>CM056196.1:66591486-69200236 GCA_029692085.1 Gymnothorax javanicus | reverse complement strand
CTCTCCTTCTCAACTCATGTTGCCTCGGTTACCCAGTCGTGCGAATTCGCTTTATACAACATTAAGAAAATCAGGCCGTACCTAACCAACTATGCTACGCAAATCTTGGTCCAAGCAATGTTCATCTCTCGGCTTGACTACTGCAATGCCCTCCTGGCTGGCCTCCCGGCCTGTGTTGCGAAGCCTCTACAGATGGTCCAGAATGCGGCAGCGCGTCTGGTATTCAATGAACCCAAAAGGCCTCATGTCACTCCACTACTCATCAGCCTCCAATGGCTTCCTGTTGCAGCTCGAATCAAATACAAATCACTTCTGCTGTCCTACAGAGTGATATCTGGGTCTGCTCCCTCCTACCTCAACCCATTCATACAGGCTTACACACCTGGCCGATTACTGCGCTCCTCCCAGGAACGCCGTCTAGCAGTGCCATCCCTATGCACAAGGCACTCTCAGGCTAGACAATTCTCGCAGGCAGTGCCACGCTGGTGGAATGACCTGCCAGCCACAACCAGAACAGGGGCGTCCCTCTCTAGCTTCAAGAACCTCTTGAAGACTCACCTCTTCCGGGTCCACCTTCTCTCCAAACCAAATAACCAACTAACTCACTCTTGTCTGTCTCTCCTTAAACAAATCCCATTGGCACTTATTTTGTTCTGTCCTGCTGTTTTTCTACAGTTGCACTTCGCCCAGTTATTTTTTTCTTGTGCACTTGATAATTTTTTGCTTATTGTACTTTGCCACTGATGCTTGATTTGCTCCTTTTTGTAAGTTGCTTTGGATAAAAGCGTCTGCTAAATGCAATATAATGTAATGTTTTTTGCCCTTTGTATCAAGCCCATCTTGCTCTTGCGAGAAAATTTCAAGATTTTGACTCTGCCGGAAGATAGAGGCATGGCTGGGCAGAGGCGGTGGTGCAAGGGAAGAGGGTGGGAAAAGGGAGGAATGGCTTGAAAACACAACCATAGCAACCCCTGCATAGCAACACAGCATGTGACCTCACCATGGCTCTATCTAGCGACCGGGCTGCGAAATGTACTAGCCTAAAAACAGGGGGAATATATGTCACATGCAACCTAACATTAGCATATCTAAGTTCCATGGTCATATAATCAAGAGTAACCGCTGCGTTTGGACAGCATAAAAAGAAAACTGTATACAGCAATCAATCAACAAATTAACATGTGCACGGTTCACGCTGGTCTAAATTAAGTTAGCCAGCTAACGTTACCTTTTTGTTCGCAGAAATTTTGCGTATGTTTGGAACCTTATTTCGCCTGCTTACCGACATCATAGCATACGGTTTTTGCCATCTATAGATTCCTTGGGTTTTCTAGTTTCATATGACGTATATCTTCACTTTAGCTGAAATTGAGCCCGCTACAGCCTCGGATATAAGGCATGTCAGGCGAACCCTCAGGGTAATGTTTACATATTGGGTATACTGCCAAGTTTCTTTTGAACTACATCACGCTTCATGTAACAGCTTACAGTAATGTAATGATAACATTTAAGTTGGGGGAACAAAGTTGCCAGCTAATGCCAAAGTTGACATTTACAATGTTAATAAAAAAAATTGGCTGACTCACCATATGCATTGCAGTTGTCAGGTTCCATAGTATTGGAACAAGACCTTTCTCAAGGCGCAGGTTTTTAGCTAAGCCAGCATTGTACTCGCCTAAGTTTGAGAAACAGTCCGACGTGAAATGCTGAGCACACACGAATAGGTTTGAGGCAGGGGCCGCAGGAACATTGTTGGCAAAAATAAATTTTATCCACTTGTTCCTCTGCGATTCATCACCCGATGGACTGTAAAAAAAACATTTTAATGGGGATTTTGGCAGCCAACAACAGAGCATTTGTGTGCACCTGAACCGGTAGCTCTTGTCTTCTCCGACATTTTTGTTTGGTGTGATTGTGAAAAACAGTGGATGTGGTTTGCTACCCCCTAGCTACACCTCAAATCCTCCCCTGCTCAGGTACACGTCATCCGTATGCCCAACCTGAAATCTCTATTTTTCATACCTCCACATTTGATAAGGGAAAAAAGGAAGGAAGGAAACTGCTTTGAATCTCAGATTTTGTTAGAGTGAGGGATGACTAATGTATACATGCAATAACTCGGAAAAATGTGTTTTCCAGGTAATCAATCCTTTAATATTAACAGTCAAGCCATACACTAGGTTTGGACCAAGCTAGCCTTGTTTAGCCAGAGGAAATGAAGGAGGCATATTGATAGGATCAAATTGATTGGGTGAATTCAGTTTGGGAGATAGTGCAGCCATTCCCAATAAATTAAATGTCAGCTAACGGTTGCTACCACGCAGATGCTGGCCACTGATCAATTTTAATTTTTGAGACTGATTTTCGAATTTGTGAACGCAGTCAAATTTCTCTTAGAATTTAACTGCCGTCCTCACTAAGCCTGCCGACGCAACGTTTCCATACTTACTGTGTAGTTTAATCACTAGCTAGCTACTTATTTAGTCATCTGTATTTAGAGATTTGACAGCAAAGACAGAAGAGCATAGCTTTCATCTTTCGGTCTCACCGTCTAACCATCCAACGTGCAACCTCCTGCCAAAATGGCTGTGGAAAATACTGATCACAGAGAGCATCCGCTAACAGCAACGCTCTCTTTAGGAGACTAACTATGCCCAAAAAAATCCCATTAATTTTTATGTTATTCCTCATCTGATCATTAGGACTCCAATATCTTTGTTGAAATTCCTGGATTTATCGTGGCGATGCAACTTCGTAATTTTGTCAGTTCATCATCTGCACGTCATGTTGACAGGCCAACTTTTGTGAAAATGCTGTCCTGAGAAGTCCTCCTCATTGCCAGGATTTCAGTTGAGATGGTTGGCCCCTACACATTACAGCCTTCAAAGTGTTGATGACCAATATATCTTATTATTTTGAAACAAATCTCAGGGATATGATCAATAAATTATTAAGAATATAATTTGTGGCAACTCCAACCACCAGAACTAAACACAGAGCTAATCAGAAGTTTACCTAGTTTCTGGATGCCAATATGGCCTTGAAGGGTTAACAGGCTAAATCATGATCATTTTCATGTAATTCCACCCTGATATAATGAATAAGTTATTCTGTGTATCATTATTTGTCATGAGAGTGTGATTTCAACCATGAAAACCATCAATACTGATCTCATCAGAGTTAGCTATGTGGGCAAAGGTCCATTTTTCAAAAAATCAGATCACATAGGAGGAGCAGGATGAGCAAACTTTTTATTGGCCCTAAATTTGGATAAGGTGTGCAAGTTGGTCATATTAACTGGTGAAATCAATGCCTAAAATGAGGGTTCTGAATGGTCTGTTTGTCCTGTGACCATTTTTGGGACCCCCTCGTAACCCCACTAATGATCTGGTGTCTCTGAAAATCATCTGAGTTACAGTAATGTGATCATATATGAAGAAGTCATCAAAAAGCCTTCAAACACACAAATCTCAATTACCTGGACCCTCTAATAACCCAAAAATCTTTATCGCTGGAAACAAAATCCAGTTTTAAAGGGTTAATATTGTATACAAAGGAACTAGTATCCCATTTGTAAGCATTACTTCCAAGAGAGGAGGCAATAAACAACCCCTTAATCAATTTTTAGCCCTGTATCTCATATAAAAGGAGTCATGGGTCTCAAAATATAGTTACAAATTAAGTGCAGGAAAAAAGTGGGCATGGCACCCAAATTTCCCTGGGCCATAATTCCGAAATGACTAAAGGTATAAAACTAAAACTAATTTTAGAATTTTTTTCAGCCAAATCTGAGAGATGTCACGGGGAAAGTCTGTGTGAATTGACATGAAAAGACCCACCAACAAAATTTAAATGACGATACTGAGCAGCAAAAGCAGATGAAAATCATTAGTTCAGAAACTCCTTCTAAATTGGACCTAAGTGTTGACAATTGTGAAAATTATCATTAATCACAAATCCACTAGAGAGCATTTTTGCATTGTACCATAGAGCTCACATCAAAACGGAAAAAATCGCGAGAACTCTCCCTAACTTACCGCTGTCTTGCCGTCTTCGTATTGCTACTCTACCGGCAGACTAACTCATTGTTTCGCAAGATTAATGCTGTAAGCCTTTTAACTGCCGACAGTGATCGTGAGGCGGCGCCAGGTAAGAAAATATAGTTCCTGAACACGTGTGGTTTCCTATTCGCTGGGGGGTGAATAGCCACTTCCAAAAACATAAATTGCACTTTCAATTTAAAACTTGCGAGAAACCACATTATAGTGCATGTGAAAGCGAGGAAAAAATTTGCTTTTGAAGACGTGTGTCAACTGTGTGTGTGATTTCATTATGTAACTAAAATCTTCTCTCTGGATGTCAGGAGCACCACAAAGTCCAGCAATCTACAATATAACAGAAACAAAGTGAAAATTTCTCTGAACTATGACAGCGGATGTGTCCTATACGGTAACATGTATCATTCATTTTCACAGAACGTTAGGAGTAAACAACCAAAATAAAGCAATTTTCCTGTCTGCACTAAATAGCATTAAAATATATAGAAAGCTTTATGATTTTTGTCCAAAAGAACCGCTCTTTTTCGCCACTGTTCTCCTCATAAACAAACCCCACACATCAAGCCGCGTCATGCAGTATACTTCTGGTTATATCTCATACATCATTACTTTACATGCAATGGTTTACCGATTTATAAACTTGTGATTTTAAAGCTATATACAACAAAAAAAAAATACAACGACAAGCACCTAGTTTAAGCAAATAAATATATGAATAGGAAGAAATAATTTTACGTGGTAGTGTGGGGTTGGTAAGTTTTCACCATTTACAATGAATGCGTGTGAAAGCATCCTCTGCTCGGAGATGCTTACCGACCGCTCAGCCAACCATGACATTCTTCAGCACACGCTGGACTGCCTTTGATGTGTATCCTGAAAGGGTTTCGTGACTGGGTACTATATTTATAAATGCTTTGTATTTCACAGACAACCTACCGCGCTTCTACCCTCATGTTGCTCTGAAGTTACTGTTACCTTCTCCCGACCCTACCAGCGATAGAATTCCGTTTTGATGTGATCTGTACTGTATATCACTCTGGAGTGGGAATTTTCTGTTGGTTACACGTACCATGGTTTGAAGGTAGCTTCATTATGTTGAATAAGCACATTGAATTGTAGCCAAGAATAAGTTATCAAGTGAACATTAAACAGAATGTTGACATTAAGAGACCACCCCCACTGACCGCACATGTACTTTCTTGGTGACACACTTTGTCCTACATATGTGCTTAACAAAGACTAACACAAGTGATCTGTTACCAGCAGACCAGACGAAAAATCAGTTTGAAACATGGTTTGGAATTAGCTTGTTTGCAGTAAACACACTTCTTACTGAAGTCCTAAAATGGCAGTTTTAATGATGCTGTTTGTGAAAATTTCATCTGCAAAAGACCGAGTGTCACAAAATCCCACAGCATATCAGGACTTGCCTAGCAGCACACCGTTTGGGAACCGCTGGTTTACCCCTAGATTCCACCAGGACCGTCTTGGCCACGTTACGGCCACGAAACGGTATCCGGAGCTGATCGCGACCGTTATAGACAATGCTTGTGATTCCACCAGGCGCGTCACGGCACGTCTCAGCAACATCCTAGAAGTGTCTCTTTGTTCTGGCCTGCGGAGAATATGCGACGAGTCTGCTTTTGACGGTGGTGGGCCGCAGTCGTGCTAAGCTGAAAATAACAGGGATAGGTTTCCATAGTTCGACCACATACAGTCATTGGTTCCAACTACGTTAGCATCTGTGCTTATGGGAAACGTACCCCAGATTGTGCCAGTGTTACAGATCAACTGGTTCCCCTGTTAACTGATGACCTTTGTTTACAAACGTCGGGCCTTTCTCATAGCGATGGCAGATGTTCCAACCACGGAGAAGAAACAGAGCTGACCCTGCATATGCCTGAACAATTATAATTTTCCCATTTTACTCATAATTAACTCGGCTATCCATCCAGTTCATTTATTTTTTAATAGAATTTAATGAAACTGATGACAAATTAAAATAGTATTTTCTTCTTGAGGAAAAAAGGAACCATCAATCAGATTTCGATAACAAGAATATAGTGTATTGAAACATAAATATCCTGTGAACTAGTCCAGTGAGCCACTGCAACAACACGTCTGATGATGGAGTTTGAGTACATATAGGTTTAGCATGAAGAACAGTGCATGCCAGGAAAAAACCATGGAGGTAATATAATAGAACTGGAGAGAGCGAGGAAGTACCGCCCCTATTACTTTCAATGGGAGATGCTAGGCTAGCTACTTCAGCCCAGGAAGTACAGAATTGACCAACGCCATCTATTAAAATGGCGTGCCATGGGTGCTTATTTCCGGCACTATTTCATAAGATTGCCAATCTGATTACACAGCACAAATGGCCAAGAAAATGTGTCGTCTGTGCGGATTGGTGAATGTGTTCGAGGGGAAATGATGAGCAACGCTTTTAATCCGGGACGCGCACGCACTATACACTCATTGGCTGAACTGCTGCAGTCAGAGCAACAGCTGGACAACCAAACTCGTGCACGAGCTGTCATCAAGCTCTAAGTAGCAGCTCTTATTTTACAGGCCCTCTTGAAAACATCGAACAGTTGCGTCAGACAAAGACCAAAATAATGAAGGATTACCGAATACATTTGCTTTTGTTTTCGCTTTATTTGGCAAGAAAAAATGCGCAATTTTCAATTGGTGTCTGGAGCTTCAGCGTCCTTGGCCACAAAATTGCATCCTTGGGAAACGCGGAAGCAAGAAGCTAACATGCTAACTGGCTGAATCCAAGGTACTTCCTCGCTCTCTCTGGTTCTATTATATATCTCTATGGAAAAAACTGCATGGGCACTATCAATCACTCCCGCCAATTCTCCGGCGGGCACTGTTTTTTTCACTCCTGCCATATGTTCGGCAGGCTTGTTTTTCACCTGCCGGCTCCTGTTGTACTTCAGCTTTCAAACTGTACATGTATATGCTCCCCATTTTATTTCTTTATTTCTAAGTACACTCATATTGTGCACATAATGGTACCTGCTAGCACTAAGCCACCTACTCCATCCTTCACCTGTCCTGGTGTCCTGTCCTGTCCTTGGCTTGTAGACTGTCTTTAGTATGTAGCAAAGAGTATAGCTTATTGTCTATACATGTATTTTATTGTGTTAAACTCACAACTGTATCAGTTACCATGGTTACTAGTACAAGTACCAAGCTGAAAAAGGCAGATTTGCTTTAACTACTGCTTCCAAGCCGACATCCATCCATCCTCACCCAGTCCCATAATGTAGTAAGTTTAAAATAACCATAATGTTCTTTTAAGGGAGAGGAGGGAGAGAGATTTTCCATCGTCAGGACTCCAGAAGGCTATATTGGTTCAGATATATTGAGATGAGAGGTAAAGAGACCCCTGAAGTTTTTTTAATGGTAACAAAACTTTGTACTTACTGAAAATCACATTAATAACATAGTGAATTTAAAAAATAATGTCTTTCTTTATAAGAGATACGCAATTTGATATCCTTATATAGCCGGTCTTATAGTTCTGCGTTGTGTTGCATGTAATGAATGAGGCGAAGACCACAAAATCTTTTGGCTGGCAAGAGAGTATTCTGCTTGCAACACATTAATATCAGTACAGAAACTTTGCATGTCACGTTGCTACATCCACACCTCTACACAGCAGAGCTTAATACTAGCTGAGTATACAGCATGTCACAACATTTTCCAGTTAACGGCACTGAAGACATAACCTCTTTTTACCTTGATGGTGGAGGTAATTAAGAAATGGGGAGCTTGCATACCTGCGTGCGACGCATTAGTGTCAGTGCAACAACTTTGCAAGTCACATTTCTACATGCACACCATTAAAATAGAGATGGAAGAAATAGCGAACCGCATGAGAAACCACCTAATGCTCCATTAGCCTGGACTTACGATAGGTAAATTAGCATGCCATGCAAATGTGCTGTACACGATCAAATAAAAATTTATAAACACTAAAGTAACAATCGAAGCAATAATGAACAATATCTTTGACTGCTACAAAGAAGTATCTTTGGCTCCGTTTAGCATTTTACTATACCATTGCATATGCATAGATAGAAGAGGAAAAGAATAATAATGTGAAAGCAGAAATTGATTTTTGGTAAAATGTAACAATGTACATACACACGGGTTACACTTATGATACCTACAACAAGACCTGAACGATAAAGACGTAGAATTTTTTTTCTCTCTCTGAAATTTCTACCGAGGTCCATGATAGCTAGTTATCGCTATGATGATGGGTTGAATATGCCGAACTGAATATGAGATGCTTCCTCACAGCTGGCACTGGTTGCCTCAATCTGAGAGAATGTTGCAATTACTAGTTTTGATTATGACATTGTCATCATCGTCATGGTCGTTACCAGGGTAGGTCAAATGCGCTTACGCTTGTATTCAATAGTGGCGCCCCTGAAGTGACTGACTGGTGTGTAAAATCGCGGCCGTGAGGCGGACTTGACGGGCATTTACTAGCGCCGGCGCGATCGCGCCCATCTCGTGGCATGCACTGGAACAACCAGACATTGATCTGTCAGTCGAAAGCACCTTGGCTGGATTAACTTGTAACCACTGTTACTGCAGTGATAACCCGTTATTTACTGCTTTAATTGATGAGACTGTAGTAATGGGTTATCATTTTTCAAAACAATTCTGTACTTTTTGAGATCAGAGGTTGTAATGTCTGCTTTTTGGGGTGGAAATAAGAAGTGGGATTCGATGGAAACATAATAAATTATTCACATCTCAAAATTCATACAACAATTACCGAAATTATATTACCGAGAGAGTACATTGATTGGACTTCAATACAAAAGCCATCACTTGACATTTGACTTGTCATTATGTATTTTAACATAGGCCAAAATTCAACAAATTAACCCCTGCATGGTAGCCTATTACTCGCCAAAAAGCTGTAAAAACAATTTCTATTTATGAATCTCAGTTCCACTTCCAATTCAGACTCTTTTAATATGGTTTTGTTTATTATTTCAACAACTACTACTACTTTGACATTTGTTGATATGTTTCACAGTATCAATGCGTGTTCACCAATTAAGTCATTTATTAATTACAAATGAACCAGTCTAACCAGTGATTGCTACACCACAGTTCAGCAGCCCTTTTTTGAGAGCTGATTTTTGTGTCCAATTATTCAATTACTCATGACCCCTGTAAAACTTGAGGGTTTTGAACCAAGCGAAAGAACGAAAATCAATGAATTCTACATTTGTGCGAGAGTTGACAGACTTTTAAGTCCATAATCAATTCCCCAAGGAGCGACAAAGCAACAACGATATGTCATCAAGAGGAGAGCAGCAAATTTCATCCTTAAGGGTAAATAAATCAACAAAACTTTATTTATAAGTAGTAATTCAGGAGAGGTAGCCTTTCCAAATGGAGAGCTCTTCTATGTGCTCATTTACGTTCAGGTACCCTACCACTAGCAATTGAAACAGGGAGGTTTAATGCCAACCCAGAGAAGGAGAGGATTTGTTTGGTTTGTAATTTAGATGAAGTTGAAGATGAGGTTCACTCTTTGTTTTACTGTCCAGGGTTTGAAGAAATTAGAGATACATTTTTTCAGGAAAATGGTTTCAGTCTATGCTGATGTCTTTGAATTGGATGACTATGAAAAATAGGAACTTTGTTCTTGAAAAGCGACCTACTTCATAGTTAATTTCATTGGCAAGGCTTGGGATATAAGACAGCTTCTTCGGATCTGCTTTGCCAAGTTTAAGTCAAATGTTTGCCTTGCTAAAGTCAGATGTGCTGGCATCTGTGGTACAAAAAATTATTTTTTTTATGACATTCATATGCATGTATAATCATGATATTTGATTTTTGTATGTGATATATTCTTTAAAAAATGTAAATGTTACTGCGACCACTGTAACCACTGAATCTAGTGCATGCCATATAAACCCGTGAGGGTTGGGCACCTCAGTGTGTGCATGACACGTTTAATAAAGATATTCATCCATTCATTCTACATTTGCAGAAGATGAAAAAGTCATGAAGAACACCTTGCAAAGGTCATCTGAGGAGGCTGATGAAATTGGACTTTCACTGCTGCATTCATTTAGCTCACTGTGGAGTGGTGAAAACTCACCATTCCATTATCAGTCAGTATTATTGGCTTGGCATGGAAGTTGACGTTCGTAAGTGGGTAAGAGAGCAAAGGAATGACTACACCCCAAACATTTTTATTTATCAGCTAACTTGAAAGAATGTGTACTCTAAAAGACCAGTAACAATTCAGGCACAATTGTGTGAATAAAGTTTTTTTTAAAATCTATAGATGTGACTGTCCCTATCTAAATATTCCTGTACACAGTACTTGTGAAGACAGACCTGATATATACTGGACAAAGAAAGTTAGGGATCACTCTGATTTTTAATATTGAAATATGATATGGAACATAATTTGAACTATCAAATATTTCAAATTCGAAAATTGGGGTGATCCTTAATTTTCTTTGTCCAGTATATGATGGCTATTTTGAGGACTTTCATTTTTCAGATTGCCCAGTATGCCAGTCTAAGCGGGTCAGCCTGAAGGAAAGGTAACAATATAACTATATAGAGGTGAGCTTAATTGTGACTAGGTGTCCAAACTAACCTTCCAGTGGAGTTTTGTATAATGCGCATTCTTGTGTTTCAGGTGTCTGAGCCATTTGAGCTGGTTGGAATGGATCTTCAAACTCACTGTCACTCTGAGTGGTAACCAGTACATCTGTGTTATGGTTGACTACTTCACTACGTGGGCAGAGACCTACCCTCTTGAAGGCAAATCAGCAGAAGAGGTAACCCATTGTATTCTTGACTTTGTATACAAATTTAAGGCTCCTCAAAGACTGCTTATAGATCAAGGAACTGCATTTAAAAATAAGGTGAGGGGGGGCACCCCAGTGGCTCATCGGTCCAAGCGCGCGTACCATAAAGGCTGTGTCCTTCCCGCAGCAACCTGGGTTCGAATTCGGCTTGGGTCATTTGCTGCATGTCATCCCCCATTCCTCTCCCCAACCCTCCTGTCTCTCTACATTGCATAACTATCATATAAAGGAAAAATTCCCCCAAAAGAAATCTTTAAAAATAAGGTGAGGTAAAAATGAAGAATTTACAGTACCCTAGTTTTGGTCATCCATGCTGACTTGTATTAATATTTGGCATATGGAAGGTCAATGCTTTTCTCTGTGAGAAGCTGGGCATAAAAAGGAGCTTTTGTTCCCCCCTTTCATCCTCAAACAAATGGGCTTGTTGAGAAACCTAACAGCACCATTCAAAGGTATGTTCTTAAAGGGTTAAAACGACTTATTAAAGTTGATGATGAATACATAATCACTTTTTTCAGTATGACACAACTGAATATTTCAGGTCTCTGGGCAAGCTGGCGAGGGACAATCCCAGGACATGGGACCAATATCTGGGTGCTACGATGTTTGGCATCAGAACCAAGAAATATCTCACCACGAAATACAGCCCTTACTACCTCATGTTTGTTAGGGAGGCCAGATATCCTTCAGAGGTACCCAGGGAGTATGATATAAGCCTGTCAAGAAATTGTTTGCAATGTTTTGATGCAGCAGCCAATTAAATGTGATAACTAACTCTATAACGCTCTTGTATTTTTTTGTAGGTGACTGAGGAGAGGGTGGAAACACTAGTGAGGGATGAAGTGGTGGTCTCTGAAAGACTCCAACAGCATGGCGCATATCAGGAGGTGTGAGAGAACATTTAAAAAGCCATCAAAAAACAAGGAAAAGGAAAGAGGAAAGGGGTCAGGATGACAAGTTCGAAGCCGGAGATGTCGTGCTGCTCAAAAACATTATGGAACGTGTTATGACTTGAAAATCACAACAAAGAAAACCAGCAATGATAACATAAACAAATGTATTCTTCACTGATTAAAAAAAACTTCGACAAATAATCCACTGTTTAATCTATATTATAATAGCCGAGTGGCCTCTGTGTGCGTGCGTGTGTGTCCGGCCACTCAGTGCTAGATTCCACCGGGCGTGTATCTGCAGCATAGCGTGAGCGCCGCTATTTGGCTCCGTCTTGCAGGCGACTGTGTCCGGCCAATCAGTGCTAGACTCTGCCGGGCGCGTATCTACAGCATAACGTGAGCGACGCTATTATAATATAGACATACAGGGGGAATCCCCCGGTATCCCCCTCTCCTGGGGATTCCCCCTTTTGAACCCAAACCAATTCATCCACAGGAGTTCTGAATCCCAAAAAGAGATGCAAGGCCGCAAAAGAAAGTAACGTGTAATCTGCAGCGTAATGTGAGCAACGCTATTTTGCTCCATCTTGCAGGCGACTTTGTGTTCCACTGAGCGCGGAATGTCAGCGCAGCGTATTCCCCATGATGGTTACTTAGTTTTAGTTACTATAAAAACATTGGTCGCGTGACAGCCACCTTGGTGTTTATGGAAACACCATAGCAACGTGATGACATCATAGAGGTGCATGTGATGACATCATAATGGTGCATTGTTCACTATAATATAAAGACGAAGTTACATAAAATAGAACCCGTGGATCCCCACGGGCAGAGTGCTAGTCTTATAATAAAACTCTAATGCCACTATGCAACTCTGTTGCCAAAACAAAAACTCTTCCTCTACTGACCAAAATCACAGCATTTATATAGACTAGCAACATTCTGGAAAGATCAACAGGATTCCTGGGTGATCCCACCCCCTCCAGGCAAGAAGAAGCCAGAAACTTCTAGAAAGCACGAGTCTTTTTCATCACACACAAGTGGTATTGCATCAGATCATGTTTTGCTACAGACACACCACCAGAGGGTGCTGATGAACAAAATAAATAGCTAGTAAGGCAGCACAAATAGTATGTAACAAATCTCCATTTACAAATGATATACAGTGCTGTACATAAAACACTCATACATAACACCTCCCCTCTTTAAGAAATGTTTGCTAAAAGCTTTCTTTTATTAAAATTAACACAGTTTTATAATCAGTATAATCTTGAACTTTACACAAAAGGTATTATTGATCATTATAACAATTATATACATAACAACCAGTGCAATTTTCACAATCAAATAGAGAAGTAAAATTGACATGCGTGAAAGTGCATCTGGAATAACATTATCTTTTCCCCTGATGTGAGAAATATCTAAATCATACTCTTGCAAAAGTAAACTCCATCTCAGTAATCTTTGATTCTTGTTTTTGATCTTATGCAAGAATGTGAGGGGATTGTGATCACTGAAGACCTTGATGGAAGTAGCTGAACAAGTCAAATAGACTTCAAAATTTTGTAAAGCCAAAATAAGTACCAAACATTTTTTTTCAATTGCTGAATAGTTTTTCTGATGTTTATCAAACTTTTTGGAAAAGTAAAAACGGCATGATCTACTCCTTCAGTGTCTGCTTGCAGTAAAACTGTGCCTGCACCAATATCACTGGCATCAACAGCCAACTTGAACTCCTTTTTGAAATTAGGAGATAAGAGAACTGGTGCGTTTTTGAGGATAGCTTTCAGTTGGTCAAATGAATTTTGACATTTTCATCCCAAACAAATTTTGCATTTTTCTTCAGTAAATTTGTCAAAGGTTCAAAAATGATGGAGAAATTTTTACAGAATTTTCTGTAGTAGCCAGCCACCCCTAGAAATCTCATTAGTTGTCTTTTAGTTGTAGGCTCAGGAAATTCAGTGATAACTTTTACTTTTGTATCAATTGGTTTTACTTGACCTTGTCCTACAATATGACCTAAGTAAACAACTGTCACAACAACTTTACAAAAGTCACTTTTTACAAGGTTGATAGTCAGCTTGGCATCACTCACTCGCTGAAAGAAGTTTCTGATGTGGGTGAGGTGCTCTTGGAAGCTGTCGCTGGTGATGATAATGTCATCAATGTAGGCCTCACATCCTGGTAGTCCAGCAATCACTCTGTTTACCAGACGTTGGAAGGTGACTGGAGAATTTTTCATTCCAAAGGGCATCACCTTATATTGGTACAATCCATCTGGTGTGACAAAGGCAGAGATCTCTTTTGCTCTGTCTGTTAGAGGAATCTGCCAGAAGCCCTTGAGGAGATCAAATTTGGTGACATACTTTGACTGTCCAACTTTGTCAATGCAGTCTTTGTCAATGAAGTCGAATTGCCCCAGGAAACCGGGTGGAAGCACACGATAGTCAGACGGTACTCACAACCAGACCTAGTCTTCGGCAATGGTCCAACACAGTCAATGATGATCCGACTGAAAGATTCTTCAAAAGCAGGAATGGGCTTAAGTCGAGCCTTTGGAATATTCTGGTTCGGTTTCCCAACCATTTGACAAGTATGACAGGATTTGCAGTACTCCTGTACATCGGACCTCATGGAGGCCCAGAAGAAATGATTCCTGACATGTTGAAGGGTCTTCTTGATACCCAAATGACCTGACATAGGATTGTCATGGGCCAGACTAACAGTTTCTTGATGATATAACTTTGGAAGAACAATTTGATGGGTGATCATCTACTCTTCATCTGCAGAAACATCGGGTGGACTCCACTTTCTCAAAAGCACGCCATTTTTGTAGTAAAAAGAAACAGGAACTTGAGTAGCCTCTTGTTCACTTACAGCCCGTGGTATAAGATGCGCTAGATCACGAGCTTGTTGTTGCTCCTGAATAAGTTGGTGCCGAGACAGAATGTCATTAGAATGACCTGACAAGGACAAGTCTGAAGATTTCCCAGACATCTCAGGACTGGAAAGTTCCTGATGAAAAGACTGCCTAATGAAGGTGTCAGCCAGGTTGAAGTCCAGGTCAGCATCATCTTGAATAGCCTTTTTGGCCGTAGAACGAGTAACTGCACATGAAGGATAGAGGTCTGGAATTTCCTCCTCTATAGATTCAGATTCTTCATCAATCAAAGGAGTGTCAGTTACAACAGGGTAGGGCACAACCTTATCCCCAGCAAGATCATTACCAAGAAGCAAATGAACACCTTTGAAGGGAAGAGAAGACCTAACGCCAACAGTAACGGGCCCGGAGACCAAGTCTGATTTGAGATGAACATTATGGAGAGGTACACCTGTAAAACCACATTCTACTCCTTGAATAAGGACATTAGCCTGAGTAGATGTTTTTTCCGAAAAAGGCAGAATATCTGCAAGAATAAGAGATTGGGAAGACCCAGTATCCCTTAGAATTCCAACAGGAGTAGATGAGGAAATATCATGCGAAAGTGAAACAAAACCATCGGTGATGAATGGCTCAAAACTCCCCATAACAGTATCAGACACAGAAGGTAGAAGATCAGACGAACTGACCCTTGATACAAGAGATTCTCTCCTAGTGAAAGCAGTTGGCTTGGTTTCTTCTTGTTGTTGTTTTTTCTAGAGAGTGTAACACTCAGAAATAAGGTGACCTTGCTTTTTGCAGTATTGGCAAGACACAAGGTAAAGAATCAGAGGATTGCTTCTCACTGGAAGGTTTCCTCTCAGAAGTGGCCTTGGAATCATTAGAAGTGTTATGAGAAGAAGTCTTGGACTGAGACTTGCCTTGAAATTTAGAAAAAGTGGATTTTTGGACAAAAGAAGACTTATGAGCTAATGCATAACTATCAGCCAGGGTGGAAACATCTTGAGAAGTAATGGCTTTTTTCTCCTCAAGGAAAGTCTTGATATCAGGCTGGATACACCTTTTGAATTCCTCAACCAGAATAAGTTGCCTCATTCTGTCAAAATCTTTCTCAACTTTCATGGAATTACACCACTGATCAAACAACTGTTCCTTCAACCTGCCAAATTCAACATGAGTTTGACTGGCTTCCTTGCGAGAATTCCTAAATTTTTGCCTGTAAGCCTCGGGGACCAATTCATAACCCTTCAGAATGGCAGATTTGACAAAATCATAATCAGAACACTGTTGGACAGAAAACTGGCTATAGATTTTCCTAGCTTCACCAGTAAGAACACTTTGTAACATCATTGTCCAATGCTCATTCGGCCATTTCAAATTTTCAGCAATTTTCTCAAAATGGGTAAAGTATTGGTCTACATCATTTTCTAGGAAGGGAGGAACAAGTCTGATGTGTTTAACCACATCAAAATGATCAGAAAGTCCAAAAGATTTTGTAACAGCACCTACTTCTATTTTCTTCATTTCCAATTCATACTGCAAGTGCATCCTTCTTTCTTCCAGTTCCAGCTGCATCTCAAGTCTTTGCATCTGTTGCAGACACTTCCACATCTTTAATCAATTCTGCTGCTCCTTCCCCAAAGATATCTTCATCGATGAAATGTTGCACCAAAATTTTCAATATTTCTTGTTTCTTCATTGATGATTTCACGTCAGATAATCCAAGGTTTGAGGCTATTTGCAGTAAGTCCTTCTTCTTTGCCAGCACAATTGATTCCTGGGTTGGAGTTTTCAAAAAACTTTCAACATCAAAAGTCATAATTGCTGGTTTTTCAAATAGTCGCAAGATTTGAAATAATAGTTCAGCTTTAATCTTTGGTGAATCCAATCATTGATCCAATGAATAGTTTATCTCGGTAGAACCTCCAATTTGTTATGACTTGAAAATCACAACAAAGAAAACCAGCAATGACAACTTAAACAAATTTAATCTTCACTGATAAAAAAAAAACTTCTACAAATAATCCACTTTTTAATCTTACAATAACACTCTAATGCCACTATGTAACTCTGTTGCCAAAACAAAAACTCTTCCTCTACTGACCAAAATCACAGCATTTATATAGACTAGCAACATTCTGGAAAGATCTACAGGATTCCTGGGTGATCCCACCCCCTCCAGGCAAGAAGAAGCCAGAAACTTCTAGAAAGCACTAGTCTATTTCATCACACACAAGTGGTATTGCATCAGATCATGTTTTGCTACAGACACACCACCAGAGGGTGCTGATGAACAAAATAAATAAATAGCTGACCAGTAAGGCAGCACAAATAGTATGTAACAAATTTCCATTTACAAATGATATACAGTGCTGTACATAAAGCACTCATACATAACAAACGACAGCGGAGGGGGGGGGGAATGGAGGCTGACATGCTCGGACCATTCATAATTACAGACCTCCAAGAGAACATTGCAATACTCAAAAGCACCACCAGCAAAACAAAAACCACAGTGAACCTTGATCATTTGGTTCATTTCATCGAGCCAGAAGAGAGGATCCCAGCGAAGCCTAAAAGAACAGACGGGCCCTCTCATCTGGCTTCACACCACTGTTTAACAGCTTCTGTAAGTACTCCCTTACTCCCCCTCATCCAAACTACCAAAATATTCAACCTGATGCTGTCAGCACCTCTCCTCCCCGCTCTCCTGCCTCCTCAGCCGCTCTTTTGTGTCCCCACACTCCTCCCATCTCTCCAGACGAACAATCCGATTCCAGCACCCCTCCCACTGAAGGAATATCTTGCATCAAAAACCCAGTCCAAAGCAATGGTATTTATATTTCTTGTCAGATTAAATATGTATTTAATTCCATTCATTGTTTTTCTGTAACTTCAAAATACTACTCTGCCTTTCCAGTGACAGAAATCTGGGATCAGAAAAGGGGGGAGATCTTATGGGTGAAGATTGGACCCTATAACAGGGTTCTAGCCAGCTGCGGCGCTCACGGGGCTCCGCCGCGCTGAGATTTCATCCCGACGCGCTGAGAAAACTCAAAATAGGGTCCAGGTGTTTGCTTTCTAGGATCAGTAACTTGGTATGATGGTTACCATTAATATAAATGAACTCTTTTGGCTGAAACACGCTGCCTTTCTCGAACGATCACACGGCATGGAAGCTGCCTGTAGCTATGTGAAAATCCACATCGTCCGCAACAGTTATTTTCTTATCAAATGCTGTTTCCGCCCTTTTGTCGGGGTATTCCCTGGAACTAACTGAATATAGAGTAGGTGGAAACTGCCTTTTTAGCTTGATCTTTGAATTTTAAAGATCTGCGCACATTATCCGTTTCGATGAACAGTTGGAAGCATACGTTCATTTTCAAAGTGTAGGCTATAATTTACGCCAAATAGGCTACTCATCAGAGACTATTAAAAACGAGACGTGATCTTTAATATTTAAGTTAAAATGCGATGAAATTTCACTGAATTTAAACAGAAACTTTTTTGACCGACTCAGTTTCAGAGGCTACCGAACCGTGACCGAATCCTGAAACCATTATTTTCGTGGGTAATTTAATGCGGCAAAAATTGCATGAGCTAGCTAGACAATACTTTGAAAAGGACACCAAGGATTGACGATGTAATACAAGACATAGAAGCTCACCGTTGGCCTCTATTAAATATTCAAAATCCCCAGGATACTACATGCGAATTGCTTGTCTTTTGGCTTAGAAGCAAACGTTGCCCCGTTTCAACGATGGCACCGATGCGTTCATATCCCTTTCAGAAGCTTCGTAATCCAACCTTAAACTCAGGTGTCTAAATGGAAATTTAAGACATAATAAATATCATAATTTATTCATAATAAATCCGCAATGTTACATCTAACATTGTTAGATACGTATTACAGTATATCTAATTTCCCACGCTGAAATAAGCTATTTCCGTCCAATAACAATCCACTGTCCGTAGACTGACGGCTGTGTGTTCTTTACTTTAGAGAAATTAGAAGCCGTTTTTGACTGGCAACCATGCTTGTTTAAATCAGTGATTTGTAGCGAATTGTGCGATGGAATTACATGAGACTATACTATCCCCACTACTTACAGATCAATCCCATAGTGGGCAAGTGCTCGAAATAATTTGCCATTTTAAGGAAATAAGACATTTTCCGCTTATAAGTTCAATTTTGGTCTCAAAATCATAAATCATTCCCATTCAAAAAAAGTCTAATTACCAATTATAAAATGTGTGAGCTTTTCTGTTTGTTGCAGAATAGTACAAAGAATGCCAGATGCTCGTGTCCAGCGGAGGCTTTTTATTCAACTGAGTATATGAATGCCGGTCAGTGCGCCAACCAACGAGATATATAAACTAGAGGTGCTGCTTCAGGCGTCATCAACTACATTTGTCCAAGGGCCAAATTTTTTTCAAGCAGACACTGTGGAGGCCGGATTTTCATTCATAGACACATTATATACCATGCCAGTCAAAAGTTTGGACACACTCTGCTAATGTCACAGCACTCTGTTTTTTGAGAAATTTAAATGGCTTAACTTCTCTATATAATCTCAAATTGTATCTGGTAAGAGGGTAACAGTTAGAAGTTAAAAGAGAACAATATTCTTGTTTGAATAGTGTCCAAAATTTTAGAATCCTCAAAGAAGCCAAAATTTTCAAAGTAAGCAGACAAACAAGCTCCTTACATTTTCCAACAGCCAAATTAAATTGAAGACAAGCTGCTTTGGAACTTATTGGTCAAAAAAGGTCGATGAAGAGCAAGCCACAGGAGCAGCACATCTTTGGCAGCTTAGATGGCCACTCAGCAGCAAACTCGTTATAGCCATATAACTGCTCTAGCAAAAAAAAAAAAAAAAAAAAAGTGAGTACGCTCCGCAAATATGACAACAAATGCTGGTTAGTTGAATGGATTCAAGAATTAGATCCTTTTTTTTTTGCCATATAAAGAATGCCTACTTCTTTATTTAACATGTATTGTAAGAAAAATGTGGGTATGTCCAAACTTTTGACTGGTACTGTACATTCAGTGTCGTGAAAAAGTATTTGCCCCCTTCCTGATTTCTTACTTTTTGCATATTTTTCACACTTAAATGTTTCAGATCATCAAACAAATTTTAATATTAGACAAAGGTAACTTGAGTAAATACAAAATGCAGTTTTTAAATGATGGTTTCATTTATTAAGGGGAAAAAGCTATCCAAACCTACCTGGCCCTATGTGAAAAAGTAATTGCCCTCCCTTCTTAAATCATGAATTAACTGTGATTAACCACATTTTTTGAGTCCAATTTCATTAGCCACACCCAGGCCTGATTACTGCCAGACCTGCTGAATCATGAAATCACTTTGTTAGAACCTGTCTGACAAAGTGAAGTAGGCTTAAAGATCTCAAAAATAGGACCAAGGGTCCTGTAGCTTACCGGCAAGCAGTCTTACAGCGATGATACAAGTTATGAAAATTGCACGTGAAGTTTGACGTTTGAATCAATGAAAATCAATGTCAAGGTCACTAAATAAAAGTTTACATACATTTATAAGACTTTCTATAATACAATCCTAAGCTCTGAAGCAGTTTTGGTGATACAAGTCATCATAATATGTCAATATGAATTCAATATGTCAGTTGTGAACTTTAAAGGTCACAGAATGTCAAGCTGCGGTCAGCAAATGGACTTCATATATGACTTTCTAAATGCCTCTATACAAACCTTGGCTCAATCTGTGACCATTTTGGTGATACAAGTCATTGTAATTTCACCGTCGAGTTTGACCCTCAAAGGTCACTGACAGTCAAGTTGAATGTCACCAAATGAAAATTCATATGTGACGTCTTAGAAGTCAGTAACACAAACCTAGGCTCCATCTGTGACCATTTTAGTGATACAAGTCATTGAATTTTTACTAGGTCGCATCTGACCTTTGAAGGTCAATACGAAGGTCACCAAATGAAAGTTCATATATGACTTCCTATATGTCTCTAATACAAACCTAAACTCCATCTGTGACCGTTTTGGCAATACAAGTCATAGTAATTGCATTATGTCAAGTTTGATCTTCAAATGTCATCAACAGTCAAGCTGAATGTCCAATTGAAAGTTCATATGTGACTTCCTACGTCAGTAACACAAACCTTGCTCCTTTTGTGACCTTTTCAGTGACAGAAGTCATTGAATTTTCTCTAGGTCAAGTTAGACCTTCGAAGGTCAATATGAAGGTCACCAAATGAAAGTTCATACACGACTTCATATACATCTCCAATACAAACCTACACTCAATCTGTAACGATTTTGCTAATATAAATCATTGAAATTTCACTGTATAGTTTGGCTGTTGAAGGTCACTGAAGGTCAAGTTCAAGGTCATCCAATGAAACTTCATACATGACTTCCTATATGGCCACAATACAAACCTAAGCTCTATCTGTTATAGTTTTGGTGATAGAAGTCATTGAAATTTCACTATGTGGAGTTTGACCTTCGAAGGTCACCGAAGGTCAAGTTCAAGGCCACCAAATGAAAGTTCATGTATGACTTCCTATTCATCTCCAATACAAACCAAAACTATCTGTAACCATTGTGCTGATATAAGTCATTAAAATTTCACTGTGAAGTTTGGGCATTCAAGGTCACTGAAGGTCAAGTTCAAGGTCACCCAATGAAACTTCATACATGACTTCCTCTGTGCCCGCAATACAAACCTAAGCTCTATCTGTAATAGTTTTGGTGATAGAAGTCATTGAAATTTCACTACGCAAAGTTTGACCTTCGAAGGTCGCCGAAGGTCAAGTTCAAGGCCACCAAATGAAAGTTCATACTTGACTTCCTATAAGTGTTCAATGCACATATGTTCCCAATCTTCAATATTTTCAAGCCTAGAGACCTTTGAAAATTGTAACATTTTGCTTGACCTCAAGTTTGACCTTTCAAGGTCATCTGAGGTCAACTTTAACACAGCCAAAATATAGGTCATATATTACTTCCTATATGTCAGTAATACAAACTTAGGGCTCTAAATTCGTTGACCAGGCGCAGCCGCGGCGAATGGGGGGAGCGCCGCGCCAATGGGGTGTATCCAGGCGTATTTTGCAATTTCGTGCCCCGCGCAGCCCGGCGCAAGTACTCCTCTGTCCCACCTCTGTCCCTCCTGCCGGCGCAAGTGGCAAAGAGGGAGGAGAGAAGGCGTGAGTGGGTTTAACACAGCCGAGTCAAATCTTCACCAATCAAATGAGCTCCTCTCCTGACCTTTAAGATGTTGGAATAAAGAAGCCTCTTTCCTATATCTGCATGATGCGTTAATGTTGCATTTTACTTTGCTGCTTCAGGCATGTTTTCTGCACCACTTACGTCTATATTAAGCATTATGAATATGAGTTAGCTGGCTAGCTAGGGCATTCGCGAATTATTACCATTAGCGAACTTGAATGGAATTTCAAAACGAAACTACATCAGATCAAACTTATGAAGTTGGAATGATATACGACAGTTGCTCATTTATTTCTTCTGCCTGCATCATTGGGAAGAGAAACGATGGATAGCGTGTTGCTATTATTACATCCTGTTGCTGCTTAAAAATTTGGGATTAACATGCATGGACAACAATGCAAGATACGTTACACATTTATTTTCAATATGTGATCTTAACTCAGTACGAGATCATAGCAATCAGGCTGTACTCCTTTCCCCCACTAAAAACGATAAAACCCAAGTGACAATAATAGTATTAAGCTGCTTGCACACTGGACAGGAAACAAATTTTTCGTACGACTGATTACATTCAAAGTCAATGCAAAGACGTGAATACATGCATATATTCACGTCTTTGCATTGACTTTGAATGTAATCAGTCGTGCGAAAAATTTGTTTCGCATCCGGTGTGAAAGCAGCTGAAGGACATATACCCGCATAGCCTACACACACACTCACGCGCCCATATGCACACATCTCTCTCTCTCTCTCGTACGTTGCAGACGGGTATTTGCGGTCAAAGCCACTGCCGCAAAAATCGGCAACGGTGCTTTAAGTAATTTAATATCAATACTCACGTTTTATAACAGAAGTTCAAAACTTTGACATAACATGGAAGATACATATTTAGAAAAAGTAATGGACGGATGGACTCATATCTTTTACTGACATGAAATACCATGCATTACTAACATCAGTGCCGCAGTTCAAGTGTTAAGGACAGAGCTGTGCAGCCAGGTGGTCTCTCCTCTCCCGTGCGCGCTGCTGCTCTCCCTGCTGCTACGGCACATGCAGTTCGGCCTCTCTCTGTCTCAAGTCCTGTAATGTCTCCTGCGTGAGGTCAAAGTGACATCCATGGCGTACAGCTATGTTGTGTAGCACACAACATGCCGCAGAGAATGCACTGACACTCTGAGGGCTGTCAGGTCGAGTTTCCATTCCGTGCCAATCGCCTTTGATCTGACATCAGGACGATTTAGATACTATAATTTATGTGCTGATTCAGATAGTTACATTAAGTAGTGGTTGCTGTAATTATTCATTGCATTGAAATGTGCCTGACATTCTGGAAACCTGCCTGTGAGGTTTCGGTGACATGTGCGCACTGTGCGCCGGTCAGCCAAATTACCACTGCACAGAAAGTAAACCAGGTTGGAGCTGGAGAGCTTTCTGCGCAGTTTCGGCGGGGACTTTTGCTACGAAATTGTCACTGCGTCTTGATGAATATGTGACACCTCCCCCTACTATGCCGCCACACCCATCTCGCTGCACGTCCGTCTACCAAATTGCCAAAGTGGCTGCGCATGGTGTTGCACCGCACGAAATTACCACTGCGCGGGCTGCGCCACCCTGCGCAGCGCCAAGAAATTAGAGCCCTTAATCTCTATCTGCAACCATTTAGCTTCCACAGGCGATTTGGCCCATTCTCCATAAGACCCAATGTTAAAGTACAGCGCCCCCACTAGACCCACTTCCGTGGATTCAATCAAAATGGCACTCGCTCTGTACATAAAGCGTATCAAGGTGAGCTGATTGCCAGATTTATAAAAAAAGTTATCAGACAGTTTTTAAGAAAATTTTATTTGAAATTTCAAGTCATATCTTTTAACATTGTTAATATATTCCCTGACCTCGAGTTTGACCTTTTAAAGTCATCTGTGGTCAAATTTAATATTGCCAAAATATAGGTCATATATGGCTTCCTTTATGTCGATAATACAAACTTAATCTCTGTCTACAACCATTTGGCCTCCACAGGCCATCTTGCATTTTCATAAAGTACAGCGCCCCCAATAGACCCACTTCCGTCGATTCAATAAAAATGGCGCTCGCACTGTACATTGACAGTACCAAGTAAGTTGATTGCCTGATTTAGAAAAAAATTTATCACGCAGTTTTTGAGAAATAATTTTTTAAAATTTCTCAGTCCTATCTTAAACATTGGAGCCAAAATTTCAAGGGCCCATAAAATGGACAAAAATGATTCAATCAAAAATCCGAGAAAAACGTCTGGAGATATGGTCTAGTACTATGTTATTGCAAATTTACAAGGAAATTCAAAAGGCCAAATAAAAAGATAAAAACTGTTACCTTAGACGGACACCACAGCAAGACAATAGCTTAATGGCCCATAGGGCTGGTAAGCTAAAAAGCAACATGTCATGCCGCGAACGAAAGAAATTCAAGAACAGGTGAGAAACAAAGAAATCGACATCTATCAGTCTGGAAAGGGTTGCAAAGCCATTTCTTAGGCTTTGGGACTCCGGCGAATCACGGTGAGAGCCATTATCCACAAATGGAGAAAACTTGGAACAGTAGTGAACCTTCCCAGGAGTGGTAAGCCTACCAAAATTACTCCTAAAGCACATTGATGACTCATCTAGGAGGTCACAAAAGAACCCTAAACAACATCTAAAGAACTGCAGGCCTCACTTGCCTCAGTTAAAATCAGTGTTCATGATTGAAAAATAAGAAAGAGACTGGGCAAAAATGGCATCCATGGGAGAGTTCCAAGTTAAAAACCACTGCTGACCAAAAAGAACACAAAGGCTCGTCTCACATTTGCCAAAATACATCTTGATGATCCCCAAGACTCTTGGTAAAATATTCTGTAGACTGACGAGACATAAGTTGAACTTTCTGGAAGCTATGCGTCCCGTTACATCAGGCGTAAAACTAACGCAGCATTTCATAAAAAGAACATCATACCAAAAGTCAAACATGGTTGTGGTCTGAAGCGGACAGTAACGGAGTAAATTTACTTGAGTACTGTACTTAAGTACACTTTTTGGGGATCTGTACTTTACTTGAGTATCATGTTGGGGGACGACTTATGACTTTTACTTGAGTACATTTGAAAGGCAAATATTGTACTTTTTACTCCGCTACATTTCTATCCATAACCCAAGTACTCGCTACTTTTTCTTTAAAAAAAAAAGCGGGTTAACCCTGTGGATTCAGGATTTTGTGGTTGTTTCCTTCTCAAACGTGATTGGATTGTACAGGTGCCACTGACAGGACAGCCTATCCCCAATCACCTTCAGCTTTCCTTCCATGAACCCGCAAACTCCATGGTTCAGTTGAGACGCAATCGCAGTTATGCGAAGTTCCAAATAAACATAGGGAAAGCATACCAACGTTGGAGAGAATTCCGGGAGTTGAATGGTTTTAATTCTGACGCCCAGGTGGCCTTGTTTCTACTTGAGGTGAGTAGAGCTGGTGCTTAGCTCCCAATTGACCCGCATCTGGCGGGTCCGACTGGCATTTGAATAGCAAAACCCGCCGACCAGCAAGCAAGTGAAAAAACCCGCAATTTGCGCATTGAGAGATTTACGCGTTATTCCTCCACCCCTGCGTAATGGGTGCTCAGAGTCCGCAATGTAACGGATTTTCCGTATTTTTTAAATTTTCCTCTGTAAGAGCAAATCTGATGTTCAGTGTAGAACCCATTTTTATTTTGTGCAGATGTTGAGCCGTATCATCGATTCTACCTTGCATCACTCCCTTGAACCACAGATGCAGCCCCCAAAATCTGCGCCCAACGCATTTCAACTGGTTAAAGGTTTCCTATCCATTCAAAATTTGTAGTTGATCATATAAAATGTGAACCGCAAATATTGTGTGCTTTTTAGGTGCTGTCCTGCAAATAGTAAATTACAGCAACTCAGCGAACATTTTAGATTTTATATGACAAGTTGCTGTAAAGTTACGACAATGTGTTGAAGTCTACAATTAGTCTAAGCTGCTTTTCCACCGAACGCGAAACAAATTTTTCATGCGACAGATTACATTCAAAGTCACGGCAAAGATGCGAATACACGCGAGTTCCCGTGTATTTGCGTCTTTGCATTGTTTTTGAATACAATCTGTCACACGAAAAATTCATTTCGTATTCGGTGGAAAAGCAGCTTAACGTAGCTAGGTTATAAGGCTCCATTGTTTTCCGTGGCCATTTGGAGCATTGCTTTTATGCCGCTATCTTGCTTGTGGATGAGATTATGGATATCTTTCCAGATCGTGGACGTAATCTACGTCGCTTGGCAGGAAGTTGCGGCTGATGATGATGATGAGTTGTAGATGCCCTTATTACAATGATGTCAGGACTGTCAAAGTTGATGTGGTTTCAATTGCATAGACTTGTATACATATTATTGATTTTTGTGTTACACTGATGCATGTGTGAGCATTAATGTATGAACATTCAATTTTGTTCGTTTTCTTTGTTTATGATGACTGGATGAATGTGAATGAAATACAAATTGGATTCCAAAAAAAAAAAAATCTTAAATGGTGATGTATGAAAAATTGTTGTCAATACGATGTGATGTCAATACTTCCTTATTTTTATATCCTACCATGTAGAATTTCTTTATTTTATTTTTTTTTTTTTAAGATTTTTTTTTGGAATTTTTCCCCCATTCGACAGCCACACAGTGTAGAAAGACTGGAAGGCTGGGGAGAAGAATGGGGGAAGACATGCAGCAAATGACCCGAGCCGGACTCGAGCCCAGGTCGCCGCGGGAAGGACACAGCCCTTATGGTACGCGCACCCAGACCGACGAGCCACCGGGGCGCGAATTTCCTTATTTTTAAAAAATCCCTAAGCACTCTGTGGTTATGGACCAGCTTTTCGATCCCTCAAACTTGGAAGGTATGTGGTACTAACTCGGTTGGATATGAATTGTAAATTGTCATCCCAAGCAAAATTGAGGGAAGCTCGTCTATTGTTTTTGTAAGGCTATCTTGCATAGATCATGCTGGTCAGAATGAATCAAACAGTACAGAGATCGATATTTCCTCTCGGTTGGAAAGCTAGTGAGTTTGCTAATTCTGTCTGATCAAACCAGAGTTTGTGTTCGTGTAATAACATTTTTTCTCTGGTTAGTACTCTGAGTTGCAATTCGTCGATGAATGTATAACCGCGTGATGAGTTTAGCTAAAAGTGGTGATCTATGTGACGTTGTTAATACTCATTTTGTAATGCCGAGCTAAGATACTTGTCAGATACCTTGTTGTAGCTAGCACTAATGGTGTTGTAGCTAGTGTTTGGCAATGGTCGTCATTGTTGCTACTGGGCGTTTATCACAATGAGCTGTACACGGCCATTTACCCAGCTGAGTGAGCCATTCTTAAGCTGCTTTCACACCGGACGCGAAACAAATTTTTTGCGTGACAGATTACTTTCAAAGTCAATGAAAAGATGCGAATACTCAGAAGTTTCACTTTAAGAAAAGCTCGTTCATGTTCCAGGCTTCTGAAGGGGAGGGGCAAGCGGCTCTGTTGTGTTTTGAGAACGTTTCAACTGTCAACAATAGTGACGTCATATCGCTGATTCAGCCTTTAACATTAAAGTATCTAAAAAAGCTCCATCCAGTAGGTTTCTATAGGTAAAGGTAAGCACTGCGGCAGTAATAATACAATATTTAGAAAATTAACTTTTATTTTTGATACTTAAGCATTTTTAAAAACAAGTACTCCAGTACTTTTACTTAAGTAAAAATCTGACTGTAGAACTTTTACATGTACTTGAGTTAAATTTAACAAGTGGCATCTGTACTTTTACTTAAGTAATGAAGCTGTGTACTCTGTCCGCCTCTGTGGTAGTGTAATGGTTTGGGGCTGCTTTGATGCTTCAGGACCTGGACGACTTGTCTTAATTGATGGAACCATGAATTCTGCTCTCTACCGGAAAATCCTGAAGGAGAATGTCCAACCATCAGTTTGTGACCTGAAGCTCAAGCGCACTTGGGTTATGCAGCAGGACAATGATCCGAAACACACCAGCAAGTCCACCTCTGAATGGCTTTATAAAAACAAAACAAAGATTTTGGAGTTGTATAGTCAAAGTCCGGACTAAAATATGCTTGAGATGCAGTGGCATGTCATGCTCAAAAACCCTCCAATGTGGCTGAATTAAAACAATTCTGCAAAGAAAAGTGTGCTAAAATTCTTCCACAGTGATGTAAAAGACTCATTTCCAGTTATCGCAAACGTTTGATTGCAGTTCTTGTCGCCGAGGGTGGCACAACCAGTTATTAGGATTTAGGAGGCAATTACTTTTTCACATAGGGCCAGGAAGGTTTGGATAGTTTTTTCCCCTTAATAAATGAAATCATCATTTAAAAACTACATTTGGTATTTACTCGGGTTGTCTTTGTCTAATATTAAAATTTGTTTGATGATCTGAAACATTTAAGCGCGACAAATATGCAAAAAAATAAGAAATCAGGAAGGGGGCAAATACTTTTTCACGGCACTATCTCAATTCTGATCTCAATCCCTCATTTTAGCATTTTCTGCAGCGTAATTAATTGTTAGAAGGCTCTTGAATTAATCATAGGCTGTTTTTTGCATTGAAACGAATACATCCCATGAGGGAGAAATCTTTGGTTTATCAAACCATACTGACCTTTTATGGCAATAAACTGCGAAGAAATGGGAATCAATGCCGTTTTATGAGCTACATGCGTTCGGAATCTTTGAAAGACAAGCCGTCATCTCTGTGCAAAGGAAAACGTATAAAAACTTTGTGATGCAATTTGCAATTATGCAATCAAAAATGATCTAGTTAGTCATTCAATCAATTGGTCTCAGGCAGCAACTGAGCAAATTGATGGTGGCTGTGCAAAGTTTTTCCTCCGTTATGGTCTAATGTTCAACTTTGTACCAGCATTCATTTTCCACGCCGAGGAATGGCTGCGCCAATAGTTTTATGAGTTGGATTCATTGTGAACTGACTGGTCTAGTTTTATTTTTAATAGAGCTTTATTTGATACAGCCACAGATGCTGTGAATGGCTCCACTTGGACCTGTCTTTTTTTATCATTCATATCTGTTGTCGCGCAAAGATGGCATTTGTCATTGTTGTTTTAAATAAGCAGATTTCATTTTATTTTTTCTGTTCTTGACTGTGATAGACTATTTTTGTTATGATTCTGCCTTGTTCTGTTCATGTTTTGCCAGTGTCTTGATCCATGCCATGTTTTTGTTTCTGTTTTGCCTGTATATTCTGCCATAGTCCATTCCCCCAGTTATATTCCGGTCCTTGTTTTGTATTTTGCCATGCATTGCACTTTGTCTCCCCTGTCTGGTCTTGTGTTATGTGACAGCTTATTTGCCCCAGTATTGTGTGCTACACTTTCAGGTGATTTCATGGTTTCTGGGTTTTCAATCATTCCTTCTAGTCTCGTTTGCTTCCTTTTGTCTTGCTGTTCTGTCATTACTAACAATACTAACAGTTTGTTGTTTTAGTTAAATCTACTAACACTGACTAACATTGTATATAGTACTAACTTGCTAATGAGCACTAGGGATTGTATAGCTGCGCTTTACTAATTGACTAACGAGCTCTCAGCACTCGCCCTATGCTAGTCTCCGCCCCTTGTCTTTACTCTATCTACCTTGCTGCGTTTCAGCGGATCCTCCGCACCTGTTTAACTCTGTTCTGCCTCTCATTACCTGTGCACGTTAGAACTCCCTAACCGGAGCCGTATGTTTGTCAATAGGCTGTCTTGTGATCCCTGTCCGCGTTTTGGCTTTTGCCAATTTCATGTGGTTAGGTTCTCTCTCATGTTTGTTCCATCGTAATTAATCTGATCCACTTCACCTGTTCCCAATCATAGCATGTGACTTCCCTCACTTGTATTTAAGCAGTCTGTTCACAGCAGTTCCCTGTCAGAACGTTTCCCTTGGTTTGCCTGTGCTACGCTTGTTTTCGCCTTGTATTCTTTGAGATTCTTTTCTGACTGGACCGTCCCTGTTTTCGATTTTGGCTCTGATTTGGATTACTGTCTGCATCTGTGTATCAAACCCTTTTTTGCCCGACCATGAGTACTGTGTTTGCTGCCCTGGTTATGACTTGGATTTCGCCCTTTGGATTTTGATTTTTGGATTGTGGACTCTGTACCGTTGCCTCCTGCTCTGCGGGGGTTCGCCCCCTTCCTTAATAAAATCCAGTTCTACTGCACTGCTTGGTTCTCGCGTCTGGTTCCTGGACGCTACCTAACAGTACGTTCTGACCAGTATGGAACCAGCGAGCATCCAGCCTCTGCAAGCTGCAGTGTAGGAACAGGGCACCCAGTTGGAATTTCAACAGCAGCAGCTGCGGGCCATGATGCAGCATATGCAGACCATGACTCACCAGATGGCCGACCTCACCCGCTCCTTACAGGGTGCACAGCCCTTCTGCACTTCCCAACAATCCGCCACCACCACTTCTGCTTCCGTGTCTGTACCTCCCACTGCCCCACCCGCTCCGGTCCACGAACCACGTCTGCCTCCTCCAGAGAATATGATGGCGACCCTGGATCCTGTCGTGCCTTTCTGACCCAGTGCAAACTGATCTTCAGTCTACAGCCTGCCACCTTCCCCTCTGAGCGATCTCGCGTGGCATACATCATCACGCAGCTAACCGGGAGAGCTAAACAGTGGGCAACATCAGCTTGGGAAGCAGGACTACCTTGTGTCCAGACATCCGATCTGTTGGGGGAAGAGAAGAAGCGGGTGTTCGACCGTTCCAGACACGGGCATAAGGCTGGAAGGGAAATTCTCCGTATCCGCCAGGGGGGTCGCTCAGTTTCAGACTACGCCATAGAGTTTCAGACTCTAGCCACCAACAGCAGACGGCATGAGAGAGCCCTCTATGACGCCTTCATCAATGGGCTATCAGAGCAAATCAAGGATGAGCTGCTACCACGTGACCTGCCCGAAAGTCTGGACCGGATAATTGAGATGGCCATCCGCATCGATTCATGTTTGGAGGAGCGAAGATGGTCCCGCCTACAGAGCCAGAACCTCCAAGTCTCCGGTGATGATGCCACTCCCTCCTTAGCCTGACAAAACCAAACCTCCCCTTGAGTTGGATCCCATGCAGTTGGGCCGTACCAGGCTCACCAGTGAGGAGAGGGACCGCAGACGGAGGGAACGGGTCTGCTTTTACTGTGGCAAAGACGGACACTACATCTCACGGTGCCCAGTAAAAGACCATGCCCACTAACGAGGAGAGGAGCGTTAGTGGGCGGCATTCCTGTTGATCACTCATCAAAGAACCGTACCTGTTTTCCTGTTTCCCTGGAGTGGGCTGGAGGAGGGAAGAAGACCACCGCCCTGATTGACTCGGGAGCTGAGGAGAATTTCATCGATCTGGAAGTAGCCCAGAAGTGGGGCATCTATGTTGAAAAGATCTTCCCTGATCGTGTGGCTAACTCCCTCAACGACCAGAGCATTGGCCACATCACCCACGTCACTGGTCCTATCAAGTTGCGCATTTCTGGAAACCATCAAGAGTTGATCAGGCTCTACCTCATCCAGTCTCCACATGCCCCAGTCGTCCTCGGGCACCCCTGGATGGCCAAACACCTGCCTGAGGTCGATTGGGGAAAGCATGAGATTAAGGGCTGGAGCCCCAATTGCGCTCGAACCTGCCTTAGTGAAGCACTTGATCATGTTCCTGTTCCCCTCTCGGAAGAGATCCCGAACCTGCAGAAGGTTCCCCCTGAGTTCCATGACCTGAAAGAGGTGTTCTCTAAGGCTCGAGCTACCAGCCTGCCCCCGCACAGACCCTATGACTGTGCCATCGAACTTAAGCCTGGTACTATGCCACCCAGAGGTTGTCTATTCTCCCTGTCTCGCCCTGAAACCCTCGTCATGGAGAAGTATCTTAGTGAGTCCCTTGCGGCGGGCATCATTTGGCCTTCCTCATCTCCTGCGGGAGCTGGGTTTTTCTTCATTGGCAAGAAAGACGGATCTTTACGGCCCTGTATCGACTACAGGGGCCTAAATGAAATCACAGTAAAGAACAGATACCCTCTACCACTCATGAATACTGCCTTCGACCTCCTCCAGGGGGCGCAGATTTACACCAAGCTGGACCTGCGCAATGCGTACCATCTGGTCCGTATACGTGAGGGAGACGAATGGAAGACTGCTTTCAATACTCCCACCGGATACTGGGAGTATTTGGTTCTACCGTTCGGCCTTACTAACGCCCCAGCGGTCTTCCAAAACCTTGTGAATGACGTTCTACGAGACATGATTAACAAATTTTTGTTTGTCTATCTGGATGACATTTTAATCTTTTCCAAATCACAGGATGATCACGTTCTCCATGTCCGCCAAGTCCTCAAGCGCCTGCTGGAGAATCGCCTGTTTGTTAAGGCTGAGAAGTGTGAGTTTTTTGTCCAGACCACTTCCTTCCTGGGATACATCATCTCACCCAGCACCATTTGTATGGACCCTGTAAAGATAGAGGCTGTCATCAACTGGCCCAAATCCTCCGACCGTAAGTCACTCCAATGCTTTCTGGGGTTTGCTAATTTCTACAGGCGATTCATTCGCAATTATAGTTCTGTTGCTGCACCGTTTACTGCTCTAACTTCTAACAAAGTCAGATTTCAATGGTCCGAGAAGGCTGAGGAAGCATTCCACGATCTAAAGACCCGTTTTACATCTGCCCCTATTCTAACCATTCCTGATCCCAAGCTCCAGTTTGTGGTGGAGGTTGACGCCTCCAACGTGGGAGTCGGGGCTGTCCTCTCTCAGAGATCACCCAAAGATGGCAAGATCCACCCGTGTGCCTTCTTTTCCCGTCGCCTGAGTTCCTCTGAACGAAATTATGACATCGGAAACCGGGAATTGTTGGCAGTTAAGCTGGCTTTGGAGGAGTGGAGACAGTGGCTGGAGGGAGCCGAACTTCCGTTTCTCGTTTGGACCGACCACAAGAATCTGGAGTACCTCCAATCCGCCAAGAGACTCAACCCTCGACAAGCCAGGTGGGCATTGCTTTTCTCACGTTTTAACTTTCACCTTGCTTATCGCCTCGGCAGCAAGAATGTTAAACCAGACGCCTTGTCCCGCTGCTTCGAGACGGAAAATGAACAGCCCAGTCCAGACACCATCCTCCCTAAAGAGACATTTATTAACGCTATCAATATGGACATCGAGACTGAGGTGAGAAATGCCCAAGACAATTCTGCTGCTCCCAGTGCCTGTCCCGATCACTGCCTTTTCGTACCTGTTAACCTGCGCCCCCGAGTCTTAGACTGGGGGCATGCTTCCAACCTCTCGTGCCACCCAGGAATTTGTCGCACCCTGGATTTCATAACACGTCGCTTCTGGTGGCCGGGAATCAACCAAGACGTCCAGAGTTATGTCGCTGCCTGCTCGGTCTGTGTCCAAGGAAAGGTATCACACCAACCCCCTCACGGCCTGTTACAACCCTTGCCCACTCCTCACCGCCCTTGGTCACACATAGCGTTAGATTTCATCACTGGCCTTCCCCCATCCAATCATTTCACTACTATCCTCACCATAGTTGATAGATTTTCTAAAGCCGTCCATTTTGTTCCCCTCACTAAACTCTCTTCTGCCCAAGAAACTGCCACCCTCATTATTCAGCACGTCATCAGACTACACGGAATCCCCACAGACATCACTTCAGATCACAGACCCCAATTCACAGCCAAATTTTGGAAATCATTTTGCAATTCACTTGGCACATCTGTCAGTTTGTCATTCGGTTTTCACCCCCAGACTAACGGCCAGACCGAGCGGGCCAATCAATGCATAGAGACCGTTTTGAGATGCCTTTGTCTAAAGAACCCCTCCTCCTGGAGCCACCAACTTCCCAGGGGCCGAGTATGCTATTAACAGTCACACCTCTGCTGCCTCTGGACTTTCCCCATTCAAAGCATGCCTTGGCTACCAACCACCTTTGTTTCCCTGCCAGGAGGAGGAGTTGGCTGTTCCATCTGCCCGTGAGTTTGTTCGTCACTGCAGGCGCACCTGGAGGAGTACACGGGAGGCGCTGCTTAGGTAGGTGGCCCGCATGAAGGCCCTAGCGGACAAAAGACGCACTGCCGCTCCATCCGACCGACCTGGGCAGCGCGTTTGGCTGTCCTCCAAGGACATTCCCTTAAGGGGGAGTGGGGGTAAACTTTTCCCGAAGTTCCTTGGCCCCTTTACCATTGAAAGAGTTCTTAGCCCCACTGCTGTTCGCCTCCGTCTGCCCCTTTCCATGCGCCGCATTCACCCCACATTTCATGTCTCTCAGATTAAGCCTGCTGTAACCCACCCCCTGTCTTCTGGCCCTGATCCCCCACCACCCACCCGCATCATCGATGGAGGCGAGGCCTACACCGTGCGGGCTCTGCTGGACTGTCGTCGCAGAGGACGAGGCTTCCAGTACCTCGTCGATTGGGAGGGCTACGGTCCGGAACACCGTAGCTGGGTCTCATCCCGCTACATTCTGGATAAGACTTTGATCACGGACTTTCATGCTACTCACCCTAGGCCTACGAGATGAAACGCCAGGAGGCGTTTCTTGGGGGTACTGTTATGATTCTGCCTTGTTCTGTTCATGTTTTGCCAGTGTCTTGATCCATGCCATGTTTTTGTTTCTGTTTTGCCTGTATATTCTGCCATAGTCCATTCCCCCAGTTATATTCCGGTCCTTGTTTTGTATTTTGCCATGCATTGCACTTTGTCTCCCCTGTCTGGTCTTGTGTTATGTGACAGCTTATTTGCCCCAGTATTGTGTGCCACACTTTCAGGTGATTTCATGGTTTCTGGGTTTTCAATCATTCCTTCTAGTCTCGTTTGCTTCCTTCGTCTTGCTGTTCTGTCATTACTAACAATACGAACAGTTTGTTGTTTTAGTTAAATCTACTAACACTGACTAAGATTGTGTATAGTATTAACTTACTAATGAGCACTAGGGATTGTATAGCTGCACTTTACTGCTTGACTAATGAGCTCTCAGCACTCGCCCTATGCTAGTCTCCACACCTTGTCTTTACTCAGTCTACCTTATCCTCCGCACCTGTTTAACTCTGTTCTGCCTCTCATTACCTGTGCATGTTAGAACTCCCTAACCAGAGCCGTATGTTTGTCAATAGGCTGTCTTGTGATCCCTGTCCGCGTTTTGGCTTTTGCCAATTTCATGTGGTTAGGTTCTCCCTCGTGCCTGTTCCTTCGTAATTAGTCTGATCCACTTCACCTGTTCCCAATCATAGCATGTAACTTCACTCACGTGTATTTAAGCAGGCTGTTCACAGCAGTTCCCTGTCAGAACGTTTCCCTTGTGCTACGCTTGTTTTCGCCTTGTATTCTTTGAGATTCTTTTCTGACTGGACCGTCCCTGTTTTCGATTTTGGCTCTGATTTGGATTACTGTCTGCATCTGTGGATCAAACCCTTTTTTGCCTGACCACGAGTACTGTGTTTGCTGCCCTGGTTACGACTTGGATTTCGCCCTTTGGATTTTGATTTTTGGATTGTGGACTCTGTACCGTTGCCTCCTGCTCTGCGGGGGTTCGCCCCCTTCCTTAATAAAATCCAGTTCTACTGCACTGCTTGGTTCTCGCGTCTGGTTCCTGAATGCTACCTAACAATTTTGCTTGCGCTGAGCATATTGTGCATGTGAAAAAAAGTAAAACCGAAATATTGGGCAGGGTTTTATTTGTGCTATTCATTGTAAACTGACGTGGTCTAGTTTTATTTTTTTATTACGTTTTATTTATAACCCCAATTCCGAAATAGTTGGGACAAAGTGTTAATTGTGAATAAAATCAAAACGCAACAACTTTCAAATCACACCAGGCAGTATTTTATTTACAATAGAACAGAGATAACATAGCAAATGTTGAAACTCAGAATTTTTACAATTTTCTCCACAAAATGAGCTCGTTTCAAATTTGATGGCTGCTACAGGTCTCAAAAACGTTGGGACATAGGCAAAAAAGGCTGATTTATAATATATATAAGAGAATCAGCTGAAAGAACATTTTCCAAGTAATTAAGTCAACTGGCATCAGGTGTGTACCATGATTGGCTATAAAAGGGATGTCTTAGAGAGGCTGAGTCTCTCAGAAGTAAAGATGGCCAGAGGCTCTCCAACCTGTGAAGGCTTGCGTAAAAAAATTGTGGAATACTTTAAAAACAATGTTCCTCAATGTCAAATTGCAAAGGCTTTGAAGGTCTCATCTTTGACAGTGCATAACATTCAGAGAAACTGGAAAAATCTCTGTGCGTAAGGGACAAGGCCGAAGACCTTTACCGGATGCCCATGATCTTCGGGCCCTCAGACGCCACTGCATCACTCACCGGTGTGATTCTGTCATTGACATTAATAAATGGGCCCAGGAATACTTCAAGAAACCACTGTCTGAACACAGTCCGCTGTGCCATCCACCGATGCCACCTAAAACTCTACCATGCAAAAGTGAAACAATTGTTGAGCCTGATCCAGAAGCGCTGCTGTGTTCTGTGGGCCATGGCTCATTTAAAATGGACTGTAGCAAAGTGGCAAAGTGTCCTGTGGTCAGACGAGTCCAAATTTGACATTCTTGTTGGAAATCATGGGCATCGTGTCCTCCGGGCTAAAGAGGAGAAAGACCACCCCTCTTGTTATCAGCATTCAGTTTAAAAGCCACCTTCTCTGATGGTATGGGGATGCATTAGTGCATATGGTGTAGGACACTTGCATGTTTTAAAAAGCACCATGAATGCTGAAAGGTATATAAAGGTTTAAGAGCAACATTTGCTCCCCTCCAGATGACATCTATTCCAGGGAAGGCCTTGTGTATTTCAGCAGGACAGTGCAAAACCACATACTGCAGCTATTACAACAGCATGGCTTCTAAGTAGAAGAGTCCGTGTGCTGAACTGGCCTGCCTGCAGTCCTGATCTTTCACCGATTTTGGCGCCTAATTAAATGAAAAGTCCGTCAAAGGAGACCCAAAACTTTCCAGCAGCTGGAAGCCTGTATTAAACAAGAGTGGGATCAAATTCCAATGGCTAAACTTAAGAAACTTGTCTCCTCAATGCCCAGATGCCTCCACTTTGTGTTAAAAAGAAGAGGGTATGCTACACCATGGTAAACAGGCCCCTGTCCCAACTTTTTTGAGACCTGTAGCAGCCATTTCTCAGTTTCAACATTGGCTATGTTATCTCTGTTCTATTGTGAATAAAATACTGGCTGGTGTGATTTGAAAGTCGTTGTGTTTTGATTTTATTCACAATTAACACTTTGTCCCAACCATTTCAGAATTGGGGTTGTATATAGGCTAGCCAGGTTTGGACCTGTCTGTTTTATTATTCATATCTATTGTCACACAATGCCGGCATTTGTTCTTGAAGAAAATAAGACCACGCATTTCATGAGACCAGGCTGTGAGCCCCGTTATTGTGCATGTGAAATAAAAGTTAAAACGAAATGTTAAATAAGAGTGTACAAAAGAAAATTCTTATATGTTAAATGAGAGCGTGAATATATATAAATAATACGAATTGTTTGAAGCAGAGATTTGAGTTTGCCCCCTTCTTGCATTGAGAGACAGCGTAGCTGACTCGGAGCGCCAGCTGAATTTCTCTCCCATGAGAGGAACGCACATGCAACACACACATCAGTAAATCATTCCAAACAAAATTATTTTCATCTGCGGTTGCTTTTGGGGTTGTTTCAATCTAAATCAGAGGGAGAAATGCTACTGTAGATATCTAAAAATACCGAGACAAACTTCGATGTTCACATTTTCTGAATTAATTAAATGTTCCGCGGGGCAGATGGAAAGCCTTGGCTGGCTGGATGTGGCCCGTGGGCCGCCAGTTGATGATCCAGGCGCTACGTTATTTGTTCCAGATCAGCCAATGTGTGCAGAGCTGTGCGCCACCTTATGACAGGCGTGCCTGCCGCTGGAACCCATGTAAACAAATACGCTCTGGTTAATATTTCGGTCAGGACGGGGCACCTTTTCACTAGTAAGATACAGTTCTATGCAAAAGTTTGGGCACCCCAGATAAAAATTTATGTTACTGTGAATAGCTAAGAGAGTAAAAGATGACTGCTCTCCAAAAGGCATAAAGTAAAAGAGGACACATTTCCTTTAAATTTTAAGCAAGATTACTTTTTAATTTCCATCCTTTTACAGTTTTAAAATGGCAAAAAAGGAAAACGGTCCAATGCAAAAGCTTGGGCACCCTGGATGGTCAGTTCTAAGTAACACTCCCTTTGGCAAATATCACAGCTTGTAAACACTTTTTTGGTGCCGGCTTAGAGTTTTTGAATTCTGGTTTGGGGGATTTTGCCCATTATTCTTTTTCAAAGGCTTCTAGTTCTGTGAGATTCTTTGGCTGCCTTGCATGGACTGCTCTTTTGAAGTCCATTCTCAGATTTTCAATGATATTGAGGTAGGAGACGTTGAGGGCTATGGTGAAACCTTCAACTCACACCTCTTGAGGTAGTCAGTTGTGGATTTTGAAGTGTGTTTAGGATCATTATCCTGTTGTGGAAGCCATCCTCTTTTCATCTTCAGCTTTTTTACAGATGGTGTGATGTTTGCTTCCAGAATTTTCCTAAATTTAATTGAATCCATTCTTCCTTCGACCAGTGACATGTCCCCCATGCCACTGGCTGCAACACAAGCCCAAAGCAAACGTGTTTGACAGTTAGAGAGGTGTTCTTTTCATAAAATTCTGTATCCTTTTCTCTCCAAACATACCTCTGCTCATTGCAGCCAAAGAGTTCTATTTTAACTTCATCAGTCCTGTTCAGATGTTCCATAGCAACCTTCTGATGCTGAATTTCATGGTGAAGATGCAGGAAAGGTTTCCTTTTCATGACTCTTCCATGATGGTCATATTTGAGCAAGTGTAGCTGAACTGTAGGGCGGTGCACCAAGACTCCATGGTGTGCTAAATCTTGCTGAATGTCTTTTGTTGTCAAACGGGTGTTTTGATTTACCTTTCAAGCAATCGGATGGGCTGTTTTCTTGGGAAGTTTTCTTGGTCTTCCAGAACTCAAGCGGACCTCCACGGTTTCTGTTGACGGCCATTTCTTAATTATATTATGAACGGAGGAAATCACGACCTAAAAACTTTTGCTATCTTCTTATAGCCTTCTCCTGCTTTGTGGGCATTATTTTCATTTTCAGAGAGCTAGACAGCTGCTTAGAGGACCCAATGGCTTCTGATTGTTGGGCCAAGGTTAGAGGAGTCTGGGTATTTAGAGTTTGCATCACCTGGCCTTTCCTAACGATGGTTGTGAACGAGCCATAGCCCTAACAACCTAATTGCGATCTGAGACTATAGTCAAAATTACCTGAGAGCTCAAATCTTTTGGGGTGCCAAACTTTTGCACAGTGCTCATTTCCCTTTTTTCACTCTAGAATTGTACAAAACAAAACTAATACACCAATACTGCTTACAATGTCCAAAAAAGTGTTGTATCTTTAAATTTATGCCATTTGGAGATCAGTTCATCTTCTACTTACTTAGCTATTCTCAGTAACAAAAATTTTGATCAGGGGTGCCCAAACTTTTGCATACAACTGTAAATTATCATCGCAAATGCCGGGAACCTTGATAACAAGTGTCTTATTGTGACCGCAGCCAAGTCATGAAACTAGTTTATTAGTTAAGGAAAAAAGTAACAAAACACTGGTTTGTAATTGAATCTGACACGTAGGCCTATCTATTAAAAAAGAAAAACAAAAAAATTGGTTTGTAATTGGATCAGACATGTATCTGTGACTATTTTTTTTTCTTTGTTTGATAGAAGCTGCATGATGCAGACCCGGACACTGACATTACGATGGACGAGGAACAACTAAACCTATTCGCGTCTACTGACAGCGGCTGCTGATTTCAACGCGTTTTCGGATGTGTTTAACTCTTAAGTCGGAAGTGATTCAAAGTACTGTGGTATTTTCGCTTGTTAGGACTGTATGGCACTCAGTGGAAATCAAACTTTCTGGAAGGCATGAATCCACTTTGCTGCACCTTTCTCTGATGGACGCCCCTCACAAGATGCCGGCCAGACTTGCACATTGAAATCGTAACATAGTGCCACTAGTATATATAGCTTGTTGGCGCCAACATCAGGGGTAATGTCCATGCGCCACTCTGACTAGCCGATAACGGATATCATCGATCTAACTATAACCTGTAACATTTTCTTTATACTCAACCAATATGAATGGTTATGGTGTCATTTTAAAGTGTTTTTAAAGCACTTTTCAGTGGCGGAGTTTGAATTTTTTGTTCACAAAATCGACATAACATTTATGCTCGACGCGTGCTAAGAATCGACATTCGGCTCCTGCCGAATTCATGGGTCAGCGATTCTTGCCGGATAATCCTGCTCTGACGTTGATAAAGTTAAAGCAAGTTGAATATTTAGATTGAAATATGCCTTGATTCGGAGCAGATTATGGAGACTCCTTCTGTTAACACGGATTGACTTTCTGTATCAGGAAAAACTCATTTGACAAAGGGAGATTCTGGTAAAGGATTTCATGCAAAATACTTCACCAAAACACACCAAATCACTTCCATTTTATCAAAATGTCATGGGGGGCCACTCGTGAGCCCCACCGGGCCACTTGCGACTGCTAGAACACTTGAGTAGCACCACTCTGAGGAAAACTAGAACACTGCTATAAGCATTTTACAGCAGATCTCCAGAGCCTCACCCCTGGAAAGGAATTGGTGAATGAGGTAAGTATTCCTGAACATACTCAGCTTAAAGCTGGCTATTTAAATTTTGTTGAAACAGACTATCAATAACAGGCAAATTTTTGCAGATATTGAACTGTTACATGTCCATCGTTGCAAGACAAGTGCCATCCAAAATCTTTGTGATTGACTCATTTGAAATGACCATTATATCGAGGGCTGACTGCAATAAACAGTTATATCCAATATATAACATCTGGACATAACTGTTTATTGCAGTCAGCCCTCGATATGGAATGGCACATAAAAAAGGTTGAAAAAGGTGAGTGTCATTCAATCTTAACACTAGAACCGCCACGGGGTAAATTTTACCCGGTGCTGGTTTTAAAATGTGTGTAATTATATATCAATAAAATATTAAAGCCTGTATTTCTTTGGCTTTTCCTAAAAGTGTGTTGTGTAGGCCCAGGTGTTGTTAAAAACTTTATACATTTCTCTGTATTCTAGAAATGACACTTTATACCTATTACCCACTGACACTCAAAATGTTTCCCGGTGTGGATTTCGCGCCAGTGTAGAACAAATGACGTTACTATGGCAATGCCACCTGTCACCTGCGGCGCTGTAATCTTATATCACAGACCGTCAAAAAAATGGCTAACAGAGGACAAGGAAAGCGATTTATGAATGTACAGCAGGCATTAAAAATGCTGAACGCACTCAGTGATGAAGACTCGGATGGTGGGGAAGTTTCAGGACTGAGTGATCACTCCTGGGAAGACTCTGGATCTGAGGGATCATCATCGGACAGCAATCCAGAGCCTCCGCAAAAAGTGAGGCCGTTTCCTCCGTCTCATGGAGACGGCCCAGTCACGGTACCCACAGCTGGTAAGAACAATAAATTATTTTTCAAGTCCCCCCAATATCCCCACACTTATTCTCATACGTATTTTGAAGCTCTTATGCGTGTAAAATACACCACTGTCTATTCTTCACTCACTGTGCGGTAGGCTAGCCCTGGCTATCTTCACTAACATCATGACAAAAGACTGATGGAGACGACCTGTAGCCATGAATATGAATATATATATATATATAGTAGGCTGCTCCATAAGGCTAATCGCCCAGATAAACACGAAGAACAACAGACACCCGGCATCAGAACTGTGCCCAAACACACAGCAGCCTTTTTTTCCTCCACAGTCTTTCGTTGTTTTGGGATTTGTAATGTTATGAAAAAAGCACAGGCTATAATCATTTATGACGTGGCCTACACTTAAAAAATTAACAGGCTACACGTCTAAAGTAGTCTTTTCCTCTCTCTTAGTGTGTGCCACGGAGCCGTCCCAAACCGAGGCTGGGAAAGACGGAACAGTCTGGACGCACGTAACCTCTGGTGGGGGCACCGGCCGACAACAGGTCCAAAATATACTCACGGAGTCCGCCGGCCCCACACCACACGCACGTCGCAATATCTGTGACAAACTTTCGGCTTTTATGTGCCAAACTGATGGAGAGATGTTGGAGCACATCCGTGAGTGCACCATCACAGAAGCCCGCAGGTCAGGTGAAGAGAATGCCACCTGGGACATCTCACCAGCGGAGCTGAAAGCTTTTATTGCGCTGCTGTATGTGAGGGGAGCTTTCTGTGGGAAAAATTTAGAGATGGAGAGTTTCTGGTCTGAGAACTGGGGAAACGCTTTTTTCACATCCACTCTCTCCAGGAACCGCTTCAGAGGAGTTATGCGCTTCCTGCGCTTTGATAAGAAGCAGACGCGCCGGTGCAGGCTCACCGAGGATAAATTCACACATGTAAGGGAGGTGTGGGACAGATTTATAGGCAACTGCATCGCATTTTACAAGCCAGGGCAGGATGTAACAGCGGATGAGCAGCTATTCCCAACCAAGGCGAGGTGCCCCTTCACGCAGTACATGCCCAACAAGCCTGACAAGTTTGGGATAAAGTTTTGGCTTGCAGCAGATGTGGAGACCAAATACCTGCTCAACGCCATCCCATATCTTGGCAAAGATATGAGCAGGCCTGCCACACAGTCAGTGGGAGAGAACGTGGTTTTGAGGCTGGTGGAGCCTTTTGATGGGAAAGGAAGAAATGTGACCACTGACAACTTTTTCACTTCCATTCCCCTGGCCAAAGCCCTTCTGGCAAGAAACACCACCCTCGTCGGCACCATAAACCGCAATAAAAGGGAGCTTCCACCTGCTGTCAGAGGGAGGATAGAGCTGTTCAGTACCAAGGTGCTGAAACATGACAAAATGGTGCTGACTGTCTATCAGTGTAAGGCGGGGAGAAACGTGAACATCCTCAGCACCCAACATCAGCATGTCACCATCAGCTCAGACCCCAAGAGGAAACCAGAGACGGTGACTTACTACAACTCCACCAAGGTGGGGGTGGATGTGCTGGACCAAATGGCTCGGCAGTACTCTGTGAAAGGTATGTTGCTGGAAAAAATGTTTCGTTTATTTTTTTAAAATTGTGTATCAGCCCACAGTATTTTATTATTTTATGGTTATGGATAAGCTGCCTTGAGTAAAATGTCAAGTATTTATATTTTATATTTGTCGTCTGTGTTGAGTTTTTGTCACATTGCCAGCAGCCTGCTGTGTTCGGTGAGGTGTGCGCCTCTCGCTTTTTGCAGGTTTTGCCCTGGAGAGTTTGACATGGCAGTCTGGCTTGTATTGTTGAGCAAAGATGATAAAAATATATTTTTTCGTTAGTTTAAAATCTTATTTGAATTTTGGATTCTATTTGAATATGATTTTATCATGTATTTTACCAATTTTCAGTATCTGTGTTTGTTCTTTGGTATGTGCGATATGCGCGTCTGTAAATAAACAACGGGGAGAAACACCTTGTATTCTCCTTTTGCATCAATGTATGTCTAATTTTCCGTTAGATAAAATAAATGTATTGGAATTTGTTAGTGTTTCTTTGTTTGAAATAACCAACATAACTTTGTTTGAACTTTTACTCCGTTTGAAACACGCAAATATGAACGAGCAGGGACAGCACGTTAGATTCTCACTCTGCATGATTATTTTCAAACTATTGATACACAGCAGGCTAGTGGCAATTAAACTAAACGGCTGAAAAGAGACTATACAACATCTCTCCTTTTCTCTCTCTCTCTCTCGACTGATCCCAAGGTGGCACACGGAGATGGCCTGTTGCTGTCTTTTATAACATGCTTGATCTTGCAGCAATCAATGCATGGGTGCTGTATAGGTGCTGCATGAAAAGTGAAGTCTCCAGACGAGACTTCATTCTTCAGCTTGCTGAGGAGCTATGCGCAGAGTGGATGGCTTTGAGAGCGTCACCGCGCGTTGTCGTCCCAGACGTGCCAGCGGACACAGACGCAGAAGCACAGAGAAGGATGACCTGCGCTGTGAAAGCTTACTGCAAACAGAACAAAACGTTCTGCAAGTGCATCAAGTGTGGGTCTGCAGTTTGCGGGAAATGCACAGCCAGAGTGCTGAATGTTTGCAAGAAGTGTGTGTAACAAAGGAGCGGTAGTTTTGTGTTCACCTGATGAGATAAATGCCCTGTTCTAACGTGTGGTTCTGCATCTGTTTATTTTCTGCGAATAATCTTATTAGATATTGTAGTTGTGATGAAATTTATTTTGTGGTTAATCATCCGTTCTTAGTCTGTTGTCTTTAAATTTCCATCTTCTCTGGATAACTACTTTTTGATCATCGTTTTCAATTGGCTGTTCTTTTTCTGTTATTTCTGAATTAACTGTTGGATAAAACGTGTTGTATAAATAAAGAATGTTGTTGAATTATATTTTTGTTACATTCTTTTAATCCATAAAGATTCTATAGACAATATTCTCATACAAGTTGAGTTACAGAATTATAAATGAGCGACAGTGACGCTTGAAAATCAGCGCATACTAATGACGGGTAAATATTACCTGGTGGCGGTTTTAGGTATACAGCGCCCCCCCGGCGGTTCTAATGTTAAATGTTTTCGGAATGTGCGAGTCAAAACAGGTGGAATTTTTGTAGCTGGATGCTGCACAGTACGATGTACTCGTTGGAGCAGTTTGCAAGGACATACACTCTGTGCTTGCACTAGGGAAAAAATATGTGTAGCCACTGTGGCTAAAGTCAGAAAAAATTGTTTAGCCACAAGCAGCCACAATGTTGGTCTGGGTCCATAATGCGGCGCGCGAAGCAAAATTAATTAAAAAATGCAAGCGGGGCATCATCATATAGTTTGCGCCGGCAGGAGGGATGGAGGTGGGACAGAGGAGTACTTGAGCCAGGCACGAAATTGCAAAATGCGCCTGGATACACCCCGCTAGCACGGCGCTCCCCCCATTTGCCGCGCCTGCGCCTGGTCAACGAATTTAGAGCCCTTTATGTTTAATTGTGTGATATAGTTTTTTTTGTTTTACCCTTTATTCACTTTTTCCTAAGTCCATGTTAAAAATTGCTTCTACGTATTGTCGTAGCAATTTGTGTTACACTTTTTGGATAATGATTTATAGTGGTCACAGTATTTGATTTCTAAATACACTTTTCCATAAACCTGTATATGAAAATACAATAATCGAATATGAAATCAAGTGGTGGCTTGTGTAGAAGTTAAACATTGACTAATACCTAGGTATAATTTATTTATTTATTTATTCTTTCTTTCCTCCAGACTCTTCAGTAATCCTCTAATGGCCCGGTTTAACATGAAGGGGAAAGGAACTAAAGACAAAATGGCTCTGGAGAACAACAACTTCTACAGAGCAATAAAAGGTAAGCAGCGTGTTCCTTATGAGCTTGTTCACACAACAAAGCTTAAGGCCTGATTTTTCCAGTTCGCAACAGGTTGTATTCCTCAGGTTGTCTAGTTGTGCAGAAGACAGTATGCAGGAGTCTTTTTGCCTCACAGTTGGCTGACCTTGAGTCCCAACCATACTCACCTGTATGTGTGCAAAAGTGATAATCAAACAGTTTTATGGGACTAAAACATCTCTAAATGGTATAGTTTGTTTTTGTTCAAATTTGTGCGGAAATGCAATTTACTTTTGGCATATTAAAGATGGGAATATGGGGTTTACAAGGCTTTGTTTATTTTTTTATTTTACACACAGATAGACTTGGTCATTAACTACAGAATCCCTTGGCGCATTTATAATGATTTTTTTTTTTTTAATCATCTTTGCAGTTTCAGTAATGACGTGGAATCGGAATGCGACTGAGGAGGGGATCCGACATTATGCTGCAGACCACCTCAAACATGCACCTTGGAGAAAGGGACACGGGGGATATGGAAATTGACCTGGATTAAATTTTGGTTTCTGTTGAATTCAGTGTGAGGCTGTTATTTTAACAGGACTAAAATTTGTCCAAAAGCAGCAGTATTTCTAAAATGAGTCTGCAGTCGACGTTGTAAAGACATCCAGAATGACCACATTTGAACAAATTTTTAACCTTGTACAGAGGTCTGGCAGACGTCCACTGGACATCCCATAATGACGTCGTAAAAGCACGTTGTGAAAACTTTCACTCTGGCTCCTCAGGGAACTTCATTTAGACGTACAGGAAAGATGTCAAAAGACATCATTTAAACGTGTATTTGCCATGTCAGATGAGTGTACAAGTGACGTTGAAAAGACATCCAGAATTACCTCATTTGAACTCATTTTAACTTTGTGCAGAGGTCTGGTGTACGTTAATATGGGACGTCCGTTAGACGTCGTAAAAATACGTCATAGAAACTTTCATTCTGGCTCCTCAGCGAACTTCATTTAGACATACAGGAAAGACGTCAAAAAGACATCTTTTAAACGTGTTTGCCACGTCGGATGAGTGTCCTTTTGGCGTTGAAAAGACGAGAAATTGAATTGCCTCACTTGAACTCATTTTTAACCTCGTGCAGAGGTGCAGTGGACATTTACACCAGACATCCAGAAAACGTCGTAAAAATACGTCATAAAAACTTTCATTCTCGCTCCTCAGGGGACGTCATTTAGATGTATGTGGAAGACCTCCAGCAGACGTCTTTTGGACGTATTCTTGCTGGGTGGGTAGATGCAAAAAAATCCAAAACTTTCGCTGACCTCGCAACACTTATTTTCTCCTTCCTTGCAATTGTCACTCAGCTGTGCATCGTGCCTAACAACACTCTTCAGCCATGACAACATTCAGAATAGTATTCTCAACAGTCAGAATGGATTCTCGAGGCTTATTGTTTAATGAGCCTCGCAAACCAATTTACGCAAATCTGTGCAGTTTCACGAACACAGAAATAATAAAGATATATTGATATTTTACGTCATCATTTATGTGCGAAAGAAAACCCCTTTTAGGAGGTGAAACTTTCCTTCTTTGTAACAGAGGGTCTACCCAAAAACCTCGTTTTTTTCTTAGAAAGAATGATGAGGAAAAGATCTTCCTCACTGGAGGATGAGTCCATTTTTTCCTCTTCTTCCTCAGTCCTCTTTTTCGACTTCGGAGTGAACTGTCAAAACTTCATTAATTCGTTTTCCCGAGTTTCTGTCGCAAATTTGTGTTGGAGCCGGTGTGAAGAGTTTTGATCCGAACATTTTGTGTTTTCGTGTCGTTTATTTGTTACGCACCCGGTATGTAAGGGCCTTAAAGCGGAGGAGTTTGATAAATTACGAGAGAAACACGAAATTGCTTACGTCTACGATTGACTGGCAGGCCTTTGAATTATAATCGCACTTTTGTGCATATATTGCGTTTTGCCTGATAATCTCAACAAAGTTCACGGTTTCACAAAATTCACGGCAAGACGTACGCCCCTCCCCCCCTTCTGAAATGTTTTCGGGGTTAGTATGGCTAATATTATTATTATTATTGTTTTTATTATTATTATTATATTTTGGGGTTATTATCTCTGTTTGTCTACAGTAGACTTTCTATACACCTGACTCCCAGGGAAAGGGTGGGTGGAAAACCAGCAGGTCAAAACCTCGAAAACCGTGATTTGGGGAGCAGTGGGTTAGTGTTAGGATTAGAGTTAGGGTTAATGGACTTTATAGACTGAAAAAAAGGGGTGAGGTTGGGGACGGGTGGGGCGGAGTCTTTCCAGTGTCATGATTCTTAGATTTAACAACATCATGATGTCATCTTCTAAGTTGTTTAGCGAGACATATCAACAAATAAGAAAGCTTTTCTTTGCTTATTTTTCCCCATTACAAAAACTTGCATTTTAATAAAAAGGCTTCAACTGGATATACAGCTGACTTTTGCGTTTTGCAGTGAATCTCTTCAGTTAGACTAGACAGGATAAATTGAAATTATGGCCTACATTTTCTAATGTTGTCAATGTAGCTAACTACAAAACACCAAGCTGGCTTCCCAACCTGTGGCAGTAACAGATGCAGCAGCTCGTCACCATCATTAGCAGCCATTCTGCTCAACAATGTTGCAGGTGGTGGCTTGTTAGCAGCCCTCGTATAGCCACTGCTGCTGAAGGGTTGTCAGTCTCGTTTATGCTCGTAGCTTTGAAATATCCACTCAGCTTGGGTATTTTCTTCATAGCTAAGACTTCTGCAGCAATTTCTCCCATTTATTTTTGCATTTCTGAGCTGCGCTTTCACATTTCTTTCCACATTATTGCATCTTTTGCCTAAAATTTCCATTCCAGGAGCAAGGTAACAGCTCAAATATAACAACTCATTCACTGTACAATAAAAAGTAGACATGCACGTCATCCATTAACCAATCACGATGGCTTTTATTTATTCAAAATATTAATGCCTCTCACCCCGCTCCAGGGCAAGCCAAACACAGTCAACAGTCAGAGCACTCTATAAGCATTATTTTGCATTTCTTCCGATGATTATTTTGATCCTAAGTCTGGCGGTGGGCCCTTTCACATCGTTGGGCCCTGGGGCTTAAGGCATTAAAACGGCTCTGATGTCAACTTCTATGGTTTACGCATAAGTTATATGGATTTTCCCCCAATTTCACTGCTTACGGACATAAAAAAAAGTTATGCAAACTTTTAATTCCAGGCTTGAAGCGTAGCTGGTTAAACCAGCAGGGAAGCGTAGCTGGTATTGGAATCTTAAGTTCTGGCTGTCTGTCTGCATTAACACAAAAACATTAGAAGCATTTTAGATTCAACCTTAAGACATAGCATGTCACTAGCTGGGATTAAAAAAACTTTGGGTTTGAAGATGGGTATGATGGGGGCAATAGATTATGTTTATCAACATTATACATGCTCGAATCGAGCCCTGCTTCAGGCAGTCGCCCTGCTCTCACCATGGCTGGTTTGATTCCAGATGGTCTCTAATCAGAAAAAAACTTTTATTGAAATATTAATTATTGGAAGCTATTGATTTTGACAAAGAGCACATGAACACAGATCACCGTAAACAAGCCACAACCGGATGCTTCTTTTCGTGGCACTTCACCGTTGGCCATAGTCGAGCTTCTGCTCATCGAGTGTACAGACCATTTACACTGTATTAAAGAGGGGTATAGTGTGTGCAATCGGCGAAAGTATCAGGTGCATATGTTCAAACACAGAACAAACTTGAGCTGGACTCACGAGAGCCCATACTTCCGCCAGCATAGCTGGATTTGAACTTTGGCCTTTATCTCAGCTATACTTTGGCCTAGATATGCCAAAATTTAATCTCTTGTTCCTCTTGTGCTCCTTTAACATCCTGCAAAGTTTGGTTAAAATGTATTGAACCATTTTTGAGATATCCTGCTAACAGACAGGCAAGCAAATAAAAAATTAATAAACGGAAGCAAAAACATAAGCTCCTTGGCGGAGGTAATTATCAAGAAGAGCTTGTTTCCAGAGTCTGCACAGCATTGGCTATTACTGGATGGCACCCTTCTCCTTCGTGATACACGAGTGAGCTATTGGTGATTTTGGTCAAGATTTGGTGATTTTGGTCAAGATTTGGTCATTTTAAACAAGATGGTCATAATGTCAGTGCATTGAATTATGTTGGCATTGAAAAAGTTGAGAAACATCCCGGGGGTGATCTTGAAAGAAGACTCCTCCAATGAGAAACTTATTGGATTTCTTTTCTTAATACCATGTCTCCTGAAGGTTTCAATGAGGAATTTGACATAAAACCCTTTCTGTGACTGTCCTTTGCCTTCCTGCCTGGTACTTCTGCATGCATATGTCATTTATATTTAATACAAAAAATGTCATTACATATTACATATACATACAAATGTCATTCACATATTTTTTGAACAAATATCTTCCTATCTCAGCAGTATGACATCAATTTCAACAAATTCTCTTTTCATTCATTAGGGAAATATATCAGCTACAATGTGCATTGATAAGCACATGCTTAAAATCATTGGTGACACTTTGTGGGGCCCCAGAACAGGCGCCCCCCCAAAAAAAAGTTAAAAATATCATTTTTTGTCATAAAGAAAATTGATATCACAGGTTTCTCTGGTGGATTAATGAACCCCATGGGGTGGTTTATCAATGCTGAAAATTATTTTGAAATCGGTGGTTTGGGCCTGAAAACGCCCTTAATCGGACTCCACCTTTGGTAGACAGCATCTTAAGACCAAGATCTAAAATCGCAGCATACAGAATTTTGCTAAGTGAACAGATGTAGCCACAGCAAGTCAATGAATTTTGAGGGCGTGGCCTCTATGAATATAATGAGCTGTGAATCCTGACTGCAACAAACAATCCTCACCAAACTTAAAATCTGTTATCCACAGGCCAGGTCACTCAAGCACATAATTTGGCGTAAATCTGGCCATAGGTGGTGTTATGGCAAACAAATGTTCATAACTCCTAAACCATTTGTCTGATCAACTTGAAATTTTTCATGCTTCATGCTAGTCAGGGTTGCTATGTAAATCTATAAGAACAAATTCAAGAAACAACATGTCCAACATTAGCCAATCAAATTGTTGGTATCAGCGTCGGTGTCTGCGTTGGCGTCTGCGTTAACTTTGATCCTGCTAAATCACTGAAGGTGGGGAGGTATATATGGATGGACGGATTATAAATTGTTTGACTGGTGTGAATGCGTGCATAGGTGGTGCTATAGCATACAAAAGGCCATTACTCCTTAACCATTTGTCTGATCAACTTGAAATTTTGCATGCTTCATGTTAGTCAGGGTTGCTGTACAAATCTAGAATAACAAATTGATGAATGAAACAACATGGCCAACATCAGCCAATCAAATTTCAGTTGCCCTTATACTCACTTTAGCCTGTCACATGTCATCATAAAACTTTATATTCTTGTTAAAGATGTGAAAAAGAGCCATTTTAATTAAAACTACTCTGATTGGCCATATGGCGATGCCATAGAGAGGTACAATATTTCTTGGGCAATAACTTCTAAACCATAGGTTGTAGAAACATAATTCTTTTTTGTTAGATTCTGTGGGTCAAGACCAATCAATCAATGTAAGCCACGCCCATTTTTGTATTTGGAAACTTTCTGGTATTTTGAATTGTTTCTGAACCCTTCATTTTTATCTCCTCCTAAGCAGTGAGATCATTTTACCCAAAATTTAAGGGCATGGTCTATATTGTTGTAAAGAGCTGTAACTCCTTAATGCAATGTCCAATCATCACCAAACTTGGAATCACACATTCACAGGCCATGCAACTTCTTCACACCAAACTTGTTTTAATCCGTTCGTAGATGGCGCTATAGCAAACAAATGTTCATAACGCTTAAACCAATTGTGTGAGCAACTTTATATTTTCCATGCTTCATAATGGTGAAGGTTCCCATGAAAACCTGGAAGGACAAAGTGAAATTTCAAACAAGATGGCTGATATCAGCCAATTAAATTTCATTAGCCTGTATACTCACTTTAACTGTCATCAATCATGAAACATTATACTAATGTTAAGGATGTGTAAAAGGGCAGTTTTCATGCAAATTACTTTGATTGGCCAAATGGTGGCACTATGGAGAGGTACAACAAATTTGATTCCAATTGGCTTATATGTGGCGCTGTAGTACGAAAAACAATGTAAAATTGCATATTCGTTTTCAACCATTTGACTCACTGGTTCTAATTTTCAATATTGTATCTCTGGATGAGGATAAAATAGTCTTTCCAATGAGGCAATAAATCTTTAAACATCTGGCTGGTATTTGTCAATCAAGTAACAGCTGCTATTTCAAAGACATGGCAGTGACTAATCAACGTGAAATTTGCAGGGCAAAGTATACCATGCACAGTTATGTGCCATGAACTGGAAATTCTTTGAAAAACAGATTAAAGGCAGATATAATGCATAGTTCTCACATGAGTTATTCAAAGTGTAAAGACCAGGATTAGAAACACACTACATTAATTCTATGGCTGAGATACAAATTATGTATATTTACAATGTGTAAGTGTTATGAAGGTGTCTCAATCCTCCTGACAAGAGGGCCTAATACAAAATTAGGTCTTTGACAGGGGTTTATGCCATTGCAGGCCAAATAATCTAAAATCAAGATTTTTGTCACCAGGGCAAAATCCAAACCCATCATTTTGGTTCTCCTCACACATCTAGTCTTTCAAAATGTGGCAAGTGAAAAACCACTCAAACTCAGCTGTTAAAAATTATCATTAGATGGCTAATGAGGCGTGAATTTGATGAAAAAGAGTAAGAACGTACCCTTAGAAAGTTGCGTTTATGCTTGCGTATCCCTGCTGTCTCTAGGTGGCAGCATTGTCATTATTCCATCACTTCAAAGGTTGCCCAAAAGTTTTGGAGGTATCTGTGCCATATTTGATTGCCCACAGTTCATAAGCCATAAGGTAAATGGAAAAATCAAGGTCAGTCCAAATGAGTCCATCCAGGTAACATAAGTGTGTGATCCAAGCGACCAATAACTCAAACAGCTCAGAAAGGTGATGTTAAAGAGAACCAAGTGTTTGAATTCAGTCAGTGGTCACTTAAAAGCTGCAGAGGTGGGATGTGGGTCACTCCATACTAAACTGTACAATTCACTGTGTTGTATAAGAATGGTCAATAAATTTTTTTCTAGGAGAATTAAATAATTTGCATTGTTCATATTTATTCACTCCCGGATTGAAGATATACATAAGAAAAAATCAGAGTCATCAGTCCAACAACACAGCAGAAAAAGTGGTGTCCTGATGTCAGCCAAGGCATTGTGAAGGACATATTTTGTTACAAAATTTGGCAGCCAACTTCATGAAACGCTCATGACATGTCTGTTGATACTTTAAAAGGAAGTGAAATGAAATAACGGTTTCAATTTTCTGCACTAAATTATCGGGACTCGTCTGATCAGAAATGCAATTTGAAATGACCATCGTGGGCGTAACCAGTCGCGTCCTCAAGTGTTACGTCCATCCTTGTGGGTTAACTTGCATAATGTTTGCAAATAGCGTAAAGATGACCTCGGCAAAATAATGTACTCACTTCCTGCCTCAAAATTTCGCAAGGCGTCAGACAATTATATACCATGCTTTTAAAAGTAATTAAAATTTTTCCATGCCCTGATATTGTGTTACGCCCATAAAAACATAAACAATCTGTGCGCTATCACCATAGACTGTATAGAAAGATGGACGCAGCACCCGGGTCTGAGAAGTGAGACCAATGCGGAATTTGAATTCCATTTAACAGCCAGCAGATGGCGACGTCAGTGGTTGCAGAATTGGAAAAGGCGTATTTGAATTTTCATCACCATTGTAACACATTTGTACAGTTTAGTATGGAATGAGCCAAAAAACAACCCCATTTGAGCCAATTTTCACCCTAAATCTCTGTCAACATCCTCAGCAAGGAGGACAAAAAAATCAGAATGTTGTTTCAAATAATCAAACTGGACACTAACCAAATGATTTAGCGATGAGTTCTTGCCTCTAGTTTGGAGTAACCCTTGCTTTTAAACAGTACTACAGTGGTGTCTTTAGTGAAAAAGGGCTCACGCACACCACTTTCGCAGCTGTTAGGCGACTTGTGACTGTGGATTTGGACTCTCGACCCCTTTGACATTCCTTGGTGAGCCGTTCGAGTCATTGATCGGCTGTGACCATCCACGTTACCCAGATGGACTCAGTTTGAATGATCTCTTTTCTTTACACCGTGGCTGGAAAACTGTGGACAGTCAGGCACTAGACTGGTACCCCCAAACTTATGGTCAATCTTTCCAGTGACGAAATAAGGAAAATGCTGCCATGTAGCAAGAACACAGACGTGCATGTGCACTCGCAACATTCTAAGGGTATATTTATACTCATTTTCATCAAGTTCTAGCCATCTAATGGTGAGGTTTATCAACTGACTTAGGGTGGCTTTTCCTTGCCACCTTTTGGAAGGCTCTGAGACTCTTTGTCCCCAAATTTTTTGTACCCAGAATTTTTGTCCCGAGGAATTTTCGTCCTAGACTCTTTGTCCCCGTGGACTTTTCAACCCTGGAATTTTCGTCCCCATGAACTTTTCATCCCCAACTAATGCTTTTCCCTCTTTCTGCATTATAAGTCTAACCCTAAACCTTACCGTTATATCATGATGATCTGTCCGTCGTCCATCCATCCATCCATCTGTCAGCAATGGTGACCCAGTAAAGGTCAACTGGTCCTTCTGGACCCTAGACTGTCGATTTTAGCTGCTTTAGTTATATACGTTAAGGGCCGCGCTCTAATCAAAATCAATTTTACTGAGCTCAGGAATGGTACCAAAAATCTGTAAAACCGCACTTATTCTTCCACTTCATAAATGGGGAGACAGAAGAAATCCTAATTATTACTGGTCAATTTCCAAGCTATCTTGTTTATCCAAGATTTTTGAATCCTTGATTAATTGCCAGCTCCTGCATTTGTTTTTGAGCAGAAATTGTATTTTAAATACTTGTTTAAGTCTGGTTTAAGAATAAAGTACTATATGAGTGGTATCTCTTGTTGCAAATGACATTGTCTGTGCTCTTGATGGTGGGAAAAATTGTACTGCCCTGTAGTTGATCTATCCAAGGCCTCTGACACAGTCAGTCATTCACTATTACTGGAAAGACTAGCCTCTGTGGGTCTTGATCAGAATGCTTGCCAATAGTTCACAAGTCATGTTTCACATGTAACACAATGTATTGTTGCAGACTCCACACAATCAACTTTTCTCAAGGTTACTAAAGGTGTACCACAGGGTTCAGGACCTGACTTTTTACTTTGCATATTCATAAAATAGTCACTTTTTAAAATGGCTGTATGGTGCACTTCCATGCTGATGATACAGAGCTATATACCTCTGCTTCTTGATTGTATGAAACATTATCTAGAGTGCTGTGAAAAAAGTATTTGCCTTCTTCCTGATTTATTTATTTATTTTTTGCTGATTTGTCACACTTAAATGTTGCAGATCGTCAAACAAATTTTAATATTAGACAATGATAATCCAAGTAAATACGTACAAAATGCAGTTTTTAAATAATGATTTCATTTATTAGGCAAAAAAACTATCCAAACCTATCTGGCCCGATGTGAAAAAGTAATCCCCCCCCCGCCACCCCCCCGTTAAATTATGAATTAACTGTGATTAACCACATTTTTTTAGTTAAATTTCACTAGCCACACCCAGGCCTGATTACTGCCAGACCTGTAGAATCAAGAAATCACTGAAATAGAACCTGTCTGTCAAAGTAGGCTAAAAGATCTCGAAAAGCTACACATCATGCCGCGATCTAAATAAATTCAAGAACAGACGAGAAACAAAGTCATCGACATCTATCAGTCTGTAAAGGGGTACAAAGCCATTTCTAAGGCTTTGGGACTCCACCAAACCACAGTGAGAGCCATTATTCACAAATGGAGAAAACTTGGAACAGTGGTGAACCTCCCCAGGACTGGCCAGCCTACCAAAATTACTCCAAGAGCGCATCAACAACTCATCCAGGAGGTCACAAAAGAACCCAGAACAACATCTAAAGAACTGCAGGCCTCACTTGCCTCAGTTAAAGTCAGTGTTCATGATTCAACAATAAGAAAGAGACTGGGCAAACCTGGCATGCATGGCAGAGTTCCAAGGCAAAAACCACAGCTGACCAAAAAGAACTTAAAGGCTTGTCTCACATTTGCTAAAAAACATCTTGATGATCCCCGAGTTTTTTGGGGAAATATTCTGTGGACTGACGAGACAAAAGTTGAACTTTTGGGAAGGTGTGCACCCCATTACATCTGGTGTAAAACTAACACAGCATTTCATAAGTCGTAATTGATGGAACCATGAATTCTGCTCTCTACCGGAAAATCCTGAATGAGAATATCTGACCATCAGTTCATGACCTCAAGCTCAAGCGCATTTGGGTTAAGCAGCAGGACAATGATCCGAAACACACCAGCAAGTCCACCTCTGAATGGCTTAAAAAAAAAAACAAAATGAAGGTTTTGGAGTGTCCTTGTTAAAGTCTAGGCTCAAATCTGATTGAGATGCTGTGGCATGACCTTAAACAGGCCGTTCATGATCGAAAACCCTCCAATGTGGCTGAATTAAGACAATTCTGCAAAGAAGAGCAGGCCAAAATTCCTCTACAGCGATGTGAAAGACTCATTGCCAGTTATGGCAAACGTTTGATTGCAGTTGTTGTCGCCAAGAATTGCACAACCAGTTATTAGGTTTAGGGGGCAATTATTTTTTCACATTGGATGGCTTTCTCACTCAATAAATGAAATCATCATTTAAAAACTGCATTTTGTCTTTCCTCGGGTTATCTTTGTCTACAACGTAATATTAAAATTTGTTTGATGATCTGAAACATTTAAGTGTGAGAAATATGCAAAAAAATAAGAAATAAGGAAGGGGCAACTACTTTTCCACAGCACTGTACGTGAAATGCGCTTTCGGGAGAACAGAAATGTGATTCGGGATTTATTTTCATGTAATAGCAGAAAATGGCATGACAGTTTTTTCTGTAATTTGGCCTGACATTGTGAATGTCTGAAGTCACAAGCTGAGGCTGCAGCACACCCACCTGTTCTCGTGAATTTCAGGCTAACGTGTTGCATGTGGGAGTCTCCAACATATGGAATTGTTATTTTGGTCAAATAGGTGTGTTTTTGCAGTTGGTGCAAATATTCACACCTCGAGTGTGATATTTTAAGCGAATGACATCATGTTATTAGGAGACATTGCCTTCCAGCTCTATGTGGTTTTTTAGGCAGGATGTACAGGTCCCAAATTGCTAGGTTGTCTTTCTGTAAGCAGAAGATAGTGGTGTAAGTGTCCATCTCTTGATCATATGAATAATACCATTTATTTTTGCACAGAGGTTTTTAAAATGTATTATTTTTTACTTTTAAATTAAATATTAAAGGGATTCCATGGTAATGGGTCTGAAATTGACCATTGAAATCAATTATCTCATTTAAAAATCATGTCAAATGCATTACTGCTTGTCTGGAAAGGGAATTGTAGCCTTTATTTCAGAAAGGACACACCTCTTGGTTTTGTGGGATTACAATTCTGAAAATGCATCCCAGCAGGAATTTGTGGTATTTCATGTGGAAAATGAGAAGAAAGCTGCCCCCCTCCAACATACCATCCATTTTAAAAATGCAGCAAATACTCCTATTTCGTATGCACCGCTAATGCAAGGCCCCTGCAGAACACTGTTTGGTGCTGCTTGGCAGTCGCATTTGTGGTGAAGTCACAGTTTTATGCTTATATATTTCTTTATGCTTCACCGCATCATATTTATTTCATTGATGGTAAACGTGAAGAGAATCTTCTGAAGATGTGAGGCTTAGCCAGAAGGGTTGTTAGATCCTCAGATCTGAGACTTGGCCTTGCAGAAGAGGCTGTTATTGCCCAACAACCCTATTCCCCCTTGGAATCAATCACCTATGCATCTAAAAATGTAAAAATTTATTCAAAGTCAATATCTTGGCTTCTCTGTCCGTGCAAACTGCACATCTTGGCATTCACGCTTATTAGCATCATTTTATTTCTAATCATACAATGTATAAAGAGCATTGTCTTCACATGCCTTTGCAGGGGGTGGGGGTTGCAAGAACTGCACCCAGCCCGCCCTCATCCAAAAGATTTCTTAACCTTTGCTCATCTGCCAAGACAACTTGTGGCAGTCACAGCCACCACAACAAATTGAAGTACAGCACAATGTTATTACACTCAGCAGGTTAGTTCTACCTGTCAGATTTGCATTTTTGAATTCCAAGAACTGGTAAATATGTATCATCATCACCATTATTCCATTACATCATGTCTTACTGTACAGTGTTCGCTACAACCCTTTTCTGATTTAGTAAAACCTCAGTACTCCCAATTGTCAAATTTTTACTTACAAGTATTACTAGAGATAATTGTAGGGAGCATGCCAACGGGAAAAGAAATTGTACCATAATTTCTGAGTGCACCAGAAGAGAACAGAAAGGTCAGAAAAATAGCTAGCGGGAAGGTAATGCAGTATTTAATATTGCATATGTATTGTGATGTGTAAATCTATTATCCTTCACCTAAGAGATTATGTTTTCAGCTTGGTTTGTTACTTGGCAAAATCAGTGATTCTCCATGGATGTTACTTTGTTCAGTTACAATGTTTGTCTGTGAGTCCCCCACTTAACTGCCTTTTAAGATCACTTTTCAGCATGAACTTATTCAGCTATTTCCTGGCCAGGAGCCTTTAACTCATTGCTAGGTCTGATGAGTTGGCTTGCTAACTTGCTACCCTGATGATTAACCCCTCTGCCCAGATGTAGATGCCAGCAGACTTGGAGCTGCACTATTTAAGCACGCAGTTACACTATTTTATCACTAGATGGCACACCCAGATCAGTTATTGAATATTCACTAGCAAGCCGAGCTCGAACATGGTTCAGAATATGGACGAGTTCTGTCCCATCCCTGCTTCCCAGGAGCTGCATGAATTAAACTCCTCAGCTAAGCCTGATGTGCAAACTGCTCAAAATACTTGCCCATAATATCTATCCAGCAGTTCAAGAAAATGATCTCTTGTGACAGAAAAAAATTTTGTCCTTTGTAGCAACCACTTCAGCTATAGTGAGCCAATGGTATCCCAATTAAGTAGTTAAGAAAAATCAGTTTTCAGAAGCAAAAATTTGGCATGATATTGATAGTCATTCTACTATCAATTATAGTCATCACATATCAAAAATGCGTAATTCCCTACCGTGGATTTACACGTAAGTTCCTCCGTCGATTAATTCAGCGCTCCTTTATATCCTAACACCTACTATGTTTGATTAGCCACTCACTCAATTGCTTACTTAGGCTCATCTTCGTAAAGCACAGTTATAATTCACGTCCGCAGGAAACTTCCCTGGTAATGATCTATTGATTGTCACGTTTCTCATCTAATTTCAGAGAGTATAAACTGTCCACAGTAACTGAAAGACATTGATTGGACCATCAGAAAAGTATTTAAACCTTTGCGTAACAGCAGTTTGGTTGTTTGCTCTTAATGTTGCGCAACTGAAAATGAAGCTATTGCACAGAAAAAAAGACTTCCAAAACTGGCCAGAAGTGCTCACTTACATTAACGGGATTTAAATGAGATAAGGACTTGTCACAGTCTGCTCTGCTGCTGCCGTCTCTCCCTCTGCTTGGCCACACCCCTTGTACTGGAATTGTTCTCAGCTGAGTCTCATTACCCAGCCAGCATTTAAGCAGCTCTGTTTCACTAACTCATTGCCAGATTGCACAACTCTCCAGCCTTTGTCTTTGGTCAGCTTCCTGGAATTGACTCTGCCTGCCTCTGACTAAGTCCTCTTGTTCCTGCTCCGGTAAACCTGAAAGCCTTCTGTCTCTGACTCCGAGTTCTGCCTGTGCGCTTCCTGGTACCCGTCTGCCGTCTTCTAAGTCCCTATCCAAGCCACCCGTCTTGCCACTCCGCTGCCTGCCTGCATGGACACTATCCTGTCTACCGACCCTCAAGCCAACCTGCCCCGGTGGTAACTCTCCTGCCGTGTGGTCGGCCCGGGTTCGAATCCTGCCATTGGCGCCTGCTCCCTCGAGTCCCCAGCTGAGCTCCACTTACGATCCACGAGTTCCTAATCCTGATCTGCTCCAAGCTAACCTGCTCTGCATTCTGTTTACTCCTGCTCTGAGATCATTAAAGACCAGTAAAACTTCACTCGTGTTGATTGTGTTGCATTTGGGTCCTGCCACTCCCCGTGACTAGACTTAGTCAATGGGAATTATTCTGAATGAAACAGGACTGGAGGGTTCCTTCTACCAAATAGATCTGTGTCTCTGGAAAAATTCAATGAAGAAAGGTTTTTGTTCATTTTATGAAGAAGTGCAGTATTATTTTTATTTTTTTTACTTATGGCTAGCGGGCTAGCTGTTTTTTTACTCTCAGTTTACCATAGCCATGATGATCATAGAGCTTGTTTGCCACATTGGTTTTTAAGAGAAACCGTTAGTCTTTGCTAATAATACTGTGTGTGGTAGCATTTTGCTCAATGAGGCTCTTTCTTTTAGAATTTATACCGTATTCAACTAAATTTAATGCCAAGGTTTTGGCTTGTTTACAATGCAAACAGCTCAAGCACTTCAGTAGACACCCAGCTATGTTCCTTGCGCCATTCTGTTCAATCTAGGGAAGCATATTGCCTGCTTTTTCCTGAGAGTGAAATGTCTGTTCTGTTACAATAAGGTATATTTCAGATATTACCGCATTAGTGAGTTATACCTATTCCTTATAAGGTGTGTAAAGTGTTTATATTAGGTTGCGAGCTCGGAAGTGGGAACTGCTCGCTTTTCATTGTGAATTTTATGACTGTTAAATAAGCAGTTCCATTAACCTCTTTGACTCCAGAGTTGTCATTGAAGGGATTTTGGCACTGCTCTCACCTCGCCTTAAAGCACATTCTATCTCCACACTCAATGCCATTTAGGTTTCCTAATTACCAACCTCGTGTTAATTTGTTCAGTTGCGAGGATCAATCCGTATCCATCCCCTCAGCTTGCTTTATGGTTCATGGCTATAATTATCTAGCATTTTCCTATCCAGATTTCTGGTGATATAAAATGTCAGTGTCTTATGAAGATTCAGAATTCCTGCAGCTCACATAACGGAATATATTTATTTCTGTGTCTGCGTCCGATCAGCTTGATACGCCAAAGAAAATGTTTCTCATCAAAGTGACACTATCGTTAACTCCTGGATAAGCTGTTTGTGAATACCAGCCATCGTGTGCTAGCGGCAAATTGATCGATTAATTGATTTATTAGTGATGCTCCAGTCTCATCACAACACAGCTGCTCATGTAAAAATAAAACTCTGTCTACAACCAGTGAGAGTACCAAAATGCAGGTTAACACTCAACATATTTCCTAGTAAGAATTGGATCATGAACTGAATCAATTAACTAAGCAAATTGGCTTCCAATAAGCTGCATTGCCATTAATGATTATGACATACAGCTTTGCGTCAACGAGGAAGGCTACAATATGAGATTTAATGGACAGTAATGTAGTGAAATTTCTCGAAATTCCATCTTGAAGTAGAGTGTTACATAGTAAATGCTGCTGACGGTATTCAGAAAAGGTTTAAGTTTAGTTTAATTATTAGATAATTGCCGTTCGTACAATCTCATAGCCTTCCTACAACTGTCCCAGAAAAGGGAAATGATTTTAAATGCATGCCATGCGTCAAACTTTCAGGATGCACTAATATCCAGTTTACTAAATAATTCTACATAAGAAATGTGGGTAATTTTATAAATTTATTATTCTCGCTTTGCGCAGCAACCAGTGTGCAACTAGACTTCCCTGCAAATGCAACCTATTCTTTTGAATGCTGAAAATATTCTGATTAAGTGCAATCTTAATATAAATTAGGTTGCGCTGCTAAAAAAAATCCTACAATGGGAGATGGAATTCAGAGAAAGTTAGGCAAATTAATTTTTTTTTTACTATTATTTCCATTTTTAGCCATCCATACACTGTCATTATTAAGACTGTTGTCAATGTTACCCTTCAGTGATCTGTCATTTCTTAACAAAACCCCAATTCCAAAATAGTTGGGAAAAAGTGTGAATTGTGAATAAAATCAAAATGCAATGACTTTCAGATCACATGAGCCAATATTTTAACTACAATAGAACATAGATAACACTTCAAATGTTGAAATTGAGACATTTTCCATTTTTATCCACAGAATGAGCTTACTTCAAATTTTCTGGCTGCAACAGGTCTCAAAAAAGTTGGGACACAGGTGTGGGAAAATATTAATCCATTATGCTCAAATGTATTATCAATCTAAAACTAACAAAAGCATTACTGTATTGATCTATTGCTGAATTGTTGTATTAATTCATTATATATACAAATGCATTAATAATCAAGTATTAATTGATATTAACTGAAACAATGTATTAATAATCAAGTATTCACTAAAGCAATGTATATCTGAGTGAATTGCGCTGTAACTCTCTTTGTCTTCTCCATCTGGGATTTTCCACTTTTTGTTCCTCTTATCTAAAGAACACAGAAGTACTAAATTTAAAGTCAAGAGGTGAGCCATAGTTGAAGTCTAGGCCTAACCGCAAGCTGAAATTTATAGCAGCAAGCTAGACAATGAGTAAGGAGCAATACCATGTCAGGTGTAGGTCAAGTATCTTTAGATCTGAGAAGGGGCACAATGGTTGGTTCTCATGGAAACTATGAAACTGGCAAGTTAATATGATACATTGTATATGAGTGACATGTAAACCCCTCCAACTGAAAAAGGAAGTTAAGGAACTATAAAGATGGGGACTTAGAAGAACTCGGGGCTGCTCTCAGCCCTCTGGTCCTCTACGACCAGAGATTCTGTTCTCACAGAAGCTTTTGTTTATCTGAGTATTCTTCTTTCCAACTCTTTGCTAAAGATCATCGGCTGTACATGGTTTCTGTATCATTTGATGGTTTGAAGGCTATTTTTCATTTGTCTGTATCTGTGCACATGAATTTCCCTTATTGTACTCATGTTTTTACCTTCTGAATTATTACAGTAAAATTGTTGAACTGCTAAACTGTTTTTGGGTCCTTCATTTAAACGTCAACGCTAACCAGTACGAATTCCTCAACACAGGCAAAAAAGGGCTGAAAAAGAAATTAATCTATCAGAGAATCAGCTGAAAGAATATTTAGCAAGTAATTAAGTGAACTGGCATCAGGTGTGTACCATGATTGGCTATAAAAGGGATGTCTTAGAGAGGCGGAGTCTCTCAGAAGTAAACATGGCCAGAGGCTCTCCAACCTGTGAAGGCTTGCGTAAAAAATTGTGGAATACTTTAAAAACAATGTTTCTCAACATCAAACTGCAAAAGGCTTTGAAGGTCTCATCGACAGTGCATAACATCATCAAAAGATTCAGAGAAACTTGAAAAGACCTTTACTGGATGCCCATGATCTTCGGGCCCTTAGACGCCACTGCATCACTAACCGGCATGTTTCTGTCATTGACATTGCTAAATGGGGCCAGGAATACTTTTAGAAACCACTGTCTGTAAACACTGTCCACCGTGCCATCCACAGATGCCACCTAAATCTCTATCATGCAAAAAGGAAGCCATTGTTGAGCATGATCCAGAAGCGCCACCGTGTTCTGTGGGGCAAGGCTCATTTAAAATAGACTGTAGCAAAGTGTCCTGTGGTCAGACGAATCCAAATTTGACATTCTTTTGGAAATCATGGACGTCATGTCCTCTGGGCTAAAGAGGAGAAAGACCACCCCTCCCGTTATCAGCGGTCAGTTCAAAAGCCAGCATCTCTGATGGTATGGGGATGCATTAGTGCATATGGTGTGGGACACTTGCATGTTTTAAAAAGCACCATGAATGCTTCAAGTTATATAAAGGTTTTAGAGCAACATATGCTCCCCTCTAGATGACATCTATTCCAGGGAAGGCCTTGTGTATTTCAGCAGGACAATGCAAAACCACATACTGCAGCAATTAGAACAGCATGGCTTCGTAGTAGAAGAGTCCTTGTGCTGAACTGGCTTGCCTGCAGTCCTGATCTTTCACCGATTGGGAACATTTGGCGCATAATTAAATGAAAAGTCCGTCAAAGGAGACCCAAAACTCTCCAGCAGCTGGAAGCCTGAATTAAACAAGAGTGAGATCAAATTCCAATGGCTAAACTCAAGAAACTTGTCTCCTCAATGCCCAGATGCCTCCACTCTGTGTTATAAAGAAGAGAGGATACTACACTATGGTAAACAAGCTCCTGTCCCAACTTTTTTGAGAGCTGTAGCAACCATCAAATTTGAAACGAGCTCATTTTGTCGATAAAATTGCAAAATTTCTCAGTTTCAACATTTGCTATGTTATCTCTGTTCTCTTGTGAATAAAATACTGCCTGGTGTGATTTGAAAGTAATTCCGTTTTGATTTTATTCACAATTTACACTTTGTCCCAACTATTTCAGAATTGGGGTTGTAAATCTGCTCCATGGTCATCGCTTGTTATGCGTGAGGTGCCCTCTGGCATTGGAAAGAATCTTATTCTGTGGTGACAATAAAACAAGGGTCAAAATGATAAAGGATTCAGTGATTTATAGGAAAATTCCTTTGTTTTTGATGCTTGACTCAGCTCATAACAAATTATATTTTCAGAGCTGAGCTCTTCCTCAGTTGTACGATTGCTTAGCTAGGCTTTCTCCTGATTTTGATCCTGGAACTTTGGAAACCCCGTCCTTAAGCCCATCTGAAACCGGTCCCAGTCCAATCACTAATAGAACTGCTCCTTGTAATGGTGCGTTCAGGAACCACACGCGAGTACCAAGATTGCAAAAATCGTAAGCCTTCATTGCAAAATGGGTCAAAACCAGAAAACACAGGAACTGCAAAGCCAAAATCAGAATCCAAAAACAATGTTGAATAACAGGCAGGGGTCGAAACCAGAGGAGCAGATGTGCCATGGTACATAAAACAGTAATCCAAAATCGTGGTCAAAATCCAGCAGGGTAAGTCATACACGATGTATCAATAACAAGAATCGTGGTCGTACAGAAAAGGGGTCAGAATCCAGAAAGTAGCAAACAAGAAGGAGCAAGGCAATATCAAGGTCGTACAAAAAATGTCGTAGTTAGAAGCAATAATCAAAAGGCATACAAGGCTCCCTGCACTAGTGAAAATTGATCAACGTTCTGACTGAGTAAAAGCTGCAGTGAAGAACTTAACATGTTGACTGCCAACTACGAGATAACTCGTAATGGCGGGTCAGGGCCAGCGCTAGACTTGAAAATTCGGGGGAAATCCATCCCTTTATTTACAATAATTAGTCCTGGCTAATTCTAGATGGTTTACCTTTATAAACACGTTTTCCAATTCAAGAATAATCAAGTGGCAATTGAAGACACGGCTTCTCTCCCCCATGCGATCTAACAGCAAATAATGGGCTACATTCAGTAGAGAAAATAATCAAATTATAATTAGGTCTATGCACTGGCACTCCACAACGTTATTTTTTTTCCTATGAGAGCGGCATTTCAGAACTCATTTGCGAATGAAGGTAATTCTGGTGATAAGTATACTTGGTTTCCTCCGTTTACATTTTCCAGTCTGACAGCTGTCTATTTTTTTACAGCAAGTTGCGTGACCGTGCTGCAAAAACAGGTGTAGGTACTTGCTGAAATTACCTTCATTCGCAAATGAGTTCTGAAATGCCGCTCTCGCTGGGAAAAAAATAACGTTGTGGAGTGCCAGTGCATAGACCTAATTATAATTTTATTATTTTCTCTACTGAATGTGGCCCATTATTTGCTGTTAGATCGCATGGGGGAGAGAAGCTGTGTCTTCAGTTGCCACTTGATTATTCTTGAATTGGATTATTCTTGAATTGGAAAACGTGTTTATAAAGGTAAACCATCTAGAATTAGCCAGGACTAATTATTGTAAATAAAGGGATGGATTTCCCCCGAATTTTCAAGTCTAGCGCTGGCCCTGACCTGCCATTACGAGTTATCTCGTAGTTGGCAGTCAACGTGTTAAATAGACAAGAGGGAAGTCACATACTATGCAGGGCCAGGTGATTTGGAAAAGAACTAATAACAAAGGGACATACACATGGGGAAGTCTTAAACACAATAATAGGCAAGCGCCAAGACATGGACAGGATTCACATAGACAAATAAACAGCTCCGGTCAAGGAGTTCTACATGCACAGATCAAGGAGTGCAGGATAGCAATTAAGCACGTGCGAAAGATTTCGCGGAAGCACAGGGAGATACAGGGAAAGTAACACAAGGGGCGGAGACTAGAACAGGGCGAGAGCTGAGATTGCGTTAGTAGTAATTAGTACTGGTGTAACTTTACAAATTAGCCCAAGTGCTCGTTAGTTAGTTAGTAGTATGTACATGGGTTAGTTAGGTTAGTAAATATAATACAAAATATAAATGTTAGTATATTAGTAATCAAGGAAAGCAGGGCGAAGGAAGTAAACGAGAATTGAAGTAATAATGTGAAACACCAGAAATCACTGAAATCACCCGAAGCATGTCGGCACGCAGACTGAGAGGACGGACTGTACCATAATGATCACAAGACAAGGGTGACAAAAGTGCAATTAATACAGAAATGGCATAAACAGAAAAACCAGGATGTATAATAAGCAAAATCAATAAACAAAAGACATGGGCAAAACCAGAATCATGACACTCCTGAACTGAACTCTAGAGTCCAAGGATTGAATCTGCTACATTGAAGACTAAGACGTAGATAAAGATAATATTCATGATATATTCATAAGGAATGGTTGGGCTCCTTCATATTTAAAGCTTTTGATTCAGCTTTGACATAATTTTCTTATTTTGTTTGTTTTTCAAGGTATTCTACTGTATCCAGTCCTAATTTCGACTGCAGCGTTTTTATTGTGTGATGTTGTTATGTGCAACCTTATCGAACAGTTTGGGGTGGGAATCTAGTTTCAGGGTTTGACCCTCATTTTGGGGGTCTGGTTTTTAATCCTGCTTCAGAATTAAGACATAAAAGAATCAGTTCATTGTCACCTGTTGGTAGACTCCCAATCTGTTATTGCGTTTCATTGTTTTGTGCATTAAGGAATTTAATTTTAACCTCTTCCAATGCAGACTAAATGTGCTAAATTTGGAAATCATGGGCGTCGGTCTCTGCGTGTGGCCCTCTGCCTCAACCACAATCATTGTGCAGGTCTCGATGGCTTCATCAAACTGGTATCCGTACCTTACATCTAGGTTCGTGGTGGTTTTGCTTATATCCATTAAAGTCTTAACTAGGTGCTATGCATAATTGCATGAGTCACTGACTCCTGAATTTGGATGGTAAGCAAGTTATAAATGTGCGTGGTATGTGTTTGCACTTTGCAAATGAATTGTCATCCAATGATGGTACTGTTATGAATGAACACAGCAATCCAATTCAAGTTGTCAAATCATACAAATGCTATGCTATCATTTCATTTTCTCCTTCACTAGGTATGGCTTAGCTTCCAAGTGGTAATCTAGTGCCTTTGTCACATTCTACCTACTTGGGACATTCATTCAGGTTCTGAGTGCTACATCCGCAGCTCAAAGCAGATGGAAGGTCCCAATTTACAAGCCTGGTCGTCGGTCATCTGCAGGCACTTCATAAATGCAGCCCTCAGCCTCAACCATAATCAACGCGCAGTTCTCGTGGCCTCATCAAAGCATCGTCCTAAGTTGACATAAGTCGGTGGTCTTGCTTGTATGTGTGCAATGTTTGTGGTCTGATTGAGGTATGAGGTGTAAACTGTTGTTGGGTGGTGCATGCATGATTAATACTTGAATAACATGGTTTTCAAATTATAAATGTGCACGGTGTGTGTTCTTTCCAAATTGTCATACAATTATGATGCTGTTGAATGATTGCAATGTTTATTCAGAAGCCGTCATTACAAATGCTAAGCCATGTTTTCTTGTCCACTTGCAGTGGCAGTTCTCACATGCGCTACACAAGCGCCAAGGTCACATGCTGCCTAGCTGGCTAGCCATCACAGATACTGCACGCGTATCCACCTCAAGGCCACCCGCAGTGGTGCTCACTAGCACTTGGCTAGCACTCGGTTATGGATGCACTTTGCCTCACCCGCAAACACTCACGGACACTGTACGCGTATCCACTTCACAACCACTCGCAGTGGTGCAGCTCAGTAGTGCTTCACTTGTGCTAGGTTATGGGTGCACTTTGCCTCGCTGGCAAACATTCACGGATACTGCAAACGTATCCACCTCACGGCCACTCGCAGTGGCGCAGCTCGCTAGCGCTTCGGTTATGGGTGCATTTTGCCTCGCTGGCAAACATTCATGGATACTACACGCGCATCCACTTGTGTTTGAATTGTATTTGTGATAGGCATGTTTTGTATTTGTAAGACAGAATTTTTTAGTTTGTTAATGGTGTTTTGTATTAGCAAACCACACTGTTTGTTTGCAAATTGTTTTTGTATTTGCAAACCATACTTTGTATGTGAATCATTTTTATATTTGCAAACCACACTGTTTTTGTTTGTAAATTGTTTTTGTATTTGCAAACCACACTTTGTTTATACAAGAATAATTTTTGTATTTGCAGATGACATTGTGTTTGTAAGTGAATCATAGTGCATTTGTAAAACATGTTCTGTTTGTATATTACAAAAAGGTTTTGGAGTAATTTTCCTCCATATCCAAGGGGTTAAAGTCCCTTTTTGCATAATTGTAGATGCTTACCTCAGATTTTCATTGATGAACACCTGTATTAAAGGGATAGTTCGGATTTTTTGACATGAAGTTGTTTTGGTGTTGTTGGAAGTAGTTCCGGCTAGTTTGCTGAGGTCACGAAAATAAAAAGTTTTGATTCCAAAAACAATATGCATTCAAAAGAGTAATAAATTTGCATCACAAAAACCAACCCCTGAAAAAAGTCAGACCTTACTATCACTCGGCGCTATTTTATCTTCCTTCGTATCACTGCGCGCTGCCGCCTGTTGACATCCACGCACCCTTCCATCAGCAGTTCCACTGTGTTTTCACGGTCGAATAGTTTCACGGTTTTACACGCTCGAATAGTTCTCGTAAAAATGTCCGACTATGACACAAGTGATGAAGACATTACTTTTACCGCAGAGCCAAAGGGATACCTTTATGAACCGGAATATACTGATGCCGAACTTTTTCAGATGATTTAGGACGGGCAGAGAGGGAGAGGAGGGACAGCGAAGCGGCTTGAGCCGAAGTTGGACCCGCAGCTCTCGCTGCGAGAGACCGGGTGAATGACAATTGTTGGTGCACTTGTTCTAAGTGTCAACTAATGCCGACGGAGGTGGAGAGCTACTGCTGCCACGAAAGGGAACTCGTCATGCCACCGCTGTAAGATCTCGATTGATGAGGAGGCCAGCGTACCAGCTTCTTTCTGCATCACTAATCATCACGACTTTCCCGCAATCCTCTTGCAGATCTTTTTCCACATTTCAAAAATCAACTGGAAGAAGCGACCCAGGCCAGCTGGACCTGATGGTCAGCTGTCCTCAGAGTAAGTGTGGACCATCTCTTATAATAGGTACTTCGAGATTTTACTCTGAAGTTGCCCTGAGGTGAGCTTCTGACACCAGATAAACAATGAAAGAATTGGCGGGCATTGTTAATTCATGCGTGGGCGCATTGTTCGCAATCTAAACGTGATTTCTCCCAAGATTTGTGCTGATTGACGGATGCCCACGATACAAATGTAAATGTACATATCCATCTTGGGGTGCATTCAAAGGAGGATGTTACGTAAAGTTTTCGCATGTTGAATGATACGTTTTCTCGTGACGCTACAAGATCAAATTGGGGGAGAAAAAAAATTCCAAGTACCTACCTCAGTGCAACTTCAGAAAACCTGCTTATAAGTTGTGCAGGTTTTTTGGTAGTCGAATTTTACTACCTGGTACATTGTGGTGACCAGCACCCCCGCCAGATTGCTTCCTTGTCTGTGGGAAACACTGAATTGTATAGCTATGTCTTCTTAGGGCATACTGTATTCTTTAGTAGAATGAGTGTGGATAACACTACATCAAATAGGCCACATGTCATCAAGCATCCAAAAACAGTCATCACATTTATTACTTTCCTGCAATTAATATACAGGATTGATGATGTTATTTTATATGACTCATAGATGTGTCATTGTTTTCAGGTTCATGTACAGTATGCACTGACTTATCATGTTGTGTTGTTTGCCATTTCAGACAGTACAGGCTGGTTGCCTATCGCATCGTGATAGAATGGGCCCAAAAAGGAGAGAAGCTCGGTCCAGGCAAGAGACTTCTTCCCTCATGTGCGGTTGACCTAATAAGAAAAACATATCCATCACCAAATGGACAATATACAGGGTTCTAGGAGTCTGAGGAAGCACATTTGTTTTAGATGTAAACACAAAAGTTTTCGAAGACATTTTGGACATTGTGTTACATTGACCATGTTTTATAGAAAATATATTTTTTAAACAATATCTTGTATAGAAAACACAAACAGAAATGCACCACATAGGTTTTATTTGTTTCAGTCCTGTTCATTACTAATATAATAAAACTAAGTTTGCTAAGATACCAGTTCTGATGGTATTATTACTTATAAAATAATATTATAAACAGAGGCAGTCATGCTTATACATACATGTGGAGAACTCCAACATGCTCAGAAAAAAAAAAAAAATCTTTTACACTTTTCTTGTATCTGCATCACAAAATAAATCAGGCAAGAGATTAAAACATCTTGCGAAAAACATAAGGGAAGTGAATATAAATAAAAAAGTAAAAGTAAAAAGTAAAAGTTGTAGAAAGTAACTAAATAGTACACATGAGACACCTGAATATGTTTGGTAAACATAGGACACCAAAACGGACTTTCTCAGTCTCAGACACCAGGTTTATCAGCTGCATCTTATGTAGTAAAACGCGATGCATGTTCTGCCACCAAGTCGTCTTTTTCGGCTTTGGAGCGGGAGCAATGTTGGCCGGTAAGTTGACTGGAGGATGGATGTGGAACTGCTGATCTCCAAGCCTGACATTCTTATCAAGCCGCCATTGAATAACCTGCTGCACCAATTCTTTCCTGAAGTCCTGAGTTGTTGGCTCATACAGCTTCCTTACAATCCACTGGTTTGATTATGTGGAGTAAACCACATTGTATTTTTCTTTTCCTGGGAATGAGGAGAGTGAGGGGATATGAGAATGATCATGAACATGCTACATGTGCATTACTTTGGCAGGAAAATGAATAAGCTATGATATATTTAAAAAAAGGCCTTTTGTACAACAACAATATCTCGACATATCACCACTCTTGGAGCAGTCTCATATACATTCATTTTTGTGGGAGCCAATGGGTGCTGAGCCCTCATAAGATGGGGCCCGAGCACCCATATTCATACATCTATGGTGTCATCAATAAGTGAACCATATGATTTTGAGAAGTTGTAACGATGTACAAATATTTTTTCCATAAAGCACGAACTTTGTCTTCTTTTTTCATGTTATTTTGACTGACTTCCAAATGACACTGTGGCCTCCCATGTCAGTTATTTTAGAAACTCCAATACAGCTAACATATTCTGAGAAACCCCGAAATCTTACAACTGACAACTGTAGTATTCAGTATTTGCTACATTGGTGATCCTTACTATCACAACCACACTTCCACATAGTTGCTGACAATAATAACAGTCGTCATATAACGTTATGTTGTGTAGAGGCTTCACTGGCAATATGACCTTGAGTGATTTCATGATCATAACGTTACTAGCTGATTCTTGATAGTCAGTTCGAGCATAATACCGTTAGCTTCTCAACAAGTAATAGACGCAATCTAATTAGCTAAGTTAGTAGCTAGTTGTTCTTACCTGGGGTGCTGGTACAGCAGTGCTCTTCAAAACATGTTTCTTCCTCTGTCCGGGACGTGTAGGAAGATAATCGTCCTCGCTGAAGTGTGCACTACACACATAAAGCTGTTTTATCCTTTCCACTTTAGTTCCGATGCTGAAGCCTATGGCAAGAAGCCAAAGTTGCCTAATGGCAATGTCCATGACAGAAAGCGGTGAAATGCATACGGCGAATCAGACAGGTTTTTGTTGCCAAATCACAAATTCGCACCATTTTTATATATTTTCCTGTCAAACAATATATCTCTCTCTCACGTTAGCTTTCTCAGTTTGCAGCGGTCGCCATCCAAGTGTGTAAACACCGTGAAACAGGGGTGCATTCAATAGGCAAGACGTTAGCTAACAAGACAATAGAGAGTATATTGGGCTAATAATAACGCAAGCTAACGTTAGGGGCTGTTGAACACAAGGCAGGTGATGGAAGGGTGCGCGAATGTCAACAGGCGGCAGCACGCAGTGATACGAAGGAAGATAAAATAGCGCCGAGTGATAGTGAGGTCTGACTTTTTTCAGGGGTTGGTTTTTGTGATGCAAATGTATTACTCTTTTGAACACATATTGTTTTTGGAATCAAAACTTTTTATTTTCGTGACCCCAGCAAACTAGCCGGAATTACTTCCGACGACACCAAAACCGGGCCAGAACTCCGCTCACGGGACGCAGTAGGGGGGAAAGTCACTGTTTATGCACGACACTGCTAATGAGGATGTCATACAACTTCATGTCAAAAAATCCGAACTATCCCTTTAATGTAATTATACAAGCCCCAATTCCAATGAAGTTGGTACGTTGTATAAAACGTGAATAAAAACAAAATGCAATGATTTGCAAATCTCATAAACCCACATTTTATTCACAATAGGTCATAGACAACATATCAGATGTTGAAAGTGAGACATTTTACCATTTCATGAAAAATATTAGCTCATTTTGAATTTGATGGCAGCAACACATGGCACCCAAATTTCAAGAGGGTGCCACACGAAAACCGTTACAGAGATATTGATGTGAAACTTGGGATGCTTTTTTTTGGTATCATGAAGTATTTTTGCATAAAGTTAAAGCAAAATCTGAGCGGTGTCATATACAATGCACCTCTATTGACATGGAATAACCCATACCCGCATTTACCAACTCCAGATGAGCAAATCTGATGGGCTAATGTACCCTAAAAGTAAAATCTGCGTATATTTAGCAAACAATCGCATTCATGGCTAATTACATGTGCAGCAGAAGCAATAAGCATAGCACTTGGAGATCAAAGACTTCCACCAAAGCCAATACAGAACTGAGGTGACTATAGCATGCTGGTGTCAGAGGTCAAAGTTCTCATTCAGTTTACACAGACTTTTACAAAACATTCACTTTTGAAGTATTTCCCGTTTTCAAGCCTCTATCGATTTTGAGATTTTGCATATTTTTGAGTAACTACATGTTGTTTATCTTGACTGCAGTCAACTATAATCTACATTGTTTAAATTTTTCGCCATCATGATAACCCTCTTTATAGTCTAAAAATTACAATTACCATAATCCTCCTGATTCCTGAAGTGAAGTAGCTCAGATTTGTGTTAGAAATTTGCCAACACATTGCCATCTTTGGTAATGTAGCCTGCTGAAGCTGTTCTAAATACTCACCTACTTTATGTTCTATTTAGTCATGCTAACCTAGCTAGTCATCATGTTATATTCGGTGTCTATTTAAATTAGGAACCAAGTGACTTTTGCCATTGTGAGATAGCATGAAAGCTTGGTATGTCGCTAAATAGGCTAATCACAACTCGCAGATCTAATACTAGTTAAGTAGCAAAATAAATGCTATTTACTGCTCTCTACTGATTGATATGTTCTGTTACGTCCGGGGACATATGTGTGCCTAATTGTCATCTCACAGGTGATGCTGCTGATGAAGCTGCGTATGATTGGACCTGACCAGACCTCGACGCCATAAGAATCTGCGGAAGAAGTGTGCCGGGAGTCTTCCCTTCCTAGCCCCCAGAAACATATCGGTTGTCTCCGTTGTTGCACGTAGTGCTGAGACTCTTGAAAGTACAAACGTATATTTGTTGAACTTGCTATGAAAGGATAATCTATATCTGACTGGTTGCATTTGCGTGTATTGTCTGTACGTTGTCCAGCCCTGCTTGTTGTAAAGGGCTGTAAGGAGTGGGTGCTGATTGTTTTGATTCCTTTTCTCCCGGTTACGTTAGGAAGTTAGGTAAGTTGATTTGTCCTTTTTGGTTTTTGTTTAGGAAAATTAGTTTGTTTTGTTTTCAGATTCTTTTGTTTATTGTTTTGGTGTTACCCACTCTGGAGCCTGTAGCTCTCCAGGGTCTACATGTGTAAGCATTATAATAAACTCTATCATTTTCGCACTTATAGTGTGTTTGCGTGTGCTGGGGATGGGAAAGGGGATGCTCACTTGAAGCTGTTACAGCGTTATCCTAGACGGGGGCCATAACAGCACCAAATATGGCTAGCAAATAGTAGCCACCAAATGAGCCAGCCGGTTAGCTAACTAATCAACCTTGCCAACACACTACTGGCCCAGCTAACAGCTAAATAATCGCAATTCACTGTACTTCCTAACACTAGCTAAGTTGTGAAATAATAATTACTCACTGTTCTTTATTGATTAATATGCAAAATATAGCTGGGTTATAGTACGCAGCAAACTACCCGATTGAAAAAAACAGCACCAATCAAAAGGAATTACTTGCAGGTCAGTACTGGTTTATGCTGGTTTAGCTGATGAATCATCCTGATTTGTGCTGGCTCCTGCTGGTCAACCATAAACAGGCATAGATGTGTTCAAGACACAACATAGGCTGGTCATCAGCAAGATCAACATTGAGCCGCAGTGTTGGTTTTTGCAGCATGAAAACCAGCTTAACTGCTTTGCGCAGAAGTCAAATATGGCTAGATCTGAGCTTCAGAGAGCAGGGGGAAATGTCTGAAATGAAACAAGATACTTAAGTTGAGGCATTTAGAATTCCATCATATTTCAATTTCTTTTCATAATTTTTTTGTCCGTGTTGTGTTTTCCAATATAACACACAAACAGTCTGCGTGGGTCTTTGCTAAACTTTACTAGAAGATGCTATTATCATTCTATGTATGTGGAGGAAGTTCCTGTTTTGACCTACGAGCATATTTCACAATGCATGATGGGAAGTGTATTTTTTTCTTCAATGGCACATAAAAACACATCCTTCCCTTTAAAGGTCCCATATTATGCTGTATTTAGTCATTTAAATGATGTCCAATGGGTCTTTAAAATAATGTTAAGAATTCAGTTACAAAAAAAAAAAAACACACACACATCCAGGCCTAGTGAGGATGTCTTCTCTCACCCTGTCTGTTCCGGCCTGAAACACAAGCTGTTTTGAGTGGGCGGGGAGGCTGTGCTAATAAGGCGCTGCTCTGATTGGCTGCCTGGCTGCTTCGATTCCGTGCGAGGGTGCAGACCCGAAAATCCAGGAAACCAAGATGGCAGGTACTTCAGGACAGCTCTTCGTGGCATCAATTGGTGTAAGAACATACTTGTTTGATCCCGAATCCGACCCCAAACGGGAGGAGGAAGCAATTGAAGTATAGCCGCAACATTTACAGCAAGATGTCAATGAGAGGCAAGTTGAAACTTCTGTGTTTTGCTCATACTGTCTCGCCTTGCATGCATGTGACTGTAGCTGTACTATTATATAGTTATGTTATATACCCACTTAGCTATCTGGAGGAAACTTTGCTAAAAGCTCCCGTTAACCATTACTACCAAAATGAAACACAATTCTGATACCAAGCTACTAAATGAGTTCATAGCAAAAACACAAACGGTGTAAGCGTTGCTTATGTGGAGTGAGCGAATCGATAACTTCAACTGGAAATCCGTATCTGACCTCCACTTCTTTTTCAGATTTTTATTAGCCAGAACAATTTTAAAAGGTGGATGAAATTCCGCCAAGGCAATGCAGAGAAATCGTTTGTTATACCAGACACGTTATAGTGCATTTCGCAATTGCTTTCACCGCGGTAGGATCAGAGAGCTAGCCCACACCGCCACAAAATACCCAGCTCACCCCGGTCATGGATAAATAAAACGATCGTTTCACAGCAGCAGTAAACAAACCCAAACACGAACCCTAAGCTCCGCAAAGCCTACGTCTAGTCTCACTGCAGTCTTATCAGCCCAACTTTGCAGACACGCACAACACCTCTCCTGTTAGCTTCAACTGTAGTGGCCACAGTCAGGTAACATTATGATGAAACTACCACCTTGATGCTAACCAAAGTAACACAAGCATACCAATCCTAATTACTGCATAAAAATTAACCAGGAGCATTTTTTAAGTAGCACGGAATGCAAACTAACATGCGGTAGCAACCGAGCGGTGATCATAGCGACAGAGACGAAACGTTACCCTGCAAGACAGGTTTTACAGACAGTAAGTTCCGTTACCGTGAACGGTTGTACTAACCATCCAAATTACAAACAAGTATAAAAAGTTAGCTTCAAATGAGGTTTATGTTCACACATCTTCTGTTGAATGTCTCCTTCATATTATTTACTCTGGCATATTTAGGACACAAACATTATCAACAGTAACTTAGCTACGTTAGCTGCAGTGCTACAGCCACATTCAACAGGCTATCACGTTAGGTATGCTTAAGCAGTGAAGCAACACAAAATAGTAAAACTTGCTGCTTCCGCGTCCGTGAGTCACGAACAGTTTGTACCAATCCAGGCTTTATCTTCAGATATTTTACAAAGCCTGCGTTTGAGGCCAATTGTTTGTACTAACTATCGTTAACAATCCTGCTAGCCACCCGTAACATGTTAGCTTCACTTACATTATTTGCAGTTATATCGTTACTTACAGCTTGTGGCTCCGAGCGCTTGATCGATGCAACTGCTCCAGGTTTGAGAAGCAGTTGAGATGCATATCCAGCATCGATTTATCCTTTATTGACAAAGCTGTCTTTGGTGAAATTCCGAGCACAAACAGCTAACGTTCCCTTTGTGTGTGGCTGTTTGCAAACAAAAAAGCTACCCACTGATTTCTGGTGGCATGGTCTTTTGGAGGAGAAAATAGTTGGGCTTTTTTTTTTTCGCATCAAAAAAAAAAACGTACAAACAGCTTTGGGAGACATACTGATAAATTTACACGCCAAATGATTTGGGCTCCTTTGTGTCTGGTAGAATAAACTCCGGGGTGGGCAGGTCCAGTGCCGTGATTGGCTCTGGCCAAGTCTGTCCTGATTGGACGCAACATTTACAGCCTAATGTGTTTTTTTTTGTGAACATTACACTCATTTAGAACAGTTCTGTCCCTCAGCAACTTTCTGTGTGTATTTTAAGCCATTGAACACTGCGTTTCGGTCTCCCAGGAGTTTTTTTTTGGTGTGCTGTTCATGTCTGGCACCCCAGGATCTGTTGCCTGGTTCTGTGAACTTTCTTCACCCTGCTCCTTGGTGGTGTCCACGACTTGTGTTTTGTCGAGTTGTTCCTCGCCATTCTGGCTTTGCAATTGTAGCTTGAGATCAACACAATTTCTTCTTCATGATGTTCCATGCTCTGTATAGGCATGGGCAACGCTCTGCATAAACTCTAATGGAATGCGTAACAGCTGAACTGGGGCGGTAAACAAGCCTCAGAAAACTTATAAAAAAATGATGTAAATACCATTTTCATACAAAAAGAACACCATGGTTTGATTAAAAGCAACCTTTTCAATAGGATACCCGCATTTCATACATGAACTGTGCGTATTACGGCCAATATCGCTAAAAGAACAGAGCTATTATTCGCCCATTGGATGAATGCGTGACCTCAATTTGCGCCGTGTTTACAAACTTTCAAGTGCACGGCATGGCAAAAATATCCATTTTGGAGGTAGATTTCAAACAGCCCGCGCTGACGTGATATCCCAGCTACGGCCCTGATTGACTTACAGCCATCTAATTTGAGAAATTACGAATATTCGTCCAACTAGACCTCCAGGGATGTGAAATAAGTTCGACAGAAGTTGTTGAAGTTCGTAAGTAGTTCGCCATGACTTCTTCTCAACAATAGCAAGAAAGGTGAGTGTATTTTTACTGTAACCTACATAGTTAGTTGACAGAATATCCTGTGACCCTATTTGTGAAGTTTCAGTAAAATATACCAAGGAATAAACCAGCGCCAGGCGTTCAAAACCTACCAGTGTTCTGACAAATTTTGCTACCTATCAAAATATGCCACCTCGCGAACACCGGTCACAAGATTCATTCACTTATACCCTTCAATTCGAGACTGCGAGGATAGAAATCTGAATAATCAATTAGGAAAAATTCTCGGCTCTCGGTAATTCTGTATATCGTTTAAACATTTTGTTAATCGGATTATGAAAGAAGACTGAAAATAAGCGCCCGCTATTTGTTTGGGTGTAAAAGCGCGTATTTAAGGGAGAACACATCGTATATTGATTAGGCATTGAACTCTGCATTAGTCGAACTGTTTTAATATTTGTTGATGACATTGCTTCAGCTTCCTGGAAGCAAGTACGCGCATATCTGCTGTCTAGTGAGCATTTCAGGTTCGATGTACTGAGTAATAACGCCGCGGAAACTTAAACTGGCCCGTCATTCTGCTGAATAGTCTTACTAAACTAGTTAATCATCTGATTGCTAATCAAGCAAAGGGGAGGTTTCTGCCTCGCCAAACTAACCTCCGACTGCACGTCACTGTGTTTTACTATGAATTATTCACAGTAGCTCATTGAAACTATGATGGGAGGAGGGTATATGGACATTGTAAAAAACAGTGCAAAGGTTTTTTTTTTATCACCACGGGTTATTGAAGGGGGAACGTTTGATTCATTTCGTAGCAGTGGGAGGGCAAACAACTGCCGGCATCAGCAACTTCACTGCATTTTATATAGTAATGGGCGAGTAGCGTTAATGTTTGCCCTCCCACCGATAATTTTGACATTTTTGCAGGCCATTGATCCAAAAAAAACTTTATAGGCAACCCATTCATACCATTTTTTAATATCAATGCAAAACCTAATGTTTGTTGAACATAATTGGGTGAAATTCAATGCATTTTCCATTAAAAAGGGCCTAGGGGGTGCTGCTGTACTTCAGAAAAGGGGTTGATGACTTTAGCATCAATTATTTCTGTTAGGGTACCCTAATGGATAATTTGGCCAGGTTTATTTCTGAGTAGACTGCATTTTCGAAAATGTCCTCCGGCTTCACCCCCCAATTTTCTCAGTGGGTTTTGTTGATAAATGCCGAAATCAGCCATTTTTGGGACCCTGTGGCTCTGAGACCCTTTCCTGTAAAGGCGTTGGACTTGTGGCAAACTCTTCGTCTGTGTCTTCTGTACTTACCTGCAAAAAATCATTAGAAAATAATAAAAACTTTTTTCTCAGCAACTCAAGAAATGTTGTCATTTTATTCATTTGTATTGCCCATGCCTACTCTGTATGAATCTCATGAGAACATGGTGCCACTTCTCTCTGCACTGATCCTTGCATGTTCCAGATGCCAGTCACGTGATCCCGGATTCTGACTTGTTCTCCTGGCTTTAAGTCACACAAAAGTCTCAATTTTCTATGACATCGCTGTTTTTGTTTCCGTTTCTCCTTTACCCATTTCGACCTTGTTCGCTCCTTTAGGTGTTAGCTGGTCTTCATGCATGGGCAGATTGTTGTGTATGCGTTGTCCCTTCAGCATTTGTGCTGGTGATAGCCCATTCTGCAGTGGTGCGCTTCTGTAGATCATCAGGCTTTGATGAAAATCTTCCTGCCCCGCGTGTGCTTTCGGTCACACTTCAGATGAAGTGTTGCTCATAAAGGCTTTATACAGCATGTATAATGCCTTCATAAATGAGACATGATGTCTTCATAAATCATTCATAAGTGAATGTCATGCATTGTACAGGACGAAATAACACATCCTTATTCAGCATGTGATGCCAAATGTGACAATGACAATGTCACTTAGCTGACAATGTCACCCTTCATAACATTTAGCCACCAGCCATGTAACACTTCATCTAAAGTGTGACCGTGCTTTCTTCATGAGACTTTTGACCATCTTCACTGAGCTTTCTGCAAGGCCATTAGATTTGGATAACGGGGGCTCGATGTTATATGTTGGAATCCCCATTCTTTGGCTAATTCCCGAAACTCATCACTAGCGAACTGTGGACAGTTGTTGGATACCAGTTCACAAGAAACTCTGTGTCTTGCAAAAACTGTGTCAGACATATTTCACAGGAGGCAGTGATCTGACTGATGTCTTGGTTCATTCTTGGCCAGTACATGACTTCATACGCCCCGCACTTACATTTGTCCTCACCCAAGTGCCCTTCATGTATCTTGGGCAGCATATCTTTGCGCATTGAACTTGGAATTACAAACTTGCTGCCTTTAAACACAATGTCATTGACAACAAACTGTTCCAGTCTACATTTCCAATAGTCTTGCAAGTTCATTGGGCATTCACGTTTATGTTCAGGCCATCCATTTTCAATCATGTTTTTGAGCCCTTTCATGGTCTCGCCCATCTCGGTTTCCTGTTTCATCTGCTCTGCTCTTTCACTTGCCATGGGGAGTGATGTAACAATCATGTCAACATATGCCTGCATGTCAGCACACTTCTCATTGCCAAGTCATTCATTTTGTCAACTGCTCTACACAGAGCATCAGCAGCATAAATGTACTTTCCTGGAGTGTACAACATTTTCACGTCAAATTTCTGCAGCCTTATCAGCATGCGTTGTATTCTCATTGGACAGTCAGTCAGTGGTCTGGACATGATTGACACCAATAATTTATGGTCAGTTTCCACTTCAACGGCTTGCCCGTATACATACTGGTGGAAACGTTCACGTGCATACGTTCAGGCTAAGAGCTCCTTCTCAATTTGCACATAATTTACCTCTGTGCTTATGAGAGCCCTTGATGTGCAGGCTACTGGTTGCCATGTTCCATCATGCTGCTGTAGCAATACTGCTCCCAAGCCAAGCTGAGATGCATCTGCCAAAATTCTTGTGTATTTCTGAGGATCAAAGTACTTCAGCACTAGTTCTGAGGTAAGTAAGTCTTTCAGGGTTTGAAAACAATTCACCTGTTCCACATCCACTCACATCTACTCATTCTTTTGCTCTAGAAGCATCCTGAGTGGTGCTGATATAGTGGACAACCTGGGGATGAACTTCGCCAAGTAATTCACCATCCCGAGTAAATCTCACCACATCCTTGTTTGGGGGTCTGTCCATGTTCACTTTGACAGAGGTTTTCCTTGGGTCGGGACGCACCCCTTCCTCGTCCAGGACATCTAGAAACTTCAGTGCCTCGTTTATCGTGCTCTGCTTTTGTTGAACCCCAGACAATGATTTCGTCTTAGTGGCGAATCCCAGCAAGTGCTCAAACATTGTGTGGACTGTCTTGTGGTAGACCTCTGGAGCTGACAGAATGCTATATGGAAGGCGAAGAAAACGGGACCTCCCCTCAGGTGTGTTGAAGGCACAGAGTCGCCAGCTAGCCTCATCTAGCTTCATTAGCCAAAACCCAGAAGATGTGTCAAGTTTACTGAACCATTTTGCACCTGCAAATTGGGACATGATCTCTTCACATGTTGGCAATTTAAAGTGCTCCCTCTTAATCGCTTCATTGAGATCTCTAGGATCCAAACATGCCCTCAATGCACTATTTTTCATTTGCACTATTACCAGCAAGCTTACCCAATCTGTTGATTCGTCAATTTTTCTTATGACGTTTAGCTCCATCAAATGTGCTAATTCTTCTTTTAGTTTCTCCCTCAGTGCAAATGGAACTTTCCTACATACATGTACCATGCGCAGGGGCCAAAATTAGCACCAGCCACCAGCCAAATGCTGGTAAAATATGCTGGTGGCTGGTAGGTTTGCTTCACTCACCAGCCAAAAAAATAATGGTAACCTATTAAGTGGCTGGTAAAACTTGAACATTCACAGGCCATTTGGCTGATGGACAAAAAAGTTAATTTTGCACCCTGACCACGGGTGTGATTGCTTCGTCCACGCGTATTTTGTGTTCCCAAGGTAAGCAACCCAGTCCCTCAAAAGAATCTTTATATTTATTTATGCACTTTTTTCTTTGTGTCACCAGCCGTGCAGCATTTTGCATAATGATTCTTTTTCCCACAATTATTGCAGGTCTTGAGATAGGCTGGGCATGGTGTTGGCATATGATTGCCTCCACATTTACTAAATTTACTGTGTTTAAAATTCTCTTTTTGTTTTACGAAACGTCTCTAATGCTGTTCATCTGTTTTTACAGCGTGCACTGCTGTCTCCATTTTGTTTAGCTCTTCCAGTTGAGCAGGTGAGCGCTGTGCAGCCAGCGCAGTCCACTGTTCTGTCCAAAGTCAAGTTTTTCTCACGCAACATCCTCTCTCTTAATCTGTTGTTGGGAATTCCACAGACAATTCTGTCCCGTATCAGCGAATCTCTGAGCTCACTGAACTCACATGATTTGCTCAACGTATATAATTCAGCCAGGGGCGCAGGAGGCACAGGGGACGCGGGGGACATGTCCCACGCAGTTTTGAGAAGACGGCGATCTGTCCCCCCTACTTTTGATAAGGAAAAAATTCTTAGGCTACGCTAAATAAGGCCTTTGATAAACTGATCACATCCCTACTAGTCAGAGTCGTGTAAAGAGATTGCATTATCTTGTATTCGCTTGGCTAATAACAGTTACACATCTAAAATGTTTGATCATTTTGCGTAGTTCGCAAAACAATCACGCACTCGACTATTCGCCTCTGTAGGCTGTCTCCCGTTCGCCCTGTTTGTAACGTTGGATGATGCGGGCTATCAACCAACTGAACTGCTACTGCTAATAATCAACTCATTTTCACAAACGGCCTTGGGATGATTAAATAAATTATAATTACTCACCAGTTTTAATTTCAAAACATATATTTCAAACATCTTTTAGCGACATGATGCCGATAAATCTGTTGAGTTACCTAAGCCCAGAAATGCAGAGTTTTAAACAAAATCCCGACGGAAAAATGACAGGGTTTTCGCACAAACGGCCAAAAGAAAAAATGCGCAAAACAGCGGCAGTAGAAAGCTTAGGTAAACAGTTGGATGAGTTGAAATATATTTATCTGTCGTTCTTTTGTGACGATCTGTTTCTTTATGATATAACGTCAATATTCAGATTTTGTGATCGATATATTAGAGCAGAAATCAGAAGAAGTGCATTGTGTCGCTTGCTTCAAGCAACTTGAGGGACTCTAGAGTGGTATCCATTCTTGCAGGGAACTCTTTTCTCACAGCATGCAGTTTCTTACAAAACGTGACGTTCCATCTCAAATTCCCCAATACCTGATTTATTCGACGCAGCAGGTTGTGGCCATGAAATTCTCAGGTAATTCATGTATTGACCTAAGGTACTGCGTGGTTGTTGTGAGGACACTTTTGATCTCAAATCGATAAAGCTAACTATGATTAGCCCCTGCTTGCCTTGTGAAACTGGTGACGCATTAGCTAAGTGATTTGCTTTGCAGTTTGTCCATGAGTTTTCACTGGCAGCAAGGGGATACCAACAGATGCACTTAAAAAATATAATGGGTTTTAAGTGTATTCATCGGCAACACACGTGCATATTAATGAACATAATCGACAGGCCTACCAAAGAAAACGGCCAAGCAGTAACAAAAATTTGTCAGATATCCACTTTTTTCAAAGAACCAGCAGCACACAATCGAAAACTCCTTCAGTTCGTCTCTGGGTTTGTTACTGGCCCTGCGATTTTATGAGTTTGCTTTTGCTGAAAATGTATCGACTTCTAAGTGTTGTGGTGCAAAGTTTTGAGGGAATGTGGCTTGTTTTCAATTTTGTGCTGCTGGTTATTTGAAAAAGGTAGACATCTGACAAACTTTTGTTAAAGCTTCGCCGTTTTCTTTGGTAGGCCTGATTGAATTCGGGGTCTCTCGAGCAGTTATTTTACAGCGGAGCAGTTTTTTTTAAACGATTTATCAAAACCCCATTGAATTTCGTTCGTGCTTTGTTAAAATGCTATTTTTCATGGTAATACTAATAGTTTACTGTAACGGCAAACTAAGTTGCAAATGACTGTTTTCTGGATAGTTAGTGTAAATCAAGAAACTGTCACCTCGCATGATTTGTAACATTACAGTAGTCTATAATCAATAAATGATAACTTCAAACATATTGCGGAGAATGCAAGTTGTATTGGTGGTTTCTTTGGCAATTTCATACCAGACAATGAAGTAGACCTAATCATTTGATCATGCATATTAATAAGGTTATAGGTTGATTAGTGTTAACTTTTGTTCATCCATGGCTTCACAAACTGTCTGCATCCCATGTTATTTTTAGAGTGTTAAAGCATTAGCCGTTGAGGCCTCCCACATAGCAAGAGGCCAGTGGACCACTGGGGGCAGATCTGGGGTTTTGCTGGCGTTTTGCTCATCGGTTTCAGGGTGGTCCATGGGTGGGTTACCGACGAAAAGCCTACAGTTTTGCCGGTTTTGATCAAAAAACATTTTAAATAATTTATTTAAACCTCTTAATTCATTTTTTAGAACAATTAATGTTTTTTTCTTAATATTTAGGCAAGGTAAAAATATAATGGTGCATGGTAGTCCGACTGTGGGCCAGAAGTGGTGGTCCAGTATCTGGAAATCTGATTTTGCTATCTGGGCTTGTAAAAATTTGAGCATCTTAGCTCTAGAATAAGAGAGCTAGAGCTGTTTGAAGTTTTGCAGAAAAAACCGCCTGGTGGCCAAACCAAGAGTCCCAGCATGACCAAAATCAAACTCGGGATAGATCTTGGGCCCATATACATGCATATAAAACAAGAAAAGGACGTGTTGAGAACTAAGGGCGCTATGGCGCTGAAATGAAATTGGGACATTTTATGACCTTTGACCTATATAACCTTTAAAATCAGGTCAAATCAAAAACACATTACATATATGATGAACCTTTGGCAGAACAACCTACAGTAAAAATTTGAGCATCTTAACTCGTAGATTAAGGGAGCTAGAGCTGTTGGAAGTTTTGCCAAAAAAGCCACCTGGTGGCCAAACCAAGAATTGCAGCCTGCCCAAAATCGAACTCAGGCTAGATCTTGGGCCCATATACATGCATATAAAAATATGAAAAGGATCCATGGAAAACTGAAAGCTGTTTCGCACTGAAACGACAATTGTGGACGCACGCACGCACGCCAGACCACCACTAATGACCCTAAGCACAGCATAAGCCCGATTGGGCCTGTCGGCCAAGTGGGCTAAAAATGCATTCCACAAGTTTAAAAAAATATATATATATATTGACAATGCACAGACACAAGTTAGATTCAAACATTTCTATGTAAACACAAACTGGAAAAGTGCATTCCTCACAAGTACAAAAAACAAATATAATGCCCTGGCAAGTTAGACTTGTCTTGGTAAACACAAACTAAAATATAGGGCACTGGCGGCCCCAGAAGCTCCCGCCGTTGAGATAAAGAAAATGTTAAAGTTTTTGTTGACGGACGTACGCATGGACGGACGCACGCACGGATTGAGCCCGACACCATAGCTCCCGTGCCACTCGGGCGGCAGGAGCTAATTAGGAGCCTGCAACTGAAAATGTTGATAAGATAAAGCAAATTGTCAAAGTTTTTGGTGATATTTTTAGGCCCGTGACCTTCAATAAATAGGCCAAGGTCACCTTTAGGCACGTCATTTGTAGGCCTTAATGAGATGCATGTCCAGTAAAAATTAGGAGCCTGTAACTGAAATAGTTGATGAGATAAAGCAAAATGTCGAAATTTTTGGTGATATTTTTAGGCCAGTGACCTTGAAAAATAGGCCAAGGTCACCTTTAGGCAGGTTATTTGTAGGCCTTTATGAGATGCATGTCTAGTAAGAATTAGGAGCCTGTAACTGAAATAGTTGATGAGATAAAGCAAAATGGCAAAGTTTTTGTGATATTTTTAGGCCAGTGACCTTGAAAAAAGATAGGTCAAGGTCACCTTTAGGCACTTCATTTGTAGGCCTTTATGAGATGCATGTCCAGCAAAAATTAGGAGCCTGTAACTGAAATAGTTGATGAGATAAAGCAAAATGTCGAAATTTTCGGTGATATTTTTAGGCCAGTGACCTTAAAAATAGGCCAAGGTCACCTTTAGGCACGTCATTTGTAGGCCTTTATGAGATGCATGTCCGATTAGGAGCCTGTAGCTGAAATAGTTGATGAGATAAAGCAAAATGTCGAAATTTTCGGTGATATTTTTAGGCCAGTGACCTTAAAAATAGGCCAAGGTCACCTTAAGGCACTTCATTTGTAGGCCTTTATGAGATGCATGTCCAGTAAAAATTAGGAGCCTGTAACTGAAATAGTTGATGAGATAAAGCAAAATGTTGAAATTTTTGGTGATATTTTTAGGCCATTGACCTTGAAAAAAAAATAGGCCAAGCTCACCTTTAGGCAGGTTATTTGTAGGGCTTTATGAGATGCATGTCCAGTAAAAATTAGGAGCCTGTTACTGAAATCGTTGATGAGATAAAGCGAAATGTGTTGACGGACGGACGCACGCACGCACGCACGCACACATGGACGGAGCCTGATACCATAGCTCCTGCGTACCGCAAGCGGCGGGAGCTAAAAAGTGCATTCCTCTATAACAATAAAAAAAAAATGCACTGACACAAGTTAGACTTGTCTATGTTAACAAACTGGAAAAGTGCATTCCATAGTAATGCACTGGAGACCGCACAGGCGTCTCAAACTGCAAATAAACACAAGGGGCACAGGCTGTGCCCCATAACATAACGTGAAAAACGTGAAAAACAATGATGTGTGCTTCTTTTCGAGAAACATGGCTTAAAGAGGTCCAGTTGCAAAATACCCAGCAGAAGAAGCAATGAAAATTATTTTGGAGGACAATACCAATTCAGAGTTTGAGGACTTGATAGACAATTCTGGAGATGAAGTGGATCACCCATCAGAACAGTCTAATCACAGTGACACAGAGGTTGTACCTCCTCAGCCTGAAGCAAATCAAGTGCAGACTCTGTCCCTGAAACATTGGCAAGAAAGTTTGACAGGAATGTGCCGCCTGTAAGAAACCAGTGTCTCCTACCCACAGCAAGCAGCAGGCTGTTTGTGACACAAGTTCTGAGATATCTACTTCTCAATATTTGTTGATACAAAAAAGGAATCAAGCATCCTCAGAGAATGAAAATATATAACTGATTTAAAGCAAAACAGCAACGTTCTCCTATTTGTGTTTTGTTCATGTGATTTGGAAGACATACAGAAGAATTTTTCAGCACAAGGATTGTAATATTATGTTCCTATATTTGCAGAGGTGGTCAATAAATATGTTTGCATTGTTCAACCAAAGAAATACTGCTTTATTTGTACGTTATGAGGAAAAGTCAGACCCCACACAGTAACTTTATGGTGCAAAGTAGCGAGGTAGGATGAGGGTTAAATGACAAATACTGTCTGAAAAAAAACAGGGGAAGCCTGGCTTCCCTTGGCCTCCGGAAGAAAACACCATGGTATATGATCTCAGACCATGTTTTTCAGGGAGGCTTTCATGGGACATGGATGTTGATCCCCATCTTGCGGTAGATGCTGAGGGGGTAAAAACATTTTACGATAATACGAACTCCTGCTGAAATTTGAAAGGCGTCTCATTTCTGAGATGAATGGCGGGCGCTTTGCATGCATTACTGAAGAGAAGAATGCATTGGCCACAGCTGCATGGCCTGAGCAATTTACATATCAAGCACCTCTCTCTTTCCTTCTCTCCCTCGTAAAGACAATAAAAATGCAGAAACTCAAGAAGTTATTATTTGCTCCCCTGAAATAAATGACCACATAGGCCCTTGATCGCCGCCTTCTTTGCATTGTTCAGGGTTATTTCCAATATATCACAGTTCTCTTTGGGAATCCGCAGGAGGTTTTATTTTTTGAGCTGGTATTTGTGATCATTCATTTCAGTCTTCCATGCCTTGTCATCTCCTCTCTTCCGTGAATTTATTTGCTGTTCCCCACACTATATTGTCATTTATTGATTGTTCCTTTGAGAGCTCAGGATTAGATTCACTTGTTTGCTCTGAATTAGATTTTTGTGTTCCCTTTCCCCATTTTATTTAGCTGTCTCTACATGCTGTAATTTCACTCATAGGGATGACTGTGCTAATGGTATGGACACTTGATACCACATAACACAGTATAAGTGTGTCTCTGTGTGAGTGCATGCGAAGATAGGCACAAATGGCTATTGATCAACTAGAAAGTGTGTGTTTCTTTCACTGTCTGCATGACTGGAGAAGATGTAATTTAGCATCAAGCCCCAAACACCACCTGATTGATCTCATTTGCACAGCCCCATTCTGGCCTTGTTTGGTCCCATTCAGCGGGTTGTAATACCTGTGGTTCGTACACTGTACATTTTTTTCAAGGCCTGACCACGTGAGTCAGTCAATGAAGCATTTTAATCCTCTATGTTACTCTTTTATGATTCGGGCAGGTTTTAAGACCAACTAATTTAGGGTTTCATGGCAGCCTTGTGGACAGCTGCATGACTAGCAACCAGGGCTGCATTAAAGTACTATGGGCCCCGGGGCTACCATTTTTTCAAGGCACCCCTCATGCCCCGCCGCTGCCGCGCCAAGGAGCTTCACATTTGAACTACTGCCCTGTCCCGCCTGCACAACATTACTTTTACACAACACATTACACAACATTCACTTGTTACTGCAGTTTCATTTTATGACTGTTATGGCCCAAAATACTTTTCATGTATCACAAAAGGTTTACATATATTGAATAATACAATATGGGAATTGTGTCACCAAAAGGAATAAACACCGGCTAACTGTAGGAGAGCATCCATCTCTTTCACATACAACTCACACATAACCAAGCGCACCTACACACAAAGACTCACACACAGACATTGCAACAGCTAAGGGTGAGCATTTTGCAGAACAAATCTGAAAGGCCACAGTAGAAGAAAGCGTAAATTTCCTAAAACAAAACTCATACACAAAACATACAGCCTGCCTGCATCCTGTTATCTACTCGCAAGTATCGCACAACAAAATAGACACCACTTTCGAAAAATTCGAACCACCACTGCAAGACTATCCCCTTTGAAGGGCCAGCAGTCATGGCAAGTACCACGCTATAAAGTGCTGTGAAAAAGTATTTGCCCGCTTCCTGATTTCTTATTCTTTTGCATATTTGTCACTTAAATGTTTCAGATCATCAAACAAATTTTAATATTAGACAAAGATAACCCAAGTAAAGAGAAAATGCAGTCTTTAAATGATGATTTCATTTATTGAGGGAAAAAGCTATCCAAACCTACCTGACCCTAATAACTGGTTGTGCCACCCTTGGTGACCACAACTGCAATCAAGCAGTTTAACTGAGGCAAGTGAGGCCTACGGTTCTTTAGATGTTGTCCTGGGTTCTTTTGTGACCTCCTGGATGAGTCGTCGAAGCGCTCTTGGAGTTATTTTGGTTGGCCGGCCACTCCTGGGAAGGTTCACCACTGCTCCAGTTTATCTCCATTTGTTGAAAATGGCTCTCACCGTGGTTCGCTGGAGTCCCAAAGCCTTAGAAATGACTTTGTAACCCTTTTCCAGACTGATAGATGTCAATGACTTTGTTTCTCATCGGTTCTTGAATTTCTTTAGATTGCGGCACGATGTGTTGGTTTTTGAGAGCTTTTAGCCTACTTCACTTTGTCAGACAGGTTCTATTTAAGTTATTTCTTGATTAAACTGGTCTGGCAGTAATCGGGCCTGGGTGTGGCTAGTGAAATTTAAAGTGGTAATTCGTAAGATTTGAATTGGTTTGTTTATATCGACATCTTTGGCAGGGCGTAGGAAGCAAATTAATATTGGTTGGGCGTACGGCGCTGGGGGGATGGTATGGAAGGGGGGTGTCCCCCCTTCCATCATTAGAAAATTTTTTGAAACTGGGGATTGATTTGTTTAGCTGTGGTAGCATCTAGACTCATCTTTAGCCTCAACAGTTTCATCTTTTGGGTAGCGTTTCTAGTCACGTGCACAACAGCAGATTAGTTCAGTCTGTGGTCTATAGTAGGCTATGCACTTTCCAGTATTAGCAGTTTGAAGCATTTCATCCATGAACTTGATATAAACTTTTGAGACAGAGTTCAAGCAATGAATTGGAGGCTTATAGAATACCTTATAAATTGAGATATATAAAAGAAGGTGACGTCCAGAGTAATGGTGTCAGGGTTATCCACCCATAGAAACTGACTGTCAGTTTCCTTATGTTCTTTTTGTCCTTTGCTTTTTTACATTTACGGATTTATCTGATTTACCTTATTTATTTCATCCCATATAATTAGGCCACCTATCTAAGAAAAAATAATAAAACACTGACACAAGATTACCAATAACGGGTAAATCCAGTCATAGGCTAATTCAGATATCATATTTGGACATGCAATATGCACGCAGATAACTAACCCCTCGCTCTAGAAATACAAAGTAAAAACACAAGCTGCATTAATATTGTGCGGATTGAAATCTTACCGGGAATGTAGGAGCACAAACCAGGGCGTGCACCTGATGATAACTGTATGAACTCGGAAGGTGGATACCCACAAACACAGTTCAGGATGAACTGTTTAAAATGCGTCAGCAACAATTAGTTTTTAACCTAGTTAATGAAAAGAAACAGGATTTTGTGAGCTTTCTTAGACGCACTTAGAATACACTGCTTCCGCACACAAGCCCCATCTCACTCGCGCCCTCCACCAAGCATGGGGTCGCGTAAAAAAATAATTTCTTTCGGACACGTGGCCCTTCTAAAAGCATTCGGTTTTCTGTGCGCACCCGTGATGGCCAGCAATTTGAAATGGTCTGAGCGGCATACGCTAATCAGGGATGCCAGTCGGCGTTTGGTGGAGAATTTGTCATTAAAAAAAAAAAAATCTATTAAAAATTAAAATTAAAAAAATTGAAAGGGAGTTCTTCATACAACGAAGTGCATCCAGATCAAGCAGTTAAATGCAAATATGGGGATAACGAGAGTTTGCGCTGCTTAGGTCTGGTAACTAATCCATTACATTCGAATTAAAATAACATTGCACTCTGTGATTGTCTGTTGCAATTTGAGGATGGCAGTTAAGCAATTTTAGGTGATCCTCGAGAGACTGACAGCCTTTCAAGCATAGTCTTTATCTCAGGGGCAAACTGTCTAAATAAATGAGTAAAGCATCGCTCTCGATGCAAATTCTATGCATTAAACAAGCGCGTGAGGTCACCAACCAAAGTCCTGTAATTCTAATCGAGCGTAAATTAAGAATGTATAATAAATAAGAACGATTTTTTGCACTAGATCATAATTTATGAGAGTGTGCAGTGGCATTAGTATCGCTGGCGAACGCTAATGACACTGGTCTTGCTGCAGTGCAATAATCTGATAGGTGATAAGCAGCCGGGATCGGCGAGACGGTCTACGGAGAGAGGGGAGGGGGAGGGGCGTATTCGGGAAAATATTGGTCCGGCGACCGCCGGGTCTGCTGGGCCGGTTCCTACGCCTATGTTTGGCAGTAAGCTGTAATTGCGGGTGCGCTTCTGGACCTCATTTCCCGTAACTCTTGTCGAGACCCAACAGTGTCGCCTGTCTGACATCGGTAAATGGACCTTATGCACGATGCGTTCTACAGAACTTCCGTTTTCAAATTAGCCAGCTAAGGCACTTCCGGTCAAATGTCACGCTGTGTGGGCGGTGCCGCGGCGGCAAGTTTCAACATTGAGAGAAACAAACGACTGAGATATTGCAGATAATCGAGATGACAGATAGCTTGTAGTATAATATAGTAATAATAATTAATAGTCAGTATAGCTGTATTATGTGTAGCCTACTAGGCTAGTGGAGCGAGAATGAAGCAGTCTTGTAAGTTTCAGCAGCGTGAGGGGTCAACGGCTGAACACTGCTGCGTCCCTTAATGTACCTCGTCGAGACAAATGCTGTACACCACTGGGAAGTTGCGGTGGTTGGCTTAGTGTGTATCAATATCCCCCTAGTGCGAGCGGGTGCTCGGCTTAGCTCTTTGACGCACCTTCGCCAGCTCCCATTAACGGTAGTATCAGTCAAACCATAACATTGCATTACGTAACCTTACTGACAAACCTGATGGACCTTCATTTTCCTACCTCACTCTCACACATTTTGAAATGAGGCATTATCACCCTACATTTTGACGTCGGTGAATGCTGAGTTCATTGGTTACTGTGGCCAGCATACGCACGGATTATCAGTGCTAACGCAGCTGGGCATCTAGCTCCAAAGCTAAACCATGGTTATTTCATCAGCTGCCCAGCTAATCCATGACCTTTAGCAATATTAGCGAACGATACCACTACGACATGCAACTTTTCTATCGCGTCGTATAATTAAAGGTGCTTCAGGACCTCGACGAGGAGCCCTTCCTCTTAGTTTCACCTTTGTTTTTTCCTGTAAATGGAGCGTCACTGGACACCGAATATAGCCGAACGTGGCCAGTTAGCGACACTGTTTCCGTTGCCGTTTGGCTTATTATTTAGGTTAATGTAGCTGGCTAACTTGTGGTTGATGGACTTTATGAAGAAATACATTTAGCGACCGCAAGCTAGCTATTACTGAATATTCACTCTGAAGCTCATTTGGTCGCTATTCACTCCGCCTACCTCTTGGCTAATCCAATATTGAGCAAAAGGGCGGATCGTTGCTGGAGCTGAGGGGGCAAAATTGAGCCTAGCTGCAGAAACACGGGCTCCTAGCTCGAAGCTTCCAAGCTAACTACGGCTTACACGAGGCCAAGAAGCCATCTCAGCTCAATCTACATAGTCCGCTATAGCCGAGATGCTGGATCATATCTGTCCTAGTAAAGGAATGGAGCTGACAAGTTGCTTGCGGTGGCGAGTCGAACGCTGTTTGTATCCGTAATTGTTTGAGGCACAGCGTATAAAACGACATTGTCTTTGACGTTTGTTTTGACAGCTGTGAGTGTTTTGACAGCTGCGACCAGACGTGACCGGAAGTGATTGAGCTGGCTTATTCGTAACCAGGAAGTAACCGTGCATAAAGCCAATTGACGGCTCTTACCAGTTCCACGCCTCCTCAACTCTCATGCAGACGGGAAAGATGCTCTTTGACACGGCAATTGAACTCAATAAAAGTAAAAATTATGTGACGTAATTATGAATTACTTTTTCACATAGGGCCAGGTAGGTTTGGATAGTTCTTTTTTCCCTTAATCAATGAAATCATCATTTAAAAACTGCATTTTGCACTTACTCGGGTTATCTTTGTCTAATATTAAAATTTGTTTGATGATCTGAAACATTTTAAGTGTGACAAATATGCAAAAAAATAAGAAACCAGGAAGGGGGTAAATACTTTTTCACAGCACTGTATATCCCATTGTTTAGCATGCTTGAACATCAGCTTTCATTCCAGAGTGCAACAAACTGCAAGAGTTTTTCCGCTAACTGCAATATATTCTCGCAGCCAATCAGTGGTGGTGAATCCCACACTGCCAACAGGTTCCAAAAGTTTACCAACTCGTTTTGGGCATAAAAATACAAGTCTCATTTCTATGCCTCTAGCTCAGCGGAAAAAAAGATGCCCTAATTTATCAATTGATAATGCTTTTCCCATGAATGGACAGGTATTTTTCTCGCAAGTTTTTTGTCGTATTGAGTGATAAAGAGCAGTGAACTTCAAGTGGAGGAGTGTTACGAATTATTACAAAAACATGGAAATGTTTCTGACTATAATATTGACTTGTAGGGATTTGACTTCAAATCATACTTCTGTGGATATATTGCATTTATATTGCAATTACAACAAAGTTCACTTTTTCAGAAAATTCATTATTCTTTGATTTAATTTTATCATGGTATCATTTTTTAACTTGTTTTGCAAGGCATTCAGTATAGTAATGGGGAACTGATAATATGGAGTAGTGGATCACTTAGTCTTTGACAGATGATATTTTCACGAACATTTACTTAAAACTGCCATTTTAGGGCTCAAATGAAAGGTCTCTTTACTGCGAACAAGCTAATACCAAACAATGTGACAAATGGATTTTTCATCACTGTTTTTGACATTCCATAGCATGGGTGGTATGAATTTACTTGATCAGACAGTCACAAAAGAAAATGATTTTTCTGGTTTGAGTAGAAGCATGACTGCCATCTGTAGTTCATTCCTGGTAAAGTATGCATTTTTAAAAACATAACATATCAGTCTTTGATCAGATGGAATGTTTTGGACCCCTGCAGTAACATAAACAGCAAATTTGTTTCATTCTCTTGTGCGGTAATTCAGCTGGTAGTGGATCATGCACATATGTATAATAATGTGCAGCAACATACATTTACATGTACATGTGTATTAAATATAGCAAAGCTACCTTCAAACCATGGTATATGTACAGAAAATACTTCCCCACCCAGTAGCTATACACAATGCAAAATGCACTCTTGTTGGGTTGTGAGGTCTAATTTAGATGGAAGTAGTTCCATGTTCTTGTTATTTTCATCTGCTTTTGCTGCTTAGTATCATCACTTGAATTTTGGTGGTATAAATGGTGCCAAACAAGATGATGTTTGTATCATTTATTATTTCTGAAATCATAAATATGCAGCATATTTTTAAAACAGTCCTTCCTCAGCAAGCTGCGTAGTGAATTAGCCACCAGATGCAGTGGTCCAATATTAAATTTGATTCGCTTTGACTTCAGCGGTAGTTCGATAGAAAATTATTTTCCAGTAAATAAGAAAGACTGCTCACTATGTGTTTGGCATCACAACAAAAAAGAAGAAAAAAACCTTTAGAACGATACAAATTTTGTCATTCAGTTCTCAACTGAATTTGTGCATTTAGCATCTGATCGGAAAGTAATCTGCTATGTTACTCCATAGCTGAAAAGATACTGAATTAACAAATAAGAAAGCTCTTCTATGCTCACTTTCCCCATGAAAAATTTAGCATTTTTCTAAAAATGGTTCGAATGGATTTATTGTGTTTTCAAATGAAACTCTTCAATTAGACAAGACAGGCTAAATTAAAACTATAATGTGCATTTTCTGATGTTTCTGTAGTAATTAGCAGGGTTTTCCCTGGGTTTTTAGAGGTCTTAGGGGGGTGGGCAGCGGAAGCAGCGGGGGGGGATGACGCAAATGATTGCAAATAACTGTATTCGCTTTATTTTTGGCCCATTGGGACTATGACATTGAATTTTCGTATTCGCATAATCAGGAAGTGGGTCTAACGAGAGAAAAGCAGTGATGGATTTGGCTGAAAACGTGCAGAATGGGAAGTATGACAGTGAAGATATTCTACTGTTGCAGTATTTTTCATTTCCTTAAACAGTAAATCAAAACTATAACATAATTACCAAAATGAACAAGTAAGAGAAATCTATGAATCTTTCTGTGGCTTCAAGACACTGTCCTCACACTCCACACATAAACCATATTCTACTTCCAAAATGTTCTGATTTCCAATGCAAAATTATGGCAAGATGTATCAAGATGGATCTCTAATAATTTTATGCTCTAATGCAGTCAGCGACTATGCTTTTGGGAAACGCATCCCTGGATAGTACGGGACGCTGCAATGCTGCCAGCATAATATCGCCTGCTACATAAAAAACGTCCTGCCCAGCGCAATGATTTTCAAGTAGCTCTGCCGGTAGCTGGCGACTGTAGATGTCAAAGAAAAATATGCACAAGTAACGTTACTGTGTGCCAGAAACACAAACCAACATTGCTCGCAAAACTATCGGTGCAACTGAGCCTTTGTCAGACTTTGACTGAATCGCTAATAATTTTATTAATGCACTAGCTAGCAAGTAAAGAGGGCTGGTCAGCGTTTTGCACATAGCCTAAAGCAGCTAATGTTAACCCCTTTTTAAATTTAAATTGTTAGTTGGCCGGTTTGAATTGCTGAATATTACAAAACTTCACCATCGACTTCAACTTAAGTTAATCCACTTACTTTGGCAATAAACGCCGTTTCAAACATTGACAATTCCTCGCAGGCTGGTCCTTGACTGATGCAGTCATTCAAATGAAATGCAGCATACGATACAGCTGCGTTTTAGTGACGGAGGGGCTGGCAGAGACTGATGTTGCGCTCTGATTTGTTGAGCATCTTCGTGCTTTTGAGAGAGTGGCAGGCAGGCTGTATTGAAAGCAGCATGCGAAAATGATCTGTAGTCCGCGGCGCTACTGTTAAGGCGCTTTCACACTGGACGCGAAACGAATTTTTCGCACGACAGATTATATTCAAAGTCAACGCAAAGACGCATTCGCGTCATTGCGTTGACTTTGAATGTAATCTGTCGTCTTAAAAATCGCTTTCGTCCGTGTGAAAGCAGCTTTAGTCAAATAAATATTTCAATTCAAACTAAGGTGGCGGAACTTAGTTCCAGACCGTTCCGGCCCACTTTAATCCCTGTCTATTTAATGTTTTTTAAAAATAAAACAAAGTTAGCGGATCTGAGCTCATAGCTGTGCCACTGATGCAGCGGTGTATACACACCGTGCTTCAGCATGTGCTGCGGATTAGTTTGGTCTGAAACATCACAGCAACTAGTTTTGTGGATTTCCACCGTACCTACTGTATGATCAACACACTTATCAGCGCCCGCCTGTAAACTCCTCTGCTTTTCTTTATTTGTCTCTCTTTTTATTTCATACTACAGCAGTAAAAGCTGAATAATAATTAATTATTATTTTTAGACACCGTATATTGACTGGGGAAAGCCAAGAAAGGGAGAAATAGCGTGTCAGCGTGGCCAATGTTACCCACCGGGACTTCTTTGGCGGCGTTCAGATAACAGAGTGAGACGTCTTCTGACCTCCGGTACTTCGTTGCTTTCTACCCCGTCTAGTTGTGGCTCTGAACCCCCTTAGCATTTTTAACGACGTAAGCTCCGTCGCTCTCCCATCCATGCTCCGGGTCATATTCAGTGCGTCGGTGCTAACATTACATCAATGGGATGTAATGCGGCTCTTGTTCATTTATGCTCACCTGCTCTATTTTTTCTCTTAGGCGGGAAGCAAAAACGCTTAGGCGCCGCGCCTAAGCCGTACAATGGCAGGGAAAACCCTGCTTAGCTAGGTAGCTAAGAACAAGCTTGCTACAGCACCTGTGGCAGCAGCATGCGGTAATTTTGCTGGTCTCTCTGTTGTTGTCTCATGTGCAAGCGGCTTGTTAGCGTCAGTAGCAGCCAGCGTGCCTGCCAGTGTTGCCGGTGGCAGTTTGTTAGCAGCCCCCAGTTAGCCCTTGCTCCTGGAGCAGTTTCAGTCTAGTCATTGGGGCATGCATCTCTGAATTATCCAGTTAGCTTTGGGTTTTTTCTTAATAGCAGTGAGTCACTCCCATACCATCATGGATGCTGGCTCTTGAACTCTGTGCGGTAGAAAAGATGGACTTTCCCTCTTCTTCTTAGCCTGGAGGATGTGGAATCCTTGATTTCCAAAAAAAATTCAGATTTTGATTGGTCAGACCACAGGATAATTTTACACTTCATCTCAACCACAATAAATGAGCTTCGGCCCAGAGAAGACAGCAGCGTTTCTGGACCTTGTTTATTTATGGTTTTTTTCTTTACGTAGTAAAATTTTAACTTGCATTTGTGGATGTAATAATAAATTTTGCACACTGAGAATGATATACAGAAGTGTTCCTGAGCCCATGCTTTGATTTCCACTACAGTAGCCTGTTTGTTTTTAATGCAGTGCCACCTGAAGGCCTGGAGATCACAGCCATTCAGTACTGGTTTTTGGCCTTGTCCCTTGCATATAGTGATTTCTCCAGATTCTCTGAATAATTTTATGATTATTACAAACCCCAATTACAATGAAGTTGGGACACTGTGTAAAACGTGAATAGAACAGAACATAATGATTTGCAAATCTCATAAACCCACATTTTATTCACAATAGAGCATAGAAAACAAATCAGATGTTAAAAGTGAGACATTTTAAGCTGCGGGTTTAGCTCACTCGGTTAAGGCACAGCATTTGTGGAGCAGTAGTGACTACCATGGCGCGGGTTCAATCCCGGTCGTACCAAGTGGCAGTGGTGGTTCAAATAACCAGTCTAGCCATACAGGACTTACCCAAACTTCTGATGTGCATTTTTGTTAGCACTTCAAACATTCGTTCAGTTACAGTTTGTGTTTCGTGTGACTGACCAAAAATCCATGCACTATTCAAATATTATATGCCACGTATTTGATATTTTGGCCAACCATTGTCACTGAACAGCCACCCTTCGAGGGGGATCCTCTGGAAGACAGCATGAGTTACAGAGTTCACCAGTATTAAAGAGTTGTGGCTTTATCCAGTATAAGCTGTGTATACCTATGCGCATAACCTTACTTGTTGAATCGCAAATTATCTGATGGAATAGGTTCCCTTACGATTAAACTAGCCTGCATCACAGCGTACTCTGATGTGGGAACGTGGAGCGATCGCACTCACCATTCTGACACGTGTTTTTTTTAAATAGCTTGAAAATAATCTTTCACATTGTCATTTTTGTATTTTTAATAGTTTGCTTTTGTGGGCGCTGCAGTTCGTCATTGTATAGGCCTAATATGTAACAAGCAGAGGGTACGCGCTTTATGCACTTGCTGACTAAATCGCATAATACTCATAAAAATGCGCCCTTATAATTGCAGTGAAAAAATGACTGACTGTAGACCAGGTTTTTGTTGGTCAATCGCACAAGAGCTTTGCGCTGCCGCTAGATAGGAACAAGCCAGCATTGCGCCTGACCACACCTCATTTTAAGACCAACACACCCATGGGTGCTCAATTTGGCGCAAATGAATTGGCTATTTATGCAGCGAGGGCGCTGGACAGGAAATAACGTTTTGCACCCCACTGCGCTGGGTGCAAGATAGAGGCCACCACATCTTAAAACCCTGCAGGGCATGAGAAATCTTATTCATTCCCCTACAGCAGCCTGAGTTACTATAAACTTAACAGGCTACATCATGAAATCCCATACAGTCGCCCTGCTGTTTTATTTATACATTAGCTCGATGGTTTCTCTGTCCGCATTATTTAGGAATAGTGATGGGAATATAGAGACATCCTCATTTACTTCACACACTGGTGACACATGAGATGTATTGCCTTCCTTAATGAATTTAGTCAGCCATCAGGTTATAGTGAATTTATCCAACTATAGCCTATTAGGTGACATTTAAATCAGAAAATAGAATTGACATTCTGTAATAGTAGGTTATGTGCAAGGGTGAAGAGATTACCTAAATACTCAATTTGACATTTGAAGAGTTCATAATTATATACCTAAGTGTAGTCATTCATCAATGTATCATGATATATTTTGATCCTCCTCAATAAAATTCAGTTTAGGAAGGACCCATCTATGCTTTATTTCATATAGATGAATGGTGATGATAATTGTGGGCCTATCAAGTATTTTTTGATTTAGCCACCACATCCAAAATAGTTGCACTTTTATTGTTGTTGTTGTTGTTTTTGTTGTTATCATTAATAATAACAACAATAATAATGATATTACAAACTTTGTAATTATAATGCGTTGCTTGTGAATTGAAAAACTTTCACCTACTTTTCCTAAATTCAATAGGCATCTATTCTGGGTCAGTGGCAATCCCTAAACCCAATTTGGGGTGAATCTGGCCATTAGTTTTGCTGCTAAAGTGTTAACAAACAAAGAAACAAACACGCAAACAAACAAAACCAAAAACAATACCCCTTGCCCTCCCCCTTCGGGCAGGGCGGGGTAAAAATCCCAAAAATATTGTAATTGGGCGTTTTTGTTAAGATTCTTGGATAACCCAGTGGCAGTATTCAAGCCTTTAGTTGTTCTTCTTGCTGTGATCCTTTCTTTTAAAGCTTAAATGCTCTTGTGTAAGGATCACTGTGCCCCCTCTGTTACATCCTCTCAGGTGGAACGCCCTGTTCAAAGACATGCTCTTGGTTAAGCAGCGGTTAAAAATAGTATTCTTCAGAGAGTAAACTCATGAGTAAAACCAAAAAATGCATCATAATGCCTGATTAACAAGAGAAGAAAACAACCGCAGACACCCAGCATGAACCTCTGTGAAGCTCTTGTCCCGTGCATTTGTGGACACCAGATTGCAGCAGCTCACCTCAAAATACATATAACAGAGCTTGCTGGGTATATTTAAGAAAACAGTCTTTAACTGAACTACAGATGTTGAAATTGTTTAATTAAAAAAATGATACTGAATTTTTTCCCCAGCTTCAAACAAAATTCAGGTCCTCACCATTCAAACAATACCTGGTTCTGCTACTTTGCTTTCACATTCCGTGAAATTTTTCTAATAGCCTGCAGAGTTTGGTGGATAGCTGTCAAGAGAATATAATGTATAAGGCTGATTAAAGAAGTTGATGATCACTAAGGCAAAAAATGGGAAAAAATTCTGGTTTGAAAAGGCTGTTCGTGTCATATTAGATTTTATTGTCCAGCTTATTCCTCTCTCAGAGGTTCAAATTGCTATTAGGATCCCATGTGTGGCATTATTACTTAACTTTGCTGTATGTGGATTTTAAAATGCTGAAAATGCATTTTATCTTCACCTGTGTCTATGAAACTGCAATTATCATTACTGCCCTGACTAGAACGTTATGCATATGTTGCAGATTATTATATACAGTATGTGACTGATGCCTAAGAAACGGCTCTCGATCTGGTTCACTGAGTGAAGAAAACCTGAATTTTCTAACATAATCATTGGCAAGTACCACCACATCCTGCTTTTAATGCTGAAACTGATTTGAATCTGAATTGGATGCAACAAACTGGACCTGACCTGAATATGAATTTTACATGACAAACTGAACATGAAATGGATTTGAATATCATTTGACAAACAGGGCCTGATCTGAATATAAATTTGAAACAATAAACTGAGCATGGGATAGATCTGAATTTGATACTATAAACTGAATTCACTCTCAAAAACATGGACACCTTCAATGTATTTCTCCTGAGCACCCTTGACTGCTCCAAATCTGGATGAGATATTTCACCACCTCTTCTGCCAAAGTTAACTGCACCCTCAAATTTTTCAGCTCTCGGCTCCACCTCTCTTCCTTCATACTCTATTGCCTGGAATGCTCATCTGCAAAAGCTCTTTGTCAGCCAGCTCTTTTCCGATCTCTGGCCCTAACATCACAAATACATAGCCTATCCAAAGAGCCGTATTCCACCCAACCCCCCGTTCCACTGTAATGCAATCCAGATTATCTAGTGTTTTGTAGGGGAGCTGGTTCAGAACTCTCGTGGGTAGCCTCTATCAAGTAGGCTGTATTTTTGATTATCAATTTTTGTATTTTTGCTACAGGGCTGGGTCAACACACTTATTTTGTCCCAAGTTTAAATCATTCCTTGATAGAGGGAAGAAGAAAAACCAGCTTTAAAGATGGCCACAAGGGTCAGATTTCAATATCCCCAAGATTCAACAATTCACTACCATAAACTATGCGAGTATATGATTTAAAAAAACGAGGACGCCCAGGTGGGGAAACCATGATACTTTACCTCAGCATTCATAATAATGATTGATGTCAAAGGTTGGGTCGGCATACAGCACCAGCATCTCACAGTTTCTGCATTTCACCAGATGGATAGCCACAAACACTCAAAAGCTCACACACTGCACGCATGTATGCGCACCTGTGTCAAAAGTATGTTGGATTGAATGAGTGACCACCCTGTGATGTCTTGGGATTAATCTCTTCTCTCTTGTTTGGTCTGTGAGATTAAGGGTTCCAGAAACATTTAGAAGAGGGAGGTTTGGATTCCTGCACATAATCCTTCATTTCTCACTCTTACCCTTTGACCAGGCTTTCCACAGCCCTAAGTCCAGACAGCTTGTGTCAGATTTCATAATCCAGGTCTTTGCATGGGCAGACACGTCCTCAGTCAAGGAATAGCGGGCCAGTGTAAATGAATCCATTGATCCTGAGTGTAAGTCAGTCGCAGACCAGTTTAGAATCAGATTTATGTAATGTCAAGTGTAGTCTCTGATGCTTCTGAATGCAATAATTAAAAGGGCTGTGAAGCACTAGACAGGGAAAACAAATTTTAGCTTGAGACTGGATGGAATGGACAGGACTGAATAGGTGATTTTTGGGTTCGATGGGTTGTTTTTTTTGTGCGTGGATAAACCAGTGTACAAATAAAAATGTTGCTTAATAGAGCACAGTGTGGCTTGGAGTAAAATTAAGTTTATTTGAAAGAAGTGGCTAAATGAAACAGAAATTTCATCTCATTGGGTGCCCAGAATTATATGCGCAGTCATTTGTCAGCTGTTGTTATTTCAGCATGCTGAGGCCAGATGACTAAAAATCTGTGGCAAACAAAATAGCGTGCCCGCCATTCTCCTGAACATTCAGTTCACTCTCCAGATCAAAGAATATGCTCGATATCAGTGAGGCTTCCTCTGCTGGGAGGTCAGAGAATACGCACTTTGTGTACTTAAAGATATATTTTTAACCCAGATTTATTTGCAACGCATCGGAAATGCTGCACAAAAGCAGTGATGAAATCTTTGCACACCTTTTGTGATGCGGTAGCCCCAGTGCATATACATGAGGGCTGGTGCTCCTGTCTGTGTAAAGAGGCACCCTGTAGTGTCTCTCTTCTCTCACAGCCTGCCATGCTTCTCCTGCATTGACACCTTGTGTCACACCACCCACACTGTGCCTTTCTCAGTAGCACTCTGAGCGCAAACACACACAGCAAGACACACAGATCTTAACTTTTAACCCCTTACAGCACTCTTGAACACTTACCACTGGGGTTGACACTCATGTAACTTTGTAATATTTGTAAAATCCGAATAATAGACTGCTCTCAAAAACACACTAGTTTTGATTTTTAAAGAATAGATGTTAAAATGCTGTATCATATTATTGTGTTGTTCATTCAAAAAGTTCATTACCTCTGCCATGGAGGTTATGTTTTCACCCCCTTTGTTTGTTCGTCTGTCTGTCTATTAACAGGATAACTCAAAAAGTTAAGAACGGATCGGCAGAAAATTTGGCAGGATGGTAGGTGGTAGTCCAAGGATGAGTTGAGTCAATTTTGGATGAGATGTGGACATATTGTGGATTCTAGATCCGGAAGAACCAATAATACTGACATACTGCGTGGCAGAGGTTTGCGCTCTACCGAGTGCCCTTTGTATAGAATTGTGATTACAGTGCCAAATTTTGGCCTGAACAGTTGTGGCTTTCAGGCATGCATTTAACTGCGGAAGTATCAGATTTCACTTGCATCTGAAAATCATTAAGAGAAAGCGATGGAAGGACATAAACACAATTTCACTCGCTCATTAAAAAATTATCTGAAAAGTAATCTGCAATTATTCTTTCCAAATTGGCACTGCAGTTTTAATTAAAGCAAGTGCAATGAGGATGTTGGTCTCGATGAAATACAATCTTGCTGAATGCAGTAACAATATTGCTTTTAGCTCTTCTTCACAGTTTGCAGTTACATATGACAAGATATTAATCACATGTTTACATTTGGCACATCAAAAAAGCGTGATGCACCCACCAGATTCTTGGCATAGCACTGGGAATATGTGATCAAATTATTGTTTTCATGTAAGTCTACTCCAGACAAATGCCGTGAGCCAGTGGGCAAGTGTAGATATTCATCTTTGATTCTGCTGATTATTGAAGGGCACTTAGTCATATGCTTGGGCACAGCAGTCTAAATTATTTCTTTTAGTTCTGACTTTGATCATTTTAAGCATGTGATCTTCAGCCTTCCAGACTAAAACATGTAAAGAAAAAAGATAATTCACCTCCCAGTTACTAAGTACCCCAGAGGTCTAGTTATCGACTCCAAAGTGGCAAAACCTGAAAATCCTTTTTGTCACTTTTAAAACCTTGATAGCTACCCACCGCAAGGAAATCAGAAAATTTCTCATACAAGTGAAACATATATTTTCAGCTGGCCATTTACAATTTCTGATAATGAAGGCCCGTGAAACAATGTAGCGCTGCAATGAAGTGGTATTCAAAGCAGATCTGGCTATCCACATATGTATATATATTCCCTGGGATTAGAGGGACGTTCCATGTTACATGCTAACGTTGTGATAACAATAAAATAAAATGAACCAAGGCTAAAAAGCTGATGAGCACCTTGTCCATTGACTTCTACTCATCGTCAGCATAAGTCTAACATGTAGCATGGAGTGTTCCTTTGGTGATTGGCATGAAAATCTAAAATATGACTGCAATTTTGGCTTTGCGCAAGGTTCGCAGTGGGTCTGGTTTTTATTCTACTTTGGAAGGTGGAGGGTGATTTTACAGTTTAGGTTGTTGCAGGCAGTGCATTACAACACTGAGAGTCCATGAAGATACAGGAGGAGTTTGTGACATGCAGCTGCTGACAGGTGGAACAGCCAAATGAGCAGGTCACCAGCCAGTGTCTGCGTTCACAGGTGTAGGGACTGATGATGGATGGCATGTCTGAGAGATCCATTTCCCGGACAGTTCCCTTGAAAGGCATCAAAAGTCCTGAAGCTGATGTGAGTAGGGTCCCCAGAGACAAGAGACAAGGACACACAATATTTGAGAGATGGAAACATTAGCACCTTCTCAAGAGAGACAGCTGCTGGGCTGAAATGCGATGAAGCACAAAAAATTAGAATAAAATAATCAGTAGTCAACCTGTTTTTAGTCGTTTTCTTTGATTAATAAATTTTGCAGAGATTAGAATAATCCACCAGCAGTCAGACAAACAGCATCCTTCTTATAATACAGTATTACATTTTCAAGTCAGAAAAATGTTTTATTCACGTGACAAAAAAAGATTAACTCTTTTAACTTACTTCTTTCCTTTCAGTACATTCTGCAATGCAGAGTAACCTGTGCTTAACGATTGTTTAAATTACAGCAACGAAAACGAGGATTAGTAACAAGTATCCACAATTGAATAATGCTGATTAAAATACAGCTGCATGTCAAAGTGATGTACAATAAAAAAAAATGAAATTATTAGCAAACTAAAATCTTCTTTTTATTGTGCAGTCAGTAAATATGAACGTGAGATTTGACTGTCAGCTTTAATTTATAGAAACTTACCATATCCATATCAGTATCTTGTGCTTTTATACAGTTTTTCAGTCCAAATGCATATGGACAATATTCTGCATGCTTCACAGACATGTTTACATGCTATTTGTATGTTCACAGGCATATGACATGCTATGGATGTTTTATAGATGACAGAGTGGCGGACAGGGCGAAAATTTTTTAAATAGATTTCTCTAGTATTTTCAATTTGGTACGAATACTAGAAGAGATTGCCAAAATGCTCCACAGCATTCATCATACTTTCATAAAACATAACGAAACATCTTTATTTGTCTGTATTCCAGAACAGTTAGCATCCCAGCACAAAGTGATGTGTTGAATTCTGTCTAAAATTACTATATCTTGAGGAATTAAGACAGCCTTTGTTAATCTTTCACATGACTGAAGGATTTATCATTGCTTAGGCCAATGACAGATGGAAAGTAACAGCAGAAAACATCAGAGTCATGCCTGAGTAAAAATCAAACATACGGCATCTTACATTCATGTCTACGATCCTTACAATAGTGGATGGCTATATTAAGAACAATGTTCCTTAGTGTGTCGCTTAGAAACATAGTTCTTAAATGTATTATGAAATTAGTTATGAAAATCAAAGCTTTCCATGTTAATAAAATGGCATTTGCTTATTTTTAGAACGGCTTGTATGTACAGGAAATATTCCAAATGCATAATCATATATTAAACAGACTTCCTCTGCTCAAATATTAATACAGAGATTTGTGCATGAATCTTTCATTGGAAATCTCCATTTTACCAAGCTTCTGGAATTTATGTGCTTCCCTGTTATCAACTCTTCTACACCAGCACTTTCTCACCTTTATTTTATCTCTCTTTGTCTCATAGTTAATTCTGAACAGTGTTTAACTGATGATGGTTTATTCTTCAGAGCACTGTGTGAATTCCGAGTCAAGGAGGCAGCGGGTGGATATGTACACACTTGCATCACTGTGACTGTGGAGGTGTGAAATCATCAAGGGAGGGGCTGTATGAATAAACACATATGCTGCTTCTTAGCACACATATTATGGAAAACAGCAAAGCAGCTGCCCTATTCTTGTATACATGTTCATCAGTGAATATTTTGCAATTAGTAATGAGAGAGCTATCACCATTTACAACCCCAATTCCGAAATAGTTGGATCGAAGTGTAAATTGTGAATAAAATCAATATGCATTGACTTTCAGATCACGAGCCAATATGTTATTTACAATAGGACATAGATAACATTTCAAATGTTGAAACGGAGACATTTTACATTTTTATCCACAAAATGAGCTTATTTCAAATTTTTTGGCTGCAACAGGTCTCAAAAAAGTTGGGACACAGGCAAAAAAAAGGGCTGAAAAAGCGATTAATATATAAGAGAATCAGCTAAAAGAACATTTAGCAAGTAATTACGTTAACTGGCATCAGGTGTGTAACATGATTGGCTACAAAAGGGATGTCTTAGAGAGGCTGAGTCTCTCAGAAGTAAAGATGGCCAGCGGCTCTCCAACGTCGGTGTAGCATCCCCTCTTCTTTTTAACACAATGGTAAACAGGCCCCTGTTCCAACTTTTTTGAGACATGTAGCAGCCATCAAATTTGAAATGAGCTAATTTTGTGGATAAAATTGTAAAATTTCTCAGTTTCAACATTTGCTATGTTATCTTTGTTCTATTGTCATTGAAATACTGGCAGGTGTGATTTGAAAGTCATTGCGGTTTGATTTTATTCACAATTTACACTTTGTCCCAACTATTTCGGAATTGGGGTTGTATATGTAAGTTGCAACTAGTTATTCAGAATTCCCAGGATAGCTCTTAATGATTGCAGGATGCACAGGGTTACCGTGGAATCTGCCAAATTCATGGGGGCGAGAGCATTTTTGCCACACAAACACATATGTGTTCCCAGTTATTCTGAGGCAGTTTGTGCTTAAACACCATCTCCTTCTGAATTTGTAAGACTATTAATTGATTTATGGTTCAGACAGAGACAAGCTGATGCCTATTTGCATGGCAGAGGCTGAGGGAACAGCAAGCTGGGAGATGGGGGCGTGGGATTCGCTCACAACCTGACGGGTCGCAGTTTACCTCGACCTACGGCAGAGCGGCTAATCAGAGCCAGGGTCTCAGCACGCCCACTCCTCCGACAGGGTTGCGCTACGCGTACAGCACTTTCCCTTGTTCATCACCGGCCTGGCACTGCCGGGCTGAGTCTCATTAAGCCAGGCTCCCTGCCGTGTTCTGGGCTGCGCTGCAGAGCTCGCTGGTCACCGCTGACCCCTCTGGCTCACTGGAAAAAAAAAGCATCCAACAAAGTTGGTTCACATGAACATGAATACAAATCAAATGTAAGCTTCCTTTTCATTCATTATTCATAATTTATTTTTGTCTGCAAAGGTATTACAGCAGCGCTCCCCATATCATGGCTTTTGAGGTCCGGGAACCCCTGATTTTCCACCCTGTCTTTACGTGGGAGTCAGGTGTGATGACAGTCTGGCAAATCAGTGGAATAACTGTCACTTATTTGTCTGGAAGGAGAGAAACCCGGAGCTGGATTTGGATTTGAGGGCTGAATCTGGGGCGCACTGTATTACAATACATGCAGATTCTGTTTTCTTTTGAACCCTGAATTATTTAAAAGGGGTGTGACCCCCCACCCTGAATTATTTTCATAAATTATGCTGACTTTTATAAACAAGGTCAAATGACAACCATAAGTCAGATGATCAAAGTAACAGGATGGGATGCCGGTTTTCTGGCATTTGGAGTTACCGCACGTTCTCTGTGCGGCCGCTAAACTGGCCCACAGGATTCAAAGACACAGCTAATGCTATCTTTTGCAATCAGTCTGTAGGTTTGTGAGGTTTTTTTAATTGATGACAGTAAATATTACAGGGCTGCACAGTGCGACATACATGTCGCACGTGCAACATGAAAATTGATCCGTGCGATGAATGAACGAACTGTTGTAGCACCGGTGCGATGGGAGACAGAGGCGTTGTGTGTGAGCGAGAGAGTGAGAAATGAAACAGTGCCACCTCGATAATGTACTTGGTAGTTGTAGTCTGTCAAATGATTAAGAGACACGATCCCACCCGCCTATTCAACACCATTTCCCACAATTCCTCCGCTGGACACAGTCGTATGAATACACCAGTGACGTGCGGTCGGAGGTTAGTTAGGTGAGGCAGAATCCTCACCGTAAAGTGAGCGATTACTCGCCTTTACTTGATTAGCAATCAGACGATTAACTAATTTAGTAAGACTATTCGGCAGAATGACGGGCCAGTTTAAGTTTCCGCGGCGTTATTACTCAGTACATCGAACCTGAAATGCTCACGAAACTGCAGATTTGCGCGTTCTTGCTTACAGGAAGCCGAAGCAAGCAATGCCATTCAGTTCTTATGCCGAGTTCAATGCTTGATCAATATGCAATGTATTCCCCTTTAAATACGCATTTTTTATCCCCAATCAAAAAAATGGGGCGTTTATTTTCAGTCTTCTTTCATAATCCAATGAACAAAAGGTTAAAACAATACACGAAATTACCTATAGGCTCGGATTTAATAGTTTTGATCGTCAATCAGGTATAGTACGTGGGAATAGGTTGACAAAATCCAGCGATAAAAGGTTAGGCCACTGCCTCACATCACCGTACGTCTCAGGAATACACTAATAAATAACAGCATGTATAAACAGCATTACAGTACGTTTATATAAACAGTATGCACAGGATGCATAAATACTTAAATAAGTAGTATAAATATCAAATACTGGGGAGGTCTGTTTAATGTTAATGCAAATCACTTAAAATTGTATGAATGTAAAGAATTCCGAGACCTTGAAAGTACTTCAATTTACAAAGAGATTATTCATATTTTATATGTCTTTAAATGATAAACTGCACTAATTGTGGTTGGTTTTAGAGATGTAACAGATGCTTTTACTGTGCTACAAGTTTTTGTCTTGCGCTACAAGACTATGAACCTCTGTAGCACCAGTGCTATGAGCAGAAAAAGTTAACGTACAGCCCTGTATTATCATTGGAAGGTGGGGAAAAAAGGGAAGCTATGCCCCAATTTAGCTTTCTTAGCCCTCATCCTACCATGGGGGTCTGATCAGACCCCAGACATATTCTTTTGTGTGCTACTCAAACACCGTATGTTGTACCAGGCTAATATTTTATAAATTTGTCAGTCTATCCTTCTTCCACATGAAACACACAAAATTATTTTTGTACGTGAAGTGACTTGAAAGTAATTGAAACTTTTCTTGAATTGACGCCACTCAAGTATTTTTATTGCTTTCAGCTACTTTTATCAAATATATGGTATATCGGTGAAAAGTGATAATGTGTACTTCTTGAAGATCAACATAGCGTGAAGTGTTGCAGCTGCAAGATCCCCAGCAGGAGAGAAGCACTGAGAATTATTTTAGGGGACAATACCGATTTAGAGTTTGAGGATTTAGATATTTCTGGAGATCAAATGGATCACTTGTTAGAACAGTCTGATCACAGTGACACAGAGGTTGTACCACCTCAGCATGATGAAAATCAAGCGCAGGCTCTGTCCCTGAAACATTGAAAGTCAGACAAGAATGTGCCACCTGCAGAAACCAGTGTGTCCTACCCACAGCAAGCAGCAGGTTGCTTGCGACTGATGTTCTTAAATATCTTGTTCTAAATATTGGCTGATACAAAAAAGGAATCAAGCATCCACAGCGAGTGAAAATACATTACTGATTTACAAGAAAATGGTAAAATTCTCCTATTTGTGTTTAATTTGTGCGATTTGAAACAGATATTGAGGCATTTTTGGAAGAAGAATTGTAATTTTCTGTTCTAATATTTGCAGATGTGGTCAATAAATATGTTTACATTGTTCAATTTACAAAGTATTGCTTTATTTGTACTTTAAAAGTAAAAATTACCCTGGGGTCCAATCGGACCCCACTTGGTAAGATTAAGGCGCAAAATTGCATGGTAGGTTGTGGGTTAAACTGAAATGACTGCAATCCTTTATTAAGTCTTTGAAACATCATTGACTTCGGTAATCCTGGCAGATTGATTGCACGATTGTGCAAAACAATACCTCATTTAAACCTGAAAGTTAAAGTCACAAGCTATAAATGTATCACTGGTTTCTCTGGATTGGAGCGAATGAAAAGAAATTGCCAAGGAAATTGGACGGAAAGAGGAAATGTAAAAAGAATCTAAAGTCAGGAAGATTTCATAAAAATGGCAACCTGGAGAAGTGATTTGTTTGCTCACCTTGCAGTGAAACTGCTGGGAAGAGAACTTAATCAAGGTGTGTTGTACCACGGTCAGAAAAAACACAGGATGTTGACTTCATTTTGCTTAGGCTTGGGTATTCAAAATGCCAGCAGCACCCAAATCTGCCTGCAGTGCTCCTTTTGGAGACTTATTAGATTGCTGTTTTATAACAGAATCCAGTGTGAAAGGCGCTTGTGAGAATCTTAGACCTATCACCGTTCCCCTGCCATGTCCTCCTGCGGTGTCATTTGAAAGGGGACTCATTTCACTACGTCTCAATTCAGGCATGCCAATTCAGGAGCCGCCATGTGCCTCTCACACTTGATAGCATCGATGCAATGCATGGAGCCGATGCACTAGGCTATATTGTCCATCTAGGGAAGAGTAATGGTGCACTGCATTCAATCATGATAAGAATGCAGAGGTATCTCACATCATTATACACATAAGTGGCTGGTTTAAACTGTGTGAAATGAAAGGTAGAGCCAACAGCTGATCTTATGTGATCCAAAGGTACAAGCCCCAATTCCAATGAAGTTGGAATGTTGTGTAAAACGGGAATAAAAACAGAATACAATGATTTGCAAATCCTTTTCGACCTATATTCAATTGAGTACACAACAAAGACAAGTTATTTAATGTTCAAACTGATAAACTTTATTGTTTTTTTGGAAATATTCGCTCATTTTGAACTTGATGCCTGCAACACGTTCCAAAAAAGAGGGTAACAAAAGACTGAGAAAGTTGAGGAATGCTCAAAAAAACACCTGTTTGGAGCATTCTACAAGTGAAAAGGTTAATTGGAAACAGGTAAGTGTCATGATTAGGTATAAAAGGAGCATCCCCAAAAAGTTCAGTCGTTCACAAGCAGGATGGGGCGAGGTTCACCACTTTGTGAACAACTTTGTGAGCAAATAGTCCAACAGCCCAAGATCAATGTTTCTCAACGTGCAATTGCAAGGAATTTAGGGATTTCATCATCTACAGTCCACAGTATCATCAATAGATTCAGAGAATCCAGAGAAATCTCTACACTTAAGCAGCAACGCCGAAAACCAACATTGAATGCCCACGACCATCAGTCCCTCAGGCAGCACTGCATTAAAAACTGAAATAGTTCTGTAAAGGATATTACCATGTGGGCTCTAGAACACTTTGGAAAACCACTGTCTTTAACATAGTTCGTTGCCACATCTACAAGTGCAAGTTAAAACTATCGTGCAAAGCAACAGCCATATATCAACAACACCCCATAATGCCGCCAGCTTCTATGGGCCCGAGCTCATCTGAGATGGACTGACGCAAAATGGAAAAGTGTGCTGTGGTCTGATGAGTCCACATTTCAAATTGTTTTTGGAAATCATGGACATCATGTCCTCCAGGCTAAAGAGGAAAATGACCATCCAGATTGTTATCAGACCATCCAGCGCAAAGCCAGCATCTGTGATGGTATGGGGATGTGTTAGTGCTCATGGCATGGGTAACGTGCTCATCTGTGAAGACACCATTAATGCTGAATGGTACATACAGGTTTTGGAGCAGCAAATGCTGCCATCTAAGCGATGTCTTTTTCAAGGAATGTTCCTGCTTGTTTCAGCAGGACAATGCCAAGCCACATTCTGCACGTGTTACGACAGCGTGGCTTCGTAGTGAAAGAGTGCGGGTAATAGACTGGCCTGCCTGCAGTCCAGAACTGTTTTCAATTGAAAATGTGTGGCGCATTATGAAGCGCAAAATACGAAAATGGAGACCGTAGACTGTTGAGCGACTGAAGTTGTACATCAAGCAAGAATGGAAAAGAATTCCACCAACAAAGCTTCTACAATTAGGGCTCTATCTTTCACACTGCCTTACCCGTTGCCACTACCCGCAACCCATGAATTACGCATTTAGCAGCTTCCACTATCCCTAAACAATATCTTGCGGCCACACTACCCGCTATGCATTATGTCTAATCCCTTATTTGCGACTGGGGGTGTGCCCGTGGGCGTGTTTATGCGCTTTCCCTAAAATTGCTATCTTGACCACACACTTTAGGGAAAGCGTGTAGCGGGTCCTAAAACCACGCGCTACCCGCATTTGGGCTTTCACAAGAGCCCTATGCATTAGCACTCAGCAACGGAAATTTTTTTCCAGCGAGAGCGGCATTTCAGAACTCTCTTGCGAATGAAGGTAATTTCGGCGACAATTATGTACACCTGTTTTTGCAGCACGGTCACGCAACTTGCTGTAAAAAAAATGGACAGCTGTCCGATTGGAAAATGTAAACGGATCTAACCACGTACTTGTCACCAGAATTACCTTCATTCGCTGAAGAGTTCTGAAATGCCGCTCTCGCTGGGGAAAAAAAAGTTACGTCGCTGAGTGCCAGTGCATATACCTAATTTTATTTTTTCTAAAATGGGATTTTGTTCTATGCTTCATTTCAGACGGGAGGGGAGTTGGAAGTGCATGGCAAACGGTTTTTTTTTTTTTTTTTTTTTTGAAGTTTCCATCACAAAAGGGGTAGGCTTGATTTATTTTATTTATTTTTTTTTACTACATACCAAACATTAAACAATTTGTCAATGTCAAGTAATAATAATAATAATAATAATAATAATTATACAATTCATGATTAACTTAACAAAAACAGATCCTCCCCTGACTGGATTTGACCTCATGCACGGGCAATTTAACCTCGTCAACGGAGAAACGTGGCGACCTTCCTCTCTCCATCACGGATTTCGGTTTGAGGATTTGGGATAGCGCAGCCTGCTCCGAAAGGCAGTGGCACCTGGCACACTGGTTAGTTTAACTGGCGTAACGCCCAAACCACGCCTATGCATAATGTAACGGGTAGCGCTGGTGTTTTAGGGATATAGGCAGGTGTGCAAGATAGCAACTTACGCGGGGGAACGCCTCTTACGCAATGCGAAATCCCCAAATAACGGGTTTAGGGACTCTGGCGTAAGATAGGGCCCATAGTGTCCTCAGTTCCCAAATGCTTATTGAGTGTTCTTAAAAGGAAAGGTGATGTAATACAGTGGTAAACATGCCCCTGTCCCAGCTTTTTTGGAACGCGTTGCAGGCATCAAATTCAAAATGAGTGAATATTTACAAAAAAACAACAACGTTTATCAGTATGAATATTAAATATCTTGTCTTTGTTGTGTACTCAATTGAATATAGGTTGAAAAGGATTTCCAAATCATTGTATTCTGTTTTAATTCACGTTTTACACAGCGTCCCAACTTCATTGAGGTTTGTAGTATCTCAAAAGCCGACGGTGTCCCAAGTCTTAACCTTTTATGTCTGACCACAGATGAAAGTTACATACATTCTGGCACCCAGAAAGTTGAAGGTTCATCATCCAGTGTGGTCACAATAGATCCAGGGCTGCCAACTTTCACGCATTTGGCGTGAGAAATGCGTGAGATTCAGTGGCGTATTCACATTCCCATTCTGTAGTCAGCAATTACTCAATCAACGCAATGCATGTGTTTCACGATCGTTCAAATTGTTTCAATGAAATAAGACCAATTGAAAAGTTTTTATGTAATTCTATTGCTTCCAACCCCCGAGTAAATAAAAGCGTGAGACGTCAGGAGTCATAATTGATTTCTATGTTACTAGTGGTGAAATCCACCGTTACGCATGTGAAACTGATAAACCTCATGCACAAGAACTTCAATTCCACCTGGGAATCTCTTTCAAACGCGCTGATTGAATAATTGCTGACTACAACCCTGGAATGTGAATATGCCACTGAATCTCACGCATTTCTCACGCCAAATGGGTGAGAGTTGGCAGCCCTGATATATCTATGTATCTATCTGAGCAAGGCATCATTTCTTTAGGAGTCAGACCCTGCATAGTCTAATCAACTGAGTCACCAAATATAACATTTTTTTTTTTTTTGTCTGCTTATTATTTATTTTTTAAACTATGCTTTACTTAAAACTCTTAGCACAGGGGTGTCCAATCTTATACGTAAAGGGCCGGTGTGGGTGCAGGTTTTTGTCCTAGCCAGCAGTGCTACTGCACCTGATTCCACTAATTAACTAATCAGGGGTTTCAATCAGGACCTTCGTGAGTAGAATCAAGTGTGTTAGTGTTGGGCTCAAACAAAAACCAGCACCCACACCGGCCCTTTCTGGATAAGATTGGACACCCCTGTCTTAGCATAAAGCCGTCATTGAAAAAATCTCAATATAAAAAACCGATTGAAAATCTGGAGAAGGGACCCATGTGTCATGGTTTTGTCCCGCCGGATGCAACATGCAATGGACCATGGACCCAAAAGCTGGGGAAGGGACCCACACGCACAGGCTGAGTAAAAATAGAAAAGAATTTTAATAAATAGTTAAAAAAAGACAATCATAACAACAGGGGAGCAGCAGCACAAAACAGCAGGACAACAATTCAGCATGCTGCTGCAATCACTAATGCGCAGCCAACCCTTAAATAAGCAGCCCTTCACCTCCACCTCAACGAGCCACACCTGTTGCCGGTTAAGGTGGAGGTGAAGAATGCAGCAGGGGGAGGGACTGCAAGGCCAAACCCTTACACCCATGGTTGAAAAATGCCAACTTATCACTGAGTTTAGAACTTCAAAAAGACAATCATTTTGGAAATATACTTGCCCATAATATCTATCCAGCAGTCAATAAGATAAGATACACTTTACTGAACCCCGTGGGGTAATTTGTCCTCTGCATTTGACCCATCCTATTGTTAGGAGCAGTGGACAGCCACTGAGCAGCACCCGGGGACCAACTCCAGTTCTATAGCCAGTGCCTTGGTCAGGGGTACTGGCAGGAGTGTTCCTATAATGCATGTTTTTGTGGGTGGGGGAAACCGGAGTACCCGGAAGGAACCCACGCGAACACAATGAAAGTGATCTCTTGTAACAGAAAAAATCATTGTCCTTGGTTACAACCACTTCAGCCATACTCGGCCAATGGTACGATTAAGTAGTGAAAAAAATCCGTTTTTGGAAGAATAAATTCAACATGTATTGATACTGTGTCATTCTGCTATCAATTACTGTATAGTCATCAGATATTGAAAACTTGTGATTCCCTACCATTGATTTACCCATAGATTTGAAGAATTCAGTTGTCACTTACATCCTCATACAATCTCTCACTGAAATTCAGTCTCTTTGCTGCTTGCTCTGGCTTATCGGTGTATAACACAGTTATAGTTCACGTCCGCATGAAACTTTCCCAGTAATTATATATTGATTGACATGTTGTTTATCCAATTCCAGGCAATATAAACTTTCCACAGTAATTGAAAGACATTGATTGGACCCTAAGAAAAGTATTCAAACCCATTCGTAACAGCAAGTTTGGTTGTATTTTCTCAACTTTGCGCAGCTGAAAATGACATGATTGCTTAGAAAAAAAGAATTTCAGAACAAACATTTACGAGATCGAAATGTGAAACTGAGATGAACAATGGCAGTTATTCTGAATGGTACAGACTAGAGGGCTGATAGCATTGATTCCCTGTCGGAAAAGTTAAATGATGTAGAGTTGCAGTGTCAGTACAACTGTCTTTGTATGGAGTCACTCTGTCTTACTTATGGCCAGCTAACCAGCTAGCAAGCTATTTCTTATTTTCTGCTGACCACCGTGACCACAGTGCTAGTTTGCCATATTGGTTAACAAGAGTAACCATTAGCCTTTTCTAATAACACTGCATGTGGTGGCATTTTGTTCAATGCAGCAATCTGTTTTAGATTTCATACCACATTCAACAAAATAGAATGCCAAGGATTTTCGCTCGTTTAAAATACAAACAGCTCGAAGACTTCAGTTAATCCCATTATGTTCGTTGCACTGACTCTGTTCAATCTGATGCTGGAATGTCTGTTTTGTTAAAATAAGGTGTATTTCAAATATTATTGATAGTGAGTTACACTTGCTCCTTATAGGGTGTGAAAAGCATTTATACATGCTTACATTTCACTTGGATGCTGAAAGTTTGGAAAAAGCAACATGTCTATTGCAGGGTGAACGTTCTGCCATGAAATAAGCGGTTGCTTTAATGAGTACATGCACTGCCTGTTGGGGCTCTGAAGAAAAATGTACAAAATTCTTAACTTTATCATTTTTTTGCTCTGGAGAGGTTACTGGTGACCACTGATGTTTATCTGCGCCTCTATTGATAAACTCATGCTGAATTCCACTACAAAATCATTCATTCATATTGAACTTAATGAGTCAAAAGTTGATTTGTATTAAAAATACAATAATTTTATGATTTGACAGTGCGATATCTTGTGAGCTTTGACAGCATGGGGAGCCACTTGGAGAGCTGTCTTATTTGGCTCATAAAGAGTAGATAATTTTGAATATCACTGTCAGATGAATTACACTTGTGGTCACGAAGATTATGAGAATCTGAGAAATGTCTTGTTTTAACTCCCAGCCATTTTTCAATTTTCAGCATAATTTGTTAAATAAATGGAGGCGTTGCACTGGATGCAGCAACCATACTGTAAGTCACGTGATCCCCGAAGCAACCCAGGAAGATGGTTTTGATGGGATGAGAATGCATCGATTAATTATTATATATTTATACAAAAAAAATTATTTCCTTGCTCTGAAAGGTCGCATGTATAACCAGATATTGAACCCCAGTTGCTCAAGTCCAAATGCTCCGCCTTATCCATGACACTAGCTCAACAGACTGGTCGATTTAGCACTTGTATAGCTGCGCTGCGTTTGAACTTCGGCATATTGGCGCAAGGATTCTCAGTCATAAACCGGCTTTGAAAACTACAGTTGAATATTTAGCAGTTAATTATAGCTAAAATACTAAAAACACACCATTTAAGTGATTATACCGCTGAGGTCTTTGAGTGCATAGCATAATGGCGAGAGGACTCTCAGATAAACTGGCTAAAACAATAGCAAGCGCAGATTTACCCTCAAACAGCTTTTTATGACAAAATATCAAAGGTAAGAAAAATGTTTGCTCATCTCTGTAGTATGTAAAGTGTATGCCTGCTGTTCTTTGAGTGTGGTGTGAATTTAAAATAACTAGGCTTATATTGTTGGATTCTGTGGACTGTCCTCTTGCATTTTAGTATCATTTGTATGTATAGCACAAATACAGTGGAAATGCTTGCGATAGAGCACTGATCTTAGTATATATATTTTTTTTGCTAGATACTTATTTACTTGCTTGGTACTTGAATTGTGTTCGGTTTAGGTAAAAACGCCAAGTTTCTTCGCTTTAAGAGGATATGCCGCATGAGGAGGTTGCTATTAGGAAACATGCTGTATTTATTATGCAAATTCAGGCTTAAGGTTAATGTTTGTATTAAATATATCTTTTCCACTAATTTCTTTAAATCTTCGCTTTAAAACTAGTTTTCATTGCAACAAAACCGTTGACTTACTTGTGAACTTCTGGTACGTGAAGCAGCTTTTCTCGAAGTGCTTTGAGCAAAGAACTGAATGTTTTGTTGGTTTGTAAGGCTTTCCACGGTCAATTCTTCATAATTTAATAAATACTTTTGTGGAAATTGATGGAAACTTATTTTGCCGTATTTTCTGGATGATTGAATGGCATCATTATTGGTGCAACCAACAGCAGCACAAGATTTCCCCATTTTGCGATAAACCTTTGTGTAACATTTTGCTTCGGGGATCACGTGACCACCTACGTAGATTGCAACAACCTCATTGGATTTTCATGAAGATTTTTTGTGTTTGTGGCCCTTATTCTGAACTAAAATTATGAAAAGAAACTGAAATACTATGGAATTCTAAATGCTGCATGCATTCATTTAAGCCATTCCCTGATGTAACGTCACTGACTGTCATACTTTTATTGGTAAATATTTTGTAATGCCATGACAGTTCTATGACATTTGATATGTACTGTTATGGCATCTTGTGACAGCTGTTATAAAATAACATGAATAAGTGACAAGAAAAGGCCATTCAGCCCGACAAAGCTTGTTATTCTACCACTAATATATCACAGTGTCAAGGACGTTGCAACTGTTTTCAAAGAGATGCCAAATATTTAAATAAAAATGAGACAACTGTACACGTTCATGCTACCAGCAGGAAGGCCGAAGAAGCAGAAATCAATTGGAAATATTTCACATTTTAAGCATTAGGAAAGAATGCTGAATTACACTACCTCAGCTTATTACATGAACACCACGAACAAGGAAACAATTATCGAAGATTCATAATGATCAAAATAAATGACAGGTCAATCAGCAATGCAAAAGTGAAGGATGGACTCGGAGAAATATTCTGGTTGTCCCCCGCCGCCGCGGTAGCAGCTCCGTCCATCCGTCACGCCCCATTTGTTGTGAACGAGGTATCTCAAGAACGGTTTGACTGATTTCATTCATCTTTGGCTTCAATGTGTATTAGTGTGATGCGCCGACCCCAGTCGATTTCCGTGACCCGGCAGGGGACATGGCCACGTTTAGTGGCAACACTTGTTCAGTCTTGGAACATCAATTTTTGTTCAAACAATGTGACAAAATGGAAGACAACAAAAAGTGTGGCAGTGGGGAACAAAAAAAGTGTTTCCTAACCAAAAGCCATGGATTAATGGCAATGTGTGGGGACCTATTAGGGAGCAGGATGCAGACTTCAAGACAGGAGACAAACAAGCAAGGGGGAAACTCTGTAGAGGCATGAGGGGTGCAAAGCCCAAATACAAAGAGTGCATCTGATATCAATTTGACAACAACAACCCCCACAGTATGTCGAAAGCCATCAAGGCACTGACGAATGATAAACTAACAATCATTTGCTAAATGATGACACCAAACTGCCTGATGCCCAGAACTGGTTCTTTGCCTGCTTTGAGTCTCAGAGGGAGGAGGCTTCTCCACTCATCAAGCCAAGTGATGACGAGTCTATGCTGGTCCTCCAGCAACAGCAGGTGAGGACAGGCCTGAAGAGAGTCAACATGAGCAAGGCAGCTAGCCCAGATGAAGCAGCTGGTCGGTTGGTAAAAGCATGTGGCAAGCAACTTTAAGGGGTGTTTACAAATATATTCAACCTTTCACAACAACATGCTGCTGTTCCTACATGCCTCAATTCCACCATCATCATCCCAGGTCACAAAAAGTCAGCTGTAAATGCCTGAATGACTAGCGCCCTTTAGTGCGAACACCTATAGTCATAAAGTGTTTCGAAAAACTGGTGCTCTCATACATCAAAACTATCATCCCACCTGACCTGGACGAGCACCAGTTTTCCTATCAGGCTGACCACTTCACAGAGGATGCAATTGCAACAAGCCTCCACATTGCATTAATGCACTAAGAGCAGCTAAACACTTATGTGAAAATGCTATTTATGAACTTCAGCTCTGCATTTAATAGTCACCCCATAAACTGGACAGTAAACTAAGCATTCTGGGCTTAGGTTCCTATCTGTGCTCATGAGTCATGGACTTCCACACAGACTGACCACAGCAAGTCAGAGTGGGTAGACACACCTCCACCGCTCTCACCTTAAATACAGGCACTCCACAGGGCTGTGTGCTGAGCCCTGTGCTAAATAGTTGGGCTGATCTCAGATGAGGATGAAACTGTATACAAGCTTGAGGTGAATCATCTCACGGGGTGGTGCAGGAACAACAATCTGGTCTGAAGAACCACAAAAACAAGAGATGATCAAAGAAAACTACGGATCAAGTAAACCTCTCCCAACACAAACATAGAAAAGAGGTATAAATTGTCTAAAGCCTCAAGTGTCTTGGAGCTGATATGGACTATCAACACCTCACTGCTACGAAAAAAAGCCCAACAAACTTTCTTTCCTTGGAAAGTTCAAACAGGCCAAACTACCAAATTAACTGCTGCTGAACTTCTACAGGAGCACAGTTGAATCCATCCTGACAAACTGCATTACAGTGTGGTATGTTAGCTGCACTGCTGCCGAGCGATCAGTCCTGCATCGTGTGATGAAGGCGGCTTGGAGCTCCGTCAACCGTGCACAGTATATGCCAGCAGACTTGGTCGGAGGGCACACAGTATAATCAGTGACACCACATAAAGTATAATCAGTGGTAGCCACTCTGTGCTTCTCTCGCCTCTGGATTGGTTTCCACCTCATATCTCCACCTTCCACCTCGCATCTGCCTTGGTGTTCTTTGAGCCTGGACGATAGGTTATGGTAAAGTTGAAGCGGGTAAAGAATATAGCCCACCTGGATTGACCTACTTAGTCTACTGCGAGTATTCAAGGTAACGGTGGTCGTTCAGCACTGAAAATGGATAGTGAGCCCCCTCTAACCAATGCCTCCTCTCTTCGAGTGCCAACTTCACCACCAATAGCTCTCGGTCGCCCATATTATAATTTTCCTTCGCTGATGTGAATCTGCGGGGAAAGAAAGCTCAAGGGTAAAGCTTTTCAGGTGACCCATGTCGTTATGATAGGACAGCCCCTTCCTCAGCATTGGAGGCGCCCACTTCTACGACAAAGGGCTTCTCTGGATATGGTAGTTTCAGTATGGGAGCTATTGTGAACAGCCGCTTAAAAGACTCAAAGGCACGTTGTGCTTCAGGATTCCACACCAACCCTTTAGGCTTTCCCTTGAACAAGGCGCTTAGAGGCTGGGCAATCATGCTGAAGTTCTTGATAAAGCGGTGATAGAAGTTGGCAAATGCCTGGGAGCGCCTGAGCTCCTTCAGGGACCGTCGGACTGACCATGCTGCTATTGCCTCCACCTTCTTCTCCATCACCACCCCCTCTGGTCCAATCACGTACTCCAGAAAGGAGATGGTGGTTCGATGGAAGATGCACTTTTTGGCTTTAACATGGAGCTGGTGATGCAGGATGCGTGTGAGTACCTTCTCCACATGTTCGACATGCTCGTCATACATTGGGTAATATACAAAGATGTTGTCAATGTAAGCAATAATGAACCTCCCAAGCATGGCTCTCAGAACATCATTTATGAAGGACTGGAACACAGATGGAGCCTTAACAAGGTCATTAGGCATCACACAGTACTCATAGCGGCCAGAGGTAGAGCTGAAGGCTGTGTTCCACTCCCTTCCGGATACAGATCAGGTTGTAGCGCTGCGAAGGTTAAACCTGGTGAAGAATTTTGCACCTCAGAGCTACTCCACAGCGCTGGTAACCAGAGGGAATGGATACCGGTACCTCACCGTGACTTCGTTCAGCCCTCAGTGGTCAGTGCAGGGACGAAGACCACCATCCTTCTTCTGGACAAAGAAAAAGCTGGCTGAGGCTGGTGAGGTAGATGGACAAATGAAACCTTGCTTGAGCGCTTCTCGGATGTACTGTTCCATATTTTGGATTTCAGCCACTGAAAGGGGGTAGACTCGGCTTCTGGGAGGTGAGGCATCGAACAGAAGGGTCATTCTATGTCAAAACAGTACTGGACACCTCTCGGATTTTGCTCAAACTTTGTCCAAAAATACTTTGTGGTGCCAAAAAAAAGAATCCCAAGTTTCATGTGGCGCCCTCTTGAAATTTGGGTGCCCCACCCCTTTTTGACTTACGTGAATTGGTCATTTTGTTTGGAAGGACCATAACTTCCCAGATAGCAAAAGACATTAATTCAATGTCAGATTGGTTATTTTTGGTTGAGGTTGAAAAATCTATACTCAGTCAAAAAAGAAACTTCACACTCAAAATTTCTAAATATTTTCTTGAAACTTAATACAAGAGATATTATTATTATTATTAGGGGTAAATGCATTGTCAAAGACATCATGACACACAGCAACTCCAACGTGCACAAGCATGCAGCACGTGCGAGCATACATCAAGGTAAAAGCACGTTTCCTCGTGTTCCTAGTCACGTGACCTTATGAGACACGTGCAATTGAGCCCACGTTAGCACGGTAGAGTGACATCTCGGAAAAACAAGTTCTTACAGTCAATTATCCGTTGATTTGCAATGCCACGACTGTCAAACATTCAACGTGAACGTGCCATTGGCATGCTGAATATGGGAACGTCGGTCACTGACATTGTCAGGGTTATGGGATGCAGTCAACGGACTATCCATGATCTTCGGACACGTCTCCAACAAACTGGCACCACAGCAGACCGACCTCGTTCGGGTAGACCACGGTGACGACACAAGCAGAAGACCGACAAATCGTCTTTACGCCATTTGCGTAATCGATTTCTCACTGCAACGTCCACTAGGAATGAATTGTTTAGAGGTCGTGTGACTGCCCAAACCATACGTAATCGCCTGCGCACTGCTCGTCTCCATGCACGTCGGCCATATCGTGGACCAATTTTAACCCAGTTACACCGACGTCAACGGCTTCTCTGGGCACAACGACATCTGAGATGGACTCAGCGTGATTGGAATAGGGTCGTTTTTAGTGACGAATCCAGATTCACTTTGCACTTCGCTGATGGGAGAGTTAGAGTTTGGAGGAGACGCGGTGAATGCAACGCCCAGTGTTGTGTGCAGGAAGTGGACCGTTTTGGGGTTGGTAGTGTTATGGTTTGGGGTGCCTTTAATGGTCCTGCCCGTTCCCGACTGATGGTCGTTCAAGGAAACCTAACTGCTGCAGGATACAGAGCTTTTGCCATTCATGGCAGCTCATGGCCCAGGTCTGACATTCCAACACGATGATGCCAGACCTCATACGGCCAATTTAACGTGGAATTTTCTTAGGAATGCTGGCATCAATGTCATGGAGTGGCCCTCAAGGTCTCCCGACCTTAATCCCATTGAACATGTATGGGATGTGTTGGGCAGAAGACTCCGTCAAGTAAGGAACCCTCCACAGAATTTGCAGGAACTTGGTGCCATGTTGGTTCAATTATGGCGACGCATCCCCCAAGCTGTGTTCAGACGCATCATTCAATCCATGAGGAAACGTTGCGTTGCAGTTGTGAACGCTCATGGAGGGCATACGCGCTATTGACATGCTTTCATGAAGTTGTAACTTACCATTTTTACTCTCTTACATTTCCGTAGCATTTCTGGTGGAACTGGTTACATTATGAACATGATTTTTATGGTACACTGTCCTTAATGGGTACAGAATGGAATCAAATCATTATTTAAAACCACTTTTCTTGTATGTTCAACTTATCGACCTCCAAACGAGTGTGAAGTTTCTTTTTTGACTGAGTATATGTTGATTCAATGTTTAATTACGGTTACCATTTCAACGTTTGAAAAACTGTTGTTGAATCAATTTAGTATAGATGATGATTTTTTTCAATGTTGAAATGCCCAATGAATTGACATCGTTTCAATGGTGCTGATGGGGGTGGGGGGGGCAAATAGATGGCCAGATAATTCTCTAAGGTGCTTCCTCCACCTAAGCCAGGCAGGAAACCTTAAAAGATCAAAAGAAAAGGTATTTGCTAAAATGTACAAAAGAAGGACAAAAGTGTAATTTCTTTTGAATCTTTAATAAATAACTAAATGAATAATGGTTTGTTTTATTGTTTTTTTGCTAATAGAGCATGCAGTAAAACAGCTGTTCTCAAGCTTGGTTTCTTAAAAAAAAATGGAAATAGCCAATCTACAAGCTCACAACACATTTTCGAATATTCACCTAAGAAATAGTTAGAATCAAGTATGGGGTCCCCCAAAACACGTCCCTGTAAAATGAGGTCTTTGTATAAAAAGGTTGAGAACCACAGTAGTATAGCATACTTAATGGACCATTTCAGCATTTTAACCTTCGTCTGTATGTTTTAAATATGCCTCATTTAAAAAATAATCATTTTACTCTATTTGGTGTTTTAAATTTCTGCGGGAGTTGCTCCAAACTTGTCTGTTAGTGACATCACTGCCATTCAGGCATATGGCAGTGATGTCACTGACTAGTAGACTACTTTGGCATGCTCCTTGTTGAACTATACCATAAATAGAGTAATAAAGTGATTATTTTTTAATGAGGCATATTAAAACATACAGAGGAGGGTTGAAAAGTGTTGAAATGGCCCTTTAACAATAACATTGTTTCAATGTATAATGCAATGCATACATATAGTTGAATCAATGTTGATGCAATTCTACATTCTTTCAATGTTGATCATATCATAGTTGAATCAAGGTTGATTCGTTGTGAGAATCGATTGGAAATTCAACGTATTTCCATGTTGATCATAGCGAGCACTTTCAATGTTTTTTTCAATATCTGACATCAATGTTGATTGCAATCTTCAGCCTGACAGTGTCACAATGTTGATTTAATCACTTTTTGCTATCTGGGTTCTCAGCGTAATAGAGATAGGAAGCTAAAATGTGCTTGTGATGCGCTTGTGTATTCTGGCCCATATATCAGGATTCTGCGGCCAGAATCACCATGAGACATCAGAATGGAGAGGGGAGGGCCCCCAAAATCCTAATTTTTTAAAGCGGCAAGTGATTTTTCACTTATTGGGGGTTCCTAGGATTCAGTCCAGTGAGTGTTACTGTTGGAAATGTGGTTCTTCCTCATATTTGGGAACTTTCCCACCACCAAACTAAGTTTTAGGATAATAGTACCATTGTTGGGGGAGTTGTATGGGTCTGAAAATCACTTCCAGTCAAAATGACCCTTTCAGACTCTGGACTTCAGACCCCCAGATGACCCTGTGGGCACTGGATGATAGTAATGGCATTTATACCAGACAGAGAGGCTAAGTGATTAGTTCGCACTCTGAATGAAATAGCCAAAAAAATTCTTAGCAAAAGGAGCAACTTTAATTACGAGCATGAGCAGACGTTTCAGCACATTGATATTCTCAATGCTTGTGGAGAAAAAGCCACTGACAAGCAATTAAAAAAGAGCAGTAGCAATCAAACAAATGACAAACAAGTGTCATGATAGGGGCTACACCCAAACCCAAATAAGTGGAAGCAATTATTTCATTTAAAAAAGGGCCAGACATTGTAGTGTTAAAATATACTTATTAGGTACATAATCACAAAGCACATGATGAGACCTATAAAAAACATGAGTAATTTATATCTTCATTCATCCCTTTGGGAAACAGGCTTTTAAGTTCACAGATCCAAAAGGCTTCTCTCTGTAAGAGTTTTTTTTATCTAAGTCACCACCTCTCCTTTTAGGCAATACTCTCTCTATGCCCAGGAATTTCAAATCAGAAAGAGAGCGATTGGCATAGAAGTATCGGGAAACGGACGAGGTTTCATCACGTCTTCTGACTGCACTCAAATGTTCCAAAATTCTAGTTTGTGAGGCTCAGTCGTTTTGCCTACATACAAACATGGGCTAGGGCAAACCAGAATATAAACAACATATGTGGATTTACATGTAATGAACTGTTTGATTTTGTATGTCTTTTTTGTGTGTGGATGTGTGAAAGACTGAAGCTTAAGATAATGTGAGCACGAAGTGCTACTCTTGCAGGGGAAATTACCCTGGGCATTAGAGAGGGTAGTAGGAGGAGGCGTGGCAGTATCAGCATGGACCAGCCTATCCCTAAGACTCGGCCTCCTAGAAAAGACACAGAGAGGCAGATTCTGAAAAAGCCCATTCAGTTGATCATCACTTTTGATTATGTGCCAATGAGAATTTACAATATTTCTAATATCGCCGCTCAAGGGACTATAGGTCAGTTTCAGGATACAGTGGTTCTCCTTTGGTTTAGACATAGGATTGATAGAATCAGTGCCAGAGGCACGAACTTTGTTTTGTGCTGTATCCAGCCAACTTTTAGGGTATCCTCTAGAGCTAAAGTCCCTGTAAAGATGTCTCGCTTTGGCCTCAAAATAATTTTTGTCAGAGCAGATCCGATGTAGTCTGGTGAACTGACTGAAGGGCAAACTTGTTTCAGGGATATGGGATGGGCACTTGTGGCATGAAGTAGGCTATTTTTCTCTGTGTCTTTCCTGTACAGAGAGGAGACAATGTGCCCATCAGACAAATATAGGTGTCTAAAAAGTTAACACTAGTAGTACTATCAGAGTACGTAAACTTGATTGATGGTCTTAAGCAATTCATAAGACAAACAATTCAAATTCAGATAAAGAGCCATGGAAAATCACAAAAAAAATCATCAATATATCTCTTGAATAGTATTATTTTATCTAGAAAAGGATTTTTATTAAAAACATATTTTTCATCTAGAAATCCAAGATATAAATTAGCATAGTCAGGGGCCATAGTGGCCCCCATGGCTGTGCCACTGATCTGGAGATAATATTTTGTTATTATCTCAGGAAATAGTTTTTAGTGAGTACTAGCTCAGCCATCTCCACTATGAATTTAGTAGGCAGGCCATCATTATACCATACAAACATTTAAACAACCATTTAATGAAATAAAAACTGATTATCAACCTCCTCCTATATCAGTGGTTCTCAAACTCGGTCCTGGCGCCCCACTGTGTATGCTGGTTTTTGATCCAACCACAATTGCAATCTTAGGATTTTAACAAGCTGTTGATTTGTTATCCCACCGGTATGTATACCGTGGGATATAGTCATCGCCCTGTCCGTCTGTCTGTCCGTCCGTCCGTCCGTAATCATTTTCGTTTCCGGAGCAGAACTCAAAAACTATACCACTTACAAACTTCATATTTGGTATGCAACTTCCCCTTAGGGTCCCATTGTGCCTTTTGCGGGTTTAAATTCAATTGGGCCCAAAATTTTTGAAATTTTCACCAAAAACGGCCCAAATTTCCTTTTGTTTCGTTTCGTTTCCGGAGCAGAACTCAAAAACTATACCACTTACAAACACCATATTTGGTAAGCATCTTACCATTGCAGGGTTGCATTGTTCATTCTCTGAGACTATAAATTCCATAATTTGCATTTTTCTTTCAAATGTTTTAACAAAAATACAACAGCGGCACTCCAGGTAGTCTACTTCCTCGCAGTGAGTGCTGGTAACATGAACAGCAAGATGCTAAAGGTGATTATACTTCTGATTGATGTTGTCATCTTCCCTGCACTTGGTGTTCGGTGTGCTTTCATCAAATATCTTCATTGCTCAAATCCCCTTTCCTTTGCCTATTCAAGTATATATAAGTATTAAATTACTAAAGGGATGAGAAAGTATACAACTCTCCTGCAATCAGTAACTCACGAATTATGTGGGGACCGGTGGGATATGTCATCTTCTGATGACTCTTGTTTTAATTAGGTGCATTTATGCTAATATCCACATTGAGATATATTGTAATAATCTGCAGAGGGAAACAATTTAACCAAACATTTAATCAACATAAACATTCAATAGGTTCCTCATTGGTGAAACTCTTGACTCATGATGGCAAAACCCAACAATTTACTTGGCAAACAATGGGTCACACCTGTTGTGTTTTGTGTTGATTTTATTTGGTTCAGGCAGGTTATTTGGGAAAAACTCAAAACACCTGTGTTCAGAAACCTAATTTGGAGCTTACTGATTTCCTCAGAGTCTACTTTGATCTGTTTAGAAACACTTTCACCTGAAAATCCTAATAATATTGAAAATGAAGCACAATATGTTCAAGGGTTTTTATTCTTCATGGCAGAATGGATATGTCCATCAAAATGTGACTTAAGATGGTAAATAACTACTCTAAACATGGAATGCTGCTAATTAAGACAAAGTAACAGCTTTTTAAAATTCTAGAATTGCAGTTGCGGCTGGAACAAAAAACAGCATACACAGTGGGGTGCCAGGACTGAGTTTGAGAACCATTGTTCTATATGAACATACTTTGTGAGAAAAGGTATTCTGAGACCCTTTTTCAGCAGTCCGAAAACTAGGACAAACAGGATTACATACTTGTAGAAAGAGTTGACCAAACTGTCTGAAATCACTTATAGTTACATTAATATGGGTGTTCATTGATGAAAACCTGAGGCAATCATCCAAAATTATGCAAAGTAGAGACTTTAACCCCTCGTGCACCATAACACGACTATGGCCTGCTGTAGAGACGCTCCTGAAATTCATGGCCGCAGTGCGCTCCAGTACAAACTTGCAAAATATGACCATCAAAAAATCATGTTGCTTCTTCCTCAATTGTAGGATAGAAGACCTGAAGGATTCTGAATCAATAGTATTTCTTTTTCTTGGTAACAATAGAATACTACCACATGTCCCAATAAATTATGTTGCGTATGTGCTGAAACCACATCTTGACCAATTGTATTACATCACTTGGAATCTTCGCAAATTTATTCTGATAGGTTTCCAGTGAATTGACACTATCGTTGCTCAAGACATACTTGGGTCCTTATTTTAACCCTTAGCTATATCCCATTTGGTAGGAATCATAAACAACATAATTTATTGGGACACATGGTAGTATAACATGGGATGCCTGATCTTGCATGGAGTGATCAACATTGACCATGTTGGTGGTATGTTGTAACCTGGTTTCCCATTACATTAGACATACCTTCCAACTCTCCTGGATTCAACGGGAGACTCCAGGAAAATGCTCCTATCTCCCGACATCCCGACTCGTGCCAAATATCTCCCTGATTATTATGTTATGTTATGATTAAGTTATTATCAATAAATATTGCCCAAAGTGAGTATTTTCTTCAGCAGTATAACTGAAATGAATCCATTTCTATTCACTGAATTTCAAAGAAAAGAACTACGTCCCAGATAAACAGGTGTCCTCATTGGCATATCAGCTAATCAGCTTCTAGGGAGGGCACGCACGCTGTAGGGAGGTACTGGTCCTATTATGATTCGTCACTTTCAACGTGATCACACCCATATGACCTCCTTCAACGGTGATTAGCAGATTCTGTTCCATGAACACTGCAAGCTCACAGTTGACGTGTCATTTCACCGGTAGTTAAAGCCGCATTATACTGTTATGTATTCGATAGCATATTACATGACTCTGTAGAATATATCGGTAACTAGCTAGCTAACATTAGTTAAGAAAAATCTTTGGAAATGATCATCAACAAGCAATGTTATTTGGTTCCCAAATATGATGGAAAACTACATTTTCCACAGTAACATTCACTAAACTGAATCCTCGAGACCCTCAAAAAGTGAAAAATCATTTGCCGCCTTAAAAAATTAAGATTTGGGGGGCCCTCTACTCACCCCTTCATTGTCTCATGATGATTCTGGCAGCAGAATCCTGATATATGCACCAGAATACACCAGCACGAATTTCAGCTTCCCATCTCTATTACGTGAGAAGTTGCTCCTTACAAAATTCTACAAAACGAAATGACCAATTTACATAAGTCAAAAAGGGGTGTGGCACCCAAATTTCAAGAGTGTGCCACACGAAAACCGTCAGAGACATTGACATGAAACTTCTTTTTCTTTTGTTTGGTATGTTAGGTCATGCTTTAAGCTTCTGAGTTTTCATATTATTATTAGTTTCTATTCGCTGGTTGGTAGTGGGTGGGGGCTTACCAATTAACCTGGTGACCCCAGGGTTGATGAGGCACCTGGGTATTACAAAGTTTTTGTTTATGATGTAGGCGTGTGTGAAATCTCGTTTTCTCTTGAAGAGCAACAGTACAAAAAACAACGAATTACCTTGTTCGCGTGGACCTTCGTCTGAATTAATCCCCAGCCTTTTTGTTAAGGACTGTTTCTTTTTGCCAACCTTACAAAAACCAAACTAAACTTGAACCAACAACGTCTTCAGACGCCGACAGAACTGGCCATTTGTGGAGAGCTTGCGTGAGCTAGTCTTCAAAGGGCACACAGGAGGTAAGACCCCCATCCATTTACCCCTTACCAGCCAGCCCATTGTTTTATACGCGCTTTTGTTAGGGAATGATTTTTTATAGCCCTAGACATCGTGAGTGAACTGATAGGTCGTCATTCCCATAACAGGTTCCTTAAAGTATTTTTGGACAAATTTTGAGCAAAATTTGAGAGGTGTCATGTACATGGGTGGCTGAGTTAACATGGAATGACCCAGAAGCTCAATGGCACAGTCCCACGGGTGATGCAGAGGGAGCTGGGTGGCTCTGGTCATGTTGAAAACCTTCTGGAGTTTCCAGGACTTCCAGGGAATATCCGATTTGTTCTCTATGTCAGGGCTGTCAACTGCAGTGGGGGCAAAGGAGAGGGGACTACAGTGCTGCCGACAATATTGAGACTGGAGCGTGAGATGTTTATTATGCCAGGAAATGATAGGGTTGTGTCTTCGTAGCCATGGGAGGCCGAGGAGAAGGGAAGAATGAGGAGCAGAAGCTCCTCTTGGTGGCTCCTCTGGAAACAGAGGGAGATTAGGGCCGACTGATGGAGGATGCTGCTGTTGCCCAGAGGTTTCCCATCCAGTGCTGCCACGGCGATAGGGGTGTTGAGCCAATGTGCCAGAAGTCAAAAGCCTCCGTATAAGTTGTGAGGAGATGAAGTTCCCCACCACACCAGAGTTGATCAGGGCTTCTGTGCGGAGGTGCAGATCATTATATGCCAAACCTACTGTGACCCGGATCTTTGACCCGTGATGGTGGATGGAGACACGGTCACCTTGACAGGCGGTGGCTGATGCCCTCCACTGTGGGTACATGACCTTGACTTCCTCCCATCACAACAATTGGCAGGTCTAGAGCAGCCAATCTCCATAAGCTCCAACTCCGGCTTCGGCAGCCGGATGGAGTCTCTGGGGTGCCCCGACTGTCTCTCCTGCAGCAGCTGATCCAGACAGATGGAGGTGTCTATGTAGGAGTCCAGGGAAGCAGCGTGGTCCCTGCACGCCATCTCAGGTCCAGCTGTAGCCCATTTCAGTAGATGGTTAGAAGCGCTGGCTAGTTCCATTGGCTGGCTGCAGCCAGGGTCCTGAAGGTGAGGGTGTATTCCGCTGCCGACCTAGACCCCTGCCGCAGATCCAGCAGGCAATCCCCAGCCTTCATCCCCAGGTGATCAAAAACTGCCTTGAATTGCAAGATGAAGCTGTCGTAGGTGGGAAGGCAGTTTGGTCCCAGACTGCGGTAGCCCTTTCTAGAGCTTTGCCAGACAAGCGAATGATGACTGCAGCGATTTTCTCAGCATCACTGAGGGTGGAGTTGTTAGCGAAGTAGAGGGAGCACTGAAGCAGAAATCCTCTGCACGCAGTCGGGGGCCCCTCATAGCTGTCTAGCAGTCGTACTGGTGAATCACCCTGGGGAGTGGCTGGCTAAGCCTGAGTATGTGCAGGAGAGACTGGTGCAGTGGGTGGTGGGGCGAGCAGGAGACGGTGAGCTTACAGAAGCCAAGGATGAGTTCCTCCAGGGTGGCTTTCAGTCTGCCAATCTCCCTCTGTTGCGCCGACACAACACTGAGAATCAGAGGTGGAAAGAGTACTGAAAATTTGTACTCAAGTACAAGTACTGCTACATTGCTTAAATTGTACTCAATTACAAGTAAAAGTACTGGTGTTAAAAACAAGAGTCATCAGAAGATCACATATCCCACCGGTCCCCACATAATTCGTGAGTTGCTGATTGCAGGAGAGTTGTATACTTTCTCATCCCTTTAGTAATTTAATACTTATATATACTTGAATAGGCAAAGGAAAGGGGATTTGAGCAATGATGATATTTGATGAAAGCACACCGAACACCAAGTGCAGGGAAGATGACAACATCAATCAGAAGTATAATCACCTTTAGCATCTTGCTGTTCATGTTACCAGCACTCACTGCGAGGAAGTAGACTACCTGGAGTGCCGCTGTTGTATTGTTGTTAAAACATTTGAAAGAAAAATGCAAATTATGGAATTTATAGTCTCAGAGAATGAACAATGCAACCCTGCAATGGTAAGATGCTTACCAAATATGGTGTTTATAAGTGGTATAGTATGTAAGTTCTGCTCCGGAAACAAAACAAAAAAGGAAATTTGGGCAGTTTTTGGTGAAAATTTCAAAAATTTTGGGCCCAATGGAATTTAAACCCGCAAAAGGCACAATGGCACCCTAAGGGGAAGTTGCATACCAAATTTGAAGTATGTAAGTGGTGTGGTATTTAAGTTCTGCTCCGAAACAAAACAAAAAAAGGAAATTTGGGCGTTTTTGGTGAAAATGTCAAAAATTTTGGGCCCAATGGAATTGAAACCATAAAAGGCACAATGGCACCCTAAGGGGAAATTGCATACCACATATGAAGTTTGTAAGTGGTATAGTTTTTGAGTTCTGCTCCGGAACAAAAATTTTGGGCCCAATGGAATTGAAACCCGCAAAAGGCACAATGGCACCCTAAGGGGAAATCGCATACCAAATATGAAGTTTGTAAGTGGTATAGTTTTTGAGTTCTGCTCCGGAAAAACGAAACAAAAAGTTGGAAATTTGGGCATATGTTTTTGGTGAAAATGTCAAAAAATTTTGGGCCCAATGGAATTGAAACCCAATGGAATAAAAAGGCACAATGGCACCCTAAGGGAAATTGCATACCAAATATGAAGTTTGTAAGTGGTATAGTTTTTGAGTTCTGCTCCGAACAAAAAAAGTTTTTGGGGCCCAATGGAATTGAAACCCGGCACAAAAAAGGCACAATGGCACCCTAAGGGGAAATCGCATACCAAATATGAAGTTTGTAAGTGGTATAGTTTTTGAGTTCTGCTCGAAAACGAAACAAAGTTGGAAATTTGGGCGTTTTTGGTGAAAATTTCAAAAAATTTTGGGCCCAATGGAATTGAAACCCGCAAAAGGCACAATGGCACCCTCAGGGGAAATTGCATACCAAATATGAAGTTTGTAAGTGGTATAGTTTTTGAGTTCTGCTCCGAAACGAAAAAAAAAAGGAAATTTGGGCCGTTTTGGTGAAAATTTCGAAAATTTTGGGCCCAATGGAATTTAAACCCGCAAAAAGGCACAATGGCACCCTAAGGGGAAGTTGCATACCAAATATGAAGTTTGTAAGTGGTATAGTTTTTGAGTTCTGCTCCGGAAACGAAAATGATTACGGATGGACGGACGGACGGACAGACGGACAGGGCGATGACTATATCCCACGGTATACATACCAATGATACTGATCAACTGACACATCAGTCGGGCTCTAGTGCTATTGGTCAGCTAAGAGCTGGGAACCTGAAGATTAATTTGAAATGCAGCTAAACACTGTGTGCCAGGTTTTTTTTAATCAAAAATAGCTCACCTTTTACAGTGAAATAACTGCAATGAAATGACTATTATGAGGCAAGAGTGTAAACACATGGCACACACATGAATACATTGGTCTCACTGACTCCACAAGAGTCACAGCTTTCCAGTCAGACCCAATTTATGCAACTGTAATACTGTTTAAGGACCCCAATATGCAGGAATAATTAAATAGAATAGGCGAAAAAAATACATAAATACCGCACGCAAAATAACATCATGGGTTTTGCACAAAACTGCAAGGGATTAGAGTGAAGTGGATGTGTCTGTAAAGGGGTACCGCTTATCATTAGAAAACATTTTTATTCAGGTATCTTGAAGTAAGAGGACAAAAGACCCCTTGCTCGTGCCCTGCTTTCCATGCTAAAAGTTAACCTAAATTTGGAGCACTATTGACCCCCCTTACCGACAAGCTAACATGACATGGTTAATTTTCAATGGATGCAATTTGTGTTCTAGTTTCATGTAGTGTCCCTTTAGCACAAAAAATAGGCCTGCGGAGTGTAGGCCTGTGAATAATAATTGACTACATATTTAATTTATTGTAATGACCGTGGTTGTCCCAATATATGCCAAAACATTTCTAAGAATTGTAGCTCAATTATGCATGCACTCACGCGTGCACGTTAGCTATCTCCGTCTTTTTTTTAATACCAGGCTAACCGCTGACAGTGACAGTATCTTTGCAGGCTTTATCTTAGCCAAACTAATAACCTTAACACATATGAAAAATAAAAGGCAATATCATACAAGTATAGTTTTAAAACCTCTTACCACAATGTGTTTTTTGAGATTAGATGCTGAAATCTTGTAAGCTGATATCACCGTAGAGGTCAAACAAAGTTTGCATTGCATCTGGACGCTGTCTCCTTCTCTCCCTCTGTACATGAACAAATCCTCCAGGTACGGCCACGGGCGCTCGTTCTCTGTCTTTTCTTCGTCATTTTCACTGTTAACAGTGTTGTCTGCTGTCTCCATTTTGGCTTCTTTTGGCGTTTTTCCACTACACGGTACCGGCTCTACTCTACTCGCCTTTTTTGCTTTTCCATTAGGGAAAAAGTACCTGGTACCAGGTACTAGTAGGTACTTTTTCTGGTACCTGCTCTCCTGGGGTTCCAAAAACCGGCCAACCAGGTACTAGTTGGTACTAAAATGTGACGTGCAACATTGCAGCCCTCTGATTGGTCTGAGAGAATCTCTGTAAAAGACGACTCCGTATTCGACCTCGGGACATCTCATTCGAGTTAGATTGACGAGTCTCAAGATCAGCGTAGTTATTATGATCATTGACTTATATTGTTTTAGGCTACTTGTTCGATATGCTGTGCGTTGCCTTACCTTTCAAACACGGTTTCGCTTATTCACCAGAGCTGCTACACTCATGAAATGCATTTCTCTTTGCCTGTGACACCGTTCGTGGCGAAATTAAGCGACGGTATTGTGTCTAGTTATGTTCCCCTTAATAATTCCCTTTGAGAAAGTTATGTGATGCTACCCCCGTTTAAAGGAAACCGCGCAGGAAATAACTTTACGGGTGTTGACGAATCATTTTTGTCTGAACGTTATATCAGATGAGATGACGCATCGTAAAGCGATAAATTCTAATACTCTGCCATCTCCTGCGATTTGAGCATTTGCTACGTGTTTTGCCTTCAATTTCAAAGTGAAATGTTTCATGAAGCCTGAATGTCAAGATAATAAACAATAATTATTTTGTCATATTTGTTATTTGCTTCTTTGTTACGAAGGGAAAAAAGGTAAATTAACATCCTCAGTGTGTGGTGATTCCTTAATGTCAAACAGAAATTACAATTAAACACTCACAGACTTTAGCGCCATAACGTGGTGACGGTAGTGCGCGTGCCCTGATTTAAACACATAAATATTTAACAAAATCGATGGAATAAAAGTAAACTTGATATAACTGAGGATGCCGTCGCGGCAGTAACATGCTGCGTCGCAAAAGCAGGTACCGCGGAGGCGGTACTATCCTCTAATGGAAAAGCAACCCCAAAAAAGTACCCGGTGCCGAGTTGAGACGAGTAGACTAGAGTAGAGCTGGTACCATGTCGTGGAAAAGCGCCATTTGTCTCCAAATTTTCAGTCCATAAATTAGTCTCTACTCCTCCGCTGCGTAGGTATGTCACCTCCAGACACCTGTGTCTGCTGCAGCGGAGTTCCCTTTCCTTACGTCATAGGTTAATTGGTGTGGTCGCAATCAGACAGTCTTATTGGCTACAAAGATGCAGATGAAATGTTTGAATATTAATTCAAATTGTGGGTGTACTCAATAGCGACTTATGATTTTAAAAGTAGCGAAGTAGATTACATGGTGTAAATTGTACTTAAGTATGAGTAAAATTACACACTTGAAAAAAATACTCATAAAAGTACAAGTACCCAAAAAATCTGCTTAATTACAGTGACGTGAGTGTTTGTAATTCGTTACTTGCACCCCTGCTGAGAATATCAGGAGAGTGATTGATGGCAGACTCTCCTTCATCAGTTTGCAGAATCTTTGCTGGATCTATGATCTTTGGCAAAGTCTTCTGTAATGGTTTTTCTGTGCAAGTTGGTATGTGCACAGAAAAAAATAGCAAAAGGGAAGGCAGGATCAAATGCAACGAAGTGTTAGGCTTTATTTACCTTTGTGGAACAGCCACAAAGGTTAAAGAGATGATAACAAAGAGAACAGGAAACGCGGTTCCCAAAGAGATACAAAACACGGAGCTGATTAAACAAAGTCAGCCATCGTAAGAAGTTTACAATAATATACGCGATAGCTACGGCTAAAGCCAATACAAGACATGAGCTTAACGAGCTCTGCCTTTTATACTGCTAATTGGGTAATAGATAAATGAGGAACAGATGACCGTAGTTGTGTAGATGGGCATGGAAGCAGGCCGGTCCTCAGAACTCTGATGATGGGGAGCGCTGGACGCCTGGCATGACACAGATGAGCCGCAACATTCTGGATCAGCTGCAAGTGCGCTAGTCCCAAGCATCTGCTTCATATGCTCTCTGTTTATACACTCATCTGTATGGGGGACCAGAGCATATTAGATATCTAGGCAGTGCATTAACTTAAGCCTTATCCTTTACAAACTGTTCATTGCATTTCCAAGCATTGTTAAACCGCTTCTCCAGAATTGAGACAGAAATTTCTGCTTCTTTTCCGTCTGTTTTTTTTTATTTCTCCCTTTATCTCCTGCTATTTTTTAGTGACTTGAAAATAGCCCTTATTTTTTTCCCACATTTGACCAGTTGGAACAGACATGGACCAGGCAGACCATAGGCATTTTTAAGTGTTCTGTAGCAGCTGCCCTCAGTGATTTATTCTAACTTACATTAATGTGGGATCAATGATTGTCCACAATCTGGAAAGCGATCTTATTTGTGATGTTGCAAGCGAAGAAGCCATAATTGTTCATTATTCCTAAATTCTTTATTCTTCGACTGACAGTGATACTTGAAGTTGTGACTTTTCAACAACTTTACTTGTAAGATTCCAAACTTGTGCTAAATTTATTTTTGTGGTTTTCATTCTTTCTATTATGACCAACAGTATTATACCACATGATAAGTTCATTTTATGGCTCTCCTTTTGAAATGTTTGCTGATAATCACTGACAAGAATGTGTTTCCCTGCTGAGGTCTGTTCTGCGTGTGTGTGTATATATATATATATAATATAGAAAATATTGTGCGTTCAAATCTAGACGCACATGTGCCCACTTATTGCATTTTGAAACAAAGTGAGAGAGAGGGATAAAAATAAAGCTGGTAATTTCTCTCAGAAGCTCTGCATGCATTCATTTACAGGATGTGCTCTTTCTTTATCTCATCCTTTCTCACCTTTCACTTGCTAAATTTATTGCAGCTGACAGTGTTACATCCTGGTATCACTGAACTTCTTGTCACAATGAACATGTTAATCTTTTAATAATATATTGGGTAGATACAGATTTTTTTGGGTGAATTCACTCATAGGACCGCTCAAAAATGTTCATAGATTTGAGACTAAATAGAAGAAAATTTGTGTTGCAGTAGGACAAAAATCCAAAACATAAATCCAAACACTACAGGGACTATCTTGTAATAGAATGATATGATAGCGATTGGCCAGCTCAATCATCTGATTTAGATCCCATTGAGTTATTGTGGGATAACCTGGATCAGAAAGTTTGTGACGTGAGCCCATCTTCAAAGACACGTCTATTATTGCAGTGCACATGGAAACCTATTGAAAATGATACTTTAATGAAAATAAGATGCAGGATGCTCAAAATTTTCTGAGCAACAATTAAGGTGGTCACATTGAAGAGAAATCACTATAATAGATAACTGTGTTATTGATCAATTGAAAGTTTTTTGGACCCCAAATAAAACATAAATTCTAAATGAAACATCAACAAAAATGTTTTAGTTTAGTTTTGTATTACAACATACTTACTGTGATAAGCACTTCTGTGAAAAAGTATTTGCTCCGTTTCTGATTTCTTCTATTTTTGCTTATTTGTCAGATTTAACCCCCCTGTGCAGATATAGTAGACGCCAGCGACATGGAGCTGCTCTATTTATGCACACAGTTACACTATTCTATCACTAGATGGTACACCCGGATCAGTTATTGAATATTCATTAGCAAGCTGAGCTCAAACATGTTTTAGAATATGGACGAGTTCAGTCCCATTCCTGTTTCCCAGGAGTCGCATGAATTAAACTCTTCAGCTAAGCCTGATGTGTAAACTGCTCAATTTACTTGCCTATAGTATCTGTCCAGCAGTTCAAAAAATGATCTCTTGTGACAGAAAAAATTGTTGTCCTTCGTAGCAACCAATTCAGCTATAGTGAGCCAATGGTTTTCCAATGAAGCAATTAAGAAAAATCAGTTTTCTGAAGCAAAAAATTCAACATGGTATTGATACTATATCATTCTACTATCAATTACAGTCATCACATATCAAAAACACGTGATTCCCTACCGTGGATTTGCGCATGAATTCCTCCATCAACGAATTCAGTGCTCCCTTATATCCTCTTAAGTACTCTCCTTGATTATCCCGGCACTCAGTTGCTTACTTTGGCTCATCTGCGTAAAGCACAGTCATAATTCACGCCCATGTGAAACTTTCCCGATAATGATCTATTGATTGACACGTTTCTTATTCAATTCCAGAGAATATAAACTTTCCACAGTAACTGCAAGACATTGATTGGACCAGCAGAAAAGTATTTCAACCTTTGTGCGACCACAATTAGGTCGTATTCTCTTCCTACTGCTGAACTGAAAATGACACAGTAGCACAGAAAAAAAAAAACTTCCAAAACCAGCCTGAAGTGCTCACTTACATTTACAGGATTCAAATGAGATAAGGACTTAGTCAATGGGAATTATTCTGAATGATACAGGACTGGAGAGCCCAGTCTCATCCCGACACGTCATATATTGACGCTACCTGACCAAGCATCGATATATGAGGCAAAAGGTCGCTTTTAGCGTCCTTTGTTGATGCCAGTTTAAAACAAACCCTACCCCTTAACCCCTAACCCTTAACCCGAACCCTAACCATCAAATAATGACGCCAAAAGCTTCCTTCTGCCTCGTATATCAACGTTTGGTCAGGTAGCGTCAATATATGACGAGTCTGGATGAGAATGTGTTCGACTGGAGGGTTCCTTCTACTGAATAGATCTACGTCTCCGTAGGAATTCAATTAAGAAAGGTTTTTGTTCATTTTATGAGTAAGTGCAATTTTATATTTTTTCACTTATGACTAGCTGGCCAGCTGTTTTTTAGGTTGCCGGCCGTAGGCCAGTAAGCTATTGTCGTCATTTTGCGTCCGGCGGCGTCGTTGGCGCCGGTGTTGTCCGTTTAAAGTCGTATCTCAAAAACGGTCTGATGATTTTTTTTTAAATTTGGGGATGTGATCAAATCGGTCATCGAGTTAATGCCCGAGCAAAAATTTTTTTGATTGAATCGTTCGTTTAGACTTGGCTGCCATTTTTATGTCGAAAATGGCCATTTTGGCACTTAGGTGCAATTTTCTCAAAAACTGTCCAATGAATTTTTTTCTTATCGCAGCAATGGAATCAGTATCATGACCTGCTTCAACAATGTAAACGGCGTTTTGATCAAATCGCACCTTCATAGTGCCACCTAGGCAACGTGTCTGGACTTCATAATTTTTCAGGGTGTTTTGTGCTATAACTCTCTTAATATAGCATTTAGAGCTTAGGTATGTCTGAGGCACCCATAGGGAATCAGGTATGCCGAACATTGTGAGTCAGTCACATTTGACCTTGGGCCTCCAGGTCAAGGTCAAATGTCAAAAATGTGCTATAACTCTCTTAATATAGCATTTAGAGCTGAGGTATGTATGAGGCACCGATAGGGAATCAGGTATGCCGAACATTGTGAGTCAGTCCCATTTGACCTTGGGCCACAAGGTCAAGGCCAAATGGCAAAATGTGCTATAACTTGCTTAATATGACATTTAGTGCTTAGATATGTATGAGGAACCTAAAGGAATCATGTATGCCAAACATTCTTGGTTGTTGGAATTTCACCTTGAGCCTCAAGGTGAAGGTCAAATGGCAAAAATGTGTTATAACAGCTTAATATGGCACCTATAGGGAATCATGTAAGCCAAACATTCTCTGCAAGTTGAATATGACATTGGACGTCGAGATCAAATGGAAAAAATTGCTATAACTTGCTGAATATGGCAATTAGAGCTCTCGTATGTTTGGGGCATCTATAGGAAACCATGTATGCTGAACATTCTTAGGCAGTCAGGCAAATACAATGTTGGGCCTCAAGGTCAAGGCTACATGACAAAAATGGCCCATATTTGTTTAATATTGTTTGTAGAGCATAGGTATGTATTGGGCACTAATAGCAAATCATGTATGCTGGTTGTTTTTTCGACATTGGATTTGACCTTGGGCAACAAGGTCCAGGTAATGACAAAACGGCCCTAAAGTCCTTTAATGTTGGCTTTAGATCTTCGGTATGTATTGGATACTAATGACAAATCATGTATGCTGATCAAACACACCATACTGGATTTGACTTTGGTCTTCAAGGTCAAGGTCATGCGACAAAATCAATCAATTTATTTCCTCCTTTAATTCTGTCTTTAGAAATTAGTATGTATTAGGCACTAACCTATATATAATTAAATTTTTTCATGGGGCATTGTAACCGCATGGTCGACCTTTTTTCACGATCAATTGCGGCAATAAAAACTGGTCAAAACCCATTTTTGGATGTTTGTTCCTATTAGCATCATGGAATAGAAAGAATAATACTAATTAGACCCACTCGGTGGCAGTGTTGTGTAAAAAAATCATTGTCTGAAAGCAGAGCAAGAACCAGAAGTGAATTGAGAAGAGGGCACTTCACAAATTGACAGCAGACGACAGTGAAAGTTCGGGTTAGAAAAAAAATCTAATCGGATTTCATGATCTAGACTTCTTAAAGATTATATTTTTGCTAAATGGCAGAAATGTTGCTGTCTGTCACTCATGAAAAAGTGTGACTGCTCAGTCAAGTTGCCCGATAATGGTAACTAAAACCCCTTTCTCACTGAGCTGCATTGGCCTGTGGAAGTGTGCGGATGAAACCGTTCTCTTCTTTCGCAGAGAGGAATTGATTTGAAGAACCGTGAATTGATTCGCAGTGGTACGGGACTATTCGCCATCACCGCCGAAACTCGCGAAAAAATTAAACAGGTTTAATTTTTCGCGGATGTCCAAGCTGGAGCTTTTTAACGCCAATATCGTGTAGACAATGTGTTGCTTTCGCAAGAATTCCAGTTGGTTTGCTGTCGAATCCGCGGACTGATGCTAGTTACTTTTCTCCTGTTGGAGCTGTAACTACTCTAGTTATTCTTGGTTTACCATAGCCATGATGATCACAGAGCTTGTTTGCCACATTGGGTAGTAAGAGAAACCGTTAAGCTTTGCTACTAATACTGCATGAGGCAGCATTTTGCACAATGTGGCTCTGTTTAAGAATTTATAGTATATTCAACAAAATCCAATGCAGAGGTTTTGGCTCGTTTAAAATGCAAACAGCTCTAGCACTTCGGTAGACCCTCTGCTATGTTTGTTGCCCTATTTTGTTCAATCTAGGGTAGCACATTGCCTGCTTTTTCCTGATAGTGGAATGTCTGTTCTGTTATAATCAGGTATACTTCAGATATTACTGAGGTAGTGAGTTATACTTGTTCTTTATAAGGTGTGGAAAGCGTTGCAAGCTCGGAATATAAGGTTTCTATATATATATATATATATAGGTGGATCCAATTATTGATGCTCTGAGCCCTGAGGGGGATGAAAATAACAAACTCAGTATTACTTAATAACACTTTATTTTATAGATAGCCCTATATCTTGGCTTTATGGCATGGTTCATTCAAGTCACGAACTCCTAACGGGTCAGTTTTTATCGCACGCGCCGTAAAACCTTCCGAAATGCGTGACAGGCGAGTGACGAAATTAAATGCAATATCAAAAGTACAATTAATAATTGTCATATCTACACCTAATTTTGTTTACAAACTACTACAATATGTTACTTTAAGTGTACCAAAAATCAAAAAAGTGTTGAAAACATAGCGCAAAAGGTAAAAGTTGGAAAAAATTGACTAGCATTCTTGACTTTACCCTCATTTCCTCAAAACGCATCAGATACTCTTCAGAATCACTGTACTTTGCCTACAGTGTGTCTTTTATACAAAACAGTTACCCTTTGCCATCCATAAATTACTTAAACAGCTCAGTCAGGCCCTGCATTGACCCTCGGAAAACCTCTCGTTCGTCACTCGCGTTTCACCTCTGACAAAATATTCTTAAGTCCACCTCAGCACCACTATACATCATTGGATTGTATCCATATCCCTCCTACATACACAAAACATGTTCTACTATTAAATTAAGGGCATAAATACACATTTCTGGCCCATCTAGGGTTTCTACCATGCCTTTGAAAATAAAATTTAACTCTTTTTCGCGACATCACCGACTCCGCGTGGGCCAGCTGTTAACATTAACATTAAAAAGTGTGGCCAGTTTTCATTTACAACGCATACCGATTATGACTCCAGACTTCGCACGCTTTTCTTTACTCAGCGGTTGGAAGCATTGCATGTGTTTCGTGATCGTTTAAATGACATAAGATCATCTGAAACGTCTTATGCAATTCCATTTCCTCCAACCGCTCCACGCACAAGGACTTCAATTCTGCGCGATAATCTGTTACATACGCGTTGATTGAATTATTGCTGACTACCACGGAGGAACGTAAAAATGCCACTTAAACTCACAACGAATGCGTGAGAGTTGACAGGTATACGTTATAAATGAAAACTGGCCACACCTGATAATGTTGAGAGTTTTCGCAGATTCTGTAATGGTAATTTAAATGACTGATTGAAAACAGGTCGTGACCAATCATTCTTTTTAAGAGCCATTGTCTGTAAGGTTCAGGCAGGTGGTGATAGTCATCTTCTTCAATTTTGCTGAAACTTTGGTGGTTTTATGTCCTTACCCTAACTAAAAAATTCCCCAAGTTTTTTGGCCCTACCTGCACCAGTTTGGGTTTTAGGGGTCAATCAAGTGCAAGCTGAAATAGGGCCTAAAATGCCAAATTACCAAAATTTGATTTTTGGGTTGCTCTTATTCACTGCGTGAACTTTATCCCAAAGTAAAAGTTGGAAAATTGAATTATGGGGGGATGGTCAGTGGAAAGAGCGATTTTCGGCCTAGTATCTTCTTCGCACAACATATAGGGGGCGTTCCAATATGGCCACAATCCATCTCCGTCACTAGTTTGCACCCCTTGTACTCTGCAGTTTTGAGTGGATATTGCTTTACACGTGTATCAGTACCACTGTTAGTAAAGCGCCACCTATTATCGACAGTAGTCCTTATCCCAAGAAATGGCTTTCATAAACTAAAAGGGTGACCTCTATACTTCATTATGCAACAAACCATTCCCCTGTCAGTCGACCGTGCACACTACCAGGTGGCGCTGAAATACGTCAAATTTTACCATTTCGCCATGTTCGGCGCCGCCTATTGGTGTGCACATGCACTATCCCAACTTTTTCTCACTTGTAATAGATAGTCTAACTACATACAGTGTGGGTGCAGCTGTAAAAGTTCTGGGGCACTGATCAAGCACAGAGTATAAGGGGTGCAAACTGGTGACGAAAATGGATTGCGGCCATATTGGAGCGCCCCCTCTATGTTGCATGAAGAAGATCCCAGGCTGAAAATCGCTCTTTCCACTGACCATCCCCCCTTTAATTCAATTTTCCAACTTTTACTTTGGGATAAAGTTCGCGCAGTGAATCAGAGCAACCCCAAAATCAAATTTTGGTAATTTGGCATTTTAGGCCCTATTTCGGCTTGCACTTGATTGACCCCTAAAACCCAAACCAATGCAGGTAGGGCCAAAAAATTTGGGGAATTTTCTAGTTAGGGTAGAGACATAAAACCACCAAAGTTTCAGCAAAATTGAAGAAGGTTACTATCACCACCTGCCTGAACCTGCCTGAACTTTACAGACAATGGCTCTTAAGGGATTGTTTGAGCCTCCCCTGTTGGTAGTTCACGAGCCGCGACTGATAGTGACCAAATATTAGAGCTACGAAGATTCAGGAATCGCAATTATTTTAAGCACAATAAAAGTAACTGCCACAACGAGGCAGACAGACGAGCTTGCTTATAACCCTTTTCTATGACACATACCTAATGCGGTCATTTTAAATGCTTCCAGGAAGAAAACTGTGATTTGAAGTCCGCTAATTACCAGCTTGGTTGGACAGCCGCCATCGCCTTAGCATAATTAGCTTACCTTACTATATCAATTCCCGCGTACTTTGCCTAACTTGCAATCAAGCCATTTATTCAGCCAACTGACCAAAATGTGGCCTATAAGGATAAAGAAGAGATCATGAGAAGCAGACAGACCTAACCAGGCTGCCGTGTCAGATAATAATCTGGATAAATAGCAGACCTCAGAATTCCACCTCTTGTAGAATTTTTACATATCATTAAAAATATTTCTAAAAAATAAAATCATTTTATGATGGTCCTGGTTTTTAAGCATTTCAAAACACACAACGTAAAGTGGAAAACATTTTGTAAACATTTTGTAGCATATCAAACGCAAAAGTGAGAGAAATTATTTTCACATTGCACGCAGTAGATACATTCAGCGAAGACTTTGCAAACACGTTCAGGCAAACGCAAATTTGCAGCATTTTTTATTTGATCATTGATTAAGATTCATTTGAAAAATTAATTCATAGCTCTTGATTTTGGTTGCTTTTGAGCGACTAAAAAGCCTACTGTGAAGGTGGAAAACATTGTGTTTAAGCGTAGCCTATCGAATGGGACATGTTAAACGCAACGCGGCCAAATAATTTAGCAAACATATTCAGGCAATTATGGGCTGAACAACGCAAAGTTAAGGTCTGCAAAGTCATCATCCTCTGCCCGACAATTGCTCTCAGCCCCTTCCCAATTACTTTGCTCAATTTGCAATCAAACAGTTGATTCGCTCAATTAGGCTAACGATTTAAATTGGTAGACAGTCTGATTTATTTAGATTCTTTTTTTGTTACATTTTGAAATTTAAATACCCACGAAACACGACAGATTTGCCCGAATGTGTTTGCTAGATTATTTCTAATTTTGCATTCTGCCGAGCTGCGTGCGACTGCGTTAACAATTTACTTGTCACGTTCAATACACTTAAACAAAACGTTTTCCACCTTCACTGTCGGTTATTTGGACGCCCAAAAGTAAATAAAATCATGTGTTATGAGTTACTTTATTTTAAATTAATCTTGTTCAATTATCTAATAAAAAGGCCACAAATTTGCAGCAAAGAATCGCCTGAGGGTGCATTGTCAAATCTTCGATGCATCTGACTATTGCGTGCAATGCAAACATATTCTCTCTCGTATTCACGCTCAATATGCTTCACAAAATGTTTTCCAGTTCACGTAACCTATATTTTTAAGTGCTTAAAACCAGGGCCATCTTATAATCATTTCATTTTTTAAGAAATATCTTCAATTCTACATAAAAATAAATCCTTGATGAGAGGTGTAATTCAGAGGTCTGCAATTTATTCAGATTATTGACATTCTTTCAATCTAACACGGTAGCCTGGTTAGGTCTGTCTGCTTCTCGTGATCTCTTCTTACTCATTATAGGCCACATTTTGGTTTTCATTAGTCATTTGGCTGAATAAATAGCTTGATTGCAAGTTAGGCAAAGTACATGGGAATTGATTTAAGGTAAGCTAATTATGCCAAGGCGATGGGGGCTGTCCAACCTCGCTGGTAATTAGCGGACTTCAAATCACAGTTTTCTTCCCGAAAGCATTTCAAATGACCGCATTAGGCATGTGTCATAGAGAAGGTAATAAGAAAGCTGCGCTTAAAATAATCGCCATTCCTGAATCATCGCAGCTCTACCAATTATCCAGTCAAAACCCAAAATACAGCCCCCAGAAATTTTTGATTTAAAAAAAGTAAAAAAAAGTATGCAGTATGTACATATTGGCTGTTGTGTAAGTTATGTGTACCATAGGGCCATCTTATGGTGAAATACAAATAGGCTGGATGGAGTGGAGGTGCTCTTTCTGACGAAAAAATAGAAATTGAAACGCGAGTGACGATGGGAAAATGTACCTAAAGACAGTGAAGGTATTGCACAATGTTCATTATTTCTGGTCAGGATATTAGAGAAGAGGCCTATCTAAAATACTAACTAGTGAACATTCCCGGGCTGTGCATATAGAGGTGTGTGGCGGCCATAATCATAGTATGTGAAACGCGAGTGAGGTGGCGTAGCCAAATACCTTTAGGCACGGCAAATGGCTCCGTACACGCAAACCAATGGCCATACTAGCTTGGAAATTTCACTCACCGATCTGTTTTAACCCATAGAATCCAAAATACATTGTTTCGGTACAAATTGAGATATCTGCGTACACCCAGACACCACCTCAATAATATTTGTAAGAATTTCATCCAAATTCCTTACCTTTCTGAAGAATTTCTCTTGTATTTTGCAGTAAAATTTGCCGTGGACTTGCCTCAATCGAAGCTTGAGATCCTCTGAGTTGTTTACGAAGGAACCCGGATGTAGGTTACCTCTGCCGGTTAACATCACTTTCCTCTTCTCGCCCCATTTTTGGTGCCAGACGATCATTCGTGTTTCACTCACTGAGCAACTACCCATAGAGCCAACCTGAATGAATTTTCTTTATTATTTTATGTTTGGGGTTGCTACATATGCCATGTAACTTTGCTTGGATGGTAGGAAGTATAGACATTAGCAGTAGTTTGTGCTATATATAGGTAAATGTCAGTGAAACGCGAGTGACGAGGCCGGTGTTGAAAAATAGTTTTTTCATGCTGGCACAGGCTCAGTTCAATGTATGTAAAAAATATTTCTATGAACATAACCCTTATGGGCACCCTCTTGGCTGAATGTAATATGAACAGTGGGACTACCTTCTTGGTATGCTAGTTGATGGTCTAAAAGTTTTGTCACTCGCGGTTCAACGAGTTGAAATTCCCATTAAAAGATACAGGAAAAAAAAATGTAGGTCATGACATGGCTAAACCACATGGAAATGTTAGATATTGCCCCCCCACTAAGGAAGAAATAAGTTTATGGTGGTCTAGCAATATTTGGCTTGACAATACATGGCTTGGAATGAGGTGGAAATGGTCCAAAAATGCCAATTTTGGGCCATTTTTCAACTTTGGGGTTCAATAACTCGCGAAATTATGGGTTGACATAGGCAAATTTGCCCTTTCTTTGAAGCCCTGGATGTTTTCTTTCAAATGAGTCAAGAAACTGGAAGAATGATGCATTATTTTTTTTCTATAGCTCTCTGAAGTCACAAAGACCCTAAAATAGGCCCAAACATCGTTTCTTGGATCCACCCATATATATATATATATATATATATATATTGTGAGCTCGAAAGTGGGAAGCTTTCTAGCTAGCTTTTCATTGCAGGGTGAATGTTCTGACCGTAAAATTAGCAGTTCCTTTAATGAGCGTGTGTGCTGGCTTGTGGGACTCTGAAGATTAATGGACAAAATTTAAAACTTTATCATGGAGAACAGGAATGTTTTGGGTTTGGAGAGGTTACTGCTGACCATTGATGTCCAACTGCTATATCGATAAAGTCATGCTACATTCAACCAGAAAATCATTAATTCATGTTGAATTTCATGCATCAAAAGTTGATTTGTGTTAAATGCATGATTATTTTATGATTTGACAATGTGCCATTTTGAGGGCTCTGAAAGTTTGGGGAGCAACCTGGAGACCTGTCTTATTTGGCTCATAGAGTAGATAAGTTAGAATTTCCTGCTCAGATGAATGCTTGTGGTCAAGGAGTTTATGATCCCAGAAATGTATAGTTTTGTCCCCCAGGCATTTTTAAATTCTTAGTATAATTTTTTTTTTTTTTTACAATTTCAATGCTGAACTTTCATGAACATTAGTAATGTTTGCAGCCCTTTTTCTTTCCCAAAATCATGAGAAATAAAGTGAAATACAATGGTATTCTAAATGCCACAAGGGTCCCTTCCTCTCTGTGAAGCAGCAATCTTGAATTATAAAGCTTTAAATAAGGTAACACATAAATAGCCAGATTTGGCACCTGTGCAAAGGGGTTAAAAACTGCATTTAGTGTTCACATTGATTATCTTTATCTAGTATTGAAATGAGCTTGATGGGCTGAAACAGTTAAATGTAATAAAAATGCAAAAATAAAAGAAACTGGGTAGGAGGCAAAAACTTTTTCACAGTGCTGTAAGCACTTTTATAATTACTGAAATGACTGTTCCAAACATTCGATTGTTAGCATACCTGAGGATACTTTATTCATAGTTCTAGTCAGGCCATTTTAGCGTACCGGGCCGGTACGCTGACGAACACAAAAGTCGCATGCCAGTAGGCTGGAAAAATCCGCCGCAACGCAAAAAATTGATCAAAAAAAAAAAAAAAAAATCGATTATCTGAAGATAGGCCCGTATAGCCACCACTGTCGTAAGTAGCCTACCTGTAAAGGCATAGCACATTAGGCTCAGTATCAGCGCGCGAACAGCCGATCATGGACGCTTGGCTGGTTTGTCCACCTCCGGGGACTAGTTCCCAAAATGAAACCAGTGCCGCGAATGTCTCAACATCAGAAAGTTTGGAAGACGATGATGCAATCGTCAGAGTAGAGCCTAGTAGCAAGCGAAAGCCATCAACGACGGCAGATCTTGCTTGAGCGAGTGAATATAGCCAGCTAGAATTAGAATTAGCTCTAAGAAATGTCTATTTAACTGTCCGATGGATCCCGATCTTTTCTGCCACTTTGCAGTCTCTTCCGTTTTACATACGCAATTGGCACAGTTTAAAATAATCACGGAAACTAGGTAGCTATATACTTCAGAGATACTGATATTACAAATTGATAATTTTGCTGGCGTCAAATTAGCCACAAGTAATTGGACTAAAATATCTTCACGAGAAGCATCAGAGGGTCTTGCACAACACTTCCTAGCAGATATAAAATACTGCATTGTCATTGACTATAAAGTTAGATTAGTTACTGGAATTGACATTCATATTGTGACTTAACAGTCCGGTAGCTTGATTACTGGCAGCAGGCTACGTTGTAAATTCATGCCAATTGCCTTACTTATATAGACTAGCTACAAGCACGTCGCACACAGATGAAAAAATAATATAATATTTTGCTAGCTCGTCATTTTAGCCATGGCTATCTTTCCAATATCAATTAACATTTCCCAGCTAAACTTGCTGCCGAATCAGTATGTGCAGACCTTTGTAATGCGTGTTTAGTGACCTTGCCGTGACATAGCTAGCGAACTTGGTATATAGGTAGGTATACCATTTGCTAATAGTTCTTGCTTGTCTTTATGCATGGTCGAAGTAAGTCGTGTCTCTTACGCCTAAATACTTTGAATTGTCTCCCTCTGCAGCTGCTGGGAAGGAAATGCTGCGGGTCCACTGTGCATTTACAGAGGGCTCGGCTCCGAGCAATAGTCATTTCAAATGACAGTAAAATTGTCCAATCATATTTCCCTTATGAGTGGGAGGGCTTTGTTATCGCTAATGTTATGACAGGTTCCACCTGCTGTCCCCCAGGCGAATCACAAGCTAGGGAAATTTTTAAAAAAATTGGCGGTAAACCACCTAGCGAGTTAACCTGAGTTGTTGGTTTGTGATAGCTGTGAATATCGTTTCGAGTTTATGAAGAACGTTTTCTAGACATAGGGCTCTAAATTCGTAAACCCGGCACAGGCGCGGCAAATGGGGGGAGCGCCGCGCCAACGGGGTGTGTCCAGGCGTATGTTGCAATTTCGTGCCCGGTGCAGCCTGGCGCAAGTACTCCTCTGTCCCGCCTCGGTCCCTCCTGCCGGCGCAAGTGGGAAAGAGGGAGGACAGAAGGCGTGTTTGGGTATAACACAGCTGAGTCAAATCTTCACTAATCAAATGAGCTCCTCCCCTCACCTTTAATGTGTTGGAATATAGAAGCCTCTGTCCTATATCTGCATGATGCGTTAATGTTGCATTTTACTTTGCTGTTTCAGGAATGTTTTCTGCACCGCTTACGACTATATTAAGCATTACGAATATGAGTTAGCTGGCTAGCTAGGGCATTCGCGAATTATTACCATTAGCAAACTTTAATGGAATTTCAAAACGAAACTACGTCAGATCATTCAAACTTATGAAGTTGGAATGAAATACGACGGTTGCTCATTTATTTCTTCTGCCTGCATCATTGGGAAGAGAAACGAAAGATAGCGTGTTCCTATTATTACACCCTGTTGCTGCTTAAAATTTTGGGATTAACATGCATGGACAACAATGCAAGATACATTACAGATTTATTTTCAATATGTGATCTTAACTCAGTACGAGATCATAGCAATCAGGCTGTATTCCTTTCCCCACTAAAAACGATAAAACCTAAGTGACAATAATAGCATTAAGCCACTTGCACACTGGACGTGAAACAAATTTTTAGCACGACAGATTACATTCAAAGTCAATGCAAAGACGCGAATACACGCGTGTATTTGCGTCTTTGCATTGACTTTGAATGTAATCAGTCGTGCGAAATATTCGTTCGCGTCCAGTGTGAAAGCAGCTGAAGGGCACATACCCACATAGCCTACACACGCACTCGCACCCACATGTACACATCTGTCTCTCTCTCTCTCTTTGACTTGGTAGTATTTATCATGCCTACTGCGCAGCAGAAGGCATGAACGAAGCAATACAAAGCAAACAGGAATCGAGGTTCCTTAATAACCACCATTGGTAATACAGACTCTGCATAGACTGCAGTAACAATGTATTTCAAATAGAAAACAAACAGGAATTGTAAAATAATATTAAGTGCTGGGTAAAACAATAAACAGCACTAAGTTTGAGTTAGAGTATTAGTACACCTGAAACGTGGGGAATACCTCTATACAAGACGATGAATGTGACACACATTTGTAGTTATGAGACTTCACAAAAGACCAAGTGAAAGACTTGGTCTTATCTACGCACTGCTACCACCCAGTGGCAATTACACACAGATACAAACAATGATAAATCATGTGAAGAATGCAGTGGAATGCATGGAGCCATCAAATTCAAAATGAGCGAATATTTTTCATGAAATGGTAAAATGTCTCACTTTCGACATCAGATATTTTTCTTTGTCCTATTGGAATAAAATGTGGGTTTATGGGATTTGCAAATCATTGCATTCTGTTTTTATTCATGTTTTACACAACGTCCCAACTTCATTGGAATTGGAGTTTGTGTATTAGATAGGTACATGGCATTTCAATTCTTTTTTTATATATTTTATTTTTTAGTTTTACTTTTACTGTAATAAACAATTAAGGATGCATGTAGACCAGCACAAAAAAAGTCAACATCCATTAGAACACAAGCATACACACCACAACAAAAAAGGGCTGCCAGTCATTTTAAGTTACATAAATATCCCTTCAATTATATTGTCCCAATCCTAAAATCTCAGAGCCAGATAGGTTGACGCAAGTAAAGGAGTCACGATAAGCACCAAACCTAATCATATAAGCAAGAAAATCAAAGTGTCTTCTGATGTAGAGTAATATTACACTGTCTCAGAAAAGGTCCCCATGTTCTCTGAAATCTGTTCTGTGTATTGGGTTCGTGCAGACACAGTCTTTCCAACTGTGTGACAGACAGCATTTCCTTGAGCCGATGTGTGAAGCTGAACGGAGTGATCGACTTTCAGGCAGGGGTGGACTGGGCCAAAAAAACAGGCCTGGGACTTTGTATTTGACTGGCCCACTCTCCAGGTGGCGGGGATGAGGAGGTCGAGGCCGGCGGAAAAAATTTCCCATTATTTGACAAAAAAAATATGCATTTCAACATCATATTGGACTGTATTTCCCATAAAACATTGATTGAAAACATTCACCGAACTTGAGTTAGGTGAATAGTTGTACCCACGTTTCCAAGAAGTTTCGCTTCGTCGCGCGCATGCGCCCCGGCTGACATAGTCCCTTTAAGTTGAACTTTTGCACATGTGAGAGAATTTACTATTCTGTAGGCAGGGGTTGGGTGGGTAATGTCCAAAAACAAACAATCCTATTTCTACTAAAGATCTTGTTACGTGCCGCACTTTTTTTTCTGTATTTCCTTGGTTTCGTTGCTGTGTCTCTCCGTTAGTCCAGGTTCCTGTCCATCATCATTACCCCATGTCATGCCATGTCCCGCCTCCGCCAATCAGAGGGAGCCTCCTGACACTGGTCCACCAATCATCTTTCACCTCACCTGTTTAAATCCGGATCTTGTGACCTTAGAGAAGCTCTGTTCACCCCATCTGTTTGTTGTACCTCAGTCTTCTGCTTTGAATCCGTTTGTAACTCCGTCTATGTCGTGGTTTTCTTTTCATTTGTGTATTGAGTTTTCTTTCTGACCACATCGAGGCCGGAAAAGGGTAAGAAAGAGGTCTCTGTACACCTGCACGTAGGCAGAAAAACTGCTAAACACACTAGGTTAGGAGTGGTTGCCACCCGCTGTATTTATGTTTGGTTAGTCAGTATTGATTTGGGTCCCATACACCGCTAGGAACAGGGGTTTCCACCAGAGCGGAGATGAAGACTGAGAATCCTCCAGTTACCTTGCCGCAGTTTGAGGGGTTTTCATCAACTTCCTCTGGGTCCAAGTCTGATGCTCGGCTCAAAGTCCGTTTGGCTCGGTTGCAGTTTGAGGCCGAGGAGAGGGCTCGAGAAAGAGTGGCACGGGACAGGGCTCAGAAACTGGAGCAGGAATTCCAGTTGTCTGTACATAAGCTGGAGATAGAGGCAGAGACAAAGCTTAAACTGCAGCAGTTGGAGTTGCAGAGTGCTGCAGCAAAGTCTGCTGAGTTGCATACCACAGATCCATCTACCCCACTACTTGCATCTGGCTATGACATAAGGAGACATGTAGCATTTCCTGCTTTTAGAGAGGCTGAGGTTGACTCCTATTTTAGCATCTTTGAGCGGTTAGCCATTGCCTTACAGTGGCCTAAGGATATTTGGACTACCTTACTTAGCTTACTGGGAAAGCACAAGATGTAATGGCATTGTTGACCCTTGAAGAAAACTTGAATTATGAGGTAGTGAAAGCCGCTGTGTTGCGGGCGTATGAGATGGTACCTGAGGCATACCGACAGAAATTTCGGAATCATAGAAAAAGCGTGACTCAGACTCAGTCTTATGTAGAATTTGCCAGAGAGAAAGGAACTCTCTTTGATAAATGGTGCACTGCCAGTAAAGCCACAGATTATGATTCACTTCGTGAATTAATATTAATGGAAGATTTTAAACAGTGTGCTCCTGAACAAGTTGTGGTTTATTTGAATGAGCAGAAAGTCACCTCATTGGTAAAAGCAGCTGTATTTGCGCATGAGTTCACACTTACCCATAAGAATGTATTTGCATCTGCGTCCCGTGAGAAACCGGTCTCTTGTTCTGTTTCTTCGCCTGTTGACAAACAAAGTAAGAACGTTACCTCGACACCCTCACATCCCAAGCAGGAGTGAGAGTGTTTTTACTGTCATAAGAAAGGGCATGTAATTGCAAACTGTTCTAAAAGATTGAAGTCTGCCAACCAACCGAAGCCTACAGGCTTTGTTAGAAGACTTTCCCGAGCCACGTCGCCTTCGGAAACTCCGAAAGACGAATCCACTCTTGGTTACGAGCCATTCATGTTTGACGGCTTTGTATCTCTGCCTGACAAACAGTCTGATCAAGTCGCAGTTCGTGTTTTAAGGGATACGGGTGCTTCCCAGTCGTTTTTATTAGACGATCTCCTGCCGGTCTATAACACTACTTTCAGCGGGGCAAAGGTAGTAGTTCAGGGAATTGAAATGGGTTTTGTTACCGTTCCTTTACATAAGCTTCGTGTACAGACTGATTTAATCTCTGGCTGTTCTGATGTCACGGTAGGCAAAGCTTTACCAGTTCCAGGCGTTTCATTCATATTGGGAAACGATATTGCTGGTGGCAAAGTCTTGCCCATGCTTGAGGTTTTAAATCAACCTGAAGCGTGTGTGACTCCTGAGGTTTCTCAGTTGCACCATGAACAGTTGTTCCCTGCTTGTGTGCTAACCCGAGCACAGTCACGTAAATGGGGCGAGGAAGTAAATTTGTTGGAGTCTATTTTAGCACCTACCTTGAAGAGCGATGTCTTGTTCGCAGATGATTCACAGGGCGTCCAGGAACAGTCCAAAAACAATCCCTTACTTTCCGAAATTCCATCAGTTAAGGTACCCGCCACTCGTGAGCAATTTATCAATGCTCAAAAAGATGACCCGTCTTTAAACAAATGTTTTGAGCTGGTGGTTACACCTGAGGTCGCTAAACAGAAGACGGTAGCTTACTTCTTAGACAACGGGATGTTATTACGAAAGTGGACTTCCGCCAGTGCAGCAGATATGGAATGGGGCGTGGTTTGCCAGATAGTGGTGCCCACCGGTTTTTGACCCCAGGTTCTGTCCCTGGCTCATGACAACCCATGGTCTGGTCATCTAGGGATCACAAAAACGTACAATAAAGTGTTACAACATTTCTTTTGGCCTGGATTGAAAGCAGCAGTGGCAGAATATTGTACAACTTGTCATACTTGCCAAATTACGGGGAAACCTAATCAGGTGATTCCTCCTGCCCCTCTGTGCCCGATTCCAGTGATGGGCGAACCATTTCAGCGAGTTATAGTGGATTGTGTGGGGCCACTGCTGAAACCAAATCGGGAAATCAGTTTTTACACACTATCATGTGCGCAGCCACTAGGTTCCCAGAAGCTGTACCTCTTTGTGCCATCACAGCCGAGTCAGTTGTAAAAGCCCTGACAAAGTTTTTTTCCACTTTCGGGTTTCCAAGGGTTGTGCAGACAGATCAAGGAACAAACTTTTTGTCCAGAGTATTCAAGCAAGTCTTGCAGTCCCTGTCAATTGCTCATCAAGTCTCTAGCGCGTATCACCCAGAAACGCAAGGTGCACTCGAGTGTTGGCACCAGACATTTAAATCTGTCCTCCATAAATATTGTTTGGACATGGGGAAATGTTGGGATGAAGGGGTTCCCTTTGCCTTGTTTGCCATGAGAGAGGCGGTACAAGAATCGATTGATTTCAGCCCCGCAGACTTAGTATTTGGACATTCTGTGCGAGGGCCTCAGAAAGCTTTTAAAGAACACTTACTGTCTGACGTGCCTTTAAAGCCCAATGTACTGGACTACGTTAGTCAGTTTCAAGAGCACTTGCATCAGGCCTGGTCATTGGCAAAAGATGCCCTCGCTGCATCTCAAAGTGGCATGAAACGCCGTTATGATCAGAAGGCTGTTGTCCGCTGTTTTAGTCCAGGAGATGAAGTATTGCTGTTATTGCCTGTCCCTGGCAATGCATTGTCCGCTCGTTTCTTCGGTCCCTATACAGTAGAGGAGAAAATAAGTGATACCAACTATATCAGTGTTTCCCATACATTGACGAGACTATGGCGGCCCGCCATAGTCAAATTTAGTCAAACGCAATTGCCGCATGTTGATGTAAAATGTGAACGTTTAAAAAGAAAATAAATAAACGGAAAAATAGGAAAGGTACTGTCAGATGCGGAATTTGCGCAATTCAACACCCCCCCCCCCCCACCCCCCCCGCTCAACAAAATGAGAATCACCCCCCCAGACATCAGTCTGCCACCAACCTTGTGCCCCCATATTCTCCAAAAATTCTGTGGGAAACACTGTTATATTGATCGCGCTTATGCCATATTAACATACTGAAGGAGTACCATGTCAGGAAAACGCCTTGCCTGGGAGAGGAAAAAGTTCAGTCTGTCTCAATAACAGGTTCTGTACCACTCGCTGACAGTCCTGACAATATTGAAGATGAGGATGGTCTTGCGCTTAGACAGGCTCCTCAACAGGGAACAAGGTTGTTAAATTCGTAAGTTTTAACAGACTTGTCCTCCCATTTTGCTCATTTGTCTGAGGAACAAGCCTCTGATTTGGAAAAATTGTTTGGAGAATATCCCATGCTCTTCGGTGATACTCCCACTCGTACCCCAGTAATTGAGCACGATATAGAAGTTGGCTCAGCTAAACCGATTCGTCCACACCCATACCGGGTTAATGCTGCCAAACGTGCAACCATGAAAAAAGAGGTACAGTACTTAGCAGAAAATAACGTGACAAGTCCCAGCTTGAGTCCTTGGAGCTCACCATGCCTTCTAGTTCCAAAACCGGACAAAGTGTCAGGTTCTGTACAGATTTCCAAAAATCAACGTGGTTACCATACCTGATTCATACCCCCTTCCCAGAATGGAAGATTGTATTGACAGTGTTGGTTCTGCAAAGTTTGTCACCAAACTTGATTTGTTAAAAGGGTATTGGCAAGTCCCATTAACCCCGTGTGCTTCCCTTATTTCTGCGTTTGGAACTCCCGATGATTTCTTGCAATATAACGTTTTTGCTTTCGGCATGCGTAACGCGCCAGCTACCTTCCAAAGACTTGTCAATGTAGTTCTGAATGGTGTACCAAATTGTCATGCGTATCTCGACGATCTTGTGTTGTATAGTGATACCTGGCTGGAACACATTTACCTTTTAAAAACAGTGTTTGACTGACTGGCGAAGGGCTTTTCAACAATCAATCTCGCCAAATGTGAATTTAGTAGGGCGACTGTCACATATTTAGGTAAACAAGTTGGGCAGGGAAAAGTCGCGCCTATCAAAGACAAAATAATGGCCATAACTAGTTTCCCTACTCCTGCTAACAAACACAAGTTGCGCAGATTTTTAGGTATGACCGGCTACTACTGCAGCTTTTGCCGCAACTTCTCCAACGTTGTAGCTCCCCTAATGAGCTTACTCAGTTCGGCAAGGAAATTTGCTTGGTCCTTGGAGTGTCAAAATGCTTTTGAATGTGTTAAGGCTTTGCTTTGTAGTGCTCCTGTGCTCGCTGCCTCAGATTTTGTGGTCCCCTTTAAACTAGAGGTAGACGCAAGTGACCTGGGTGCTGGTGCTGTACTCTTGCAGGAGGGCGCCGATGGGATTGATCACCCCGTTTGTTTCTTCTCCCGGATGTTTAACAAGCACCAGAGACATTATTCCACAATTGAGAAGGAGACCCTTGCTTTGCTTTTAGCTCTTCAACATTTTGAGGTTTATGTTGGATCTAGCTCTGTGCCTATTGTGGTTTTCACAGATCATAACCCTCTGACATTTCTTAATCAAATGTACAACCAGAATCAGAGGTTGATGCGCTGGTCATTGATTTTGCAAAATTATATCCTGGACATTAAACATGAAAAGGGGTCTGATAATGTACTAGCAGATGCTTTGTCCCGGAGCTTTGCGTAAACTATATTTCTGGTACTACTGCTGGTAATATACATGGGATAGCAAACAAAAAAAAGTTTTCAACTAACTATCCCGGTGTAAGTTAGTTCTTAAGGGGGGGCGTGTTACGTGCCACACTTTTTTTTTCTGTATTTCCTTGGTTTTGTTGTTGTGTCTCTCCATTGATCCAGGTCCCTGTCCATCATCAATTCCCTATGTCATGCCATGTCCCGCCTCCGCCAATCAGAGGGAGTCTCCTGCCACTGGTCCACCAATCATCTTTCACCTCACCTGTTTAACTCCGGATCTTGTGACCTTAGAGAAGTTCTGTTCACCCCATCTGTTTGTTGTACCTCAGTTTTTTGCTTTGAATCCGTTTGTAACTCCGTCTACGTCCTGGTTTTCTTTTCATTTGCGTATTGAGTTTTCTTTCTGACCACATCGAGGCCGGGGAAGGGTAAGAAAGAGGCCTCTGTACACCTGCACGTAGGCAGAAAAACTGTTAAACACACTAGGTTAGGAGTGGTTGCCACCCGCTGTATTTATGTTTGGCTAGTCAGTATAGTTAGGCAGGTTTTCTTTCTGTATATACTATCAGCAGTTAGGTAGCTTACCTGTTTTGTTTCCAGCTAGTTCTGTTTGGTTTTGATCAGTTCTTTTCCTGGGCAACACTCAGGTCCCCGGACCTTGGATGTGTGTGTTTTGTTGTCATGTTCTTTTTTCTGTCCTGTAAATATTGTAAATACCACTATTGTCACAGTAAAAGCACCCATTTGCACTATTTCTTCACTCGTGGATTTTGTGTTATATCCCATTGTGTTTTTCTTAAGTATTGCTTGCCTCAGGCTTACGCTATTTAACATCACCTCGGTTAAAGCCAAAGTGCGACTCCTAGCTTTCCTACGCGCTTGAGAGTTCGTAACAATCCTATTTATCCAAAAGATGTCTTGAAATAAAGACAATGATGCAGTCCTACAGTAAAAACATAATGTCAACATATCTCAGTAAAATACATTAATTTATATAATAATAATAGTAATAATAATAATAACAATTATTATTATTATCATATATTCACATGAATGAATGTGAAAAAGAAATGTGACTTTGGGGCCATTTAGAATTTTTCAATAAGACCATTGCATTAATTGGATTTATTCATACATAGTCTTTTTAAAATAACATTGCATATCATATCTTACAGACTCAAAAGCGCATAGCATAGCCCACTAGCTTCAGAACCGTAGTACTTGCTGTTTGCAAGTCTAATGACGGGTGATTCTCAACAACAAGACAGGGTTTTGGAATGGAAAGTTTGGAGAGTCTTACTGTATTCTAGGACAAAGTTCATTTGGCACTGTAGAATAACGCGTCAATATGCATTAAATAGTAGGCTAAAAACAATTTGTCCATCAGTGGGGTAGTTTTGTAAGCTCAAGCAAATGTGAACTAAACACTTGCAATAGCCTATTAATTTAAAGTCAATCTTAATGCTTCCGTGTCTCCCTCCAAATGAAAACTCCTTGCCCAGGGTCTCTGCCAGAGGGTACTTTGGGGACAGATTTAGTCCCCTCAGAAAATTTGAGGGTACTAATTTGCACCCTTAAAAAATCAGGAAACACTTTTTTCCTTCCGTGATCAAAACTGTCATTAGAAAGGTTTTGTGAGTTTTGAACGACTCCTGAATTCTTGCAAGTTTTCCAACATGGCTGCCAACTAAGGTTTGCATCAAATTCCACTGCATAAGCTGTGTCAATACTTGCCATCTTGAAAAGCAAAGCGAGACTGGCCTAGTCCCAATACCTGCACTTCTGTCCTTGTACCCCTCAACTGCTTGTTCACGCTAAGGAGCATAGGGCGTCCCAATTCCCAAGTGTTGTTCACCAGGGGTGCCATCTTGCACCCTTAAGGCACCCCTCCCCATAGTGGGCATCAGACCACACTTTGCTGAAGGCAGTTACCCAAAATTCCAGTCATGTCTTAACGTTTCCAACCGCTAGCCAATGGGGAGGCAAAGCGGCTGTTACCGCTATTGAACATGCCCCATCTTAAATAAAGAATCACTGATTTATGTTGGCTGACAGGGGCAAAAGCACTGCAACGAGCCCAAAACATCTCCAATTGGAAAACGCAATGGAACAGCTAAAAATACCTCCAATTGGAGAAACGCGCAGCAAAAACAAATGCTTCGTATCTACATCAGCACAACTGAAGTGCTCCAAACCTTTTAGCTAGCAAGCGAGCTAACATAAGTTTGCTTGCTTAGGTAGGTAGTTCGCTAACAGTCATATTTGGTGCTTGTAATGCATGAGAACATAAGTGAGTAGCCATTATTTCCTTGACTAACTTAGCTAGAATTGAACCACGGGCATTTAGCTTGCTAGCTGGCATTAATAGGCATCAAAAATAAAGTTTGCCAGCTAACAGTGACTAAGGAAACCAACAAACAAGCTCACACGCTAGGCTAGTAAGCTAGTTCATCTGCTCATCTTGGTAATTCTGGTATATATGTATACCAATAACGCAGTGAATCGTGATAATTTCGCTACTTAACTAGTGTTGGATTAGCAAGTAATCATAAATTAGCCGCGTAGCTAAGGCACTTAAACATTTGTGAGGCTGGTTAGCTTGTTTGCCAGCTACTGAATTTTTGCGCTAACTAACCTTGGCCAAAGATACTTGTCTATTAATGTAATTTGGTACTCATTGCAAAACAAAATCTAGCAAGCTATGTAAGCCAAACTAAGTAGGCTAGACCTCAGAGTAGCAAACTATGCACCAAATCTAACTGTCAGCTAGCTAGGCTGGCGAATTCCCTTGGTAGCTAGAAAGCCTTTTTTGCCGACTTTGCTAGTTACATTTTGAGCAGGTGAATGCTTGCTAGCTAACACAATGGTGAAGTTATAATTAGGGACCTGGATGAAATCGCGAACCAGTTAATTAAGCGCACAGTTACTTGGAGCAACACTCTCCGCATCAAGAAGTAACATCAACGGTGAGTGGACAAAAAAGTTAACATGTAATAATAATAATAATAATAATAATACATTTTATTTCAAGCGCCTTTCAAGTCACCCAAGGAAACTGTACAATTATAGAAAGAATTGAATGGTCATTAAAGAAACATATAGGAACAATGAAGACTTGATAAAAGACACTACTTTCAGCACAAAACAAAACATAATAGCAGAGCCATATGAACTAGGAGAGGATCACACTGGACAGGTTGAAGTAGTATAGGAAAGAAATAATAATTAACAAGGGGAGAGGATGAGATGGAGGGGACAGTTAAGAGTAGGAGGGAAAAGCCAGTGTAAAAAGGTGTGTTTTTAGCATAGATTTGAAAGTTGAAAGTGAAGTGCATTGACGTAGGGCAGGTGGGAGGTTGTTCCAAAGTTTAGGGCCAGCCATGCTAAATGCCCTGTTACCCATGGAATGAAGATGGGCGTAGGGGGTGGATAGGAGGTGAGCATTAGTGGAGCGTAAAGTGCGGGTCAGTTGGTATGAGGTTAGGAGATTTGAGAGATAAGCAGGTGCTAAATTATGTTCGGCTTTGAAAACAAGCAGAATAATTTTGAATTGAATACGGTAATGTACAGGGAGCCAGTGTAATTGATGGAGGATGGGAGTGATATGTTGCCAGGGCCTTGTACGGGTGAGAACTCTTGCAGCAGCATTTTCTATTTATTGTAGTCTGTTTAATCTCTTTGCAGCGACAGAGCAGGGCATTACAGTAATCGAGTCCGGAGGTTATGAAAGCATGAATGAGGTCTCAGCAGTGGAGGAGTTAAGTGAGGGGCAGATCTTGGAAATGTTTTTGAGGTGGAAGAAGGCTGTTTTAGTAATGTTTTTTTTTTATGTGAGAATCACAGGAGAGGGTAGAATCAAATATGGCACCAAGGTTTTTGACTTCAGATGTAGTAGTAGTAGTAGTGAAATAGCCAGGAATGGATCATTAAGAGTGTTTGAGTTTTTTCAAAACCACTGGTGTGGCAATGAAAATGGCTTCTGTCTTGTTATGGTTGAGTTTGAGAAAATACTTTGTCATCCAGTTGCTAATGGCATTGAGGCAGGCAACCAGATTAGAGGGAGGGAGTGTGTGAGAGGGCTTTGTGTGAATGTAAATTTGTGTGTTGTCAGCATAGCAATGAAAGTTTAAACCATACTGATGTATTATGTGACCAAGGGGGAGGATGTAAATGATGAAGAGCAGGGGACTCAGGACAGAACCCTGGTGGGCACTATGTGAGAGGGGTGAACTGGGGGACCTGAAGTTACCAATGGAGACATACTGTTCCCTAGATGTGAGGTATGATCTAAACCAAGAGAGTGGGGTGCCAGTGATACCTAAAAGTGTTTCCAGCCGGGTGAGTAGAGTGTTATGACAGACCATATCAAAGGCAGCTGTGAGGTCCAGCAGTAAGAGAATACTGACATGGCCTGTGTCAGCAGCAATGAATAGATCATTGACAACCTTGACCAGGGCTGTCTCAGTGCTGTGCTTAGCCCTAAAACCAGACTGAAACATTCTCCACAGGCTGTAATGAGTCAGATGTTCCTGCAGCTGTAAGGCTACAGTGTGCTCAAGAAGTTTGGTGATAAATGGCAGGTTGGAAATGGGACGATAGTTCTTAAAGTCATCAGCAGCTGCTCCAGGTTTTTTAGAACTGGAGTGATAGCTACAGTTTTGAGAGAGCAAGGGATGGAACCGGTAAGAAGAGATGAATTTATTATACTAACGAGAAGGGGGCAGAGAGCTGGCAGGCAGATCTTGACTAGTGGGGTGGGCATAGAATCCAGGAGGCAGGTAGTGGACCGAGCCTTAGTGGCAAGGTCAAGGACAAAGTGCTAGTCAACAGTGTAAAAGCAGAAAAGGACTGTGCAGGTACTGCAAAGGGGGTGGGGGCGTCACTAAATGTAATAGCAGTAGAGAGTAATTGGAGCTGTCTGTAGATGGCACTAATTTTATTTTGGAAAAAATTAAGAATCTCGCAGCAGAGATCAGTTGAGGGGGTAAGTAGGAAGGGTTTAGCAGGCTGGAGTTCGAAGGGCATCACAAAGTTTGTAAAAGTTCTTTCACAGGCTGTGGAGATACGCCGATGAGTATTTCAGAGTCACGGTTGAGGAACGCAGCAGCCCGAGTGCACGCCAACAGGGCCCATGGGAAAAACAGCACATCAGCCAAAGCTCATAGACCAGTAGCGAGGGCAGCAACACAACTGTAAATCGCATCGGGGAGACGGATGAAAAACGGGTTCAGCCAACCAAGCAGTTTGACCGAGCAAACGCCCCTCGGACACAGCAACAGGTTAGCGCTGATGCACCCAGTCCTAACAGTCTAGCATGTTAGCTAAGCAGTGTAACCCACTAACACTCTAAGGAATTGACAGCAGAGGTAACCAAATCCCTGCGAGTACAACAGCAAAAGCAAGAGACTCACCCACTAATGCAGTGCAGTGAAAAAGCATTTTCCCCCTTCCTGATTTCTTCATTTTTTTGCATATTGGTCACGCTTAAATATTTCAGATCATCAAACAAATTTTAATATTAGACAAAGACAACCTGAGTAAACACAAAATGCAGTTTTTAAATGATGAGTTCATTTATTAAGGAAAAAAAGCTATCCAAACCTACCTGGCCCTATGTGAAATAGTAATTGCCCCCTAAATCCTAATAACTGGTTGTGCCACCCTCGGTGACAACAACTGCAATAAAACGTTTGCAGTAACTGGCAATGAGTCTTTCACATCACTGTGGAAGAATTTTAGCCCACTCTTCTTTGCAGAATTATTTTAATTCAGCCACATTGGAGGGGTTTTGAGCATGAACGGCCTGTTTAAGGTCATGCCACTGCATCTCAATATGATTTAAGCCCAGACTTTGACAAGGCTACTCCAAAATCTTCATTTTGTTTTTTTTAAGCCATTTTTTAAGCCACACCAGCCACACTTGCTGGTGTGTTTCAGATCATTGTCCTGCTGCATAACCCAAGTGCACTTGAGCTTGAGGTCACAATCTGAAGGTTGGACATTCTCCTTCAGGATTTTCCGGCAGAGAGCAGAATTCATGGTTCCATCAATTATGACAAGTCATCCAGGTCCTGAAGCAGCAAAGCAGCCCCAAACATCACACTACCACCACGTTTGACTTTTGGTATGATGTTCTTTTTATGAAATGCTGTGTTAGTTTTACGCCTGATGTAATGGGGCCTTTTACCTTCCAAAAAGTTCAACTTATGTCTCGTCAGTCCACAGAATGTTTTCCCAAAAGTCTTGGGGATCATCAAGATGTATTTTGGCAAATGTGAGACGAGCCTTTGTGTTCTTTTTGGTCAGCAGTGGTTTTCGCCTTGGAACTCTCCCATGGATGCCATTTTTTGCCCAGTCTCTGTCTAATTGTTAAATCATGAACACTGACTTTCACTGAGGCAAGTAAGGCCTACAGTTCTTCAGATGTTATTTTGGGTTTTTTTGTGACCTCCTGGATGAGTAGTTGATGTGCTCTTGGAGTAATTTTGGTAGGCCAGCCACTCCTCGGAAGGTTCATCACTGTTCCAAGTTTTCTCCATTTGTGGATAATGGCTCTCACCTTGATTCGCCGGAGTCCCAAAGCCTTAGAAATGGCTTTGCAACCCTTTCCAGACTGATAGATGTCAATTTCTTTGTTTCTCATCTGTTCTTGAATTTCTTTAGTTCGCGGCATGACATGTTGCTTTTTGAGATCTTTCAGCCTACTTCACTTTGTCAGACAGGTTCTATTGAAGTGATTTCTTGATTCAACAGGTCTGGCAGTAATCCGGCCTGGGTGTGGCTAGTGAAACTGGACTCAAAAAATGTGGTTAATCACTGTAAATTCATGATTTAACAACAGGGGCAATTACTTTTTCACATAGGGCCAGGTAGGTTTGGATAGCTTTTTCCCCTTAATAAATGAAATCATCATTTAAAAACTGCATTTTGTATTTTCTCTGGTTATGTTTTTCTTATATTAAAATTTGTTTGATGATCTGAAACATTTAAGTGCGAAAAATATGCAAAAAAGTAAGAAATCAGGAAGGGGGCAAATACTTTTTCACGGCACTGTATAGCAGGCAAGAAACTTACCCAAGCAGTCTCAGCGGAGTACCCATGAGAGGGCTCGCACATAACGACATATAGGCAGGGCAGACAAGGGGCAAGCGCCCCAGCAGACCGTCCCGTTGGGTGGCTAGCAGGTCACTTCGCAGTTCTACTCTGCTCAGAAGCAGAAGCAGGGACACAGTAGATTCACAGTTTGATGTATTCGTGTGGCATAGTCCAGGTTGGTGGCTCAGCTCCAGTAGACAAGTTAAGCAAGCCAGGCAGTTGCGAGAGATACGCTAGTTCAGATCAGATCACTCCTGCAGGCTATTTAACCAGCATAATCCCGAGCATTGGGAGTAGCTGAGTGGGCCTATGTATTATCAATCAAATGTATTTGATTGCATGTGCTGTGATGTAGCGCAATGTTGTTCAATAGCCTATCACATGGTAATTTGTTTGATATGTAAATATGTTGGCCTCTTAACCATTACAGTTACGCAGTATTTTGATGGGTGTACTGTAGTACTATGCAAAGGAGGTGGTGTCGGATTTGTTTTGGATTGAGGATTTGCTCATGTTAGTCTTTTACTAATGCAATTTTTGTGGCTATGGTAATTACTTTGTTGGTGTGTGTTGCTGAACTTCTGATTGATAATCATATCTGTCTCATCTAAGCTTGGTAACACTGGTGATCGTTGACAGCAGAATATCAGGGAGTAATTAATGAACGAATGAAGTAGGTAAGGTGCCGCAAAGTACATCATGGTTGAATGACTGCCAGCACCACAGAAAGCTCTGCATTTGCATATGGTCCCTGGCTTGGCATGTAATATATCCAGTTTCCTTGTCGGATTGTGGATTTGATTAGTACTCTTCATTCAGATGGGCCTCTCGAATTGATTGGGTGGTATCTATGTGATGTGTATCATCGGTGCATTTGTGTGTGTGTGTGCGCGCGCGCGCTTCATTCATGTCGGTCATAGCTGGTAATGTTCCAGCAACGTTGCAGAAACAGTTGCGTTTTACTGCTTATTAATTAATTAATTAATTAATTTTAATATTAATTCTTTTTTTTATAGCAGCAAGTCATTTTAGGTTTTGAGCACCCACCAGCATCAACAAAAATCGGCTCATATGCCCCACCAAGATGGTCGTACCCTAAAAAAAAAATCCTGGCGGAAACCCTGTTGCCACATGCGGATCATCATGGCCAAGCAAGTAAACTTTTTCCATTTGAAAGCCTGAGCCTCCAATGCTTGCTTCAATTACTCTCTAAGCTTTTCCGCTCCTCCATTGCTTTTTGGCATTTTTGCTGATCTCTGTTGTCGTCGAAAAGGCTTTTTAGACTGTTAACGCAACAGGGAACAAGCAAGGCCATTAGTCAGATTAATTCCCAGCAAGCCTGTAGGACAAAAACAACCAAATTCAATAAATTGTGTATAGTCTAAGCCCATAAATTGTTTTTATTTCCATGAAAACAGTTTTTCAGTCATTCCTATTGCATAAGACAAATATGTGAATAGATTCCAACAAAATTGATCTTCATGCAAGACGACCAGAATAGAGAAGTACAACCATCAAAGGTGGAATATAAAACCTTGGGCTTCCTTTCCATTTTTATATGTTAATTTCTATTTGTTTTTCCAATTAATCATGCACTAAATCTAATTGATATGAAAATCGTGCCAGTGAAGAGAATTGTCAGGCTGGTGAGAACGTTTGCCCGACCCAATTATGTAGCGACTCAAAGTTTATCCCAATAGCCTGTATATTAAGCTTGATACATACTCCACAAGAACAGAGAAATTTGTTCTAGTTCTCGAGGCTGCGAGAACAAAAACAAAATTCGTTTTGACCGGGACATTTCATACTTCGCAAGAAACTCAAGTGCAGAACTCCCGGAAGGACCCTCCCACTTCAGCACACGTCAAGTCACACTATCAGCCAGTCAGAAAATAATATTTCTTGTTGCTGGGTCTGAAGGTTTGTCGTGAGTTTAAGTTGACAAAAGTTTCTTAAGTATTGGGGCTACATTTTGGTGAAAGTTGCAAAACTGTAGCATATACGGTTGGTTTGGTAGGAATTTCCAAAGTTTTTAAATTTAAATGCTTATTGAGGAAAACTCTAAGTTCCTAAATAGGCAAATAACAAGAACATCAACATTACAATGTCCATTCTGCCATAGCTTGGGCTTGAACTCACAACCTCTGATACCAAGAACCAACTCCTAACTCATTGAGCTAATTGGCTGGAAGTGAGAACAAGTGTGTGGCTTTATTAAGATTAAGAAAAATCTGATAATACATAAATTGCAGCTTGACAGCATAGAAATGTTGGTGATTTGTTTTTAGCAATAAGTGTTTTGCTTCATAAGAGAAAATCTAATGTTTGAAAATGCCATTATTACATTGACTCCAATTGTTCCATGAGCGTAGAATTCAAAATGGTTTCAAAAATTCAGTTTTTGAAAAAAAATTCTGATATTTGACAAACTTCATCGACTATGACTCTAAAATATTATCAATTTTTTTCAGGAAAATTGAAAATATATTTATCAAGAATTGGCTGGTATATGTTTACAGTACTGTTTACAGTCAAACGTTTTCATGCACTGAGGGCTCAATTTTTCAAATATCGAAACACCGGGTGGTATTTTTGTGGAGGACGATCTGAAGATTCAGTACAGCAAATTTGGTGTCAATCGAACAAAAATTGTGGGGCAAGAGAAGTTTTGTAAGTTTTGCAGTTTTTGAAAAAAAAAAACTGAGTGATAGACTTCATAATTTGTACTAAGTTTAAGTGGACAAAAGTTTCGTAAGTATTGAGGCTACATTTTGGTGAAAGTTGCAAATCTGTAGCACATATGGTTGATTTGTTGCGAATTTTCAAAATATTGAATTTTAGAGGCTTGCTGTAGCGCCACCATCAGGACTATTGGCCTGTTTTTGCAGCTGAGGCAATCTGGCATGGGACTGGACCTTTGTGCAAAGTTTGGTAATTTTTCATGTATGGGAAGTAGGATTTCCTAAGAAGAAGAAGAATACTGGCGAAAACAATAGGTTCCTGGCAGCTTTCGCTGCCTGGCCCCCTAACAATTGTATGTGCAAGTATTAATGGGTTTGCAATTCAGTACAGCCTACCTGAGAAAATTTCGTAGTTTTTTCTCCTCTGTCGGCAATAGGTGTCATGACCGTCAGCATACACTGTAAAACATGTAACATGTTTATAATCTAACCACCAGTGTGTAAAAGCTAAATGCCTGGTGATTATTTTTCTGAATAGGTGTTCTCATTCAATACCTTAATGTTTCTTGGATGTTGCGATCAAGGTTTTTCAGATTTGTTGAATACATTTTAAAACTGAATCCAAACACTGTGACATGTTTAACTCATTCCCTACGGCAAGCCGCTGCCAACGGCATGGCGAATTCTACCATTCCCTACGGTAAGCCGGTGCCAGCGGCGTGGATGACCATTCGCAGTCCGATGAAAACAGGTAATCAGTTGACGATCACTGTCATGGGCCACCTGTATTTCAATACTTTATACTGTGTAATTTTAGGGAAAAGTATTCCGTACAAGTTTGACAATTTTATATAAAAGTATTCCGTAGGGAATTGGTTAAAAAGTGTTACAAAAAAGTGTTTCGAACTTAAACATTTGCTTTTACAGTGTAGAAAATTTGATGGCGCGTACATATGAGCGAACTGGCAAAGATAATGTGTCAAAGAAAATGTGGCAAAGAAAATTTGCCTGCGTATACGGGGCTTAAATGCCTGATTTTGGCACATAGCAGCACGTAGAGAAGCACTGAGAGTTTGACAAGATATTCACAGAGAGTTCCGTAAGATAAGGTTTTATGAATTGACCTGTCTACCGGAACAGAGCTGGAAAATGAAAGAGCAGGAAGTGATGAGTTTTTAACAGCAGAAGCTTCTAGCTGCATCTGTGAAGCATTCCTCTCAATCTCTAGACCTCCGTATTTCCAGAAGATAAGCGCCCTGGAGTTGGAGGCCCAGTATTAGTGTCTCAGGATTGGCAGACCAAGACCTCCCTTCTCAAGGAGCTACTGTGGATGAGCCTTGAATATCCTATGTGATTTGTAACCCCATATGAAAGGTAATACAACAGAGTCAAGCTTCTTGAAAAAGGATGAATTTAAAAATATGCGAAGGTTTTGAAAAAGATATAGTAACCTGGGCGAGCTTATCATTTGATTGCCTTTACCCATCCAATTATGGATAAAGGCAATACCCTCCAGGACTCTATATCTGCTCTAAGTTTTTCCACTGATTCTGAAAAGTTACATTTGGAAAGACGATTTGGATTTTCAGTCAGTTTAAGCTCCAGGTTGGTGAAACAGTCCTTCACTACTTTTAAAGGCAGTTTTTTTCAGAAAATGATCCGTAAATTGATCCAAAGGCATGAATTCACTCTTTTTCCAATTTATGGTATAACCAAAAATACTCCCGCCTGAATTTATGTATTCCAACAGAAAGGGAATAGAAACCACTGGATTGGCAAGACAGATAAGGTTGTCCACGTACAAAGTCACGAGGGTTCTCGATGCCACCTAACTTAACACCTTCCATGTCTGGATGCTCCCTAATGCCAACTGTAAGAGGCTCCAGCACAATGTTAAATAACAAAGGGGACAATGGATACCCTTGGCAAATTTCACGTTGCAGGGAGAGTGGACTAGATTTATCTCTATTTGTGAGAATGAAGGATTTTGGATTAGATTGCAATATTTTGACCCATTCTGTAAATGTATCGCCGAATCCAAACAAAGTGTTGCAAATAAATAGGGCCATTTGACCATGTTGAATGTCTTGTGTGCATCTAGGGATGGTATTGCAGCATTATCACCTCTGCTATCAGCATACAAAATGTTTATAATTTTGTAGATAATACAGAAGGAATATCTACCTGGGATAAATCCTGTTTGGTCTGGATGAATGATACTTGCTATATATTTGCCCGAGCAATTTGCAAATACTTTGGTGATTACTTTCAGATCATAGTTATGTAAAGCAATTGGCCTTGAACTGCCAGGATCTGTTTCTTCTTTGTCTATCTTTAATAAAACATAGATATTTGCTACACTGAGAGAGGATGGAAACCACCTGTTTGTCAAGGTATCTCAAATCATTCTCAACAATATAGGTGCAAGGATATCCCGAAAGGCTTTATAACGGCCAGCTGCCTTTCCAGTGGGAGATGATTTGATGTCTCCTGTAATTCAGACAGCGTTAAATCCAAGTCCTGGTTTTCCCTGTGGGCTGTATCTAGCTGTGGGAAGTTAAGCGACTCAAAAAACTGATCGAAGTCTTCCTGTGTGGCTGTTGATTGGGAGGTATAAATTTCTGAATAAAACTCATGATATTGTTTATTGATATCGCTTAAGTCTGTGAGTATCTGGCCAGTATCTGGTATCAAGCTTTGGTCGCTCCCAACGGTCACTAGCTGCTATATCTGGCCTCAGTCGGTAGGCTAGCGTTTGACTTTCAAATATTAGCACAAAATCCATGCGAGATCTGTGATTGGCTCACAGTCACAAGGGTGCCCCGCCCCCTTAGATAGACTTGCGGCGGGTCCTGAATGAATTGATTCCAATGGGGAGAAGTGAACGTGAGCACAGATTATCACCAATTATTTAGCCCCATTGTCACAGAATTAAATATTGGCTTTATTCACAGGCCACATATCTTCCAAACATTCTGGTGCTGCAATGGTATTTTTAAGACCAACAGATCAGGAGAAAATGAACTTTGTTGGAGACCTGTGTCTCTCTTAGCAGTGGTCACGTAACATCTGGCTACACAGAAATACAGTATGGACTGTGGCAAACTACGAATTAAACTTTCAAACTGAAATAATGTTTGTGTTTATATGTTCAGTGATACTGTTATTGCCATCGATGTTTAATCGTTTTTAAGGGGAAAAGGAATATATTTGATCGCTATGATCTTGTACTGGATTGATATCAGATATTAAACAAGCGGAGAAAAGCAGCAAAATAAGCGTTGGCCATCCACGTTAAAAATGCTGAAACGTTGTGCAGCAATAGGTTGCAATAATAGGAACAAGCAATCCATCTTCTCTTTTCCGAACAAAGTAGACAGGCAAGGAATAAATTAGCAACTGTCGTATTACATACCAGCTTCATAGGCTTAACCTAGCTGATGCATGCCCCTCAAGCTATAGCTAATGCCAATTACAGTGAAATATGTTACACAATTTGAGTATTATTTAATTTAGCCTTTATTATACCGGGGAATCCCACTGAAATAAACAAAATGCAGATATGGCCAAACATTATCCTGTTCAAATCCTAACAACCACTCCAAGAGTAAACGCAAGCAAGCCACAATCTAATTTTCAAGCTAATGTCAAATAACATTCACGAGTGCCGTAGCTGGCCAGCTATGCTCATATTCGTAATGCTGAGTACAGCCGTTAGTTGTGTTGTAAAATGCCTGATGTAGCAAAGTAAAAGGAAATATACACGCTACATGCAGATATAAGATGGATACTTGCATATCCCAACGTTTAATTGCTCGCCTACTTAGCTACCACCTCTGACAACAAGATGCGACGGATAACCCGGTCAGCATTCATTCTGCAAATGGCGCCGTGCGATTGATGGTTCTCGCCAAAAGGTCACCCAATCAGCCAAGAGCAGAAAATATGAATATTTATATATCCAGTTCATTAGGGACGTAAGGGCTAAACGCTGGCCTACCGACTGAGGCCAGACTGTATCAGCAAGTGACCGTTGGGAGCGACTAAAGCTTGATACGGATGGATTCCAGGCTAACTGCGGCATGCAGTAATCATGAAACTGGCCAGACGTATTTAGCTCTCCTGTGATCTGGAAAAACCTAGTATGTGTGTCATTTTTGGTAGAAACTGTGTTAACCTTCATTTGCAGTAATTAAAAGTGGTAAAAATCTTAAAAATAAGTGTCATTTGAACTTTCAAAATCCAGTTTCTATTATTTTTTTCTATTAGTAAAAGTCCAGAAAATAAAAGTTTTTGTTCAATTTCGAGATCTTTACCACTGATAAACTCACTAGGTTTTTCCAGACCACAAGAGAGCTGTGCTTCAACAAATCGTTGTTGCAGGATCTGCTTCTTCAAACGTCTGAATTTACCTACAACAAAAATAAGAATTAAACTTATGTATAAAATTTCCACACATTAACAAATCATATCTTGTTCTCTTTGTAAACAACAAATCATAATTACAAAAACTGCAGCAGTAAAGAGTAATTTTTTTAATTGTAAAGGATAACAGGAGTAGCCAACAAATGTTAGCTTTTAACGCTGCAACAACAGCACGCGTTCAAGATGTAAAGCAACACAGGATTACATTTTGAACTGCAGCTCGATTCCATGTCACTTCTAACAAAATCCAACAGATATCTCGCCTCACTTGATCTCGATCTCGTGATGTTGGACGGGAGTTACTCTATTTTCCTTGTACGAAAAGGCCGATGGCGCGATGTCGACATCTTTCGGATCTGTGTAATCAGGCAAGCCACTAACGAAATGTGCACTGCAAACCCTTGAATGGTCCTTTGGTACAAAATCTTTTCGGTTTATTGCACGTATCCATGCTCTTTGCTGTCTCTTACCGCGTTAGAAGTGGAAAAACTTAACTGAATCTCCCTTTTTAAACTGGTTTGTGCACCACACAATACATCATGAAACCACCAAATTACTAATTTTTTTTTTTTTTTTTTTTGCCATACTAGCTATACACATCGGGGATCGCCGATGTTTTGTCACTTTTTGCTACTTATCAAAATATGCTACCTCGCGGTTATGCGCTTGCGCGAACCTAAAATCTTGGGCTTTATTTCTTCGCTCACATCTCAAGTGTCTTCAAATATCATAAATATGTCTTTTTTCTGTGCGCCTTTCGATCTTGTATATATATATTGCATGTACATGTTGGGTTTTCCTGAAAACGCAGAGATTGGATGATAATGGCATGCGGTATGTATCTTTAAACAAACTTATCCAACTCATTATAACATCTGCTTGTGTTATAATATGATAACAACTGACAAAGTTACTACTGTAGACTGATTCATATTGCAATATTACGGCGAAAACAAAGACTTTACGATCGCTTTGCATTACGGTAGCATTTCTTGACTAGGCAGCACAAATTGTCAGAACACCAGCCAAAAAATGCGTGAAGGGAAAAATAAACTCCTTTAACTCACTGCCCCTCGCTGGCACATATACAGAAAAAGACAGATATTACAACATGGGAAAAAAAAAAAACTGTGATACGAGAAGTCCATTCAATGTACATTTTAACTCTTCATTTAGTACTTACAAAGTTCTTCGTCAGCAAAATTCTTCACCTCAACCGGATCGTTGAATATTTTTACTTGCCCTAGATCAGTGTTTCCCAACCCTGTTCCTGGAGTACCCCTGCCCTGCATATTTCAGATGTCTCCTTAATTTAAAACACCTGATTCAGCTGATCAGCTCATTAGTGGAGCACTTAATGACCTGATCTGGGTGTGTTAAATCAAGGAGACATCTGAAATATGCAGGGCAGGGGTACTCCAGGAACAGGGTTGGGAAACACTGCCCTAGATAGTGCACATGGAGCCTAGCCGGGAAGCGCAGCGAGTGCCGAACCTCCTTCTCCTGCAAGCGCTGTAGCATGTCGCGGAAAATCCCCCACTGCTGCATCACCTCCGCGGTGTAGTGAGGGAAGATTAGGATGCGGTGACCTCCGTAATCCAGCGAACTCTGCACCCCTCTCTTTTCTCTGTGCAAGATGCACTTGTGCCATTATTGTGCAACATCTGGAGCCATCCAGTGTTTTGGGCTGTTCAAGACTAGCCTGGTAAAACCAGACTCTGCTACTTCGCTTTGATTTGTACACAGAGTCTGGATAGTCGTCATTGACAAGTGTTTACTACCTGGTGGGTGGGCGCTTGTCAGAAGTTTAAAATCATTGGTTTACCCGTAAACTAACCACTAACGTTTGGCGATGACGTATGTTATGCGCCGGCTCAGCCGCCTAGTACTTCCGCTGGAAACTACAGTCCTTCATACCAGGAATGCAGCAAAAAAAAACTGATTCAGTACATTAAAGTTAATACTGTACCCATACATATGCCCATCCATCAAATTTTAGCCTTCACTCATTCACTTAAAAGAACCAAAGGTGCTCCTTCTGTTCTCCTGACAAGAAACAAACTGTTGAGCTATCGTTTTTCCTGCAGACACTGCTGCTGCAGAATTGGCGAGAATAACGCATTATTTACATCAGGACGAAATCTGCGTCTACACGAAGACTGAACTGTTAACCATACTTGCGCTAACATGATACCGAGCTCGCAATCTAACTTTATAGCAACACAGTTTGGCTCTAAGCGTTTCATTCATGGATAATGACAACATAACACTGAGACAGCGAATAGGTCTTGTGACATGAACAAAAACACGGCTTTTACAAAATTTGTTGCTAACTTAAATAGTGTGAAATTCGCGGACAATGTAACACTAGAAGCTACAAGCTAGCTGAGGTGGTTCGGCTGTCTCTCGCAGAGATGAACAGGGTGCCTATTTCATGATGGCTATTAAGTAGATATGACAATCTGTAGGGAGTAGCGCTACAACATCATTTCCATTCAAAAAAACTAACCAAACATTCATCTTGTTGTGGCTATAAGTCGCTGCCGGGATTTTCTCCACGACAGAGCGAATGGCCTCCAATGTATCTATGTCCGTAGCCATTCTTGATTTCGGAGACTACAATTTCAAACTCGGTGCAGCGGCTACATCACGGCTCTCGGCCACGCCTTCTGTTTGTTGGTTGGTCCGGCGTACTTTCTGCCGAGGTAAACGGGGCAGAGCTCCGAGTGATCAGACTGAGTACTGAAGCGAAATGAAATTAAGCGGAAGTACGAAGGCTGGCGGAGTCAGGCTAGTTCAAGACGATGTGCCCTATCGATTACAACGGGATAAGTAAAAGTTGTCTTCCCTCACCAGCCTAGAAATCAAACCGGAGACGAATTCTGTTGCTCTCCCTTTCTCCCCACCTTCCGGAACCCTGACAATCTTTATGTTGTTGTGCCTGGATCTCCCCTCGAGATCCAATAACATAGCCCACAGTCTATTTTCTTCCCGCAGCTCAGAAACATAGCCTAAATTTCAACTGCATGAATCCGCTGCTCATGGTTCGCCACTTGGATTTTCGGTGGTGGATACCCTCTAAGTGAGCGTCTGCTGAGCGGACAAAAGATTTTGGAGACTCAGCTCAAACTTGTCAAACCGTTCGGTATGACTGGAAAAGCTTGTTTGACATTTTTTGCCACGAGTGGAAGTTCATCTTCCTCTTCAACTGAGGACATATCTAAAGGGCCTTTCACACTGATCGCGGCAAACCGCGAGGTTGCGCTAGGTTGAGCGAATGGCCAGAAATTGTGTTTGCGCTTTCCGCAGGGTTCAGTGCAAACTAGGGCGGCACCCCATAATTCTGGTTCCCAGTGTTACAATTACAAGGGAACCTTCTCCATAGTACTGCTCGCAGTTGTGGATGCAATGTACCCTTTCAGGGTAGTTGACATCGGCGCCTTCGGCTAAAGCAGCAATGGCGGGACCCTTGCAGCTTCCAGCATCGGAGAGGCCTTGCGGGAAGGCACACTTGGCCTCCCTGAGGATGCGGTCATCCCTGGCGCGGAACACCTGGAACCAATGCCTCATGTTTTTGTGGGAGATGAGGCTTTCCCCCTTAGGCAAGTTATACTTCGATGTATATGAAGTACATGTGAAACCTTGATTATTCACGATTCACAATGTTTTAGGATTCTGAAAAGCACTGTGTTAAACTTTATCATTTAGTATTAATTTTACTGAAATGTTGCATCTACATATATCCATGTTTTTTGTCCTTCATTATAATTTTGCGAAGGAGGAATTTGCTGAGGCCCTATCCTGGAAGGGACCTCACCCACCCACGGAGGAATTTCAACTACCGCCTCTCACGTGCCAGAAGACTAGTTGAGAATGCCTTCGGGATTCTTGCTGTGCAGTGGAGGATCTACCATCGCATCATTGGGGTAAGCCCTGAAAATACAGATGCCAGTATTAAGGCAACAGTGGCTCTTCACAATTTTCAGTGGTGGAACTCTACAGTAGACCCTTCCAGCCCATCAGATAACATCCCTGCACTGCAGCATGTGAGAAGAGTTGGTGCCAAGAACTGCACCCAGGAGGCCGTTACAACGCAGGAAGCATTCAAAGCATACTTCTCCACTGCTGCTGCAGCATTACCACCGAACACAGAAGCCTAAGATCTGCTGCTGCCCTTCTCAAATAAACAAAGGCTCCTTTAAGGGCCACTCCCTTATTCATAAACGAGCTGGTTTCTAAGTATCTACATGAAATGTCCACATGAAATTAATGGATAACTATAGTTATTATAATCATTAATCTTTGCCTCATCACATCAATAACTCACCCACCAGCGTAAAACACACACACACACACACACACACACACACACACACACACATTTACTTCAATACCTACAACATCTGTGTATATATGAGTGTGTTTGTGTGTGTAAATAGTACACTTAACAAGATTTTGTTTTTGAAACATCTGGATCAAGTGGATCACATGGAAGTGAAAATGGAACACCAAGGATACGTAGTGGTGAAAAAATACTTTATTAAAACTATTAAATATATATATCTGATGAACTCAGTTCAGAACTGAAGTCACTTTCAGATAATTGAAACAGCTGAAGAAAAAAAATAACTATTTCATTGATTCCCGAAGATATTTTGAATTGGTTTGCCCCTTCAATTGCCTTCTATGTCAATGAGGGAAAATAAAATGTTCACACCAGATACTGAATTCATTTATCTGTTTTGGCTTCATCAAAAATATGCACATATTCGTATCAGATCTGCAGAACAAATTTGAATGTGCTCACACTGTTCTCTGAGTTTACTCTAGCTAAACTAACGTAAAAGCAACCTAAAAAAACTTTTCAATCACACTGAATGTTATAAACTCTGAAAGTGTGTGTGTGTGTGTGTGTGTGTGTGTGTGTGTGTGCATGCTTGTTTAGAATGTAACAAACTGTTGAAATATCAAAAACAATTAAAAAAACTGAAAACTAAAAAGAACATACAGTAACCTTACTGCTAATTGCTGATGAAACATTCTCCCTAAGAGAACTCTGCCCTGTGCAGAATGTTGAGAAACTCCATCTGAACCTCATTCTTCCTCTCCCTTTGCAGATTCCTCAAGCGTGGGGCCAAGCTTAACAGGAAAAGCTCCTCCTCGTCCCTGGTCTGCCTTAGAAGCTTCATCACATCCTCCTCAAATTCATCTCTCTTTCCCTGTCTTCGTCTTTTCCTACTGCCCTCTGGAGCCTGGTGTGCTGTATTGGAGGCCTGAAGTGATGTACACAGAGCCTGGGGTGTTGTAGGGGGAGGCTTAGATGTTGCAGGGGGAGCCCATGGAGTGGGCACTGATGGGCAACCTTCAGGGGCCAGAGACTAAGGGTCAGATGAATTCTGAACTGGCAGTTCAGAGGGTTGAACCTCAGTTCAATTTAGGGTTACAGTGTCTGATGGGCGGGGGAGGGGCTGGAGGGGCTGTGACCAAGGCAAGGGCTGGAACATTGGCAAGGGCGGGGGCAAGTTTGAAGCTGTGGGCCGCTCTCGAACATGAGGCTCCGAAAAGCTCATGATGGCAAAGTACTTCCATGCTGTTGTGTTTTCTGCCCCTGCACTGCTTTTTTTTCCCTGATGTTTTTCCTTTCCTTGATATATCTGTCGCGCAGGTTTTTCCATTTCATTTACATTCCTCCTCTGAAGACAGTGAAGAAAATAAGGTAATGAGTTTGCATTTGTTTGGGACGCTATGCATGAATGGGTTAAATGAGAAGTGGTGAGTCAGTTGTTAAAAAAAGTATTTTACTGTAAACTCCACATTGACCTGTATAATAAACTACTCTAACGGTATTGCTGAAAACATTGTGTCTTGCTCTTTAGAGCAAGAGCTAGGCTGCATGTGTCCACCCATCTGTATCATAACAAGCCTCAACAATTTCGTTAGCTACACAAGAGGATGCCTAGATACAAACCAAATGAGGGACAAATAGTTTGTTTGTGTGGGACAATGTGGGACACTTTGCCAAAGCTAAAAGGTGGTACAAAAATTCTTATGAATGAGCATTGTGATTCTGTCTCTTGGTTTGTATATCCCCATGCTTACCCTGTGGCTGATTTAGTATCACACAATATGCTAGAGTTGGGACAGGAACATGCTTAATATGAGCACTTGGCCACTTTGCACAGAAACAACTGAACAATTTGGTGTCTGAACAAAATTTCATTGCCTCATCTGTTTGTCCCATGACACAATCATGAAGGTAGCAGGCATCATTTGCTTTTCATCTGACTCATGCCAAAATAAATATGCATTACAACAAAAATGAAAGTTATATTTTCCATCATCATTATAAAAGGCAATAACTGCACAAGCAAAGATAACAGTCATTTGTTAAAGCTGAATGATTCGGGGAATGTGCTACGGAAGCGAGCTTAAGTGCCGCATTTGAACACAAAAGCCTGTCAATAGAGAATCTATTTTGCGAGCAACTGGTGAAATGTTCAACGTTATCGTGTTAAAAAAATATTACGGTGCGTTTAATTCACAGTGTCTTAAGGTATCCAACCACAGCCCAGACACAGATTCCACCTGCATGACTGTCACTGCCGAGCTACCGCAGTAAACTTTAAAACTTGGCCAGTTTATATCCTAGTTTGTCTCATGTATTGCCAGTTTAACGTTACATTGCGGTTACTCATTGCTGTCCTCTTCAATAATGAATTTGTTCCTTCAGGGCAGGACTCAAAGGACATTCATTTTTAGAAATACAAACCATTTTCCTCGGCGCAATGTCAATGTTGAAATTATTTTCAACCTGACTCTTGAACATCATTATGTGAATTTAAACAAGTCACAGTAGCCCGCATAAAGATCGTCATCAAGATCTTTGACTTGTTTATTTATACTATATACCCGAGATGTAGGTCTATGATATTTAAACCACCGTGCTCCACTGCTGTAGGTAGGCTACTGTGGTGCATCGACAATTTTATTATTGTCACTAAAACTGAATCCGAGGAAAAATAGCGAGACGCTCAGCTGCACCGATGGCCTCTCGCAATGCAGAGCGCCTCGCAATCTGCGGTCCCACGCAGCTCAACAGATAATCAAATTCCCCCTTCTGCTGTCTGAAATACTACTGGAAGGCAGAGTCGTCCAGCCGCAGCTCTTGGACGAGACGGTGGTACTCTCCATGCTCTTTCTGACTGCGGCGCATGGGATGCACCCAGTATCTTCTCCTCTTCCTCTTCCTCCGGGATTGCATCATGGCAATCTTCACAATTGCTTGCAGGGCTTCCAGCTGATCCATGGTCTCTATACTGGCCTGGCTAGCGAGGATTTTGATTTCTATATACTCAAAATGAATGGGAGTTTTACTTTAAACCAGATATGTCGAGAAAGTTAATTTATGCCAATTCTGAAAACGAGCGGGACATAATAATAGACTGAAGAGGCATGATTTGCGACCATTCAAACACTTGTGTCCAATTTATTCAGCCTGACTGGACAATGATATTTGAATATACCTACATACAACACCATAGCCAAACTACCTATTGATAAGCCCATTATTTTTGCTGTCAGAGGTTTTAATTTTACTGTATGATGATTGATTTGTGCAAGGTTTTCTAATGTCACCTTTGCTATACATTGCACTTCAATGCGCGCTCACCATTATTAAAAGTCCAACGCTTCCGGCATTCCAGAGTGGGGTGTACATCTAGTGGAAACACCCATCAGCGGCCGGCGTCCATGAGCGTCAGCGAATTCGCATTGCGCCGCGCCACTGCAGTGTGTTCCTACCCTTAGACAACCTAGCAAATGGCTAAGCAGGGGGCTCTATAAATACATAGAGGGTAATGACACACAGGTGGAGAACATCAGGAAATTAACCAGGAAGAACTATGAGGGTGTGGTAAAGGTAAGCAAACAATAATACAATAAACATGAAAATAACAAAAACAACAATGAAGGTACAGAAATGAACCTGGTAACTACAAAGTACATAAAATAACAAACACAATGATGTAGGCATTGTAATAAATGACCAAGAATATACACAGAATGAACTGAAACTAAATACATATATGGAAACTGAAACAGACTAAAAACTGAGGGCATGAAACAAGACACGGGGTGGAATCTAAAGAAAACTGACAGATGAGGTAAATACTGATGGCGTGACAATGGTACTGTCTTACAGAAAAGGATGGCAACGCCTCTGGCTTTGGATGTAAAAGGCGATTGAAAAAACTGTGAAATCTGGTTAGCCCTGAGTTTCCTCTGCTGAATGGCTTCATCGTACATTTCTTGCAAAAATATAATATCAGATTTAGTTGACTTCAAGTGTGCAAAGACTTTGCTTCACTTTTTGGGTGACCTACCCCGCGAACAGTTCAAGAGACAAAGAATAAGGAGTCAATAATGTTATTCAATTTACATAATAATGAAAGATAAACTTAATCAAACTGGTAGCCAACAACCATAACCAACAAAAAATAGGACCTGTAGCTCACCGGCCAACCAGATCAAGTTGAAGCATGGTTTTAGGTAGCAAGCCGTGCAGCCGTGATTTGCACGGCCTGTTTTTTGGATGACGGCTTACGAAATTACTTCCAGGCCGTGCACAACATGGCAAGAAATTACGTCGCTAAAAACCGGTTCAACGATCGATTTTTATCTCCGACTGATATCGCAACGCCTGATTTATTGATTTATTTTTGCAGCCAGCATGCCACGGCTGCCAAATCGCCAGCCAAGCACTGATTGCTCCAGCACTGAACACGTCACCAAACTGGCTGATTTACATACTCGGAGAGCAATCGAACCCGGCGAGATTTTTATTCTATAGTGGAAATCGGCGCTGCGGCACGCATGCACTGTAGCCTGGGAATAGAGTGGGCGTGCGCCAACCAATCTTCGTGACCAGCGAAATGGTCAAAATATTTACAAGTTACTATCTCTCAGAATGGAGAAGTGAAAGTGCAAGGATTCTCAGGCTGATCTTAGTGACAGGAAAAAAAAATCACGAAACGATTCTTCAGTTTTTCTCTGAGACTAAGTTGAGTATTTTTCCATTATTTTCACAAAATGCGGGCTCTAATTGTAACGGACGTCGTGAAGAGCCAGTCTGTGATAGGCCATCAACAAACCATGGCATGAGCATGGAGGCACATGTGTTTTTGTCTGTATAGTAGGGATGGCTACGAGTTTTATGTTTTTCCAGATCGACTGATAATCTGAAGTACTCTAGGGTGGATCGAATCCTCGCAGAGTGAAGACTACTTTGAAAAGGCATCTTCAAGTCAAAAATCAGTGTTCAGTAATATATCTGATGCATGGCATAATGCTCATTTTCAATCTAAACAGGCACAATTTCCATTTGATATAAAAAAATGTATTCACAACTAACAAAACGTTGTCACCATAAAAAGCATTAGCCTATATGATTGATTTGATATAGCTAATGCAAAGGCGTGAACCATAGAACATAGCTTGTGAAATTCTCCTTTCAGATGGGATCACAGCGGTCTCTTGTGCTACTGAACGTTGTCATACTACTGTAAATCTGCACTTTCACATTTTATGGCGTAGGATTCAATTACCGTGGTATTACTGAAATTGCAGTGTATAGAAAAACCAACTGTCAAGAGAATGAAGCTTAGTTTCATGTATATTAGCCTACTAGTAATTTGAATGTGACCAAAATCAAAAAGAAAAAATGTATTCCTGCAAGACATTTGTGCAGAAACTGCTGAAATTAAACAGTCAATTCGGACGCTTTCAGTGACCCAATTATCTTGATAGTGGAGAGAGAACAGGCAGTGAATGGGTCGTGTGCAATTTATGATTTCATTGATCTTTGCGTCTTTGGATACATTTCGGCTGTAAAGCCGTATTTATATATATTTACCGATCTCGGTCTTTCCTTCCCTGAAATCTGACGTTTGTTTTTATCATGCAAAAAAAAAAACCAAATTGGAAAAAAAAAACCCGTGACTGGCGACAAAAAAAAATAAATGGAAGAACTGATTAATTTAAATAAACAGCACGATAAGTGTAGTGCAGTGATCATTAAACTTTGATTAGCATAATATAATGTTCCTGATTGGCTTCATTTTTTTACTAAGTACTTCACGTACTTATCTATGCTTAGCTTCTTTAGCCATAGTGAAATAGTCATGTCTGATCTTCGAGCTACTTCAGGCGGGCCCCTGGGCTTGTAAAACTGGCGCTCGACCACAGAGCCAAAGAGATTTTCAACGCAACTCAATCTAGGTTGCTTGCACCAAATCACATCAAGAGTAAACTGAGGTACCAACTTTCTCTGGAAAGGCTTGATCAGTTGATCAGACTATCATATAACAAGTTCCTATTGAGTATTTTCCTTTCCAGTGGGCCCAAGAGAATTACATGGAAAATCCTCACAGACGGTATTGAGTTACGTTCTTACAATGGTCTTGACTGGTTAGCACAACCAAGTCACTTACCCAATTGTAGTACATTACAGGTATATGAGATGTTTTTGTTTCAATATATAGGATTCACAGAGAGTACAAAATAGTTAGATGCATGACCTGCAAATAATAATGTAATACATACCTACTTAGTCTCTCCAGTGAGGAGATTTAATACTTTGTTAGTGTATGTCATATTTTGCTTTCTGTCTAGGCTATACAATAAAATTGTGCTGCTTACTGCTACTGCCTACGTTTATGATGTGTAGAATTTATGTTCTTTTGTAGTAAGTCGCACATAAAATGACAATTTTTTTGCCTGGCTAAAGGCTGCTGTTGCCGGCTAAATATTGCACACCCTGTAATTGTGTTTGCACACCCTGTTACTCATGTTCTGCCTAATACTCTGAGTTGAAGGGATAAATGATGCATAGTTTTTATTTAATATTGTACACAGTATGATTACAGTAATTTCATAATATATTGCAAACATGTTATATTCAATCAGTTTGAGTAATTTAATTCACACAGAGTCCCCTATTTGAAGCCATTTTGGTATCGTATTATTTTTTGCCATCAAACTCCTTGTCCAGAGGAGGATTAAGATGGTCATAGGCTAAAACCCCCCCTTAAAATCATTATGAACTACTGTTGCGCTCAAAAGTTTACATCCCCTAGCTGTATTTATTATATTTTCCATTTATTTTGAAAATATGACTCATCATGCAACAAACTTGTCATTTATTTAAGGTTTTCATCATGTGAAGTCATTTATCATCACATAGGTGTTACGCTCCTTTTTAAATCATAATGCCAACCTGAATCATCGAAGTTTACATACCCTTGAATGATTGACCATGTTATATACAGTACCAGTCACAAGTTTGGACACACCCACATTTTTCTTACAGTATATGTTAAATACTAAGAAGCTTTTATTTTGCAAAAAAAAGATTTAATTCTTGAATCCATCAAACTAACCACCATTTGTTGTCATATTTGCACCGCATTCTCACATTTTTTTTAACAAGGGCAGTCATATGACGATAATGAATTTGCAGCTGCATGGCTGTCTAACTTCCCAAAGGCGTGCTGCACTTGAGGTGTGCTTTTCATCAACCGCTTCATCCAATAAGTTCCAAAACCACTTGACTTAAATTCAGCTGTTGGAAAATAGGAGGAGTTTAATTGTCTGTTTACCTTGCAAAATATGGCTTCTTTGAGAATTCCAAAATTTTGGACACTATTCAAACAAGTAAATTATTCTCTTTTCACTTCTGACTGTTTACCTTTTACAAGATTCCACTTGAGATTATACAGAGGAGTTAAGCCATTTAAATTTCTCTAAAAACAGAGTGCTGTGACATTAGCAAAGCGTGTCCAAACTTTTGACTGGTATTGTAGACACAAGGTGACAGGCTCAGGTTTAAATGGCTATTAAGGGTTAATTTTCCACACCTGAGGCTTTGAAACAAGGTAGTTCAACTTTTTAAAGCTGGGAAAGGATATAAAAAGCTAGCTGGTAGCCATTATTGCACCAGTCCCCAAAAAACAGCCTAAATTATGCCAAACAGAACCTTGATACACCTCAGAAGTTTTGAAACACTGTCATTTGGATTGATGAGACAAAAACAGAACTTTATGGTCACAATCATGAGTGCTATGTTTGGATAGCAGTCAACAAGCCCCATGGTGAAAAATATATATATTCCCACTGTAAAGCATGGTGGTGGCTCTCTGATGTATTGGGGGTGTGTGAGCTCTATAGGCACAGGTAATCTTGTGAAAATTGATGGCAAGATGAATACAGCATGCTATCAGAAAATACTGGCAGTGAATTTGCATTCTTCAGCACAGAAGCTGCGCATGGGATGCACTTGGGACTTTCCAGCATGACAATAATTCAGAGCACAAGGCGAAGTTGACCCTCCAGTGATTACAGCAGAGAAAGGTGAAGGTTCTGGAGTGGCCATCACAGTCTCCTGACCTCAATATCATCGAGCGCTTTGGTAAGATCTCGAACGTGCAGTTCATGCAAGATGACCAAAGAATTTCCAGGAGTTGGAGGCATTTTGCAAGAAAGAATGGGCAGCTATACCACCTGAGGGAATAAGGGGCCTCACTGACAATTATCACTAAAGACTGCATGCTGTTATTGATACTAAAGGGGGCAATACACAGTATTGAGAACTGAAGGTACGCACACTTTTGAACAGGGTTTATTTCATTTTTTTCCCTTATTACCATGTTTTATTTGATGATTGTGCCATCCTACATGACCTATAGTTGGATATGAATCCGATAAGAAATAAAAGAAATGTGTTTTGCTGGGCCATTCATGTTTTCTTTGAAAAATGTTTCCTATTTTACAAATTCAGCCAGAGTATGCTAACTTTTGAGCACAACGGTAGTAAGCTTTTTACCACTTTGTCTTAAGTGCTTTTGATTTTATATTACCAAATTAATTAAATGTTCACAGGTGAATTTTTAAAAATAGAGTTTGCAAGTTCTTCCTGTGTTCATGTAGGTACTCCAGTTTCCTCCCACAGCTCAAAAACATGCATGCTAGGTGAACTGGTATGAGTGCGTGAGTTAATGGTGTGCGAATCCTACAACAGACAGGAACAGGTACATTCCTGCCTTTGTCCCACAGTTGGCCAGGGTAGACTCCAACTCCCCTGAGAATTTGATGAGGAGGAAGCGGTTGAGATAATGGGCAGATTGTACACCAATATAACAGGCTAACCTATCAGAATAAACCTGACCATCTTTTTCTATATATATTTCAGTGGCGGCTCGTGAAGTGGCAACTGGGGAGGCACAAAACAATCCCTTAAAATTAATGATTGGTCACGACCTGTTTTCAATCATTCATTTAAAGTACCATTACAGAAACTCCATAAACTCTCATCATTACCAGGTGTGGCCAGTTTTCATTTATAACGCATACCGATTACGACTCTGGACTTCTCGCACTTTTCTTTACTCAGCGGTTGGAAGCAATGCATGTGTTTCGCTATCGTTAAAATGAAATTAGATCATTTGAAACGTCTTTATGCAATTACATTGCTTCCAACCCCTCCATGCACAAGGGCTTCGATTCCGTGCGAGAATCTCTTACATAGCCTATGCATTGATTGAATAATTGCTGACTACAGCAGAGGAACGTACATATGCATCTTAAACTCACACCGAATGTGTGAGAGTTGACAGGTATGCCTTATAAATGAAAACTGGCCACACCTGATAACGTTGAGAGTTTTTGGAGTTTCTGTAATGGTAATTTAAATGAATGATTGAAAACAGGTTGTGTCCAATCATTAATTTTAAGGGATTGTTTTGAGCCTCCCCAGTTGCCAGTTCATGAGCCGCCACTGATATATAATATACAGCACCCTCCATAATATTTGGCACCCCTGGTTAACATGTGTTAAAAGCCTTAAAATAAATTCAATTTTTATTGCAGAAGCATACTCTCACACTGAAAATTGTAGAACAATGTAACCTTCAACTCAAGTGAATTTTAAGGGAAAAAAAAATTCCTGACTAAGAAATAATTATTTTTCATAAAATCACCTGTTCCACAATTATTGGCACTCCTAACAATTCCTAGGAAATAAATGTAATTGAAGTATTTCTGTCATTTCTACAGTAGTTTACAAAGTTGATCAGAGTATCTAGGAACATTTAATTAGTAATTCATCACTTCCTGTTTCCCTGGGGTATAAATATGATGTGACACAGAGGCCATTTCTCTTATCCACTCTTCAACATGGGAAAGACAAAGGAACACACCATTCAAGTAAGGCAGATGTGTGTCGACCTTCACAAGTCAGGCAATGGCTACAAGAAAATAGCCACTTGCCTGCACCTGCCCATATCTACTGTCAGAGGAATCATGAGGAAGTTTAAAACAACTGGAACAGTGGTAAACAAGCCTGGACGAGGACGCAAGGTTATTTTGCCACCACGCACAGTGAGGAGGATGGTAAGAGAAATAAAAAGTTCTCCAAAGCTCACTGTTAAAGAATTGCAACAAATGGTAGCATCTTGGGGTCACAAAGTCTCCAAAACAACCATCAGGCGCTATCTACATGCCAACAAGCTGTTTGGGAGGCATGCACGGAAAAAACCTTTTCTCACTCACAATCATAAATGCAAACGTCTAGAGTTCGCTAAGCGGTACTGGGACTTCAACTGGGACCGTGTGCTTTGGTCAGATGAGACCAAGATAGAGCTTTTTGGCAACAAACACTCTAAGTGGGTCTGGCGGAACACAAAAGATGAGTATGCAGAAAAGCACCTCATGCCCACTGTGAAGTATGGGGGGGAGGATCGGTGATGCTGTGGGCCTGTTTCTCTTCCAGAGGCCCTGGGAACCTTGTTAGGGTGCATGGCATCATGAACAGCTTTGAAATACCAGGACATTTTAAATCAAAATCTGGTGGCCTCTGCCCGAAAGCTGAAGATGGGTTGTCACTGGGTCTTTCAGCAAGATAATGACCCTAAACATGTGGCCAAATCTACACAGAAATGGTTCACCAGACACAGAATCAAGCTCCTCACATGGCCATCTCAGTCCCCAGACCTCAACCCCATTGAAAACCTGTGGAATGAGCTGAAAAGGAGAGTGCAGAGGAGACGACCCAGGTCGCTGGATGATTTAGAGAGATTGTGCAAAGAGGAATGGTCGATGATCCCTCTTTCTGTATTCTCCCATCTTGTGAAACATTATAGGAGAAGATTAGGTGCTGTTTTGTTGGCAAAAGGGGTTGTACAAAGTATTAACATCAGGGGTGCTAATAATTGTGGCACACATGATTTGATGTAAAAAAAATTATTTCTTAATGTGGGATTTTTTTCCCACTGAATAAATGCACTGAATTAAAGGTTGGATTTTCCTCTTTTTTTTTTTTCATTGTGGTCCTATATTATTTAGAAAAAAACTGAATTTATTAGAAGCTAAAGAACACATCTTAACCAGGGGTGCCAATAATTATGGAGGGCGCTGTATATATATATATATATATATATATACACACACACACACACACACACACACAGCACTGGCTACTTCATTTGGTGCACCTTGCTAGTAGGCAAGATAGGCTTGGTTGCCCTCGGGGCAGACGGTCACAAAATCAATCAAAAAACATTTTATAGAATGGCAAAATGTATTTTCAGTTTTAAAAATTGCATAGAGAATGGAAAGATTCATTGTTAGTAAACTGTGTAGAAAAATAACCTGTACATAACATTCTTGTTGGATTCAACAAAATGTATTCATTATAAAGAGTCAAGCTGACCAGCCAATTAGCAAGGATAAGAGCTTCCAAAAATTAGTTTAGCCAGATAATTTTAGCTTTCAGCAACAACAATCTGCATATACTTCAAAATCTGGGGCAATCTGGATATTTGCTAGCAAAATTACAAATTCTACGGAAAGATGACAAGTGTTAAAGACTAAATGTTTCATTTTGTACAAAGTCAACCGTTCGCCAGTTCCTTTCAAGGTAAAATGGACTGCATTTATAGAGCGCTTTCTAGTCACATGACATGACCCCAAAGTGCTTTACATTTATGCCTCACATTCACCCTGATTGCGGAGGCTGCCATGCAAGGCGCCACCCTGCACATCAGGAGCCAGTGCCTTTTTTAAGCCTGCCAGCTGTCTGCCATATACAGCTGAGCTGTCTAGTAAGGGGCTGAACTACGTTATATTGGGCGAATCATGCTAAATTAATTGGTCTTTATCTATACTACTAACCACTGTCACTTACGGCCTCTCTTGTTCAGTTCTTCATTGAGAAAATTTGTTCATCGATTTTTTTTTCCCCATGATTGATTACATTACTTAGACATAAAATACGGAACAAATGGTGTTCCCTACTGATTCTTCAAGGAACGTAACAAATGATTTCCAATTACGGAACGATTCCTTGAAATATGGAAGGGGTGGCAACCCTACCACAGCCCCCCCTTCCCCCCCGACTCATCATGCTTTACTGGAGAATTCATTTAGTGCCATAAATGGCCAACACACAAATCCTAAGGTGAACTGGCATACGCACTCCTAGACACAGACTAAACTACAGTCATTCCTCTACATTTATTCAAGTGGTTGGACCGCCACTGTTTACAAATTACCACCACATCACAGCTAGATTAAATGAGAAATAGAACATTATAAACAAAACAATACAAACAAGTAGAGGACCCAGTGCATAGAAGAAGCCCTGGAAATGATCAAAAAACCACTATCACTTGAACCAAAACTAAGATCAACAGGGATGGAAGTGGAGAGAATACCAAATATTACCCTCTGGCCTCTGCCACCACTGCCACAAAACAATTACAAAGAAAACACTGTACCATGAACAGCAAAGCAACAGAGTTCCCTTTCAGCTTTCACAGTTCAACTGCATGCTGGTAACCCCCTCTTTTACTGAGACAAAGTCACAACATCCTTACTGAATCACAAACCACTGTACAATACATTAAACTGTGAATAAAACAAAGTCATAATAAACACAGCAGCAGCTGCAACAGCAGCACATAATAACAGCAAAGAACAGCAGCAGAACAATGAACAGGTACTTATTTATCACGGCTAATGGAGCTGTAAAATAGAACCAGCCTTAAAAATTAACCTGTGTAATATGCGTGAAATTTGTGGAATAAAATTCCCTGGGAAAGAGTTCCATATCCAACCTCCACTTTTCTCGGCCTTTTAATAACCATAACGATTTTAAAAGGGGCACAAATATTTTGGGGGTTTCATTAGTGAGAAGGGGGTATATAATTTAATATCAATATTGCAAATGCATATGCTACGCCTGCCCTAGAAACCCGGCGTGTCATCAGTAACATGGCTATCGGCCAGTGTCAGCACCAGAACTGGGATTCCGAGGGGGGGTGGGGGGTACAGGCACATCCCATTTTAACAACAAATAGTCCTGCAGGCTAGTTGTCAATCATTTTCCTTTATTGACACATTTTCAGATCATAGTAATTATCTAGTGGCAATTGAAGACACTGCTTCATTCCCCATGCGATCTGACAGCGAGAAAATAATGGGCTACATTCAGTTCAGAAAAAATAATGCACTTATAAACAGGCCTTTGCTTTATGAAAGACAAACTGCTCTGGAACTTCTGTGCTACTTTATCGGTACATCAGGTGATCTAACCTGTGCCTCATGATCGTTTGAGTTGTTGAAATGAAATAAAAGACCGTTTGCAACACTTTTGTGCAATTTTCAATTACGCTGATATACAGCCCCAATTCCGAAATAGTTGGGACAAAGTGTAAATTGTGAATAAAATCAAAACGCACTGACTTTCAAATCACACCAGCCAGTATTTTATTCACAATAGAACAGAGATAACATAGCATATGTTGAAACTGAGAAATTTTACAATTATATTCACAGAATGAGCCCATTTCAAATTTGATGGCTGCTACAGGTCTCAAAAAAGTTGGGACAGGGGCCTGTTTACCATGGTGCAGCATCTCTTCTTCTTTATAACACAGAGTGGAGGCATTTAGGAGTCAAGTTTCTTGAGTTTAGCCATTGGAATTTGATCCCATTCAGGTTTACAGGCTTCCAGCTGCTGGAGAGTTTTGGGTCTCCTTTGATGGACTTTTCATTTAATTATGCGCCAAATGTTCTCAATCGGTGAAAGATCAGGACTGCAGGCAGGACAGTTCAGCACATGGACTCTTCTACTACGAAGCCATCCTGTTGTAATTGTTGCAGTATGTGGTTTTGCATTGTCCTGCTGAAATACACAAGGCCAACAAGAATGTCAAATTTGGACTCGTCTGACCACAGGACACTTTGCCACTTTGGTACAGTCCATTTTAAATGAGCCTTGGTCCACAGAACACGGCGGCGCTTCCGGATCATGCTGAACAATGGCTTCCTTTTTGCATGATAGAGTTCTAGGTGGCATCTGTGGATGGCACGGCGGACTGTGTTTACAGACAGTGGTTCCTTGAAGTATTCCTGGGCCCATTTAGTAATGTCAATGACAGAATCATGCCGGTGAGTGATTCAGTGGTGTCTGAGGGCCCGAAGATCACGGGCATCCAGTAAAGGTCTTCGGTCTTGTCCCTTACGCACAGAGATTTTTCCAGTTTCTCTGAATCTTTTGATGATGTTGTGCACTGTTGATGGTGAGACCTTCAAAGCCTTTGCAATTTGACATTGAGGAACATTGTTTTTAAAGTATTCCATAATTTTTTTTACACAAGCCTTCACAGGTTGGAGAGCCTCTGGCCATCTTTACTTCTGAGAGACTCAGCCTCTTTAAGACATCCCTTTTAAAGCCAATCATGTTACACACCTGCTAATTACACTTGCTAATTAAGCTGATTCAGCTGATTCTCTTATATATTAATTGCTTTTTTCAGACCTTTTTAGGTTGCCAGCTGTATGTCAGTAACCCATTGTTGTCACTTTGCGTCCGGCCGCGTCGTCAGCGTCGGCGTCGTCCGTTTAAAGCCGTATCTCAAAAACGGTCTGATTAATTTTTTTAAAATTTAAGGATATGATCAAATCAGTCATCAAGTTAATGCCCGAGCAAAATTTTTTTGATTGAATCGTTCGTTTAGACTTGGCGGCCATTTTTATGTCCATTTTTTTTTTTTAATCGCAGCAATGGAATCAGTATCGTGATCTGCTTCAACAGTGTAAACAGCGTTTTGATTGAATCGCTCCTTCATAGCGCCACCTAGGCAATGTGTCTGGACTTCATCATTTTTCGGGGTGTTTTGTGCTATAACTCTCTTAATATAGCATTTAGAGCTTAGGTATGTATGAGGCACCTATAGGGAATCAGGTATGCTGAACATTGTGAGTCAGTCACATTTGACCTTGGGCCTCAAGGTCAAATGGCAAAAATGTGCTATAACTCTCTTAATATAGCATTTAGAGCTTAGGTATGTATGAGGCACCTATAGGGAATCAGGTATGCCGAACATTGTGATTCAGTCACATTTGACCTTGGGCCTCAAGGTCAAGGCCAAATAGTAAAAATCTGCTATAACTTGCTTAATATGACATTTAGAGCTTAGATATGTATGAGACACCTAAAGGGAATCATGTATGCCAAACATTCTCGGTTGTTCGAATTTTACCTTGAGCCTCAAGGTGAAGGTCAAATGGCAAAAATGTGTTATAACAGCTTAATGTGGCATTTAGAGCTTAGGTATGTGTGAGGCACCTATAGGGAATCATGTACATTCTTGGCAAGTTGAATATGACATTGGGCGTCTAGATCAAATTGCAAAAATTGCTATAACTTGCTGAATATGGCAATTATAGCTCAGGTATGTTTGGAGCATCTATAGGAAACCATGTATGCTGAACATTCTTAGGCAGTCAGTCAAATTTGATGCTGGGCCTCAAGGTCAAGGTTATATGACAAAAATGTTCCATATTTGTTTAATATTGTTTGTAGAGCTTAGGTATGTATTGGGCACTAATAGCAAATCATGTATGCTGGTGGTTTTCTACATATTGGATTTGACCTTGGGCAACAAGGTCCAGGTAATGACAAAATGGCCTAAAAGTCATTTAATGTTGGCTTTAGATCTTCTGTATATACTGGATACTAATGAAAAATCATGTATGCTGATCAAACACACCATATTGGATTTGACTTTGGTCTTCTAGGTCAAGGTCATGTGACAAAATCAATATTTTTATTTCCTCGTTTAATAATGTCTTTAGAAATTACTATGTATTAGGCACAAACCTATATATAATTAAAATTTTTACGGGCATTGTAAACGCATGGTCGACCTTTTTTCACGATCAATTGCGGCAATAAAAACTGGTCAAAACTCATTTTCGGATGTTTGTTCATATTAGCATCATGGAATAGAAAGAATAATACCAATCAGACCCACTAGGTGGCAGTGTTGTGTAAAGAAAATCATTGTCTGAAAGCAGAGCAAGAACCAGAAGTGAATTGAGAAGATGGCGCACTTCACAAATTGACAGCAGACAACAGTGAAAGTTCAGGTTAGAAAAAAATCTAATTGTATTTCATGATGTAGACTTCTTAAAGATTATATTTTTGCTAAATGGCAGAAATGTTGCTGTCTGTCACTCATGAAAAAGTGTGACTGCTCATTCGAGTTGCCCGATAATGGTAACTAAAACCCCTTTCTCACTGAGGTGCGTTGGCCCGCAGAAGTGTGCAGATGAAACAGTTCTCTTCTTTTGCAGAGAAGAATTGATTTGAAGAACCGTGAATGGATTCGTAGTGGTACGTGGCCATCACTGCCGAAATTCGCTAAAAAGTTAAACAGGTTTAATTTTTTCGCGGATGTCCGAGCTGGAGCTTTTTAACGGCAATATCGTGTAGACATGTTGCTTTCGCAAGAATTCGTGTTGGCTTGCTGTTGAATCCGCGGACTGACGCTAGTTACTTTTCTCCTGTTGAAGCTGTAACTGCCGGAAACCTTCAGGGCCCTTGGCACTCTAGTTTGCCTGTGTCCCAACTTTTTTAAGACCTGTTGCAGCCAGAAAATTTGAAATAAGCTCATTTTGTGGATATAAATTTAAAATGTCTCAGTTTCAACATTTGAAATGTTATCTATGTTCTATTGTAAATAACATATTGGCTCATGTGATCTAAAAGTCATTGCATTTTGATTTTATTCATAATTTACACTTTGTCCCAACTATTTTGGAATTGGGGTTGTAAATGCACCAAAGTGTGCATCCGAATAAATGATAGTCACCTCACTTTAACGGGGAGCACTAGCAACGTCTGATACTGTAGAGTGTTTTCGGAGTGAATGTATTGTTAATTTAGAAAATGACTGAGTACAAGTCAGGACTAATAATTGTTTTAAAGCGCTGTATCTGTACCCTCCCAAATTCCAGTTCTGGCGCGGACACTGGTGCCGCCGTTAATATGCTATTACCATATATTGCAGCAATAGAAATGAAACTATAAATTCTCTTGACTAGATGTTCGCTTGATGTTTTTACACACGTAAATGTTTCTCTGGGTACCTGAACATCAAGGTAAGCAGAAAAAGTACTGACTTCATTCGATATTGGTCGAGGTTGAATAGAATATCGTTACTCTTTCCATTCCCTGAAATATTATCCGTGAGCCTACTGAGGAGATGAGCTCTGCGGCTACAGCTCAGGATCCCAACGCTGCAGGTGTTTCATCCTCTGTGCCTTGTTGTTGACTCGATGAAGGCTTGAAATATTCTGTCAATTTAGGAATTTATTTTTAGCCCACTTGGCCGACAGGCCCAAGGGGCTTATGCTGTGCTTAGGGTCATTAGTGGTGGTCTGTTGTGCGTGCGTGCGTGCGTGTGTTAGTGCGTCCACAATTGTTGTTTCAGCGCTATACAGCTTTCAGTTTTCCATGGATCCTTTTCATATTTTATATGCATATATATAGGCCCAAGATCTAGCCCAAGTTCGATTTTGAGCATGCTGCCATTCTTGGTTTGGCCACCAGGCGGCTTTTTCTGCAAAACTTCAAACAGCTCTAACTCCCTTATTCTATGAGTTAAGATGCTCAAATTTTTAGTTTAGGATGATCTGCCTAGGGTTCATCAAACATCTAATAGGTTTTTGATTTGACCAGATTTTGAGGGTTATATAGGTCAAAGGTCATAAAATGTGCCGATTTCATTTCAGCACCATAGCACCCTCACTTCTCAACGGATCCTTTTCCTATTTTATATGCATGTATATGGGCCCAAGATCTAGCCCTATTTCGATTTTGGGCATACTGCCATTCTTGTTATGGCCACCAGGCGGCTTTTACTGCAAAACTTCAAACAGTTGTATAGCTCCCTTATTCTACAGGCTAAGATGCTCAAATTCTTACTGTAGGTTGTTCTGCCAAGGGTTCATCAAATAAATAATGGGCTCTTCATTTGACCTAAATTTAAAGGTTATATAGGTCAAAGGTCATAAAATGTGCTGATTTCATTTCAGCGCAATAGCACCCTCAGTTCTCAACAGATCCTTTTCCTATTTTATATGCACATATATGGGCCCAAGATCTAGCCCTAGTTCGATTTTGAGCATGCTGCCATTCTTGGTTTGGCCACCAGGTGGCTTTTAGTGCAAAATTCCAAACAGCTCTAGCTCCCTTATTCTACATGCTAAGATGGTCAAATTCTTATTGTAGGTTGTTCTGCCAAGGGTTCTTCATATCTATAATGGGTTTTTGATTTGACCACATATTAAAGGTTATTTAGGTCAAAGGTCATAAAATGTGCCAATTTCATTTCAGTGCCATAGCTCCCTCAGTTCTCAAGGATCCTTTTCCCATTTTATGTGCATATATATGGGCCCAAGATCTAGCTCCACTTCGATTTTGGTCATGCTGCCATTCTCGGTTTGGCCACCAGGCGGCTTTTTCTGCAAACTTCAAACAGCTCTAGCTCCCTTATTCTACGAGCTAAGATTCTCAAATTTTTTGCCCACTTGGCCAAAAGGCCCAAGGGGATTATGCTATCCTCAGGGTCTTCAGTGGTGGTCTGTCGTGTGTCTGTGCTTGCTTGCGTGCGTAAAATTTTGGCTTGTCTGAGCTCTAGCGTCTTCAGTTTTTCACCAATCCTTTTCATATTTCATATGTGTATAGCGTCATAAGGTCTAGACCAACTTCCGTTTTCTGCCCAATCGGACCGATACTTTGGCCAACAGAGGGTGTTCCATTTTGGCCACGTTTGGCCAAGCGGGCGCAGTGGCTTTGCCACTATTTTTACAAGGGTGTTTCATTTTGCAAAGGATCTAAGGTGTTCTGCTTATTGGGTGCATGGTTGTGCTAATTGTGTGTTGTGTTTTGAAAAACCGAGCCCTGTTTTCAAAATTGTGCTTAAGCAATTGAAAAAAACTGTATTAATCATAGGCGTGTTTTGGGTGTAACGTAAAATAACCAATCAGAGTATCATCTCCAATTGCCTTTAAAAACCAGATGTCCGTGCACCTTGGTAAATTGCTATTAAAAGGGTGCATTTGCCTAATAGCAGGAAAGAAAAACTCTGCAGAGGAAAGGGTCTGCGAAGTGCGTGAGCAAACGGTATGGAAACCTCTGCTCGGTGATCTCCATAAATGTAATAAAAACATTTTGTAAATATTGTTCAAAATTGTTTTATTCATATCCAGATGTTAAAATTCATCATGCTGAATTCCTGGGGCTGCATTTGAACTTTACATTACATCACAACTTGTGCATAAAACAAGCCAACGAGGAAAAAAAAAAACTAATTCAAGGTTGCGGGGAAAACATATGATTACGCGCTGGTGGAGAACGACCAAGAGAAATCAAAACGAGTGAAAAAAAACAGCCAGCAAGAAAAAGATTAAATTAATGTTGTTTTGATAAGGCTACCTGAACCTCTTGAATAATGTCTGACAGGAGTGAAAAGAACTTGCTTTCACTTGGCTGATGATTGAAGGTCAAGTCAGATATATGGAAGTAATTTGGATTAATTACCGATGATGACAACAATGTCATCCATGGCTTTTACTGCTACTAAAAAGGCCTGCTTATAAAAGCCATTTCATTTGTCCGCCAAACTCTAAATAATAATAAAGACATTTCAAATGAAAGGAGTTTTATAATAATAGAATTATTTGATAGTAGAAGTGGGACAGATGGGTTGCAGGCACTGTGTACATGAATCAGGTCAGATTCAAAATGGATTTTTCAGATAACTGCAGATAATGGGTCGTCTCATGCGCGGCTTGTGCAAAGATTTGAAGCCCATTTTCAGCACTTCAAACTTTCATTCTGTTATAGTTTGCATTTTGCGCGATGGGATGAAAATCCACACATTGCTGTAGAATTGATATGCCATTGGGCTGCTGGGAGATGGGTACAGTGTAGACATTATTTTTTGAGCTAATCCTGCCACACAAAGTTTTACTAACTAAAACTGCCTATTTGGAAAGCTAGACTCTTCATTTTTGTTTTATAAGTTTGCAGTTTGTATGTTCTTTCTCATCACAAAAAGTGGAATGTGAACATGTCTGGAAAAGCTTCATGGGTAAATGGAACATTGTGCCCGCTAGCCGACACTGTTGCAAGCCATGTCCAAGCTAACGTTAGCAAGAAACCTGCAGATATGTTACCAGATGAAGAGGAAGATGAGCTTCGACTCATTTGGCAGAAAATGTCAAACAAGCTCCTGCAGTCCTTCAACGAACGCTTCGACAAGTTTGAGCAGAGCTGTCAGAACCTCCTGACCGCCCAGAAAGCACTCACTGAGAGGCTGTCTAACACCGAGAATCAAACCACAAACCAGGGGCAGCGAATCCAGGCTATGGAAACATTAGTCGCTGAGCTGCAGCAAGAAAAACAAAAAGACTGCTGTCTAAGCTGTCGGATCTAGAAGGAAGATCGAGGCATAGCGACATAAAAATTGTTGGCGTCCCAGAGGGTGAGGAGAATGGGAGACCAACTGAGTTTGCCAATTTGATTTCTAAGCTTTTATGGGACAACAACTTTGCAAAGCCGGTAGTCATCGACAGAGCGCATTGCATGCAACAGCCCAAACCATCGGAGGGCCCCAGACCTCGTACAATAATTGCAAGGGTGCACTTTGCAAGGAGAAGGAAAAGATTCTGCACCTTGGAAAGCAGAGATTGATCAAATACAGAGGAGGTAATCTGAGCTTGATCTTCCCCAACTACACTGCGGGGTGATGGAGCAGCTCTTGCTTCTCTGTGAGGTGCTGCAACGGCTGAGAAAGAAGGAGATTCGGCTCTTGCTGCGTTTCCCAGCCAGGCTCTATAATCATCACCAGGGGCAAGTGAAAACATTGAACAACCCAACCCGACTGATGCAAAGGACTTTGTAGATAAAAATCTTTAAAAGGTTTCTTTTCATATCATATGTGAAGAGCATTTCAGTGTGTACTGAGTAGACCCATATGGAGTTTTTTCTTTCAAGCTAAGATGGAGCTGCAAGTTAGAGGTGTTTTTTTTTTTCCTTTTTGTTTTTTGGTCAGGTGTCCCAGATGCATATGGGGGAACTCTGATTTGTTTGGGGAAGCACAGGGTGGGGATTTTGTTAACATCTTTGTTAGTTGTTTATCGGTTTTTGACTCACTGGCCGATAGGCAGCGAGTTATTTCGAATCGCGCAGACTCCAGCGTCATAGTTGTGATTGTGGCCACCGGGTGGATTTGCTTCAAATTTGGTATGGAGCTTCCTTGGGACAATGTCTACCAAAATTGTTTGCAGTTTTGAAAAATGTCAATATTTCTATTTTTATCAAATTTTTTTTTGTAATAAAATTTTCCCCATTTACTTACAATGGAAAAATCATTCACAATCATCTGCTATGAAACAGGTGGCCAGATTCACTTCATGTGTGGCATGGAGCTTTCTAGGCACCATATCACTTATGTTTATTTGGAGTTTAGTTGTAATGTGGATCTTGATCCGGAATCTGCGCACTTTGAAATTTCTGCCTGTGCTTAATGATTGGAAGTGGATTGAAGCTCTGTCAGCAATTTGAATGGAGCAATGTCTTCCAAATTTGGTGTGTATGTATCCATCATCAATGCTAATTGCTGGTATAAGTTTTGTTAGGTCAACACTTCTGAATCACAGGACAGATTTTCATTTAACATGGGATTAGATGGCAAAAAGTGACATAATGCCAAAATGGCTTTGAGTTGGGGATACTGTGTGCATTTCATTATTCGAACTGATTAAATAACATGTTTGACGTAAGACATTATTGGCAAGTGTCTTCACAACGTCATGGCTTCCCACACTTGACAAAAGGAAGGACTTGACCAGACTCAGGATTTCACTTGTTCCTCAGTTTTATTTACAGCAAACAAGTTAGGTGAAAAACCTTTAATACAAGGAAAAAAAACCAGTGTAAATAAAGCACATTAGGCAAGTATATTTTAAACAACCATTAACCATTATTTAAATGTAAACCCAGGTAAGTACTGCATAAATTAAACAGAGTAACAGAAACCTAGTCCACATTTTTGAACCATTTTCTTAAATTAAACAGTTTACCTTATGCTTAACCCAAATTTTATACAAAATTATTTCATACAAAAACCTTAGGCATGCATTTCTATCACAATTTTAACTAAACACTCATTTAAATGGAATCAAGCATTTTAAACCGATTTTACTGTAGATCCTAACACACTGTGAACAGAAACACCTCTTTAAACATTTTCAATCTGCATTAATACCATTTATACATTTATTTTTGTAAAACAAGGTTTTAAGCAAAGCAATTTAAACAAGTATTTTATGCTAAACAAAAAGGTGGGTAACCAAAAGAACTGAAATAAGCACAGTACAATTCATTGGCCAATACATAGGCTACAACACAGCCAGCGATCACATTTAAACAGAGTCCAGTGAAGAGATGTGAGCTTACCGGTAGCCCTTTTGATTCGAATCCTTTTCCCATGCGTTTGATGCGTGTTTCTTTAGCGATTGCTTCTGCTGTCCTCAGCTCCGTTGCACACAATCAAATGACTCGTGACGCTTGAATTCATGCCGTGTGCTGCTGATGAGTTCAATCGCGCTCACCTGCGCATAGTAGCACGGCCGCCCTCACATGCAGCACGCAGGCAGCTACACCTCCAAGGCAGACCGCCGCAACAATTATAAAATTACTGCAATATGGATCTTGATCCGGAATTGGTGCGACTTTGAAATTTTGCCCCGTGTTAAGTGATTGGAAGTGGATCAAAGCTCTGTCAGAGTTTTGAGAGGAGCAATATCTTCCAAATTTGGTGTGTATGTATCTATCATCAATGCTGATTGGTGGTAAACATTTTGTTGTGTTTGGTCAACTCTTCTGGATCATAGGACAGATTTTCATTGAACATGGGAGTAGATGGCAAAAAGTGATAAAATGCGAAAATGGCTTTGAGTGGGGAATACTGTGTGCATTTCATTATTCAAACTGATTAAATAACGTTTGACGCAACATACTGTGAAATTACTGTAATCTGGATCTTGATCCAGAATAGGTGCGCTTTTGAAATTTTGCCCCATGTTAAGCGATTGGAAGTGGATCAAAGCTCTGTCAGAGTTCTGAATGGAGCAATGACTTCCAAATTTGGTGTCTTTGTGTCTGTCATCAATGCTGATTGATGGTATAAGTTTTATCCTGTTTGGTCAGTTCTTCTGGATCACAGGACACATCTTCATTTGACATGGGCTGGTGCGAATTAATGCACAGGCTGACCTAGGCTGCAGTCTAGGGGCCCCGGATTAGGCAGACTATTTTTAATTATTTTTCATTTTACCTAGGCAGAAACAAAAAAAAAAAACAACCTCTATTGGCCAATAAAACAAATATACAGCTGATTGGATATATGTGATGTCTCATCTATCCAGTCAGCTGCAGTGGTCAGTTATTTTGTCAGTTATTTTGATTAACATCACTGCTTTTGCTGGACAGCATAGCAGCAAAATGTCAGATAAAATGTGACAGCGGAGCGCAAAAACAAAGACAACGACGTTTAAAAGAACAGCTCGACTAAGAGAATGAAAAAAATAGTGGCAAAGCCACTGCGCCCACTTGGCCAAACGTGGCCAAAATGGAACGCCCTCTATTGGCCAAAGTATCGGTCGGATTGGGCAGAAAATGGAAGTTGGTCTAGACCTCATGACGCTATACACATATGAAATATGAAAAGGATCGGTGAAAAACTGAAGATGCTAGAGTGCATAGCGACATACAAGTGCAGACAAGCCAAAAGTTTACGCACGCAAGCAAGCACAGACGCACGACAGACCGCCACTAAAGACCCCGAGCATAACATAAGCCCCTTGGGCCTTTTGGTCGAGTGGGCAAAAAATTTGAGCATCTCAGCTCATAGAATAAGGGAGCTAGAGCTGTTTGAAGTTTGCAGAAAAAGCTGCCTGGTGGCCAAACCAAGAATTGCAGCATGACCAAAATCGAAGCGGGGCTAGATCTTGGGCCCATATACATGCATATAAAATAGGAAAAAGGATCTGTTGAGAACTGAGGGTGCTATGACGCTGAAACGAAATCAGCACATTTTATGACCTTTGACCTATATAACCTTTAAATTTAGGTCAAATAAAGAACCCATTATATATATGATGAACCCTTGGCAGAACATCCTACAGTAAAAATTTGACCATCTTAGCTCGTAGAATAAGGGAGTTAGAGCTGTTTGAATTTTTGAAGAAAAAGCCGCCTGGTGGCCAAACCAAGAATGGCAGCATGCATATAAAATATGAAAAGGATCTGTGGAAAACTAACTAACGCACGCACGCACAACAGACCACCACTAATGACCCTAAGCACAACATAAGCCCCTTGGGCCTGTCGGCCAAGTGGGCTAAAAACTATACACTAATTTATAAAAACCATGTTTTGTTTCCATATGAAACACACACATTTCACATAACTTAATTCTGTTTGAACCAGTTACACATTGCTGTGCTTAACCTAAAACACTTTTAGCAATTCTACCTCCCATTGATTAGAGTACTGTAAGTGAAGTACATAGAGAAAGTACAAATATACGGTAAATTCACCAAACTCTATACAAGAACCAATGCTGCAGACTGATGAAAATATAATTTATTTCTCTCCGTATACCCAAATCAGTCAACATCATGGAGAGTCACAACAAACCATGTCCCAGTTTTCATGCTTCTACAGTAGTGTGCATAACACTGTTAGCTCAGCAAATATCAGACAAACATTCAATACTGTAATACTGTATCCAGAACAGGTTACAATTACAGTAAAAAAAAAAAAAAAAAAATGTATATAGTACAGACAATATTAGACACAATATATCTCTTCGCCCAGCTGGATCTGGCCAGAGAATTTCATCAACATCGCAGGCATTCAAGAACCGTCTTGAATGTCGAATCCATCCTTGCAAAGCTGTGGCATCGATTTGGTCACAGGCCTCCTCCATGGCCTGAATGAGTAGTACCTGAGCCTGGGGCCGCAGGTCGTAAACTTTCCACTGTCATGCTGAGAAAAACTCTTTGACTGAGTTCAGAAAAAGAGAGTATGATGGAAGGAATAGTACTGCAAACTGTGGATGGTGTTGAAACCAGTTCTGGATCAGAGCAGAGCGGTGGACAGACATATTGTCCCAGATGACAATGTATTGCATCTGGTCGATTTGTTTTACTGCAGTGACGATGTTGTGCAATCGGTCCAAAAATGTGAGAATGTGGGATGTGTTGTAAGGGCCCATATTGGCATGATGGTGGAGGACCCCATTCTGTGTAATGGCAAAGCAAATTGTGATGTTCCCCCCACGTTGCCCTGGGACATTGATTATAGCCCTGTGGCCAATGATATTTCTGCCCCTCCTTCTTGCTTTTGTGAGGTTAAACCCTGCCTCATCAATGTAAATGAATTCATGCAGGATTTCCTCAGCATCAATTTGTAAAACTCTCTGAAATACAATGAAAGACAAGATTGTGTAGTTCAGCATTGATCAAGTATACACTAGGCAATTTACATGTATATCTGCTAAGATTTGGCTGAACTCTTAGTCCAGCCTCCCTTAGTGTCAATCTTCACAACATGGTCAACTAGTGTGGTGCGAATTTCATTTGATAAATTTGGTCCTCTTTTTTTTTTGAGCACATTCTCCTCCTGTTTCAGGTCTTCCTCTTCCTCTACCTCCACCTCGGCCTCTACCTCTGGCAAGGCCTCTGCCTCTGCCTCCTCCTCCTGCTCCTCCTCACACCCTCACTCCTCTTCTTCTGATTCCTTCCATTTTAGCTGAAGACAGGTGAACTCACCTGCTGCATTTTTATAGTGCTTAAACCTGATTGGTGTGTCTACAATTAAGCAATCATGTGTTTCCGCACCTGATGGCTGTGTTTAACCAATTGGCTCATTGGTGTGGTTATTTAATGTTCAGTGCTTTGGAGTTGCAAGGAAGTGGCATCATGATATACTTCTGTGTCTAATGTATGCAAGTGTGTTCAGTGTTTTGCAAATCACCGTGTGTATTGTTTCGCGAAAAAGTGTGAGGCTGACATTGTGCTTATAGTTGTGCAAATCTGGGCCAATGTTTTGCTCCTTGTGTGAAAGGTTTTGATAATTGTATAATGCTTTTGATTTTAGTGTTTATGCAATCGGAAAAAACTGTAAGAAATTAAGCACGGCCCCTTGGAATCTTGAACTTTACATTTTGCTCTGATAACCTGCTGTTAAACTAGCAAGAATGGATTTGGACATGTCCTACATGCCCTTGCGCCACATGCTTTAGACCATGTGCTTACATTGTTAAAATAGAGCCTTTTTTGTCTTTTGAAATTTAAACATGATCTTGAAGGACAGTAATGGAAATACACTTCCTTGTGTAGTCAATAGAAACAAGCTCCCAAGCTTTCTCACGGTCTCCAGGACTAGGACTGCGTCCTTGTTAATTCTCTCTTGGTCAGTTTATTAGGAACAAGTTCCTAAGCCTTTTACTGTTATCAGGGCTGGAACCGTGTTCCATCTAAGCTTCTCCATCCTGCCATCAGACAGTTCAGCTCTGGCAAAGTGTGCACTCCATCTGGCAGTCATCCCGGAAAGCCACTGGCCGGGCAGTGACTACGCCCACACAGCCTCTCCTGTACCATCTGAGGTGAACTGTGCTATTCTCCTCTGGAGTCAGTCCCACTGTTTACTGTATTACCATCAATTAACCCCACGACTGGATTGAATTCCACCACCTGATTCCTGGTCTGGATCAAATCAATTTGTTTGTTTGTTCGTTAGCCAATCTGTCCACGTGATAGCAGCTGCCATTTTAGTCTAATCACGACTAAATATTTTGTCCATTCCCACCGCGTATAGGACGCACCCTTTGTTTTGTGTGACCCTATGACCTTTCCTGTAGTCCCTCCACCAGGTCAAACTTGACATTTTCAAATGCTATTACTTAAACAATTTTGATGGGAATCATGTCTCACTTCTTGTAATTATTTTTGGGCCAGAGATGTTGGTCACTATATGATCTTTACATTAGCTCCACCACCAGGCAAAACTTTTAATTAATTATTAATTCGGCGCAAACCTTTTCTGCAAATTTAAAAGAAAGGTTTTTTATTTTAATTTTTTCTGAGCATTTCGGTTTCAAATTAAATTTCCAGGTATTTATCCTATGATAAATACCTCGTGTTCGAAAAAACCTGTAAGTTTATCTGTTAAATGAAGACTCATATTGCTCCTGGGTGCAGTGGGAAGTGCCATCTCCTCCCAGCAAGCAGTTTGTGGGTTCTCATCAGGTCTGGGCCTTTTTTCCGTGTTTGTATGGGTCTCGTCCTACAATCCAAAGACATGCATTTCAGGCTAATCTTTGACACCTCGCTAATTGCTATGAATCTGTGAATGTACAGTGGAGTGCAAAAATTTGGGCGCCCCTGGTTTAAATGTCTGTTACAATTAATCTCCAAGTGATTGAAGCAAACCTGAACACTAAATGCTACGAAGTTAAACATGACACCTTTCTGCAAATTTAAAAGAAAGGTTTCTTTTTATTTTAATTTTTCTGAGCATTTAAATGATAAGGAAAAAAAATGCACAAAAGTTTGGGAACCCTTTTTGGATTATTCTTTGTTAAATTTTAAGAAGATGACTACTAAAATAAAGACCCAGGTGATTTAATGTTAAAATTCAGTGAGTCAAATGAAACAATTCCAGGGTTGAACTATATATTCTGAATTAACTCCATGGCTTCTAAATTTATCCGACTGTTTTGGCTTTATTTGGTTTAAAAATTCATGTGATCCTCTAAACAGTTGTCCAAGGATGTCAAAATCAAGATAATTCACTTCCACCAACAAGGAGAGGGCTACAAAAAACTCCACAACGTTTCAAACTACCCATTTGAACTGTCAGAAACATCGCAAGAAAATGGAAAATAAATGGAACAGTTGAAGTCAAGGCAAGATCTGGAAGACCAAGAAAAATTTCAGATAGAATGGCCCGAGATCTGGTGAGAAATGCTCAGAAGAACCCACACATCCCTGCAAAAGAGCTGCAGAAAAGAGTAGCAGACACAGGTCTAGTTGTTCACAGGACAACAATACAGCGTACCTTAAACAACAAAGACCTACATGACAGAGTTACAAGAAAGAAGCCTTTCCTAACGACCTCAACACAAAATTAAGCATATGAAGTATGCAAAAGAAAACCTTGAGAAACCACAAACCTACTGGAACAATGTGCTTTGGACTGACGTAACCAAAATTGAACTTTTTGGCCACAACCAAAGATGGTATGTTTGGAGAAAAAAGGGTGAAGCATTTGTAGAGAAGAACACATTGCCAACTGTTAAGCATGGAGGTGGATACATTATGCTTTTGGGTTGTGTAGCAGCTGGGGGCACAGGCAATATTGTGTGGGTGGAAGGAAGAATGGATTCCACCAAATATCAAGACATTCTAGAGCAGGGCTCTCCAAATCCGGCCCTCGAATCCAAATACAGTCCTGGTTTTCCTTCCTTCCAGGCAATTAAGTGAACAATTAATGCTGCTGATTGGCCAGATTGTCATCTCACCTGACTCCCAGGTTAAGGGAGGGTGGAAAACTAGCAGTTCTTGGCCCTCGAGGACCGTGATTTAAGGAGCCCTGTTCTAGAGGCTAATGTTCAAAGCTCTGTCCAGAAATTTAAGTTGAAGAGACGTTGGGTATTCCAGCAAGACAATGACCCGAAGCATACCTCAAAATCCACCATGAAGTACCTCCAGGAAAGACAGATGAAGGTTTTGGAATGGCCATCACAGTCCCAAGGCTTGAATATTATTGAAAATCTGTGGAGAGACCTCAAACAGGCCGGGCGTGCAAGAAGGCCAAAGAATATTTCTGAGCTAGAGGTGTTCTGTCAGGAAGAATGGGAAAAAAATTCCAAAGAAGAGAATTGAAAGACTCTCAGCTGGCTACAGGAAGTGTTTGCAAGCTGTTATAGCTGCCCGAGGAGGAGTTACAAAGTATTAGCTGACAGGGTTCCCTAACTTCTGCACAAGGCCTTTTTCCTTATTTTATTATTTTGAAACTGTAAAAAGTTAAAAATAAAATTATTCTTGCTTTAAAATGTGACAAAATGTGTCATGTTTAACTTTGTGGCATTTAGTGTTCAGGTTTGCTTTCAATCACTTGGACATTAATTGTAACAGACATTTAAACCAGGGGTGCCTAAATTTTTGCACCCACTGTATATGCCCTAAGATGGATTGGCAAACTATGACGGTGTATTTCTGTCTCTCACCTAATGGATGTCAGGATAGGGTCCAACCCCCCAGCAAATTATATAATGAAAGGATACCATTCCAATGAATGCAGAAAATGGCACTTCTGTTTTTTTTTTTTCTCCTTAAAATAGCCCCCCACTTTTAATACCAAAAAGTGGATTGACTTCATTCCCTTGTCAACAATCTTTGTCCTCTTTTTCCAGGGATAGACTGGCTGTTATGCTGTCTCCCAGTATGGAACTTAGACTAGAAATGGGAATGCCATGATTTAATTAAAAAAAAAAAACAAGAATTATCAAGAGCCAGCCTCCCCTTCAAAGCCAAATAGAGCCCATATAATGTCATGTTCAAATTCTAAGTTAATTGTTCCATATTTGAATTCAACTCTTAATTCAACACTTTTACACAACACCATGCCAATGAGATTAGATTAGTTTAGCAGTTGCCTAGCAACAGTGCTTCACAGCCATCTGTCAACTTTTCAGATAGAGGAAGACATTGAAAAAAGGGGGAATTCCCACTGTTCCTGGAAACAATAGAATCAGAAATTTTGCTTGTAAAAATTGTGCAACACTTCACAGCATATATGAAGGAGTGTATCTGGTGTATTCAAGGGTGTAAAAGCCTTTTAAATAAAAGTAGCAAAAGTACAGAGTCTAGGAATGTAACATGAATGATGTACTATACAGTGCACAAACCATAAATCCAAAGGCTGTCCATTCATTTACTATGCAAAATTAATGTAATCGATAAGAGTATTATTCTTCCTCATTTCCATTAATTTAAATGAAGGGATCTTAGAATTGAGTGTTATGTGTTACATGAGTTCATGTTCCAGCAGCCTGGCTCCTCCATTATTTCTCACTTATCACATGATGCACACACAAAAATATTGAGTTGTTAATCTTTGTATTGCATCTCAAAACCCTAATAGTGGGCATACATAAGATAATGAGCATTACACAACAGTTAGTTCCGACCGAGTAATTTGATTGGACGAGAGGCATTCCATGAGTGCTGATGATAGACTTCAACATCACTGGGACATATAACAGCAAAATCACTCCGCTCACAGGTGTTTTAATAACCATTAATTACACTAACTGCCGACCACAAACGTAGCTCTACATAGTTAGCAGCAGTCAAGTCCTGATCCATTTGTTCAACTATTTGCGCTGGAGGAGCCACATAACTGATGAAATAAACAATGAAATCACAATTGAATCCCACATCAGTTTACTGAGTTGGCCTCATCTACTGTACATTAATGATGGAAATCCCGCACTTGCTGTGTTTTAAGTATTGAAATCCTGCACTTCCTTTAAATGAAGTGATGTGGAGCATAATCCTTTAACCTCTTACATACAAAGGGCAAAATGGGTGAAATCCTGTCTATTTTGACTACTGTTACAAAAAGCTCTGCATCCCAAAAACTGGAAATGCCAGACATATGGCTCAAATCTTTTTTTTTTTTTTTGAATTGGAGAACTGCATCTTTATGACCAAATAGTCATTTAACACAGTTTCTAACACTCATTTTCATCCACTTATACTGTATAAAGAGAATTTCTTGGAAATCAAATTAAAAATTAAATTCAAATTTTAGAGATTTTTTTTTGTCGAGTAAAAGATGATATGGAGAAAATGATAGGAATCTGGAGTGCATGCATGTCCTCAAAACATTTTAGAAAAAAGTGTGTTGAAATCTTTACCCATTCACATTTTTGTGCAGTTTATCAAACACATACAAAAGAGCCCTTTTCCGCCTGTATTTTTTAAACTAATATCATAGAATACCCAATATCTCCAAGATTATAAAGGCCAGGAATATAATACAATGCTTTTAAAACTAGGGACGGACCCCATTACCACAAAACAGGTAAGATTGACTAAAGTTCAGTGTCTGATATTTAGTTTCAACAATACAAGTCCATGAAATGTAAAAAAAAGAACAGCTGCTTACGATCAGTTTGTAAAATTTTCCCCTGATGTGGAGCAGAAATTATAGATTATATCAATTATATAACAATTCTTTGTTCCTGTATATGCTGACTACCTTTAAAAAAATCTATATTTCTAACCTAAGAGATTGGGTTCTCCTTTTCTTGTGAGCCCCATTTGTTTGGTTACCAATAAATCTTAACTACTCAGAATAATTTGTGTTTTTGAAAATATGCCTTATTCTTATGGCTCAGTAAACTGATAGTGTGATAGATGATGCATTTACAGATAGCTAAACAAATAAGTATTCGCAGATCCCTCTAATATGAGCAGTTAGAGCCTCTCAACACCATTTTTAAATGTACTACCTATAATCAGCATGGCGCTGGATTCAAAGTGACCCCTTTGATAACTCACAATCAGATAGGCATCCATACAGCGTATTATGTTCGTAAAACATATTGTACAGTAGCTAACTTGCTTTGACAAATGCAAAATTAATCACCTTAACCAGCATCTATCCAACTGAGATGGAATGACCTGGACCTTGTTTCCCAAAAGAATCCGTCAAACAAATTTTTTTTTACATTTGTGGAGTGTTTCCAAAGAGCATTGAGACTAAAACTTTCTCAGAAATGATCTTAGATCTAGGTGTGGGTCTTACTGCTCATAGAAAGCTGTGTGCATTTTGAGAATAGCCTATAGCACCTGGAGGAGTCATTGTGAATTATTTGAGTGTTTATTTCCTTCCTTGTGGTTGTAGCATATTCGCAAATGACAACTCCAGCTGTAGGCTAATAAACCTTACCTCATGCTTGGGAAAAATTTTTTACGCCAGGATCACCAACTGTAGAATTCCATCTCAGTTATAGCCTACCAAAAGATGGAAATATCTGAGAGGTGAAGGAACACATGTCATCTTGTTAGTGGATCAAGAGTAATGTAATGCTCATCAAATTGATCTGACACCAAATAAAATTGTATTTAACCTTCTTCCGTGCCATGCAGAAAGCTGCACATGACCATACTGCGGCTCTGTATAGGACTGCTATCTAGCCATGTACATTTTGTCATACCTCTGCCTGGTACAGCTTGCAGTGATACAATTAAATGTATTTACAATGGGATTGTGTGCACAGGCCAGTGACTATAAGGTGAAGATATCCTATGACCTGTGCATTTGTCAGAGCGGAAAATCCCTCACTGTGCATAGGATAGTTATGGTTAAGATGAATGTAATTTCAAGTACTTAAGTTGGCAATGAATCAGAAAATGCGTGGCAGACTGTGGTGAGCAAAATGACTACAGCCTGCTCGATAGTTGCGTGGGAGCCCATGTTAAAGAGTCTCCCAGAACCGTTCCACTTTCCCACCTAGATACCCAAAGATCAAAGCAAACATTAAGTCATCAAAATAGAGGCCGAATCAGGAAGAAACAGCAACATCAACATAAATGCATCATGCTTGCATGTTTCACATGCAGTTACCCTTTGCCTGACACCATAATTTTCATCATGACTACTTCTGCAGTTTGTGAATAAAGGGGTGGTTAATGGAACTTTATTGGTGATCTTTTAACTACACAATGACCTAATGACACAAACAAACAATTAAATTCGTAAAAAAAAAAAAAAAAAACATAGGCCTATATATCATAAATAGGCCTATATTAACAAATAAGGTAAAGAAAGAAATGAAGAAACAACAGATTGGACATTTACGCTAAAAACATGGTGAAAAGACATCTTTACGAGTCCAATTTGAATGTCGAGGCTTACGGAAACTTGGATTATGCCACACGAGCATCATGGAGGCATTTTGTGTTTTTTAAATGTTGTTTTTTACAATTGAAAGCGTGGTCACCAATGATTTCTGTAGATTTGGATGTGCCTTCAATGCTGTTTTTCTTTGTAACTCCAAAAGTGTTTTGAAGACTAAAAAAATTCACGGACCCTTCAATTAGCCTTGGGCTGAGTAGATGATGAGTGAATTTTCATTTTAGGGTGAACTATCCCTTTAAGACGTACTTAACAGCCATGCATGCACTCCTGCTCTATGTGCTGCCTTTGGGAAACGCATATAAAGAACGAAGAACTGTCGGGTAGTCCAAAAGGGTTCATACTGTCTGTCGTACAGAATTAGATTTAACGTTCTTATTTTCAGACAGAAAAGGTTTTATCCTACCTTAACATGTTTAAAGAAATGTCTTCCGTCTTCTTCAGAAGAGTCACTGATGTTGTGAACTGGAGATCAGCTGATGTTAGCGGCGTGGCCGCCCTGTCCAGATTTGACAGTCCCACGCCTCCCGCCGCCTCCTCCAAGATGGTACTCCAGGTGTGGGAAAGCATATATGCCCCCTCGTCCCAGTTCATCGCAGAACAACCGATATGAACGCTGGATCATGGAGGCAATTGAAATCAGGAAGCGGGCCCACAGGACTATGAACCGGGATGAGGGGGCATATATGCTTTCCCACACCTGGAGTACCATCTTCGAGGAATGGCCGGACAGCAGGAGGCGTGGCCGCCCTGTCAAATCTGACAGGGCAGCCACGCTTCGCTAACATCAGCTGATAAGACACGTCACTCACAACATCAGTGACTCTTCTGAAGAAGACGGGAGTAATCCGTCGAAACATGTTAAGGCAGGATAAAACCTTTTCTGTCTGAAAATAAGAACGTTAAATCTAATTCAAGAACTGTCGTGAGATTGCACGTATCAAACCCTTATAGAGCTCTTTAACTAGGCGTAATTGGGAGACAAGGGCCAGGGATGTATTCCCAGAAGGATTCCAGAAATGTATCCAACGAAAAACCATGTACGGTCAAAACACAACGTAAAGGGCAGTGTAGTAGGTTAACAAAACTGAAAAAGTTCAAAATAAAGTCATAAAGGCACGTGAAAACAGTAAATTCTGCTGGGTAGATGATGACTCCAAGATATGCAAATGCACCATGATTTCCAGAAAAACTAACCTACATGCAATCATAGTTTGCTCTGAGAGCAATCTGGCTGTGATCTGACAGTGTGACAAGTGATTAAAAAGACTGACATCTACACATTACCATGCCAAGACGCAAATAGAAAACGTCCACTACCAGGGAGATAATGGGATAGACTGGAGTCCCTATGAGTCAAGTAAGCCAAGAAAATAAGTCATTGCACTTCAGAAAATCTCCACTTACATCCAGTAACCTTCTAAGCATCAAAGTGTAAACGTAAGTACGGTCAGGGAAGAGAGAAAGTGGGTTTAAAGAGCGTGGAAAGTTGCTGCATAATCTTCAATGTGATTTGCCGTATGTCTGTAAGTTACCTTCTGAAAATCACATAAAAATAAATGGCAAATGAACAAAAAAAAAAGTTTTTCTTGAAGCCAATTCCTTAATGATTTTCTCAAAGCATGTTTTGTGGATTATTATGATCCTGGACCATTTACCAGGTCATGTATTAGGAGAGGCAACAACCTGCAATAAATATAGATGAGTGGACACCACTGTTGAAATGTTTTGATTAGAGCTGTAACTTTACATTTTCAGTCGAACAACTACTTGGTTATCAATAATGGATGTCTCTACAGGATTCTGAATGATAATATTGATATTTTTTCTAATTTTATATTAGTAAATTATTTAATTGATCTAGGGGGCATTTTCATATTAGAGGTTAAATTCTGATGAGCAACAACATCAAAACCACTCACAGATGAGGCAAATTACATTGAATATCTTGTAAATGTCACGTCCCGAGTGTTTACGTCAATGTCTTTCCCTACAGTCCAGTCCAGTCCAGTTTAACCCTTTTGCGCCAGCATACAGAAAATTCAGTATCACGGTAATGGACTGTACGCTAATGGACTGCTTAGCTGGCCTTCGAGGTTTTTCGAACTTGGCTGTGTGTGTGTATTGACGGACCTGTTGAATGGGGTTTTAAAAATGCGTCCCAAAGCATCTTTTAGCCTCAGCGACTCACCACCTCGTCGCCTTATGGACATTGTGGATTATCTGCACATGCGGCGCCTTTTTGCGTCGTGCCTAACCATGGATGCATCTTTCTCTGCTACTGAACTCCTTAAATGGAACTCACCGTCTTTTCGTGTTCCTGTTGGAATATACAAATTGTGTGCAAGCCTAGGCATCGCCTTTTCAGCCCCGATCTGCATCGGAGCTGTCGCCGCAAATCCTTCCTTCAAATCGATTCTGACGGCTGTATCCCAACTATCCTCTCCGCTCTGCCTACTCGTTGCTCGATTAAGCAACGAGAATCGCACATTGTCCGTCGTAATCTCCTGCCTGTGCCTTCTTCCCAATCCTCTGCTGCGCCCACATCCCGGTGCATTGGACCCCATACCTCTTGCTAAGTCTCCCCACTCTGGTGGTGGAGTAAATCTATTTACAACCTCCGTCAGCTGACGTTTAATAAGATTATGAACGTTGTCTGCACAACAAATACCTGTTAAATTAGCACTTTTAAATACCCGCTCCTTGGCTAATAAGACTTTTATTTTGAATGACATTGTTATTTCACATAAACTGGTTTTTCTATTTTTAACTGAAACCTGGCTGAAGGTTGGGGATCTGTCTTCATTTGGTGATCTCTGCCCCCAATTTTGCTTTTCTAAACTCCCCTAGGACGTCTGGGCGTGGAGGTGGCTTAGCCACTATTCATAACAATTCTTTCAAATGTAGACTTCTGCCAATTGTTCGACTCTTCCTTTGAGGTACAACTTCTAGCTAATAATGCTCAGTGCCCTGTCCTCTAAAGCCTTGGTATACAGACCCCCAAATCCTCTAGTAATTTTATCTCAGAGTTTTCTGATCTCCTCTCCCATATGGTTACTCGCTCTGACAAATTACTGATTTTAGGGATTTCAATATCCATGTGTGTTGTCCAACTAAACCTATGGTAAATGAATTTTTAAGTCTCCTAGACTCCTTCAACCTAAGTCAAGCTGTCTTAGGCCCAACCCATCACAAGGGCCACACACTTGATTTAGTCTTATCCTCTGGCCTTTATATTGCCAACCTGATGATCTCCAACATCACTGTGTCTGATCACCTGTTGATTGAGTCTTCTTGGATTAGCCCTCCCCCCACCCCCCTCCAACCACACTCCCTCATAAGATCCATAAACTCTACCACAGCCGCTAATTTCTCCAATACATTTAAGGAGCTCTCACCTTTCTCATATTTCTGATGCTTTATCCACGTGCTCTGACACAGAGGATAGTTTAAATTTTCACTTCATCTTGCATAGACACTCTAAACCATGTAGCCCCTTTAAGAGTAAAGCGGGTCAAGGCCACCACTGTGTCCCCTTGGCTAAATGACTCCACCCGTGCTCTTCGACGTGCCTGCAGAGTGGCAGAGCGTAAATGGAAAAAAGATAAACTTCAGATCTCCTATGACACTTTCCTAGACCAGCTTAAGCTCTACCAAACCTCTGTGAAAAAGGCCAAAGCTGACTATTATGCTGATTTAAATCAACAAACAGGCCCACAGACCTAGAGTTCTGTTTAAAACTATCAACTCCATCCTTAACCCAACTGCTGTATCCACCACCTTCTCCCCAGAAATCTGTGAGGATTTTCTAAACTACTTCATCAATAAGATTAATACAATGAGAGCCAACATCACACCTTCAAACTCTGCCCTTCCTGAGTCTCACACTTCGACATGCTTTCTTCATCAGTTCTCACCTGTGTCTCCTTCCCAGTTGTCCGAGGTGGTCTCTCACCTGAAGCCTTCCCTTTGTTCCTCTGATGTTATTCCTTCCCGCCTTTTCAAAGAAGTTTTTACCCTCATTTGCCCTCTTATTCTTGCTATAGTGAATGGCTCCTTATTTACTGGTGTTGTCCCCTCTGGCTTTAAGCACGCTATTGTTCAACGTCTGTTAAAGAAGCCTAACCTGGATCCCTCTGATCTGAAAAATTACAGGCCAATCTCTAAATTGCCTTTCATATCCAAAGTTTTAGAAAAAGTGGTTTTTCAACAGCTCATCCTACTTGAATAGATTTAACATTTTAGATAAATTCCAGTCAGGTTTTAGAGCCTTGCACAGTACAGAATCGGCACTGTTAAAAGTCCACAATGACGTCCTTCTCTGTGTTGACTCTGGTTCTTGTGCCATTCTGTTACTTCTAGATCTCAGTGCAGCATTTGATACGGTCAATCATAACATCTTGCTAGAACGATTGAAAGATGAGGTTGGTTTTTGCTGTCTGCAACGCTCTAGACTGGTTCTCCTCCTATTTGAAAGATAGAACTTTCTCTGTTGAGTTGGGTAACCACTCGTCCTCCACTGCCCCTATTACCTGTGGTGTCCCTCAAGGCTCTATCTTAGGCCCGCTACTATTCTCTCTGTACATGCTACCTCTAGGCTCTATCCTTAATGAGTACAACATTCAATATCACTGCTATGCGGATGACACACAGCTGTATCTCCCTGTTACACCTAGCAGCCCCTGTGCCCTGACTAAGCTACTTAGCTGCTCAGACAAAAATTAAATCCTGGATGGCTAGCAATTTCCTCCAGCTCAATGACAGTAAGACCGGTTATTTTATTTGGTTCTCCAAGTGCTGTTGCTAACCTAAGTAATGTTCTTGGTCCCCTGTCTGCTAATCTACATAGTGTGGTCAGAAACCTTGGTGTCTTATTGGATAGCTCTCTGAATTTTAATAAACAAATCAGTAATGTGGTCAAAGGCAGTTTTTATCAACTGGCTCAATAGCTAAACTTAAGCCCTCCTCTCTCAGAATAATCTGGAAATACTGATCCATGCTTTTATTTCCTCCCCACTTGACTACTGTAATTCACTTTAAAAACGTTAGTCAGTCCAACATAGCCAGACTACAACTAGTTCAAAATGCAGCTGCGAGATTCTGAACAGGCACCAGGAAAAATGATCACATAACTCCAGTTTTAGCCCAACTGCACTGGCTCCTGTACAGTACAAATTGATTTTAAAATCTTACTGTTTGTTTTTAAAGCTCTTAATGGATTAGCTCCATCTTACATTACTGAGCTTTTATCTCCGATTCTGCTCCTACATCTCTTCGGTCATCCTCACAGAACCTTTTTGCAGTCCCTGCAATAAATATAAGACCAGAAATGGACCGGGCTTTCTCAGTAGTTGCTCCCAAACTCTGGAATTCATGTCCCCCCCCTCATAGCAAGTCATGTCCCACCATTTTTCTAGTTTTAAATCTAGTAAATCAGACCCATCTTTTCTCCTGTGCTTTTTAACTCAGTCTGAGGCCCCCTCCTTGATTATTTTACTTATTTATTATTACTTCTTGTTTGGTTTTTTAAATGACTTGAAATTGTGTACCTGCTTTTATTATTATTTGCTCTTGTATGTTTTTATTTCTTGTTTTAGAACTCTGTGATGCCTTAGCTCTGAGCTATATTAAGTTTGTTTCATCCTAATTGTTTTTACTCTCCCTGCCTCTTTTGTAAAGCACTTTGGGTCAACTCCTGTTGTTTTTTAAATGTGCTATATAAATAAATTGACTTGACTTGACTTGTATTTTTTGATTGCCTTGGGGTCCTCAATCTTATCCAGAAAGGGCTGGTGTAGGTGCAGGCTTTCATTCCAAATAAGCGGTGACACACTTGATTCCCCTAATCAAGGTCTTCAGCAAAGATTCAAATTCAACCTGATAATGTATCTTTGAATATTTGCTCTCAATATGCTACATTTTTCTGTAAATAAATGCATCCAACTTGAGCTGAAATGTATAAGACACTGATGAGTGTCTCTCGGTCATACAAAAAATCTTCCAAATGTACCTTTTTCCATTTGGGGAAAAAGGGCTTTATTGTAAAATTTCAGCTTTTTTTAAAAAATTCTTTAGGCACATCAAGGGTCCTTGTTCTTCCTCCTCAGCGTTTTCTCACTTGTTAACCTCCATGAATCCAACCCAACTCAACTTTTCTGGTCATTTTTGGAGCCCACTTGTTGTTTTTCGCACTACTTTTTTCCGCCTTGGAGCAGAGGTCTCCACAGGATTCGATTGCTTATCATCATTCCTATCAATGCCCATCTTCATCCTTAGTTTTTCAAGCAAAGAATGTTTTTTAGGTTCTTCTGCACATGTACCTTGATTTTTCAAACAGAAGCGCCTTGCTGCTATCCAATCTCCATATGTGGGGATAGCCAGCCAGAGTGTCATCATCCATAAAGTCAATGACTGTGGCATCAATCAATGAAGGCAAAAAAATTTATTACAAGTCAAGGACAAAACTGGAAACACCTGTAACATTCTATTGGCATACCCATGTACACGCACATACTCATACACACACAAACACAAGATAAAAGAGGGGTGTCGGTGGCTGCCTGGCTGTGTTGAGCTACCCTAGGCCCTTAATAATTATACAGGGGCCAGGAGTTTAAATGTCTGCACTCTGTAACTCTGTTTTGAAAGAGTTTAATGGTTTTATTATTATTATTATTATTATTATTATTATTATCTATCCCTGTTCTTTGCCAAGTGCAGACAACATCAGTCAGGTAATCCCTACAATTGGCTAGGGTGGGAGCAATAAATCAAATGCCCCCCTCCAAGCACTTTGGGTATTTAGGAAGTAAGCTCACCGTGGTCAAGCCCCACATGGTCTTACAATAACCCCTGGAAGTTTTGTCTCATCACAAATTTGAGTTGTTACCTGTGTTGTTGGAATAAAATGGAAAATTATGAAACTTTATGACTTATTATGTCAGACAAATTATGAGGGAGATTTTTTGTGCGGGGGATAACAAGTTCATAAGTTGCCTAACAGTTGATTGGATAGATGTATCACAGCGTCCTTGTGAGGCTCGCTTTGCCATCTGGAAAGAGACTGACTGGTCAAGGATTTTATTTCCAAAATGAAAAGGAGGCTAAACACACTTCTAAGTTGTGCAAAAATTTTTGCAGTTGAAAAGAAACATCTGGTGTGATAAAATTTATGACCTGGCCTGCTCAATGTCCATAACTTAAGCGGATTGAGTGAATCTGTTGTAACAACGAAAGAATCTCTTTGGAATTAAATTCAAACAATATGGAATGGTTTAACGAGAAAGGAAATTTAAAAATAATATAATGAAAAGCATGCCTGAAAGATTAAATGCTGTAATCAATCAAAGGGTGGCCACATTAGATATTGACTTTGTCTCTCAAAAAGACATTATTATTATTGTTTTTGCTATTTGTTTACTTATTTTCATCGATATGATCTCATATTGCATGAAATAAATAAGTACTTGGTTTATGATTTATCTTCATTTTGGTAAGTGTATAATCATCACTGCACACCATTGTGTGTATATACAGTGCTGTGAAAAAGTATTTGCCCCCTTCCTGATTTCTTTTTTTTTTCATATTTCTCAAACTTAAATGTTTCAGATTATCACACAAATTTTATTATTACACAAAGATAACCAGACCAAATACAAAATGCAGTTTTTAAATGACGATTTCAATATTGAGGGAAAAAAGCTATCTAAACCTATCTGGCCCTATGTGAAAAAGAAATTGCCCCCCTTGTAAAATCATGAATTAACTGATTAACCACATTTTTTGAGTTCAATTTCACTAGCGACACCCAAGCCTGATTACTGCCAGACCTATTGAATCAAGAAATCACTTAAAAAGAACCTGTCTGACAAAGTGAAGTAAGCTAAAAATTCTCAGAAAGCAACTCATCATGCCGTGATTCAAAGAAATTCAAGAACAGATGAGAAACAAAGTAATTGACATCTATCAGTCTGGGAAAGGGTTACAAAGCTATTTCTAAGGCTTTGGGACTCCAGTGAACCACGGTGAGAGCCATTATCCACAAATGGAGAAAACTTGGAACAGTGGTGAACCTTCCCAGGAGTGGCCGACCAACCAAAATTACTCCAAGAGCTCATCGACGACTCATCCAGGAGGTCAAAAAAGAACCCAGAACAACATCTAAAGAACTGCAGGCCTCACTTGCCTTAGTTAAAGTGAGTATTCATGATTCAACAATAAGAAAGAGACTGGGCAAAAAGAGCATCCATGGGAGAGTTCCAAGGTGAAAGCTGCTGCTGATCAAAAAGAACACAAAGGCTCATCTCACATTTGCCAAAAAACATCTTGATGATCCTCAAGACTTTTGGGGAAATATTCTGTGGACTGACAAGACAAAAGTTGAACTTTTGAGAAGGTGTGCGCCCCATTACATTTGCTGTAAAACTAACACAGCATTTCATAAAAAGAACATCATTCCAATGGTCAAACTTGGTGGTGGTAGTGTGATGGACTGGGGCTGCTCTGCTGCTTCAGAACTAGAACAACTTGCCGTAATTGATGGAACCATGAATTCTGCTCTCGACCAGAGAACCCTGAAGGAGAATGTCCAACCATCAGTTCAAGACCTCAAGCTCAAGTGCACTTGGGTTATGCAGCAGGACAATGATCCGAAACACACCAGCAAGTCTACCTCTGAACGGCTTAAAAAATCCGATTGAGATGCTGTGGCATGACCTTAAACAGGCCGTTCATGCATGAAAACCCTCCAATGTGGCTGAATTAAAAAAATTCTGCAAAAAAGAGTGGGCCAAAATTCCTCCACAGCAATGTGAAAGACTCATTGCCAGTTATCGTAAACATTTGATTGCAGTTGTCGCTGAGGGTGGCACTGTGACGAGTGCCAGCTGTAGCTCATTATCTCTGCCTGCTAGCTTAGTTTCCCGCCACTCAAACCAATCATTCAATCATTATTTCAGTCTTTCCATTGGTTTGGTTTTTCACTCACTCCACTATTTAGTTCCCGCTTTGTTCAGTTGGCTTTGTCATTCAGACCATTGACTTCCCTATCTCTAAGCTGGTTTGGTTTTCTCCCTTTCCTTTTGGGAGACTAAATTCTCTCTATTTTAGAGAGCTTACGCTTTCGTGCTTCTAAATTGCTTCTTCTAAATTTAACTCTGTTTCAGAGCTTGTGTATCCGCGTCTCTGCGAGTTTTACTTCTTATTTGGGTTTTTCTATATTCTCCCTTTTGGAGTTTTGTAAGCCTGTTTCTCTTTTGTATTTTGCCTTACCATTGCCATTGTTTCTGTGTGCTTGTGTGCCTGTTTAAACATTGTGCAATGAACAATTATAAAAAACCAGTCATTTTGCCTGCCACTCTGCGCTTGGGGTCTCCCTCTCTTCCAACAAGTAACAGTACTGAACGACCATCTCTGACCCCAGCATAGAATTGTTAAATAACCTAAAAGACAAATGTGTTTCTATTGAGTTAATGCTAAAGAAATAGAGCAGAGGCAAAAAATGAAACTGAAGCAGGTTACACGCTGCCATTGCTCCATTGAAACGAATGGCTGCCCATGGTCCAATCACTCAAGCTTATTTCAATGACAACGCCAAGGCCAGCACAAAAACTCTGCTTGCCCTAGGGTGTTCTGTCAATAACACATCAAAATTTGATTGGCTGATGACACGGTCACTCAACGTTGTAACCCCAATAGCAGCGTGCAGCTTCAATGAAAGGCTAGCAGTACAAATGCTGCTGGCCCCAGCAGAGGAATGGAGCTGAGACGCGTTTATAGGACACAGGAAATTTCTGCTCAGCTCCACAAAACATAACCATTAATTTTCTGGATAAAGATGCATACTGGACAAGTAATTGACCCCAGACACATTTCATACACACTTTGATTATGAAAAAGAAAATATAATTTTCATTTTTGACAGGGATAGCTGTGCTAGCCTCGCTGCCCCTGATTGCACACCTCTGCGTATTTTAATTTCCCACATCCCTTTTGATAAAAACTTATTTTTAGTGTCACATTTTGCCGTTATTTGAGCCAAAAAATCATTTAAATTAATTTAATTTTAAGAAAACCTACTTGGGTTCAAATGGCAGTTTTATCCTCACTATATCTACGTGTGCAAAAGAAAATGAACATGAATTAAAAGCATGAATCATATTCTGCTGATAATAAAACAATGGACAACTACTATCCCTGAAATCCTCCAGTATTGTGAAAAGACACATATATCATGAGACATTTACCCTGCATGCCGATAGAAGGGATTTTAAAAAGTAACCTTTTTTACTTTTGACCGAGGTGGAGTAGTCCATGTTTATCATTCCATCCGACACCAAAACTATTTCCAGGCCTCAGCCACCAGTGGGTTAATCCTTGAATCAGTTGTCTAAAAATGTAAAGCTACTTAAGGCCTCCACATGTAGCCTGCTCAAAGATGTGGGACTGCTGCTAGTTTCTGTACCATCTCCATAATGAGTTACCAAATTCTGTCCGAACCAAAACTGACTTTCTGAAACAGACCCCAATAATGGCTTATTTTCGGACTTCAGCTAAAGTTCTTGAATGCATTAAGTGCACTTTCTGCATCATTGCACGCTCCACAGAAAAAAATCCAATGAACTCCCTTTGGCCAGACCAAGTTACTGTTTTGGATTGCAGCCACCGAAATTCGGAGGCGTCTGATGAACGGTTCTCAAGAAAACGGAAAGACATATATCAGCTTCAAAGTGTATTACTTCTCCAAACCCATTCCCATTTACATTTTCTAATTAGCAACTATGTGGTAATTCATTCAGTTGCAAGGATCAATCAATATAATTACTGGCCATTTCCCCTGGCTTGGATTGTTGTTCCCTGCAAAAGTCATCAAGCTTTTTCCTACCACATTAACCCCTTTGCACAGAATACAAATAACGCCAAGATTCCTGCTGTGCATGAGCCTATTTAAGGGTTTATAACTGAGTATTTAACTCATAGAGACTCAGGAAAATTATTCCAGTGAAGCAGGACATTTGGAAATTCAATTAAATTTCTGAATTTATGGACAATGGCATCTATATCTGCGCAAAGGGATTCGTAACCTCTTCCACTCCGGAGTTGCCATCGGAGGGATTATGACACCACTCTCACCTGGCCTTAAAGCCATTACATCTCTAATTATAATGAAAACAATACATTTTATTTGTATAATATTTATGTATAATAATAATAATATACAATAAATATTGTATATTTCAGCAATCTCAAAGTGCTACAGAGCAGAAAAATATAGAAACACGATACAATTATAAAATTTAAAAGGAGAACCTATAAAAGACATTTAGTAAAATGCTTTTCGTATCTCTAAACTCATTCCCATTTACGTTTCCCAATTACTAAAAGTGTTAATTTGCTCAGTTGCAAAGATCAATCCGTGTCTACTTCCCTTCAGCTTGCATTATTGTTCATTGTTATATGTATCAAGCATTCTCCTATCCACATTAATGGTAGACCTAACATAAAACATCAATGTTGTCCGAAGTTTCTGAATTCCTGCAGCTCTCGAAACGATATTTTTTTTCTGCATTTGCATCCGATTGGTTTGATAAGCCTGACCCCCAAATTACACCAGATGCATGTTTGGTTCTGCCATGGCGATGCAACTGATCAGATTCCCTTTAGTCACTGGATGTGCTTACACCGGTTGCACTTTGATGTATTTCTCTTCCGTCCCAGATCCTACAAATCGAAGCCCTGCGCAGCAGATATGCAAGGCTTCTATTTTTTTCTGGATGCCTGGGCACAAACGCAACACTTCAGCACAGAGAGGATCAATCGGTACACAGATAAAACATTAAAACGTGGATAATTTAGAATAAAACGCTGGTTAAAACGTGTTGGCGCTGGTTCGTATTGCTGGCTAGGATAGCAACCAAAGTACGAAAATATGTAAACTCTATTGACAGAACACTTTCCAAACAAATGACAAGTGCCCAACACAAGCAATTATGAACATTTAATAAGTAATTACTTATCCATGATAGAAGCACAGAATCTCAAAAAATAATCATATTGAATCAAATCAACTGTTCTTTAACCCTTTTGGTAGGGAAAGAAGGCTGTTGCCTGCTTGTAGTGGCACTTAATGCAACATGTATCATTTATCCAAGGCGATCATTCGTGATTCTGTAATTACCGCATGATCTCGTCAGGCTCGCTCATTGGTTTCACTTCTCTTACTGTCTGGACCTGGGGGGTGTACTACGAAGCTGGCTATGTGATTAAGCCTGACTTCAGCACTTAGTAAAACCAGGGGCCTATTGCACAAAGGCAGGATAAGGGATTAGCTCAGGATAGGCGCGGGATTAGCCTGATCTCAAGCCCCATTTCGGTTGCACAGAGCGTGTGAGCTAAGCCATGGCACTAGTTACTATGGAAACAAAGTCTGTGGAGCTAGCCAGCTCCGGAGCAAGCTTACGAGTTAGCTAAGCTCCTGTCTTCAGCCAATTTCACCTCACCTCATTCAGCAGTCGCCCAAATTGAAAATCAATGTCCTTAACAGTCATTCTGAATTGTCCACTACACATTGCTATCTCAATTATAATAGGCCCACAGTAATTATTTTAGAAACTGGTGACCATTGATGTCAGTAAAATAGCCAATATTCGATCATTATATTCAAGTATCCATGTATCCAGTGACCATCACTGTTCAATCAGTCCCCTTTCCATGTCACATTTTAACCATATTTAGAATCAGTCATTATCAGATTCGTCCTTATTCCCCAAGTTGAGACTTCCATCAGAGTACAAAATGAGCAGTGCTGTATGAAGTAGGTTACCGTGTTTCAGCGCGGTCTCAAATCGCTGCGGTAACCCCCTACCTACAGCACTGCTGCTACTTTTCTCCATCTTAATTCAGACTGCGACGGGTAAGGCAGAGTCGTTGCCTTAGAGCTGGACACGAATGTAATGTCGCTCGCTTCGCGATACTGGAATCAAACATTTTCAAGAGGCTCCTTGACGTAATTTTCTTACGCTAACATTCTACTTTTTAATTTGAGCATGCCTCCATCAGAGGTGATTAAAAGCAGAAAGTAAACTCAACTAATCTGCAAACGTCTCTTAGAGTGGACTATCAATTCAGTTTGTACAGGACAAATTAAAGTTAACAGCAAAACTGCGAAGCCTACACGAAACATGTATGCTTCCACAAATTTGTATAGATAAAATGCACGATTGTAATCATTGTGAACTTGTCACCCACAAACTGATTAACTTCAGGAATCGCGAGACTTTAAAGATGTCTGACAGCGACGGCTAATCTCGTTCACGGTAATGCCGAAGTGCATCAGCTACTCCTTTTAAACGGCGTTGAAACACCTCCCGAGTTTACTCTCACTTGAGTTTAGCTCACTTTCATACTCCTCTCAAACGTCTCGCACCATTCAGACAGAAACTAAAGGAATAGCAAGCAGAAGCATTTCAGCGATCCCATCGTCCCTCTGTTTGAACGTAGTCTTTGAGTGTTGCTGGCGCATGCGTTTGCTGCAGCTACTTAGTGTCCATGGTGATGATCAGCGATTCTGTGATCGATCTCGGGGTCTATTTGAGGTAGCCGAGTGCGCGCACTCAGCAGGATCAGCGGCGACGGGCTTCACTTAGCCAATCCTCCTTCATCCGCTGTTGGCTTTGTGCAATCAATTAAGCCAGCGACGCGCTGTATGGGATATGGCAATCCTCGCTTTGGCGTTGATCCAGGATCTCAGGATCCGACTTTTGTGCAATAGGCCCCAGGAACTTCTTCAAATCTAAAATATGGACTAAAATAAAAGGAGCAGCTCCGGGTTTTACTTTAGCTTAAAGCTATAGTATGTAACTTTTACATGTCCGTAAATTTCCGTTTCATCCAAGCCACTACTAGAGGAGATGACACAATGCTGATTAAGCCGATCGGCTCCTCTAACATCTCGCTGTATTTTTCAGTATTTGTTGTTTTGTATTCCGTGTTGACCGGCGACATTCCCGCGCTGGCACACAGGAAATGACGCGTTGTATTTCAAAACAAGAAGGGAGGGGGAGCAAGAGCCGGAGAGTCACCTAGCAAGAGAGCTCCGGACCCCACGTGACTTATTGTTTGGACCGCCATTATGGCAGTAAAATGGCCAACGCTGCAGATTTCAAGCCTTCTGAGTTCACAACTCACTTTAATTCGAACGACTGTATGTCGAAAAACTAAATCGGTTAAATTTTACAGACTCGGAGATTTATGGAATAATTTGTGAGTACTTGTATTTGCGTAGTTACCACAGAACAGTAGAACAGTGCCGTGACAAACTAAAGAAACTGGGCATACGTCATATGGAAGTTCCGGCTGTGTTGTTCTAATAACGCAAAATACCTCTAGGGGGCAACAGAAGTTATGCACTATAGCTTTAAAGTCAGGCTTAGTCACTAAGCCAGCTTCATAGTACACCCCCCTGGTGCGCAGTAAAAAACGCAACCGGTGGGTGTTGACGGACAAGAGAGCATGGATCAAACACGCAGCAGGGCAGAGGCAGACCGAACACACATCTGGTGTAATCCTGGGGTGAGAAAACATTTATAAAACATACGGTTTTGCCACCTCAGGTCCGCGTGTTAAGGCTGCTCATGATGAAGCCAGGTGAAACACTGGTTATATTAAACTGAATGGTATTTAAGTGTGCGACCATTTCATTCATTCTTTTCAAGGGTGCTAATGTAAGAATAAAACTGTCTACAGACAGTGACATTACCATAATGCAGGTTAACACTCAACATACTTCCGAGTGAGACACAGGTAATAGATTGAATAATTTACTGAGCAAATGGACTTCCAATAAGCTGCGTTGCCATTAACGAATAAGACGTATAGTTTTGTGTTCACGAGGAAGGCAAAAATATGAGATTGGTTGGACAGCAATTAACTGAAATTTCTTGAAAATCAATCTTGGAGTAGAATGTAATGTAGTAAAAGCTGCTGAAAGTGGTGGTTTTTAGATAAGATTTTGATAGATTTCATTTAATTAGATAATTGCCATTCCAGGAGCTGGACTGTAAAGATCTCATGAATGACTTTGCTACCTTGAAAGTTTTTATTAATTTATTAAATATTAAATAATTTTAAATGCATACCATGCGTCGAACTTTCATGATCCACTGATAAGCAATTTACTAAATTATCCAACTATCAATGCTTCGATGTATGTAGTGTTAGTAATTTAATAAATTTATTATTATGGGTGGGTGCGGGACCCAGTGTGCAACTGCCTTTCCCTGCAAATGCAACCTATTCTTAATTGTAATGTTTTCAACATTTCCAAGTGCAATCTTAAAATCAGGATGCACAGCTGAAAAAATCCGAGAATGGGAGATGGAATTCAAGGAAAGCACTGGGCTAATTAAGTAATTGGTTTTTTTGTATCCATACAATATCACCATTAAGTACATTGGGGCTGAGTTAGTTGAATGACTGTCAACTCTGCAATGTTTTAATTGCAGAAGTCTAATGGAATTTTAATGGTTGCTACACAAAACAATATTAAGTGCCTTTCGATTACAGCAGGGGCATAATTTACGGGGGGGGGGGCGTGTCCCCTGCACTTTTTGAAAAGGAAGCATTAGACCCCGCCCCCCCACTTTTTACAGTCCTAAAACCATTGCCTTAAACTAATGTAAAAAAAAAAAAAGCCCTACACGCACTAAGACCTTGAAATAATACCCGCTCAAGCTGCCAGTGGCCAATCCTTTTCAACTTTCCCTCCCTTCTTCTCTCTAAGTCCCGCCTTTCATTCAAACAGATAGTAGGCTTTGGCAGCATCTAAGAAAAACCGCTAGCGAATCGCTACGTCTAAACCCCCTAACCACCGAAGACGGATTACATAAGATTTTATATCAAGAAAAAAACTGTGCGAGTCACATTAAACCCAATTTACGAATATACTTTTTGCGGGGAACTGCTTCCTTTCCTCTTGTATAGCTAGCTACGTAGATAAACAGTATTAGGAACCACCTTAAACGACGTAGTTGAGTTGGGCGATTGATTGTTAAAGTTAGCTACTTAGCAAACAAATACCGATCAAATCAGTCAATATTGTTTCATCCCCGGTCCTGACAATTCAGATCCAGTAAGGTGCCGTCGGAGGTCAGTCAGTGGAGGCAGAATCCTCAACGTTAAACTAACGATACCTCACTATTACTTTAGTTAATCCTCAGATTGCTAATCAAGTAATTTACAAGACTAAGCGGCAGAATGGCGTTCCAATTTCATCTACTACATTATTGCTCAGTGCTTCGAACTCAAGATGCTCACAAGACAGCAAATTTATTCATATTTGCTCACAGGAAGCTAACGCAATGTCATTAACAAGAATTAAATGCTTTCTTATGTGGCGTTCAATGTGTGGTCAATATGTTGACAATAATGTTTTCCCCCCTAAATACGTACTTTTTAATGCCATTAAAAAAAGGCCGATGTTATTCACACTTATACGTGTGGCCAATGCTGAATTTTTTTCTTGGCCACACTTACTCGCTGTGCCAGTTGATGACTATTCAAGTGTTTAGGAAGTACCGCTTAAAATAAGTTTGCCCAAGAAAAAAATTTGGACACCCTGAGATCCCGTTTACACGTAGGAAAAACGCACATATTTTCATGCGGTTTGGCCTCTCTTTTACACGCAAACGGAGCTTTTATCACGGAAAACGATCATTTGTAAAAACCCCGACCAAAGTGGAGATTTCTGATAACGCCGTTTATGTGTTGCTGTGTAAACTGGATGAAACGGGGTTTTAGGTTCTGAAACATCACAGCATGCGCCAGAAAATGCTTAACGTCATGTGAGCGACCTATCAGTCCACACAAACGAACCTTGCACCATATTTATTGTTTTGAAAGGAACAGGAAGTCGCCCGTCTTATTCGTTGTTGTTGTCAATTCTGAGGATTCTGATTGGCTGGCATGGCTTTATCCTTCTCCCTACACTGCCGCTCATAGGTTTGGCATAGTTATGATGGCGCTTGACGGCGTATTTATCGGGTTCATGTAAATGACAACATTTTTGAAAACGATGTTGTGTGCACGATGTTATTATTGAAAACGGAAGGGGGGGAATATTCATTTCTGTAAATACCCAGCTATGTGTAAACGTGGCCTTAACATAAGTGTCACTTCGTTTAAGGCGGAGTTTATCTCCAGTCTTCTTTCATAAACCGATAAACAAAAGGTCAAAACGATACACGGAATTACCGAGGAGTTGAGGTTTTATTTCTAATTAATTAGTAAGATTTACGTACTTGCAGTCTCGAATCAAAGCGTGAACGTATATGAATCTTTTTGTCACTTTCGCCTCTTAATCATTACAGGCTACATATAGCCTTAATTGGTTAAAAAAAAAAAATTAAAATTGATTGATTTATTGTCAATCAGCCATAGTATGTGGAAACAGGTTGATAAAATCTAGAGATAAAAAGAAGTCACTGCCTCCCCTGACCGCATGTCCCTGCTCAGATCTGACCTGGGACTGCACTGCAGGATTTGATATTTTCAACGTAAATTGAGGTTTAATCTGGTTTTCAGGACCACTTAAGGTTCATTTCTTACCGGGGTAAATCAGCATGTAGACCTATGCCAGCGGTTCTCAAACTCAGTCCTGGCGCGGCGCCCCACTGTGTATGCTGATTTTAGTTCCAACCGCAATAGGATAGGATTTTAACTATCTGTTTATTTGTCTTAGTGAGCTGCATTCCATGTTAACAGCAGTTATTTACCATCTTAACCCACGTTTTGATGGACATATCCATTGTGCTATGAAGAATAAAACCCCTTGAACATATTGTGCTTATTTTCTATATTGTGAGGATTTTCAGGTGAAAACATTAAACAGATCAAATTAGATTGACAAAATCAGTAAGGTCCAAATTAGGTTGCTGACAGTGGTGTTTTGAGTTCTCTCAAAATAATTTGCCTGAACTTAATAAACATGACACAAAACTGGTGCGACTTTATTGTTTGCCAAAAAATAATTAGTGTTTGCAACCATGTGTCAACAGCTTCACCAATGAGAAACCTATTGTTTGTTGATTAACCAGTTGTTTACATTGACTAAATGTTTGGTTAATTTGTTTCCCTCAGCAGTTTTTTCAACTAGTTTTGAATAAATCTCAACTTGGATATGGAATTTTTATTCTTCATGGCATGTTTAGATTTGTCAAATGTGGCTGAAGAGGATAAAGAACTGCTCTATACATAAATGCGCCTAATTAAGACAAATCAACAGCTTTTTAAATTCCTAAGATTGTAATTAAAACCGACTTTGCAGGCAATAAGCTTCTCGGGAGGGCATACACACTGCTAGGGGGAGGCACTAGCCCTCTTATGATTGGTTGCTTTCAACGCAATCACACCCACACAACCTCTAACAGCTTCTTGTTAGCTGAACACAGCAAGCATGCACTTTGGCTAGAGACATTATTATGAGCTGCCTTATGTTGTTCCGTATACAATTGCAAATTACTGTTGAGATTATATACCCATCTAGCTAGCTAGCTAACGTTAGTTAAGAAAAATCTCAGAAAATAATTTCATATTTAAGCGATGTGATGTGGTTTTTGCCCTAACTTCACTAGCAAGCTTCAACAGTGATTACTCTGGTGTTTACTGTTTTCCAGGGGGGTTTGGAGGTGAAGTGTGTGACTTGTATTTACAACAGTGATCTTGCACGCAGAACCTGAGGGGGCAGTTTTGAAAAAATTCCAATTCCCACATTATGTGGCTTTAAAAGCTGCTGGGCTCAGGTTCTAAGGTAAATACATATTTTGATAGTCATATTGCTTTGATTGCAGCTGTACTGTTAGTACTGTTATTGCAAATTCTTACTAAATTTCAGCAACGGGTGAAAAATTACATGAGATAAAGTAGTCACCCCCATAACCCCCCACCCAGGGTGGTTTTACTGCGCTCTTTTCCACCTTATGGGGTACGCCAATATTTTGATCAATTTCATTACTTTCTCATGTATTTTGCATTAAATTTATTTTATTTAACAATCAAAAAACATGATTATTTTGATCTACTTCAGAACTAAAGCCCTCTTGAGAATTTGCGCCAGAAATGTGTCCCCCCCACCTTTGAAATCAAAACTACACCCATGGATTACAGGTACATAAATTTGCCTGTAAGGAGCACACTGACATATTCATAAATATTAAAATGCTTACATACATGTTGCGCATTACCATTTGTTCTGCAGTCTAGAATTTCTTTACTTTTTTTTTTGCACATGCTATCTCCTTGATGCAATTCTGGATATTTGCTATTACTTCAATTCCTCAATTTCATTTCAGCATGAAAGAGGAACAACCCAGACAGAATAAGTGGAGGAATGGAACAACTCATTCATAGGGCAAATAACCTGTTACAATTGCTAACCTGCACTGCCAGAAAAAATTCAATGAATTAAAAAAAACCAAATAAAAATATGCTAATAATGTTAACCAAGGATTCTAAGAGAGCTGATATGAATCCATCCTTTTCTCAATACAGCGAGAAATTCAAAATGAAATTATTGAGTGCAAATTGGAAAAGGTAGTGGACTGAAAAAAGGACATCTCTGCCAAATAAAAGTAAATGGATCCATAACAAAAAAGTAATAGAGTGGCATTATTGTGTTTTCTTCTGTTTGTTCTGTAAAACTTAAGTAAGGGGCAGCATCTGTTGCCGCACACCTGGCCTTTTGTAATTACAGATTGGGAGTGATTCAGCAAAGGCCTGAAGAAAGCCAAGACAGTCCCTAGGGACAGGAAGGCTCTCTCAAAGCCTTGGTAAGACTGTTTTCCTGAGTGTGTCCTGTTTAATGATTTAGCAAAACACAGACATATGCAGAATTCATGCTGGCTAATTTGCCTTTTTGTTATTTCTGTCTTTCTGAGTGTAGTGATAACCTGCGTGTTAAAGAAGAATCTGGTATTCATGTGATGCGGTTATATGAGCAAGCTTTTTTGGAGCTCAAAGCATTCCAAATTGTCTGTCAGATTCCCAGGAAATGTAATATTTGAGCCTCAGGGATTTCTGTTCTGAATAACCAATGAATTAATTACTCCTCAACAGAACAAGAGAAATACTGTTGGTGGATGACTGCAGGGTATGTCCCCAAAGCAACAGAATTCTCCCCATAGGCAAAATTCATAGTTTGGCCTAGTGAGGGCACTATAGGGAAGGGCGTAAGGTCCAGAGGATTAACTGGGGAACTACCCTGGGCTCAAGGAATGTTCAGAAGAAATTTTACCTGATTCCCATAAGAATGGTTGACTGATTGCATTTTTTTAATAATAAGTGGTGTTTGGCCAAAGGGTGGCACTACAGGAACGATCACAGTGTCACCAGAACAATAGGATTGCCATTTTGTGCTCAAAGACATTCACTGCAAAGTTTGTCTCATTCCCATTGGAACATTTTCACTTATTGGATTTGGAAATATAATTTTGCTTGATGGTTGTGCTACAGTCAAAGTATCAGAGCCATCAGAATCAGTGAGGTTTCTCCCCTATGCACCTGGAATGTTGACAGCAGATTTTACAGGATTCTTGTTAAAGCAGTTCAAATTATTCCATTTTAAACATGCAAAGTTTTTTGGAGCTCAAGGATAGGCCCTGGGGTAACCAACGTCATCTCTATCCTCCAGGAACAGTCAAACAAGGTTTGACATGTTTCTTATCAAAACTGTACGAGTTATTGCATTTGGAGTCACTGCAATCAATAACGCCAAACAAAAACATCCTGAATGTCAAGAATTTGGGGCAAAGTCGGTAGGGAGGATTTTTTAAAGATTTTTTTTTTTTTTGCTGCGGTAAATCCTAACCTTAATCCTTTCCAATATCTATCCTGGAAGATGAATCTCCAAAAATAGAATGAAAATGATCAGTTTCTCCTTCCCATGTACTTTTATAAAGCTTAATAGAAATTATACAAGGCTTTGTACTTTGTGGTAGCCTATTTTGGGCCAACCAAGCCCGAAAGGCCACCTTCTTTAGCTTGACGGCCGCCCTCACTGCTGGGGTCCACCAACAGGTTCTTGGGTTGTCGCCACGACTGCCACCGACAACCTTCAGGCCATAGCTCATGGCAGCCGCTTCCAAAATGGAGACTTTGAACATGGTCCACTTGGACTCCATGTCCCCAGCCTCCCCCAGGATATGGGATGACAGAAGGCTCTCAGGTGGTTTCTGATGATATGAAATTTTGAGGTCATACTGATGGACAGCTGCAGAACATAAGGACATGCTCCTCCCAGCCGGGGAGTAAGTATGAGTGAATGAGACATTTTGGAGACCACCTGAGAGCTTTCTCTCATCTGCACAACTGCGGTCTGGCCCGGTTCTATGAACAAGCTTTGAAAGCGGTGCATGCTGACTTTGCCAGGTTTTGGGGCCATCACTATGTTAAGGACAAAGAAAACAAACTCTTCAGTCAACGACTAAGACAAACTGGAAAGGAGTTGCCTCGCATTTGTGAGTGTTTCATTGAGCGCCATAAATGAATGAGACAGTTTGGAAATCAGCTAGTTATTGGACAAGAATCCGGTGTCAGTTTTAGTTCATGGCAGTCTTAGAGTGTATTTTGCCTCTTTTAAACTGGATTAAGTTTAGTTTGTTGTTATTGCAATAAGCTCATATTAACTTAAATTTGATAAAAGGTAATTTGTTGCCATGGCAACCATTATGTTGGCAATACTTTGGCAGATAAGATACAAATTGCTTTTTATTGGCATGAAAGAGCAGTGTGGTGCCAGAGAGGAATCTTCCAGTAAATTCTTTGATCATCAGTTACCTCGCAGTATGTCAAAATGGCAAATTTCTAATTTTCTCAAAAATTCCCAACATATTTTTTCTGTTTTTTTTTTACCATGTTAATCAGCTAAGTAAGACTACACATTTTTGCTGAAAAATCCCCAGTAGAATTTTTTTTTAACCTAAAAGGTGTTAAAGCTCAGTATGCCTTGTCATAATTGCATTCAGGAGAAGAATGCGCAGGGGGAAAGTTTCTCTGGTGATCTGAGCCATTGGTCTCACAGGAGAAGAATGCGCAGGGCTACTTTAAACTGAGTTGTTGTATTCATTGTGGTTTTTTTTGGTGTTACTCTCAACTTAGGTAAGCGGAAACAGGAGAGGGACAGCTACTTCCTCGGCGCGCTGAGGGAGATGGATGAGGCAAACCAGGCCGTCCTGCTATCAGGGATAAGAGCAGCAGGACCGCTTCATGCAGCACTTGCTGTAAAGTCGGGCAGACAAAATGGAGATGAGAAGACAAGAGCTGGCCTTCCTCAAGGCAGAGGCGGTAGAGACCAGACTCCTCCAGAGAGTTTTTTAAACTGGATACCTGGATGTTCATGGTCAGCTGGCACAGTTGCTGAGGCAGAAGACTCCCACTGCCCCACCACCGGACAAATGACCGGACTGAAAAACTTCCCTCTAACCTCTGCATGCCATTGCACTTTTTTGTATTTTGCACTGAAGAATACTTCCCTTATATTTTACTTATATAAATTCTGTTTTCTTAATTGGCTATCCTTGCATTTGTTTATTTAATTATGATATATAAGGCATTTGCTTAGTATTATGCCATGAGGAGATAATATTTTCTATCTTGTGATGAGATTACATAATCAGCGTACAAAATGAAGCTAACTTTATTCCATAAAGTAAAAGGAAAAAATACGTGACTAGATAACAGATACCTTCACTAACATGCATTTACATCCACATTTTCATTCACTGTGACCTAAAATGTGAGTGTGGTGAATGTCAGGTGCTGTTCCTAATAATTCAGATTAACATAATAATAACATAATAATTCAGATTCTTAATTAAGACAATGTTATGCAGCTGTGTCAATTTATTGATAAAAAGCAAGGAATCTGAGGACTTCTGGTTGAACGATGTAAAGAGCGGACGCAGTCGGTGTTTGCTCCGCATGATTCATAATATTTACATGTTTACGCCGTGAATTATTTGCACTGTATAGAATACTTTTACCATAAGAAGAAGACAGAACATGATAGTAACACGATACAATGTCGGGGACAAACAAGGGACGGTCAGCGAAGACTCAGACTCAATTGCATCTGGAGGCTTTCTCTGCCCCCAGGCATGAGGTTGACAGGATGGCGTTGGCTGGGCCTACACAGCTGTCGTTGGAAACGTTGGTTGTGGAGCTCGAGAAATCCCGGAAAAGCCTGTCGGAGGAATTGAATGCTTCGCTGACTGCAGCTCTGGCCTCGATTAACACTTCACTTGGAGTTTTAACTAATACTGTGGCTGCTCACACGATGACTATAACGGGGATTGAAGAGACTCTCACCTTTCACTCTGGGGATATCACCAGGCTGTGGCAAGACGTTGCCTCGCTGACATCCCAGCTAGCTACCGTGACAGAGGAAAAGGCATCCCTGCGAAATACAGTGGAGGACTTGATCTCTCGCTCCAAGCCCCAAAACCTCAGAGTTGTGGGCCTCCCTGAAGATGTGGAAGGTAGAAACCCCAGGCAGTTCATGGCTGAGTTGTTTAAGGATGTGGCTGGAGAGGTCCTAGAGAACTCCGCACCAGAACTTAACCGCGCGCACCGCAGCCTGAGATCCAAGCCGAGCCGAGGCTCCCCTCCCCAGCCCATGATTGTTCGCTTCCACCGCTACACTGAGAAGGAACAGGTTTTAAGATGGGCCAAGGATCACCGGGATATGTCCTTCCGGAGGCATAAGATCAAGTTTTACAAGGATTTCAGCGCTTCTCTTGCGAAGAAGAGAGCTGCCATCAACAGTATCAAGTCCATGCTTTTCGAGAAGGGAGTGCGGTTCAGCATGATTTACCCTGCCCGACTCAGAGTCACCTATAATGGAGTGGAGTGCCTGTTTGACACCCCCGAGCTGGCTGAGCGCTACTATCACAATTGCATTCAGAAGTCGTAGGGCCTACTGCGGTGCCTGCATTTTGCAATGGTTTGGATATTGGCTCGTGTTTTGTTCAAGCTTCTCAGTCAAGTGACTTCCCTCTCTTTTTGGATATAGTTTATTTTCTGTAGGCTGGCTTGCCCACCCTGTGACCATATCCCGCAGTGCCAATTCAACACATCAGCCTAATTTATCTTGGCCCTCGTATTGTTCTTTTCTTTTTTTCTGGACCGGACCTTTGTATTTCTCCGTTTGTGTTCTTTGCTTGGAGTCCGTGGACTACAGTAGAGACTGTGTAAGTGTGGATTTCAGCTTGCTTGGACACTGTTCCGGACATTGCAACCTACTGCGACTACTCCGCACACTAGTTTATGTGTTTGAAGTGCGCATAACAGAAGGGCCTGTAAAGTAATGTTTGTTTTCAGTTTGTCAGGGGATGGTCTCGTTAAACTGTCTATCACTGCCTTTAGCTGGTGACAGCTGTTCAATCTTTTACATTCTCCAGCTATCTTTATTTTTAGTGTGTTCTGTGTTATAATGCTGTTATAAAACTGATTCATGCAGCGGTGTATAACATACATTAACTATGTGGGAGCATAATGCCTCCGCATGGTCAATTGCTACTCACTTTGCTAAACGCGATGTTGAGCTTAGGATGTGTTATGGGGTTTTTTTCGCGTTCGTTCGTGTCTGTCGACATGTCTTTTATTTCGTTAGTTCTGTCAGGGGGTTGCTTGAGAAGGGGAGAGTCTTTATTTTTCACATTTAATTTTGCTGCCACACGGTTGTGCGGCGCTTGTCTACTATGCTTATCACCATTCATAGGCTTACTGACCTTAACTTATGGCTGATCGGAATATAGGTCGGGGAGGGTCGGTGGGCTCTGTTAGGCTTATTAGTTGGAATGTTAGGGGAATGGGGGGTCCAATTAAACGCTCTACAGTATTTTCACATCTAATGAGTTTGAAGACAGACATCACTTTTCTTCAGGAAACGCACCTAGGTGGTAATGATCATACAAGACTGTAAACAGTGGGTGGGGCCGGTTTTTCATTCCAATTTTAATTCTAAGGCTAGGGGTGCTGCTATCATAATACATAAACGGATTCAATTCTCTGCTGACCAAACCATTTCTGATCCCGGGGGGCGTTAAGTTATAATTAAGGGTGTTTTGTTTCAGACCCCTGTGCTTTTAGTCAATGTTTATGCCCCAAATTGGGATAACCCCAATTTTATGTCCTCACTTTTTTCTGCTCTACCGTCTGTAGATACTCACCACATAATCTTTGGGGGGGATCTGAACTTAGCCGTTGACCCAAAGTTACATACATCCCATTTTAAAAGATCTATCCCGTCCAGTATGGCTCGAGTACTGTCCTCATTCATGGATCAGATAGGTTGTATTGACCCTTGGCGGTTTCTCCACCCAGCCGATAAAAAAATATTCCTTTTTCTCACAAGTTCACCGTGTCTATTCCCACATTGATTTTTTTTTTACAGACCAGGCCCTTCTCCCCTCTGTTAATCTGACTGAGTACTCTGCTATCGTTATCTCTGATCATGCCCCCCTTCTTCTGGAATTAGCTCTTTCTCCTAGTTTAAAGCAGGGGCTTAGGAGATTTAATACAGGCCTGTTCGCCATGGACAATTTCTGTCAGTATATCTCAGAACGTATAGATGCTTTTATTGAAAATAATACATCAGACTCAGTCTCCCCCTCCCTTTTATGGGAAACATTTAAAGCAGTGATCAGAGGAGATATTATTTCATATACTGCTCAATCTAAAAAACAAAAAACACAAGAGCAGCGGGACCTGATCAATGCAATTAGTGAATTAGACCGACAGTACTCAAGTTCTCCCACCCCTGAACTGTATGCTGAGAGACAAAAGCTACAAACTAAATTTGCCCACTACAGATAGGGCAGAGTATCTTCTCAGACGTACAAGGGGAACATATTATGAGTACAGTGACAAGGCCAGCCGCCTTTTAGCTTCGCAGCTTAAATGCCAATCAGCCTCACGGTTCATCACCCAGGTGTTTGACTCCTCTCACTCCCTTACTACAAACCCAATTGGAATTAATAACATTTTTGCTGCATTTTATTTTGACCTTTATACATCTGAACTCGCTGTTGATAGCACAACCTTGGGACATTTTTTTGATAATTTGGACATCCCTAATATCAATCCCACCTCACAAGAAAGATTGGACAGCCCTCTTTGCCTAGAGGAGATAACCAGCAGGCTTAGAAGAATGCAGAGTAACAAAGCGCCAGGTTCAGACGGCTTTCCTTTTGATTTTTACAAGAAGTTTTCAGCCCAGTTAGCTCCCTTTTATTAGACATGTATAATCACTCACTTAGAAGCGGAACGCTCCCTCCAACTCTTATCCAGGCCTCTATTTCCCTTATCCTCAAGAAAGGCAAAAAAGCAGAGGATTGCAGTAGCTGGAGACCCATAAGCCTTTTGAATGCTGATGTAAAACTGCTGGCTAAGGTCTTAGCATGCCGTTTGGACCCATGTCTACCAAACATTGTCTCCAAGGACCAAACTGGATTCATTAGAGGTCATCAGCTGTCTTCTAATATTTGTCGCTTACTTAATATTGTGCTTTCTCCTTCTGCCTCGCCAGATGCTGAAATGGTTGTTTCCCTAGATGCAGAAACAGCTTTCGACCGGGTGGAGTGGGGTTATTTATTTTTTGTTCTTGAAAAATTTGGTTTTGGACCTCGGTTTATTTTGTGGATTAGACTCTTTTATACTAACCCTACTGCCAGTGTTAAAACAAATTCCCAGCAGTCTATGTTTTTCCCCTTATCGAGAGGGACCCGTCAGGGTTGCCCGATGTCCCCCCTTCTATTCGCCCTTGCAACAGAACCCCTCTCCATCGCTCTTAGGTCCTCTTCCCTCTTCACAGGTATCCGTAGGGCGGGGCTTGAACACTGGGTCTCATTATATGCTGACGACCTGCTGCTTTATGTCGCAGACCCAGTCAGTTGTGTTGGTGATGTGCTGCAACTCCTCAAGACCTTTGGGTCATTCTCGGCGTACAAGTTAAACTTTGGCAAAGTGAATGCTTTCTGCTAAATGAGGCAGCCAAACATATCCCTGCCAATGCACTCCCTTTTCATTTGGCTTCTACGAGTTTTTGCTATTTGGGTGTTAACATCTCCCATAGCCCCGCTTGCCTCCATGAAAAAAAGTTCTCTAATCAACGATATCAAGGTGGACCTGCAAAGATGGGACACTCTCCCCCTTTCTCTATTTGGCAGGATCCAGACTATAAAGATGAACATTCTACCGAGACTCCTGTTTCTTTTTCGGTGCTTACCAAATTTTTTTGCCGAAATTGTTTACAACAAACTTGATAGGTTAATTTCAGGTTTTATTTTGGCGGGCAAATCCTCAAGAGCGCGCAAGGCAATTGACCGATCCCAAGCCCTGCCCACTTTCGGCTACGTCACAATGGGGCAAGCAGGGGTCTGACTGAACCTCGGACAACTTTCACCTCAGGCAGCCGTCAAAACAGGCATTTTGGGTTTCTGACGATAGTAAAGCGATGTAACATGTAACAGACACTCGATATGCCGACCGTGTTAAGGCGTGTTTTTTTATTCCATTTCCAAAATCATAATAAGCTTTTTAATGTATTCCTAAACTAATTTAAAAAAAGATCTGAAACAGTCGTGAAATTAGTGTTTTTTTCATTGATGATAAATCTCACAAGATAATTACAATTTACGACACAAGAATATTACAGAAGGCACTTTTATCAAACAAACCTACGCAGTTGTATTCTCATGCCTTTTGCAGCAATATTCATTTGAAGGGCTGTAATAAAACATTTCATGCTAGCTAGCTAATTAGCCGTCCCATTGACTTGAATAGACCGCTGACTAACAACAAACGCTAGCGATTGATAACGGTCACCAGCGAGCTACCTTGGTACCCTTACCGTCGCGGGGACTGCATTAACTGAGCAGTTAATAAAATTAACAAGGTGGCTAACAAGCTAGCTGCTTGTAACTGACATTCAACGACAATACTTCTTACCTCCATAATATTTAAAACAGTGGACAAGTCGCTTTGTCTGTTTATACTGAGTTCAAAAAAGACAAGGAGGGGAGAAAGGCTTGGCTGTTAGCTAGAAATCAGGAGAAAAAAAAAGTTTTCTCTGTCCCTCGATCCGTGCTGTGCAGTGATCATTTCTGAGAGAAGTGTTTTAACGGGACAGGGGCAAAGATGAAGCTGAGGAAAGGAGTAGCCAGAGTTAACTAGCGCTTCCTTTTAACAATGTTGGCATTAGCCATATGATTCAATATGAACAATTCGGTTGACGGCAAATATGCTCAACCAGGGTACAGTGAAGTGAGGAAACCAGAGAGTAATTTGATAACGTACTCGGACATTCATCGACGTTCCTTATAACGGGGAAAACTTCCAAGGACATATCTTATTAGAGGGTCATTAAAAGCCTCGGTCACGTTAACTTAACTTTTCTGCTCGCACTTATAAGTTGACACCAAGTCACATTTTGATCTTCCCATTAGTAAGTGTGCCGCTTTTCATCCTCCAAAAAGCACATATTTAGGGAGACAAAATGTCGATGACAAAATAACACCGACTCGCATGCAACACATTAGTGAATGGAACCGGCGCCGCTATGCTTGTTGTTTTGAGCTCAGGCAAGGCAGAAGTTTCCTGGTTAGTTGTCAGACATAGCAACAGTAACAATGGGAGGCGGTAGTGTTGTGTCGTTCGCGAACGATTCGTTCAAATGAACAAATCTTTTGAGTGAACGTACTGAATGGAATCACTTCATGAACTGATTCGTTCCTTTCTCAGTTCAGTTGAGCTCAGCTGCGAGCGTGCCGGCCGGGAGTGGAACTGCCGCGTTCTGTCACTGTGACTTACTCGTGAATCTTCGGCAAACGACGCAGTCAGCGTGATTCACGTTTGCGCTGCCACTCACTCATGATTCGCGAACCTACTGCACACACAGAGAAATGTGACTGGCTGAGGACGTTGTGGAATCATTTTAATATTTGATTAATTTGCTTTATTATTAATTGAATATTGATTCATTTGCTTTATTATTAATTGTTTATCCTTGCTTGCTCTGGCTCAATTTTTCTTAGGCTTTAGTAGTTTATGTGTTTATGTGTTCTCAGGAAAAAGAGTACAAGGGGAGCCTGGGATGCCGAAAAGATAAGATGTATATGCATAACTCAGGGACGGCTTGACGTGGGCTGCATGCGTCTGCAAGAACATTCCAGTTAACATCATGATGTGTAAATCAGTTTGGGGGGAGGAGAATGTCAAACTGTACTCTTACTTATACACCAGCAAGAAAGAATTTCCTTTATCCTTGTTCTTGCCTGTAATGAGAGTTCTCGCATGTGACGGGGGTCCTTTTCTGCAGAAAAGTAAACTGACTTTGGCTTGGATGTTAACTCCTTTGTCTCCGCCTGAGTTCTTGGGGCTTGTTTACGGAACTCCAATATCTCACCTGCCCTCCCTGGAGAATTGGCGCCGACTGAAAACCATGCGCACGGTCGTTTAGGAGACGTTAAGGAAGACCTCAGCCCAGGGCGATTGTGAAAGGCCCTTTTGGGTGTGTAGGATCTACTTTTATGTGCTAGGAGCCCAAAGTGAAAACTATTAATTGAATATTGTTAATTAAAAGAAAATTTTTTTTGCATATTGTAACATAGCCTAAAGCAACTCCATCCGGTTCTGCTGATGACATGGGAAAATTGTCACCAAGGTTGGGGCTAATAAGCCCTGACTGTGCATTTCCTCCATGCTTTTAGCGGAACCCTAGACTGAGTTGGATTGCTTAATCATAATTCATTGAGAGATTGAGAGGGAAAAAATGTATTCCTCATTGTGTAAAAGAAGTCCTATCTAATAATAATGCATGTCCTGGACTTAAGGACACCCCACAATCAAATCCTGATATTGAATACTTTGTTGATGGTTCCGCATCAAGAGTCGATAAAGGCAACCCATGTGTTGGATATGCAGTCTGTACTCATGATAGCTGTGTTGATATCGGCCCTCTGTAACCTACTCACTCTGCAGAAGCAGCAGAGCTGATAGCTCACACCAAAAATGTTGACCCAATCAGTTTGGCTGACGCCTTTGCAGACAGAGAAGCAAGGGCAGTAGCCAAACACACTCTTGTGGGGCTATTACAACAATCTGAAGACTCAATTTCATGTGACCTGCAGCGAGCAGAGCATGATGCTGCTCCCCCCACAAGAAAAATGTCAATGGACATCACATGGAACACAATACACTGATGGCGGGTGGGTAGGACCCAATGGTAAGCCTATATTACCAAAATCCCTCTTCCATATTGCTGTAGATTTGGTGCATGGGCAGTGCCATGTACCAAGAGGGGGAACCAAGGGGTTAATCGATCAAAGTACTATCACTTATTTACTAAAAAAAATTTTTTTAAAGAAATGTCCAACATGACAAAGTTATAACACACAGGACACACGGGGAGGGCTAGTAGCAAAGAAGGGGGCAATCCCTACACCCCCTGGGCCATTCCACACGTTTCATACATTTAACACTGTGTGAGAGGAAGAGGTATGCGTTAGTTTTGATATGACCTTTTTCTAAAAGTGGTAGAAGCTATAGATGCAATCACAGTAGCAAAAATAAAGGACTAATGAGACCTTAAAAGCAAAATTGCGCAAAGCTATGGCAGAGACTAAATGGAACTGGGTTGCATGTCTGCCGTTGGCATTAACTAGCATGAGAATAACACCACAGCGGGGATTGGGGTTGTGAACTTATGAAGTAGTACATGGGAAACCTTTTGAATTATAACACTTATTACAGAGAACACAAGTAGAAGAGGCAACTCTGGCAGAGTATATGAATAGAATGTTGATTAACAAAAGTGAGATTCGAAATGTGCATCCTCCTAGATCAGTAGCGGAGCTGCCACCCGGTGAGATAAAGCCTGGAGATTGGATCCTGGTGCGGAGTGTCAGTAAAAAGTGGAAGTGGAGTGAACCGGCGTGGAAGGGTCCATGTCAAGTGCTCCTGACCACACCGACTGCAGTAAAAATCCAGGAGAGAGAGACGTGGATACATCAGTCACACAGTAAGGTGGTATCTCCTCCTCCAGCTGGTGTGTGGGTACATCTGAATAAGTCAGGATAGACTTGGAGGGAGTCCGATTACAAGGGGGGGCGTGGCATGTAGAGCTCGTCCGTCTCAAATTCGGTGAAGAACTTATTTACGCTCCAAGTCAGTAGAGACTCTGGACTTATTCATAATTTAAAAAAAAAGGGTTTAATAAAATGGCTTACCTCTCCCTGTGTCTGTTCATTTTAAACATATGTATATTTGTTAACGGCGACACGGGGGGTTCTGCCAGGCTATAGGGCCCACATACTGTACATACATACCAGCTAATGACGAGGCGGGGGGGTAATTGATAAGATATATCTGATGCACAACAGCGAGACCTCGCACCAGCATCAGCAGACTCCTGGTGGGACTGGCTCCTGTCTGGAGGATGGGAAGCAGGAATTACGTCTGTCTTGTAGCAGCTGGGGCTGCTGTACTTCTGCAGTTGCTGTGGGGTTCCCATAATTAAAGTAACAAGTAAGCCTGTTTCGAGCCAGTGGCCCATCGGCCCGGTGCTTAACCCCGGTTTCTGTGGCATGAAGCGACTAGGAGTATTACTACTCCCCCTGGACGGGATGCCAGTCCATCGCAGGTACTCCCCCCAGCTCTTAGTCAGGTTTCCCTGACTATTTGCTGGTACCCATTTATACACCTGGGTGGAGTGAGGCGTGGAGTGTGGGAGTGAAGTGTTTTGCCCAAGAACACACCGCGAAGGCCGTGGCCGGGGCTTGAACTCAGGACCTTACAATCTCAAGTCAAGCCTACTTGACCACTGTGCTACCGCGTCTCCTGCTATAATTAAAGGATTGATATAAAAAAAGGTTGAGTGCTAATCCACAATATCAGATGTTTATGTTACAGGACAACGATGAGGTGTATACTCTGCCCGAGGAGCTGAAGGAATCATATGATGATGCAATTGAAATAGGGGACCTATTCGAACGAAAGCACTGAAAAAAGATGATGACATGGTGAAGCATCTCCCCGTGAATGAAGCACATGCCGAAAATTGAGAGAAGTGGCATGCTGGCGGATAATCAATTATAAACGGGGGAAATGAGGAATCATTTTAATATGATTCATTTACTTTATTATTAATTGAATATTGATTCATTTGCTTCATTATTAATTGTTTATCCTTGCTTGCTCTGGCTCAGTGTTTCTTAGGCTTTAGTAGTGTACTCTTGCCTGTTTCTGATTAGCCTAGGCCTTGCATAACTGTAGTTTTCCATAAATCTGATTAGCCTAGGCCTTGTGTAGCTGTAGCTTCCACAAATTTGAACAATGCGTAATTGCTTATAGTTTATCTGGAGCCATGCGGTCCTGACAGGGACAAGATGTTCTCTTTCTCTCCCAAGTTTATGTTTTCTCAGGAAAAAGAGTACAAGGGGAGCCTGGGATGCCCAAAAGATAAGATGTATGCATACCTCAGGGACGGCTTGACGTGGGCTGCGTGCGTCTGCAAGAACATTCCAGTTAACATCATGATGTGTAAATCAGTTCGGGAGGAGGAGAATGTCAAAATGTACTATTACTTATACACCAGCAAGAAAGAATTTCCTTTATTTTTGTTTTTGCCTGTAACAAGAGTTCTCGCATGTGACGGGGGTCCTTTTCTGCAGAATAGTAAACTGACTTTGGCTTGGATATTAACTCCTTTGTCTCCGTCTGAGTTCTTCTTGAGAAGGTAACACCAGGAATATAAAATCAAAATTCCTACAACAACGTGATTCATGTTCGCGCTGCCACTCACTCACTCATGACTCGCGAACCTACTGCACACAGAGAACTGTCGCTGAGGACGTGATTCACCTTCACGTACTGTGCTGAAAGTGGCGCTGTGTCACTCACTCGCGTACTGCACAGAGAGAACTGCCACTCAAACAGTGACGTGCCGTCGGAGGTCAGTTAGGGGAGGCAGAATCCTCACCGTTAAACAAACGATAACTCGTTATTAATTTGCTTGATTAGCAATCTAAGAATTGATTAACTAATTCACAAGACTAGACGGCAGAATGGCGTGCCAGTTTCATCCACGACGCTATTGCTTAGTGCATCGAACTTAAAATGCCCATGCAACAGCAAATTTGTTCATATTTGCTGACAGAAAGCTAAGCAATGCCATTAACAAGTATTAAAACCTTTCTTATGCGGCGTTCAATGTGTGGTCAATATGTTTACGATAATGTTTTCCCCCTTAATTACATAGGCTACTTATTAATGCCATTCAAAAAAAAAAAAAAAAGTTTATTTCCAGTCTTCTTTCATAAACCGATAAACAAAAGGTCCAAACGATACACGGGAATTACCGAGGGAGTTGAGTTTTTTTCTAATTAATCATTAAGATCATATAGGCTACTTGCAGTCTCGAATCAAAGCGTAAACGGAAATGAACCTTTTTGCCGCTATCACCTCTTAATCATTACAGGATACATATAGCCTAGGCTAGATCTAATTGTTTGGTTTTAAAAAAAAAAGTTAAAATTGATTTATTGTCAATCAGGCATAGTATGTGGAAACAGGTTGACAAAATCTAGTGATAAATAGGAGAAGCCACTGCTTGCCCTGACTGCACGTATCTGCACTCAAAGTAAAGCTGCGTCTCCCGCGAATGACTGTGTACTATGGTCCGTGAACGAACGCACCGTCCCTCATTAAGTGAACGTGTTAACAGAGTGAATGTGAACCTCAGGCCAGGGCTGAATCATGACCTGAATGACGGATCGTTTGGCTGTGTATCAGTTCAGGGAGTCGGAGAACAATGCACTATGCAGTCAGGGCTCCTGCTATGCACTGAACGATTCGGTGAACCGATCTTTCGAACGAATCATTTTAATGAACTGATTCTAGGGATTCAGTACAGTCAAAAGAACAGCTGTTCCCATCACTAGGAGGCGGGGCTTGGGATCGGTCAATTCTTCAGAGACGCAACAAAGATGGAGGTTAATCTATGTCCAACCTCCTGTTCTATTACTGGGCAGCTAACATCCGGACCTTACACCTTTGGTATAGCTCCTCTGACATAGATTGGTGCCTGATGGAACCTCACAGCTGTTATGCTACTTGTCTGCCCGCCCTGCTTTGTGCCCCTGCTGCCTCATGCCCTTCTAAATACACGTCAAATCCTACTCTACTATCATCATTACGAATTCGGAACCAATTCAGACAACACTTCAAACTCACATCCCCCTCTCCCCGTAGCCCCATTTGTAATAACCACTTATTTGCCCCTTCCAAACTTGATAGAGCCTTTGCATTGTGGAAAAGTAATGGTATAATTTGTTTCTCAGATTTATTCATTGACGGAACGTTTGCTAGTTTTGATGATTTCAGCCAAAAGTTTGACCTGCCCCGCTCTAGTCTATTTCGTTATTTTCAAGCATGAGACTATGCTCGTACTGACTTTTCTTCATTCCCACTGATGCCCCCTAGTTCATTGATAGACGACATCTTCTCTCTTCCAAAGTCATGTAGTATGATTACTATCCTGTATGATTTCATGATTTCTGCTGAGATGACTCCCCTTTCTGGGACTAGGGATAGCTGGGGGGAGGAGCTTGGCTTTATCCTTACAGATAGTCAGTGGGAGGCGGCTCTCGACAGGGTGAACTCCACTTCTTCATGTGCTCGGTTGACGTTAATTCAGTTCAAAGTTCTGCATAGAATTCATTTCACCAAGGTCAAACTCTCTTAACTATTTCCAGGCTGTAGTGATTTGTGTGAGAGGTGCTTGTTGTCAACTGCCGATCATATTCACGTTTTACTCCTGTCCGAAATTGTCTGGGTTTTGGTCTAGGTTTTTCAGCGCTATGTCCAAGGCTCTTAATATCTCATTGAAACCCTGTCCTCTGATTGCTGTCTTTGGTGTGCCTAATGAACTGATTAACTTGACCAGAAGGGAAAGTGATGTAATAGCCTTTGCTTCACTCATAGCCCAAAGAGTCATATTGCTTTCCTGGAGGGACCCAAACCCTCCCTCAGTATCCTCTTGGTTAAAAGATTTGATATCCTTCATTTATTTTGAAAAAGTTAAGTACACAATAAGAGGTTCTACAGACAAGTTTTTCAAAACCCAGAATGCCATGCTTTCTTTTATTGACTCTCTCACCTCCCTGGACTCAGTGTGAATGATGAGCTTGTTTTTGTATTCTTTTTATTTACTGTAATCGGCTCTCGCCTCCCTGGATTGTGTCTGATAAGCTTGTTTGTGTACTATATCGTATTGTGGAGGCAATGTGTGATGGGTGTCAAGTAACTGTGGCAGTGAAAATTCATACTCTCTCTGACTCTTGTTTGCTTGGGGGTGGGTTTTTAGTTTTGTTTTTATTCTTTTTTATTTATCTTTATGGTTACTTATTTTTATTTCTTTTTACTGTCTCATTCTGTGGTCATTGGGGGAGGGGAAAAATACAAAAAATGGACTAATACCTTTATGATTGTATGATAGTGATGTTTTCCAATAAAAAAATGTATTAAAAAAAAAGTAAGGAATCTGTGTGACACATTTACAGACAACAACCCATAATAAGCTTACAAAATGAAAACAGATCATAGCACAACAGTGAGTTCAAGAACCTCATTAGACCTGTGCGCGTCTTGCCCCTCTGCCTCTACGGTGGAAGATGGAACCCCCTCAGCCTGGTGCAACGCGTGGGAGTCCATTCTTCTCCTTATTCATATGCAGAACACAGCACGCCATCACCACGGATCTCACCTTGTATGTGCTGCAGTAATTGCGTTTTAGCATGCGTCTCCATCTGCCCTTCAGTCTGCTAAATGCGTTCTCCACAGTCACCTTGGCTCTGCTTGTCTTGTGGTTGTACACAAGTTGCTGGGGTGTCAGTCGTCCATTGTCTGTGAAAGGCTTCATCAGCCAGCTTTCAAAGGATAGGCTGCATCACCAAGTAGATAGTAAACTACATCTTGTCCACCAATGTTCTTTGTTTGATGAGGCTGTAGCAAGCCCCTGTCCACCAGACCCCATAATCCTGACAAGTGGAGCACTCAGGCATCATGCAGGCTTCCTGGTGCTCCAACAAGAACATTCCAAAAGAGTTCATTGCCATCCACAACAGCCTGCAGGACGATCAAATGCCAGCCTTTGCAATTGAAATACCCTGTGCGGTATTCCTCTGGTCCAAAAATTGGCATGTGGGATCCATAAATTGCACCTGCACACTGAGGCAGCCCCTTCTGCTCTCAAAATATGTTGCCGTTTCCTTCAACCTCTTCCTGTTTGGTGGCTGTGTAACTGCAGCCAAGAGTACTGTCTCCACAGCAAAGCAGAAGTCGTGTACACAGGTGCACACCGTAGAAATGCCGACTCCAAACAAATGAGAGATGCTCCTCAGAATTGGTAGCAAGTTTCCATAGCGCAATGGCGACTTTTTGGCATGAGTATACAGTAGCGGTAGTTTTTTTTCCCGTCTCCCCAGTTCTTATTGAAATGTGTCTTAAGAAATCTGAAAAGTCTGTATCCACTGGGCCTCTGTGAAAGTCGGAACCACGGTTTCCTACCACACTGCAGCTCTATTCTGCACACAGACGCTGGGCAAAACAGTGCGCATTCTGTAGTGATTGCATATCTGAAACACACAGCGATGCCAAAAATAAGCTTGTGGTCTACAATCATGAAAAGAAACATATATGATGGGCAGGGGACAAATGATTACGTTGAGTAGTGTAAGTACATTCGGAGTTTCTTTGCAACACCGTTGTCTTCCTAAGCCGTCAGGAATTCCCTTTTACACCTTTCCTTTACTTTATGACGTTTTTCACAAAGGTGAAAGAGAAGTGGTTAGGTATTAGTGGATAGGATGTAATTTTTCGACCATTTGGACGCAGCCAATGTGTCATAACTTCCGGGCACGACAGACACTTTTGTTAACCCCTTTGCGCAGAAGCCAAATCTATTTGGGGGTTAGTCTTATTTACATTTCAAGATTGCAGCTTCACAGACATGAAAGTGAACTGAGTCTACATTTGAAGCATTTAGACTCCCATCGTATTTCAGTTTATTTTCATGATTTTAGTAGAGAAAAGGGGCTGCAAACACAAAACACCTTCATGAAAATTCAACATTGAGATAAAAAAAAAATACTGAGAATTGAAAAACTGCTGGGGCTTAAATCTATACATTTCTGGGATCATAAACTTCTTGACCACTAGCATAATTTATCTTGAACATTGCATTCTAGATTACCTACTTGCTATGAGCCAAATTAGACAGCTATCCAGGTGGCTTCCCAAAGTCTGAGATCCCAAAAATGGTGCACTGTCAGATCATAAAATAATCATATATTTAAAGGGGACCTATAATGCTGATCCTTCTTTTAATAAATATTAGTAATGTTATAACGTTAGTTGTCCATAACCTCTGAAACGTTTCGAAAAATAATATACAGGGGTTTTGCCGTAATCCAAGAACGTGATTTCGTGAACATGATTTCCTCTCTGAACAGCTCCTCCCGAGATCTTCGCGAGATCTGGGCAAAACCTGACGTCAGGTTGTGCCGTCCAATTAGTACAGACCTAGCCAGAGCCAATCACGGCGCTGGACCTGCCCACACCGGAAGCTATTCTTGCAAGCACTAACAACGGCAGATCATACTATGCCTTAGTAGCGTCGACACTTTTGGAAATACAAAAGAAGAACCGCAGATCATTTGAGGTGCAGTTTCGTCAGTATCTCTCTCAAAGCTGCTTGTCCGTTTACTTTTAGACGCAAAGAAAAACACTTATGTCTCTTCCAAAAGAGGATGCCACCAGAAATCAGCGGGTAGCTTTTTTGTTTGCTGGCAGCAAACAGCCACGGCCAAAGGGAACGTTAGCTGCTTGTGCTCAGCATTTCAGCAAAGTCAGCTTTTCTAAATAAAGGATAATTCGACACAGGATAAGCGCTTCCTGCTTCTCAAACCTGAAGCAGCTGCACAGATCAAGCGCCGGAGCCACAAGCTGTAAGTAACGATATAACAGCAAATAATGTAAGTGAAGCTAACGTGTTACGGGTTAGCTGACCGCTGGCGATAGTTAGCACTCAACTGGCCTCAAACGCAGGCTTTGTAAAAATATCTAAAGATAAAGCCTGTATCGGTCGCGACTGTCCGTGACTCACAGACACAGAAGCTGTAAGTTGCTTTTACTGCATAAGCCAACCTGACGTGATGGCCAGTTGATTGTGGCTGTAGCACAGCAGCTATCCTGTTGCTAATGTTTGTCTCCTAAATATGCAAGAGTGATATCAGGGGAAATTCTACAGAAGGTGTGTGAAGATAAACCACATTTGAAACTAACTTTTAATACTTGTTTGTAATTTGGATGCTTGGTAAAACTGTTCACAGTAACAGAACTTGCTGTCTGTAAAACCTGTATTGCAAGGGTTTGTCTCTGTGGTTGTTATGACCGCTCGGTTACCAGCTACTGCATGTTAGTTTGCACCGTGCTAATTAAAAAATGCTCCTGGTTGACTTATATGCAGTAATTCTGATCAGTATGCTTGTGTTACTGTATGTGGCAGTTCCATTAACGCTGTCCGATTGTAGCCACTACAGTTAGTGATTGCTTCACTTATCCATGACCGGGATCAGGCGGATACTTCACAAATGTCTGAGCAAGCTCTCTGGTGCTACCGTGAAAGCAATGCGAAATGCAGGCTCTACTGGTTTACAAATGATTTCTCTGCACTACCTTGACATAATTTCATCCCCCTTTAGAAATTGCTGTGGCTAATAAAAAAAAAGCGAAAAAGGCAGAGATTAAATAGGAAATTCTTTCCTGTAGAAGTGATCGATTCGCTAGCTCCACATAAGCAACTTGTCCGCGCTTAACTTACGGTCTGCAAAACCTGTATTATGTTCATAACATAACCGAGCTCTCTCTAGCTGTCGCGTACTATCCATAAAAGCTGCTTTCACATCGGACCACTTGAATTTTTTCGCAGGACAGATTAGCCTACATTCAAAGTCAATGCAAAGACGCGAATACACGCATTATGGGCGCGTTAAGCAGCTTTCGCCAAAATATAAACTTGGAAAAATAGCATAATAGGTCACCTTTAACACAAATAAAGTTTTGAGGCATGAAATTTAATATGAACTAATGATTTTCTGGTTGAGTTTAGCATGAATTTATCAATATCAGTGCAGTTGAACATCAGTGGTCACCAGTAACCTCTCCAAACACAAAACATACCTTTTCTCCATAATGAAGTTTAGAGTTTTGTCCATTATTGTTCAAAGTCCCCCAAGCCAGCACACAAACTCATGAAATAAGCTGCTGATTAAATGGTCAGAACATTCACCCTGCAATGAAAGCTAGCAGTTCCGTCTTCTGAGCTCACAACCTTATTTCAACACTTATAAGGAACAAGTACAACTCACTAGCTCAGTAATATCTGAATTCTGAAATGTACCTTATTTTAACAGAACAGACATTCCACTTTCAGGGAAAATCAAATAATATATGCCTCCCTAGATTCAACAGAAAAGGTGCAATGAACGTACCAGGGGGTCCACCGAAATGCATGACCAGTTCACGTTTTAAACATGAAAAAAAACCTCGGCATTCGATTTTGTTGAATATGGTATACATTCCAAAACAAAAAGCAAAAGTAGCAGCCTAACCTTTTTCACTGAATTCCTCCTCCAGAGACCGATGTATCCAGTAGAAGGAACCCTCTGATCCTGTTTCATTTGAAATAATTCCCATTGACCATGTCCTTACCTCATTTAAATCCTGTAAATGTAACTGAACACTTCAGGCCGGTTCAGGGACTTTTTTTCTATAAATCGCGTCATTTTCAGCTGCGCAATCGTGCTCAACGTTGAACGGATACAACCTACCTTGCTGATATGCATAGGCTTGTATTCTCTTATGTTTGTCCAATCAATGTCTTTCAGTTACTGTGGAAAGTTTAAACACTTGGGCATAACGACAAAATTGTAGTCTGGATACAATTTCTGAAAATGTCATCAAACATGTCACAACTCGTGAACTCGAAGTTTTCTGAAAAGTTCGACTTACGACATTGTGAATACCACAAGAGGGCGGAGTTCATATGGACTTTACTCGTGAACACGGTAAACACGACCCCATTTGAAGGCACTATGTAACTGTGCAGTTACGCAGAAGAGCCTGAGTGTATAATTGAGTGATTGGCTATCAACACCAGTACTTGGGTGGATATAAGGAGGTGCTTAATTTGTCAATGAAGCAATCTACACGCAAATCCACGGAAGGGAACTACGCATTTTTTGTATGTGATGACTGTAATTGACAGTAGAATGTGAGAGAATCAATACCATGTTGAATTTTTTGCTTCAGAAAACTGATTTTTCTAAACCACTAATTGGAATACTGTTCGCTTACTGTAGCTGAAGTGGTTGCTACAGAGGACAACGATTTTTTCTGTCACAAGAGATCATTTTTTTAAACTGCTGGATACTATGGGCAAGGATATTGACCAGTTTGCACATCAGGCTTAGCTGAGGAGTTTAATTCATGCAACTGTTGAAAAACATGGATTGGAGTGAACGTCTCCATATTCTAAACCGCGTTTGAACTCTACTTGCTTGTGAATATTCAATAACTGATCCGGGGGTGCCATCTCGTGATCAAGTACTGTAACTTCGTGCTTAAATTTGCAGTTCCATAGACGTTGACGTCTACATCTGCACAAAGGGGTCAATACTTACGTAGTAGAGCACCCTTTTGCTGCTATGACCTGCTGGAGATGTGACGCATAGGCAGATAGCAGCTTTTGGCAGCATCGTAGACCAGTCCTCATGGACAATAGCGTCCAGTTCACTAATATTCTGGGGTTTGCATGCTGCAACTGCCTTCTTCAAATCCAACCAGAGATTTTTGATGGGGTTCAAGTGAGGTGACTGTGATGGGCACTCTAGAATCTTCCCAGACTTCTTCTGAAACCAAGCCTTGGTGGATGTTGAGGTATGCTAAGGATCATTGTACTTTTGGAAGGTCCAATGATGCCCAAGCCTCAGTTCCCTACAGACAGCATGACATTATCTTCTTGGATATCCTGGTACTTGTCTGAATCCATCTTGCCCTCCACACTCCACAGCCGCAGAGCATCAAAAAGCCCCCACAATTCTTCAATGTAGGCAGGGTGTACTTTTCAGCATATGCTTCATTATTCCTTCAGCAGACATACGACTGATTCATAAGCCCAAAATATTCCAGTTTTGTTTCATCACTCCACAGAACAATATCCCCAAACTTCTGTGGCTTATTTATATGGTTTCGAGCATATTGGAGCCTGTGCTTTTGGATCAGTCGTGGTGTATGTCTTGGAGACCTTCAATGTTTGTATGCGCCCTACTCTGAAAACTGAAACCTCAGAGCCTCCTGCCTCAGAGTCTTGCTGCGGGTCTCCTGCCGTCACTCGAGGGTTTTTGACCACCCGTCTCCTCCAGAATCTGGTGACAGCCATTGATAGCATCCTCTTTCTGCCACATCCTGGTACAGTAGCTACTCTTCCTTTAACTCTGAACTTGGGAACTATGCTTCTAAATGTATCTCTATGAAAATTCAGAGCATGTGCTATCTGTGCCAGGCAACAATCTCCTCTATTAGCTTTTTGGACAATTCTTTTGACAGCCATATTTATAATATGCAATCAAATGTCACTGTCAACAAACCCCTAGCGAGTGCAAGTCTGTGATGTGTTCTATCTCAAGCAAACCTGATGCAACTAATTAAGCTCTTGATTAGCTGCATTAGGTGTGCTTTAGACAACACCTAATTTGCAAATATGCTCTTATGACAGATTCTTTTTGGGGGGTTGAATAATTTTAAGACTGCGTAGTTGTTGAAAATGGCATTTTGTGTTAAATTTGGAGAAACCACTTGTTATGTTAGTTGTGTTGAGCTATTTAAAATGTTCTTGTTAAATCTGTTTATCCCAAACAGCTGAAAGTTTGTAAATTTTGCCATTAAACCCAATTTGCAACGGGGGTTGAATAATTTTGATTGCAACTGAATATTAAGCAGTTTGCACATCAGGCTTCGCTAAGGTGTTTAATTCATGCAGCTCCAGAAAAACGGGGATGGGGCTGAACTCCTCCATATTCTAAACTGTGTTAGAGTTCGGCTTGCTAGTGAATATTCAATTACTGATCTGGGTGTGCCATCTAGTGATAGAATAGTATAACTGCATGCATAAATAGAGCGGCTCCATGTCTGCTGGCGTCTACATCTGCACAAAGGGGTTAAGAATCTGGGCGGATTTGGTGGTGGCTTCGGAGTCAGATGTCAGACTGGACAGAGTAGACAGAATCAGTATCGGAAAACGCGATCGATCGGTGACGATCTGGATTCAAACAAAGTTGGAATCAGTGGGAACAGCTGGTTTGGGTTCGGGCCAATCTGTAACGGCTATTTTGTTCTCGGCGAAGTCAGGCCGACCGATTTTAAATTTTGGGCGTGCCTCTTGACGGGTAATTGGGTAATCTAATGTGGTAGGCATTGGGCAGATTTATGCAAACTTCCATTCAGTGTGTGGTTCCTCGCAGCCTGTAGTTCATGGCCAAGCTCTTTATCGAAATGCCAACGTCTTGTCAGAATTGGGGGATCAGCACCCCTATTTGAAGTTTGAGGCCAGTGGGAAATAAAACATTCAGTCGTGAATAATCAGCGAAGTGTAATCAAAAAATAATGCTATCTGCAGCATGATTTCAAATGTACTTTTCCAATTACAAAATTTGTTTTAAATTCAATGAGTGAATAGCACAGGCAAAAAAAGCAACTATTTTGTCGACCGCACTTACATCAGTCTCTAATGATGATTACAATAGCACCATGAATTTGGCTCGATAATCTGGGAACACTGCCACCCACTCACGCCCACATGAATTTGGCTGGATGCATCTGGCAACACTCCACCCTACATGGCCTCCCATTTTCTTCCCTTCAGGTCCTGCTCATAGGATCAGTCGCCGACACCTCACCCCATCCCTTAGCGCCCACCCTACATTTCTAATCTCTGGTCCCGCCCCTGCCTGACATCCCAGCCCCCGCGTCATGCCCCTATAGTCTTTCACTCTAAGTCCCCTTCCTTTGGCGCTAATTACATTATGGTTGAGCGTTATTACATTATTGGGCAGACATTTTTTATTAAATTATTGGTCAAAATGTTTTTACATTATCAGGCAGGCAGCTATTACATTGTCAGTTGAAGTTATTACATTATCGGTTAATTTTATTACATTATCGGGCAGTTATTACATTATTGGTCCGTTATCACATTATCAGTTGTAACAACGCATCAAAACTTACTCGCGAAATGCGACTGGGCAGACTCGACTGTCAGCACTGGCCTCCTTGGCAATCCTGAAGAACCTTTTATTCGAGCTCAAACGGCCTGATTTGCTGTAGGACCGTGTCATTGATCATTTTTTTCAAGAAAGAGAGGAGCATGGAGTTCATTTTCAAATAACGAACAGTTGTTGTGAGTTTAATAAATAATTCATGTTATTTATGGTAAGTTTTGGATTTTGTTTAAGATCGTTGCTGCTGGTGTGCGAATGATGTCGCTGGCTGTACCCTTGTATATTGAGGCGTGTGTGTTTATACGCAGCAGGCTAGTGTCTCAGGATTCTTTTCTAGACAGTCTGCGTGGATATGACTGGTTGGCGTAAATTTTTTTTTTTTTTGTTTTTTTCTTAGTAAAGGCAGTGATTAATTAATGCAATATGGCATCCTGCTATATGTTTGAATGCTGTCACTGGGAATTTATGGGGGGTTATGTTATGACGTCATGCTGTTGCCTTTGAGTCACGGTGAATTTAGGTTTATCGCGGGAGGGTTACTGAAGGCCTGGGTGTAAAATCCATGCCCCGTCACTGACAAGTGGTATGCCCTTCAGGTAGAGAAAAGTGAAAGGCTTGCTTCACTTACACATTTCCCCTGCTGCCAGGTGAAAGGCTTGCTTCGCCTGCTTCTAAGATGTCAAACATAGGTCTATAAAAAAGTTAAGATACTGCATCAATAAAAAACATTTAGTCAGTCAAATCATCTATAAACATGGAAGAAGTGAATTTTTGGGGACTTTACCATGAGAACAAATCGCAAAACCTGCAGCACAATTGTGTGGAAGCACAATTAAATAACGGGGTACAAACATTCACCGTGGTCTTGGCAAAGTGAGCTTGAATGAGGTTAGTGAATTTGGCAACAGGCAGAGAGGCTCGGCAGACGAGCCTGAGTCAGTAATCCTGCAGCTGTCCTGGTTGAGAGGGTGGTGCCAGTTTGACCAAATTCTGTCACATTCTGAATGTTTCCTTCATTATTTTTCCTCACAGTCCAGTCATCCCTGTTGGTTCCAGTGCAAATTTTCTTAAAGTCAAGCTGAAACGGCATTTCGAGAGTATCTACCTTCCGCATTGTGACGTATTTCCGAGCGAAACAGTATAGATAGGCGGGACATAACGTCGGGCGGAATTTGATTTGACCGTTGAAAAGTGGGTGTACACCGACGGGACAGCAGTATCCTTCAGGGAGAGAGAGACGAAGCCCATCCTGCTCCATGTAGTTGCTGAAGCAGTCCACTGTAAAATGCCTTGCGCATAATCTGGAGCTGTCACAGATGTCACTTTCCTCAAAGTGAATAAATTCTATCCAGCGGGTCCGTAACCACAGTATTTTGGGGAAATGAAACAAGTCTGAGGTGGCGAACACCCAAAGACACGCCCACGTACCATGCTAGCTAGCTAACGAATGAATCTTAGCTCTGTGCCGCGAAAAGTTTAAGATTGATTGACGGGTGGATGTCGTGATATTATTGGTTGAAATTGGTTGGTTCTAGCTTACGTAAGCACAAGGCATATTTTGTTTTACATGAAAAAAACATGATTGGATTTTGGTATAAGAATACAAAGAAATCGATTTTTTGTCATTTATTGTTAAATAGAAACAAAATATGACCAGGGATGTGATCTAAAAGGGTTAAAAAGACATTTTTCATTTCAGCTCGACTTTAAATGAATAGTGATCATTCTCTCCCCTCCCTGTACGTGTCTCTGCATGCTGGCACGCTCCCTCTCTGAAATTTATGACTTATTCTTGTGTTCTTTTTGGGATATTTTCAGGATCATTGCCCTGCTGGAGGACCCATGATCTGCGAGTAGAGTGGAGTAGCGAATTTTGCTTTAAAAGGCCTTGGTAATCACTAGATTTCAGGTACCGTTAAAGCTTTCCTTTCGCCAAAAAAAAGTGAAATTCAAATTTGAAACTACCATGTGAATTTGATCTCATGAAATTAATTTATTGTATTTATTTTCTCCTATAATGTCGGGTTAATGAAATAAAACGATTTTTATAATTCGATTAGGAACGCCCCTAAAAAAAGTGCTGCAGGCATAGGCGCCATTTGTGTGTGGGGGGGGGGGGGGTCTCCTGCACCTCCAAAGTTAAGGTTGGGGGTGCAAAAACCCTGCAATAATGAAACCGCAAGTTTTCGTAGTTCGTCTGCCCCGTTCTGTCAAGCGACTGATCAAAGTAATGCGGGACCTTTTTTTATTTATTCAGAAAAAAAAGGCTAATGCAAGCCATCTACGATTGCAGTTGCAGGTTTAGAAGCTGAATCCATACTGGCATAATATTATTCATGTCCAGAAAATGTGTGTCCTTGATTCGTTGCCGTGGCCTATTTTATAAAAATCTGATAGTGAATAACACATCGTCTTTAGCTGCTGTTGTAGCCAAGCTACTCAGGAGGATTGTAACAGAATGTGGGCAACCATACTGCAATTTACTGAGCTGGGGTTATGTTCAGTGGGGGGCGGTGGACGGAAAACCGAGGGGGCGGGAAACATCCCTTGAAACGGATGAGATTAGTGAGCCAATTTCAATCATTGCTCTTGGTCAACATGTTAGTTTCCCTTATAATGAAATGTTTGGGAGAGTGAATAATAAATTCTATAAAATGTTTAATTCACATGCCTTAATAGGCAACTCTTCATGAAAAAACCAGTGGATTTTCCGCGTTAAATTTTGTCACATCCTAAGCGAGTCGTCAAACCTGTGCGTAATGATTGTTTAATTGAAAATCTTTTTTGCTTTAACTGGTGCGTTTGACTTCTCGTCTTAACAAAGACAATTGGCTACACCTGAGAGGGGAAAGTTCAAGTGTCTTTTACCAGGGAAATTGACTGAAAACAGAGCAAGACTAATAAGCAGTTTAAAGACGTTTATCGCCCTCCTGGTTCTCTGTCCACCTCCCGCCACTGGTTATCTTTCCCAAAAGCGTTGCTATTTGCCATCTTTCAACAACTTCCATAGTCCGGTTCAAACCAAGGGTTTTCGGAAACGTACCCCTGAACGGTTACTTTCAATGTACCTTGGTTCGTTTCACTGCTTTCGCGTATGTGAATACGTTAATAATATGCAATCGCCTTAATAAAAAGTGTTCCCCACTTCCATATGAGCGCAGGCACGAAAAACGGTACAATTTCATTTTTCCTGAAATGTGGATAGGGTTTTTCAACATGATAATTTAGACGTGTGCATTATATGAAGAACGTATGGTCTCGACTAGGCCTACTTGTCAAGTAAATTTTGGTGGGATTCATTGGTTTTTGGCAATGCAGTAGACAAATTAAGGTTAAAAAACATGCTATTTTTTTACAAAAATGTATAAAAAAATTTACTCCTAAAATAAAAAGTAGGCTAAACAGTTCCTTAATTGGCAATAATAAAATACACACCCTTATTTTTTACAGAAGAGTTCCGATTCCGTGACTTCGCTCATTTAGTTTTCATTGAGGGACAACGCTCTATCGCCAAGTAGGATTAATTGCTTCTGGACCTCATTTTCATCGTCCAGCTGGATACATATTGGAAATGAATTGTGACTTTAGCTTCAGTATTTCCCTTGCTGAGACTAAACGCAGTAAAATATGAAGTACCGTGGTGAATTAACATAATTTTATATTTCCGGAAAATGACATGCAGGCTTTATCATGCAATTATATTTCTTAAACTAGTTCATTAAAAAGAGCCCGTTGATATTAACATGTCTTTTGTTACCCTGTCTGTATTATGTTTATGAAGCAATAGCCGATTTAATAAATAAGCCTACTGCCAGAATTCGTGAAATTTTCTGGACTTGAATATTAATTCCTATGGATTCAGCTTCTAGGCTAAACCTGCAACTGCAATTGTAGACGGCTTGCATTAGCGTTATTTAAAAAGGTCCCGCATTGCCTTAATCAGTAGCTTATGGTTCAGTATAGTGCTGAGGTTATATCGGCTTTTAACTTGCAGCTTGGGATTTCATTTTCATAGTCGAGATAGGGTGTACTATTAACCATGCGTCTGCAGCATGCATAATTGTTATGTGCGCATATTGCGTGCATCTTGAAGCAGGCTGGAAAAAAATGCAACACGTGAGTATCCTATAGGCTTAAAACAGTTTAGCCTACGCCCATAAATGCGGGGATGGAAAATGGATGCTCCTCCGACATTCAGTTCATGTATGCCTTCATACATCGCATCCATTCAGCCAATTAACGTTATTTCACAAATCCCAAAGAGATTTAACATTAATCAAATGAAGTAGCCTACTGGTATTTTCAAAATAAACCTTTTTAACATTCTAAAAGGCTGGACTTTGGACAAGGCAGCCTACCCCTGGGAATACAGCAGCCTGAAAAAAATATTGTGACCCCCCAATGTTGACCTGAAATTGGCGCCACTGGCTGCAGGTGCGAGCAGGATCGCGTAATCGCTGTGAAGTCATTGGTTGATATTGCTCACACTGCTTGCATAAATAATACGGCGTTCGCGTGCATTTTTTCCCTATTCTCTTTTTTGTTTCTGTAGACTCTCAAATTTTGACATAAATCGATTGTTTTTTGGGTGAAGGAACTAGCCATGGCTGACTCTGAGGAAGCAGAGTTTTTCTAAATTAATATCAGACCTGGATTGTGTTAAGTCATTTCTGGCGTGAGTAAAATTCATTGCTATCCCTCAGCTACAGCAACCCCATCAAGTCAGTCAAGTTCAGCCATCAAATGCTTTCAAAACTGCATTCATAAACAAACATTAAAAAAATCACAATCATATCTGTAAACAGTTACCTGTACAAAGCAGAAGTCTTTTTTTTGTAAAGAGACTTTTCAGCAGACTAGGCGACAAAAATATAGATCTCTACCCTAATAACATCAGATCACAGACACGTTATAAAGGGATACGGGGACAATAAATCAAACAATCAATTTCGTTTTCATTGCATCAGTATGTAGGTGTAAACGTAGAAGATCGTATGCCACCGCGCAGCTGCAGCGGGCACTGTGGACATGGAGTGCTGAACCATCAACCACCTACCAGGCCGGCAACAGCTGGCGTGAGCTACAACAGCACAAAGCAATCGACTCACCCTGATCTTTTTCCTTTTCTCTGCTGCCCCTCGTACTTGATGCTTCTTGGAACTTGGTCCAACAAAATCCCTTTCGTGCATTTTGCATGGCACTGATCCTGGCTTAAGCTACGGGGTTGGTTTTATTCGATATTGGTAGAGGTTGAAAATGTAATTTTTTCGCCAGTAAATTGTAGGTATGTTTTTGCTCGTATTGCGGACAAAGGTCAACTTCTGGAGAGAAAATACAATACATGGCTAAGTTGAAATCACTTTGTCATCATATACTCATGTTTCTGATGTTTGTTTCTGTCATCACGCAACCAACTAGCTAGGTGTCCACTAACACATATTAAATATAAAAATAACGACAACAACGACATTTTCAAAAGTACTTATTGAGGGTATCGCCAATATGCAAAAAAATGCCCGGATGTAGTGCTGTCGGGAAAGTATCTTGCTACATCCGGAACCCACTCATTTCCGATACGTTGCTGAGATCACGGTTATCGTTGAACGTTAGCTAGCTGCGACTCGGCCATGCACGCACGCACGCACATATATCTGCGGTCATTGGGCTATAAATCTCTCTTCCAGGGCTATTTCTGAAGTTTTTCCCACTTATTTTCTTTCAACGAACACATGGCAGCTTCACAGTAACGACCCATGGCCTTAATGACTACAGTTCAGTTACTGTTGGGCTCTGCAGAGACCAAAGTGACTGGGTCACTGAACTATCCCATTATGCATCTGAAACGAGGCCCAAATGCGACATCTGGGCATTTTTTTGAGTATTGGCGACTCCCTCAATTGCACAAAAAAACTTCAAATTATTGCAGTCGAGGTCTGGACCGTCCCACATTGGATTTCGAAGATCGACTGACGTTGGACTGGAAGATCAGAACATTGCTTACATTTTCAGAATCTAAAAAATTAGCGATTCGGTGTATATTAGAGCAGTGGTTCCCGACCCAGTCCTCAAGGACCTCCTGCCCTGCAGGTTTTTGCTCCAGCTCTACTCTATCACAGCTGATCCATTTCAGGGCTTCATGCTGATTGGTTGAAAAACATCTACCTGAACAGGGTGTACATGAAGGTGCATTGGGCCTTAAATGGATAAGGTGTGCTAAAGTAAAGCTGCAACAAAAACCTGCAGGGCAGGGAGTCCTTGAGGACTGGGTTAGGAACCACTGCATTATAGAGAATAGTCTCGACTCGCAATGCATGGACTTAAAGTAGGGATTCAAAGAAAAAGCTGAAATATGGCAATTTCGACATCAATGGAAAGCTTAGAACGCAAAGAATGCAATGTAATGTCATTCTGTCACATTATCGATACGAGAAAAAGGAAACACGCACGAAACGACAGTACTTTATCGAGCGTGAATACTTCCGTGATGCTAGGAAAGAGGCCCGTTTTGGGTGACGTCACATTCGGGTTTTGCAAGCTCTGCTCTGTTACATGTCAATAGAAATACTATGTCTCTCTCTAAGCTTTACATTTTGTTAAAGGTTAAAATTGAGTCTTACTTTACTTGAGATGGATAATGGGGAAACATCTGTCTTTTTTTTTAATTTAAACTCATATTTTTCAATATAAGCCTAGTACATTGAAGATTAACATGGCCATATAAACGATCTGACAGAAATTGTGGAATTACGGGGAAGGCAGGGTTTCCTCCAGGATTTTTTGAAACTGTGGCGAAGGGCTTCAGCGTCGGGTCAAAACTCAGCATTATCAGGTGTGGCCAGTTTTCATTGATCAGCACGAAGGCGATGTAATAATTGAAGTCCATGTGCACAGAGGTTTATCAATTTCACATGTGTCACGGTGGATTTCACATAGGCTATAATATGAAAACCAATTATGACTCTGGACTCTGGAATTGGAATTAAATAATCATGAAGATACAATTCGGGAGAGCAGGATGTGCTCACAGCAAACACAGAGGTTAACATAGTAGTTCTTTGTTTTGCAAAGTGAACAAAATATTTTTTCTCTAATCGCTGCACACATTGCATTAAGAAGAAAGTAGCGCGTTTTACTGCCGATGGCTAATTTTTATTCATTGGAAAATGTGTTCATCAAGCAAAATGATTGACAACAGGTCAATAATTATTAGCGCTCATTTTATCTTAACAATGAGAACTGGCGACACTATTGTCCTTAGGATTTTTGGAGTTTATGTAAAGTCATTTTACATAGGCATGGCGGCTTTTATTTTGCCGTGGCGGTGCGCCATGATCAATTACATGTTGCGGAAACCCTGGGGGAAGGACTGATACAGTAATTTATTATGATATTTTTTCGATGAGTAGACTTGATAAGAGCTACGACAAAATAAGAAAGGAAAATTTTTAGAATGTATTCTCTCTCTTAACACGCACAGGAATACATATTGTTCATGCACTTGCAGCTGCCTGTCGTCAAATCTTTCTATTGCATATACTGTAACTTTCTAACGTTATTAGATTTGAGGTTTTGTTTCGTTTTGGCCATCGTGGAAGAGGATGGACCAGAAGTTGAAGAAAGAACAATGGGAAGAGATACAACAACTATAAAAAAACAATTAAGACTTGAAATTGAGCTTGAGTGCATGTGAAGTACAGGTGGATGATTGAGGCTACTTTTGAGGTATTGGGTGGAGATATTTGAGGGGTGCGATTGTGTTCTAAATGGCATCGACCTCGTCACTCCATATTTCTATGTCAGTCAATCACTGTTATGAGAGTCCACTTGATCGTTTTGATAAATATCTTTTTTGTAGCCCAGCTTTTTTTTTTTAGCTTATCTAGCCTTCCTCAGAATGGTAGCATGACTCCAGTAAAAACATTATTTTCTTTCTAAACTAAACAACGTGTTCATGTAAAGCATATAGCCAGCGCGGCGACCGGACTTTTTGCAGGCACGAAACGAACCAAAATAAGCAGCGAAACTAATATGCATCGATGAAAGAAATCACCTTTATGCGACAGTAGCTTTGAAAAAATAAAGATTTAAACATGGGATTTAAAACTCTGAGCTACTTGAAGATCTGAAAGAAATTATTAAGAGTTCTGACTCATCAGGCTTTAAAAACAAAATTGAAAAAAGTTTTCAGTGTTCACTGTATAATAACTATGGAACATCTGGGTACTTTCAGAGTACGCAACCCGCATGTGACGTCACGGAAAATGAGACTGTCGGCAGACTGGTTATGGTGGAAAAGGAGCAACATTTGGAAAGCCAATATCAAGTTGCATGAAACTTTTTTTCTCTTGTTGTATGAGTGACTACCTCCAACCTATCATGAAATTGCCATAACGGACCAATTTTACGGGTACTTATTTTCTTTGAATCCCAACTTTAATCCCGTCTGTCATGGTTTTTGGAGGCCGGCGGGCTTTCTTTGTTACTCTTGTCCGGGACGATATCGTTTTGCCCACAATCGGATTCTTTGGCCAGCTGGCTTCAATTGTGGGCGGCGCCCGGACTCTATTTAAACCCAAGTTCCGCCTCGCCGCCTTTGCTAGAGTGTCAGTGTTACGTTTGCACTGTAGCCCGCAAGATCTCTAGCTAGAGAAGTGTTGAGGAATTAGTTGCAAAAAAGGAAAGTGTTAGTAATGGGAATCTTTCTCTTTCCTTTCCTCCTTCCTGTGCACCCTCTGGTGCTTTGTCTTTTTATCTCGGTTCCCGAGATTTTTCCTTTGTTTCGTACTGTCTAGCTTGCTCTGCTTTCTTGTTTCTCTCAGACTGGATTTATGTCCTTTGGAAGCGCAAGTCTCTCTCTCCTATTTTTTCTGTGTTTGTCTCTCTTGCATTCCTGTGCTTCCTTTTGTTCCAGCCACTGCGTTTGGCGTCTCAAAACACCAGCCAGATACCGTCAAAGGGGGATTTTTGGCACTTCATTTTGTAGTTGTATCGCTGTAGTGTACTGTTTTGCAAATATTAGGCAGTGAGCACTGACATGAGCACTGATATCATTGATTCTAACCCTACTAAATTGCAAACCAGCATTTTAGATCATGTTAATACTTGGCTTGGGATTTCTCTTTGTCCAAGGTACTGATGGGCTTTGAAATTTGAAGCTATAATAGTTTGCTATTAATTATGAAGAAAAAGTTACGTTCTGTTTTACTTAAGGGCTAGTGTCATCTGTCTCTTATGTTTATTGGCATGACTGACTATCAATTAGTATTTGAACATAATTTGAGTCAAATTAGCACAGGTGCTCAAGGCCTCCGATATCAAAGGCACTAAGGCGACCCCAAATAATTCACTACCATATTTGACTTAAGATTGGATATTCTTTAACATCCACACTTCATGTTCTCACCAGACTGGCACTAACAAACAGATCTATAGTATACTGGTTTCTTATAACCATGGGATATTGATCCAGAGGGCTGTTTGCTTGTCAGTGCTGGTTAGGACAAAAATCAGGCAGGCGCTCCTATGTCTTTCTATCAAAAATGTTGGCCTTTTAGTCTTCCACCATGAAGCCCTTAATGGTTTAAAATTTGACATATCATACGAGTTGAAACCATCAAGTCAGATTTTTTCAGACTTGAAGCTGCCAAGGTGTCATATGTGGAGTTTTTAAGTGATTTGCAGCAATCCTCCGATATTCATGTGGATGTCAACTTCAGGGAGCTGCTTGGTATCACACAGACGACCAATGGCATAATGGGCTGGTTTGGCTCATTGGCGTAAACATGTGTATGTAATATGGCTTTTTAGCATATAAATTTAGATAAGACAATTATTCGCCAGAACAATACGGGGGGCAAATAGGTTTTTGATCATTATTTAATTACCATCCTGAACCTTTATTGCCTTGTGCATGATTAAAATTATGCTAATTTGATTATTGATCTTATTAGAAGCTCAATCTTTTCTTATTGCAAAATTTAAATGTTAATCTTGAGTCCAGTGAAATTCAAAAAAGATGACTGTAGTTACAAAATACAGAAGTTATTAGATTAAATTTAACATCTAAATTCAAAAATCTTTGAAATAGTCAAAGCTACTGTATCTAATGTGCACTGTGAAACAGTATTGGTGAGAAATTTGACAAAAGTTGTGCTCAAAAGAATGAGCTGGCAATGGGAGCCCATTACAAAGATTAGCTATCTTGCTGATCACAGTGGAGGAAAACGAGCTGAAGTCAATGATGAGTTTCAAGGTAGGCCTACACTCTCAGCCTCTGCTGTTTGAAGTCAGAGGATCAGGCATCTAATCATGCCTCATGCCGACATGCTAATGGGCTAGGTTATGGCATTTCAAGGGAGCTGATAATGACCTTTGACTGAGATGTTGTTTCCCCTGCTGTTTGAGGGTCATTTCTTTCATGCTGAGGTTGTAATCACGCCCAGTCAAACTCAGCACTTTCTTGGGGAGTTTCCCCGGAAGTTAAGTCTAATGACCTTCTTTTGGTCCAGCTTAAGGAAACTCCCTCCTTCTCCTGTTGCCTGGTGGCTAAGGTGCTTGACTGGGACTCTGAAGTTCAGTCAGCTAAGTCCAATATGTATACGCATGTCGCCAGAAAAAGTTTAGGGCAGCTGTTGTGCTGTCAGTCGCAGCCCTTAAAACCTCATTCCTCCATTGTGGACTCAGAACAGTGAGTGGGAATATGAACTAGAGACTGTCAGCTTTAATTTTATGGTAGTTGCTAAGGAAAAAGTATTTGCCCTCTACCTTATTTCTCCTATTTTTGCTTATTTGTCATAATAAAATGTTTATCATCCAGCGAATATTAATTAAGAGACAAAGACAATGTGAGTTCACACAAAAGGAAGCTTTTAAATGATAATTTCATTTTTTAAGGATAAAGTGTTATTCAAAACCTGTATCACCCATATGAAAAAAATAATTGTCCCCCTAAACCTTATAACTTGTTGTGCTACCCTTGGCAGCAACAGCTGCAATCAAACATTGGAGTGAATCTTTACATGGCTGTAGAGGAATTTGGCCCTCTTTTTCTGCAGAATTGTTTTCTTCTGGCCAGCAGCCATGCCACTATTTGATCTGCTCCAGCCATGTAGCTGAAGCTAAACAGGTATGAGCTTGATTGGTACTTGCATGGGTGATCACTTGGGAAAAACCAAGTAGCTGCTGGAAGTGATGCTGGTGAGCCAGTAGGTGGTGGTCTTCTGTCTGGTGAAAGAATCCCCAATGCCCGAGTGATGTGATTGGGACATTGTGCTGAAGGACACTTCGTCTTTTGTTTGAGACATTAAAAAGAGGTCCTGACTCATTGTGGCCATTAATAAAGATCTCATGACTCTCTTCAGTTAGAGTGGGGGGTTCCCCAGTGTCCTGGCTAAATTTCCTACCTGGCTCCTCCAACCTGACGCTTAATCATCCTCTGATTTAATTGGCTATACAAATTGTTCTCTGATTCTCCACCTCAGCTGATGGATGGCGAGCGTTCTGGCATGAAATGGCTGTGCTCGCATCACCTAGGTGGGCTCCACACATTGGCGGTGGTGAAATGAGATTACCCTATATGACTGTACAGCACTTTGAGTATCAATGAGAAGGCACTATGCGAATGCATTTGGCCATGCCTTTGTTGATTGGAGAGTTTTAGAGCATGAATTCTGTTTTAGGTCATGCCACTGCATCTCAGTCGGGTTCAAGTTAGGACTTAGCCACTCCAAAACCTACATTTTATTTTTCTGTTGAGTTACTCAGAGGTGGACTTGCTTATGAGTTTCAGAATGCATACCCTGCTGCATATCCCAACAGGGCTTCAGCTTAAGGTCATGAACTGATGGTTGTACATCCTCCCCTAGATTTTCTGGTAGAGAGCAGAATTCATGGTTCCGTCAATTATGGCAAATCACCCTCGTTCAAAAGCAGCAACACTGCCCCAGATCATCATGCTACCACCATCATGTTTTGACTGGGGTCCAGAGGCAGAGCCCTGGTAGGGGTCCAGGGGGGTGAAGGCCCGGGAGCTCCTAGCTTTACAGCAATTTAAAGGGTCTTTCGACACGTTGCATGGCACCCTTTTTTTGTTTAAAGAAGTATATTACCATTTTTATACTGAATAGTTATTGGCATTACGTGTGTAATGAATTTCTGTTATTTGTGTAATATATTTGAGCCAATGAAGAGTTATGGTATAGTCTAAGTCATCATTTTTAATTATTGAATCATTTATTCTAAAAAAAATAATCTTTTCATAAAATATTTATATACAAGGTTTCACGACTGCATCTGAAATTCTTAATGAGATCCATGTGACACACCATAACCTCCGTAATCCAGCACCATTGATATGCAACATTGTTTTATTACTAAGTAGGCTTACAAAGCTAGCGTTCAGGCTTCTAGCTATTAACTTATATATCATCCGTCACTAGCGAGGCTATCCCTGACCTTGCGCCACCTTACCTAGTTCATATTAATTTGAGATAAATTAATGCCATTACCCACTGAAATGTCAGTGCTGCAGAAATAAACATTATGTTGCCTAGCTCAAAAAAATTACATTCTTTCATTTAGTAATTTTATTCAACATCAAAGCAATGGCTGCGTTCGAGTAAGCAGCAAGGTCTGCGGCTGCGCTGCACGCTTACGTGACACGCTTGTAGGGGCGTTACGGGTCAGCTCCAACAACGAATGGAGACCGCTGTGCAGCATACCACGTGAATCATCGTACGAGTCTCCACTCAAGTAAATATGGCGACTTGCGTAGCAGCAAAACAACTATCGGAGACAAACGATTCAGATATTCTACTCGTTATTTGTGGATTTATGAATGATCATGTTATTTTTTGCTCTGTTTGTCTGTTTTCTAGCTCCGGTCTGGTCTGGGATCCACCTCTCCAGTCTAAGTTCCATGCCATGTTTTTGTTCCTGCGTGCTGCACCTTTCATTGCTTTGGTTTAGCCGGCTGGTGTTTCTTTTTCCTTCACAGCTGTCCTAAGCTTGATTGCTTCTTGTTTTTACTCATTACTAACATTTACTAACTCACACGGGAGGTGTTTATTTAGACAGGCACTTACTAATCCTTACTAATTTAGATACGGTATCAATTGGCATGATTTCCCACATTTGCTGTTTTCTAGATCTCATTTGCTTTGATGCTAACAGTCTCATCCTTCCTTCTCTGCTGCATTATGATAAATGAAGACAGTATCAAAAACTTGTGTTCATGTAATCATCTGTTCAATGTGTCCACAAAAGATGTAAAATCTGCTGTAAGAAAACTAAAACATTGTGAAGTTGATAATAATGATAAAACTAGTTCTGAGATGTTTATTTATGGAGGAGACTTTTTGTATAAGCATTTAACTTGTCTTTTTAATTGTATGCTTGTACACAAGTATAGTCCTATCAACATGAATATGTCGACGATGGTTCCAATACCAAAAAATTGTAGAAAATCACTAAAGCAGGCGTCACACTGTCCCGAAATTGACACCAGATGGACACACGACAAAGGAAATGCCCAAATTCGGATCTGATCGTAAAAACATCGGGCCATTCGTGAAAGCATCTTAAGCCATCGTATGACCGCCGGTTGAGTTTCTCAGGCTCCGGCAGCAACTTCGTGAGCAGTGGCAAAATCTTTGGCATGCCAAAAAATTGCCGGAAGACCTTGCGAAGGTTCATTTTCGTGTTGAATTCGCCCTTCGTAAGGCCACTGTGAGGGCATCTTGTCAAATCAGGTCATCTTTGTCTTTACTTCGTGTGATCATCGTTGCCATTGGGCATTTTTCTCCTCATGAAGACAATACTAAGGAAACAAGAAGCTGCCCGATTGTCTTAGGAAGGCAACACGACTATGTTAAGCCCTCGCAATGCCGTCGTGTAGCCATCGTATTATAGTACGACGACATCGAGATGGGACCAGACAGCCGAATTTGAGTAGCTCAAGCGTTTCACATGTCATGGTAACGTGGACATATAAAAGGCCAGCCTCAGAGCATCTTCCTCAGTCAGTCCTGAGAAACTCTATAGAGCAGGCACAACGTATATTATATAGGTTATGTTAGGGATAATGTATAGTGAGCCGGTGATTGTTGAAAAATAACTCCCAACGGGGGAATAGAACCCTGACGCGCAGCTCACCATACATTATCCCGCTTAGAATATGGCTAAAACATTTTAAATATTAATATTACTTGCAACGGACAGCAGCGCAGCGGTCATACCTCTGGAAATAAACACCGCAGAATTTTGGCAATTGACCAATCAGAATCGAGTAGGCTATTTAAGAGTGCCATGTTCTAAATATATAAAAATAAGGTACAACGTATTCATGAAACTGATAACTGATAATAAACTGGCTGCTTTTAACTTCATACTTTTGTTATGAATAAGAAATGTTAAGATAAAAAAATAATAGTTTACTATAGAAATTTACAGTAATCTGTCGAATTTACTATATTACTCTGTCGTAAATATGCAAGCCATCGTGTGGCCTTCGTGTGTCCTGCGGGTAAACTACTTAATAAAAATTCACATCTTTTTGTTGCCCTCGTGTGTGGTTCGGGTGCCATCGTGTGACCTTCTGTAGGCATTGTACTTGCTTCGGCAGTAGATTGGCTTTTGACCAAGTTTGGGGCCATCGCGCGAAATTCAGTATCCGTATGGCCATCTGGTGTCAATTTTGGGACAGTGTGACGCCTGCTTAAGTAATACAGATAATTATCGGGCTATAGCTTTAAGTAGTCTTATTGGTAAGATATTTGATCTTGTAATTCTTCTGAAGTATGGAGATAAGTTACAATCTTGTCATCTTCAGTTTGGATTTCAGAAAAAATACTCGACTGTTCAATTTTCTTTTGTATTACAAGAAGTAATGAGTTATTATGTACAAAAAGGTGCCTCTTTTTATAACAGCCAGATTATTTGATGATTATCTATTACAGAGGAACAGTGGAGGGAGGCTGCAGAAGAAAAATGAACGGATAGTGTTTATAGTTAAATTTTTACGAATGTCAGAAGTCATTTTTTGGACAAAATTAACTGTCCCATGAGAAATATTGTTTATTAAATAAATGTTTTTTTTTTTTTGATATTACATTACAAGTGAGTTTGTTTAGTTCTGTTTGATGGCGAATCACAAGTCTTGACTTGTTTCATCACACGGAAACTATCACTTCATTCGCATTTTTTGTTCTTGGGTCCGGCCTGGTGAATGCTCATATCCGTGTCGGTCCGAAATGTCCGCTCCGAAATTTACTGCTGTGGCTCCCAGGTTATTAAAGAAAACTGGGGAAAAGTTTGGTATCTTGAATTGTCTTTGTAGGATATACTCCTAAACAAAACTTTTTTTCAGTGAAGTTCAATACACGAAGCAGCAGAGCACCCAACACATCTGTCCGTCCAAAATTGTCCGCTCCGAAATCTGTACATTTTGTGTGCAGGAGAGCATAATTTGATACTTGCAACAATTCATTTGCTCTATTTGTAAATCTTCTGTGCTATACAATGCACACATAAGGGAAAAACATCATTGCCTTATGTTTTCAGTTGTGTTTTTGTGCTGTGCAAGTATGTCTTAGAGTATGTCCACTCTGAAAAAATGTGAGTAAGTTTCTGAAATGTGCAAATACAAAGTCAGTTGTTGTGTGTTGGGGGAAAAACACAAGTGGTTTTTTTATTAATAATTGCTCTGTTAGTTTTAAGTAATTAAGGACTGTTTATTAATATGTTTTCATACATTTCCATTTGTCTATGAACAAGGCTTACAATTGCCATACAGACATTTTATGCTCTTTTTTCAAAATTTCACAAATGCGGTCACCATTAACCCTTCTAAACATTTGTTGATGTGTATTATATAAATGCATACCATTTAATGGTTTTATAATGGACTTAGATATCTCAAATCAGGACTAATATAATTTAGGGGTGTAACGATTCTGAATCGATTCTGTATCGATGTTTTTTAAGGCATGGGACCGCCATGGGGCGAACATCCGAGTTTAACCGTTTCCTTTATTAAACCTGACGCAGTCTTGAATGAAAGTGCCAAACATCAAAGGGCGCGAGAAATGCTTCCGGAAAAAAAACTTGACCGTTTCAGCGACATGCTGCACGGAACCAAGTAAAGGACTACAGAATTGTCTCCTTTTAAGAAATTAGGTTACTCTAATCTTGTCCCTGTTTACTTTGTTCAATTAGCAATCAAACCGGCGATTCTCTTTTTTACTTTGCTGAATGAGTAGAGCTGTTTGTTAAGAAAGCATGTTTGATTGCCGCATTCTGAAAATTAAATGGGCATAGATTTGCAAGAGCGCGTATTTGGCCATTTCGTGTGATTGTGATCATTTATAGCTCACATTCACGTTTCATCTGCTGTAATGTTTTCCACCTTGTGTATATTTTAGACGCTTGAAATCCAGGGCGACCTGAAAATAAATCTCTTCATTTTTATTTTATCATTATAGATCTCCTAAAAATACCACAATGAGAGATGAAATGCTGAGTTGGGATGTGGCGATGTTGAACGAGGATTTTTTTAAAGTGTGATGAGACAACTTGCCGTCATGGGGTATGTAAGCAGTCGCGTGTAATTTCTTGAAACTTAGGCTGAATCCAAATCTCCACCCTCTGGACTTGCAGACTGAGCCCTCACGGACTTCAGGCGTATGTAATGTGACGTCTTCGCCATCATCACGTAAAGTCTGCAAGAGCGGGAGTCTGCAGCATTATAAAATGAGCTGCAAAAGAGTTTTCTTTAATATTTAACTGTGATTAAAGAAAATTTCTTGTAAATGAAAACGATTTAACTTCTAATGTATCTCTTAATGGAAAGCTTATACATATAGACAGCTGTTCATAATATGGTAACTCGAACCAATTATGTTTTCAAAGTATGGTTTCAGTGATGCAAATACCAAAGCAAGATTGTTTAATACCTACTGTACAAGTTTTTATGGTTCACCCTTGTAGGATCTGACCAGTGTTTGTGCTGAAAGGCTGTACACAACTTGGCGAAAGTGTATTCGTAGAGTATGGAATGTTCCAAGTCGGACCCATAGCGTGTATCTCCCTTATATTCATGGTGTTAGTGGAATTCAAAATCTACTCCTACAAAGATTTGCCTCATTTTATTATGATCTGATAAATTCTGACAATTCTGTTATTAGAATGTGTCAAAAGATAAGTTTACATGGAAATAGTCCAGTTGCCAAAAATTACAGATACCTCATGTACAGAATGAATGATAATGGTTTACATGCAAACTGTAATTCAAAGAAAAAAATTATTTACAATGTAAAACTAAGAGTTACGAAAAATGATTCATCTGAGGACTCCGGTGTAGGAGGTCTGATAAGGGAAATGTGTTTAGTCAGGGACCGCGTCCTCACTCGCCCTGTAGAGAATGATGATTTGATAGATGTCATACATCAGCTGCATGTAAATTTATGTCATTATGTATTTAATTCTGTTTATTTTTATTATTAATTTGTTATTTTAATTACCCCTTGTTTCAAATGTATTGTACTTGTCAAGTTACAAAATAAATTATATTTTATATATATATATATATATATATATATATATATATATATATATATACATACATATATCTTACATTGGTACTTAAGCTGAAACACGCCCATTCCCTTAATGGGCTTGTTAAGTCTGACTGCCTGTCCATGTCTCATGTTCCTATATCCTGCCCCTCTCGTTTTGCCCAGGTGTTCCCTGTTTCCTTGATCCTGCCCTGAGTCCTTATATTCTGAGGTGGAGCTCCAATCTGGCAGACAGATCCTTGCTCCTGCTATGTTCTCTTGTTATCACAGCCTTGTATCGCCACAGCTTGTTTGCCTCTAGCCTCCCACTGCTTTGTTTGCCACAGTCTTGGTAGTTCTTGTGTTTTTTCCTTTTGTATTTTCAGCTCTTTGAGTGCAGTTTTTTGTTGGCCCTCGTGCCCCTGTTTATTAGTGTTTTGTTAATAAACCCCTTTGTTTTGAGTTTCTGTCTCGCGAGTGGTGTTTCCCATCGCCGGCCATTACAGATCGTCAAGGTAGGATACAAAGGTGCAAAATAAATGACTTGTCACTGTGTACATTTATACGCCAGATACTGGTTAGTTGTATTGGGTTTTTTTTTTTTTTTTTTCTATTCACCGAAAATGACGGTTCGATATATGCCTGTATTGTGTGAATGAAATGATGAAAATAAACGTACGGATCAAAAAGAACCGCTGACTTCAGAGTCTGCCAATGTGTATTTATTTGAACAATTCTGTGCAGCCACAGTGGTGTTATAATTGCTTACTTTGTTGCGGCCTGCAGGTTCTATACACACTGTAATGCCCTATAATGCCCTGTGAACACACTTAAATGTACTTTCTTATTTGTAAGAACCACTGTCCATATCAGTCCTTGCATGTATTGCTGTACCAGAATAACTTTGTATCCTAAGCCAACATTGGCTCTTTGACATTTACTTGCAGGCATAAAATGCATGATAATGCAGGGGCGAAATACTGTTTTAAATTTTTTTTTTTTTACCTCATTTATACCTTTACATCTTGTAGGTTTTTAATGTTATGGGAGCTTGCTTAAAATCATATTGTTATGACTTGAAAATCACAACAAAGAAAACCAGCAATGACAACTTAAACAAATTTATTCTTCACTGATTAGGCCCAAAAATTTGTACAAATAATCCACTGTGCAATCTTATAATAACACTCTAATGCCACTATGTAACTCTGTTGCCAAAACAAAAACTCTCTTCAGCTGAGCAAAATCACAGCATTTATATACACTAGGAACATTCTGGAAAGATCTACAGGAGTCCTGGGTGATCCGGCCCCCTCCAGGCAAGAAGAAGCCAGAAACTTCTAGAAAGCACTAGTCTATTTCATCACTAACAAGTGGTATTGCATCAGATCATTTTTTTTCTACAGACATACCACCAGAGAGTGCTAAATGATGAACAAAATAAATAGCTGACCAGTAAGGCAGCATAAATAGTATGTAACAAATCTCCATTTACAAATTATATAAAGTACTTTACATAAAATACTCATACATAACACCTCCCCTCTTTAAGAAAAAAAGGTTTGCTAAAAGCTTTCTTTTGTTAAAATTAACACGGTTTTATAATCAGTATAATCTTGAAACTTCACACATGAAGTATCATTGATCATTATCACAATCATATACATTAAAAACCAGTGCAATTTTCACAAATAGAAAAATAAAATTACATGCAAGAAAGTGCATCTGTAATAACATTATCTTTTCCCCTGATGTGAGAAATATCTAAATCATACTCTTGCAAAGGTAAACTCCATCTCAGTAATCTTTGATTCTTGTTTTTAATTTTATGCAAGAATGTGAGGGGATTGTGATCACTGAAGACCTTGATGGAAGTAGCTGAATAAGTAGCTGAAGTCAAATAGACTTCAAAATGTTGTAAAGCCAAAACAAGTGCTAAACATTCTTTTTCAATTGTTGAATAGTTTTTCTGATGTTTATCAAACTTTTTGGAAAAGTAACAAACAGGATGATCTACTCCATCGGTGTCTTCTTGCAGTAAAACTGCACCTGCACCAATATCACTGGCATCAACAGCCAACTTTAACTCCTTTTTGAAATTAGGAGATAAGAGAACTGGTGCGTTTTTGAGGATAGCTTTCAGTTGGTCAAATGAAATTTTGACATTTTTCATCCCAAACAAATTTAGCGTTTTTCTTCAGTAAATTTGTCAAAGGTTCAGAAATGATGGAGAAATTTTTACAGAATTTTCTGTAGTAGCCAGCCATCCCTAGAAATCTCATTGGTTGTCTTTTAGTTTTAGGCTCAGGAAATTCAGTGATAACTTTTACTTTTGCATCAATTGGTTTGACTTCTTTAAGGTTTAAGGTATTTCTGCTTCTCAGGATTCATTCTGTAAGGATGCTGTTTTACAGGCTTGGCATTATCTTGTAGGATGACATCATGGTAAACCATATCAGTCCTCAATGGAATTTCAGGGAACATGCGACCACATTCAAATATGAGCTGCTTTAGCTGTTGTTGTTGAAAAGGGTCCAGGTGGGACAACTTGCTGTCAATATTTTGAAGAATGTCTGAATTTTCAAGTTTGGCTGGACCAGGTTCATTTTCCAAGGGGCAGTTGCAATCTTCTTCAGAATTTTTCAGTTCAATTGGATTTACCTCATTGACTGGCTTTTGCTGAGTGTCTCTGTCAGTGTATTCTTTCAGCATGTTGATGTGACACATTTGTTTTTGTTTCCTCCTTCCAGGGGTTAAAATGATGTAATTTAGATCACTGACCTTTTTGAGGACAGTGTAAGGCCCGAAATATCGGGCTCTTAGAGGGTTTCCAGAAACTGGTGTTGAATGGCTGGTAAGAATTCACTGCATATTTCATTTTACAAGAGATTGTTCCATTCCTAGGGTAGGGGGTTAGGCACCCCGAACCTTGGGAATAACAGGCGGCGGCAGGACTGCGAAGTTCCGAGGGCACGTTAAATCAGGACTATAGTACAGGGAAGTAAACTGAAGGCCTCCGTGTTCAGTGAAGTATGAATTGACATACTGCCGTGGTACCGTCTAGTCTGCGTGTTGTCGCATGTAAGTGTGTGGGCATCACGTGGTACGTGGGTGACAGCCCACACCTAAGCAGATGGATGCGAAGTATGACCTTTGTGAACAGGGATCAGACCGTCGGTTCCCACCTGGGTGGCTGGTAACCACTACGGGATTCGGGGATCGCTATCGGCTGGGTCACCGGCCGGTCGGGTCGCGTATGGCAGTAAGACCCTAAAAGTTGGCCGCCGCGCTCAGCTTAATGTACAGTCAGGCCACCATAAACCAAAAGCGAATGCGTTAGTAGGTGAGTGGTGCTTCTGAGATCGGTGAGCTTTGAAAAGAAGACACCGGGAAGCAGAAGGCAGATTTCTGAACCTGGGGGAGCCTGGGCAAAGATCTCTGTGGGAAGGGATCTAGCCTAGAACTGCGCCTTGAGAGGGGAGGTTCGAAGGATCAAAGTGAAGTTAAAGTCCAGTTATATTAATCTGTTTAAAATAATCTAAACCTCTGAGAACGTCACAATATTCTTATATGTTCAATATCCTGCAAAGAAATCACTTGCATACTTAGAACCCAATTTAACAATATAATAATTCATCTTAAGGCTTTTTCATGACAACTGAATCATATTAGTACATATTCATATCATGTTTGGTCTTGTTTTGCTCGGGGGAATCCAAGGAGTTGAATGGAGTATGTTTCATTCCCATTGAAATTATGGTTCATTCCCTTTTGGAAACTCCTGAGAATTTGGTCAGAATCCTCTCTGGTAATCACCCTATTCTCCTCTCTCTGCTGAAGTGTTTTATTAAATCCTCCCAATGGTGGAAACCCAAAAACCGGATTCGACCCCCCTTCCAGGTGTTTATGGCCATGCTGCCTGGATCAAAGATGTGGTTTGGCTTAAAGCAAAGAGAAACAATCCATTCTGGGAAGATCGTGGTCAACTTCCCATACACATCCCTATGCCATATGTAGCCAATCTATATAGTCAGGGAAGATTGTATCCGATCTCTCCCCGCGCACGTTAGTGTGTGTGTAGCCTTTTTCGCCAGGTATGACTTCACCCTCGTTATCTAAATTGTGTGTAACTTGTAATTGGTTTAACGCTGATTTGTTTGATTTAAGCTTTTGTCTACCTGGTGAATAAATTATTGTTATTCCCTTTAAACTTGCGTGGTCTCTGTGACTCCTAATCCTTTTATTCTTTCTAGCCACATTACGACTAGTACTTAGGGGGCGATTCCTTACCATTCCAGACTAGCTAGCTGATGTTAATAGGTAGTGATGGGTTTTAAGTTGGATTGCAAATTACGGTCTACTTATATAAAGGGTTTATGTAGTACCGGTCCTGGGGATTTAGCCTTAAGGGCACCCTTGGGCTTAAAAGCCGGTGCCTGGCCGATCCCCTTAAGGGGCCCTCTGGTGCACATAAATCTGGGTTCATGATATGTTTATGCCAAAGGTGCTACTATCATGGTAATTTCTTCCATCCTCTAGAACTCTCACCGAACTAAGATCCGGCAATTGCGCTATGACCCGGGGGCGTAAATTGAGTACAGTGGTTTTCACGGAAGAGTCTGGCGGCATAGCTGCCCCGAGATTCACGCATGTTTCAGTCCTTTATTTATTTTAAATTGGAGTCAGATTTTAAACGAGAGTAATCCTGTAATTGTTATGCTTAGTTTGCCCTAATCACGGATATGTCTGATGTTTTGTTCAGTTTCAGCGAGTGTTCCAATGTGCACCTTGGATTATTCGCAGCGCGGCATTAGGTTAGATGGTTCCGTGATTTCGGCATAGCCCCGTTTTCGAGCGGAGAATTACTGAGAATCCTTCAGGTAAGTCTCAGGCCAGGTCCAAGGCTGCATGCAGGCATGAAAGATTTAATTGACATGTTCCATTGCCTCATAACAGCAGGAATCCACACGCATAAGCCTTCATCCCCGGCTCTTCTGCGTTGGTCGAGCTGCGTGGGTTTTACACTGGCAAAAGCGCAAGGACTTTTTCACCAGCTTTAAAACTTCTATCTTAGGAATGAAGGTCATATCTGGCTTTCATTTTGCCCTGAGTCTCTTTGAGATTAGACTTAGCAAAGTCACAAGCCTTAAAGAGAAGATTATGGAAGTCAGACATACTGAAGCAAATTCATTGAGACATCATCTTCGGCCGGCAACTTTTCCTTCAGAAGCTTCAGAGGTCCGCGGACTGTATGCCCAAAAACAAGCTCGAAAGGACTGAGCCCAAGAGACTCCTGAATAGCTTCACGGGCAGCAAATAGAAGAAGATGGACACCTTCATCCCAGTCTTTCTCTGTGTCAAGGCAGTAGGTCCTATCATGCTCTTCAGGGTTTAGTGGAACCTCTCCAAAGCACCTTGACTCTCAGGATGGTAAGCTAATGACCTGTATTGTTTAATACCAAGCTCATGCATAACTTGTTGAAATATGCCACACATGAAATTTGACCCTTGATCAGACTGAATAGACTTAGGAAGACCAACAAAGCAGAAAAACTTGGTAAGAGCCTTGATGATAGTCTTCGCCTTGATGTTACGAAGTGGAATTGCCTCAGGAAACCGGGTGGAAGCACACGATAGTTAGTAGGTACTCACAACCAGATCTAGACTTTGGCAATGGTCCAACACAGTCAATGATGATCCGACTGAAAGGTTCTTCAAAAGCGGGAATGGTCTTAAGTGGAGCCTTTCGAATATTCTGGTTCGGCTTCCCAACCATTTGACAAGTATGACAGGATTTGCAGTACTCCTGTACGTCGGACCTCATGGAAGGCCAGAAGAAATGATTCCTGACACGTTGAATGGTCTACTTGATACCCAAATGACCTGACATAGGATTGTCATGGGCCAGACTAAGAGTTTCTTGACGATAAGACTTTGGAAGAACAATTTGATGGGTGATCATCCACTATTCATCTGCAGAAACATCAGGTGGACGCCACTTTCTCATAAGCACACCATTTTTGTGGTAAAAACAGACAGTAACTTGAGTAGCCTCTTGTTCACTCACAGCCTGTGGTAGAAGATGTGCTAGATCACGAGCTTGTTGTTGCTCCTGAATAAGACACTCGTAGCCTGTGGTAGAAGATGTACTAGATCACAAGCTTGTTGTTGCTCCTGAATAAGATGTATCCGAGACAGAATGTCATTAGAATGACCTGACAAGGACAAGTCTGAAGATTTCCCAGACATCTCAGGACTGGAAGGTTCCTGATGAAAAGACTGCCCAATGAAGGTGTCAGCCAGGTTGAAGTCCAGGTCAGCATTATCTTGAATAGCCTTTTTGGCCATGGAATGAGTAACTGCACATGAAGGATAGAGGTCTGGAATTTTGAGTCAGATTGTTGATCAATCAAAGGAGTGTCAGTTATAACAGGGTAGGGCACAACCTTATCCCCAGCAAGATCATTACCAAGAAGCAAATGAACACCTCTGAAAGGAAAAGAAGACCCAACGCCAACTGTAACAGGCCCAGAGACTAAGTCTGATTTGAGATAAACATTATAGAGAGGTACACTTGTAAAACCACATTCTACTCCTTGAATAAGGACATTAGCCTGAGTAGACGATTTGTCCGAAAAAGGCAGAATATCTGCAAGAATAAGAGATTGGGAAGACCCAGTATCCCTTAGAATTCGAACAGGAGCAGATGAGGAAAAATCATGTGAAAGTGAGACAAAATCATCGGTGATGAATGGCTCAAAACCCTCCATAACAGAATCACACACAGAAGGTAGAAGATCAGGCGAACTGACCTTTGATACAAGAGATTCTCTCCTAGTGAAAGCAGTTGGCTTGGTTTCTTCTTCTTGTTGTTTTTTCTTGTGAGCATAACACTCAGAAATAAGGTGACCTTGCCTTTTGCAGTATTGGCAAGACACAGAAGGTAAAGAATCAGAGGAGTGCTTCTCACTAGAAGCTTTCCTCTCAGAAGTGGCCTTAGAATCATTAGAAGTGTGACTAGAAGAAGTCTTGGACTGGGACTTGCTTTGAAATTTAGAAAAAGTGGATTTTTGGACAAAAGAAGATTTATGAGTCAATGCATACCTATCAGCCAGGGTGGAAACATCTTGCAAAGTATTGGCTTGTTTCTCCTCAAGGAAAGTCTTGATATCAGGCTGGATACACCTTTTGAATTCCTCAACCAGAATAAGTTGCCTCATTCTGTCAAAATCTTTCTCAACTTTCATGGAATTACACCACTGATCAAACAACTGTTCCATCAACCTGCTAAATTCAACATGAGTTTGACTGGCTTCCTTGTGAGAATTCCTAAATTTTTGCCTGTAAGCCTCGGGGACCAATTCATAACCCTTCAGAATGGCAGATTTGACAAAATCATAAATAGAACACTGTTGGACGATAACTGGTTATAGATTTTCCTAGCTTTACCATTAAGAACACTTTGTAACATCATTGTCCAATGCTCTTTTGGCCATTTCAAATTTTCAGCAATTTTTTCAAAATGGGTAAAGTACTGGTCTACATCATTTTCTAGGAAAGGAGGAACAAGTCTGATGTGTTTAACCACATCAAAATGATCAGAAGGTCCAAAAGATTTTGTTACAGTACCTGCTTCTATTTTCCTCCAGTTCATACTGCATCTAGTTCTTTCTCTTTCTCCAACCTCTTCTAGTTCTAGTTGTTTCTCTTTCTCCAGCCTTCTTTCTTCCAGTTCTCTCTCCTTCCCCAACCTCAGTTGTTTCTGGCGTAGCTGAATCTCAAGTCTTCGCAGCTCTGTTGCAGACACTTCCACATCTTTAATCAATTCTGCTGCGTCTTCCCCAAAGATCTCTTCATCGATGAAATGCTGCACCAAAATGTTGAATATTTCTTGTTTCTTCATTGATGATTTCACATCAGCTAATCCAAGGGTTGAGGCTATTTGCAGCAAGTCCTTCTTCTTCGCCAGCACAATTGATTCCTGGGTTGGAGTTTTCAGAAAATGTTCAACATCAAAAGTCATGATTGCTGGTTTTTCAAATAGTCACAAGATTTAAAAATGATAGATCAGCTTTAATCTTTGGTGAATCCAATGGTCGATCCAATGAATGGTTTTTCTCGGTGGAGCCTCCAATTTGTTATGACTTGAAAATCACAACAAAAATACCAGCAATGACAACTTAAACAAATTTATTCTTCGCTGATTAGGTCCAAAAATTTCTACAAATAATCCACTGTGCAATCTTATTATAACACTCTAATGCCACTATGTAACTCAGATGCAAAAACGAAAACTTTTTTTAACTGACCAAAATCACAGCATTTATATAGACAAAGAACATTCTGGAAAGATCTACAGGAGTCCTGGGTGATCCGGCCCCCTCCAGGCAAGAAGATGCCAAAGACCTCTAGAAAGCACTAGTCTATTTCATCACAAACAAGTGGTGTTGCATCAGATCATGTTTTGCTACAGACATACCACCAGAGGTTGCTAAATGATGAACAAAATAAACAAATAGCTGACCAGTAAGGCAGCACAACAAATTTCCATTTATAAATGATATACAGTGCTGTACATAAAATACTCATACATAACAATATAACGACAAAAATTATAGCAAACTCAATGGGCCCAAATATCCAATATTTCAATGCTAATTTATTTCTGTTTTTATTCAGTCTGCAACCATAACACACTCATGGATTTCCCAAATGCAGAATGCATGCAGGTGGCAGTGTACTAATTACCTCTGTAGTTTTTGACTACATTTCCCGGGTTCCAGGGCTCTGACAGCTGACTGGCCTTTAAAAATATCTCATTTGCTAATGTGAATGACTGCCTTAATGGTTTCATTTCTCAGGGATACATTTACGAGGGACAGTTCATGTTGCATGCTTGGCTTTTTTGCGTCTGTAATAGGGAACAGCTGCATCTGTCACTAAAATACTTGCTTATTATAAAATTATATAATGGGGTTGGAAGGCAGGGGCAACTACACAAATCTTAGCATTCAATTGTAAAACGTATTGCTTGGAATATGAAGGAACGTGGTTGTTTTATGGACAGATGGCAAATAGAGTCACCTATGACCATGCTTGGAAATAGAGCTTCCTGGAGATCACTGCAAGTGTCTCATTCAGGGTTTAGTAATGCAGAAAGCCAAGGGTAATGCGTGCTGTCATTGTTATGTCAAAGTTGCAGCAGGAGAAATATCCAGCACGGCCATCCACTCACACAAGATAAATGTCCAGCATGGCCATCCACTCACGCTGAAAATTAAAAGGTCATGTTCCTACTGTCACACTGGATTTGCTCACCCATGTTTTGTTCACCCATATACCTGTGAATTTAAATCACATTTTCTATAGGGAATAACTACATCTTCTCAGCAGTCACAAAAATGCAATTTCCAGGGTATTTCAAGGTTCAGAGACAGACAGAGACATACTGGAGTTTGAAATGAAAATGGTGCATGTAGTTCTTGCATAATGAGTAATGGGATAGGAAATAGACATTTATATTTACGCTGTGAAATGAGGGACAGATTGTGTATGAAATATGTATAAGATGATACAAGAGGATCACAGTGTGGTCTTCCTGTATTGATGCAGAGATATATAATAACCCTGACATCCAGGGTACCAATTAATGTTTAAGTTTGCCGCAAGCTCATGGAGTGTCCAAAGATGAAGTAGTAGCCAGTTTGTGTAATTACTGGGGGTGAGCAGCTATTGAAATTTGAGTATGCCCCATGATAGATTGGCGAGCGCATATCTCCAGGGTGTTATATCCAGTTTTTATCCCATGTATGTGTAACGGGTAGTATGCGGCAGAAAAGAGAAATTAATCTCTGGCTGAAATATTTAAACTTAATTTCATTTTTTCCTGTTGCTGTTATGGGAGTTTGTAGCTTATCATTCCATTATTAGTTGTTAATGAGTACCAGTATTGGTTAATTACAAGATACGTCGTCGGTGAGATAGAGAAAGGAACACAGATACGTAATGTTGATCCTTATGTGAGTGGGTTGATTGTTAGGTGACCTATTGGTGATGCCTTGGGGGTTTCAGTGGTGAGAATTAGGCTCAGCTACATATCTCACTCTCACTCAATACAGATGAGCGAGTGCACGAGCTGTGTGTGGTTGTCTCATTCCTCTCCCAATACTATCTCCCCTGTTTAAGGTAATTACTGCAGAAAAGGTGCTGTAAACGCATGAACGTATGTTAACGATAGTTTTCTCTGTTACTGTGAACTATATTTTTTAAAAATAGTTATGTTTTATACTTTTATAATATCGAGAAAGTTCCTTGCTAATTCAAGTGATTTCTAAGCAAGCACATGGAAACCTTGTAGCCAGGCTGCCATAGCTAACTGAAAAGTTTTGTTTTATACTTGCATAATATTATGAGTTTCTTACCAATTCGGGCAATGTGTAGACTATTACGTGAAGATCTGTAGCCGCATTGCCATATCAGACGGAAAGTTATGTTTTATACATGTATAATATTCAAAGAGTTTCTTGCTAATTCAATCGGTCTGCAATGTAGCACCTGGAATCCATGTAGCTGCGCTGCCTTCTCTGTTTATTTTCTTATTCTAACCATTTAAGCTACTCACTGTCGTGTTTGTGTTCCTATTGTGAGAAAGTGTTTATTTTGTCATGTAAAGGGTCCGTATGGCAATAGAAATGCTACCTTCTTAAGAACACTATAATGTCATAATTCGTTAGCCATACGATAATGCAGAGTAAGCTGAAAAGCTGCATGCGAAAAGGTATCAATGGTTCTGATAGTACTCTGATAGTAAGTTTGTTTGAATCATTTGAAATATGAATTAATACAGATGAATGAGTGCATAAGCTGCATTTGGTTGTCTCATTCCTCTCCCGTTACACCCCTGTTTAAGGCCACAACATATCGAGGGTTTGGAGCGCAATGGTGTTATGTGCATTTTAGAGGTTTTGAGTAAAATAGATTTTTAGGTTTGCAAATGTTCTATTAAATCAGGTACATCATTTACATCATTTTTATGTCAGTCACTCTTTTACTGCATGGTTCAGAAGTATCCTGAACATGTAAGTTTTCATAAGTGTGATACTGCAACATCATGGCCAAAATTGCCAAAATGGACATGTCACCTCCGTGCTCCAACAATTCTAGCACTTGATGTGACATAACACAATGGTGATAGATTGAAGTTAAGTTTGTTCGCAATGGAAGACAGATGATTCTGTAATACTATTCATGTTTATTCATCAAAATATCAATGTTTAATTCATGTAAGCAGATTTTGTTGGACATACCACAAAATGAAAATGTGAATTCTGTTTCAAACTGAGGCCCATGGATATATAATTATTGTGCTCCAAGAATTAGCTGATAGAAATGTGTGACAGGAGGTAAAAATTTTTAAATCACAAAATTTGGACGTATCACCATTATGCTCCAAACCCTCGATATGCAGGAACATGTGCAACGAATAGGCCCTTGAACAGCAATAAGTGAGTTAGATAATGCTTGGGTGGATTGATTGATGGGTGGATGGATGGATAGTGCTTTAGATTTTATCAACATATTAGCAAAAACCTGGGCTAATTTTCTCAATTCCTGCTAAAACTCATTCAAGTGCCCTCTATTCCCTAACTCTCGCTCTTTAACTCATTAAGAACTAGAGCGCCCTCTAAAAATGTATTGAAAAAACCTAAGGCTTTGTTTGAAAACAACCTCTTAAAAGCTGAGGGTTTTCTGAAAAACTTGACAAAATTGTCAAGTTTTCGCAAATAGAAACATCAAATTTGAGAGTTTGAGAGTTTAAAACTTTGGCTTTCACAGGAAGTTATTTTCCTTTTTTTATTAGCATAAAAAAATCACTTGACAAAAAAAACTGAAAAAAGCTCATAGGTGTTCACATGGGTAAGTATGCTTTTGATGAAAACAGACACGACACATTTTTACTTTTCCTAATTTGTTGTTGTTATTATTATTATTATCATTATTGTCTCCAGATCATTGCAAATCTGTCACTTGACATGGCTTTTGTTTTTATTTCTTTCATTGTCCACATACTGCTGGACAGGGTTTCGCTCCAACTTAATTCTGCATATGAATTTGTCTCAGTTATAAATCGTAAATCGCAACCACAAACACCAGCAATGGCACAACACGTTCAGTCAGGTCAATCCTCACCCCCGGCCTGGGGTCATACTCACTCTTACGATGTGGGTGACTGTTCCATTTTCCATTCATGGTGAAATCCAGCAAACTCCCTAAAATCCTTCTCAAACGTCCCTCATCTACTGAATCTCCGCTCGCCCATTGTCCCTGTCTGAAATGCATCTTTGGAAACTTCTTTTTAAATACAAATCCCATTATGGATTTTGCCTTCCGCATGTGTATTTCAGAGAATAACAATATACTTCATTGGTCACATTTCTTGAAAACAATTATATCTCCTAAAATGCACAAACCTCGCATCTGGTCTTTGAAGGAGAAGCATGTAAATTTTACATACATTGCAGAAGACTTCTACACGCAAATGTTGTTCTGATCTGAGTGGGTGAACTTTGCATCTGCTCTGAATGGGTGAAAACATAGTGCACCAATTTTGAAAAAAAAAAAAAAATTTATGTACTTCAGGGTATGAGGTTGAATAATGAAACATTTTGTTTAGATGATCCTTCTGCAGAAAGTATCTGCTGGTTTGTCGTAAAGTATATTGGAAGCAACAAATATTGATACTATCAAAATATTTGCAATTCTCTTGTCAAAATACTCGGCAGCTCGATCTGATTTGAGAACCCTGTCTTACCATGAAGGAGTATGTCACCACTGCCTAATTGTGTAGTGCCTCAGCAGATACTCATTTCCATAGCTAACCATGAATCCCTTTGTCAGTACAAGCAGGACTCTGACTGAAGGGAAGGCGTTTGGTGTACTTCAATGGCGGTGATTAGTACACTGAAAAATGGTCCCATCTGTCAGGGGTCTCTTGGGACTCAGGATTAACCAGTGGCACAGCAAGACCGTTAATAAGGACAGGGAGTAAAAACACACTCGCATCACTGGGTGGCACACGTCACCACAGCTTCATCTCCATTAAATTTATGTGAGGGCCACATCTGGTCTCAGATGGCCAAACAAAGGTGCGTCTTCTCCAAGATAAAAAGTGCCATTTGATATGTTTATCTTGCGTGAGAGACAATGGAAAAGGAAAAATGTGTGGCACATAAAAATGATGAGTGGTCTCCATTTGTTCCTTTGAGTGCAGTTGTCCATCTGAGGCATTACAGGTAAGTTTTTTAAATTGAATTGTTCTTTCCTTTTTCTTCATTATCCGCCATCATGATTCATTTCTAGCTCCTCTTCTGCAAGGAATTCACTTGAAATTGATGTTAAAACAAAAGAGCATGAGATTTTCTTGCCTCCACAAAGAAACCCCAAAGTAAACTATAGGCATTGACTGCAATTTAACAATTAAATTCAAACTCTGACTTACGATTAATTAATCACACATGACAGGTTAAAGGGGTGGTTGCTTGTGAGGTTTGGTAATTAAGGGTGTAACACCATTCCAATGCAACAATATGACTCTTTTGTCAATACCATCTTTCTACTTCTAAATCAGACTTTTTAACATGCTGAATATAAACTATGATCATTTATGTTTTCCATCATATTTTCAAAGAAAAAACCCTATCATTTTGTTTAATAGTTGTGTTTTGAACATTTGTGCTGCAACATTGCTGTGTTGTTCTCAATTTGGGTTTATGTTTTGACACAAGAAAAGTACAGCAGACAGATGAGTAATTATTTCCCAGTAGTTGGTGTTACTGTGCCTTGTAGGTCACTGCAAGCTTCCAATCAACTATTCACCACACAGAAAACAGCAGGGCTTCTGCAGTATGATATTGGGTGTAAGCCGGGGATGCTCTTGCACAGAGATGATACACGGGCATGTCAGCTGATAGTTTTGGCCATATCGCTCATAGAAATGAATGATGTGAACCATTAGCAAGCGTTCCCTTCTTTGAGAATGGCTATGGATGGTAGGTAATAATGCCACGGAGGAATGATTAGCCCATGACCTGTCAGAAAATATAAAAAGATATTAGTTGGGAACTTAATTATGGGTCCAACTTAAACCCTGTTAGCAACAATGATAAAAATTTTACTCTCATGTTTTATTCTTGCGCAAACTTCTGTAAAGTTGAGTTCAAACCAGCTTTTAGGAAAGGATAAGGAAAAACTTCGCATCCTCTCAATGGCCGTTGGAATCTCCAGGGATCAACCTGGCTATTTTCAAGCTCAGGATTAAAAGCAAAACTACTGGAAATACTGCAACCCAAGGACATGAATTGCATTTTTTTTTCTCCAGAGCTAGCTATTGGTCTATACTCTGCCTGTTCAACATACAATCATAAATATATTTTTGTTCAGATTTTTAAAAACGTTGCTCGGACACTAATCCCCACTCAGCCCAAAAATCCTTAAATTGCCTCCCGTCTTTCACTGCAAAACCTCTTGTGGCCGCAAGTCAATTGATATGGAAGTCAGTGTATACGGAAGCTAACTCAACAGTACTGAGCAGTATACTTAAAAATGGCTGCAACTCTTACCATCCTGGAACGTTCATTTGAATGAGAGTGGCCGTTCTATGAATTGAAGATCTGCGCCTACAGCACATACCTGCTGTGACATCACTTACAGTGAAATCGAGGCGCCCAATTAGAACATTTGCTTGAAGATTCACTCTTCACCTGAGCCTGTTCCCATCACTCTACAGCTGAAATGCCTGGAGCCTCAATATTGCCCACTTGCAGTTAAAGCCTAGCAGTGCATCACCAGGAAAGAAACCCAGCTTTTTGAAATGTTTTGGGCTTCCAGACTTCAGGCAGTATTTTACAGCAAATGGAGTTAACTAAACGCAGGTTAGTGAACCAGACTACGGCTAAAAAAAGTCACTCCATTTGTCCACATCCTAACCAACCAGCATACTTATACTGCCTTCCTCTGCAATTGGGAGAAGCAGTGATGCAGTGATTAAGTGCTTAACTTGGGACTGAAAGTTCCTGAGTTCAAGTCCTTTCCACGGCCTTCGCGGTGTGCACTTGGGCAAAACACTTCACTCCCACAGTGCCTCACTCCACCCAGGTGTATAAATGAGTACTGGTAAATTGCCAGGGAAACCTGACTAAGAGCTGGGGAAGTAACCTGCAATGGACAGGCATCCCATCCAGGGGGAGTAGCAATGCTCCTAGTCACTTCATGTCACAGGAAACGGGGGTTGAGCACCGGCCAAATGGGTCATTAGACTCGGAACAGACTCACTTCTTCATTTCCTCTATCTACCATCCTGGTCTGTCTCGTTCAACATCCCTCCCTCCCATTCCCTTCTATTCATATCTCACCCAAACACACTATAGGAACCCCTGAAGACTCAACGGGACCTTTATGACTTTACAGGCGCTTTCACACTTAGTACGATTGTTCATACCATGCCACAGTACGATTGTCCCCCTTTCTCTCTCCCCCTGCTGGTCAGCTTTCATACGAGTAATGTCGTTCCGTACCTGAGTATACTTGCGTAGTCAAAATTCTGATAAAGTGGGTGGCAGTATGCACCCAGGTGGTTTTAAATAGGGAAATATATACAAAGAAGAAGAAGCAATGTTCGGCTCACTTGTTGGTTTTTGGCAGATTATGCTGTCCACTGCCTCACTGATAACACGGACACCTATCTTTTTCATCACTTGAGCTGCCACACTTTCGCACCGTGTCCCGTACTTTGAGATATTTTCTTTAGTTTGTCACAGCACTGTTCCATTGTTTGGTGATAACCACATGAATGTAAATACTCTCAAATTATTCCATAAATCTCTGTGTTTTTGTGTAGTATCCAGTTGCAATTGTATGTTCTCATCTGCCAAAATTTTGAGCATGCATTTAATTTCTTCATTTGCTAGAACAAAAGAGTCGAATAGTGAAGACGTCATGTAACAGTCAACTTCCCTGTTCAAGCATGGTTGCTTTCACATTCAGTACGAGTATGGATGATCTGTATCTAGCGGACTCACGTACCGTGCCCGAGCATGGTACATTTGTGTTGACACTTACCAAATGAACTGGACTTTGGGGTCAAGTGTACTCGGATCTATGCCCGAGTCCCCAGTGTTAAAGCACCCTAAGCAGAGACGCTACCCCCCACCCTGAGTCTCGTTGCCTGGGGCACTCCTTTACCCTGCACAGGTCTGCATCGACTCAACTTAATTCCGTCCTTCATCAGCGCAAATTCCTACACCCATCTAATTCAATAAATATTGTTAACCACTATTTTAGGTGTGGTCTGGAGTTCCTTAAAGGATTTGTGACCAAGTACTAAAATTGACAGTTTAAGTCATTTTGTCAATCTCCCTTTGAGCCCCTAACTTTGGAGCCCTTTGCATGAAATTTTCTGTACAGTGGGGTGCAAAAATTTGGGCACCCCTGATTTAAATGTCTGTTACAATTAATCTCCAAGTGATTGAAAGGAAACCTGAACACTAAATGCTACAAAGTTAAATATGACACATCTCATCACATTTTAAAGCAAGAATAATTTTTATTTTTGACTTTTCACAGTTTCAAAATAATAAAACAAGGAAAAAGGCCTTGTGCAAAAGTTTGGGAACCCTGTCAGCTAGTACTTTGTAACTCCTTGGACAGCTATAACAGCTTGCAAACGCTTCGTGTGGCCAGCTAAGAGTCTTTCAGTTATTGTCTTTGGAATTTCTCCCCATTCTTCTTGAAAGAACACCTCTAGCTCAGAAATATTCTTCGGCCTTCTTGCATGCACGGCATGTTTGAGGTCTCTCCACAGATTTTCAATAATATTCAAGTCTGGGGACTGTGATGGCCGTTCCAAAACCTTCATCCATCTTTCCTGGAGTACTTCATGGTGGATTTTGAGGTATGCTTCGGGTCATTGTCTTGCTGGAATACCCAATGTCTCTTCAACTTCGATTTCTGGACTGAATTTGAACATTAGCCTCTAGAATGTCTTGATATTTGGTGGAATCCATTCTTCTTTCCACCCGCACAATATTGCCTGTGCCCCCAGCTGCTACACAACCCCAAAGCATAATGGATCCACCTCCATACTTAACAGTTGGCAATGTGTTCTTCTCTACAAATGTTTCTCCCTTTTTTCTCCAAACATACCGTCTTTGGTTGTGGCTAAAAGTTCAATTTTGGTTACGTCAGTCCAAAGCACACTGTACCAATAGGCTTGAGGTTTCTCAAGGTTCTCTTTTGCATACTTCAGACACTTAATTTTGTGTTGAGTTCGCAGGAAAGGCTTCTTTCTTGCAACTCTGCCATCTAGGTCTTTGTTGTTTAAGGTACGCTGTATTGTTGTCCTGTGAACAACTAGACCTGTGTCTGCTACTCTTTTCTGCAGCTCTTTTGCAGTGATGTGTGGGTTCTTCTGAGCATTTCTCACCAGATCTCGGGCAATTCTATCTGAAGTTTTTCTCGGTCTTCCAGATCTTGCCTTGACTTCAATTGTTCTGTTTATTTTCCATTTTCTTACAATGTTTCTTATAGTAGAAATGGGTAGTTTGAAACATTGTGAGAGTTTTTTTTGTATCCCTCTCCTTGTTGGTGGAAGTGAATTATCTTGATTTTGACATCCGTGCACAACTGTTTAGAGGAATACATGGTTTTTAACACCAGACACAACAGCCACCACAGTCGGATACTTTAGAAGCCATGGAGTTAATTCAGAATATATAGTTCAACCCTGGAATTATATTCACCTGACTCATTGAAGCCCTAACGAGTAAATCACCTGGGTCTAGGCCTTAGTAATCATCTTATTAAAAGGTAACAAAGAATAATCCAAAAGGGTTCCCAAACTTTTTCACAGGGCCCTTTTTCCTTTCTTATCATTTAAAAACTCAGAAAAATAAAAAGAAAAAGAAACCTTGCTTTTAAATTTGCAGAAAGGTGTCATGTTTAACTTTGTAGCATTTAGTGTTCAGGTTTGCTTTCAATCACTTGAAGAATAATTGTAACAGACATTTAAACCAGGGGTGCCCAAATTTTTGCCCCCCACTGTAATTCCTACATATTTTATACTATATTTTCAACAAAACTCTCAAATTGAAACTGAAAGTCTAACACCTAATCCTAATTGTTCCTGATTGTTTCCATGGGTGTTACTTTAACTTTTTGAAAAGTGGCAGGGTGAGGAGAGCAAACACGAAAAGCATTAGCTTTCTGTTTTCATTTTCGGTTAATTTTCCAGTTGAGTAAAGCCCTCTGAAACGCTCACAAAAGGGGTGGAAACCTTACTTGAAGTCAATGTCTCCTCATGAATGCCATAGCTAAGTAAGATAGGGATGGTAATTTCAGCATAAGCTGTAGGGTAAATACTGTATATACAGCATGTACAACCAAAATCAGTCACATATTGAACCCAGAATATGCTGTGAGTTTCATGCAGGGCTTTTTGGTAACATTAGCCAGCCAACTTGCGATTGAGTGATTCATGTCGCATTAATCGAGTTATCTATATTGAGTGATTTACCCTTTTTCTAGTAACAAAAATTCTGCCAATAATGTGGCACAATTTTGACTCATTTCTAGATTTGTCTATGGGATGATATAATGTCACTTACCCCATCTTTTTTCTAAGAAAAACATTTTTTCTAAGAAAAAAAAGGAAATTGAAATAAGTTTTTTAAGTCTAAAAACAAGACCCACCAAGCAAGAATACGTCCAAACGACGTCTTTTTGAGACCTTCCACAAACGTCTAAATGACGTCCATTGAGGAGCCAGAATGAAAGTTTTTATGACGTCTTTTTACGACATCCTCTGGACGTCCCGTATTAACATCTACCGAACCTCTGCACAAGGTTAAAAATTAGTTCAAATGAGGTTGTTCTGGGCGTCTTTTCAACGTCAACTGCACACTTATTTTAGAGATACTTGACAAAAAAAAAAAAAAAAGTTTCTGTCTCCTCCTTCCACCTACCTTGCGATGCCTCCCTATCTCTCCGACTGCTTTATTAGCTCTTAGATGTCTCTCTTGAGCAATTGTTTTGACAAGCAAAGCTCTTTTTTGCGGTAATGTGGGGATTCGAACCTCCGAACTGTTAATCACTGAGCTACAGTCGCTACCGATTGCGCCACGAAGTTAGGATAAAGACATGGCGTAGTTCAGATGTGTTTCCTGACAACTACTTTCTATGGGTCATTAAACGAACTTTGAACTTTCGCGCTGTAGCGCTACGGGACGAATAGCCGCTAACCTCGTGAAACTCGATTGCTACAGCAAGTTCAAAGACTGGGGCAGATAATGAAATGAAATCTCTTATTGGCCCAATTGTAGGGAAAATAGCGGAAGTGCTTCTCTTATCCGCCAGGCCACGGTGCCAATAGCAGAGCGCTTCTCTTGTCGGCACCGCAGATAGCCGATCTCTTTCCTCCAATTCACCCAGCTGCGGGGCGAGTCGCCACTTTCAACAAACAAACAAACAAACAAACAAAAAACAGACGACTATGATGACATTAAAACACCAAATTTCATGTTAATAATTTTCTTAATTGTTTTATTTTCCCAACACTATAATACTATAAGTCCAGTACATTATTTTTCATATTATGGATACAAGTTGTAATGACTTCATTTTATGACCCGTGGAAAGTAGTTGTTGGGAAACACATCTTAACTACGCGCTGCCTTTTACCTAACTTTGTGGTGCAGTCGGTAGCGAGTGTAGCTCAGTGATTGACAGTTTGGAGGATCGAATCCCGTCATTACCGCAAAATAGAGCTTCACTTGTCATAACAATTGCTCAAGAACGACAGCTAAGAGCCAAAAAAGCAGACGGAGGCATTGCAAGGTAGGTGGAGGGAGGAGACAGAAATTAAATAGTTTGTTTTCCTCAAGTATCTCTAAAATAAGTGTGCTGTTGACGTTGAAAAGACGCCCAGAACAACCTCATTGGACGTTAATACGGGACGTCCAGAGGATGTCAAGACGTCATAAAAACTTTCATTCTGGCTCCTCAGGGGACGTCATTTAGACGCTTGTGGAAGACCTCGAAAAGATGTTGTTTGGACGTATGCTTGCTTGGTAGGGAGTAAAATGCTTGGTGAGATTTTATTTTTGCGGTGAAAAATTCAGACTGCTGATTTGCTTAAAGTGCCCCTCTTATGTGAATTTTCACTGATCATTTTTGTATTCTTGAAGGTTTAAATGGGTCATTGTTAAAAAAAACACTTGAGTTTTCCCATGCTTGCCAATTCTGCAGTACCTGTCTGTGAAACGCTCCATTGAAAGTCCTGCTCCCGCCCTCCCGAAAACCCCAGTGCGCTGTGATTGGTCAACTTGATCACTCACTTGTGATTGGTCCACCGTTTGTGGCCCTTGTCACGCCTCTTACCACAAACGGATTTCCGCTTCAAGGTGCATTTACTGGCGCTGAACTACGCGGCTACGACTATGCGACTACAACAATTTTTTTATTGCTATATATGTTTTTTCCTACACGGTATTTACTAGCGTGCGACAACGACTAAGTAACTACCCGACAAAGAAATCCGATTGCTCGATGGGGCATTCCAGATCGTTGTCGCGCGACTAAAACAAGGGATTCCTAGCATTTATTTTCACTTTCAGTGAGACAACACGTGCTTTCTGGGCAATTTTACCTAAGAAAATGCCCCGAAAAGGAGTTCTCAGCACTGAGGATGTGGAACACCTGGTCAAATAAGTACATAAAAATCCCATCATCTACAACTGTACTCAATCTGATCATATGGATGCCGTAAAATTCCAGTCACAATAATGTTCTCAGCCAAGCAACGTACTAGTGTTGAATGGACTGGTGCCATGATGGAAATGCCCGAGGACCCCAGGCCCAAACCAGAAATTTGTTGTCGTGTGTAGTCGTAGTCGCATCTCAATAAACACATTTAGCGAGCAAAATATTTTTTTGTCATAGTCGCATAGTCATAGCCGCGTAGTGGAGCGCCAGTAAACGCACCTTTAGAAACAAATGCCGGTTAAGCCTTGTGGGCGAAACCCACTTGATTCAAGGGCATGCCAAACTGTCTGTTTGGCGCGATAATTCAAATGGCGACATCACCAACTGTGGAAAAAAATGGCCAGAAGCGGCTGGGGTGTTTCAGTCAGCTCTGGAGCAGTGAGTTTTGTGGCAGAGAGCACTTCTTCTGGAGGTGACTTCGAGTTGTTTTCCAACACAGACCTTTTAAATGCGCATCAAAACTATATGATTTGCGCTACTACATTCAAATAATGAAAAACCGTAATAGGTGCACTTTAAATCATTTTGTTAGCCTCATAGCATAATTGCCTGAATCATATTTTTGCCTAATTGAAATATTGGCTGCCTGTTCTTAGTACACATCAAAAAATGCGTTTATTCCTTTTTTTTTCTCAAAACCTTAAAAATATCTCTTAAATAAAAATAATAAATATATAAATAAACCTTAGAAAATGAGATAGGCAGTTATGCTTTGAGGCTAACGATTTGGTCCTGTGCTCTTTCTGGTTCCTCTGCACTGTTGCTGCTGCTGCTAATTTCATACCAGCTATGATTGTCAATTTGAGACTTTATCGACATTCATGGAAAAGTAAGTAAAACTAATTCGAAAATCTGCTGGGGAAGCCTTGTTGCACCTGTCGGAGGCTCCAAGGAGCTAAAATCTAAGTGACTATTCATAAATCGATGCTCACAAAAATATCAGAATCATCTCCATTTGAAGTCAGAATTTGGTTTGTGGTCTCTTGTAGGTTTAACACTAGAACACGATCGTCAGGAGATTTCCACTCACCCAGTGAGTGTTGGTTGTGTTGCATAAACAGAAGGTTAGTGTTCTAGGGTTAATCTTGGGGTTAAGGCAAAGATCAGGTTAATAAACAACTTTTCCGGCAGCAAATTAGTTAGCTTATCCAAAATGCAACGAGATAACCCAGATTAATTCAAGCCGAGAAGTGCGCACATCACACACAGTCAGTGTGACGCAGGACATAAGGCACCTCCCCCAGGAGTCCCGAGGGGAGAGGGGGAAGGAGGAGTGGCTTTGTTTATTAACAAATGGCACTGGTGCTTTTGGGACCATCTAGTCGTCAGAAATTGCTCAGTGAAGCTTTAATTCAGTTGAACATTGAATTCATGCTCTTGCACTCTTTGCGGGTTAAAAATTTGATGAAATGCTTATCCCCTTTGCACAGAAGCCAAATATGGCTATTTATGCCTTACACTTTTCAAGGATTTATAATTGAAGATTTGAGCTTCACAGGAAAATGGCTTAGATGAAACAAGACACTTGTAGCATTTAGAATTCCATCGTATAACAGTTTGTTTTAATAATTTATCTTCAGAGTAAGGGCAAACACAAAAAAATCTTTATGGAAATTCAACAATGAAATTATTCAAAAAAATACTGAGAATTAAGAAATGGCTGGGAGTTGAAACAATACATTTCTGGGGTCTTAAACTCCTTGACCACAAGTGTGCTTCATCTTGCAGTGATTTTTAAAATCATTTGCTGTTTATGAGCCAAATAAGATAGCTCTCGAAGTGGCTCCCCAAGCTGTCAGAGCCCTCAAAATTATGCAGTTAAATCATAAAATAATCTTATGTTTAGCTCAAATCAACTTTTGAATCATGAAGTTCAATGTGAATTAATGATTTTCTAGCAGAATTTAGCATGAGTATATCAATATAGGCCCGGATGGACATCAATAGCCACCAGTAACCTCTCCAAACCAAAAACATGCCTTTTCTCCATGATAAAGTTCAGAGTTTTGTCCATTTTTCTAGAAAGCCACATCATCAAGCACAAGTATGAATTAAAGGGACTGCTTATTTTACAGTCAAAACATTCACCCTGCAACTGAAAGCTTGCTATTTACAATTCCGATCATCCAACCAAAACGCAAGCCTGTATAAACGCTTTTCAGACCCTATAAGGAGCAAGTATTACTCACTAACACAGTAATATCTGAAATATTCCTCATTTTAACAAAATAGATTTTCCGCTATCCACTCTAGATTGAACAGAATTGGTGCAACGAACATAGCAGGGGATGTACCTGGAGCTGTTCTCATTTTAAATGAACAAAAACCTGGGCATTTGATTTTGTTGAATGCAGTATAAATTCTAAAACATCACCACACTGAGCAAAATGCCGCCATATACAGTAATATTAGCAAAGGCTAACGGTTACTCATACTAACCAGTGTGGCAAACAAGCTTAAGATTTTTTTTGGGGGGAATTTTTCCTTTATTTGATAGTTATACAGTGTAGAGAGACAGGAAGGTTGGGGAGAAGAATGGGGGAAGACATGCAGCAAATGACCCGAGCCGGAATCGAATCCAGGTCGCTGCGGGAAGGACACAGCCTTTATGGTGCGTGCGATTAGACCGATGAGCCACCGGGGCGCCCCTGTGGCAAACAAGCTCTGTTATCATAATGGCTATGGTAAACAGAAAATGAAAAACAGATAGCCGGCTAGCTAGCTAGCCGTAAGCTTTCCATATTACTCCATTGTACTCAGTCATAATGAAGAAAAACTCTCCATCATTGAAGGCCTCAGAACTTTGAAGGCACTGAAGGCAACAGAACTTTCTGGTACAAGGAACACTCCAGTACTGTTCAATTCGGAATAACTCTTATTATCCATGTTGGTATAATGTTGCCATCAAATAAATGTAACTTAGGCACTTCTGGGTTGGTTTTGGAAGCCTTTTTTTCTCATGTCATTCAGCTGTGCCCAGTTGAGAGAAAACAACCTATCTTGCTGTTACGTAAGGGTTTAAATACTTTTCTGAGGGTCCAGTCAAAGTCGTTCAATTACTGTCTGGAATTGGATAAAAACATGTCAATCAATTGATAATTGCCAGGTTATAGTTCATGTCGGCGTGAACTATAACCATGCTTTGTGCCGATAAGCCTGACAAACTATTAGAGAGACTGGATTTCAGTGAGACATTTTGTGAGGTTGTATGGAACTACTGAATTTGTCTACGGCTGAACCTACATGTAATTCAGTGGTATAAAATCACACGTTTTTAATACCTGATGACTATAATTGATCGTAGAATGATACAGTACCAATACCATGTTGAATTTTTGCTTCAAAAAACTTTTTTCACTACTTCATCGAGATATCTTTGGCCTATTATAACTGAAGTGGTTGTGACAAAGGACAACATTTTTTTCTGTCGCGAGAGTTTATTTTATTAACTGCTGGATAGATACTACGGGCAAGTTTTAGACAGTTTGCACATCAGGCTTGGCTGAGGAGTTTAATTCATACAATTCCTGGGAAACAGTGATGGGACTTAACCTGTCCATATTCTAAATTGATAACAGGCAGGGCTTCTTCGTGCCACCTATTGATAGAATAGTATAACTGCGTGCATAAATAGGGCAGCTCCATGTCCGCAGGCGTCTAAACTGCACAAACATGTCAAGTTTGACTGGCTAAAGCTGCTGTTGCTCCCCTCAATTTATGTTCTTTCAAATGTTGTCTTCACACCAGAAAACTTAATTACTTGTATTTCAATTTGAATGAGCTCCGAGGCTAAAACTCATCATGAGAATTTCTCCAGCTTATCATAGTCAAAAGATTACTGCTGGCTCAACCCCTGGTGCCGTTGGTAATTTCGACTAAAAACTTGTTTTTGAGCTAGTCAAGACAAGATTTTTGTTGCTATTGGACCACTCAACACCCACTCAACAAAACCTGAACACCCAGTGGACTGTTATTGTGCACTCTTATAGACCACTGGTAGTCCACCAGACCTTTGTTTTTTTCAATAAAATTTTAAATTTTCATTTGTTTTTCATTTGAAACAAAATGATGGGAGGTGTCCCATTGTTCCCACTGTAAATGACAACTGCAATTTTTTTTCCATTTCAAATTTATTGGGGTGGCATGCAGTGGCAAAATGAAGACAATTGTGTCACTTTCCAAACATATATGGGCCGTTATTTATGCCATTATGCATGAGGATTGCCAAAGAAAATCAGATTAATTTGGCCTTCCAGAGAAAAAAAAACATTCTTGAACAACTTCTTGAGCCTCCAGATCAATTTCCTATACCGACGGGCCATTTTGCAACCATCTTGCTCTGCTGAATATATTTATTGTTTATCGTGAGTCATTTATTTCCCTGACGACAAATGAGCCAATGCTCCATGTTGTATTTGCTGTAGATTGCTATCGCTGACTCTTGTATGATTTGGTCATGAAAAATGAATCAATTCATTCCCTCTTGAATGCTGTAACATTCATCTTAGTTCAAGAATGTTATTTTGCCCTTGTCTGACCTTGATTTCTTCCATTTGGGAAAAAAACAACATGGCCAATTATGCCTTTACTGCATGACTCCCCTAGTCATTTTGAGTGAGACTACAGTAGTGTGTTGTGATGATTATACGCTTAACAAAATGAAGATAAATCAGAAACCAAGACCTTATTCAAGTATTTATTTCATGTAATATTGGATCATATGCTGTAGATGAAAATATGTAAACAGATAACAATATCTAGTAAAAAAAAAAAACAAAAAAAAAACTAGAAACCGCAGGTGGTTACTCGGCTGCCAGACCCATTTGCTGTTTAAGATTTCAGTTTATGCATTCAAATCAGAACTCAGTGTAAGCAGTCATTCAACAGTGCAAAGTTTGCATGTGGTTTCCTTAGGGAACGATTGATTCTTTTGCTTTCCTGTGAAGACATCAGCTTAGGATCTATATACTGACAATCAGTTATCATGTTTTTCCTCTGCAATAGAAAAATTCTAATATTTAATTTTATCAGTAAACCAGATATGGTATGACGGTTCCATTTGCATAGTGAAGAATGAAATTGACACTGTGATCTAGTGTTTGCTGGATGTTGTAACATGTCTGGCGTGTCGTCAAATCTCCAGTCACATTCTTTAACATTCTTCACGGCCAGTCAGTCAGAGCTCAAAGACGAACGTGTTTATTGGCGTTTTGAATAATTACAGACCCCAGGTTGTCTTACTGGACATCTGAAAATACACTCAAGATATACATGTATTATCACGAATTGCGAGCCTTTAGCAAATCTTTATGAATTGTCATTTGTGGACCCTACTCTTCTGTTAACTAATTAATCCCGAAAGGAAATCTTTGCCTTAATTCATTGCTAACTGAGACACAACACCCAAATATCGCTGCACGAGCTATCCACTGACAGCCAATTATACAAGTAGCATGAACTTCAGCAATAGAAAAGTGTGCATTCCTTAAGTTGGAGCTTGTTGAAATAATGAGCTGATTACAATATAATGAAACATGAACATCTCACTGTTTAAATTCACTTACTATTCCATTCAATAAGTTCAAAAGCAACACAGGGCTTACTTTTATCATTGGATGATAAGAGTACTTCTAATGTGTCGAATCTGTGGCGCTCCTATGCTACTCAATATTTAATAGATTAATGTCACAAAAGTTTGAAATGTTTGGAGCTCTACTAATTTAGACGTTATTTCTATTATCCGGTTTTATTTGTGTTTTATTGATTGATTGATTTATGTTAACTTTGCACCCGGCAATATTTCAGCTATTTGGCGACAAAGGTTTTATTTGTGTACATCTGTATAAAAGGACCACTGAGAGTGTGCAGGCAGGATAAACTGAAAGTGCTGAGCAGGGCGGAGACAGAGATTAATAGGCAAACGTCGGTTTGCCTGTTTTTTTAACGTCGGTTTTAAACTTAACTGTTTCCAAACCCACGCTGGCGGTGCGCTTAGTTATTGAGATTGGCCATGGCCAGGTGACTCCACCAGCCTGACGCTTTTGTGACTATGCGTACTGGCCGGCCTCATGCAAAGCTGTTCGGCCGCTATATGCTGTCTATGTGTTTTATACGTACAGTGCTGTGTTCTCTATTGCCCCTTCGTGGTATGGCAGAAACATTGCTGAGTATAACATTAAACACAAAGCAATCAAACTGTCTGCGGAGTGGATGTAACAAAAAGTTAAAGCCATCGACAGAGAGTCAAGTCAACAGACAAGAAAATTACAGCATGTCCTATAGGCCTACCTCTAGACCAATACCCATAAGACTATATTACTATATTGCAAAGCATGTTGAATTTGTGTTTACGTCATTCGAGTCCCCACAACTTTGATGTTTATTTATTCAGTCCCACTATTTTAATTGAGTGATTAGCTCTATTCAATGTCTGTAAGACTGCCAAATTTCCTTGTTCTACTGATAATGACTTTCTGTCACGTGACTGGCAAAGTGTTCAGTTTTTTTCAATTTTAAATAGAAATAACGGAAAAACGGTTTGCCGTGCCAAAAAGAAAAAAAACTTCAGATTCAATCTTTTGTTGTCAATCCACACCTAGAGCAATATCTCTTGTCACTCCGTTTGAGAAATTTTAAATTGATGATGTCACAACAGATAATTAGGTCACAGTGAACTTTTACAGTTTTTGCTGAAAGTCCACCATTTTTTCAAACTTTTTCTTGCCCTTTGAGCTGAAGCTGTATATCAAATTTGACAGCAATCTGTTCTGCCGTTCTGGTGAAGATGATGTGTAAAGATTTTACCTTTGACCCAAAATGGCGGAAAAGGAGGTCATGGAACATAACGGTTGTCACACCGTTCGCAAGCCTTCAACTATTCCTCTCAACATGCAAAAACTCTTAAATCTGTCTGTAACGGTTTGGCCACAATTCAGGACAAAAATACAGCTATATATTACAAAGTACAATTTTGTTTTTACGCCATATTGGAGACCCCAAAACTTTGGTGGTTATTTGTCCAGAGCCACTATTTTGATTTAGTGGTTAGATCCATTCAAGGTCTGTAAGTATGATTAGTTTGGTTGAGGGAAAAAGTCAATATCTAGTGTGGCCACCCCTTGATTACAGAATTTAATCTTTCAGACATAGTCTTCACATTTTTTTTTTATTTTCTCACTTGCTAAACCATTCTATATGGTTTGAAATTAATTCCTAAGAGATTATTTCGATGTTACAACAGATTTGCTCTATAGGATTAAGGTCTGGACTTCGGGCAGGCCATGTCATAACTTTTATGTCACCAAATGTTTCTTTTCAACTGAGATATGTCTTGCACAACTTACACGTGTGTTTAGGGTCATCATCTTGTTGAAAATAAAATCCCCAATATTGTAAAGAAAAAAATCAACTTAAAATCAATTTCTAAGCATGTAGGATAACTACAAAAAACCCTATTGCCAACGTTGAAGCCTCAACAGCGCCCTCTATCGCAATGGAAAAATGTGAAATGAGCATGCCATGCCCTATGGAGGATCTTTAGCCCTTGTCCTCCCTACAGCTCTGTAGACTTCAATTGAAATGCATTTGTTATCCTCTCCTTTCCTTTCCATGTCAAAAATGACTGCTACGGAGGACGTCCTCCGTAAGCTCAATAGAACTAGCAGCAGGGTTCGAAATTAGCGGTAGTCCGCTTGTCCACCCATGAGTAAAAATTACAGCAGACTAGTAAACTTGTCTTCAAACTAGTCAGAGTGTCTAGTAAAATATTGTCAACAACTAATGAATTGTAAATGGAAAGAATTCCATATCCAACCTCAAGTTTTTTCGGCTTTTTTTTTGCCAGAACAAATTTTAAAGGGGGTGCCAATATATTTTAGGGCGTTTTATAAGTGAGAAGGGGGTTTAGAATCGTGTTTAATATCGGGAATGCATATGACCTAGCAGGCCGGTGTGTCATCAGTAGCATGGCTGCCGCTGTTATATACTATTACCATGTATAGCAATTCTTGAAATTAAACTCTAAATTTTATTGACTGCATGTGCATTTGACATTTTTACACCAGAATGTTTCTCTAGATATCCAAACATCAAGGTAAGCCGAAAAAGTGCAGATTTCATTTGTTATTGGTGGAGGTTGAATACAGAATACTTTCCATAGTAAATATCTGTACACTCGCTTTGCAGACAAAGGTCAACTTCTGGAGAAATTATATAACACATGGTGTAATTTGAAATCACTTTGTCACCGTATACTCATGCTCCCGATGTTTGTTTTTATTGTCACTCAATCACCTAGCTTGGTGTCGGCGAACACAGATATTAAATATAACAATAATTGCACAAAAAACTGCAAATTATCATGTGATAGCCCAGGTCCGGACTGTCCTGCGTTGGAATTTGAGGATCGACCTACGTAAGACTAGATGATGAGAACATTGCTTAAATTTACAGAATCTAAAAAAAAATAATGATTCAGTGTGAATTAGAGAATGATCTCAACTCTTAAGCGATGTATGGACTTTAATCCATAATTAACAGTGAACATGAACAGCCGATGGACATTGAATAATTTGAACTTCTGCATAAGAACTGCCAAGTATTGCTGAACTTCATAACTTATCTTAGATAAAATGAAAGCATCAGATTTAGATGAATAGCAATTATGTTTTAATTAGTGTTTTGAAAATAATTATAAATGGACAAGCCAGCATTTTAGATCATGTCAATACTTGGCCAGGGATTTCTCTTAGTCCAAGGTACTAAAGGGATTTGAAATTTGAAGTTTTTATCATCATAAATATAAAAGTGAAGTGGACTTTGTGTGTGTGCGTGCATGCGTGTATGCATGTGTGTCCGGCCAATTAGTGGAAAACATGTGGAGCTGATGTTTGCCATTTAGCACAATGGCCTGGAAATGACTCAGGCACGTAACCAAAGTGAACAATGCACCATTCACTGGAGCGGCAACAATGCCAAAATGCAAATGCTGAAGGAATGAGAGCTAAGAGAGCCAATGAAACATCCCCCGAAAGACTTCAGCGCCAAACTCCAAATGCTGAAAGAGATAGAACCCGAAGAGCTATTGAAACTTCACCAGAGAGAATTCAGCGACCAGCTGCAAATGCTGCAAGAAACAGAGCCCAAAGAGAAAATGAAACCCCCCCACAGGGAGACATCAGCGCAAAACTGCAAATGCTGAAAGAGACAGAAACAGAAGAGAAAATGAGACCCCCCACAGGCAGCGTGGGACTTCTGTGTATGTGTGTACGTGCGTGTATGCGTGTGTGTCCAGCCAATCAGTGGAAAACATAGCATAATTATGTATTTTGGGTCAAGGAAGACCCTCGCGAAAACGGCAAGTTGATAGGACCAATACTTTTTGAGAAATACGTGGTTTTTGATAAAATTGACTCAGAGTCACGTTGCTACCTCAATGCTAGAGTGAACAATGGCCAGGAAATGACTCAGTCACGTGACCAAAGTGAACAATGCACCATTATGATGCATTGTCATTATGTCACCACGTTGCTATGGTGTTTCCATAACAGCATAACATCATAAGACCAAGCCAATTCATCCAAAAAATGAATCCCAAAAAACATGTATAATCAGTGAAAACTAAGGAGAAACATTACAATTAATGTTAAACAGTCTAACAAACAGTCTACCAAAAAGAACTGAAGTTTCCACATCTAGAACCCGTGGATCCCCACGGGCAACGCGCTTGTTTGCTGTTAAGTATGAAGAAACATTACTCACTGTTTTACTGAAGGGCTGTCTCATGTTTATTGGCATGACTGATGATTAATTAGTTTTAGAACGTACTTGGAGTTAAATGATCATGTATATGATGAATGTAATTAAAGCCTTAATTTCTGATAATTGGTCTTAAAAAATGTCTCCCATCCTCCTCAATTTTTTAGGTCGCCAGCCGCCACTGCTTCTTTTGACCCATGATTCTGTCAATATTTATGAGATCACCGGCTCCTTTTGAGCAGACTGAACCCCAAACCATAATATTACCACCTCCATGTTTTACTGAAGGGGTTAAACAGTCATTTTTGAGACGTTACCAACTCTACAGTTCACAGAAGTTCTGCGTCTGGGTGAGCAAATATCGAATTTTGATTCGTCGGTGCAAAGGACTTGTTCCCAGTCCACTAGTGTCCGATGCTTGGATTTCTTGGCAAACTCCAGTCTTTTTCCGATGTTGCCAGCTCTTGGCAGCAACACGACCAATCAGACCGTTTTCACACAGGGGTCTGGAAATAGTACATCTGGATACTTTCATCTCTTAACCTCTGGTGCAATTAATATCATCACGGAGTTATTTTGCTGTCAACCGCCAATTTTTTTACTTGTCATACACAGATAACGAGCCTCAGTGGCACTTAACGTCCATTCTGCACCTCTATTGCCACTGGTTTTCAGCGAACTGGTCTCTTTGAAACACTTGACGGTGTTTCTTACAGTACCATGGCAACATTCAAAGCTGCTGTAACTGATTTGGTCGTTTTAACTTGCTTCCTGCCCATCGCCAAGGAAAGCAGCCCCCGCCCCCCATCCCCAAGCCACGCACAGGAATCGGTTTCCGACAGAGGCAGAGACTGAGAGCAGCAACTCAGTCACAATATAAGTACAATATAAACAAACACGCTCAGTGATTGTTGTGTGAAAGCCGCACTGAAAACATGGACCAACGACACATTACATCCATACAGAAACTTCGATATGAATGACTTTTTGAAGGTATTAGCTAAAGCCAGCTAGTGTCCTATAGCCACACCAACAGGTAATGGCACGATGACGTCCCTAAATATGGTGAGATCATTGTTATAGAAAAAATCACAATCGTCCATACAAGAACACTTTTCTGCTAACCCTTTTAAAGCATTTTTTTCATATCAATCCATGCCATTGCCGCTATCGTCAGACAACAGCCTCGCTTTGCCAGAACAAATACCAACAGCTGCCAAGTTTTGCTGCTACATAGCTAATCAAGCTGTAGTCGGCCACAAACGTCGACTGTACATTTATAAACTAACATTAGCAGGATTAAAACCACCAACAGGACTACCCGAGACTAATAAAACTGCATAACTACGACAGAGTAAAACAAAGACTGTCTAGTAGCCGCAAGGCTAGTTGCGCATCGTTTTTTAGACACTTAGATTCCATGTATTCTCAACCTCCCGAAAGCAGCACTAATATATACACGGCTCTTGGCCATGCCCTGTTTTTTCTTCCTTGACTATCTGTTCCTCTACCGGTTCTTTGGTATGCCGTCTCTTGTAGTGCCGGGATCAGAAGCTTCATCTGTTTCTTTGTATCTAGGCAAAGATAAGTGCTCTTCTTCTCGACTGTTGTCAATCACACACATACAGATATTGTAGACCATCGCCCCCTGAGGTCACAGAATCCGATGGGTCACAGATTTCGGTGGAACAGCGCGTGTTCACAAGCAGAGAGGCCCGCCTCTTTATGGCCTTCTCTCACCTAATTGCATAGAGGCAGTGGGAGACTGCACAGAACAGGGACTGAGAGATCTATTTATGGACCTGATAATCTAAATCAATGATCTGTCGGAATGTTGAGCTATTTAACACTTGTTTATTTATTTATTTTTTTTAATCACTTACTGCAGCTTTAATGTCTTCAGCATCATACAAGGCCACAATGTGGCTACGAACAATCTCAGAGTGCTCCTTCCGTTGAGCCATCGTGTTTAACATTGTGACAATGCTCAAAGTTCATGTCACCTCATATACTGGAACAACTGACCATCAGAGGTACACTACTGGTTGAAAGTTTTAGAACACCCCAATTTTTCCAGTTTTTTTATTGAAAATCATACAGTTCCAGTCAAGGTAAGTGGTGAACTGCCAGAAGTTTTAAACAAAAAGTAAGGTTGCACGGGTTTTTTGTGCGCCGTCGAGTAGGTGAAAGGATGGTTCCTCAGTGTGTGACATCAACTGTCAAACATGGAGGAGGAATCGTGATGGTCTGGGGCTGTTTTGCTGGATCTAGGGTCAGTGACTTGTACAGAGTGAAAGGAACCCTGAACCAAAACGGCTACCACAGCATTCTGCAGCGCCATGCAGTACCCTCTGGTATGCGCCTAGTTGGTCAGGGGTTCATCCTACAGCAAGATAATGACCCAAAACATAAGTCCAAGCTCTGCCAGAACTACCTTAGGAAAAAAAACCAAGATGGTAAGCTTGAAAACATGGAGTGGCCAGCTCAATTTCCAGACTTAAACCCCATCGAGATGGTTTGGGATGAACTGGACAGAAGAGTGAAAGCACAGCAACCTACAGGTGCCACACATTTTTGGGAACTTCTGCAACCGAGTTGGGAAGAACTTTCTGAAGAATATTTGATTTCCATTGTAAAAAGAATGCCACGAGTGTGTTCAGCAGTTATATCTGCCAAAAGTGGCTACTTTGAGTCAAAAGTTCAGAATACATTTTGGTTTATAAATTGATTCCATGATTTTTTTTTTTAACTTCAATTGTTTATTCGTTCTATCATGTCTATGCTTTTATTCCAGAGTACAATGAGACATTAAACTGCATAATTTTCAATAAAAAACTGGAAAAACTGGGGTGTTCTAAAACTTTTGACCGGTAGTGTAGTTTTGCTGAATAATGTTGCCTAAAACCAGTTTAAACAAATTTTTTAGCATCAACAATCATGTAATGAGCCTTCAAACATGCATTCAGGCTATGCGAGAGTCAAAAAAAAAAAAATAAATAAAAATTTGCAACATTTTTCAATTGTTGTAAATAATTGATGTTTTGCGGTGTTTTTATTTATTACCCATATGTTTACCTCAATATACTTGTAGGAATGATTTTTTTTGTTCTCATTGCCAGCAATAGTATTTTTCAATGCATTTGCATCAAAAAATTACAGAGAAGTAATATATTAGGACCCCTTTTAGATGAAAGTGGTGGTGTATGATCATCACGACTGCACACTACTGTATATATTTAGTATAAGCACCTATTTTAGTATATTTTAACTCAATAATGCCATTACAGAGTCTTGCGAATATTCTACGAATAAGAATTTTAGAAATCAAATATGAATCATGTTTCATATTTAAACATTTAAAGGTGCTGGGTGAATATTGATTCAGAAAGGAATGGACAACACTAAGTGCTCTATGAACTAAAAATTAATTAGCCGTTGCGAAGCAGAAGTGACTATCACGTCGCGGGTTCGAGCCCCGCTTCGTATCAGCCGGCAGTGGTCGGCAGCTTTTTCAGAGTAGCGCACAATTGGCTATAGTGCTACAGGGTTGCAAATTGGGGAGGGACTGCCGGAAGGGATTACAATAGTTGCCTTGTTCGTTGCTCAAGCGCCTCCTGTTGGCCAGACGGGCGCTCGTCAGGAAGATTCTAAGCCTGGTCATGTCCGGGTATCCTCCGCCCTCGTTCTGAACTTGCGAAGATTCAACCAATGAGTGTATAAGAAGCGGTGGTTGGCAGGCGCGTGCTTCGGAGGAGAGCCGCGAACTGTCTACACTCTCCTGAATTGGCAGCAGGTCGACACGAGCAAGCCTCGACATAGTTCACCAATTGGGCATTCCAGATTCGGGTGGGATTGAGATGCCAAATTTAAAAAAAAAAAAAAAAAAAAAATTAATTAGCTTTCATCCTTCTTCAATCCCACATCCCATGTGGAGATTTAACATGGCGAGCTGAAATTTGCGTTTAGAATTGCTGAAAAGAGAGCACCTCCACGGCTGCCAACTTTTTCATTGGTTGTTTTTCTGGCAGAGCTGGAGAAATTATAAATGTTGGGATATGTCAATGGATGCTTGAGGTCTGTTCCAGTTTTCAGTTCTGTGCAACTGACAGGGTCTACATAAACTGACTCTGCAGAAGTGTCTGTACGTCAATCCCATCCACAGCACATGTCCGAGTGACCAACTGTGAATGAAATAGATAGGACACCTGACTGCTCCAGTCAGACATAATGGCAGCTGCTGTTCTCCACATGCGATATGTCTAATGAAAGTTCTGGGATCTGTTGTCTGTTATTAACAAGGAGAACAACACCACCACCAACAACAATAATAATAATAATAGTAATAATAATAATAGTTTCCATGAAAATTATCATTATCATTATCATTATTAGAATATGCTAAAAGACACCTGGGTTTACAGTGAGAAAGACATGTAATTTTACCTGGGGCACCTTGTGAGTTTCCATCACTTTCCGGCACTTGAACCCCGAAGCTCATTTAGTCATTAATGTAGGCAGGACTGTATAATCGTGCTGCCACTGAGGACAACCCCAGCTGCTGTTAAGAAGGGTGCTGGAGGGAGGTCAGATCTCAGGAACACAGCGGGGAGTAGCAGCACGTGCCCTGAAGGGGCCTCAGACAAAGGGAGATGAGTTTCCTGAACCCCGCTCGCCGCATGGCAAGCTGTTGCGATTTACATGTCTGAATGAATAATGAGTTTGCCTAATGCTACCCCACTTTGTACCCTTGCCTCATATTTCTGGCGCAACTCCTGAGCCATTCTTTCGAAGGCTGCAGCCATGTACCTGTATTATGCTCTCAATTCGAGCAAAGCCTTCCTTCTCGGGGTAAAACTTTAAGGCTCAGGTAAAGCTGCAAATTTACAGATCCTGCAAGCAATGACAACCCTCATGGATTCCTATTCACAGCTTGCTTGCGAAGGCAGGAAAAAGCACAGAAGGTACTGAATTTTTAGGCAGGGCTCTCTCCAATGCCAGAATTTATAAATGCATTTATGCACTTGCCTAATGGGTTAACATGGCTTTTTCCTCTTTATGGTTCACCCAAGGTGAGAGATATTATGTGTCTTATTCTGAGCAGTGAGACAGAACATAACTGTCTGTGGCCTTCCTCCATTCGCCTAACCCAGTTGGGCCATGTATCCATTTAATAAGAAAATGTAAACACAGGAGCACCAGGTTCTGCTTCAAGCTGTGACTTATCCACACGAAAAGAGGTGAAAATTGGGTTCACAGGAGTTGAAGGTGATGCTCGCCTTGTTATATTCATATATTCCTTCATTCACAGTCCAAAAGCTCATTCATACTGTATAAGTCCGAGGGTGAGGGGCTGGGCTAAAGCTCAGGACAGGGGTCTGTAAAAGCGCCACCAGCTTTCAGGTTTCTTATGCACTGGCAGCAGGTGGAGGGGCACTGAGGAGCGTAGCAGAAGTCCAGCCTTGTTTGGTACCCTTGACTGCAGAATCTTGAGGCTCTTAGAAATTATAATTACTGCACCGCCAACCTGCCCGAAAGCTTGTGTAAAATATCAATTTCCCAGGTGGGCTGGGATAGAAAAGGGGTTACATTAGGCGAACACAGATCTGCGGCAATAGTTATTCCTTAAGAATTTTAAAAGCAGAGAACCTTTTGTTTTTTCTTTCCAAGTGACCCAAAATTACACTCATATTTTGCCAAGATCAATCCTTGCTAATTAATTTGTACAAGGCTCTAAATTTCTAGCATAAACTGCTTATGCCAAAATGGCCTTAATATTAGGTCTTGAAGGCATTCACTCATAGTTCATGCAGCAGCAATAAATATGGAAGGAGTAGCTCAAATTACAAGGCACCAAGACCATGTGCAATGTTTATGAATGTTGAAAATGGCAAAGAAATTGTCAATAAATAAAAATAGATAAATAAAATCTCGTTGAAACTTTTAATTTTTACTTCCACAAGCGTTTAGTTTTTCTTTAGCCTAAGCTCATCTTGCAGTTCAAACTATTCAGAAAATGAGGGCTTTGTCTGCAAGTTGCATGAACCGTGCTGAAATACCCCAACCAGAGCTAATCAAGCAACACTAATACACTGTAAAACAGGCATATGGCAGCTTTGACCCATGACCAAGAAAGGGCGAAATAGTAAATGAAACATTTGTAAAACATATAATAAAATGTCAAAATCAATGCAATGAAGATAAATAATGCTCTAAATCTGAATTTATAAGATTAAAATTATGATTAATAGCAGAATTTTTTAATGAGCGCTTCTACTTATTATTGACGGCACCTAAAAAGAAACACTACTACTACTACTACTGCTACTGCTACTGCTACTGCTAATACTAATAATAATAATAATAATAATAATAAAAAGCAAATGTCAACCTTTTCATGCTTACAAGAGTGATATATTTTAGCAATCATAAAATATTCTTTTCATTTTTGTAATTTTTCAGTGATAATTTTATATAAATATTCAGATTAATTAGTTTTAAACCACATAAATGAGGTACCCATGTTGAGCTTTATGAGCTTCTTGATTTCAATTAAATATTTAACAGGCCATTAAAATTGTAAAATGCTGAATTACAAGTAGGATAAAGGAAAGATGTGGTTTAGACTAAGTGCCAGGGACAGCTAATGACCCAAAGGGACTTATACTGCATATTTATTTATCTATCTATCTATCTATCTATCTATCTATCTATCTATCTATCTATCTATCGCGTGTCTGGAATGCAAATAATGAGACGCCCTAGGTTTTCATAGAAAAAAAGGCTAAAAAAAAAAAGGCTATCAATACAATAAAAATGATGACCTTGACAGTAACCATCAAGTGTAAATGTAACAATTCCATTGGTATTGCTCTGAATTGTCCCGGTAAAAAAGAAGTGCTTTTGCACATTTTTAAATTTGTTTTTGTTGTTCCATTTTCAAGACACTTTGGGAAAGTGTAGTGAAATACACAAATGAATACATGGCTGGTAATATCATAGCAGAAATAAAATTCAGAATATATGGGTGTTTCCCTTACTCTGTTTACTGTATGTCTGCTTTGCATTACAAAGCAGCCATATTTATGCAGAATCATTTCATTTGGATTTCCAATGATGCAGTTATCCAGGAGGATCTTCAATATTTACATAAGATGTAGGATATATTCAAACATAGATTTAGCGACCAGTGAACCGGGACAAAGTGGAGTCTTGTGGCTGATTTGGATGGTGGTTTGACATGTACCCAGCCCTCCTGGGACACCCTAATCAGCCAGCGGGGTGTGCGGACCCAGATGGTCATAGTCAATGAATGACACATCGGGGGAATTCCAAAATGAAGGCGGAGAGGGGGGCAGGGATTGTCGGATGGGACCCTGGAAATTCCACGCCAGCCAGCTAATGGAGCCAGCACGTTTTTTTTTTTTTTTTTTTCACCTCGCCGTTATTATTCTTCATATTTCTTTCATACTTATTATTCTTAATACTTGTATGAAAAATAGTATATGACAGCCAAATTCTTAACTGCAGAGATGACCTATAGATGCATTGAGAATATACGTAGGTAATGAATGCAGGGAATTGCATAGCAAATGACACATGCAGTAGACCAAGACATATGGTATGATGGCACAGTGTGGCACGATTGAGAGAGTGATGGAAAGGAAACAGCTATGTAGAAATGGTGGACAGGTCAAGTCTCAGATCGTGGAGTAAATCATACAAACCATATCGACTATGTCCTTTCTCCAAAAACCTTCCCCAGGGGCAAGGTGCCGTATAGACAGCCGGAGACAGAGGAAAGAGTGGGGAGGGGGTTTATTGAACACAAGGCTAGAAAGGTCCGTGCAGAAACAACCAGCATGCAGTCGGATGAGAGACAGCAGATGAGATGGCTGTGCAGGACAGGGCTACTGGCTGGGTTACCGCCCCCCCCCCCCCCCCCCCCCACATGTATTGGGACAGACCCTTTTACCCACAGAAGACAAGAGTTTCAGAAGGGCCCTGAAAGCCTCCTCTTTGTCTCAGCAAAGGAACTGCATCTAATGCAAAGGTTTTTTTTGTCAAGCAAATGTCTCAATCTGTGAGCTTTCACTCTTTTCACACCTATCAGCTGGATAGGTAGCTGGATCCATTAAGAAATGAAGCAACACTTCAAAACCTTTTTTTCCCAAATATTTGCCAAATATTAATGGAAGTTGTGTGTCAGCCTAGTGATAATCAATCATCTCTCCTCTTTGGCAACAACTGAGATAGTCTCTAAAAAGAAAATAAGGGCAGACTGGATGACATTTGGATGAAAAAGCACTTTCAAAAGGTTACAGAAAACTCATCACCCTTTGTTTTCCAGCAAACAGTTGAGGGGATAGTGGCACTGAGACAGTTGGGGAGATTTGTGTTGACAGTGTGCTGTCCCCACAGGTGGTGAAGGTTCCTGCACAAACTGAGCTGGGGTTCTGTGAGCCTGGCATATACACTGCTGAGAACACTGCAGGTGTGGATTCCATTGTCAATACCTACCTTTTGATTCCCCTAGCTGTCATTCTGTCCACATAGATACTGAGCAGACGCTTTCTCTGTTATCCACAAGCTCAGGCACTATGATAGTGACATTTGCAAGACATCAGTGATAATAACTTATAAGAATGGCTTACCACTAAGCATTTGTACTGAAGGGCAAGAGCAAGCTTCCTTTTTGCCTCTGTGTCACTTTGATGAATCTAAAGTGAGTTTCATTTTCCAGGCTGACACAGAACATGAAGGAAATCTATTAGACCAAAGGAGATATCCTGTGAGCCACAGACAAATTATATGAATGCTTGTGAAGATTTGTGGGGATATGGATGAAAAATGTATCCCATAAACTCTTAAACTGGCCCAAGAAAATATTGAGGTCTCCTCTCATATGCTGCAGATCTTTGTTTTGAAGTCCTGTAGCACTAATAAATACAATGCATTACATTCTACATGTCACAACCTTGTGTGAATGCCTTCTCTGTTTCCTCCCATTCAGCAACTTGTGCGTCATATGTGTTGTGTCCCGTTTCATTGTTCTCACCCCTAGTATCATGTACTTTTTAGCTTACCGGCCTTATGGGGCGATAAGCTATTGTCGTGGTCAGGGGTGCAGCTGGAAATTTTGGGTCCTATGACTGGAAATCGATTTGGGCCCCCCCATATATATAGCACACGCACACACACACACACACACACACACACATATATATATATATATATATATATATATATATATATCACTGGTCTCCTCTGTGGTTGCCTCATGGCTTCAAGATGGCCCTGACTCCTAAGCACCCATAAGAATCATATGTTCAGAATCTGTCATAGGCCTTAACAGTAGGCTATAAGCCACATTGGCAACACATAGTTATGATACAGGCTAACTCTTGGATTGGAATGAGCTGGGCATGGATAACCTGCAAGGAAACAACAACTTTGCATTTTAAATAAAACTAACTCACAAACCTGTCTTAGTGTGCTAGTTCTTCAGTTCATTTCAATAATTGTACACTGAGGTAGCCTGGCAAGTTTGCAAAAATATTCATTTTACAGAAATCTTAGCCTCAAAGTCTTTTATTCAGGGACTATTGTAGGCTATGTATCATCTTGTAGCCTATAGTGCCCACCGTCCTCCCATTCCACTGTATCTTGTGTATGGGAGGTTGAGGAAGATTTCCTGGGGCTGCTGCATCTGTGCATAATGGCATTTAATATTAAAGGCGCATTTCTGAAAAATACGTTTGTGTCGATTGTTAAACATGACCGTGTTCTAGGGATCAAAGTAAATAATCCTACCGAAGAACTTTATCCATCTGGACAGAAAGTAAGAGATTGATGTTGATACGAGCTATGAATGCATGCATCCAGTGGCAAATGGTTTTATTTAGCTAGTTTGATTCAACATCAGTCACGAACCTTCTATCCTGATTGATTAGATTGGATGCGCTCTTCCACTCTGATCTGAAGTCCTGCACCTACATGATTATACACGTAGCATGTATGAAATCAGTGACTGGTTGGTCTGAGTGCAAGATAATTTATTTTCATTAGAGTACGATAAAGATGAGAAAAACTGCGGTTCTTATAGATTTATAGTCTGTTTTCTTTCACAACTCAGCTGACAGAGACATTGTCGAATGCTTTTCCGTTTATATCGATGCATGAGTACAGCTGAGCTGTGATTGGCTGATGGCATGTACAGTGGTACCAGAGCCCATCTATGATTGGCTGATGTATGTAATGGTACCAGCCGACCTGCAGAAAAAAATTTTGCTGCCAGTTCAGGCACTAGCGTAACTTGGGCCATACAAAATTATGAATAGTAAGGGGGGGGGGGGGCTGATGTGCTAAGACTATTCTAAAAAAGTTGAAAATTGAGAAACAAACAACAAATTCATTTCAAATCAATCAAATTATTACACAAATGAAAATATAAAATTAAAGTGTCCATATATTTTATTTACAAATACAAATACACAAATTTACAAATGTTTATAATAATAACAGTATCCGATGTGGTGCCCCTGTGAATGCTAGGCTCCTAGAATCGTCCATGGTTACCCCCCCTTACAGCGCCCCTGGTCGTGGTGTGGCATCCGTCGTCCGTCGTCCGGAACATTTTTTATCTTTTTTTTTTGGCCTGATGAATTTTCATATAAATTTGCTGTAGCATACTACTAGACCACATCTCCAGACATTTTTTTTCGGATTTTTGATTGAATTATTTTTGTCCCTTTTGGGCCCTTGAAATTTTGGCCCCAATGTTAAAGATAGGACTGATAAATTTTTAAAAATTTTTTCTCAGAAACTGCGTGATTATTTTTTCTAAATGGGGCAATCAATTTACCTTGGAACCGTCAATGTAGTGCAAGCACCGTTTTGATTGAATCGACGGAAGTGGGTCTAGTGGGGGCTCTGCACTTTATGAATATGCAAGATGGCCTGTGGACGCCGAATGGTTCAGATAGAGATTAAGTTTGTATTATCAACATATAGGAAGTCATATATGACCTATATTTTGGAAGTGTTTAAGTTGACCTCAGATGACTTTGAAAGGTCAAACTCGAGGTCAAGGAAAATATTTACAATGCTATAAGATAGGACTTGAAATTTCAAAAAATTATTTCTCGAAAACAGTCTGATAATCTTTTTTCTAAATCTGGCAATCACCTCACCGTGATACACTTTATGTTCAGTGCGAGTGCCATTTTGATTGAATCGATGGAAGTGGGTCTAGTGAGGGCGCTGTACTTTAAAATTGGGTCTTATGGAGGATGGGCAAAATCGCCTGTGGAAGGTAAATGGTTGCAGATAGAGATTAAGTTTGTATTGTCAACATATAGGAAGTCATATATGACCTGTGTTTTGGATGTGTTAAAGTTGACTTCAGATGACCTTGAAGGGTCAAACTTGAGGGCAAGCAAAATGTTACAATTTTCAAAGGCTTCTAGGCTCGAAAATATTGAATATTGGGAACATATGTGTATTGAATACTTATAGGAGGTCATATACGAACTTTCATGTGGTGGCCTTGAACTTGACCTTTGGTGACCTTCGAAGGTCAAACCTAACATAAGAAAATTTCAATGACCTCTATCACCAAAACTATTACAGATAGAGCTTAGGTTTGTATTGTGGCCTTATTGGAAGCTATGTATGAAGTTTCACTTGGTGACCTTGAACTTGACCTTCAGTGACCTTCAATCAACAGCCAAGCTTAAAGGTGCACTATGCAAGTTTGTTTACTTTCTGCGCGATTATATTTTTGTCTCAATTCGCCGACATCTCTCCACGATCCGCTAGCTGCCTGCCCCTAAATTCACTGTAAAAAAAAAAACCCGGGCTCTGGAGACCTCACAGGTGTCACAAACTGCAAATAAACACAGAGGCACAGGCTGTGCCCCAGAACATAACAAACCGTCCCGGCCAATCACCGACAAGAGTTGACAGTTATGGAAGCATGGGAGGGAGGGAACTATGGGAGGGAGGGGTGGGCTACCTCTGTTTTGTTTGAGTTTGAATGTCAACAGAAGTGAAAGTGAGCAAACTTGCATAGTGCACCTTTAACAGTGAAATTTCAATGACTTATATCAGCAAAATTGTCACAGATAGGGCGTAGGTTTGTATTGGAGACATATAGGAAGTCATATATGAACTTTCATTTGGTGGCCTTCATATTGACCTTAGACGGTCAAACTTGACCTAATACAATTACAATGACTTGTATTGCCAAAACGGTCACAGATGGAGCCTAGGTTTGTATGAGAGACATATAGGAAGTCATATGTGAACTTTCATTTGGTGACTTTCGTATTGACCTTCGAAAGTCGAATGTGACATAATGAAAATTCAATGACTTATATCACTAAAATGGTCACAGATGGAGCCTTGTTTTGTGTTACAGGCATCTGGGAAATCACATATTAACTTTCATTTGGTGGCATTCAACTTGACTGTCAGAGACCTTTGAGGGTCAAACTCGGCAGTGAAATTACCCCGACTTGTATCACCAAAATGGTCACAGATGGAGCCAAGCTTTGTATAGAGACATTTAGAAAGTCATATGTGAAGTCTGTTTGCTGACCTCGACTTGACCCTCTGTGACCTTTAAAGTTCACAATTGACATATTGTATTTTCAATGACTTGTATCACCAAAACTGTTTCAGAGCTTAGGATTGGGTATTTCAGGGGGTCTTATGAATGTATGTGAACTTTTATTTAGTGACCTTGACATTGACCTTCAATAATTCGAAGGTCAAACTTCACATGAAATTGTCATAACTTGTATCATCACTATAAGATTGCTTGCCGGTAAGCTACAGGATCCTTGGTCCTGTTTTTTCAAGGGTACAACAGCAAGGCCCCACAATCAGATCCATCACTTTTCAGTGTGTTGGACTCTTCTGCAGTTGTACAGAAAAACAGCAATGTGCTGACGCAACAAATATTCAATACATTATTTTTGGCATCTGTTTGTCATCTGGATTGTTGTGTAAATGTGGAAAATAAACTGAATAGATATTTCTGCATGCACACACACACAACACAAGTAACATTTACAATGTGATTTCACACAAGGATATACAATATCTTGGTTCTTTCTGACTAAAGTTACTGATTTTGTGTTGAATCTCTTGTTAGTCTTCTGCAATTTTCAGCTGTACAACGCTGTTTCTTTTCTTATTATTTTCTTGGCTGTTTGTGTGTGAGGCTTTTAATGATCTGTGGGTGGGACATTTGGTGAACCATGCAAGCACTGAGTAACAAGCATGTGACCTGCTGCTCAGCCTCAGACACAGTCTCCTTCCTGACCTCTTGCTACAATGGATGTCTTTTACGATCCTACATTAATTAGGCTAAATGGTTGCTCAGAACACAGTGAATATGTCAGAAATGTTTGCATGGAGAGAGAAAAACCAAGATATACCTTAACAATATTGAGCATTTAAAAGATTTCTGTGCCCTATCGCATGGGTTGCCAAACTTGGGGACCCACTGTGACTGCTAAATTTTGTTCCAGCCACAATTGCAATCCCAGAATTTTTAACCAATCACAAAATAACACCAAACTGGTTTGACTCATCATAATTTTCCTTGTCTGTAAAATCTTAATTACCTAATAAATGGCTGGCATTAGTGACCACCTGTCCACAGTTTCAACAGTTAAAAGTCAAGTGATTCTACAATATCGCGTCACAATTTTCCTCTCTTTTGATACAATAAAGTAGTTTGTAATATAGTACAGTTTTAATATGCAGCTCCCCAGCTCTTCAGTAATCGCTCGAATAGCTATTTGACATCATGTGGCTAAAAAGTGCAAATAATCCATGCAAGTATGGGTGGTGCCGAAAAATTAGCAACTTGTTAAGGAAACCTTTTGGACAGAACTTGAACACCCAACTCAGAAGCCTGGTCAGTGGCTTATTGATTCACTGCTGTCTTGATTTTGATCATTTAAAACTAATTGCCACATTGGCTTGGCTTCCTTATGAGGAATGTTTCAAAATAAGCACAATATAAACTTTGGTTTTTGGTTTTTATATAACATGGAATGCATATCAATTTTTGTCAAAGCAATTTGAGAGGGTTAAACGTCTCTCTGGCCTGAAAAACAATTAATTAAAAAAATTTAAGACCTGTGTGCAAAAAAGTACTAAAGTCACATTTTGCAAAAAATGAGCTGACACCAGTATTAGAAGCCACAATGGCCAGAGCATCATCTGATGCCAAAGATTTCTCAGAAGTAGTCGACTCCTAAGTATTGGTGTATTGCCATTGTCAAATTCACTAAACCTTAGTGCAAGAAATACCCAAGTCAATAAAAGTTCATGACCATCCAGTCAAAATCCCAGAATGTGTCACGTGACTAGCTGTGAAAATGGCAACCATGGAGGATGGGAAGTTGTCTTCATCTGCTAAAAGTACTCAAGTCCAGCCATTTAGTCGTATATGTGCTGCAGTCCTGGTATTTAGCAGAAAAAAGCACTTAAGTCCAAAACAAATTTTCTTATTAAAGGGGCAATAAGCGAAATCGTTTCACCGCTAGGTTTGCTGTTGTGCACTGCCTGTAGACCAAAACAAAGTGTGTCATGAGCCACACCTCCCTCAACCTCCGCTATTCGGCAGAATGACGGGCCAGTTTAAGTTTCCGCGGCATTATTACTCAGTAGGGGAGAGCCGCCTTGAATGTAACGCGTCACGGTTGTAACGTGCATGTTTTCTCTTGATTGGTCAATGCGGTCGTGATGGCATCACGTCAGCATGTGACTAGTACCGTAATATACATGCCCAGGAAGTTGCAAGTCTTTTCATCCATGCTGCAGGGAGATATCGGCAGAGTTTTCCACAAAGTAAGTAAAAATTCACTCCCACAGTATTTTTTGACTACAGATTTTTTTTTCTTAAATGTTACAGAGTTAAAATCTAATGTTAAAATCTGCTTGGGTGTCTGTATGTATATGTTCGTCACTAGTTCGCATCGTTTTAACACATTATGATTGTTAGGTCCGTTCTGTAAACAACGCCAAATGAACAGTGGGCCGAGAGGCGCAGTTGTCACACATGTTACATTTGAGACAACGGCGGACATTTGCAAGCACAGCTCGAATAATTTTGCTCATTGTTCGCTTTTTTGTTTGTTTTACAGAATGTCCCCACAAAAATGCACATTTTAAAAAATGCACTAGATGCTAAACGGCACATATTATAATGTCCTTTACACTGAGATGTCGGCTAAGTCCTACCTTGAAATTTAATAAGATAACCTATTTGGTTCTGTCTGTAGGCAAATATTATTGTAGCCTATTTTGGATTTTTGCAATAAAACTTTAAAATACAAATAGACTGTTTTTCTATAGCATATACTGTAAAAAAATAAGTGATTTGGGGTGTTGCTACATATTTGACCCTGCAGGGGTACCAGTGCAGGTATGAATGGGACTTATACAAAACTCATGTGTCATATTTGCCAATATTCTGTGTTCAGTCAGCTGTCATTCAATTATATTCTAAATCAAATTAGGGTTGTATAATATTTTTACAACTCCATCAGTCAAAGTCGCTAACTTTGTAGGCACAATCAATGCATTTTCCTATCAAGGAACTCACACAAACGCTCCAACTGGTACATCTGGTAAGTTTTAATAATATGCAATATTTTTGATAGAACATTCTTATCACATTATTGGTGTTAAAGAAACTTTAACAGTTGCCTGAATGAAATATAATTGATTTGACCTGAAAACGATGAGTTTAATGCTACTTTTTAGCAGTGTTAAAATTGTAACTCCTGCTGCTACAATTAAGACTCAAACACGCTTCAGTTGTAACAGCGGACAGAGTCAGCTTTCAGTTATATTACTCAAGACCTGTTTTATCAATTGAAAAACTTTAAGTGGTTTATGATAGCAGACATGTGTTGGTGCTTTGCCTGAAAATATTACATATGTAGGTAAAACAATCTCTTAGTAATAGACTGAAAAGTGAAAAACGTTACCATTGTGGCGGCTCTCCCCTACATAGAACCTGAAAAGCTCACGAAACTGCAGATTTGCGCTAATTGCAAATGTTTGCTGGCTGCCGGGCTACTCACAACTGTAACGCCTGGCCCATTGCTGGGACCCAGCCGCTAACAACTCAAGCTCCGGACATTAACCCATGCCACGATTGTAACATTAAATTTAATTGAATCGACATAGCGACATGTGGCTAACGTTACTGTAACACGAATTAAAGCAGACATTTGACTTTATGTTGTTACTTACCTGTCCAGGAGAAGAAGAGCTAGCTCCGAGTCAAATTGTAGCCCCTTTAGCTCTCGCAGTGCTCTCCACCTTGGAAATGCACGGTCAATATAAATCCGGGTTCTGTCCCTTTCTTTATCCGACAACTTCTTCGCCAACGACCGTTGTTTGTTTAGACTTATTTTCGGATCCTGCTCGTCTTCAGGTGAATGTTTCGTTCCGCTCCCCGCCATTTCGCTTTTTAAAAAATACGCGCTGCCACTGGTCACTGGCTGTATGAATGCATTCTCAGGAAGGAGGAGGAGGCGATTCTGCTCACTGGCTGTATGAATGCATTCTCGGGAAGGAGGAGGCGGCGATTCACATGAACATACATGAACGCGCAGCCGGACCGGGCTTGTAAACAACGGACTGGGGATCAACACAGAGAGCGGGTATGTGACGTCCTGCTATACTCCAGATGAAATTACACCTCTCGTTCTTCACATAGCGATTTTTAATTCCTTCAATCTAGAAATGATGCATTTTCACTTATTGCCCCTTTAACTTTGTAATACATGAGTATTTTTCCGCAATAAAAGGGATTGTCAGCTCTAAATAGTCCCTGGAAACTGCAATGGGCTCCATAGTATGCAACCATTAAAAAAAATTATGTGTAACATGTTGCGAAAACTATGACCCCCAAAATCTCAAGTGTTATTTTGTGACTTTTTGCACACAGGTCTTCAATTAACAGCTTGTTAATTTTGGAATTGTAAGTGTGGTTGGAACAAAAACCGGCATTCACAGTAGGTCCCCAGGACCGAGTTTGCCAACCCTCTTCTCAGGACACGCCAGCCAGGGCCTAGTTTCCTAATAATGGTTAATCGTAGAGCTCTAAAAGGGTTTGCGACTTGAGATCTTACGAAAGGCTTTCACTCTTTACAGGCATTTCCCAAAGCAGCACTTAAAGTGGGAACACATGCATGGCTGTTAAGTATGTCTTAAATTTGCTGTGGCGCTGCCCACTTGAATGAAGCTGAGATGTTTGGTGAACTGATTTTAGGCTATAGTCACCAATTTAATTGTAGACCTATGCTAGTCATGTGATGTAGTGAAAATACATATGTCGTGGGGTTCTTTTGAAAAATTCCACAAAGGATGGAAAAATGATGGCACAGTTGAAAAATCTAATTTGGTGGGGTTTTTTAAATTTTCACCTCCCCTAGTGCTGCACAAAAAAATTGTGGAATGTGCAAGCAAAAACAGACCAAAAAATACAATTTACAAAAACAAGGGAAAAAATGAGTTCTTCAATAACTCAAAAGTTTCTTAAAAAAAAAAACACCACAACAACAAAGTAGAGCACAAAGCACAAGAGCCAGTACCTGCTGTGTAACGCAACTAACTCCATACTGCCACAGCAGCCGCTTATACACAGTTAGCCCCTCCCTCTGGGTTCAAAGTGCGAATAATAGGATTTACATTTACAAGTACATTTGCCTACTGCAACAAATGTCCACCTATATTGTGGGCAGGGCAGCTTATTACAAGTCCCTTGATACTGCGTTATACAATAAAAAGGGAAACAGAAAAAAATAAAAATAAAGAAGCCGCGCTTCTATATTGGCCTGCTCAATGACTCCCAGCTGCAACATCTCCTTCATCTCCTTGTTCAGCTTCTCCACAAGTTGTTGGGGTCCACGGTAGGGTCGCTGGCGGATTGGTCGTGCGTCTTTCAGACGAATGGTATGCTCAACCTTTGTGGTCTTCCCTGGGTTGGCAGCAAAAAGTGAAGAAGCTGTCTGGAAAACCTGGAGCAGCTGGGTTCTTTACTAAGGTGCAAGATGAGCCAGAGCAGGTGGGGTAGTCCTTGTGAGAGCTACAGGTCCAGCATCAGCCTCCTCCTCCATGTTCACCTCCCTCACCAGCAGAACCTTCCCTGAGGACTGGAATGCATGCTCCTTCCACTCTTTCAGCATGTTTACACAGTAGGTCTTTTATGGCTTCTTCTTTTCAGGATGGTGGACCTCTTAGGTGACTGGGCCCATTCTGCAAGTGATGGTGAATGGCCCCTGCCATTTGGCCAAAAGCTTGCTGCCAGATGAATGGAGAAACAACAGGACCTTTTGACCAGGCTGGAACTCCCGGTGGCTCGACTGTTGGTTGTACCATGTCTTCTGGCTCTGCTGGGCTTTACGCAGGTTAACCTCTGCCTCCCCTTGGTACTTTTTCAGCCGATCTCTCATCTCCAAGACAAACTGCACCATACCTTTATCACTTGCAGTGGAAGATGAGGCCTCCCACCTCTTCTGCAGCAGATCCAGTGGTCCCTGCACATTCCAGCCATACAGTTACTTGAAGGGGGAGAAACCTGTTGAGGCCAAAGTAGAGCACAAGCACAAGAGCCAATAATAGGATTTACATTTACATTTCCCTACTGTAACAAATGTCCACCTATATTGTGGACAGGGCAGCTTATTACAATTCCTTTGATACTGCGTTATACAATAAAAGGGAAACAAAAAAAAAAAAAATAAAGAAGCCACATTTCTATATTGGTGCGCCAAAACCCCTATAAAACACTGTCTAGTGGTTTGCTCCGGTGTCCCTTCCAGCAGCAAACTAGACACGGAGATGCAGTGCTGTGTGTGTAGGTATGAATGTGTAATGTATGCTTAAAGGCCCAATATGTAATTCTCTGCTACTAGAGGGTGCTTAACCAAAAGATAACAACAGGCCGAGTTTGATGACGCAATGGGATCGCGTGGAATCATGGGAGTTGTTGTCTTCATCAATTTACACGCACCGCTGACAGCTAAATTCTCCGACGTGACTCAAACAGGAGCGGCGAAACCATGTACATGGACAAGGTAAGGTTATATTTCTTTACTTTTATACAACTTCATCTTATTTCATTCAAGTAAAAAAAATGTAGATAAGTCAGCCGTTTGCAGCGCTTATGAAATGCTGCAGGTCAGAGGCTGAGATAAGGGGATGGGGCCGGCTCATGTTGCCCATCTTTGTAGAGAATAATAACAGATGTGAACACTCTGTTGCTGAATGCAAATGCTAAAGGTAACAGATATCGAGGAAATGCCACTTTCAGCTGGCAATGCACGCTTTCAGTTGCTCCTGGCGCTATTGCTATAGCTTCCTTAGCAACGATGTGCTCAACAGACCAGCTGGCCAGCGGTTATCTGTCGAGACACGCTGATAGACCAAACTGAATCGAGTATTCAAGGGAGCCGTCTTCTAACTGCAAGTAATGTAGCAAACGTAGCACTGACTTCTCATAACCCACAAACGATGTGCCGTACACATCAGCTTTCTGTTTGTCATGAGGCATCACAAGAAAGATGTTTTGAAGTGGAGTAACGTTACGTTTATGTTACCATCTTGGCTTAAAACTCTTTGGCAACGGCGAAGCATGCGCGCATGGAGGGTGATTTTCTAGGTCTCGTGCACTCTTTGTGCTGGGAGTCAGGGCCGGCGCTCGCCTAGATAATTGCCTAGGCAAAAATCCATCCCTTTATTGGCAACAATTAGTCCTGGCTTGTTCTTAATGGTTTTCCTTTATTAACACGTTTTCCAATTTAAGAATAATCAAGTGGCCATTGAAGACACAGCTTGTCTCCCCCTATGCGATCTAACAGCGACAAATGGGCTACATTCAGTTCAGAAAAATAATTTAATTATAATTAGGTCTATGCACTGGCAGTCAGCGACGTAACTTTTTTCCAGCGAGAGCGGCATTTCAGAACTCTTCAGCGAATGAAGGTAAGATGGTGATAAGTACGAGGTTTCATCCGTTTACATTTTCCAATTGGACAGCTGTCTATTTTTTACAGCAAGTTGCGTGACCGTGCTGCAAAAACAGGTGTGTGTACTTGTCGCCAAAATTACCTTCATTTGCAAAAGAGTTCTGAAATGCCGCTCTCGCTGGAAAAAAAAATAACGTTGCTGAGTGCCAGTGCATAGACCTATTTATAATTAAATTATTTTTCTGTAATGAATGTAGCCCATTATCTTATCGCTGTTAGATCGCATGGGGGAGAGAGGCCGTGTCTTCAATTGCCACTTGATTATTCTTGAATTGGAAAATGTGTTAATAAAGGAAAACCATCTAGAATTAGCCAGGACTAATTGTAGTCAATAAAGGGATGGATATTTCCCCCCAAATTTTCAGGTCTAGCGCCGGCCCTGTTGGGAGTGACGTCAAATATGCGACGAAAAGTAACGGCCCGTGTCCCTACATTGATAATACAGATATCTCTGTCTTTGATAATCATTGAATACGTCACAGATAATGTAAGTACACAACACCAAAACATATATAACATATCTATATATTTTATAGATCTTTGAATTGGGAAATTTTACATATTGGGCCTTTAAAATTAAAATTATTATAAGACTAACGAGTGTGCACCCTTGTTTGTACTCGAGAAACGGAGGGAAATCGGGAAATGCCAGCTCAGGAGAGACAGTTGGCGGCTGTCCTCCGAAGCACGCGCCTGTCAGCCCCTGCATCTTCACACTCATTGGTCGAAACTTTCGCAAGTTCAGAACAAGGGCGGAGGATACCCAAACATGAGCAAGCTTAGAATCTAACTGATGAGCGCCCGGCTGTCCAACAGGAGGCGCTTGAGCAACGAAGAGGGCAGTTTTTAATATCCCTTCCCAGCAGTCCCTTCCCATTTTGCATACCCGCAGCGCTGTAGCCAGTTGTGTGCTGCCCTGAAAAAGCTGTCGATCACTGCCAGTTGGTATGACTGGGGATCAAACCCTGCCCGTGGTAGTCACTACTGCTCCACAAATGCGGCGCCTTAACCGAGTGAGCTATCCTGGCAGCAAATAATCATATTTTTAACACAAATCAACTTTTGAGTCATGCAGTTCAATATGTATTAATGATTTTCTAGAGGAATTTAGCATGATTTTATCAATATAGGCGCAGATGGACATCATTGGTCACCAGTAACCTCTGCAAACCAAAAACATGCTTTTTCTCCATGGTAAAATTTGTCCATTTTTCTTCAGAGCCCCGTCAGCCGGCACACATACTCATTAATGGACCTGCCCATTTTACAGCCAGAACCTTCACTCTGCAACAGAAAGCTTGCTGTTTCCACCTTCGAGCACCCAGGCGAAATGTCAGCTCGTTTAAACACTTTCCACACCCAATAAGGAGCAAGTATATGTCACTCATGTAATAATATCGGACATATACCTCATTTTTATCAAACAGACATTCCACTATCAGGAAAAAGCAGGCTATATGCTACACAAGAATGAACAGAATTGATGCAATGAACATAGCAGGGGGTTTATCGAAGTCCTCAAGTTGTTTGCATTTTAACCTCTTAAACCAAAACGCCCCCGGTACAGGGGGTGATCATTACGCGTCATAAATACAGCATGTTTCCGAATTGCAACATCGTCATAGGGCATATCCAATTAAAGGGAAGAAACTCGGCGACAAGCACATGATGACCATTTTTTACCTAAACCAAACACAATTCAAGCACCAAGCAAGTAAATAAGCATGTAGCAAAACATAGGAAAAAATAATGTCAATGTCAATCGCTAGCTTTTCTGCTGAATTTGTGCTATGCATAAAAACCATGCATCAAATGAAAGAGGAAAGTTTGCAGAATCCAACAATATAAGCCATGTCATTTTAGACTGACACGGCACTCAACAGCAGGCATACACTTTACATTTTACAACAATGAGTTAAAATGTTTTCTTACCTTAGATATTTTGCAATAAAAATTGTGTTCAAGGGTAAATCTGTGCTTGCTATTGTTAGCCCAATGTGTCAGTGTTATATCAAAACTAGATCTGCCAGTCTCCATGCATGTTTTTTTCCAGGGCACTGCTTCAAAGGATGTCAGATCCTGAGCATTCAGCTTGCACTCATCGTATTTTCTTTTCTGTGATCGGCTTGAGATTTTGTCAGTAAGACTTTGAGGCCATTTGATTCTATGGGCTCTGACGTTTCCAAGGAGCTCTAAAACACCTTAATAGCACATACCTAGACAGAAAGAGAGCCTTGAGTTCCATGTGCTTCAAGCTGAGAGTCCATGCCCCATTGACATGTTGCATAGGCTTAACTGGTTTGTTGGTAGTATTTTCAGTATAATTATCTGCTAAATATTCAACAGTCGTTTTCAAAGTAGTTTTTCGAAAGCATTGCACCGTTACCCACAAGTACTGAGAGAACACAGAAATACAAGCGCTAAGTCGGGGTGCATGACATGCTCCGCTGACTCACGGCTCAAATCCACTCAGTTAGTGTAGTGGATAAGATGTTTAACTTCAATGTGGGAGACCTGTGGTCCGAATCTCGGTTAGGTTGACGATTTGTTTTTGAGCAGCAGGGTCATTGTTTGTGCATAAATAATTGCTTGGGTGTTCGTTGTTTTTTTTTCTTTTCATTTTCAGTTATCTTTGAATTAATAATTTTGTTTCTTTGCTTGTTTTACTGAAAATAAATCGCTCCAGTGGAGTCAAACTTCTTTTCCTTTTTATGTATTTTCTATGAATGGGAAAATGTATTCAGGACTGGCAGAAATAAAAATAAATAAATAAAATTGTTGTAATTAGATGGAATTTATGCCTGTAGTGACACATAAGTGAAATTAAATGAGCTATACAGTTTGGTACCTGAGAAATCTGAATTAGCACAGTGCTAATTTGAAGAGGGCACCTAGACATTCCCAAAATAAAACCTCTCTCATTTTGCTTTGAATTATTTGATTAGAATAAACTTTGGCACAGATAATGGTGAGATTCTGTGCTGTAATTTTTTAGAGGTTTCAGACTGCAATGCATAATTTAAGAGGGATAAAAATAAAACTTTGTTTGGTGCACACAAGATGTTTCATTTATGCTGCGTTCCATCTTCATTTACTCTGACTCAGTGACATATACACTGATTTTTACATATGACAAAAATCTCTAAGGTGATACCATTATTATGATACCAAGATTATTCAAATGGACCTAGTTGTTGCAGAGATATACTGATTTCATTTTGGGCATGTCATTTTTGAGTGAGAGGCTCAGGGTTTAAGATTAAGCACAAAAAAGAAACAGTTTAAAAACTAGTGTTGTTTGCCAAATGTAATATTGTAATTAGTTTAAATATGTGTATAGGCATTAGCCAACATTTATTTATTTATTTATTTAATTATTTATATCTTTTGTCATAACATTCTGTTATTTGTTGTTTCTTCATATGTTTTGCATGTTTTCACCCAATTCACTCATGAGCATTTACATTATTTTTATGTCTATAATTTTAGATTGTTTCATTAGGTCATTGTATAATTAAAAGACCACAATTCAAGTTCCATGAATCACCCCTTTATTCACAAACCTTATCAGTGGTCATGATGAAAGTTACGTTGTCAGGCAAGGGGTAAACGCATGTTGAAAGCCTCTTCCACATGGACTTGCCATCAGAGGGATTAGAGTCCTGCTCTTACCTCGCCTTAAAGCGCATTACATCTCCAAACCTGTTCTGATTTACGTTTCCTAATTAGTAACTAAGTATTATTTTGTTTAGTTGTGAGAATAAATCAGTAGAAGTTGTGTCTATTTCCCCTTAGCTAGCATTATTGTTCATTGAATTAGTCATCAAGCATTTTCTCATCCACATTAATTGTGACATAACGCGTCAAAGTCTTTTGAAGCTTCCGAACTCCTGTAGCACATAAAACGGTGTGTGTATATATATATATATATATATATATATGTATATATATGTTTTTTTTCCTGCGTCAGTGTCCGATTGGCTTGATATGCCTTAGAAAGCGTTTAAAAAATGCGGTTTGCTGAGTCAGGTCCGTGTGTTAAGTTTGCTTATGTAAAAATAAAACTTTGTCTTCAACCAGTGATATTACCATAATGCAGGTTAATACTCAACCTGTTTCCAAGTAAGAACTGGGTGATTAACTGAATTCATCTGGTGAGCAAATTGACTACCAATAAGCTCTGTTGCCATCAATGATTAAGACATATAGCTCTGCATCAAAGAAGAAGGCTACAATATGAGATTGCATGGACAGCAATTAATTGAAATATCTCTAAAGTCCCTCTTGAAGTAGGATGTTATCTAGTAAATGCTAATGAAGATGGTATTTACATAAGGTTCAGATTTCATTTTTATTTGATTAATTAGATAATAGCTGTTAATACAATCTCATGTTGTAGCCTTCCAATAACTTTCCCAGAGGCTGGACTATAAAGACCTCATCAGTGATTTTGCAACCATGAACGTTTGAGGCATAGAATGCATTTTAAATGATTTTAAATGCATGCCATGCATGAAACTTTCATGAAGCACTAATAACCAGTTTACTAAATTATTCAATCACCAACATTTTGACATAAGAAGCGTTGGTAATTTAATAAATTACTTATTATTGCCTTGTGGCAACCAATGTGCAACTGCGCTTCTCAGCAAATTTGGCCTATTCTTTTGAACGCTGAAAATATTTTAATGAAGTGCAAACTTAAAATAAATTAAGTTGCACTGCTGAAAAAAAATGCTTGAACTGGAGATGGAATTCAGGGAAAGAACTGGATGAATTATTTGTTTTTTCCCAATCCCTACAATACCAGTGTTAATTACGTTGTCATTGTAGCCCTTTGGTGATCTCAGTCATTTCTTAATACTTTCTTAATAATCACAGGCTTATATATTGGTCTTGATTATTCAGTAAATGAAATGTGTGATTATTAATCTAGCTATCTTAAACAGAAACAGCTGGAAAGCAATTAAAGATCAGAGGCTCACGGCACGCCATACCCAGCTTGCCCCCAGTACCGGGGGCATTCGGGTTTAGGAGGTTAAACATGCAAGCATAATGCACGTATGGTCATTAATGTTGCTATTTCTTCCTGATTGGGCCTTTATTTTGAGTACTTGGCCTTTCCTTTGATCTTTGGGTATCTACTTTGACAAGTGGAATGGTTCTGGGAGACTCTTTTACACAAGCTCCTGCGCAAGAATCGCATAGGCTGAGGCTGCGGTTATTTTTCTCACCACATTCTGCTTCGCATTTTGTGACTCAGAGCCTACTTTTGTTCAAGAAATTACAAGGTATTCCTCTTTGACTTATAACTATCCGAGTCACTGCTAGAGATTTACAGTTCTGTCGCACGCAGAAGTCATAGGATATCTGCACCGCGTCGTCACACGCCTGTACACATAATGCCGTCTGAAATACATTTAATTGTATTATTGCAAGCTGAAACAGCCGAATGACTGTCAAAATCTTCAAAGCTAGATAGCCACCTCATACAGAGCTGCAGTACGGTCACATGCAGCTTTCTGTGTGTCAGTGTTAACGCAGAAGAAGGTTCAATAAAATTTTACATGGAGTCAGATCATTTTAATAAGCTTTAAATTACTCTCGATCCAGTAATAAGATGACACGCATTCCTGCACCACTGAGATATTTCCATCTTTTGGTAGGCTGTAACTGAGAGGGAATTCTTCAGTTTGTGACCATGGCGTGAACATTTTTTACATACATTAGCCCACAGTTGCAGTTGTCATTTGTGGTAATGCCACAAAAGCAAATAAGGTTATATTAACAGAATACACAAGAAAAAAAAAAACTCAAACAGTTCGAGATGACTACTGCAGGTGCATATAGCTTTCATCAGCTGCATATAGCTTTCTACAAGTGGTAAGAACTACTCTTAGACTGAAGATGATTTCCGAGAATGCCTTTAGTTACGATGCTTTTTGGCCACACTCCACAAATGTAAAAAGCATCGTAAGATGGATTCTACGATTGTCTTCGTCTAAAGATGCTTTGGAGAAATGGGGCCCAAATCCAGCATTTTCATGTTCCACCTTAAGCACACTTGCCGTAACCAACCAAGTCGATGATTAGTTGCATCAGTTGTACTAAGGGTGAAACACAACATGTACCTAGATCTGGCTGGTGAACACCAAGAGGAGGGTTTAGTAACATTGCAAAAGAGTACTCAACCAGTATCTTTGCTCCATTCAGCTAAATGCATCTGGGGAGCATGTTACTTCAAGTCCACTGAGGGGTGACAGCTTTACTCCTGGGGCACCAGAATGCAGAGATTGACCTCACACATACAGTTCAACATCATCAGCCTGGCTGCCTCCTGCGCCTTTTAGCTGCTTCTTTCAATTTTTTTTGCCAACGAACACAAGGATATTTATTTATGGGAGAATGTGGGAATAACCAGCACATACGGAACAGTCTGAAAACGTGACAAGAGTGCCAGTCCATGAGAGGGCTTCTTTCTCTCCTGTTTGTCTTCCTCAAAACCTCACCTCTCTACCCAGCACTCTCAGGGTTAACTCTGACACAGGGATCAGCGACAGGGATTGACTCAAGAGCTGCCAGGTATCCTCCTGGCATATATGTAGCAAAAAAACCAACAGCCCATATTCACATAAATCCATACAGGATACAAGAAAGGACTCGGATAAACATACACACAACCACTACCAAGCAAATAAATACCCAGATACAAAGATACTGTAGCTACTGGCTCATATGCCATTGCGCAAATGCACGTCCCTATTGATGCTACGTCTCACACACACACACACACACACATAAACAAAGTACCCGGCTTGTAACAAACAGGCGTGATCCCTCAGCGGTCTGTGTGAGTACAGACCGGACACAGCGGGAGGGCGGATAATGAAAGGAATACGCGCAGCTTTCTCCCTCTGGAAAGCAGTAGCGTGGCTCTTCCTCCTGACAAGCAGCAGCGCATTCCCTTGGAGAGGTCGGGTGTGGGAAGCGATGTGATGATGATGATGATGATGATGATGATAATAATAACTGGCGACGTTGCAGAGGGAACCGTTCCTGCACTTTCTCAGCCTCCACAGAAAGCGCGTGCCTTCAACAGTGCTAAATATCTCACATTTAAATCGGCCTTAGCATGCGGGGGTGAGTCCAGGGGAAGCCATGTGCCACTAAGCAGCTACGGGAGGCAGAGGAGTCAGTGCAAGATGTTCCCTGACACACACCTTTTTTTATTCAGTGTATGATTACCAATATTAATTCTATTTCTCCAGACACATGAGTAACTCTGAATATCTAAAAAACAACCAAATTATGAAAATTTTTATTTATTCGAATGAACCAAATGATCTTCATTTCCTAGAGGATGAATCATGACTAAAATTCAATTTCTCAAGGAACTATGTCTTGAAATACAGCATTCTACAACCAGCTGAGCACTCTTAAGAGCTCTATCACAAAGAAAAATGAGTCAAATAAAAGGTCTCATTTGTATTTTTCTGGCACAAACATCTGTTTCAACGGCACCAGGGAGGTAAACCACATCAGTAATGTGTCTGAAAAGCAGGTGAGGGCACCATAAAACAAGGCAAGAGGGCTCACATTCATGAATTATGCCTTCTGCGTAATCTTCCACTCTGTGGGGGAAGGGGGCAGTTAAAGCGTTTATCCTGGCCACACACTGAAGCAAGAGCTTTGCACTGGGTTTTCTCCAGAGGCGCATATCTCATCAGCACCTCCAGTTGCCACCAGGGTCGCTTAAACAGACCGGTGGATGAAATAAAGCAATATGAGTGAAATATATCCAGCACCGGCCTCAGGAGCCCAAGGAGGCCATGACTGCCTGGCTCCCTTGGATCCTCCTAGGATCAGTTGCTTGGCAACATCACTTGATTAGGTTAGTGGGGTTAAGGAATATCTGGCATAGCCTGGTGGGATCAGATCACACTCATTGATCATCTGTTCTCTTCCCATTTCGGGCCTTGACAACTCACCCAGAGTAGGAGCAACTAAAATCAAAGTCATGGATGTTGTGGGGTAGAGAAGGCCAAAAATGGGAGGAGGGAGAATTACAGAAGGGGAAATAATCCATGTATGACTTAACATGATACCCAAACTTTCTGATGGGCAATTTTAACACAGTCAAACCCTTTCATACAGAATGTGATCTAATCAAACCCAAACCTTCTAATATTCAGAATGACAACACCCAAACTCCCTAATACCTTTGATCATGCTCAAACAATTTCATGTATATTCTTATCACATCCAAATCCTCTTATATATACGTATGACTACATCAAACCCAATTCCTTTCATTTATGATTTAATAATGCACTCAGCTACTTATGAATGATCTCATCTCAGAAAAGAACCCAAGTCCTTTCATATACAATCTTATGACACCCTATATTATGGCTCTTATATACAGTATTGTCTTATTTCACCCATAACCTCTTGTTTATGTTATTATCACTCCCAGCTCCTCTCATACATATTCAGGTTCATAAGTATTTGGTCATGGTTTGTGTTATTTTAGCTGTCCAACTCGGAATATTGGAGTGGAAATTATTTTTTTTTCACTCTTAATTTGAGTAAATTTACGCCCAAATCAGACAAATGGTATAGGAATTAAAGACCAATTTATATGTGGTCCCCCTTCTTATGTGCCCAAAATTAACAGGCAGTTGGCTGCACAGTTGTTCTATGGCCAAATGGATGTTATTTCTTTATTTTTTCATTTACAAATACCAAGCAAAATGGTGTTGAGTAAATTTCAAGTGTGGCATTTGCATTTGCAATGTTTTGCTGTGAACTCTTGAGAGTTCACAGCAAAACACTGCAAATACTGTGCTAATTCATGCCAGGTGGCGTCATGGTTATTTTTTTTAAGCATGCCGGGACAGATTTTCAACGTCCCATGCAAGCCGGTATTCTGACAAATTCTGCTGCTTTGTTGGAAAATGCCACTGCTTTGCAAAACTGCCACAAAGTCTTTGTTTTCACCTTAGTAATAACCTTGTCATGCCATTCTTACCATATTTGATACACAACTTTCTATGATCTCTACGTCATCTACACAATCAATACTTTCCTCAAAAACCTGTTGTATGCAATCTGATACATGTTATCTGCCCCTGGTGGACTATCCATGCCCTGCAGGCAGTAGAGGCCCATAGCATACGAAATCAAAGATGGCTGCCCCCATTCACCAAGCTGCAGGTTTTTTTTCACATAAATCTTTTCTTATTTTGACAAAGTTATGGTAAGAATAACTTTTACATTGTTACTTATACTGTCTGAATATTTACTGGATTGAAGCAATTCATAAATGCACAACATTTTGTTGCTTATTTTATGGTAAAACCGAGTTGAAAATGTATGAAATAAGATCATTTGAAACTTCTTTATGCAATTCCATTGCTTCCAATGTTCTTATTTCATTTAAACAATTTAAACGATCGTGAAACACATGCATTGCTTCCAACCCCTGAGTAAACAAAGGCGTGAGAAGTCCAGGATCATAATCGGTTTCCAATTACTGAAATCCACTGTAACACGTGAAACTAATGAACCTCCATGCACAAGGACTTCAATTCCCCACAAGAATCTCTTACAAATGCGTTTATTGAATAATTGCTAACTACAGCAGGGGAATGAAAATATGCCACGAAAACCTCAAATGCGTGAGAGTTGACAGGAATGTGTTATTAATGGAAACTGACCACACCTGATAATGTTGAGAGTTTTTGGAGTTTCTGTAATGGTAATTTAAATGAATGATTGCAAACACGTCATAACCAATCATTATTATTATTTTTTTTTTTAAATTTGGCATCTCCAATCCCACCCGAATCTGGAATGCCCAATTGGTGAACTATGTACAAGGCTTGCTCGTATGCCACCGCTTGCTGCCAATTCAAGAGAGTGTAGACAGTTCGCGGCTCTCCTCCGAAGCACGCGCCTGTCAGCCACCGCTTCTTATACACTCATTGGTTGAATCTTCGCAAGTTCAGAACGAGGGTGGAGAATACCTGGACATGAACAGGTTTAGAATCTTCGCGACGAGCGCCCGTCTGGCCAACAGGAGGCACTTGAGCAACGAACAAGGCAACTATTTTTTTCCCTTCCCGGCAGTCCCTTCCCAATTTGCAACCCTGTGGCGCAATAGCCAATTGTGCGCTACTCTGAAAAAGCTGCCGACCACTGCTGGCTGGTACGAAGCGGGGGTCGAACCCGCGACACTTCTAGTCACTGGTCACTTCTGCTTCGCAACGCGATGCTTTACCGAGTGAGCTATCCGGCAGCCATACCAATCATTATTTTTAAGGGACGGTTTGAACTTCCCCTATTGCCGGTTCACCACCCGCCACTGGTATATAAGACCAAGTCTCACACTCGTTCTTTGTGAAGTTTCATAACTACATGCCTGTGTTGCGTATTTAGTCTTGTATAGATGTATTCCCCACGTAGCACGTGTGTTTGCACTCTTACTCTAAGTGCTGTTTTATTGTTTTAACCTTGATTCCTGTTTGTTTTCTATTTGTAATACATTGTTACTGCTGCTAGTGCCCAGAGTCTGTATTACCAATAGTGTGTAATCAAGGAACCTTGATTCCCGCTTGTTTTGTATTGCTTCATTCATCCCTTCTGCTGCGCAGTAGGCATAATAAATACATACAAGTCCATCCTTGCACCTGAGTCCAGTCCTCAACTTCCTGTCCTCCGTGCACCTGAACTATGCACGAAGCACAACCATAACAGGTGCTGGTGCTAAATCACCAGCATTGCTGAAGACTACCACAATGTTTGTAAGATAAGCACTGTGCAGCTACTGAAAATGATGACTAAAATCTTTTAACTGACACAGCTATGGCCAGTTTTCAATCAGCATGTATCCTTGATTTAGCATACAACTAAATCAACTTCTAGGAAATCTAGTTGATATGTGAGTGGTGAGGCCCAACCCAGCTAATGGGGCTGCCTGTTATCTTCTTCATAATATAATTTGCTGATAAGATGAAACATAACTCACTCTGGCAAAAGGCCAGAATGTGCTTCTTTGGAAATGCATGCAGCAGAGCTCAGTGTGCGTTTGTATCTGCTATTCGATGAGAGACATTGTCCTGAATCACAGATTGATGTCATGCAAGTCAAAATGTGAGTTGGGAAGATGAAACACATGCACCCATGCATGTGCGAGACAATTTTAAAAGCAAGAGGAGTTATTCACTTGTATAAACACACATTTCTTTTTTGCACATGTATGTTATTGAGTTTGTAATGGGAATTTCAGGGGCAACTTAACTCGAGATGAAACTTGTTCAAGCAATTTGAAAAGCAAAGGAAAAAATCTATTGCTTGTAATTCAATGTGAATATTATAATTAAGGTGAGAGTAAATGATGTAATGCCACTATAAACTGAGCATGAGCTGGTTTCGATAAACCATATTCACCATATGGATTAGTGCTTTAAAGAAGAGGTACTGTGCAGACAATTCTGCCACAACCCTTTTGTGTCAATAATTGGCTCCTCGCCTGTAACATTAATCCGTGTGGATTTTTATGGTTTGTCTCCTTCAATTCATTTACAGTCTTGTCTCCACCCTTGCTTCCCGGTGTTATCATTCGTATACCTCGCCCCTTTTGTGAATTTCCCATCTATATAAGTTCATTGTGGAGTCAGTGCAGTTGTGTCATTAGTTATACACAACTAAACCCTCCAGTCAATTTGTGTCTTCTATTATTGAGCTAAGCTCTTCTTCTGTGTGTTTTGGTATTTACATGATAAAGTCAAATGGAGACTAATTAATTGGAACAAGCTCCCAAGCCTTAAAATCGCTCTCCAGGTGGGGATCAAGTTCTAGTTTATCCTTTTTTTCCTACCTGTTCCTCTGAGTCAGTTTATTGCGAACACCTCCCAAGCTTTCATCGGTGTCCAGGATTAGGACAGTGTTCCTGCTAAACCCTTCTTCGTGCTGTCAAGCAGTCCTACCTCCAAGAGGGGGATGGCCACTGGCCTTGGCACAGACACGCCCCCACCCTCTCCAGTCATTACTACTTTAGCTGGACAGCCCTCTTTTATTACCATATTCCTGTCCATAACCACTCCTTTGTGGATTCCACCCGGAATCTATTTTCGGTTCCTTATCTGGACCGTAGCACAGTTCCATGGTAATGTCAACCTGAGAATTAAACAATAAGGTTACTTACTCTGCAAATAAATGATTTTATGTGTGCACTTTAGTTACATACTGTGGAGTGCAAACTTCACTGGACCACAGTATTAATGAAGTTGCATGCTATTGTCATTAGAGTATTGCATGAACACTGTAATTCAGTCTAAAAAAGTTACATAAGACAATGATGTCACATCCAAAGCACTGTGTTTTCCTTATGAAAATAAAAACGGAAATAGAAATATTTTTAAAAGTTGCCATTTCTGTGTTCAGTCAGACCTCCATTATTATGTGGATATCAAACTTTCAGCATTATGTTTTAAAGTTCTCAGAATTCTTAGAAAGTTATCATCTCACCAAAATGCCTGCCTGTAAGTATCACATTCAAAATGCAGGATTTGTTATTTGAGCCCCTAAGAACCATACTGGGCCATCCCGCCCTTTTGGCGAAACTCAGTTGAGGTTGCGAGCATGTGCAGAAAACTGAGAACAACATTTCCTAAATGGGCAAACCCAATCTACCCACAAGGATTGTCAGTACAAGCAAACGTCCTCTCTGCCCCTGTACATATGCACTGCACTGCCTCAGCCATAGAGGGCCATCCCACAACCTTCCTATAATTCACTGCAAACATGGAGGCTAAGGTATCTCGCTGATGAGGAATTGCATCCTATGATTAACGATGATGGTGAAGTGGAAGATGACAGAGACCCAGAGTTTGTCCCAAATGAATCAGAAGATGATGGTTCCTCTTCAGAAGGAGGTAGGTTTCACTTTAAATGATGATTATGCATCCAAAACCTATACAAAAAGTGTAAGTGCATAATTTTACATATCTTGACTTTGCAACATATGTAGTGTTTTGTTGCCAGTTGCTCTAGATGACACAGGAGGCTGGCAACTTTGAGTCCCATTTTCTCAAAAGTACCCCAACATGGGTTGGCCCGGTATGGTTCTTAGGGGCTCATTTGTTCTCTGACCTCACAATATTTTGTAATTATTTTCTTTGCTTTTCCAGTCATCCAAGTTGGTCCTATGAAACAATGAATAATTTTTTTTCCTAATCATATCAGAAGAGTAATTTTTCTGAGCTTTTTGTTTTGCCATTTTGTTTCCAAATATCACTTCTGTAATGCTTGAATTACCTGTATACACTTTTACTATTATGGGTGGAACTAAGAAGAATGACCATTGTTGCATGCAAAAGTGATATTAGGGTGTCCTAGTTATGTTATGGGCAACACTGTCACCTCCCAACAAGAAGGTTGTTTGTTCCAATCGAGCAGTGACCTTTCAGCAAGGAGGTTTCATGTTCTCCCTGTGTTTTCAAGGGTTTTCTGCAGGTAGGCCAGGTAGGTACCTTCCACTGTCTGAAAACATGCATTTTATGCGCATAAGTGACCCTTAATTGGCCGTATGCATGAGTGTGCAAATGAATGTGTGTGCCATGCAATGGATTGTCAAACTGTTGAATTCCAGCCTCCCTCCCATTTGATGCTGGGATAGGCTTGAGTACCATGATGTTGAATTTTATTTTATATATATATAAGTGTGTGTGTGTTTGTGTAGGGTCTTTTAAAGAAAAACACAGATAAATTGAGTTATGCATTCTGGCATCTCTTCAGAGTTGTCCACATCTTATGTACATTTGGCAATGTAGAAAGAGGTAATTGCAGGTACTTATTCCAACAGCAGAAGGGGGACACTCATTGGACAGTTGCCAGAAAGGTTTCAGTGGGGGGCAGAGGAGAATTTCTTGTAGCCTTTGACCAATTAGAATGAAGATACTCTCTGGAGAAGCTATCCCAGGGGTTTCTGGGGTATGACAACAGTTATATTGTGGATTATTCTCTTGTCTGGGTAGAGATACAGCCCAGCCTCCAGCCCAGCGAATTTCAGAGACACTCTTATCGACTGATACGGAGGACCAATTGCAGATGCATTCTTCTTTATTTCCTCGAGAAACATTTCATATCTCCGCATTTTTTTCTGATTGAGACAAAAGAGAACATACCCTGAAAACATCAAAAAGCTGACATATTAAACAAGTTTAAATATGTCAATTTATATTCATATCCACACTATTTTCCCCGGTTCGAAAAATATCCGTTTAAACCACAAGTGTTGGGCTTCGGAAGTTTGAAAGCATGAAAACATTTACTTTTCTTTTTAATGCTGATTATGATGTCATAAAATTGTTATTTCATTGAATTGTTGATTTTTTAAATTTGTATATAACATGAAATAGAACAGTACTGACATGAATGAATTGATTTGTTCCTCAGATAGTTCTGTGATTGAGGATCCGAATTTTACAATAATCCTTATCATCCTAGAATGTGCTCACATTAACTGGGTGAAATGGGAGGACAAAGACAACAAGAATGAAAGTGTATGAGCCAAATGCTTTCATACCCTACCTCTATCATTGATCTGTATGTTCTATTGGTGCTTGTTTTGGATACTTGCTCCCTTTGTAAAGAACAATGGCCAGCAAACATAAACCTCTTGATATGTGCATTTGGCAAAAGCCTTCACTGAATCCGCTCTATATGTTATTCTTGAGATAAAGTAAAAAATATCCTTTAATATCCCCTACCTACACCCTCCTTCAGATATCTATGGTGTTATGAGTTTCAAAGATTAGACGAAATTGTATTGTTTACAAAAATTTATTCATACAAATCTTACAACACCTTTTTAAACATTCATAAACGTTACCCCTGAGGAGTTCCGTGTGTAATTATAACGATATTACTTGTTGATATTAATTTTTTTCACACAATATATATATATATATATATCATATATCTCTAAATTTAATCTTCACGTTTAGTAAGGCTTTTGGCGCTTGGAGAATGATACACATTGGCCTTCATGGATCGGATGCCATGATGCTGGCAACTAGCTATCACAAATTAGTAATCTAGCACTCAAAAACAAATGAAAAAAGAAATAGAAATAGTAAAAGCGCTCTCTAAACCTAATCCTGACACCATTGATCAAATCTAAGATCTGCTCATCACAAAAACAAGAACCAAAAATTGGAATGTAAGCTGATGGTTTGCAGCATTGTAGGGCCACTAAATAGCCATCTGTGATTCGTGGCGATTTAAAAGTCGAAGCAAGGCACCAAAGCCGCAAGCTGCATCCTGCGTCACAAAGCCTGGAGGAGAATGCAAAATTGAAGAAACATTGATTTCATACACAGGATTCAGGGCACAGATCGAATCACTCTATCCTACTGCTTATATCACAATACTCAACTGGCAGTGTTTGCAAAGTCTGCTTTGCTGAATACTGTTTTGGTTTTCAGTATAAAAAAAACTTTACATTTATTAGTGCTCAGAGGTAAAACAGTGCATTCTTTTGAGAACAAGGGAGACACTTCAGTCCGAGCTCTTCGTATCTTTTAGTCAAGAGAAAGTCCCTTAAATTAGGGTAAATTTACGACTGTTTCTGCGGAGGTTGTTAGTTTAACACTGCAATATGTCTAAACATTGCTTCAATTACAATAATTTGGACCGATTGATTCAAGCTCAGTGATCTGAACTTGTCAGGGAGCACAAAGTGTGGGGCAGTCTTTCAATGGAATTCTATCACTGCAATGATGTGCAATAGCCCATGTCTAGCTCTACCCTGTCGCTATCACAATCTGGTTGTCTAACCATAAAATTGATCTGCCTCAGCCTCTCCCTAGCCTACAGTTTTCTTTTTAATTTGACCTCACCTCACTCTCTATCTCTCTCTCATCAAAAATATGGACTACTTGCAGTTGTGGCCAAACAATGGAAAATTATACAAGAAAAAAAAAACATCCCTATGCAACAACAATCGGTAAGAAGGATTTGCCTTCTTAGCCTGTAATGATTATTTATATTATAATTTCGATGATGACCATTGAAGTTCTCAAAAATAAAGTGAAGTAGAAAATATAAATAAAACCGGTTATGAAGTATCTGCATATAAAGACCCTAAACTCCCAAGTGTTCCTTTGCATATAACATGTTATCTTTCGCAATGTGTGTTCAAAATGAATCAATGAACCAGCAAATTAAATTTGCACAAAATATGAAGACAAGAAGTAAAATTCACATTCAACATCAAATTGTAATGTGGAAAAAAAAATAATAAAACAAAAATTACCACAGTTAACGCAGCCATATGTCATCAAAATCAGTGAGCGAAATATAGTGAGTGCTTTAGATAGCACTAATTTTGAGGCTGTTACAACTACTTCAATGATGCATTCTAACTTTACATTCATTTTACATGACAAGAAAGTGAGACATTATCCAGAGCAGGAAGATTTAACAAGGAAGTCCTAATTTTTGGGGTAATTTTATGATACCCCTACAAAACAGCAACAAACCACATAAAAAGTACACTTTCATTCTCCCTTTCAGGGAAAAAAAAACAGCTACTCAGTCTTTGAGCTGTGCCTTCTGCCATTTCAGGAGACAGAGCATGTGACTTTGATTCTTTTTATGAGGTGAGATAGGCATGAAAATGCTTAAATGCTCTCAAGGTTTTTGTTGAGCTTCTCGAACACATGAATAGCACTAGAGAGTAACACATGATACTTTGCGCAAACTTTAAGGACTAAGATCACATTCTAAAAAAAAAAAAAAAAAAAAAGATTAGATTGAAAGAAATTAATGTGAGGTCATTGTATTTCATTGCTTCTTATGGTTCTGCAAGTTTTCTCACAGATGTATATATATAACGCATACATATGTAGAGAGAAATTTGAAATTTTGAAATTTTTGAAAGTTTGCTTTCTTTCGGGAAATATAACCACAGACCAGGAAAGGAGGAAATTTGGATTGTATATTTAGTGATTTAGTGGAAGATAATAGGTGGAAGCTGAGGTGAGAAGAGGGGCAGGGACAACGAGATCCCTCTAAAGAGGCCTTGGGAAAAGGAACCAAGGAACTCACCGGAAATTCGGGAGAAAACTGTTTCAGCCAGTCTCCCAAAATAGCCTCAAACTCATCCCCATCCGGTAGGGCATCAAAGTTTATGTCTTGTAGAATATGGTGAAAATTTAAGTCTTCAGGGCTGTTGTAAATAAAAACACTAAGCTCTTAATTTCAGTGACAAAAAATAAATAACTATGAATAAATATAACATTCAATGCATTGATTGTCTTTTAAAAACTATTTATTTTTTTCTGTATATTTATATACGTATACTTATGTATTTAAAAGACATGATCTCAGGCGCATAACGTCCATGTGCACAATTTTTTTTTTTTTTTTTTTAATGTAGGCCTAAATAAATATATAGCTATAGATAAAACTAAAAGATTGGTCCACAAAGTAGATCTGTGCGTTCTCAAGTGCTTTTGTACAAAAGAAAAACAATATTATTATCAAAATATTCATTTTAATGGCTTTACTTCATACATAAATACATGTTTAAAGAACACAGGAGCGATCCACTGATTGTTCAGTTGTATCAGAATGACTTGATCTCAGGGCTGTACAGAGAGGACAGTTTAACGCTACAAATATGATAGCCGGCGTCCTTTGTTTCTAAATCTCTGTCTATACCTTTTCCCCAGGACCGCCGCCAGATATTTCTTGACAGCCATTTGTTTTCGGTAGCGGCTGTAGCTGTCTGTGAAGATCCCATCCGAATGCCTTTTGGACAAAGGCTCTGAATCGTCCTCCAAATTGCTTCCTCCACTGTAAAACGGAAAACCAGGATATTTTCTTGTAACACTACACATATCCCTTGCCCGGGGATTAACAAACGTACCACCGTTAATTCTTTAAAATGTTTTTTTTTTCCCTTAATGCTATGACTTTATTCCTTTCTGTTCTTTCTTTTTGAAAAGTTGACAAAAAAGGTACCTTGCATTATACTTTTGTTTTATACGAATACATTCATGCTTTTCCCGCAAAAATGGAGTATTCGCAAAGCACTTTGAACCTAAAGACCATACAAATATAAATTATTCATACTGAAAATTAAATTTATTCAACCCCGTGGATTCTTTGCTGCGCTCCTTAAAGGGATACTATCAATCTAGTTTCGAGTTGCACAAATAGCTTAATCATTCTTGAATTTTAAGAAAATTTATCGTAAAATATGAGATAAACAATTCCTCTACATAAATTTAGTATGTCATATTTTAGAATGATGCGACACACGCACACAAATAAAATGAAAAGGTAAATGGCCCGTGAACAGTGAGGAAGAGCACGAAGTAATGAAGAGAACGCACAGCAAAACGTTTTCACGCACTTAAAATGAAACAACAAATAGAAAATATACATAAAACAAGACTGTTCACAGCAACGAGGAGAAACGCTGAAAAAAAGGTCCTTACCCTACACGCTTTGCCATCACAGATTGGAGATATTTCCTTGCTGACAACTGACCCAGCACCTTCCTGTAGGCCTTATTAAATATTCCGTCTGCGTGCCTTTCCGTTCTGGGATAATAAAACGCCAAACACGCATATCGTCAGTCTCCCAGCGGAGAGGCACCATACCAAAATCAATCAGCCATTATGGTCCAAAAATTTATTTAATTTTTCTTCACTAATATGCTATACTATCACATAGTCTTTGAACTATTTCGTTCCAGTGATAAATACTGTACGGTGTTAATCGCTCTCAGTTATCCGTGAAGTTCTTTGAAATAGTGACTTGTTCCTTTTAAGTCACTTCTCGCGTAAAAAAAAAAAGAAAAAGGAAAAAAATCGTGAACCTTAATGTAGCTGAAACGATGTATTTTGAAGAAGGCTCTACAGGTAGGCTATTACAAATGTCACTTCCAGAAAGATATCCGGGTGTTTGGACAGAACATTTAGTAAACAACACAAAAACACAGAAAACATAGATGAACAGAAACACGCTAAACAGAAAAATCCCGACAATGAAATGTCCAATATAATTTCCATTAATAATGGGGGCAACAATCACCTCTTCTCCGGTGGATAGTATAGCGTGTACACGTCGTCAATGACTGATGGCGGGCTTCGGATTGCAATCTGATCACTGTCAAAAGCCAAGTCGGGTAACGAGTTTCCGTCCTCGTCGTAAACCTCATTTTCAAGTCTGAAATAAAAAAAGAGATCTGAATCACATTTTATTTCCAGTTTTATCCAACAATCAAATTGCCCGTTTGTCTAAGACTTGCCCCATAGATGTTGTCATTTTTGCAAAATTTTGTGTTGTTAACCTGCGTCAATATGCTCCTGCAAATTCAATTAGCCAATTATTTGATATTTCGTTTTCTTGCAACAGCGTATATAACACAAAACAATTAAGTATCAACACATAAATAATAGGCATTACACATAATTAACAATGTTTAGATTTGGGGGTTTAATTTGCGCATCATCAGCTCATTAAAATTGAAGGCTGACAAACATGTCATATGGGGGCCTAGCTATATATTCTCTGAAAACTACATCGGAATTTGTCCATTTTATTTTCAGGTCTTATAGCCCAAACCGAAGCCACAGAGAGCTTCAAAACTGAGTAATGTGAACAAAAGGTTGAATAATGGGCAACAGCCTTTTTTGATAAGTAATAGATACGCGATTCCGATATCCTATTGAATGGCATTCGCATTTACAACGAAAACTGAGCTCAGTGATAATTATTATAAATGTGATAACTTCTCAGTAATAAGCATTTTTTTAAGAAACATTAAACATCCACAAAAACACCTAAAAGCCATATTGATCCAATAATTTTCCTTATTAGCATTTATTCGTTCATTTTGTCATTCGGACTGGCAAATTACGCCATTCCACAATCACTTTAGGGACGATCCCCCACTTACGGCGCATCTCATTTAGTGGGTGAGTGAGAAGTGCAGCTAAATTCACAGTAATGGGTTTTCTTTTAGCAATTAGACTTAATTCAATCGGAAGAAGTTGACCTATCGCTTAATTTCGACATCACTAAGCCTACTTTGCAATAATGTTGAGACAATCATATTTGTCAAAACTGTAGTATAATTTTAAATTCCTCTGGATTTTTGTTTCGTTCGTTTCATAGGCCAAGCAATATGATTTTCCTTGAGATTTGTTCCACCAAAATCAAACTTCAACCTTGACAAACAGACCCTTTTCATCTGATTATTCATCTGGCAATAAGCACTAAATGCCACCAGAATTTGTCAAAAGGGCAAAATAAATAAATAAATAAATCATACGTTTTTACGTACCTAACATTAGGGTAGCTAAGCCCGATGGGTGAACAGTAGGCGCTGTAGTGCACTATGATTCCGTAGATGAGTAATGCTAAAGTCGGTTTTCTAGACATTGCCATTCTGCGAAAGAAATATTTTAAAAGTTAGATAGATAAAACATCTGAGGCCAAAGCTGCCGTCTCACAAAACAAGTACATTTTGCCGCACGGAAACTATAGGAAAGCTGCGAAAATGCACATGTCCGAAAGAGATTTTGACCACCAAGTGCTTATTTGCTTATTGATCACAAATAAGTTTCACATTCATAAACAATGATTAAACATAATTGTCCTTTACTGAAGGCACAGAGAAAACTTTATTACATGCAAAAGCAGAGGTATCCACTCAATTAACGATAGTATTGCACATAAAAATGTGAAAAAGATGATCACTGAATTATGTTTATCCTCACTGAGATCCATGGTTCGTCCTTACACGTTCCCATTTGTTAAATGCTTGCAGTGGGTCTGAGACATCAAAGATCGTCACATACCTATTGCAGAGTAGAGAGGAGAGCTGGATGCGTTCCGGTGAGGCTGCGACTGTGAGAATGAGATAAAATCTTTCTCACGGTACTACTTCTTTGAAGCGCCTCCGCCGTTTCCTTATGTGCCCGTCAATGCGTCCAACCCTCCAGACTTTTATATACAATTAGCAATTATCAAGTTTATGTGCAAACAAAGTGCCGAGAAAATAAGTGCAAACATTTGTCTACATGTTATCTTAAGCCAAAAATCTTCTCTCTGTGCTCCGATTCCCTCGGATTTTTATTCATGGATCCGGAGGCTTGCCTTTTTCATAAGTCGCATTAAGGATGCTACAGACGTCATCAACCCTTCCTCCCGGAATATAGTACATCTCCTTCCTCGTCAATGAACTGGGCAGAGTCAAACCCTCACATGTACCTTTAGTCCAAAATTATCGGACAAATGATGAATGCTAATATACACCCTATCTACGATGAGCTGAAGAAATTCAATTGGACGGAGTCAGCATGATAAAAATTATTAATAAAACCCTCGAAAATGTGTGTGCGACAATTATTTAATTATTTGGCAGGGTGTGACTTGAAGGATGATTCGGCTACTTTGATTTATTTGCGATGCTCTCGTATAGGGAGTTAGGAGCTGTCCATTCCCATGGTTCTGAAATGTTACGCATTGGAGAGTCATCTTGCCAAATGCAGCTTCCATTCACCAGCTCAAGCAAGACAATGTTTAAGAACCGCACAAATGACGGAGATTGCAACATTGACTCAAAATTCAAATGGCCGCAAATTCCACAGTTTTCGTCAGCCTGCATGACAACATTCACCCCATTTTCTCTGAATAGATATTGTTTTATAAATTAGTTATTTTAAATCTTATAAGGATCAACAAAATAATACGAAATTTCCACTGAACGAGGTTATGACTTAATTAGACACTGGGCGAACCCAAAGCGTATTCACTTTTTAAGGTGCGAAAGTTGGTACCAACCCAGTGGAAACTTAATGAATGCTTGGTACGTATTTTTATGTGACGCGAAAAATTAATGGGCTAAATAAAATAAATTGATATTACTAAAAGTAAAAAAAAAAAACAAAACTTGTCACTTATTTCGAGAAAGACGACTCAGTATGAAAAGAAATCTGTATTAATGTTGTTTTAGAAATAAAAACGGCAAATAATGATTGCTTACAGAGTCCAATATTCTACTTCCAACGTTTTGGTTTATTAAATAGTGTTTGTCGCCATGTAAGGTAATTTTCTCATCGCTAATGGTAACGTTGGCTTTAAAACGGGAAAATGACAAATTCGGCCTGAGTAAATAAATCAATAGAAAAATTTATTGTTCTGTATATGAAGTGTACCTATAGTTGAGAAGAACGCACTTCTTCCATATGAATCATGCAGGTGTATCCTTTCGTTTACACAGACGTATGGTGACGATCGTGTGCGTGCTGGAACTTTTTTTTTAACCAAAGGCCGATGCTGAAAATGACGTAGAATATCAACCCTTACATAAACCAGTTAATCTGGCTAGTGAAGAGTGCCATCAAGTGGCCGTTCGAGAAAACATTGTTCTTTTCGCCGGTTCTTCCCATGTTTCATTGCAGGCAGATTCTTTTCACTTGCCACAGAGTGCCAGAGGAACTGATGTTGTCATGATATCAGTTATTTTCTGCATTTAGTTCAGTCATAAAGCGAAATATTCATTATTTCATGCAAGAAAAAAACAATAGGAAATCAGCAACCTCAAAGGTTGATATAGCCTACCTCTGCCTAATTCAAAACATAAAAATGATCGTATTTCATTTTCGGATGATAAGCATTACGCTAAGGCGGTGTTTCCAAAACCTCTCCTGGCATAGGCTACCCCTTGTCCTGCATACTTTAGATCTCTCCCTGCACCAGCCCAGGTGATTCAAATGATTCGCTTCAGGCAGCTTCTGGGGTTAATTATGACCTGATCATTTGAATCACCTGTGCTGGAGCAGGGAGAGATCTAAAGCATGCAGGACAAGGGGTACGCCAGGGGAAATTTGGGAAACACTGCGCTTAATGTTTCGTCAAAATTACATTTTAAAAGTGCCCGCATGGTTACGATTTGGCCCTTTCCATGTATCTGTCTGAACCCGGTACCCAACATTCTCACATCTGATTTCTTTTGTTTAGTTGCTTTTTCAGACGAGCACATATCCGTGTGTTTCGGTTCATATCGAGTTTACCAAGTTCTGAGACAAGCGCAGGCAAAGGTTTGACTGGGATAACAGACACTAGACCGATATTTCTAAATCCGTATGTGTACTTTCTGCTGATTTATTTGGATGGCTTATTTCAGGAGCGGCCCAGTAAATTGAATTTGCGGTAAAATGATTTCTTTGTGGCGAGAAGGCCCAACGTCTCCGGTAAAATCTCCAAACTGATGGGAAAAGAACGTGAAATGAATAAGGCTTAAACAAAGGAATAGCCCAACATGGTGTCAAAATAAGTGTATTGCCGGATTCAAGATTCAACAACTCCACAGAGGATTCATTTATTTTTCATTTGATTTATCGGATATCTGCAGTCGGATATCAGCATAATAATAAGTTGGTAAGGTAGGTTTTTGAGAGACTTTCAGCACAATAAGAACTCATGGAGAACATTCTTTAAAATAAAATCTGTTATCCCAAAGACCTTCGTCGCTCGAGTTGACACAAATCCATATGGACGCTTTCATCATCCCACACGCAGCCGTCTGTGGTAGCACATAATGTACATTATCTGATGATGCACGCTTACAATCAGATCCTACGATAATGCATAAAACAGTAAATTAAAGTATTGTGAATACTGGAAGTAAATGGGCTGTCTTTGGGAAAATAAGTATACACCTCAGAAAATATAAGCAAAAGGCAATTTGAATCATGTGGAATGACACTGAACGTGATAATGCCACATTCATAGTCATTTTCAGTCCAAACACCATCATTACATTTCCGTAATAATCTTATCTATTATTTGTGGAGACTGATTTTGAAGTTTGAGTATTAAGGGGGCCAGTGCTTCGACAACGAAATGATTCAGCATATGAAAATTTTCACAACCCAAATTCAGAAAAGGTTAGCTCATTAGGGAAATACAAAGAAAATCAAGAAGCAGTGATGTGGATTGCCCATTCTGCTGTATTGGAATCACTACAATAGCACATTGTTTGATGCAGACTCAAATTGGTAATAGCAAAGTTTAAGATTAATAATGACATGACAGCTTGCGATAATAAGGCGCAGTGAAAGAGTTGACGTAAATCAGGTGAGCAAATCATATTAAAAAGGATCCCCAAAAAAGAGCGAAGATGCGTCGTGGCTCCCCGATTAAGCAACAAATAAGCAAACCTCTAAAGCTTCGTCTTATGAACAACATTCTCCAATAACAAACCCGTAGGATTTAAAGCATTTCAGTCACCAAATGATTTTTTTTAATGTTAGGAATGCAGTTGATCCTCGGTGCGTGTAGGGCAAAGCTGAAAATACGGCATCAAATGACTGACTATAATCAGCGCGTGCAGGGGTACACTGCAAGAGCACAAAACACCCTTCAGCAAGCAAATTCAAAATCCGCATGGACAACACGAAGTCGCACCAGGATAAGTATCTGATAGCGCGGCGGAGGGGGGGGGCGGGCAGGGCTGCACCTTGCGCGCATATCCATTAAAGGAGAGCATGAAACCGGCGAGCCTTGCGCTTGAGGTCTTCTGTGCGCGCGAGACAAATTGATTTTTCTCACTCGGAATGTGGGGCTGGGAGCCAGGAGTGGCTCACGTCTTCGCTCCTGGTGCACCCACCGTGACTGGTCGCTTACTATTCGTTCAAGCATCTTCTAGGTCTCGATCGCTGGCGTCCGCTGTCGCCGTACATTTAAACGCATGCGCTGTTGATATACACAATCAAGGCTCGCAATAATGTTAATTAGTGCATTTTCGTCCATTCTTTTTCATTCAGTCTATTCTGAGAGTGAATAAAGTTTCATAAAAATATAAAATATCTGCAGTGGATATAAAAGGTTTCCAATCCGAAATAGTTGGTTTTGAAATGTTCAGTCGGATATAACCACATATATGCCAGATTTTTCCATCTTTTAAGTAACCGAAAATCATGTTAAAAAATAGGGTGATTAATGGGAAAAATTGTTATAAATAACCCCGAAGACCCTGATAGCATTGCATGCAAATCCTTTCACAGAGGTTGAAACCATGGCCAAAAACTAATTCCCATAAAAATATGAGATATTATTGTTTGAACATTTAGGTCAAGGAAGGGTTATAAAAGAATTTTAAGGGCATTGGATTATAAAGTACCATAGAAATAGTCTGCAATAAGTGGAGAAAATGTGGCAACACAGAGACTTTTTCCAGATTATGATGACCCTCTGAAGTTGAAGAGAGGACAAGGATAAAATTTATCCAGCAGGCTACGGGGGGCCAGCAGAAACATAAAACAAATTGCCTGGTTTCCTGGAAGCTATTAGTCACTCCTAATATGTAAAAATGATCTCCTGTACATGTCTGAATCAATGAATTCATATACAGTTGATGGTCTGCAATATGGGATAGCGTGGCGAGACAGAAACCCCTTTTCACAAAAAAGGAACATCTAAACTCTTTTAAATTATGTCAAGCAATGTACTTAATCTCCTAAAATGTGAGAAAATATGTTATGGCCCGATGAATCTAAGGTTAAATTGTTTGACCTTAGTTTTATAAGCTATGTCAGGTGTTAAGGCAATACAGATCATCATCCACAAACTCACCAAAAAAATGTGAAGTTCTGACTGCTTTTCCAGAGCATTCTTGAACAGGTGCTCTTCAATACACATGGAATACAGATACTTACGCGGGCTCGTGCAACCAGGGTATTATATGGGTTTTTGATATGATTCAGACCAGGAATCAAATGTGGAGTCAGAGTACAATCTAATAGTGGGGTTTAATGGTAATAATATGGTAAGGCAGGGACGGAGCTCAAAGCAGAATGACACAGTTCAATTTAATTGGTGTAGGCTTGGGGGCAAAGGCGTATCCATGCCCAGCCCATAGCTTTTAAGCTGGATTTACACATAGGCACGATGCGTTGCGAATATCATTTCCCCGTCATTCGTGGCACATTTGTGACATTCGTAACATGACTTAACGCATCTGAATAGGGTTCTTAACAGCACGTGTCGGTTCGTGACATTCGTGATATTCGTGGAGCGTGTTTTTGGCTGCCAAAAAATCTTCCACGAATGTCACGAATTACCCTCGATTCGTGGAGTTCGCAACTGAGCGTGTCGATTCGTGGTGATTAGTGGTGATTCGTAGTAGAGCGTGACAGAATTCATAGTGTATTCTTGATGGTTCTTGGGGCTCTATCTTTCACACTGCCCTACCCGTTGCCACTACCCGTTACCCGTGAATTACGCATTTAGCTGCTTCCACTATCCCTAAACGGTATCTTGCGGCCACACTACCCGCTATGCATTATGCCGACTCCCTTATTTGCGCCTGGGGGTGTGCCCATGGGCGTGTTTATGCGCTTTCCCTACAACTGCTATCTTGACCACACACGTTAGGGGAAAGCGTATAGCGGTCCTCAAACCCACCCGCTACCCATTTGGCTTTTTACAAGAGCGCCGCCCAGGCGGCTTCAATGTCGTCCACTTGGACACATGTGGGCGTGCACATGCTTGCTCCACTTCCCGAATTAACTTCGCCTATAAAAAGCCACCTTGCTTTAGCCTCAGTTGAACCCCTGAGAAAATGGCAGAGATAGTACTAAATCGCCTTGATCGCCAGTTAAATAATAGAAGACGCCCAGAACGCGTGTACCGCCAGCGCACTAGCAACCTGGGCCTTTCAGGTAAGTCTTCAGGTAAGTCAGGTAAGTCTATTGTTTGTATTTTGTATCAATCATTTTTTCCGCTTTTATAATAGTATATAATTATTACATATAATATATATTAATGATATATATTATATATAATATCAGGGCCGGCGCTAGACCTGAAAATTTGGGGGAAAATATCCATCCCTTTATTGACTACAATTAGTCCTGGCTAATTCTAGATGGTTTTCCTTTATTAACACGTTTTCCAATTCAAGAATAATCAAGTGGCAATTGAAGACACGGCTTCTCTCCCCCATGCGATCTAACAGCGACAAAATCATGGGCAACATTCAGTACAGAAAAATAATTAATTATAAATAGGTCTATGCACTGGCACTCAGCAACGGTAATTTTTTTCCAGCGAGAGCGGCATTTCAGAACTCTCTTGCGAATGAAGGTAATTTCGGCGACAAGTACGTACACCTGTTTTTGCAGCATGGTCACGCAACTTGCTGTAAAAAATAGACAGCTGTCCGTTTGGTAAATGTAAACGGACGAAACCACGTACTTGTCACCAGAATTACCTTCATTCGCTGAAGAGTTCTGAAATGCCTCCTCGCTGGAAAAAAAGTTACGCCGCTGAGTGCCAGTGCATAGACCTAATTTTATTTTTCTAAAATGGGATTTTGTTCTATGCTTCATTTCAGACGGGAGAGGGAGTTGGAAGTGCATGGAGAAACGCATTTTTTTCTTTTTTTTTTGAAGTTTCCATCACAAAAGGGGTAGGCTTGATGGTTTTTTTTATTACATACCAAACATTAAACAATATGTCAATGTCAAATAATAATAATAATAATAATAATAATAATAATCATAATACAATTCATGATTAACTTAACAAAAAGAGATCCTCCCCTGTCTGAATTTGACCTCATGGACGAGCAATTTAACTTCGTCTTCGGAGAAACGTGGCGACCTTCCTCTCTCCATCACGGGTTTCAGTTTGAGGATTTGGGATAGCGCAGCCCGCTCCTAAAGGCAATGGCACCTGGCACACTTAATAATAATAATAATAAATTTTATTTAGAAGCGCCTTTCAAGACACTCAAGGTCGCTGTACAAAAACATAAAAACACAGAGACAATATAAAAATCAATAAACATCGTAATAATAAATAGATCATGGGAGTGGGATGGTTTAGTTGCAGGTAGGTGGGGTAGGACAGTCTGAAAAGATGAGTTTTGAGTCGAGATTTGAGGAGGGGGAGGGTGTGGATGACGCGGAGATCAGGAGGGAGGGAGTTCCAGAGCTTGGGAGCAGAGTGGCTGAATGCTCTGCATCCCATAGTGGTGAGGCGGGCACGGGGAACAAGGAGTTAGAGGCTGGATGAGGAACGAAGTGAACGGGCAGGAGTGGCGGCGTGAAGGAGGTCAGAAATGTAAGTTGGGGCAAGGTTGTGCAGAGCTTTGAAAGTGAGGAGGAGAAGTTTATAATGGATTCGCTCTTTTATGGGGAGCCAGTGGAGTTGTTGAAGGATGGGGGTGATGTGGTGAGAGATAGGGGTTTGTGAGATGACACAAGCTGCAGAGTTTTGGAGGAGTTGAAGTTTGTGGAGAGATTTGTTGGGGAGGCCAAAAAGGAGTGAGTTACAATAATTAATGCGGGAGGTAATTAGGCTGTGAATAAGAATGGCAGTGGTGTGAGGGGAGAGAGACGGGCGAAGGCGAGAGATATTGTGAAGGTGGAAATATGCTGAGCGGGTAATGTTGTTGATGTGTGAGTGGAAGGAGAGGGTACTGTCAAGGATGACACCCAGACTCTTTACCTGAGGGGAGGGAGGAATAGGAGTGTTATTGATGGAGATACAAAAACTGTTTGATTTGGCGAGAGTGGATGGGGTGCCAACTAGTAGGACCTCTGTTTTGGAACTGTTTAGCTTAAGAAAGTTTGAAGAGAACCAAGAGTTAAGCTCTTGGAGGCAAAGGGTGAGGGAGGAAGGTGGAAGGGCTGAAGAAGGTTTGGATGAGAGGTAGAGCTGGGTGTCATCGGCGTAACAGTGGAAGTTCATATTGTGCTTGCGGAAGATGTAGCCAAGTGGAAGAATGTATATAATGAAGAGGAGGGGCCCCAGGACTGACCCCTGGGGCACACCAGCAGTGACAGGCAGAGAATCTGATTTGTGGGATTTAAGCTGGATGTATTGAGTGTGATCTGAAAGGTAGGAGGTGAACCAGGTGTGAGGTATGTGAGTGATGCCAATGGCTGCCAGTCTCTTCAGGAGAATGGTGTGAGAGATGGTATCAAATGCTGCTGTGAGGTCAAGAAGAATGAGAATGGAAAGTAGGCCAGAGTCAGAAGCTATGAGGAGGTCATTGGTGATTTTAAGAAGGGCTGTTTCAGTACTGTGGAGGGGGCGGAAAGCAGATTGAAACTGTTCGTAGGTGTTGTTTGAGATGAGGTGGTTGTGGAGTTGGGTGGCAACACATTTTTCCAGAATTTTGGAGATGAATGGAAGGTTGGGAATGGGTCGAAGATTATTGAAGTTGGTAGGGTCAAGGCCTGGTTTTTTGAGTATGGGTGTAATAGAAGCATGTTTGAGAGTGGGGGGGACAATACCAGTAGCAAGGGAGGAGTGAATGATGTTGGTGATGAGGGGGCAATTGAGGGAAGGTAAGATTTTAGAAGAGCAGTGGGAAGTGGATCGAGTTGGCAGGTTGTGGGTTTTGATTTGACGATGAACTCAGATATGGTGTGGATAGAGGGGAGAGTAAAGCTGGCGAACAAGGTTGTCGGGGTGGGAAGTGGGGGGTGGGTCAACTGAGGCTGTGCATGGGATCAGGTGTTGATGAATATTACTGATTTTTGAAACGAAGAATGACAGGATTGAGTTGCAGAAGTCGGGGGAATGCATGTGAGGTGAGAAGGAGTCAGGGGGTTTAGTGATATTAGAGAGGAGAGAGAACAGAGTTTTAGAATTGTGTTGGTGTGATTGGATTAGACCAGAGTAATAGGCAGATTTGGCTGATGCAATATTGTCCTTGTAAACAGTCAGGTGGTTTTTGTACATTTCTTTGTGAACAGTTAATCCAGTTTTATTGTAGAGGCGTTCCAGTTGTCTTCCTTGGGATTTGAGTTGGCGGAGTGCAGGAGTGAACCAGGGAGCAGAATGGGTGAAGGAGACTGATCTGGTTTTTAGAGGTACATGAGAGTTCAGGAGTGAATGGAGGTGAGTATTGTAGTGGGAGACAAGGTCAGCTGGTGGGCTGTCGGCGGTTGTTCTGGGGATGTTAGTAATGTCAGCAGATAGGGCGTCAATGTTGATTTTGTTGATTTTACGGAAAGAGATGGTTCTGGGAAAAGTGAATTTGGACAGAGAGAGATTAACATTGAAGGTTATAAGAGAATGGTCGGTGTAGGGGAGAGAGTGAGGTATGCAGTCAGAGGGAGTGAAACCAGAGCAACAGACTAAATCCAAAATATGGCCCTTATTGTGTGTTGGGAAGTGGATAGGTTGTTTTAAACCAAAGCTATCTAAACAGGATGATAAGTCTTTTGAGAGTGAATCATTGCTATTGTCCATGTGGATGTTGAAATCGCCCAGGATGACTATGTTTTGAGCCAGTGATGAGAGGTGCGTGAGGAGGTGAGAAAAGTCATTGATAAAATCCTTGTTATATTTCGGTGGGCGATATAGAGTTACTATGGTGGTAGGGGAATGACCAGGAAGTAGGGAGGCGGAATGTTCAAACGAAGCGAATGCAGGGCTAGCGGCTGGGACGACTTTCCAGCACGCACGGTGGAACAATGCGAGACCTCCGCCCCGGCCACTAGTCCGCGGTAGAGAAGTGTAAACAAATCCAGGTGGAGTGGAGTCATTGAGAGCGACGAAATCGTTGGGAAGTTGCCAAGTTTCAGTTATGGAGAGGAAGTCCAGATTGTGGTCGGTGAGGACATCTCTGATGAGATGCCCTTTGGTGGAGAGTGAACGGATGTTGACGAGACCTAGTCTGACTGTAGTGGAGCTAATGCAGGTGGCAGGATTAGCCGCCCGGGCTAAATTAGCCAGGTGGCTGTGGTTGCTAGTTCGGATAGAGCGTCTGATGCGACGGCGAGTGGTGGACCAAGTTGAAGTAATGCGGTGACAGTCATTGAAAGTTGACTTTCGGCGGGATCCTCGGTGAATGTAACGACGGCGGGGCTGGTATGCAATATCCTGGGGAATGCCAAACACGGATGGAGGAAGTGGAGCAGCTGAGGATGCGTGATGCCGGAGTTTCAAAAGCTCAACGGCGGTGTATTGATAGAGTGCAGCGTACAGGTTGGAGAATGATGAAACGGTGGAAAACCAGTAGAACAGTACCTTGACAAGCAGCATGGCTCCGGGGAGAAAGACGGCAAACCAGAGGCAGGGACAGACCAGCGTGGAGTAACAGGTAAATCCAGACAGGTAAAATCCACAGACAATCGGCGAGGTATCCGGTAAAATCCAAGGTTAAAAATAGCCATAGAGTCCATACATGATAAAATTCGACGAGATTGGCGATCTGGAGAACTGATAGTAAAGCAAATAGCTCAGCGGTGAGCAGCGGCAACAGGCATGCCAGCGTTCGCTCAACCGGAAATCAAGAGATGTGTGTGTGTGTGTTTATAGGTATCATATATATCTATATCACTTATAGGTTTAACTAGCGTAACGCTCAAACCACGCCTATGCATAATATAACGGGTAGCGCAGGTGTTTTAGGGATATAGGTAGGTGTGCAAGATAGCAACTTTTGCGGGGGAACGCCTCTTACGCAATGCTAAATCCCCAAATAACGGGTTTAGGGACTCTGGCGTAAGATAGGGCCCTTGGAGCCCATACTGTCACATTCTGTACATTGCGGCTGAAAGTAGCGTCCACAGTGCATAATATGCTCTTCAGGGGTGCTAGACAGCGACATTTTTTACCGAAAGTAATGATAAAATGCATAAGGAACGCAATTTTAAAGCTGCCGCGATTTATAAAGCCAGTCGGTCCTAGAGGGTGGTGAAAGAGCAGGAGCAACCAGTGTAAGGTAGAGAATTAGAGAGGAAAGAAAAGTACAGTTATGAGCCGATATTAGCTGGGGTGTGGGGGTGGTACAAGCAGATGCAAAAGTATGTGGACATTCCTTGATCTGATTCTGTGGAGCCATATAAATATATATATATATATATATATATATATATATATATATATATATATATACAAATTTGCCCGATTCACAACATTCGTGACAGATTCGTGACAGGACGTGACGATAAGCAATGGCGCGCAGCAGCGCGCAACAATATTCGTGACCGTGCATAACAATTTGTGATGATTCGCCAGCGATTCGTGCCATTAATCGTAACGCGTGGTAACAGGTCGCGACAGTTTGTGACGGCGCGTGACGCCTCTGCCCCGAATCATTAATCGTAACGCGTGGTAACAGGTCGCGACAGTTCGTGACGGCGCATGACGCCTCTGCCCCGAATCATCAAATTCAATTCAAATTCATGATCCTCAATCACGAAGCTAGATTCGTGGCATTTGTGACTTGTCGTCGTTATGTGTAAACCCAGCATAAAGGACAACTGCTAGATGGAATGCACACTTTGCTAGAGGCGAACTGTCAGATGGCAGGACAGTGGAGTTTAGCAGGAACGCGGTCCCAGTCCTGATGACCACAGAAGGCTTGGGAGGTTGTTCCTAATAAACTGGACAGAGGAACAGATAGAGAATTGAGGAATAGTGTTGCAGTCCCAATCTCGAAAACCAAGAATGAATGTAGGTAGCCTGTTCCCATTAACAGAACTACAGAGGAAACTTCCTCATATAACTGTCATTAAAGGTTATGAATAAGTCCCTGCAGACGAACAGCTTTACAAACAAATGAAGGGTTGATTTCCAGAAGTGCACATGTCCGTTTTTCTCTTTTTTAGAGAAACAAGATTTCAAGAATTTGAAACTTTTGGGGATCATGTTACATGTGTTATGCTGATGTAAATGCAATGAAATATCAGACAAGATGTCTTAAAACATATTAGCCCCCTATTGTGTGACTTTTTATTTTTGGGGTAAAAAAATATTTCACCACATTTTTTGAGAGCTTTGAGGCCCCTGATAATATGTCTACAAAAAAAATGGACCCCCCCATCCCCCCTAAACAGATTCAGGTTCGTTGCCTCAGGACAACACTGTGCAAATAGGGGTAAAAAAACACCAAGGTTTTCTGTAAAACATATGTAACTGAAATAAGGAAAACAAGCAATTTTTGCATATTAAAAGGTTTTATTTTAACAGATATCAATCCAAATTGAGTCATAAAACCAAACAATTCATTGAATGACTCACATAACTTATTTTTTCATTAAATACATAAATCAATCATAAAACAACTCTAACATTTTATATTTTCATATTTCATTAAAAATCCAAATAACTAATGATAAGGACGTTTTGTTTTTTCTTTTGATTTTATTATTTCTGCCTTTTCTTGTTTTGTTTTTGTTTGTTTTAGCGATTGACAGTCTACTCAATATGGAACTTTAAGAAGCAGTTGCTTGTTGATGTGAAGCAAAGATGGACACCGCATTTCAAGCATTTGGTCTTTGGTGTTCCTTTGCACCCAGGCAACTTACGCCTGCCTTTCCTCTCACCCATGACCATCCAGTGTGCTGTGGAGTCCAGGCGCACACAAGGGACTGGGATGGGTGTTGCAGATCCCTTGTGCCTCTTCTCCTCAAACTCCCCAGCAATGGTAGAACTTGGGTGTCCCCTTTTCCTCTCCATGCTCTTTCCACATTTGCACAAGCCCTCAGTGACGTAAGACTTGAAGGTGTACAGCCTCATCTCATCTTCCTTGCTTATGCCAGACCCTTCACAAGCTCGTCGGTAGAGCAGCCAAGATGTCACATTGATCATATCGATAAAGTGGCACACCAGCCGGTGATACCACTTCCTAGATCTGACTTTGGTGCGGTAGAGCGCTATGAGGGAGTCAAGAGGATCCACCCCACCATGCTCTTGCTGTACTCTCTCACCACAGCAGGGCAGGGGACTTTTCAGATCACCTTGTGCTTGCGATCCCACCTGTCAACCTCGATGACTGGATAGCGTCCGGCATAGTCACTCAGCAGGGTCACTGAGCGGTTGTCATACCACTTGACAACCTGCAGGGTGGTTTCTCCAACTATGGCCATCTGATCAAAAGATCCACACCCCTGACTCTTCAACTGATTATCCGCCTTCAGGTTGATGCCTGGTAGTCTATTCCTGCGGACAGTGCCTTAGTCGTCCAGAAAGGCCTTAACCTCTTAAACCCGGTACCGGGGGCGATCATGATGCATCATAAATAGAGCACGTTTCCTAATAGCAACATCGTCATTCCGAATATCCACTTTATGGGAAGAAACTCATATTGAACATTTTTACCTCAACTGAACACAATTCAAGTATCAAGCAAGTAAATAAGCATGTAGAAAAACATAGGATTAAATAATACCTGCGCTCAATCGCTAGCGTTTCTACTGAATTTGTGCTAGGCATACAAACGATACATCATATGAAAGAGGAAAGTCCACAGAATCCAACAATATAGGCAATGTCATTTTAAATTGACACCACACTCATAAAACAGCAGGCATACGCTTAACATTCTGCAGAAATGAGCAAAAAATGTTCTTACCTGTGATATTTTGTGATTAAAAAAAACTGTGTTCGAGGGTAAATCTGCACTTGCTACTGTTAGCCCAACATGCCTGTGTTACATTGAAACTAGATTTCCCAGTCTCCATGCATGTTTTTTTCCGGGGCACTGCTTCAAAGGATGTCAGCTCCAGACCATTCCACTTGCTTGCAATGTATTTTCCTCTCTGTGATCTGCTTGTGATGCTATCAGTAAGACTTTGCGGGTGGCCACTTGATTCTACGGGCTCTGATGTTTCCAACGAGCCCTTAGGTAAGATTAAAAATAGAACACGCACATCCCTGAGGCCCACTGGGTAGGGTGCTGGATCACAAAATAACAAAAGCATAAGAGAAAAGGAAGCGATCCGCACACCAAAAGAAGCTCCCGTATGCACTTTTATTTGCGTGACGTTTCGAGCTTGACGCTCTTCCTCAGACTGCTGAGCCCTTAACCACCTTAATCACACAAACCAAGCCTGAGATAGAGCCTTGTGTTCCCGGCGCGTCAAACTGAGACCATGGGCCGCTCACTTGTACTTAAATAGCGCAACAATATAAACGCTGAACTGGTATGTTTGTAGTATTTTTGGTATAATTATCCGCTAAATATTCAACAGTTGTTTTCAAAGTCGTTTTCAGACTGGGAATCCTTGTGTCATTCTGTGTGAATACTGACAGTGCAACAATACATGTGGGTGTGTGTTTTCTTGACTTGTTTTCTTGACTCACTCTTTCAGTTTTTGTAGCCTAGTGGTTTCGATGATGCGTTTCATCCTAGTCGAGGGTTCAAATCCCTGATTGGCATGCACTAATTTACGCAGTAATAGCATTTTCCTTGTGTAAACAATTGCTGGGGTTTTCATTCTTTTTATTTTTTACCATTTTTACCTTATCTTTATATTTATCATTTTGTTTATTTGCTTTTTTAAAGAAATCTGCTCCAGTGGAGTCAAACTTCATTTTGTTGGTATGTACTCAGGCTTAGGCCAGGGGTGTCCAATCTTATCCGTAAAGGGCCGGTGTGGGTGCAAGTTTTTGTCCTAGCCTGCAGTGCTACTGCACCTGATTCCACTAATTAACTAATCAGGGGTTTCAATCAGGACCTTGGTGGGTAGAATCAGGTGTGTTAGTGCTGGGCTCTAACAAAAACCAGCACCCACACTGGCACTTTCTGGATAAGTTTGGACACCCCTGGCTTTGGCGCTAACTGGGTTAAGGGGGGGGGTTGAAGGAAGTTTTAAGTCATCTTTTTTTGCCTATTATCCTTGCAATATTTGTCAAAGAGAGCTAGTGATACCTTACGAAAATGAAACATGGAAATTGAGTGTGCAGCAGGGATGGGTCAGAAAAAAACTATTAGAAAGGATCAATGTTGACTTCTGTAATATGGTCGCTGAATCCCCTCCCCCCACATTCATGTAAATTGTTGATAACGTCACTGAAATAACTTAAACGCAGAGGAACTATGCAATTCCTCAGTAAGTACAGTGCTGTGAAAAAGTATTTGCCCCCTTCCTGATTTCCTAAAATTTTTTTTGCATATTTCTCACACTTAAATGTTTCAGATCATAAAACAAATTTTAACATTAGACAAACATAACCCGGGTAAATACAAAATGCAGTTTTTAAATGATGATTTCATTTATTGAGGGAAAAAGCGATCCAAACGTAGCTGGCCCAATGTGAAAAAGTAATTGCCCCCTAAACCTAATAACTGGTTGTGCCACCCTTGGCAACAACAACTGCAATCAAGCGTTTGCGATAACTGGCAATAAGTCTTTCACATTGCTGTGGAGGAAATTTGGCCCACTCTTATTTGCAGAAGTGTTTTAATTCAGCCACATTGGAGGGTTTTCGAGCATGAACGGCCTGTTTAAGGTCATGGCAAAGCATCTCAATTGGATTTAAGTCCTGTCTTTGACTAGGCCACTCCAAAACCTTAATTTTGTTTTTTTAAGCCATTCAGGTTGGACTTGCTGGTGTGTTTCAGATCATTGTCCTGGGGTGCGTTTCCCAAAAGCGTAGTTGCTAAGTAAGTTAGCAACTTACATAGTTTGAACTATGTAGTTGCAACGCCAGTGTTTCCCAAAACCATCGTTCGAACTATCAAGGTAACTTACGTAGTGCGAACCATCGTTAAACGACGCAGGTGTTGCCCAAAACCGCAGTCCGAACGAACATTCGCAACCACTATCGTTAAGTTGTGTAGTTCCAACTACTGCTCCCCAGCTGTAGTTAGAAGCTTAGTTCCGGGTGATTGCGTCGGAAAATGCAGTCCACGAAAAGGTAAACATAAGGTCAGTAGCTGAAAATGTTCGATGATCTTGCTGTACAAACATATATAACATCAACACAGTGATTTGAAAATGTAGCTACTCGGGAAAAACGCTTTTTGTTGTATTTCTCTGTTCATGAGTGGGCCCATGGTTGGGTCTCTGGAATTATATCTCTTGTAGCCTTCGCATGCGTTAGCAAAGAAACTTTAATGTTCGGCAACGATTAACTATGCTAGTCTAGTAATTCAACATTTGTTTTTTTTCCCGCTGTCATTAGAGCGGGAGGTGGTTAATTAGCCTACTTTACGGGATCATGGTTCAAGACGGCAGTATTGTTGAGTAAATCTGTAAAGCTCGTGACTTCGTGTTGCTAGTCATAAGAAGAACATATGATCTCTCTGTTTACCTTCATGTATTTTTATGTATCGATAGGAGAGGATGTTGTTCGCCCACTTGCAACTGTGAATATGGTAGAAATCATATATATATATATGACAGTGGAAGGGAAAGTGTTGATAAAAAGAAAGGGGGTGGGGGAGATGGAGGTCTTTTTGCATAACATTTGTCATTCCTTGTGGTCTGTGGAATGCACGGTCATCTTCAGCATCCTTTACAGAGATCGCCTCATCTTCAGGGAGCTGGACATTTGCTGTGACGGCCATGCTGTGCAGGACGTAGATGAACTGCCAGTCTGAGAGGATTCTGGAGACTCGGGGGAAAGAGCGGCCCTGAAACACAGAAGGCCATGCCAGAGGGGGCCCAATGTAGAGTGGCCCAGTGAGAGGATGGCCAATGTTGAGGGGTCCTGCGTGTGGGTGCCCAATGTTGGGGGGCCCTGGGAATCAAACTGCAAGGGACAAGGCGTAAATGGGCGTGAGGAAGTGGGCAGAGGGGGAAGACACTCATGTTGGGGAATCGTGCATACCACAGATACCTATACCCCTGGGACTCCCGCCAGCACTTCTGGGCTTAGCATGGACAAAACTCTCCTCAGGAGTAAGAGGAGGCCGACAGACCGGAGCTCCCACCACGCTGCTGCTCTCCTTAGTAATGTCTAGCTGGCAATCCCTCCATTCCCCCCCATATCCACTGCACTGCATCTCCATCCGTGGCCCTCAGAATATATTTTTTCTGTGGTCTTATGCCATTTTTTGTTCTTTGAGTCAATGAAATAATTTTTAAGTTAGGAAAAAGGCATAAAAATGTTTACTTTTTATATTCCATTTTTGTCTATGTGTGTATTTCTACGCCCATGAATAAGGTGGGTGACCTTAAATAAATATTTACTACATATATCAAAAGAGACAACATGAAACACAAATCGTCTAAATTTAATGATCACTTGTTCATCGGTGGAAAAAAAAGACGCTGCCTCTCTTTGCGGGAGTCGAACCCTCAATGTATGAAGGCTGCTCAAAGACGTGCAGTTAGCTTTATCCACTACACCACAGAATTTACGTTATGTAAAAGAGCTTAGTATGTATGTATAACTGTTAAGAATGTTAATGATTAATGAATTTAAAAACTGTACTCGCTGGTGGAGCTCATTTCATTAAATGCACTGAAATGGCAAATCATTCTTTAGATTTTTTTTTCTTCCAAAGAATCGTTGCCTAAAGTGTCTTTTCATTTAAATGGTAAATTGTATTTTAGCTAGTTTGGATAAGATCACAAAATAATATGCCAAAACGACGAATTAGTATTGTAATATCGATCACAACTGCCGTATTTAGGCACAAATACCAAGTTTTTAAGCTTCCCTGGTGAAAAATCAGACCGGGCGTGCTCCTGGTAACATTGTTGTTCGAGCGACAATCGCTCAAACTATCATGGTTCAAACTAACGCCATTCAAACCAACATGGTTCAGACTACTGTGAATGCGTACAAAGGTACGAAGGTTTTGGGAAACCATCGTTCTTCTGATGTTTGTTAGTTTAACGATGCATCGTACCATGTTAGTTCAAAGCTAACTTCCGTCGTTGTTCGGGAAACGCACCCCTGCTGCATAACCCAAGCACGCTTGAGCTTGAGGTAACAAACTGATGGTCGGACATTCTACTTCAGGATTTTCTGGTTGCGAGAAAAATTCATGGTTCCATCAATTATGGCAAGTTGTCCAGGTCCTGAAGCAGCAAAGCAGCCCCAGACCATCACACTACCACCACCATGTTTGACTGTTGGTATGATGTTCTTTTTATGAAATGCTGTGTTAGTTTTACTCCAGATGTAACGGGACGCACACCCTCCAAAAAGTTCAACTTTTGTCTCATCAGTCCACAGAATATTTTCCCAAAAGTCTTGGGGATCATCAAGATGTTTTTTGGCAAATGTGAGACAAGCCTTTGTGTTCTTTTTGGTCAGCAGTGGTTTTCGCCTTGGAACTCTCTCACGGATGCCATTTTTGCGCAGCGCAGTTTATATGGTGGGGAAAACCCTGGTATTATCTTTGAATGGGAAAATTTGTACAGGACTGGCTGAAATAATAATAAAAAATATACATTAAAAATGCAAAAAATTAAAAAAGTGGATGAATTTGGATGGAATGTATGCCAGTAGTGACATAAGTGAAATTAAATGAGTTTTACAGTTTGGTAACTGAGAAATATAAAATGGTACACAGTGTCAGTATGGAGAGGCCACCTGGACATTCCCGAACTAAAACCTCTCTAATTTTGGTCTGATTTACTTGGTTAGAATAAACTTTGGCACAGATAATGGTGAAAGTCTATGCTGTCTATGTCTATGTTTTACAGATTGCAACTTAATAATTTCAAAAAGGATAAAAGTAAAATTTTGTTAGGCGCACATGAGATGTTTCATTTATGCTGTGTTCAATCTTTATTTACACTGATACAGTGACATATACATTGATTCTTACACCATTACAAAAATCCCTAAGGTGTTACCTTTATTGTGATACCAAGATTATTCAAATAGGCCGAGTAGTTGCAGAGATAAACTCATTTCATTTTGGGCGTGTCATTTTCGAATCAGAGGCTCAGGGCTTAAAAGGTTGACTATTTCACGTAAGGATATATCCATGACATCAAAATTTTTAGCGAAATAGATGGAGATACAAGAGTAACTGTGAAGTGCTGGCGATCAGTGCAGAAAGGCCAAACAAATGATAAACTTCACATTGAGATCAAACCAGGAAAGTTAGAGGAATCGTACTGCATATGTACTGTAAAGCAGGGTATGTAGTTTTCATGCGTTTGTTTCCATCACTGAGCTAGAAATAACACTGGATCCAGAAAGTTATGCTGTTTAACAATAGTTGGCCATGAGTCAAACAATACACTTGCTAGACTTAGAAGGAAATCATATTACACAATGCAGCTAACCCTTAAAGTAGCTACATTGGACATAATCGAGTTATTTATCTAACCTTCGTTATATCGGAGTTTTCCTCCAAACCAATTTTGATGACAAGCTAATTTTACTCATTTTGACTAAGCAACTGACATTCTGAATCTGATTGTTGCTAGTTGTCTGGCTAGCTACAAAGCCAGCTTTTCTCACATTAAAGTTTCTGAGCAGATTACATCATGCCATTACAAAATCCTTCACCATCTGGCTAAATGTTTTAGATTATCTAGTGTTACGATTGCCCGTGTTGGGTGGCATGAAGGAATCATGTTCTCAGCAGAATAGCCACTGGTTTGTTGCTGCATCTGGTATTGCAGATACCAGATGCAGAAGTCCACTGGGGAAAAACAATACTATGTTTCTCTGGCTCATATCTTCGGGAAAGCGTGTCTGCCTTGATGTTCTTGAAGCCTGGGCGATAGATTATTGAAAATTAAAGTGAGTAAAAAAGAGTGCCCACCTGACTGGCCGTGGATTTAGCTGTTGTGTCTTTGGCAAATACTGCAGGTTGCAGTGGTCGGTCAGCATGAGGAATGGATGACGGGCCCCCTCTAACCAGTGCCTCCATTGTTCTAGTGCAAGTTTTATGGCAAACAGCTCCCGGTTTCCGACATCGTAGTTAGCCTCTGCGGGTACGAGTTTGTGGGAGAACTAAGCACAGGGATACAACTTTTCTGGCATCCTGTGCTGCTGGTATCGGATTGCTCCCATCCCCGCACTAGATACGTCAACTTCCACAATAAAGGGTTTTTCTGGGTTTGGTCATTTGAGTATAGGAGCAGTGACGAACAGATTCTTGAGTGTGTTCAAGGTGTGTTGAGCTTCCGGATTCCATCCCAGGTTTTTGGGTTTTCCCTTGAACAGACATGTCAGAGGATGAGCAACTGCGCTGAAGTTTTTAATGAAGCGTTGATAGAAGTTTGCGAACCCCATGAAGCATCGGAGTTCCTTTATCATCCGTGGGACTGGCCAGTCATCTATTGCCTTCAGCTTCTTTGCCGCCATAGCCACTCCCTCTGGTCCAATGATGTAGCCAAGGAAGCAGACAGTTAATTGGTGAAAGATGCATTTTTTGGTCTTGACATAGACTTGATATTGTTACAGTTGTTCGAGTACTCTCCTCACGTGGATCACATGTTCTTCATATGTTTTCAAATTGACGAAGAAGTTCTTGAGGTAGGCAATGACGAATCTTCCGAGCATCTCTTGTAATACATCATTGATGAGGGACTGGAACACTAAGGGGGCGTTAACAAGGCCATACAGCATGACGCAGTACTCGTAGTATCCAGAGGTGGTGCTAAAGGCCGTCTTCCACTTATCTCCTTCCCTGATGCGGATGAGGTTGTATGCGCTGCGGAGGTCGAGCTTTGTAAAGACTGTTGCACCGCGCAGCTGTTCCACAGCACTGGGGACCAGGGGGAGTGGATATTGGTACTTCCCCATGACGTCATTGAGGCCTCTGTAGTCTATGCAGGGGCGGAGTCCTCCATCTTTCTTCTGAACAAAGAAGAAACCTGCGGACACAGGTGAAGTGGAAGGGCGAATGAAGCTCGGTTGTAGAATTTCAGTCTTTGACAGGGGGTAAACATGGCTCATAGGAGGTGATGCGCTGGACAGGAGCACAATGGCACAATCCCATGGATGATGAGGAGGTAACTGGGATGCTTTAGTTTTGCAGAACACCATCTGCAGGTCCCTGTACTCTTCTGGAATTTCAAGCTGGTCTGCTTAGTCAGGGCTCTCAACAGTAGTAGAGGCAATGGTAAGTGGGCCACGGTGCTGTCGACAGGAGGGTGACTGGAAGTAGAGATGTCTGGTCTGCCAGGAAATAGTGGGATTGTGTATTAGTAGCCACGGAAGGCCAAGGATGATCGGGTGGCCTGAGTAGGGTAGAACCAGCAGCGGGAGTTCCTCCAGATGGCGCTCTTGTATGCAGAGGGAGAATGGTGCCACCTGGTAGGTCACGCTGCCATTGCCCAGAGGTTTCCCATCTATGGCTGCCACAGTGAGGGGTGTTCAGAGTCGTTGGAGTGGGACCATGAGTCGTCATATTAGCTGGCCAGAGATGAAGTTGCCCGCTGCACTGGAGTCAATCGGATCCTCTGTGCAAAGGATCACATCGTTATAGGACGTCCTGACCGGGATCTTGAAATGCTGGGATGTGCTCGTGGTAGGCGACACCTTTATTTTTGGAGGGAGGGGCTGATTCTCCCTCTTGACCCAAGGTGCAGGGGCTGGTCTTTTTCCATGGGCGACGCTCCGTTGGAAAGCACCAACTCCATAGGCTCTGCCCCCTCTACTGGCAGCTGGGTGGGGCCTCTGGGCTGGGTCTGCCGCCTTACCTGCAGGAGCTGGTCCAGGCTGATGGCTGCATCGATGTATGAGGACTCGAGATCTCTGCATGACATCTCTGCCCTGAGCTCTGGACTCAGCCCCTTTTGGAAGATTGACAGTAGGGCAGGCTCGTTCCAGCCGCTGGCAGCCAAGGTGCAGAAGTGGAGGGTGTAGTCCGCTGTGGTGTAGCTGCCTTGGCTCAGGTCCAACAGCTGGTCCTCGGCCTTCTTCTCAGGGTGATTAAAGATTGTGTGAAACTGCTGGAGGAAATCGGCAGAGGTGGAAAAAGCCGACTCCCCCCAGACAATTGTCGCCCAGTTAAGCGCCTTGCTCGAGAGGCGTGTACCACTGCGGTGATCTTCTCAGCTTCACTCAGGGCTAAATGGTACATGAAGTATAATGCATACTGGGGGATGAAGCCTTTGCAGGCAGTGGGGGATCCGTCATAGCGCTCAGGTAGGCGCACGGACGAGTCACCCTGGGGAACGACTGGGGGAGCCTGCATTCCGGCAGGAGAGGTGGAGGTGGGTGGTGGCAGTGGAGCACGGGAGATGGAGAGGTCCCAGAATTCTCGGATCAGGTGCTCCAGGATGGCTCCCAGATGGGCAATCTCCCTCTGCTGATCCGCCACCAATCAGTAGAGGTCGGAAGGCTAGGCAGCAAATTCTCCCACGTCTACCGGTAAGGCGAATTGTGCTGAGACCATTAATAGGTAAAATCTTCTATAAGGGTTGTGTCACGTGCCCTTATGACAGGCATGGAGGACAGGAAGGTATGGACTGGACTCAGTTGTACAGATGGACTTGGTTGTATTGGTATTTATTATGCCTTAGGCACACAACTAAGGTATGTAAAAAAACAAAAAAGAAAGCGAGGTTCATTGAGCACTATAGTACGTTGTAATACAAACACAGAGCTAAAACACTGGTTGGCTTTGTATTACATATAGGTAGAAAAGAAAAAGGAAACAAGGTTCCTCTATGCAATGGAAATAAAGCGCTAAACAGTACTATTTAAAGAGATGAATATTTAACTATGCGTAGAATATGTCTTTACAAGGCGAAAGCTAAGGTACAGACGTGGCTTAAACCCTAGTCGCACTATAGGCAGAATGAGCCGGAATGCCGTCGAAATGAAAATTCTTTGTATATTCCTGGATATTTGAAGTGCGTTCTAAAAAGTCTGACTGCATTCTGAATGCATTCCAAATATTCGGGCCTGTTCTTGTGGCCGGCCCAAATGTTTTGCTCATGCTCAAAACTCTCCAGGTGCATTCGAAGTGGAGAAATATCGAACGGCATTCAAAGTGTGTTCTAACTGCGCTCTGACTGCATTATAAATATTCTTACGGCATTCCAACAGCATTCAAAACATTCTGATTGCATTCGAGGGAGAATCGAACCGGCAAGCCACGTCAAATCCTGCCAGAATGCGCTTCTAATGAGCCAAAATGCACGTCGAATGCAGCTCGATTGCTGCTGGAATCTATTCTGGTATTAAAACAATTCGCCTTAAAAATAATCCATTAAAAATAATGATTGGTCATGACCTGTTTTCAATTGTTCTTCTAAATTGCCATTACAGAAACTCTGAAAACTCTCAGCATTATCAGGTGTGGCCAGTTTTCATTAATAACACATACCTGTTAACTCTCACACATTCGGCGTCAGTTTTAGTGGCATATTTACGTTCCCCTGCTGTGGTCAGCAATTATTCAATCAACGCATATGGGACACTCGTGTTACATTCTAAGTACATTCTGAGTATTCGAGCTGCATTCTGTTTCAATTCTTGGACGTTCCAACCATATTCGGCGGCAATACAGGGGCGTTCTGACTGCATTCGAGGTGAATTTGTACAGCATTCAGGGCACCTTCCAACCAGACTTCGGGTGGTGTTCAGGCAGCAATTGAACCGCACTCGCACGGCATTTGAAATGTATTCTAAATATACTGACTGCATTCTAACAGCATTCTAAATATTCCTACTGCGTTCCAACTACTTTCAAGCTGCATTCGAGAGCTAATAACATAACATGAATGGCGAGAACAGGCCGTTCAGCCCAACTACGCTCGCCAGAATACATACACCCAGAATGTGCAAGAATCATTTGAGGCGGGTTCGAAGTGCATTCAAAGTATTCGAACGGCGTTCTTTCAAAGCTGTAAGAATTTTAGTTAATTTGAAATTCCCGCCCGAATGCTGCGCAAATTCTTCATTCAGGCTGGTTCTGCTTGATTCCTGCGGATTTTGAATAAGTGTGACAGGGGCATTAGCGAGACTTCACAAAGAGTGACTGTGGAGCTCAGACTAAAAGCCCACTGCTACCACTCAGTGGGATGACAAACAGGTGCAGGCAATGAGGCATGAATGATGAGTGTGGTCCGGGTCTTCATAGGCCGGTGAGCTGGACGGCTGGAGACGTGATCTTACAGGTCCATTTGGGAAAGATCCTTTTTTACGCAGTTACTTAGTCCTCAGCCACTTTTTTACAGAAATATCCATGTTTGCCATGAACAATCAAACAAACTTGAACATATTATGATTATTTTTTTTTTAATTGCAAGCAATTTAAGGGAACAACAATCATAAACAGAGCAAATTCTATGCTGCGGTACTCAGTAAGCTCTAATTTAGGTTGCTGAACACAGATGTTGAACACTTGAGTTCTTTGAAAATAATTTCTGTCACAAAACCGATTTGACAATCAGTCGCTTGCCTAATAAATTGCAGTTTTTGCGACCATGTGTCCACGGCTTCACCTATTAGGGACCTATTGTTTTCTTTGATTAGTTCATTGTTTTTATGCAATTCTTTCTAATAAATCGCAATGCGGATATTGATTTTTTTTCAGTTTTTTTCTCATTCATGGCATGTATTGATATTTGTTAAAATGTTGCTTAAGAGGGTAAATAACTGCTCTGTACATGAATGCACCTAAATAAGACAAATTAACAGCTTGTTAAAATCCAATAATTAAAATTGTGCAAGGAACAAAAATGAGCATACACCGGGGGGTGCCAGGGCCAAGTTTTGGAACCACTGCTTTAGTGTAAACACCATTGTAAAGCTATTGATCTTGTCACCATGCTTCATTAATAAAACTCCTGTAGCGCCTGTATAAATTTTATAATAAAATAAAATATATTGCCGCCCCTGCATTGTGGAGTATATTCTAAATTGCCATGGCTACACTTCATCCTGAGCCTGAACCAAAGGTATCATACCATTTGTTCTCAGGTTCGCATTAAGAACAAATGTGAAACACATATTAAAACTAACCAACGCGATTGGAAGAAACAAAATTTGATTATGTTTCTTTAGGAAGATGGTTACTTAAGAACTGCCATTTTTCCTGAAGCTCCACTCATAAGGCATTTTTGATTTTACTTAAGTTGCGCATATAGAGTTACGGCTGGGTTTCATGCTTTATACTTGAATGTTTATGGAGGTGGCATCTCTCCGGATTAATCTATCCTATCATATCCTATCCCTTGGTCATTGGGGCATTCGTTGATGACATCATAATCAGGTTTTGCCACTTCTCTCGGTACTCTGTTGCCCTCTGTGAGTTGGCGAAGTTCAGGGTTGTCCATTCTTTGATGTTACAAGCCCATCTTTTCCTTGGCCTGCAGTGATGATTCTAGAAAATTTCAAAAGTGGGCCAACTCCCCCCCTGACTTAAAAAAAGTCGGCCAATGGGAAAAAAGTGGGCCAACTGGGTATACCTGGTAAAATGCCATTTATATCAAGTTTTTAAATAGCACCTTGACTGGCTCACCTATTTATATGTACACACATACAGTTTTTACACCTTATTGACAAAACTAAGACATGAATGACAATTTGAGTTTTAAGTTTTAATAGAAAACCTTCACAGTCTCTGCCAATCATAACAATTATAAAGTCAATGACAAAATAGGGCATAAAATAATAGTTCCTAACGCCTAATTTGGTGCATAGCTTAAAGCCCCCCTCCAAACCGAAGTCCTACTGCTAAAGTTGTAAGTACGGATACTTCACCAGGCAGTGAAGCCATTCTCTTCATAGATGTATGTTGGGCAGCGCTCAGAGACTCACAATTTTACCTCCATTTCGTTTTATTCATTCAAACCAGTTCTGAGCCATGTATTGTTTTTTAAAACCTATTAGCAAGCCTTCTGCTGCTTCAACCTCAAGCGATGCAGAGATGCCAAGTCTCACGCATTCGGCTTAAGTCTCTCGCCTCTTAGTGGCATTCACTACCTGTGCCGTAGTCAGAAATTATTCAATCAATGCGCACTGAAGAAATTCACTCGCGGAATTTAAGTCATTGTGCATTAAGTTAATCAGTTTCACGTGCATTAGGGTGGATTTCCCCACTAGTGACATGGATCCGATTATGACTCGAGAATTCTCACGCTTGTCTTTACTGAGGGATTGAAAGCAATGGAATAGCATAAAGACGTTTCAATTGGTCTTATTTCATTTAAACAATTTAAATGACCATGAAACACATGCATTGTTTCCAATCCCTGAGTAAAGAGAAGCACGAGAAGTCCGGAGTCGCTTTCCATGTTACTTGTGGTGAGGTCCACCTTTGCGTAAGTGAAACTGAAACTTCAATGCACAAGGATTTTAATTCCGCGTGAGAATTTCATTAATAAGCGTTCATTGAATAATTGTGGACTACGTTGAATAAGCCAAAAAAATGTATGAGACCTACACCGAATGCATGAGACTTAGCATCTCTGGCGATGCCGTAGCTTGCACACCAGAAGCTATGACTATGGCTATGGCTCCAGTGGCCTCCACAAGCACTGCCCCAAACCAGTTCCCTCTCTCTGCTGCCTCAGCCATACATCACGCGGTTAGCGACTTGAATGGCGATGCTCCATCCCAGCCAATATTAGCCAGCTACCCAGAGCGTGCATTTGGTGCTTTATGGCGATCATTCATTCCAGCCTGGTATCGTACACGACCGTCAGTTCAGCGGGATGCATGCTTTTGCTTTCCCTGCAGGAAGTATGTTACTGCCGGTGAGAGGGATGCTGTTTTCACCTTGCGTGGTTTTACCAACTGGAAAGCAGCACTTGAGCGTGACAGGGGGTTACAGAAACATGCATCCAGCCACAGTCATATACAGGCATATATAGAAGTCTCTTGCTGTCGGCATTTTGACAACAACCTTTGCAGTAGGTTTATAAATTTGTTGAATAAATGCACGGAAGTTTGTTATAGACGATGTTTCCATATCAATCTACGCACTAGAGCAAAGGATTCGGGCCAAATCATAATGTAATGCGTAGTTGCTGGCGCACTGAAATCTTCGTTTAGCGCCAAGTCTGTCAAACTTGCGGGATCCCGCAAATTACGCGTCCTAGAATCATCACTGGCCTGCCTCGCTTTCGTCCACCCTCCACTGTACCTCGCAGAATTTTCTAGGCCGGAGCCTCCTGTGACATAGCCATACCATTTTAGTTTCCTTGTCTTTACAATTGTCAGCAAATCCATATGTGGTCCAATAACCTGGGTTATTCTCATTCTCACTTCTTCACTTTTTATCTCCGGATTAAGGAGAGAGAAAAAGCCACATCTTTTAATTACATAAATCTATTACACAATCATGATCATTTGTTTTTTGAAAGTACATCTGTGCTGAATATATTCAGTTTGTTTGATGAAAACCTTTGACTCACAAATAACACGTCTGTGGCCAGATTACCAGCTGAGTTTTAGTATTCAATATTTCTTTTTTATTTTTTGATTTTTCATCTTTTTCTCCACCCTGAACACAGTTGATCTGTTTAGCCCACCACAAAGTGACCTGCTCCCATTCACTACGGAGGCAGATGCTGTGGCACGTGATTCCTCTAACTCATGTGACGACTAGCCCTCACTTCTTCACACAGTTGCATTACCAATTAAGCACTGCCTATGCCATTGGAGGATCATGTAGGATCATGTACAATTTAGTCAGTATAGCGACATGCACCTGGTTGAACAGAGATGGTCACTTTTGAGTGATGGACTAACAAAATTTGACCGGCTTAACCCTTATTATCCCTGGCGAGGCAACAATTGGTGCAACTGGTGTGGACCCCTCCAAAGCTGGTAATGGCGTGACTGGGATTTGAATACCCAACCACAGGACTCACAGACAATCATCTTAGCTGTGAGCCACTCAGATGCCCTCCCTTATTCAAAGATTCTTACAGTAGTGACAGCAGCAGGAATCTGCCTGAATTAGATTAGAAAAAAAATAAGCCAGTTTAGGCTGTTAGGTCTTCTCTTCCTTTCAAAGGTGTTCATTTGCTTCTTGGTAATGATCTTGCTGGGGATAAGGTTGTGCCCTACCCTGTTGTAACTGACACTCCTTTGATTGATCAAGAACCTGACTCTATAGAGGAGGAAATTCCAGACCTCTATCCTTCATGTGCAGTTACTCGTTCTATGGCCAAAAAGGCCATTCAAGATGATGCTGACCTGGACTTCAACCTGGCTGACACCTTCATTGGGCAGTCTTTTCATCAGGAACCTTCCAGTCGTGAGATGTCTGAGAAATCCTCAGACTTGTCCTTGTCAGGTCATTCTGTCTCGAAAACAGCTTATTCAGGAGCAACAACAAGCTTGTGATCTAGCGCATCTTCTTCCGCAGGCCGCAAGTGAACAAGAGGCTACTCAAGTTCCTGTCTGTTTTCACTACAAAAATGGTGTGCTTATGAGAAAGTGGCGTCCACCTGATGTTTCTGCAGATGAAGAGTGGATGGTCACCCATCAAACTGTTCTTCCAAAGTCTTATCGTCAAGAAACTCTTAGTCTGGCCCATGACAATCCTATGTCAGGTCATTTGGGTATCAAGAAGACCCTTCAACGTGTCAGGAATCATTTCTACTGGCTTTCCATGAGGTCCGATGTACAGGAGTACTGCAAATCCTGTCATACTTGTCAAATGGTTGGGAAGCCGAACCAGAATATTCCAAAGGCTTGACTTAAGCCCATTCCCGCTTTTGAAGAACCTTTCAGTCAGATCGTCATTGACTGTGTTGGACTATTGTCGAAGACTAGATCTGGTTGTGAGTACCTACTGACTATCATGTGTGCTTCCACCTGGTTTCCTGAGGCAATTCCACTTCGTAATAGCAAGGCGAAGACTATCATCAAGGCTCTTACCAAGTTTTTCTGCTTTGTTGGTCTTCCTAAGTCTATTCAGTCTGATCAAGGGTCAAATTTCATGTCTGGCATCTTTCAACAAGTTATGCATGAGCTTAGTATTAAACAATACAGGTCACCAGCTTACCATCCTGAGAGTCAAGGTGCTTTGGAGAGGTTCCATCAAACCCTGAAGAACATGATAAGGACCTACTGGCTTGACACAGAGAAAGATTGGGATGAAGGTGTCCATCTTCTTCTGTTTGCTGCCCGTGAAGCTGTTCAGGAGTCTCTTGGGCTCAGTCCTTTTGAGCTTGTTTTTGGGCATACAGTCCGTGGACCTCTGAAGCTTCTGAAGGCAAAGTTGCTGGCCGAAGATGATGTCCCAATGAACTTGCTTCAGTATGTCTCTGACTTTCGTAATTGTCTCTCTAAGGCTTGTGACTTTGCTAAGTCTAATCTCAAAGAGGCTCAGGGGAAAATGAAAACCAGATATGGCCTTCATTCTCAAGATAGAAGTTTTAAAGCTGGTGACAAAGTTCTTGCACTTTTGCCAGTTCCTGGAAACCCTCTAAGAGCCCGATATTTCGGCCCTGACACTGTCCACAAAAAGGTCAGTGATCTAAATTACTTAATTTTAACCCCTGGAAGGAGGAAACAAAAACAAATGTGTCGCATCAACATGCTGAAAGAATACATTGACAGAGACCCTCAGCAAAAGCCAGTCAATGTGGTAAATACAACTGAACTGGAAAATTCTGAAGAAGACTGTGACTGCCCCTGGAAGATGAACCTGGTCCAGCCAAACTTGAAAATTCAGACATTCTTCAAAATATTGACAGCAAGTTGTCCCACCTGGACCCTTTTCAACAACAACAGCTAAAGCAGCTCATAATTGAATATAGTCACATATTCCCTGACGTTCCATGATGGTTTACCATGATGTCATCCTATAAGATGATGCTAAGCCTGTAAAACAGCATCCTTACAGAATGAATCCAGAGAAGCAGAAATACCTTAAACAAGAAGTCAAATGCTTGCTTGTAAATGACTTTGTTGAACTAAGTAACAGTGACTGGAGTTCTCCATGCATCCTAGTTCTGAAACCCAATGGAACATATAGAATGGTGACGGACTACAGGAAAGCGAACGCTCTATCAAAAACGGACTCATATCCTATTCCCAGGATTGATGACTGCATTGACAAAGTTGGACAGTCAAAGTATGTCACCAAATTTGATCTCCTCAAGGGCTTCTGGCAGATCCCTCTAACAGACAGAGCAAAGGAGATCTCTGCCTTCGTCACACCAGATGGATTGTACCAATACAAGGTCATGCCCTTTGGAATGAAAAATTCTCCGGCCACCTTCCAACGTCTGGTAAACAGAGTGATTGCTGGACTACCAGGATGGGAGGCCTATATTGATGACATTATTATCACCAGCGACAGCTTCCAAGAGCACCTCACCTACATCAGAAACTTCTTTCAGAGAGTGAGTGATGCCAAGCTGACTATCAATCTTGTTAAAAGTGACTTTTGTAAAGCTACAGTTGTTTACTTAGGCCATATTGTAGGACAGGGTCAAGTCAAACCAATTGATGCAAAAGTAAAAGTTATCACTGAATTTTCTGAGCCTACAACTAGAAGACAACTAATGAGATTTCTAGGGATGGCTGGCTAGTACAGAAAATTCTGTAAAAATTTCTCCATCATTTCTGAACCTTTGACAAATTTACTGAAGAAAAATGCAAAATTTGTTTGAGATGAAAAATGTCAAAATTCATTTGACCAACTGAAAGCTATCCTCAAAAATGCACCAGTTCTCTTATCTCCTAATTTCAAAAAGGAGTTCAAGTTGGCTGTTGATGCCAGTGATATTGGTGCAGGTGCAGTTTTACTGCAAGAAGACACGATGGAGTAGATCATCCTGTTTGTTACTTTTCCAAAAAGTTTGATAAACATCAGAAAAACTATTCAACAATTGAAAAAGAATGTTTGGCACTTGTTTTGGCTTTACAACATTTTGAAGTCTATTTGACTTCAGCTACTTATTCAGCTACTTCCATCAAGGTCTTCAGTGATCACAATCCCCTCACATTCTTGCATAAGATCAAGAACAAGAATCAAAGATTACTAAGATGGAGTTTACTTTTGCAAGAGTATGATTTAGATATTTCTCACATCAGGGGAAAAGATAATGTTATTCCGGATGCACTTTCACGCATGTAAATTTTACTTCTCTATTTAATTGTGAAAAATGTAAATTTTACTTTTCTATCTGATTGTGAAAATTGCACTGGTTGTTATGTATATGATTGTTATAATGATCAATGATACAATACTTTTGTGTAAAGTTCAAGATTATACTGATTATAAAGCTGTGTTAATTTTAACAAAAGAAAGCTTTTAGCAAACCTTTCTTTTTTAAAGAGGGGAGTTGTTATGTATGAGTATTTTGTGTACAGCACTGTATATCATTTGTAAATGGACATTTGTTAGACACTATTTAAATGCCCATTCTGACTGGTCAGCGATTTGTTTATTTTGGTTATCAGTTGGCAACCTCTGGTGGTATGACTGTAGAAAAACATGATCTGATGCAATACCACTTCTTTGTGAAGAAATAGACTTGTGCTTTCTAGAAGCTTCTGGCATCTTCCTGCCTGGAGGGGGCGGGATTACCCAGGAATCCTGTAGATCTTTCCAGAATGTTGCTATTCTATATAAATGCTGTGATTTTGGTCAGTAGAGGCAGAGTTTTTGTTTTGGCAACAGAGTTACATAGTGGCATTAGAGTGTTATTATAAGATTAAACAGTGGATTATTTGTAGTTTTTTTATCAGTGAAGAATAAATTTGTTTAAGTTGTCATTGCTGGTTTTCTTTGTTGTGATTTTTAAGTCATAACATTACCCTCCTAAACTAGAAAAAGGGGCAGAGGAGGGGTTGGAATGGGACCCTCAATTTGATTGGCGACAGCCAGAGGACGATTACTTTTAGAGGATTTTTTTGATTCTGAATCAGTCACTGAGACGTCAGGTTCTTAACAGGGTGAGGATTTGGGGGCCACCCTGAACTTTGGTTTGCTTTCTAATGTTCCCAATGATTATGCTGACCTCGCCGAGGTTTTTAGCAAGCAAAGGGCCTCGACTTTACCTCCTCACCGCGCGTATGATTGCGAGATTAATCTCTACCCTGGTACCACTCACCCTAGGCGTTCGTTATACTCGCTGTCAGGGCCTGAGCGTAATGCTATACGAGAGTATATCCAGGAGGCTCTAGCTAACGGATTCATTCGGCCGTCTACCTCTCCTGCAGGTGCGGGGTTTTTTTCGTGGGCAAAAAAGATGGCGGTTTGAGACCCTGTATTGATTACAGGGGTCTCAATAATATCACCGTCAAGAACCGATATCCCCTTCCGTTGATGAACTCTGCCTTTGAGCGTCTGCAGGAGGCGTCGTTTTTTACTAAGTTGGACCTCCGCAATGCTTATAATCTGGTCCGGATCCGGGAAGGGGACAAGTGGAAAACGGCATTTAATATGCATGACGGGTACTACGAATATTTGGTCATGCCGTTCGGATTGGTTAACGCCCCCTCTGTATTCCAGGCACTTGTCAATGACGTTCTCCGAGAGATGTTAGAGAAATTTGTCTACCTTGATGATATTCTGATTTTTTCTTCAACTCTCTCGGAGCATAAACAACACGTCAGACAAGTGCTTGAGGCCCTCCTTAAAGCCAGACTTTTTGTCAAGGCTCAGAAATGCACCTTTCACATACCGTCTCGTTCCTTGGCTTCATTGTTTCCAAGGGGTCGGTCCGTATGGACCTGGACAAGGTGGCTGCGGTCAGGAATTGGCCTGCCCCTCAAAGTGTTAAGGAGTTCCAACGCTTCTTAGGCTTTGCTAACTTTTATAGGAGCTTTATCCGTAATTTTAGTGTGGTTGCTGCTCCCATTATTGTGCTCACCAGAAAGAATACCTTTTCAGTGTTTTTTTGGTCTCCAGCAGCTGAGACTGCCTTTCAGGAATTAAAGAAACGTTTTAGCTCAGAGCCCATTCTGGTTTTGCCCGATCCCTCCCTCCCATTTGTGGTGGAGGTGGATGCTTCGGATATTGGGGTCGGTGCTATTTTGTCCCAGCGCCCCCTGTGGGACAATAAGCAACACCCGTGTGCATACTTCTCCTGGTCTTTGTCCGCCACGGAACGGAATTACAGCATTGGTGACCAGGAGTTATTGGCGGCCAAGTTGGCGCTTGAAGAGTGGCGCCACTGGTTGGAGGGAGCTGAACACCCTTTTGTGGTATGGACAGACCATAAAAATCTCCAGTATATTCAGCAAACCAAGCGACGTAATTCCCAGCAGGCGCGGTGGTCATTGTTCTTTAACCGCTTTAATTTTACGCTAACCTACCGCCCTGGCTCTAAAAACATTAAGCGTGACGCCTTGTCGCGGATTTACGACCGCTCTGATCGCGATGCCACCCTGGAGCCAGTTATTCCGGCTGCTCAGATTGTGGCGCCCAGTCAATGGGAGATTGAGGCAGTGGTTCAGGAGGCTTTGAAGACAGATCCCGGTCCTGGGGGGGAGCCTCCTGGCTGTTTGTTTGTCCCGTCTAGGGTTAGGTCACAGGTTCTCCAGTGGGGACAGTCTTCCCGCTTGGCGGGGCACCCGGGAGCCCATCAGACCAAGCAGTTCCTGGCCTGACGTTTTTGGTGGCCCGGTATGATGAGGGACATTCGGGAATTTGTTGCTGCCTGTGGCATCTGCTCCAGAAACAAAACTTCCCATCTCCCTCCCTCTGGTCTACTGCGACCATTGCCCGTTCCCAGGCGCCCTTGGACGCATATCGCGTTGGATTTTATTACCGGACTGCCTGTGTCTGAAGGCAACACGGTCATCCTGGTCGTGGTTGACCGTTTTTCTAAGGCCGCTCATTTGTCGCGCTACCCAAGCTGCCTTCAGCGCAGGAGACGGCCTTTCTTGTGGTTAACCATGTTTTCCGGCTGCATGGTCTTCCGCAAGATGTTGTCTCTGACCGGGGTCCTCAGTTTACGGCTAGATTCTGGCGGGTGTTTTGTAGGCAGTTGGGGGCCACTGTGAGTCTCTCCTATGGTTTCCTCCCAGAGACCAACGGGCAGACTGAGCGTACTAATCAGTTGTTGGAAAACACTCTTCAATGTTTAGTGGCGGATAATCCATCTTTGTGGAGTCGATTTTTAGCATGGGCCGAGTATTCCCATAACTCATAAAGTAATTCCTCGATGGGCTTTCCCCCGTTTGAAGCTCAGGTGGGTTACCAACCTCCGCTGTTTCCTGAGACTGAGAGTGATTCCGAGGTTCCCTCGGTCAACCATTCATTAAATGCGTTGTCGGTCGGTTTGGACCAGGGTCCGTTCATCTCTGTTGCGCTCGGGGCTCAAACAGAAATCCGCCGCCGATAGAATTCGTCGTTTGGCCCCATCTAATCAGGTGGGCCAGAGAGTTTGGCTGTCTACCCGGGACCTCCCCTTGAAGGTAGAATCACGAAAACTGGCCCCCCACTATATTGGCCCGTTCAAGATAGTGCAGAAGATCAATCTGGTCACCGTCTAGTTAAAGCTCCCTAGATCTTTGCGCATCCACCCTTCGTTACATGTCTCTCATATTAAGCCGGTTAGCACTAGCGTCCTGGCACCTGCCGACACACCCCTGCCGCCGCCGCGAATGGTTGAGGGGGGGGGCCAGTTTACACTGTGCGCCGCATTCTGGCCGAGAGGCGTGTTGGTCGTGGGGCCCAGTTTCTCGTGGACTGGGAGGGATATGGCCCTGAGGAGCGCTGCTGGGTCCCTTCCCGGGATATTCTGGATCCCACGCTCATTTCCGAGTTCCGCGCATGGGGTTCCCTGGGGACTTTTGGAGCTGTCCCTTAGGGGGGGTCCTGTCATGATTTTGGAGGGTGGCGTTTGTTTGGAAGCTTTCTTTGTTACTCACGTCCGGGACGACATCGTTTTGCCCACATTGGATTCTTTTGCCAGCTGGCATTAATTGTGGGTGGCGCCCGGACTCTATTTAAGCCCAAGTTCCGCCTCGCCACCTTTGCTAGAGTGTCAGTGTTACGATTGCACTGTAGCCCGTAGGTTCTCTAGCTAGAGAGTTTGTTAGGAAAATTAGCTGCGAAAAAGGAAAGTGATAATTAGTTTTCTAGGGAGTTTATTCCTCTGATTCCCTCTCTCCCTTTCTTTGTTCGTGCACCGTTTGGGTGCTTAATCGTTTGATCTCGGTTTCGGAGATCTTTCCTTTGTTCGTTCAGTCTAGCTCGCCTTGCTTCCTTATTTCCCACGGACGAGAAATATGTCCTTTGGAAGCGCGAGCCTCTCTCTCATATTCTGTCTGGTTTCTGTGTTTGTCTTCTTGCTGTGCTTCCTTTCTTTCCGGCCACTGCATTTGGCATCTCGAATAACCAGCCATCACAGAACAGCAACTTGACTCTGAATAAGAAGTTTTGTCTTTTTAATTGAATAATCACTGTGGACTTTTTTGTTGTTTTTGTTTGTTTTTTTTTTGTTTTGTGGATGTTTTTTTCTGTCATTTGGATAGTGTGTTTTTTTCTTTTCATGTATCATGTCTTGTAAGGGTTTGTTGTCTTAAAAGCTCAATAAATATACATTAACAAAAAAAAAAAGAAATACACTTACTTTCACAATTAAACTTAGCCATGAGTTCTACTGTCGATTTTTTATGATGACTTCACCAAACATTTGGGTGATCTCCAATCACAATCATTCATGATTTTTTTCCGACTCATTTCTTCCACAAAGATGATGGTTCACCACTATCCTTCCAGATTTTTGTAATTTATTGGACACGCTCTTACATAGTTCCAGTGAAATCAGCAATCTTGTTAATTGTTTTCTTTCCTTAATACAGGCTAATCATTTGCTCATCTTGAAACACAGTAATATCTTCTCCACAACCATGGAATATGTCTTTCGACATGGTTAAGAAATGAAAAGCTACACACTGAATCAGTCAGGGTTAAAAAAATTATTGACAGCTAAAATATATTAATCACTGCAGTAGTAATTTAATCATGGTGTCTTTAGTATTTGCTGACCTCATTCCAAATGGCAACTTTTTTTTTTGGCTCGGCAGTGTATATTGTCTCACCTAGTCACTGTGGAAACCACATTATTGACACATTACAATAATAATAATCATGGAGTTTGCATGTTCTCCCCGTGTTCGTGTGGGTTTCCTCTGGATACTCCGGTTTCCTCCCTCAGTCCAAAGACATGCATATCAGGCTAATTGGAGATGCTAAATTGCCCATAGGTATGAGTGTGTGAGCGAATGGTGTGTGAATGGTGTGTGCGCCCTGCGATGGATTGGCGAGCTGTTCAGGGTGGGTCCCCGCCTTCGCCCGTAGACAGCTGGGATAGGCTGCAGCTCCCCCTGCGACCCTAGTGAGGAATAAGCGGTCATAGAGAATGGATGGATGGATTATTATTAGAACTGTCACATCTGTGCCTGGCAGCCCAGTGACTACGCCCACATCTTCAATCACTTCAGGCCTCCACTTCCTCGTTCCAACTCACCTGAGTTCTAATTGCATTCACCTGTTTCTAAGCCTACTTGAGCTCCCTGCTCTGTTCAGTTGGTCTCCGGGCGTCGTCATTTGTACTCCGGTTTTTCTATCTCCTGCGTTTTCCTAGTGTAGTTTGTTCCCGTGTATTTAGAATTCCTGTGTTACTAGTTCCTATGTTTCCCGGTCCTGTTCTCTATAGCAGTGTTTCCCAACCCTGTTCCTGGAGTACCCCTGCCCTGCATATTTCAGATGTCTCCTTGATTTAACATACCCAGATCAGGTCATTAGGTACTCCATGAATGAGCTGATCAGCTGAATCAGGTGTGTTAAATCAAGGAGACATCTGAAATATGCAGGGCAGGGGTACTCCAAGAACAGGGTTGGGAAACACTGCTCTATAGCATATCAATTCCTAGTTCCGATCTTTTGTTAATGTGTTTATTCCTTTGATACTTTGCAGGTTTTTGTATTTTTAAGTTTGTGCCCTTTGTGTTTGTATTTTGTTCCGTTGATACTTTGTTCTTCGTTTCTTTGTTTGGGGTTGTTATTGTTATTTTGGGCTTTTGTGTTCTTTTCCTGTGTGTGTGTGTGTGTGTGTGTGTGTGTGTGTGTCTATATATATATATATATATATATATACATCTACACACACTCTGTTTAGTATATCATTCCTGAGTTGTTACTGTCCCATATTATTTCTGTTTTCTGAATATTCCCCTGTATTGTTGTGATCCCTTGGTTTTTGTATATTCTGTCATCTTTTGTGAAACAAAAGGCTCCTCAGAGCCTGTACTAGGGCCGGGTCTAGGCCATTGACTGTATAAAACATGGACGTAGCCTCCGTGACGTCACCCATAGGTTTCTGAATAGCTATTTTGAAGCAAATTTGGTCGCCATCTTCACACTTACTTGACTCCGCCTACCTCCCGGATAATCCTAAAATGGGCAAAAAGGCGGGCTGTTGCTGGAGCTGACGCAAGCCCAGTGGGCGGGCCGAATGGAGATCGTTTGCTGAAACACGCCCTCTAAGCGCGCAGATACTAAGCTAGCTTCGGCCTCAAGCTTCCATACTCGATTGAAAACCGATATCAGCTCGATGCGACCTGGTTGGCTAAGGCCGAGATGCGAGGTCATATCTGTCCCAGTAAAGCAATGGATCGTGCCAGGTCGCTTGCGGTGGCGGGTCGAACGCTGTTTATATTCGTGAAGCGGTTGTGGGACGAACGTTGTTCGTATCCGTGAGGCAATAGCGCGACGAACGCTGAACACCGCTGGGCAGTCGGCTTACTGAGTATCAGTATCTCCCCAGAGTGCGAGCGGGTGCTCGTCTTAGCTCTTGTAAGCACCTTAGTCCGGTCCCATTAACGGTAGTGTGGCCATCCAAACGATAACATTGCACTACGTGATCTTACTGACAAACCTGACGGATCTTTATTTTCATACCACACTCGCACATTCTGATCACAAGTATAATCACCCTACATTTTGACTTCGGTGAATGCTGAATTAATCGGTTACTGTAGCCAGCATTTGTGGGCTCATCAATACTAACACAGCTGGGCGTCTGGCTCAAAGGCTTCATGGTTACTTCATCAGCTGCCCAGCTTATCTCTGTCTTTTACATTAGCTAACGATACCACTGCGACGCGCAACTTTTTTTTTTATCGCGTCGTAAAATTAATGTTCGGGGAAAAGCCTTTACTCCTAGCGACACTGAATATAGCCGAACGTGGCTGGTCAGTAGCACTTTTTCGTTGCCGTCTGGCGTAATTGTTGCGTTAATGTGGTTAGCTAGTTTGTGGATGATGGACTTCATGTAGAAACACTTTTAGCGACAGCTAGCTAGCTTGCTAGATAACGTGGCATTTGTTAAATAATAGCTAGCTAGCCTTTCTATTTACGATGATACCGTTCAGTAATCGCACTGAAAATTGAACGAATCCATTGGTGGAGAATGCAGTTCTATAAGACACTGCTATGAGAATCTACTGAGTGTACAACCACGGCAATCTCCGGTCAAGCCTTCCAAATACTCCAGGGAATCAGCTAAGGAGCCCCGTCATTTGGTAGCGTGCTATCGTGATTCTAATGTTGTAGCTGACCAGCCAGTTACGTTGGCAACCTGTTAGGGAAACCGGGACGGTTTTCCAACCCCTGACTGACAGCTTTTGGTCAAAAAATATGTTAACCCTAAATTCAAACACTTGTCTGTTTCGCTATTACTTCGCTGCATGCCTGTATAATAACTATGGCAGGCGTACAGGGAAGGGGAGGGGGAGGGTTATTGTATTCATTCTCTGGCTAGTTGGCTAGAGAACGAACTAACGCTACTTCGTGTTGACATAGAATTTTATATTAAATAATATTAGAATTTCATCATCTTACAAAATAGACCACGGACTCCTAAGCACACAGCAAGACATTATCACACTGATATTTAGATAAAAATCTCCTGTCAGAAACGCGGCCGATGGATCAAGTTCCGTGACTTGAGTGAGCCTAGGTAGGATACCGGCCCAGAGGTGACTAGAAAAGGCCAAGGATTAGCGGCTAGGCTAGCTGAGTTGTAGTAACCCCCCTCCCTCAGACAGCCAGGCTGGGCCCGTGGTTAGCGGTGGGGTTTGGCGTTCCTACTCTAAAGCCCGAGGCCGTGTAGGCCTATTCTCTAGCCTAGCCACAACATAACCGTATGAGACGACTCTCGCCCAGAGACTGTAATTCACGGTTCTGTCACTCAACGTGGCCACGCCCTTAATTATGCAGAAATTTAAGCCTGTAAATAGCAGAGTTAGAAAAAAATTACAAAAAATTCACTCCCCCCACAGTTTTCACGGAGGGAAAATTAGCCATAGAGACCAAAACCGTATTTTGAACCAGGCTGTAAACATGTTTATTTTTGCTGTAAAATTGGGCTTTTTAACATGGGGGTCAATGGGGATTGACTCGTTTCTGCAGTCAGCCTCAAGTGGCCATTCGAGGAACTGCAGCTTTTGGCACTTCCGTATTTGCTTCACTTTTCAGCCTCGCAGGTTGCCGCTTGGTCTAGGCCTGGGCCAATCTATATATATATATATATATATATATATATATATATATTTAGAACACTAGATTGCTGATGATGTCATATTTACATTATCCAAAGTGAAGCACTCGGCTGCCATATTGATACACCCAACGTCTTCATAAAAATGAATAGTTTCCTATGAGGCCAATTTGAAATAAATCAATATAAGCATTAAAATGCCAAATTGTGCGGCTGCCTTTTGCAGCAATAGTCATTTGAAGGGCTGTAATAAAACGTTTCATGCGTAAGTTAACATAGAAAGGCAAATGGAGTTATTACTGTTATTTTGGCTTTTGTGTTCTTTCCCAGTGTATAATAACTCTCTTTATTTTATCATTCCTGAGTTGTTACTGTCCCACATTGTTTCTATATTTTGAATATTCCCCTGTATTATCGTGATCTCCTGGTTTTCGTATATTCTGTCATCTTTTGTGAAATTAAATCTCCTCCTCCATGCACTTACTTCCTGCTCCACATCCTCTTCCCCGAGTGTCCCCTGACAAGAACCTTCATAAAATTTATATAAACAAGTGAGTTGCAAGACATAGAAAGCAAGTTTTTATTTTCTCATCGACAGTTACCTTAGAATAACAAATAGCAAAATCCAGTGTAATTCCACTCTGCTCGTTGACATTGTGCATGAATACATTAAGTATCACAGAGGAATGATCAAAAAAGTAACAATACAATACAACCCCATTTCCAAAACAGTTGGGATGCAGTGTGAAATGTAAATAAAAACAGAATAAAATGATTCACTAATCATTTGAACTCTATATTTAATTGAAAATAATACAAAGACAGCATATCAGATGTTGATACGCATGCACACACACACACACACACACACACACGTGCGCGCAACCACACATACGCACGCAACCACACATGCACAAAAACACACAAACAATTAGTATATAACAGATAGCGGACCATTTAGAGTTTCAAAAGTGACCCCTCTATGTGTAGAGTATAAAGACATATCAATCAAATTGTGCACCAGTAAATGCTCATCCACAGGATTTTTCATGCTGATTCATTGCCTGGGATATCACACTAGCAGCCATTTCCTGTGTCACTATGTTGACAATATGACTGTGAAAATATATAAATGTTGCACTTCCTATAGTTCAGCCTTCTTATTAATTCATGGCCCTACACTGAGATGGAACATAATGATTCTAAATCATCTTCCCTATCAGGATGGAGACAGGGGATGCGCAAAGGAAACTTTTATATGCCTCAACAATGATAATTTTACACAAGAATGCGCTAATGTTGTTTTGTTGACTTTGTAAATAATTTAGATATAATAATTCAACACAGGGTGGCACGCTGGTGCAGTGGTAAGCACTGCCACCTCACAGCAAGAAGGATGTGGGTTTGAATCTAGCCTGTGGCCCTTCTGTGTGGAGTTTGCATGTTCTCCCCGTGTTAGCGTGGGTTTCCTCCAGGTACTCCGGTTTCCTATCACAGTCCAAAGACATGCAGATCAGGCTTACTGGAGACACTAAATTGCCCATAGGTATGAGTGTGGAGTGAATGGTGTGTGAATGATGTGTGAACCCTGCAATGGATTGGCGAGCTGTCCAGGGTGGGTCCCTGCCTTTCGATAGGCTCCAGCTCACCCGTGACCCTAGCAAGGAAGAAGCGGGATAAAGAATGGATGGATGGATGATTCGCCCCTGAACAAGATTAACATTTAAGTCACCAAGCCAAGGACATAACTTTTGGTTGAACATTGAGGGAGTTGGACTGTCAATCCATGACGTGGGTCTAGAGACAAGTTCAAAGCTGGTGCCAGGCAATTGTCAGTAGGGGGGGCAATATTTTTTTCAGTGGATGGGACATGATTTTACTGTCTACTATGCATGCATACAAACTTATCGCAATGAGCTAGAAATTGTGCTATGTAAAATTGGCGAATGTAACCTAAAAGAATAAAGAAATAGAGAACAAACCACCGAGAAGTTTTAAATATTCAATCAACTGCATTGACGTCACAGCTATACAAATTTCAAAGCAACATAGGCTATTAGACCACATTGTAACAAAATACAATTATATTAAAGTATAATTTTAAAAAATATATAGGATGGTACAATCGAGTGAACATTCTTCAAATTACAGGTCAAGACCTACCCAAAGACAGCCTCACAGTCTCAATAACAGGTTTGCATTATATATAGACAGCAGGGAAAATAAGTATTTAACTTATCCTTGTTAAGTATCCGCGTTTCTTCAACATTTAGTGTAATCTGTATTTGGAAGGCTCTTTGATGGCCACGCTAGCTCCCAGAAGCACATAATTTGTCCCTTTTATTTTAACCTTGTCCTCATGCTTCTTTGTTTGGCAGTGCTACTCCAATGTTTTCACTCCACGAGAGGCATAATTTATCAGATCCGAGCACAACGTGCACAGGGCTTTTCCCTGACCCTCGACCTTCTGTAAAAACTCGGGTAATGATGACACTATACCATTCACTGTGACCTCTCGTTCCATCCAAGCCCATTTGAAATGGTTCTTCACATCCTTGTCGATCTCACGAACTTCATCGTCATCTTTCCATTCTATTCCTTTAGCTATGTTTCAAGCTGAAATCTTTGCATGAACAATGCTACTTTTTTGCAAATGGCCGCGCTTAGATGACATTGCAGTAGATGACTGTTAGCCTCTTTGCCGTGATTTTCGGTGCCATACTGAAGATTTGTACCTCAAACACAAGGGCTCTAAGCTGCTTCACCTTGCCAGTGACAGGCAAGCCCCGGTCACGCAAGTATTGCTGCAGTTTACCTCTTTTCCAGAGACATACAGTATATCGCTGTAAGACTGGTTTGCCACCATGGTGTAAACACCAGCACGTGCATTTGTTTAGGTGCCTTAGGAGCTCTGACACGGAACTCTCCTGACGTGCTTTCGGAACTGTGAGCTTGAAGTGCGAGGACGAGTTGGGCAAAAGGAAAACTGAGCCAGGTGGGAGGACCGGGAAGGGGGGTTTGGGGCTGAAAAAGACTCTATTACTTGCTCGTATTGTCATGACATTGGATACCTAATGGCATCATAATATTTTATTCATTTACCATTACAATATGATATTGGGGCGGGGGATTAACAATCCCCCTATCCCACCCATAAATTAAGCCTATACACCATGTAAAGATAAATCAGCCAACAAAATGTACTCTACCATTTTAGCTTTTCCTGGACCACATTGGTTATATTAAATGACATTGGTTTTATTAAATGTGCATGTTTATTCCACGTTTTTGCAGAAATTCCTGAGTAAACGTGTAAAGTGGGGACAAAGATTTGTGACAGACCACCTTTTCTCTTACTCTTTCTGCCAATGTAATTTTCTTCACTTTTGCCAAAGCCTTTACCATGGCCTGTGTTAGAACTTACGCTTTCCTTGTTAATTTATTTCTGCATTTGTTAAATCTGGTGGTTTTTAGTCTGGACAATCACATCCTGAGTTTGTCTAAAAACTCCCCCCCCAGCAATCCAGCCGTCCTTGTCAGTCTCTCCTTCAGTTTCCCTAATTTGTTCTCATTATTTAATTATTGTCTTGTGTTTCGCCCATCATCTTGTATTCTTGTTCTCACCTTTTTTCTATTGTTAATCGCTGTCATGTACATTTAAATTCCTGGTCTGTGTCTCCCCTTTGTGGGATTGTTCTCTTCCATCCTCGGTGAACTACTAAGTAAAACAAGTGACTACAAGGGAATCTCTTCCTGGTGTTTGCGGTCGAGGTGAATGGCTTCTTCCAAACTCTCCTACTCCCCAGTTAGAAGATGTGCACCAACCTGCGTGCTCTGGATAATTCGGCTTGCCAGCCCAGTCTTTGACCTTGGACCTGTCCCTTCAACCTTGCCTAAGCCTGAACCCCAGTGCCCTGGTTGTCCCTGCCTCCCAACCAAGTCTCTTCTTAGTGTTTTGAGCAAAGTGTTCTTCAGTTGATAAAAAAGCCTATTTGTTTTTTTTTTTTTCCTGTGATCTGTGTCTAGTTCTTGTTTAGTTGTTCCTGACATAGGCCTGGTCTGATGTGGTCTTTATGGGGAAAAACTGTAAAACCAACCTTTTCTCTGTTTTGACACATCAGACATGTGTACATGTTCAGTGTTGGACTCTATCACAATAAACTAGCCATTTTATACATGTTGGATTCTGTGATGTGGTAGGTGCTGCCCGTCATTTATAAATGTTAGCTGTCTCAATTACCAAGTTAACATTTACTAGAGAAATGAACAGAGTCAATGGCTTTGTAGCTTTATGAGAGAGAAGGCACATGAGAGCGAGAATAACATCTCTTTCTTTCGATTTTCACAGAAAGTCTTATCCAATACCACCACTTTTTATTAGTCTACAAGGTGTGAAAGGTAAATGAGTAAGTCGAGAAAGGTCTCATTTTTAAGTTATGTTAGGATTTACTGTAGTCCACTCACATTGTAACACCATGCCTCCAGCAATCTAACTCACCAGCCTATTAAGACCCGGACCGCATTCCATGCTCCAGTGTGATCACCCACGTCTGTTATCCATTGTATCATTGCCTTGGTTTTGCCTATATAATAGGGAGCTTTGCTCTTATTAGGTGCAAAGTCTTATAAGCATCACAAGCCTGTTCTTCAGCTATAGTCTTGTATAAACTTAGATCCCGTGTATTAGCGTGTAATATATTGAACCTAAACTCAAGCGCTGCACTTGTTGTTTATGTGTAGCACAGCTTCTTTGTAACTAGGAACCTCACTTCCTGTTTCTTTATTTTTGTAATGTAAAGCACTGTTACTATTATCACAATTCAATGTATTCATGGTATAATTCACCCAGGAACCTCGTTTCCTTGTTCCTTTGTACTTTACCTTTGCTGACTTCCTGCATTGTGGTGAAGGCATAATAAATCCTGATTCATCTTCGCGTCTGAGTCCAGTTCCATGCTTCCTGTTTTCTGTCTCACTCTCAAAAAAATCATGAGATTTTCCATCGAGGCTAAGGAAAAGTGATTGGGATTAAGACGAAAGCATGTAATTTTTTGAGAAATTCGACCACTACCCAGGTCCTTCACACATGATCAGGCGCACCCCTTTTCACTTCACACATACAGTTTATCACAGCTACGCATCAACCCTCCAAATCACATTCATATGTATATAGGCCTATGTGCATGCCTTATCAAAATACATCTGCCTGCGGACAAACCAGCAATTACCTAAGAGCTAGAGTCAAGACTGACTGTACACCATATCAGTTTGATGATTTAACCCCTTTGTGCAGATGAAGACATGGAGCTGTTCTATTTATGCATACAGTTACACTATTCTATCACTAGATGGCATTCCCGAATCAGTTATTGAATATTCACTAGCAGGCCGAGCTTGAACACAGTTTAGAGTACGGACGAGTTATGTTCCATCCCTGTTTCCCAGGAGTTGCATGAATTAAACTCCTCCTAAGCCTGATGTGCAAACTGCTCAATATACTTTCCCATAGTATCCATCCAGCAGTTAAAAAAAATAATCTCTTGCGACAGAAAAAAAGTCGTTGTCCTCTGTAACAACTACTTCAGCTATAGTGAGCCAATGGTATCCCAATGAAGTAGTTTAAAAAATCAGTTTTCTGAAGCAAAAATTCGCCATGGTATTGATACTATGTGATTCTACTATTAATTTTAGTCATCAGATATTAAAAACGCACAATTTCCTACCATGGATTTACGCGTTGATTCGTCTGTTGAAGAATTCAGCTGTCCTTTAGAGCCTCATACAAGATCTCATGGAAATACAATCACTTCAAAGGTTATTCAGTGGTATCTGTGTAACAGAAAAGCTATAATACAAGCCCATGTGAAACTCTTGCAGTAATTACCTATTGATTGACACGATTTTTATCCAATTACGGACAGTATAATCTTTCCTTAGTAATTGAAAGACATTGATTGGACCCTCAGAAACATATTTAAACACTTGCATAATAGAAGTTAGGTTGTATTCTTTCAACTTTGCGCAGCTGAGAATGACGTGATTGCCTGGAAAAAAGACTTCCAGAAACAAGCCTGAAGTGCTGAGCTTATATTTAAGGGATGGAAATGTGATTCTGAGATGGAAAATGGCAGTTATTCTGAATGGAACAGACTGGAGGAGCAATTGGAGGAGCAATTCAATGATGGAGAGTTTTTTTCTCTTGAAGTGTGAGTAAAATTGTTTTTTATTGTGTAGCTCTATCTTACCTCTAACCAGCTATCTTACTAGCCAGCTATTTCTTATTTTCGGTTTACCACCATGATCACAGAGCTAGTTTGTCACATTGGGTAATAAGAGTAGTCGATATTGCAATGTGCTGGCATTTTGCTTAATGTAGCAATCTGTTTAGAATTTATACCAAATTCAACAAAATAGAATGCATTGGACTTTTGCTTTTTGAAAATGTGAACAGCTATTACTGTGATGTGAGTTATACTTGCTCCTTATAGGGTGCGAAAAGCATTGTTACAAGCTTGTGTTTCGCATGGATGATCGGAATTGTAAACAGCAAGCTTTTTGTCTAAATGAACTTTCTGACCATAAAATAAGTAAATAACTGGCAGAAGGCAGGACAGTGGAGTTTAACAGCAACGCTTTCTCGAGCCGGATGACCGCAGAAGGCTTAGGAGGTTGTTCCTAATAAGCTAGGCAGAACAGACTTAGGTTTAAGTAAAAGGGTTGCGGAAAGTTCATGGGAAAGTTCAGGTTTTCATCATTTGTTGACAATGGCTTTCACTGTGGTTTACTGGAGTCCCAGAGCCATAGAAATGGCTTTACAACCTTTTTCAAACTGATAGATGTCTAAAACTTTGTTTCTCTTCTGTTTTTGAATTTGTTTGCAGCATCATGTGCTGCTTTATGCACCCTTAACATTGACAGATATGGTCTATTAAGCGATTTTTAGATTTAACAGGGTTGGCAGTAATAATGCCTTGGCGTGTGGAGTGAAATTGAACCCAATCATGAATTTAGTTTGTCTAATCAAATTATTTCATAACTAAGCGCGAATTTAATTTGTTACATTGGGCCAGATTGGGTTGGATAATTTTTTCCTACAATAAATAGCCTACTGTAAATCGTCATTTAAAAACTGCATTTTGTGCTTACTCAGGTTATCTTTGTCGAATATTAAAATTTATTTTAAGATCTGAAACATTTAAGTGTGACAAATATGCAAAAATAGAATTTTGTATGGGGGCAAATACTTGATGACGGATTTGCGTGCTATATTTGCGCATAAGTTGTGTCGAACAGTCTCTCCAGTTCCCGCTCCTGCTAAAACTCTTGGAGCATTCCCTTCATTACTCCTTGATAAAAGTAGGGGGCAGTAGAGGATTTTTTTGCCGCAGAACACAATTGTATGATTTCAAAACTGATTAATACGGTCTATCAAAATTCTGGCATGTAGGATGTTTCCTATGCCCGCTCCCGTCGATGTTCAAAATTTAGGCAATTGCAATGGAACAACAATAATATTGCATCTTTCACGTGGACCCCTCCCCTTGGAGTCAATGGAGTTGCTATCTCCAGCTGCTCCGTCACTCCCTGGACATAGGGCGGCCATGTTGTTGGATGAGCTCTCGCAAGTTTCGAAGGAAAGGAAGTAGCTGAAGGATTTGGGAGTTTTCAGTCAGTTGTATGTCGTTTGTCATGTAGGTTCGATCTGTGCCGGTTCCTGTTAATTTGTAATTTTGTTTTACCATTGTTTATTCAAAAATTAAGTCACGTCTATCTTGCTGATTCTGCGTATTGTTAGGTTTTTTGTTGCTTGAGTGTTGTGTCATTCCTCGAACTCGATAATCACTGTCACCGTGCTCGCCGCTGGTGCGCAGGATATGCCGAAATGGGAGAAATCGTGATTTCAAGTTTGAAATAACAGAAGAAACAAGGCTGGCCAGCTACTGTATTGAGGTTCTTTTCGGGGGCAAAGTGTTACTGTGGGCAGAAACAAAGGGACGCATGTAACAAAGGAAAGAAGATTTCGGAAAGGTAAGATTATAACGGGAATAGGACGCAGTGTTACAGAACAAATGAACTGAATGTAGGCCTTCAAACAGTAGTGCGTTTGTGTTTATTGTGCTGGGGGAGGGCGTCGTATGGATTTCTGTAACATCTTCTTTCAACACAATCGGAATGTTTTGTCGATGCTGTCCGTTACATATTAATCTGTTGGATGCGTGAGTTTCATTTTATTCATTTATTTTGTTCTTGCGGCCTCCTCCTCAACGCTTGCGTTGTTATGAATTAACACGTTGAATGCCGTTATTCACTAGCAGCAAATTAGAGACTGTGGATGTCGGCTGAACAGTAAACAAATGATTACCTTCAGTTCTGGCTTATGAATTTTAAAGCCGTTCATGGACAAACTTGCTTGCCTTTAGCTTGCTACCCCAGAACCAGCTGACAAATTGCGTTAAAGCAACTTGCATTACTGTCTCGTGATGTAAACTGTGCTTTGTAATCTTTCGGTTAGTGTGTAGGGTGTGATAAAACGTCATAGGCATCCACGTTATTGGTTCGAATTCGTTTATTTTTTTTGTCGTTCCTGAAAATATGCCTTAAAGAAATGTGTTTCGCTTTTTCTTACAGTCTGACAACAATCTCTCTCTCTCTCTCTCTCTGTCTCTCTCATCACACACACACACACACACACACACACACAATTTTTATTTGTCTTATCCTCAGGATGTGAATCTATTGTATTATTAATCAGGAGTTCTAAAAGGAGCAATGATACAGTCTGCTGGTGAAGGAGCTATGGATGATTTTGAGTTGTAAGGGTGCTATTTCAAGTAGTAGATGGGTAATGCCGTTGGAATTGGAGATTGCCAGGCCTGTCTCATGGATTTAATGGCAGTGCGGCCAATGCAATGCAAGTTAGTGTGTCCGCTTCTCCGTGGTCGCTATTAAGAATGCTTGAAGTGAACAGCTGCAAATGGATGATTCTGAACAAATGGCTGCAGCTGCACAGGCAAATAACCAATTGAACCATTCTGCATTCAACGGAAAAAAAAATAAAGTTGTGCAGTTTTGTTTTGTTTGTTTTTTGCCCCCCAAGTCATTCATAGTGGTCTGTGTGTCAACACCCTGTGGTGGTTCTAATCTGATGCGTTCTCTTTGCCCCCAGTGTGAACAATTATTTTATTATTAATATTTTTACAATAATTTTTCTCTTGATGTATGCACAGCCAGATTTGTCCCTTCAAAAAAGACTTACAGAACTGTATTCCACTAGTCTATGTTTTGGCTGTTTGTCAGTTCTTCTTGACGTGACTCTACGCAGCCAAAGTCGTCTGGCAAACAAAATTGTCTTTGTTTTTATTACTTCCTCGGACCATTTAAGTTGGTAAAGTTGGTAAAGTTCCAGGTGCGTTGGCAAAGGTATGCACTCTCAGTGCTTTCTAGTTACTATTGTGATTATTATTAGTATTGTAATAATTATTATTATTAGTAGTCGTTGTATTATGCTGTGGTGTTCAGAACAGCATTGGCCGAAGGCTTTAGCTTATTGAATGTACCAAAGTCGGTCAAAGCCGAGATGAAATACTGGGTTAAGTGGGCCGCACTAAGGGCTGTCCCAGTCATCAGCTTCTTGGAGTAGAGATTTGCGGGCTTGGAGATTTGGTCTGTCTAGACTTCATTGTTCTCTGTGTGGAAACCCTCATGTGGGGCTGGGGTGTCCATTGTCAGACTTTGAGGGCCGCATTACCTTATACGTTAATTAGTGCTTTCCTGTCAGCTGCCAGTTTGTCTTTAACGGCAATAGGACTGGTATGTGTCAGACCCTTGCTGTATGCATTTTTACCTCCGCCAACAAAGTCGAGGCGGAGGTTATGTTTTCGCCCCTGTTTGTTTGTCTGTTTATGAACAATATAACTCAAAAAGTGATGCCCGCATTTGTCTGAAATTTTGTGGGTGGATTGCTATTACATCAAGGATGGACCCTATTGATTTTGACTGGGGTCAGTGAAACAATATGGCCGCCACGGCAGCCATCTTGAAATCCTATCACATGCGATAACTCAACTTTGCTCCCACTCATGCACGTTTGGATTGTGCTGCCTTGGCGGAGGTTTGCACTCTGCGAGTGCCTCTAGTTGTTTGCAAGTATTTTTGTGTGTGTACACTTTAGGGATGGCGAAAACTAAAAATTTTCTTGACCGACCACCGAGCCTCATTAGCCGGTTGAAACCGGTTAACCGATTAGTTTAAAATATGCTACGCTATTTGAAATAACAGCCATTTCGAGCCGCGCCTGCAATTTCGCAACTCTGTCGCATCTCTCTGCCGCTCTGCCTCCCGCTCACACACACACTGCCCCGGCGCCGCCCTTCCACTCACGCTCACTTTTTTTAAATCCCTACAGCGAATGTGAGTCCATAAACGCCTTGGCGCCGAGGAGCTTGTATGTAATCGGAGGACAAATGGCTCCTTAGTTTCGAAATGGTTTGGGTACAAGGTGATCGCGTTGAAAATAAAGGCGTTTGTCTAGCGTTAGAAGCTCATTTGAAACATTGCCGCGGGTCATTTAAGAAAATGACAGCTCCGAAGAGACGCCGCTTTAGTTTGAGGTAGTGCTAACAATAATAAAGAAAGATGATGATCATCATCACCTTATCTGTTACCATTGATAATCCTTCCTGAAATGTAGATGTAATGTATTTCCAAATCTAAGCCCATCTTATGCGGAATGTTGCCTAATAAAACCAATGGATAAAACAGGCACCTTCAGAATGCGTAAAAGACGCACCGGCCAAGGCAGGTCTAACTCACTGTGTGCCTTCTAATAACGGACAGAACAACTCTTTTGTATAATTAATATTATTTTTTTATTTTTCAAAAAGACAAGTGTCAACTTCTGTTAAGGGGAACATCTCCTAAACCATAACAGACAATGGCCAACATGGCCTACAGCTATAAGAACAACATTAAATAAACGAAAAATGATTTTAATCTATGAACGAGAATACTGTAGCCAACAAACAGCTCACAGACAGGTGTTAAGGGTTAGGCCGCCGCCTAATTATTAAAACATAACACAACGGTTTGGCCATTAGTTATTCTTGGAAAATAAATTAACGAAAAACAAGTTAAATAGAGAATACTGTGGCCTACAAAATAGACTGTGAAAATCTTTAATGAATGCGTAAAAGACGCCTTAACTTATTTTTCTCAGGTGTCAAGGGTTAGGCCCCAACCACTCTTGCATAACAGAAAATATTGGCCTACCCCACTTCGAGTTAGTCACTTATTTTTATTCAAGAACACAAGCATGTCTACGTGCTCTGGGGTCAAGCGGCAATACGCAGTCGATTAACCACAAGGCCATGGCCGGAGAAAAACCCTCTCTGATGGAACAGAAGTCCCGGGGATGCAAAGTTAGCGCTGCGCCAATCTTGCCAGTCTGGGAAAGCGCGTCTGGTTTGCCCTCCACCAATCAAGCGGATTGCTTTCTAGTGAGGGGCGACTATCTTTCACATACGTATCCACTTCCAAAATATGCCTGCATATCGTGAGCGCCATGGACTTGTACAAGTACAAAATTGACGATGTACAGACTGAAAGCATTCTGTGCCACGAGATGCATTCCGTCTATTGTGCGAAATGCATTCTGTGCCTTAAATGCTTTTTGTGCACGACACAAAAAGCATTTCCTGCACTTTCGCGCAATACATTTTGGGCGCGAAATGGCGACATATGGGGACATCTGGCGACTGAAAAAAAAAACCGAAATGCTTTTCGTGCGAAAATGTATTAAAAAAGCGCACAAAATGCTTTTAAGTGCACGAAATGCATTTTGTGCACGAAAATGCATTTCGTGCACAGAATGCTTTCAGTCTGTACATTGTCAATTTTGTTCTTGTACAAGTCCATGGCGTCTACCATATGCAGGCATGTTTTACTGTCGTAGACAGAATGCCTTTTGTTGTCACGTAATGCATTGTTGAAATGCTTTTCGTGAAGATCAAACTTTCTGTGGTACGGAAAACCATTTTTGTGGACGGAATTAAATTTTGTGATCAGGGATTGACAATCGTGCCACGAAAATATAATTGCGTGGACAGAAATAGTTATGTATTTGAGTCATCTATTTCGTCCCTCGAAAGTCAAGTGTCTCTCACTTATGTCGAGTGAATGACAAGCACAAAAGACAATTCCGTTCACGACAAGAATATACCAGTTTTGTCTTCCGTTCACAAAAGGATTTAATCTCTTATGAATTTCTTCCACAAAGCCCCTACAGTTTTATAAATTTCGTGGACAAAAATCCAGTTCTTATAAACTAGTTTTGTGCAGATAACATGGATTTCGTGGCACAGAAATCAATTTAGTCCACGAAAAGGGCGTGTTACACTTGGCGCCCCCATAATGTGTAGCGTCATTTATGAATGAATTATAAAAAAAACGATTACTCCTAAAGACAAAATTACAACCTACCTCCATGCGTTAAACTCAATGACCGTCGAACCGTGGCCTTGAACTCTCCGCTACCCGAGGCCTGTCATCGGTAGCGATGGCCATGTGCTTATTAATGATGCTGAAGGTGATGGGGTAGATGTGGGAGATCGACACGGTCTTCTCAGAAGACATGATAGTGGTTAAGCATTTGAGGGTTTCCAGGACAGGTTTAAGATCAGCCATTATTGCCCAGTATTCGTCCTTGATCTCGAGAATTCTGGCATCCTGCAGCTTTGTGACGGTCGCGGTCGGACAAGACGGCTGTCACTGCCCATCGCTGTTCGAGAAGCCTCTCAAACATGTCGAACACGAATTCCACCTAGTTTTGCAGGACTGGATGAGCTTGTGTTTGGGGAGCTGCATCTGTTCTTGTTTGGCCTCGAGTGCTTTGCAGGCTACAGTGCTGTGATTGAAATGGCGAACTAGTTTGCGGCTGCAGATATAACTTTATACACAAACAGATTAAATGCGTCATTGATCGCCAGTTGTAGTGTATGGGCGAAACACGCAACTGATACCCAGTCCACCCTTTCAGGAATGTTGGCAGCCACTATGTTGCTTTCGCGTTGTTGTGGACATATCGACCACTTTCCTGTCATTCCCCAGGCATCTACCGCTTAGTTTAGTGTTGCAGCCAGGTTGTCGGCGGTGTGTCTGCCTGGCATACTTTTCGTGAGGAGTACTGCTGATTTAACCTGCCAGACCCTGTCAGTCCAGTGGCAGGTGACTGTCACATAACTCTCTGTAGTTAGTGCTGTCCAGCAGTCCGTCGTGATGGCTACACATCTGGCACGATACAGGCGCGCTTTGAGCTCATCTTTTTCTTGACAAAAGCGCTCTTCAATGCATGTGGTTATGGTCTGTCGAGACGGGGCTGTGTAGTTGGGTTCAAGGAATTGCATAAGCTCTAGAAAGCCCTCACCGCTTACAAAAGTCAAGGGGCAGCATGTCTTTTTTCAATCATTCCGCATATCTTTTGGGTAATAGTCTCTGCGCTGTTTGTCACATTTCCTACCAGCTAGCATAGATGACACGGTAGGTTGGCTTTGGCTACCTTTCTCACCGAAGAGGCTTGCGGGTGTCGCGTTTTCAGGTGATACATCATAGATGATGTGCTACTACTGTATTTAAGCACTGTATCACACAAGTTGCAACTTACATCTGTGTCATTCTTTTTTGTGAAATGGTCCCACACACTACTTTTCTTTTGCACGCTTCATCCTGTCGTCTGCCCTGGCTCTAACCTTGAGTGTTTTAGCCTGTAGCCTTTACTTTTTCGCAAACCTTGTGAGCGTCACGAACTAAACGCTGTAACCTCGCGCCAAATGTTTTTATTGGTTTATTAAGTACAAACAGGCGAGTTATGAAAAATTGAGTGTGAGGGATAATTTGTTCACACAAAAAGATCTTGGAATGAGATGGCTGACTGTAGTAGCGTTTAGTCCACTGTCTATAATAGCCTAATTTAGAGATCACTTTTTTTTTTTTTTTTTACCGACTACCGACAACTTTGATCGGTTAACGTTGATACGGTCAACCATCGGTTAAACGGTCATCGGTTAACATCCCTAGTACACTTGTGTTTTGGCATGGAGTGGACTTGTTTAAAGCAGCGCACTGCGAATAAGTGTAGTGTTGCTTGTATAACCAGTAAAGAGACTGACCCATGTGGTTGTTGGTGATATTTCTCCTGAGCTGGAGCTGAGAAGACTGAGCTTGCTTTATAGGTCTAATGTATCTGCTGTTCAGATTTTGAAAATTTAAGTTATCCACAGTCCAGCAAACAAGTTACCAGGGTTGCAGGCAGTGTGACCACAATGAAGATAATTTTGTCTGTGATGAGTTTCAGGACTCAAAACAGCCTCTACTCAGGGCTTCTGGTAGACCTTTCACTCCAAGGGTATTTTTGAGGGCCGAGTTTTTGCCAGGGGTGAAGACATTCAAAATCCTATTTTATGAAAAGTGAACCATCAAGAGGGCAAGTGAAGGATCTGGACATTGCCACAGTTATACTTTCAAGGAAAAAAATTAGGATTCCCGCACCAGGTACGCCAGGAACTGTGATTAACTTGAAAGGTGACATAGAATCAAAAACCATTTTTACCTTGTCTATGTTGAATAACGGTAGTCTACCCGCATTCAAGAACATATGAAAAATGCTAGACATTCTGTACATCTCCGTTTCATAGAAATTCCTCTTTTAAAAATGACCGCCAGAAAACGGGCCAATCTGAACAACAGATACATATGATGTCACATGTATCTCACTGCCCCCCCACTCTCATTCCATTTCCTCCCCTTCAAAATAATTTGCATGTACGTCTTTATGCAATTCCATTGCTTCCAATCCCTCAGTAAAGACAAGCGTGAGAATTCCAGAGTCATAATCGATTTTGTGTCACTAGTGGGGAAATCCACCGTAATGCACGTGAAAAGGATTAACTTATTGCACAAAGACATAAATTCCGCAAATGAATTTCTTCCATGCGCTTTGATTGAATACTTGCTGACTACGGCACAGGAACGTCAATGCGAGAGACTCACTCCAAGTGCGTAAGCCTTGGCAGCTCTGAAGTAGCCTATCTAGCTGTCTCCGAGACATGGTTATTACGTTTGGAAAAAAAAAAACATTCAAAAATACTTACCATTCAGAAACGTTTAAATCCAGCCTTTGCTGGACTGGTTCTTCCTCCAATTCAGTGTCCTCATCCGTTTCGGGCTCAAACATATTGGCCTAAGGCTGAATCTCTGAATATGCCATAGCTGCATAAAGTTGGTCTGTCCGTGTTCCGAAGCCGGTGAGTGTTTTCCATTTTCCCTACTGCTCTGGGCGAAGTTACATTCTTTTGAGTGGCAGCAAAGCCAGCCAATCAACGTCAAGTGCTTGCATTTCATAATGAGGTTGCCAGTTAAGCCGGAAAGGTCGCCAAATGGGTGCAAAACAACGCGTTCAAAATCCCCCACCCTAACATAGCTTTTTGAGAGAGGTTTTTAGGAAACTTTTGAGGCATTTGTTGCAACCGCTATTGTAATAACGGTCACTATTGTAATAAGTTATTACAATAGCGGGCTTGAATGCATGGTAAAATCAACCACTATTGTAATAAATTTTTACATTAGGGGGTGCGAATGCACGGTAAAATCAACCACTATTGTAATAAATTATTACAATGGCGGGTGTGAATGCTGGTAAACTCAACCACTATTGTAATAAATTATTACAATAGCGGGTGCGATGGACGGTAAAATCAACCACTATTGTAATAAATTATTACAGTGGTGGGTGTGAATGCACAATAAACTCAACCACTGTTGTAATAAATTATTACAATAGCAGGCGCGAATGCACGGTAAACCCAACGACTGTTGCAATAATTTATTACAATAGTGGTTAATTTTGCTGAATATTTCCGCCGGCTATTGTAATAATTTATTACAATAGTGGTTGAGTTTACCGTGCATTTGCACCCACTATTGTAATAATTTATTACAATAGTGGTTTAGTTTACTGTGCATTCGCACCCGCTATTGTAATAATTTATTACAATGGTGGTTGATTTTCCGTGCATTCGCGCCCGCTATTGTGATAACTTACTACAATATTGACCGTTATTACAATAGCGGTTGCAACAGGCATTACAGACCCAACCAAAATTTTGTTGTCTATATGTCACATCACAGAACAAGGATAAATACCCCGTTCAACCATTCTATGTCACCTGTGAAGTGTAACTCAGTTTTAACACTACGTTGTTATCATTTGTCAGATCAGCTATCCCTTCAAAATTGGTATCAGGCCAGATTAGTGACAGCAACAGGGTTAGAAAATAAAAGGGGATGACTAGCCAGTCATATACCTCAAATTTTGATTGCCAAAGCTAAACATTTGCACTAAAACTGAAATCCAGAATAATCATTTCATCCATTTCATGATTTAGTCATTTTAAAAGCAAATACAAAGCTTTTATTTATATATTTATTTATTTTATTCATTTATACTGCTGAGTAAAGCATTCCTGACCAGGCTTTTCATTAGAAACCCAAGGAACAGGCACACTGTCAGAAGTAAGAGGTGTATGCCCATCTCGACAGCGTAAGCTGTTGAGGGGAGGGTACGGGAGGATGTGCCCGTTTTTCTTTTATTGTCAATAAATATTATGTTATAGTAGTTTTGCAGATGCATATTAAGTTTCAATGGTTATTTGTTAGTGCTGAAATATTATCTATCCGGTAATGCTATCTACAAATGTTATTTTGTAAATAACATCACCACACTACACCACACCACTGAACACTGTTGAAATAATTCTGTCAAACTGAATTCACTTTGTGTTAGTAACACTGGAATGGTTCAAGACAATAACAGAATGAATCAACCTGACACAGAGCACTAGTTATACAGTCTGAATATCGATAAATATAAATATCTACAAACGTCCAGCATGGATTCTGAAACCGGTCCGATGAGCAATTTGAATAAATTACTTTGTACGGCTATGATTGGCTAAAAGGTTCACCCGTCCAAATACTACTCTACATGCCATGCCACCTACAAGAAGCTGCGCATTTTAACTGAAATTATCACTATTAACTTGCTACTACGATGAAACCGGTTGCTTGTTTTGGCTACAGCAACTGGGAAATCTGAAACTGGTGCAATAACCTATTCGAAGAAATGAATATTCGACAGTACGATTGGCTGAAAAGTTCCATCCATCCAAATGCTATTCTACACAATAAAGCAGTCGACGCCTGCCAGATTTAATTTCTTATGCTCACACAACGCAATGTTTTGCAGAGTATCCCATGTTTATGTCACGCACTTTAGTCAAATCTGAGCGTTTAACCAAACGCGCTTCACGATTGATGAACTGGATATTAGCTTGGAAATTGGTAAATCGACGAAACACATTTTCTTATGTGAAAATTACTTAACAATCATGTATACTGCACTAAGACCATTGAAATGTGGGAAAACGTCATTTTATAGAAGCTATTAAATTCGACTCATCGCCTAAAAATAACATCCTGTGCATGGATGGATAAATGCTCAGAGCGATTGACTATTCGCGCAGATTGGATTAAAAATGCGTCATGGCCGGATAACACTGTTTCAACGTTGATTCGTTGCAGATTTTATCAAATTTAGATTGAATAAGCGGCGATATGACGGAGTGTCACAGATGAAACTTTTAATATGAGCATGTTGAAAGCGAATCTACTGTTTCACCCACCGTAGTCAACTAAACTTGTACAAGTTGTAAAATAGCTTATCAGGATTAAGCAAAACTTCCAATCTGTGTCTCCGCCCGTATAGCTGTGGTTTGGAAAATGGATTCTTTTCGCTGTCTCAAAATCAGTTAGATATCCATTTAATTTCAAGTTGCCACTTACCTGTTTCTTGGGTGAAGAAATCTTTCATTGATTTCTGTTTATTTGCGAGATTGGTAACTTTGCTTCCACTTTGCCCTCTTCATGGTTCCAATGCTGGTCATGTGGTCCACTCATTCAGAAAGTTGCCCGAACAATTTCATTCAATGATACCAATTGGTTACTTGCCAAAGGCGCGAGTCCATAACAAAGAACCGCAAGTGTTTTTGCCAAGACGTTTGCAGTTGATCACGGCAAGTTTGGATGTTCATTTTCGATTTAATTCACAGATTTGTATTTTTTATGACATCTAATGCTTGCAGCAGTAAAGATGACCGGCGCAGCATTCAAAGTAAGCGGCAATTTGCACCGGGCGCCGGTTTCTAATGAAAAGCCTGCAGACTGTCAGGCCTTCAAATTCCACACCCTGTATGGAGACTAGGATCTGCCACTTGCAAAATTAATTGATGATAACCACTTGAAGGTGATAGATTGAGGATCAGGCGAGATTTGGAATGTTTTACTCCCATCTGGTGTGTCCAGGCAGAATTGCCGCTAAGAACTCCTTCTGCAAGTTGCCATTATCAAGGAGTGTATTATTTCATTATTGTGTCTCTGCCAGGAGGTAATTAGTATTCACCAGCTTTTGTTGGGTTCTTTGTTTGTCAATTAGCGGAATATGCGGAATATGTTGATAGCTGGGGCGGAAAGTAACTAATAACATTAACTCGCGTTGTTGTAATTGAGTAGCTTTTTTGTGTGTTTGTACTTTTTTGAGTAGCTTTTAAATTTGATAATTTTACTTTTACTCAAGTACATTTTTTTCAGGATGTATTTTATTTCGCTGTATTAAAGTAATATTCCTTACTGAATAAAAAAATTAAAAAGGGGGAAAAAACAGATCCAAACTTTCCACAATCACTTGCAACTGGCCAGTTGATTGGCTTGCGTGCACCACATGACTATATTGAGCACAATATTCGCGAATAGACCAGTTCAGCTTAAGTGAGATTTGGGTAGCGTGCATGTTCTTTTCAGGCTTTGTATGGCAGAAGATGCACAAATCAAATTGTAAAAAGGGGAATATTAAGTTTTTGTCTCTTTCCTCATGGTAAAAGGCAGCGAACAGCATGTATTCGAGCTATAAACGGGAATAATTTTGTCTCTAAGGAACATTCTAGGGTGTGCAGCGTACATTTTGTGTTCGGATGGGCCCGATTTATTTATTTATTTATTTATCGGCCCCTGACGAGGAAAGAATTCTGTATTGAACCTCCACCAATATCGAATGAAATTAGTACTTCAGTGCTAAAGCCTTAGATGCGTGAATCCCAGCTACATCAGTATGCCTTAGTTTTGCCATCTGTGACAATGGGGGTGCCACTAAAAGTCGGAAACATGATTTAGGAATCATTTGGGAAGCATTTGAAAAACTGATGAATGTTGCTCTTGCAAATTTCCTTGCAAAAATGGTATGAAGACGAGCTTTCTGTAACTTTGTATCCAAAGACTGTCTGCTTCCCAAATGGATCCTAAATGCTTTCGAGATGCTTCCAACTTTAGGTGTGTTGAGTATGCAGAACTTTATGATGCATTCCAAGCATTTGTATGTTGAACGATATGTAAGCTGGAGTTGCTACCTAACGGAGGCTAACGGTCAAAGGGGGTGACTTGCTGCAGCACCGAAATCGAGGAAAGGGTAGATTATGTGCCAAATTGTCATTTAATTTAATGCGGCACTCACTTCATAACCTAATTACTTGCTCGGCAAGCTAACGGAGTACAACATACAGTTGCTAACTGATTGGCTTGGCTCCCCTGGCTGTCTTGCTTTTCAAGCCTCGCTTGATACGGCTATAAATTATTGCAAGATGCGGGCCGCTTCCCTGTTTTTGTGACTCCACATTACATCCTACATTTTCTGTTGCATTGCACTGCATTACAAAGGCGTTCCTTAAACTTTCTGGCTTGAGATTCCGATCCTCTTTTCATTTTTACAATGCACAGTAAAGAGAGATCATATTTTTCTTTTTACCCCCAGCACTCCACCCTTTCAGGTATGAAAATACACAGTACTCAGTCCTTTTAAGTAAATTATAAATTAAGTACTTTTTACTTTTGCTTGACTGTAGGTTTATAGACTATTACTTTTTACTTGTACTTAAGTGAAATTTCATCAAAGTAACTGTACTTGTACTTGGGTAGAACTTAATAAAGTCAGTACTCTTTCCACTCCTGGTCAGTGAAATATGTTCTGGATCGATGTGAGTGATATTTTATATGTCAGATGGGCCAGGTCACACGGTAACAGAGTTACAAAATTGGTGTATTATGTATCATAGCTCCAAAACTAAGTAAGAGAGTTACAATTGGCTTTGTGTAGGTCTTCCCTAGTACTTCAAAAACAAAATAGCCAATTTTGTTCATTTGGTTTATTTTGGGTGAAAATGGCAAAAAACTGATCAGTTACGGAGAACAGAAGGATTCATGGCAAGAAGTTCACTTCATTATCAAAATGTAGATGAAAATGAGTTCTTTCAAGTGACCTAGTTTCAATGACCAATGAGCTATCCCACATGGCATTATGTGTGATCAAAGATTGACCAAAATTAGGTTTTTCAAGTTTTCAGATCTTCCTGTAATTATAAAACAAATCCTAATGCATGCAAATCATGATTATTTTTATTGTTCTGTATCCTAGCCATAAATCTGATCACAGCTCAGTGATCAAACTTACATATTTCCAAAGATATATGGGTCCAAACACGGTATTCAAAATCTCTCTGACGGGACATTTTAGAGACAATATGACAGATTAGTGGTGCTAAATGATCCACAATGTTACGTTTAAATTCATTTTTGCTTTAATTGGACCATAAGGGCTTATTCAAGACAAGGAGCTACTTTATATGTAAATAAATGTTGGAATGATAATCGGTTAAAGTTCAATCTCTGACAGGACTTTTTTGGCCCCTAGTATTTTAGGCTAAAACTCCAACTAAAATTTCTCTTTGGAATTTCATTTAATCTGTACCTTTGCAATTAATATTGCAAGGTATAAGTCTTAAAGTAATTAAGGCATAAGTAGACCATTTTTTTGTACTTTCTTTAGCAGCATGGGCTGTTGAGTGTAAAAAGTCATTATCTCTGACGGGACACTTTTGACCACTATATAAAAATTTGACAACAGAGGTAAAAAAAAAAAGACTTTTGTATCTGAAGAAATTTATTTTCAAGATAACTTTAAAATAACATTCTGCACTTTACAAACATCACCGGATGCATTGTGTTGAGAATCTTAACACTAATTATAGTGACACATCGATAAGGCACAATATAATTTTTTAAGCAATTCATAATCCATTACTGCTACCTGTAGTCAGTAATAGTAAACATTGTCCATGATACACATTCTATTGTTCATATAAAAAATTTAGTTTTTTAGTTTTAGTTTAAAGACATGTGTCTCACCCTCCTTGTTCTCTGTCCACCACCTGCCACTGCATATGACATGTTGCAACAGACATTGTAAAAACAAAAAGACAATGGACTGCAAGTCACAAGACATCTTGTGAGCAAATCATGCACATCCACATGTCAAACAGCAGGTAATGGAGTGAGGTGTGAAACACAACTCATTGAGGCCTGACAACACATGCCAACACCTGAACACTGAAAGGCAACATAGCTAATCATCATTAAAAGTGCCCAATACTAATATGGATACACTAAAAAAGAAATGTAACACAACAGAACAGTCAAAAGTAACTTAATTGAAGAACAAAACCTAGTCAATCAGATTTGTCAGAAAATGTCCCGTCAGAGATAATAATAGAATTGTGGCAATATTTTCCCTGTAAATGATTTAAATTCTATAACTTGTAGTTATAATTATTACATATCATTAGTAAAAAGAAGAGTACAAGTTTTATTGATATAACTTAACAGTTGTGGAAAATATGAAAACTTTTCAAAGTCAAATATCTCTGACGGGACACACCACCCACAGTACTAAATATTTTTTCCACAATATAAGTATTGGGTGGCAGTTTTCTATGTTAAACTATTATTTTTCATTAGTTTAACATATTTGAATAATAAAAATATGAAAAAATAACCTAATTTCTGGCCTAGGCCAATGTTACAATGTGTCCCGTCAGAGAAGCAGTTTTTTTCCCTTTATGTTTCCCAGTGTCTCACAGAAAAAAGTGCTGGGTGTATATCAATGAAACTTATGTTAACTGAAAATTCAGGTTGTTTTCTACAATGATATAAGAATTCTAAGTTTCAATGAAACAAAAAAAATTCTGACACCCAGGGCACCATTACTGTGTTTTAACCCATATATTTCTGAAGTTGGCTGCCAACAAAATCACAATCACATATTTTCAAAGATTGACTTCATGGTGCGAGACCACAAATACACATGGCAGTATTATAATTAATGTTTTCAACAGAGCTGATATGTGGCTTTCAACCCTAAAATTTTCGTTCATCTACCTGCATCACATACAAAGTCATGAGGACTCAAAAATGGCGGAAAAAATGAAGCTTTCAAATTTCGGCTTGCACCCGTGTACTTCTCAGTAACTCACATTTTTTGCATGATCCAAGAAAAATTTGGCATGGGTTCATTAAATATGTTGTTGTCACTGTGCTAAAAATTTCAGCTGATTTGGAAGAGGTCACGTGGGAACTTTTCTCAGAATATGTTGATTTTATGTGGAATGACCCTTATAAATTGTACATTTACTGTCTTTTAGTGGAAATTGGTTGCAAAAATTAGCTATCGGAAGTAAGTATACAACATGTAAGAATGTTTATGATGGGTTCTGTGATTTATAGCGTAAATGAATGTTATTTTTCCATGCGGTTTTTTGGTGATCATGTTCGACTTGCCGAAGATTGCTTGGCCACTTCAGACTTCATTGTGCTGGCCAGAAATCGTAGAACAAGCTTCGTAAAACTGTTAAATTACCATGTTCACAATTGTTTGCAAACCTGAAACTTGGTTCCAGTCTCGGGGTGCCTTAAACCGTGCTACTCGTCTCGGAATTGGTGTCAAGCCAACAGTAATTTGCAGCCTATGCATTGTATAGATTGTGCATTATACATCGTCGTCAGGCTCGATTGGTACAGGCATGTCTAGCAATTCAGGGATATGCCAAAATTAATGGCATCAACTCGTCTGTGGACTGTACAAAATGCATCCCACCCACGCACTCAACAGAGCAGTACAGTGAGCAAGAAATCGGTCCTCAAATGCATGCTATTTTGGTGAATACATTGCTATAAATGGCAAAAAACTAACCTCTGAATAATCAGCACTTCTTCAACGAATACACAGCGCGATCTTCCCTAATCATTTTGCTCCACTAAGTGCAAATAATGAGTTTTTTCTGTTCAATTAGCTACTCGCGAACAACGGTAAACAACTATGGTGTTTCTTCTCCGATCACACTGAGCCTCATTTTTAAACTGGAAGTGCGCAGGGGAGGGGAATGTGAATTCCGTCCATGGTCTTGAGAGTGCAACTGATGCTGAGTGGGAAGAGAAACAAAGTATCAATAAAATTTAAAATATGCGTAGATTGAATGTTAGATTTATGAAATGGTATTTTGAAGTTGTTATTGAGTATTTACACATTATCAGATATTTTCACATTTGTTGTCTGTTGCTTAAAGCCAGTTCATTACACTCGTCTGAGAGAACGGAAATGTGTTGTTCGTCTGAAACCCTCTTCTTTCTTGCTGGAGCAACTAATGTCTCACAAGGTTTCCTCCAGGATTTTTTGAAACTGTGGCGGAGGTCTTCTGCGCTGGGTCAAAACTCAGCATTATCAGGTGTGGCCAGTTTTCATTAATCAGCACATAGGCAATGTAATAATTGAAGTTTATGTGCATGGAGGTCTATCAGTTTCACGTGCGTGACAGTGGATGTCGCATATAATATGAAAACCGATTATGACTCTGGACTCCGGAATTGAAATTAAATAATCATGAAGATACAATTAGGTAGAGCAGGATGTGCTCACAGCAAACACAGAAATTAACATCGTAGTTTATCGTTTTGCAAAGTGAACAAAATATTTTTTCTCCAATCGTTGCACACATTGCATTAAGCGCATTGTGTTTTACTGCTGATGGCTAATTTTTATTCATTGGAAAATGTGTTCATCAAGCAAAATGATTGACAACAGGTCAAGAATTATTAGCGCTCATTTTACTTTAACAAGGAGAATTGGCAACACCTAATTGTCCTTGGGATTTTTGGAGTTTATGTAAAGTCATTTTACATAGGCGTGGCGGCTTTTATTTTGGCGTGGCGGTGCGCCACGATCAAATACATGGAGCGGAAACCCTGTCTCATTAAGAGTGCCAATGAACAAACATCAGTAAAGTTAACAGTTAATTAAGACAAATCTGGCGAACGTCACTCATGGTTAATTGCACCAAATCTCGTCAATAATGGCTATAGCTAAAATTCCATTTTCAGGACGAAATACCTGTCATCTACTCAGGATTTGAGGTAAAAGGATAAGAAGCAGTGGCAAACCGGAAGTTGTTAAGCATACTCGGCGCATTTCAGAATGCACTCAGCGCAATCTTGTGCAACTAGCCAATTACTTATGGGCTTAGTTTGATGGACCTTATAGGCTATGCCGCTGGCAATAGACATAAGCATGTACAAGCAATGAATAAAGCGTATCCTGTCAGGAGATTTTCTAGCAAGTGTTAGCCTAGACTTATTCCACAGTATCTTGCGTTCATAACGACCTTTCAGTAACTTGGAAAGCTTTGTGCTGCGAAAACCAGAAGTGCTTATTGAGAAGTGCGGCATGACTGTGAGCATTCGGCATTGATTCAGCAAAACGAAAGAGCGCAAATGAGTTATTACAACAATGTTTAGTTTGTGTTGGTGATTTGCATCCAGTAGTCACTTATCAGGCGTAGTTGGGATTATTCTGTGCTTACTGATTTTTTTGTTTTTTGTTTTTTTTTGGTCTATGAATTTGCACGCGTAAATTAACCGCCAGTCAAACTTTTGAAGCGTATTTTACCCGAACTCTGGGGTTAACAGACAATCTCTCTATAGATGTAGTTCTCACTTCCTGGTCTAAGGAGGATTGTGTGCCTTTCGAGCCGTCAGAGGAGGCATATGCTCAGATAAGGAGCATCACTGATCACTGGTAACCTTTATAATTCGCCTTTGTGTGTTATATGCATGAGCAGAACACCACTGGCACTGCATCATTAAGAGCTTTAAGTTGGCTGCCATCCGGAAGGAGCAAGGGTGTCAGCACATCAAAGCTGGCGTTGTTCTGAAGTGACACTGCCCTGGCTGCACAGAAGTCTCTAATCCCCTTGCGAACATCCTGCTGAAAGAATTAACTTGGCTGTGTCTGCAGGTGCTGGGCGATGCTAGTTATAGAATTTAGAACAATGTTTGTATCAAGCCTTTTTTTACAGCATATCCACCTGGAGTTTTCCTGCTGCCATTGTTTTGCTGCAATGGTTCAGGCATTGATTTATGGAGGACCAAAAATGACTTATGTATGTATAAATAAATAAATAAATAAATAAATTAATACATTAATACATAAATAAATAAATAATCGCTGAAATTAATATATAAATAAATAAATGCAAAAATAAATGCTTAAATAAATGAATAAAAAATTATATTTAAACATGACATAAATGAATTAATGCTTTAAATTTATTTCTACATTTTTACATTTATTTATGTATTTCTGTGTCCGTATGCTACTTAAGTGGGAGATCCTACCCTCAGTGTGAAGCTAGATTGGTCAATAAGGAGAGCCAGACAGAAGCAAACGATCCTTTGTGAATCTTCCCTGTAAAGTGAATTGAGTGTATAAAGCTGCTTTGACACCGGACGCGAAATGAATTTTTAGCACGACAGATTACATTCAAAGTCAATGCAAAGACGTATTTGCGTCTTTGCATTGACTTTGAATGATCTGTCGTGCGAAAAAAATCATTTCGCGTCCAGTGTGAAAGCGGCTTTAGTCACACGATGTTTGCGATCTAGCTCGGGTATAATGGCTTCGACTGGAAGGCTGTTGGCTGAGCAGCTGTGGGATGTGGCTGACCAGCTCGAAAAACTAGCTGCTAAATGCAGGAATTGCACCGACCTGTGCTTGGAAGATAAATATAGCTAGAGTTAAACCGCGAGCATTTACGATATACTCTATGTAACTGTCACCTTGTTAGGCTAGTGAACTAGCTAGCTAAGCAAGTGAACTAACGTTAGCGAGCCAGCTAGCGAGTAGTTATATTTGGTATAACATAAATGCTCGCGGTTCAACTGTAGCTAAGTGAGATCGCGAAATAATAGATTATTTTTATTCATTTATTTTCTATTGACTTCCGTGCACCAAACTGTTGGTTAGCTAGGCTAGCGAACTTGCTAGCTAAGCAAGCGAACTAACAGCTGGCTAGTCTCGCTCAGGACAGAAATAAAAGCTGTTTTAGTTGGCGCTCGCCATAATGACCAGGAGCACTTTCGTTGTGTTGATATCTAAATGCAGCGCTTCTCTCTCTTGCATTTGCCCCTTCTGTGGTTTGCGTATTTTTGGTTTGCATCATTTCTGCTTCTGCAGCGCGCATCTCCAATAGGAGATGTTTTTGGCCGTTGCAGCGCGTTTTCTCCTGTAGGCCACTGCAGTGCGATTCTTGACTGCGGCTGAAATGCTATATTTATCTTCCAGTCACAGGTCGGTGCAATTCCTGCATTTAGCTGCTAGTAACCCGTGTCAATTGCACAAGTTTCAGCCAACAGTTAGCTCACTGGTTTGGTAGCATCAACTTTCTTGTTCAGGAGTCAGCACGTTGGCATGCAAGGAAGAAGTAGTAGACCTGAGTCGATCACACTCCTCTAACCAATCCAGATTCTGACTGAAGCTAGGACCTCCCTCCTAATTAGCATATGGACACAGAAATACATAAATAAATAAATGCAGAAATGTAGAAATACATTTAAAGCATTTACTCATTTATGTCATGTTTAAATATAAATTTTCATTTCGTCATTTCAGCATTTTTTAAATTTATTTCCATATTTATTTCAGCATTTATTCATGCATATATAAATTTATTTATTTATTTTAACATTTTTTTTCTGCATTTATTTGTTAATTTCAAGAATTATTCATTCATTTTTGTGTTTATTCCTATATTTATTTATTTATTTATTTATTTATACTTTAGTCTTTTTTGGTCCTCCATATTGATTGGGCGCGTCCTTGATTTTAAATTGAGGGCATGAACATTCGAAAAGGAGAGTGTACATGGGTTTCTTGCATTTGGGCTGATTTTTAACTGTGGTTTCGTGGGTCTGTCGTGATGTGATGGGTTTGTAGTGATGCGATCTTTAGCACATCAACACTGAACTTGTGACAAACTTTTTTTTTTTGTCCTATGGCGCCTAAACGGCCGTTGTGGTTAATGTATTGCCATTTGTGGTGACTCACTCACTCATGGATTGTTCGCGAGAAGGCTTATTGGGGATGTTTAGTGGGACACGTGGAATAAGCACCGTGGGTCTGCGTGGTTCATGCATGTTCTGTTTTGAAAGTTTGATAAGTCCCTTTGCAGCAGTGGTGACATGTTCCTGTCCCTTACGTGATGTGAGCGACGCTATTTTGCTGCGTCTTGTACGCGACTTCATGTTCCACTGAACGCGGAACGTCAGCGCAGCGTCCTGCCGGTTGATACAATCGACTTGATCAGATTTCGCATATTTCGTCATTTTTACCAGCATATTTGTGTAACGACCTTAAATGCTTTCTGTTATTTTTTTCTGCTTTAATTGCATTTCATGTCATTTCTGTCTTTGTTGTGCTGTAGAACCTACTACAATTCAGCTGTGAACACCATAGATAAAAAAAAAAAAAAAAACTGCCCGTGTTTTAGTTAAAACAAAATCACAACTTTGATATAAAATTCGTTTATAACTTACTCTTCAAAGATTTGTGGCTGGTTTCTTTTAGTTAAAAGCGTATTCCCCTTGATAGTTACTTCCTGCCTGGCATGATCTGGTGTGCGATTCCCATTAGCTCAAATACTAACGTAGTTGGATCCAATAAATGTATATGGTCGAACCTATAGGAAACGTATCCCTGCTATATTCAGATCAGCGTGACTGCAGCTCGCCAGTGGCAGAAATGGACTCGGCGCGTATTTTCGGTGGAGCAGCGCGGAGAGCCGCTTCTGGGACGCTGCCGAGACGTGCCGTGGCGCGGCTGGTGGAATCACAACCATTGTCTAGAATGGCCGCGGATCAACTCCGGCAACCGCGTCGCGGCAGTAATGCGGCCAAGACGCTCCCGGTGGAATCAAGCCTTGAGTGTGTGTGTGTGTGTTTTTTTTTTTTTTTTTTTTCTTTTGAACGTTTTGCGTGTCCAGTATGGCATTTTCAGCTGCCCTGGGAGCACAGAGTATTCTGCTTATGCAGCAGATTACTGCTCTGGCCCTCCAGTCGCCCACTGGGATTTAAGTCAAGTCCATACAACGCCTCCCAATTCATCCTCCTGCTCTGACATCACAGCAAAGGCTGTAAAGCAGCTCTTGTTACAGAGGTTTTCATGTGTAGGCCGGGTACGTGTGTACATATGTGTGTGGACTCATTCTTCTTGAATGCTGGTAAATTTTTTGTCATAGGCTACTGTTTGTCTGAGTACTAAATGCTAGAGCTGAGGGAGCCAGATATGCCGTGCTTCTGATCTTGAATTTAGATTTTTATTTCTTTCATAATTCTTCCGTTCCTTGAGACAGTTGATGGAAAAGTGTTGGTAGCTGGATTCCCGAGGACCGGAGTAGCCCTAGTTTGGTTTAACCATAACCGGGGCGCTACGTGCTTCTGATGGCATCGAACGTATTGTGCTGTTACTTGGGACTTCAGCTACCTGAAGTGAGCTTTGAGTGGGAACAGCTGCTGCTGGCTCGGGGTTTGAGTTGCGTGTGTTTGTGTTTATGACCTCCTTTTCGGCCGAGCCATGCCACACATATACCATTCTCAGGAACATTCTCATCCCCTGGCTTCCCACTTTACAGGGAAACCAGATTGGCTAGGAGTAGGCCTGGCTGTAATTGAACTGCTTAATCTGGAGAGGGCTTTCCAGTGGTGATCTGTTCCCTCTGCATCGAGATGAATCTGGCTTGCAAGCAGATAGAGCTGCTCTGTTTTAATCAAGGCATCCTACTGCAGAGTCCAGACCAGGGTTCCCACTGGCCCTCCTCATTTCCGTCATTGACGAAAGCTATTCATCGGTGACGAGGAGGAAATCGCCTGCGGTAGTCACAGTGGCGAATGTATTTGGGTCATTCCATGTCAGATCATCATTGGGGTCTCGCCACCACCTTCTCAATTTTGCAAATTTTTTGTATGCAGCTGTATAAATATATATTGCTGACAAATCTGAAATTTCAGCTCATTCGGACCAAAAATTAATTTTTGGTAAATTATTTTCTAAGGGTACTGTCCGTCAGTTTTTTTGTCTATTGACATTTTTCTTGTATTTAACATGGCATAACTTTTTTATTATTACACCTATAGCTTTGAAACTTTGCATCTAAGCTAATGTTATACTGCTTAATCAGAAAGTGCAGTCCATTTTACTTTATCTTTCTTGGTTGTGGAGCTATGAGGACACCAAAAGTGCCTTTTATTCAGGCAGTTCCGTGTTTAGGTCCGCAAAGCACCCCAATATAAACCCTAGCATAGGCTCTCTGGAATTTTTTCCATTCACTTGTGTCTGCTGAATATAAATCAGGCTGAATTCACCACAAATTCATCACCAACTGCAGTCAGTTCCTTGCCAAATGTGAAAAAAAAATAATGCTAAAATGCCACCTGTTCAAATCCCCGTATCTCCAGGGGCACACCTTGGATTTTCTTTTCTTTTTTTTTTTTTAACTGATTCCTCTATTATATTAGAAGGACCACTGCAAAAATTGTTGATGTGTTTTGACCAATATAAATTGTGCAGGTGTCTGAACAGGGGTGGGGTAATCTTGAGAATCGCGTGGCAGCTGAAGCTCAATCATCCCGTCATGATGAACTAGAAAAACAAGGTGTGTAAATTTCTATATGAGTCCCTAGTTTTGTGAACGTGATTGATATGAGCGGATCATAAATTATACAGTTTACCTACTGTGTGCATCACAAGCGACACCAAACTATATTAGCATTAGATTTGGTAACGAAACCTGCTGCCAAAGTAGCACTGGTTCCTCTATGATTCGTTTCTATCAGACTAATCGCAAAGCAGATTTTAGCACCTCGTTGGTGCTCCAAAACGGATGTTACTGGCAAAAGACACTAGCAAGTACGCGAGCAAAATGAATTCAGCGTGGTTGTATCATTTCTGTGCTCTGGCGTCTCAAGAAAAAGGATATGCATGATGGTGAACTTATGTTGAGTGATTGGAATAAATTACTGATGTTAACATTTGATCGTCTGTCCTTTCTGTCTTTTTCAGTGGGTATGAGACCCAGCTTCGATGCCTCATGTTCACTTACCTACTGACACACCAAGCACATCTTTACACGTCATATTTTGGTTTGATTAGTCTTCGACTTAACAATCGCTTGGTTTGTTGCCATGTTTTCAACCACGGTATGACTGGCGATTTCTGAGCTAATGTTATGCAAAAGATGATACTTCCAAGTTTGCTTTAATGGCTCAAGACAGTGCTATACAATATCTAGTTCATCATCAATAATCAAAATTTCGTATTGGCAACTAACCATCCTACGTGGCTGGGTTGGTTGTCTGTGAACTTATCGCTGTAAAAATATGTTTAGGCCAGTGTGACAGTTGGCCAGTAAGGTAGTTTGCTGTAGCCTAACTCAACAGTTCTCAAACTCGGTCCTGGGGTGAACGCTGTGTGTGATGGTTTTTGCTCCAACCAGAATTGCTATCGCAGAATTTTAACGAGCTGCAAGCAATAATTTTTCTAAATGAGTGGCTTGTAATGTTAGAGGGACGTTTCACTCTTTTAAACTCCATTATGACTGAAATGGCTATCCATTCAATGATTTTTTTAAAAGCTCAGTGCAAGAAGAAGCAAAGTGTTTGTAAAAATTGACTACACCTTATGACCTAATAGGCGCCAAGCTTTTGGCCAATAACAATACGTCTTAATTGGCTAGGCGTGGTGGTGTGATTATCCATGCTTGAGCCAAACAATTTTGATGTTTCGCCAATTATATATTAGTGTTCGTCTGACTTATGTAAATCCCGTGGTGCTCGCTACTGCTAGGGGGGTTTGGGTTTACCAGCTTAGCATCACATGGTGGTTTCGGACAGTGCAGTAACCAGAAAGCACTCCTTGGGAGAGGTGGATGAGGGTGCCAGTATTTGAGACTAGGTAGTTGTTGGCATCAGAATTAGTGGTAATCTGAAATGTTTAACATTTTGAAACCCCAAACATTTGAGATTTAAATTAAGGATTCCAACAAATTGTGCACAAAACATTGAGCTCACCCAAAGTTCAATTTAGGATCAGTTGATTGAAATCTTTGAAGTTAAACATTTTAAATAAATATTTGACAATTCCACTAATTCTGATTCCAATATCACAAAATTTTGCGATCATCCCTAGCCCAATTTGGCTTTTTTTGTGAGGCCTCTCTGTTGCCCTTAACCCTTTAGAGGGACCCTGAGAACACTCCAGAAGAAACGGCAAAAAATGAAGCACTACCCACGTAACAGTATAGTCATGCTGCATATCAAATTAAACAGAAGAACCTCAGCTACAAGAATATATAAGCTATTTTACATGCAATTCCGACACTAACGTAAGGAATTGCCAAACACCAAAATCCCTACAGCGCCGCCTAGTTAACCCACTCGCCACAATTTCGATGCTTTCGCTCTTCTGCTTTATGCTACATGCACAACCAATAGCTCAAATGAAACCAGAGACTCCACAGATTCCAATGATAAGCCCCCTTTACTCTACTTCAAAGCATCTGCAAGATATCAGCTAAAGAAGAGCGACAACAGAAACGGAAACTTTAAAAAAAGGGTATTTACACATCTGAACAAATCTCATAAGTGTCCCCTTCATTTTGAGACCAAAATTATTCAAATAGACATTATGGTTGCAGAGATATGCCCTTTTCAATTTGGATATGCAGTTTTTGGTCTAAAAAACAGGCTAGGGTTTAAAGGGTTAAAGGGTGCGTGCCTTTTTAATTTTTGGATGCCCAAAATGGCTGTATTGATAAAAATGTTAAGAAAAAAATAAATAAGGGGTTTAAAGGGATTTCTATTGCCAGTCTTTTGAATAAATCTCATGCCATGCTAAATGTTCAAGAGGTTTTAATTCCGCTTTTATGGTGGGCAGGGAGCCATTATTTGAGGCTGGGCTTGAGTGGACCCAAAATTATATCGGAAGTATAATGGTGAGACCTGTTTTTACATGAATATTTGAGTTTCAACCTTTCAGTCCATGAGTGACTAATAAAAATTGACGAGTATGATAAAGTGAAGAATATTTTTTTGACTTTATTTCTCGAGGGAGAAAGTGAAGAATATTTTTCGAAACCCCGGGGGAACCTTGCCAGACCCGCCACTGTCTTTTAATGGTTTTCTGTTGCTTAAATGAATTGGATCAGAGTGCCATGACGGTAGATGCTGGTAGGCCCTTCTGGTGCAGCTTGAGTACCCAGTGTTTCCCCTACCATTGTTTTGGAGGCCCCCCCACCCTGAAATTCAATTTTTTTGAACCATTTTAAAAACTTTAAGTACAAAAATCTTGTATTGTATCTTGGTTTGCAATGAGGCCGTCCCCATTGTGGAAATACGCATCAAAACAGAAATGGATGCGAATGTACTAATCTGTCTGCCGCGGGTGCTGAAATATGAACAAATTGCAAAGAAGTAGCGTGCTTGCATCCACAATTCCTGGTTTATCGTCTGACCGCTTCAGAGGCGCACTGTCAGGAGAGACAGACTAAATGTTTGAATACAGAAGCAGAAAAATATATTTTGTGGTCTATTTTTAGGTTGCCGGCCGTAGGCCAGTAACCTATTGTCGTCACTTTGTGTCCGGCGGCGGCATCGGCGTCGTCCGTTTAAAGCCGTATCTCTAAAAAGGTCTGATGAAATTTTTTTTAATTTGGGGATGTGATCAAATCGGTCATCAAGTTAATGCCCGAGCAAAAATTTTTTTGATTGAATCGTTCGTTTAGACTTGGCGGCCATTTTTATGTCGAAAATGGCCATTTTTGGCACTTAGGTGCAATTTTCTCAAAAACTGTGGGTGAATTTTTTTTTTTATTGCAGAAATGGAATCAGTATCATGACCTGCTTCAACGGTGTAAAAGGCGTTTTGATTGAATCGCTCCTTCATAGCGGCATCTAGGCAATGTATCTGGACTTCATCATTTTTCGGGGTGTTTTGTGCTATAACTGTCTTAATATAGCATTTAGAGCTTAGGTAGGTAAGAGGCATACCTGGGTAATCGGGTATGCCGAACGTTGTGAGTCAGTCACTTTTGACCTTGGGCCTCAAGGTCAAAAGGCAAAAATGTGCTATAACTCTCTCAATATAGCATTTAGAGCTTAGGTATGTATGAGGCACTTATAGGGAATTGGGTATGCCGAACTGTGTGAGTCAGTCACATTTGACCTTGGGCCTCAAGGTCAAGGTCAAATGGCAAAAATGTGCCGCTTAGGTATGTATGAGGCACCTACAGGGAATCAGGTATGCCGAACGTTGTGAGTCAGTCACATTTGACCTTGGGCCTCAAGGTCAAGGCCAAACGGTAAAAATGTGCTGTAGCCTGCTTAATATTACATGTAGAGCCTAGATATGTTTGAGGCACTTAAAGGAAATCATGTATGCCAAACATTCTCGGTTGTTCGAATTTCACCTTGAGCCTCAAGGTGAAGGTCAAATGGCAAAAATGTGTGATAACAGCTTAATGTGGCATTTAGAGCTTAGGCATGTGTGAGGCACCTATAGGGAATCATGCAAGCCAGACATTCTCGGCAAGTTGAATATGACATTGGGTGTCAAGATCAAATTGCAAAAATTGCTGTAACTTGCTGAATATGGCAATTAGAGCTCAGGTATGTTTGGGGCATCTATAGGAAACCATGTATGCTGAACATTCTTAGGCAGTCAGTCAAATTTGATGTTGGGCCTCAAGGTCAAGGTTATAAGACAAAAATGGCCCATAATTGTTTAATATTGTTTCTAGAGCTTAGGTATGTATTGGGTACTAATGGCAAATCATGTATGCTGGTTGTTTTCGACATATTGGATTTGACCTTGGGCAACAAAGTCCAGGTAATGATAAAACGGCCTAAAAGTCCTTTAATGTTGGCTTTAGATCTTCGGTATATATTGGGTAGTAATGACAAATCATGTATGCTGATCAAACACACCATATTGGATTTGACTTTGTCAAGGTCATGTGACAAAATCAATCTATTTATTTCCTCGTTTAATAATGTCTTTAGAAATTAGTATGCATGAGGCACTAACCTATATATAATTAAAATTTTCACAGGCATTGTAACTGCATGGTCGACCTTTTTTCACGATCAATTGCGGCAATGAAAACTGGTCAAAACCCATTTTTGGATGTTTGTTCCTATTAGCGTCATGGAATAGAAAGAATAATACTAATTAGACCCACTCGGTGGCAGTGTTGTGTAAAAAAAAAAAAAAAAAATCATTGTCTGAAAGCAGAGCAAGAACCAGAAGTGAATTGAGAAGATGGCGCACTTCACAAATTGACAGCAGACGACAGTGAAAGTTCAGGTTAGAAAAAAATCTAATTGGATTTCCTGATGTAGACTTCTTGAAGATTATATTCTTGCTGAATGGCAGAAACGTCGCTGTCTGTCACTCATGAAAAAGTGTGACTGCTCAGTTGAGTTGCCCGATAATGGTAACTAAAACCCCTTTCTCACTGAGCTGCGTTGGCCCGCGGAAGTGTGCGGATGAAACAGTTCTCTTCTTTCGCAGAGAAGAATTGATTCGAAGAACCGTGAATTGATTCGCAGTGGTACGGGAGCATTTGCCATCACCGCCGAAATTCGCGAAAAAATTAAACAGGTTTAATTTTTTCGCGGATGTCCGAGCTGGAGCTTTTTAACGGCAATATCGTGTAGACAATGTGTTGCTTTCGCAAGAATTCGTGTTGGCTTGCTGTTGAATCCGCGGACTGATGCTAGTTACTTTTCTCCTGTTGGAGCTGTATTCTAAAGGGTCTGGCCAAGCGGTCACGTCACTACAATTTTGATGTTCATTGGGCTATAACTTTTAACCAGATAACTTATATAAACTTGAAATATGTGTTTCTAAAGGTTTTGTTAAGTACTTTAGCATGGTGTACTCAATGGATTGTTAGAATAATTTTAAAATGTGAAATTGTGCTCGGTTACTACACTACCAAAAGAGGACATCAGATTTGACAAAATGTGTACACAAAGATGCATAACATACTGTTCTCATTACAAATTGGAGTCAACCTGGTTTCAATATTGCAATAAACCTATTATACTATGTTCTTAGCAAAAATTGTAACAAAATATGGAATTTCTTAGATTTAATAGGGAAAATAATATGGTTATGTCATTACAAGCTGTATTGGTTACGTCACTACAGAACTAGATGTTCATGAGAAAAAGTAAGGGTTACTTCAAGGAAAGAACTAAAATAGGTAACATAACGTAACATAATGTTTATTATAAAAGAAACATTCTATCACAGATATACATTATTATTAAGTCAGTAATGACAGCAATCTATATGGTCATAATGCAACATCTTTTTAAGAGTTAAAAAAACTCATTTTTAATTTGAATTTGGCAAAAATGGTTACAGGTGCTGAAAAATATGAATAGTAAAAGGTATTAAATGTAGAAACAAGTAAATTTTATGTCGTTTTAAATATTTTATTGTTGAGATGAAAATAATGTGAAAAATAGATTTCCGAGTGTGTCTGTAGTTTTCAAACTTCATGCACTTTAAATGGCTGTAATTTTTTTTTCACATCTTGTATTGAAAAAACAAAGTTGGTTCCATAAACTAGACAGATTAAGCTACAAGATCAGCCCATTCACTATGTGTTAAAAAGAAATATAATTCTCATCACACGTTTGCTTTCGCTTGGCCAGACCCTAAAGCTAATTTACACTCTAGACTGGAAATCCATTTATGGTAAGGGGCGTGACATTTCTGACACGCGTAAGGCGGTGGTGAGTGATCAAATTGACCAGTCACAGCACACTAGGGTTTTGAGGAGGGTGGAGCCAGGACCTCAACAGAGCGTTTTACACACAGTTACTGCAGAAATGGCCAGCATGAAAGAACTTGCTTTTTTTTTTTTTTTTTTTTATTAAACAATGATGCATTAAAATATGTTTTTGTAGACTTCAAGAATACAAGAATGACCAGTGAAAAGTAACTTGATAGGTGCACTTTAAGTGGTAATCATCCAATTCAGGTTGCAAGTGGCTGATCCAAGTTTTATGTAGGGTGTAGAATCTGAAGGCCTCATTGACAGAAATGCCTTACTCTGCCGTATGTATATATGTACTGTATATATGTATAAATAGATTAATTAATTAATTAATATCTAGCTTTGTTTTTTTTGCCTTTAAAATGACTAAATCATGAAATGATTATTCTGGATTTCATTTTTAGTTCAGATGTTTTAGCTTAGGCGATCAGAACCTGAGGTATATGACTGATTGTCACCCCCTTTATTTTCTAACCCTGTTGCTGTCACTAATCTGGCCTGATGCCAGTTTTGAAAGGACAGCAGATCTGACGAATGATAACAATGTAGTGTTGAAACTGTGTTACACTTCAAGTTTATCACAGTTCCTGGGGTACCTGGCGTGGGAATCCTATTTTTTTTCCTTAAAAGTATAACTGTGGCAATGTCCAGATTTGGGATGCACCGAAAGAAAATTTTTGGCCGAAACCGAAAAGGAGAAATGCTTGGCCGAAAACCAAAACACCGAAAGAAATTATCACGCCAATTTTTAGTACCATTGCATTTATGGCTATGACTGTGTACTTGCCTAACTAAAGTCAAGGCATTGCAATTGCATAAATTAATATTCATGCTTCAAAGAATAAATCAATTACAAAATTATGAAAATATTTATTTAGCACTGACATTCCAACAAAGCACAATATAAAATAAAATACAATTATAAATTAAATGTTTTACTTGGCCACACTCATGAATAACCTACAGGCCTATAACTGACCGGCCTATTACTGGCTGCTGAAAAATTGTAAAATTAAATATGTTTTGTGACAACACAGCAGCCCACTGATTGGTCAGAGAGAATCGTCTCGGCGAACGACAAATCGCTTCCGCATTATCGCTAGGAAACTGGCTTCACTTGCCATCATTGAAACAGGTCTTCAAATTGTGTTTTTGGAAGGTGTGTTGTTTTAGGCAGCTTGATAAATATACTGAGCGTTGCCTTACCTTTCAAACAAGGTTGCGTTTGCTCACCGAAGCTGCTGCATAAATGAAATGCGTTTCTTTGCCTGTGACCCTGTTCGTAGCGAAACTAGAAGCAACGGTGTTGTGTCCAATTCTGTTCCCCTCATTCCCCTTGAGAAAGTTATTATGCTGCCCCTATTTTACGAAAATTGTGCGGAAAATAACTTAACGGGTGCTGATGAAGCATTTTGTTCTTAGGAAAGGTATCACAGATGAGATGACGCATCGTAAAGCGATGAATTCTAATACTCTGCCATCTCCTGCGATTTGCACATTTGCTACGTGTTTTGCCGTCAATTTCAAAGTGAACTGTTTATGAAGCCTGAATGTAAAGCCGATAACACATATGACAAAACAATTATTGTTTATTTGCTTCTTTGTTATGTAGGAAAAAAGGTAAATTAACATCCTCGGTGTGGTGATTCCATATTTTTCCAGGGGTTGTAGTTACATTATGGAATACTGATGGTACACAAATGCCTTGAGAATATATTGCCTTTTTCTTTGAATACTCTATGCCTTTTACAGATATCATTGCTTTGCGTTTTTAGGTGGTACGTTATTTAATGCGCAACCGAATCGGACACAACACCAGCTGCTATCCTATGCATCAGGACAATGTCAAACAGAAATGACAATTAAGCACTTGCGGACTTTAGTGCCATAGCGTGGTGACGGTAGTGCGCGTGCCCTGATTTAAACACATAAATATTTAACAAAATCGAAGGAATAAAAGTCCAGACAGGCGCGCGCTGGCCGCGGTTTTTGCTTGCGTCATCACAACATCCTGTTTCGGCTGTATTGTTTCGGTATTAAAAGTCATTCGGCCGAAAACTGAAAATGTATTTTTTGCCATTTTCGGCCGAAAATTTGGTGCATCTCTAGTCCAGATTCTTCACTCGCCATCTTGATGGTTCACCTTTCGTAAAGTCGGACTTTCAATGTCTTCACCCCTGGCAAAAACTCTGCCCTGAAAAATACCCTTGGAGTCAAAGGTCTACCAGAAGCCCTGTAGGCGAACACTTGGCGGTTTGGTATATGACGTGCAGTACTGTAAACCATTTAAAGCCCACAATTAATATTTGTCTTTTTGTTTTGATGTTCCCTAATGAAAAGGTTATTACCGACGAACTGTGTGGCCAAAATATGTGTTTAAGGCTTTATTTGAAATGCAACATCCTTTTCTTATTTACGCTTTTTTTTTTTTTTTTTTTTCTTGGGGTTTTGTCTGGTTAGGAAGTGGAGTGGGGACTTGATAGGACTGGACCCTGCTCCTCAGTGTTCTCGTTTCAGTGCAGGCCTTGCGTTTCCCCCCTTGCCTGTGCGGTCTTCGGATGTGTGAGCTGGAAATCTGTAAGCTCTTGTTGAGGGGGGGGGGTTCTGGAGGTCCTGGCCCGGCTGAATGTGTGCATTCATTGACATGGAAAAGCCCGCCTGCCTTCAGTTGTCTGCTCTGGCATTCCTGCCACTGACGGGTGTAGCAGGTGGCCTGGCGCGGAGAGCCTGCGGAAGGAAGCCCCAGTCAGCGCGGAGAGGGCTGTCACAGGACCGTGCTAATGAATCTCATCTCCCTCCTTGCACACGATTGTTCAGGGCATTTTATCCTCAACATTTATTTATTTTACCTTTATGTAATCAGGTAAACGCCACTATGAACCTATTCTCATTTATAGCGCTGACCTCACCAAGCAGCGTATATTGACTGAAAAAAGTCATTCAGAAGCACATGCTCATTGGGATGTATTGGTGTACCCCCAGTGTATTGGTGTATCTTACCCTTGAAGCATTTCTTCTTTCACTTGCGTGCACACACACACACGCACACACACACCACACACCACGTACGCACACACACACGCGCACACAAGCATGCGCGCACACGTCAGCGTATTCCCATGCCTCGCTGCGTCTGTTTGGCTGGCTGTTGAGACGAGATTATTTTGCGCAGATTGACTGCACAGTTGGACTAGTTTGAATTTCTGCCAGTGGCAGTAGACGATGGGAATATTTTTCTCTAAAGAAGACAGCTAGAGCAGGAGCACAACTTAAAGGTCTTCCCTCCCTCCACCGCCTTCATTTATCCCTGAATGAAGGGATACATTATTTATCTTGACGTGAAAGTTTTCAGTGATTGGCCTTAGCTTTCATTCCCAGGTCAGATTTTACAGGAAGAGTGTATGCTTGCAGTGAAAAACTACCACCCCAACCCTCCTCCTGTATGAGTGTGAGAGACTGGGCAGCCTGGAGCAGATTTAGGGTGAAGTGAGATTGAATCAGAGGGGCAGTGACAATGGAATGCGACCTCACGGCCCTGCTGCGCATGACCACAAGACCGTAAATTGACAGCAAGAGATTGTTGCTCAGGAATTAGTTCAGGGTGGGAATTTGGCTCTTTTCTCGCTGCTGGTTCGGGGGGAGGGGTTCATCCAGCCCCAGTGCTGCCAGCCATTTTTCCTGTCTTCTTACCTAACCTTGCCTTGTCTTCTTGACTCGCTGCATTTCTGACAGGGATGTTCTTGTCAAATCCTGTTCACTTATTAGGCCCAATCTCAAAGGGCCCTTTTGACTGATGTTGGCAATTGTTCAAGGGTGTTTTGAGTACTGCAGCCTCCCAGTATGGAGCAGTAAGTGCCCCTGAACTCACTGGATGTTTCAAATTTTTTTCCACCTGGGACGAGTCATTTCCAGCCTTTTTTATAGTTACCATTTGACTACTAAAGGGGACTTATAGTTCAGCGAACATTTTTCCAAGATACTTTTTAAACCAAGAATTATCAAAATAATTCTATTAGAAATTGCAACTTAAAACACTGAGTTTCTGTAGCATCACATCAGCGGTTGCCGTGGCAACGGCTGTTTCAATGAATATATAGAAACTTGGAGAAACACAGTTACTGAGATAACTAAACAGTGTTTGGTCATAATTTCAGCTGTAATGTGAAGGAAAAAACATTCCTAATGTCACTATAGTGCTTTTTTTCCAGGTTTCTATGTTCTAGTATTGATTTTGACCCCCCTAAATCAATTTCGGCGGGAAACGGCTAATGAAATATGTGTATTTTGATTTATTCATATTGAGAGGAACATATTGCAAAAAGAGCTCTGTACAGACATAGATCATCACAAAATAAAGAATACTGCCAAATATGAAGTTAATTGGATCTACAGTTGCTGAAAAATCAGTATTTTCTTGTTGAAAATATGTATTTTTAGAAAAATGTGATTTTAGTTCGGCAGTAATAATGTGATCGAAGTTTGACTATAATGTTCTCCGGAGGAATACATTTAGTATTTTGTTTTTAGTGGTTTTTAGGATTTTTTTTTGCCTCCTTAAAAGGCATCAGCCTCATAAGTGACTCCCTCTTCTTCAATCTGTGTTTCTTCCCAAGTTTTAGGTGCTTGTCGAGTGTCTATTTGTTTATTTTTTTCAAGTTCTAGTGCACGTTTTTCACTTTGTTATCTCCGCCAAGGAGATAATGCGATCGAGTCGGTTTATTTATTTATTTATTTGTCCGTCCTTCTGTCTGTCTGTGGACAGGATTTCTCGGAAACTACTGGACGGATCTTCATGAAATTTTCACCAGAGGCAGATCTTGGGCCAGGGACGTCTCCATTAAAATTTTGTGATGATCCAGATCCGGATCTGGATTCTGGATCCGGATCTGTATTTACAATCTTAGTGGCATATCTTGGAAACTACTTGATGGATCTTCATGAAATTTTCACCAGAGATAGATCTTGGTCAAGGGACGACTCCATTAAAATTGTGTCATGATCCAGATCCGGATTTGGATTCTGGATCCGGATCTGTATTTACAATCTCAGTGACATTTCTCCGAAACTAATGAACAGATTTTGATCAAATCAAGGTGGAAAGTGATTGCGCAATCACACCCGAGGGTAATTGTCCAGTCAGGCCACTGATTGCGCTATCACACCCGGCGGCCATTGTCCAATCACACACCAGCGGCGGTGATTATCCAATCACACCACTGATTGCGCAATCATACACCGGCAGTGATTGTCCAATCACGGCCTGTGCAGTCACATCGATGCGATTGCGCAATCACACGATCATCACGTGACATCATGGTCACGTGATGATCATGTGATCGCTCTGTACTTTGATGACGGCTTTGGAGAATGGATGCTTCAAACATACAAAAATCCCATTTAAACTTGTCACATGGGTGGTCCTGAAATCTTCCAAAGAGAAAGATCTTGCATTTGTATCAACATCATCCCTTGGCGGAGATCAGAAATCTCGGATTGCTCTTGTTTCACATGTTTTCTGTCCATTTCGTGATAGCCTTTCATCGAGTGTGCCCCTGCCTTTATGCCAAGTTTCATTAGAATGGAGGCAATTCCTCGTTGGCCATCATTGAAAGTCACCACACTCATAGCTGTTCCAGCTTTGAAGACAGTGTTTGTGACGAATGTTTCCTTCATAACACGACACCATATTATGGACTATTTGAAGGACCACTTCATGTTGTTACCTCAAAACTAAAATTTTGAACCAAATTTGGCATTTTGCTTAGCTATAGGTCCCCTTAAGTGTAAAATCTGACCTGATTCCCACTAGAGGCTGTTTTGGTTAGAGCCATTACTGCTTGTCCTGGTAACTAATAACTTGCCTCACCTGGCTCTGTAACACACACATTATCTCCCTGCAAGGGGCTTTTGTTACAGACTGATGCTGCATCACTGCACACATGCGCTACTCCAGCCTCAGGCTGCTCTGTGAGAAGACTGCAGCAGATCAGATTGGGGGCTCAGGTTTCTCAGTGGGCGTGAGGCAGTCAGTAAGACTTACCCGTGTTCACTCTTGGGCCCTCAAGCCTCTTTGCAGCTTGATAAATGTTGCCATGTCCCTGCTGTGGACCGCGTGCAGTACTCTGACCACTGTACAGAAAACACACCTCTGTGCCGCCAGCCTGGGGCTTTTTGTGAAGTGTGTGTGGAATTTTTGCCCCACACAGAGAGGGGGATTCTCAGGTCTCTGAAAGGGAACATGAAGAGCGCAGTCATTCGGAGTTCACAGCGTCTTGCTGGGAGGAGATTGGAGTGAATATAATGTTTTTATTTTTGGTGAATAAGGTGTTTGTTCAGATGTTCGGTTGGATCGAATCCTCTCAGTCTGTTGTTATGCCATTTGGTTTTAGCGCTGCATTAGCATTAGGGATGTGTGGATCAGCAGCAGCACACTGAACAGTCATTTCCCCTGCAGATGAAAAGCGGAGTTCCCCCCCACCCCAAATATAAACCTGCTGTGAATCACCAAGTCTTACCGAGCAGATTCATTCTCTCCGATGACGCATAAACCCGTTTGCCAGGGGTGTGACACATGCGTGCGTGCTTATGCCCCCCACGAGCCGGTTAATTCACAGAGTGCAAACATTGCAGCTGATGATGTCAGGAAGCGCGTGTTTATCTGCCTCATGCATTGACTGTTAAACATTGTAGTCCTCTGCTGTCGTCAGATCCTGGGTGGAATGGAGGACGGGTGTGTGGGGGCTCAGATAAGCCGGCGGCAAAGTGATCTATCCCACTGCGCCCTGCGAGGGATCCCACAGAATCCGGCATGCCCCTACCAAACCAGACTCCCTCCCTACAGCAGTGGGTCAAAGGAGGCCCTGCCTCCTGCTTCTGTCCTCTGGGAGGACCCAGGCAGGATCATGTGCTAGCTGCAGTCCCAAGTAGAGGCACTTGCATGCATATACAGTCAGGTCCACAGATATTTGGAAAACAATGACAATGTTTTAGCTGTGGATCATAGAATATTGGAGTTGAAATTAAATAAATATGAGCCCAAAGTGCAGTCCCTCAGCTTAAATTTGTGGATACATAAAGTGGAAATGGCTGAACTGAGTAGGAATTACAGAACCAATTTTATGAGTCCCTGCTCTTTTTAAAGGTGCAATGTGTCACTTATTTGGCTTTTTATTAGCAAAAATCAAATATTGCTTTCATAAATACGTATTTAGTGTAGTCTAATCACAATCGCATATAAATGAAAGCTTTCTCGTAGCTTAGAATGAGTTGTTTACAAATACATAGGTGGCGGTGCACTCACCGGAGGCTGCCGTGTTGCATCGCCATCTTTGAATGCGGAAGCCGAAAGGGGACAAACTTGGTTCGCCTTTTGCGTTTTACCTTTAAATCCCCCAGTGTTGTCGGGGGCGGGGAGGAGAAGCAAGCAAAGACGACTGTGTTGGTGAAAGCGCCCTGCGGTTCATATACTTGCCCTTTCCCTTGAAATAGAGGACCATGGATACTCTTTGCCCCATGAGAGGGAAGGAAAAAACCCAAGAAAAGAAAAAGAAAACATGACCGGGATAAAACGAGAGTCTACATCGGCATAGCTTTTCCCAGGTGGAGACAACTCATGAGCGAGAAGGACTTGAAAACAGACGTGGAGGTTGCAACCTTTCTGCTAGACAGGTAATTAAATCTAACAGTGAAGTTTATTTTGGCGTAATGTTAGAATCAGGGCAGTGTAGTCCAGCAACTACTTTATCCTCCCGTTTAAGTCGGATAATTTGCTGTTACTTGCAATATAAAACGGAAGAGATGGCTAGTTTGTTAGTTAGCTTAAATTGGAAAAGCTCCGTTGCAACAGTTTTCAGTTGCTGTTACTCTGCACATAAGTCAAAGTAGTAGGCGACCGTGCATGACGTAACTCTTTCAACCGAATTTTCCAAGAGTTTTTCCCGTATTTCATGCTGATTTATTTCTGCTGATTTGCCAAGGGGGGGCTGATGTCCTCTAGTCAGACAGAATAGACCAAAGTGATACCAGTTTATCATCTTAGTGACTAAGTGTCACTAGAACCGCAAGCATTCTAACGCTAAAAGTATCTCCAGGTAATAATTATTTCGAATTGCCACGTCTCCCAACCACCCCTAGAAAACTTTCTTTTAAACAGAAAGTAAGAGAAATGGCGAATGTAAACAGTGGATTAATATGCTCCCGTCAATTATTCTACAGCTGGTCTTCCAGGTGAACACGGTAATGATTGCTTAAATTTCCAGTTTTCGTGTAATGTTGCACTTGGTTGTATAACGCAAAGAAACACGCAGAGTATTTTAATTGCCGATTTTGAGCTGTGCGATTAAAACAGTTTTGTCTGATAGTTTTCACAGTGTCCATGTAATTCACTTGGAAGAATAAAGCTGCTTTCACACCGGATGCAGAACAAATTTTTCACACAACAGATTACATTCAAAGTCAATGCAAAGACCTGAACACACACGTCTTTGCATTGACTTTAAATGCAATCTGTCGCGCGAAAAATTCGTTCTGCGTCCGGTGTGAAAGTGGCTTAAATGTAAACGTGGACATCAGTAAGAAGCGTGGACTCTTCTGTGACCGGTGTAGTTATAGACATATTGACAATTTGACACATTCTTGACTCTTGGCGGCTTCCGTAGTGGTAATGACGCGCTCAGAGGGGGAGGTGCCAGAGCGTACTACTCGGTTGTTTGCATTCTATTAGCGCACCACTAGATGGGAGTAATTCTTACACACTGCGGCTTTAAGGACCCAAAAGTATTTTGGGCAATAAGCTGTTCTGCTGTTCAGGTGAGTTTCGTTCCTTAGTAATCTAATTTAAAAGTGAAAAGAAAAAAAGAATACACTTGATTTTGAGTGTTGCATTTGGAATCTGTTGCTATTAACTCTCGATGAGAAATCCGAAGAGCTGTGACTGTGTGAAGCAAGCCATTATCAGGCTAAAAAATCAAGACAAATTCTCCACAGAAGCGAGTTGGTGTGATCAACATATGGTGTGATCAAAGAAACTACAGATATATGGTTCATTCTTTAACTGAAAGAAAGCACCGGTGAGATCAGGAGTTCAAAAAGGCTAGGAAGATCATGGATAACAACTGTCGTGGATAACAGAATAATTCTTTCCCATATCTTTATTGTTTATTTTCAAATCCATTGTGGTCATGTACACAGGTAAAACATTGAAACCTGTCTCCACCCAAGTATTTATGGACCCAACTGAATACACTGAACACAGGCAGATGTGCACCCGTACATACAGTGGGGAAAATGAGCATTGATCGTGTGTACATTTTTCTCAGTAAATATATTTCTTATGGGGCTATTGACATGAAATTTTCTCCAGATGTTGGTAACAACCCAAGTAATCCACGCATACAAATCAAACAAAAATTATGTGTAAATTAAGGTAGGTGTAATAAAGTGAAGTGACACAGGAAATAAGTATTGAACACATGAAGAAAAGGAGGGGCAAAAAGGCATGGAAAGCCGAGAAACCAGCTGAAATCTGTCAGTATTTAGAAAGCGCTCCTGACCCCTATCAGTGCAAATTAATATCAGCAGGTTTAGTCCTAATTGATGGCCTATAAAAAGGTTTCTCATTACCAAACTGTCACACAAGAAGCATCTCATGGTGGGTAAAAGCAAAGAGCTCTCTCAAGACCTTCGCAACCTTATTGTTGCAAAACATAATGATGGCATTGGTTACAGACTTATTTCTAAACTTCTCCGTTAGGGCCATAATCCGGAAGTGGAAGGAACATCATTTCACCATAAATCGGCCACGACCAGATGCTCCTTGCAAGATTTCTGACAGAGGAGTCAAAAGAATAATCAGAAGAGTTGTCCAAGAGCCAGGACCACTCGCAGAGAGCTTCAGAAAAACCTGGAATTAGCAGGTACAGTTGTTTCAAAGAAAACAATAAATAATGCACTCAACTGCCATGGTCTCTATGCATGTTCACCGCACAAGACTCCATTGCTGAAGGAAAAAGCATGTTGAAGCTCGTTTTTAAGTTTGCTGCACAACATTTGGACAAGCCAATGAAATACTGGGAGAATATAGTCTGGTCAGATGAGACCAAAATTGAACACTCTGGATGTCACAGCACACACTATTTTTGGAGGACAAACGGCACTGCACGTCACCTCCAAAACACCATACCAACAACGAAGTTTGGAGATGGGAACATCATGGTGTGGGGCTGTTTCTCAGCATATGGTACAGGCAGACTTCATATGATTGAAGGAAGGATGAATGGAGAAATGTACCAAGACATTCTTGACAAGAATCTGCTGCCATCTACCAGGATGCTGAAGATGAAATGTGGGTGGACATTTCAGCAAGACAACGACCCCAAACACACAGCCAAGGAAACTCTCAATTGGTTTCAGAGAAAGAAAATAAAGGTGCTAAAATGGCCCAGTCAATCACTGGACTTGAATCTAATTGAAAATCTATGGAAAGAACTGAAGATCACAGTTCATAGAAGAGGCCCCTGGAACTCTCAAGATTTTAAGATGGTTTGTGTGGCAGAATGGGCCAAAATCACACCTGACCAATGCATGCAACTTGTTTTCCTTGCAGGAGGCGTCTTGAAGCTTTCAATACCTACAAAGGCTTTTCTACTAAGTATTAAATAAATTTCAGTAAGCGTGTTCAATACTTTTTCCCTGTGGCATTCTGCTTTATTACACATAACGTAATTTATGGACTTACTTGTTTTGATTTCTTTGTATGTGTGGATTACTAGGGTTGTTAACGACATCTGGTGAAAATTTCATGTGAATAGCCCCATTAGAAATATATTTACTGAGAAAAACATTGTAGCATTCAATACTTATTTTCCCCGCTGTATGTATGTGTGCACGTGCCCCACACGTACACGCATACATACAAACTCTACACAGAAGCTCGTGCACCCGAATGCATATACACACTACACACATGCGTGCGCTCACTACACACAGGCACATGTACTCATATGCATACAGACGATGCACACGTGCACGCACAGGCCCACATACGCATGCATACACACATTACACACAGGAACATGTACACATGCATATGTACCCTATACACAAGCACATGTACACCCGTGAATGCAAACGGGCACGTGCATGCACAGGCATATGCATCCTACACACAGGCACACTTGCACGCTTGCATATACACGATACACAAGCATATTTACCTGCATGCATCTACACACTACACTCAGCCAGATGTAGATGCACACACAGACCACTAGGGATGAGTTGGAATTTTCAATGTAGAATTTTTTGGGTCTGTACATGCGTGAACATTCAAATTCAATGGCAGTCACATTTATGTATTTATTCAGTTCACTCTTTGTATTACAGCAGCATGTTTCAGTGAGCAGCGCTGGTAATAACTCTGCGATGGAGCTTCAGCTGTCATCAGTTAAATCAAGACTTCAGGCTTCAGACAGCTTCGTGAAAGCTCTATTAGAGAAGACTCCACGATGGCGCCTCTCTGTTCAAACAGGCACTAGAACATTTAATAAATCAAACTCCAGCACACTATGAGGCAGTGTTTCAGTAGGTCTGGGATTTGCTGCTTTTTCAAGTGCTTTTTTGCCACTCGCAGCCCCACTTTCCCTTCTCTGCACATTAATAAAATAAAATCAACTTATTGGTTGGTAAGTCCCAGGCATTTAAGACTGCTGTATCTCACTCATAGCGTAAGGCAGTGAATCATGAGATGGTAGGTTGAGCAACCATTTAGTGAATTAATTTGTCGCGAACAAAAAGGAATAAATCAATAGTCTGCATAAACCACATCTCCACATAAACCACAAGGTAATTATGATGATGTACTACAGATAAGTCGATGAATCTTCCTTTCTTGACAGGCGGTCATGGCGACTGTGATGGGGAGAAATGGGGCCATGAGAAGGGAAAAAGGCACAAAACTTTTGATTTTTAGGAATTCTATGAAAAAAGAGATGAGAGCCAATGCATGGTATGTTATTTGACCTTTATAACCATTGTTGACACTTCCTTGTTTTTCCTAGTCTGTCAAATGGAACTGATTGTAGTTTTGGATTTATACATGCTGTTCTTGCTGTCAGTAGACAGCTCAATGGTGACTACAGTAGGTACAGCTGAGCAACCTATTGTTTAACCAAAAGAAAACATTCACCTGGAGTTGAATGAGATCTAGCTCTATTAAAAGGCCATTAATACTAGGACTTGGTGTATTTGGTATTCAGTTTTTTTCCCCGCTTTCCATTGGCTTAAAATATTCAGAAATCACTTTTGCTGGTCAGGCATGTCGCTGATACATGGCACTCAGGCCCCACACACGCATTCATATACAGTAAATGCGACACATTAGCACACTTGCATACTTACAGTACCAGTCAAAGGTTTGGACATACCCACATTTTTCTTACAATACATGTTAAATAAAGAAATAAGCACCCAATATTTTAGAAAAAATATATAATTCTTAAATCTATCAAACTAACCAGCACTTTTTGTCATATCTGCTTAGTAGGGGTGTAACGATTCTGAATCGATGTTTTTTTTTTTTAAAGCGTAGTAACACCACCTGCTACCATGGGGCGAACATCCGAGCTTTCCCTTTTCCTTTATTAACCCCTGTGCTGTCCTGAAGGAAAGTGCCGAACATCAGAGGGCATGGGAAATGCTTCCGGAAAAAACTTGACTGACATCAGTATTTTTCAGCTGCGTGCTGAAAGGAGCCAAGCAAATGAAAACAAAATTGTCTCCTATTAACTAATTAGGCAACTCTAAGAAAAGTAAACCTGTTCCCATTTACTTTGCTTGATTAGCAATCAAATGGTGGATTCGTTTACTCTCTAAGTTGAATGAGTAGAGCTGTGTATTAAGACAACATGTTTGATTGCTGCATTTTGAAATTAAAATGGCCATAGAACAGCACAACATGAACACGATTGCCACTGCCACGCCATTTCGTGCTACTGTGATAATTTATATCTCACATTCACGTTTCATCCGCTTTTCAGAATGTTTTCCACCTTGTGTATTTTTAAACTCCAGGGCGATCTTATAACAAATCTGTTTTAAATTAATCTTGAATAATGTCCTAAAATGCTGCTATCAGAGATGTAATTCAGAGGAAGATTTTTTCTAATTATTCAAATTGGCATTCTTTCAATCTAACAACATAGCCCAGTTAGGTTTGTCTGCTTTTCACCATCACATCTTAATCGTTATGGGCTACTGGCTAAATTTCTTGATCGTTATTTAGGCCAAGCACACGGTAGCAGATTTAAAGAAGGGCGGACCACCTGCAATTAGCGAAATCTAAACTCGGGCTTCTTCCCGACGGCATTTTAAATTGTTTTAAGCCACTTCAGGTGTGTATGTTTCAAGACATTACACGCGACTGCCTTCACACCCCATGACTGCAAGTTGTCTCATTACACTCAAAAAAAAAAAAAAAAAAAAAAAATCCTCGTTCAACATCGCCGCATCCCAACTCAGCATTTCATCTCTCATTGTAGTATTTTTAGGAGATCTATAATGATAAAATAAAAATAAAGAGATTTATTTTCAGATCGCCCAGGATTTCAAAAAATACACGAGGAGAAAAACATTAAAGCGGATGAAACGTGAATGTGAGCTATAAATAATCACAATCACACGAAATGGCCAAATAGATGTTCCTGCAAATCTATGCCCATTTAACTTTAGGAATGCAGCAATCAAACATGCTGTCGTAATAAACAGCTCTACTCATTCAGCAAAGTAAATAAGCGAATCCCCTGTTTGATTGCTAATTGAGCAAAGTAAACAGAGACAAGATTAGAGTAACCTAATTGGTTATAAGGAGATGATTCTGTAGTCCTTTACTTGGCTCCGTGCAGCATGTCGCCAAAAAATACTAATCAGTCAAGTTTTTTTTTCCGGAAGCATTTCTCATGCCCTTTGATGTTTGGCACTTTCGTTCAAGACTGCGTCGGGTTTAATAAGGAAAAGGTAAAGCTCGGATGTTCGCCCCATGGCGGTCCAATGCCTTAAAAAACATCGATTCAGAATCGTTTAACCCCTACTGCTTAGTGTACTCACATTTTTTTTTCCTTATAAGGGCAGTCTTATGGCTAGAATGAGTTTGTTGCTGTGCAGCCCTGTCTAAGTTCCCATCAATGTGCTGCACTTGCGGTTTGATTTTCATGGACCTTTTTGCCCAATAAGTCCCAAAACAGCTTGACTTAAATTCGCCTGTTGGAAAATGGAAGGATCTTGTCTGTGTGTTTACTTTGCAAAATATGGCTTCTTTGAGAATTCCAAAAAGTGAACTCTATTCAAACAATTAAATTATTCTTTTAATTTCTGACTGTTTACCTCTCACAAGATTCCACTTGAGATTATACAGGGAAGTTAAGCCATTTAAATTTCTCTGAAAACAGACTGCTGTGACGTTAGCAAAGTATGTCCAAACTTTTGACTGGTACTGTATACCCAGATACACTCCATACTCTTGCACGTAAGCAGATATACCCTATTCACAGGCTTGCGCCCATCCACACAAGCATGCATGTAGTGTACTTCATGTACAGGTACACACACGCATCCCAACGACGCACACATGCATATGCACACTGCTCAAACGCACACTTCATGCATGCATGTTTTTTGATTCCCATGAATACGGGCAGGCTAGTTGGATGTTTCACTCTGTCTTAACTTGCTGCCTCAGGTTATTGACCTGTGTTGGCTGAGTAATGAAACCCTTGTCATGAACTCTGGCACTGCCCTTACATTGAAATGGATTTCTGTCTTTTCCAAGTGAAGCACCAATGCAGAAAGGTTTTTTGCTGTGCTTTAAAGTAAACTTTCAAATGCGTCATCCATGCACCATACAGTGAGGTCAATTATTTAATTAATAATTTAAGTAATTACTATATGGCGCACTGAATACACATGCATATATCTGCTAATTAAAGCTGCCAATCTGAATTCTTCAGTTGATCTGCATCCATATTAAGTCAGCAGTCCTGGGATCATGGCCTGTTTAAACTCTGTGCACGCTGATGCTTTTTTATGAAAAACAGTTGACAATGATAGGCTGTAGTTAATCCTCTACCATGGGTTTGTCCCCATTACTGAAAGTCTGAGTTGCTGTCATCAAGCCGTCACTGAGGCTTATGGTGATGGTGGATAGTTTGATGGATGGTCACGTGTTTTGAAATTCACTCTTGGGACAAACTGTAACATTTTTATGATATTGCCGATTTTGGCTATTGTACCATCTATTGTGAAATATGTGTTTAATTCAGTTTCATCAGAAACCAAGAGAAAACGCATCCCCCCCCTGCCCATTGCTGTGAGGGTACGTTCTGTTTTATTTCAATCACTTTGCGCATTTGGTGCTGCTAAAATGCAGAAAAAGAGATAACTTAAAAATCGAGATTCTGTCCAAATAAAATTGAGGAAGAGGTTAATTTTATTTTTGAACAGCAGTCTAAAAACTTAAGGAACAGCATATTTTATGGAGTGTCGGTCGAGTTACTGGAAACATAGGATTTTATGTTATGCCTTATTCAGAAATCCCAAGCTATATTTTGGCTTTGGGCTTGTTTGCATATATTCAGCGTAAAAGCTGATCCATGATTCATTCACACATTAGACAGCTCCAGTACAGTAGAGCAGCATCTCACATGCTGCTGTCACTGTTTCCCAGACAGCCAGCCAACACTGCACTGACTCCATCTTTTTTGTATGGAAATTTGCCTTTTGTGAAAATTTCTGCATATGGCTTACCAAGATACTGAAAACAAAACACATTGAGCTCCAAAGGGGTGTTATTGGCAGTTTTGTTATTATTTGTATTTTTGTATGTTATTGTTTGATGGGGGAACATTCCAGAATGACACTGGTGGCAATAACTGGTTTATTATGGAGTTCTGTATGCAAAGTGCTATCTAAAAGAACTAGTGCTTGGGCCCACTGACGCAAGGGAGAAGATTAATCTAAAAATAAAGCCTGCAAGTTCTGCTTCTTAAGCTTTTAATATGTCAATTCTAAGATTTTTTTCATTCACCAAGAGGCTTATAAGTCTATCAGAGTGAACGATTTTAAATAATGGCTGTTGGGCCTCCTGAGGTTGCGTTATAAATGCACTGTTGTCTCTTAAGATCGGCTGCAGGCTTGTGTTCCTCGGTATTTCCTGAGCACGCGATGCGGCAGCGAACCTCGGATTCAGGAAAGAAAGAAGGCCTACTGGATGACCGTAAAGAAACCAGGAAGCTGCTGAGAAGCAAAGCTCTGACTGCAAACGACAGTCTTGGCCTGCAAGACGTAATTCACAACAGTGGCTGATCCCAGCAGTTTCTTGCATATAATTACCTGTAGACCACAGTTCCAGCAAAACTGATATGGTTTGCATCTCAAGTGAATTCATAATGAGCGCGGCAGTGCTCTACTTGCTTATCTGAAAATTTTTTATTTAAAGACAAAAAATACAATTCTCATGACGTAAGATTGCAAGTAGTCAGTTTGTTATTCTGAACTGAGTTTAAAAATGCAGATGTAAGGTTAAGTGCTGGTTACTGAAAACAACGGAAGTGTAGAATACAAAGATTTCTAAAAAGTCTTCCAAAAACTGACCATTTTTGGGGTAATGACTGTTTAGCTGCTTTATAGTTTGAGTGGAAATGAGAGATTGGCTTGCACTTGCAGTAACGAGTGGTGTTTTATGATTCTGGTTTGGAAAAGGTGTGTGCAGATATGTCACAGGAAGCCTAATTAGAACCCAGGCAAACCCTGTTGGTTTCTGTGTAGCCCTGTTGATTCAATGGTAGTGGGCTGTGAATGTGTTACACTGAAACAGACATGTGGGTGAACACTCATGGATTGTCAGTGCATTTAAAGTCATCATCTCACCCAAAAAACTTCCTTCTGAATTAGGTTTGCCTATAAAAGTTGCATATAAAAATTGGACAGAGGAATGAAGACGATTTGTGTTGTGAAACAGAGAAATTCGTTGTGATAGTCGCTCAGCAACCTGAGCCATAGGCAGTGGGTCACGGGTCATCTGTGATGGATGCTAACAGCTCTGTTACAGCTTACCTGCTAAATATCGGTCTGTCAAACCTGATTTTGTTTAATGTCCAGCTTTCTCCAGCAAAGTATAGCTTAGATTTGAATGTCATAAAGCCCATGAACAGTTGCAACAGTTTCACTGAAAGTGAAACCTTCAAGCCAGTTGAAATTCGGTGCCGTCTGTGCCGAGACCCTGGTAGTGGCTTCTGTGTGGGGCCGTATGATGAACCATGAGTGTGTACGTGGTAATTTGCATTGGCACATGAGCCTTTATATTTTTTGGCTGTTCTGTCTACTTTACATAGTGTGATTTATTTAATTCGGTTCTTCTGGGAAGAATTTCACATGGCCTCTAAAATTTGAAAGTACGTTTGTGCATCAGGTGCGGTTGGAGCAGAAGGTGACAAAGGGAAGCCGGTACTATACGCACGGTGGTTAATGCCCTCAACATTTTCTGTAATTTTCGGTATAGTTGTGGTATGTTTTTAAAGTCTATAAATTATTTCCCGGTCCACAGTACCGGTCATGAGTTGATGATGCCTCCATGGCTGTATTTGAATTATCAAAAAATTGTATCCTGTCTTATAGCCAAGCGCTTTCTTTAACCTCAATGGAAAACATCATGAGCTAAAGGAGAGGTGTAAAAGGCAATTCATATTGGCTTAGGAAAAGACAACCGTGCAGCTAGGAGAATCCGAATGCACTTACACTTGGCGACGTGATCGTGTGTCTCTCGTCCATCATGTTCCCTTTTTTTCCATGACTGGCCAGATGGATGGTTGTTGCTTTAAATATTGCTGCCGCACAGACTTGTGGGATGGTGTTATCTCCTTTCTTTTTGAAAAGGATGGTTCAGTGTACCTTTTGCTGAAGCAAATGCGTTTGGAAACACTGAAGCCCCTTTCCTTAACAAGTTGAGAATTTGAACGCACTTATCATGGCTGCCCCGTAAATTTTTCGGGGCCATTTTTTATGAGTTAGGAACTTTCTGAAGCAAATAAGACTATTCGAATGCAGCCCATGTGTTCCAGATCATGGTGTTGCCCAACCTTTTAGACTCTTGAACTTGGGCCCTTAATTTTCGGACCGTGACATGATTTTGAACTGCTTTAGTTCCTGATGGTTCACGTGGATGTACATACATGCCCGCAGGTTAGACCAGTTTGTATTTCAATGTTGACTGTTTACAGCCATATCAAGCGAACTTTTGTCATTGAGAAATGCATCTGGATCACAGATTAATGTCTCACCTTGGGCCTACATTTGTGTATCCCGTCGGAATGGCCCTGTCAGTCAGTGAATAACGCGTTTTACAGATGACCGCATCGTGGACAGGCAGATAGTTTGTTGGCCGGACATGGTGGATGTAGCTTTTCCCAGGTGGACGTTGTGAAGACATGTCGGTCCTCTAGTGCAGTGCTGAGGTTTGGCCTGTGCTGCATTCCTGAAATACCGGCATGCAGTTGGGCTGTTTCTTTGAAGGGCCCATTGATCACAGCTTGTGTGTAGTGTAGTGCTGTTATTGAGGTGGAGCTGGCAAATGGTTTTGTTTGCCGTTGTGGATTGTAGCTTGGATTTATATGCATATCTGTATTCATTCTGTCTCAAATGGACCCGTGCTGTTGGCGTTTCCCTCTATGTATCTTAACCGACTGAAATCACGAGAATCCAAAACTGACATCGGCATGGCAACGCGCTTGAGCTTTGTCACATCAGAGGAAGGGAGCTCATAGAAAGGCATGTACCTATATAATCCCTTAAGGAATAAGGGGAAAAAAAAACGCTGGCAGGATGTAGCCAAGCTCTTTGTATTTCCAGTCTCTTTTTAACTTAGCCATTTTCTTGCAGAGGTTTAAAACCTAAGTTTGGAAAACACAACTCTGCTAATATTTAAGGATTATGACTGTAATGGATTTGTGGAGGAAGGAAGCATCCCTCCCCTCCCCTCCCCCCTCCTTCCGTGTCTTTACCCATCTTCCCTCACTACCCCCTTCCATTGTTATCATTTGATTTTCCCTCCAAAACCCCCAGCAGGTCTTTCTTTGGTTTTCCCCCTCCATTAGCTTTTCAGTGTCCAAACAGTATGAACTCTACTGTGCAGAACAGCCCACTTTGTTCTGCTATAAATTTGCCAGCACCCATTCTGGGCCCTTGTTTTTGGAACCTGGGAGGCCTCCGACATCAGCGGTCATTAAGTTTTTATCTGTGGCAGTTATTTCCTCATAATTTGACTGTAGACTGATACAAAGTTTTGACTATTGCTTTCATCATTCGGTTCCGCAACAAGTGATTGCATTATATGGGCACTTTCTGGCCTCAGTCAGGGACAGGCAGCTCCTTCCTGGTGTAAATTTCACAGTGCTGGGGATTTTTTACTCCTTTGCTCATGCTCAGTCTGCCAGTGTGATGGGTGCAGGTGTGGGAGCTGTGAGTTGTCAGTGAAAGAGTACTTCTTGTTCTAGGAGAGGTGCTGTCATGATCTTTGCATGTGTATGTACTTGTCCGTCTGGGTTTTATGTCCGGACTGTCTGGTCCGTTTGTTTGTCCTTTCCATCTGTCTGCCCATCCATTTTCACAGCTGGCTCCATGGGGTCTGCAGTGAAGCTGCCCTCGGCGTGTGTGTCTGTGCGCTCACTGTCTGACTTTGGCTCTTTTGTGAAGCTGGTCTCGGTGAGTGTGTCTGTGTGGATCTGTGTCTTTCTGCCTGAGCGCGTGGACACTGCTGGCTCGATGTGAGACTCTGTAGTGAAGCTGCCCTCTGGCCCTGTCTGTCTGTGGGGTGTGAGTGGCTGTATGCATATGTAGTGACAGTCCAGCCTGCTGGGCTGGTGTAGTAGAGCCACATCTGGCCTGGAAAGAGGGCTCCTGAGGCCAAGAGAGTCTGCCTGCATCTGAGATGGAGGGCGGGGAATCCAGTGCAGTGCACCCGGCAGTGCTTCGCTAGCCCAGGACTCTTTGGCCGATACTTCTTCATGTTGGCTGGAGTCCCCTGCTACATGCTGTTGTAGCTGTTGTGTCCTGGAGCTAAATCCTCAGTGGCGTGACTGAGTCCCTGTGTGCCTGCTTCCTGCGCCCCCTCGTCTAGTTATTCTCAAGCTGTGCTTCACCGGCATCGTGTCTCTCTGCCACCATATTGCTGCTGGGTTCCCGCAGGCTTGATTTGTGCTGTTTATCTGCTAATGATCGGGAGAGTAATGTCGTCTGTCTGCTCGAAATGAGTCATCGCATTGTGCTTCTGCCCCCAGCCTACCGCTTATGAGGGACAGAATGGAGAGCTTTGTTTTTTTAACAATGCTTTTTTTAATACCTGCCGACACCATTTACTGCTTGCGTTTGAGTGCCTTTACTGTAAACGGCTCAAATGCGCTGCCTGGTGTGATTGTGACTGTCCTCATTTCTTTTTCAGGTTTGCAAGGATTTACATGCACTGTAAAGCCCGTTGTCAGTTTATTAATGATTACACCTTCTCCACGGCACATGGCTGTTGTTTCCCACGCAGCTTAATGGTGTGAGCAGATTAGACCACTTAAGACCATTCCTGCTACTGTACCAGTTGGGTCATTCCATATAATTTCAACCAGTGGCTCCTGCACTACCCCTTCAGATTCAGCTGAAAGTTTCAGCACAGTAACTATGACATATTTAATGAACCCGTGCCAAATTTTTCTTGGATCATGCAAAAAATTTTCGAGTTACTGACTTTTGAAGTACACGGGTGCCAGTCGAAATTTGGGGGCTTCATTTTTTCCGCCGTTTTTGAGTCCTCATAACTTTGTATGCAATGTAGGTAGATGAACGAAAATTTCAGGGTTGAAAGCCACATACGGGCTGTTTTACAATCTGGGTACGCATGAGATTTGTGACCCTTTTGAGTGAAATTTGCCAAAATATAGAAGAACTGTTCTATAAAATTTATTTGCAAGAAATACATCTAATGCAACTTAAAATGTTGTTTATTTCATGAAGAAAGCTTTATTTTCCTTTGAATAACGTAAAAATGGCATTTTTTTGGACATATTTGTTTCTCATTGTTGAAATCAAGAGTAAATTGTTCATCTGTATGAAAAATATTATTACATGCAGGTGTAAAACATCTCTCCGAATTCAGATTCACGTGTTTGGCATTATCAGTCAGCACAGACACACTGTGAAAAAGTGAATAGAATAAATAAGCAATAAACTAACCTGTACATGGGTCACTGACAAATAAGCCTTTTAAAAATGTTTTTTTTTAAATAAATCTTTAAAAATGTACAGAATACATTTATTTGAAGTTGGAAGAGTGTGTTTAAACAAGTCTTAATGGTTGCACAACATTTACAGGGTTTTAGTACAGTTTTAGACTGTATATGCAAATTACACTGGCCAAAAAATTTCAGGTGGCGCAACCAAGTTTCTTGAAAAAAAACACACTTCCCTCTTTTTTTTTTTTTTTTCTAAGTGATTTTTTTTTGTAAATATAACTGACAGTGTCTACTCTGCCTAAAAGATTACTATTTTGTAATTGAGCTGGGTATTAAAAGTAACTTATGCATTCTTTATTGTAGGGGGCGGGTATTTTGGTTTTCCAAACAATTTAAGAACAATTAAACTATTAAACTTTATTTGAAAGGTTTTCAATATAAAATTATGCCCCCATATTAATATTATATTAATTCATATTTTAAATTACATATTTAATAAATTTCACAGTGTTGACTTGCTCGGACAGTTGTGCCACCTGACATTTTGAGGGTTTGAGATGGCAAAACATAAAATATATATCATTTTTATGATTAACTGGAAATATGTTCAAATTAAACAGGTTTTATAGAATAAAGTGATGCTTATTATGAATCATTTAAAATTATTTTAAACCAAAGTAGTGCACTCGGACAATGTCACATCATTGACCCACATTTGTCCGTCCAAAATGTCCTCTGCGGAAATAAAATGATTGCGATGAGTTAAATGCCATATAAATACAAATGCATGATCTGTTTAGGGTATTTAGTTTGTATTATATATTCTCTCAAAGTGTATACAGTTTTGCTGATATTGTAATAACATAAAAAGCTGTACGTTGGTCGGAGAAAAGGCGGAATGTTTGTCCGTCTAAAATATGTCCACTCCGGAATGCATATTTCACCTGATGGCTTGAATAGATGTAGCTTGATTCTAATCTTTTTTCATTATTCTTATAATCTAGGACTTCCCCTGGACTGAAGATACTCTTACCTGAAAGTTGCTTGATAAATTTAATGCACTTTATACAGATAGTTTATGACTCTGTAAATGTCCTCTCCGGAAACTCTAGTTTTCATGTAATATTAACCTCTGTCGCAATTCCTGTCAGAATATTTGGATGCTATGTAACTTTCTCATGGCTGTCACCATGAGCCTCATGATTATACATGAATGTATTGATGTTTTGGACTAAATACATATTTTTTTCTTTTTGATTCATACACTTTTCTGTTGTCCACCAAATTGTGTCTATACCAGATGTCACCCTGGTTTTTCCTGGGCAGGCCAGAAATTGTTTATTATTCAAAGCAGTGGTATTAAATGTAAAACTATCAAGAATATTCATGCACAGTAATAATTTAAATGCAACCCCAATTCCGAAATAGTTGGGACAAAGTGTAAATTGTGAATAAAATCAAAACGCAATGACTTTCGAATCACACCAGCCAGTATATTGTTCACAACAGAACAGAGATAGCATAGCAAATGTTGAAACTGAGAAATTTTACAATTTTATCCACAAAATTAGCTTGTTTCAAATTTGATGGCTGCTACAGGTCTCAAAAAAGTTGGGACGCGGGCCTGTTTACCATGGTGTAGCATCCCCTCTTTTTAACACAGAGTGGAGGCGTCTGGGCATTGAGGAGACAAGTTTCTTGAGTTTAGCCATTGGAATTTGATCCCACTTTTGTTTAATACAGGCTTCCAGCTGCTGGACAGATTTGGGTCTCCTTTGACGGACTTTTCTTTTAATTATGCGCCAAATGTTCTCAATCGGTGAAAGATCAGGACTGCAGGCAGGCCAGTTCAGCACACGGACTCTTCTACTACGAAGACATGCTGTTGTAATAGCTGCAGTATGTGGTTTTGCATTGTCCTGCTGAAATACACAAGGCCTTCCTTGGAATAGATGTTGTCTGGAGGGGAGCATATGTTGCTCTAAAACCTTTGTACACCTTTTAGCATTCATGGTACTTTTTCAAACATGCAAGTGTCCCACACCATATGGACTAATGCATCCCCATACCATCAGAGATGCTGGCTTTTGAACTAAATGCTGATAACAGGAGGGGTGGTCTTTCTCCTCTTTAGCCCGGAGGACATGACACCCATGATTTCCAGCAAGAATGTCAAATTTGGACTCGTCTGACCACAGGACACTTTGCCACTTTGCTACAGTCCATTTTAAATGAGCCTTGGCCCACAGAACATGGCGGCACTTCTGGATCATGCTCAACAATGGCTTCCTTTTTGCATGATAGAGTTTTAGGTGGCATCTGTGGATGGCACGGTGGACTGTGTTTACAGACAGTGGTTTCTTGAAGTATTCCTGGGCCCATTTAGTAATTTCAATGACAGAATGATGCTGGTGAGTGATGCAGTGGCGTCTGAGGGCCCGAAGATCACGGGCATCCACTAAAGGTCTTTGGCCTTGTCCCTTACGCACAGAGATTTTTCCAGTTTCTCTGAGTCTTTTGATGATGTTATGCACGGTCGATGATGAGACCTTCAAAGCCTTTGCAATTTGATGTTGAGGAACATTGTTTTTAAAGTATTCCACAATTTTTTTACGCAAGCCTTCACAGGTTGGAGAGCCTCTGGCCATCTTTACTTCTGAGAGACTCAGCCTCTCTAAGACATCCCTTTTATGGCCAATCATGTTACACCTGATGCCAGTTAACTTAATTACTTGCTAAATGTTCTTTCAGCTGATTCTTATTTATTAATTGCTTTTTCAGCCCTTTTTTGCCTGTGCCCCAACTTTTTTGAGACCTGTTGCAACCAGGAAATTTGAAATAAGCTCATTTTGTGGATAAAAATGTAAAATTTCTCAGTTTCAACATTTGAAATGTTATCTATGTTCTATTGTAAATAGCATATTGGCTCGTGATCTGAAAGTTATTGCATTTTGATTTTATTCACAATTTACACTTCATTCCAACTATTTCGGAATTGGGGTCGTAGATGACTCATTACCAAATCAGACACTGAAAACCGTTTTTGAAATATCTTAGACGGTCTTCTTAAAATTTTTAGATTTGAATTTTGCAATATTTTTTTGGCTCCAGGACAAGGATCAAAGGTTATTTTTCCGAAGCTGACCACTCCTAAAAGAGATTTAGCTATTTCCTGGTATTTACTGTATTTCCATACATTGGTAGCCAAAGTATTTGATACCATAAGTCAGTGCAGGAAATTGAAACACACAATTCCAGTGGCTCATTGTGAAATTTGTCATTTTTCAATGAGGTCAGCAACACAAACATCATTTATGATACCAATTTTCAATTGGTTTGTTGTTTTGAGTATACTAAATTTAGTAGATTATCAGAAAATGTAATTCCTTTAGCATTTTGTAATTCCCTTACCGCTGTCTCTTTCTCATTAATGGCATCCTACAAAATATCTGTGACTATACCAATCAATATAAACTTACTATGGCCTGGTCAACATCCTAGGCCACCAACTTAAGCTTAAACCTACTGCCTATCATTGCCAGATTTCAGAGAAATGCCTGTCAAAGTAAAGGCAAAAATAATGGCATTGTTTCTGCCGTAATTCTGTTACCGACACTTTCACCTTCGTATAGCCTTCTACAAAATAGATTACCCCAAACTTTGTGTTATACAGCTCAGTAGGCATGCCAGTGGAACTGATAAAAGCACAGGCAAGTAGCTACTGCATTAGAGTAATAGATGGCAGGTAAAAATGACATGAAAATTACTCTTGATCGTAATTCCGTTACCGTGGAGTTTCCTGCATGGGTTCATTAAATATGTTGTCGTTACTGTGCTACAAATTTCAGCTGATTTGGAAGAGGTCATGCGGGAACTTTTCTCAGAATTTGTTGATTTAATATGGAATGACCCAGTTGGGATCATGTCCTTGTAGCTGTTGGCAACTTAAATAAATTAACAGTCTAGCTAAAGACAAGAAATAATGCACTAACTGCTTTTGCTGAGTTGGATGAGAGCATTTTGGCTTGGAGCCTCTTATTTTGTTTTATAGAGATGGTGCTGCTGTTTTTAGGCTGATTAGATTCATCCTTCTTGCCAGCGTATTTCAGCGTAGTGGGCCACTACGCTGTTACCTGAAAAAATATGCTGTGTTTTGGCCCGCTGTGTTTAGTCTTTCAAGCTGCGTGATTGCAAAATTTGACACATTTTCCAGTAAAATATGTGCAAATTTTCCTAAAAAACTCATTTCTCTACTAGAGATTTCACGTGCAAGATTTGTATTCTAGGTGAGTATATATATCCTTAAATTGGGCCATCTAGACTGTCAAATAGGCCTCAAAAACCATAAATTGCCAGAGCTTCCCCGGGCCCCCCGCCAGGGCTCTGCCCCTGGACCCCCTTGGGGGCCTTGGCGGCCCCCAAACCCCCGGCCGGTTTGGGTGATGTCCCACCCCACTACACTGTCAAAAATTTCTGGTGAGAACCCTGAGATTATGGAATTGGTCGCATTACCGGTTTTTCTGCCCTCAGATTTTATTTGAATAGCAAAGCAACCATTAATGGTGAGCACCTCCTGTCCTATAATTTCAGCTGTGAAGTGTTCCCAAGAGAAGTTGCCTGAAATTGTTACTCTTGTGATTTGGTGATTTGCTATGTTCGGTCCCTCAGCTTATTCCGACCTCGATCTGATGTTGGTGTTTCGGTTGAGGTGGGGATTTATTCATTTTATTTTATTCTGCTGGAAGCACATTTAAGAACATTGACTGTGTCTTGCCTGTGAATTGTGCAAAGGGTTGGTATGATTTCTGGAGTGCTGTTATTCAAGAAAACCAGGCCCCATAGAGTTTTGATGGCTTTGTTTTACTCTGATGTGCTTAACTTTGTTTTCCCTTCTGAAGACAGCCTGTTTCATCCCCATTTGTCATCAGTTTGTCTGTGCATCAAAGGCTGCTGTTTAAGACACAGCAGGTTGCTCTCGGCAAATTCTCCTGCTCATCGATTTTCTTCTTGGAGAGATGCTGTGTGAATTGTGGCCTTGCAAATTTAAAGCAGTATTGGCATGCGAACGCTTTGTCTTTTCGAAAGGTCAAAGTCGGGCCAGAGCTCAACTCTGAACTCGAATAGTTTAGTTTAGTTGTTTGTTATTTTTCTTGCCAGGGAGAGAATGTAATCAATGTGGACTGTTGTGTCTATGTGGAGCGCATCTGAATGGTGTGTTGGGCAGCATGATTGATGGGGAGCACTTGCAGGTGCAGTGGGACCCCAAAATGGTTTCAGTGGGTTACAGGCTACTGGGAGCTCTCATCAAGACTTTGAGGCGTGTTGTCAGACCTGAGAGGGACGTGTGATGAGTGCAGTCCAGCCCAGGCTTTATGAAAGGTAAAAATTTTATCACAGTGCACAGTGGTTTGCTCTCTTCTGTGTTTGTCATCTGGGAGTGTCCCAGACCTGTTCCTGTACAGGAAGAAAATTCTGGAATGTGTCCCATGTGTGACTGGCTCGCAGTGCATACAGTGTTCACCCTGCACATACCTGGATCCAGTTTCATACTTGCTTGAGGAATGTACACAGAGGTTAATGTGTCCAGCAGCTGCTGCAGGATATCCCCAGGCCCTCTCAACACCAGCATCAAAACTGTATAGGAACAGCTGCAGACCAGCACGCCTGTTCCACAGGAACAGCCGGAAGGATTGGATACCTTTCCCCTTCTTTGTTTTTTTTTTTTTTTTTTTTTTAATCGCCCCGGTCTTCGGTATTAGTCTAGCGGTAGGCGCTGCGCAGAATGTGGCCTTTGAGAGCTGGATAGACCTTGGAAATTTGGAAGGACAAAGACTTCAGGGTCAGCCAGGTCACAGTGCCTCAGCTCATTTTTGTGCTACGCGACTACTCCCCTGCTTCAGCTTTAAGTTCAGTTTGTGTTTCTACCCAGTGATACCTTTTAGAAACAGGCTCTTCAGCGCTGAACTTCTCTAATGACTTTGCGCCACCATTTGGAACTGAAGCTCAGTGCTGACTCCACAGAAATGGCCTATTGTTGGCTTGTTTACTTTGCCCTTTGTCTAATTCAGCTTTTATTTCAAAGTAAACCAACAGTGCTGTTCTGTTCCAGTCATAAAAAAATTAGCCTGCTAACAATTTTTTAAAGACCGCTCTGTTGTAAATTGTCGTCAGACTCCCTGGGCACATTGCAATCCATCTATCAGCAGGTCTGTTTAATTGAAGTAATTACTGTGAAAGGAAATGGCTGCCTGTTGTCAAGTCTCTCTGTGATCATTACCCCACAAGGCTTGTGTTATAACCAAGCTGTCTCTTTCACTGGGGAAATGAGACTCCCCTGCTGGGCTCCGCACTGATGACAGTTGACGAGAGCATTATTGTGGCAGCTTTATGGAGCACCAGCGGAAGAAACCCAGCGTGCCGTCACATCTCATAAGGACAGTTCATAATCACTCTCCATTTTAGGAAAACTGATGATCATTTCTCTGTCTCTTTCTCCATTTGCTCCTCCTCCTTTCTCATCTTCACTGCAGTCAGAAAGTCTGCGTGCTGGACTCAACGTGCCATCTCCTCCCCTCACACTGTCCTCACTGTGTTCAGCTGTTCACTAACTCCTCGGAGGAAAGTTCTGGGGAGCACTGAGGGCATTGTAGTTGGACTGTGATCTCCTCTGCTCAGCCACCACAGTGAAAGATACCTACATTTTTGGTGCTCGTCTATTGCCTTTTCTAGGAGATCTTTGGCTCCTTGAGCACTTTGAGGGACAGTTTCCATCTGTCCATTGATGAATGGTTCCCTCTGGTGTCGCAGAGAATATCACAGCAACCACGTTTGAGAGACAGTTGGACTCTTCTTCTGCGGTTTGTGCTCCTTACGGACTTTGGAACTCTGTTGAAACTTGCCTATTGCTCCCCTGCCTCATCTTGATCCTGCTCTGTCTATACCCAATGGACATTGCGTCACATTGGCTAATAATTGAAAGGAGATTAAGTTATCATAGCCCAGCCCATGCTAATGCACTGGGCGGTCGTGTCTGATGTCATATTTTCCCTGCTCGGTACCGTGCCAGCTGAACAGGTGCGAAGGAGTAGAGGGTGAATCAGTTTCAGCTGCTGCTGGCACCGCTGTGCTTTCGCTGCTCACAGCTGTGGAGTGCCAGGTAGCCTTGCGTGCCAACTATCCTCCTGCTCGCCATCTGCTGTTCTCAGGGGTGTTACCTCTGGCAGGTTTCAGTCTGTAGCGCTTTGGTTAGAGGCAGGATTAATGCACAGTGTCATGTGTCATCTGCTTAATTGAGGCTGTTTCCCTGGGTTAGCTTGGCAGGATGCCCTGTTATGGGTTAATAAGTCCTGTGGAGAGTCCAGGCTTACTTTTAACTGAGGTGGCAGTGGCAGAAGGTATATATCAATGAATTGCAGGCTATTCCTGAGGTGAGGTAACCTAGTAACCTAGGCTGTCCAGACACAATGGCATGGCCTTTCCCTGGCTGTGACATAGCTGTGACCGTGCATCCTGAATAGGAGTGCAGATCTTTCCCTTTCACTTCATCTGCCTCCCAAACACATGCATGAACAACTGCATGAATGCTTTTCTTCTGTTTGCTCAAGCAGTTGGACCTCATTGAATGGCTGCTGTTTGAGTTTTACCCTCTCGGACTCCTACCAGTGATGATGAACTGGAGAACCATTGAAGAAACTTTACAGTGAAACTACCTTATTTAAACCAGCACTACAGTCTTTGTGTGGAGTTAATGTTTGTATTGAAACGTGCTATCCTGAGTATAGTTGAAGGGCCTCTTTTTTGATGTCCCTTTTCTTTTGTAAGCAGTGATTGGATGGAGGGTAGAGCCCACCTTGTGTCCTGGGAGAAATGCGCTGGCTTTGCACTTTCTGGGCTCATGATGCAGGATTATCAGTGTAAAAGTGATGACGCCGGGCAGCGGCTGCACACTTGCGCACCTCCCCTTATCTGGGAAACCTGAGGATGTGTTTATACTCCCCTCCCCCCTCCAGCTGTGCACCATGGGAAAGGTTAGGAGCATCAGAGTGACAGTGGTGACCTTTTCAGAGCTGGGCCCGGGCGCAGTACGCCGCTTCACGCAGCTGTCAAGACTGGAGAGGAAACGAGGCTCAGAGGTGCCGGCAATCCATCGCGAATGCCTTTGGAGGCCCCAGACACCCTCTGGAGGAGAACGTTTCTACTAGTGACTTTTCAAGGAAAAAAATGGAACATTTTGTGTAGCTTGGAGGCGGTATGAAAATGGTCACAAAATGTGACAGCTAAGTGTAAAAAAACTCCCCTCTCTTTGTAGATAGTCGCTCTCCTCAGCAGCGGAAGGCCCCTTTTTTATCTGCTCATATCTGACTTACAGTGTGTGGGTGTTTTCTTCCTCATTTACACAGGTGTGCATTCCCTGCGTCCCCATCATATTCTTTTTTGACTCCGCATTCCGCACAAGCACCTGCGCGTGCACACGCATAGACACACACTCGTACACATATTACTGATCACCCATTACCCGTGCATCTTTGGAGGACATAAGGTCGACGTCCAATTGGATGATGATTAAAACATTTTGAATCGCTCTGCATCTCCTCATCATGCTCTCCCGTGGCTCCTGTATTCCACAGATGAATGTTCATGTTCCATAAATGTATCCTTTTAAAATCTGAAGTAAAAGCTGTCCTGTGTACATGGTAGATCCCTGTCTGTTGTTGCTTGTGTCGGAGCTGTTCACCCTCTGACTTCACAGTGTAGCTGTTTTCAGTCATGCCACATCACGATTCTAACCCTTTCTCGACTAAGGCCGCGTATTTACGTCCTCATATACAGTTGTGGGAGTACTATCACACTTCTGCTGATGGCTGAGAAGAATCATGTACAGACTGGTAAAGACCGCTGATAACAAGCATTTGTTAATTTCCCTGAAAACACTTCATGTTTTTGCTTTGAATGTCAAAATGGCGTGTCGCCCTTGTGTATGCACGTCGGAGCAAGATATGAACATAATTTTTGCGGATGCAGACTTATAATACCACAAAAATAGCAAAGATGGTGATTTTTATGTGCTTATGGGTTAAGAGGGGAGTTTGGAAGAAGAAAATACAACCACGTGCAATCAACTGTGGTTTGTTGTTGTCCTCATTCTCCAAAGTATCTTCATCCCGTGCAATGGCATTTTCCTCTTCGCACTCTCCTCAAAATCCCTTGGTGCACACAGAAATTTTGTATGGGTATGTTCCTGGTTAGGAAGGGGTTAATGGCCTTTGAAGGTTAGCGGTTCTGGCTGGCTGCTGGCATGGCATGCTTTTGGAATTTATTTTGTTGATGATTAAAGGCGGTATTTTCACGCTGTATTGGATCAGCTCTGCTGACTGTAAATTTCCGAGGTTTTCTTTGACAGTCATTGCTGCTTTATGGCAGTTTAAGCTTGGGAATTGGCTTAGAATGAGATTGAAAGTATCTCGTCATGGCTGTCACTTGGAGTGAATGTAGTTGACTGCCCAAAGGGATAATTTGTCAGGTGGCAATAAAAGCTATATTGCAAATATCATTCAAGTTTTGATTGAATTTGGTAAATGATGGTAATACCTTTATGGTTATGAACTTCCAGTCTTGCACAGTTACTCACAACAGTGTAGCTGCATTCCACCCTTTTACTGGGATTGCACTTCAGAATAGGATTTGTCTGGCAGTTCTAGCTGGGCACAGGAGTCTAGATTGGACAGGAATCTTGATATGGATTCACCAAGATTTTCAGGGGGAGCGGTATTGTATATTTAAAGTTATTTTTGCTTTCTGAGCATAACTGTTTAGGTCTCTATTAGCACGCTGTTTGCCTATCCTGTTAATTTTATCCGAGTCTGGTGTCAACTAATGCACATGAAGCACAAGGATACAATACTTTTTCATGGTATAAGTCGAATGTGGAGCCTGCACGGTTTTTTTTTTGTAAAAATGGCTCCACTTATACAAAGTAGTTTTTCCCTTCTCTTCAAAATGTGCTTGTGAGGAGTGCTTCTCTTTGTAGTGAGGGGGAAATTATAGGATCCCAGGCTGTTATGCAGTTCAGTGTTCCATGATGTCCTTCACCAAAATGTCACGATGCTAGCAGCCTTCCCCTCTCCCCAGGTTACGTGGTGACTTCAGACCTCCCATGCTCCCACTTAACACAGCAGGGCATTTCCACTGGCTGAGCTCTACTGTCAGAGTCACATGTGGCCGGCCCACCCATCTGCCGGCAGCCCTCAGTGGCCCACAGATGCCTATTGCCTTGTGTCGTAGAGAGTGCTGCTGAGCCCTCTCATTAACCTCTCAGCATTTGCTTGGCTCTTTACGTAGTTAAGTCTCTTTACAAATCTGCTGCTGTGTTCACTCATCATGCATTTATGGGGTTTTATGGTTCACATTTTTATCGAAGTTCCTGGAATTTTTGGGGATTATAGGAAACTTGGCAAAGTGATTCATTTGTTCATTGGAGACATTTGACAATTTTTAATTTAGAAATCAAAAGACTTGATGATATTTTCTGGTGATTTAAAATGTAGAAAAGGAAGTTATGGAATGTGTTAAATTTTTGTCATGTCCAATATAATTAAATCTATTAAATTGTTTCAGATCTCTTCACAGAAATATGATAGGATGGGATATGCCTGTGGTTTCAGTTGATTTACCAAGGAGATTCAAATATTGAATATAAGCTGGACTGGCTATTAATACTTGGAACCATGACTTCATCCAGCTAACTACAGCGTCATCTCTGTCTCGCTACAAGGCCTGTATGTAATTATTCTCTGTTTAGTGAAGCATGCTTTCGTTTAATTGAAATGTCTTGAATTATGTTCCTCTTCTTGACACTAATAATGTGCGCGCAGCATATCTGCTTGGTGGACTGATTAAAGTACCTGAGGTGGTGCGGCAGGAAGCAGGCAGAGAGCAGGAGACGTCTTTTGCTCTGATGCAGACTGTCACGAGCAAGCGTTTCAAAAACTGCAATGTCTGCGCATCTTAAGCTGCCAGCAAGGATCAGAGTGTGTATACGCAGCGCTCCTGAGCTCCAGTTTAGTCACGTCACTGGAGGAGATGAGTCACTGTGTTCACCAGCGCGCTGCCTTTAGAAGTGTCTGGCAATCTGTTGCAGAAATTCAGGAAATAGAATTATTCAACATGTCACAGTATTGGCCCTCAGGCAACATGGTGTCAGAAAACGGGTGCTGGTGACCTCAGGGCTTTCATGCCCCTGTCTAAGTTCCTCAGACTGTTTGACTGGGGGCCTTATTTACTTTCATCTGTAGCATGGAGAAGACTTTGTAGCGCACAGAACTTATTAAAGGAGTGATGGTCATGTCATGGAATGGTCGTGGTATTTTTTTTTCCCCCAGCCATTGGTCATGATTATGATGTCTCCCCCCAGCAGGGAGGGGAGACATATTGTTTCTGTACGGTTTCCCGTCCGGGTCCAAGTTTGCGTTTTCGTCGGCGTTCCCACTTTTTCCGGCCTGTAACTCGGATATTGTTTAAGATATTTACATCAAACCTTGCTCACTCTTTCAACATTGTATATAGATGTGCCTTTTACAGTGTATGAACATCAATGAGGGCCGGCTGCGTTGGGGTGGGGAGAGACATTAGTTTTTTTGCCTTAAAAACAATCTCTAGTTAAGTTTGTCGGAGTTAAGTTTTTTCCTAGTGCTAGAGGTATGAGAATTTATGAAATTGATTGTGCGCTGATGATGCTTAATTGATGCTGAACTTCTTTTCCTTTTTCTTGCTTTGCTCCACCCTTTCTGCAGCTGGGACTATGGGTTGCATCAAGAGCAAAGAGGGCAAAGGCCCTGCCATGAAGTACCGACCCGAGAACGCCGCCGCCGATTCGGTGAGCGCCCACGTGGGACACTACGGCCCTGACCCCACACAGCTCAACCAGTCCCCCACCCCCAAGGGCCCCGCCAACAGTTACAACAGCCATTCCATGACGCCCTTCGGGGGCTCGTCCGGGATGACGCCCTTCGGCGGGGCCTCCTCCTCGTTCTCCGCCGCCGTCAGCAACCCCTTTCCGGGAGCTGTGGCAGGTGAGTCACATGATCCAGCGGAGGGGCTAGCCTGTCCTGTGTGTTTGAAGAGACCTCAACTGCACTGACTGAGGAATGTAGATCTGCAATTACATGGTCTGATTATGCATGCATTTTTATATGGGACTTGGTGGAGAAACCAGGGGATATCAGGGGATAAATAGTCCAAGACTGCATTCTAATTTCATGTCAGCTGCGATGCGGTTTTGTTGTGGTGACATGGTTCACATTAGTTGTCACTTTAGGTTCTAATTTGCCGAAGTTTGTAGGTTGGAGCTGGGCAGTCCAACCCTGCTTTTGGAGGTCTACTGTCCTGTAGCTTGGCATGTGGTACTCCTCCAAAGCACACTTCCAGCAGTGAGGGATATTGTTGAGCTGCTTACAGGTATCAGATATTTTAAAAATTCATGATGGTAGATCTCTAGGAACAGGGTTGGACATCCCTGGTTTAGAAGCTTCTCTTGTGGGGAGCGATGATTTTTACATTTCTTACTTCCTCCTGGAGTCTGAACAAGATCCTGCTTCTAGCTTGCTGAGGTGCAGTATTCAGGAGGGCTGGCAACTGCAGCCACAGGATGAGTCATCGCCTTCACCTTCCAGGCCTGGTGTCCTGCAGTGCGCAGCGAGCTAATACAGATCCATATTGATTGTGCTCTGCTTTCTTCTTATTCTCAGCAGAGACAAAAGTCATAAGTTTTGAGTTAAAAGTAACCGCAGAAACAGATGCGTGGGCTGTGTCACTTGCTCTGAGCTGCAACGTGTCTGAATAACAAAGACAAAGAAAAATGTGACGTCTTCTGCCGGAGCCTGGGGGAAGTGCTGCTTAGCGTTTCAATAGCGCCTGGCAGATTGAAGCTGTCTCTGCTCTGATTAGTCTGAGCCTGGTTCTCATTGCCACGGACGCCCACGGATGATTGATGAACACTGGTCGTAAATGTGTCTCCAGCTCAGTCCCTTCATTAAGCTCATCGTATCAGGGCAGTGGCGTTTCACTGGTGCTGGCTGGGCGTGGGCTGAACGTTACTAATGCAGCTTCTGTGGGGGTGGGGACCAATGCTTACTCACTGACAGACTGTTGCACTGTAGAGGATGCTGCATTTGCAAGTTTGCGCGTTCTGGGGCAGGAAGGTCTGGAACAGAGATGGGATTCTCTCCGAGGATGAAGAGCTCTATTCTCCTCAGGAGAGGATGCTGGGTTCAGGGCCGGGAGAGAGGCTGTCTGAAATGCCAGGGTCTTTGCTAAGCATTTCATGTATTCCAATCTGTTTTTTGAAGACTGTTGTTTGATGGGTGCATAGAGAAGACCTAGTTGACCTTCAAGAAAGACCTAGGTGCCCCATCCCTCCAATCAGTGTGCTTTCATGGGATAAAGACTGCTATACAATCCTGATATTTTTTTCTGAATTTCCCCACCCCCTTTCTTTACACACGCATCTAGACTGTATAAAGCCTGTGCATTCAGTTTCTTTTCCTGATAAACATATTTGTTTTGGCTGCTCTCAGCGCAGTATTGGGGGGTAGCCCTCCCATGCAGACCATCAGACTAAAGCAGCTGTGTAAAATAAAGACTGCCGTTATTCCAGTTAACAAGAAAGGCTCTGTAGATGTTTGTGGGCGTGTTTTGTCCTCTGCAGGCCTCTTTGATGTGTTTTGCAGGCTTGCCTTCTGGATAATTCATATTTTGATTTCTCAAGTAAATGTTTCCCTGTTGCGGCGCTATTTTGTGGATGACCTCTCCATCAGAACTCACGACAGCTCCGGAGCTGATTTCACAGTAGTTTTGACATGCATTTCCATCTTGTGCATAAATGACATGAGGAATCCGTTATTTTGTTCCTAACCAGTGAGCAGACATGTTAGTTTATGGCAGTTCTTCAGAGTGATGTTTCCGCTTTGAGAGCGTTCTCTTTTCTCTGATGCATTTTTTACACTCCGCTGCCTTTCGACGTAATTATATATTCAGTCTCTGTTGTCCCAGAAGTGTGTTTCCGTGTTTTATGATTGTGTATCAGTGTCTGAACGTTCTTTGCTGATTCTGTGCTGAAATTGAACCAGTTTCTGTTATAGCCGCAAAGGGCTTAAAAAATAGAAATAAGACTAGTTTATTACCTAGGTGTGATAAAATTCACGTTCAAAGTCTTGTCTCTGTGATGAATGATGCTGCACATCTTGTTTGTTTAAATGCAACAGATTAAGATAATGAAGTTCACTGGGATAGATAAATTATAAAATAATGCAAATCCCAGTGTAATGTAATCCCATAATCATAAGTCAAATTTTTTTTCTTGTATGATTGACCCACCTTACATTTTTTTTAACTGTGTGGAGCCATTTCCATTGTAGAACGTCTTGCAGTATTCATGTCATGAAGCCCAGTAATTGCTCATTTTCCTATAACCCTCCCCCTTCCACCCACAGACATCCTTTCATTACTGCTGGATACAGGCCCTGGAAAATCAATCTGTGCATCAGCTGAATTATCCCTGTTTTAAAGAAAGCCTTCAGAGGCTCGTTCACGGTCACTGAAGTACAGGCTTTCTTCTGATGCCTGAGGTCTGATCACAGACTGTGGCCTGCTTCTGCAAGTGCTCACTGCAGTCCACTCAACCACTCTATACTGCAAACTGTTGAACTGGCCCACCACACTTCATGAGCACCTCTGTGCTTTTGTAGCACTATAGTCATGGAAAAGTATTTTCTGCTATTTTTGTGTATTTGTCATATTTGAATGTTCTAGATCATCCAATTAATTTTATATATATATATATTTTAACAGTGCATGCCAGGAGAAAACTGCGCAGGCACTATCAATCACTACCGCCGGTTCTCCGGCGGGCACTATTTTGATGATGGTGATGGTTGCTGTAGGACCCGGGGGCAGGGGGGGGGTTGGGTAGATGTATTTTTTTTTTTTTTTTTTTTTTTTGAGCGGGGGCTTTGTTGGTGACTGTAGGACTGGGGCGTTGGGTTGATGCTTTCTATTTTGTTGAGCGGGGGGAGATGCCTTTCCTTTTCTTGAGCGGGGGGCTTGGCACTAATATTGCACAAATTCCGCATCGATACTTTTAATTTTACAGTTTTTTTTTTGCATGCACGGAGATGAGAATGCGATATAGAAAATCCCGTTGGGGCGGAATCAATTTGTGGCGGTCCGAGTTGACAATCATCTGTGTGTGGGAAACACTGGTATCTGCTACCACTAAGCCACCTACTCCATTCTTCACCTGCCCTGGTGTCCTGTCCAGTCCTTGGCCTGTAGACTGCCTTTAGTATGTTGCAAAGAGTATAGTCTATTGTCCATATATGTATTTTATTTTGATAACCTCGCAACTTTATCAATTACCATGGTTACTAGTACAAGTACCAAGCTTAAAAAGGCAGATTTGTTTTAACTACTGCTTCCAAGCCACTATCCATCCATCCTCACACAGTCCCAAAATGTAGTAAGTTTAAAATAACCATAATGTTATGAGAGGACTCTAGAAAACCATTTTGTTCAGAAATATTGAGATGAGAGGTAAAGAGACCTCTGAATTTTGTTTTATGGCAATAAAACTTTGTACATACCGAAAAACACATTAATAACATAGTAAATTTGAAAAGTAAAGTCATTAATTATAAGAGATACACAATTTGATATTTGATATTGAGAGGAAAAAAAAATTCAACGTCTTTATCATTCAGGTTTTGTTCTAGGTATCTTTAATGTAACCGTGTGAACATGCAATGTTACATTTCACCAAAAATCAATTTCTGTTTGCACATTATTATTCTTTTATTTAGTAACCTTGCCATTGACCTTCAATGATTTGAAGGTCAAACTTTACATGAAATTTTCATAACTTGTATCATCACTATAAGTTTGCTTGCCGGTGAGCTGGTTAGACAACGTAATGGTCTAAAAAGGGTTAAAATGGCATTCTCTGTGGGTTGCCCAATCCCCATACATTTTTTTTTAGTTGATATAAAAAAATTTGGACATCAGAGCTGCATCCTACACTTAAATTTTTGTCAGATGGTGATTCTGCTGGAAATGAGCATGGTCCAGACTTGGGCGTAGTTGCCTGTCGTCCTAGTTTGAGACCCGTTTTCTCTTTGCAGAATGGGTGGCCCAAGGTACTTACCCATTATTATTCAGGGACATTTCTTTAATGAAAAATAGTCATAGTCATGGGCACTCCATTCTGTCTTGAGCTAGGGCCAAATATCTTGGATACACATTCACGTTTTTTTGTAATCCAGGTGGCACTAGCTTCAGGCAGTAATGTGTGCCTAAATTGTTTTTTGTAGAGGTGGTTCACCTTGGCCATGGTAGTACCCTGTAGCAGTGATAACCATGGGCCAACAGTTCTTTTCAAACATAAATGCTCTCAAACAACTAGGGTTGTCGAACTACCCCAAAAATGTGCGTGGCCCATGCAGCAGGGGAGGGGTTAATCGGAACATACGTGGGTGATTTTTCTGTTCCAGGCATAGAACTGTGAAATATGAACAAATTTGGAGATGGTGAGTTTCCACCTTCTGCCAAAACTGTGCTGATCTTTAAAAATGGCCTCTTTATGTGGAATTTTGGAATAAAAATCCCTTGAAATTAATAAGTCCTTTGAAAAACATCTCTTAAATAAAAAGTCATTTATTTTTAATGAACTGTACAGACTCGTTTTTATTTTACATTTGCTTTTATTTATGCATTTATTACCTAATCTATTTCAGGATTTACTTCATAGCCATATTTATTTGTGTCATAGGCATATTTATTTATGTATTTATTTATTTCATATTGACATTTCATATTGCAATTCCAGTGACCACATATAAGAAGCTCGGTACACCTACACCCTTCTCAAAATTTGGATATAAATGCCCACAAATTAAAGCTGAAAGTTTGCAAATTTGAGCTCATTCATTTTTATTTTCCTATTTCTAATATGCTTTGGTGAACTGCTAAAAAAAGGAACTTCGACTGTGTCTAAAATGTATTTAGCTGACTTAGGTGAATGTTGTACACTGCCTGTCCAAAAAAAAAAAAAAAAAAAGTTGCACATTTGATTTAGGTGCAAATTCGTTGAGTCTTTTTTTTTGACAACTGTGTGCAAGGTCAGAACACTTGTTTTCAATCACAGTTGCATTAATTTTGGGCTCAATCTTGTCTTGAGGGTGGGATAGTTGAACCACTCTATTGTCCCAAGAACTTTCAATGCGGTCAAGGTCAGGACTTTGTGGTGGCCAGTTCTTGTTCCTCATGATTGTTTTTTTTTTTCATTTCTTCATTTCTTCGCTTGATGCAGGCCAGTAATTTGCCCCTTCTGAAACACTAATATCTTTTCCACCATCAAGGGATATGTACTCTGACATACTTTTTTAGGAAATGAGAAGCCACGCACTTCATCAGTTAGGGTAAAAATACAAAACCCAAAACCAGTGAAGTTGGCACGTTATGTAAATCGTAGATAAAAACAGAATACAATGATTTGCAAATCCTTTTCAACTTATATTCAATTGAATACACTGCAAAGACAAGATGTTTAATGTTCAAACTGAGAAACTTTATTTTTTTTTTTTTTTTGCAAAAAAGTTGGCACAGGGGCCTTTTTACCACTGTGTTACATCACCTTTCCTTTTAACGACACTCAGTAAACGTTTGGGAACTGAGGAGACCAATTTTTGAAGCTTTTCAGGTGGAACTCTTTCCCATTCTTGCTTGATGTACAGCTTAAGTTGTTCAACAGTCCGGGGTCTCCGTTGTCGTATTTTACGCTTCATAATGCGCCACACATTTTCAATGGGAGACAGGTCTGGACTACAGGCAGGCCAGTCTAGTACCCGCACTCTTTTACTACGGAGCCATGCTGTTGTAACACGTGCAGAATGTGGCTTGGCATTGTCTTGCTGAAATAAGCAGGGGCGTCCATGAAAAAGACGTTGCTTGGATGGCAACATATGTTGCTCCAAAACCTGTATGTACCTTTCAGCATTAATGGTGCCTTCACATATGTGTAAGTTGCCCATGCCTTGGGCACTAATACACCCCCATACCATCACAGATGCTGGCTTTTGAACTTTGCGCCTATAACAGTCCGGATGGTTCTTTTCCTCTTTGGTCCAGAGGACACGACGTCCACAGTTTCCAAAAACAATTTGAAATGTGGACTCGTCAGACCACAGAACCCTTTTCCACTTTGCATCAGTCCATCTTAGATGAGCTTGGGCCCAGCGAAGCCGGCGGCGTTTCTGGGTGCTGTTGATAAATGGCTTTCGCTTTGCATTGTAGTTTTAACTTGCACTTGCAGATGTAGCGACGAACTGTAGTTACTGACAGTGGTTTTCTGAAGTGTTCCTGAGCCCATGTGGTGATGTCCTTTACTCTCTGATGTCGGTTTTTGATGCAGTACCACCTGAGGGATCGAAGGTCACGGGCATTCAATGTTGGTTTTCGGCCTTGTCGCTTACGTGCAGTGATTTCTCCAGATTCTCTGAACCTTTTGACGATATTACGGACCGTAGATGATGAAATCCCTAAATTTCTTGCAATAGCTCGTTGAGGAATGTTGTTTTTAAACTGTTCGACAATCAGCTCACGCATTTGTTCACTAAGTGGTGACCCTCGCCCCATCCTTGTTTGTGAATGACTGAGCATTTCAGGGAAGCTGCTTTTATACCCAATCATGGCACACACCTGTTCCCAATTAGCCCGTTCACCTGTGGGATGTTCCAAATAAGTGTTTGATGAGCATTCCTCAACTCTCTCAGTCTTTTTTTGCCACTTGTGCCAGCTTTTTGAAACATGTTGCAGGCATCAAATTCCAAATGAGCTAATATTTGCAAAAAATTACAAAGTTTACCTGTTCGAACATTAAGTAACTTGTCTTTGCAGCGTATTCAATTGAATATAGGTTGAAAAGGATTTGCAAATCATTGTATTCTGTTTTTATTTACGATTTACACAACGTGCCAACTTCACTGGTTTTGGGTTTTGTAATTATTGCCAGCTGAAACACATTAATCACTACAATAATGATCCGATCATAGTATTTGTTTACTCCTGTCCAAATGGCAACTTTTTTTGGACAGGCGGTGTACATTATTATCCAGTCAGTTCACGGTTTGGCATTAAGGCCAGTACATCATATATTTGTTTCATACCCTTGTTCCTGGAGTGCCCATCGTTGAATGAGGCGTGTTTGTATACTGTTGGAGTGCAAATCACAAGGACTGCGCATCTTAAGAAACAGAGTTGACCTGGCTTATCCTCATCGAACAGGATTTTTCTTATCTGTATAAGGCCTGCTTCCTGTTTTGTCTGACGGGTAATGGACTTTGAGCTCTCAGTTCGAACAGTCAGTGCAACATTAAGCATGTTTGGTTTATTTCTAGTTTTCAGACAGCCCTCTTTTGAGTTTGATATTCTCCATGGAGCTTGCTTGTAATAAAACAAACAGTGAGGGATTGTGAGATATACTGCATAATACAAAAGCAGCTGATTGGTTTTTGGGACTGTTACCATGTGCTTACTGGAATTGGTTGTTAATGTTTGAACGTGTCTCTTTTATTTTTTATTTTTTAGTTTCGTTAACGAGTTTTGTGAAGAGGCATGTTTTAAACCTAATCTTTTGGCTATGCCGTGAAATGAATAAAAATATATTTTTGCTGATCTGTTTTTAGGTGGGGTTACATTTTTTGTGGCCTTATATGACTATGAAGCCAGAACATCTGATGACCTGTCATTTAAGAAGGGAGACAGGTTCCAGATCATTAATAACACGTAAGTCATTTATCCAGCCTTTATCATTTATCCAGTCATTTTATCTCCTGCCTTTAGTCTCATGGAAATTCAGTCACAAACTCAAGTTTGGTTATTAAATTTGAGTGTCATTTATTTTTCTGCCTAGTGAGCTACAACTTTGGCCTTGAAGGGGTGGGCATTTCGCAAAGCAGAGTCACTGAGTTAGCCATGTAACTGCACCTCCGCCGTTACCCAGCTAACTCCATAATCATGCTATTTGAGATATCTCGACGAGTGCAATAATGGGGAAAATGCAGCTTGCGTGCTGAGCCGATTGATCCCTGTTCATCCCAATTGACAGTTTTTGTGTTGTTTCTTGCAGGGAGGGGGACTGGTGGGAAGCCCGGTCCATTAACACAGGGAAGAAGGGATACATTCCGAGTAACTACGTGGCTCCTGCAGACTCTATCCAGGCCGAAGAGTAAGAGCAGTCCTCCATCCAATCTCGTCAGCCCATTGAGACTCCTTGCAGTTGAGGAAGCACTGTCATTAACACTCACCATTTTGTAATGGTCGTCATTGTGTGGATAATCAGCATAGCAGCAGCAAGTCAAAATGCACTATTTCCTCTAGATTTTGCTCCTTATCTGTGCGCTGAGCAGCTTCATTTATAATGCAGTGTCTCTCATTTAGATGTTAAGGATTTTTTAATGGAGATTTGGACTTCTTCTGTATTTTTAAACAAAAATCAAAGCCTGCACATAATAGACCATCTGGTACTGCAGTAATCACCCTCAAGCCAAAAATATGATTTTTCTCAAATGGAGCATCTGAAATGAATGTGCAGTTCTCATTATGCTCACATTGGCTTCTCTTTGAATTGTATTGCCTTGTGTATTATATCAAAGCCAATATGCTATCAGTGTTGGTCAGGGGAGTTTAATATTAGATTGAGAATAAGTCTGTGTAATAATGCCTCCCTTACAGTTTCATATTTGAGTCAAACTTGAAACCGGTCTCCATTACCTCCATTTTCCTAGTTCTTGGAAATGTATTGGGTATTGAAGAGAGGAAATTAAAAATTCTGAATTTATCCCATAAAGGATACTTGTAGTTGGCATTCACTGTTGGCGTGTATTTTGTTCTGCTACTTAAACGACCTTTTAGAGAATTTAGTCAAGGTGCATTTACCCTCAAGGCTCAAGCAGTGTCCAGTAGTGAAAGCCACACATTTTCTTTGCTCAGTCTGGGCACATCAATTAAGTTGGTTATATTTTTTTGATTATGTGCAGTTTTTCATATGTGTTTACCCAAAGCGTGAACTTATGGCTCAAAGTTTAGTTTGTGCTCTTTGCAGGTGGTACTTTGGTAAAATGGGACGCAAAGACGCAGAACGGCTACTCTTGAACCCGGGAAACCAGCGGGGAACTTTCTTGGTGCGAGAAAGTGAAACAACAAAAGGTAGAAAATCTGACATTTTGATGGTTTCCTTGGTTTCCCTGTTTTGGTTTAGCTCATGAAATCTGTGAAGTTTCTGGGCCATCTTAGGTTTTCAAACCTGCAGTGTGGTAGGGGAAGAACTTCTGCTTTTCAACCATTATTAACCAGTGTGGTTTTTACTGGTGAATCTATGCACTTAGTTAACCACTTTTGCCAGTAAAATCGGCATAATATAGTTTTGGTGATACAAGTACTATCAGCTAACATTAGCCATTTCAATGAAGTATTTGCTTCCACTTTCCTGAATGGAGATGGCTGTAAGATACAGGACATGTACAAACTAACAGAAGTCCAAAAAAGCAGCCGGAAAGCTAAAAGCTGGAGGGAAAAAAGAAGAGGCATATGAAAATAAACAGCCATTATTTTATTTCGTTTTAGATGTTGGCGGAAAGGCAGAGGGAGTTGACATTTTGTTCGATGACAATGTCCTGCTCCTCATGTTTGTTCCCACAGGAGCATACTCTCTCTCAATACGGGACTGGGATGATGCTAAAGGAGACAATGTGAAACACTACAAAATCCGCAAACTTGACAACGGGGGCTATTACATCACTACCAGGGCGCAGTTTGAAACGCTACAGAAGCTGGTGAAACACTACACAGGTACCTGCTCACTCTCCATCTATACTCCATTTGCAGTGCTTTTCTGGCTTTCACTCTCACCATGTTACCACAGGAGCTTCAGCTATGGGCATGAGCACAGGTGTTATATGGTTTCAACAAAGGCCTGCTTTCTCAGTTTGCTATTAAATGTGGAGAGCAGCCAAGCGTTTGGTGGAGCCAAGCTTTACTGTTGGACTGCAGAACGGCTTAAACGAAATGGCTGGGGCTGAACCTGAGCGGGGAAGCACGTACCCCTGTGTGATGGCTTAGTAATGCCGTGATGTTCTCGATAGCTGCAGTGTGTGCTCTATGTCTAGTTGAATCCAGTGTGTGGGTAAGAAGCTGAGTCCTGTGTGCTGGGGAACAGTGTGCGTTTATTCTGCTGACTGGACTGGCTCCAGCTGTGCGCTCTGACATGTCAGCGTGGCTTAAATAGGTCACCACTTAATGCTTTGAAGAACGTGTTTTTAATTAATTCTCGACCCTATTATCATGACTGTGCTTTTCCCTGACTGGGGATTTGATTTTGGAAATAACGCATTAACCCTAGTCCTGCCTTTAGGCTAATGCTCATCCTCCTCTCCTCGCGCCTGCAGAGCTACCAGAAAATGATTTATCGATGACCGGCACACAGGGAAACGAGTGTGGGTCCTCTATATATATATATATATATCGGCCACCAGCAGGACTAGGGTTAAGGGACTTTCAAAACCTATCCTGCTCATTTGTTTTGAGGATTACGCCGTGCAAAGTTGGCTGCATTGAGTCAAATATGAATGGCTAAAATGGAGGAGATTGAGGACAGTGGAATGTATGTTTGCCTGAGTGCCCACCACAAATTTTCTGCTTGTGAAGTGGAGGAGTGGACTACAGTATTTTTAGATGTGCGGCTTTCATCTGAGTAGTTTGGTTTGCAAATTATTGGAACATGTCCAGATTGCTGTCCTAACCAGACAGCATCATCCTACATCTCCCCGCTTTGGTTGCGTTTAACACCTTCAGTTGCGCGTTTTGTCCATTTTACTCAACAACTGTGAATCTAGCAGCCCTAGGTTCGAGGCTAGCAGTGTCATTTAGCTTAGTGGTGGTGGATGGGACTGTGGTTAACCCTCTATTAACCACCGTAGCATATCTGCTACATAAAGTGAAAGGGTTAACAGCCTGGACACCCTGCTGGTTTTGTTTCTTATTGCCAAATAAACATTTGAGAATAACTTGAATGGTCCGTCACTTTAATTTTTCCATTTGCATTATTACCCAATGTAGCAGATCTGCTACATTTTGGAAAGGTGGGCCAAAGGGTCAAATTTTTTTTTTTTTAACTATTTTTCCAAATATTGACCCATTATCAACATATTTGCCTAGGGAAATGATTTTTACACAGTTGGAAAGGTACTTGGTTAACAGAGGGTTAACCCTCTCTCTCCCTGCTCCTCCCTGGCTCTCCCACAGAGCACGCGGACGGCCTGTGCCACAGGCTCACCACCGTTTGCCCGACAGTGAAGCCCCAGACGCAGGGCCTGGCCAAGGACGCCTGGGAGATTCCCCGCGAGTCGCTGCGGCTGGAGGTGAAGCTGGGACAGGGCTGCTTTGGAGAGGTGTGGATGGGTAAGTGCCTGCTATTGGCCCAAAGTCACGAACAGTCGGGCTGTTCAAACTGGCCTGACAAACGGTGCGTTCTGAATGCAGCATAGCCGCTATGCCGGTGTGGCAGTGCTTGTCGTCTGTCTGTTGGTTTGGTAAGACTTTACAATAAGCGTACAACAATTAACAATAATTAACATTAGTTCATTAACTATCAGTTAATTAGGAGGTAACTGATGTGTTAGATAGCTGAATAAGCATTACGTAACCATAATTGAACATTTATAAATTTTCTGTGTATCCCTTATTGTGAAGTTGAAAACATCCCTTAAGTATCCCTTATGTAGCACTTCAAACTATTAAACCATAATTTATGAATAAATACCTTAGTTCATGTGAACATCATTTGTAAATGATTATCAGGTGCATTAGTTAAATGTTAATTACCTGTTAGTAAATGCGTATTACTGCATTAACTAATGTTAATTGTTGCACCCTTATTGTAAAGTGTTACCGTTGGTTTTAGAAGGAGACTGAGTTTCTCCCATTAAAATTCCCACCTGCCTTCATGGCCGAGCAAAGGCAAATTTCGGCAAAACTCCCATTTTATTTCACGTGTTTGTAACTTGAAAAGCCGCCTTAACCTGCTTTGCGATTTGCCAGAACAGAATCGAAATGTTCAGAATTATAGCTCAAAACCTATTTGGGCTCATTTAATGCCAATGATGTGGAATTTTTCTGATATTCTAGTACCTCCTTTTTTAGGATCATGTTAACCCATTTCACCAGAACATGTGCCGGGGGTGCAGTGGCATTTTTAACTGGTGGCTTTGAAACCGTAGATGTTCTACCCTTCTGCAGTTTCTTTGTGGAAGAAACACTTCAATGACTTTGAAGAATATTTTTCTGGTGGTGATTAGTACATTACTCATACCCTGTTTGCCTCTTTATTTCCACTGTGAACATCAGTTTTAGGATGATATGTATGCTTAGGTTGGGCATATCTGGAGATGGAAGCTCACATCTGACTCATTTTAATCAGCTCAAATCAAATTACGATTACTCATGTCTTTTGTACATTTTGAGTCATTGTGCTTGTCTTTCGTACAGGATTGTTGAAACGGACAAAGCTTATTCATTTTAGGGAATTTGCAATCTGAGGCCCTCCTTTCTTTTTTTTGCACATGTGCAATGTATTTTTCAAATTGGATGAACAGAATTATTATTCTAATGTTCTGTAAATAATTGCATTTTTATTATGACTCACCCTCCCTTTGTCATAAAATACATTGAATAGATACTCCTGTAAAACGCAATCAATATTTAGGTTTGAAAGGTCAAGGACTGAGAGGCTCCTGCTTTTTCAATTTCCGGTATCTGAGTTGGCCTTCTGTCCATGGAGAATTAATTCATCTTTACACAACTGCATTGATTTTCAATAAAGGCTGTTTCTGGGGCAGAGTTTCTGATAAATGTCTCGATTGCAAATTTGTGTAATGCATTTTCAATTCCTCCTCCGTTAATGCTGCCAGTGTCTCTTTTGCTTTATTGAAACTCCAATACTACATGACGTCCACCTCCTCAGTGCTGTGCTACACCGTCCACCTTTTCCAATTGTCTGTCTGACAGGAATTACGCATTAATATTTGTCTTGCTGCATGCTTCATATCCAATTTATACTGGATTTTCTACCCGCCAGAAGAAGGCTGGCTAGCGAATGTGTTTTCAGCTTGGAGGGTCACTGTGTCCGTGTCGAGCCTTGTCAGCTTGTTTCCTATTTGATTTTTTTTTTTTTTTTTTTTTTTTGTTTTTGTTTTAAAAATTTGGCATCTCCAGTCCCACCCGAATCTGGAATGCCCAATTGGTGAACTATGTACAAGGCTTGTTCGTATGCGACCCCTTGCTGCCAATTCAGGAGAGTGTAGATAGTTTGCGGCTCTCCTCCTGTCAGCTTGTTTCCTGTTGTTCTGTCTTAACCAGAGCACTTAAGTGTGAGAATAAACTGGGCTTACCTTTGGGTCCCCCACAGGCACCTGGAACGGCACCACGAAGGTGGCGATTAAAACCCTGAAGCCGGGCACCATGTCCCCAGAGGCCTTCCTGCAGGAGGCTCAGATCATGAAGAAGCTCCGTCATGATAAGCTGGTGCCGCTGTACGCCGTGGTGTCCGAGGAGCCCATCTACATAGTCACTGAGTACATGGCCAAAGGCAAGTTTCCCCATCACCCTGTTCCTTGGGGGGGAGGTGTGCATGAAACACTGTGCCGGGGCAGGCATAGTCACACTCACGCCGGCATAAAGGGTCTTGTACCTTACCTGCCTCTTATTCTAATCCTTCAGTGGCTACTGTGGGATAAAATGGCTTCAGTTTTACTTAATCCGTAAGAATCCTTGGTGACACAGGTGTCGTAAACTCTTCTCATAAATGTGTTCCGCGTGGTCTATTTGGTCTGTTTTATATCCGCTGTAATTTCATAATATTCCTTCAAGGAAAAGTGAGTCTATACTCTCAGGGGTTAACTGATTAATTTGGTTTGCTGATTAAAGTGTGCTGAAATGAAAGCTGAAGGATACTGGGAATCTTGAGCATTGTTTTTTTTTTCCCTTAAGGATAGCTTGGTTAGCTAAATGGATAAGGCCTTTGCTGCAGGATTCATCCCAATTTTTACCAGTGTGCTGCAATCAAGGACCGCATAAGGGCTGCTGCTGTTAAATCTGCCAGGCAGTGTTAGGATAGAGCACTTGGTTGATGTGGCCTCTCGCCTCCAAACGTAAAGTGATTATCCCTGCCCTAGACCGTCATACTGTGCATCAAGATGCGCAGTATGATGGCCCTGGACAGGGCTAGTACAGTGATATGCAACTGTCACTTCCTTGACAACGACAACGACAACGACCACTGAGTACTAATGATTAAATAACAGTTGCAATAGGGCTGTTAGTGACAGTATTGAGCACATTGTTGCACAACACGCTCCACTAAGGGAGAGAAGAAGAGAAAGTCGTCCATCTTGGATTTTACATGGGTTGTACTGAGTTGAATGTAAATAACCGTTACACCAACAGGAATAAGTTGCGTTTTTGCTACTTTACGTCCACATTACAATGGTATAAAGTCGCCTGAAATGTAGCAGACAAGTTCATCTCGGATCTGTAATATTCAGTTTTTCAAAATTCTTCCGTTAAGTAATTTTATTAGCCATTAAAGCCGAAAATGGTCACTTCACTAGCCTAGCAATCCAGGACCGTGGTATGTAATATGATGGTCCTGGGCAGGGTTAGTGCAGTCCCTGCTCTAGCTGTCGATGTCATGTGATACCACTTGTTTTTCACTTTTAAGCCACCATCTGTTTGAAGTTTAAAAATAAATAAATAAATAAAAAATTTTAAAAGTTGGCCCATAATCTGATGATGTTGTTGTTTTTATGTTGTTTTTCCAGGAAGTTTACTGGATTTCCTCAAGGAAGGAGAGGGAAAGTACCTAAAACTCCCCCAGCTTGTTGACATGGCTGCCCAGGTAATTAAAATGGCTTCTTGGTAGATTTATTGATTTCCCCTCTGGAGTGCAACTTTCTGCTTTGTTGAAACGGTGATTTATATAGAGGAGGGAGGCATATAAACATCCCTTATCAAATGGTGGGGCAGGGCTATTCAGCTGTCGAAGAGCTGAGTTGCATTGGCCATCTTAGACCTGTCATAATTGAGAGGAAATCATTTTTTCATGGATACAACAGATTGTATAACTATCCTGGTGTGCATCTGCGCAGAGACCCATTACTGATTGGATTTGAAACAATAGCCTTTGTTGTGGTCAATGCTGTTTCAGTGTTATCAAACAGAGAATGCATTGAGATTCAGTTTATGAATTGAAAAATAGTCGTACTGCCTCGCATTGATTTTCTAATTATTTGCTTTTTGATAGATTTTCTGATCGAACTCTGCCCACTTAAAAACTATCAGTGTTTTCTAAGTTCCTTCAATGCATCTTATTCATACAGCATAAATATTATATTGAAAATATTTGATATATACTGTTGACCATGAAATTGGAATAATTTTGTATCTGACACTTTACCTATCAAGAATTATTCACACTAGTCATACCCGTGCTCTGCAGGGGTTGATCGTGACCAATAATCTTCACGAATAGTAACATCACCTGTTATCATGGTAACGAAAGGCAAAAACGGATAAAATGGCCTATATTTCAGTAACAGGGCGAGTTGTTTCGATCCTGCGTGGTGGAAGACTGAGACAGGCTTGTCTGGAATGCATACGTGAGAGGGCGGGGGGATCCGTTGGGTGGTTTGGGAGGAGATACGTCGCAAAGGCTGGGCAAACTGAGAATTAATTACTAGAATGTCACAATCATTTCATGAAAAGGGGTAAAAAAAATATTTTATTCCAACTTGATGTGCAATGATGGACTTGCATCTCATAAAAACCCACTTGGAAGTACGAAGTCTGAAATATCGCTTGTGTCCCTGCCATAGATGGTATGCTTGGGACATAGCTTAGGTCCATGCCCACAGAAGCAATATAATTGGCCGATGGAGCTCCTGTTCGTGCTTTGTGAAATAATATTTATGTACGATGCATAGAAAATATCACATGGGCATTTTCATATCACACGTCGTATCAACCCGAGACCCCAATATCAGCCCGAGAGCTTTAGCTCGAGGGCTGATACTGGTTGAGGGTTGATGCACAGTGTGGTATGAAAATGCGCATATGTTGTTCTATTTATCGTATACTCATTTTGACCATAATTAAGGATGCATTTTATCCAAAGCATTTATTTCAGGTTATTGTCATCATTACAGACCAGTAACGCTAGCATTTGCTTTTAGTCAGCGGTATATTCAAGTCAATGGAATGGCTAATTAACTAGCTAGCACGGAAACGCAATTTTCTCCAATATGGTAATAAATTTGCGTTTCTATGATAACTTGCGCATGAAACGTTTTACCACAGCCCTTCGCATGAATATTGCTGCAAAACGCGGCATTACGCATGCTGTTTACAAATAATTCTGTGTGAAGTTCCTTTTCTATGACATAGTCCAGTTCAGATATTTCCGCCGCAAAGGAATTCATGAGTCTCTCTACCATGACGGTGTCTAATCAACGTCTGCAGCGATGCGTTGCCAATGACACTCGTGACTGTTGCTGTGGCAGTGGTTGCTGCCACTGATACGGGATTTTGCCCGGCCGGCTGGTACAGCCTCGTGCCTCGCACTCGTATATAACAGGTGCAGATTCCCTGTATTTATAATGAAGTATATGATAAATGCGTATATGCGCTTTCCCTTGTGATATAACTTATGTCCATGCCCTTGGATGTATTATAAGCGTGTGATAGAGATGGGGTCCATGCTGTGTGCAGTATTTGATGCCAGAGATGCAGATTTTGTCCTTGCTCTGCAAAGCAGATGACGCTTGTGATGGAGTTTTTAATCTCTATCAGGCAACAGATGCCCTGCTGCCGCTGGCTGCCCGGAAGTTTCTGGCCTGGCTCTAATCCGCCCTCATCTCTCCGTTTCAGATTGCAGACGGGATGGCATTCATCGAGAGGATGAACTACATCCACAGAGACCTGCGTGCAGCCAACATCCTAGTTGGGGACAATCTGGTATGCAAGATTGCAGATTTTGGCCTGGCCAGGCTGATCGAGGATAACGAGTACACTGCACGACAAGGCAAGTTTACCATGTGGTCTCCACAACAGCTGTGGACTACAACAGTGTTTTCTTCCTTCAGCCAAAATGTGAAAAAAAAAAAAAAAAAATCCACTAAACCCTGTGTACAGTTTCAACGGATATCTTGCCTGCTTAGTTGTTCATCAAAAGTGAAATTGAAATGATTATATCAAAGGATCACACTTGTGTCACATTGACTGTAGAGAATTTGGAGTTTAAAGGCATTTGACCCTTCCATTTTTTTTCAGTTTGCTATGATTTAAAATCAAATGTTATCCAGATGGCCTGGTCCATTTGATTCGAGAACCAAGTGGTCATTCAATGGGATGTAAAGTTTGCTTTGTGTACCATCCCCCATAATTGTGATTAACTGATTGTAAACTCATACAATGAGCTGTTAATGATTTTAGGGGCAAGCCTAATTTGTAAGCACAATGTGCTTTTGGAGCTCTTCTGCACTTCTTGGCTGCTTTTGAAGCTTTTCTGCACTATTTCTTTTAACACTTGAGTTAGGGCTGCTCAATTAATCGAATCGCGATTATTTTAAGCGCCATAAAAGTAACTGCCACTATGAGGCAGGCAGACGATTTTGCTCATTACCTTCTCTATGATACATACCTAATGCGGTCATTTGAAATGCTTCCGGGAAGAAAACTGTGATTTGAAGTCCGCTAATTACCGGCGAGGTTGGACAGCCTTAATCGCTTTGGCATAATTAGCTTACCTTAAATCAATTTCCTTGTGCTTTGTCTAACTTGCAATCAAGCCATTTATTCAGCCAACTGACCAATCAAAACCAAAATGTGGCCTATAATGATTAAGAAGAGATAATGAGAAGAGAGAGACCTAACCAGGCTGCCGTGTTAGATTGAAAGAATGTCAATAATCTGAATAAATAGCAGACCTCTGAATTCCACCTCTCATCGGGTAATTTTGTATGTATTATTAAAGATATTTCTTAATGAAATTATTTTAAGATGGCCCTGGTTTTAAGCGCTTAAAAATAGTGGCGGGCGGTCGACGGAAAACAGAGGGGATGGAAAACTTCCCTTGAAACGGTTGAGATTAGTGACCGGATTTCAATCATTGTTCTTGGTCAACATGTTAGTTTCCCTTATGAAATGTTTAGGCGAGTGAAAAATAAATTCTGTAAAATGTTTAATTCGCATGCCTTAATAGGCAACTCTTCACGAAAAAAACCACTGTGGATTTTCCACGTTAAATTTGGTCACATCCTAAGCAAGTCGTCAAACCTGTGCGTAATGATTGTTTAACTGAAAAAGATTGAAATGCGCTCTTTTTTGCATTCAACTGGTGCGTTTGATTTCTCGTCTTAACGAAGACAATTAGCTACACCTGAGAGGGGAAAGTTCAAGTGTCTTTTACCAGGGAAATTGACTGAAAACAGATCAAGACTAATAAGAAGTTTGAAGACATGCTTATCGCCCTCCTTGTTCTCTGTCCATCGCCCGCCACTGCTTAAAAATATAGGCTACTTGAAGTGGAGAACATTTTGTGAAGCCTAATTGAGCGAATCAACTGTTTCATTGCAAATTGAGCAAAGTAATTGGGAAGGGGGTGAGAGCAATTGTCGGGTAGAGGATGATGACTTTGCAGACCTTAACTTTGTGTTGTTCAGCAAGTAATTTACCTCAATGTGTTTGCCAAGTCTTCACTGAATTTATCTATCGCGTGCAATGTGACAATCATTTCTCTCACTTCATGTTTGGTATGCTTCACAAAATGTTTTCCACTTCGCGTATGTTTTGAAACACTTAAAAACCAGGACCATCTTAAAATGTTTTTATTTTTAAGAAATCTTTTTAATGATATGTAAAAATTATAGGAGAGGTTCTCATTACCTCTTCTTAATCATTATGGGCCACATTTTGGTTTTGATTGGTCAGTTGGCTGAATAAATGGCTTGATTGCAAGTTAGGCAAAGTACACGGGAATTGATTTAAGGTAAGCTAATTATGCCAAGGTGATGGAGGCTGTCCAACCTCGCTGGTAATTAGCGGACTTCAAATCACAGTTTTCTTCCCGGAAGCATTTCAAATGACCGCATTAGGTATGTGTCATAGAAAAGGCAATAAGCAAGCTCGTCTGCCTGCCTCATAGTGGCAGTTACTTTTATTGCGCTTAAAATAATTGTGATTCAATTAATTGAGCAGCCCTAACTTGAGTTCTATATTTCCTCTTGCACTCTGTCACACTCCTTTGTACACCCTCCCTCTTAAAATCCAAATGCTCTTGTACTCACTTTTACACTTGTTGTCTGACACTTATGCGCTCTTAACCCCCTTGAGCAGATGTAGACGCCCGCGGACATAGAGCTGCTGTATTTATGCATGCAGTTACACTATCCTCCAATAAGTCATACACCCGAAATGGTTATTGAATATTCACAAGGATGCAGTGCCTGTAAACGATTTGGAATATGGACAAGTTAAGGCCCATCCCTGTTTAAAAATGATCTCTTGCGACAGAAAAAAATCATTGTCCTTTGTTGGTATCACTTCAGCTATAATAGGCTAATGATATTCCAGTTAAGTAGTGAAAAAAAAATCAGTTTTCTGTTGCAAAATTCAATATGGTTTTGATATTATGTCATTCTACTATTGACTGTAGTTGTCAGATATAAACCCCTCTGCGCAGATGTAAACGCCAGCAGACATGGAGCTGGTCTATTTATGCACGCAGTTACACTATTCTATCAGTAGGTGGCACAGCCAAAACAGTTATTGAATATTCAGGAGAAGGCCTGTATTACCAATTTATAATATGGCCGCCTTCAGTCACATCCCTGTTTCCCAGAAGTTTTATGAATTAGTCCTCAGCCAAGCCTGATGTGCAAGCTCCCTAATATACTTGCCCATTGCATCTATCCAGCAGTGAATAAAAATGATTTCTTGTGACAGCAAAAATTTTTGTCCTTTGTTGCAACCAGTTTAGCCATAATAGTCCAGAGGCATCTCGAGTCGTGAAAAAAAAATAATCAGTTTTCTGAAGCAAAAATTCAACATGGTATTGATGCAATATCATTCTACAATCAATTATAGTCATCAGATATTAAATGCGTGATTCTGTACCATTGATTTATGTGTGGATTCATCCCTTGACGAATTCAGTAGTTCCTTACAACCTCATACCATGCCTCACTGATATCCAGTCTCTCTAATGCTTGCTCAGGCTTATCTGTGTGAAGCACAATTGTAGTTCACGCCCACCTAAACGACAAAACCCAAAACCAGTGAAGTTGGCACGTTGTGTAAATCGTAAATAAAAACAGAATACAATGATTTGCAAATCCTTTTCAACCTATATTCAATTGAATACACTGCAAAGACAAGTTACTTAATGTTCGAACAGGTAAACTTTGTAATTTTTTGCAAATATTAGCTCATTTGGAATTTGATGCCTGCAACATGTTTCAAAAAAGCTGGCACAAGTGGCAAAAAAGACTGAGAGAGTTGAGGAATGCTCATCAAACACTTATTTGGAACATCCCACAGGTGAACGGGCTAATTGGGAACAGGTGGGTGCCATGATTGGGTATAAAAGCAGCTTCCCTGAAATGCTCAGTCATTCACAAACAAGGATGGGGCGAGGGTCACCACTTAGTGAACAAATGCGTGAGCTGATTGTCGAACATTTTAAAAACAAAATTCCTCAACGAGCTATTGCAAGAAATTTAGGGATTTCATCATCTACGGTCCGTAATATCGTCAAAAGGTTCAGAGAATCTGGAGAAATCACTGCACGTAGCGACAAGGCCAAAAACCAACATTGAATGCCCGTGACCTTCGATCCCTCAGGCGGTACTGCATCAAAAACCGACATCAGTGTGTAAAGGACATCACCACATGGGCTCAGGAACACTTCAGAAAACCACTGTCAGTAACTGCAGTTCATCGCTACATCTGCAAGTGCAAGTTAAAACTCTACAATGCAAAGCGAAAGCCATTTATCAACAGCACCCAGAAACGCCGCCCGGCTTCGCTGGGCCCAAAGCTCATCTAAGATGGACTGATGCAAAGTGGAAAAAGTGTTCTGTGGTCTGGCGAGTCCACATTTCAAATTGTTTTTGGAAACTGTGGGACGTCGTGTCCCTCCGGACCAAAGAGGAAAAGAACCATCCGGACTGGTATAGGCGCAAAGTTCAAAAGCCAGCATCTGTGATGGCATGGAGGTGTATTAGTGCCCAAGGCATGGGCAACTTACACATATGTGAAGGCACCATTAATGCTGAAAGGTACATACAGGTTTTGGAGCAACATATGTTGCCATCCAAGCAACGTCTTTTTCATGGACGCCCCTGCTTATTTCAGCAAGACAATGCCAAGCCACATTCTGCACGTGTTACAACAGCATGGCTCCGTAGTAAAAGAGTGCGGGTACTAGACTGGCCTGCCTGTAGTCCAGACCTGTCTCCCATTGAAAATGTGTGGCGCATTATGAAGCGTAAAATACGACAACGGAGACCCCGGACTGCCTTTGAATTCTAAGTTAATGATTATTTGCAAAAAAAAAATAAAGTTTCTCAGTTTGAATATTAAACATCTTGTCTTTGCAGTGTATTCAATTGAATATAAGTTGAAAAGGATTTGCAAATCATTGTATTCTGTTTTTATCTACGATTTACATAACGTGCCAACTTCACTGGTTTTGGGTTTTGTATAACACGGTAATTTTTGACACGTTTTTATCCAATTCCAGACGGTATAAGCTTTCCACAGTAATTGAGAGACTTTAATTGGACCCTCAGAAAAGTACTTAAACCCTTGCACAATTGCAAGTTAGTTTGTATTCTCTCAACTTTGCGCAGCTGCAAGTGACGTGATTGCATAGAAAAAAAGACTTTCAGAACCAACCCTGAAGTGCTCAGGTTACATTTACGAGATGGCATTATGACTGATTTTGTCGCTCAGGTAAATAATGATTGGTAATATCAAACCTCGATCATTCGGCATAAAATTAAGCTGCGGCACCAGTGATTATATTTGTACACACTTTAACCTCTTTCCCTCGGGACTTATCATTGGAGGGACTATAGGCAGCTCTCACCTTGCTTCAGAGCGCATTACTTCTCCAAACCCCCACCTGTTAACGCTTCTTAATTAGCAACTAAGCGTTAATTTGTTCAGTTGCAAGGATCAAGCTGTAGAATTACTGTCCACTTCCCCTCGGCTTGCATTATTGTTCATTGCAGTAATAATCAAGTATTTTCCTATCCACGTTAATCGTCACATTAAAGGTCTGTCTTTCAAAGCTACTGAATTTCCTGAGCTCACAAAGCTATATATATATATATATATGTAATTTCTTTTTTCTGTGTCAGTGTCCAATCAATTTGATACGCCGAAAAAAGTTTTAAAAAATGAGGCTTTGCTGACTCAGATCCGCATGTTAAGTTTGCTAATGTAAAAATAAAAATCTGTCTACAACCAGTGACATTACCATAATGCAGATTAACTCAGCCTGTTTTCAATTAAGAATCTGACATTAACTGAATTAATTTACTGAGAAAATAGGCAACCAATAAGCTTAGTTGCCATTAGACAGAAAATGTGGCTTTACGTCAAAGATGAAGGCTACAATATGAGATTGCATGGGCGGCAGTTACTGTAATTTGTCGAAACTCGAATGTTATGTAACAGTTTGTAAAGGAGGTTGCGCTTCGACAGTTGGATTCCCCGTCGAGTGCTAAACCCAAAATCCAATGAGCATGTTCAAAAAATCAAAAAAGGTAGCACATCTCAATTCTTCAATTCAAGGAGGACAAAAATACTCACATTTCACTTAGAGTTTTTTTTGGCTCACATCACAAAAACAAAGCAGCTAAAAAAGTGTTAGTGTTTTTTAAGCGTTTGTTTTTGAAGAATTGAGAATGTTTTGTACATAGTAAATAAATGCTGATGATGGTATTTGGATAAGGTTTAGATTTTGTTTTTTGTTAATTATTTTGATAATTGCCGTTCTGACAATTTCATTTTGTAGCCTTCCTACTACTTTCCTAGAAGCAAGACAATAAAGACCTCATCAGTGATTTTGCTACCATGAAAGTTTGACGCATGGCATGCATTTTAAATGATTTCAAATGCATGCCATGTGTCAAAATTTTGCGATGCACTGATAACCAATTTACTAACTTATTCAAACCAACACTTTGATGTAAGAAGCATTGTTAATTGAATCAATTAATTATTATCACAATGCAGCAAGAGTGTGCTACCGCTGTTCCCCGCAAACGTAGCCTCTTCTGTTGAACGCTGAAAACATTTTGATTAAGTGCAATCTTCCGTAAAATAGGTTGAACTGCTGAAAAAATAGCTAAAATGGCAAATGGAATTCAGAGAATGTATTAGATTAATTTTTTTTTTCCATCCCTGCAATATCACTATTAATTACGTTGTCAATGTAGCCTCAGTCATCTGCCATTTCTTTATAATTTCTTCATAATAACAGGCTTCTATATTGGTTTTGATTATTCGTTAAATAAATTGTGTGATTATTAATCAGGTGATCTTAATCAGGAACAGATTGAAAGCAATTATGCGTTTAAGGATTAGAGGCTCACAGCTTGACTTTAAAAATCCAGTTATCACTGTAACTTTTGGGGCGTTAAATAGATCAGCTGATTTCCTTGTGTCTGAGCATATCATGACATCGGGGACATTGCCGCACATTTCACTCTTGCACTCTTAAGCTTAGTCTCACATTTCATTCTCTGAAGCTGGGTATCACATTCATGCTTTCACTTTGATGCTTACAGTCTCACATTCACTCTTCCACTTCTATGCTTGGCGTCTTCGCTCCTGCACATTTGCTCTTGGTACTCAAACTTATTCTCACTCTAGCACACTCAGCTTGCTGTCCCACACTCACCTCTGCACTCTATTGCTTACTGCCTCTCTCTCCTTTCGCTCATCTGAATTTTTTCTGTCGCTCTTGCTCTTGCACTTTCTTATTGACTTGTGCTCTTGCACTTGCTCTCTCTGTTTCTCTTCCACGTACTCTGCCCCTGCATTAACTCTCCCCCTGTCCCCCCCATTACAGGAGCCAAGTTCCCTATCAAATGGACCGCTCCTGAGGCAGCGCTGTACGGCCGCTTCACCATCAAGTCCGATGTCTGGTCCTTTGGCATCCTCCTGACCGAGCTGGTGACCAAGGGCAGGGTGCCATATCCAGGTGCGAGGCCTTATGGGTTATAAAGATGGATGGCTGATGGGAGCTGGCAAATTTTCTGCGGCTCTAATTTACTTAATTTCTCTAATTTACTTAGTTAATCTATCCCAGACAGGTGGTGATAAGGTACGGAGGTCACCACAGCCGTGACTGCAGGAGTTTCAATCACGTCATTTCATATTTACCTCGGATATATTCTCAGTTATGTGAAGATCATCTGTATGTTTGTGCACTGTTACCTGGGCCATCTGTGTTGAACCTTTACTGGCATAGACATATGCATCTGTTGTTAGAGACTTGGTTCACTGATGTGTGTTTGTAACAGAAGGCTGACAGTGATTTTTATTTTCTTCTGAAAGCTGAAAAACTGCTGCCGCTCTGTGTTTTAACACGGTCTTTGGCTTGCTGTGGGAAAGCTATTGCTATGAAACTGTTGTAATGCCACAGACTTCCCTGGAGCAGCTTTATGCTTGAGCAGCTGCCTGCTGCCGGCACACTAGTCTCTCAGCTGAGGGTGCGTGTGACAGCTTTTCATCCTGACACACGGGGGAAGCCAAAGGCACAGCCAACGGCGCTTATATTTTTGCTAAACTGACTGGGTCATTTCAGTCCTGAGCTGATACTCCCTTCTGGGGAAATTGTTAAATGAGCCGTGATGGCTGCACACTAGCCTAACCCAAGACTGACTGGGAGTAATGCAGTATCTCTGCCGAATATAGTATGAGGGGCCCAAGCTTTGCACCTGGGAAATGAAAGGGGAACATGCACCCCTTTTTACCCGAGCCTCGACAACAGCCTTTGGCAAAAAAAAATTCTTTGCTGTCTGTTTCTGTCTGTATGACTGCCACACGTTTGTAGATCTGGATCCTGTGATGTGATATCGTGTAATTTGGGGATCATATCTCCCTTCACGGCTCTGCTAAGAGCTTCTAGAGGTCTCCAGTCAGGTCAGCTGCTCCTCCTGTGCAGCTTCGGGTATGGAGACTGCTGAGTGCTGGAAGCCATTTGGCCTGTACTCATTAGGACATTTCAGCCGCTAGCTCATTTTTACCCGCCATCTGTCTCAGGGAAAACGCCTCCACATCTCCAGAGTGCCTAATGGGGTCAATTATCGAAACCACCTTCTGTATGCACTCGTGTTTGCTTTCAGCCCCCTCCCAATTTTGTTTCTTTCATTGATTTATTTTTTGCAACTGTGGTTATTGCAGAAGGAAAGCATGGTGGAGTTGTGCAGTTAAAAATGAGTGCGCATGTGCTGTGGCAGGTCCTGTAATGTCATTTTACGCATGAGAAAGTGTGACCTGCGGAACAGACTGAAGGAGGATGAGATCATGCTCATTCCGCGGCCTGTCATCCCTGGGAGCGGGTCGTGAGAATTCCAGCCATGAGGTCAGGACATCTCTGCTGCTCAATAGAGACTCATGCTGAGCAGCATAATGGTGCTATACTGCACTCTGCCAGCAGGCTGTTTACAGCACGCTGTCCCAAACTTAAATCCTATCAGACACTCGAGCAGGCCCCCTGAATTTATTTGGCGTGTCCAGAATAGAATTGAGAATTGCAGTAGGCTAAATTCCTGGTAAGAAATATAATAATCCTGGAAAGATAATTCTTATATTTGCTTCCACAAAATGTGTTTTTAATCTTCGCTTAAGTCATAGAATTTCATTACTTCATAGTGCCGAACTTCTGTTACTAGAAAGCTTTGCCACAGTGTGTTTATCAAGATCGCTACAACTAAAAAAAAACTCCTCGGTCCTGGGAGGAGGGGAGTGGAATAAAAACTTGGTCATAAAATCAAATTAGGAATAGGAATTTTCTGTTGGTTCATTTTGGGGAGTGTGATGTTATTTTGCTTGAGTGACAGCGAATAGGCTTGTGCATTTACGGTTTTGTAGAGAGTGACCAGCTCCTGCCCTTCCTGCAGGCATGGTGAACCGGGAGGTCCTGGAACAGGTGGAACGTGGGTACAGGATGCCCTGCCCTCAAGGCTGCCCCGAATCCTTGCACGAGATGATGAAGCTTTGCTGGAAAAAGGACCCGGACGAGAGACCCACCTTCGAATACATTCAGTCCTTCCTAGAGGACTACTTCACAGCCACAGAGCCACAGTACCAGCCAGGAGACAACCTATAGAATCCCGCTATGCTGCGCTAATGCAACAAACGCTGCTCTCCACCCTGCACTGCCTATTTCATCCACCAGAGGCGCTATTTCTGGGAGAAGACCAATACAGGACAGGGTTCCAGGAATGAAAATGCGTTTGGAGGGGGAAAGAGTGGCATGCTGTTAGGGGGAAAAAAAAGCAAATTGGAAGACCGACTGACAGTTGGCACAAATCACTGCTTTTTTTCTTCTTAGTTTTGAAAGAAATTTTTTTTTTTCCTGTATTCTTTTCATTTCAAACACTAATCCTTGACATTTCACCAATGTTTCTTTCAGATACTGGAGATCTTTTTGTATAGACTTCATTTCTTTTTATCCTCATGTGTAACTGATTTAAATGTAAATTTCAAGTGACCAATTATTAAATGTATCCTTTGAGTTCTGTAGAATCATGAAAGCATTGGAGCCTGGAGAAGAAAGCGTGGGTGTTCAAATCAAGAGTGCAAGGGAGTGGAATGAAGTGCATAATGGAATATAAGACGAGAATATATTAAGATAAATAATTAAAAATTGAGTGAATGCATTGCTTTCAGCATATTTCCTCAGGAAGGCTGGAAGAGAGATTGTGTATTGTTTTTTTTTTTTTTTTTTCTGCATAGGTGATTTAGGTTGAGAATTTCCGTAGGTTTATTGTTCCTTATTTAGTGATTTGTTTGTGCGATTTTAGGAACTTCAAACTGTACTGTGTTAGGATATTTTGAAGAAGCTGTTGTCTTGAGGTTTATTGTGAGGCCTCCCTGTCCTTAAATAACTCAATATTTGCATAAACACTAAGAAAGTATCGTCTCACAGCAAGTGCCATAAAACTACACAGCTGCTGTTTTAAATTTAGGAATAATTCCTCTCTAAGAATGTGGTAAATCACAAAAACCAGACTGAAGTGTATGTGTCACCTCAACACAAAATCAGTGTGAGGGCCCAGAGCGGCTCAAGGGCAGTTTGTATTATTTTAGTGTTGACAAGCTGGTACTCCTACATTTCAAATAAAGTGTACTGTTCTGGGATGTATCATTGTGCAACAGAGCAGCTGCGGGCCAGGGTCGCAAATGTACAAGTATTTTATTCCTAGGGTCGGCACAGCTGAGCTCACTGTGAACATGCCCTTCTGGGTACCACACTACTAGTATGGGTGAATATGTATGTTTATTCTGTGAGATCTTGCACCCAGTGAAAAATGCCACTTTATTTTCATTGGAATTGCTGCCAAAGTTCTGCATTTCAAGGTTTTTCACTTTTCTGCATTTTTTTTTAAGGTGCGTCCCGGATTTCAATGGCTTCAGTTGTTGACCTTGGGCGGTTTTGCTCTCCATGCGCCCCCCCCCCCATTTTGAAGTCATGATGACAGAACTGTGTATTTAAAGCAGCCAGTTACAGAGCTAGATGCACAGATGTTTTCCTGTAAGAGTAGGTTATCTGTGTAGGCCCTACATCAGAGATGGGTACAAAGCAATATGCACGTGGTACACATTTGTATTCTGTTGGTTTCATCAAAGAACTGTTCGTTTCATTTTTTAAAAAATATGTAAGTCTGTAGTTCTGCTCTGGGGCCCGTTCTTGATAATGTTTTAAACTGTGACATGACTCATGATACCAAGTGAATATAGTAGGTCTAAGTACTTCTCAACGGTTAACTGAGCTTACTGGATCGTTTTTTTTTCCTCTGACCTCTTACCTGCAAGTTTTGATACTCAGTCTGGAGTGCCATCCTTTTTACATGCCTCCTCCATGCTCCTCTTTATTTCAGTCATTAGAGGATTTGATAAAGGGCTTGTACAGAGTTTTGACAACCTAATTTTATAAAGAAAAGTTTAAAACGACGGCAGCACATAAACATTTTTCAAGGTTTCAGTTGTGGAAATGGAAGCTTGATGTGAAATAAGGTTCTGGTACAAATGGGATAGTTATTTGAAGAATTTGTACAGAGTAAATAAGAATAAAACATTTCCTGCTTTTACCACATTGCCTTAGTATGTTCATTTGTTCCGCACCATAATTCATTGCTCTTGCCCTTTGTATTTTCTTCACCGTGTGCGGCTGACCTGTGTACGGATACCGGGAATTCACATTTGTATCATTTTCAGAACACAAGAAATGCCTACATTGGAAAGGCTTGTGAGGTTTCACCAGTTGGCCTCGCCTATTGTGCAGTTTCTTTTTGAGAATGGCACGCCCGTCCACCAGGAGAGGCAGTTTGATCGCAATCAATGGCTGCGTTTGAATAGTCTGAAGATTGCATCCTATTGTCCAATTCCTAGCCACTTTAACCTCTGTGGAAAACGTAATGGGGTTAAGGAAAGGTGTGAAGGGGCTTCATGACGGTTTAGGAAAAGACAACTGTGCTGCTAAGAGAATCCGAATACAGCTTACTTGGCGATGTGATTTTGCGTCTCTTGCCCATCATGTTCAAATTTTTTTTTGGGGATTTTCACCTTTATTTGACAGCTGCAAAGTAGAGAGAGAGAGACAGGAAAGTTGGGGAGAAGAATGGGGGAAGACATGCGGCAAATGACCCTAGCCGGAATCGAACCCGGGTCGCCGCGGGAAGGACATAGCCTTTATGGTGCGCGCACTTAGCTGATGTGCCACCGGGGCGCCCCATGTTCAAATTTTTTCATGATTGGCCAGATGGATGGTTGTTGCTTTAAATATTGCTTCCACAAGGAATTGTGGGATTGCGTTTTCATAAAGGATGATTCAGTGCACCCTATGCTGAAGATGATCACTTAGGAAGCATTGAACACCCTTATCATGGCTGCCATGTTAATACTACCGGGTCATTTTTTTAGGCGTTAAAAACTTTCCTAAGCAGAAAAGACCATTCGAATGCAGCCATTTTTCATGAGCAATGCACACTCCCAGTAAACATTCTATCATGCAAATAACCAAGGAGGTTCCATGGGCACAGCTTACCAATGACAAAGAATATCACTGCGTGAACAACCAGAAAGATGGCTCAAATGCTGAGGACTTCCCTTGAAAGGGAAGCGACATGAGCCGAAGAAGAGTGACCATTTTTTGAGGGAGAGGAGACTGACTGTTCTTGCTATGAACGTGTTTGCATTCACTCTTCCTTTTTATAGAGACTGACGACATATATATTTGAAATTAAATATGTTAAATTCATTCAAATTGAAACAGTTTAAAGCGCTCAGCGTGGTTTAAATTACTAAAAGACACTCCAACTGCGCCGATCCATGATGATTATACTTATTCCATAATACTAAATATAACCAAAGGCTTGAGAACGTATCAGGAGGGAAATATTTTAACCCCTTAAATTAGTTTTTCACAGAAGTTTCCCATTAAGTTGGTTCAAAGTCAGAAAAGGCATTTTTTTAATCATATTGTAGGACAATGTCACATGGTTGCAGCGCTTCATTGAAGCTATATCACACTTATTTTATGAGAGAAATCCAAATCCAGGACACCATGATTTATGGCCATAGCATTATATCAAGTGGAAAATACCTAGATCTTGTAAATCATTTTATACAAACATACATACAGTTCTGCTCAAAAGTTTGCATAGCATGGCTGAATTTGTAAAATAGGCAACATTTTTTAAAGAAAAAATGAATGACTTGGCAAAACTTTTTTTTATTGCATTCATTTCCAACTGTAGGTCAGATAGAATGGCACAATCATCAAATAAAACATGGTAATAAGGGGGGAAAAAAATGAAATGAACCCTGTTCAAAAGTGTGCATACCCTTACTTCTTAATACTGTGTTTGCACCCTTTAGCCTCAATAACAGAGTGCAGCCTTTTGTGATAGTAGTCAATGAGGCCCCTAATCCTCTCAGGTGGTATAGCTGCCCATTCCTCCTTGCAAAATGCCTCCAGCTCTTGCAAATTCTTTGGTTGTCTTGCATGAACTGCAAGTTTGAGATCTCCGCAAAGCGGCTTGATGATATTGAGATCAGGAGACTGTGATGGCCACTCCAGAACCTTCACCTTTCTCTTCTGTAACCATTGGAGGGTCAACTTGGCCCTGTGCTTTGGATCATTGTCATGCTGGAAAGTCCAAGTGCGTCCCATGCGCAGCTTTCAAGATGAAGAATGCAACTTGTCTGCCAGTAGTTTCTGATAGCATGCTGCATTCATCTTGCCATCAATTTTCACAAAATTCCCTGTGCCTTCAGATCTCACACACCCTCAAAACATCAGAGAGCCACCACCATGCTTTACAGTGGAAATGGTATATTTTTCACCATGGGCCTCTTCAAGATGCCTGATAAATTGTAATTTTAAGAAACCGCATGTCGCTGCCAGCGTATAAAGCTAATTAGGCTAACCAATAAAAGTAAACAATCAATGGGTTCCTAAATGGTGAATCCATTGACACACGATTGCTTAAACAGATTCGTGTTCTCGCTCTAACTCAAGTGATACCCTCCATTTTCGCCTGACCAGCCTCTTGGGATATACAAATAAAATCGCATCTGACGGTATATTTTTTCCCACCAAACGAAGTGCGCACCAAACCGACAAAAAAGGCATTTTGTATGAGTTTTTTTATTACTGTAATTCATAGAAATTCTAAGTCACAAATATGATCAAGCTGAGGCATCCAATGTCATTTGCAGCCGATGTCAAACTCGTAAGAAAGAAGAAAAAAAAAAAACCCTGGACCCTATTGTTTTGGTACATGCCAACAGGCAGGTCATTTGGCATCATAGCTGATGGCAAAGATCTTCCTTACCAACAACACTGTGCAACAAAGAAAAATGAATGGGATTTTTTGGCCATTGTGCAGGTCTCCTAAAGTGTTGCCCTTAGCGCATGCTCTCTGCTCAGTGTTATCAGCAGCCATATTGGCAGGTCATTGCGCGTTAGAAGTGTCAGTGCCCTATCCATGCACATGCACAGAACCGATCGGGCAGGGGGTACGGATAGGGCGCTGACGCAGCTTCTGTCTCTATCGCTTAACCAACACTTGAATTGCCAATCCAATCAGCAAAGGGTTGTATGCATGCGTGGAACGCATCAGGCAGTGTTGTAAACACAGAGATATTAAAAAAACTAGAGTGGACAATCCTGTCGTTTTCGCGGCAGCACACCGCCGCCATCTTGTGTATGTATATCGGACCAGACGTTCAATGGAAAACGCAGTATAACTGGCCTAAACCATGCTCGTATACAACGGAAACTCGCTTATACGGGACAACAGCTGAAGTTCCGATTTTTCTGTAATGTCTTCCGATTAAATAAACATTGAATATACCGGATTTTAAAAAAATATTTTTTTCAATAAATATTGTTGTTTGATTACAATTCCTTATTCCTGTCCATTTTAAGTATGAAAGGATAAAAAAGAACACGGAAAACAGGTCTCTAATATGTCGAAACACGTTTAGCCTACTGTTTACATGTGCCTCATTGGACATTTATACATACACAAGATGGCGAAGCTATTCTGCCGTTTCCGCTTTGGTCCAGCCCACACGTCGTCCACTCTAGTTTTCTTATATCTCTGTGGTTGTAAATATGAATTGAACCTTTGCGCATGCGCAGAACCGATTGGGCAGGAGATATAGATAGGGCACTGACAAGATGGTTAGATGGAGAGACCACAGAGATAAAGAAAACGCTAGAGTGGACAACGTCATTGGCTGAACCAACTGGAAAATGTGAGACGCGTTTGCCATCTTGCGTAAGGAATCGGCAGGGGAATTGCGCAAACAAACGCTGTGCATGTGTATAAGAGACCAGGTAAAATGAAATGAAAAACACTGGACTGGTGACACACATCAGCCTACAAGCATGACCATTATTTAATAAATTATTTTTTTTGTTTACGGATGTTTGTTGTCAGGAAATTCTTAATCGTTAGTTAAAATTCAGCACTAGAGTCTTTGTAGTGCATTTTCTTTAGCTCTGAGGTACGGTATCTCACAAAAGTGAGTACACCTGTCACTTGACAATTAATTTATTTTATCTTTTCAAGGGACAACGTTACAAAAATGAAACCTGAATATATTCTAGAGTAGTCATTGTACAATATGGCCAGATTTTGGTTCTGATTGGTCAGTTAGTTGAATAAATGGCTTGATTGCAAGTTAGGCAAAGTACACGGGAATTGATTTAAGGTAAGCTAATTATGCCAAGGTGATGGAGGCTGTCCAACATCACTTGTAATTAGCAGACTTCAAATCGCACTTTTCTTCCCGGAAGAATTTCAAATGGCCTCTGATGTTAGTTCAACACTAAATTAAAGGTATATGGCATAGAAAAGGTAATAATCAAGCTTGTCTGCCTGCCCCATAGAGGCAGTTACTTTTATTGCGCTTAAAAATTATCGCGATACATATATCACCCAGCCCTAGCCTGCAGGCTAAGCAAGGACGGTGGTTACATTCTTAAAGAAATTCAGCAGGCACTTACACATTTGGAATTCAGTCTCTAACATTGAAATTGATCTGCGGCTAGCATCTGCATGGTAGTGACTGTTAGCTAGCTAATATTCAATTAATTTTAATGGCGGCACTATTCTCCCGAACTGAATTTGTTCAATCAATTTGTTCTTGTCAACACATCTCCTTCATTGCCTCCGGCTAAACAAGACTAGCCAGCCTGGTCACAACCAAGCTGGTACATGGATTGACTGTTAATATTTTCACTATCGTGATGCTAAGTTCCGTTATCGCTTTAATGGCAATTCCCACTATGTGTTCACATTGCTAATTTCCATTAGCACCTCAATGGCGATTCCGATTATGTGCTAGCATTGAGATAACTTAATTGCTCCACTGCGCTATCATCAAGGCAGGGTCATTCCGTTTATAGGTGCGACAATTTCTGAATTCACAGCCAACTGAGTCGCTAGCTCGCTATAAACACTTAGTTGCCGCTCTTTTTACAAAATTAGCAATGTGGCTAGCTTAGCCTGCTGGTTAAATATCCGCAAATTGGTTATCGGAACACAGAAAGGAACACGAACCATTCTGCTAACAAAATCTGAACACAAACACAGAACTGTAAACACTTGTTTATTTTTTTATTTATAGTATCCTCAGTTTTCTTGTTGAGCTAGCCAACACGCTAATGGTGGCTCGCTTGGGACAGGAAGAGAGCAGTCGTGGTTGTCTATACATTGCTACCTAGCGACGCCATAAGGAAAACCAATGAAGGCCTCAATAAAGGTTTTTTTTATTTAAAAAAATGTTAACCACGATCACTTCAAGTGTGGCATAAAAATAATCGGAAGACCTTTTTTAGCTAACTGGAAATTGTATTGATTAGGTGCCCTTTGATGCGGGGGGAAATTATAAATGAGATATTTTGCTCTGTCTCCTCAGTCTACCATTGACCTCAATACACTGAGACAGCTGCCTGTACCCCTAAATGTTTTTGTCGCCACTAGAGGTCGTTAATTCTCCGACCAGGAAGTAGGCGCTTATGTACCATCTTGTTAGTGAGGAAGATCTTTGCTCATGTCGCTACATTGCATGGCAACTTTTTCTTAACCTTTTCAAAGGAAACCTGCAGGATACTGTATGCCTTGTGTCCGTGCGCTGCTTAGACAACAGAATACATTTTTTGTCCCACCGCCCACCGCCTGTGCTTTGATGGTAGCCTTTGTAAGGTTTTATTTTTTTTTTCCAATTCCAAAATAAGTCCAAACTGCGAAATCATACATTTAAATTATTAACCTCACCTTAAATGCCTGTTACTCGGCCAGTACCTCACTATCACATGACACTAGCACCGACTCATAAGACATCCGTTTGAGTCAATCGCAGGAAGCGCTGGGTATTGGGATAAAATCAGCGGCACTAAAATTACGACGTGCACTTGGGAGTAACAACAGAGTAAACGAAATGCTCTCTGGCAAAATAACTAGACTGTCCGTCAGCGACGTTAGATTTCCAACGTCGAAGGAGCAACACGGTTCGGATGCAATGGTTGGTGAATTTAACTTCTCAGCAGTGGGCGCATCGATTTTCTTAAATGCTTATTTCTGACAATCGTAATAATTAATGTTGCGATTTCCAGTACGATTGCAAATTGCGCTATTAAAGGGTTTTGTCTGCGTTTGTAATTCCTGCAGAGTAACTGATCATGTGACTCACTCTCGGCAGCACACTGACCCAGATTATTCCGTTGCCTATGTGGTAATCGAGACAGAGGGTGGGTTGTCGGGGTACGGCCAAACGTTTACTTTAGGAAAAGGCACTGAAATCGGTAAGACTTGTACTGCAATGCAGCATTCCTTTTAAATATATTGTTTTTGAGGGAAAGTCTTGGAACAGTTTTATGGCTCGTAGGGCCTTGCTATCTGTTCCGGTCTTGTAGACACTTTAACAGGCTCCATCTAGTGGTAATACCTTTACACGACGAACGCTGATTGATTGAAATACACTGATCGGCCAAAAAAAGTCACACACTTTAATATTTAGTGCTTAATACCTCAGCTAAGATTACGGCACGCTTTCGTCGTGGCATTGCTTAGATAAACTTATACAATGTCGCAACATTTATTTCCGTCCAGAGTTGCATTGATTTTTTTTTTGCCAAGATCTCATATTGATGGTGGGAGAGTCGGACCGCTGCGTGAAGTCTTCTCCAACACATACTGAAGATTCTCAACGGCGTTAAGGTCGTGAAAAAAATGATGTCTCTTGCTCCCTGAACCACTCTTTCACAATCTGAGCCTGATGAATCCCGGCATTGTCATCTTAGCCCATGTCATTTGGGAAGAAAAAATCAATTTATGGAAAAACCTGCTTATTCAGTATTATCAGCTAACCTCATTTTTGGGCACATATCATTGCTGAACCTAGACCTGACCAACTGAAGCAACCCGTGATTGTAACACTGTCCCCACTGGCTTGTACAGAAGGCACTTGGTATAATGGGTGCATCACCTCATCTGCCTCTCCTCTTACCTTGAGCGTCCATCACTCTGGAGTTGGGTAAATCTGGACTCATCCAGCCACATGACCTTTTTCCATTGCTCCAGAGTCTAATTTTTTCGCTCCCTAGCAAATTGAAGACTTCTTTCTGATTAACCTCACACATAAGTGGTTTTCATGTGGCTACACAGCTGTTCTAATAATGCGTTGGACAGTTCTTAACCCAATTTTAGTAGTTTCAGCAATCTCCTTAGTTTTTTTCTTTGCTTGATGCAGGCCAATAATTTGACCCTTCTGAGAGTGACATCTTTTTCAGGACAACCGCATATTAATACCCTCATGCAAGAAGGGCGTAAGTGACTTTTTACAAATTTTACAGGAGAAAAAAAAAAAAAAAAAAAAAAAAAAAATCTGCTCCAGATAAAGCTCTACCATATTGATTAACATTTCCATGGTGAATGAGTGAGATGATACTGAAGACTGAAAAAGATTTATTCCGAATCATTAGTGAATGAAGAGATAATCCAGATTATGTCACTTACGCCCTTTTAGCATGAGTTGGGATGAGGAGTTCAATGTGTGAAACACATCCTAAAAGGGCATATCTGACACACTGCTATTTGACACTGATATCTGAGCCATAAGCAACAGATAATACAACAAAGGTTGATACAGTGTGCATTGACTGTGGGCGTATGCACAGTTTTTGATATTACCAACTAGGACCAGCAATATGCAAAAAAGGCAGGTACGCCTGGAATGAAAATGCATATTGTTTGTAAAAAGGCGTAACTACCACTTATGCCTATTTAACATGGGGATTGTTTCATACGCCCTTCTAGTGAATAAGAAACATTGGTGGGAAAATTTTGCTTGCAGATACGTTTTATTAAAAAAGGGTTTTGACCCCTTTAGGATAAGAATTCAGACCTGAAATTTTGCCAGAAGGTGGGTCCTATATGGAGGTACCTAAAAAGTGAAAAACATAATTTTTCCCAAAATGTCACTCATGGCGCTTTTCCAGTATGTGGTAACGGCTCTACTCTACTGTACTCGCCTTTTTTGCTTTTCCATTAGGAAAAAAGTACTTCTGGTCCCTGCTCTCTTGTGGTTCCAAAAAAGTGCCTGCTCGGCTAACAGGTACTTAAGTGTGACGTGACAACACAGCAGCCCACTGATTGGTCAGAGAGAATTGTCCCTGCGAAAGACAACTCGCTTCCGCATTATCGCTGGGAAACTGGCTTCACTTGCCATCATTGAAACAGGTCTTCAAATTGTGTTTTCGAAATGTGTGTTGTTTTAGGCAGCTTGATAAATATACTGTGTGTTGCCTTACCTTTAAAACAAGGTTGCGTTTGTTCACCGAAGCTGCTGCATTTATGAAATGCGTTTCTTTGTCTGTGACCCTGTTCGTAGCGAAATTAGAAGCAACGGTGTTGTGTCCAATTCTGTTCCCCTCATTCCCCTTGACAAAGTTATTATGCAGCCCCTATTTTACAAAAATTGCGCGGAAAATAACTTTACGGGTGCTGATGAAGCATTTTGTTCTTAGGAAAGGTATCAGATGCGATGACGCATCGTAAAGCGATAAATTCTAATACTCTGCCATCTCCTGCGATTTGCACATTTGCTACGTGTTTTGCCTTCACTTTCAAAGTGAAATGTTTCATGAAGCCTGAATGTCAAGATAATAAACAATAATTGTTTTGTCATATGTGTTATTCGCTTCTTTGTTATGAAGGAAAAAAGGTAAATTAACATCCTCGGTGTGGTGATTCCATATTTTTATTCGGGGTAGTAGTTACATTATGGAATACTGATGGTGCACAAATGCCTGAGAATATATTGCCTTTTTCTATGAATACTCTATGCCTTTTATGGATATCATTGCTTTGCGTTTTTGTGCAACCGAATTGGACACAACACCAGCTGCTATCCTATGCATCAGGACAATGTCAAACTGAAATTACAGTTAAACACTCGCAGACTATAGTGCCATGACGTGGTGTTAAACACATAAATATTTAACAAAATCAACAGAATAAAAGTAAACTTGATATAACTGAGGATGCTGTCGCGGCAGTAACATGCTGCGTCGCAACCACGAGCAGGTACCACGGAGGCGGTACTATCCTGTAATGGAAAAGTAACCCCAAAAAACTACCCGGTACCAAGGCGAGTAGAGTAGAGTAGAGCTGAGCCGGTACCGCATAGTGGAAAAGCGCCATTACACCTTTTTTGCATGAGGATATCGATATGTCTTCCGACACAGTTGTTTAAGAAATGAGAAGCTACTCTCTGCATCAGTTGGAGTTAAATAACTTCTTGCTAGCTGAAACATATTAATCACTGCAGTAATTATCCAATGGATGGCCTTTACCTATTTGTTTAGTTAAATCCAGGTGTTGACTTTTTTTGGCCAGACAGTGTATGTAATGACAATACTTATTGGCCTACTGTTATTACCATAGACTGTATAAAAAGATGGACGCCGCACCCGGGTCTGAAAAGTGAAGCCCATGCGGAAATCTGTGAAAATTGCATTCTGTTTAATCGCCAGCAGATGGCGACATCGGTGGTTGCAGAATGAAGTTGAATGCTATAGAGGTCTGAGAAAATCACCCTACATTCCCTCCTGATTCATTATTTCGATAAAGATTTTCCACATTATTTTATGGTATCTAACACAAGTTTGAAGTTTCCTTCAATGTATCATGATGTTCATTTTTGTAAACTATGGTCCCAAATAGACTAGAATAAAGGATAAAGCCAGTTATGCTTTATGGGGCGTGGCTATCCTCTGGTCCCCGTCAGATACGGTCAGATCCACACGTAGATCCACCCCTCGCTCCTCCCTGGATCTTCAATTCACACACTCGTCCAATAGAAATCACATCCGGTTTCAAAATGACAAAATGACACTGTTTTAATTTCCAAAATAGAGGCTTCCTAAATGGTATGCTGAAACTAATGGGTGATGTCACAGTTGCTTCGTCCATCTTTTTATACAGTCTATGGTTGTTACTGTACGACATGAGGAATTAGTAACAATGACACAGCTGTTTTTATCTTATTTGTTGAATTGAGTTTTGTTACCATTTAGAAGTCAAGTATTAGCTTGCTTCTGTGAGAACTTTGTTTTTTTTTTTTTTTTTTTACAGTTCAAATGGAAATTGCCCTGGTATAGAATTGATTCTAGGAAACAAAGAATTCATTGAAATAGTTATTTTTTTCTCATTTGGCTCTGGTAATTCATAAGATAAAATTGAAACACCCTGCTCTTTCACTCCCTTTATCTATGCAGTGGTGTGTGCTGTGGAGGCCCTGTCCTCATTTCTAGTGGGGACATGCCTGGAAGACATTGTCAATGACTTCAGAGCTTTCTACAGGCTGCTCACCAGCGAGGGGCAGATGAGATGGGTAAAAATCTGTTTTCCTTGGAACATCCAAACACAGTGTTATGCATTTGAATATATTTGCCACATGCAAATACTTCTTCAATGGTAAGAATAATCATAGCCACATAAAGCCTTAAATAGTGTAATTATCATAATTCATCATACAGTAAATAGTATCTGCTAGTATCATTTACCTAAGTTAACTGTTTTTAGCTAAGTGTTTACAGTGCTGTGATAAAGCACTAGCCCCCTTCCTTGTTTGTTCTATTTTTGCATATTTATCACACATAAATATTTCAGGTCATCTAACTAGTTGTAATATTTGAAGACGACAACCTGACTAGACACAAAATGCAGTTTTCAAATGATTTCCGTTATTGATGGAAGAATGCTTTCCAACCCTAAATGGCCACGTGAGAAAAAGTAATTTGCCCCCTCAGTAGCTACGTCAATCAATTTAACAAATTTATTTAATAACTGGGTTTAACTTTACTAGACACACTCATGCATGACAACTGCCAGCCCTGTTGAGTCAAAGCATCACTTTCATTAAACCCTTCTGGCAATGTGAAGTAGCCAAAAAGCAACACATGATGCCACAATCTAAAGAAATTCAAGACCAGATGAGAAACATAGTGATTGACATCCATTAATTTGGAAAGGGCTCTGGGACTCCAGCGAACCAAGTGAATAAAACTTGGAACTGTGGTGAACCTCCCCAGGAATGGGCAGCCTACCAAAGTTCCTCCAAGACCGCAGTGGAAATTTATCCTGGAGGTCACAAAAAACCCAGATCGACATCTAAAGAACTACAGGTTAAGTTAAGGTCAGTGGTCACAGTTCAGCAACAAGAAAGAGATTAGGCAAATTTGTATCCATAGGAAAGCTGCAAGGCCAAAACCATTGTTGACCAAAAAGCACACAAGGGCTCACTTGCCTCGCATTTGCCAAAAAACACCTTGATGATCCCTAAGACTTATGGGATAATATTCTGTAGACTGGTGAGTCAAAAGTGGAATTTTTCGCGCGACAGATTACATTCAAAGTCAATGGAAAGACGCGAATACATGACTTAGAAAAAAATATAGATTTCACGCTCTCTATTCTAGGTGCAGTCCGCTATGGCCAATAGGTGCTAACTTCTGGTCATGGAAAAAAAGCATGGTAAACATCAGCACGTGGCATGAAGTGGCGATACAATCAAGCTAATAGTCTGAATGTTTTGGATCACCAGTGACATAAATTTACTGAAAACACTGGGCCAATACCTATATTTTAAAACTACGGCAAATGTAAGGCACAGCGGGGAAGTGGAGGGAGTACAGGGACATGCATATATCCCCCAACCAATCAATCAACCCCTCACATCCACCTCTCCAATTAGGCAGCGATCGGAGTCTTGTGTTGTTGCTGTTGCTGTCAAGGGTTGCACAACTAGGTGTATATATGGGTGTATCACGGAAAAAGCCAAATTTTTAGGTCCATATCTCACTTTGCCTGCTGGTGGCACCACCTGGAAGCCACTGAAGTGGCTCAGTTTTGCTGTTGACACCACATTTTACATCTACTATCATGACTTAAAAGGGTATGCAGTACCAAATATGTTATACTTTTATCATGACCTATGAAACTGCCTTATTGAGCTGTAGTTATTTGAGAAATAACAGTAAAAATTGAAAATGGGAATGGGAATAAAATAATATCCCAGACATATACCAATCTAGAATCATTTATTTTGTGTTTACTCACAACAAGACTATCATTTTCAGTCAATAGTACCTTGGTATCTTGCTGGGTTAGTGCAATGGACAGCCGGAAAGATGGTTGAAATAGATTTTTGGTTCATATTTGCTGTATATTTTGTCAGTAACCCAGGTATCTACTGTGGTGGAAAATGCCATTTGTTGTACTTTTGAAACTTTATTTTCAGGAATACCAAGCATTTCTTTGTAGTATCTACATTTTCAAGCTAGACGGAGCCAAAGTTGGAGGAAAACTCAAAACAGACCATTTCATAGCAGGTTGTGTCTATGTTTAGGTGGCATTATTTTGTTTACCCAGCAAGATAGAGATCTAAAATTCTCTGGATACATAGTCCCTTTAGGGTACATTAAGGCATTTGTAAAATCTCAATGGCAGTATTTTCAGTGTAGATGATATTCAACATCAAAAGTTGGAAAATTTCACCCCTAGGGGGCGCTGTAGGCTGGATGTAAGTACTGGCTATCCCCAGCAATATACCAAAGACATTTTTTTTTGAATTGTGATACACACAGCTAGTTCTCTCAGAAAATGGAGAGTTTGGTTTGGTACTATGTTGGGTTGATAGCTTTCTGACTAAAGTAGGCGCTCTGAAGAGCTAATGTTCTACCAACCAAATATTCTATATTCCCAGACACCAAAGTTCTGTCTTTTGAAATATATGAAGTACATGCACAATTATACATAAAATTTGTAATCCCTTTAGTATAAAGCTTGGTAAACTGGTGGTGATTGTGAGCATTACAAATACACAATACATGTACTATTACCAAGTATGGATACAACGCTGTCAGAAATGTACAGCACATTTTAAAACATGATCAGCCCAAAATTTTGAAATGCCAAAAAAGAACAAATGTAAAAGGCGTACCGCCATAAGTACGTACGCAGACATGCATCAACAGCATATGTAAACTTGGGTAAAATAACAGTCCATAATTTTAACTGTGAAAAAGAATCTTAGTCACACAAACGTATACATGAAGACAACGTATAGTACAAAAGTTAAAACTTTTTTATACTTTTCATGTTATCCAAAGTGAAATGACATCGACCCACCATGTGATGAGCTCTATCCCTCAGTCTGTTTCTGGAATTCGACTGTGGGTTGGCGGCACCTGGTGGTGCGCGCCAGAGGTGCTCCTTGGCATTGGCCCTGAGCAGCCATCCATGGCCTTCTTTGTTCGATCTGGGTCTATGTTACCTGTGGAGCCAGTCAAGCCCTAGGCTTGAAAACTGCATTTTGTATTTACCTGGGTTATCTTTGCCTGATATTGAAATTTGCTTGACGATCTGAAACATGAAATGTAACAAATATGCAAAAAAAAAAAAAAAAAAAAGAAATCAGGAAGGGGGCAAATACTTTTTCACAGCACTGTATGTGCCAAATTTTTTTCAATTCTAGAGGGGTCAACTGCGCACCAAATGTCAATCTGTCATAGGATGGCTCTTTAATGAGTTGGATGAGCTGAAGCATTTAAATATGACAAATAAGCAGGAATAGAAGGGGGGGGGATGCTTTTTTTTTTTTTTTTTACAGCTCTGTGACAGGAGAGATATGGGCTTTTTTTCCTATGCCTCAGATTGGGCCAGAGAAAGGAGTGATCCAGCTGGCCACAGCTGCTGTGCTTAATGCGGTTTGGGACCTTTGGGCACGAGCTGAGGGAAAGGTTGGTGCAAGTACCTGACCTGACCTGCACCTGACCTGCTGGCTGTGTGGCACACAGCTACTCAACCATTTCACAGTCCTTCCTGCATCTACCTGTGCTCTCTGTGCAACAGGCCAATAGTTTATATGCTTTCTTTTTTTCAGTACTCGCATAGGGCCAAAATGGCAGAGTTCCTTATCGGTGTACTGAGGTCTATGTTTTTTTAATAAGTTATGTGGTCATTTATAATGGACCTCAGTAACCTTACATTTATTTCTGCCTTTTTCTACACAGCCACTTTGGAAGCTGCTAGTTGACATGGTAAGCCTGTCTTAAAGAATGTGAGTGTTTCTGCATCGGAGATATTTGAATCCTGAGAAGCATTACTTGTGATATGTTTCTCTCTCTGGGCACTTATGCTTGCGCCTACTGTTCTCCATGGGATTGGGATATGTACTTCACATTTGTCTTCATGAGTTTTATGGGAATCAACTTTAAAAACAGGGTTGAAATCCTATTCTTTTTTTTTTCAGTGTTGTTTTAGCAAGGAAATAAGTAAAGAAACTTGAATGGGATGAAACAGCCATGTGAATCTTTCACCATATTAATATGTCACCTTGCCTCAGGATCCCAAAAAAGTAGTATCATGCATCGACTTCAGATACATCACTGATGCTCTCACAGAACACGAGGCCCTGGGTGAGTTTCTCTTTAATTATTCACATCCTCCGTTTTGTTTTCCACGGAAATTCTTCACAAAAAAAATGCTTATGCAGAATACATACAACACTTTAATATTGCATCTTCCGCTTGCTTTGCCAAGAGCAGTTATAAAATATGTATGCTGTATTAAAAATGTTATTTTCCACTTCAGATATACTGCTGAAAGGTCAAGAAGGGAAACGTCAGAGAGGTGTGTTTCACTAAGTATCTAGTAGGCATTCGCATTTTAGGTCAGCCTGAAAAACTGAACGTCATCTTTGAACAAGGAATGATCAACTGGTACAATCCACCCAAATACAGTGCATGCACATGAGAACAGCCTCAACAAAATCTGACTGTGCTCCAAACCACATGAGATTGAATCAGATTTTAGGCAGTAAATAAATGTATGTTGCAGAAGTGAGAAATGTCCATGGAACAGTAAGGTTTTGAAAGCAGTTTTTTGATGATTACCGGACAGTAAATATTTCTCACAGTGCAATATCTTGTTTACTTGATCTTACCAATGCTAATTCAAGCAACAGTGGTAAATTGAATGTATAGTGCAACCAGAACCCTCCACATTTTTAATCATTCTTTGACATGGTCTCTGTGTGTCTGCATTTACGAATTAAAATGTTGGCCTTGTCCATCTGGTCCTCTCTGCAATTATTGGCAGCCCTGGAGTGGATATGTAAAAAAGGATTGTAAGTAATCAACCTTTTGGTGAATTAGCTAAATGCCATCCGGAAAAGTTTTAGAAAAATCAAACCTTTAATTACAAAAAAATTATTCTGTGGAAAAAAAAATCCATCATCAAAAAATAATTATTTTTGACAAAGCTACATGTGTCACTGTTACTGGCACCCCTAGAATTTTTTACAAACAAAATGCGACTGAAGCATTTTTCCATATTTCACTTTTTACGTGGATTAGAGTGCTTAGGAAATTTAAAGTAGTAATCTATGACTTTCTGCTTCACTTAGGTATAAATCTGAGGTGACACAGCGGCAAAATTCCCTTAGTCATTCATCAACAAGGAAAAGATAAGAGATTGCACAAAATAAGTAAGGTAAAAGCGTGTTTATCTTCAAAAGTCAGGGAATGGCTTTAAAAAGAACCTGATAATGCCTATATTTTCCGTTCGGGCTATAGTTAAACATGTCTACGGAGCCCGGCCAGGAAGTGCCATGCCATGAAAAAAAATGGTTACACTTTACTTGAAGGTATCGTCATAAGAGTGACATGACACCTTCATAACTGTTACATGTGTCATGTAACAGTTATGACTGTGTCATGTCATTCTTATGACGAAGTTGTCATAATCAAGACAACCCAAACAATGTCAACTTGTCATTTCAAAAACTGAATGACACTTAATGACAACAGTCATAAACGTTTATGACATTGACATAATGTTTATGATACGTTCATGACTATGTCATGTCACTCTTATGACGATACCTTCAAGTAAAGTGTTACCAAAAAAATTTATTTCTTGGCCGTGAGATCATTCCCACGATTAAATTACTTCGTGGCCACGAGTTCCCTAATCAATTCCCTCAATTTAATTAACCCGTTCCCGCGGTTTACCTAACTTGTGGCCACAAAATGCAACTAGTTCCCACGATTTAGTTAATTCATGACCTCAAGATACAACCCCAATTCCGAAATAGTTGGGACAAAGTGTAAATTGTGAATAAAATCAAAACGCAGACTTTCAAATCACACCAGCCAGTATTTTATTCAGAATAGAACAGAGATTACAAAGCAAATGTTGAAACTGAGAAATTTTACAATTTTATCCACAAAATGAGCTCACTTCAAATTTGATGGCTGCTACAGGTCTCAAAAAAGTTGGGACAGGGCCCTTTTTACCATGGTGTAGCATCCACTCTTCTTTTTAGCACAGAGTGAAGGCATCTGGGCATTGAGGAGACAAGTTTCTTGAGTTTAGCCATTGGCAGAGGTGGACAATCCAGGTTCAGAAAGTAAAAGTCCTCCCCAGTATTTAGTTCCAACCTCCTGGATTTGCTAAATAAAACAGTTCTTCATACCAGAGGTTGGACTAGTCAAGAAAATCAGCTGGTTGAGTTGATGGGTGGAAGTAAAACATGGTGGGACTTTTACTTTCTGACCCCTGGAATGTCCACCTCTTGGAAGGACATGTCCTGTTTTCCTATCATTTCAGCCCACTTTCGGTTTCTCATCTGTATATATGTTTACATGTTGGAATATTATCTATTCATTGTTAAAAAATAATTTTCCCTGCATAACAGCACAACAGGACTTGTATATGTGAAAAGTTTTGTGTGAATGTGAGTCTGGCTTCAGTTTTCTTGTGAGCTTGATAACTCAAAAACCATTAATCCTTTAACCATGATTTTTTGACACAGAGGCAGATTATCATTGTGCTCTCAGACCTAATGCTTGGTGTCAGAGTAAAATGTAATGCTTGGTGTCAGGGTGAAAGGTTATTCTTGGTGTTGGATGGCTCCAGCTCCTGAACAACACTCTGTAGTGCTGGTTTGTCTTTTAAAAAAGTTTTTGGTAGGCCTATGATTTAGCTTTTTTGTGAGTAAAGTCACAAACTGAAGAGAAAATGATGAAAATGACCAAAAAATAAAGTTTTAGTGGAACAGAGCAGCAGTAGATTTGTATGAAGATAAATATATAATTTCTTATTTATTCAAAGAATTGTCAGATATAATAATAAAGACATAAAAGAATGGTATATACTGTACATTTTTTTAATCCCAACAAGCCAATATTTCATTTTAATAAGTATGAAAAATTCTTAGGTCATCATTACTACAGTGAATATTTTGTATATCAATAAAACTATCAAGATTTCTTACTCCTGTATTCTAGCCCCAATACATTAACTTGCCCTCCTCCAGGATTCTAATCTTTGATATATGTTGCACATACTTATCATATCTAAAATTTTATTTCAGGCAATAGAATCCTAGAAGAGGGCAAGGTTGATGTTTTTAACTTTGAAAGTGCATGATGAAGTGACTTCTGATAGTAATGTAGGCTGCTGTTAACTGTATCTAGGTCAGAAGTCATGCAATAAAATGTAATACTTTCACCTATTTTTCATTGGTTATTATGTGTAGATATTGCCATATGAGTTTTGGATACGTCATTGCAATAATAGGTAAGAAGATGGGATAATTCTAATGAGGTTTTTTTGGAGAGTTTCAACTGACATGAGATCTGCTAAAAAGGGGTGTCTTTCACTGTCTCTCATTCTTTATCAGCACTTTGTAAGAGAGGAAAAAAGTCAAAATATGATCTTTCAATATGTATTGCTCATTCTAACTTAAAATTGGAAGAACTTTGGGCAAGTTTACGAAAGTGGGCTGGAGATACTGAATCTCAGGACAAACCCTTTGATCCCACTCTTGTTTAATACAGGCTTCCAGCTGCTGGAGAGTTTTGGGTCTGCTTTGATAAGCTTTTTGTTTAATTATGCACCAAATATTCTCAATCGGTGAAAGATCAGGACTGCAGGCAGGCCAGTTCAGCCAGTTCTTCTACTACGAAGCCATGCTGTTGTAATAGCTGCAGTATGTGGTTTTGCATTGTCCTGCTGAAATACACAAAGCCCTCCCTGGAATAGATGTCATCTGGAGAGGAGCATATGTTGCTCTAAAACCTTTATATACCTTTCAGCATTCATGGTGCTTTTTAAAACATGCAAGTGTCCCACACCATATGCACTAATGCATCCCCATACCATCAGAGATGCTGGCTTTTGAACTGAAAGCTGATAACAGGAGGGGTGGTCTTTCTCCTCATTAGCTCGGAGGACACGACGCCCATGATTTCCAACAAGAATGTCAAATTTGGACTCGTCTGACCACAGGACACTTTGCCACTTTGCTACAGTCCATTTTAAATGAGCCTCGGCCCACAGAACACGTGGGCGCTTCTGGATCATGCTCAACAATGGCTTCCTTTTTGCATGATAGAGTTTTAGGTGGCATCTGTGGATGGCACGGCGGACTGCGTTTACAGACAGTGGTTTCTTGAAGTATTCCTAGGCCCATTTAGTAATTTCAATGACAGAATAATGCCGGTGAGTGATGCAGTGGCGTCTAAGGGCCCGAAGATCACGGGAATCCAGTAAAGGTCTTCGGCCTTGTCCCTTACGCACAGAGATTTTTCCAGTTTCTCTGAATCTTTTGATGATGTTATGCACTGTTGATGATGAGACCTTCAAAGCCTTTGTAATTTGACGTTGCTTTTAAAGTATTCCACAATTTTTTTACGCAAACCTTCACAGGTTGGAGAGCCTCTGGCCATCTTAACTTCTGAGAGACTCAGCCTCTCTAAGACATCCCTTTTATAGCCAATCATGTTACACACCTGATGCCAGTTAACTTAATTACTTGCTAAATGTTCCTTCAGCTGATTCTCTTATATATGAATTGCTTTTTCAGCCCTTTTTTTGCCTGTGTCCCAACTTTTTTGAGACCTGTTGCAGCTAGAAAATTTAAAATAAGCTCATTTTGTGGATAAAAATGTAGATGTCTCAGTTTCAACATTTGAAATGTTATCTATGTTCTATTGTAAATAACACATTGGCTCATGTGATCTGAAAGTCATTGCATTTTGATTTTATTCACAATTTACACTTCATCCCTACTATTTTGGAATTGGGTTTGTATAACTCCTTCCCTCAATTTAATTAACTTAAATCAAAGGAACAAGTTGTATTTGTGGCCATGCAAAAGCTAAACCGTGGGAATATCCTGTATCTCGTGGCCTCAAAATAGCTAGGTCGTGGGAAGGACTTGTTTCTCGTGGCCACGAAATGGCTAAGCTGTGGGAATGACATGTACCTCGAAACCACAAAATGGCTAAGTCATGGGAACTAGATAGTTAAATCAAGGGAACATCTTAAATCTCGTAGCCATGACTTCTTTTTTTTCATGTTATTGCACTTTCTGGGCCCTGTACATTTCAAATCGACAGGAACTATTACAAACTTACCTGAAAGAGGGAAAGATTATTTTTCCCCCAAGCACAGTGAGGAGGATGACAATAGAGACAAAAAAAAAAAAAAAAAAAATGCACGAAGATTGCTGTTGGAGAATTTCCAAAAAATTTGCATCTTCAGGTCTCCAGATCTCTTAAACAACCATCAGACGCCAGCAGCAGATTAAATAAAAATCCAAATGGAAGGCATGCGAGAGAAATGGTCTTTCTTGTCATTTAACCACAAACATAAACACCCCCAGTTACCCAAATGCTACAGGAACCATGTTATGATCAGATGAAACAAAATTTGAGCTTTCTACAAACCCTCAAGATGGGGTTTGTGTGAAAAGAAGGATTGCTGTACTGAAAAGAACCTGTCCCCCACTGTTACTTATGGTGGAGGCGCTGTGATGTTGTGGGGCTGTTTTTCCTTCAAAGGCCCTGCAAACCTTGTCACGGTACATTTCATCATACACTCCATGAAATACCTGGACATTTTAAATGGAGACATCTAAATCTGGCTGTCAAAACCGATTGCTGTTGGATCTTCTAGCGGAATGATCCAAAACATGTCCAGATCAACACAAACATGATTAACTGGAAAAAAATCAGGCTTCTGCCACATCCATCTCAGTCCTCTGACCCAAAACCTAGTGAAAACCAGTGGCGAGAGCAAAAGAGAAGAGTACATGACAGAGGACCAGGAACCCTGGATAATGTGGAAAGATTCTATAAAGAGGAATTGTCTCAAATTTCCTGCAATGTTTTGTCCTTATAAACCTTTTTACTCATCTTTACCAGTGGTGCCAGTAATTGTGGAGGGGACTGTATGCAGTAAGGCAGGGCGGACAGTTTAGATTAAAATCCATTTTTTGTTTTAAATCATGATTGATGTGATTATAATAAATTGAAAGGGAAAATCTGACCCGAGATGGACATTTTGCTCTGAGAAGTCAAATGAATATTCATTCTGTTTTTTCTCTGTCACATTATTGCTGCTGCCAAACCCCAGAGGAGCAGATGCTGAAGGAGGGGTACCCAGCATACACCACTTCCTGTGCCTGGATAGGGTACTCAGACCAGCTGCTCAAACAGGTCTCCCATTCCGCGGTTTAAATGAAGCATAGAATGTGCACCCTGTGCACGTCCATGTTGTAATTTGCCTTTCAAAAAGACTTTGGCTGTAAATGCAGAGTAAAAGATGTTAATCAGTTCTGTTGCAGCGTTGGAATCATTTTCTCTGTTTCTGCAGCTCTGCACTAAGGCGCTGAAAGATGGTTGGACAAGGTGAGATGTGAGTTAGCATTTGCTGGCATGTGTGTTTGTACAACGTATGTGCAGGAATGTGTGTGCATACGTGCATGCATGTCCATCTTTGTATGAGTGCGTACATGTGTGTGCATGCATGTGCGTCTCTCCTCCTGGGTGTGTTTGTGTGTAGATGTGTTTACGTGCGCATGCTAGTGCAAGCGCATGCGTGGATTCGTGTGTGTCATAGTGCGCAGGCAAGCTGCAAGTATCCTCGCATGACTATCTGTTTGAACATGTGAGTGGATTAAGATGTAAGTACCACCTCCCTCTCTGCAGATTCAAAGTGAAGGTGGGGTTGGACTTGCAGGATGACATCCGGAGATGCGGCCTCATCAGGCAAATGATTGGGCCTGGGAACACTCTGGTGAGTTGGATCTGACATTTCTCTGAAAGGAACTGATTATAGCTTATGTTCGCCCTACATTATTCACAACATCCTGGCGAGTGGCTTTCATTCCCATTCACAGCCTGAAGGGCTTCCCCTGACTGCAGCTGAGTCACTGTGAGGTGACAGACTGGTTGCCGCTGATTGGAATCAGAGGAGCAATATAGAGGCTGTTGGGATCTGCATCTGGACATGAGGAAATTGACAGTAAATCTGTCACTTTCCTGCAGGCCTCATTTCCTACTGCGCAGCTAGTTTTTGTTCATTTGTTCCCTTTATTGGTTGCCTAGTTACCCCTCAGCCCCGACAAAGGGGCAGAGGGGTATTCTGCCCTACAAAGCCTAAGTGCAGTAACTACATATTGGGTAAAATGTGAGTTACACAATTTTGGGCCTGAAAGTATATTGAGGTCAGAATTTATTTGGACAGAAATTGTACGATGGTGAGTCAGTTAATCATAATCTATCATAGAAGTGCTGACTATTTATTTGTTGGGACAGCAAACAAACTCTGAAGCCATATTTCACTGTTTAAATTATTGCGTAATTACTGCACTTAGCCTTTGTAGGGAAGTATTGTCATCCCCTTCGCAGACGGGCGGACGGGCGTCCAGCCATTATCCAGGCCATTTCTCTGTAACCGCTTGGGTTAGGAACTTCATTTTCCATATGTGGACTTGGCTTGGTGGGCAGCCGTGCCTCATTGAGGTTTCGTACCCGAATGAGCTTTCACTTCAACTAAGTCACCTTCACCAATCATTCATTATGTCGGGGCTGAGGGGTACTTCCTTCGCTCCTGCAAAGCACATTTTGGTAGGTTGCTGGGCTGGTAACTCAAGAGTTGCTGGTTTAAACCCCCGGTGGGGTTTGGGATTCTGACTTGATGTTGAGAGATTAAGTTGAGAAGAACTCAGCTGCTAGGCCCTTGAGCTGAGCCCTTAACCCCAAAATTGCTCCAGAGGCCCAACCCCTGTTTTTCTCCATCCCTCCCCATGAGCTACAGTTCTATCTGGCATATGTCCCAGGGTGTTTTTGAAAAAGTGAAACATGTTTACAATGGAACTTTGTCTGGTTAAATAAGGGTAAAAATAAAGAGGTCAGTAGTTCTTAAATGTAGCAGTAAGTGGCCTGTGTCTAATCCCATTGTAGATGATTGATGCCAACCAGAGGTGGGACGTGGAGGAGGCCATAACCTGGGTAAGCAGACTGGCAGAGTTTAAGCCGCTGTGGATCGAGGAGCCCACATCCCCAGATGATATCCTGGGCCATGAGACTATCTCCAAGGTACAGCTGAGTAGGGGATGGGGGTATGAGACAGGCAATCGATGACAAGCATAGAGGACCTGCTTTTACCTTCTCTTATCCTCAGGTTCTTGTCATACGTCTTCAGGGAAGATTCTCTTCCTGTTCCATTGAGAGGGTGACGTGAAGGAGGGTTAGGGAAGTGGGCAGTCGAAAGCAAGGACAGAGGGCAAGCAGAATAGACTGCAGGGAGGCAGAGAGCCAATAGATGGCCAACACATGCAGCTGTAATGGTCTGCAGGTCATAAAATGTACTCCCTGCTTGGCTAAGCCCATAGACCAGGGTAATGAAGAGACAGCTAGCCAGTAGCCGTGGAGTCTGAAGAGGCTCTGTGATTACAGCACTGTGTAAGAAAGGCCCTCCGTCCAGCCAGGTCAGCAGAATTTCAACAGCTGTAAGGCCTGTAGCTCACCAATGGGCAGGCCCTATTTGAGGGTGAGGTAGACCCGCTCATTAAAGGACAGCGTTATGACTCAGCGAGTAGCATGACTATTTTCTGCTTTCCACAGGCTCTGGCTCCTCTGGGCATTGGAGTGGCCTCTGGAGAGCAGGTGAGTCATGTGACATTCAGCTGACCTCAGACGGGAAGCTTCCTGATTAGAGAGTCGTGTGAGACGAGCGTCTGGCAGGTGCTCACCTTTCATAATGACGTCAGCTGACCTTGCCTGAAATGTCATCGTTCGGCTGCATCCAGGACGTAGGCGCTAATGAGTATTTTAGTTCCTGTGTGAATGTTATGCTCAGCTTGCATTGTCTGGTGATAATTGGAACAATCATGGATGACACTGACTATATATTAGGCTCTGTTCTAAATTTAGTCAATAGCGTCACTGCATTTGTCAGAATAGAACACCAGCTGCTAGTGAACTGAACATGTCATCTAAACTGCTGCGAATCTAAATAGAAAAATAAGAGCTTTTGAAATCACAGCACTAAAGCAGACCTAGTGGTATGTCTGCTGAAAAGGTGCTCATGATTTTTTTTTTTTAAATTTTGATTCTGGTCCATTGTGTGCAGGTTTAGTAGTTCACTCTGTAAGCATGGCCAATCAGAAAACACGGGCCTTATTTGGTTGGAGGTGTGTATCTCTGGCTCGTTTGACTCTCAGCTGCAGTAGAAGGTTTGGTTTTATTTGAATTAGGGATGGTGTAAATAACGGATGAGTCTAATGCAGACATTGTACTGACCAAGCACCTTCAGATTTTGTGGGGCTACTCAAGCAAGCAGCTGGGGTCTTGACTTCTTTTTTTTGGTCCATTTTTTAGGTTAGCCATAATTTGCAATACATAAATAAACTGTATAAAAATAGTACACACTTGTTGTATGGGCTCTTACTTTCCCAAACACCCACACCCTCTCCCCACCTCCAGTGCCATAACAGGGTGATGTTCAAGCAGTTCCTACAGGCCTCTGCACTGCAGTTTGTCCAGATTGACAGCTGCAGGGTGGGGAGTGTCAATGAGAACCTGGCCATCCTGCTCATGGCCTGCAAATTCCAAGGTGAGACCTGATGCAGGCGTTCGCCTATTCTGACTACTTATCACAAAGCCAAGCTAAACTCTTAGCTCTGACTCTTAGTGGAACACAGCTGTAAAGCTAGTGGCCAAAGCCAATTGCCTCAAGCACACACTGAGTTTTGCTTCTGCATTCATGCCATGAATTTAGTTTGGAGAGCAAGACATAATATTTAAAATGGGTATGTAATAAGCTGCTGCATGACATTTTTTAGTTGAGATATGGAATCTCTGAATCATTTCACCGTTGGCTGTTACTGAAGTTGTGAAAAATCGGCCACCCGTTGAAATGCAGAATGAGTGACCCGATTGTCTCTGCTGTTTTTGGGCAGTGCCCGTGTGCCCCCATGCAGGGGGTGTGGGTCTCTGTGAGATGGTGCAGCACCTGATACTCTTTGACTACATCTCAGTGTCCGCGAGTCTCCACAACCGGTTAGTGCTCAGACAGATATGACGTCTACATTCTTTTAACAGCATACACTTTCATTTACAGACTAAGAATTTGAGTGAAGCATTTCAAACGGCAAAAAATTTCCCATTTTTTCCAGCTATTAATATCCAGCAGCTGTACAACTGTGCATCTTTTTACATGATTAACCCCTCGACACCTGATTTATATACAATTATTTTTTTTTTTTTAATTTGTTTTTGCTTTCAAGCTGATGCTAAATTGGATGCATTCTGAATGGAAATGGTTTGCGACAAATTCGCAACAATAGGCGTCAAGGGGTTAAACCATGCATCAGTTAGCTTTTCCCTTCTTTCAACACCAATGCAATGATAGTGGACACAAACCTACACCAACTGTAAACAGTAAGTTTGGGCACTCTGGGGAAAAGTAAACAGAAGTGAGATATTCATCCCTGATACAATGGCCTTGATCCCTCAAGTTAATTATGATGTGCTTATAGCGCCCTCTTCTGTCTACAATACACCATACATCAATTTCATTTTAGGCAGTGGTTCTCTCCAAAGGTAACACTAGATTTCTGTTCCAACTGCAAACGCAATCCCAGAAATTTGATGGAGTCATTTTTTTTCCAAGTAACCCTCTTCAGTAACATGTCAAAAATGTGTTTTGGAAAAAATAGCAATAGATATTGCAAACATATCTTTTGTATTCACATTGTGACATATTAAGAACTGCATTACAAAAAAAAGAAAACAATGTGACCAAATTAAGAATCAATAGGTTCTCAAGTAATAATAAAGGACACAGTCACCAAGACCAACCATTAATTAGACAATGAATTCAAAAGAAAATGGTATGATGCAAACCTGTTTTGGAGTGAAGTCATTCAAGGGAAAAAAATACTCATTGTTTGTGAGCAGCAATCTATAAGAACTCCAACTTACCTTCGCATCAATGTGATCAGTACATTTTGAAGAGATTTCGCTACTACTTTCATTACAGCAATATAAAGACAGCACTGACATGAGGCTTTGTATTACGTATATCCTATCAAGAAGAATAATGTGGAGTAAGAGGGTAAATATACCTCTTAACATGAATTAAAACAAATGAACAAACAGCTTAATGTTATGCTGAGGTTGCAATGAAAACCAGCAGTTGTCCCTTCAGTCTGGAACCACATATGTAAAGTAGGGTTTACATTTTTTAAACTTGTAATGCATCACTTTTTTCCCCACGTAGGATGTGTGAGTATGTGGATCATCTCCATGAGCACTTTAAAAATCCTGTTGTGATTCAGAATGCTCACTACATGCCACCTACGGTGAGTTAACAAGGCCAAAATTGTGTTTGAGTTGCCAAATCTAGCTTATATTTAAAAAGTGGGCTACAAACACCAAAAACTCATTTCATCCTTATTTCAGTTCAGAGCATTTACCACATTCACCCAGTTCTTGTCCAACCGATCCCCCCAATTACGATCTGACCAATACAGCACAAGCTATTATTGCTTTTTCTTAAGTGAAATTACACCTTGCACAACATGGATGGTGCTTTGACAAAGTGCTCTCCTGATGTTTTTAACCCACTTGTAATTTTGTGCTGACTCAGAATAACCAATTTAGAGGAACTGGAATCTTGTGCCGTTTCTGCAGGATCCAGGATACTCCACGGAGATGCTGGAGGACTCGGTTATGAGGCATCACTACCCACAGGGGGAGGTGTGGCAGGGCCAGTGACTGAGGGAGTCCAGCCTTTTCAGGACTGTGTTCATGAACACCTCATTATGAACCTGCAGTCAGGAATCTGATTAGGTGCAGCTGTGAACAAAGTGAAGTCACAGCTATTCCCTGAAATGTAGGTGGACGGAATTTAATTTTTGAAAATGTAAAGTAATGCACAGTCACAATGAAGTAACATTTATTGAAATTTACTGTTGATTAAATAAATAATGGAATTTAATAACCATGCGTAAATGTATCCAAGTACTAAGACTTTAATTTTATTGCAACTGTAAAATGACTTTCTACATCAGTAAGATTAAATAAAAATAAACCAAATTTAATCTCCAAGCAATATACAAACAAAACAGTGACATATAAATTCAAGCATTAACCCAAAAAAAAAAAAAAAAATTCCATGAGCCTTTACATGGGGTGTCACAGATATGAAGACAGTATTATATACAAATTTCTACAAAGGAATTCTAAACTGCCATTTGCATCTTGATCGTTGGATGAGGGTCATAGCCACAGATTTCGAAGTCTTCAGCACAGAAGTCATTGATGTGTTCTACAGTGCGTAGGATCTTTAACTTGGGAAAGGGGCGAGGTTCCCTCTGGAGCTGAAAGGGAGTGTGAAATGAGGCACAATTCGATCTTCTCATCGATCCAAGTTACTGAAGCACAACATCAATCCAACTCACAGTACCAAAACATTGAAGGCACACACTCCAGGACCCATCTATTTTAAAGTTATATCAGGATACTTGCTTCAGGGCAACCATTTGTTTTCCTTAACATTTTGAGAGTTTTCATGAAAAAGTCCAGGTTTTCCATGGTGAATGCTCAACCTGACGCTGCACAACAGTAGTTCCCAAAACTGCAACCTTAGGCTATGACAATGGATAACATACAAATACAGGGGAGACCATTTAAACATTGTGTCTAGAATACAGACAAGTATACAAATAAATTTTTTTAAAAAAGTTTAGTTTACTCTCACAATTGTATGAGACTTAGTCATAGTCTTGCAGTAAGCAGCATACCTGGACTTTCAGAGGCTCGATGTGGTTGATGTAAATGTGAGCGTCCCCCAATGTGTGCACAAAGTCACCAGGCTGGAGAGGAGAAGAGTTTCAGCAGTGCATGACGGCACAAAATTCCCCAATTCAGTGGAAACCAACAAATGAAGTGAAGAACAAAACAAAACAAACAAAAAAAAAACAAAACAAACGAACAAAAAAAAAAAAAAAAAAAAAAAACGCAGCCATAAGTGTATACCTTCAGCCCGGTCATGTGGGCGATCATGTAGGTGAGTAAAGAGTAGCTGGCGATGTTGAAGGGCACCCCCAGCCCCATGTCTCCAGAGCGCTGGTACAGCTGGCAGGACAGCTCCCCCTCACACACGTAGAACTGGCATAAAGCGTGGCAGGGAGGCAAGGCCATCATGGGCAGGTCTGGTACAGAACAGAAATGGGGGCGGGGTCATCAAAAATGTAGCTCCTTACTAGTCAGTCCGACGTAATTACCATTCACCCAATTTGATAAACTATAGCGATGTCGGAGCCTATTTTGTTCACTGCCAACAGTGAAAATGTTACCCACTACTGAATGAAAGGGTCAGTTCAAGATCTATGATGGATGAATTGTGGCAAGACTGGACTTTTGCAGAAGACGAAAGAGATAGAAACCTTTCGGATTCCAAGCACACATTATGATCCTCCGGTCCTCAGGGTTGTTCTTAATGGTGTCAATAACATTCTGCAGCTGGTCTACTCCTTGTCCAGTGTAATCTGCAGGTAATGCAAGAAAATTGTTCCCGTTTGTCATTAGAAGGATCCTCGGTCCTACAGCTCCCCCACCACCACCACCACCTCAGACTTTCTTACCTACTCAATGTCATATTTCTTTTGCAATTTAGCACTTATTTATTGAATATGGAAGCTGAACAGCAGTTGAGACTTACAGGTCCACAACAGCATAAGAAAAAGACTTTCAGGAATAATCAAAACATCATAGCCGCTACTTTTGTAGACCAGGGATACCTGCGTGCATGTCTTTGTATTCCGCTCCGAAGTGTCTCCATTGGAAACCATAAACGGGGCCCAAGTCCCCTTCCTCTCGATCAGTAAATCCATTCTTGTTCAAAAAGTCTCGAGATCCATTTGCATCCCAAATCTTCACACCTTTCTTTGACAGCTCCTTAGCATTGGTTGAACCCTGCAACACAAATGGCAAGTCACTTCCCCAATCTCAATTTAATCAGACAACCAATCTGGTTTGCTATCAACATGCCAAAGGTAAAGTAGCCAATAAATAAATAAATATATCGGAGGTTCGAGGTTTGAACCCAATTTAACCCACAATAACTCAAATAGATGCACAAAGCCGCAATCACACATTATCTCATTACAATGGCACCTGTCAGCAGGGAGCATATTATAGGCAGCAAGTGAACCTTTTGTCCTCCAAATTTATGTGTTGGAAGCAGGAAAAATGGGCAAGCATGAGGATGTGTAAGCGATTTGACAAGGGCCAAATCGTGTTGGCTAGACAACTGGGTCAGAGCATCACTAAAACTGCAGCTCTTGTGGGGGTGTTCCCAGTCTGCAGCGGTCTGTGCCAGCCAAAAGTGATCCAAGGAAGGAAAAGGTTCATACTCTGATAGGTGTAAGAATACACAGAGCATCAATTTGTTGCTATATTTATCAGCCACAAGATTAAAAGCACCTGCCTAATATAGTGAATGTCCCTCTTGCGCTGCCAAAATGGCTCCATCAGACTTACGCCACTTGAATTCCCAACCTCAGGGTTTCCCAGGATAACATTTCCTAGGCAACCCTCAACTGCTCCAGGGTCCAGTTCTGAAGCTCAGATGCCCAATGGGGGCACTTTTACTGGTGGAACAGGGTTAAAGTGGGCACTTTGACTGGTCAGCGAGCTACGAAGTGCAATACACAGCAGGGCATCATGCACTGCGTGTTGCAACGCATTCCTTAAGTAAACATTATTGAAATTTTCAGTGACTTGTGCCCCAGTTGCCCTTCTGTCAGTTTGGTCCAGACACAATAGCGTTCATAGCCCCAGTGCATCAATGAGCCTTAAGAGCCCAAAACCCTGTCGTTGGTTCATGGTCTGTACCTCCTTGGACCACTGTCAGTAGGTACTCACATCTGCTGACAGGGAGCATCCTAGAAGTCTAGCCACTTCTGAGATGCTCTTACCCACTCCTCAGGCCATAATGATTTGGCCTTGGTCAAAGTCCTTCAGTTCCCATTTCTCCCACATCCATCACATTGAATACCGGAACTGACTGTTGTTCGCTTACAGTCTGAAGTCTGCAGACTTGGACGTGCGCTGTTGTTATGAGATAATCAACATTATTCATCGTGAGCAGAAGAACACATGCACACGCATTGTAGCCCTAGACAAGCAACCAGAAAAATATAATACATTGGGGTCATTCCATGTCAAGTCACACACCCTCCCCAGTGGCACCTCTTCACAATTTGCCTGATTTTTATTATGTTAGTGCCTTATGATGTCAAATGAAATAATCTGAAGTTTGAGCTTCCTAGCTCAAACGGTTTTTGAGTTATGGCCCTTCAAAGTTTGGGTGCCACGCCCACTTTTGGGGTCCAGGAATCTTCACACTTAATTTGCAAGCATTTTTGGAGACCCATATCTTTTATTTTAAGCTAGCTACAGGCCTGTAAATTGCTACATCTATGTATTCTGGCCCCGTCTATCAGAATCTGCGCTTAAAACTAGCATAGGTTTACTATTTTTAGAGAGATTAACCCCTTGAAAGTGGATTTTTTAATGAGGCAATACATTTTTGGGGCACTTTGGGGGTCTATATCTTGGAAAGTTTTTGTCCTGATGGGGTTTCAACTAATTTATCATCATATTTGGGTACACTGCTGGATATTTAGAGAATTTCAGGGCACTCAGAGCCTTGATGGGGGTACAGGAGGGTCCCAAATATGGCCTTGGGACAAAATTAGCCTTTGGTACCCCCTACTTCAGGCCCCGAGTTGGCCATGTGGGCACATGATGACTGGAATGAGCTTTTTACCCCATCAACAGTCACCCTTTATCAAAGTTTTGAGTCAATAAAAACTTTGATTATCAAACTCCTTCACTATCAACTAAGCCTTTGCATATGGCACTATTTTTGGATATTTTCGGAAAAATCCTAAGTCCAGAAAGTAGGTCAACTGTTGTTTTTAACTGCCTATTCATGTTTATGGTAGTAAAAGCAGACCTATGAATTAAATTGATCTATGGGAAGATTAAAATGTGCTATTAGCAGCCAACATCCCCCAGTTATATTGACAAAACAAGGGATTAACCCTTTCCCAGCTGCTAACACAATGCCGTTTTTACAATAATTGACACCTTTCCTTGGGCTTTCCCTGTATCTGACCAAACTCTGACAACTCCAACTACTTGAGTTGGATTATTTCGCTTAAGAGATATATACATCTTTCAAATAGGAAAGGCAAAGATTAGAACAAGGCAGTGACGTGTGGTGGAGGTTAGTTTGGTGAGGCAGAAACCTCCCCTTTGCTTGATTAGCGATCAGACGATTAACTAGTTTAGTAAGACTATTCGGCAGAATGCCGGGCCAGTTTAAGTTTCCGCGGCGTTATTACTCAGTATAGGCTGTCGTTTCATGAAGCGATCAAACATGACTCTGTCTTGGCCTGCTGAAAACCGCCAAAATCCACCATGCTGGGTACCATTTCAAGATATCATATGTCGTGTAAATGCTCCAGAGATTCAAGGTCGTAGTGCTCGGCATTATAAACTTGTTGTAGTTGATGTTGAAAGAATTCAGAGGCTTCTCCCCAAGTTCATTGCCTGTTAATCAGCAAGCCTGTACAGTATCCTTGACCTGAATTGTATCTGCTTATATTGCAACAGTAGTGAATGACATCTTGCCTCCATGATATGGATCTGATCAGATGATGTAAATACATTATAGCTGTTAAATGTATGCGTCCAGTGTGTGAAGGGTTAATAAATGTAATTTTTCAATTCATGCATGCAAATGTGTGTTCATTGTTAGAATCTGTTATTTAATGTATATTTTATAAAAGTTGGTCTGTTTTAACTGCCTTAAACATGAATAGACAGTTAAAACAACAGCTGACCTACTTTCTGGACTTAGGATTTTTCCGAAAATATCCAAAAATAGTGCCATATGCAAAGGCTTAGTTGATAGTGAAGGAGTTTGATAATCAAAGTTTTTATTGACTCAAAACTTTGATAAAGGGTGACTGTTGATGGGGTAAAAAGCTCATTCCAGTCATCATGTGCCCACATGGCCAACTCGGGGCCTGAAGTAGGGGGTACCAAAGGGTAATTTTGTCCCGAGGCCATATTTGGGACCCTCCTGTACCCCCATCAAGGCTCTGAGTGCCCTGAAATTCTCTAAATACCCAGCAGTGTACCCAAATATGATGATAAATTAGTTGAAACCCCATCAGGACAAAAACTTTCCAAGATATAGACCCCCAAAGTGCCCCAAAAATGTACTGCCTCATGAAAAAAATCCACTTTCAAGGGGTTAATATCTCTAAAAATAGTAAACCTATGCTAGTTTTAAGTGCAGATTCTGATAGACAGGACCAGAATACATAAATATAGCAATTTACAGGCCTGTAGCTAGCTTAAAACAAAAGATATGGGTCTCCAAAAATGCTTGCAAATTAAATGTGCAATTCCTGGACCCCAAAAGTGGGTGTGGCACCCAAACTTTGAAGGGCCATAATTCAAAAACCGTTTGAGCTAGGAAGCTCAAACTTCAGATTATTTCATTTGACATCATAAGGCACTAATAGAATAAAAATCAGGCAAATTGAAGAGGTGTCACTGGGGAGGTTTTGGGGATTTGTGTGAATTGACATGGAATGACCCATTGCTACAACCCCCCCCCCCCAATCACAGCGTATTGCTTACTTTAACAAACCACAAGAGTTCTTCAACGATTGCTTTCCAGAAAACCTTCTTCGTTGTCAGCAACGGAAATTGGTCTGCGCAAAAAAATAACCACAAAATCATAAATAATGAATTGGCCAACAGTCCTGCCGTAGCGCAAATGGACTATAAAAACAGCACGCCAGCAAACGTTAAAACCCAACGTTAACTCATGACAAAGGACACAGTCAGTACATCATTTACATACAGTGAAGTTGAGCTATGGTCGGTTATAGCTTGATTAGGCCATTTAAATCGGACTACTATCCTTGTCTCAGTATACGGGCAAAATTTTCAATATGGGTCAAAATGGGAGAAATTTATGTCCAGGCTTATTATTATCTTTTAACATGTTCTTCATTTACAGAAATATGCACACTGAAGTTTGAAGGACATTAAGCCTCATTTGGGAACAAAATGCCATCTCTCCACTACTTTTAGTTTTTTGGTGAAGGAGGCTGGAATCTTGATTTTTCACGGAAACCTCAATGTCTGAAATCAGGTTGGCTGTGTTGTCAGGCACAGCAGTCATCAAAAATCACCCAAACAAGTCAGAAAAAAAATTCTTTTTAAATTCATTATTACCATGTTTAGCATATCCATAGCTTTAAAGTTTATCCCAAACAACATTTTTGGAGAAAAATCCCCTTTTGCCTATATCCAGAGAAGTCAAATCCACTCCGTAGCCACCCATGCAGTGTCCTCCCCTATGGAACAGGGATGAAACTAGAAAGTTCTGCATCTGTAGAAAGTGTTTTTGTGCAAACCCCATAGCTACAACAGTGCCATGAGCTGCACTGTCCTTGTATTTCTCCACCAATTTTTTCATTTTACCCGATGAATCAGGCAAGTATGCCTTTTCATTTCCACTCCGTTACAATTAATAATTACTATAGAAACACAGGAACAACTTTTTGAAGTTGGTCATCAGAGAGATGATGCATGACATTGGGTGCAAAGATGACAACCATCAATTTCTGCCTCAGTGTGTGATGTCCATCTCCACTTTTGTGAAAAACACTCCACTCCGTTACCATTTTGTGTTAAAGAAGTGGAGTGCACTGATAATGGATTGAATGGAAAGAAAAAAAGGAATCCAACTCTGCTGGTTTGCTGGTTGCATACCACAAGGCCACCCCTGTACAACATAGAAAATTGGAGATCATGCAACTCATTTCAGGGGAATTACACAATCCAATATGGGTCAAAACACGGTATTCAAAATCTCTGATGGGACATTTTAGAGACAATATGACAGATCAGTGGTGCTAAATGATCCACAATGTTACTTTTAAATTCATTTTTGCTTTAATTGGACCATAAGGGCTTATTCAAAACAAGGAGCTACTTTATATTCAAATAAATGTTGGAATGACAATCAGTTAAAGTTCAATCTCTGACGGGACTTTTTTGGCCCCTAGTATTTTAGGCTAAAACTCCAACTAAAATTTCTCTTTGGAATTTCATTTAATCTATACCTTTGCAATTTATATTGCAAGGTATAAGTCTTAAGAAGTAATTAAGGCATAAGTAGACCATTTTTTTTAAAACTTTCTTTAGCAGCATGGGCTATTGAGTGTAAAAAGTCATTATCTCTGACGGGACATCTCTGACGGGACACTTTTGACCACTACATAAAAATCTGACAACAGAGGTAAAAAAAAAAAGACACCCTTTTGTATCTGAAGAAATGTATTTACAAGATAACTTTAAAATAACATTCTGCACTTTACAAACATCACCAGATGCATTGTGTTGAGAATCTTAACAATAATTATAGTGACATATCGATAAGGCACAATATAATTTTTTAAGCAATTCATAATCCATTACTGCTACCTGTAGTCAGTCATAATAAACATTGTCCATGATACACATTCTATTGTTCATATAAAAAAAATTTAGTTTTTTAGTTTTAGTTTAAAGAAATGTTTATCACCCTCCTTGTTCTCTGTCCACCACCCGCCACTGCATATGGCATGTTGCAACAGACATTGTAAAAACAAAAAGACAATGGACTGCAAGTCACAAGACATCTTGTGAGCAAATCATGCACATCCACATGTCAAACAGCCCCTGCTTGGCAGGTAATGCAGTGAGGTGTGAAACACAACTCATTGAGGCCTGACAACACATGCCAACGCCTGAACACTGAAAGGCAACATAGCTAATCATCATTAAAAGTGCCCAATACTAATATGGATCCACTAAAAAAGAAATATAACACAACAGAACAGTCAAAAGTAACTTAATTGAAGAACAAAACCTAGTCAATCAGATTTGTCAGAAAATGTCCCGTCAGAGATAATAGAATTGTGGCAATATTTTCCCTGTAAATTATTTTAATTCTATAACTTGTAGTTATAATTATTACATATCATTAGTAAAAAGAAGAGTACAAGTTTTATTGATATAACTTAACAGTTGTGGAAAATATGAAAACTTTTCAAAGTCAAATATCTCTGACGGGACACACCACCCACAGTACTAAATATTTTTTCCACAATATAAGTATTGGGTGGCAGTTTTCTATGTTAGACTATTATTTTTCATTAGTTTAACATATCTGAATAATAAAAATATTAAAAAATAACCTAATTTCTGGCCTAGGCCAATGTTACAAGGTGTCCCGTCAGAGAGGCAGTTTTTTTCCCTTTATGTTTCCCAGTGTCTCACAGAAAAAGTACTGGGTGTATATCAATGAAACTTACGTTATCTGAAAATTCAGGTTGTTTTCGACAATGATATAAAAATTTTAAGTTTCAATGAAACAAAAAAAAAAAAATTCTGACACCCAGGGCACCATTACTGTGTTTTAACCCATATGGACCCCTATTAAAAATTTCGCCCATACATGCACTGTCGGGGAATTGATTTAATGACCGAAGCATGTCTGTCTCCGCTACGATAAATGGCGATATGCATTCTTTCAGCTCGTTTGTGCTGGACCCTTTTCTGATTGACCCATTACGTCACAGACCAAACAACTCAAACAAGTTGGCGAGCAGCAAATTGGTAGCATGTCGAGAGGCGAGAACATGGGCAACTTTACGGCTCTACATTCCGTATGTGCTGTGCGCTATGTTTTTCGTACAGTTGAGATGCACGCCATCCCTGGAGGTTATGGTATTAGTTGAAGGCAGGCGGCAATGCCGTATACTCCGGGAGTGCGCAAACAGTGCAACCTCCGCTGTGCTCCACTTTGTGCCTCTCTACTACCACGCGGTGCGTTTCCCTAAAGCGTAGTTGTTAACCAAGTTAGCAACTTACATGGTTTGTCCACTCAGTCAGTGGTTCCAACTATGTAAATTAGCATCTGTGCTTTCGGTAAACGTACCCCTGGGCTTCCCGTGCATGTTGGATGCAAGTCAGGAGCAACGACTGGTGGGAGAGAGTTGTTGTGAAAAAGGTTTTCGGATGGCAAGTGGAAGGAAAATTTTCAAATGACGCGCATATCATTCAATAAATTATGCGGATTAATGGAAGAAGTTATGAGCCCCCAAGACGTGACTGTTCCAGCACTAATATCATTGCAGATGAGGATTGCTAGGGTTCTGTACAAACTTGCTAGTTATCAGTTTGGTGTTCACAAGTGCTCAAGACTGCCAAGTCAAAGCTCTGCACGATGAACTATGGAGCATGCGCAAAGAACACCATCACAATTTTTGGATACATCATTAACAAAAACCTGCTCTTTAAGGTGAACTTGATTTGGATTTGATACATGGTGTCATTCAACGGGAATATAGCTTCAAATTTGCAGGAAAATGTGTTTTTTCTCATTTTTGATCGGCAATATCTCAGATGCTATTTACTTCACATTGGTAATTTTTCAGAAAACCATGTACCTAGTCCAAAAGACACCCCCTACAAAATATCAGCCCCCTGTCATAAAAACTGATGAGTTTACAGGCCCTTAAAAGTGCTGCCACAGTTCGCAAATAGAAATTTGACAGAATCTGGGGGCCCATTACTGCATGTTACACATGAGCCAGACTGCTGAAATTTAAATTATGTACAGATGTAGCACCAGATATTTGACATACTAACTTTGGAGGTCCTAGCTCAAGTACTTTTTAAGATACTACAGCTCAAAATTAGAACTTCAGAAGGCAATGCTAAAAAAAGGTTAAAAATCGCCCAAATCTTTGTCCTTTTAATAATTTTTTGTGACCAAACTACTGGCAGTAGAGACCAACAATTTTGGGATTGTTCTATTTAGAAGTGAATCCACCAACATGAATTTTTTCAAGAAAATCTGAGGTGGTCATTCGGGAAGATTTTCTGAAATTTGCTGAATTGACAGGGAACGACCCACCTGTCAAATAAAGGTAAAAATCCCCACCAAAAAAAAAAAAAAAAAAAAAAAAAAGCCGGTGCCCTTACGCTTTCAATCACTTGCAGAATGTTAGGCAGGGCCCTGGACGGCCGGCGGCCCGGCTGGGCGTAGCAGGCTGTGTGGTGTCTTATCAGACTCGCAACCACAATCGATAATGTATACGCCAAACTCTCCCGGGTTTCCCCTGCAGTGGCTTGTGGATGGACGGGGATGGTTACATGACAATATTTGGAAATCACACACTGCATGCGATTGCGCTTTATCAGCAATGAGGTCAACCTCACACCCTTGTAAACTTTTTTATGCTGCGTGATTAACTTGAAGGCGCAACAATGGTGCTCGGGTAGGGGTAGGAAGATTGCAAGTAAGCTGCCCAGACTAGTACTGGAACCAGCACAGGTACAGCTTTGGTGGAAAAGGGCACTACTGCAAGGTGGGAGCCATCTTGGGAAGAAACACGGCCCTCCCGTTCTAAAACAGAGCTGCCAGCTTATACCTCGATCTTGCTTGGAGGACTGCGAGGTGTGAGCAGGAGATATTAGAGCTCTACTTTCTTCCAAATTTCAGAGAGCTCCACGTCACAGCATATTTTGCGAGATTGCTCCGAGACCCCGTAAAGCTATGAATATGCCATGGAATCTTCATTATTTTTATGGATTAACATGATGTATAGTACACTTAATGTTTAATTGTGTTTCTAGGTACACGTATTGAATTGGCCATGTTATCTGGACCTGGTTTAAACTAAAACCTTATAAAAGTATTGAGAACTAATGAGACACGTTCATTCATTCATTTTGCCGGGACTCAAGATGTTTATTCAATTTGAACCGCATTCATTATCTCTGTTGTTCATGCATGCACGGAACATGCGGAGTGATGTGAAATCCGCTTGGTGTTTTTCATAGCCAGTAATGAGACAGAATGAATATGCAAGAGGATCTCTACGTGAGTATGTAGAACTATATTATACAGGGTGCTCCCCAGAAATTAGGGCCCATGGGGGGGATTTGGAGGAGGGATTAATATTTTTCCTGAAAATGAGACATTTTCTATCTCGGGAAAAGAAGCACATTTTCCGGGGAATCCCGGGAAATTAACTTGTTTTTAAGGTATAATTTTGGCTACCGTTATATAACATTGGTCATAGTTCAGGAAACACCATACTTAACAAAAGACATTTGGGTCCCAAACATGACTGATTTAATGTACTATCTGGTGGTATATATAATTATTGAGGCACAAAAACGTAATTTCAACATTAATCAATATTATAACAATATAAACTGCGCAAGCCGCATGCAGCTTGACGTTCGCTCCAGATGAGGGGGAGAAAACGCCTGTGATTTGTCGTGGTCTGACTGAACAGCCTCATGGAAATTATATTTTACAATTCTTCATATTATAAACTAACGAAATTCGTTAAGGCAAGTAGTTTGGTGCTTTCATAGTCACGGTTTTGAGCTCAGATTCCATAATCTGCTCGCATTCAGACGCTGCAGGTGCGTCTGCGGGCGGCCTGCACGGTGTGTGCCACGGTGTCAGACTGTCGGCTAAATAAAGTCAGCGATCACTCAAAGTTAAAAGGCAAAGTTATAAAACGCATCCACTCACTGGGTGTGAGGTTTCAGATGGATTCAGGAGATTTTTCTTTATTCAATGAGAGCCCCATTTCACCAAAGCCCGCTGTATCTCTGTATGAAGTGTTCTGCATAAAGTATTAATCCAGTGTTCTTGTAGTTTTGAGCTTTCACCTGGAGTTTTGTCTGAGATTTTAAATGTTGCAGTGAGCCGACTGTTGAACATCAGTCTTGCGCATTTGATCCCTCCCTCAGACAGAGCAGCGCGTCCTCATTATTAAATATTTTGAAGTAGGCCATTATGAAGTATTTCCACTCACAGCTGATGTCAAAAATCGTGTTGTGTTAGTCCAATTCAGATTATAGAGCAACAAGTTACTTAACTAACTGCGTTAGCGGTCAGAAGTGTTTGAATTCAGGGCGTTTTGTGATTGTTAATCAATTAATTAAGGCCGATGTTATTCGCACTTATACGTGTGGCCAATGCTGAAATTTTTTCTTGGCCACACGTACTCGCTGCGCCAGTTGATGACCATTCCAGTTTTTAGAACGTACCGCTTAAAATAAGTTTGGTCAAGAAAAAAATGTTACCTTTGGACACACTTATTAGTGCCTCTAACGCGAAATTCGATCAATTTTTATGCTTGGACTCAAGTGCGAATAGTCAGTTCGATTAAGTTAAGTATTCTCTTTCTCCACACACACACACACACACACACACCTGTTGAATATGTTTTAAGAAAGTAGAATAGGCCTACATATTTTCTAAATATATTCCATTATCTAATAAATACTTCTTAAATGTTTTTTTCCCGGTTTCCCGTTTTTCTATTTCCTGGGAAACGGGAAATGGTTTGGAGGTCAAATCCCGGGAATCCCGTTTCCCGGGATTAAACCCTAATTTGGAGGAATTTCTCAACTTGCATTTTGTGCATTCTGGTGGCATTTGATGGAAGATTGTAGCAAACGTACATCCATTTACAAGTATGGAATTGTATGATTTTAATTGTTTTCAAACCCTCAGTACTGTGGTACAAGTTGAATGCCATGTGATTCAATACTGTTGATTTCATTTTGGCTTGTATTGGAAGCTTAACCACAATTGCCTTACCTGTTTACAACAGTTAAGATTTTTTTGCATCCCTTTCATATTATTTTTGTCTTCACTTCTAATGCAAAAAATTACACTCGAGCAATATGATTGGGCTCTCTCTTAATAGTGCCTAAATACTTAACAAGTGGTAACACACAAAAACACCCAAATTAATGGGTCTAATACTTTCAATGAGAAACCTAATTTTGTGTCTAATACTTCCATAAATACAACCCCAATTCCAAAAAAGTTGGGATGCTGTGTAAAATTTAAATAAAAACAGAATGCAATGATTTGCAAGTCTCATAAACTGACATTTAATTCACAATAGAACATACACAACATATCAGATGTTAAAAGTGAGACATTTTACCATTTCATGAAACATATTAGCTCATTTTGAGTTTTATGGCAGCAAAACATCTCAGAAAAAGTTGGGATAGGGCCATGTTTACTATTGTTTACTATCCCCTCTTAACACAGTCTGTAAACATCTGGGAAGTGAGGAGACCAATTGCTGAAGTTTTCGAAGAGGAATGTGGGCCCACTCTTGTCTGATGAAGGATTCTAGCTGCTCAACAGTCCTGGGTCATCTTTGCAAGATTTTTTGTTTTATGATGCGCCAAATGTTTTCTTTAGTGAATGGTCTGGACTGCAGGTAGTGCCAGTTCAGCACTCACTCTTCTACAGCGAAGCCATGTTGTGATGGATGCAGTATGCGGTTTGGCATCGTTTTGCTGAAATATGCAAGGCCTTCCCTGAAAGAGACACTGTCTAGATCGGAGTGTAAACACACAGTTTCAGTCGAAGCAGCGCTAATCCAAGCACACGCAGGGGCTAATTGAATGCGAGAGCAGAATCTTTTGGGGGAAAACTTTAGCTACACTCTCAATCAAACTCTGTAATATCCAGGGGTGTGTCCATGCACAGTCCAACTATAAGTTAGCATCTGTGCTTTGGCAAACAAGCTTGTACAGCAGGAATTTCCCTCTGATAATCAATGAGATCGCTTGTATTTGTTAATTTCCAATCCGTACCAAACTGTGGGGGAAGTCCCGCCTTCTCACCAACAGGCTACATCCAACTAGGGAGGGTATTTTCTTTTTCAGTTTGTGAGGAAAAGTGCGTGGGATCTCGAATTCGAAAATGCAAAGCCAGGCACAGCAGTCTCTCATGAAATTTAAAAAGAAGTGGAAAACTGCGTCAGCAATTTAATTATGAGACAGATATCGCGTCGGCTTCTTGAAAAAGAAAAAGCATTTCCGAGAATGTATTTGCTTTATGAGATTAGCATTTTCGTTTCGTTAGCGATATTGCGGGCACTTCTTGCAAATGAGAACAGTGCCTACAAGGACTTGAAAATGCAAATTTCAAGTGGAGGATAACCTAAGCATTTTCACGATGATACAAATAACGCGCATGCTTCTCGAAAACGAAAAAGCATTTCCGAGAATGTATTTGCTTTATAGGATTAGCCTTTTCTTTTTGTTAGTGATATTGCGGGGCACTTGTTGAAAACGCAAACGCAAATGAGGAATGTATTTTAATTTTCCATTTGTTATAAAAATTGCATACATGGACTTGAAAATGAAAACGCAAAGTGGTGGATTGCATTTGCATTTTCATTATGATACAAATAATGCGCTTGTTTCCTACATTGCATTTTCATTTTAATTTTGTAAGCTATATGCTTCCATAAACCTATGGTGAACTTGCATAATCAAAAAAAGTACATAATGTCTGCTGTCCAAAATGATAAGCCATCATTTTATTTGCAGTTTTTACACCATGTTATCCGTGTTCAAACATCGCAGAATCCTACAAACTTCAGTATCTGCTATCGCCGTCAGAAAAAATAATCGACCAATCAAACGATGGGAAATATTCTGCCCAGACCGGTGCGTGACGTTATCAGGGCTGGATATGTCTTTCGAGTGTGCATGGACACAGTGCGATTATTGAAAGTTGCATTGACAATCAAGAGTGTTTTGACAGATACCAGTTGTTTGAATTACAACCGATTGTTTGCTGGAAATCTATATTTAACCCTCGACAATGCGACAATGCTACAATGCACGGTTGATGGGCATTTGAACCAAACCGGCGATCCGAACCTGACTGATGTGACTATTCACCATTTTACCCTTAAAACAGAAGTGCTACCAGTCCGCGTGATGCAAGCATCTTCTTCCAGCCGAGGCAAAATGGCGGCTTTCTTGTGCTGTCTTATACATTTAACATTTAAATGCAGATTGCAGGATACAAAAAAAAAAAAAAAAAAAGAGGTAAAAATTGCTGATCATTTAGGATAGAGAAACAATTGGTCATATGCTGAGTTATATTTGAGCCCGGAACCATATTGGGGGGGCTGTCTGAGGGAGGGGGGGGTTACTTCAGCTCGGCTAGCCTAGCCGCTAACCCTTAGCCTAATCCAGTCGTCTGCGAGTCGTTACCTTAGATAGGCTCACTCGAGTCACGGAATTTGACCCTTTGGCCGCATTTGAGACTTTATCGAAATATCAGGATGATAATGTCTTGCTGTATGGTTAGGCATCAGTGGTTCATTTTCTAAGGTGATGAAATTCTAATATTATTTCATATAACATTATATGTCAGTATGAAGTAGTGTTAGTTCGTTAACTAGCCAACTAGCCAGAGAATGAATACAGTATTCCCCCAGTTAGCTTTTGCCCAAGATGTCCAGCTGTGCCAACGTGTGTGTATACCTGCCACAGTTATACTGGCCATGCAGCGAAGAAATAGCGCAGGGGTCCCCAATCTTTCCCAGAAAGGGCCGGTGCAAGTGCAGGCTTTCATTACAACCAAGCAGCTACACACCTGATGCTACTAATCAAGCTTATTAGCAAAGAGTCCACGGGTTGATTAGTAGTATCAAGTGTGTAACTGCATGGTTGCAATGAAGGTCTGCACCCACACAGGCCCTTGCTGGGAAAGATTGGGGACCCCTGTAATGGCGTAACAGAAAAGTGTCAGAATTTAAGGTTGTAATACTTTAGAACAAAGGGTGTCAGTCAGGGACTGGAAAACAGTCATGGCTTCCCTAACAGGTTGCCAACGTAGCTGGCTAGTTAGCTATAGCATTAGCACCACCATAGCACGCTACCAGATGATGGGGTCCCTCAGCTGATTCCCCGGAGCATTTGGAGGGCTTGCTCGGAGATTGCTGTAGTTATACACTCAATAGATCCAAACAGATCTTATGGAGCTACAGTTGCTGCTGCTTCGCCGCAAATGGATGCGTTCCATTTTCAGTGCGATAACAGATGCGGTATCATTGTAAATAGAAAGGCTAGCTAGCTGGCTATATAGCCAATTTAACCCATCCCACGTCATCTAGCAAGCTAGCTAACCATCGCTAAAAGTGTACCTTCATAAAGTCAATCACGCACAAGCTAGCAAGCTACATTAACCCAATTAATAAGCAAAACGGCAACAGAAAACGGTGTCACTAACTAGCCATGTTCGGCTATATTCAGTGTCACTAAGAGTGGCGGCTTTTTGACGAGGTCTGAAAGTACCTTCTATCATACGCCGTGATAGAAGTAGCACGTCGCAGTTAGCCAATATAAAGGCTATAGATTTGCAGGGCAGCTGATGAAATAACCATGGAGCCTTGGAGCCAGATACCCGGCTGTGTTAGCCTTGATGAGCCGTGCATATGCTGGCTACAGTTACCAATTAATTCAGCATTCACCGAAGTCAAAATGTGGGGTGATAATACTTGTGATCAGAATGAGCGAGTGTGAGGTAGGAAAATAAAGGTCCATCAGGTTTGTTGGTGAGCTTACGTAATGCAATGTTATCGTTTGACTGGCCATACTACTGTTAATGGGACCTGGCTAAGGTGCGTCAAAAAGCTAAGCCGAGAACCCACTCGCACTCGTGGGGGATACTGATACTCAGTGAGCCAACCACCGCAACTTCCCAGCGATGTACAGTGTTCGGCTCGCAACTGCTTCACTGATACAAACGATGGTCGTTTCGCAACCGCTGCACAGATATAAACAGCGTTAGACCCGCCATCGCAAGCAACTTGGCAGGCTCCATTGCTTGACGAGGACAGATATGACCAAGCATCTTGGCCATAGTGAACTTGGTGACATCGAGCTAAGCTGGCTTCTTAGCCTAGATTGTAAGCCGTGGCTAGCTTGATAGCTTTGAGCTAGGAGGGCATGTTTCAGCAAACAGGCTCTATTCAGCCCCGCCCATTTGGCCTGCCTCAGCTCCAATGGTCCATCTTTTTGCCCATTTTTGGATTGGCCGGGAGGCAAGCGGAGTCAGATAAGTGCCAAGATGGCGACCAAATGGGTTTCAGAATGAATATTCAGAAACCTATGGGTGATGTCACAGAGGTTGCATCCATGATTTATACAGTCAATGGTGTCAGTAGGGGTGCGCGCCGAGACTGGGAGGAGCCAGCCTCGCTAAATGACTTTTAGCGTGCGAGGTAGGAGCCAGCTTGGGAGAAAACAGGCTCCTCCCATTCCAAAACTGAGAGCAGCCAGCTACAGAGCTGGCTATTAGGACTGTGAGGTGCAAGCATCCTGAATCTTATTTGTATGTTTTACAACTGTAATACAAGTTTAATAGTTTGTTAGAGGGCCAATACAGAAATATATGGGACGCCTTGCCCAATATGCCATTTACTGATCCCCATATATTTCCGTATTGGCCCTCTAACAAACTGTGTAATGAATTTATCCCACTGAAGACCTTTTTTTCACATGCATGCCATTTCGGCTGCTCCAGAGACTTAGGGAGATGATCTACTCGCACACCCTGTATGGGCTCAGAGACGTAATATGGGAATATACGGGGTTTCCACGCAACTGCTTTCGACCAATGCCATCCTAGTATTCTAAGGTGGAATAATGATCTTTCCACGGGCAAAATGTGACATTTAATCTAAGCATATGCCCATGTTCGTTTTATGATGATGGCAACATCTTCCATAATAGGGCATCTCAGAATGTTTGGAAACAATATGCGCCAAGATGCTTCCGGGTGGCAGAACGAGCGGCTTCCCACTGACCTGAAGAGATCCAGCCGGGAAAGTCTGTCTTAAATTAATCAGTTTGGGGTTTATGACTTGATATTTTGTAAAACGAGACGAGAAATGTTGACTGTTAAATCTGAAAACATAGGTTTTGTAACCAGAAAATACATCTGTGGTGATATACGATGCATCTACCAGCCACCCACCTACGTTAGTAACCAACTACCAACGAAGTACTGTCACGAGCCGAGCTTGCAACGCCTATCGGCGGCAAGTGTAGCCTGCTTTTGCCCTATGGCTTTTGCAGCTAATGTGACAGCAGAGCCCCTGGTGACAGCATTCTCTGGTGACAGTCAGCGACAACAGCATCCGCCGAGGAAAAAGCACATAACTGTTTATTTTTAACAACATTTAACAATATTAAAATGGTGGTGAGAAAGGCGAACATATAAATTCTTGCGCTGAACTGTTAAGTAGACAAGAACGCAACTATCTCAAACTGCGGATTCAGCTTACTGTGTCCTCGCGTTCTTGGAAGTTTCTACTCCCGTTCTCAACTTCAAGTTTGAACTCACAAATATGGGAGTCCGTGAGAAATGGCAGTGCTTATGCTAGCTAGTGTTTGTCCAGCTGTAAAGAAACACCAACAACTAGGCTACACAGCTGATGGCTTAGAACTAGCCGTCACCATACTGAACTGGCTCCATCGATGTGCTTTCCAATTGACAGTACAAGATAAAGTTAAACGTGTCAATGTAATGGCAAAAGTACCAGCTGTAACGCACTGAAAGCTTGCAGTCTTTTTTTTAACCCATTTAAACCAGGACAGCATGTACGCATTTTAAGAACGTGTCGTTGCCGACACATATATGCACGTAATTTTGAAAGTACCGTAATTACTGTAAGTTTTGCGCAATACAAAAAAAATCCAACTGTTCCTGAAAGCTGAGAATCTGCACTTCAGCCCAAATACAGGTTACTGTGGTAAACATGGCAGCATGATTCTCTGCTGGGATTTTTGCCTTAGGCCTTAAAGGGTTAATGTAGTGCAAGCAAACTAATTTTTGACTAACGTTTCGCTAAGAACTCTTCGGCTTTTGCCACTCGGAAGAACGTCTATTACTGCTGAGACGTCATGGTAAATTGACCTATACAGCACTGTGTAATTATGTTAGAGAAGAGATCCTCTCATATTCACCCGGTCTACTTATTATTGACCTCGAAATGCACCGAGCGGATTTCACCGTATACTGCGTGCTCTATGCAATGAACAACGGAGATAAAACGAATGTGCCTCATATTGAATGCAATATACTTTTAAGAGCCTCAGCAAAATTCTTATGTCTGTCTTTATTAGGGTTTCATTTCTATCTAGTCCACATATACAGCATGTCTTCTTGGTAAAAGCGTTAAATGTGCAATGCGTTATATTAATCCTGAAAAAGGGTGATTCCGCGGCATATTCATAGCTTTTCGGAGTCTTGAGGAAGCTCGCAAAATACGCGGGGACGCTGGAGCTCCTCCCAGTTTAAGCGCGCATCCTATTGAAACGGAGCCCGGTTTTTGTTTTTTGTTGGTTGAGATGTTGTCAATCTGGTTCCGGGCTCAAACATAACTAATCGACATATGACCAATTATTTCTCGTGTCAGAGCGAAATACATCATTAACAAGTGGAATAACTAAGCGCTTTCTGGCGCGTACTGGCTGTACTGCAAAAATGTACGTTTCGTTGCTCGGCTCGCGATTGCGGTACATTAAAATAACTTTATGGGTAATCCCGATCGACGCGATCAGGAGACAACCAGTTTCACAGCGGCAGTCTGTTAAGTTAGCTTTTATGCGCATTTCATTTCAGCGAATGGAATTTTATCTCAAACCGGTTTCATTGGAAGCTTTCCGCTGCATCTTACGGAAAAGACAATGGAGATCCATTGATCAGTGCCTGTGTTCTTAATTGTTAGTGCAAAGCAATAAAGTGCAGGAGTTTACAATAAGTCTTATCATTTGTTCTTAATTATTGTTATCGGTCTCTCCTGTTCATAGTGACGTGTGCTGCTGCCTTTCTTGGCCAGGTCGCCCTTGTGAAAGAGGTCCTGATCTCAATGGGTCTTTCATCTGGTTAAATAAAGGTAAAATAAATGAATAAATACACCAAGTAAAAATATGCACCCAACTTTACCACTAGTATGAGACATGGTGTCTCCATTGAAGTTGTATTTTTTGTTGTATAGGCACGGATATTGAGAGATAGCCAAGAAGGAAATGATATGGGTGTTGTGCCACAAAGGGGATCAGCCAGAGATGAAATCTGGCGACTGTTTAACTTATGAGTGGACAGCTGGCGACAACTTAAAGAAATAAACGTAGCCACGATTGCCGTAATACACGTACTTGTATTTCTTTCAGGCTGGATTTACTTGAATGCCCGATTTTTTTGGTGCACAAGTTATTGCCCAGACACACCGACACGAATAAAAAGTACTTGAAGGGGCTTTTAAAGAGGCACTGAATCTAACAAATCAGTACAACGCAGTGCGTTTTGAATCACATTACAGTGAATACAATGCATCCATGTTATCAATACAATTTCTGACCTACCTCTAAAACGACACCATTCACAAATGGACGACGCTTTCCGCACACGCTAAGACGAGACAGAAGTGCGCTGATTGGTCATATGGAAAGGAGTTGGAAATGGCTAGTCACAAGGCAGCCTTGTGGCCAATTTTCAATCGGCTATTCACAAGGCAAGACCCTGTGGCCAGATTGGGAACTATTCATTTTGCAGCTTTCACATTGTTGAAGGGATGAAAGCTTTATGGATTTATCATCTGTAGGTTATGGCGTCAAGTTGATTAAAATCGTACAATTTTGAAGAGTACATTTAGTGTGTAAACTTGTGGTCCCACTACAGCGGGGTCGCCCTTTGCCCGTTTAGTTAATTTATGACTGTGGTTTCTAATTTTGCTGCTTGGGACCTCGCCATGTGATTAGCCGAATTAATACGGCCGCCCACAGGGGTGTTTTGTGTATAGCCATGGATAAATTAATGAGACGTGCTAGTCCAGCACCAGAGTGAGAAGGAAATGGCCAATTTCGTTAGCTTCGATTCTTCTCATGCAAGAGATAGGCTTTATCTTAAATATATACGTTAAAATATCTAGCTATATATTAAACGAAACACCTTTACTTTGTTACAGTGAACAACATTTAATGAAACTGCATCAAAGGAAGTTGGACCACAGATAACTGACAGCTAATTGATTCAAATGAAGACGACTTACCCCGTAGGTTGTATCTAGTCTGCGAACCAAACACAGACATTACCCCTGTTCCTGTGCGATCTCCTCTTCGGGAACCATTCTGCAGTATATACTCAACTTGATTAAGGTACCCTTGCTCGTCGCAAAATAAAGAAAACGGACTCTTCGCAGTTGGACTACGAACTTCTTTTTTATCGTCGGTACTGGCGGAAACACCGATTTGTGTAGTCAAAGGCATTTCAAAGGCAGTTCGCTCGAAATACAAACAGCAAACCTATTAAATACATTTTGCGCGGTCTTTTTTAAATTTATACGGTTTGCCAGGTCGGCGCGACAAAAACCAGCCCTAAACAGGCCCAACAGCCAATAAATCCAAAGCGGGGCGGGGCTGTGACGTTGCGTTTTGTGCGCGCGTGTGTGTGTTTGTTTTTATATCGTGGTGGGGACCAAAATACCTCACAAGGATAGTAAAGTCTGAGAAACCATGCGTTGTGGGGACCCATGGATACAAAGCTTAATTCAGGGCTTAGGGCTAGGTTTAGGTCTAGGGTTGCTATTGAAATTATGGTTTGGTTTAGGTCTAGTTTTGAGGTTAGCTATTAAAATTAGGCTCTACATTAAGGTAAGACCATAAATGCAGGTTAAAGGTTTGGCTGTTTTGGGGGTATGTGGGTTAAGATTAGGGTTAGCTTTAAGATTGAGGTTAGGGTTAGGGATAGGGGGACGCTAATAGGATTTTGGAGCAAAAATATTTTTTTTTTAGTCCCCACGGGGAGAGAAAAACAAACGTGTGTGTGTGTGTGTGTGTGTGTGAGCGTGCGTGTGTGGCGGTACAGAGGGTCCGGGAGGGTGTGTATATATTTTGGCGGGTTACGAACTACCACTGCAAAAGTCGGAAGTATGCAACTGAAGCGTCATTACCGTTATGCACTGAACAACGCTGGCAGTATAATATTCTTTCTGCGTCGGGCTTGGTATTAATCGTTAATAATGCTAATGAAAAAAATGAATTTAAAAAATCTCTTATTCGCTGATGGAGCTCATTTAATTGCATTGAAATAGCTAATCGTTATTTAGATGTTTTCTTTCACAAGAATCGTTGCTTAAAATTTTATTTAATTTAAATGGTTAATTGTATTGTAGTTAGTTTACGGTTACGACATAATTTGCCAAAATGACAAATTAGTATTGTAATATCGATGTCCTATTTAGGCACAATATTGCAAAGTTTGCGAGCTTCCCGCTGTGAAAGTCAAACCGGCGCGCTCATGGAAATTGTAGTTAGAACAACGATGGTTAAAACTGACATCGGTCAAACCAGAGCCTGGAACAATGATCATTTGTACCGAGCAATGATTCACAGGGTTCCTACGCAGAATGGAAAAGTTTGGAAAAGTATTTTGGTAGTTTCCAGGTCTGGAAAAGAGACTAAACAGTCTGGAAAAACATTTGTGTTTCCAGACTATTCGCCCTACTTCGGTTTCTAAAATATATATGCTGCCAAATTGAGCACCACTGTCAGCGAGAGTGTGAGGCAGAGCGAACTCTTCATGTCCTTTAAGTTAACCAAGGCAAGACGGAGTGCAACAGCTGATTTTGTCTCTATCGAATCTACTCAGAACTCATGCCGTTGTGTTATATACTGGATATACTGAACATGTGTTCTGGTGTATTTACACAGCTCTGAGCTCTCTTAAGTCCCGCCCCCATAAGTACTGTTGCAATGTCTGTCAAGCATTTCAGGACCTAAACTTCTTGGTAAGCGGGGACTACCCTCGAAATGCCAAAAAAAGCTGTCTTTTGCCAGAGAAAACCAATGATGTTATTGTTAAGTAATCATTCGTAATATCATCCCGTGCACTGCTGAACGGGGTTTGGAGTGGAATTGAAGGGATACTTGTACAATATTAAAATTAGCACCGAAGGGGACCTGAGCTAGGATGAGTACAGGTTCCTATCCAAGGACGTGATATGCTATCAACTCTTCCGAAATACAAGACAATCAACGGAACATTGTTGGCGAAAGCCGTCATAATTAAGACTAACTTAACGGTTTTAGTGATTATTTGAATTTTTAGAATTATCTACCTTATCATATGAAAATAAACATCGCTGAGGTATGCACCACGATAGACACGCCTGATGTTACTGAGCAGTGAATGCATAAGTCCATGAGTCCAATAAATCTGAATCTGTTTTTTTTTTCCCCAATTATGCTGATTTCCTGTAATACTGTATTTTGTTTCTGAAATACTAAGTCACCAGTTTATTGCGGCAATATTTTTGGTGGATAACTTGCTGAATTCAGCAAATCGCTCCTTAACGTTAACAAAGTTACTGTAGCATATGGAAGCCCATAAGGGACAATATTAAAATGAAAATGTAATTCCACTATTGCATTATAATTTTCCACTTATGAATGAGTTATTTGAGACAATATTAAATTGAAAATGCATTAATCCAATTATCACTTTCATTTTCACGTACTCATATGGGAAATCTATGACTATATTCAAATATTAATGAAAAGCTGTTTGACATTTTATTTTCAAAGTCGTGCCCCGCAATACAGTGGACAGTACTCAAATGCAGTAAGCAAAACAGCACCCCCAGCCTATTGTATTTACGAATATCACCACGCTCTTTTAGGGTCAACATGAAAATGTAAATGCTATTTTCTGACTATTTGAAAATGATATTGAAAATGGCATTGAACATTTAATTTGCAAAGACTTAACTTGCTCTACTGTGGACAATATTCAAATACAATAAGCCAAACAGCACTCCCAGTCTATTGCATTTACATATACATGTCATCACGCTCTTTTAGGGTCAACATGAAAATGAAAATGCTGTTTTCTAATCACTTTGAAACAATAATGATAACAGCATTGTAGGATAAGTCTTTGAAAGTGAAATGTCAAATGCCGTTATCATTATTTTCATTTTCATGTTGACCCTAAAAGAGCGTGATGACATGTATATGTAAATACAATAGGCTGGGAGTGCTCTTTGGCTTATTGCATTTGAATATTGTCCACAGTAGAGCAAGTTAAGTCTTTGCAAATTAAATGTTGAATGCCGTTTTCAATATCATTTTCAAATAGTCAGAAAATAGCATTTACATTTTCATGTTGACCCTAAAAGGGTGTGGTGACCTTTAAATGTAAAGGTAATCGGCTGGGGGAGCTGTTTTTCTCATTGCATTTGCATATTGTCCACTGTATTGCGGGGCATGACTTCGAAAATTAAATGTCAAACTGCTTTTCATTATCATTTGAATATAGTCATAGATTTCCCATATGAGTGTGAAAATGAACGTGATAATTGGATTAATGGGCCATTCTTTGACAAGTGAACCAAAATGTGACACACGTGACCAGATGTCAGCAAATAAAGAAACACTTTGAAAATTAATTCAAGGTGTCAAATTTATTCCTTGCTATTTTCCATACCCCAAAACTATGAACATTCTAGATTTTTCAACTTCGCAGAGTTTTTGAAGTCAAATAGAGTTATGAAAAGCCTGTTTCCGTGTGAAGTCACACACGTGACCAGTCGTGTTGACCTCTGACCTTAAGTAGTTAAAGTTAATGTAACAAATAAAATTTTTACTTGATAGACTTGGATAAGTAGTACTACTATATAAGGTCCACAGTCATGAACCTCCAATGCTTTTGTAATTGAAGGAGATTTTTTCTACTATTTGTAACATTTTTGGTCACACACGTGACTAAGAATGGCCCAATGCATTTTCAATTTAATATTGTCTCAAATAACTCACTCATAAGTGGAAAATTATAATGCAAGAGTGGAATTACATATTCATTTTAATATTGTCCCCTATGGGCTTACATAGTAGCAGGCTAACGCAATATCTCGGACAGGGGATTAAACTGTTTACATTTATACTGAGGTACCTTACCTTGTTTTTTAGGTAATTTATTTTAGTCAGTTACACCTATGTTGCTAATGGTAATAATCATTGTAATGTTGGCTGCTAGATAACTGCTCGCACCAAGCTTGAATTTGTCAGTGGTGTTTTTTAGCTTACCGGCCCTATGGGCCGATAAGCTACTGTCGTGGTGTAGTGTCCGTCGTCCGGAACATTTTTTATCTTTTTTTTGGCATGATAAATTTTCGTGTAAAGTTACTACTACATACTAGACAAAATCTTCAGACGTTTTTCTCGGATTTTTGATTGAATAATTTTTGTCTGTTTTATGGGCCCTTGAAATTTTGGCCCCAATGTTAAAGATAGGACTGAGAAATTTTAAAAAATTATTTCTCAAAAACTGCGTGATAAATTTTTTTCTAAATCAGGCAATCAACTTACCTCGGTACCGTCAATGTACAGTGTGGGCGCCATTTTGATTGAATCGACGGAAGTGGGTCTATTGGGGGCGCTGTACTTTATGAATATGCAGGATGGCCTGTGGAGGTCAAATGCTTGCAGATAGAGATTAAGTTTGTGTTATCGACATAGCCTATAGGAAATCATATATGACCTATATTTTGGCAATATTAAATTTGACCACAGATGACTTTGAAAGGTCAAACTCGAGGTCAGGGAATATATTAACAATGTTAAAAGATATGACTTGAAATTTCAAAAAATTATTTCTCAAAAACTGTCTGATAACTTTTTTCTAAATCTGGCAATCAACTCACCTTGATACACTTTATGAACAGTGCAAGTGCCATTTTGAGTGAATCGATGGAAGTGGGTCTACTGGGGGCGCTGTACTTTAACATTGGGTCTTATGAAGAATGTGCCAAATTGCCTGTGGAAGCTAAATGATTGCAGACAGAGATTAAGTTTGTATTACTGACATATATGACCTATATTTTGGCTGTGTTAAAGTTGACCTCAGATGACCTTGAAAGGTCAAACTTGAGGTCAAGCAAAATGATACAATTTTCAAAGGTTTCTAGGCTTGAAAATATTGAAGATTGGGAACATATGTGCATTGAACACTTATAGGAAGTCATGTATGAACTTTCATTTAGTGGCCTTGAACTTGACCGTCGGTGACCTTCGAAAGTCAAACTTCACATAGTGAAATTACAATGACTTCTATCACCAAAACTATTACAGATAGAGCTTAGGTCTGTATTGCGGGCGGATTTCATGTATGGAGATTCATTTGGTGACATTGACCTTGACCTTCAGTGACCTTGAATGCCCAAACTTCACAGCGAAATTTCAATGACTTATATCAGCAAAATGGTTACAGATAGTTTCGGTTTGTATTGGAGATGTATAGGAAGTCATATATGAAATTTCATTTGGTGGCCTTGAACCTGACCTTCAGTGACCTTCGAAGGTCAAACTTCACATATTGAAATTTCAATGACTTCTATCATCAAAACTATTACAGATAGAGCTTAGGTTTGTATTGTGGCCATATAGGAAGTCATGTATGAAGTTTCATTGGGTGACCTTGAACTTGACCTTCAGTGACCTTCAACGGCCAAACTATACAGTGAAATTTCAATGACTGATATCAGCAAAATCGTTACAGATTGAGTGTAGGTTTGTACTGGAGACATATAGGAAGTCATGTATGAACTTTCATTTGGTGACCTTCATATTGACCTTCGAAGGTCAAACTTGACCTAGAGAAAATTCAATGACTTCTGTCACTGAAAAGGTCACAGATGGAGCCTAGGTTTGTGTTACTGACATAGGAAGTCACATATGAACTTTCATTTGGTAACATTCAAATTGACTGTTGGTGACATTTGAAGGTCAAGCTTGACAATACAATTACAATTTCTTGTACTGCCAAAACGGTCACTGATGGAGTCTAGGTTTATATTACTATTTCTTTATTTCGTTCTCGTAGTACACTTAAATAACATAAGAAAAGAAAAAGAACATATAGGAAGTCATATATGAACTTTCATTTGGTGACCTTCATTTTGACCTTCAAAGGTCAAACGTGACCTAGTAAAAATTCAATGACTTGTATCACTAAAACGGTCACAGATGGAGCCTAGGTTTGTGTTACTGACGTCTAGGAAGTCACATATGAACTTTCATTTGGTGACATTCAACTTGACTGTCAGTGACCTTTGAGGGTCAAACTCGACAGTGAAATTACAATGACGTGTATCACCAAAATGGTCACAGATTGAGCCAAGGTTTGGATAGAGACATTTAGAAAGTCATATATGAAGTCCATTTGCTGACCACAACTTGACATTCTGTGACCTTTGAAGTTCACAATTGACATATTGAATACATATTGACATATTTCAATGACTTGTATCACCAAAACTGCTCCAGAGCTTAGGATTGTATTACAGAAGGTCTTATAAATTTATGTGAACTTTTATTTAGTGACCTTGACATTTATTTTCATTGATTCAAATGTCAAACTTCGCATGAAATTTTCATAACTTGTATCATTGCTGTAAGACTGCTTGCCAGTAAGCTACAGGACCCTTGGTCCTATTTTTTATTCTTGCCGGATTAGGTTGGTGATGGGGTCTTCCACTGTGTTAAATCCTTCAACAGCTTTGCGCTGCCTGGGTTTTTGGCTGCGGGAATGGTAATAAGAGTACCTCTCCCTTCAAAGTGGTTTAGTGTTACCTGCTATCAAATTTGCAGGTGCCATTGGCACACCGTTTCGGAATACTGCTCTTCTTCAAATGTTTGACAGACTGTACTCACATCGAACTATGCTAAGGTATGATAAAATTCAGAGAAAGACTCAGTAAATGGTTGTGATATTAATTATTTTTTGGCCCTTTATCAGTGTCATCAACTCTACGTAAACCGAAAAGCCCGTTATTGCAACAAGAAAAAGCAGCAAGGCCTCTGTGGCATGCGAGTGGCACGTCAGTGACTCTTTGTGGCATGTGAGCGGCACCTGTTTGGCAGGTGAGTGTGGCACCTTTTGGCTGGCGAGCGGCGTGCTTGTTCGGTGGTTGAATGGCTTGTCATCATCAGGGGAGTGTTTAGGGTCTGGCTACTGGGGATAGGACGTGTTCCAATCCGCGCTCTACGGTCTACATACCCTATTCTCACTACACACTACACGCTACTCAGTACGAACGAACTCTTGCTGTTGCTTCTTCTTCTTGTTATTCCTCAGCGAGTTTTTCTGTCAGTTTACGTCGCATTGCATCTTGGGCAATTTATGTATGAATAGTGAGCTTACGATGCACCCACAAAATATCTGCCCGATCTAGTATACATCCGGGAACTTCTCGCGGACACAAACTCACTCCCCACGCATAAGTGAACACCCTACCCCCTAACTCTGACGTCGTCGGTTGTGCGAGTAGTACGTTAGTGTGCGGTTTCGAACACAGCCATAGACTGTATAAAAAGATGGAAGAAGCAACCGTGACATCACCCATTGGTTTCAGCATGCCATTTAGGAAGCCTCAATTTTGGCAATTTGAATAGCCCCATTTTTTCATTTTGAAACCGGATGTGATTCCTACTGGACGAGAGCGTGAATTGAATATCCAGGGAGGAGCGACGGGTGGATCTACGGGTGGATCTGACCGTATCAGACGAGGACCAGAGGATAGCCACGCCCCTAAAGCATTTTCTGGCTTTATCCTTTATTCTATTCTATTTGGGACCATAATTTATGAAAATGAATACCATGATATATCGAAGTAGACTTGAAACTTACGATAGATGCCATAAAGTAATGTGGAAAATCATCATTGAAATAATAAATCAGGTGGGAAAGTAGGGTCATTTTCTCTTAGACCTCTATAGGATTGAACTTCTTTCTGCAACCACTGACTTCGCCATTTGCGGGCCATTAAATAGAATGCAAATTTTAGAGATATCCGCATTGGACTCAGTTTTCAGACCCGGGCGCTGCATCCATCTTTTTATACAGTCTATGCTACTGGGCTATAGCCTGGGGTATTTTTTCTTTAGCCTGGGGTCTTTTCTCACAGCTAAAAAATAAGACGAGTATGAACTTTGAGCTCTTGCAACCACTGAGTCTTTAGTCTTTGTAATTTATTTGCGGCATGCGTTAGTTAGTTACCGTAGTTACGGGGACGCTTATGTGTCTCGTTCTCATTAAAGCCTCCCTCTTCCACCCGGAGACTTTGTAAGCCAATTTCAGGTCTTTGCATCTGCAAAGTTCATGATGCCAGAAACATGACATTTGGGAGCTATTAAGTAGCGCAGTCAAAAAAAAAAAAATATCTGAGAAAAATATAAAACGATTAAGGTAACGTTTACTAATTAGATATAACCTTTCCATTGTTGATAAAAATTAATATGTCATGTTATTTGCATCTGGCAAAATGAACAGTGAACTTCGAACTTTTTGGGCCGCTGCTTGGCCCGGCCCCTATAAACGTGAATGTCGCTGAGTGAGTGACTGACTGCCTGAGTGATCAAGTTCAACGATTGGCTGGCCGGTGGGGAAGAAGTTCAGCGATTGGTCGGCCAGCGGGGAAGAACTTCAATGATTGGTTGGCCAACGATTGGCGGGGAAGAAGTTCGTTGATTGGTCGTCGGCGGGGAAGAACTTCAACGATTGGTTGGCCGACGATTGGCTGGCTGGCTGGCCGGGCGTTGAAGCCACTCGTATTTACTGGTCTGTGTATTTGCATTATAAACACATGGTTCTCAGAATCTCGGCTTTGTGACACTGCAGCAGAAACTGAATACTTTGCTGTTGTTGGATCTTGGATTTGAGAGATTGCAGCAGAAATGGACATTAAAAAGTGGAATTGAACGCGCCACACACATTTATGCGTGTGATTATCCCGTCCTTTCTTGTTTTGTTCTTTCACATCGGTTGGTAACGTTAACGTTAAACATCCCTCAGTCCAACCTAGGAACTTACACGATGTTAGGAAAAATTGATAAATACTGTTACCATGACTATAGCTGGTCTATTTACGTACACGGTTGAAGTGGCACCGGCACTATTAGGCTATGTTTCAGTATTTTAAATAATACCGGTATGATGGTTTCCAAATTAACTTATTCCCTTGCGCGTTCATGAGTTCGTTCACATTAATGGAAGCAGTTGTGGTGGCCGCTTTGATTGTATCTATGAGAGCGACTTTAACCGACACCAATGAAAACAATAAATTTAAGAAAATATGAAGTTTAAAAGATCGTACCAAGCTGAATTCGACAACCCGTGATTGAGGTTACTTCTCAACTACTGGTCGACTGGTAACATGACCAGCATTTGAATCCAGTCTAGCAATAGATTGCAATTATCAGGCAAATGTACTGTTCAATTAAAACACATTTTTGTACGTATACTATGTACACAATGTCTAATTTTTGACGCCAGTGAATGTTTTTTGGTGATATTGGTCGTCATTTTACAAAAATTAAGGCATATTTTCTTCAAAGGAACAGCAAAAGGTGGATTAAATATTAACATAGCGGATGCTTATGCTGTGCTTGCCCTAGCTAGCATCCCGGTCTTTTAAAAAGTTCCATTCCATTTGGTTGCATTACAAGCACAATCCGACCATTATTAGGTGAATTTTCTTTCACGCTAGATTGGTTCGGTTTGTTTCAGTCCTCCATGCTTGTTTTCTCTGGTACCGGTTGCGAGATTTCATAGAGATAGAGGAATGTAACACATCGTACCAATGTAGCGTGACAGAATCATAACAATGGACGGAATGTGTTCTTAATTTCCCTATTCAATCTCGCAACCGATACAACAGTTAACAAGCATGGAGGACAGTATCAGTTGCGAGATTGAATAGGGAAATTAAAAACACATTCCGACCAGTGTTAAGATTCTTTCACGATAGATTGATACAATGTGTTACATTCCTCTATCTTCCTTTTGAATTTCACAGCCGGTACCAGGATTATTTCCTTAATCTTCCTATTGAATCTTGCAACCGATACGAGAGAAAACAGGTACAATGAAGGGACTTGGGATACATTATCATATTTGCTATGTGACAAAGTGCGATACTCGGTCAGGCTGCAACTATCTCTTATGAAAATCGTTCATGCTTTCTTTCCTGAATTCTTCTATTTTATTTCATTCTTTAAAACATTGATTATATATATTTTTTTGACTGTCTACCATATTTGAGGTAAAATTGACCTAAATTGCTCACTTCGCAATACACTTTTTTATCCGCAGTGACTGAAATAAATACCAAACAATTTGCTCTTTGGGGGCACTATAAAATTCCAAAACTTTCTTATTTCTCGGCCAATTCTCATGATCTTGGGGTCAACTACAAGGTCTTTTCGAGAGCTTTCAATGGGTCATAAATTCATTAAAATTAATTGCATTTCGATTTTTTGTCACATAGTTGACCATATTCAACCATCTCCAATATCGAATAACACTTTATGTAAACACATGGCAACTCCTTCACTCGAAGATATTTATTAAGCGGTTTTACTCGAAACTGTGCATTCTTTGTCCATAACATGCCCAAAGACGAAAACATGGGGGGGAAGGAAACTTTGAAGTTCGTTCTTACACCCTCACTATAGGAACTGCCATGTGTTCACGAAAGTGACGTCACGTCCCCAGTTAGCACAACTGTAACGATAACTTTATTGTTTCATTACGATTCATGAACATACATACATACATACATACATACTTTAACTGCTATCTACATCTGCTGCTGCTGTCTCTCTCAAATTGACATTCACAAAATCAATCACAGCTACCCTTACTCTAACTCTTTGTCTGTTCAAATCTATAACTTGCTTTTGATGTTTTCCTTACTCAAGACCCCCTCACACACTCTCACTCTCACTCACTCCCACTCCCTCACTCACACTCTCACACTCTCCCACTCTCCCCACCCACTTTGTAAATAATTTATCAGCTCCAGCTCATTACTAAACTTGCACTTCATATAATTGCGTGAGCTTTGCCTCATTTAGCATCCTTTTCTTGGGCCCACATTCTCATACAGCACTTGGCGGCCCAGCCATATACTAGGTTGCACCTAGTCTTGTTCTCATTGCGGCCAGCTACCGCTACGCTGGCTTGATCAACCTCATTGGTGTACTCTAACATTAGAGGGTTTTCATAGCTGAACGTTGACGAACTGATTTTAAAAACTTGGGATATTGCGACAGATTTAACTGGTTTTCAGTCATGCACACAGCAGTCGATTCTGCTAGTATTCCTCTTTAGGAAGTATAAAAATGTGAAGTGCATGGCTTTGACGAATTGTTAGTGTGTGCGATTAAAACATCCAAAATCGGATTAACCCATTCGTGAAATCTGTCGTTATGTCAGTTGTCTACCACGTTTTTAAATTCAGTTAAGTGGTAACTCTGTAGCGGGCACGTGGCTTTGATCAGTGATAAATGTTTAAAGGGACGGCGAACTTCACAGTTAATGCCATTTTAGTGTTTGAAGTCACAAAATTAGAATGCAGGATAAAGTTAATTTAATATCTTATTGAAATAAAGATCCATTTTGGAATGAAATGAGTGACTATGCTGTTAAGCTTTAAAGAGAGAGATTCTTCTAAGAGAACAAAAATGAGACACAATTGGCAAAATTAAGTCCCAGAATAGTTCTTCTGCCTCAGCATGACATGCCCTCGAATGCCACTTGCCTTTCAAACACATCACAGACACATTTTTTTTTAAATAACAATTTACAATCAGGTATACAATTTGAGTAGTTACCAGGGAACAAATAAGGAAGAAATGAGGAATTAACTGCTAGTTAACCATTAGTTAAATGGAAGTTCTTGAGAAACTCCTAGTCACCTTTAAAAAGTAGCTAATGATTATTTTAGGAATAGAAAAGGAACTAACTGGCGGTACACTATTAGTAAACAGGCAGTTCTTGAGTAACTCCCAATCAAATTTTATAGATCAGCTAACTATTTATTCCTTATTTGTTCTTCAATTAACTAATCATTTTATAAAAATCTGATTAGAGTTACTCAAGAACTGCTCATTGTGGTTCACAGGCAGTTAGTTCCTCATTAGTTCCTCATTTTTCCCTGGAAACCAGTCAAATTTTGAACATCTTTCTATGAAATGTTACAGATGATTCAGTGTTGTGTTGAAGAAGTCACTGAGAGTATTGTGGCTGAACTGAAAGAATCCAGAATGTCAGGTACTCTCCATATTCTTTGTGCACATACTAATGAATACAAACAATCTTTCCATTGTTCTATTATTCAGAAACCATGACTTGAATACTTGAAGTCTGCATTTTAAAACAGGCCTTACTTGTGAGCAAAGTACTTTTTATGCAGTAAGAACCCAGCAGTGTACAATGAGTGCATGTAAACAATCCATAGGTTCCTCATTGGTGAAAATGTAGACATATGGTTGCAAAAACTAACAATTTATTTGGCATACAACAGAGTCACACCTGTTTTGTTTCATGTTTATTTTATAAAGTTCAGGCAAATTATTTTGAAAGAACTCAAAACATCTGTGTTCAACAACCTTGTTTGGAGCTTACTGATTTTCTCAGCGTCTAATGTGATCTGTTTAAAAATGTTTTTACCTGAAAATCCTCACAATAAAGAAAATTTAGAGTTGCTCTATAAACATATTTTTTTGAATTTTTTAAATTATTGTTTGTGCATTGCGAATCAGGGGTGCCACTTGTCATTACAGCTCGGGAGCCGTAAATCTATTTTATGATGGTCGATGGGCAACCAGAATGGTTCTGGCTGCGAGGGATTTCTGTTAATTATGACATTATTTTCAGTTTTATTTCGTTTAGGTTGAGTCGGAAAGACTGAGTAGCCAAATTGCAAAGCTGAGTATGCGCTAGTAGCTGTAATTAATAGGCCTACTCTTGTCACTTGGTTGTGCAATAATTCATATGTATTTGACATATTACCAGGGCTCTCACTGTTTTTTTGGAGTCAGGGGTCAGTGACCCCTGTGACTTTTTTTCAGGGGTCATCCCTCTGAACTCAGGGGTCATAAATATTTATTCACAACTTTTCAGGGGTCAAATATGGACGCACTTATCCCTCTCTCTCCTTAAAGATTTCCTCTCTTTTATTGCAGCTTGCTTTGCTTTTGCATGTGCTTTGCTTTTTCAGTAAACCCGAATACAGCTTCAAGATCTATGCAAGAGTAAGAGTGTGACTGACCACGCTGTTTCACACTGTAGCTGCTAAAACTGGGTTATTGAAGCTGGACTTGGGTTTAGCATTGATTTGCTTAAAGATTTAAATAACTCCAGCAACTAATCATTACCAAAACCAATGTTGAGTTTAAATTGTCGTTGTGTTCAATTTTGGCACTTACTTCTCCTGTCCCACACTGATGAATCTTTGGATTACTGGGTGATCAGGTAAGCATTGATGTCGCTCAGTGGGCTCACAAGATGAGGTGCCCAATAACAGTAACCAATAAAGAGAGCCGAAACCCACATTTCAAGTCCATATAATAGAGTTGCATAATTAGATCATGAAAAAAAAGATGAACGCAGCCATTTAGAAAATATGATACTCCATCATTGATGGTTGTATATTCAATTCAGTATAAGTAAATCACATTCTAAATTTATCCATTTCAAAAAAAGTAGAATTGAGATGTGGGTGACTGGGTTTTTAAGGCCTGTGTCCACAGGAAGCTAGAAGCGTCTATTTTCTATACAAATTCGATGAAGTTCAGCTTTGACAGTGCTCAGCATTCTCGATGCAAAAATGCAGTGAACTTCCAGCTTTTTTTCCCACTCTGTTCACGGCGCTTTTTGGAACAGCGCTTTACTCGTCAATGTCACTTCTCTCTTACTGACAAAGCAAAATCAAGAAGAGGGAGGGCCTTACAGTATCAACAGCTATGGTGTTTCAAATCATTTAACAACAATTAGGTTTGCTAAATATTCACTGTTTAGGGAACTTGAGGTTTGCTGACAAGTTAGTTAGTTTTAATGTTTTCTAAAACAATGGGCCTTATGCAGCAACATTCTCTGAAATTTCTCTTATATTTTCTCTTATTTTTTTGCTAAGAGAAAAAATAAGAGAAATAAACTCCGGATGCACCAGACGCTCTTACCGTCCAAATCTGCTCTTACCCATGTGTGCAGAATGTTGAATCTTGCTTGATCGCAAATTGGAAGCGCGTGGCCGGTTATTTTAAATTAGCATATATGACACCCACTAAACACCATATAAGGGCACTAGGGCAGGTGACGTGCCGTGTGCAAAGAGCAGACTGCTCGTGGCTGCTCAAGGGCGATTTCACACTAGGTACAATTGTTCCGTATCGTGCCACAGTAAGATTGTCCTCCCTCCCCTCTACCCTCGCTGGTCAGCTTTCACACTAGTAATATCGAACCGTACCCAAGTACACTTGCATACATGTCAAAATTCCGATACAGCGCGTTGCAGTATGCACCTAGGTGGTTTGAAATGGCAACGATTTTAAAAGGAGGCGCCAATATACAACGTATTTCGGGTGGTTTCATTATTGAGAAGGGGGTTTAGAATATTAATATAGAATATTAATATTGCGAATGCATAAGCTGCGCGTGCCCTAGCAACCCGGCGTGTCATCTGTAACATGGATGACCACGTATAGCAGCACGAAAAATTGTGTGGCTTGGAGCAATAACGGCGTATGCCACAATTTTAGATAACATAGTTTTTTGCTGGAATCATACTCTTACTCCCTCTAGCTACATGCCCATAAAATAGCTAAGCTATGTGGCTTACGCCAAAGCCTCTATATCGTGTGTTGTAAGCAGTGTCAATGAGTCTTTGTTACTGACTCCAAGTAATAATGGCTTATGCCACAAGCCACGGTTGGCATTTAAACTTTTCGACCAATCAGATCCAGTGGCGGGTCTGGAACTGGGAATGGACCACATCGGAGTTAGCTTAGCAATACCCATTATCCATTGCGCGTGACGTCACACATTTTCGGCTGGGGGTATAAACTCCGCCGTATCTCATATAGATTTCCATTGACAACCACCTACACAACGTTCATTCCTACCATTTATACGCGATATTTGCACACTTTTGTCAGAAGTTGCAGAGTAACAACGACTTGGAAAGTACGCGATTTGGTGGTGTGTGTTTTATAAAGTTTAAGGGAGTTTAAAATGTTGAATTACGTGATGAATGAAGAGGCTGCATGCATTCGCTTTAATTTTGTAAAATGACTATGGGCTGCGAACCATACAGCAAGATGTGAATTAAAATTTTAGCGCATGTAAATAGTGGGGCTTATGTTAAAAAGAAATTGTCACGACTGTTGGCAGAAAAATGGAAAATAACCACTTCTAAAAGCAAAAAAGTTTAAGTTTTTCTTTTCTTTTATTTTAAATTGTCCATGCTGGCAGTACATATACAAATTAATAGCAGTAAAGCTTATCTTTTCTCTCTTAATTAGATGCCAACTATGGTGTACTGTCAAGGGCTGCATATGGCACATTCTATCTTCGTAAGTGGAAAAGGAAGATCTGCCTAAAACATGCTGGCGTGTTCGGTCAAGGTGCATGCGATTTCCCTCCACCATTCCGAATGTTCCGCTTCCTAGCTGACAACGAGCTAAGACGAGACTGGGTGAAGGCAGTCAACAGGGTTGACGTCAGAACTGGTATGTGTTCAGATTTTTAGCTCGATCCGAGCTGGATTCATAGAGATAGTGGTTTCTGTTGGGCCATTAAAATTCACTCTTCTTTGCTTTTCGAAGTGGTTATTTTCCATTTTTCTACGTACAGTCGTGACAATTTACTTTTAACATAAACCCCACTGGTTGCATACACTATAATTTTCATTCCCATCACGCTGTATGGTTTGCAGCTCAAGAGTCGTATTACAAAATGAAAGTGAATGTACACTGATGGACTTTACAAACTTATAACCAGAATTGTAGCCAAACCCTGATTCAAATTTGTAACCATTTATTGACTTTACCCATAACAACAACTTCGACAACATGTCAGATAACATCAACAAAAAAAGAATGACAAAAGAATCAACAATGACAAGTTTAACGACAAAATCAACAACAAAGATCAACTCCAATACCAGTACCGAGTGTGACCGCCACGTGCCTGCAACAAAGCCATCACTCGAATTGGCATGGACAGCACCATTCTGTTGAGCCGTTGCTGGGGAATGGCTTGCCACTCCTGGAGAAGGGCCTCTTTGAGCTCTGCCCTCGGCCTGGGCGCTGGAGTGCGTTGCCGAACCTGCCGATCCAACAGGTCCCATACATGCTCGATGCAGTTCACGTCAGGGCTGAAAGGTGGCCATTCTATTACTCGCACACCATTCTGGGCCAGGAGCTGCTGGGTCACACGTGCTGAGTGAGGTTGTGCGTTGTCTTGCATGAACGTGACCTCAGGGTGGTCTGTAATGTAAGGCACGACGTGCGGTCTGATGACAAGGACACAGTAGCAGGCTGCATTAAGATTACCATTTATTATGACCAGGTCGGACCTCCAGCCATACCGAATGGCGCCCCAGACCATCACCGAGCCTCCTCCAAAGCCATCTGTTTCTGCAATGTAGGGGGCCGCGTATCTCTCATCACATTGTCTGTAGACCCTTGGTCTTCCATCATGTCGGTACAGACAAAATCTGGACTCATCACTGAAGACAACATTCCTCCAGAATTGGTTGGGGACTCATCTCTGACCATATTTTTCAGCCCAGCGAAGCCTGGTAGCCCTGCGCCGTGCATCAAGCTGCATTCCAACACATGCCCTGTGGGCTCTGATCCCTTGCTCTGCAAGTCGGCGACTCAGTGTTCTTCTGCTGATCCTTAGTCTGTGGATTCCTGGGGTCTCCTGGTGCAGGTTCGAAACCGATCTCTCAGGTGGACGAGGTGGATCTGATTGTCCTGGGCTGGGGTCGTGACCCTAGGCTAACCAGGTCAGGGTTGATCATTGGTGCTTCCAGTCTCCTGGTAACGAGCCACAAGGTTAGAGATTGTGGGTTGGCTTACCCCAAAACACTGGGCGATGCGATTTTGGGATGTTCCAGCCATCCACAGCCCAATGGCTTGATCACGTAGGGGTCTGGAAAGGCGAGGCATGGCGCATGTGGTGTCTTTGAACAAATGCTCTCGGGTTCTTTCCTTAATGACCTCAAGGATTGTTTTAAGGCATTTGACAGCACTGCAATTGTGATCAGTGAAGCCTGACGAGGTTACATCACTAATTCCTCAAATCCTGCTCTACAGACACAAACAAGGTCATGACCTCACACACTGTTGTGTCTCCTTACTCAAAGACAACTGTGTATCAATTATGTAATCATCTAATTAAATTTCCCCTGACCCAACTATACTATTTCTGTCTAGTCAGACTTATAAGTTTTTAAAGTCCATCAGTATGTAGCCTCTTCATTCATCACGTAATTCAACCTTTTAAACTCCCTAAAACTTTATAAAACAAACACCACCAAATCGCGTACTTTCCATGTTGTTGTTGCTCTGCAATTTCTGACAAAAGTGTGTTAATATCGCGTATAACAGGTAGGAATGAATGTTGTGTGGCTGGCTGTCAATGGAAATCTATATGAGATACTGTGGAGTTTATACCCCCAGCCGAAAATGCGTGACGTCACGCGCAATGGATAATGGGTATTAAAGCTAACTCCGATGTGGTCCATTGGGGTGGCACAGACACGTCCCTTTTAGTCCTGGCAAGTTCTCAATCATTTTCCTTTATTAACGCGTTTTCCAATTATCGTAACTGGCAACTGAAGATACGGTTTCTCTCCATATGCAATCTAACAGCGATGAAATCATGGGCTAAATTCAGTAGGCTACAGTGGCAGAACTGAGAATTGGGTGCACAAAACTTCCGTTTAAAACAATTATTAGTCCTGACCTGTTCTCAGTCATTTTTATAATTAACAAAAGGTTAACTCCGAGAGCACTCCACACTTAACAGGTGCTGCTTGTTCTCATCAATTAGGTAAGACGACAATCATTCATCTGGACGTGTATTTGCTGTATTTAAATCAACGCACCGATTCTTGAAACTTTGGCAAAAACATGTCCCACTAAGAAAAGTGCTTATTCTGTTGGAAATTCATGACATTTTCATGAACAAAAAGAATCAAGGTTATAATCAGGGGGTCCTTTGCACATATGTACGGTTCTTTTATAGATTTATTTTTATTTTTTATTAATTTAGTGATTATATGCTAGCCCATTGCCTACAAAATCAGTTGTCCTCGGATAGGTGATAATCATTTCAACTTGATTAAAAAAACAAAAAGTAATAATTGAATTGAATATTATCTTTACCACATGAAAGAGTACATTGTAATATGTATTAAAAACTACAAACAGTGAGTTTTGAACAATATTATTTTGTGGTTGCTCAAAATGTGTCCCACATATTCGTCACCACTGTCAGATATTTATAAAAAGCAATAAAATCAGGCAACTACAAGGTCAACTACATTCCTGAGGACCCCATTTTCAAACCTTCAGCTCTACTGCATGCTTCAAGATCACCCAAGCTCCTGTAAGTTTGCCGTTTTCTCTTAAACTTGTCCATATTTTTGGACACTGCTACTGTCACAATCATAACATGTCAACACCGTCTCTTTTGCATTAAAAATATTAGATTAGCTTATGACATAAATGTATACTCTTTAAGAAGAGGTCTGAAGTAGCTAGCGACAGAGGGGAAACAAGATGGCTAATGTGAACAACTCATGCATATCATGTGAAGGAGTAGGTTTTTGTCACCACCGTCAGACGTCACCAGCGTCAGGTTTTCTGTCTGACAGTGGTGACATGCAGTCTGACGGTGCTGACAAAAACCTCCAAATGGTCCTCAAAGGAGGCTAGAATATAATTGTTGATCACAATAAATACCAATATGACCTGTAATGTTTCATTAACCTCTTTTATATTTTTATTTATGTAATTCCCCCTATAATTCTTCCTTTTTGTCCAACCTTAGGGGATGAGGTGTGCCTTCCCTCTCTCTCAATTCACTATTATGCCATGTTCATTTGGCCTACATCACTTGCACATATATGTTACTTATTGAATGTTTGCCACAGTGCCCGCAAGTGTTATTTTGTTATTTGTTCTTCACGTCCAATATACAGTTTACAGTCCAGTTTACAGAAGTACATAATGTATTATTTTATGAGTAGGGGGCACTAGATGACAGTTGAAGATGATGTCAGTGATGCATTGTACATTATTCCTACTGGTAATGACTTTATTTTGTACTATGATGATTTGATATTTGATTATATGGGGATGGGGTACTTTTAATAATGATATTGCTTAATTGTACCTTATATTTCATGAAAAATGTTTATCACAGTGCTCAGGATTGTTACTTTTTGGACCAAATTGTTAAAAAAAAGTTGTTCAGCAAGCAGCCATTGACTTGAGTGGTATACAATTTGGAATTGTATGTTGTAATGAGGCCACTGTCACCACCGTCAGTTCTAAAGTCACCACCGTCAGAGGGAGTTTTATTTGTTTTAAATGAATATACTAACAATATGTTTCTTCAGTGTTGTTGAGTTATTAAAGTAATAGTCTCTTTTAATACTAAAATATGTTTGTTAAATAAAAAACCTTACTTTCTCTATTTAGGCTTAAAGTAAACGTTGTATGATATGTATGTATATATGTGTGTATGATACTATAGTATCCAGTTGTGATTATATGTTTTCGTCCGCCTATACATTTCGTGCAAGCACTGAATTTCTTCGTTTGAATGGAAATATCTTTTAGCCGTTGCATTTGTTAGAACATGAGAGCCGTAACACATAACCGTAATCTTCGTGGTCAAGTACGGTTGCTTTCACATTTGGTACGAGTAGCCATTCATCTGTCTCAGCAAACAGAACCGCGCGATCTCTAAAAACGCGCTCCCCTGCGCAAGGCCTGGATGGCCAAAGCGTCCAACAGCAGTAGATAATCCATTCAGAAGCAAAATGCACGCAAGTATCTAAAGGTTTTTATAGCTTAGCCCTAATTAGGATCAACCGGCGAAACTCTGTAGCCCAAGAATTAAATAATAAAATCATTATAATTTCTCAAAAATACAAAACAATCAAAATGTGATTATATGATGAATTTTTTAAGTTTATGATTTAAAACTTGTGTTTCCGTGCATTGGACAAGCAATATGAGGACAGAGATAAGAGTCTTCTGTTTTCTCTTATCTCGGTAAGAGTGCTCTCGACCACTCGTAAAATTTTCTCTTACTTAAGAGAAGAGCAAAAAGAAGAAAACATTGGTGCATCCCAGAAATCAATGGGTAAGAACAAAAGAAGAAAAAAATCGGGGATACGGACGAAAATTTGTTCTTAAATCGCTTCTTGCATGAGGCCCAATGTTTACTACTACAGCCCAACAGCTCTAGTGAGGTACATTGTTATCACGTAGGTGCCCATTTATTTTAACTGGGGTAGCTAGCTAGCTTCCGTTGCAGACGTCTAATATGGTACGCTTGCTTTCCACTGCATGTACAAATACAATCAGCTAGCTCAAGAAATTTCAGAGCTTCTGACTGTTAGAAAACAAAACTCGGTTCTAGTGCTCAAACGTCGTTGTATGAGGGAAGCGAACCGCATAAGACGTGTGCAACGGAGGCAAGGTAGCTAGCTACGTCTCCGAAGCATAAGTCTGAGCAACGAAAGGTGTGAATAGTCAGCAACTGAGCCAATGAATTTTCATTTCCTAAAAGCGTAACTAGAACTGAATACAGTCGTATATGGTTCGAACCATGTAGCTAGCTACGTTGCTAACTGTTTTTAGGGGCTCTGTGTGTTTGTTTGTTTGTCTGTCTGTTTGTGTTTCCGCACTTGCCAATATTTGTGAGAATGGGTGAAGTCTGCCACCTAGTGGCTCTGCGTGTCTGTTTGTGTTTCCGTACTTGCCAATATTTGCGTGTCTGCCATCTCTGATAGGCCTATTTCACATTTCCGGGTCTGTAAAACGGATGTAGGCGCCTTGTTCTTCCGGTTTGCATCTGTAGCTGTTGTTCGAGTCTGGTCTGCATGGGGCCGGGACATTTCTCTAAATGCCTTCTTTCACTCCACTAATGTGGTTATAATCGTTTCTTAGATGTTCGGTGGACAAGAGAAGCAAGTTATTTTTTGCGCAGTTCTTTTATGATTACGATGGTTAATGATAGTAAAATACAGATAGTGGCGGCTAACAGGTAGCAGCTACATAACTAAGTCACTAGCAAGTAACTTTGATCCTAATCAAATTATGCACAACATTTTAACCTCAGACAACGTTGTTTTTCGGATTTAGTTTTAGATTTATTTTTAAACTTACCGTAATTTGTTTATATACTGTGTCGTTTGATCCTGTGAAACATCTATTGCTGGCTGTCCGTTTAACCCCCGTTTGTTTACATTAACGTTTCCTGCCAGAATGTCCATTATGCAGCTATGGGAGACCTTGGTAGCTATGCCCGTCTGGTTTGTTGCCTGCGAGAGAAGAGTGCGCCGGCTTGGCTAAGCTTGCTGATAACTAGCTATAACTTCAAAACAACGGGCATAGCATAGAAAGCTGTAGTAAGCGTGGCCGGGTCACATAGCCAACATTTTGTCTTTCATATTCAGTTGTGAAACCTTGCTTTACTTTCTGCCAATAAAACTTACAAAGTCTGACAAATGCATTTGTGTGTTTCTGTTGGCCATCGTATAACTGCCTAGTCTCAACCTTGTAGCAGGCAAGGTGTTCGGAAGAGCCAGGTGCTAAAGATCTCTTGGGAAGAGCGAGGGACCACGTCAACTCAAGGCAGTGTCGGCGCCAGAACTGGAAGCTAAAACTGGGACACAGCATCCCTTTAAAACAATTATTAGCCATGACTTGTGCTCAATCGTTTTCTAGATCAGCAATACATTCACTCTGAAAACACTCCACAGTATCAGGCGGTTCTAGTTCTCCCCGTCAAAGTTAGGTGATGCGGACGCGCACTTTGGTGCATTTAAATCAGCTTAATTGAAAATTGCACAAAGGCGTTTCAATGCCATTTTATCTCATTTCAATAACTGAAACGTTCATAGAGCGCATGTTAGATCACCTGATGTGCCAATAAAGTAGCTCAGAAGTTCCAGAGCAGTTTGTCTTTCATAAAGCATAGGCCTGTTTTTATTTTTCAGTACTGAATTTAGCCCATTATTTTGCCACTGTTATGTATATAAAGCTTGGACAATAAAATGTTTACTGTAGAAACAAGTAAGAATTTATGCAGGACAGCAGTCATCTCAAACTGTGTCATCATTTTGCTTGCAGTCCCTGGCATGTTTCGAACAAACTTTAAACGGGAACAATTTTACCCCAATGTGTCCAGCGGCAATATGATAACTGAGAAGTCTTTGATTCTTTTCGAATTTGACCCCCAAACAAAAGGGAAAAAAATAGAGCATGGTAAATTCGCTTTATCACAGAGTCAGAACACCAAATTGTATGTAATGATGGACGAATGAAGCGCAACATTAATGCTTTGCCTCGCTTACGTACTCAGATTTTACTGTAAACATAAGCCAAGCATTCCGTTCAGTAGTAGTAATACTTACATGTCGGTAAAACATGTCACATCGCAGACTTATTGAATTTGAGTTTCTGAAGTTCCTTGCTTTTCCTCAGAAATCTACAGCACCTGGTTATTATGAACACCTTGCTAGCTACAATATTTGGACTAAGCAGGTATACGATGGCAAACAGAGACACACAAACACACTTGACAGAAAATGTAAGTTTTATTGGCAATAAGTAAAGCAAGGTTTCACGATTGAAGATGACAGGGGAAAAATGTTTGCTGTGTGACCTAACCAACACAAAATTTGTACTTCTAACTTATAGCTTGCCGCATTACGCTCGTTGTCTGAAGTTATGGTTAGTTAGCCAAGCCAGCATATTGCATCAAGCCAGACAGGTGTAGCTACCAGGTGATAGCTAATGCAGGTTTAGCATGTACCATCCTAATTTCGTAAATTGCCATAATTTTGCTAGTCAGTAAGATTTCAGGTCGTAGGTCCCGCTTGACCTGAAATCTTACCGACTAAGGAAATTAGGGCCATTTAGGAAATTCGGAAGGTACACGCTAACGGACAGCCAGCAACGAAAGCTTCACAGTATCATGCGACACCGCAAACAACTTGCTGTAAATACAACCAAAACAAAATCCGAATAACTTTGCTTTAGCCAAGATTATAATGTTCTTTTAAATTAATTGTGATTAAACCTGCTAGTTAGTTACATAGCCATGTAGCTGCTATCTGTTAGCTTTGCCTCAGCTCAGCGCCACATCTGTTTCACGATCATTAACTATCGCAATCATAGATGAAACTTTCGAAGAACTAGCGTCCCTCAACCGAACTTTTGGTCTTCAAATTGTTTTCAGTAATTCTGACCACACCAGTGGTGCGAAATTTTAGGAGCAAAAGAAAGCTTTTTATGAAGTGTACCATTTCCATGCTGAGAAGCCGTATACCTACAGCCGCAGAAGCTAACCGGAAAAACAAGTAGCCCATATCCGGTTATGAGCGCCATATTGTGAGATAGGCCTATTGCCTTGTTTGGGGTTGCTTTTCCGTTAGAGGATAGTACCGCCTCCATGGTACCTGCTCGTCGTTGCAACGCATGTTCCTCAGTTATATCAAGTTTACTTTTATTCCGTTGATTTTGTTAAATATTTGTGTTTAAATCAGGGGACGCACCGTCACCACGTTATGGCACTAAAGTCTGCGAATGTTTAATTGAAATTTCTGTTTGACATTGTCCTGATGCATAGGATAGCAGCTTGTGTTGTCTCCAATTCGGTTGCGCATTAACCCTTAAAATACCCCCTGTGACAAATTTGTCACACGATTTTGGGGATTGTCAAAACCACTGACCCCACATAAATTTTGCAGCCTAATGCCCATAGTGACATATTTAGACCATCAGTGCTGCCATCTGTTGCATAAAAGTGGAACTGACACTACACTGGCTGCACCAGCTAACCTTTCCAATATGGCCGCCCCCATGGTGGAATCCACACGATAGATCAGCACCCATTCATCACTGGATAAAGTAGACAAACAGGTAAGCTAATGAAAAATAAGCTATGCCTAATACTTCAGCTATATGTCAACTACCAAAACAATGATGGACAAAAGTTCTCTTTATATCCTAGAAACTTCGAGTGACATATATGTCACAAAACTAAAATAAGGTCAAAGGTCACCAAAAATTAAAAATTGCTATTGGGTTGTTATTAGCCCCTCCCCAAGACATATTAACAGAATACATAGATTTTTCTTTCAACTTTTACTATAGTTGTGCATTTAACCCTTTCATTACCATTGTCGCACTTCAGCGACAGCGCCGATCCCGCATCACTTACCATTGTCGCTACTTTGCGACTAGAGAAAGTCCCACACAAAACCTGTCAAAGCTCCGCAACAAAAACCCTTTTGGACGAGTCTGGTATGGCACAACACGTCAGTGATGTCATCAGGCTTCCCGCAGTTCCCAATCCTCCGGTTATGCACAGTTTTATTTTATTTTATACAGGTTATTGCAGGCAGTGCGTGCTGCAGCACGTGTATCTCCGTTTGTACACAAATGCACGTGTATCTCCATTTGTACAGAAATGCGCGTGTATCTCCGTTTGTACATAAATCCCATAGAGGAGAAATCGTCTTGTCTTGACAAACCGAAATACGGTTTTTATCCTCATTTTCTGTTTTTACTTTTGGAAAAACTAAGCAAAGATATGTGTCAATGGAAAGGTAAATATATTTTGAACGTGTTTTCTGACATAAAATTGTCCATTTCTGGCGTTTTTAGTTCGAAAAAGGGGGTGAAAATCCACATGCATTATCATGCTGTGATAGCACAAAAATTTACGGTAAGCAAGATTTGTCTTATTCCCAGTAAGCGGTGGTGAAAGGGTTAAGGGTTAAATACTTACCACCTAAAAACGCAAAATGATATCCATAATGATATCCGTAAAAGGCATGGAGTATTTATAGAAAAAGGCAACATATTCTCAAGGCGTTTTTGTACCATCAGTATTCCATAATGTAACTACAACCCCTGGCAGAAAATATGGAATCACCACACACCAACCCTGGAAAAAAGTATGGAATCACCACACACCGAGGATGTTAATTTACCTTTTTTCCTTCATAACAAAGAAGCAAATAACACATATGACAAAACAATTATTGTTTATTAGCTTGACATTCATGCTTCATGAACATTTCACTTTGAAATTGAAGGCAAAACACGTAGCAAATGCGCAAATCGCAGGAGATGGCAGAGTATTAGAATTTATCGCTTTACGATGCGTCATCTCATCTGTGATAACTTTAAAAGAAAAATGATTCGTCAACACCCGTAAAGTTATTTTTCTGCGCGATTTTCTTAAAACGGGGGTAGCATCACATAACTTTCTCAAGGGGAATTAGTTAGGGGAACATAACTGGAGACAATACCGTCACTTATTTTCCGCACGAACGGGGTCACTGGCAAAGAGAAACGCATTTCATGAATGTAGCAGCTTCGGTGAACAAGCGAGACTGTGTTTGAAAGGTAAGGCAATGCACAGTATATCGAACAAGTTGCCTAAAACAATATTGACTAATCCGGCGAAACCCGAAAGTTGCGTTTGCCGCCATTGCTGCGGGCCAAACGTCATTGGAAATGAACGGATGTTTATGGAGAGCACCAGTGGCAGTCTACATTTTAGCCCTCTCTATTTAGGTTTTTCTTTTTCTAAACTCAAATGCCGGGAAGAAACTGTTCTGTGTTCGGCTGCTCAAATAGCAGTGGGAAAATTCAAATTTGGAATTAGAGTATATTCGAAATCCACACACCTTTGGCACATAGTGACTGCCCCTGTTTAGCACCATATTCACTGCACAGATTCCCTGCAAAGGAGGATGACGTTCGCCAGCAGTGGATTGTTCATACCGATGGCTGTCCTAAGCTGCTGAGGTGAATGTTTGAGCTACCTGCTAGTGCTAATAACGTGGTAAAACTCATTGCTGCATTATTAACGCAAACATGAATAGCTAATATGACCGTCAATATAAAATAATCCGGAATCGGCTACCTGTAAAAAAATAGTTTTTATTTGAATCTGGCTAGGATAAGAGTTATCCGCTAGCCTACGTTAGCGTAGCCTACATATCTGTAGTTATATTGCTGTAGGCTAATTATGAACACAAACATTTAATAACTGACCATTAGTACCTAATTAATACATTAATATATAATATATACTTTTATTGGTAACAGTAGGCCACTGCCTGACATCGTCCACTCAATCTGCCGTTTCGGCAATTATTGATGCTATTTACATAATAATTTACATCACTTCTGCCAGCGACACAACCTGTCAAGCAGGCAATTTAATCAAAAATGTCACTGCAGTAAACGCTCGCCGGATTAGTGAATAAGTCCATGATTATAATAACTACGCTAATCTTGAGACTCGTCAATCTAACTCGAATGAGATGTTCCGAGGTTGACTTTCGCTGTGACAATTCTCTCTGACCAGTCAGTGGGCTGCAATGTTGTCACGTCACATTTTAGTACCTACTGGTACCCGGTCGGCTGTTTTTGGAACCCCAGGAGAGCAGGTACCAGAAAAAGTACCTACTAGTACCTACTATTACCAAGTACCGGGTACTTCTTCCTAATGGAAAGCAAAAAAGGCGAGTAGAGTAGAGTAGAGCCGGTACCGTGTAGTGGGAAAGCGCCATTAGAGACTCTGTACTAGACTTAATACAGATAAGTGAAGAGAGTGGGCGGGGAGTGGAAGCTCTGGATGCTCACGATTAAGTATCAAAAAAACCTTGTGCCGGTCATGCAGCATTATGACATTCGAATTGAAAGAAGCAGCACAGAATGACTATGCTGCATAAATTAACTTTGATTTGAGCCCATGGAATCGGGATATACTTCGACGGCGCCTTTTCCCCACTCTGGCTGGTTAAAAAATTTTGTGCATCATTTCCTGATCGCCACTCATTAAACACTGGAAAGAGTAAGAAAACTTTGCTGTGCATCATTTATTCAAGACGAGGGGTCAAAGCTCTTAAATATTCGTGCGTCGCACTGACTCTTGCAGTTTTCTGTTGTGCATCAAATCTTGATTTTGTGCGTATTTGACCCGAGACCTCGGGTCATCGAGAGTCCTGTATTACTGAGTTATTTTATTTGCATTGACATTTACATACTGCAGCTACCGGGCTACTTATTCATCCACAGTTATCAACTAGCGTTAGCGACAGGTAAACATTTGAAGTTTGAGCGTTTCTCCCCTGGGGTGATGGTAATTCCTGCGAAGTACTTCAGTTGTTTTGTTAGTAAACGAAGCATCCAGAATTGATAAGCTCCATTATAGTACAATAGGCATGAACCTTATTTAATAGGCTCATGTAAGTAGGCTAATTACTAGCCAAAGAACACTTTTTTGGAAAGTTGGCCAGTTGTTTAATCATATACTGTATTCTTCACGTGGGCCTAAACACAGTGCTAAAATGAAAAAGAACAAAAAATACACTATTTACTAATAATTATTTTCATAGTCATTTATAACAGTCAGTTACAATAATGGAAAACAAATGCTGTTTTATTAGGGATTTGAAAATTTTCTGCAAAATGCTCTGATTGCAGTATTAATTATTTTGCTTGACTGAGTGAGATCAGAAACCAGATTACGCCTCATTTATTAAAATCCATCCAACCAATACAGAGATAACTCAAATTTGAAGATGCAGATTTAGCGCCTCTTCATTGGCAGCACACCCGCTAAACTTGAGATTTCCCAGTGCGTAGTTGTATTCTTCTTAAAAATATTTTTTCAAAAAATGTAGGCTATTTAATAAAATATTTGAGAAAGAATTGGCTACATGTTTCCACATATTTTTCCTCTGTTGTGTTCATTTTCTCATTTCTGCATAACATTTAAGTATCAACGAAGTGACAATGGACACGGACATGGCGAAGTGATACAAAATGTGAAAATGTTTCATAAAAAATACAATTGTGAAAATATCTCAATATTTGGCGCAGGAGTGCCATATACCACAGAAGTGCCACTTGGTTCCACAAGAGTGTCACAAGCTCTCCCAGGTGTGCCAGAAGGTGCCACTCCTTGTCAGTGCAGTGCCGTTACCTGCCAGCGCCACTTATACCCCTTTCTTACTGCCCCGAGAAATTTTGGCCGCTTCTAAAGCGCTCTAACTGGGTCCGGCATAAGTTGTTTCATACTGCCCTTCGCGACCACCCAGGGTGCTTGCAAGACTGATGTAGTTGCCACGGTAACCTATCGCCCCCTTATGTACAGTTGCAATCAAAATTATTCAACCCCCGTTGCAAATTAGGTTTACTGGCAAAATTTACAAACTTTCAGGTGTGTGCAATGAACAAATCAAACAAGAACAATTTAAATAGCTCAGCCTAACAAATATTACAAGTGGCTTCTCCAAATTCAACACACAATGGCACTTTTAATGACTGCTGCAGGCTAAAAATTATTCAGCCTCTTTGTGAAAACCATCTTTAATACTTAGCAGAGCACCCTTTTGCTGCAACGACCTGCTGGAAATGTGATGCATCGGCAGACAACAGCTTCTGACAGCATTCCCAAGGAGTCTCAGCCCGGTCCTCATGGATAAAGGTCTCCAGTTCACTAATATTCTTGGGTTTGCGTGCTGCAACTGCCCTCTTCAAATCCCAGCTGAGATTTTCTTTGGGGTTCAGGTCTGGTGACCATGATAGCCATCCTAGAATCTTCCCAGACTTCTTCTGAAACCAAGCCTTGGTGGATGTTGAGGTATGCCGAGGATCATTTTCCTGTTTGAAGGTCCAATGATGCCCAAGCTTCAGCTTCTTCTCAAAGGGCATGACATTTTCTCCTTGGATATCCTGATACTTGATTGAATTCATTTTGCCCTCCACACGTTGCAGGTTTCCAGTGTCAGAGGAAGCAATGCAGCCGCAGAGCATCAACGAGCCCCCACAATGCTTCTCTGAAGGCAGGGTGTTCTTTTTAGTGTATGCTTCTTTCTTCCTCTGCCAGACATACTGCTGAGCCTTAAGCCCGAAAAGTTCCAGTTTTGTTTCATCACTCCACAGAACAGTATCCTAAAACTTCTGTGGCTTATTGATATGGTTTTGAGCATATTGGAGCTTGTGCTTTTGGGTCAGTTGTGGTGTATGTCTTGGAGTTCGGGCATGGAGGCCTTCAACTTTTAGTAAGCGCCTTACTGTGCAAACTGACACTTCAGTGCCTTATGCCTCCAAGTCTGGCGGCAAGTCTATTGCAGGCACCAAGGGTTTTTGATCACCTGCCTCCTCAGGGATCTGGTGGCAGCCATTGATAGCTTCCTCTTTCTGTCACGTCCTGGTAGCGCAGCCTCTGTTCCTTTTAACTCTGAACTTGCAAACTATGCAACCAATTGTATCTCTGCGAACATTCAGTGCCTGCGCTATCTTTTTTTTATCCTTTTCCTTGTTTGTACCAGGCAGTGATCTCTTCTATTACCTTTTTGGACAATTCTCTTGACAGCCATGTGTCTAATATGCAATCAAATGTCACTGTCAACTAACCCCTAGCCAGTGCAAGTATTTGCTGTGTTCTATCTCAAGCAAACCTGATGCAACTTATGAAGCTCTTGATTAGTGGCATTAGGTGTACTTGAGACAACACCCGATTTGCAAATATGGTCTTATGACAGATTCTATTCAGGGGGTTGAATAATTTTGAGACTGTAGTAGTCATTAAAATTGGCATTTTGTGTTGAATTTTGGAGAAACCACTTGTAACATTAGTTGTGTCGTGTTATTTAAAATGTTCTTGTTTAATCTGTTTATTGCAAACAGCTGAAAGTTTGTACAAACCCCAATTCCAATGAAGGTGGGACATTGTGTAAAATGTGAATAAAAACAGAATGCAATGATTTGCACATCTTGTAAACCCACGTTATTCACAATAGAACATAGACAACATATCAGATGTCGAAAGTGAGACATTTTACCATTTCATGAAAAATATTAGCTCATTTTGAATTGGATGGCTGCAACACATCTCAAAAAAGTTGGGATAGGGCCATGTTTACAATTGTGTAGCATCCACTCTTCTTTTAACAATAGTCTGTAAATGTCTGGGAAGTGAGGAGACCAAATGCTGGAGTTTTGGAAGAGGGATGTTGCCCCACTTTTGTCAGATGTAGGATTCTAGCTGCTCAACAGTCCTGGGTCTTCTAAGCCAGATTTTCATTTTATGATGCGCCAAATGTTTTCTATTGGTGAAAGGTCTGGACGGCAGGCAGACCATTTCAGCACCCGGACTCTACTCCAGTGAAGCCATGCTGTTGTGATGGATGCAGTATGTGGGTTAGCATTGTCTTGCTGAAATATGCAAGGCCTTCCCTGAAAGAGACATTGTTGTAAAACCTCTATATGAGGAGTCGACTTGCAAAACCTGCTAAGTCAAGTTTTGAAAATAAATGAGTTATCTCCCTTAGCCTCTTTTTCAGGCACCGGCACATGTCCCACAGATAGCTCCACTTTCAAAACCTACTAAATCATGTTATAAATTGTAATGGAAAAAGCGTAACTCTTGTCAAAAACTGCCAAGTCAAGGAGGAAAAATTCTGGTAAGTCATCAGCCAATATGGAAACATGATTCCGTTTTCGTTTGCTAGAAGGAACCAATCACAGTTGAGCTTTTAAAGCCTGTTCAGCTTTTGCTTTCTCTAACTCAAGATGGGGGATGCAGACTCAAGTTTCGTTTTGATCGCAGAAAATGCAAACAAATCTAGTGATACCATAAAAGGAGGATTTGAACCCATGGACTCATGTTTATGTTGTCATTGTCATAGCAGCTATTCAACCACTGTGCTGTCAGTAGCATTGAGTTGCATGTACAGTGCCTGACAAAAGTCTTGTCACTTATCCAAGTTGTAGGAACAACAAATAATAACCTGACTTGTAGTTGATCAATTGGAATCAAAAATGGCTTATATGAAAGGCAAAGCCCTCTAGATTATCTTGAAATATACCAAAATAGAGTTTTGTGTCATTCTTTGAGTTTTATTATTTAATTAGTACAGAAAGGTCAGATTTTGCTTGGACAAAAGTCTTGTCGCATTGAAAAAAAATGTGGAAATTATACATACACTTTATTTTGATTACACAAATATGCCACTATAATATCAGAACATAAAGCCATGGTGCCTTGGAAAAAAGAATTAATATTGCGTATGACTCCCATGAGCTTGGAGGACTGCATCCATACGTCTTGGCAATGACTGAAATAACTTGATGATGAAATGATCTGGAATGGCGTAGAAAGCAGTCTTGCAGGACTCCCAGAGTTCATCAAGATTTTATGGTTTCATCTTCCAAGCCTCCTCCTTCATCTTACCCCTGAAATGCTCAATAATGTTCATGTCAGGTGACTGGGGTAGCCAATCCTGGAGTACCTTCACCTTCTTCGCTTTCAGGAACTGTGACATGGAGGCAGAAGTATGAGAAGGAGCAGCAGTATAAGTAGGGCAGCAAGAACTTCTTGATATTTCAGGCTGTTGATGTTGCCATCCACTCTGCAGATCTTTCTCACACCCCCATACTGGATGTAACAACAAACCATGATTTTTCCTCCACCAAACATGATTGTTTTCTGGGAGAATCTTGGGTCCATGAGGGTTCCAACAGGTCTTGTACGGCGACTGAGATGCAGTTCAATGGATGATTCATCAGAAAAATAAACTTTCAGCCACTTTTCCAGTATCAATCCTTTCTGCAAGCTGTGGGACTTGGAAAATGCAATGCAGATTTTTTGTTTTCTGTTTAATGCAGGCTTCTGTGTACTAATTCGGCTATGAAGACCACTTTGAGAGAGAATTTGACAAACTCTTCTTGTAGATACCGGGATGTTCGGTGACATTTCCTCATGTAGCTTCGCTGTAGTTGAAGAAGGGCTAGCCTTGTACAGTTGAAGCAACAAACGGTCCTTTCATACAGTTGTCATACCGGGGTCTGTCTGACCTGCGCTTGTCATGAACGTCACCAGTTTCTTCAAATCTTTTTCTTATCCCCTCCACTTGACATTTGGATATATTAAAGATGTCTGCCACCTCAGCAGCAGACTCAGTCTTCAGGGTCTTGATGATCAGCACTTTGGTCTGTGGTTGAATCTTTATTATGTTATCAGAGGTCTAGTCGCACCTCATATGAAAGTCTGGTGTGCTGGGGTTATTTCTATACACATCTGGGAATGTGTTAATTACAGTATTTGTCATAGGTTAAACTCCAATCTGCGATTTGTTGCATCATCTGAAGAGACAAGACTTTTGTCCTAGCAAAAACAGATGTTATGGGCTTAGCCAAGCTGTGAACATCAGAACACTTTTTGACGGTTTCATTTTGCACCAAATTATTAATGTGAAAGCCCTTGACATTAAAATTGACCATTTATTGTCACAATTGATTGGTTAGAAATAAAGTTATATGCTATTTTTAGTTACTATGTCCTTATGCGACAAGACTTTTGTCAGGCACTGTATAGTGGGTCCTGCGTCAAATACCTTCACCTATTGAGCAACGGGGCTGGTTTAAACACTGTCAAAACCTGTTAAATTTCCACTCCACTTTCAGAACCTGCTAAGTCAAAACTTTGTGTTGCAAGATCAGTCATTTCTAAAAACAAAATGAATTGCCTCATGGATCATGTCTGCAAGGCTAATAGTTTCAGTATAGTGAAAATTGGTATCTATGGAAGATAATTTCTATGCCTACCAAAAAATCAGATTTTTCTAAAAAATGGAGCAACTTAGAAGGCTTTGCAAGTGGACTCCTCATATACTTTTCAGCATTGATGATGCCTATCCAGATGTGTAAGCTGCCCATGCAAAAGGCACTAATGCAACCCCATACCATCAGAGTTGCAAGCTTTACACGTGCTCCATGTAGCTCTGAATAGCATACATCCCAACTCTACCGCTTTTGGCGGTAGACTACTGCTTTTGGGGCATTTTTTTCAGAATGAAACGCCCCAAAAGCGGTAGTCTACCGCCAAAAGTGGTAGAGTTGGCATGTATGGATTAGTTCCAAACAAGTCAGCTCTTTCAGCCTGAATGGATGGTTTCAAGTGAATAGACAGCAGCAGATTTTTGCCGCAAATTTATTCAAAATTAATTTTGATTGGTGTGACCTAGCCTTTTTAAAGGGTAGTCAGACGTTTTATCTTTTTTCATATTTTATTTATCATATTTAACACTGGCGGCACTCTGAGTGGTCGGTACTTGAACTGATCATTCAAGGAAGTTAAAGCAATACGTGCAGCTCGCAAATCAGTTTTTTGTCTGCCTATTTGGTAACCCTTTAGTTTCTCATGTGTGGCACTCGATGCATGTAATTTCTTTGTTGTAAAGTACCTTGAGCTGCATTTTTTGTATGAAAGGTGCTAGGCCTAAACAAATAAAGTTTATTATTATTACTTACACCACTCTTGTTTAGTAAGGGAAATGGATTTTTTTCTGGGGAATGACAGAGACAGCGTACATGTTTTTCAATGTTTAATTTTGGAAGGAAGGGGGACTGCCTCCATAACGAACCAAACATTTGCAGTATATAGTGGTGAAATTTAACCAAGTACAATTACTTAAGTATTGTAATTAAGTGCAAATTTGAAGTACTTTACTCGCATATTTCAATTTTATGAAACTTTATAATTTTACTCCACTTCATTTCTGAGATAAATATTGTAGTTTTTACTCAATTTGACAGTTTTAGTTGCAAGTTTTTCAGATCGCAATTTTTTATACCCCACCTTTACAGTGAAACCATTTACAGGGCCTATCCAAATTTGATGATTTTGTTTTTCTTTTCTGGTAAACAGAAAGATTATGTGTTCCTTTGTGCATTGAGAAAGTTGTCCAACGTCTTGTACAAAACAAACTGTTTAAACCCCCCTTGGATTAGAAAATGCATTGTCTCAAAGCTGAAAACGGCTGTTTTTCTGAGCTCATGAAAAGTTCACTTTGAAGAGATCCTAGTTCTCAGCAATGCTTTGAACATATGATGATCTTACAGAATATGATGCATTGCCACAGATTTAACTACTGTCAGTATATGGAGTAGTAAAAATTGGGACAACTTTGTTAATTCTCGGCTTACGAAATGTGAGCAACTGCTTTATTTAAGCCAAGAAAGAAGTTTGGTCAAATTGTGCAAAATGAAAAGGGCAACGAAATGCACTCAACAATACATTTTTATTGAGCGATATATCCAGAGGGAGCGTAGGAAAGTTTTTGGCCAGTCTTCACAAAAAACTTTGTTGATAGCTGGCTTGCTAGATTGTCAAAGTCAGCATCCCATGGTTTCATTTTAGCTCTTAAACAGAAAAAGAAAAAGGTGAAGTAAGGAAAAATACCCACATTGCTACTTTTTTTTTTATTGTGATCATTGGCATTTGTGCTGTTGACCTCATCTGCCTTCACTGATGTTCTGTCTAATCAAACAGTGGTTCCCAAACTCAGTCTTGGCCCCCCGGTGTATGCTGGCTTTCGTTCCAACCACAATTGTAATTGTAGTTTTGGAAACCAGTGTTATAAACAATATGTTTATTGGCCTAATTAATCTAGGTGTTATGATTCTGCTCTTTCTGTTCTGATTCTGCCATGCTTATTATGTTTCTGCCATTCCCTGTTATGTTTATGATCAGTTCTGTTAGGTTTTGCCATGTTCTGTTTAGTTTTTGCATTTTGCCATGTTTTCGTTTTTGCCATCCCCTTCCACTTTTCTGTTAGAGTCCGGTCCATGTTTTATTCATGCCCAGCATTGCACTTTGTCTCCCCTGTCTGGTCTCTTGTTAAGTTACAGCTTCTCCCCAGTCCTGCGTGTCACATGCTTAGGTGATTTCATGGTTTCTGGGTTTCAAACATTCCTTCCAATCTCGTTTGCTTCCTTCGCCTCTCTTTTCTATATTACTAACCAATACTAACAGTTTGTTGTTTTTGTTAAAGTTACTAACCCAAACTAACATTGTATATAATACTAACTTACTAACGAGCACTAGGGATTGTATAGCTGCACTTACTAATTGATTAACTAGCTCTCAGCACTCGCCCTGTTCTAGTCTCCGCCTCTTGCCTTCACTTTGTCTCTCCTGCAATTCAGCGGATCCTCCGCACCTGCTCCACTCTATCCTACCTCTCATTATTTGTGCACATTAGAACTCCCTAACCGGAGCTGTATGTTTTGTCATAGGTTGTCTCGTGTTCCCTGTCCGCGCTTTTGGCTTTTTGCCAATTTCATGCGATTAGGTTCTCCCTCATGTTCCCTCCTTTGTAATTAGTCTGATCCCCTTCACCCGATCCTAATCATAGCATGTGACTTCCCTTGAATGTATTTAAGCTGTCTTCTCACTGCAGTTCCCCGTCAGAACGTTTTCCCAAGTTTACCTGTGCTGCTTTCATTTCGCCTTGTACTCTCTGTGTTTATCTTCTGACTGGACCGCCCGACCTACGATTTTTGGATCTGCTCTTTTGTACTTTTGCCTGTATCTGTTTTTGAACCCTTTTTTGCCCGACTTTGAGTTTTGTGATTGGTGCCCTGGTTACGATTTGGATTTCGCCCTCCTGGATTTTGATTTTTGGATTGTGGACTCTGTACCGTTGCCTCCTGCTCTGCGGGGGTTCGCCCCCTTTCCAAATAAAATCCCATTTTTCTGCACTGCTCTGTTCTCGCGTCTGGTTCCTGAACGATACCTAACACAAGGAACAACTTTGCTAGATACAAGCTAGTTATATCAAGTTGAGCGAGCTACTGTTCAGTGTAATCAGATGAAACGAAACCAAAGTGTAGCTAGCTAATTTTAGCAACAAATCTAATACCAGAAAATAAATATTGTAAGTCAACAAACACCAAACACTGAGGAGAATTTGTGATGTTGAGGATCATATTTCAATATTTCTCATCATATTTATCTGTAAATCAATTACCATAAATAATAACCATAATCATAAAACCATAATCAGTAATCATATTATGTAAGCAGCTATAACACACAAACTCGTAAGCAGTTGATTTTGCAGAACTTCGAAGGATCTGAGTGTTAATATCTGTTCAGTTGATTCAGTCAATATCTGTATCTCCTCAGTTGATTTAATCAATCTGTTTAGTTGAATCATTAGTTATATATTACTAGAAACATAATCAGTGCAGCAATTTACATATCCATTTGTATCCTATTTTTTAAATGTATTTTTCTATTTTAAATGTATTTTTCTTTTTGATGGACAGTACCTGTGTGTGCCACCAATATTTTCCAGAAAATTCCACAGAGAACATGCCAACCAATAGGGGAAGGGAAAGAGATAAGAGATAACCAGTGTAATGTGATTGGAAGATGGTTTTCATAAAAACAGGCAGTATTGAATGTTTGTATTCAGTAGTCTTTGCATGCAAAGACTACACTGGGCTTTAGGTCATTCTATCATCATGAGCTGGAATAAAGTCTGATCATTTTCTCAAGCTTCTGTCTTTTTGAAGATAAGAGGACCTTGAAAATACAAAAACATGTCAGAATGGAAACCAAAACAAAGTTGGCGAGCCAGTCAGGAGTTGGAAAAGGTTGGCTTCCAGTGGCGGCTGGTGAACTGGCAATAGGGGAAGCTCAAACCATCTCTTAAACATAATGATTGGTCCTGACCTGTTTTCAATCATTCATTTAAATTACCATTACAGAAACTCTGAAAACTCTCAACATGATCAAGTGTGGTCAGTTTTCATTAATAACGCATACCTGTCAACTCTTACGCATTCGGCATGAGTTTTAGTAGTATATTTATGTTCCCCTGCTGTATTCAGCAATTATTCAATCAACGCATATATAAGAGATTCTTGCGCAGAATTGAAGTCCTTGTGCATGGAGGTTTATCAGTTTCACGTGCGTTACGGTCGATTTCACCACTAGTAATTGGTAACCGATTATGACTCCGGACTTCTCACACTTTTCTTTACTCCGGTTGGAAGCAATTCATGTGTTTCATTATCGTTTAAATTGTTTAAATGAAATAAGATCATTTGAAACGTGTTTATGCAATTCCATTTCCTTCCAATGATTTTATTTCATTTCAGCATGGAATATAGTAAATTGGAATTACATTTTCTTGATCTTAATGGTCATATCCACACATCAATCTTTAGAAAAAGCACAGACCGAAATACAATACTGAGGGCTGATAGCTTTCACCCTTCCAGCCTCATCGCCAACAATCCATTTGGGCAGTTCCAGAGGTTGAGGCGTATTCGTGATCAGGAGGATGATTTTGATCAACTAGCCATCAATAAGTACCACAGATTTAAAAACAGAGGCTACAATACAGATGTCCTCCATTGTGCATGTGTTAAAGCAAAATCAATAGAAAGGAGAACATTTTCCCTAAAAAGCTCTCGTCCGGCCCAAGTAGATGAGATATTTTTCATTACTCACAACAGAACCATGGCTTATAAGATCAAGGATATTATCAAAAGGAACTGGCCCATCTTGCACAGTGACTCTACATTAAGGTCTGTCTTTCCTGACCTTCCAGCCTTTTCTTTTCGACGGGCACCGACAATTCAGGACAAGTTGGTTCGGAGCTACCTGCCCCCCACTCCCACAAATTCTTCTTGGCTGCAGCGTCCAGTCGGCAACATCAGATATGGCAGCTGCCATCACTGCACCAATGTCATCAAAACTGATAGATTTTTCCACTGAAAACATCCTTGAATCTATCATATAAAAGCTTCGTTAACTGCAGTACATTCAAGGAACAGAAAACCAACTTTATTTGATTCTTCGCTGGTATAAGACTGGTGTATAACAGCAAGAGGATAGTCCATCCAGAGCAAGTATGAGAAAATGGCATCAGAATAGAGCATGTGCATAAAGTAACAGTCATGAACTTGGTGTCCACTTGAGCCCTTATTGTCATAACTAGGAATATTTCTGATATATTTTCTTGGATGCATAATGGCCTACTAAGCACTCACATAGGCTGCACAATAAAATCCTGGTAACTGTCATCTTGTCAAGGGACATGGACATTGAGAGAGTCCTTTCTATTATGAATGAATCTGGTAACTTACAACAGCATTCAGCAAACCAAATTTTGTTTTCAAGTTGATAAAGTATTGATCATTTACAGAAATATAGCACAGATTTAGAGAGATGCAGTAGCAGTCATCGTCTGGACACCAAAACTTATGTGACACATAAATCCGTGATAAAAAATGTCCCATTCCCCATCTTTGCTTGGCAGGCATAGCAGGCTCATTAGGCAAGATGAATTTTAATTGAAAGTGCAATCAAAATGCTTAGGATTAGGATGATAAAAATTTATCTGAGTTTAAGTACATGGTACAGTACTAAGGAACAGTATGGTTTATACATAGAATACAGACAACTTTGCATAACGTTCATGAACATTCCTGTGAGCTATGAGCTTTGGTGATCTACAGTGCTGTGAAAAATTATTTGCCCCCTTCCTGATTTCTTATTTTTTTGCATATTTGTCACACTTTAAATGTTTCAGATCATCAAACACATTTTAATATTAGTCAAAGATAACTCGAGTAAGTGCAAAATGCAGTTTTTAAATGATGATTACATTTATTGAGGAAAAAAGACATCCAAACCTACCTGGCCCCATGTGAAAAAGTAATTGCCCCCTAAACCTGATAACTGGTAGTGCCATCCTCAGCGACAACTGCAAGGTAAATGAGCTATCCAAACCTACCTGGCCCTATGTGAAAAAATAATTGCCCCCCTTGTTAAATAATGAATTAACTGTATTAACCGCTTTTTTTTTTTTTTTAACATTATTTTTATTGAAGATAAGGTAGATGCTACAGGCATACAAAAATGACTTATTTTTTGATTTATAAGACCATACAATTCCCATCCCATCCCCCCATCCCATCAACCCCGGGTAGTGCAACCCAGTCTATGGAAATAAATAAATGGATAAATAAATGAATAAAATTAAATAATAATAATAACAATAATAATGATAAAAACAACAGCCAAAACCAATAATAACAACAGTGACAACCACAACAACATTTATCATTGCTATCATCACTACCAACCTCATCATCATGCCCATAAGCCCAAAAACATTAAAAAAATAAATGAGACAAGGTTAGTTTCTTAGTAAAATAATATGACAAACAAGTGACGTGGTTGTGTTGGACTGTGCGTCATCTCACGCCCCACCCATCAGTGAACATTAGTGTCATCAGGAAGTGATTTAAGTGTACTAAGATAAGACATCACTGGGTTCCAGGTGGAGTAGAAATGGTCTTTGGACCCCCTAAGTGTGTACTTGATCTTTTCAAGATTTAAGTGGAGCATAAGATCAGTCATCCATAGTGAGGTGTTTGGTGGAGTGGAGGATTTCCACTGCATAAGAATCCTCCTACGGGCAAGTAGAGTACTGAATGCTATAATGTCCTTGTGCTTATTAATAATCTGATGGTCAGTTGGTGCTATACCAAAGATAGCCGAATAAGGATTAGGCTGCAGATTTAGGCCAAGTGCTTGTGAGAGAGTCCTGAACACAGCTGACCAATAATTGGACAAGGACGGACAAGATCAAAACATGTGTGTTAGGGTAGCTGAAGCACTATGACATCTGCTACAGTTGTTAACCACATTTTTTGAGTTCAATTTCATCAGCCACACCCAGGCCTGATTACTGCCAGACCTGTTGAATCAAGAAATCACTTGGATAGAACCTGTCTGACAAAGCAAAGTAGGCTAGAAGATCTCAAAAAGCAACGCATCATGCCACGATCTAAAGAAATTCAAGAACAGATGAGCAACAAAGTCATTGACATCTATCAGTCTGGAAAGGGTTACAATGCCATCTCTAAGGCTTTGGGAGTCCAGCAAACCATGGTGAGAGCCATTATCCACAAATGGAGAAAAGTTGGAACTGTGGTGAACCTTCGCAGGAGTGGCCGGCCTACCAAAATGACTCCAAGAGCGCATCGACAGCTCATCCAGGCCACAAAAGAACCTAGAGCAACATCTAAAGAACTGCAGGCCTCACTTGTCTCAGTTAAATTCAGTGTTCATGATTCAACAATAAGAATGAGACTGGGCAAAAATGGCATACATGGGAGAGTTCCAAGGCGAAAACCACTGCTGACCAAAAAGAACACAAAGGCATGTCTCACATTTGCTAAAAAACATCTTGATGATCCCCAAGACTTTTGGGAAAATATTCTGTGGACTGACCAGACAAAAGTTAAACTTTTTGGAAGGTGTGCGTCCAGTTACATTTGGCATAAAACTAACACAGCATTTCAAAAAGAACATCATACCAACAGTCAAACATGGTGGTGGTAGTGTGATGGTCTGGGGGTGCTTTGCCGCTTCAGGATCTGGACGACTTGCCATAATTGATGGAACCATGAATTCTGCTCTCTACCAGAATTCTTCCTGAAGGAGAATGTCCGACCATAAGTTTGTGACCTAAAGCTCAAGCGTACTTGGTGTATGCAGCAAGACAATGATCCAAAACACACCAGCAAGTCCACCTCTGAATGATGTAAAAAAAAAAAAAAAAAAAAAAAAGATGGAAGTTTTGGAGTGGTCTAGTCAAAGTCCGGACTTAAATCCGATTGAAATGCTATGGCATGACCTTAAACAGGCCGTTCATGCTCGAAAACCCTCCAATGTGGCTGAGTGAAAACAATTCTGCAAAGAAGAGTTGGCCAAAATTCCTCCACAGCGATGTGAAAGACTCATTGCCAGTTATCGCAAACGCTTGATTGCAGTTGTCGCTGAGGATGGCACTACCAGTTATCAGGTTTAGGGGGCAATTACTTTTTCACATGGGGCCAGGTAGGTTTGGATGTCTTTTTTCCTCAATAAATGAAATCATCATTTAAAAACTGCATTTTGTATTTACTCTGGTTATCTTTGTCTTATATTAAAATTTGTTTGATGATCTGAAACATTTAAGTGTGACAAATATGCAAGAAAAAAAAAAAGAAATCAGGAAGGGGGCAAATACTTTTTCACAGCACTGTAATTGTCCCTTAGAAGCGCGGCGGCTATTTCTAGTCCATTATTGGTAAGGTATTCATTTTTAAAAAGAAAGGGTACCTGCACACCTTGTGTAGTTCTTTGCAGGTGCTGCTATCCAAAGAAGAGCGAAGTTCAAATGGAAAAAAAAAGCACTACACTGCTAACTTCACAAAAGCGCACCAACCATTCAGAATCAGAGCTGACTTTTTGGTCAAGCAATCTCCATCACAGTTATTAACAGACATACTGAAGACGCTATATATAGAGTGAGCCCGCACAAGTTCCATACGAATTGCGTGACGTTTAAAACGACAAGGCTTATGAGCAATTTGACAATTATTACAATTAAATTCTTGATTAATTCAGCTCAATGGAAGAGAAAATATGATATTTCACAGAACTTCAAGTTAGAAAATAAAATAGTACAACATGGTAAAGCTCAGCAAATTGTCCAATGATAGAATTGTGGTTATTAATCCTGCTGACAAAGGCGGAGCAATTGTGGTACAAGATCTAGACCGTTACAGGGAAGAAGTCCTGAGATGGTTGGATGAAGACAGGTTTTGCAATAAATTACTAAAAGATCCTGTCGAAGTATTCCAAAGGAAAATTCTTTGATATTTACAAAACGGGTTTAAAAAAAAAAAAGTTCATTTCAAACCCAACTTCGACTTTTTATATCGTTGTTTTATAGGTTTTTATTGGCAACATTATTTTTATATTACCGTTTTATAAATAACACAAATGCTATGGAACCTGCGCAGGCTCACTCTATATACTGCGTTTGTGTGACTCTGAACAAAGTTGGTACGTTTTGTGAAGTTAGTCTTTAAAAGCGTGCATTTTTAAAACCGCAATTTATCAGTCTTTTTTTAAAATCACATTTAATGGTTTAATGGACTTCTGCGGTAATTAAGCGGCGAGATTTGTTTCATTCTCTCGTGCGGTAATTCAGCTTGTATAGCGGATCATCTGTGTTTCTACACCGCCTGTTGAAAAGTAATTGCCGTTTGGATTCAAATGAACAAATACTATGACCGGATCATTATTGGAGAGCTTAATAGCCTATGTTTCAGGCTTTTTAGTGTTTAAGTTAATTATTCTCAAAATCGAAAGAAATTAGCGGGGGAGACGCGGGTTCATCAGTGTAAGGAAAGTCAGTTCTTCTGTGGAGTAGCAGTACATAAGAGCATCGGCACTCACTCAAGACGCACCAGCCATGGTAACAGTCGTAAGCACAGCAGACACGTAGGGCAACGACCGTTAACCGATAATTTCAGTCTGATATCCTCCGATGTTCTGACTAGAAAAGTTTTGTAACAAAGTGGAATTTATTCACTGGACTGTGAGTGAATAACATATGGGCAAATCTACATGATGCCTTCTAATTTCAATTTCCCATATCCTTTCAGTTAAAAACTGATTTTTTATGTCTCATTTCGGTGTCCTCTTTGAGCCAAAAAATCATTTTAATTAATTTAATAATAATTATAAAAAAAACTGCCTGGGTTCAAATGGTAGTTTTATCCTCATTATATCTCTAACGTGCTTGACAAAATGAACATGAATTAAATGCATCAATCATTACCTGCTGATAATAAAACAAGGAACAATAACTGTCCCTGAAATCTCTCCAGTATTGCGAAAACACACTTCTTTGTGTTATTTCCGTTTTGGAATCTTCAATAGTGTAGTAATCTATGCTAACAGCGATTAGCATTTTCCCATTCATGCCAATGTTAAAATTAGCTTAAATGATTATTAGACCTGTTAGCCTCATAGTAAATGGTTAACCATGGTTTTCTATGTGATGCTTTATGCTATATTTATGATGCTGATTATTTTCATATATATGGACAGCTTGTAATGCCATCCTTTTGTGTTTTTAACAGTTTTACAAAAAAGAGGAAATCCTTACTAAAAGTCCTAAATTCAACTCCAGTTTCCTGGGTCTTTGTTTCAAGGATTTGTCGTATTTGCTATATGCTAAGCTAACCAGTACAAAGCAAGTGCAGAATAATGGTCAAGATGTGAACTGCCTTCCACGGGATGTTTGACTGCCAGTACTTGTTGTTTTCATAGGCTGTGTTGGTAAGGTTTAGGTATGAGGCGTGAGATTGGTTTGGGCAAGGGTAAGAATATTGCCGTAAGGCAATCAGAGGCAGAATTGGGTGGGGCATGTCTTCTCCATCGCAGGAAATAAAATATTGCACTTTTCAAACAAATTTTGCAGGATACATTTCAAATGAACTGTGACATTTACACTCTTTCAAGATTAAGCCAATAAAGTGCTCTGAAGAGTCTCAAGTGACCAGTTACAGTACAGAGGCCAATCAGATTTCAGCTGGGGCCAGTGCCTCTGTGGCCTCCCCCCTGGAGCTACCTATGGTGTCTCAATATTTTGACTGGAACTGACTAGTGAGGCCCCATTCCCCAAGAAAGTGAAAAATGAGAGGTGTCCTGTCCAAATGTGTGGTTATAACTCTTGTCGGTGTCAGTGTTTAATTGTTCACCTTATTTATATTCATGCTAAAATAGCTTGGCAGTACCATAATCAATAAAATCCACTTGTTACCTTTACCAGGGAGGTCACTTTGGTTGTATTTGTTTGCTTGTTTGTTTGTTGCTTTCCAAAATTTCAGCCAAGCCTGTTGCTTTGTTCCTTTTGTTCCTTGCACAACAACTTTGCAAATATGGTATTGTCAAGTCTGTCTGTCTGTTTGTTTGTGGTCACTCCACAGTTCTTCAGGTATTGATTTGAAATTTATACCACCGGAAGCCAAATGTTCAAGAAAGAAGGGGTTTAAATTTGGAAGGTGAAGGCCATCAAAAAGGTCAGAAACACATTTTGGCCTTTATTTTGCTTCATTGTCGGGCAACTAGTGTTTAGTTTTGGAGGTTTCGGCTAAACTTCAGAGTTGGACAGAATAATTGATTCCCTTGTGATGGGTCCTGTCCCCACTCATCTATAGGAATTTAGTCTGTTATCTCGAGCCCATACTGCAGTAGGCATTCCAAAGATGACCCTTTCAGGGCCACAAAAGTCAAGCAGAGGGTCATAAACTGAGTGTTCACCCCTGCCATTCTTAAGACAACAGAGAACACCATTGATACAGCCTTGTGACCACCAACAAGATAAGAGCATGTCCCCTTTTTATTTAATTTTTCTTTTTATCTTCTTTTGTTATTTTTTTTTCTTTCAGTTTTAATGTTTTGTACCCCTGAATACAGCCCAAGATTTGGCCATATCACATATGCTTTTAGGAGCAGTAGTAAAACTTTTCAGAGGTATTTGATGACTTAGCTTCATTACCTCCTACCATACTCATGTTTGGTCTCATTAGAAAGAGACTAAATCTGTGATTCTCTCTGTAAACACTTCACAGTGCTCAGCTGTGCTCCTAAATGTTGTAAATGTATTAAATGTTTTAATAACTTTGGAAGTTGGCTTCAAACTTCATTTTCTTTGTATGTATTTTCTTTGAATGAGAAAATGTATACAGGACCAGCAGACATAATGATAAAAAAAAAATTTTAATTTTAAAAATAAAAAAAGTGGTTGTATGCCTGTAGTGATATGTAAGTGAAATTAAATCAGTTTTACAGTCTGGTCGCAAAGAAATCTGAGATGGCACACAAGGTACCCGAACTGCCAATTTCGAGAAGCCACCTTGACATTACTCTCTAATTTTGCTCTGATTTACTTGATTAGAATAAACTTTGGTACAGATAATGATGACATTCTGTGCTGTAATTTTTTTTAGAGGTTTCAGACTGCAACTAAAGTTCATAAGGCATAGCACAAAAATGAGATCTTTCATTTATGCTGTGTTCCATCTTCATTTACTCTGACTCAGTGACACATATACTGATTTTTACGCCATGACAGAAATCCCAAATGGTGTTACCTTTATTATGATACCAAGATTATTCAAATGGACCAAGTAGTTGCAGAGATATGCTCGTTTCATTTTCAGCATGTATTTTTTTGAACCAGAGGCTCAGGGCTTAAGAGGTTAAATTCCCAATTTAAAGGCACCTGGTTAAGAGAAATATAGATCCGTCTTTTAGAGTTCTTGGACTGCCATTCTGGCTTGAGCAAAAAATCTGCACACACACAGCCTGTGGTAAGTGATGGTAATGTGATGTAATAAGACATAAAGAGAAAAAGATTTGGATTTGTGACTGGGTCAGTATATTGTAAAGGAACACAGTAATGCACACAATACAATAATAATCACATTTGAAGTATTAGTTAATAATTTTACTCTATTAGAATTGTCATCATTTAGAACATTTGGTCTAAGATTATTAACATAAATTGTATTGCACAGTACATTCATATGATACTCATCTCAAAAATGTTAATGAATGGTCATTTAGTGTTACCTTTTTATAAAAAAAAAAGTTAAACTCAAAAAATGAAAAAGTCAAAAACTGAATAGCAATGCATAATACATACAATAACAGACTCTCTTTGATACCTTGTGGTTTGTGCCAAAAAGCAGGATTTATTTCCATAATTTTTTCAGGCCACAATGTTTCCATTCCTGTAAAAAGAAGATAGCTCACTTTCACAAGTGTATCAGAACTAATAATTCTCTCTGTGATATGTAAATTCATCACTTCTGAACTCAAAGCCAACAAAAAAAATAATGGAATGGTTCACAGAGAGGCTATGATCATGAAAAAAAACATTGTACCACCATTCCCTTTAGCTTTATGTTTCAATTAATTCAGCACTGTCATCCATCTGATGTAAGCAAATTTCCTCATTAAAACACCAGTGTGCCCCTTGCCAGTTGACTGCTGATCTGAATGAAAACATATCAAATCCATATACACATAGTACTATAATAAACGATACACTATAGGTTGTTGGAAGCACTTCCACACGTTAAACTCTTTATCATGAATAAAAGGTTTAATCCTGTGTAATGCATGAGTTTTAAATTAATTTCCACTGGTATGACTTCAAATGCTGTTATCATTATTATTTTCAAGTGATTAGAAAACAGCATTTTCATTTTCATGTTGACCCTAAAAGAGCGTGATGACATGTATATGTAAATACAATAGACTGGGAGTGCTGTTTGGCTTATTGCATTTGAATATTGTCCACAGTAGAGCAGGTTAAGTCTTTGCAAATTAAATGTTGAATGCCGTTTTCAATATCATTTTCATTGCTCATTGCATTTGAATATTGTCCACTGTATTGCGGGGCACGACTTTGAAAATTAAATGTCAAACTGCTTTTCATTATCATTTGAATAATATTATTTCAATATTATTATATTTCCCATATGAGTGTGTGAAAATGAAGGTGATAATTGGATTAATGCATTTTCAATTGAATATTGTCTCAAATAACTCACTCATAAGTGGAAAATTATAATGCAATAATGGAATTACGTTTTCATTTTAATATTGTCCCCTATGGGCTTCCAAAACTTCAAGTTAAACTTTGATCTTAAATATTCAACCTCCTGAATGAATTCATCGTATGTTTTGTTGATAAACTCAAATTTATGATGATAAATAGATATGGGGGGCATGTGCGAATCTTAGCTAGTTTTCACCTCTTGGTTTTTCACTAAAAAGAAGCTGTTTCACCCCTTTGCGCAGAAGCCGAATCTGGCTATTTATGTGTTGACTTATTTAAGGCTTTATAATTCAGGATTTCAGCTTCACAGAGAGGGAGGGAATGGCTCAACTGAGTCAGGAAATTTGCAGAATTTAGAATTACACTGTATTTCAGTTTATTTTCATGATTTTAGTAGAGAAAAAAGGGCTGCAAACATAAAAAAAAACTTCATCAAATTCAGCATTGAAATAGTAAAAAAAATAATAATACTGAGAACTGAAAAATTGCTGGGGGTTAAAACTATACATTTCTAGGATCATAAACTCCTTAACCGCAAGTATACTTCATCTGAGCGTGAAATTATCTGGGTTATTCTCTGAAACTGGGTCAATATTACATGCTTCACTTTGCAAGTTCATTTTCCAGTAAATGTTATCGAATTTAAACCAATATCCTTGCCCAAAATACCCCACATGGACATGTTCGACTGTACAGAAAAAAATATTACGATACATTCAATTAGAAAAAAATATTGGATTTTTTATTCGAAAACTGGTTGAAAATGGTGGACGAAAATTAGGACATGTTTTATTATTAAACTTCCACTGGAGGCTGTTATCGAAAATATATCTCCCAACACATGTCGTTGAGCTTAAAATAAAGATCTGATAACTAAATTTATATCCAACATTGATTTTGTTCTCTCTTCATTACTTGCAGCTTTAAAATCCAGCGTCAATTTACCGTTCCGTGCGTAACCAGTCGTGTCCACTGCAGTTACGTACGGATCACAGTGCATTTTTTCTGTCAACAGGTAGTTTTGCATTTGCAGCATGCTTTCTATCAATGAAACACTACACGATGTACATTTATGACACGTAGTCAAAATACCTCTACGTGCAATTGACTTATTCATTATTATCCGTTATGTCGGGAAATTCATTTTAAATTCGAGACTAGGAAGTTACTTTTACGACAACTGGACCAGCACGATTTCTGACATCAGGCTGGTCACACGATGTAAGGACCGTAAACAGCCGCCATTGTGATGCAGATTTCGATTTTTGGCTGCATGAATTCATTGTGTCCCTCTTGTTACGCCCGAAACCAAAGTTACGTCGGTTATAATGCCAATTACATGGGAATAAAGGTAAAGTGTAGAAAGGGTTTTGTACTTTGATATCCAGTGGTGTATAGTATTTAAGTAGTTTTTTTGAGGATTTGTACGTTACTTGAGTTTTTTTTTAACCGGGACTTTTACTTTTACTCTACTACATTTAAAGATAAAGAGTATACTTTTACTCGTTACTTTGACACTGGCCACTTCGTTACTCGTTACAAATTAAAATATGAATCTAATTCATCATTTAAGGATTATCTGGATGTAGCGTATTCGAGAAGAACAACGGTGCTCGGCAGGGTATCTTAAGCACTTTGTGCAGATTGTGTCCGCCAGTGGACATGGAGCTGCAAATTTATGCACGCAGAACAATATTCTATCACTAGATGGCACTCCCGGGTCAGTTATTGAATATTCACAAGCAAGCCGAGCTCGATTACGGTTTAGAATGGACGCGTTCACTCCAATCCCTGTTTTTCAGGAGTTGCTTGAATTAAACTCCTCAGCTAAGCCTGATGTGCAAACTGCTCAATATACTTGCCCATAGTATCTATCCAGCAGTTCAAAAAAAATTATCTCCTGCTACAGAAAAAATCGTTGTCCTCTGTGGCAACCACTTCAGCTACAGTGAGCCAATGGTATCCCAATTATAAGTTAAGAAAAATCAGTTTTCTGAAGCAAAAATTCAACATGGTGTTGATACTGTTTAATTCTACTAACAATTATAGTCAATTATAGTGGTTTTTAAAATGCCATTACACTCGAAGAAGTAGAAGAAAAAGAAGAAGTATATAAAGGAGAGACTGCCTGTTTGTTTTTTGAATACTGTATCTTTCATTCACCTGAAAATTGATTAAAGAGCATGAGGAGAGAACAATGCATGGTTGCTTTGCTTCTTTCTATGCGTACTATGAAAAATACTTTGTGCACTTTTGATACTTAAGTATGTTTTTTCACAAGATACTTTTGGTTCTTAAGTACATTTAATGTGAGCTATTTTAAGACTTTTACTGAAGTAATTTTCTTATGGGTGACTTCAACTTTTACCAAGTAACTTTCAGTTATGGTACTTCTAGTTTTACTTAGTTATATTTTTCCAGTACTTTATACACCCCTGTTGATATCTGTGTAAAAGTGGAACATATGGTGAATTACGCCAATGTTTTCCTCGCATGTCAGGCCAATGAGAATGCACTTCTCAGTGTAGTGGACATCGCTGTGTATTGAGTCTGTGTTACGTACAGATACGTACAGAACTTTGTCACACACCACTGGTTGTTCACATTCTTTTTTGGTTTCCTCTAATTTTTTTCATTGTTTTTATAGTTCTTATGCAGAACGAAATTAATTTGTCATTTGAAATATCAAAACAGATTCCTCAAAGTTGTTCCGTACGTAACAGAACTACACAGAGACGCAATGCTTCCTGGCGTCCATGTTATGCACGAAACATCTCCAAATACTGGCAGGCTGTGTGAAGATGAACTTTTTTTACTGCTAAACAAGATAAGACCATGTGAGGGTGACAAATGGGACATAGTAAAGTGTCATTGGGCAGATTTTAGATTGATTTGTTCTTGTGAAAGAGTTTCAAATTTTAGATGGTAAAAATCTGCCCAATTAACTGACTCGCCATGTTGAAATTCTTATTTTTATTGCAAACTTTTACGTCCTTTTTTTGAATTTTCAGTAGTAGTGTTGTTACTTAACAAAGTGCTGTGATGTGTATGTGTTGAATCCATTTTCAAAGTTTTCCTTCGACTCCTGCTGCTAGTTTGGTGTCCAGGTTACATATGGATTTTTCTCTGTTCATTACTAATAAATGTCCTGTTATGTGCATGAAATAGTTCTCATACTGTCTTTATAGCAATTGCTCATGAATCTATGGTAAATCTAGATGGAAATGCACTGAAACACCCCTGAATTGTGGAATTTTGAATTTTTCACCCCAGTGTCCCACTTTTAGGTACCAGTTTCAGAGAATGACCCATCTCTTTAAGAGCCAAATAAGAGCGCTCTCCAGGGTCCCCATTTATAAATGGTGCGGAGGCACAAAAAAGATACGTACATCACTTTCTTTGCAGATTTCTGATTTATAAAAACAAACTTGACATTACAAAAAGGGAAATTATTAAGATTGTGCACAATGTCAATAAATTCCAAGTCCATCCTGATTAAATAAAAGAAAATTCCATGCAGATTATTTTACCCATAGGTTTATAAATCAGGTTATTTTCCACAAAATGTCATTTTTATTTTTTTGTGCATACGTATTATTCAGGTATGAAATCCATGCAAATTTTTATAAATACAGCCCCAGGTGGCTCCCCAAATTGCCAGATCCCTCAAAATGGTGCATTGTCAAATCATAAAATAATTATATATTTAACACAAATCAACTTTTGACGCATGAAATTCAATATGAATTAATGACTTTCCAGTTGAATTTAATTTGAGTTTATCAATATAGGTGCAGTTGGACATCAATGTTCACCAGTAACCTCTCCAAACCCAAATCATACCTTTTCTCCATGATAAATTTGAGAATTTTGTCCATTTTTCTTCAGAGTCCCAGAAGCCAGCACACATACTCATTAAAGGAACTGCTTATTTAATGGTCAGAACAATCACCCTCCTATGAAAAGCTAGCAGTTCCCTCTTCCGAGCTCGCAACCTTATATAAACACTTTCCACACCTTATAAGGAACAAGTATAACTCACTTACTCAGTAATATCTGAAATATAGCTTATTATAACAGAACAGACATTCAACTATCAGGAAAAAGCAGGCAATATGCCGCCTAGATTGAACAGAATGGTGCAAGGAACGTAGCAGGGGGTCTACCGAAGTGCTGTTCAGCTGTTCACGTTTTAAATAAGCCAAACCTCGGCATTACTGTGGGAAGTTTATACTCTCTGGAATTGGATAAGAAACGTGTCAATCAATAGATCATTACTGGGGAAGTTTCACATGGGCATGAACTATACCTGTGTTTCATGCAGATGAGCCTAAGTAAGCAATAGGAGCGATCTGTTATACAATTCGGCACATCGCAAGGCGTATATGCTTGCCGATAATGATGGCTCAACAGTCAAAATGTCGACGAGCGAACTTTCGCTCATATCCGTGCCTGGTCGAACGCTAGCTAATATAATGCTGATTTATAGCGTTTAGTTCCAGGACGTGAGTTCCGGCTTTGACTCGAATGTAGCATTTATTTGAATTTTGCTGTATTTTCATATTCATATCTGTGTATCCACGATGGTATTCGACTGCGAAGCTGTGCAATGCTCATCGCATATCGTCATGCATTCATTGACTTGGCGAAGCTGGTCTTATTACCGGAGGTAATAAGTGCGGACGTCGACAAAAAATCCCCTTCCTTCATCTCATCTCCCGATTTACGACAGTTTTGCGCTACATCAGATCGCTCCTATTGAGTGACTGGCTATTAATGAGAGTACATAGGAGGATATAAGGGAGCGCTGAATTCGTCGATAGAGGAATTTATGCGTAAATCCATGGTTGGGAATTACGCGTTTTTGATATGTGATGACTATAATTGATAGTAGAATTACATAGTATCAATACCATGTCGAATTTTTGCTTCAGAGAACTGATTTTTCTTAACTACTGAATTGGGATGCCATTGGCTCACCATAGCTGAAGTGGTTGCTAAAAAAGGACAAAGATTTTTTTTGTCGCAAGAGATCATTTTTTTGAACTGCTGAAGATACTATGGGCAAGTATATTGAGCAGTTAGCTGAGGAGTTTAATTCATGGAACTCCTCGGAAACAGGGATGGGCCTGAACTCGTCCATATTCTAAACCGTGTTCAAGCTCAGGTTGCTAGTGAATATTTAATAACTGATCCACCTAGTGATAGAATAGTGCAATTGCGTGCATAAATTGATCAGCTCCATGTCCGCTGGAGTCTACATCAGCGCAGATTGCTATCTAATTGCTTTCTTCAAAAAGATTGTATTTGTCATGACAGGTGGCATGTCATTTCACTGATTAAATTCCATACTTACCAGGGAATTCCATACCACAGTGTGTGAATCAGGCCAGGCTTAATTAAGAGCCTTCCTTGATAGCTTGGCGGAGGTCCGTGATAGTACAATATAATGTAAAATATAGAGTGTATTACACATTCCACTGTGGCTACTAGCTAGTCTAGTTCTGTTCTGTTGCTGGTCTTACCTCACCATCTGTTTGTATGTGTCCATGGCTTTCCGGGCCACATACTGAATGAAAGCAGGGTCTTGCACCTCCAGGTCAGCAGGGACATTGAGGGTAAAGGTGGGAGAGTTCAAAACATTCACCTTCACCGTGGTATTTTTGGCAGAGACACTGTCATGGAATTGTTTGGGGGGTATCACCTGTAAAGTATGAAAGGTAACTATGAAACTAATCTGCATCAGTAAGAACATTGCCAACACAATGGATCACTACTTTTTAAACTTTCTTGAAACTGGGAAACTTCCATTGAGAACTTGTGTCTCTGTTTCAAGGATGCCCTGGGAGAAATGCCAGATAGAATAGTTGCAAGTGAGGAGGGACTGAGAAAAACAGGAATACAGCCCCTGGAGCAATTTTGGGGTTGATGAGCTTGCACAAGGGCCCAACAGCAGAGATCTTCAACCCTTAATCTCTCCAGATCCAGTCATTATCTCAAACCTCTCCAAAAGATTAAACCAGTAGCTCTTCAGTTACCAGTCAAGCAACCTACCAAAGGGCAAGCCTGTCGCTCCTCTCATCACAATCACAATCCGTGTAATTAATTTAACCCTCAAGCGACCAAGTGTTTTTAGCGACTAAAATGACCAAGTGGGGTCATAAATAACCCCACTATGTATTATGCAAAAATACATATTTTTAATGAGTATTTTGCGTTCATTATATCAACACAGCTTCATATAAGTATAGCAGATATAATTAAATGATCTAATGTAACTAAGAGTTTTGACTGACTTTTTTTTGTGTGGCAACAATAATGGAAAGTTGTGTGGGGTCATTTATGACCCCAGAAAGTACGATATGTTTTTTTAGACCTTATGGGCACTGATATTATTGTCATGATCAATTTTTATTTGCTAAATTGTTTGCTGTAAACCTTGCTGATCAGATCCAGAATAATATGATTTAAAGCTATTTTACCCCTGCCAAGGGAATTATGTTTGTGTGTGTGTGTGTGTGTGTGTGTGTGTGTGTCTGTCGCCAATTTTACTCCAAAGACTAATAGTGCGATCTGCACCAAAATTTACACAGGGGTAGATATTGCTCCAAGGAACAAATCAATAAAATTTGATCTCAACTAGGCAAAGTACTAAGCAGCCAAAAATATTTAAAAATTAAAAATTGACATATAGGCCCAATTAACTGGATTAACGGATCAAGTGAGTTATTTTTGTCATTTGATGGATAGTATGTGCCCCCTCTGGGTGCACATTTACTATCTCTACTAGGAAATAATAATAATTTGCTTTGGATGAGGTATGCTGCCTCTGATTGCTCTTTTATCCACTCGAAAACACTCCTGTATCTCTGGGGTTATAAATGACCCCACACATCTTTTAATTATCCTTGCCACACACATGGTCAAATTCTTCTAAAAACCTATAAAAAGTTGTTACAGGAATAGCTTGATAAATTCATGGAGTGAAACATTTTTCTGATTTAATATATCAAAACGGCACATGAAAATATACTCTTGGGGTCGTCAATGACCCCACTCAGTCGCTTGAGGGTTAATTATTATCGTGGTCCTCAAATACCTCTATTGTCATCGTCCTCTTTGCTGATATTATCCACTGATTCCCCATCCGAATCAGTGCTATCACTATGGTGACAATAATAATGCCAAATTTCACCACCATATTCATGATAATAATTGCCAGCATAACATCACCGTCGTTGTTATCATCAACATTAACATTAGCGCTATTGTCCCCCAGAGGTTGAAAAATAGGTAGTCTATGTCTGTAAGTGTTCAACTTTAGCTCTCTTGTGAGGCTAATACAGTGGTGTGTTACTAGAATCACCAGGGGACAGAGTTGGTATTTACAGCAGCAACGTTGAATACACTGTCAGAGCCTGCGGTGCAGTTGGCCAAATCCGCCACCCAGCTGAACCTGGAGAACATGTCGCTGAGCCAGCTGAAGGTCTCGTCAGTATGCTGCTGAGCGATCTGGAGCACCTCTTGATACTGTTGACTGGTGACACTGAGGAGATCAGAGGCTTCATTCAGCTCCCTGTGCAGTTCCCACACACTGGGACATTCTAATGGAATAAAAGCAGTGATTTCAGTGTCTCCTAAATGCAACTGCTCTTGTGGGTCTGCAGCACGGTACCCGCCGCACACATAGGGGATGGACAAAATATAGCAAGCATCCATAGAAATTACTTTAACTTTGAAGCCTGTAAACTGCAATTACAAAAACACTGGATTTAGATTGGTTTGATTACTGAGCGATGACCTAGTGCGGCCATCTCTTACCTTCTGTGACAGTTCTCTGACAGGATTCACACTGGCCCTGGAGCTGCCAGCACTCAGATGTCTGTCGGCGCAGATCTCTGCACAGTTTCTTGCTCTGGATCATATCCCAGCTGGGAAAAACATCCGTCCCTGGAATCAGAGGGTTAAAGGGAAAAGACTGTGTCCCTTTTATCTACTTTTACGACATGTGGGTCGCAAGAAGTGGGTCATTCTATATAAAGTAGCTCTACATTGACAAGTGTGAAAATTATTTGGCACAGAAGTAATCATGGCTGAAGATGAGCCTGGTATAAAAATGTAGATCAAAATGAGATCTTTCATAAGCCTTTCATAAGATTTGATCATCAGCAGTGATATGACCCCTTGAAGTTTTCCTAACATGCACTTTCTCCAAGTTTTCTCTGGTGAATTACAATAAAACGCATGACATATCCATGGTTCCAATACTTGTTTTTACTACACTATTTAATAGTTATTAAATTGGTGCAGGATTGCTTTTGAAATTTCCATAGTTCCTATGATATAGAAGCTTGAAGTTTGTTACAGAATAAACCTCATTGAAGCAAATCCAGATACTGGCTTAAAATTGTGACACCTACAATCGGCGTACAATTGATTTAATTTCATTTTTTAACAGTGCTCCAATATGTCTTTCAGCTTGGAAATTTAATTTAGCTATCTCTAATGCACATGAAGTTATGAGGGCTCAAAAATTCTAGAAAAAATGATGCGAGTTAAAAAGCACGAAATTTTGACCTAGCCCTGCGTACTTTTAGAGCCTGTGACTCAAAAAATATTCACAAGACCAATGTAAAATTGGACAAGGATTCATTAAATATACAGACGTTATTGTACTAAAGAAATCAGCTGATTCCGAGGGGGTCAGATGGGAACTTTTTTCAGATTTGGTTGGTTTTATATGGAATGACCTGACAAAGAGTGCTGTGCTTGGTATCAGAGCAGTCTAATTTAATGCATTTAAAAAAAAAAAATCAAAACCCTTTAGGAAGACAGACTTTATCTCTTAGACCATCAAGGACTCAATAAAGCCCGAACAGTCACTCCCATTATGGCATTCTAAGGTGCGTAAAACTGGAAAAACTCATAGTAGGGCAGACAGTAGAGCCTGGGCAGGTTTGATGGTCTTCATATAATTTAATTGCATGTGAAGGCTTCACTTATATTCGTTTATAAGTGTTCATAGCCAGATACAGTACCCTCCAACAGTTCAGAGTCCTTCTGTACAGCATCCTGAAGGTCTTCAAACACCTCCGTGATGACAGAGCTGAACTCCTCCAGCACACTCTTGCCAAAGTCAAAGAAGGTGTCCAGCACCTCCTCCAGGCCTATGCCCTTGAGGAACTCAGCATCAAGGATGTCTGGGGCTGGGAGGATGTGCTTGGGTTTCGGGTTGGCGACGAAGGCATCACGGAAGTTGCAGTTGAACTTCCTGCGCATGTTATTGACTAGCTCCATGCTTTTCTCATAGAGGACACTGACTCTGTGCTGCAGCTGCCTGAAAGAGTCCTCCACCTGCATCATCTCTGCGTCTGGGTTTTCCTGGCTCTGGCTTTGGACCAGACTCTGGCCATCCTCCAGCTGGAACGGAGCAGATGTCTTTTTGAAGAAGTCCTCCACCTGACAGCGACATGAGAGGCATGGATTAATCAGTCATTGCCCTAGTTTGCAACAAAGGGCTGTATGGAGGAAGAAATACTGCAATATACGCCAATGACTTTATGCTTCTTAATTGACTCTCTTTATCAGTAAAATTGGTTAAGTCTCCGTCCATAATCATATTTTTCTTCAAAAAAAATTAACATATTACTTACATTTCAACTTGTCACTATTTTGCCTGAATGTAGCCCATAGATTGAAAAGAAATTTCAATTGATCCTAAAAACACTATGCAATTTTGAACTTATTTTGACCAATTTACTCTATGTTTTCTATTTTGGCTGTTTCCTTGAACTAATTCTGTAGCTTGATGAAAAGGCAATATGCTTGCTAAGTAAATCAAGTTTTCTCGTCATTTTTTACTCCTGAATAAGCAAAGCTTTCAAGGGAGTGTTGTCATGAGACTTGAGCGTCACTCACTAATCATTCAATCAATCAATCAATTTGCTGTTAGCAAGACCTCGGTTGGTAAGATAAATATGATCCTGGCATGGATGACTGGTCCCTAATCCGCAAGCAGCTTATCCAGGAGTTAACAATAGCGTCACATTTTTACCTTAATATTCCCCCAGTCTAATCAGTATATACTCCTAATCAATATGGGCTTAGCATATTATTTGAAAACAAATACAACAAGCAGCATACATAACAAAACCATCATTCGGTGAATACTGTAAAATTGCATTACTCTTCCATAATGGATGTTTATTGACAGAGCAATGGTAAGGCATAGCAACTTCAGAATGGCTCCCATAGTCACCACTATTGACTTTATGTGAGCATTTAATTTCTTTACTCTGGATAAATGGGAGTGATCTAGCTTGTGGAATTTTAAGTGCAGAGAGTGTAATCAAAAATGCAGAGGAGGTCAGCGTCACCTAGCCTCACACCTTGAAAGAGAAGGTGGAGAAGCCACGTCGGCAGGTGGAGGTGTAGAAGGTTTTGCAGACATCTTCCAGGCAAGGCCGACACTCTTCCCAAGAGGCCTTCAGGGATTCCTTACATTGCTGCTCTGCCTCCCCCAGCTTCTGCTGCACCTCTCCTGCCACCTGCACTGCCATCTAGCGGACAAGAGGAAGCTCCCATGAGCACAGCTGATTTCTCAGGCACTCTACCCACACTGGGTTTTAACCATACATAGTATAAAAAGATGGACGCAGCACCCGGGTCTGAAAACTGAGGCCAATATGGAAACCTCTAAAATTTGCATTCTATTTAATGGCCAGCAGGTGGCGACGTCAGTGGCTGCAGAAAGAAGTTCAATGCTATAAAAGTCTATTGCCGCTTTTCCATTACACAGTTTTAGCACTCCTCGCCTCTACTGGACTCGATTCTACTCAGTTTCGGTCGTTTTCCATTACTATTGAGTACCACCTCAACGTGGATAGGGTCATCGTAGCAAGCATCACTCCCTGGACCATCCTTAAAAATATCTCTGTTGGGCGTAACCCGACCCTGTTTTGAGAATCAGGGTTGGTCGGTCGTTTTTTTTTTTTTTTTTTTTTTTTACCTTGTTCTTTATATTAATGCTTACCGCGATTGCCTGCCGGGTCTTGGAAGCGAGCTATTGCCATTCAATAAAACTGTGTGAATGTCTTTTTGCTAGTTTGCTGTTTACTCGTGTCACACATCAGATATCCAACATAAAAGAGTACAACAAAACAAATTTGAAATAGGTTCTCTCTCTGTCTACACTGAATTAAGAAGATTCTGGACGGACGTTTCTCAAAACAAGTAGCTATTTCTTTGACAATATTAAAGCGAAAAAAAAAAAAAAAAACCACCAGCGAGCGATCAGACTAGCAGAGCCTCCAATTTGTGCAGGCGCTACCGGAAATTAAGTTGGCTGTCTATTAAATTACGCGATTCAGTTACGTGGTAAACTGAGTCTTATACTCTCGGTCGTCCCATATTAAAGTTATGAAACTCGTTGCGTAGATTTTGGGTCGGTCAACAAACGCAAAATTCACTCAACTCGCATCGTACCTTTCATAAGCAAATAGGATTTAGTGTTCTTTGCGTCTGGGTATCAAGCTGACCCTGCACTGGCTTCTGCGCCAAGTGGAATTTTCTCGAGCTCAATGTCCGTGATTGTAAATGTGCCGCATTTTATCGCCGGATAAACATTTAAACAGTTTCAAGTGTTTGTTTTTCTACTTCAAGAACTTCAGTCGAAGTTAAATTGGCACCTGACGTTGACGCATGGATATGGCATTAGAACACTGACAAAAATCACGCACGATGAGACCTGCGCGCAACATCTGCGCGCGCAAATCAAACATCCGCGCGCATACTGTTTTTGTGAGCGCTTTCAAAGCACTCGCGAGCTATATTGTATCTCGCATCTTTGCTCCCTCGAGCAATATTTTAGCCTGCGAGGAGAAATATATGCTTGAGCGCGCGCAGAATCCGCTCGCAAAACGTTCGCCTGCTCGCGCAAAAGACTTTCCGCTGCTCGCTCGCTAGTGGGTTTTTTTTTTTTTGGTGGCTGCATTTTGTCAGTGAGGAGGCCGTTATTGTCAATAAGGAGGCGGGCCTGAAGAATCCGTGTATCATTTGTTTTTCATAATAAAACTAAAAAATGAAAAGAGACTTGTTTTCTCAGTATTCGTTTCCAAACCAAAAACGAAAAACGGACAACGACTCGTATTTCCGATTTTGTGCAAAAATGAAAAATGGAAAAAACGGATAACGAGCGTTTCATCCCATTTCGAAATTTACAACTCTGTTTAAGTTGCGTGCCCCGCAAGTGAACTTGACATGGCTGTGACTGGAGAGAGACCTCAGCAGACTTCTACCCTGCGACCAGAGTTAAAAAAAAAATTTAAAAAATCATATAAACAAATGAAATAGCCTGTCGTGCCGTACATAATTTAAGAAGAATAATGAGTGAATAAATAAATGAACTGAAGTAATTTTATTTGCATCGAGAAAACTTAGAAAGAACTTATGTGGAATCACAATGAAATACAATTGTGATATACAATTGTGGGGTGGGGTGGGGGCATGGAATGGTTTTTAAACTCCAGAAAAAAAAACTTTTCGGTCGGCAGAAATTTGATGGGTCGGTCGAGTTACACCCATCAGACATATTATTAAGGATGGCCTGGCCAATCAGTGGCCTGCAGTCTGTTGACATCACATTTTCGGCTCGACTCAGCTCGCTTGGAACCCCTGCCTAGTAGGTACTACAAAAGTACCTGGTACCAGGTACTATCACCTAAACCCCTAAAACCGAGTAGAGTCAAGTCAAGTAGATCCGAGTAGGTGCTAGTGGAAAAGCCCTATATGAGAAAATGAGCCTACTTTCCCTCCTGATTCATTATTTCAATAATGATTTTCCACATTCCTTTATGGTATCTTTCACAAGTTTCAAGTCTCCTTTGATATATCATGATGTTCATTTTTGTAAATTATGGTCCCAAATAGACTAGAATAAAGGATAAAGCCAGAATATGCTTTAGGGGCATGGTTATCCTCTGGTCCTCGGATACGGTCAGATCCACCGATAGATAGTCTGGGGCTGTTTAGTGGCTGTTTTGGTAAGCAACCGGAACCAGGGCGAGAGGGACAGGATCCGGAATTCGATGGATGCGCCAAGCTAATACAAATGCCGTGAAACATTTTAATTTAAAGAATATAATTTTGTACGTCCATGTTTAAATGAATATAATGTTTCAAAACCGGAGACGGAAATTGATGGTGCGCCAGAATTTAAAGTTTTATTTTGGTGAACACTTTTACTTAGGTGAATTTGGTGAATTCCGGACCCGCTCTCTAGACCGGAACCAGAATCCAGACAAAATTCAGAGTGAACGGAAACCAGGCTCTTCTCCCCTGTATGAAGAGCCTGGTGATGCGAGGCTACCGGTAGATGATCCACCCCTCGCTCCTCCCTGGATCTTCAATTCATGCTCTCGTCCAATAAGAATCACATCCGGTGTCAAAATGACAAAATGGCACTGTTCAAATTGCTAAAATCGAGGCTTCCTAAATGGTATGCTGAAACCAATGGGTGATGTTACGGTTGCTTCATCCATCTTTTTATACTACAGTCTATGGTTTTAAACCAAGAAAAAAAGATACTCAAATGGGACCTGTGCAGTGTTGTAGTCCTAACCATCAGAATGAACGCTGTGAAGGAAGAAAACAATCAGTTCAGAAATTTTTGTGAAATTTTTTTTTCTTTCTTCACAGTGTTAATTCTGATGGTTAGGACTACAACACTGCACAGATCCCATTTGAGTATCTTTTTTTCTGAATTTTCTTGGGTTAAAACCCAGGGTGCACCAGTTTGGGCTATAATGTACAATAGCAGAGATGGCGAGAGGGAGTGAAATCTGTCTCTGGATTTCACTCCGGAAAAATTAATTGACCCCTAAAATGTATGCCAACTGTCAATTTAGCTATACCATTCTACATGATTGGTTGATAGTTAAAGGCTGTTCTTGTGGCCTAATGAAAAACCTTTCACTGATATGTAATCTGAGTGAGCCAGTAAATCCACCCTGTGAACTCATATAGTTCAAGTATTTGGTGGAAAGGAGAGTCTTGCATGCACAGCTGCCCTCCAGAGCCAGAACTGCCTACACTTGTGCATTAGGACACTGAGTGATGCTGATGAAATGCTGGAGTTTTTATTCTTCCTCTTCCCTGTGGGCCTCCTGAGTGACCTTTGACCACAGGCGAAGTTATCCTCAATCAGGACAGTTGGGGTCAAGCTGTGCCAGGGAATGCACCCTCCCTCACAACAGCTTTACAAGTGCAGGTGCTGCACACCTGTGACCCAGCCAAGTGCCCTTTGAGAACACAGAGCATGTGGAGATCAGTAACAGACCTGAGTTCACCTCTTCTGTCAGAACCATAATCAGCAGGACGGCACTTCAATACATGGCTTGCAATGGGCTGCCGCAGTAAAATTTAAGTGTGCATGAGCATGTTCATAGATGTAGCTTCAGTCAGGGTGGAACTACAAGCAATCCCATGCATATATGGCACACCTCTCTTCTAGTGAATGCAGATAAGTTAATGATCATCTAACATTGCCAGGAAAGAAAGCTTAAAAAACAGTGCCAAAGAAGGTATAAAACCTTGTCACTGGGGTTCATAAATCTGTGCCCTTGACCATTGATTAAATTTAGGTTTATTGAGTTCATTTATTTCTTCCTTTTTTGTACCTGAAAGTTTTGTATTTATACCCTAAGATTGCATGTATCAGGGAATACAGTTGCATGCAAAAGTTTAGGCACCCCTGGTCAAAATTCTGTTACTGAGAATAGTTAAGCAAGTAGCAGATGAACTTATCTCTGAGTGGCATACAGTTAAAGATAAAACGCTTTTTTTCCCCGACATTTTAAGCAATATTAGTGCAATACTTCTGTTTTGTACAATTCAAGAGTGAAAAAGGAAAGGAGCCTCTTGCAAAAGTTTGGGCACCTCAAGAGATTTGAGCTCTCGGGTAACTTTGACCATGGTCTCAGACCTTAATTAGCTTGTTAGGGCTATGGCTTGTTTACAATCATCGTTAGGAAAGGCCAGGTGATGCAAATTTCAAAGCTTTATAAATACCCAGACTCCTCTAACCTTGTCCCAACAATCAGAAACCCTGTGGTCCTCTAAGCAGCTGCCTAACTCTCTGAAAATGAAAACAATTGATGCCCAAAAAGCAGGAGAAGGCTATAAGAAGATAGCAAAGCATTTTTAGGTAGCAATTTCCTCAGTGCATAATATAATTAAGAAATGGCAATCAACAGAAATGGTGGAGGTCAGGTTGAGGTCTGGAAGACCAAGAAAAGTTTCTGAGAAAACGCTCATCAGATTGCTAGGAAGGTAAATCCCAATCCCCATTTGACAACAATGGACCTTCAGCAAGATTTAGAGCAACGTGGAGTCCTGCTGCACTGTTCTACTGTTCAGCGACACCTGCACAAACAAATATGACCCTTATGGATGAATCATGAGAAGGAAACCTTTCCTGCATCCTCACCAGGAAATTCAGCATCAGAAGGTCACTAAGGAATGTTTAAACAAGCCTGACACATTTTGATAACAAGTCCTGTGGACTGATGAAGTTAAGATAGAACTTTTTGGTTGCAATAAGCAAAGGTATCTTTGGAGAAAAAAAAGGATGCAAAATTTCATGAAAAGAACACCTCTCCAACTGTCAAGAAAGTGGTTGGATCGATCATGCTTTGGGCTTGTGTTGCAGCCAGAGGCAAGGGAAACATGTCACTGGTAAAAGGAAGAATGGATTCAATTAAATTCCAGCAAATTCTGGAAGCAAACACCAAACCATCCGTAAAAAAAAAAACAGCAGATGACAAGAGGATGGTTTCCACAACAGGATAATGATCCTAAACACACCTCAAAATCCACCACTGACCACCTCAAGAGATGCAAGCTTAAGGTTTTACCATGGCCCTCACATTTCCCTACCTCAACATTATTGAAAATCTGTGAATGGACCTCTAAAGAACAGTGCACGCAAGGCAGCCAAAGAATCCTACAGTACTACAAGCCTTTAGCCAGAAATAATGGGCAAAATCCCCCAAACTAGAATGTAAAAGCTCTTAGGTGGCACCAAAAAGTGTTTACAAGCTGTGATACTTGCCAAAGGGGGTGTTACTCAGTACTGACCATGCAGGGTGCCCAAACTTTTGCTTCGGGCTCTTTTCCTTTTTTGTAATTTTGAATCCGTAAATGATAGAAATTAAAAAAGTAATCTTGTTTAAAATATAAAGGAAATTTGTCATCTTTAATTTTATGGCTTTTGGAAATTAGGTCATCTTTGGCTCTCTTAGCTATTCACACGAACAGAAATTTTGATCAGGGGTACCCAAACTTTTGTATTCAACTGTACTTTGAAAATGTGTTACTTGAACAACCTTCTGTGTAATTTTACATTTATTCCTGTGAGTATTTGTGTTGTGCACAGTAAGTTGCTGTCAGCTGGTTAGTGGACAGCAGTGGCGTTATTCTTTGACATGATGCCTGACCTTTTTCTTTTCATTGCTGTGACGAAGTGACCTCATGAGGTTTGCATGCTTTTCTTCATTCTTCTCCATCACCTCCTTCATCTGTTTCACACCAAACAGTGCCCTCTTCACATCTTCATCGATGTACTTCTCCCCATCCAACGAGAGTCCTAAACGGCACAACAAATGGTTAGTCACATTAGCTCCCTCCTTAAACACTGATTTTGAATTGCTTTATTTTCCCGGCAAAGTGCCTCATTACGCATGATGATTTAACATAATGGTTTCAGTAAAATACTAGGTCACTGTAATCCACTTAAATGCTGACATAATGGTTAGCCAAGGTATACTTTCAATGGCCCAGTAGAAGGGCTAACCAAACAACTGACTCACTTCTCAGTGTGTCTTCTGGCAGTCCATCTGTGAGTGTTTCTGGAGCACACTGGGAGATGAGGGATCCCAAAATAATCACCAAAACCAGCAAGGCCCGCATATTCGCTGATTGTTGATCACAGACACAAAGGAATCAGGCTACAGTGGAAGTAAGTGAGAATGAAGATGTTGAAATCAACTCAAACTTGACCATGGGTTTACACCACTAACACTGCAGTTTTATCATGAGAAATGTGTGTTTGTTCAATTGTATCAAAACAAAATTATATCCCCCTTTTGTTTTTCCTACTGTGTCCATTCATATGATAAACATATTGCTTGAGTCATGCTTTTTTTCCACACCACATGTAAACACTTGTCAGAAACCCCTTTCAAAACATCCCTCGGTAACAACCAACTGCAGCTGTGGTTGTAAACAAAATATTTGTCTGTGACCCCTTATGGAACTGCTCAAGAGGTAACCGATTTTCTTAGATGGTCTGATCTCACATAATCTGCAAAGAGGATTTACCCTTGAGAACTGGCACGAAACTGGGATAATCAGTAAAATTTTCATGGCTCGGCTCACCACAGGGTGGCACTATACTTCAGCGCTGAACGACAACAACAGAACTCCGGTAGGCCTACTGACCTACATAGACATCTGCTAAAAGTCTTTTGATACATCATTATTCAATGCATTACCACTCAATTAATTTATAATTGCTTTATTTACGTGAGCTTACAACAAGGCTGCCCAACCCTTTTCCTGAAAATGTGGTATCCTGCATGTTTTCATTTCAGCCTTAATTCAGGCAGGACTCTGATATCAGATTTAAACGTTTATTACAGAATGACATGCAGTTGTGTTTGGCAGAGCCTCTGCTTGAGTGATGCTCTGGAACAATCTGAGCAAGCATGACATTGACAGACCCCCAGATCACAGCCCCCCTAACAGAGCCTGAGATTCAGAGCATTAAAATTAATGAACACAATATAAATAACCCCTGCTAACAATGGACTGTGCTACTTTTGAAGGAGGAGGAAGCAGAGATGAGATCCAGATCTGTGGTAGACCAGAGTATGAGCGGTTCAAAGGGCTGGAAGCATGAGAGATGAATGAGAGCTGCATTGGTTACAAAAGCTTGCTCATTGGGAGGGAGATGATGAGGTCAGGAATGATTGGACGAAGATTGACTTGTGGCTAGGATTGTCCTTTGTGCCTGCCTGAACTAATACTAAAACTCCATTTTGGGAAACGTGACACCGTTAATAAGGAGCTAACAGATCTCTAGCAATTGCATGAGGGGTGCCATGCAACTATGGGAGAAATAACCAGTGGGGCCGTGGATCTGTCAGCATCTATCTGGAATCAGCCTGCTACAGATGAGCCATATTATTACACACTGTTTATTACACAGCTCAAGTTAATTTTGCCAGAGCATAACTTTGAGAACAAAATCAGTAATGTAGCGCCTAGCCATGTGAGGTAGTCATGCAGCCATCCAGGTCGAGGCCAAATCTAAGCTGTTTTACAGCTCAGCATTCGGTGGCTCTACAATGCACTGTCTGACAATTTGCTGACTTGACGCTATGGTTCCGCTCAACATGACTAAAGCTGAGTTCAGGTTCAAGTAAAAACACTAGACATCTCAAGTAATTTTGAGTCCCTGAATCCCTGAATGTGTGCCATTGTTTAGTAAGCCTGCATGAATAAAGAGCTGGCTTCCAGTGGTATTAGAGTACAGTCCTTCATGTCATATATAGGCCAGCATACAGAGAGTAGAATAACTTTGTCTTAAATTATTATGAAAAACCATAAATGGTATTGTAGCATCAGCCAAAGTACAATTCCCTTTGGTTTTCTGGAAAAAAAAAAGTGGCTTTGGGTTTCATTATTACTGAATGTTAATGACATTTTGAAAAGGTTGACACAGCATGATGCTATTATATAAAGCTCTGCAGTTAAAGAAGTCCTGCTATAGTGAAACTAGAATATTTTTTTTCTGCAAAGAGACAGCTTCTTGAAACAAATTTAGAGGCCACGTCTGTCAAAAAGATAACGTGATGCTAATAACCATATTTTTTCATTCTAGCAACAATACAGCATCTAGCAGACCCATGATTCTGCTTAGAATTATCAGGTCTAGATCAGAAAGGACGTACTACAGGTATAAAGCATTTATCATTAAACTCGCAAATCAATATGTTCATATTTTTTGTTTTCAACAAGGAAATGATCTGTTCTAGCGACAATTTTAGTCTTTTGAAGCACAATGACTGAAAGGTAATAATACTGCTCACCAGTGATGTGTTGTTTTCTTCCCCCGATTCAGTAGCACTGCACACAGAGTCCAAATTGGTTTTACTGTTGTATTTAGAAGGGATCAATCTATTTATACTTGGCCTCTCAGATCCTGTTAAGTCTATTTGACTTATTGTTGGCATTAAGCCAACAGGTAGCCCTGAGTCAATCAAAACCGTAAGTTTGGATGAAGAGGGGCTGAGAAGAGGTAACAACTCGAATATTTTAATATAAATTAATCATTCACCTCATTTTGTGCTCCAGTAGGGTGACTACCCCAAAATGTCAATAAGACAACTGCTAATGGAGCAAATAAGGGACTCAGGACTCTGAAAATGAGCACTTCATCATCTGTGAGGATATAACCTGAAAGTGATTCCGTTTCAGGGAAACTACAGCCCTGGCTGTTGAAAATAAAAATGAGCTTTTCAATTTTACTCTTTGGAAGGTGCACATTCCAAATGATTTACACAGTATGGTTATAACCAAAGGTTTAAAGGGGTCAGATTAGGCTTTTTTGGGGTTCTCCTTTCCTTTTGTGCCTTACATAGGAGTTTTTGGTGCATGTAAAATGTAAAAAAAAAAAAAGTTCCAAAAAATCCAAAATCCTTGCCAAAAAGAGTGGCTCTCTCAAACAGAAAATGTAGCTCCTGAACCACCTGAAACACCTTGTTTGTTGTCCAGTTTTTCCTTTCATAAGATGTCAATGTCAAGGCGCAACACGTTTACATAAAAACTGATTAGCAGCTTGTTTGACGCTCCTTTCAACGAAGCCAGGAAAAGCAGAGGCCAGGAGGGGTTTGGTCACTGCATAGCGCCATGTGTAGAACACGCTGTTTTCTTCAGTGTGATGGAAAATTCCCAAAATGAACTTCTAAAGGAGGACAAAGTGAAGAATCAGTGCTTGAAGTTAAATTTTACCACTACACCTCAACAGCGCAACCCAAGCCTTTTATTGTGTTCCCTTCATTTTAGAGAGCACTGCCTTCTCAACTGTGGTTGGTCAATCACAACAGGGTGGGCTTCAAAGGGAGGGGCCTTGAAGGGACAGGAGCCAAAACATCCCGTTTCAGGCTGAGTGAGCCTGACTGCTGCAGACTCAGGCCTCTATCTTACTCCCAGCACAGAGGGGCGCAAAACGTAACACAAGTGTTCTTGTTACTTTATAACCGATGAAAATGCCAAATTCCCGTCCAGGGTCCTCGCTGCATTAATAGCCAATTCATTTGCGTCAAATTGAGCGCCCATGGGCGTGTTGGTCTTAAAATGAGGTGTGGTCAAGTGCAATGCTGGCCTGTTGCTATCTTGAAGTAGCAGAAAGCTCTTGCACAATTGACCAATAATAACCTGGTCTTAAGTCAAGGGCCAGTTTTTAACTGCAATTTTAAGGGCGCATTATTATGACAGTATGATGCAATTTTGTTGGCGAGTGCATAACGCGAGTACCCTCTGCTTGTTACATACTACACAATGACGAACTCCAGCGCCCACACAGGCAATCAACTAAAAATAAAAAAATTACGATGTGAAAGATTATTTTCAAGATATTGAAAAAAACACGTGTCAGAATGGTGAGTGCGATTGCTCCACGTACTCAAATCAGAGCATGCTGTCATGCAGGCTAGTTTAATCATTAAGGAACATATTCAATCTGGTAATTTGCATTTCAACATGTGAGGTTATGCACTTAGGTATTCACAAATTATGCTGGATAAAGCCACAACTCTATAATACTGGTGAACTCTGTAATTCATTCTTTCTTCCAGAGGATCCCCCTGGAAGGGTGGCTGTTCGGCGACAACAGTTGGCCAAAATATCAAATGCATGGCATTTAATGTCTGAATGGTGCATGGATTTCGGTCCATCACATGACACACAAACTGTAACTGAACCAGTGGCGGCTGGTGAACTGGCAACAGGGGAAGCTCAAATCATCCCTTAAAATGATGATTGGTCATGACCTGTTTTCAATCATTAATTTAAATTACCATTACAGAAACTCTGAAAACTCTCAACATTATCAGGTGTCTGTTTTCATTAATAACGCATACCTGTTAACTCTCATGCATTCGGCATGAGTTTTAGTGGCATATTTACATTCCCCTGCTGTAGTCAGCAATTATTCAATCAACGCGTATGTAAGAGATTCTTGCGCAGAATTGAAGTCCTTGCGCATGGAGGTTTATCAGTTTCACACGCGTCACGGTGGATTTCACCACTAGTAAGTGGAAACGGATTATGACTCCGGACTTCTCATGCTTTTGTTTACACAGGGTTTGGAAGCAATGCATGTGTTTCATGATCGTTTAAATTGTTTAAATGAAATAAGATCATTGGAAGCAATGGAACTGCACAAAGACAATAAGAGTAACGACTTAAATGTCTTGGAAAAAAACAAGTTTTATTCAATAAAACAGGCTAAATACACACCTTTTATAAAAACAACATAATAAAAAAATGCCATTTTTTTCATACAATAGTGACGCATACTGAAAATATTGCTTTTTATATTCACAATCCAATGCAACATCAACAGCTGAAATTCTCACCATAGAAAGTCCTGGCATATCAATTTAATTAGAGGAGGTTTTATTACATCATAAATACATACATTATTACATCATAAATGCATAACTACAGGCATGCTCCAAATTAATCCTCTAATTTATTAGGGCAATTCCAGCTGAAGTGTAACATGACCACTGAAAATTCAAATATGAAATAGCAATACAATTTATGTAGGGCTGTAGTGCTGGTATATACAATTGTATGGTTCAGAAGAAATTGAAGGTCTGAGGCAAACCCAATTTTTTGGTACGCATATTATATAAAAGTTTGACATCATGCATCATTGATCAAGAAGATTGGAACAAACTGAAGTGAAAAAAAACCATGTTACTTTTGAGTAACATCAGTAACCCTTGAAAAATCCAGTCTGCCAGCATAACCATTGAGGGGTTCGTTCCAAGTTTTCTCTTGTGAAGTTGATCATGGTCAGAGGTAGCCTCAATGTAAAAGTTTTGAAGTTCTGTCCATTGAATAAGTAGTGAAACAATTTCATACAATAGTCTAATGCAGTAAATGTAACGTGAGTAACCATGGAATTGCTCATTACATCAAATTTTTTTGCATGAATCACAGTAGAACTTTTCTCGCTCCACAAATATTTTAGTGCTCTGTTACTTTTTGAGCAACCTGTATATCTTCAGTGGGTGTGGATTAGTTCTGTCATTTGGTAATTACTCCAGTTTTAACTTTTAATAATCATATTATAGGAATATATTAATTTGAAGAGTGGTTGATGCACTCTTAGAGGATGTGGGGGAAAACGCTGCGGACACTACACACCGTGCGGACACTTCAAACAATATTTGAGTTCATTTGTGCACCACAAAAAAACCTAAATCTTGAATTGATTTTACTGAATACAAACCTTATCTTAAGAGCATTATTCAACTTAGGTGGGATAATCCCACTTGGCCAAGTCATTACAGAAATATATGCTCGACAGAATACCATTGCGGACACTACATAATTTTGGCGGCACCATTCAATACCAAAATCAAGGCAATATTCCTGACAGGGAAGTGTTCCGTTATCAGAAGTGTTACATTTCTTCGTAGGAATGGTCATAAGGTTCTCAGATGAAACTTTAAGATGTTTTAAAGTGATTCTAAACCCATCAAGCAAGTGAATATTTAAAAAAAAAAAACTAAGGCAAACTAGAGGTGCTCGTAGAGTGCAAACCTCCGCCAAGGCAGCACAATCCAAATGTGCATGAGTGGGAGCAAAGTTGAGTTATCGCGTGTGATAGGATTTCAAGATGGCTGCCGTGGCGGCCATATTGTTTCACTGATCGCATCAATAGGGTCCATCCTTGATGTAATAGCAATCGACCCACTAAATTTCATACAAATCCGTGCATTACTTTTTGAGTTATCGCGTGTGATAGGATTTTAACATGGCTGCCGTGGCGGCCATATTGTTTCAGTGAGTGCGGTGAAAATCAATAGGGTCCATCCTTGATGTAATAGCAATCCACCCACAAAATTTCAGACAAATCCGGGCATTACTTTGAGTTATGTTGTTCACAAACAGACAGACAAACAAACAAAAAAACGGGCGAAAACATAACCTCCGCCCCAACTTCATTGCTTCGTTGGCAGAGGTAAAAATGATTAATCAATAACAAAGGACATCAGAGATTCTAATTGTGATAATTATGGCATCCCAGGTGGGTTCTCCACAAAATAACCTGCAAATAAACCAGATAAAAATACAGAATAAATATATTCATAGAACAAGTCAACAATTTTTTTGCTTCATTTAGAAAATCATACTTCAAAATCAGCTAATGTTAAAATGCCCCTCCATAACAATGTGAAATAGTACAAACTGGCTTTATAGTAGTCGCTGCCTCGGCATCTAAACAGCTGGAAAATTCATCAGTTTCAGTGCAACTGATCATTGTATGTGTATGTTACTTAAAAGTATGATATTAAACAGTGTTGTATACATAATATTTAATAGCACATACTATAACGCAGACCAGGGGATATTTACAACCTGATCTCGATTCATATCAAAGGCCGAGGTTAACATCGCAGAAAAGGTAAAAAAAAAAAAAAAGGTTCAGATGGAGGTTGCACTCAGTGAAGTGTTCAAGAGTTTACAACAAGTTATTTTTATTCAGAATCATCTATACCTTTTAGAATGGATAAATGATAGCATGAATGACATAATTAACATATGAATATCTTCAACAAATTACATTCTGTATTGTTCTAGCTCTATTAATAAGGGGAAACAATTGACCAAATGTATATTAAATGTTCAGGTCTTGTAGACTGGGATTCAGATCTATTAGGCACATCAATTCTTGAACAGAAAGCAAAAACCTATTACTGCAGCATAATAGTTAGGGAACTACATTGAGAAAGTTCGATTCCCAGGAATTCCCCCTGAATTATAATTAGCACCCATCTGTATAAATTGATAGCTCGTAAAAAGATAGTGAGCTATGGAAGGCTCTCCAAAAAGACCACTTACACTGAAAACTTAGCCCAGACAGAGCACTTGAAAACTGTGTTTCTGTACCCAGCGCAGAATCCTAGGTTCATTACTTCTCAAGCACCACTCCTCTAGCCTAAAGTGGTGTCTACAGCATGCATTAAGCTACACAAACAAGCAGCCAGCGTCTCCTGTTCTATTTTCGACTGTGCCAGTTCGGCTGTAGAGTTAAAAGGTTCCTATTCACCCATCAAACTGCTAGCTGAAATCAGCTGTCTGCTCCAGCGCCAAAGTGAATTCAACTCCAGCCCTGCGAGGTGGTCCTCTCTAAATCTGGAAAGGACACAAAGATTATAGCCATGATTTGGCTTCTATGTAAATGTCTTTGCAAGTTTGCAATGTAACGGCTCTGATCACGAAAAAAAGCTTGGAACATGAAAGCCACAATCCTACAGTTCCTTTGGCTGCTGCTTGAGGTTGCATAACATGTTACATCCTAAACTGATTATATTGCATTTTCCCTTCAGAGTGCAGCACTTTAACTGAATGTGCATAAGTTATGAAATCTCCTCTAAATTCCAGATTAATGACCATTGAAGAATTGCAAAACAGCCCAAGAGAGGAAAATATTTCTGCAAAACCTTTCAGTATGCTCATATTGTGCCTCTTAACCAATGCAGAGAGAGAGAGAGAGAGAGAGAGAGAAGGAAAAAATAAAAAGAATCAACACTGATGCTAATAAATGAAAATTAGGAATTTAAGATAGAGATTTATTTGAAACAACTTCTAAATGTAGATGAAACATGATCTGTGAAGAAAATATCTGACTGAGGCCTTGCGAAAATATGTGAAGTATGTATCAAGTATGTTTGTTTATTTATTTATATTTATTTATGCTACAAGATGTGTGATACTAAAAAAGATAAACACATACTATTCAAGAAAAGAGGGTCAGGAAAGAATACAAGACCATGACTACCTGTCAAAGCAGATTAAACAAAAACAAGGGCAACGCAAAGCGTAGCATCCCCTCGCCGGGTACAAATGTTGTACATGTACATGCGTATATACGTCAGAACAAGTTACTTTCATTAGACTATACTATATCACTAGGCAAGGAAGTTATTAATACCTGGGGATTGGATGTACAGAAAGTTTACAACTTTAAGGAATGGCCCATGAGAAGATCTGAAAATAAACTATGTTAATTGGTATGAAGATTGAATAAAAGAATGTGAATAAAATCGGGGATTTAAAGAAGAAGATTAAAGCATATATGAGAAGGGGACAAAATTAGAGTGAAAAGTTAAAACATAATATGAACTTATCCTTGAACTTGCAAAGGTTAGTACTGTATAATATTTGAAACAGTCTAATGGCATTAAAGAAATCTTGGATGTGATTAAGAAGCAGCATTCATGACAACAAAATGATAAGGTCTAATGGGACAGTCATCACGTTATACTGTTAAATCTTTTGGCAACCATTTTTGCATATTTAATGAGCTATGACCTTTGACCTTTGACCTACATACTCTGAAATCGAACTTAGGCTGTATTTTCATACCACGTACCGTCATATTAAATTTCATCAAAATCGGTCAAACATTACTCAAGTTATCGAAAGGAAAACAATTTCGCATATTGAATGAGCTATGACCTTTGACCTACGTACTCCAAAATCGAACTTAGCCTGTATTTTGATATAAAGTACCTTCACATCAAATTGCATGAAAATCCATCAAACATTACCCAAGTAATCGAACGGAAACAATTTTCGCATATTTAATGAGCTATGACCTTTGACCTACATACTCCGAAATCGAACTTAGCCTGTATTTTGATATGAAGTACCTTCACATGAAATTTCATAAAAATCTGTCAAACATGACTCAAGTTATCTAACGGAAACCTTTTTCGCATATTTAATGAGCTATGACCTTTGACCTACATACTGTGAAATCGAACTTAGGCTGTATTTCCATACCATGTACCTTCATATCAAATGTCATTAAAATCCGTTGAACATTACTCAAGTTATTGAACGGAAACCATTTTCACATATTTAATGAGCTGTGATCTTTGACCTTTCACCTACATACTCCGAAATCAAACTTAGCCTGTATTTTCATATAAAGTACCTTCACATCAAATTTCATTAAAATCCGTCACACATTACTGAAGTTATCGAACGGAAACCATTTTCACATATTTAATGAGCTATGACCTTTGACCTTTGATCTACATACTCCGAAATCGAACTTGGCCTGTATTTTGATACCAACTACCTTCCTATCAAATTTAATTAAAATCCGTCAAACATTACTAAAGTTATTGAACGGAAACCAGATTTGTTATGGACGGACGGAAGGACGGATGGACGGCGGCGTTACTATATCCCTCTCCGACTAATTCGTCGGCGAGGGGATAGTAAAAAGATGCAATAAACAGAACAATATAAAGTCTACCACTACTACAGAAGCACTCAGTGGTTTACAATTATTAGCGCAATAATTCCAATGGATCATGGGACAAAGAATAATTTCCGGCAATACATTTACATTATGTATAGTCAGGGATCCAACGACCAGAATTTGTTGCTAGTACAAGTAAGTGTAGCATAAACTGAGGGGGTGAGTGATATCTACGTGCAAGTGAGTGTATAGATATAGGTATGGGCATACACATGGAAGCACAAAGCTAACAATTTTATAATCAAAATACATTCTCAGAAATGCCTTTTCTTTTTCAAGAAGCCAACACACAGTTTATGTCATAATGAAAAAGAAAATGTGATCATCAACCTTTTCATTTTCAAGTCTATTTATGCATTTTTATGGCTAATTGACAATTGAATTGCATTCCCCATTTGCCTATTATTCTTCAAAAAGTGCCTCATCATATTTCTAACAAAAATAAGATGAAAACACAAATCCTTAAATGAAAATGGACTCTCGGAACTTCTTTTTCTTTTTCAAGAAGAAAACGTATTATTTGTATCATCATGAAAATGATAACGTAAATGTCCTCTTTGCATTTTCATTTTCGTGTCCATCTACACACTTTTCATAACTATTTGAAAATTAAATAGCATTCCCCATTTGTATTTTATTTTTCAAAGCATGCTTGGCCATATTGCTAATAAAAATAAAACCAAAAACCTTAATTTTCAAGTGAAAATGCATTCATAGAATTAGAATTGCTTTTTCTTTTACGAGAAGTGAACACATTATTTGCATCTCAATGAAAATGATAATGTAAATGTCTACTCTGCATTTTCATTTTCAAGTCCATGAACGCACTTTTAATAACAAATTGAAAATTAAATCATATTCCCCATTTGCGTTTTAATTTTCAAAAAGTGCTCCATCATGTAGCTAACAAAAATAAAAAGAAAATGCAAAACTTCTTCTTTTTCATGCAAACGCATTTTCAGTTTTATGATTAAAACAATAATGCAGTGTCTCATTACGATCTCAATTACATGCTGCCACGTGCTTTTACTAACAATATTAAGACATATAAGCATTCTGTAAAAAGGTAGGACTTTCTGCCACGGCATGGTATAGAGTACTAAAGTCATGACGTCACAGCTACTAAGCTTCTGGTGTCGAGAGTAAAATCCCTATGGGAATTTTTAATGGGGTTTGGACACTTTCTGGCATTGCTTGAACTCGGATTAATTTTATAAGCCGTCTCACTCCGAGATTTGCCTATGGGGTATAGAGATAAAAATGATCACATCAAATTTGTTGTTTATTGACAAAAATTAAATGCCTATGCACTTGTAGTCCAGTTTGTAGTCCACTTCTGCGAACTAGATATCCATTGCATAAGCGGGCAAGTACCCCGTGATTTGTTCCCAGCCAATGGGGTACCTCAGTTTCAGCAAACATTCACAACGTACCACGACGGTAGGTAATCAGTGCCTTAAATAGCCGTTGTCTATGTCCGTGCATCCCGTTACCACATAGCAGGCCACCATTAGCTAGCTACATGCCTAGAAATGAATGGATCACAATGAGTTGTTTCGCAATTTATCTGGCTAGCATTTAGCTAAGCTAGCGAACTACCTAGTGAGCTTATTACATCTTGTGCACATAGCTAAATCAAAAGAAACAATAAATAGTTTAATGTCACTTACTGTTATTTAGCAAGCTAGTTAGCATTAAAATTCACGACTATAAATGGCTAAGCTAGCAAAATAGCTAGTTCACTAGCCTAGCTAGCGAGCTAGTTAAGTCAATAAAAATGGTGAATAACCATTATTTGGCTACTTAGCTAGCATCGAGCCGGGAACATTTCGCGTGCTGGCATTTACATATTGCCACCTAATATGACGTTAGTCAGCTACCGAAGTCGGTAAACTAGCTCGCTGGCTAAGTTAGCCAGCTAACAGTCAGTTTGCTTGTTCGGCTTGCCTCACATGGTGAATATTAATCGCTAAAAATAATGAATTGTGATTATTTCAGCACTTAACTAGCGTTAGATGAGCAAGCAGACCTGAATTAGCTACGTAGCTCAGTCAGTTATGCATTGACAAAGCTGATTAGCTCATTCGCTAGCTAGCTAGCGAGTTTTTAAGCAAACAAATGATGGCTAAAGATGCTTGGCTAATAAAGTAAATTGGCGCTAGTTGTAAAACTTAATAATAATAAATTAATAAATAAAATAATAAAACATAATATCCAGCGAGTAAACATAACTAAGTAGAGCGTAGAGTGGCTGATGAATTCATAGTCTCACCAAGCTAAGCAAGCAAATAGCTATGGCAAGGTGCAGGTAATTTGTAACGCATTTTAAAATCGTTCTGCCCGGGAATCAGGAGGATCATGGGACATGTAGTTTTTAGACTAGAAGACTACAAGTCCACAAGTTTTTAGACTAGGATTAGCTTGGTGGCGAAAAATTAAAATGATTTAAATTATACCTGACTCTGGTCAAGAAAAACGCTGGTTACTTGCGTCACCGTGGTTCTATGACTGAGTGGGAGACGACCAGGGCGGTGCTGAAAGCACTAGTGGAAACATCCTCACATCTGTGCTTCATCGAGAATCGTATTGAAAAGTTGACATCTCATGACCTCTGACTGACCAGCCTATATATAGGCACCACTGACGTCATATCGGTCTCATGATCATTCTCGCGCATTCCGAGTGACCAAAGACCCTAGCGCTCTTCCATTCAGTCACAGAACCACGGTTACGCAAGTAACCAGCGTTCTATTGCCTTCACTCCAGACCGCCAGGGCAGTGCTGAAAGCACTAGTGGAAGACGTGTACCAACCTAGTCATGAGGAACATTGGTGCCGTCTGGGAACACCACAGTGGCCATTGCCGGCAGAGGCGCAACATTCAGCCTGTAGTATCGAGCAAAGGAGCATGCTGAAGGCCAAGTCCCAGCCGTGCAAATCTCAGAGAGCAGAACACCTCGGAGAGCCGCCAAGGACGTTGCCACTGCTCGTGTTGAGTGATAATGAACAGCAGAGGGCACTGTACGCCCTGTGGATTGGTAAGCCTGGGTAATCACCTCCACTACCCAATGAGAGAGTCATTGTTTAGACAAGGGGCTACCTTTTTTGTGCCATTAAAACAGAGAAATAGCTGGTCTGTTCCATGCAGTTGTGCCGTCCTGTCAACATAGAGACAGAGTGCTCTGACCGGGTACAACTCTGAATGAATACTGGCTTAGTCTGGTGGTACAGCCGCCAGTGTAATTGGCTGGTTAACATACTGAGGGGCTAAGACTTTGGGGAGGAGGGCTGGATTAGACCATAATGAAACACTCTCAAACATAGGACCCCAACGAAGGTAAGTGGCACGCACTGACAAGGCATGTAACTCACTCACACGCTGAGCTGTTGCAATGGTGACAAGGAATGCCGTTTAAAGAGACAACCAGTTCAAGTCAGCATCCGACAGGGGTTCATAAGGAGGCAAGCGGAGGGAGTCAAGCACAATGTTCAGATCCCATGGCAGAGTCTGCACACATTGAGGGGGATTAAGACAATATGCCCCTTTTAAGAAGGCCACCACCAGCCGGTGTGACCTCAGCATCCGCTGCCCTGTGGGCTGCTAATACTGCTACATACACTTTAAGTGTTGAGGCACACCTGCCAAGCTCAAGCAAATGTTGTAAGAAATCCAAAATCTTTGGGACCGAACAATGTAAGGGGTCAATACCACGCTCTGGGCACCACGCACTAAAGACCTTCCATTTACCCACATACAGCCGGCGGGTGGACTCTGCACATGCATTCATAACAGTGTTCCTGACCCCGTTTGAACATTCCAGGAGCAGCCCAGGGGACCCAAGGGCCACGCCCAGAGCTTCAGTCAGTCGGGGTGGGGATGTTGAATCCTGCCCTGCAACTGCGTCAGCAAGTTAGGCCTGTTGAGTAGCTGGCAAGGCGGTCCCACTACTAGTGAGAGCAGGAGCTGAAACCATAGTCTTGCGGGCCAATGAGGGGCGATCAGTAGCACTCAGAGGCCGTGCTCGTGGACGCGACACAACATCCTCCACAACAAGGGCAGAGGAGGAAAGGCATAGAGGATCAGATCAGACCAATTGTGGGCCAGCGCATCCTGACCCATTGCCCCTGGTTCATCTCCCAGAGAGAACCACCTGGTGCAATGAGTTGTCTGAGTGCCAGCAAATATGTCGACGTCTGCTTTCCCATATGTCCTCCATATCTGCTCCACTGTGTTAGGGTGTAGTCTCCATTCCCCTTGAGACACTTTTCCACGTGACAGAGCATCTGCCATACCATTGAGGCGACCAGGAAGGTGTGCTGCCTATATGGAGAGGAGATTGTCTTGAGCCCACACCAACAGGTTGTGAGCCACTTGGAGTGCAGCTGACGACCTCGTGCCGCCCTGATGGTTGATATAGTAAACCGTCGCGATGTTGTCGGTACGCATCAACACGTTTGCCTCTCAGCCCCTCCTGAAAATGATGCAAGGACAGAAGCACTGCTGTCAATTCCGGCGTGTTGATGTGTGCTGCACGAAGTGGAGTTGGCCCAGTGCGCCAGCCATACCCCTCCTGGAGGGGGGCCGAGTAGGACTCCCCGGGTGAGAAACTGTGATTGTGCCCATAGTCTCAGAGTGCGCACACAGCGGTGTGTGGTTCTCACCCGCACATGTCTGTCTCGCACTGAGCAGAGCCGCAGCTGGATCAGCTATTTCTGAAATGGCCTTAGCCACAGAAGGCCTAACGGTTTCACCGCTGTCACCGCTGTGAGTTTGCCCAACAGCCGGAGGAGGGAAACATATTGCGGGTGTTTCCAGCACGAAGGCGTCTCACCCCTGACATGATTGCTCGTATTCTGTCTGGGGTGGGACATGCCATCATTGTGTTTGAATCCAGAGTCACGCCTATGAAATGTGTTGACTGTACTGGATCCAGCTTGCATTTCCTCTGGTTCACGTTGAACCCCAGAGCTGTGATGTGTCAAAGTAGCCAGTGGGTGTGTTCTCTGGCCTGTTCGGGAGATGCCGCACAAACAAGGCAGTCATCTAGGTACGGAGGGATCCTTATTCCGTCCCTATGAAGCGGCTCCAGTGCAACCTGGACACATTTTGAGAGTACCCTTGGCGCTAGAGGGAGCCCAAAGGGCAGAACTTTGAACTGAAAAATCTTTCTCATGAATAAAAAGTGAAGAAATAGCCTGTGCTCGGCAGCGATGGGAACATGAAAATAGGCGTGCTCCAAGTCTACTGTTACGAACCAGTCTTGGTGTCGAACTGCCAGTAGGACTTCTTTTGTGCGTAACACTCAGAAAGGAAGAACTTTTAGAAACTGATTTAATCTTCTTAAATCCAAAATCAGCCTGAACCCACCGCCTTTCTTGGGAACAAGAAAGTAAACTGAAAAGAACCCCCTTGGATGAACCACAGGGTCGACCGTCTCTATGGCCCCTTTGTGCAGAAATGTTTGAATCTGTTGAGTCAAGGCCTGTGCTTGTTCGGGGTTCCTGATAACTGTGTGTTTCAGCCCCGAGTGCATTGGGGGCCAGTGACGAAACTGCAGGCGATACCCCTCTGAAAGGGTTTTGAGTAGCCATTGGTTGGATGTTATGAGACGCCAATGGGCTAAATGCCTGCTGGTGAAAACCCCTGCCGCCGACCCTGGCCCGTCAACGCTCCCATCTACGTTTGTCTGTGGACATGGGGGGGCGCCAATGGCGGGTTTGGCCTGCCTGTCGGATGGAAGGGAAGCTCACGCATGGAGCAGTACCTCCGTATCTAGCTGAGGCCTGGGGTTGTGGTTGGGAGGGTCGCTGTTGAGAGCGGTGGAGGGGCCTTTTCTGAAACTTGAAGCAGACAGAGTAGAAGGTGGCTTAAAGGTAGGCACCACCCCAACATGGCGGGAACGTGATTCTGTCACGGACACACGTCAGTCGAATGCCTCTTGTGCCGCAGGCCTGAAAACCTGCGCAGGCCTGAAATTTGTTGTTACTCAGAAATATGACCTAAAATCTCGCACTCGATAGAGGCTTGAAAACAACAGAAAGTGCTTCAAAAGTGAACTGAAAAAAAAGTCTATGGGTAAAATGAATGGGAAATTTTACTTACGACACCAGTGTGACGTCATCACTTAAGTACTCTATGGAGTGGATATAAATACAGAGTGGTCTCACTGGATTTCAACATTATAACATCATTTTCTTTTGATTGTGAACGTAAGTAGTTTTGTTGATGGGGGACAGGGTCGAAAGTAAGCTCACAATCTTGACTACAGGGTCTGCAATGTGCAATGGAGGGCTATGTTAGTGACATAAAAATGTTGACCACTATTTGGTGGAAACATTCTGATCTACATGGTAAAATACAAACTCGAAACTCCAGTCAGTGAATACAAAAGATGGCAAGACTGTAAGACAGAACTGCTCCTGCTGCATAATTTCAATATCGCCCCATCTACTACATAGCCTGTTATATCGTTTTGGCTATGGATAACGTTGCAGACATTTGCTGAATTTAACCCCACTGGTTACATACACTATAATTTTCGTTCGCAGCCCATATTTGTATTACAAAATGAAAGTGAATGCATGCAGCCACTTCATTCATCTCGTACTTCAACCTTTTAAACTCCCTGAAACTTTATAAATCACCACCAAATCGTGTACTTTCCATGTCGTTGTTGCTCTGCAAATTCTGACAAGAGGGTGCAAATACTGCGTGTAAAATGGTAGGAATGAACGTCGTGCAGGTGATTGTCAATGGAAATCTATATGAGATACGGTGGAGTTTATACCCCCAGCCGAAAATGCGTGACGTCACGCGCAATGGATAATGGGTATTTTAAGCTAACTCAGATGTGGTCCGTTATGTACTGTTGTCGATTTCATGACTGTGACCGGCATCAACATATGGAATTTTGTTTAAATTGACATTTTTCAAGTTAGTCAAGCCAGGCATTGTACTTAGATGCATGCATTTACGTTGTATAACAATTTTGTACATGCTTAAAGATATGAGGCTGTAAGTCTTGATATTTGAAGTTAAAATGACATATTTCTTATTGAAAGAAATGTGGCTTTCTCTCTCACAAAGCAATTATATCCATAATATTGATCAATAAAAGTTTTAGTGGTAATTAATTGATATTTATTGGGAATGACAACAGTGTCCTGTCTGGAACATTTTGCCCTGTCCTGTCCGCACCGCACATTGACACCCCTGTTGAATTCATCTGTTCAGATATTTTTTTGAAAATTCCTGAATGATACTCCTTTGATATAAGGGTACATCACTGGAGGGCTGAATTTGAAGAATATCACCTAAATCGAGAGAACTTTTGATTTAACCATTTTACAACAAAACTCATGTTGCAATCTGTCCTGTCCGTCACAGTTCGTCTTTTATGTAATTAAGTGCATTAATTACTGTCAATGACATTTATTTTTATATCACTTGAAGTACTCCCAGAGTGCTTCAAATTCAGCCATTAAAACAATTCAGAGGACCAACACATTAGTAACTGCAATGGAATTACTTCTCTAAATGTCCTGTCCGTATCAAAATGAATACCATGGAATGCCCCTGGGATAGGCTCCAGCTCCCCTGCTGACCCTAGCGAGGAATAGGCGGGTATAGAGAATGGATGGATGGATGGATAATGTAGTGTTAGCATCAGCACAATCAGCTTTTTTTACCGCTGATTTTTGTTGCTAACGTTAATTCAAGCCAGCAAAAAGCGGTTGATACCCTGAATGATGGTTTGAACGATCCTGAGATTTACAATGATGACAGGGTTTGTCAGAGGGGACAAGACAGAAGATGACAGATTGCTGAAGTTCTCCATGGTTTGCAAGGCAATTGAACCATATTAAAGGGTTAAAAAGACTTGACAACAGCGTATATGTGACTATTTTTGTCTGCTTTATTTTTCATGTGCAAATAAGCATGTTCATTTCACATTGCTTATTTTCATTAATTAGACTTTAATGCATCCCGATCTGTTTAAGTTGTTTGAGGAGAACAAGTCGTTGGATCTCTTGAGTAGTGAGATCTTTTGTTTCATCAGTTTCTGGTAGCTGGGAAGATTTTTTTCTGGGTAGAGGAGGCGGTATTTTCTGTTTCTTCGCAGGAGGGGTGGTTGCTATGATATCTTCACCAGCCAATTGTCCATCCTCCTCAGGGGTGCCTAATGCGGCAGCGGCAGCAGGCCTTTTGGGGAGCAATACCAACACTCATGCCACCTGTGAAAATAAAATAGATGAGCTGAGATGAAATGGCTCAATCCAGCAGAACCTCTGAAAGAAGAGAACATTAGGGACTTTAAATTTTTGCTATGTGGTCTTTTTATGAAGTTTTTTTCTGGATCACACGGCGCCCTATAGAGATGTCATGAAGAGTTGTCTCATATGATGCATTTATACTGTATAATCTGTCAAGAAATACATCAAATGTCCAGGTGGAAGCACTCAGTATCGTTGGACATATTAAACGGCATATGCCACCACCTGAAAATTTCAAACGACTCCTGATCAGTTGTGCAATATTCACATGACGTAGGTGGACATGTGCAGTATAAAATTTGTTTACCATAACGAACTCAAGGGAATCAAATGCGTACATGAACCTACTAACAGTGCATGAACTCAAGTGACTGAACTGTCCAGACTGGTGTCTAGTAGTTCAATACAGTTACCTGGTACTCGACTGAAGGATGGGTTGGTTTCTGAGTCCAATAAATCCAAGAAGTCCTGCTCCCAGTCTGTCAACTTGACTGGTTTGTTCACAGTTTTCCTCATATTGGATTTCGCCTTCACGGTGTTTCTCATGTTGTTTATCTTCTTTGAAAGTTGTTCTTTGGTCAGTTTGATTCCACTTCATTTCTGATTCTCAAAAATAAACTTGTCAATTGCAGCCAATTTTTTCTGTTTAATGCATGGAATCTGTGATTTACTTAGAAGGATGGGCACATCCTTCAGCAGATTGACAAATGTTTTCTGCTTATTGCAGCTTGTGCTCTCCTGGTCTGACATTTTTCATGAGTGAAAAAAACTGTCTGTGCCAGGGCCATTTACAGTGAGTCCCATACCAGACAAAACCAACAAGCTGGTTAATTAAACATTCCATTGACCAATCTGCCCCAAGTGACAGAGGAAATCACTCCAGTAATGATTTTACACCATTCACAACATTGCAACCTTTGGCGAATCCAGTGAAACAAGAGGCTAACCATTGGTAAACAAGCAAATGCTTGTATAGTACTAGCAATTGCCTTGAAGTAAAAGTAAAACATTCTGCATATGAAATCACGCTTATGCTTTTACTTTTAGCTTAAAGCAATACCTTTCACATTTTGCTTTTGCTACTAGTAATTGCTTCATTTTTATGCATATGACCCACTATCTCACCATGTTCTGTCGCTTCAGATGATCCCAAACAGCCTTGATGATGTTCAGATCAGGGCTCTGTCAAGGCTATATCGATTGGTATCAACTTTCTTTAATGAAATGCAAATATTTGTAAGTTATTTTTTTAAAAGTGCATTTGCTATTTCAAATGTGCTTTTTATCAAAAGTAACACTTATGTGAAAAAAGAACAAGTTGTGAAGACCAGATTTAAATTTTAAAAATATAAGGTTCCTAAAATGTTTGCTCTTATTATGTCGTAATTATTTACTTAATGATCCACTGATCCACCACAGCATTAAAACCACTTGGCTAACATCACGCCAGTCCCGCTTATGGTCACTGATGTCCACTTGAGCTCCTGGACCTAGAGTTTCCCAGATGAAAATTTCCAAGAGAGTCACACTACCTCCATGAGTTTGTCTTCTTGGGGCTGTGCATCCTGGTGCCATCTCTATCAGGTAAATGGTGCACTCATACTCTGCTGATGCACATGATGTAAAGGACAACAGGACTCAGTGGACCAGGAAACCATCTTCGATTGCTATAAGGTCCAGTTCCGACGCTCACATGCCTGTTGCAGGGTGCTTTTGGGGGTGGACTGGGATTAATATGGGCACTCTGAGTCGTCTGCACCTACACCGCAATATTCGCAGCAGGGTGTGTTGCACTGTGTATTAAGACACATTCCTCTCATTGGTATTAGTAAAATTCTCTGCAACTCGTGCCACAGTAACCCTTCTGTCAGTTTGGACCAGACAGAATAGCCTTTGTTACGCTTGTGAATTGATGAGCCTTTGGCGCACAGAACCCTGTTGCAAGTTCATGGTTTGTTCTCATGTCGGACCAGTGTCAGTAGGAACTCACCATTGCTGACTGGGATGGCTGAAGAGTTGCTGATTCAAGCTTTTGGTGGGGCTTGGGATTCTGTCTTGATCTGGAGAGATGAAGTTGGGAAGAACTCTGCCCTTGAGGAAGACCCTTAACCCCAAAATTGCGTCAGGGGTTTTATCCATGTTTGCCTCTATCCCTCCTGACTCACTACTGTTCTACCTGGCATTTCTCCCGGGGCATCCTTGAAAAAGAGAAATTTGTTCTCCATGGACCTTTACCTGGTTAAATAAAGTTTAAAAAAAAGATAATCATTATTTGCTTCATCTGTGCATGGTTTTAATGTTTTGGCTCATTGATACACAGTACTGTGCAAAAGTTTTAGGCACATTTAAAGCAATTTTGTAGGGCAAATATGCTTGCAAAGATGATTAAATAAAAAGGTTCTAATAACTGAGAAGAGCTGTGAACTGTTATAAACTATATCAAACCAATATTTTGTGTAACTGCCTTTTGCCAAAAAATCTGGGACAAAAAATCCTGTTGCGCTATATATAGATGATCGGCTTTTTGCTTGTTCCAAGCAGAGTGGAAAACTTGCCAAAGCTGTTCTTCTGCAGACTGACTGTCTCACTTGGGTCTGTCTCTCCATGAAATTGCAGACAGCCATGATGATGTTGACAGGGCTCTATCAAGGCTATCTATATTATCGACTGTTTTTTTTTTCACGAAGTACAAGCATTTATTTATAAAACTTGTCTTTAAATTAGCATTTGGAATTTCAAATTTACTTTTTATATTCAGCAACTCTTATATGGAAAATGAAAAGTTAACATCTAAAACAGATTAAAATTTTGAAAAGTGCAGGGTGCCTTAGACTTTTGCACAGTACTGTATGTATTGATTATCTTGTAACAATGGCATATGTAAAGGTCTGCGAACAGATCTTAGACGGTAAAAAAAAAAGAGTCATCTCTCATAGTCAACAAGTCAGATTAAGCAGCAATGGTAGTTGAACAGCTTTGACAGTGGCCAAACTGCCATAGCCTGACAACATGATTGAAGCATCTCCAAAGCAGCAAGGTCTCTGCCGGGTTAGTGCCCACCCACATTGATAGAGACAAACCAAGAGTCAGCAACAAAAAGGCTACTGAGGCACAAGTCACAGAAAATTTTAACAATGGTTACAGGAAGATGTATCATAGCTCACAATACACTGCACAATACTGCATATGGGGCTGCATGGCAGCAGACTGCTCAGGGTGCCCATTTTAACACCTTTCCACTGTGAAAACAGGTGTGCAAGAATAAGGACTGGACCTTGGAGCAATGGTAAAAGGTCACCTGGTCCGATGAGGCCTGTTTTCTTTTACATCAAGTACATTGGCTGAGTATGTGTGCACCATTTATGTGGGGTAGAGATGGCATCAAGATTAAGTGGAGGAAACCAAGCTGGTGAAGTGACTGTGATGCTTTGGGAATGTTCCACGGGGAAAACCAGGCTCCAGGTAATCATATGTACGTCAATTTGACGAAGTTGTTTTGTGGCACGTGGTGGACCAACAGCATGTTAGGCAGGTGGTCATAATATAACTGATTACAAAACCACTTTTGAATTTTCTGAGCCTTCAAGGTGTAAGTATCTGTGGATTCCCTCGAAAAACATTTTGTCATATCAACTCATTATACAAATAACTGCCGTAAATGTTCGTAGTTTTCTGTTACCTACTGTTATCTACTCCTTTCAAATGCATGACTAACATGAGATGGGTTTATGCTGCAAGGAATTTTATCGATTCCTTGCAAGAAGTAACAGTTTGTGGGGTAAAAATAAATGTTTGGCAAAATGACATATTGTCACCAATTTACTATATCAATAGAGTGAAATCCGGTGGAAATTTGGGCCTGCCTTGCCATACTGCCGCACAAAATTTTGATTTGAAGAGGCTATCCATAAAATGTATACTTCCTTGAAAAAAGAATCAACTGCTTGATGAGAACAAAGCGAAAATGTAACAGATAAACTCCACAGTTTCTGGGAAAAAAAGATCATGCCATGTAAGCTCTCAGAAGTGACTGTTATTTAGCAATGTATGGCTTCATCGGCTGAATTGATTTCTCGAAGACCTACTATTTCTGACTGTGTGCCGGAAAAATAATTGGTATCAGTTATTTTTTTGTTCAAAACCGGCTTCGATTACATCAGGATTCATCGTCAAAAATGTATCCCCGCGACATTCTTTCCACCCCCTGTCCCTAAAAAATTAAAAGGAAAAAAAAAGATTGTATAATGGATCCCAGATTTTTTACCCGAAGGAGGAAGGCTTTCTCGAAACAGTAATCTAATCTCAGCTCCCGCCCAGCGTTCTCTCGGCGTCCTGGGGTTTACACTTTCAGGAATCTTCACCTTTTCCCCTTCAAGAAGCAGCAGAAACCAATGCAATCATACAGATGTAGCAAACACGTGGTTCATTACAGAGCCTGTAAACGCGGGACTTCCTCTAGTTTGACATTTTTGTGGTTTTCTGACTCTAACCAGAGCACTGAAAGTACAGCCATCAATAACCGAACATTTTTCTGTGCAGCAACTACTGACTTTTCGAGAACGGGGATTTTGTTTTTCCACTGGCGCTAAGACAGACACGAGGCAGTGAGCGCTGCTCTGGCGGGACTATGGGATTTTGAAAGGATGCTGGAGGTGATCTGATCAGTGCTGATTTCGTCTTCAAAACTCGAGAAGTTTGCTAATTTGCCTGTCCACTATTGGAACTTGTGTTTCCAAAAACAGCTATTCGCTCAACTGAGCTTTATTGCGCATGTTATAGAAATGTACGATAAGTAAAGCTGAAGACTCCCATCACCTGTAAAAACGATTCAATTCTATAAAACACAATGAAAGGTATGTAGAAATCCACTTAACCCTTTTATGTATGAATTCAGATTTAGACCAATCTGTCCGGACAATGTAGTGGCACAATATAGCTGCTGGTGTATGTAAAGTCAATGCTTATCTACTTTCTTCGGGGTGACTTGTTTGAGCTCAAATGCAGATGAACTGCAGCCTGTGCGACGCATATGGTTGCGATTAACGGTCCATGGAAGTCGGACTGTGTTGTGAAATGATTTGGAATCTCGTTGCAAGATGAATCCAAGATAATTCTCGCTTTCGTTGCGCACACAATGCAACTGAAAGGAGTGACAGCTATCGTGAAAGTGGACCATTTACGTTGGCATTTCAATGAACTTTGGCTGGCGAAACTTCTCACCGCCAACTGAGCACTAATGCTTTATCGTTTAATGCAAAATAACGTTTTGCGAACAATTTAAAATCATGGCTGTTATTCATCGATGTTTTTATTACGACTGTGTGGTTTTATAGCGGTGCAGCTATGCTAAATCAGTTGCGTTGGCCACAGGCTGACGCGCATTCCTTATGGTGAATTAGTTGTTTTATAGGCAGTACCGCTCTAACAAAATTAAATCATTGAATTTTAAGTGACAATTAAGCAATGTAACGATAATTTTGCTTGAGTGAGCTAAAGATTTGAGTCCATGTTTTCGCTGCCGCCTGGGGACAATGGACATTTTGATAAATCTGCCATTCACTCTTTTGTTGTTAGAATTGGTGAGAAGTAACAATTTTCGGTTCAGGGACGATGATCGCGCACATGCTTAATATAGTGCGGATCCATTCGATCAAATGGCCAAGAAATAAACATTTTCCCTTTTTTTTGTATTTGACGCACGGAATCGCTCCTTTGCGTAATTGTTTCCATATGCTAAGGCTGAGCGTTGCGCTCTTAAAATCCAACAACTGGTTTATAATGCAGGCGACTCTTGTCGAATACTGTACAACACTTCTCAATGTCTTGTCACCGCAATGAACCTGAATGCGATTTAATGCGTATGTTTATCGCAAGAGTTTACGGCTGGGGAGTGCGCTGAAAATGACGGTTGGTGGGGACTTCGCTTAAGTCTTACACTAGCTCATTTATGGCGAAACGCCTGAGAAGATAGCGATTAATGTAGCCCTAAGAATGCTTGGGACTATTTTGTTCGTATACATTTACTGTCGTATAGTGTATGGTTACAGAGTTATGTGCTGCCCTCAGCTTATGAGCACTTATGTGGTAATGCATGAATACAATACACTGTTATTGGTGCGCAGCAAAATGTTCTGAGTTTATTCTTCTCAGAGTCAAATGAACTGTTACTGCATCTATTTCAGGCACTTTTGCCAGAGTGGAACCGAATAGACTCTAAGAGCTGATTTAATTCTGAATATTATGCCATGTTTCTCAGTTGGTTTGAAATTTTAGTATTGTATTAGCTTTTGCTGAGTAAATTTTTTGTTCATTTTTTCCCCAGTTTTACTCAGGGGACTTGATTCATGTAGTGAATGAATCCTAATGGTTTAAAACACGATTTCTCCTTTACTGCTGCTTTCAGCCCTTTAAGATAAAAGCAAGGCATTGCATACTTGTAACTTCTCCCACAGGGACCATTCCCCCTGCAGCAGTTATTTAGATAGATGGGTGGATAAGCCTGAATTAAAGCAGGTTAATAATGGATCAGGTGACATTTCTGGCTGAGTCAGAAGTGACCCTCCCCCTACCCCACCAACCCCAAAGTAGAGTATTTGTTTTGCCTCTGTTGTCTCACATCTGCTTTTTATTATCATTGCTGGTCTCCCTTGTGTCTACTGTCTCTGAACCAGTAAACCAGCATGGTATAATTAGAGTTTCTGGGCAATTCCTGCAGCTTTTCTGCCCGTGGGGCCAAAAGGAAATACGCCCAATTTCCACCAATGTTGAGACCTTCACAGGTTTGCAATTAGTTAGCAACATTAATCCACATTTGCCAGCATTTTCTAGGCTTCCTAGTTTGGAGTGGGCCAAGGATAGTGTTAGCTGCAGCAATATTTTTAAAAATTATTATTATCTTTCTGTTTAGGTACCCTTTTCAGTTCTTTATGGAACCCAATCATAAGTGAAGTGTGAAACATTGATGAGTCTGAATTGTATTTGGCTGTTCTACAGAATCTCAGTGAAGCCTTTTTGGTTTCGCACAAAGTGCCAGCTTAATATGCAGAATAAGCGTGAATGATGACCCCAATTCCTGAAAAGCTGGCACATCACGGAAAATCAAAAAGGACTGATATGAAGAGTCCATTCACCCTCCACAAAATTGAAAAGCATACAACAAGACATTATTACCTCCGCCAATGAAGTTAGGGCGGAGGTTATGTTTTCGCCCCTCTTTGTCTGTCTGTCTGTCTGTTTGTGAACAACATAACTCAAAAAGTAATGTACGGATTTGTCTGAAATTTTGTAGGTGGATTGCTATTACATCAAGGATGGACCCTATTGATTTTCACCTTGATCAGTGGAATAATATGGCCACCATGGCAGCCATCTTGAAATCATATGACACGCAATAACTCAACTTTGCTCCCACTCATGAAGATTTGGATTGTGCTGCCTTGGCGGAGGTTTGCACTCTTCGAGTGCCTCTAGTTTGTTATATTCTAACAGGTGAATTTAACTGCAAATTAAAAATGTACAATTGAGTGAGAAAAGTTAACACAGTCGACTGTTTACCACTGTATGACATCACCGTGTCTCTCAACGACACTCATCAAGTATTTGGGCACTGAAGTCACGGATTGGTCAACTCTATTTAAGCAGAGTACCTCATTATGCAGATCCATAGCTACAACCCCAATTCCAAAAAAAGTTGGGATGCTGTGTAAAATGTAAATAAAAACAGAATGCAATGATTTGCAAATCTCATAAACTGACATTTTATTCACAGTAGAACATAGACAACATATCAGATGTTGAAAGTAATACATTTTACCATTTCATGAAAAATATTAGCTCATTTTGAATTTGATGGCAGCAATACATCTCAAAAAAGTTGGGATAGAGCCATGTTTACCATTGTGTAGGATCCCCTCTTCTTTTAACAACAGTCTGTAAACATCTGGGAAGTGAGGAGACCAATTGTTGAAGTTTTTGGGGAGGAATGTTGTCCCACTGTTGTAGAATTCTTGCTGATCAACAGTCCTGGGTCTTCTTTGCCGGATTTTTCGTTTTATGATGTGCCAAATGTTTTCTATGAGTTAATGGTCTGGACTGCAGGTAGGCCAGTTCAGCACTCATACTCCTCTACTGCGAAGCCATGCTTTTGCAATGGATGCAGTGTGTGGTTTGGCATGATTTTGCTGAAATATGCAAGGCCTTCCCTAAAAGAGAAGTTGTCTGGATTGGAGCATATGTGTCGTAGAACCTCTATATACTTTCTAGCATTGATAGTGCCTTTCCAGATGTGTAAGCTTCCCACGCCATAGGCACTAATGCAACCCGATACCATCAGAGATGAAGGCTTTTGAACCATGCGCTGATAATAAGCTGGATGGTCCTTCTCCTCTGTAGACCGCACAACACGGTGTCTGTTGTTTCCAAATGGAATTTCAAATTTTGATTCATCTGACCACAGAACAGTTTTACTTTCTGCCTCCGTCCATTTTAAATGAATTTTGGCCCAGAGAAGACAGTGGCTTTTTTGCATCATGTTCACATATGGCTTCTTCTTTGCATGATACAGCTTTAGCTTGTATTTGTAGATTGCACGGCAAACGTGTTCACAGACAATGATTTCTTGAAGTGTTCCTGAGCCCATGCAGTGTATTCCAGTGCAGAATTACGCCTATTTTCAATGTAGTGCCACCTGAGGGCCTGAAGATCACGACCATCCAATATTGACCTTTGGACTTGTCCCTTGCGCACAGAGATTTCTCTTGAATTCTCTAGATTTCTCTCTTCTCGGAATCTTTAGATGATATTCAGCCTTCTCAATAACTTTCTGAGTAGGAGGCTATTGGTCTAAAGTAGAAGGCTGAGCCCCTCAAGCAGATCTAGTTGACCAATGAGATATCCAGCGGGACGGCCCTTTTCACATCTGATGTGAAACGAGCGTAATTAGTTTATGTATTATGTGACAAGCATTGACTTTAGAGAATGAAATACAGAAGTCAAATAATAAATTATCTTAAATCTTCTTTATTTTATATGTCACTAACTATTCACTCTGCTACAGCCCCATTTGTACTTCAAGTATGGCATGGATTGAAACAAGTCCTCCATCTAATCCTCACAGTCTGATTCCTCATCATTGTCATCAGGACCAAGATCATAACTTTCAATTCTGAGCAGTTTAGAAATTTCTTCAACATCCAATCACTCACTCCAAAAATTGTAACAAAAAGAACAAGGCTTTGGTTATGAAATGTATAGTTTAATTGGCTATTAATCAAACAAAAAAAATATCCTGGCTGAATCAAATCGCATTGCCTAGAATGCAACAGGCCTACCCTTACCCTGCAACAATGATATCGACGAGTAAACGCCGTCTTTTAATCAGTTTCCGATTGGAGTTTCTCACACCCCAGCGAACGGTACTCAAGACTGGTAATGGCTTTTGCATGTGGGCTGACTACAGCAAGAGCATTAATGCAGAAGTTTGAGTCCCGCTGTCCTGTCTATGATTTGGTCCATTCAAGATGCCGACAAAGTCCAAATTGATTACAATGCAAGGGCTCATGGCATCCACTCAAAAGACAATGTAGTTACAAATATTACCTTCAACATCTTATTTTTTGCTGTTTAGTAAAGCCAAAGGCCATCAGAATTCCTGCCGCCCGCTTTACCTTTGTGTTGGCTGCATGTCGGCCTGGAAAATTTAGCTCAACTGGGTACTGCCAACTGGGTGCAGATCTCGAGGTTATTCGGCAGGTAAAACATTGGACGACATAGATCATGCGCACATTCATGGCACTGGTTTATCACAGGGTCAAAAACATAGAAAATAGGAATTACAGCCTATTTTTTTACATAGATTTTATGCAATATATACCTACCATTAACCCAAAGACACCCGGATCTGTAGCTGTCTTGAACTGTTTCCACCTCAGTTTTCCGTGATGGGATACCTAGCTCCTGCTCAGGAGCAAGCACGCTGTGTTTATCCAAAGTTTCATGGAAATAATGATGTTGGGATCATGGATAACGGGGAATCCCCACGCATCACCAACTGTTGACTGGACCGAATAACAGAAAGCGATTCCCCCCCCCCCCACCCCCCTTCTGGTTCTGGGCTCAGATATAACCCATTAACATATGAACATCATTTCTCGTGTCAAAGCCGCATATAATGTGAACATGTGGAATAACAAAGCTAGCTCGCGTGGAAGCCTTCCGGCAGGTATCAAAGTAAAAGCACAAATCTGCATTTCATTGCTCGTGCCTCAATTTCAGAACACCATTAACATGATTAAAACTAGAGGCACTCCTAGAGTGCAAACCTCCGCCAAGGCAGCACAGTCCAAATCTTGGTGAGTGGGAGCAAAGTTCAGTTATTGCGTGTCAAAGGACTTCAAGATGGCTGCCGTGGCGGCCATATCGTTTGACTGATCACGGTCAAAATCAATAGGGTCCATCCCTGATGTAATAGCGACCCACCCACACAATTTCAGAGATATCTGTTCATTACTTTTTGAGTTATCTTGTTCACAAACAAACAAACAAACATAACAAACTGAACCGATCACATAACCTCCTCCTGCCTACTTCATTGTTGGCGGAGGTAATAACTTGCAGGGAATCTCCATCAACGTGATCAGGAGACAACCACTTTCAAAGTGGCAGAACTGTTAGCTTTTATGCGCATTTCATTTCAGCTGCAGTGGATAGAGTTTCATCTCGCAAAGAGATGTTCGTCTCAAACTAAATAGAAATAGAAATATGCAATATGCTATGAGACTTGTTGTCTCCAATTGAGTTGTATTTTTTTGTTCAATAGGTGCAGATTATGAAAGACAGCCAAGAAGGAAATGATATGGGATTTGTGCCAAAACTAGTGGATCAGCTAGTGATGAAATCTGGCAACTGTTGAACTTCTGAGAGTGGAAAGCAGGTGACAAGATTCAAAAAGAAACTAGAAAACACTCAGTAGAGCACATACCTCCGCCAATAGCGCCATCAGAATTAAAGCCATACGTGCCTTTTAGGGCAATAGCACAAACGCAAGCTGTTACTCTCCCGATCCACTCATAGAATGCAAGCAGATCGCCATTGACTCACACCCTGTTTGTCCTCTCCTGCTTACCCCAGGGTCATAATACTATGCCGGCTACACATAAACCCAGGGTCACTATGAAAAAGGGCCACCCTGACCTTGAAAAATGGCAGCACCCTCTGAAACTGTAACAGACATCCTGGCCGAGGATAAATTAGTTGAATTGTGGCCATTTTTCTGTATCACGTGACTTGTCTGCACATCATATGGCGGGCTGCACGTTGTGATTGGTCGAGCACGTGTAACATTGCAGCAGGTAGCCCCCACACGGTGAGTAACTTCCTCATGTGATGCGAAAATATCTAGCATGCTAGATACGCTGCTGCACTGTCACGCGAGGAAGTTACGCAGCAAAAACCATCCCCACAAAGTGCAACATTGCCTGATGCAGTATACACGCCTGTCACTTGCCTCAGGCAAAGTTGCACCGTCTGGGGCAGGCTTAAAATGCTATTTCTATACCCAGTCATGTTACTGACCTGTTGCCAATTAACCTAATTAGTTGCATAATGCTGATCCAGCTGTTTTTTATTATTACCACTTACATTTCCAGCTTTTGTTGCCCCTCTCCCAACTTTTTTGAGATGTATTGCTGCCATCAAATTCAAGTAATTTAGAGCTTTGTAAGTTAGCAGTAGTATTTTATACTCAGTTCTAAATTGTACAGGCAGCCAATGAAGATTTTTGAGCACTGGGCAAATGTGGTCATATTTCTTTGTCCCAGTCAGAACCCTAGCGGCAGCATTCTGCACTACTTGAATACATTTCAGGGCAGAGCTAGAGCAACCAGACAGTAAGACGTTACAATAGTCCAGCCGAGAGGACACGAATGTGAACCATTTATTCAGTGTCCTAAAGGGACAACATTTTTCTGAGTTCAGATATGTTTCTAAGATGGAAAAAAGCCACTTGTATAATGTTGTTGATATAAACCTGGAGAGAGAGTTCTGAATCAAGTGTGACGCCAAGGTTTTTAACAAAAGCTTTGGCAGAAACAGAGAGGCCGTTCAAGTTGAGAGAAAACTTCATGAATGAGTCTCTAAGAGATAGGGGACCTAATACCAATATTTCAGTTTTGTCTGGATTTAGTGAAAGAAAATTTTGCATCATCCATGCTTTAACAGCTTTAAAGCACATCTCTAATCTAGTTACATCCAGCTATTACTTTTCAGATATTTGATAGAATGATACTGCCAATATTATTATATGGAAGTGAAATTTGGGGTATAAAGTATTCGCACAGTATTGAAAATGTTCATTTCCATTTTATTAAACGTGTTCTTTCACTCCCAAAGCGCACGTCGAATAGTGCAGCACTTGGTGAATGTGGACGCCTTCCATTGTGTGTACATTATCTGAAAAGATGTATCTCATACTGGGTTAAGCTTCTTCAAATGCAACACACTAGATTAACAAAACATTCATATCAAATGCTATTAAATCTTGATAAGGTTGGGAGGTCTTCTTGGGTTTCAGAAATCAAAGATATACTATTCCGTTATGGGTTTGGTTATTGCTGGATTGTGCAAGATGTTGGTGATGCAAACAAATTTCTGTTCGAATTTTCACAAAGACTCCGAGATTGTTGGCGTCAAGAATGGCATACTGATGTCTCACATTCACCAAAACCTTGTACATATAATCAATTCAAATCTGTATTACATTGTGAAACATATCTAACGGTTTCCTTACCTTGTAAATACCGTATTGCGCTGACTGGTTTTCGTTGTTCTGCACACAAGCTAATGATTGAAATAGGAAGATGGTCAAATATTGATACAGAACTCCGCTTCTGCCGATTTTGTAAAGATCAAAATGTGAATGTGGTAGAAAATGAATTTCATTTTGTTTTAGTATGCCCAAAATATGATGATTTACGAAACCGCTTAATTCCAACTTACTATGTAAACGACCCAAATATGTACAAGTTTATAACTCTTATGTCAAATTCCAGCAAAAAAGTCTTACTTAATCTCTCTAAATATATATATATATCTACAAAGCGCAGAAATGACATTTTATCTACCATGTAATAAAATAAAAACACTACCTGTTGTTTGTTTTTGCTTAATTCAGTGTATTCAGTGTATGTGTACATAAATATAAAACTTGTGTTACCCATTGTAATGTACAAATAATTTGTATATATCTATATCTGTACACTGGGCCTGTGGCCTTCCTACAGCTGAATAAACCTTCTACTTCTTACCTGATCGTTTTCACCCGGCTTCAAAGATATATAGAGCTGCGTGTTGTCTGCATAGCAATGGTATTGAACACCATGTCTACTTATGATATTTCCAAAGGGAAGAATGTATTGAGAAAAAAAGCAAAGGGCCCAGAACAGATCCTTAAGGGAGTCCAAAGTTTATCTTGGAATACTTTGAAGATTTTTTATTGATTAACTGAGATCTATTAGACAGATAAGACTAAAATCATGAAAGGGCAAGTCCTGAAATACCAACTGATTTATCTAGTCTACGAAGAGGAATGTGGTGGTCTATGGTATCAAAGGCAGCACTTCCGTGGAGAGAAATAGATCATTCGTTACAACAGTGAGAGCTGTTTCAGTGCTATGATGCTTTCTATAGGCAGACTGAAAACTCTCATATACCTTACTGGTTTGCAGGAAAGAAGAAAGTTGTTGGAAAACACATTTTTCAAGGATCTTAGATAAGAAGGTTTGAGGACATCCTATAATGGGCTAGGACTGTGGGATCCAAATCTGTTTTTTAAAGTAGCGGCTTGATTTCTGCCATTTTTTTTTTTTTTTTTTTTTAATTTGGCATCTCCAATCCCACCCGAATCTGTCCAATTGGGGAACTATGTACAAGGCTTTTTGCATATGCGGCCCCCTATTGCCAACTCAGGAGAGTGAGACAGCTCGTGGCTCTCCTCCGAAGCACGCGCCCGTCGCCACCGCTTCTTATACACTCATTGATTGAAACTTTGCAAGCTCAGAACGAGGGCGGAAGATACTCGAACAAGAACGAGCTTAGAATCTTCCTAACGAGCACCCGTCTGGCCAACAGGAAGCTCCTGAGAACTTGTTATTTACAATACCCATTCCCGGCAGACCCTTCCCAATTTGCATCCCTGTAGTGCATTGGCCAATTGCGCGCTACTCTGAAAAAAGCTGCCGACTGGTACGAGGTGGGAATCGAACCCGAGCCGTGATAGTTACTTCTGCTTTGCAATGCGATGCTTTACCGAGTGAGCTATCCGGCAGAATTAATTATGTGTAATTTTGGACTGCCAAGAATGGGCAGGAGCTCCTTCATTAGCTTTGTGGGGTGGGATTTAAGAGACAAGTAGATGATTTAGAAGTAGCAACTAATTTGGTAAGTTCACTCAGAGATATAGGAGAAAGGGATTCAAACTGGTTTTTGTAGATTGTAGGAGGTGGTTCCATGTAATCAGAGTCGCCATTACAAACTGGTAGGGAAGCGGTGATCTTCTCTCTACTTCCAATAACTTTGCCACCACAGAACTTTAAAAAAATCATTGCTGCTGCAAGAGACTGGAATTTGAGGGTTACCGGCAGCATGGTTGTTGGTTAATTTGGCCACGGTTTTGAGCAAAAATCAAGAATTATTTTTGTTATCCTGTATAAGATTTTGTGAAATAACAAGACCTTGCACTAGAGAGACAAGGCTCTCCTTTTCAAGCTCGATAGAGCAACTAAATTAAGGGAACTACGGAGAGCATTGACAAACTTTTCTGTACATTTTCAATACACAGGGGGCTGACTAGACACTCAAAATAAGATGGGAAAACCTCAATGAATTTGTAGAAGTTGATGCAGTGAAAGTATGACCAGTGTACATCCTAGTTTCTGACAATACAGGGCGGGCCAATTGTGAACAGAGTGTGATAAAAAAAAATGGTCGGACAAACTGGGATTATGTGAATGGATTTTGACCTTTCCAATATCAACGCCAAAGCTTCAGACCAGGCCCAAAGGATGACCATGAAAATGTTTTGGGCCAACGACACTCTGAGTGAAGCCGACTGACTCCAAAACATTAGTGAATGCGGATGATAAAGAATCATCTGCCCTCACAAAGTGCTGGTTAAAGTCACCCAATATAACTATTCTGTTATAGCTTAAAACTAAGTCCGAAAGGAATTCTGAGAAATCTTGAATAAAGCCAGGACATAGGCCAGGGGGCCTGTAGACTGTCACCAGGGGTAAAGGCTGATCAGAGACAGGGCTCACACCTGCACCTAGCACTGAAAAGTTCATCACTAGAACTTCAAATAAATCCACTTTGTACTGTGGTTTTGGCACAGAGCGAATGGAGTCACTGTATAGATTTTTTTTCTGAGAGGCATCTAGGTGGTGCACCCTGGCTACCCAGAGGCAGAGACTTGAAATCTGTGCTGAAGTGGGTTGTAGTTCTTCCTTACCTCCAACTGCTTCACTGTACACATCAAATGACGGCCGTGGAGGGGGAAGTAGAGCAGATTTTGCTGCTGATTTCCAGAGATATAAAGAGAATTGGCAAAAATTGCCTGTGTTTTTTCACACTATATTCCTCATATGGATAGATGGAGATAAGGTTGAAAAGTTGCCCATGAACAGAAATCATCTCCGAGTTATGTGTGTGATTTATCAACTTGTTGAGAAAGTGCTGAAATTAACCACAACTGTAGCCATGTTTATGATGTTTTCCTAACAATGTGTAGGAATCTTCAATTTTTTACTCTATTTGTAAATTTAAATACAGTCCTAACCATGTGTGCGCACATCTCCTTGTAGTAGAAGAGAACTGTCAATGGTCCACAACCAGGGGAAAGGATATATTGGAGCAAATTAACAAACTGTAACAAAGAAAGATGAAAGCACATTCATAATGCATTTCTGTGCCTGTGGGGCAATTTAAAGTTTAAAGCATTTTTTTTTTTTTTATTTGTTATGCCACTGCTGATGGTTCCAAGTGGCATGGCTTTTTAACTTCCGCCTCATTGAGCAGAGCTTCAATTTAAAGGTCCCCTATTAATATGTCACCTGGTGCACGGCTAATTAGTTATTACAAGTCACACAATCTTTCCCCTCTTGACATCACATGGGGAAGTAACCAATCAGTGGCAAGAAGAACGAATCAATTTCAGCCCAACAGTCAATCAGATTTCATTATTCTGAGTGGTCACTCCCCCTTGTGATGTCAGGAAGGGGAGATTTTGAACTGGCTCATAATGGCTAATTTGCTGTGCACCTGGTAGCATAATCGGGGACCTTTAAGTGTCAGAAAAGTACTTCTACTCAGTTTCTGCATGTTTCTCTGTGTTGAATTACTGAAATTTATGTTTCCTAGGTGATTGTGGTACCATTTGTGCCCCTCTGATGTTAAATTTTCAATGAGTGAATCAATAAATTAGGGAGGAATGGAATCTGAACTTAATGAGAGTTAAGCTGATAACATTTAGGGCTCAAACTTACTCCTGGCGCATAGTGGCGCAAATAGTGTCTTTGCTAGTTTATATACCGGTGCAGTTGTGAGCACCCAGTTTTGTAACGTCATGTTTCTTTAAGTACAGTGGGGTGCAAAAATTTGGGCACCCCTGGTTCAAATGTTTGTTACAAATAAACTCCAAGTGATTGAAAGCCAACCTGAACACTAAATGCCATAGAGTTAATCATGACACCTTTCTGCAAATTTAAAAGCAAGGTTTCTCTTTATTTTAATTTTTCTGAGTTTTTAAATGATAAGAAAGAAAAAAGGGCCCGGTGCAAAAGTTTGGGAATCCTTTTGGATTATTCTTTGTTACCTTTTAAGAAGATGATTACTAAGGCCTAGACCCAGGTGATTTACTCGTTAGGGCTTCAATGAGGCAAGTGAATATAATTCCAGGGTTGAACTATATATTCTGAAGTAAATCCATGCCTTCTAAAGTATCCGACTGTGGTGGCTGTTGTGTCTGGAGTTAAAAACCATGTGTTCCTCTAAACAGCTGTCCAAGGATGTCAAAATCAAGATAATTCACTTCCACCAACAAAGAGAGGGCTACAAAAAACTCTCGCAACGTTTCAAACTACCAATTTCTACTGTCAGAAACATCGTAAGAAAATGGAAAATTAATGGAACAATTGAAGTCAAGGCAAGATCTGGAAGACCAAGAAAAATTTCAGATAGAATGGCCCGAGATCTGGTGAGAAATGCTCAGAAGAACCCACACATCACTGCAAAAGAGCTGCAAAATAGAGTAGCAGACACAGGTCTAGTTGTTCACAAGACAACAATACAGCGTACCTTAAACAACAAAGACCTACATGGCGGAGTTGCAAGAAAGAAGCCTTTCCTACGACCTCAACACAAAAGTAAACATCTGAAGTATACAAAAGAAAACCTTGAGAAACCTCAAGCTTATTGGAACAATGCGCTTTGGACTGACGAAACCAAAATTGAACTTTTTGGCCACAACCAAAGAAGGTATGTTTGGAGAAAAAAGGGTGAAGCATTTGTAGAGATGAACACGTTACCAACTGTTAAGCATGGAGGTGGATCCATTATGCTTTGGGGTTGTGTAGCAGCGGGGGGCACAGGCAATATTGTGCGGGTGGAAGGATGAATGGATTCCACCAAATGTCAAGACATTCTAGAGGCTAATGTTCAAAGCTCAGTCCAGAAATTGAAATTGATGAGACGTTGGGTATTCCAGCAAGACAATGGCCCATAGCATACCTCAAATCCACCATGAAGTACCTCCAGAAAAGATAGATGAAGGTTTTGGAATGGCCATCATAGTCCGCAGACTTGAATATTATTGAAAATCTGTGGAGAGACCTCAAACATGCCGTGCATGCAAGAAGGCCGAAGAATATTTCTGAGCTAGAGGTGTTCTGTCAGGAAGAATGGGGAAAAATTCCAAAGACAAGAATTGAAGGACTCTTAGCTGGCTACACGAAGCGTTTGCAAGCTGTTATAGCTGCCTGAAGAGGAGTTACAAAGTACTAGCTGACAGGGTTCCCAAACTTTTGCACAAGGCCTTTTTCCTTGTTTTATTATTTTGAAACTGTAAAAAGTTAAAAATAAAAATTATTCTTGCTTTAAAATGTGATGAAATGTGTCATGTTTAACTTTTTAGCATTTAGTGTTCAGGTTTGCTTTCAAATACTTGGGAGATTAATTGTAACAGACATTAAAACCAGGGGTGCCCAAATTTTTGCATCCCACTGTATTGCTGCAGACTGTTAATATGTAGCTAGCTAGCCTACAGGCACATCGTAACATTGTTAGCTTATGTACAAACACTGTCAATGGCTTTCTGTTTGCTTAGGTGTCAATATAAGATGTAATTCCAATTAGCTCCCGTTAAAAAGTTGAACTGCTCACCACCACATACATCGACAAAGCCAGCTAACCCAGTTGCTACTTAGCTAACTCAGAAGTCAACAGAACTAAGTTAACTCCGTTTAGCTTGAAATAAGCTTCATTAGCGATCTTTACGCCCTCTTTTCAAGTATGTGATGCCGTGAGCAGCTGGGTTGCATAGCGTTGATTGCCATTTGTATAGTCTAACAAACGCACCATATAACACAAAAGTATACTCGCATTTGCATGCAAAAGCTGTACTACCACTTGCTCTGTTCGTGTACTGGTCCACAGTGTTTTCTTTGTTCTGATCCTGTGACTTAGACTCGAGATTTGGAAATCCTTATCTGGCCCTCTCCTTATCATTATGAACCCAATCTGCCAGTGTTTCGAAATTCACGAACTAAGTCAACAAGATCATTTTGATCCATGACTGAGAAAAGAGGGATTTCATTACCTGGGTCATTCTAATAAAGATTACACGTTTTGAAATACTGGCCCCAAGTAATGCAGTGTCCCTCCAGGACTTGAATTGGAGAGCATGTGTGATAGGTATGCCTGCAAGGCCCAACATTTCCTGCCGATTTAAACAAATAAAATGTACCATTTTGAAATAGTAAGAGAAGGTTCAAATGCTTCTTTCTAGCTGTAAATTTGGCTTAATTTTTGCAGGCCTTAACAACAGTAATGCATATTGCTGTGTTTGCATGCATTTATCTCACAATGGGGCACAAGCCATGGCTCGTCTCATGAATGTGAAATATGGGAGAGGGCTTCGATTGGACAACAATTGTAAATTTGAGACACTTGGACATTTTGTCCTTTCTTGTCTTCCTGGCGCCCTGTTGGCTGTTTTTCTATAAAGTAAAGCAGGGCCACAGTAATCAAGCGAGAGAAGCTTTTGTCTCAACTGCTTTTGTTGTATATTTAAATATTTTGCTGTTCGTATTTTATAATTATTTATTTTTTATGGATGATCAGCATTCTTTCTCCTGCCTCTTGGTTCAGCTGGTGGACCTTCTCTTTGAGTCCTTATGCCAGTGGACTCCCTGACCTTCGAGTACCGCGGGGACTAGCATCCTGCCCAGTGTCCTGGGCAGCTCATGCCCTTATTTGAAACACTTGGCCATTATTTTCGCTCTGTGCTGAGAGACATGTAAAACGGCTAAACTCACCCCTCATCCTTTCCCATGCGCCCCCCTGGCCACATGAAAGGAGTTTTATTTGGAGCTCTCTCAGGGTATGAGAGGAGCCCTAAGCCCCTTGAGACTCTTCCAGGAAGGATGCAGAGAGGAATTATTTTGAGGGTGACATGCAGCACACTCAATGCTTTGTGCACGTCCAATCAGAGGAGCCTCAAGGAATTGTGTCCAGCCACTATACTCCTTATCAAGCCTGTTATTTCCCTTTTTTTGCGTTTACGTTGAGCTTGCAAAAAGGTGATAAATAGAGGTCTCTATCCTTGTTGTTCTTAGTGACTGTACAGTGACAGCCAAAATTGGTTAGTTTATTCATTCCTTGGTACAGAGGTCCCATCTTTGGACATACTGCAAGAGTTAATAAAAATATGGAAATATTTGAATCCCCCATTGTAGAGCATTTCTCTCTCCCTGTAGCTGGTACTGATTTATGCATTTCTGATTATGTCTGCAGACGATTTTGCCGATGAGGAGGAAGTACAATCCTTTGGATACAAGAGGTTCGGTGAGTAACTTTATTATTTATTTTTTCACGCGCACATATCTCATGTTACTCCTCTGTCCAGACATTCAGAATCCACTTTTCTCAATTAGCATATGGTGAAGTTGAGGGGCGGTGGCTGGGAGAATTTCCCGGAACAGCATGGGTTTGGAGTATACAGCTTTTTTCACTGACCCTTCAGTGAACTTTGTGAGGGCTGAATCTTTTGTACGCTGGGAGTCCGTTCTGCCTGAAGGCTTTGCTGCACCTCCTTACATCTCAGGGTTCAAATGAGAGATCCCTTAAACATATGAAAACAAAGGATGCACAGTGTATAAGACACAATGAGTTGAAATAACCGCAGTGATATGAGAGAAACATCTTAAGCACAGAGCAGGAAAGGACATCATAAAGCTGTAATGCGCTGAGAACATTGGGATTCCGTGGTCAACTTGAGGTTTTGGTGGCATCTGAATGAGGTTCGCCACTTTTTAAAATCTACACTGAAAAATAATATAAACGCCCCATGTCAAATATTGATGCCGCATGGAGTTAACAACTCAAAGTGATCATATGCTGACTTTTACTTGTACAATAGGTATATTTCTCTTGATTTGTGTACCATTTTTTAATCCATCTCTCTGTTAGTGAGCATTTGCTCAGTGATGCAGTGATTTCACTCAGTACATGGGTGTGGCATTTCCAGACGGTGATCAGACAGAATGAGCAGTACCCAGACACTCCTTATACTGGGGACAATAAAAGTCCACCCCAAAATGTCAAATTTTGTCAAAAGTCATCATGCCTCAGATGTCTCAGGTCATGCGGGAACGTGCCATTGGCATGCTGGATGCAGGGATGTCCACCAGAGCGGTCTGCAAGCAGTTCCTTGAAGCAGAGCATATTCCAGTTCTGGACTGGCCTGTATATTCGCCGGACATGTCCCCCATAGAGCATCTTTGGGATGTTCTGGATCGACGTGTCCACGACCGTGTTCCAGTTCCGGGTAAGGTGCGCCAGCTCCGTGTGGCCCTCCGGGAAGAATGGAATAACATTCCACAGGCCACGGTAGACAACCTGATCAACTCCATGCGAAGGAGATGTGTGGCTCTGAGAGACGCAAATGGTGGACACACAAGATATTGAACATTCAATTTCTTCAACCTGACCCCCAACGTGTTCAAAGGATTGTCACTCCTTTGCAGATGCCAATATCAAGATGTAATGGACGGTGATCTGAAGATCAGTCATTAACAAAAATGAATTTTGATTCGCTTCATATATTGCATAACCCTAATGTTAATAAAAACTCAAAAATTTGACATGGGGCGTTTATATTTTTGTTCAGTGTATGTTTTCAGCCAGAAATGACGGAACATAAAGATCATAGTTCAAATTCATGTGATCTTGGAGCAGAAATCTTGATGTGAGTGAGCAGGTAAGTTATGACTGTCTGTATGCAGTCAGAAATGCCCAACCTGTCACTGAAGCAATCAATGTAGTCTTACTACTTGTTAGGAAAGTGCCTTTTGTGTACTGTATATTCAGATGGACCACCATATCCCCTCAAGTCTTTTCTGGCTTCTGTGTTGGGAGGTACACCGCTCAAAAAAATTAAGGGAACACTTAATAGTTATAGTATAACACCCAAGTCAGTAAAAGCTCAGGGATATCAATCTGTCGATTTGGGAAGCGTAAGTAATTGTGAATCAATTTCACCTGCTTTGGTGCAAATGAAATTGACAACAGGTACAATGGAGCTGCAAAATCAAGACAACCCCAGAAAGGGATTGGTTATGCTAGTGGTGGCCACAGACAAATTCTCTCTCCTTATCCTTCCTGACAGATTATTCCCTAATTTTGTGTTCTGCTAGTGTCCTTATCACAACTGGTAGCATGAGGCAGTACCTGCAGCCCAATCAGTTAGCACAGGTAGTCCAGCTCCTCCAGGATGGCACATCAACACGTGCAGTTGCAAGAAGGTTTGCTGTGTCTCCCAGCACAGTCTCAAGAGCATGGAGGAGATACCAGCAGATCGGCCGTTACAAAAGGTGAGCTGGACAGGGCCGTTGGAGGGCATCTACCCAGCAGCAAGACTGGTATCTGCCTCTGCCCTATGCGAGAAGGAATAGGAGTAGCACTGCCAGAGCCCTATAAAATGGCCTCCAGCAGGCTACTAGTGTGCATGTTTCTGACCAAACATTAAGAAACAGACTCTATGCCATGCAGGTGGCATGAGGGCCCGATGTCCTCTAGTGGGACCTGTGCTCACAGCCCAGCATCGTGCAGCTCAATTGGCATTCGCTAAAGAACACCAGAAGTGGCAGGTCCACCATTAGCACCCCATTCTCTTTACAGATGAGAGCAGGTTCACACTGAGCACATGTAGCGGGCGTGAAAGAGTCTGGAGACGCTGTGGTGAACATTACGCTGCCTGTAACATTATCCAGGTTGACCGATTTGGCGGTGGGTCAGTGATAGTCTAAGGAGGCATATCCTTGGAGGAGGGTCGCGCAGACCTCCATGTCATAGCCAGTGGTACCCTGACTGTTGTTGGGTACTGGGATGAAATCACTAGAGTGATTGTCAGACCCTATGCTGGTGCAGTGGGTACTGGATTCCTCCTGGTGCAGGACAATGTCTGGCATGTGGCCAGAGTGTGTCGGCAGTTCATGGATGACGAAGGCAGTGATGCCATTGTCTGGACCTCATTGAGCGCCGGTGGGATATTATGTGTTGGTGCATCCGATGCCGCCAAGTACCACCACAAACTGTGCAGGAGATCACTGATGCCCTGATCTGGGTGGAGATCCCCCAGGGCACCATCCGCCAACTCATCAGGGGCATGCCCAGACGTTGTCGGGAGCGCATACAGGCACGCGGGGGCCATACGCACTTCCGAATCACATTATTAATTGCTGTGATAAAATTTACACAAGTTGGATAAGCCTGTGATTTAAATTTTTTACTTTCATCTTCGAGGTGATTTTGAATCCAGCCCTCAGTGGGTTGATGATTTTGGTTTCCACTGACCATTGTTACGTCATTTTTTTCTTAAAAAACTATCCAATGTATCAGTATTTACTATCAGTAAAGATTTTCAACTTGAATCATTAGTTCATCAAGATCTGATCTGACTTAAGTGTGCCCTTAATTTTTTTGAGCAGTTTATTTCAAAAATAAGACTGCAGCGAATGAGTGTTGGGCGAGAGGGGGCCATTGTAGTAAGTAAATGAGCCAAAACCCTCCCTGGGCCTACTGGGTGGAAGGGGGTTAGACTGAGTCATCCTCTACCACTGGGTAGCGGGGGGGGCCTGTATAACTGAGGGGGATCACCAGCGACGGGAGCTGACCAAACTGTTCATCTCATTAACGTTGGGAACGGGCTGGCCTTCGCTCAAACTGTAGTAAAAACGAGCTGAGTGTTTAAAGTATCAGCGGAGAGGAAGTCCTGTCTACTCATTTCGCAGCACCGGGGTTTTTGTCCCGATTCCCAAAAAAGTGTTGGGATCTTTCCAAATTGTTTGTTGTTGTATAAGTGATTTGTATGGATTCTGGACGGCTGAAACTATAGCGTGTATGGGGGGAAAAAGGACAGGTTTTCATAGACTAGCTTCTCTACTGTGTTTATGCTCTTGGATAAGTCAATCTCGCTGATAGATAAAATGCTTTCCTTTTTTTTCCACCATCAGCTGATCAAACTAAAGTCAGCTGCAGGGCAGAAAAATGGAAAACAAAAGGACATACTCAAAAATTTAATTCAGCAAAACAATATGTATTACATATATGTATATGTAATTATTACGTAATTCATGAACTGAACATATTTTGCTTTCACGCCATCAGAAATAACACAGAAAAAGTAATACCCCTCGTGTATGTATGCAGTTGCACACTGTAGTTTGCGGCAGTGTTATGTAACATGTACTGTGTCCTATGCAAACCGTGAAAAACTAACTTTACTGGATGAGAACCTGGACAGGGCCCCTATTACTTGATGCCACCTTCCTCCTAAGCAATGGGGTGTCTTGATAAAGGAATGACGTCTGCTCTGAGAGTATATATTTCTGAAGCTCAGTGTGGCCAGAGTAAGGAGCATTTATGGCTCTGGTCATGCTCCGCCCCCCTCTTGCCTACCCTCCCAGGAGGCGTCGTAAACACAGCACGATGGTTTTACTTTCCTGATTGATTTGGTCTCACTCTGGCCGCCGTGAACACAGAAAGAAAGTTAATGTGCAGCTTGTGAATGTGAAATACAGTAGTGTGCAAAGATGATTATATACCACCACTTTCTTCTAAAAGGGGTCCTAATATATTACTTCTCCATAATTTAATGGTAAAAATGTATTGAAAAATAGTATTGTAGGCAATGAAAACAAGAAAAAGATAATTCCCACAAGTATATTGAGGTAAGAATATGGGCAATTAACAAAAACACTGAAAAAATCTATTTTTTATAACAACTGAAGGGTGTCTCAAATTTTTTTTTTTTTGACTCTTGCATAGCATGAATGCTTGTTTGAAGACTCATTCCATGATTATTGATACTAAAAAATGTGTTTAAACTGGTTTGAGGCAACATTATTCTGCAAAATTACCTCTGATGGTCAGTTGTTCCAGTATGTAGGGTGACGTGAACTTTGAGCAGTGTCACGCCGTTAAACACGATGGCACGACAGAAGGAGCTCTCTGAGATCGTAGCAGCACTGTGGCCTTACATGACGCTGGTTAGACAATTTCTGAAGACGTGAAATGCTGCCGTGGCACTGTAAGAAAGACCATCAAGAGCTTCAAAGAGATTGGTTCGCTGGAAATTAGTGACAATAGAGGTGCAAAACAGAAGTTAAGTGTCTCTGATGTTCGTTATCTGTGTCTGACAAGTAAAAAAATAATCGGTGGTTGACAGCACGACTGCTTCATGATGATATTAATAGCACCAGAAGTGAAGAGATGAAAGTATCAAGATCTACTATTTCCAAACGCCTGCGTGAAAATGGTCTGATTGGTTGTGTTGCTGCCAAGAGCTGGCAACATTAAAAATGACTTGAGTTTGCCAAAAAATTCACGGATTGGACACCAATGGCCTGGGAACAAGTCCTTTGGACCAATGAATCAAAACTGGAAATTTTCTCATTCAAACGCAGAACTTATGTGCGCTGTAGAGTTGAAGAACGTTTCAAAAATGACTTTAACTTCTTCAGTAAAACATGGAGGTGGTAATATTATGGTTTGGGGTTCAGTTTGCTTCAAAGGAGCCAGTTATCGCATAAAAAATTGACGGAATCATGGATCAAAAGAAGTATCACAGCATCCTTGTGAGGCACACATTGCCATCTGCAAAGAGACTGATTGGTTGGGGATTTTATTTCCAACAAGATTATGACCCTAAACACACTTCTAAGTTGTGTTAGAATTATCTCAGTCTGAAAGAAACATCTGGTGACATAAAAGTTATGACTTGGCCTGGTCCAAGTCTAGACCTTAATCCAGTTGAACAAATCTGGGATTTGCTTGATACCAAGATAAACAAACCTGTTTTATTATCAAAAGAATCTCTTTGGAATGAACTTCAAACCATATGGAATGGTTTAGCGAGTCAGGCAATAAAAAAACATGTCACAACTATGCCTGAAAGATTAAATGCTGCAAAGTAATGGGTGAGCTCACAAGATATTGACTTTTTCTCTCAAAAATAAATTATTATTTTGGTTTTTATTATTATATATTACTATCTGTTTACTTATTTTCATCTTTATGATCCAATATTACATGAAATAAATACTTGAATAGTACTTAGTTTCTGATTTATCTTCATTTTGTTAAGTGTGCAATCATCACTGCTCACTACTGTATGTGGAAATGATGGGACTGTATTTATAGTGGGGGTGGAATGGAAGTTTCCTAGGTATTTGCTCTTTTTTGGTACTCAGTTTCCCTTGAATTGAAAGAGGAAGGTGAATTTCAGTTTAGATCCAGTAATGCCTCAGTGCTTCAGGCCAAATTTGATGAATGGGGAAGAATAAAATGCAAGGCTGTTATGAGCTGAAAACAGGATTATAGGGATGTTTGGTAATAGCATTAGACTGTCTATGTGGGACTAGGTAACTACCTTTCATGAATAACCTTTTTCGAGACATTTGGCTTGCATTGCTCTATGGTTCCTGTGGACCACAAATGTACTTTGATAAATGTATATACTTTGATAAATGAACCCTGTACACAAGCAAGAAAGAAGAAACACACGAATGCATGGACACACACACACACACACACGCACACACACTCGCTCACACGCACGCACACACGCGCACACACACACACAAACGAGTTGCTTTGCATGAGTTTTATGTGCTGAGGTGATCTCACACTTTGGGTAGAGGCAGAATCACACTTTTATTTTTGAATCAATTCAACATTAATCATCATGTTAAAGGCATATGACAATAATAGTATCTAAGGTATAGACCAATCTGTCTCTTCTTCTGCAATCTTAAAGCCAGAAGATTAGATGATAGAGAAGCATCCCATTGGATGAACCCTGCAAGTCCTCACGCTTTACTGGCTGATTCGAATACATTTTGTCAGCTTAGATTCCGGTTTGAGGTGCGACAACAGAACAGATGTTCCCACCAAAACCCATTAGCCTAGTGTGGAATAGTGCTAATGGACATTTCGCCTGTTGAATAAGTCGGTGCCATGGTCCGTGCACATGCAGGCACACTTCAGTCACTCATAAGTTCTCCAGTGTCGGGGAGCCAGGAGGAGGGGCCTGGAGTGAGGACTGGGTTTGAGGATACTTGACTTGAGGAGATTTCACATGGTTTTCACATCATTCTCACTGCCAGATGGAACCCAGCAGGTCCGTACTAGCGCAGTCTTCCTCTAGACTTCACTGCGTATGTATTTTTCTTCTGATGTTCGTTTTGAGGTATCTTTGAAAAATTGGCTCTCTTTTTTTTTCAAGTTTGAGGGGGTTGAGGCATAGAGCGTGTAGATTAAAGCAAGAATTGTGTCTGCACTGAGTAAGACCTTGAAACAATGAACGTATTTCAGGCAAAAAAAAAAAAAAAAAGGGATGCTGCTCTCTTGCATTTATCCTACCGGTTTCAAACAATCAAATGTCTCCCCAGGTCATTTTCATGAGTGCCATTATCAAAAAGGGCCTTTACGGCCCTTTCTTTGACACAAGGGAGGAAAATTAAGCCTGATGCTAAAACTCAATCACAGTATTATGTGCAGCCTTTGGTTTACCCACTTGAGAGAGCCGAAGTGAATTTAAGTCTCCCCGTCCTCCAAACCCCAAAAAAACATCTGTGTTTTGAGCAGAGTCTCATAGGGATGGTGTAAAACCCACAGAGTGCTGATCTGTTTCCTTCACTTGTTTTCTTTCTTTTTTTCTGTGCAACCTTATATACCCCTGGAACCTGGGGCCCAGGTTCTATGCCCGAGCTCCAGCTCTGTCAGCAGAATGAGCGGTTTTGTCCGGAGAGTCTCCCTGGCTGGGAGTGCACCACTTTCCGTCATTTCTGTTGAAGGCACCATCTCCTTCAGAGTGCTTGTTTAATTCTAATTGAAAGCAAATGAGCAGTAATTGGTACATTTGGACCTTCGAGGCGTTCGGCCCTCGTATGCCATCTGCAGCTGTTTCATGCTGAACAGGTAGCTTGTTCAGATGTGAGGAACGAAGTCTCTGGAATAGTTTACATGTTCCACCCTTGCTTACTGAATGAACAAATTAAATTAGTAAACAGTCTGTGTGCAGTTCCATTTTCTTTGGTTACCAGTGCAGCCTAAGTAGGGCATTGCCTAAGTTTATGCTTAACAAAACCAGTTAAGGAATGGCTTATTTCATTCTGTTGTCATGATATAGTCCAGTCTATGCAGATTGCTCTGAGGAGACTGTTGGTACCTCCCCGGCAGAGTTCAGTCCCTCTTGTAGCTTCTGTGTAGTAACGCGTTTATTCCGTTTCTAATTTTATCAGACTGGTTGCTACGCTTGAAATAATTAGATTTTCTTCTAGCTTGACTTTGGGAAAATGAAGCCAGTAAAACTGGGCTCTTTTCCATTGTATACTGTATACTCTCACCCACAGAATGCACTCACCCACTGGTGAACTGAAGCCAGCACTGGCTGCTGTGGTGCACTCTGATCACAGTCCATTGCATTTTCTGCTAACCAGAGCTCTAGTACATTACATCACACTGAAAGACAGCATCATCTCATGTCACGGTGACCTTTTGAACCTCATACGCCATTCAGATATAATGATTTCAAGAAAAAAAAAGAAAAGAGAATGCAATCAATTATGGCAGTATGATCTTGGTTTTAAAGACAGAAAGCAAGCATCGTAATACAGGTCCTCGATTAATTGTATTTTGTCATATACCCACTTTTCTTGATAGGATGACCATGCGCTCAGTTTTCACACACCAAAGTAGAATATGGGCCAAACTGACTCCGGCCAAAAAAAGCTTTGAAGTCCTGGGAAACCTGGAATGACCTGGTATTGTTTTGAGAATCAGCCCATGACCAGGCCCAGGTTGACTACTCTATCCTGCTGTCATGGACAGAAGTCAGCAAGCAGCATAGTGGGTGTGCTAAAAGGAACAAAAAAAGAAAAATAACCTCTCCAACTGTTATTACATTGCAATGAAAATGTGCCAGGAATTTTAAAAAGAAGAGAGTCCACTGCACACTGGATTTGGGGAGGAAGTTAACATGGCCTGTGCTATGTTGATGCACATATCATTGGCTTATATGACAAAATGATTCCAAGTGAGAGGGATGGTGTTAGGATTCTGACAAGGAGCCTGACGTGGATTCAAAGTACTGGGCGTGTTTGTATCCGGCTACTGATATAACCTGCGGCGAAGCGGGACAGCTAGACAACATGTCCGAAGGTTTAACAGAAAGCTGGCTGGGGCGATGTTTCTAATAAAATGATCATAGGAACAGACTCGAATAGATGGTTAATAGGAACATGGTCCCAATTCAGGAGACCGATAATGAGGTTTGGGAGTTTGTTCCTATTAATAAGGCTCTGAAGAGTAATTGCATATTTCATGATCATAAAGGTAACGGTAACTGGCTGGTTGTTTTAGAGCAATAGAGTGTGACAATTCAGCAACTCTGCTTGGCAGAACTGAAGCTTAAATACGCCACAGAGACTCCAAGGGAATGGAGCACAAAATGGATTACACCTGGACGAGGGAAGGCACGTAAGACACCAAAACAATAATGGAAAGAAAACCTCTAAAAGACGCAAAGGTTTCTGGAAAGTGGGAGGAGGCTATGAAGAAGACACAAAGTTTGTGACAGGATGGAATGGGATGGACGTTGGTGAATGCCCCAACCTTTACCTAGAATTCTGCTGTACAGTATTTGTTGATTTTCATTTTAGAGGTGACATTTTGGTCCAATGACACTTTATATTTGCAGGGCAGTGCACGATAAATATTAAGCCACATTAAATTTCATTTTCATCTGTGGTCTCTTTGCAGGAAGCCAATTGCCATTTGCTGATGACTATATTACTGCACATAGGTTAGCTTACTGATAGCAATATAGAAATAAATTATATGATTTTAGCAGATTCAAACATTATGAGTTGATTGAATGGGTGCTCTCATCTGTTATTAGCAGCATAGATATGGACTTGTTGGGCCCTCCTGTATAGCTACTAGTAGCTGTAGTGGGTCATTACCTTCGATTGATATTGCTGATCAGTTAGACGGAAGTTGCATATCTGACATGTTGGCTGCTGCGGAGCAGGAAGTGTCAATGCAAATTTTTTGAGTGAAATTTTGTGCTTGGAGGGGGCTGGGGTGGTTGGGTGGGCGTGTAAAACAAAGAACTTTCCCACAAGAGACTTAGTTTTAATCCTTGCTCCTGGCAGTGTAATATTTATTAGGGTGAAGTACTATTGCTTTTTAAAGTAGTCTATTAGGCTTTATGAAGGCACAATCACCTTTTTCCAGATCCTCTATTCTAACCTTAACCTTTTAAAAAGCATGAGCGCCTTTCCCTAACCCTGAATAATAATGTTAACGTAATCCAGTGCTTCTCAAACTTCTCCTGGTTTACCACTTGTCCTGCATGTTTTAGATGTCTCCCTGCTCCAGCATAGGTGATTCAAATGATCGGGTCATTAGCAACCCCTCAAAAGCTGATTGATAATGAGCTGATCAGAAGCACTGACATAACAAAAAGAACAATTTAGAATCACTTGTAGTAGGTACAGTCGGGCTCTACTAGCCTATATCTATCGCGTTAATAAAGGGTACAACTGGGCCCTACTAGAACGTATCTATGGCGGTAATACTTTGTAGATGGTAACGCCCGTCCAGTTGTCTGATGAGATTCAAAGTGGGTGATAATTTCTCTACCTTATACCCTAAATACTTTTTTGAGGTATGTTGCTGCCATCAAATTCAAAATGAGCTAATATTTTTCATGGAATGGTAAAATGTCTCAATTTCAACATCTGATATGTTGTCCATGTTCTATTGTGAATAAAATGTGGGTTTATGAGATTTGCAAATCATTGCATTCTGTTTTTATTTACATTTTACAAAGCATCCCAACATTTTTGGAATTGGGGTTGTATATGATTTCCGTAGAGATGACAGCTTTTGCTGCAGACATTATCGGACACTTCATTTATACACTGAACAAAAATATAAACTCCCCATGTCAAATATTGATGCCATATGGAGTTAACAACTCTAAGTGAGCATATGCTGACTTTCACTTGTACCATAGGTATATTTCTCTTGATTTGTGTACCATTTTTTAATCCATCTCTCTGTCAGTGAGCATTTGCTCAGTGCTGCAGTGATTTCACTGAGTACATGGGTGTGGCATTTCCAGACGGTGATCAGACAGAATGAGCAGTACCCAGACACTCCTTATACTGGGGACAATAAAAGGCCACCCCAAAATGTCAAATTTTGTCAAAGGTCATCATGCCTCAGATGTCTCAGGTCATGCGGGAACGTGCCATTGGCATGCTGGATGCAGGAATGTCCACCAGAGCGGTCGCTGTGCAGCAGAATGTTAACTATCGGACGATAGGCCGTTTGAGAGTTCGTTTCCGACAGACGGGCAGTACTGCAAATCGACCTCATCCACGTCGGCCACTTGTGACCACACCAGCACAAGATCGCTACATCCGGCTCGTCCACCTGCGGGATCAGCTCAGATCAGCGACATGCACAGTGGATGAGACCGTTGGTCTGCAGAACAGACGCATCATACCACAGACAGTCCGTAACCGCCTGAGAGAAGCCAACTTGCACGCTCGGCGTCCTCACCGTGGTCTGGTTCTCACTGCTGTCCGGCGTCGGAACCGACTCGCATGGGCAAACGCACACGTTCGATGGCCCTTGGCACGCTGGGGAAAAGTGCTATTCACAGACGAATGATGATTCCAGTTTTTTGTTAATAAAAACTCAAAAATTTGACATGGGGCTTTTGTATTTTTGTTCAGTGTATTTCGTATGAAACCATTTGCGTCTCGGTCGATTTTCTTTAGATGTAGGCCTTTAAGTTCCCACTGCTTGCACTGGGGTACCACTGTTGCGTCACAGCAAGATGCTGCGCACTTGCTTTTTCTCCCTGTGTTTGAGTGGGTTTCCTCCAGGTACTCCGATTTTCATGCTCTGATACTGTTATTTACTCAACTGCTTCGTCAGTTCAGCAGGCTGTATCTCATTTTCAGCATGATTTTAATTCTAATCAAAGATCCCTTATTGAGTGGAAGCTCGTCTTTAATGCGGACAAAACCAAGCTCATAGTACTCACCAGATTTCGAAAAAATGGATCCCTATGATCTTCATATTTGTATCCTGTAGGGTGCCGAAATTGAGCGTGTCCCCCATAAAATATACTTGGGAATTTGGCTGGATGACTAGCTGACTTTTCATGCGCATATTGAAAATTTGACCAAAAAGATAGTGAGTAAAGTAGGTTTCTTATTCAGAAATAGGGCTTGTTTCAATTTTGAAAGTAAGAAGAAGGTTGTGCATTCAATAATACTCCCCGTGCGGTGATGTAATTTCTAGATATCCATCTACTTCTGTTTTAAAACCTTTAGATTCTGTTTATCACTCTGCTATTAGATTAATCACTGGTCTTGACTTCTGCACCCACCATTGTGACTTGTACAGGTCAGTAGGGTTGGGGTCATTGAAATCTAGATGAGATTATTGGTTTATATTTGTTTAGAAATGTGTTTTATATAAAATCCCACCTTATCTTGCTCTACACGGCAAGTTGGTTGCCATGGGACACAGTCACTGGACTTATTGTGTCTGGATGTTCCTCATGTTAGAACAGACCTGAGTAAAACTGCTTTTCATTAAAGGAATAAGCCCCGAAAAGCAGTGGGTTACAGTGATTTTATAACGGCGGAGGGGCGTTCTAAGGCACGACACGCAGCGGAGTGCCTTAGTGCCCCTCCGCCGTTATAAAATCACTGTAACCCACTGCTTCAAGGGGCTTATTGCTTTTATAAAACAGTTACCCTACATATAGCCCATTGAATAAACACACAAGAAGAAAAATCAACAATTTATTGGTAATAATGCAACAATAAAATTGAAAACTATTCGTTCTTCCTCCAAGCAAGATCGAATGGACAGAATGGCTGCCAAGCAACACAGACGCTAAGATTGCTTTTTCATCTAGCGCCATTATCATGTCACATCAGGCTATTAGGGCTCGTTAATCTTAATATACTACGAAACCAGGCTATTTGGAATGCCTCCTTCGGTCTCCCGAAGGCCCCGTTAAATAATTTTACTTTCGTTTCAGTTTTAGAGTTTCCTTGTTCTCAACTCGCGCCGATCGGCCATATCATTACAACCAGCAGCGAGAGTAGGGAACAAGATTGACTTTTGTCCTCCACACTTGCCGGTGACCAGGAAAATATGTTGAATTGTGCATTAGTTTGCTAGCCACCTTGCCAACTAGCTAGCGTTCACTACAATGGATGTGGTAACCCTACACATAGCCCATAAAATAAACACACAAGAAAAAAAAATCAACAATTTATCGCTAATGCTGAAATAGCGAGCTAGTTAGCTACGTCGCTAGCAAGCTAAAGTGATATCGAACTCTATAATGCTATAGCTAGCTAGGTAGATAGCCAACTGGTCAGCGGGTTAAAAGGCTAAACTTTGCTAACACTGAAATAGCGAGCTAAAAGTCTTGAAACAAACGTAACCTTATGAGTCAGTTGAGCGCAGAGTAGTTGGTTGCTAGACCAGGCGCGCAGTGATATTTTGTGCTGTGGTCTGCCTCAGAATACAGTGGGTTACACTGATTTTATACCGGCATGGAACGCGGCTCAGCCAATCACATTTAAGGATGAGAAGCACCCGTTTTACAATATAATGTTCCTCACACCTGGAATCAGCTGCAAGGTCAGCTGAATCTGAATCAACTGGTTCCTTTTGGACATTTCAAAACATTGATCTAATTAGTTCATCAAGAGAACTGTTGCTGTTTTAAGTAATCATTATTTTAATTTTACGATGGCTATTTCTATTTTTTGTATTGCTATTTTACTTTATAATTTCCTTGTAAAGTGTGTTATTTTAATTGTTTGTAATGCAGGGCCCTCCTAAAAAGGAGTCTTTAGTCTTAGTCATTCCCCCTTCTTAAATAAATCTTTAATGAATAATTTCACAAAAATTTGCCAGGCAAAATGGTGGTCTGTGCAGGGTGTGTTCCTGCCTCTCATACATTGTATATCAGGCTCCTGCCCCTCAGGGACCCTGCCCAGGAATAAGTGGGTTAAATAATGGATGGATGGATACCGGTGTTGATGCGAGATCAGTAAGACACCAGATGCGAGATGCAGGGGAACAGGGAGTTTATTAAAACAAAAGAAAACAGGCACGAGGGCCAACAGAAAACTTGGCCCAAAGGGTTGCAAAAATCCAACTAAGGTGAGCTTCACAGAGCTGTAAACTAAAAAGGTCCAAACGACAAAAAACAAAAACCACTGGAACCTCCAGGGAGAAAACCACAAACAGAAAAGAATAATCAGGCTATAATACAAACAAGACTTGGCTAACAAGAAGCCGCTAGTATAGCTGTGAAACACAAGGGCAAGAACACACGGTGAGACTCTGTCTGCCAGCCAACTTCCACCGACTCCAGATAAAGGAAGGAAAATCAGCACACATGAGGGGCAACACCTGGAGAAGAAACAAGGGGCAAGGCAAGATCATGAGACAAGGACAATGATAGGCTGACATGACTTGCTCATTAAGAAAATGAGCGTGCTCAGCTTAAGTACCAATGAAGCATGCAGATTGGAAGGAAGCATGAATGTCAAAACAGAAAAGCACAGCAAGATCTTGAAATAGCAAAGCAGGAATCATGACAATAAACTCCCTATCTAAATTAGTAGTATTAGTAATGTGCCTGTCGAAGAATTACACCTCCCGTGACTGTTAGTAAATGTTAGTAACTTAAAAACAGTTAATTGCCAATTAAGCTTAGGCACCCCTGAATCCAGCACAGCACAGAAGGAAGGGGGAAATACCAAAAGCCAACCAGAGCTGAGAAGTGTGCGAAAACGAAGACATGGGTCAGAACGCAGACAAGCGGTGGAGTGGCTGGGCAGACCTGGCAAAAAAACAAAACATGGAAAATAAAACAAGAACAATAAATGTGAAAACTGTGACATATGAGTCCTGATACAAGAACCTGTTAAAACCATGATATGAGTGATGACTATGAACTATGAAACCTGGCACAAGACACTGTTAAAACCCCAAAATACTGTCCTGGCCAAAGGCCCAGGACCCTGGAACACAACAGGTGTCTTCCATCAAACATCCGAGCATTGAAGTCCTTCCTCTGTCTTACCAGCTGTGGGAGGCAGCAATGGAATAGCTTCCATCTGATTCAACTTTGTTTACGTGTGTGTGAGTCCACTGCAGACAAATTCCTCCATGTCAAAAGCCAGGTTCTGGAGAGAAAGCAGAACTTATACCTCGTTATCAGGAAGATAAAGCACTTCTATCTTATCACATAATTAAGTGTTACAACCTAATCCGATATCTTCTAGGTTGAAAGCTTGAACTTGTTAACCGCATGACATTCTTTGAAGTAAGACCATACAGGAAACCAATGGAATTCAGTGCCATCCTCCAGCACAAAATAAAGTTTGATGGCTTTTCAGATTAGCAAAACAGGGGTTTACACCAAGTGGTTTGTACAACCGTATTTTGTGCTTCAGTGTCAGTTTCAGTGTTGAAATACTTAATTGTTTTCCTTAATTTTTCACATTTTCGCACAAAAAATATTCTCTTTGTCCCTGGCGCAGTCATTTTGTTGTAGCCATTATCAGATTTTTGTGTCACACTAGCAATGTTGTGACAGTAAACTAAGGTATACAACCTAACAATTTGGCCATCAGCCCTGGCTGAGGTTCTACACGTGTTGATTTACGTTGAGAATAGCCCCAGCTGTTTTTGTGCTGCTATTTGTTTGGCCTCAAAACTGCCGTCTAGGGTTTAGCCAGAAATTGAAATTTGGGTGTCTACAAGCATTTTTGGGGCATAAACCAACACTAAATTGAATACTTAAAATCAGTCTTGTTGTTGAGGGGATGGGGGGGTTGCTGCCCACTGCATTTTTTTTTTTTAAAGTAGCCTATTTATTTCTCCATCAGAACAAAACATTAAAATTTTTAAAAACTTCAGCCTTCTGCCATATGTTTTTTGCTGACATGCATTAAAGTGCTTCCTTCTGTAAAACAGATAAATAATGAAAAATAAATAATGAAAATCTGAAAATGAGCTATTGTTACACTCACGCCCTCCAATGACTGGTAAACTAGTCAAATTTAAGGGACATTGACAAATTTTGTCCATGTTTAGGCGATGAGCTTCATTGACAAGAAAACATCTCTTTCTTTTCAGGTGAAAGCTGCCTTAACTCTTGGCCACCTTAAATAGCTGGCATGTGCAATTGAAACTGAAAGTTTTTACTGGGCTGTTTTCTATTTGGCAAGCTTTTCACATTGATCGACCAGTGCCTGAGCAATTGAGAAGAGCAGACCATGTTCCGTAATGAACGTGCATAGATATTTTTTGGTTACGAACATGATCATGATTGATGTCACAGTGGCGGCAGTAATGTGATTGAAAGGGAGTGTGCGGACAGCAACCGTGTGTTTTACATTTTCTAGGCGAAAGAGTGCATTTTATCCACTGATTCTGTAATGTAGCCTTTTCTAGCAAGCAAAGCAGAAACAAACACCGGGGGAATGTCATTGGACTAATGGAGCAATAAAGATTAGGCTGAATTAATGCCATTGAAGGACTGCTCAAAATACATCTTATTGTACCTCTTCTGCCCTCGGTATGTTTTTGAACAACTTTCCATTCAAAACGGTGTATAAAACGTTAACTGAAGGACATTAACGTGGCTAATTTGTGAAGTCTTTACCTCCATGTATTTCTGAGTTAAAAGTTTGTACTAGAACTTGCTAGCTACTTAGACATTCAAAGAATGAAACACAGCTGGCTGGTAGCCAGTGTCTTTATTCGCTAGCTATGTTGTCGCTTTTTGTTTGCGATGCACCTAGTTTTGGATCCATTTTTATTGTGAGGGGGAGGGGCTTGGCATCCTGGGTTTGAAGGGGTGTTATGGAAAATTGAATGAAACCAGTGGCCAGAAGTAATGAAATGTAGAAGGGTGTGAGTTAATGCATCTAATTTCATTTTTACCTATAGAAATCCATCCAAATTTTCAAATGCCTGTCTAGGACGGGTTGAAGGGTGCCTGGCTAAACACTTGCTTTCCAGAGAGAGCATTACCTATAAATGGCCTGGGCTGACTTTGTGACTGCATGGGGTTGTGCTCCTGCACTCCTTCCATAAAATTACTAGAGCCTGAAAAGTAATTATGGATCTCTAGAGGCAAGCCAAGACCTCGTTTTTGGCATGTTTAACATAATTAGGGAGAGAATCAGGAAGGAAGGCATAGTTTTGGCTCAATGGAAGACATCAGGGAGTTTGCAGGAATCCTGAACTGTGCCAAATTGTATAGTAATCTAATTTTGTTGCCTTGCCAAAATTTTTGGATAATGGGAAATATTCAGTGTTGCCCTGAATTAGCAACTGTATGCTCATTTGTAATGAGAATAGTCATGCAATATTAGTTGTTCGTAGCAACAATCTTGGCATTTCAAGGGCGTGACAGGAATCAGTCATCACAACGGAGTGAGTTTACCAAAATTTCCCATCATGTTGGTGTGTCAAATTAAGCTCTTTATTATTTGATTTTGTGATTGCAAATAAGGGCCAAGCGTATGCATTTGATGTGTGAACTGAATGGGGGGTTCATTTTAAGCCCACCCCCCTCTGAGTGGCATTTTAACTCCTTACTGATTACATTCTTTTGCACTGCTTGTAACTCCCTGCTGCTGAAATAAAGAACACTTGCACTTGTGGCTTATTTACCTGCAGGGTATAACTGACTACCAAAGTGCAAAGCTTCAAGTTCAAATGTTGCCTAGGCCATACAGTGCGGCAATATTATCTGCAATTTAGGGAGATGCTGTTCTCCCCAGATCGCACCTCCCAAAGAATGTTGTTCACTTCTGGACATCTCTTAAATGTTTGAAGCCAGTCGTTAAAGGGTGATGAAAAGCAGATGATGTCAAGCTTGAAGGTCTAGTGCAGTTGAGCATAGGCCTGTATTACAAAAAATGCTTTCATTGTATGTTTTGTCCGGGAATAAATGTGTCTCGATATTTTTTTTTATTTGAATTGATCCACAATGCATGTATAAATGCGTAATCTAAATATAATTCAGCATCCATGAATTAGAAAATGTATTTGATTCACTTAATGATTAGCAAATACACAAATTCACAAATTCCATTAATAAAAAACAATATCTGCGAATACATTAATGAAGTAATGAAAAGCATTTGTGAATATCTACCTGAAATTTACAACTTTTCAAAAGGTATTTTATTTGTGAATAAGAGATTCTTTTTATTTGGGGAATTTGTGTATTTGCTCATCTATTTTCAATCTTTACAATCGTTTTTTTACAATATTTTTCTGTTTCTGTAACGTATTTAATAAAATGGTTTTTTAACTGGCGTGCAGGGCCCCAACATACCTAGATGGATGTTACAGCAGTATGATTTGGAGGAGGCCAGAAGAGAAATAATATAAGAGAGGGGTCAAGGTAGGGATAGCATAGCTCAAATGGAATAAATACAGTGCATTACATTTGAATGAAGGCACAAGCAGTGCACCGTGCCAACGCAGAAGGATTAAATGTGCTGGCCTGAGTGATGGATGAAGAAAAGAAGAGTTGAAAACAGCTGTGATGAAAGAGATGAGGATAACGACTGTGGACAGGGGAGTGAAGAGGGAGACTCATTTCAGCAGCTTTTGCGATAAGAGTGCTTGTAGATTAGTACTATGCTTGCAGGCTTTATGTGCAGGAACTTGAGCTATGCTGCACAGGTGGTCTGAAAAAAATTAGTAGACATTACGCACTGTGATAGAATCCACATTTCAGTGTATAATTTACATCTCAGTGGATAATTAGCTTGGGCATTATGAAATGCTATTCATATTTTTAAATCATGAAAAAGCATTTCAACTGAAAAATGGAATTATTATTGTCATCACTTTGCTGCAGAGGATAAGTGTTGTCTTCTATTATTTTTATTTAATAAAAAATAAATTGTTTGTTATTGTTTAAGTTCAGTTGTGCTCTGCCAAATCAAGGCAGCTGAAATTACACCTCATTTTTAATGGATTTTTCTGTTATATGGCATTACTTCTACACAGAAGGCCCGGACAGTAAAGCTAAACAGTACAGTGGGGGAAATAAGTATTGAATGTGTCAGCATTTTTCTCAGTAAATATATTTTTAATGGGGCTATTGACATGAAATTTTCACCAGATGTCAATAACAACCCAAGTAATCCACACATACAAAGAAATCAAAACAAAGAAGTCCATAAATTAAGTTCTGTGTCATAAAGTGGAATGACATAGGGAAAAAGTATTGAACACGCTTACTGAAATTTATTTAATACTAAGTAGAAAAGCCTTTTTTAGTAAGGACAGCTTCAAGATGCCTCCTGTATGGAGAAACTTGTCGCAAGCATTGCTCAGGTGTGATATTGGCCCATTCTTCCACACAAACCGTCTTAAAATCTTGAGGGTTCTGTGGACCTCTTCTATGAACTCTGATTTTCAGTTCTTTCCATAGATTTTCAATTGGATCCAAGTCGGGTGATTGACTGGGCCATTCTATCAGCCTTATTTTCTATCTCTGAAACCAAATAAGAGTTTCCTTAGCTGTGTGCTTGGGATCACCCTCGTTTCATCTTCAGCATCCTGGTAGATGGCAGCAGATTCTTATCAAGACTGTCTTCACACATTCCTGCATTCATCTCCTTCAATTATATGGGATCTGCCAGAACCATATGCTGAAAAACAGCCCCACACCATGATGTTCCCACCTCCAAACTTCACTGTTGGTATGGTGTTTTGGAGGTGATGTGCAGTGCCGTTTGTTCTCCAAACATTGTGTGTGCTATGACATCCAAAGAGTTCAATTTTGATCTATTCTGACCAGACTACATTCTCCCAGTATTTCATAGGCTTGTCCAAATGTTGGGCAGCAAACTTTAAACGAGCTTCAAGAATGCTGTTTCTTCAGCAGTGGAGTCTTTCGCGGTGAGTGGGCATAGAGGTCATGGCAGTTGAGTGCATTATTTTTTGTTTTCTTTGAAACAACTGTACCAGCTAAGTCCTGGTCTTTCTGAAGCTCTCCGCGAGTGGTCCTTGGCTCTTGGACAACTCTTCTGATTATTCTTTTGACTAGTCTGTCAGAAATTTTGCAAGGAGCACCTGGTCCTGGCCAGTTTATGGTGAAATGATGTCTTTTCCACTTCCGGATTATGGCCCCAACGGTGCTCACTGGAACATTCAGAAGTTTATAAATACGTCTATAACCAATGCCATCAGTATGTTTTGCAACAATAAGGTTGCAAAGGTCTTGAGAGAGCTCTTTGTTTTTACCCATCATGAGATGCTTCTTGTCTGATACCTTGGTAATGAGAAACCTTTTATAGGCCATCAATTAGGACTTAACCCGCTGATATTAATTTCCACTGATATTGGGCAGGATTGCTTTCTAAATACTGACAGGTTTCAGCTGGTTTCTCGGCTTTCCATGCCTTATTGCCCCTCCTTTTCTTAATGTGTTCAATACTTATTCCCTGTGTCATTCCACTTTATTACACATGACTTAAATTATGGACTTATTTGTTTTGACCTCTTTGTATGTGTGGATTACCTTGGTTTTTACTAACATCTGGTGAAAATTTCATGTCAATAGCCCCATTGCAAATTTATTTACTGAGAAAAATGTTGACGCATTCAATGCCTATTTCCCCCACTGTCTATCCTGTATTGCAACATTTGCGAAGAAGCTCCAAGTAATGTCTAGTCTAGATAGGAAGGCATGTGAAAAATGGCTGGAGATCATGAAAGAGTTTTTTGTGTTTTATGTAATGTGGTAAAAAGCCACTAGATGGCAGTATTGACTTTTTTTTTTGTTAAGCAATCTAAAACTAGCTTTGGGCATGTCCCGGGCATGCCTCAGAGGGGGCTGGAAAAGAGCATATAAGGAGAAAAATCGAGAGAGTGTAGAGTAGTTGGAGAAATTGCAAGGAGAAATTGCGGAAGGATACATTTGACCAGACCTGTCACTCTTTTCAAGACCTGTGAAGCTTTTTGTGGATTTTAGCCTGTGTTGGAGCATTTTCCTGTCCCAGGACATTGCAACACAGCAGCCCATCTCAATTACCAAGGGACTGTAACTATCTTTTTTTTTTTTCAATCTTGGTCAGTAGAGGTAGAGTGTAGATTAGTTCTAAGTGTTTGTTTAATTAAATCTGTTGAAGTTTAAGAATTTTGTCTGTCATCCCTTGCTGTCCGTGACGTCATAACAAATTGACGCCATAACAAATTGGGGCCATAACAAATTGGGGGCTCATCCGGGATAGACCATTGTGCGAGTCATTTATTGAAAATCTAAAATTTCAAATAGTGAAATTGTTTTTTTGAATTTTCCTATATATATATTGACAGATCAACAGCAATGGATGATTTCTTGGCATCACCAACCGTAGAGGTTTTGAAGTCTTTTAAAAAGACAGAACTGCTAGAAATATGCAGACAGTTAGAGCTGACAGATGTAAAACCAGCCATGCGAAAAGCAAGACTGGCTAGAGAGATTGTTGAATATTACATTGATGAAAATGTGTTTGCACCAGGAGATCTAGAACAGTTTCCGGTGGAAAATCCCAATGTAGAATTGGAACTTAAATTAAAAATGCTAGAGATTGAAAGGGAGGAAAAAAAAAAAAAACAAAGAGAATTTGAGAGAGAGAAAAAAAGAAAAAAAAATTAAAGGGAGGAAAAAAGAAAAAACAAAGGCAGTTTGAGTTAGAAAAATTAGCAAGAGAAGAGAAAAAAGAAAGGGAGGAAAAAGAAAAACAAAGGCAGTTTGAGTTAGAAAAATTAGCAAGAGAAGAGAAAAAAGAAAGGGAGGAAAAGAAAAACAAAGGCAGTTTGAGTTAGAAAAATTAGCAAGAGAAGAGAAAAAACAAAGGGAGGAAAAAGAAAAACAAAGAGAATTTGAGAGAGAGAAAGAGGAAAGAGCAGAAAGAGAGAGACAGAGACAGAGAGATTTCGATTTAGAAAAATTAGATAGAGAAGAAAGGCTCCAAATTGAGCTACTAAAAATCAAAATGCAAGGTGAAAACAAATTTCTTGCTAGCCAGGAGGTAAAGCTGGTGCCTCCATTCTCGGAGAAGGAGGTTGATAAGTACTGTCATCCCTTGCTGTAATTGACGCCATAACAAATTGGGGCCATAACATTTAGAACTTAGAATGAGAGAATTCTTGTTACAAGGCTATGAGTTGATCTGATGTCAGAGGCATGTGGCTAAGCTCCCAGTGCGGCTTCGCTTCCATTTCCAACGGACCAGATACATGGATATATGAGCCTCACACCTCCTCTATCCCACCCCACCTCCTCTCGAGAGCACCTCATTTCCACTGGCACTGCTGCACAAGAGCAGGACTGAGACATGCTGACTCAGCACCACTACCTCTTAAACACAAAGAGGCCCCCTTTTCACTGCCAAGACTTAAATGTAGTGGACCTGGAAACATTAATTGCAAAAAACACCATCAAACAACTTTCATTTGCTGTGTTTTAAAAAAAAAAAAAAAAATTTCACAGCTCATTTGCTTACAGGTCCGATGGGCTGATTAGCTATTGTCATGGTTTCAATTTCGTTATTTTTTTTTTTTTTTTTTTTTTTTTTGGTGAATTTTCCTGTAAATGTGCCATAGCATACTACTAGACATATCTCCAGACCTTTTTACGGATTTTTGATTGAATCATGTTTGTTCATTTTTTTGGCCCTTGAAATTTTGGCCCCATTTTGAAAACATATGACTTCAGAATAGAAATGTCAAAAAAAAAATTCTCAAACTGCCTGATAAATTTCTTTCTGAATCAGGCAACCAACTTGATAACCTCAATGTACCATGCATTTTGATTGAGTTGATTGAAGTGGGTCTTGTGGGGGTGTTGTACTTAAACATTGAGTCTTGTGGAGAATATGCAGAGTGGCCTGAGGAGGCCACATGGTTGCAACTGGAGATTAAGTTTGTAGTATCGACATTCAGGAAGTCATATTATATGACCTATATTTTGGCAATGTTAAAGTTGACCTCAGATGACTTCGAAAGGTCAAACTTGAGATCAAGGAAAATATTAACAATGTCAAAAGATTGGACTTGAAATTTCAAAAGATTTTTTCTCAAAATTTGTGTGATAACTTTTTTTTCTAAATCTGGCAATCAACTCACCTTGATCCACTTTATGAACAGCGCGAGTGCCATTCTGATTGAATCAACGGAAGTGTGTCTAGTGGGGGCACTGTTCTTTAACATTGGGTCTGATAGAGAATTGGCAAAATGGCCTATGGAAGCTGAATGGTTGCCGATGGAGATTAAGTTTGTATTATCGACATATAGGTAGTCATACACGAATTATATTTTGGCAGTGTTAAAGTTGACCTCAGATGACCTTGAAAGGTCAAACTGGAGTTCAAGCAAAATGTTACAACTTTCAAAGGCTTCTTGGCTTGAAAATATTGCAGATAGAGAATATATGGGTATTGGACTCTTATAGGAGGTGATATATGGACTTTCATTTGGTTACAGATTATGGGTATAGTTTAGGTTTGTATTAGAGGCATATAGGAAGTCATGTATGAAATTTCATTTGGTGTCCTTGAACTTGAGCTTCGGCGACCTTCAAAGGCTGAACTTAACAGTGAAATTTCAATGACTTGTTTCACCAAAACGGTTACAGATAGAGTCAAAGTTTGTATTAGAGACAGATAAAAAGTCATATATGAAGTCCATTTGGTGACCTCAACTTGACATTCTGTGACCTTTGAAGTTCACAATTGACATATTGAATTTTCAATTACTTGTATCGCCAAAACTGTCTAGAGCTTGGGATTGTATTACAGACATATAGTTCTTATAAATGTATGTGAACTTTCATTTAGTGCCATTGACGCTGAGCTTCGATAATTCGAAGGTCAAACTTCACAAGAAATTTTCATAACTCGTATCATCACTATAAGATTGCTTGCCGGTAAGCTACAGGACCCCTGGTCCTTTTTTTTTTTTTTAGTTTCCAATTGCTCATTAACAAAAAGTAGATGTTCCAAATATGGTTCACCTTTAAGCACTGTGTGTTTTGACGAACACTCTTGTTTTTATATTAAATGGATATTGTATTTTTCTTTTGTTTTTTAATGATACATCCTGCCACCGCCTTAAAATAAAATGCAATGATTGAATGGCATGCCTGTTGCCTGAGTTCTTCATTTTTTGAAGCTCTGACAGAAAGAGGGATACAACTTTAAGATCATTTAATGGACATGGTTTCGCTGCCTGTCTGTTCTCGCTTATCATTTTGGGTGTAATTCCATTTGCAGTATAACTACTTTGACTGGCTAGAAAATAGATATTTCTTCTCACTGGGACTGAATTGTCTCCTTTTTGTGGCAAGAATTGCTGTTAAATTTTTCTTCCCCAACATCACACAACTATAAAAGCCACATTTCTGAAAAGCCTTCGATTCTGAGTTCAGTGTGCGGATATTCTAAAGCCTTATGCCTCATGATGTATGTTAGGAGGGTGGGGGTTGACAGTCCATTGCTAGTTTGCAAGTTTTAGTATTTTGATTTATTTTTCCTATCGAGGATCTGTGGCCATTGAGATCTTATCATGAGGCCTTTTGTCATGGAGAAATTTTTCCTTTTATACTTAATGACAATGACATCAAAATGTCTGTGCTTCAAAATACGCTTTTGTGTCATGGAAAGGTCTTTTAAAATTCAGTATAAGTTCAGTAGACAGTGTTTCTTCATCCCATACAAGGAGTATCAAAACATTCAGCGATTGAACGCGTGCAGCTTATTTCCACCATCTTGAGCAAGATAAGGCAGTGAAGTTGCATTTTAAGGTACATATGATTAGTATCCGCACTTTACTCTGGGTCATGCATTTGACGTATCATCAGTGAAGTAGTCCAAGTTTCAGTCTAGAGATCACTGGGAACACCAGACATATGGTAAAACAGCAGGGGCTTCACAATCTCATTTGAAAACCTCGTATATTTTGGCAAAAGTGTTCTGTCTTTTTCCTTGAGGTAGAATACTGTTTCTCATTTAGGCAAGAGAAATGTGCCAGTCTGCAGTATCTGTAATACTTAAGGAAGGCCAAAAAAAAAAAATTATTCAAAGAAGGAGGAAAATTGCCACAGAAGGATGTACTGTTCTCCCTGCTAGTACGTACGTTTGGCCTAAGTTTAAACAGCTTGCACAGAATTTCAGTATTCCTGTGGGCTGAGAAAAAAATGACAGTTCCTAGGCAAGCTGCGAGAAGAAGCGGGATCAGGTAACACAGAAACTCATGACAAGACGTTTCTATTAAAAAAGCAGTGTGATTTAAAGCAGGTGTGGTGAACCCAAGCAGAAGCGTATTAATGAATTTCATCTGTACCTTTCCCAAAACCATGTAAGGAGCTGTCATATCACTGGATGTTTATTTACTCAGGTGATGGGGCCACCGAAGGACCTTTCTTCCTCTGGAGTAATGCTCTCAAATGACACATCTCTAATCCATGAACCTGGATGGCTTTTTTACCCACTCTTGTTCTTAAACCAATATAAGGCAAATGAAATCTGAATTTTTCTGGATCTGAAACATTAATGAAATAAATTTACTATCAAGGCAGCCAAAGTCAACTGAGTATTTCCTGGACTGGAAGAAAAAGAGTGGAAGTGGAGAAAAAATTCTGCATTTTATTCCAAACACTCAGTCAAAGCCTTAATGACTATCACATTTTCAGATAGAGGCTGAGTCAGAGTGCTTCTATTTACTTTGCTGACCACGTTTTTAGCCCTTTGGTGTTATTTTCCTTTGTTCAAACTGAAGCAAAATAAAGCACACAAAAGCCTCACCTGATAATATACAGTTGAACCTCAAAAGTATTTATTGCCAAACCACTTTATACTTCCTGCATATCACTGCTTTGCTATTCCCTTAACTCGTCTCACTGAACTGTTGCTTATTACACACTCCATAGTGTAATTTAGATTGAAATTATAATCTGTATTGTGACTTGCTCGGTCAGTTTATAAATGAAAAACAAATGACCATGTCTAACAAAGCGGCAGGAAATGAGAGGTGGTCATGCTTCTGTTTGTGGTTGCTATAATTTGACAGTAGGATTTGGACAGGATATTATCAGTTCCAGTACCGGAGCTCACTGCACTGTTGACTAAGCTACCAGAGGGAGCCTTTTGCTGACTGCACACTTCTTGATAGGCTAAAGCCACTAAGTACAGTGGGACGAGAGACCCCTTCCACTGTCCCTCCACCACCAACCCACAGCTCAGTATATTTCTTAAATCCCTGTGGTGGTACTGGACATCCGGACCTCACACCAATGTGGGCCTCCTCATTGTGGTCAGTGCTGCCCCCTGAGCATATGTGTCTGAGAGAGATGGACATCCTCCAGTGGTACTTGGCTCTCCTACTTAGGAGAAATACGTTTCACTGGACCTGCTGAGAGTTTTTACTTAGCTTGATGAGAACGGATCTCTGGTCAAAGCATGACTGAGTTACTAGAGAAGTTTGAAAATTGAGTATTTGTTGGTCTTGGTTAGGAAACAGATGGGGTTTTTCTTGGAATACTGTGCTCAAAATTCAAAGGAAGTATTTGCGCAACAAGCAGTCCTTTTTGCTTAATTCGTCATGGGTGATTGTTATTCTGTAAGTCACACTTTTTTATGCTTGTGCAAATAGCCACAGCACATGTTTAATGTTACAGTGATTCTTTGTGAGCTCTCAGAACTAATTGACTACACTTCAGATATGTTAAGGTTGTCGTCTTTGCTGTGGCCTACATCAGTGTGGGTTCTGGAAGGTCCAGATGTGGTTCTTGCACAACTGTGGCCACAGACAGCTTGCTGTCAAGCCAATTGACATGCCACTCACTCTTGTCTAACTACCAATGTGACTGGCCACCTACTGAGACTGGCCATACCAGAAACCCCCACGCTGCATCATTGCCAGTGGTGGAAGGTTTTTGCAGCCCTCAAAGATCTGTCCTTGTACCAAAATATTAACCATAGCTTTATCTTGTATTTAAATCTGTGGACAACGGAATTTTTTTTTTTGGTTCTAGTTTTTTCTTTGGCATAATGGCACCCTCTATCTGCTTTGGTTTTTATTGAACGTAAAAGAACATTATGGGCCCAATTTTGACAATCTCAGCACACGGTCTGAAGTGCAAGTACATTTAGGGCATGTCCATCCATTTTTGCTAGTTTAACGGGGGGGTCATCCAGTCGCAAAGTAAGGCGCACGGTTCAAAGGGGTTGTACTTAATTTCTTAATTAATCACAGGGGTGTTTTGGGTATAACATGAAATAAACCAATCAGAGTTTTATCTGTCTTGCCCTTTAAAAAACAGGTGGGCTTGTACCTTGGCGAATAGCTATTATAAGGGCGTATTTTCTAAGTAGCAGGGAAAAAAACTATTCTCTGCGTAGGAAACGGGCAAAGTGACAGCATGCGAGGAAACCATTGCTGTAAGTATGGAAACTAGATCACAGTGATCTCCAAAAATGTAAAAAAAAAAATTTTTTTAAATATTGTTGAAAAATTGTTTTAATAATATCCAGATGTTCAACAGCATCGCAGTGAATCTCCGGGGCTGTATTTGAACTTTACATTACATTACAACATGTACATGAAACAAGGAAATGAAAGAAAAGGCTTTAATTCAGGGTTGCCAATAAAAAAATAATTCCCTGCTGGGGGGGGTGTATGGCCAAGAGAAATTTAAATGAGTGAGAAAAATAGCCAACGAGTAAGTAATGAAATTAATGTTATTTTTTATCACGCTACCATAACCCCTTCAATATTACAGTATCCAACAGGAGTGAAAAGAATTTGCTTCCACTTGGCTGATGATTGAAGGTCAAGTCGGATATATGGAAAAAATTCAGATTAATTCTGGACGGGGACAACAACATCATTTGTTACTGTTGCTGCTACTTAAAAGTGCCGCTTTTTCAGGCTGCTTCATTTTTCAGCCAAACAGTAAATAATAATAAACACATTTCAAATGAAATGCTGAATTTGGTATTTGATAATAGAAGTGGGACAGATGGGTTGCAGTTTTTGTATTAAAGGAACGTGTTGGATTCAAAATTACGGCTGACGGGTCGACACATGCAGGACTCTGATTGGACTTATCCAAACATCTGAAGTGCATTTTCAGCACTTCAAACATTTGGTCTTTTACAGTTTGTGCTTTGTCTGATGCAGGGAAAATCCATGCATTGTTTTCTACATGATATGCCATGTATTTAATGTATAGGGTACCCATTGTCCCCGAACAGCCGCGCCTCCAGAGGGGATCCTTTGGAAGACAGCAGCAATGACAGAGTTCACCAGTCTTGAGTCGCATGTTGCGTAATTATTTGCAAATACCTACATGCGTAACCTCGCTCGTTGAATAGTATATTCCTTGATGGAATAGGTTCCCTTATGATTCAGAAATCCGACATCACAGCATGCTCTGATGTGGGGGCGTAGATTGCATCAACCATTCTGATGTATTTTTTAAATATGTTGACAATATTCTTTCACATTGTGATCTATTTATATTTAGTCATTTGCATTTGTAGGCGCTGCTGCTCATGCCTGTGTAGTGTATGTAAAAAGCAGAGTGTATGTGCATTGTGCACTTTACAAAGGCACATAGTACTATCTTACTACGCGCCCTTGAACTAGTGGTCAAGAACTGACAATTATCTTTAGACCAGGTTTTTGTTGGTCAATCACGCAGTCGCTTTCTGCTATCTCACGATAGCAACACGCCATCAGTGCACCTGACCACACTTCAAGTTAAAACCAACATGCCCATGGGCACTCAGTTTGGCGCAAGTACATTTGCTATTAATGCAAACATTTGTTATTGATGCTGGACGGGATAAACACATCAAATTGGCGAAGACGCTTGCATAATGCTTGGCACCGCTGAACACACAGTGTAAGATAGAGCCCAATGGCTTCCATCTAAATTTGATAGCTCTCCTGGGAGAGTCATTTATTTTGGGTTGCACAAGGCAAGATTTGGAATTATTCTGAAACATGAGTCAGTGCGCAATTACCTGGGAGAACCTAAGCTGATGCCTGACTTATTTCTGATTTCACCAGAGGATGCTAACTGACAGAATAATGAGTCTGTAATGAGGCCTAACATTATTAGCAGTCCAATAAAAATAATGTATAATGATTGTATTGTGTTTCATCATATCATCAGTGTTTACTTTTGGAATTGAGAACAAAAAAAACTGTTGACATTGTGTGCTATTTCTAACAGCCAGGTTCACCTAACCGCACGTGTTTATAAGGGCATGGTTGAATAATATCCAGAACATGTCAGTCATGTTCATGACAAGGGAGTCTAAGAAATATATTGGTTTACTGCATTTTATTTGATTCTACCCAGTCAGCTTGGAACATGAATTTTTGGTTTTTGGAATGTGTACTGTAACAGGGTTTTTCCTGGCTCAGAATGAGCTGGTGGTGGTACTCGGTCATAGGCTCCTGCGCACACTCAAAATATTGTTGAGGTTGGGGTTGTTGGTGGGGGGTGGGGGGAGTTACAGACCTCTTATTTTGTTTGCCGGGAGGGAGGGCTACACATGCTTTTTTTTTTTTTTTGACCGCGGGAGCATGGCACTAATATTGCGCAAATTCATCGTTTTTTTCGCGCACGCAAATGAGAATGTGATACAGAAAATCGCGTTGGGAGCTGGTGGTGGTAAGAAATTAGGCATCAAATTCTCTATGCAGGAAAAACCCTGTGTGACCGACATTTGCATTGATTGACACCGTATAGAATATGTAATTGCCTGGAAGTAGGGACATAGAGTATTCTACAATTAATTGACAAGGAATGCCGAATACATTCTTTTCTGAAGGTTGTGCACGTCTGTGATCCAGGTTCAGAATTCCCTCCTATCGTGGCAGAAATATAAATTTGCTCTGGCATTATATGCTTATTGTTAACTCATTCTGTTTCAAATTAATATATTTTAATTCCAGAATAGCGATTTGGTAGCAAGTGACCGTGACGTGGCCACAGATGCAACAAGCATTCAGAGAATTCATAGTCTCGTCCAACAGCCCAAAATTTATGTCATGCCATGAGGTCAGCCCAAGGTGTTTACATGTGAAAGATGATTGAAATCGGTCAAGTGGTTCAGGAGATATCTGCCCGGAAACACACTTACACACACAGACTCACAAGGTGATTACAATAGTCTCGCAAACCCCTACGGGGGCTCGACTAACTAGTAGCCAATAAAGTTCGCGACCAATATTAAATGTACCAGTCTCTAAAAATTTACCGTCTTTGATCTCTGAACTGTTCTGCTTCTGCTCCCTGGAGTCTGACCGGACAAGTTCCTCAGTCGGGAAAGTTTGAACCCTTTAAAGCTGCAGCCGGTAACTTCGGAGAAAAGCTAGAGAGAGAGAGAGAGAGAGAGAGAGAGATTTTGATCATAAACACCACTGGCCCTCTCTCACTGTTCCTTCTCATCCTCCTGTAGTGCCTCCCTCCAAGCCATTCATGCTTGTTCATGAGTTAAATTTCACTTGCGGTATCTATTCAGAAACATACGAGGAGCTCCATTATGACTTATTGCGGTGTAAGAAACACTGATAATAACAACAAGAGCCATCTGGCTTTGGCATATCCCCCCAGCCCCCCAAGGCACATCTAGACATCATGCTCAACATATGTGTGAAGTTTCGTGAAGATCGGATGCATAGTTTTCAAGATATGGCCCGGACAAGGTATGATTATAGACGGACGGATGGACAGACGGACACTCTGATGACAATATCCCCCCTGCATTAATGCTGCCGGGGGGATAAAAAGTAAACATTCGGCACTTACATGTTACTCACATAGACATGCCACACCGTTTAGCCAAGCAAGTGAGTGAACTAACTTTACTGACACAATGTTAGGATTAGCTACCAAACCTATGTATTAACTAGCCGTACTTATTACAAAAGCTATGTTGCAATGAATAACATAAAACTTTTTTACATTATTAGAATGTACAAGATGAGAGTCTTGGCTCTGGTGATAACTGCACTCCAGGTCCAACCATAGGATGAGGGAACGGGATAGACTACAAAAAGTTGCTTCTCAGCTGCCAGTCAGGTACCGAATGACCTGGCTTTTAGTGTGCTATTATTTTCAGCACCACACTGGGCTGGGCAACGCAAAGCTATGACCCTAGGTCAGGCTATCAAACACATATAGGCACCGGTTATTAGAATTATCGTTTCTAAGTATTATACGCTGTTCGTTGACTATTCTGTTACATACAGGTTGCTTTTACAATATTACAACTGGAGCCCAGTCACTGTAGCTAAATAAATGTGCAGACCAGTGCAAATCTTGAACCATGCTAACAAGCTACTTACCAACATAGTGCCAGCTGATCTTCCAAACACTTATGCCTAGTGCCTGGTTTTTGCAGGGTGCAATTATCACAACCAAACTCCACCTTATTCTAGGTTGCCTGCTTTTCTGCTGGTATAACAGTTATGCAGTTGTCGACAACTGAGTAAGTAGAAGTGTAGGCGAAAAGATTTTGGACGATTCCATGCCCGTCATATGGGACATTCAGAGAGCATTCTACATCGAGAAAATGACATGATGACTGGCTTTAAAGAAGGCTGTAACTTTTAAATTGTGTTCCCATACTTCAACATTATTCAGTGATCAAACTGATTCATTTCCATTTTTGGGGGTGAAATAAGCAAAAATGTGATCTGTTGTAAGGGACGCAGAGAAATCACTAATTTTTTTCCAATGAAGTCTTTTCAAGAGCTCTGAATTGGCTATTGAAAACTTCTGGAAAATAGTCAAGAAATATTGAAGGGAGTCTGCTGTATTGTGTTACAGCAGTTTTATTCAAAAAAATCAACAAGACAAGAATTAAACAGGGTTTAAAAATTCTAGGGGGTACCTGTAGTACAGGACAGAAAAATTCTGTTGTACGGGACGCTCTGAATTGAGCTCAGGTGTTTACTGAAGCACTGCCCCCACCTGTTATTGCACTTGAAACTTGAACAGCTAAAGCTAAATAAATAACAACTGATTATTTTGCAACAATTCATGTCCCCTCAGTTAGCCCTGGTCCTGTGATAATCCCATACCTGTCATACAGGACAAAATATCTGTCGTACGGGACAACTATTTTCTGTAAAAACCATCAACCTCTCCTGCCTAGTTATTTACCAACTTTTTTTTTTCAGAACACAGTCTGAAATTCTACCATAACAAACACTACACAAATCACTAGATAAAGCTCAGAATGATTGAGAAATGACATGATGTGAACCAAGAAACACACTTACAAGTAACACAAATTATAATCGGTTCATCATTCCATTGCCAACTTGGATGCTGCATGTAGCCTCAGGGTGCTTTCACACTAGGGACTCGGGCACAGATCCAAGTATACTTGACCCTTAAGTCCGGTTTATTTGGTAACTGTGAACACAAGCGTACCGTGCTCGGGCACGGTATGCGAGTCCGCTTGGAAGAGGTGGACTCGGGCACGGTTCATCTGTACTCGTACCGAATGTGAAAGCAATCATACTCGAGCACGGAAGTGAAGCATCACTTGACATCTTAACTATTCGACTCTTTTGTTCTGACACATATAGCGGCAAGAGGATCTCTCTGGTCAAACGAGGAAATTGGGCAGACGAATCTCCTCATCACAGTTAGTAGACATATAGGGCTACCCAAAAGAAAAAGTTTCATAAAAATCAGATGAGGGCACATGGAGAACTTTGCCATCCCAAAATGCCAAATTTCACTTTTTCCCTGACTGAAGCGCCACCTATATTCTTGCGCCCTCAACATCCCACGCTTAATTTGTGTTGATTACGTATAGAACGTCCCATGGTATCATATTATGAATAAACCGTCTTGGGCTGTCGAGGACACAGTCTGGAAATGCCCCTGATATTACTGCTCAAATGATCAAAAGTAGCATCTTGCAGTGCCCCCTATAGGACGCGCCCTCGACAGCTCACAAACATTTTCAGATTGTGAGCCCTACTCACAGTAGATTAACGTATGTGAAAATGAATGTGGGCTGTCGGTGCAATGTTATAATTGCATTTGAAAACTGATTTTTTTTCAGCGCTCATTCCTCATCTCTGAATCCTTGGCCCTTCTGGTACCCCTAAAAAAGAAACCAAAGGGTATTGGCACCTAAAAATTTGCAGTTTTCCTATTGAACCAATCATCTTTCACCAACGAAAATTTTTGGCAAATCTGAGATCATCATATATCACCCTCTGCCTGATTATTAGAAAAACTGGCTCTTAAAAACCACTTAGGTGCATACTGCTACCTTCTGTATTGGAATTTTGATAAAAGAATCCGTACTCAGGCACGGTACAGCGTCGCTAGTGTGAAAGCTGACCAGCGGGGGGAGAGGGGAGGGGGGACGATCATACTGTGGCACGGTACGGAACAATCGTACCTAGTGTGAAAGCGCCTTTAGGCTCAGGGCCTTTTGAGGGGCAAAAATGTCCTTGCCCAAGTGTTGACGAAGTATTACGCTCTTTTCTCATTTGAAAGGTTCATTTCATTTACTATATTTTATACATTTTTATCCAGCCAGTCTGACAGTGCATAAAATGTACACAACCACAGTGCATGTTCATGCATGAGACAGTCAGGACAGTCAACTCTTTTCTATCTTTCCAAAGCAAAAAAAAGAAAAAACAAATGAAATACAGAGACATGGCAGATGTTACTTTCACAAATATCTTTAACAATTCCTTTAATTTCAAAACATTTTCAATGTTTTACTTACCTCTGAATCGGTGACTGTCACCATTAAGAAACTTAACAGCTACTTGCATACCCTTGAAACAGTCACTTGCCCTCCCTGGGTGGAATTTTCCATTCACTGATGCCCCCTGTTGTCTCAGAGGTGAGGAATTAAAGAGACACCTATTGTTTTTCAGGCAGAACTAACCAACTGAGAAGTAATTGCCTTGAGATTTGGTTTAAGTAGTTCTGTAAATGACTGTACCAATGATCTGTCATACGGGACATCTCCTGTGATCCGGAAAAACCTAGTGAATTTATCAGTGGCAAGGATTCTTGCAACTGAACAAAAACCTTTGGATTCTGGACTTTTACCGACCGAAAAAAAAATAATAGAAACTTGATTTTGACAGTTCAAATAACACTAATAGGTAGTGTTTTCAGATTCTCACCACTCTTAATTACTGCAAATGAAGTTCAAACTCAGTTTCGCCCAAAAGTGACATATGTACTAGGTTTTTCCAGATCACAGGAGACATGTCCCGTATGAATCTGTCGTACGTGACAATACTTTTTAGGCTAATTATGTGAAAACTAATTAATGTAATTTTGGGGAGACAGTAGCATTTTAGTACCTTTAGTCTAAAATTAGAGGATTTTAAATAAAAAGTTTCCAGCTCAAAAAATAAAAAAATGGCAAGAACTTTTTGCCTTCAATCTGTCGTACGGGACATGACAATAACAGCCCGTCATTTATCATATTTCTCCGTCAAGCAAAAGTTCATGTGACTGTCACTTTGCAAGTGGACGGACTTTGCTCTAGATAGGTAACTCGTAAAGACTAGGAACTTGAGTGATATCAATTAGCGGGAAATTAAGGTAATTGATTGAAAATTGTGGAAAATAGAAAATTTGATGAAATTTCATGTCTCCTTTAATTCCACCCCAAATCACCATTCTGCAGTCGTGAGAAAACTTACTTGTTCTTAATGACTTGGGTATTCAGGGTTACAAATCATAATAGACCAGTCAGTTAAAAACATTTCTCAGATTTACCATTTTTTCAGTTTCTAGCATGAAATCGCCCTTTTAATGTCTCTGGATTTTCCCTGTCTGGGTTCCCCATAGAGAGATCCAAATTTACTATAAGATCACTTCAATAGCCAAAAGGGTATTATGACATTTTAACCAAACAAAATGCAAAAAAAGTTACCCACTGCAACTTTAAGCTCCTCTTGGAATTGGGTGCAGGTGAGTGCATGCATGGAGGTAGGGGCTGAACAGTTTTGCATGAGAAGTGATTGATGTGGTGGTAGCAACTCCTCCTGGCTCTGATAGTTTAATTTGGCTTGGGCGCAGTGGATTCTTGCCAATGCCACTGGCACTGTGAGGAGCCGGATGTTCTTGACTTTTTATACAGATTACTTGTCTCGGGTAGTGCTGTCAGTATAGAGTGACAGCTTCAGCCAATATGAAATAAAGTTATTCTTATAAAAGTTACCTACAGCACCTTTAACACTACAGCAGTCTTCTTGGAAAGGCAACCACTCCACCAGCCATATACAGCTGAGGTCAGAAGTTTACATACTGTTTGCCTTGGCTAAATACATTTAAACTCAGTTTTCACAATTCCTGATATTTAATCCAAGTAAACATTCCCTGTCTTAAGTCAGTAAGGATCATTACTTTATTTTAAGAATGTGATATGTCAGACAAATAGCAGAGAGAGTGATGGATTTCAGCTTTTATTCTTTTCATCACATTCCCATTGGATCAAAAGTTTACATACAAATAACATTTGGTTGCATTGCCTTTACATTGTTTTACTTGATTGCCTTTAATTGTTTAACTCAAACATTTTGGCTGGCCTTTTACAAACTTATCACAAAAAGTTGGTGGAATTTTCACTCATTCCTCCTGACCGAACTGGTGTAAATGAGTCAGGTTTGTAGGCTCCCTTGCTCACACATGCTTTTTCAGTTCTGCCTGCAAAATTTCCTTTGGACTGAGGTCAGGGCTTTGTGATGGCCTCTATAATACCTTGATTTTGTTGGCCTTAAACCATTTTACCACTTCTTGGAAGTATGCTGGGGTCACTGTTTATTTGGAAGACCCATTGCGACTAAGTTTTGACTTCCTGGCTGATGTCTGGAGATGTTGCGGCAATATATCCGAATAATTATCCTTCGTTATGATGCCATCTATTTTGTGAAGAGCCTCAGTCCCTCCTGCAGCAGAGCACCCCCACAATATGATGCTTCTGCCCCCGTGTTTCATGATCAGGATGGCTTTCTTTGGCTTGCAAGCAGCCCCCTTTTTCCTCAAAACATTACAATAGTCTTTATGGGCAAACAGTTCAAATTTTTGTCCCATCATTTCTCCAAACTTTAAAATCTTTGTTCCCACTTGCAGTTGCACCCCACAGTTTGGCTTTTCTATGGCAGTTTTGGAGCAGTGGCTTCTTTTTTTCTAATTGGCCTTTCAGGTTATGTCGATACAGGACTCGTTTTAGTATGTAAACAGATAGTTTTGTACCAGTTTCCTCCAGCATCTTCGCATGGTCTTCTGCTGCTGTTCTGGGATTGATTTGCACTTTTCGCACCACTGACATTTCATCTGTAGGAGGCAGAATTTGCCTCCTTCCTGTGCGGCTTGATGGCTGTGTGGTCCCATGGTTTTTATACGTGCTTACTATTGTTTGTACAAATGGACAAGGTACCACTCAGCATTTGTAATTCTTCCCAAGGTTGAACCAGAATTGTGGAGGTCCACAATTTTTGTTTTGAGGTTTTGGCTGATTTCTTTTGAGTTTTCCCATGATGTCAAGCAAAGAAATTATGACTTTGAAAGTATGCCTCAAAATACTTCCCCTGGTATACCTCCAATTGACTCAAATTATGTCAATTAGCCTATCAGAAGCTTCTAAAACCAAGACACCATTTTCTGGAATTTTCCGGTTTGTTTAAAGGCAGTCAACTTAGCGTGTGTAAACTTCTGACCCACTGGAATTGTGATATAGGTCATTATTTGTGAAATAATCTGTAAATAATTGTTGGAAAACTTACTTGTGTCTTGCACATAGTAGATGTCCTCACTGACTTATAATAATAATAATTATTCATTTTATTTGAAGCACCTTTCAGGTCACACAAGGACACTGTACAAAGGGTAAAAATTGACATAGGACAATAAAAACAGAGAAAGTACAATAAATAAAGAGCACGAGTAGGAGACAGCATTAAAATTACAAAGGAAGAGATCACTGCGAGTTACGAAGCAAAAAAGATACAAAGACAAAAAAGACAGACAGGGCAGCTAGGGGTAAGAAGGAAAAGCAAGAGTGAAGAGGTGAGTTTTTAGCAAGGATTTAAAGGTGGAAAGAGAAGTGCATTGGCGTAAGGCAAGTGGAAGGGTGTTCCAGAGCGTAGGGCCAGCCACACTGAAAGCCCTATTGCCCATGGAAGGGAGGCGAGCAGAGGGAGTGGATAGGAGGTGAGAATCAGCAGAATGTTGGGTGCGGGTTGGCTGGTATGGGAGCAGAAGATCAGAGAGGTATGAGGGGGCTAGGTTGTGTTGAGCTTTAAAAACCAGGAATAAAATTTTAAATTGGATGCAGTATTTCACAGGGTGCCAGTGTAGTTGATTGAGAATGGGAGTGATATGTTGCCGAGAACCAGTGCGTATGAGAACTCTTGCTGCAGAATTTTGGATGTATTGTAATCTGTTGAGACACTTTGCTGGGAAACCAAACAGGAGGGCATTACAGTAATCCAGCCTGGATGTTACGAAGGCGTGGATGAGTGTCTCAGCAGTGGAGGAGTTGAGTGAGGGACGGCGTTTGGAAATGTTTTTGAGATGGAAGAATGCTGATTTAGTGATTTTTTTATGTGGGAGTTAAATGTGAGGGTAGAATCAAGGACGACACCAAGGTCTTTAACTTCAGATGTAGTGGTAGTGAAATAGCCAGGGATAGATAACTGTTTCTGATTTATCCTTTTCAATACTCTGGGTGTGGCAATGAGTATGGCTTCAGTTTTTTCGTGATTTAATTTGAGAAAGTTTTGTGTCCTCCAGTTACTGATGGCATTGAGGCAGGTGATGAGATTGTTGGGGGGGAGTTTGAGGGCTTTGTGTGCATGTAAATCTGTGTGTCATTCGCATAGCAGTGAAAGTTTAGACCATACTGACGCAAGATATGGCCAAGAGGGAGGATGTAAATTATGAAAAGCAGGGGACCTAGGACCGAGCCCTGGGGGACACCGTGTGAAAGGGGTGAGCTTGGGGACCTGAAATTACCGATGGAGACAAACTGTTCCCTTGATGTGAGATCTGACCTAAACCAGGAGAGTGCAGTGCCAGTGATTCCCAAAAGTGTTTCCAACCGGGTGAGAAGAGTGTGGTGGCAGACCGTATCAAAGGCGGCAGTAAGGTCCAGTAGGAGGAGGATGCTGACATGGCCTGAGTCGGCAGCAATAAGTAGGTCATTGACAACCTTGACTAGAGCCGTCTCAGTGCTGTGCTTGGGTCTGAAACCAGATTGGAACACTTCCCAGAGACTGTGATGGGATAAATACTCTTGAATCTGGGAAGCAACAGTGCGTTCCAGAAGTTTAGCTATGAATGGAAGGTTGGAGATGGGGCGATAATTTTTGAACTCTTCAACAGCTGCTAGTAGGGGTAACAGCTGCTGTTTTCAGGTATGTGGGGACAGTGCCTAAGTGAAGAGATGAGTTTATTATAGTCGTTAGAAGGGGGCTCAGGGTAGGCACGCATGACTTGATTAGTGGGAAAGGCATGGGGTCCAGGAGGGAAGTAGTAGACTTAGCCTTTGAGGCCAGGTCATGGACATACTGCTCATCAACGGGTGAGAAAGTGCTGAAAGACTGAGCAGGTACTGGAAAGGAGGCGAGGCAGTCATTTAAAGTAGCAGATGTAGGGCGTGTTTTTGGCTGATCATAGATGGTACCAATTTTGTTTTGGAAGAAACTGAGAAACTCACAGCAAAGATCAGTTGATGGGGTCAGTGGGAAGGATTTGTTGGGCTGGAGTAACTTGTTAATTGTGGAGAAAAGGGCTCCAGAGTTACTCTGCCCTTTGGCAATATGGTGGAATAATACAAAGATTTAGCCTTAGACTTTTAGACTTGCCAAAAATATATATTTTTAATATGAATTTGTGGAGGGGTTAAAAAATTAGTTTTACTGAATTAAACCTGAGTGTATGTAAACTTCAGACCTCAACGTTAAGTGTGCTAGCTGCCTCAGATTTGAGCTCACCTTGGGACAATATGCGTTTGTGAAAGATGATGATGGGGTGGAACAAATTCTCAGTTAAGAACTGTCAATAGCTGCTTTTCCAGAGTGCTGAGGCTATGTGCCCTGTCAAGCAGTAATTAGAAAAAATAGGTGGTTCTGTAATAAGGACTTTCTGTATTGCAACATGAAGCTCTGAAATCTAAACCAAAACCGCAGATAACCCCACAGTGGTGTGTGGAGATCACTGCGGGGAACGATGGTTTCATGGAAATGTGAACATTTGCAGTGCACCAGAAAATTGTTGCTCACCAGCTTAACCCAGATGTACTGTGTCATGTGATGATCTGTCCGTACAGCCCACAAGAGAAAGTGAGAAAGGCCAATTGGGTCTGTTAATGGTGGAGGGTCCCCTGGCCAACCTGCAGCAGGATCTAATGATCAGTTGGCCAGCTCTCTAGTATATTGTGGTAGGGCTCTCTGCAGGACCTCCTAAATCTTAACGACTCCCTATGAACTGTTTGAATTGGACGTCTGGCAGATGACCGGATAAGTATAACGTTCAGGTTCCTTTTTTGATAGCATGCCTACAGTTCTCAGTATTGAAACAGATCAGCCACTGGGAATCACAACTTGCTGCTAAGGTGCAATTAGCTTTACATTTCAGTGTGCTGAGCTCTCTTTTCATAATGACATCACAGTAACGGGAAAAAAACAGTGCTTGGAGGGTGAAAGGCTGTGTAATCTAACGCCCTTTATATTAGCCCCCATGGTGTACTTTTCCTCCAGTTTACGTACGGCACATGAGTAAAAGATGTAAATTGAGGACACGCTTGTTGCCTCAAAGGTGTACTTACTGCAGAACCACAGTACTCCTCTCCAGAGTGAAATTACTGCCAGGATTTGGAGAAAATGCCTTGTATCGGTCTGTCCCTCAGCACCACTCAGCAGAGAAAGCCACTTTCTGCCCCAAAAACATGAGCGTTTTGGACAAGGAACAGAGAGGAATTGATGAGGTCTCATCTGTCATCTGAGAGTAGCTATTAAGCGATAGAACTTTCGAGGCGTCTGCACCCACCTAGGTCCTAAGACGAACATATGCACTGCAGTCCCAATCAGCACAGTTACTGCAGGGCCACGGAGAGCCGCACACATGTTCCTGCTTTACGAGAAAATGACCTCACTTTGGCATGCCAGAACTGTCAAGGAACACACGGGGGAGTTGCTTCCTGTAGTGCAATAATGAAAAAGGGCTTTATAATCCACTCGTTGTATATGGCATGAGAGTAAATAAATTAGAATTCTGGACTCTGCAAAAAAGTATGCTGTTCAGATGACCCAAAAGATGGCAAAATGGTTTCCTATCAAAGCAGTTCAAAAATGACAATGAGAAAACAGGAAAGTATGCATCACCCAGTTTATGGGTCTGCCAGGAGAGTATTTGTACAACTACAGTGAGAGGCCTTGGCATTAGAATTACCGTATTGTGTACTGGACCTGGTAGTGTGTTCTTCCCTTGGCTGTGCATTTCTCTCTTTATGAAGTGTTCATGTCCTTCCATATAACATTGTGTCAGATATTCTTTTTCGCGGTATATGGTGTTGAATAACTTGATAGATCATTGCATAGAATCACTAGCTTGCACAGTGCAAATTGTTCTTGGTTATTGGCTTACTTTTATGAAGGTATCCATGTCACAACGTGTCCAGTTTAGATTGCACATCTGGAGCGTACCCTTTACAAGTGTATAGAGTGTGTGTTTGTCTATGGGTGTGCACGTATGCGTGTGCGTGTGTGTGTGTGCTTCTTTGCGCATCTGGTTGTCTGCTCATGTGCACTGTATGTGTATTTGTCCATGTGTATTTGTGTGCGTGTGTTTGTTACGCTTTTCTCTCACACTGCATTGCACATAAACACACGGCAAGAAAGAGGTCCAGTCAGAAAGTCACGCACTTCAAATACCAGCACAGCATTTATTTTTCCAGCTGTACATTTTTGTGCATCGGAGGAGAAGAATTTGTTTGTTTTCTTTCTGTCCCAGCCAATGCAGGCTGGGGGGTCTGCAGGGCTGTGACTCATTTTGATTGGCATTTGACCCATCTGAGGATGTTTTCGACCCTGCTGGATGAAGAACAATAAGGCCTCTCTCTGATGGCTAAACTCAGTGGAGGAGTCCTCCAACTATTTCAGCAACATTTAGTCAAGCACTAAGTTGTAAATAATTCTTTTGGCAGGGGAACCTACGGCCAGAAAAAGACATTGCATTGGGGAAGGTGTGCATTTAAGTCAAAATGAAGCCACCGAGAAAATGTCACTAATTATGAATTACATGCGTTTATTGTCTCATACATCACACAAATCTGTTGGAAAGTTAGTGAAGGGGATATTTTTGTACCATAGCCCCGAAATATGGCTCTCCACTTCAGTATTAAATTTATAACATTGTCTGCAATCTATTCAGAATTTCATGAATTGTATGGCATGCCATGTTCCACTTAGAATTAGCACAATGGACACAGATATGCTAAATTTTCCATTCTTTCAGCATATTTTGATCGTCCAGCCCATGATTGTTGCCTTTTGTTAATGCAGGAGAGCACATCCTATAATGCATGTTTTCAGAACCAAATAGGGCTGCTTGCAAAGCTTTTGTACACCCATTAAAAATTGCAACCTTTGCATCGCAGGCGTAGTCATTCGTGTGTATTAGGTGTAGGTAGACTCTTGATAACAGTGCAGTGTCAATAATGTGCAGATACTCCTATTAAATTGAAAGCTGTCATTCTTGGGTGGCTATGCAGCTAGTTCTGCATCATTTAAGTTTGATTCTATGCCAATGGTGGAACTGGAACCTCTATTATTTTCTGACTCACTTACTCAAATCTTTCTCATTCTGTGGTTCGTATTGTGACTGAACTCTTCTGCTGGGTGAGAATACCATTGTGTGTTTGTTCTGATGAGTGATCTTGGCTTTTCATTGTGTTGTCCTGACCAAGGAAGGAGCAATTGCTGAAACTCTGCGCTCATTTTTCTGGGTAACATAAATCCACGTTCCCACCCCCATCGCTGGGCTGCCAACAAGCCTGTGTGTCTCCATTGCCCCCGGTACCGGAGGCTGAGGCAGTTTTTTTATTGAAGAAACACCGTTTGTTTTTCTTGCCACTATAAAAGCAGTAGCTTTCACCCATGAAAGGGGCTCCCTGGTGGTAAGGACCCAGGAGGCTGATGGGAGCTGCATTCTTGGTTTTGCGGTTGAGACATGATAAAAAACTCTTAAGATAATTTATTTACTTTGGCCAAAATATAAATGCCCAGATATATCATTATGCATTGCATGCTGTAGCCAGGACAGATTGGGCAAACTAGTGTCTTGGGGTTGAGTGGGGAGAGGGGGGACAAATCAGAATTAGGATCACTGAGGGGTTCTTCCTTGCCGAAAGTAGCAGTAAGTTTCTTCCCCAATGCATGGACAGCACGCCATGCCTATCTGCTTTCATCAGCTGGATCAAGAATATGGCAGTGGATACCTGTGGATACCTGTAAACACCCACCCCCCCCATACTGGGCATTGAACAAAAAGATTGAATTTAAACAAAAATTAATGCTGGGGAATCTGAACAACTTCACTGGCATACACAAGGGCAGTTTGCTGCTTAACTCCCCAGAGAAGTGGAAAATAAAATATTATTTCTATGAAGCCAAAGGCATAAAGCGGGGTCTGTGCTTCCTCTGATGATTCAGAACGGTTTAGCAGTACGCATTGTATTGTATTGTTCATACAGTATGTATTCAGTAGTTTAATTTGAGCTATTAAGTGGCTACAGTCTGTTAGGTAAATCCTTTGTCTTCACATATAACTGGGGATGGGTCAATCCCAGAGTGTAGATAAAACTGTGGAACTGTTGTAGATAAACTCTGTTGTGGAGGGAGACTAAGGTTTTGGCAATAAAAAAATATTCTAGTCACTCAAGAAGAGCAATAGATCCAGTAGTCAGTGCTCATACAGTAAGCACCTACATTCATTGGACACTGACACATTTTTGCTATTTCAGTTGTGTTGGCTGACTCAATCACTGGATCTGAATGCAACTGAACATGCATTTTGCGTACTGAAGGGGTGGCAGAAAGTCCCTGAAAGTAGTTTTTGATGTGCCCAAAAGTGTGGAGGGTGGATAAACAATGCACAAAGGTGCTGTCATTTCTAAATGATTTATCCCATAAGGATCAAAAAGCCCTTCGATTGAAGTTGCGAGTCTGCACTTCAACTTCCTTGTCATTGTTTCCCGTCAATCTCTTGAGTGCAAGCAATTCACAACCAAAATAATAAATGTGTTACTGCCCAATGAATTATGGAGCTCACTGTATCTCATTGTGCATGACAGACATGCTTGTGGGTATGTCATTTAACCTCTATCGCAGAATTACTTCTTTGGCTCTTATTGCAATGTTTTGGAAATAAGAAATCCTTGGCGAGTGATGGTGCGGAAGATAAACGGCCGGCAGCCTGCAGGAGGAATGTTGTTTTCTTCTTCGCGTAAAATAAACAGTGGCTCAGATGCAGGGGCTGTTGATCTCTTGTGAGTCGTTGACTGTAGTTTCATAGGAGGAAGATGGTGTCCAGTGGTAATTAGCTGCATGCAGAAATCTCTACAGATGACTTTATTTTTTTGGCTGCTATTCAGCCAGCCCTTGAAAATCTTGCTCCCATTGACACCTTTGTCCTATCATAGGTTCAAACAATCGCGGAATATTTGTCACCAAGACTTATCTTTCTTTCTTTCTTGAGTCATGACAACGTGTGTGTTGATGGACCAAAAATTTTGAGTATGTGACATTAGTAGTGGGGATAACTGACATAGTGGGGACAACTGTCTGCGAATCATGATCTTACATCGGAGTGTCTGGATGTATTGAGATGTTGGAAATCATCCAAAGATGTTAACTTAAATTCATAATGCAAAATATAGCTGCCATTCATCTATTTTAAATGTGAATTTATTTCAATGGTCCCACCTCCAGCCCTCTCCTCCACATGCCTTTGATGAACGGGTCAGTAAATATCAGCAGACGCACAAAGCATCACTTAGAAATATTTTTATTGACAGAAAAGTTGATTTTTGTGGGGATGTCTCCAGCACAGCCTCAGAGTGAAAGTATCGACAGGACTCTGTTGCATAATATACATGACTCCCCAAAGTGAGCCCTTGGGATTTCCAATAGGTTGCGTGACTGGATTCACTGCTCAAGTCCTGCATTACCACTGCAGTGCTTTTTCCTCCGCTTACTCACGCTACTCTCTCTGAATCATGCTTTTTTCTCTTCCGCGGAGGCGTATGGTTCCTATCACTCGTAGTGAAAAGAAGTTGCCTGGAAAAGGCCCAAGCATGTGTCAGAAATAGTGTCTGATTCCTGGGGCTCGTTGCCTTCATTTGAACCCTTTATGCCACGGGAGCGCCAAAGACTTTTTCACTCTGCCTCCTCCCTTAATTTCAGATGATGTCATGCAGGTACAGACTATAATACAGCGATTGTGGATGATTAAAGCCTCAGAGTGGCTTGGTAAATAATCACCAATAATCAGTCTGCACTGAGTAGAGGCTCCAACGTGGTGACTGTAGGTCTACACAGTAACCCCAGTCTGGAGTTCTGAGCTTTTGAGTTTATTGGCCCAATAATGGTGCATCTCAGCCCCCTGAAGGTTTTTCAGAACCTGGAAAATGTGACACAGAAGGTACAGTGGCAATGCCAGCTGTCCATCCAGGAATCCCTGAATGCCCCTTTGGAGTTATTCAAGCAAATTCTTTACATTTGGTACAGCAGATCAGAAACACACACACCACAGACTCACTGTTGTTTTTCAGCTTAGGTCAAATCCTTTTGTTTTCGTTATGAAACAAATTAGAACTCTTGGTACGTCACCATGCTGCTTGTAGTTAGTAACAAAACAAGTCAAACATGAAATTTCCGAAATAGCAGCAGTTGTGTGCAATGTATGTCCTCAATTATTGCCATGTGTGTCCTCAGTTTTGAGGAAAGCAACCTTAAAAAGTGAATAATTACTGAAGCTCTATTTGTCATAAGTGTGCTCAAGTCTGTTATTAGATTGCCTCTATCCCCTACTGCTCATTAACACAATGGGCTCTAATTTCTTGGCGCAGCGCAGGGTGGCGCAGCGTGGAGTAGCATGGTGCAGCCCACGCAGTGGTAATTTCGTCCGGTGCAGCCCACGCAGTGGTAATTTAGTGCGGTGCAACACTGTGCGCAGCCACTTTGGCAATTTGGTAGACGGACGTGCGCCGAGATGGGTGTGGTGGCGTAGTAGGGGGAGGTGTCACATATTCATCAAGACGCAGTGACAATTTCGTAGCAAAAGTCCCCGCCGAAACTGCGCAGAAAGCTCGCCAGCTCCAACCTGGTTTACTTTCTGTGCAGAGGTAATTTGGCTGACCGGCGCACAGTGTGCACACGTCACCGAAACCTCACAGGCAGGTTTCCAGAATGTCAGGCACATTTCAATGCAATAAATAATTACAGCAACCACTATTTAATGTAACTATCTGAATCAGCACATAAATTATAGTATCTAAATCGATTGTCCTGATGTCAGATCAAAGGCGGTTGGCACACGTAATGGAAACTCGACCTGACAGCCCTCAGAGTGTCAGTGCATTCTCTGTGGCATGCTGCGTGCTACACAACATAGCTGTATGCCATGGATGTCACTTTGACCTCACGCAGGAGACATTACAGGACTTGAGACAGAGAGAGGCCGAACTGCATGTGCCGTAGCAGCAGGGGAGAGCAGCAGCGCCAAGACGGGAGAGGAGAGACCACCTGTCTGCACAGCTCTGTCCTTAACACTTGAACCGCGGCACTGATGTTAGTAATGCATGGTATTTCATGTCAGTAGAAGATATGAGTCCATTAATCCATGACTTTTTCTAAATATGTGTTTTCTATGTTATGTCAAAGTTTTAAACTTCTGTTATAAAACGTAAGTGAGTATTGATATTAAATTACTTTGAGCGCCGTAGCCGCTTTTTGCGGCAGTGGCTTTGACCGCAAATTCTCCTGTCTGCAGCGTACGAGAGAGAGAGAGAGAGAGAGAGATGTGTGCATATGGGCACGTGAGTGCGTGTGTAGGCTATGTGGGTATGTGTCCTTCAGCTGCTTTCACACCGGACGCGAAACGAATTTTTCGCACGACTGATTACATTCAAAGTCAATGCAAAGACGCGAGTACACGCATGTATTCATGTCTTTGCATTGACTTTGAATGTAATCAGTCATGCGAAAAATTTGTTTCGCGTCCAGTGTGCAAGTGGCGTAATACTATTATTGTCACTTAGGTTTTATCGTTTTTTGTGGGGGAAAGGAATACAGCCTGATTGCTATGATCTCGTACTGAGTTAAGATCACATATTGAAAATAAATGTGTAACGTATCTTGCATTGTTGTGCATGCATGTTAATCCCAAAATTTTAAGCAGCAACAGGGTGTAATAATAGGAACACGCTATCCATCATTTCTCTTCCCAATGATGCAGGCAGAAGAAATAAATAAGCAACCATCGTATTTCATTCCAACTTCATAAGTTTGAATTATCTGACGTTGTTTCGTTTTGAAATTCCATTCAAGTTCGCTAATGGTAATAATTCGCAAATGCCCTAGCTAGCCAGCTAACTCATATTCGTAATGCTTAATATAGACGCAAGCGGTACAGAAAACATGCCTGAAGCAGCAAAGTAAAATGCAACATTAATGCATCATGCAGATATAGGACAGAGGCTTCTTTATTCCAACATCTTAAAGGTCAGGAGAGGAGCTCATTTGATTGGTGAAGATTTGACTCGGCTGTGTTAAACCACTCACGCCTTCTCTCCTCCCTCTTTGCCATTTGCGCCGGCAGGAGGGACAGAGGCGGGACAGAGGAGTACTTGCGCCGGACTGCGCGGGGCACGAAATTGCAAAATACGCCTGGATACACCCTGTTGGCGTGGCGCTCCCCCCATTCGCCGCGCCTGCGCCTGGTCAACGAATTTAGAGCCCAATAATCTTGCTACCAGAAGTTCTATGAAAGCTTTTATCTTAGCAATGGCTTGATGTACATTCTTATTTAAGAGTCATAAACCTTGTTTTTACTTTATGAAAAACATGTTTTTTTCATAACATTTCAGGCAATTTCAACAATTCCTGATGACTTGTGTGATTTTGTTACAAGTCACCTGTGAGTAATAGTGTAGCTCTAATCACTTGTGTCAGTGTTTGTGATTAAAAACGAGATGTAAAGAAACATGATACATGTTGGTCCTCTTGCTTTTGATGAGCAACTGAAAGGCTGCCTTAACTATAACTTGAGGGAGTATACTTAGCTGATTTTGCAGTTCACAGTAGCACTCAGTCTGTTCTCTAACTCAGCTCATTACCATCTTGCCTGCTTATTATGTTCTGGAGACTCCTATGGAGATTCAGTGCTTGGTCCCCTGTACCTCAAACAGCGACTGCTCTCTCATTTCTCTTCTTGGCCGTAGTGAAGCAGCAGTTCTGGTGAGGTGTGGCTTCAAAAACATCTTGCTTCAGCCCAGAGTTCATAGTGTGTCCTCTGTTGCTGTCAGTGTTGCTTTCTTTAGTATGGTGAGCAGTCTCTGAATTTAAAAAGAACAGGAGGGAGCTGTCATCATGAACGCAATTCAAAGCTATGTGTTCATTTAAAAGTTCATGAAAAGAGCAAATTCTTACCAGTTAATTCAGGAGTTTGGAAATCTTACCGTGAGGGATATTTTTGGTCTAAAAAAAATTGAATTCCTGGGCCTTGGGAGAGCCTAGGTTTTATGTTTAACAAATGCAGCCATGTTGAAATGTATCTTGTTTAGATGTATGATTGAGGGGAGCTTGATTTACAACCCCATTTCCAGAAAAGTTGGGACGCTGTGTGAAATGTAAATAAAACAGAATGCAATCATTTGCAAATCATTCAAACCCTATTTTTAATAGAAATAGTGCAACAACATATAACACAACATATCAAATGTTGAAACTGAGAAATTTTATTGTTTTTTGAAAAATATTTGCTCATTTTGAATTTTATGACAGCAACATGTTTCAAGAAAATTGGGACAGGGGCAATGTTTACCACTTTGTTGCATCACCTTTTCTTTTTACAATACTCAAAAAGCATTTGGGAACTGAGCTGACCAACTGCTATAGTTTTGGAAGCAAAATGTTTTCCTATTCTCCCTTGATTTAGGCTTTCAGCTGTTCAACACTTTGCAGATTCCTTTGTCATATTGTTTTTCATAATACGCCATATATTTTTAGTGGGCAACTGGTATGGCCTGCAGGCAGGCCAGTTTACCACCCAGCCTCGTTTACTACAGGGCCATGTTGTAATACATGCAGAATGTTGTGTTTGGCATTGTTTTTGCTGAAATAAGCAATGCCTTCCCTGTCAATGATGTCCAGATGGTAGCATATGAATCTCTGTAACCTGTATATATTGTTTAGCATTAATGGTGTCTTCACAGATGTGCAAGTTACCCATGCCATGTGCAATAATGCACCCCATACAATAATGGATGTTGGCTTTTTATCTGTGCACTGATAACAAGCTGGATTGTCCCTCTCCTCTTTAGCCCGGAGGAAGCGGTGTTCATAATTTCCCAGAATAATTTCTCAGTTTTGGTTGTTGAGACCACAGGACAGTTTTCCACTTCGCCTCAGTCCATCTTTAATGAGCTGAGGTCCAGCGAAGGCAGTAGCACTTCTGGATCTTGGTTTAATATTTGCATGGCAGAGTTTTAACTTGCGTTTGTGGATGCAGCGACAAATGGTGTTTGGTAACAATGGTTTACGAAAGTGTTCCTGAGCGTTTCCAGTGATTTTCATCTCAGAATCTTGTCAGTTTTTAAAGCAGTGCTGCCTGAGAGCCCAAAGATCATTACCACTGAATATTGGTTTTTGGTTTTGTCCTTTGTGTATAGAGATTTCTCTGGATGTTCTGAATCTTTTGATAATATTATATACTGTAAAGGATGAAATCCCGCAATTCTTAGCAATTTTACATTAAGAAACGTTATTTCAAATTGTTGGACTATTTGCCCATTAAGTTTTTCCCTGATTGGTGAAGCCATTGCCATGTCTGAAGGACTATTCCCAATCATGTTACTGACCTGTTGCCAATTAATCTTCTTTGCAGTGAGATGTTCTACCAGGTCTATTTTTTTGGCATCGCTCAACTTTTCCAGTCTTTTGTAGCCCCTGTCCTAACTTCTTTGAAATGTGTTGCTGGCATCAAATTCAAAATGAGCACTGTTTTTCAAAAACAATAAAATTTCTCAGTTTCAACATTTTATATGTTGTCTTTGCACTATTTTCAATTAAATATCGGGTTTAAATTATTTGCAAATCATTATGGTGGTTAGCATTGCCGCCCAGTGACGTGCGGTCGGAGGTTAGTTTGGTGAGGCAGAATCCTCCCCTTTGCTTGACTAGCAATCAGATGATTAACTAGTTTAGTAAGACTATTCGGCAGAATGACAGGCCAGTTTAAGTTTCCGCGGCGTTATTACTCAGTACATTGAACCTGAAATGCTCACGAAACTGCAGATTTGCGCGTACTTGCGTACAGGAAGCCAGAGACGTGCGGTGAGGTGAGGCAGTGACCCAAACTTTTATCACAGGATTTTGAGAACCTGTTCCCACGTACTATTCCTGATTGGTAATCAAAACAATTAAGACCAAGCCTACTGGAAGCCTGTATACTGATAGAGGAGATAATGACAAAAAGATTCATTCACATATACGCTTCAATTTGAGACTGCAAGGATGGAAATCTGAATAATCAATTAGGAAAAATTCTCGGCTCTCGGTAATTCTGTATATCGTTTAAACATTTTGTTAATCGGATTATGAAAGAAGACTGAAAATAAACGCCCGCTTTTTTTTTTGTTTGGGTGTAAAAGCGCATATTTAAAGGAGAACACATTGTATACTGAGCAAGCATTTGTGACAGTTGAAGGGTCCTGTCACTAGAAATGCCTCCTAAGAAGTACGCGCCCTGGCTACCTTGCCAAGGAGCCTGGCTCTTTGGCGATGGGGTCAGCGCGTTTGACTCTCACCCGGGAGTCTGGGGTTCAGTTCCCCGCCCGGGCCCTCCTTTGGCCTGCTACATTCTGGCGTAATCGGCAGGATCTGGGGGATCCTAATGGATGGCAGCATGCGTAAAGCATAGAGCGTGAGGACACGCTCCTGAAAGAAGGGGAGAAATGTGACAGTTGAAGGCTCCTGTCACTAGAAATGCCTCCTAATAAGTACGCGCCCTGGCTGCCTTGCCAAGGAGTCTGGCTCTTTGGCGATGTGGTTAGCGCGTTTGACTCTCACCCGGGAGTCTGGGGTTCAATTCCCCGCCTGGGCTGTCCTTCGGCCTGCTACACATTGAACTCTGCATAAGTCGAACTGTTTTAATATTTGTTGATGACATTGCTTCGGCTTCCTGGAAGCAAGTACGCGCAAATCTGCTGTCTAGTGAGCATTTCAGGTTCGATGCACTGAGTAATAACGCCGCAGAAACTTAAACTGACCCGTCATTCTGCCGAATAGTCTTACTAAACTAGTTAATCGTCTGATTGCTAATCAAGCAAAGGGGAGGATTCTGCCTCACCAAACTAACCTCTGGCCGCACGTCACTGTTGCTGCCTCACAGCAAGAAGGTAGTGGGTTTGAATCCAGCCTGGGGCCTTTCTGTGCGGAGTTTGCATGTTCTCCCCGTGTTCGCCTGGGTTTCTGCCAGGTACTATGGTTTCCTCCCACAGTCCAAAGACATGCATATCAGGCTAATTGGAGAAGCTAAATTGCCCATAGGTATGAGTGTGAGAGCGAATGGTGTGTGAATGGTGTGTGCGCCCTGCGATGGATTGGCGACCTGTCCAGGGTGGGTCCCTGCCTTTCGCCCAGAGTCAGCTGGGATAGGCTCCAGCACCCCCCGCGACCCTAGTGAGGAATAAGCAGGTATAGAGAATGTATGGATGGACACTGTCCCAACTTTACTGGAAATGTAGTTTTACTTTTTATTTTTACATACAATGCGCAACCATTGGCAACTATGTCAGAAAGCAATGGTCAAAAAGATTGTGTAATATAAGCGCAATGTGCAAATGAGAATGTCAGAGTGTGTTTGCCTGTGCGTGTGTGTATGTGTGTATGCGCGCTTACTCGCGTGCGCGTGTGTGTGTTGTGCATGTGTGCATCCATGTGTACACGCATGTGGCTGTTCAAGAAGCCGCTGTTTACTCAGAATAACATATGGAGAACAGTGTTGAATGCTTTGTTCATGTGAAACAGTTGTTTTACATGGAAATATACTTTTATTTGAAACAAAGGCCATTTTTATGTTTGACAGCGTGTCTTGTCTGATGGTTAGCAGCCAACGTATTTTGTCTTTTCTTAAAGTGTGTGGGCGCCATATCCAGGATGTTGGTTGTCTTGTGGGTTTGGCCAGCAGAAATAAACCATAAGTCACAGCATGTGACTGAGGAATGATAAAGAATTATTGTGCAATGACTTCTGGCACAAACAGCCTCTAATTTTAACTAGGATGGATAGAAGGTGAATTACATTTGGATTTCATTGACCAGTTAGTTAATTGTTTGAAGTGTCTTAACTGTTGCAGTCCACAGTCCTGATGTGTGAGGTATACAGTGCCCTCCACAATTATCGCTGCAAATATTAGCTAAACTGGCAATGAAAAAATGTGGTTGCTTCTTCCTGACTATTACTCAAAATATTAATAATAACCTCAAATTTAAAGATAATTATTGAAGGGACAACACTATTATTTTTCAATATTTTCTCAAGACATGCGTGCCACAATTTTTGCCACCCCAAGAACACCTTTTAAGAAAAAATGAGTTGAAGTTTGTTCCCATTCATATTTTACTTTCTGAAGTTCAACATCATGATGAGGAAAACATTAATGGTCACCCGTGATTTCCTGTCTCCCTGGGGTATAAAGCGACACACTGATCAATTTCTCTTTTTCATCCTTTGCTGTGGTTAAGATAAAAGAATACAGCAATGATGTTCAGCAGAAAGTTGGCCAGCCACACAAGGGTAGAACCAGCTGTAAGAAAATACCAAAAAAGTTGAAAATACACATTTTTACCATCAGGGCAACACTTAAGTATAAGGCATATGGCAATGTTAAAAAATAAATCCCCCTCAAAAAGGACGTGTCTGTTTTGGATGTATGCACTGTGAAGAGGATGGTTCAAGTGGTAAAGGACACTAAGGATTGGAGAGTGGCGAGCATTGATGATATCTTTGGCTCCAAAACTATGATCAGATGCCATCTATATAACTACATGATGTTTGAGAGGGTTGATGGAAAAAATCCTTTGTTGTCATCACAGAACAAATGCATGCTCCAACAGTTTGCCAAACTGTGCTGGAACTTGCAATGGAACTGAGTTTTATTGCTGGATGAGACCAAAATACAGCTCTTTGGCAATAAAAACCAGTGGTGGTTTGACATGAAAACAAAGATAGCCATTCTGTAAAGAACCCCATCCTCACTGAGAAGTATGATGGGGGATCTTTGTTGTTGTAGGGCCGTTTTATTTCTAACTCCCTGGACAACTTGTTTGGATCCATGGTGGTATGTAGGATCTTTTATCAGGACAATGATCCAATTCATGCATCTAAATCAACACAAAAATGGTTTACCAACCAACAAATCAAGATTTTGCCATGACCATCCTAGTCCCCCGACATAAGCCCGCTGAAAAACCTGTGGGACTAGATGAAGAGGAGAGTCTATAATTGTTAATCTTGGCATTTGAAGGATCTGGAGAGATCTGCTTGGAGGAATGGTCTTGGATCCCTTGGCTGGTTTAATCCAACCCCATTTCACACTATAGGAGAAGATATTGTGTGGTTAACTTGCTTAAAGGAGGCTGCTCAAAGTACTAAAGGAACAATATGTAACACAGACAGTAAGTGTTTACGGCTGTTCAAATTCAAAATATTGAGGTTTGTCTCTCTCTGCCCCCTTCCTCCTGACTGGAAGATCACACAGGCAGCCAGCTTGAAGACACTGAATATGAAAAAGCGTAAGATGAGTACAACATCTAACTTTGATAATAGCAGGCGATGACGAGTCCTGCAACGTAAATTGATCACTTAGTGTATATGTTAGCAGTGTTTTTATTGTTTTCAAATTATAAACCAGCTCATGTAACTCTGGCAATGTCTGCTAGATGCATTGCTAGCTGTGTATGGTTGCAATCCCGGAAACACTCTCTGGAGTTGGAGTTACTGCTTTCCAGACTCCGGTAACGTTGCTCAATTAGCCGTGGTAGATTAGTTAAGGTTAGCTGACATTAGATGAAGTTCAATGCTAATCTGTTCTGAAGAAAATTATCCAATTTGGCATCCGTCTTAAAATCTTCGCAAACTCCAACCTGGCACCTCATATATTTACCTGTGTCATTCTGGTCATGGAGCTTTTTAGAAACATGAATCTAACATTTTTGCTGTTGATCCAGTTCTCGCTTCCATGGCTGCAGCACGCTGCATTAGCCTGCCAGTTTGTTTCATATCTGGCCATTCGGGGTGTTGAAATGGGCAGTGGGTGGGTTCTCACAGACCGAAACAAAACAGACGTTCTGTTCTGGAATGGAAATTTTGAAAGAGAGGATACTGGCTGCAGCATTGTTGTTGGAGAAACCAATAACTTAGCATGTTTCCTTAATCTCTCGTGACATATTATGGTAATTTTATGATTTATTACAGCAAATATATCACATATATAGTTCCTTAAACTCTTTTCCCCATAATGACTACATGTGACAGATATACGTGGGGAGAGTCTTCGTGGAAAACTTAAATTAAGGGGATCCAAAAACTGTGGCACACGTTTTTGAGAATTTTTTTTTCCATGATAATTTTATTTTTCTCAGTCATTGTCAATTAAAGGTTATATTTTTGCTTATGTATTGAATTAAAAATCAAGAGAAAAAACAATGAATTCATGAGTTCATGATCACTTTTGTGCGTGTTTACCAATGATGCCAATATTAGTGAAGGCCACTTTATCACACTTCCAATGTGAAGGGTATTCCACAGTTCCAATGTGTGAGGTGTGTCACAGACCCACAGTGGTGCTGCCTATCGAAGTCCCAGAGCGTGTGGTATATCACAGTCCCAGAGTGTGAGGGTAATCCCAATATTAGTGTGTTGTATTTTACAGTCCCAAAGTGTGTCGTATATCAAAGTTTTAGTCCTTCAGTTATATCACAGTTTCAGTGAGTGGGGTGTATGAGTCCCTAAGTGTGTGGTATAGCAAAGAGCTATTGTGCAGGGATAGAAATTGATTTTTTTTTTTTTTCACTAGACATCCGGACTTAATCACTCAGGTTTACTAGTCGTCCCCGTGTTTTACTTGACAGCCTTTTTTTTCTGTAATTTATAGCGCCAATAAGATATCTATCTCAAATCTTTTTTATTTGGTTTTTTACAACTGAAACTCATACCTATGCTAATTTAACTCCAATTATGCTCTAATGCTAATTAATAATCAGTCATGCCAATATATGCAAGAGACAGATGACACATGTCCTTCAGTAAAACAGAAAGTGACTTTTTCTTCATAATAGCAACCGATAAAAACTTCAAATTTCAAAGCTCTTCAGTACCTTGAACAAAGAGAAATCCCTGGCCAAGTATTGACATGATCTAAAATGCTGGTTTGTCAATTTGTTGGGTTAGAATCGATGTTGTCACTGCTCATATGTTTGACCGCTGCCTGATATTTGCAAAACAGTACACTACAGCAATGCAGCAATGCAACAATACAACGAAGGGCCAAAAATCCCTTCATAATAACGGGTACATGCATAGCTTTTGAGTTGAGACCATTCTCTAATTTACACTGAATCACTATTTTTTTAGATTATGAAAATGTAAGCAATGTACTGACCGTCTAGTCCAATATCGGTCGATCCTCGAATTCCAATGCAGGATGGTCCAGACCACGACCATCACACAATAATTTGCAGTTTTTTGTGGCGTTAGCACATCTGGAAATTGTCATTGTCATCATTATTTTTATATTTAATATCTGTGTAATATCTTGCTAGGTGATTGAGTGATAACAAAAGCAAACATCGTAAACACAAATATACGGCAACAAATTACACCATATATTATGAAATCTCTCCAGAGGTTGACCTTTGTTCGCAATGCGAGCACAAACACATTTGCAATTTAACTGGAGAAAGAATTCCGTATTCAGCCTCCACCAATATCAAATGAAATCAGTGCTTTATCGGTTTACCTTGATGTTTGGGTACCCAGAGAAACATCTGGGTGTGTAAAAGCATCAAGCGTACATCCAGTCAAGAATTTAATTTCTTGTGCTGCTATATGTGGCGATACCATATAACGGCGGCAGCCATGTGACTGATGACACCACGGGTTGCTAGGGCATGCGCAGTGTATGTATTTGCGATATTAAATATTAATATTAAATTATAAACCCCCTTTTCAGTAATAAAACCCCCCAAAATATATTGGTGCCCCCTTTTAAAATCGTACTGGCAAATGAAAAGCCGAAAAAACTGGAGGTTGGATATGGATTTCTTGCCATTTATAGGTAGTTGACAATATTTTACTAGACACTCGGACTAGTTTGAAGACGAGTTTACTAGTCAGCTGTAATTTTTACTAGCGTGCGGACTTGCGGACTACCGAAAATTTCGAACCCTGTTGTGTTTTGTATATTAGTCCCAGAGTCTGGTCTATCAAAGTGTTGGTGTGCTAGGTATATCATTGTCTCAGTGTGTTTGGTATATCACAGTCTTTTAAGACTGGGTGTATACTTATGTGTGGGACCCCTTAGTGTAGCTGATTTCCTTACTGGCAGATGTTGCACATCTGTGACCTGGTATAAAAGCCTGTCGAAGCTGCATGCAGTGCCTTTTCTTGCTTTTGCCTGGTCATGTTTTATTGTAGCTTCTTTTGTGTAATGTGTGTTTGTGTGTATGCGGTTTTTTTAAGTTGGCATGTCCTTTGTTTGAACTTCAGTTTGTAAGTTAGTGTGTTCTTTTGTAGGTGGTAGGGCCATTTTCGACTTCCCTTTTTTCCCCAACACGTTATACTGTTATCAGGAATAATTGTTTTATTTTGAAGAATAGAAGTAGGTTATCAGTGATCTGCTTTGCATGTGCCCTCTCTGCTTCTGCCTCTACCATCCTGACACCTACTTGTACAGCACATCTTTGTTTTCTAATAAACTGTTCAGTGTTTTTTTCCTGCAATGTTGTGTACATCATCATTGTTTTCTGTGGCTGCACTTATGTGTTACTGGTCCCTAGTTAATGCAATATGGGCCAAAATGTTTGCGGTTCTTACACATTCCCAGTGTGTGGGGTATTCACTGTCTCAATATGTGAGATATTTCACAGTCCAATTGTATTGGCTACATTACAGTCCTCAGTGTGGAGGTTGCGTCACAATCCCGGAGTACATGGCATATCACTGTCTCAGTGTGCAAGGTATATCACAATTCCTGTATGTCAGTATATCACTGTCCAAAATTTTTGGGCTCAGCATAGTCTGCTTGTATATGTGTGCATCAAGCTGCACCAATTCTCACATACATTCTTTGTGAATAAATTGAACAAAACACAGGACCTCCTCATCAGAGACAGATGTTGCCGCCCTAAAAGTTTTCCTGAAGGAAATCCACAAAAATAATTTGTCCCGCTCTGCATTGACGACCACTCATCTATAAATAGAAAAGAAGTGCTGTTCCAGGAGTTCTTGGGCCTGCAGTTCCATCCCACTCGTGGCAAAGCTTGAGAAGATTCAGCTGTTTGAAGGTTCAGCCATACTGTAGACCCTGCCTCTTTTATGACTGGGAATTGACAACAGTGGGGCGCCAAGCTGCGATGTCTGGGAAGGACTGGGATGTCTTGAATTAGCTGTGGCTGGAGGGTGAGAGAAAGGAAAGAGGAGTCAGGAGTTAGCTTATCCAAAGCTAGGAGGATTGTGGGTAGACATGTGCTCAGCAGATACAACAAAAAGAGGGGGAGTAATGAAGGAAGACAGAAGAGTTTGGCATATGGTATCCGCTATTACGAGAAGTCATAGAAATGCTATCACACAGAGTGCTGACCAGTGTGTTGAGCTTGGCAGGTCATGCTCACTGTTTCTGTGTGTTTTTCTGGGGCCAAGCCTCTCTCTAGTGCCCTTTCAATGAGGAGCGGAGGGTAATCACAACATTTTTCTTCTTTGTTTTGCTCCTTCAAAGCCAGTTGTTTTGCCTTTCAAAATAAAACTGGCTTTATGAACAAAATTAACCTCAACAAGCATACTGATATGCTTCGAAGAACTTTTTTTTTTTACAAATTAAATGTGAGCAACAAAATGAAATGCTAACACGTATGCATGGCCATATGTTAACGGCTTAAACAGGAAGTGTAGGAACATAATCAACTAGAAGGTCACTCAGTAGAGCGCATACTTCTGCCACTCCTTATGTCAGTAATATTGATTCTGGATCCACAAGAATATTATCCAGATCACCAACTATAATCAATTCTGCATTAGAGTAGATTCCTTTTAATGCTGGAATTTTATGAAAATCTGTTCATTACGTAAGGGATAATCATTCTATTCAGATATGTTTTAACTTCTTCCGAATCTAGAATCCAGAATATGTTCTGGATAACTACCAAAATTGAATCAACTCGTCCTTGAACTACCATCCTACCAAATTTCGTGCCAATCCGTTCATACCTTTTTGAATTATCTGGTTAGCAGACAGATAAACAGACAAACACGGGTGAAAGGATAACCTCCTTGGTAGAGGTAATGAAAGGGGATGCAGTGGGTCTCTTTTCCCGGTGTCTGTGTCACGTCAACAGGTTTATGTGGAGGTCCAGTGTTTGCTGGTTGTTTGTTGATGGATACGGTCCTAATGGGATGGTGCTTCAGTCATTGTTGGATACAGCAAGGAGTCCAGCACTTGTCACAACAGTCCTGTCACTACCAGTACTTGATCCAAGATGCGTCCTGGGGGAAGACAAGCAGTCGGACCCAGCCATCTGGTCCGCGAATCACCAGCAAGGAGAGGAGAGGAGTCCAGCTGCATGAGCATGTGGCAATTACTAGCCTCGACGCTTTGGGCTGCTCCTATCAGGAATAAGAAGCAGACATTGCTCAATAAGTGTGGAAGCAGATTAGAAACAGAATAAGGCAGAGAAGAGGATTGTTTTGTTTGGAATGCTCCGCATACTGGCTGCTACCCCATGATTTTGGTTTGCCAGCTGTCTCCAGTGTTCTGCTGTTAACTTAAGCTGAGTTCATGTTGAGTGCATTACTCTGGACACACACTGTAAATAATGGGCTTGGACTGCAGCACCGCATCCATCCAGTCACCCAGTGTATACAACTGTTGTAACAGTTTGTGATCTTGCGTACACATCTTGTGTAAGCTTTCCCAAACTATGGGAAGCATCCCTTTTCTGGCCCAAAGGCTTACCATGGATTTGGTATTTAAAAAATTCTAGCTTTGTCATTTTTACACATTTCTGCCTATCTACTATGGCACGTCATTGATCTATTATCAGTCATCATCTTGGCATTGACATTAAAAACTGAACAATGAATGTGGTTGTAAAATGTTCCAGAAGTACATAGTTGTCCCCTGAACCTCTGGAACGTACTCAATGAATAACAAGTCCCACACATTGAAATAGTTTTGTTTTTTAACTAGAATATTTCTTTGGCTGAAGGTTTCCCCAGTGAAAATTTTAACGGACTATCTACCGATTCTTAATTGAGTAGTGGTTCCTGGTATCAGACATATGCTTTGGATTTTGTGAATGACTCAGGTATGTGCTGCAGTGCAAGGCACTCCAACACAATATACAGGAGGCATCTACATACAGAGGTGCATGGTCCTTGTCCCATTTTTCTCATTTATCCATAGTGGGGAGCAATGATTGCAACAAAATATCGAAGGTGGAAAGACGGGGCTGGAAGGTAAAAGTCACACCATGTGAGTTTTCCAGCCATGAACTCTGGCAGCTGATTTAACTTATCTGCTCTTCCTCTTGGCTGAAGAATCTCAGGGAAAATAACAAAACAATAGGGATTTTACTTTCTGAATCTGTATTTCCACATCTGCCAAATGCTAAAAAATGCTTTGGCTAACACAAAAAGAATCCCTCAAAGCCGTTACATATAAAGCATGCATCTTCAAGTCTATTTTTATGGAGTGTGAATCAGTGTATCAGCCAGCTGTGCATAGACGCCTAGTGAGTGACAGAATTACACTTGAGTTGTACCATCCAATGCTGGCAGAATACCATTAAGCTGTGATGACTTTTTTGATGATGTGTGGCTGTGCTCCATTTCATTAATGTTATAGATCAGTTTTTAGATTTCTAGATATTTTTTGATATTTGATTTTTTGTTATTTCCCCAAAAGTATTGAATCCCTTTCAAATACAGGGAAGGGTAGATAAACCTTAAAGTCTGGGTACAGCAAAAAAAAAAAAAAAAAAAAAACGTGTTCTGATCTCTGCTCACCACACAGAAATGTGTAATTAAAGCTATAGTGAGCAACTTCTGTCGCCCCCTAGAGGAATTTTGCCTTATTAAAACAATACAGCCGGCACTTCCGTATGACGTATGCCCATGTTATCAATTCGCTAGCTCGACATAAGCAACTCTTCACGCTAACGGAACTTACGGTCTGTAAAACTTGTATTATGTTCATAACATAACCGGCGCTCTCTCTAGCTGTCGCATACTACCCATTACACACCCATTTTCCGCAAGCAAACGCTGGTCATTCTGGCGCAATAAGTAAACCATTACCACGGGCAATTTCCGAAAAGACCGTTTAGCCTGGAGCTTTTGCCCCTCCGTCATATACCAGCGCAGAAGCTGTTTGTTACTCCACGCTAACGACACACCACAGTTCTGCACACGGACCAGCAGGTCCTTACAGTACACACCTAAGCAGTCCATAAGTTGTTGGTCCACTTTTTGCTGCTCCTCACTGTCCATGTTTCCCTCTAAACTCAGCCCCACCAGATTTCTACGGTCTCCGGTCTATACTTGGGCATATCGACCCGTTCTACAAATGTGTCTATATGGGGTGGATTCTAGCTTTCCCTGAATCCTATAGAGTAGAAACACCGCTATACTCACCACAGCAGCCATAGGTAGATAGCAAATTCGACCCACTTGAATCAGAAGGATGCAGCACTGGATCACACCGCCGAAGGCCGATGATGACTGACAACAGTGTTCGCACTGTTATAATGCTTGTGTTATTTTGGTTAGTATCATGGTGATAGTTTATCATAATGATACATGACCATAGCCGCAACAGTTGATGGAGGTTGAAAACGGAATACTTTCGCCCTTGCGTTTTTGGCCGAGTACGCTGTCCACTGCCTATACAATGAAAATGTATCTTTCTCATAAATTGAGCTGCCAGACTTTCATACTGCGTCCTCCACTTTGAAATATTGCAGCCGCAGTTTCTTTAGTTTGTTACGGCACTGTTCTACTGTTCTGTGGCAACTACGCAAATGCAAGTACTCACAAATTATTCCATTAATCTCCGAGTCCATAATATTTAACCGATTTAGTTTTTCGACGTAAAGTCCAACGTCGTTCGAATTAAAGTGAGTTGTGAACTCAGAAGGCTTGAAATCTGCGGCGCTGGTCTAAACAAAACAAGTCACGTGGGGTCCGGAGCTCTCTTGCTAGGAGAATCTCCGCTCTTCCTCCCCCTCCCTTCTTGTTTTGAAATAAAACGCGTCATTTCCTGCGTGCCAGCGCGGGAATGTTGCCGGTCGACACGCAATACAAAACAACAAATACTGAAAAATACAGCGAGATGTTAGAGGAGCCGATTGGCTTAATCAGCATTGTGTCATCTCCTCTAGTAGTGGCTTGGATGAAACGGACATGTAAAACTGACATACTATAGCTTTAAGCACCCAGCCACATTTTAATGATAAAAAAAATTGTTAAGTAAACAAAATAACATGTCAGAACTGTGAAAAAGTAAACCCTATTCTCAGCTTAAAAACACTGTTGTTGTGTCCGCTAATGCTGCTGAAACCACTTCCGATCGCAGGTAGCAGCTTGCCTCTGCTCTGTCTCAAGTGCACCACAGACAGAGAAATTGATACTCCAGCAAACAATTTATTAGAATAGAACAGCCGTGGCTAGCAACATGCTTGAGCCAATGAAGCTGGGATCCAGGTCGAAACCAGCAGGCATTGACTTACTCGATAATCAACCTTGTTCCTTTTGGTCTGCAACGCAGTCTTATTTCTCTTCCATTTATGCAAGTAAGCCGTTTTTAATACTACCAACCAAGCCAAATAAACTCAGACTATCAATCTACAAATAGCACGAACGAAACATATTTTGTCACGTTACAAGACAGATGCATTTGTCTGTACAGTATTTCTCACGGAATTATTCTATTTGTGGTAGTAGCTGACCGGGGTGTAGGGTGATTTAGCCAGTGAAACCCCTGGCTGTTAACCGAAGGTCCGTCTCTGGAGCATCGGTGGGGAGGCAGAATGACCTGCTAGCTAAGAGGCGAGCATACTTTAATCAAAGTCGAAGTTCGATTCCGAAATAAGTATCCTGCTGCTTTAATTCTTCTCAGTTGAGTTCTGATAAACAATAACTCAATTAAATACAGACATATGGATATTTTTCAAGCTACTGATGCCATAGTAACTATCGAGATTTTAATTTGTGAACTGCAGACAAACTTTCCGCTGCCTCACGTATATCCTGCACCAGTTGTGTATGAAAAAGATTCATTGAAATCGGTTAGGAACTGTAAATGTGTCAGGGCATTTTTCATCCAATAAATAGGAAAGGACAACATTTTGCAGCTCAAGAACATCTGGAACTCAAATAGACTGTCACTCAAAAAAAAATCAGTCTTTTCAATGTCATCATAAAGCCAGTGTGATTGTATGGAGCAGAGACACGGACGACAACTGAGACCACCATCAAGAAAGTGCAGACATTGACAGTAGTGTGCAGTGATTATTATCCACCGCTACCTTCATCTAAAAGGGGTCCAAATATATTACTTCTCTATAATTTTTTGGTGAAAGTGTATTGAAAAATACTATTGTTGGCAAGGAGAACAGATAAATCATTCCTACAAGTATACTGAGGTAAAAATACAGGTAACAAGAGCAATCCGAGATTTCTGATCTCTGCCAAGGGATGATGTTGGTACAAATGCAAGATCTTTCTCTTTGGAAGATTTGAGGACCACCCATGTGACAAGTTTAAATGGGATTTTTGTATGTTTGAAGCATCCATTCTCCAAAGCCGTCATCAAAGTACAGAGCGATCACATGATCATCACGTGACCATGATGTCACGTGATGATCGTGTGATTGCGCAATCGCATCGATGTGACTGCACAGGCCGTGATTGGACGATCACTGCCGGTGTATGATTGCGCAATCAGTGGTGTGATTGGATAATCACCGCCGCTGGCGTGTGATTGGACAATGGCCGCCGGGTGTGATTGCGCAATCAGTGGCCTGACTGGACAATTACCCTCGGGTGTGATTGCGCAATCACTTTCCACCTTGATTTGATCAAAATCTGTTCATTAGTTTCGGAGAAATGTCACTGAGATTGTAAATACAGATCCGGATCCAGAATCCAAATCCGGATCTGGATCATTACACAATTTTAATGGAGTCGTCCCTTGACCAAGATCTATCTCTGGTGAAAATTTCATGAAGATCCGTCAAGTAGTTTCCAAGATATGCCACTAAGATTGTAAATACAGATCCGGATCCAGAATCCAGATCCGGATCCGGATCATCACAAAATTTTAATGGAGTCGTCCCTGGCCCAAGATCTGCCTCTGGTGAAAATTTCATGAAGATCCGTCCAGTAGTTTCCGAGAAATCCTGTCCACAGACAGACAGAAGGACAGACGGACAAATAAATAAATAAATAAATAAACCGACTCGATCGCATTATCTCCTTGGCGGAGATAATAATAAAAAAGCACTGAATTTAATTTTTTTTTGACTCTGCGGAGCTCTCTGAGATTGTTTGTAGCTGCATTGTGGCCTTACATGATGCTGAAGACATTAAATGCTGCTATGGCACTCTAAGAAACACCATCAAGCATTTCAAAGAGACCAGTTCGCTGAAAACTAGTGGCAATACAGGTGCCAAATGGAAGTTAGGTGCCTCTGATGTTTGTTAGCTGTGTTTGATGAGTAAAAAAAAAAAATCGGCAGTTGACAGCACGACAACTGCGTGATGATATTAATTGCACCAGAACTTAAGAGATGAAAGTATTAAGATTTACTATTTCCAGACCCCAGTGTGAAAATGATCTGATTGGTCATGTAGCAGCCAATAGCTGGCAACATCATAAAAAGACTTGAGTTTGCCAAGAAATTCAAGGATTGGACACCAATGGACTGGGAACAAGTCCTTTGGACTGATGAATCAACATTCAAAATTTGCTTGATCAAATGCAGAACTTATGTGCGCTGTGGATAGGGTGACCAGATTTCTTGAAACTAAAACCGGGACACTTTGCGCGTGACCGTAGTGCGCGTGACCGTGAGGTCATAGAGGCAGATATTAGGCTCAATTTCAGCACATAGGACTACTGCTCACAACATAGCCTAATGGGGAAAATTATGCATGTTTTTGGTTGGCCTATTTACACATTTAAGATAAAATATGAAAAGACATTGAATGAGTTTCATGTGGGACTCTCTTTATTTTTATGAATTAGCCTGAAGCTGAAGAAAGTTTTGGAAAATACACCAAATGAACAGTGCGTGCAGGTTTTTCGCAGTGTCTACGTGTCCGAAAGTCGGACAGGGTTTTAATATAACTCCGTGTCCGACAGTCTGATGGTTTCAATATAACTCCGTGTCCGACAGTCGATTATTGTTTTTAATTTCTTCAAATCTACTGAATCTTTTAGATATTAAACGGGAATGTTTTGATAAGACGGCTCAGTTCTTCAAGATGAGTACCAAGAATTTCAACCAATGTTTCTGTTTAAGCTCTGCTCAATATAAGTCGACATCGGAGCGGGACTTAGTGCATTTATGATAAATTTAGCGACTATCGGACAGAGATCTCAAAATACTCCGTCTCCGACAGTCATAAAAGTTCTAATTTTTCGAGTATTCCAGCAATTATTAGACGTATAAACGTAGCACTGTTTGTGTTCAACCTTTATAAAATTCAAATTGATAGCTATCGACTTTTCTTGGTCTTTTTATTCGTCTGTTTTCTTCCGTTGAAGATAGACAAGTCTTTATTCGGTTTCTCTTTTGGAAATTAGTCAGATGGATCGAACACATTCACGCTTTATTTCCACACCACAGATAAAATAGTGTTTGTAGTCAGTGAGCAAATCAATTCCATGACCATTGGCATTGTGAATTAGGCTATTGCATGCACGATCAAGACTGTCGGACGCAAATTGCAAAATACTCCATGTCCGGCAGCCAGCAGAAAGTAAAAGTATTGATATGAGAGAAGATTTATAACGAAATAAAGAATAAAAATGTATAGAGTTGTTGAATATTTCAAAAATGACTGTTTAACCTCTTCAGTAAAACACGGTGGTGGTAATATTATGGTTTTGGGTTCAGTTTTCTGGAAAGGAGCCAGTGATCTCAAAAAAAAAATCTATGGAATCATGGATTAAAGGAAGTATCACAGCATCCTTGTGAGGCATGCATTGCCATCTGGAAAGAGACTGATTGGTCGAGGATTTTATTTTCCACAAGATAATGACACTAAACACGCTTTTAAGTTGTGCAAGAATTATCTCAGTTGGAAAGAAACATCTGGTGACATAAAAGTTATGATGTAGTCTGCTTAAAGGTCAGGCCTTAATCTGATTGAGCAAATCTGTTGTAACATGGAAAGAATCTCTTTGGAATGAACTTCAAACCATGTGGAATGGTTTGGCAAGTGTGGAAATAATAAATATGCGAATACAACCCTTGAAAGATTAAATGCTGTCATCAAAGCAAAGGGTGGCCACATTAGATATTGACTATTTCTCTCAAAAAGACATTATTTTTGTTTTTACTGTGTATTGTTATCTGTTTACTTATTTTCATCTATATGATCCAATACTGCATGAAATAAATACTTGAATACTACCAGGTTTCTGATTTATCTTCATTTTGTTAAGTGTTTAATCATCACTTCAACCTGCGGAGAATCCTGAAGATCTACTGGCCTGATACCATATTTAACACTGATATATGGGAAAGGACATATCAAATACCCATAGAAGCAGAAATTAGGAAAAGAAGATGGGCCTGGATAGGACACACTCTTGGAAAACCAGAGTTAAATATCACCAAACAGGCTCTGTCATGGAATCTACAAGGGAAGCGGAAAAGGGGCTGTTCAAGAAACACCTGGCGTATGGACCTCAAGACAGACACCAAGATGGGATACAGCTGGAAAAAGTTGTAACAGCTCATGATAGAAAGGGCTGAAGAACTGAGGTCAGCGGCCTATGCCCCACTTTGGGGTCACATAGCCTCCGTTGCAGATATCTAATGAGGTTCGCTTCCCTCATACACCAAGGTCTGCTCACTCGAGCCAGGTTTTGTGATCAGAGAAGCTCTGAAATTTCTGGAGCCAGCTAATTATATATGGCCCTTGACAGCACCTCAGCCTGACCTTTGCTGCTCCTGTTTGCTGCCTGATTTTGGGCCATCTTCTGAAATCTCTCCAGCTAAAAGATTTTTGAGATCATTTACGACAGATTTAACCATTTATTAAAGAATTAAATGCATTTAAGTTTGGCACCTACTCTGCCTGAGTGATGCGCTGGAACAATCAGAGCAAGCATGACACACACAGTCCCTGAGATCACAACCCCCCCAGCAGAGCCAGTGACTCCTTTTGTTTAAACTAATGAACACAATATGAATACAAGCAGGGGCGTAGATTTAACTGGGAGTTGGGGGGGATGGAGACACGGCCTTTATGACAATTAGTCCTGGCCGGTTCTCAATCATTTTCCTTAATCGACGCGTTTTCCAATTATCGTAATTGGCAACTGAATACACGGTTCCTCTCCATATGCGATTTAACTCGACTCTTTAAGTGTTGATTTAACACTGAACTTTTTGCTGTCCATACTGAACAGGTGCTGCTTGTTCTCTCCGATTAAGTAAGACGGCAATCGGTCATCTGGATGCGTATTTGCTGTGTTTAAATCAACGTTATTCAAAATTGCTTACCTGTCGACTCTCAGGCAAGCAGTAAATTAATTTTCTGAACTTAATTTACCCCACCGTATCATCGCTGGATGCTGTTAGATCGCATATGGAGAGGAACTGTGTCTTCAGTTGCCAATTACGATAATTGGAAAACGCGTCAATGAAGAAAAATGATTGAGAACTGGCCAGGACTAATTGTTGTCATAAAGGCCGTGTCTCCGTCCCCCTCAGCTCCCAGTTAAATCTACGCCCCTGAATACATGCTACTAACGATGAACCATGTTTTTTTTCTGAAGGAGTAGGGTGGTGTGGTGGGGGAGATGAGATGTAGATCTTTAGTTGGCCAGAGTGGGAGCGGTTTAGAGGGCACGGAGCTGGAGAAATGATTGAACGCTTCCTTGGTTATAAGAGCTTGCCAATCGGGTGAGAGAAGCTGAAGTCAAGAATGATTGGACAGAGAGGAGCTTGTGACTAGACCAGACTTCATGCTTGCCTGAACTGTCACTAAAGCTCCATTTATTCTTCTTCTCTTAATAAAAGGCCAATTTCAGCATGATCAGTGACCTGCGCCTTGGTTCTTGTTCTGAAATTTGTGACAACTTTACGAATAAAATTATTTAAGTTATTCAAGAATGGTGAAATTAAGTTTCAATATTCCAAGCCAACGAGAAACTGCAGATATCAAACTCTCTGTCACACAGTGTGCGAACTATACCACGGCTTTCGGGGGAGCTCTCTTTTTTTTTGGGGGGGTGTAGTTGTCAGTCAATTCAATGCGCAACACACACTTCAATGCGCAACAAATTAATTTGGACTGTGGAGTAAAAATAACCGATGATAACCCATCAGCACCACAAAATATAAAACCTTGTCAAGTGGATCTCCATATCAAGAATGGCTATGATCTGACTGACGAGCCAAAAATCTGATCATGCTGCAGAAGGTATTAATTAGAACCTTAAAATGAAAGCACTGAAGGTGCTGATGCCTCGGTGCTTACAGCAGTTACAAGTGTGTCCCTTCATGAACCTATAAAATTGAGTGTGGACATATCAGAGTGCCCTAGCTGTGCATCTATGCTTGACATACTCAAGTATTTACCCACCAGTGGCAGTCTGATGAACATTAATGTACAGTTATGGAGGGAAACACCTTTCACACTATTCAGGGTCTATTTAACACTGACCAATAATTAGTGCAATTCAGACTCTGTTGGAACAACAATAGGTTTTTGGAGGGAAGCACCTTTCATACTATGCAGGACAGAGGTCGTGTTAACTGAATATTTTCCGTCATTGACAGATTTTTTTTAACAAATACGGAACATTTTGAAGGCCGTCCGTCATTTTGACAGAATGTAATTCACAACCCCGTCCAACTGGTGGTGGGTGTCCTATTGTCTCGAGCATTGTCTTTGATCTGTATGATCCTGGATTCCTCATATTTTTGTAATATGATAATTTGCTCTTCATTTGTAAAATATGCAGCTCTGCTGCCGGTAGACAATTGGTCATATGCTACAAACGCCGTCTCTGTTATGTGAAAACGCTGATATCTAGGTCGGGAAAGCCCCAGTTGACATAACGAGTTGATAAGCAGCTTCGTAGGACTGCTTAGCGAGACTGCGGTTGTTAGGCTTAGTGAAGCCCAGCAATAACTGAAAGAAAAACAAAATAACTGAAACAAAAATCTGGCAAATTTAAATCCGAGAGATCATGGCGTTTAACCCATAGAGCCATATTCTAGGACTTGATTTTGACTGGCGAGTGGCTATCCCGGTAACAGACAGAGTGACTGACTGACTTAATGAATGAATGAATGAATGACATACAAACGAACTACCGTATACCTCGCTTGCACATGCGCACCGAGGCATAATAAATGTGAAATGTAACGTCAGAAGTGATACGTATGTTTGGAGATTGAAATTATCAATGAGGTTTCTCTGCTGTGCCGTGCATAACTGCACATGCGGGAGGAGATGCGAATGTTTCTGTTGTGGGGGAACGCTGCTAGTATTTACACTTAAAATATTTTCACATTTTAGAAAATAGAATGAATATTTTACTCCACCGCAACCCATTAATCAGAATAATAATTTTATGAGCCGGCGGATTATCCGAAGTGTTTGCAGAGGTAACCGCAATCAGCTACCTGCCGAGTGCGTAAAAATAGATGTTTGAAGCTTGCATTGGCAATATGTACCATGTTACGTCTTGCAAAAAACGCCATCTGAACACCCATCACAATTCAATGCTAAACGTAAATAATTGGCAATAGCTCCTACCTAAACACAGAGGCCACCATAGAGGCCTGCGATCAGCTGCCTTTTCAATTCGTCCCGAAAGCCCATGGCGTGGAATGGCGATGACCTGATGACCTGACAAATGCTTTAACTTGCATTTGTGGATTGCATTGCAAACTGTGTTCACAGACAGTGATTTCTAGAAGTATACCTGAGCCCTTGCAGTTAATTCCAGTGCAGAATTATGCCTGTTTTTAATGCAGTGCCTCCTGAGGTCCCAAAGATCACGATCATCCGATAGTGACCTTTGGCCTTATCCCTTGCGCACAGAGATTTCCCCAGATTCAGATTCTGAATCTTTTGGTGATATTATGTACTGTAGATGGTGGGATATTCAAAATCTTCACAATTTTACATTGAGGAATATTTTTCTGAAATTGTTCCACAATTTTTAGACTCAGTTTTTCACAGATCGGAGAGCTTCTGCCCATCTTTACTTCTGAGAGACTCTGCCTCTCTAAAATGCTCTTTTTATACCCAGTCATGTTACTGACCTGTTGCCAATTAACCTAATTAGTTGTAAAATGCTCCTCCAGCTGTTTTTTATTAGTGCTTTTTACTTTTCCAGCCTTTTTGTTGCCCCTGTCCCAACGTTTTTGAGATGTGTTGCTGCCATCAAATTCAAAATGAGCTAATATTTTTCATGAAATGGTAAAATGTCTCACTTTCAACATCAGATATGTTGTCTATGTTCTATTGTGAATAAAATGTGGGTTTATGAGATTTACAAATCTTTGCATTCTGTTTTTATTCACGTTTTAAACGTTTTAACTTCATTGGAATTGGGGTTTGTAAAATGTTTTTTTTTTGTAAATTACACAAAATGCAAAGAAAATGCAATTTTCTTTTACCTATTTCGGCTACACATGGTCATATTGACTGCATGGAGATTTGCGATAGGCTGACTTAGGCTATTCTATAGACTAGGCTACATGATTGGTATTTGAGAGATACCTGAAGAATAAGTTTCCTTGCACAAGTTAGTGACCTAAAGACAGTTCCACTGGATGGAAGAGGAAAGCACTTAGAAAAAAACCAATCAATGTAATTTGTTCTCAGACTAAATGTTGCGGATTGTGATCATGGAATAAAGATAATATTTGATTGTCGTTAAGAAATATGCTGCATGGACCGCCTCCTGGACTTGAAAAATCACCAAATACTTTTGGGTGTGTAACCTATGGACACTCTCTTGGACGCACTGATACAACACAAAATGTAACAATAACGCAAAATGTGACTATCAAAAATTTGTTACATTTTGCGTTTGTAGTCACAAATGCGTAACATTTGAAATCTCATTATATTTAGTCTTCTAACTTGTGAAATAGACAACTTTATGTTGATTTAAGCCGTGAAATCAGCGGCAAAACCAACTTTTCCATTTTTTCTAACACTTGATCAAAGAAAATTTTACATTTGAGCCAGGTGTGAGTATAGTGTATTTGATGCTTCCATTAGCGTATTAACTTCAGAGAAATGTAGTTTTAGCATGTGAAATGAGTTTCTGAGTTGGTTATCAAGATCGATTGCAAAATTGAAATTGTTACATCGTGCTTTGCAGTGATAATGCTAAATGTAACAATAGCGAAAAATGTACAAACCCCAATTCCAATGAAGTTGGGTTGTGTAAAACGTGAATAAAATCATAATACAATTATTTGCAAATCCTTATCAACCTATATTCATCTGAGTACTTTGATAACCTTTATTGTTTTTTTGGAAAAATTCTGTCATTTTGAATTTGATGACTTCAACGCCTTCCAAAAAAGCTGGGACAGCGGCAGTTTTACCACTGTGTTACATCATCTTTCCTTTTAACAACACTCAATAACCGTTTGGTAACTGAGGGCACTAATTATTGAAGGTTTGTAGGTGGAATCCTTTCCCATTCTGGCTTGATGTACGACATCAGTTGCTCAACAGTCCGGGGTCTTCGTTGTCGTATTTTGCGCTTCAGAATGTGCCACACATTTTCAATGGGAGACAGGTCTGGACAGCAGGCAGGCCAGTCGATTACCCACACTGTTTTACTACGAAGCCACGCTGTTGTAACACATGGAGAATGTGGCTTGGCATTGTCTTGCTGAAATAAGCAGGGCCGTCCCTGAAAAAGTCGTTGTTTGGATGGCAGCATATGTTGCTCCAAAACCTGTATGCTCCTTTTAGCATTACTGGTGCCTTCACAGATGTGGTAGTTACCCATGCCATGGGGACTAACACATCCCCATACCATCACAGATGCTGGCTTTTGAACTTTGCGCTGATAAATGTCTGGATAGTCTTTTTCCTCTTTAGCTCAGAGGACACAACATCCATGAGTCACTTAAAGCAAAACAAAAGTTAGCTTAATAGGGTTAGAATATCAATTTGCAATGTGAAACTAAAACTCTGAATCTATGTCTGGAACTGAGACTTAAATATTATCCAACAGGATTATCTACTGCCTTCTGTACCAGACCCCCATTAATTCAAAATTCCTGAAACTTGTTTCATGAAGGAAGATCCATGCATCCCACCATCTTCTGTTGTTCACAATGCGCTTAAGTTCCATAGTGGGGCCACTTCCTCACCCTGCCACCATGTACAAGCACCTAATGCTTACAGGAGATGGCACTCGCAAAATGACATGTGGACTTACGGGCATAGTGGGCTGTCGGACCTCGTCTACAACTGAGCTGAAAAATGTGCTAACCGGTTGTAGTATGAAGCGAGAGCTTGCATAATTTCTCAAAGCATAAAAAAATTATCTGTCTGAGGATTTCCCGGGGCACATATTCCCTCTGTGGCTCAAAATTTTCGCTCTCAGATTCAGCAGCACCCGAATCATCAGTTTCTCCAATGTATAACTCTAAATTTCCCTCCTCAGATTCACCACCCTTTGAATCAACCTTGCCATTCCCAGATTCCTCAGAATCGGACTCAACATTGCAGCCCACAGGTTCCCCAGAATCTGACTCAACTCAATGCCAACTGATTTAGTCAATGACGCTACTGTCCAGGAGATGAACAAATTACCTTCTTTGAAATGGATTGGGAAAGAGGTCCATATCTAGCCACCATTTTTTGCAGCTTTTTATTTGCCAAAAAAATTTTAAAAAGGGGCACAAATATATTTTAGGGGATTTCATTAGTGAAAAGGGGGTTTAGAATTTAATATTTAATATCGCGAATCCATATGCTGCGCATGCAATAGCAACCAGGTGTCTCATCAGTAATATGGCTGTCGCCATTATTTGCTATTAAAACTTATGGCAGCAGTAATTAACTCAGAAACTCATTTCGCCTGTTACAACCACATTTCTTGGAAGTTAATATGCAAATTGAAGCATTATATATAATGTTTTTTTAAAATTAAACCAACAAGTATAACACTACAAAATTGTTTTGGTCTGATTGGATAATCGCTTTCTCTGGTGAGCCTCAGTATATATTCACAGGCGGTCCAAATTACATTAAACAAAAATTGAATGAGAAAAATAATTTATTTTCATCGTGGGCTCATATTAAGCTATATTTTATCCTAGTCAAAACTGTTTTATGTGGCAACTTACTCACCTCTTGATTTCTTCTAAATGTGTTTTTGTGGCCCTGTTGTGTTTTCAAGATATGCGTCTTTTTAGAGTCAAAATGAACTTTCACTGACTGAAATGATGTCATGGCCTTTACTTGTATCTGATCATTGTCATCCAATAGTGTTGCAGAAATAGTACACCTGTATGACTTCTCAGATTTTTCTGTTGATAGTAGGCTACTCTGTAAACTCCTTTCTTGATCTCGCAGCAGCCAATTTTTGACAGAAAAACTCCTGATGTGAGTGGCATTGCAGCGAAATTGGTGTGGGATGGGGTGGTGGATAAAGCAACGCTCCAACTTTTTAGATTATCCCACTCTTCTCGGGCTTTCTGCTGTTGCTCTCTGCTCCACTCACATGGTCTGATACAGTTCAGTGCCAACACAAACAAGTTAGATAATACTATCCACTAGATTTCAGAGTAAGACTTCTCCTTGAGCGATACTTCTGTTACATGTTAGACAGATGTCTCTTTTTTTGGGATCCTTTCCGTAATATTGTTAGACACTTGTAATAGTCATCTGAGCCTGTCAGTGGTATAAACACAGACTTTTAGTGGATGTACTTTGAGGCGGACAAATGTCCCGTTTGATTACATTGCAGCTGTTTTGCAGATTCCAGGTTATGAGGGAGACTGTGGTCTGATGAGCCATATCGCTATTTTGCCTATTTTAAGCAGCTTTGACATCTGTTGATTACGACTATGTGATGTGGCTCATTGGTCCCCATGGCTCAACAGATCCTAGGCTCCCCTGGCAGTATTGCTCAATATTGGGCTGATTAAAAAAATTGTCCTTATTTATCATTTCGACACACATATTTGGGAAAATAAAGCTCGGTTCAAAAATTCCAGTATTTCCCCCCCAAAGGGAGGGGGGACATTTTCTTTTTGTCTGGTTTCCCATGTGTGTGCATGTGTGCGTCCGCATTCTCACCATTTCCGGACTATAACTCAGAAACTGTTTGATATATTTCCATGAAAATTTGCACACATTTGCATCAGGTCGCGCAGATGTGTCTTTTGGTATGTTGAGGTTAACTATTCTAGTTTCTTCCTATATGCCTGCGAACATGAATGGGGGGCGGCTGCATTGGGGTGGGGGGAGACATTTGTTTTTTTGCCTTAAAAACAATCTCCAGTTGTCCTTTTATGTTGGTGTGAATGCATTCTATAGTGATACAGATCTATGGATCAAGTACATGTAATACTGATATAGCGGTGTTCGATTGGTCCAGATAGTCACCCATGGATTGAATAATTACGGCCCGATTGTTTCATTCTTCCTGCGGAGTTGATGTGCTCCAACTGGGAATTGCATGAAATGTGACCTGCACGTTTCACTCCTTTCAACTAAAATCAGAAATGTTTACCAAGTGTGCTGCTTTGACTTTCCTTGTGTTGCTGTGGAAATTTCCATTCATTGCATTCCTGGCTCTGGGTATGCAAGAGCTTTTATTTCAGGTACATGGGCCAGATGATTTTCTTTTTTTCTCCTTTTCTGACTTCCTGAGTCAAAATGAACTGCAGCTGTTGTACCAACAGCACCGCAGAGCTCAGTTCAAATTTGTCAGCCAAATAATGTGGGGACTGTCACAAAATGTCTCGCTAACATTTCTCCATCTTCCTCTCCCTCTGAAACAGCTTTGGATGGGTGCTGCCCCTGGTGTTGGATGATGCTGTGTTTCATTATCTCACCATATTTTTTGTCTAGAGAACATTATTTTATGTCTAGAGGGAATATTTTCATGGAAATATTTTCCTTAGTGATCAAAAAAATTGCTCATGTGCATGCACTTTGAGATTTTATTGTCCACTGTAAACTGCAATGAGGAACTCCTAATTACAGTAATTGTGACTTCGCTGCACAACATTTTGTGTGAATGGTCTGATTTCAAATTGCATTCTGATTCAGATTTCTTAAGTTTAGCAGTAAATTGTTTTTATTAATTGTGTTTATTTTACTAGAGAGTTTTGTTGAGCCTATATAACCTGTTGATACAGATGTAACTGTATGTTTGTATCTGAATAGTGTGTCATCCACCCAGCTTTATCTTGGTCTTGCTTAGTTACGCTTCTTTTACCCCTTTCATGCTGGGAGTTGGAGCACATCAGAGCCGGCCCTGAAGCGCTGTAAATCCCAGTATGAAAGGGTCATGAGGCCGGCCTAAAATTTTAGAGCGCTCTAAAGTAAGGGCGCTCTCGGAGGTGGTTCAGGGCCGCTTCAGCTTCAGTAGCAGTATGAAATGTCTCAAATGTTTAGAGCGCTCTAAATTCAGTGGCCCGTAAACCGGAATGTCCAAGGTGAGCCGCCAGCTCCACAAATATCAATATGTAGGTGATCTCCAATGTCTGGCGATGTTAAATTAATCGAGAAAAAAATAAGTGCCGTTACGTATATTTTCATGTAACGTTAGAAGAAAGTTTGATTTTGCGCAGATATCTCATGCTAACTCATTTGAGATCCATAACTGTCATCGTCGTGTTATTTGGAAAATGGAAAAATAACGTTGGACTCTGGTTGGCGGCCTATTCAAGTCAATTGAATTAATAATTAGCTGGCTAGTAAGCTAACACTTATCACCATTAAATTAATGAATTCAAGTATTCACAATAACAGTTAAACGTGACGTATTTCTTTACTGGCCAAAAGCATTAGCATGCTAGCTAACGAATCATTCATCCTATTGACTTGAATAGACCATCCACTAGAGGCAAACACCAGCAATAGTGAACATTTCCAGCACAATTCCCTTTGCGAAAATAGTGACGTTAGCCAATGAACGGAATCTGAGCACGCACGACACGAGAAAGTTGTATTACACATGTGATACCAAACCTGTATCAAATGGGTTGTTTCATGCCGATTTTTAATCAATTTTGGGATAAATACCTTATGTTGTAACCACACATTCATGTATGCATAACCTGTCAATGCATGCATAAGGGAGGTGGTAGGTTACCATGGCAACTAGGTCTCGCATGCATCCAGGGTGGTCGCGAAAGGCAGTATGAAACGACTTGGGCCAGACCCAGTTTGAGCGCTTCAGAAGCGGCCAAAATTTCTCAGCGCAGTATGAAAGGGGTATGAGTTTACTATATCACAGTGTTGAAAAGAAATATGTCTCCATTAGTGACGATTGCTGTGTGCTGTGTTATTTGGCAAGAGTGGAGGGTGATGCTGCCATCTCGGGAGAGCAAAGAGAGTTCACGGCTCTCCTCTGAAGCATGCACCTGTCAGCCGCTGCTTCTTTACACTTGTAGCTCGAGACTTTGCAAGGTCAGAACGAGGTTGGAGAAAACCCGAACATGCAAGTTAAGAATTTTACTGACAAGCGCCCAGCTGGCCAACAGGAGGCGCTTGAGCGATGAACAATGCTATAACCAAGACCAGCTGTATCCCACTCGTTTCCCGGCAGCTCAAAGCTGGCTGCTGTGAAAAGGCTACCGGCCACAGCTGGCACTGGCACGGCTTGGTTTCAAATTCAAGACATAGTAGTCACAAGTGCTCCGCAAGTCGGCACCTTAACTGAGTTAGCCAATTCGGTGGCCAAAAAGAAAGGATGAGTGTTGTAAGTATCCTTTTCAGGAATTTGAAGGCTTCTTTGGCAAATCAGTGAAGCAGAAGATTGTACATTTTTTACCCTTTCTTACCAGGGAAAGTTCCTTTGAGAACATGTTTCTCCTTTCTAAGGACGCTTTGGGAGAAATTCCAGATTGATGAGTTTGTAAGTGAGGAGGGACAGAGAGGAATGGGGTTAAAGCCCCTATAGCCGAGTTCTTCTCAACTTTGGATAGAAGACATTATCCTTAGCTCCACCACTATGGCGTTAGAACACTGCCAAAAATTGTGCGCGCGAATGAGACCTGCGCACAACATCCGCGCGCGCAAATCAAACATCCGAGGAGAAATACATGCTCGCAAAACTTTTTGCTATATTTTATCCTACATCTTTGCTCCCTCGAGCAATATTTTAGCCTGCGAGGAGAAATACATGCTTGCAAAACGTTCACCTGCTTGCGCGTGAGCGGGTTTTTTTTTTCGGTGGCTGAATTGCGAGTGGGTTTTTTTTTTCGGTGGCTGATTTACAAGTGGGTTTTTTTCAGTGGTTGATTTTTGTTAGTGAGGAGGCGGTTATTGTCAGGAAGGAGGCGGGCCTGAGGGCATGCCAACCTCCGAATATAATTGGTTGAGCGACTTCGCATGTTGAACAGCCAGGTACGGCACACCACTGGGACAAACGGAACAAACCACACAGCCCAATTTGTATTGTGAAAGTTGTTAACGTTCCACCTGACTGTTCCTTCAGTAGCCAAAGCATGACCGACCGCAAAGAGGTAACGTTAATTTTGTATGTAAGAAGATGTATAATTACTAGTCAGTGCATAATTGTTGTAACGTAGCTTGCCTTATTATTTCCTGTGCTTGACAGGCAATACTGATATATATATATTTTTTTTCTATTAAAAATTTGGCATCTCCAATCCCACCCGAATCTGGAATACCCAATTGGTGAACTATGTACAAGGCTTGCTCGTATGCGACCCCTTGCTGCCAATTCAGGAGAGTGTAGACAGTTCGCGGCTCTCCTCCGAAGCACGCGCCTGTCAACCACCGCTTCTTATACACTCATTGGTTGAATCTTCGCAAGTTCAGAACGAGGGCGGAGGATACCTGGACATGACCAGGCTTAGAATCTTCCTGACGAGCGCCCGTCTGGCCAACAGGAGGCGCTTGAGCAACGAACAAGGCAACTATTATAGTCCCTTCCGGCAGTCCCTTCCCAATTTGCAACCCTGTAGCGCAATAGCCAATTGTGCGCTACTGTGAAAAAGCTGCCGACCACCGCCGGCTGGTACGAAGCGGGGCTCGAACCCGAGACGTGATAGTCACTTCTGCTTCGCAACGCGATGCTTTACCGAGTGAGCTATCCGGCAGCCTGCAATATTGATATTTGCGTTTATTGCTACGTGTCCGCAGACTTTGAAACAGCTATCTGTCTGCAACAGGGTGTCTCGAAAACACAGACCTCAAAATATTGAAATATGAATATATGTGTCTCGTTTTTGCCTCAGAAATTTTTAAGTATGTATCTTATTTATTTATTTATTACAATTTAATGGCCGGTGATAACACAAAAACTATATAGATAATTTAAGTCTGTATCGTGTTACCCTTACCATTATTGAAAGCTGACCATAAACAGGCTATTCAGAGCTATTCTGGCTGTCCGGAGTGCTATTCATGCACCTTTTTTTAAGATTTGTGAACCTTGTTCATGAAAAATAGTATAATAACAATAATCGACTGTCGGACACGGAGTTATATTAAAACACTGTCCGACTTTCGGACACGCAGATAGTGCAATATATTTTTGGAGAACGCTTTTATCCAAGTCACTATTTTTCATGAACACGATCTTTTTGGCATAATGGCGTTCGCCTATTTATAATTAAGTGAAGCTTGCTGACTTCGCAAACCGCTCGTTCAGAAAATGAGAACTACGAAAAAAAAATGAACAAGGAATTTCGAAGTGTCTGAGTGACCGGCAGCCGGTCAAGGTTTTAAGTAGAAAACATGGCTGGCAATTGAAACGTTTTTGTAGTTTAGCCTAAAAAGCACTCCTATTAGACTGACTAGCACTCCGGTTAGCCTGAATAGCTCTGAATAGACTGTTTATGGTTAACTTTCAATAATGGAAAGGGTAACTAGATACAGACCTAAATTATCTATAGTTTTTGTGTTATCACTGTCCATTAAATTGTAATAAATAAATAAGATACATACTTTAAAATTGCCGAGGCGAAAATGAGACACAGCCTATATTCATATTTCAATATTTTGAGGTCTGCGGTCTGCGTTTTCAAGGTCTGTGTTTTCGAGACACCCTGTTGCGGACAGATAGCTGTTTCAAAGTCTGCGGACACGTGGCCATAAACGCAAATCACGCAGTGTAAGGTATTAAAATATCTGTACTGCCTGTCAAGCACAGGAAATAATAAGGCAAGCTATGTTACAACAATTATGCACTGAATAGTAATTATACATTTTCTTACATACAAAATTAACATTACACACTAAAAAATGTTGGGTTGAATATAACCCAAATTGGGTAGTTTCTGCTACCCAGCACTGGGTCTAATATGGACTAACCCAATGCTTGGTTACTTTGACCTTGCATAATTGGTTGTACAATCAACCCAACTGCATGGGAAGCTATTACTCTAAACTGGGTTAAGATAACCCATATTTTAAGTTTAGTGTTTTAAAATACAATACTGAATTTCTGAATTTTTCAGAAAGTTTCTGAATTTTTCCTCCCCCATTACGACTCGTGCACATTACTACTGACCAAGTAACGCAGTGTCTTGCATATTCTGACCTTTTTTGCTTACCAGTTGCTTACCATTCATGCAGCATAATATTTAACTTGAAAAAATTCTAAACTTACTCGAGTTAACCGCAATCATTAATCAGACAAGTTGAACATCTTTTCAAATGATCAGTGTATTTTCTTTTTCAATTAAAACAGTACAGCATTATCCATGTAAGCAATCTCTATTCAATTTCCTGATCAGAAGTCTAAAAACCTTACACAGTTAAAGTTATAAACGGTACAAATGGCAGTTTATGTAACATTTGGGTCAAGACAGCCATATAGGATCACATGGTTAAAATACTGCTCAGGCAGACAAATGAACAGCCTTAAGATCACACCTAACTGTCCGTGGAAAGAATGTCAATGTCAGTACATTAAAAACTTGAGTCCACAGTATCAGGGAGAGTGGGTCTGCTTCAGTGCCCATCTTCTAAAAACAAATGCTTGAGAGCATTGGCTGTGGTCTTTAAGGCCAAGGAAGAAAGGGAAGGGAAATCAACATTATAAAGAACCACAATATTGAACATTAGATAAATAAATCTGAACAAATAAAAAAAAATCTAAACACAGGGTGTAAACTGCTTCTGAAGATTTCAGCCACATCTTGCGGTATTCCTCGGTGGATGAAGAAGCTCAGTTCTTAAGGAGACAGTTTTGTTCTCATGAGATTAAGTTGTCTCGTGATAACAGCTTGTTGTATACAACGTAGATGGTAGCCCCCCATCTCTGTTCAAAGATGGTCTGATGTTGGATGTAAATGTCCTTGAACTTTCTTTGACCGTCCATGAAATCGTGGATGATGACCTCTGACCACTTTCCAGTGGATGGAGTGGTTGGGTATGGTCTGGTATTCTGACACCTGATGTGTTTCCACAGCCCTGTGTGTTTCTTCAGCAAAGCTGTTGAAAAAGAGGAATAATTATCAAGCAATAGCTCAACTTACTATATGTCTCAATGGGCAGGTTACAGAGGCAGAAGGAGATACACTGCTTTGTCTAGAATACCTCGTGAATTGTGAATCACAATATGCCACTGAGGTAGGGCCAGGGCATGGTGTTATTACCGAAAATTAGCTGAAAATGTGTTTAATTACCTCCAAAAATATTGGGTCCATTTTGTTGAATGCTGAGTATGCTCCAAAGATTGTTCCCAAAGTATGTCCAAAGACACTGTTCACTCCTCAGTACTTATACACATTCGGCTGACTCATCAGTTAATTTGCATAAATTAGACCAATCGCTCTCACTCCTCTAAAAGTTCAGAGAACTACTCAATCTACCGCCTGCCATTCTCGTTTCCTTCCGCATTCCCTATCCCACTGATTAATGTAATGCGCGTATAAGTCGCTAAGTCGGTGTAAATTGTTGCTAGATTGTTCTGCCTGACTGAAGTTTCCTAGCCAGCTCTTTATCTTGAGTCCTAGTGCTCTCCGTCTTCAGTTATCTAGGTCGAAGTACAAGCCCAATTCCGAAATATTTGGGACAAAGTGTAAATTGTGAATAAAATCAAAATGCAATGACTTTCAAATCACACCAGCCAGTATTTTATTCACAATAGAACAGAGATAACATAGCAAATGTTGAAACTGAAAAATTTTACAATTTTATCCACAAAATGAGCTCATTTCAAATTTGATGGCTGTTACAGGTCTCAAAAAAGTTGGGACAGGGGCCTGTTTAACATGGTGTAGCATTCCCTCTTCTTTCTACCACAGAGTGGAGGCGTCTTGGCATTGAGTAGACAAGTTTCTTGAGTTAAGCCATTGGAATTTGATCTCACTCTTGTTTAATACAGGCTTCCAGCTGCTGGAGAGTTTTGGGTCTTTTTTTGATGGACTTTTAGTTTAATTATGTTCCAAATGTTCTCAATCGGTGAAAGATCAGGACTGCAGGCAGGCCAGTTCAGCACATGGACTCTTCTACTACGAAGCCATGCTGTTGTAATAGCTGCAGTATGTGATTTTGCATTGTCCTGCTGAAATACACAAGGCCTTCCCTGGAATAGTTGTCCTCTGGAGGGGAGCATATGTTGCTCTAAAACCTTTATATACCTTTCAGCATTCATGGTGCTTTTTAAAACTTGCAGGTGTCCCACACCATATGCACTAATGCATCCCCATAGCATCAGAGATGCTGGCTTTTGAACTGAACGCTCATAACTGGAGGGGTGGTCTTTCTCCTCTTTAGCCCAGAGGACACGACGCCATGATTTCCAACAAGAATGTCAAATTTGGACTCGTCTGACCACAGGACACTTTGCCACTTTGCTACAGTCCATTTTAAATGAGCCTTGGCCCATAGAACACGGCGGCGCTTCTGAATCATGCTCAACAATGGCTTCCTTTTTGCATGATGGAGTTTTAGGTGGCATCTGTGGATGGCAAGGCAGTCTGTGTTTACAAACAGTGGTTTCTTGAAGTACTCCTGGGCCCATTTAGTAATGTCAATGACAGAATCATGCCGGTGAGTAATGCAGTGGCAGCTGAGGGCCCGAAGATCATGGGCATCAAGTAAAGGTCTTCAGTCTTGTCCCTTACGCACAGAGATTTTTCCAGTTTCTCTGAGTCTTTTGATGATGTTACGCACTGTCGATGATGAGACCTTCGAAGCCTTTGTAATTTGACGTTGAGGAACATTGTTTGTAAAGTTTTCCACAATTTTTTTTACACAAGACTTCACGGGTTGGAGAGCCTCTGGCTATCTTTACTTCTGAGAGACTCAGCCTTTCCAAGACATCCCTTTTATAGCCAATCATGTTACACAAATGATGCCAGTTAATGTAATTTCTCGCTGAATGTTTTTTCAGCTGATTCTTTTATGTATTAAATGCTCTTTCAGCCCTTTTTTGCCTGTGTCCCAACTTTTTTGAGACCTGTTGCAGCCAGAAAATTTAAAATGAGCTCATTTTGTGGATAGAAATGTTAAATATCTCAGTTTCAAAATTTTAAAATGTTCTCTATGTTCTATTGTAAATAACATTGGCTCATGTGATCTGAAAGTCATTGCATTTTGATTTTATTCACAATTTACACTTCGTCCCAACTATTTTGGAATTGGGGTTGTAGAATAACTGATGCAACTAGTGCAATTTAATAGGTACAGCCTCTCCCTGTTCTCTAGATGCCTTTAGAGCAGAGACAGACCCCACTCCCACACAGGCAACAGTGGAGGCCTTATTCTGCAGGTGTTGCAAATCATCTTGACCACCTAACATCTGACCCTGAACTGTTGATGAACACGGTATAGAATCACCGTTTCTGACGTTGTTTGCCGATAGCCTGAACTGGACTTTCTGACCACTGTTCCAGTCTGTGCGCCTGTTACAAGTTGTCCTTGGTGTTTTCAGCTTATTGTTAAAAGCCCTGCAGGCATTTTCTGCTGATCTGCGCTTGGTTCCTTCAGTGCAATTTGTAACAAACTACTCCATCCTGACTCGCTCATTATCAAGCTTTGAATAATTTTATGGCTATGCATTAAGTGAAGGTAAAGTGAACTGAAACTAAATGTAACATAAGTTTAAAAGTAATTACTTGGAAATAACAGTCTGAGATCATGCATGGCGACTGAGACTGCAGTTGCGACTTTATGGTCAGGAAACTGGTGTGCAGCATTGTAGGCTGTACTTACATGCTTTAAGTCAGTGAAAGATTTCTTGTTTTCTTCAAAGCTTGGGTCACATGTGTCTTCCAATTTCTGTTCTCAAGGGATGACAGCATCACAGTCAGGAGTCTTCAGGGGAGGGACCTTCAACATCTGCATGGATACATTTTTGTATCATTTAATGACATACTAACTTCTTGTTGGAAAACAAAACTAGCATTGTTATTCCAAACCATTCCACCAAGCAATCTCTCTCCATCCTGAACAAAAGCTCCTTACCCAACCTTTTCTGGCTACAGAAAACTAAGGAAGACACTTCAAAAGTGCATTTTTGTCCCAATTTATGATGAGCACCCCCTGAAAATGTTTACTTTCCATGATCGCTGTATATACAGACAAAAGAAGAGAGAGCAGATTCTACAGATAGAGCATTTAAATACATTTTTATTCTCAATGAACAATAAAATGGCATAATATAAACTGGCCAGTCACCCAACTTCTGTTCACAAATCTTTAAAAAATATATATGTATGACTTCTCAATCTATCATCATTCAGCCAAATTCAGCTGACAAAACTTTAAAAAATACTTTAACAGCTTCTAAATTCTCTGCAATTAATCTAATTTCTGTTCATAAATCTTATTTATTCATTTTATTTTTACAGTTATAGCTTTCTTTCAGCAGTACATCAACATTGGATAAATAAGCTTAACACATTGGCCGTGCTTAATTCTCTCCATCATGTCAACTTCGCTCTCTCAGCCAATAACGTTGAAATCATTCATCATAAACTAACAGTTTGAAAAACTGAAGTTACCAAGTTGGCTAACATTCAGGTCCTACAAACGCACAGGCGACTGAAGACTTAATTGCACTGGAGCAACTTGGCTAGCTACTTACTCAGACAATCGCCGCCTTAACACAACCCCATAGCTAATAACGTACAGTTCGGTTATTATAAATGTCAAATTTAGCTGGCCAGCCGTGTTTAAAATCCCCCACTTCGAACAAACCTATGGCAGTAACGTAACGTTTATGCTCACTAGTCTGACATACGCTAAATGCAGTTGACCTGACTGGAGATCACTGCTCTTGTTTGCATTGGCTTCATTTCCCTTACTGTTCCCTGACGTTAGCTTCCATCCGTCCTCAGACAAGCAGCAGTAACGTCAAGGCAGCGAGCCGTAATTTAGCCAGGATATTAATATTACTGGTACCGGTAATATTACGGTGAACTACGGTTTTGTCGATCTAAATTAGGGGAAAGATCGATCTGATGTATACATAATGCCACATATGTTAACCATTGAATTCCCTTTTGCAAAAACTGATGAAAACAACATAATTGAAAAATAAAATACTTACATGTTTGTCCAGTAAATCTTTCCGTTGCTGATTTTTCTTCCATTGGAGAGCTCTGAGCAGGAAGCGCCAAGCGCGTGAAGAACAGTCACATAACTGTCACTGACAACCCAACAGCAGGGTTAGACCAAATTACCCAATATTACCCAATATTTCAGAAAACAACCTATAACATTGACCCAACTCAAGCAACCCTCTGGTTGAGTTAAACAATCGAGCTATCATTTTTTAGTGTGTACCTCTTTGCGGTCGGCCATGCTTTGGCTACTGAAGGAACAGGCGGAACAACTTTCACGATACAAGTTATTCAGGGCTGCGTGGTTTGTTCCGTTTGTCCCAGTGGTTTGCCGTACCTTGCTGTCCAACTGGCGAAGTCACTCAACCAATTATATTCGGGGGTTGGCATGGCTTCAGGCCAGCCTCCTTACTGCCAATGACCGCCTCCTCACTGACAAAAATCAGCCACCGAAAAAACCGGCACAGAATAAGCCTTTCCCTTTAAAATAATTATTAGTCTGTTCTCAATCATTTTCATAATAAATAATAGATTCACTCCAAGAGCACTCCACACTATCAGGTGCTGCTAGTTCTCCATGTTTAGGTAAGACGACAATCATTCATCTGGGCGCGTATTTGCTGCATTTAAATCAACAGTATTCAAAATCACATACCTGTCTGCTTTCACGCATATGGCTTGAGTCCTACACTTTTAATATTTAATTGCCATGTCCGACTTTTAAATCAACTCACGCTGTACCGAGAGTGAAAGCCGATACTTCGTTATTCATTCAACGCGAATTTCAGAGATTCTCATGTGGAATTTAAGTCTATATGCATGGAAGTTTTTTCTGTTTTTAAGCGTGGAATTTAAACGATCGTGAAGCGCAAGTTAAATCGCCTGAAAAGGCGGCGCGGATGTTTCAGAGCAGTTGTCCTTCATAAAGCATAGGCCTATTAGCCTATAAGTAAATAATTTTTCTGCTCTAAATTTAGCCCATCACCGTTAGATCACATTGGGAGGGAAGCCGTGTCTTCAATTGCCAATGGATTATTACTATAATTGGAAAACGCATCAATAAGGGAAAATGATTGAGAACTAGCTAGAAGTAATTGTTGTCATAAAGGCAAGCATCTTTGCCTGCTGCCCCCCAGTCCCAGTTCTGGGGCCGCCACTGAAGGAATTAGGAATTGGTGGATAGGACGTTTTTTTTTCACTCTTTGGACGCAGCCTAGGTTTCAAATGTCACTTGAATAAAAATACAGCATTACTGTCGCCTATTGCATATTATCATTTTCAGCACAAAAAGACTGAACTGAACTGAACTCGCGAGTATTGCGCTCAACACTCATCCGCGCCAACTAATGAGTTCCTCTTCAATTTCTGCGGATGCCTTGAACCGAACAATACATACATGTCCCGAACCGTGACTAGTGAATCGAACGGTTCGGATTTTTTACTTGAACCGTTCCATCCCTAGCCCGTATTAATTCAATTATTAATAGTTATTTGAGAAAACTTGGCTTTGAGGATTGAATGCACGTGATCCCATATTGATCTGCATGCTGTCAGCAGGGAAGGAAAGTACATGTTTCAAAGAGAAGCACGGAACAACAAACAAAAGCCTCAAAGCATGCAGGATCACCGTGGTGCAGAGGGCCCGTAGATCCTGAAGTATATTCCTCAGCGGGTAATGTACAGATACCCCCTGAGTCTGTGCCTTTTTCAGAATAGGGAGCAAGAGGGCATGGCGGCACTCTTAATTGAAGCCAGAGAGGCCTGTTTACATTTCACGGTAGGGACGGAGCGACGTGAGAGAGGCTGGGGGCCTCTGAGGCCTGCTTTAAGAGGATAGGCGAGGGATCGCAGGGTAAACAGGGGCGGCGGGGCTTGTTTTTGTGTCTGGGGTCCCGCTGAACATGGGACTAGCGGTCGCTTTGTTGTTGGAGCAAGGTTGTTTTGCCAGATGTGTATGCCCATGGACACAGTCAGGCCCCTGACTGCTGTCCCCCTCCCCCTGCTAAATTGAGCTCAAGGAGGTCTCCTCAGCCCAGGCATAGTCTTAGCCTTTCACCATATGAAGCAGATTACAGCACAAATTGAGTAGAGAACGAAGGCCATGCCCATACTTCTTCATGAAAGATTGAGCTGTTTGAGCCATAAAAGTTTTTCCATTGTGCTTGATTGTCATCTTGGGAACTTCGTGTTTTTAGCCTTGCTTGTTGTCTGGTGTCAAATCTTATGCTGATGTACAGTGAAAGATATTTTAGACTTGTCCCAGAAAAGGATGTCCAGTCCATGTTTGTATTATCATTTTACATTGCTGTTAAAAAGTATTTGCCCCCCCCCCACCAATTTTCTCTATTTTTGCACATTTGTCACACTTACATGTTTCAGATTATAAAACTAATTTTAACATTTGACAAAGATAGCCTGAGTAAACACAAAGTGCCATTTTTAAATGATGATACTTTTATTTTCGGAAAAAAGCTATCCAACTCTACCTGGCTCGATGTGGGAAAAGTAATTAGCCCCTTGGTTACTGAATCAACCAATTAAACAAATTCAAGTGATAACTGAGTTCAGTCTCACGAGACACACCCAGACATGATTACTGCCAGCCCTGTTGCATTTGAAGCCAGATGCGGTACAGAGAAGAGACAACCCGCTCAAGGCAATTTGAATGGAGAAGTCCTTCACGCTAAAGATGATGGTTGTATGAACTATCCCACCCCTTGCCCGCTAAAGCCAACTGTCGGCTCTGTACCGCTAAACTAGGAAACATATCAAGCCAATCGTGTTGTTGCATTGACACAAGCACATAGTTCAGATTCACAACAGGTTCAAACAATGCTTTCAACCAATTTTCCAGTTTTTCATTCAAGTGCTCTGGTGGGATGAAGCAATTGCGTGTCAGTTCAGTGGGTTGAGTTGACGCCATCAAATCAGCAGGCTGTAAAGGAAATTGGTGTTGTGAAACTGTGTGCATGCATAGTAGAGGTATAACCTCTGGGGGAAAATGCATTTTTTTTAAAGATTATTTTTTTGGGATTTTTCCTTTATTTGATAGCCTTGCAGTGGAGAGAGACAGGAAAGTTGGGTAGGAGAATGGGGAAGACATGCGGCAAATGACCCAAGCCGGATTCGAACCCAGGTCACCGTGGGAAGGACACAGCCTTTATGGCGCGCGCGCTTAGACCGATGTGCCACCGGGGCGCCCTGGAAAATGCATTTTAAACGTTATTTTTGGGCATAGTCAACCAAAATTATTAAGCGGTTTTTATCAGATTTGACTGATGATTCAAAACAAGAAGATTTTGTGTTTCTATGGCCATTGAAAGTGAGGTTATGGGTCTCTCTCCATTCATTTAGATAGGAGCCAGGTCTTCTTAACCCAATATAATTGCCTGGGAGTGTTGCTAAGATGGCTGCTGAGTGGCTTCTTAATCTTGCATAGACTTCACTTATATAGAACCTCTGCAACAATGTGAAATAGGGAACCGATCGCACATGACTCTCAGCCCTTAGCTACATGCTATATATCCCAGTATTTATCATGCAAAGACAATGCTCCAAAGTCAACAGTGCCAGATTTTCTTCTTGTTTTTCCTCTCCAGCTCCATCGCAGACACTTTTTTATTCATCGTAGCGTTCTCTCGTATTTTTCCCTACCTCAGTTATTGCACATGGATCTTAAAGGGACCGCTTGGTCCCTGAGGCTTTTCCAACCAGATTCATTGTGGATTAGAATGTCGCTGTCCTCAAAGTGCATTGCACATACAAGTACTAGCTACCTACATCTCATCATTGTAAATCATGCATCATCATCTCTTATGGACAAAATCCATCTCCTTCTAATGTCATCCTCAGCGTGAAAATTGAGAGTAGAGAGGTAGGGTTGCTTCTTTTTTGATTTTGAACAGTATAGAATGAGGAATGCCTGACTCCTTACACTCCGCCTCTATTGATTCGAAAGTGTGCACGTGTCACCCAGGAGTTTGCAAGAATGTAGTCCCATGTCACGCGCCATCGATCATAATCTCGAAAAGGATGGGCCTATACTTTTATTTCGCGCGTTATGACATGTATTGGTTACTTTAATTTTTTGCTCGGAAAGAAGCGTATGCACGTGCGTCGTGGTGTCGTGTTGTTTTTCACTCTGCTTGGAACAAGCAAAAAGCCAATCATCTTGTAAAACCATAGCACAAAAGGACAATTTCCCTAATTTTTGGGCAAAGGGTAGTCACACCAAATATTGATTTAATTTAGCTTTTAGCTCCGCTGAGACGACATTCACAGTCAGTGGAGCTTTTCTAATGCCGAGTCGTCCGGCGTCCGTCCGTCCGTCCGGTGTCAACTTCTCACTTCAAATCTGAATATCTCAAAACTGTCGGATAACTTTTTTCCTAATTTGGTGTGACCCTTCCGTATGATATTCTGAATATTCACTGTGAAAATTAGAAAATTCTACATCCCAGTTTTTGAGAAATTCAGCATTTTGGACTTAGAAAATCAGTGTTTGTGCCCATTTTTTCAGTCTTTCATTAATATCTCAAAAACTGTCTGATAACTTTTTGTCTAATTTGTTGTGAGCCTTCCTTATGATGTTCTGATGATCCCCTGCGAAAATTCAAAAATTCTACGTCCTTGTTTTTGAGAAATTCAGCATTTTGGACTTAGAAAATCAGTGTTTGTTCTCATTTTTAGCTTACTGGCCCTATGGGCCGATAAGCTATTGTCACGGTGTGGTGTCCGTCGTCCGTCGTCCGTCGTCCGGAACATTTTTTATCTTTTTTTTGGCCTGATGAATTTTCGTGTAAATTTGCAATAACATACTACTAGACCATATCTCCAGGGTTTTTTTCTCGGATTTTTGATTGAATCATTTTTGTCCGTTTTATGGGCCCTTGAAATTTTGGCTCCAATGTTAAGGATAGGACTGAGAAATTTAAAAAAATTATTTCTCAAAAACTGCGTGATAAATTTTTTTCTACATCAGGCAATCAACTAACCTTGGTACCGTCAATGTACAGTGCGAGCGCCATTTTGATTGAATCGATGGAAGTGGGTCTATTGGGGGCGCTGTGCTTTGTGAATATGCAAGATGGCCTGTGGAGGCCATATGGTTACAGATAGAGATTAAGTTTGTATTATCGACATGTAGGAAGTCTTATATGACCTATACATTGGCTATGTTAAAGTTGACCTCAGATGACTTTGAAAGGTCAAACTCGAGGTCAGGGAATATATTAACAATGTTAAAAGATATGACTTGACATTTCAAAAAATTATTTCCCAAAAACTGATAACTTTTTTCTAAATCTGGCAATCAACTCACCTTGATACACTTTATATACAGTGCGAGTGCCATTTTCATTGAATCGACGGAAGTGGGTCTGGTGGGGGCGCTGTACTTTAACATTGGGTCTTATGGAGAATGGGCCAAATCGCCTGTGGAAGCTAAATGGTTGCAGATAGAGATTAAGTTTGTATTACTGACATATAGGAAGTAATATATGACCTATATTTTGGCTGTGTTAAAGTTGACCTCAGATGACCTTGAAAGGTCAAACTTGAGGTCAAGCAAAATGTTTCAATTTTCAAAGGTTTCTAGGCTTGAAAATATTGAAGATTGGGAACATATGTGCATTGAACGCCTATAGGAAGTCATGTATGAACTTTCATTTGGTGGCCTCGAACTTGACCTTCGGCGACCTTCGAAGGTCAAACTTCACATAGTGAAATTTCAATGACTTCCATCACCAAAACTATTACAGATAGAGCTTAGGTTTGTATTGCGGGCATATAGGAAGTCATGTATGAAGTTTCATTTGGTGACATTGAACTTGACCTTCAGTGACCTTGAATGCCCAAACTTCACAGTGAAATTTCAATGAGTTATATCAGCAAAATGGTTACAGATAGTTTCGGTTTGTGTTGAAGATGTATGGGAAGTCGTACATGAACTTTCATTTGATGGCCTTGAACTTGACCTTCGGTGACCTTCGAAGGTCCAACTTCACATAGTGAAATTTCAATGACTTCTATCACCAAAACTATTAAAGATAGAGCTTAGGTTTGTATTGTTGCCATATAGGAAGTCTTGTATGAAGTTTCATTGGGTGACCTTTAACTTGACCTTCAGTGACCTTGAACGGCCAAACTAAAAAGTGAAATTTCGATGACTTATATCAGCAAAATCGCTACAGATTGAGTGTAGGTTTGTATTGGAGAAGTATAGAAAGTCATGTATGAACTTTCATTTGGTGACCTTCATATTGACCTTTGAAGGTCAATCTTGACCTAGAGAAAATTCAATGACTTCTATCTCTTAAAAGATCGCAGATGGAGCCTAGGTTTGTGTTACTGACATAGGAAGTCACATATGAACTTTCATTTGGTGACATTCAGCTTTACTGATGATGACATTTGAAGGTCAAACTTGACATAATACAATTACAATGACTTGTCTTGCCAAAATGGTCACGATGGAGTCTAGGTTTGTATTACAGACATATAGGAAGTCATATATGAACTTTCATTTGGTGACCTTCGTATTGACCTTAAAAGGTCAAGTGTGACCTAGTGAAAATTCAATGATTTGTATCACTAAAACGGTCACAGATGGAGCCTAAGTTTGTGTTACTGACATCTAGGAAGTCACATATGAACTTTCATTTGGTGACATTCAACTTGACTGTCAGGGACCTTTGAGGGTCAAACTCCACAATGAAATTACAATGACTTGTATCACCAAAATGGTCACAGATTGAGCTAAGGTTTGTATAGAGACATTTAGAAAGTCATATATGAAGTCCATTTGCTTACCACAACTTGACATTCTGTGACCTTTAAAGTTCACAATTGACATATTGAATACAGATTGACATACTGTATTTTAATGACTTGTATCACCAAGACTGCTTCAGAGCTTAGGATTGTATTACAGAAGGTCTTATAAATGTATGTGAACTTTTATTTAGTAACCTTGACATTGATTTTCATTGATTCAAATGTCAAACTTCACATGAAATTTTCATAACTTGTATCATCGCTGTAAGACTGCTTGCCGGTAAGCTACAGGACCCTTGGTCCTATTTTTTCAGTCTTTCATTCATATCTCAAAAACTGTCCGATAACTGTTTTGCTCCACTGTGACCATAGTCAGCAGTCAGCGGAGCTTTTCTAATGCTGAGTCGTCCGGCGTCCGTCTGTCCGTCCGCCCGTCCGGTGTCAACTTTTCACTTCAAATCTGAATATCTCAAAAACTGTCTGATAACTTTTGTTCTAATTTGGTGTGAGCCTTCTTTTTGATAATCTGAATATTCACTGTAAAAATTAGAAAATTCTACTTCCCGGTTTATGAGAAATTCAGCATTTTGGACTTAGAAAATCAGTGTTTGTGCTCATTTTTTCAGTCTTTCATTCATATCTCAAAAACTGTCTGATAACTTTTTTGCTCCGCTGTGACCATAGTCAGCAGTCAGCGGAGCTTTTCTAATTCCGAGTCGTCCGGCGTCTGTCTGTCTGTCCATCCAGCATCAACTTTTCACTTCAAATTTGAATATCTCAACCACTGTCTGATAACGTTTGTTCTAACTTGGTGTGAGCCTTCTTTATGATATTCTGAATATTCACTGTGAAAATTAGAGAATTCTGCTTCCCGGTTTTTGAGAAATTCAGCATTTTGGACTTTAGAAAATCAGTGTTTGTGCTCATTTTTTCAGTCTTTCATTCATATCTCAAAACTGTCTGATAACTTTTTTGCTCAGCTGTTTTCTAATCCAAGTCGTCTGGCGTCTGTCTGTCTGCCCGTCCATAGTCAAACACTGCAGTCAGCGGAGCTTTTTATGATAATATTCACTGTGAAAATTAGAATTCTGCTTCCCGGTTTTTTGAAGTTTTGGACGTCTGTTTGCGTCTGTCTGTCTGTCCGTCCAGTGTCAACTTTTCACTTCAAATTTGAATATCTCAAACACTGTCTGATAACCTTTGTTCTAATTTGGTGTGAGCCTTCTTTATGATATTCTGAATATTCACTGTGAAAATTAGAGAATTCTGCTTCCCGGTTTTTGAGAAATTCAGCATTTTGGACTTAGAAAATCAGTGTTTGTGCTCATTTTTTCAGTCTTTCATTAATATCTCAAAAACTGTCTGATAACTTTTTGTCTAATTTGTTGTGAGCCTTTCTTATGATGTTCTGAATATCCCTGGCAAAAATGAGAAAATTCTAAGGCCCGGTTTTTGAGAAATCTAGCATTTTGGATGAAGAAAATCAGTGTTCATGCTAATTTTTTCAGTCTTTCATTAATGTGTCATATGTGTTAATATTGCAATAGTTTTCAAGGATCTCTGAAATGAAGTTATGACATGGACATTTCAGTCATCCTCAGCAGAGCTCTCTAGGCCCACAGGCCTCTTGTTAAAAATTTACTGCTCTGTTTAGTACATTTCTGAGTTATTAGAAACTGTTAATTTCTATTATATTTACAAGCATATTTGCCATCCAAAATTGCTCTAAGTGTCCTGAAAACTTTTGCAAAGTACTGTGTATAAAGTGTATTTACTTGTTTGGCTGTGCTCTTATGTGCTTGGTGAATACCAGCAGTTCAGCTGCATGGGACTAAGTCACGGACATGAGGTCCTCTACTGTTCATGACAAGGCCGATAAGGGAAGGGAGTACTGTATGCTTTGCCACAGCTGGAGGAAACAAAACAAAATGATGCACAAATGTCATTCTTGCGATGTCCCTCTTTGCATTGTGGCAATCCGCATCTGTTGTACTGAGTGGCATGACCTACAGAGGAGTGGGGCACTGCAGGACTGAGTATGCTGCCTGATGTTCCGTGTAAAAAGTCCAAACCCTCATCCACATTGTAGGAAGTAGAAACAGAACACGATTTCCTTGCTGAGTAAACATTCTGACAGTAAAACAGGCGATTCCTTTCAAATGAGTATTTGTACTGGCTACTGGGGCTGTGGTGAAAAATGGACAAATTTCAATCCTTTGTAATGGGGAAAAAGCATTTTTTCTTGGGTTTGGAGAGGTTTTCTGAGACCATTGATGTCCATACCCACCGATTATTGATGGATTAATGATGCTCATTCTGACTTGAAAATTATTAGTTCATATTGAGCTTCATGAATCAAAATGGTTGATATGTGGTAAAATATGATTTTTTTTTTTTTTATGATTTGAATGTACGCCATTTGGAGAGCCACTTGGAGAACACTCTTGTTTGGCTTTATGGACAGTTGGTAATTTTTAATATCACACTCAGATGTAACATAGTTGGGGTCAAGGTATTTTTGAAAAACTTGAATGTTTAATTTTTATGAAGATTCATTGCGTTTCCAGACCCAATGCTGTAGTACAATTATGAAAATAAACTGAAAGAAGTTGGTGCACTAAATAGCCTACTAATAGTGTCTAACAAGACACTAATAGTGTCTTGTTTCATTTAAGTTATTTTCTCACTTTCTATAATGCTCAAATCTTGAATTATATTAGCCTTAAATAGGGAACACATAAATAGCCTGATTTGGCTTTTGCTTAGTGAAGTCAAGGTAAGGTTAGTGACAGGCTTTTATTCCTCTGATGGCATGTTACTAAAAATACTTGGTGGAAGAGGTTGAAGAAGAGGTTGAAGGAGAACAAAAATAAGAAGAAGAAGGTGAAGGAGGAGAAGAAGAAGAAGAAGAAGAAGAAGAAGGTGAAGGAGGAGAAGAAGAAGAAGGTAAAGGAGGAGGAGAAGAAGAATTAGGTGAAGGAAAAGAAGAAGGAGAAGAAGAATTAGGTGAAGGAGAAGAAGAAGAAGGTGAAGGAGGAGATGAAGAAGAAGAAGGTGAAGGAGGAGAAGAAGAAGAAGGTGAAGGAGGAGAAGAAGAAGAAGGTGAAGGAGGAGGAGAAGAAGAATTAGGTAAAGGAGAAGAAGAAGAAGAAGAATTAGGTGAAGGAGAAGGAGAAGAAGAAGAAGAAGAAGAAGAAGAAGAAGAAGAGTGTGGTCCAGACACAATGTGGTGCCTGTGCAGCTTTGCTTCCCTGCCCCCAATCATGCTGCAAACAAAAAGCTTATTCTCTGACTTTTTACTGTAGTGCCTGTTGGCAATAACAAAAACTTTTATCATTAATCACATATTCATGATTTTAACATTACATTAGATGATTGGAATTATAAGGATCTTGTATATCTTGAAAACTGCCTGTTCATCATAGGTGCTATGCCATTTGATCAAAGAAAAACAAAAAGTCTCAGTTTAATCAGGTGCCATTTTAGAAAATAAAGAATTTTTGAAGTCAGTGTGTCATGTCACGGGGAGCTCAGTTTTCAGGCGTTCTGGACCTGAATATTATTTCAATGAATGAATACGCTGGCCTGCTGCGAAGTATCTCTTTGCCCATTATTTTGTGTTGTCACATGAACCGCAAATATCACAGAGATGTACACACGCAAATCCGAAAAGGTTGGCACATCATGGAAAAAACAATGTAAAAAAGGACTGATTTGTAAAGTTCATTCTCCCTTTATGAAAACAGTACAATGCATATTATTAGATTTAAGTCAGAAATTCAAACTAATTTGAAAATTTCTAACTTGAATTTAATTGCATATTGAAAATATGCAGTGAGGTGACTTCAACAGAGTCCAACAAAGTTGGCGGAGCAAATGTTGACCACTGTGTAACATCACAGTGTCTTTTAATCACAGTCATTAAGTGTTTGGGAACTGAAGACAGCATTTGGTCAGGTATAAGCAGAATTTTCCTCTAACCCTCCATTACTCAGGTCTTCAGCCTCAGCATTAACTTACATCTGTGGATGTAGCAGCAAATGGTGTTGACTTGCTGGCAAAGGTTTATCAAAGGTTTTCAAAGTATTTCTGAACCAATGTTGTGATATCCATGTACAGTCACATTATGGTACATCAAAGAGTGCTGTGTGAGGGATTGGAGATTACATGCATTCAGAAGTGGTTTTCAGCCGTGCCCTTTTTGCACCGCGATTCCTTCCCTTTTGATAATTTTGCATATTGTGGTGTAGTGTTACACACCCAGTCTTTCCAGTTTCTCTTTGTGGAACATTGCTCTCAAAATAATGGATTAATAGTTATACATATTTTGGCAAATTGGTGCATCTAAACCCGTCTTTACTCTTGAGGGACTAGGCCTTTTTTGCAGGCCCCTTTTATACCAAAATTTGATCAGTTCACCTGTTTAATTTCACTTTCACATTACCTTATTATTGCAGCTTTTCATGTCATGTCATTATTAGTCCTAAATTGCCCCTGCGCCAACTTTTTAGAAGTCATGAGATTTTAAGTGTGTATATTTTCAATTAACAAATAGAATAGAATCAAATAGTCTGTTGTAGTAGGGTTCAATATAAGAGCAGGTTAATGTAATTTTTGAATTTACTGCTTTGGGATTTAATTTGGGTTTTCCATAAAGAACCAGCTTTCAAGGAATTGTGGTTGTAGAATAAAAGACCTCTGGAGTCAAATCTGTTCATCACTGCACTGGTGAGAATAATCCAGGATGTGACGGATACACTGGTCATTAAAATGCTGTAGAATTATGTCAATAATACCTCTTAGCTTCTGTGATTCTGACCCCTTTGTGCCTTGGTTGCTCAATTGAATGCTTGATTTTCTTCTTCCGTATTTTTCTGTTTTTTTTTTTTTTTTTTGATTTGATTGATCAAATCCAGAACTAAAATTTTTGGAAACCAAACAGGTATACAATATTTAATTGGAAATGGATTTGAATAATACATTTAACTTGCATTTAAATTCTCTCACATATTGAAACATGCAGTGCAGACTGCCAGCTCATAGAAATTGAAGTGATCATGAGCTTTGTTGCTACTTGCAAGATTTATTTAATGTGTGGTTAGTTGTTGTAGATAAGTACAAATATAAACATTCATTGCCCAGAAGACCTCCATACACCTCTCAGATGGTTAATCAAAAATTGCTGACTAAGCAGCATGTGGCCACCATTCCCTCTCCACTGCTGTCATTACTATTGCTGAGATGCCTGTTAGGTTCCCCAGCTTGTAAGCTGAGGGAGGAGGACGTTTGGGACCAGAGAGTCATGCCATTTCAGCCATTTTTATTTTTATCAGTTATTTTTCACTCAAAGAACTGTCTGGGAGCATTTTATAGTCATACAGATATGGGGGTAGGTTTGACAGCTTTTTAAAGGAAAACAATAAATTCAATTTGTGAATGCATTTTCAAAAAGATAATTACCCTTTCTGGGCAATGACAGGACAGTTTATGGCCTTACTTGTCTGTGTAATTCTGGTGAAAAAATTAATGTAGATCATATGAGGCATTGAAAAACAGTCATACCTGCCTTGTCTTAATTACTGCCAAGAGCACATGGATATTGTAATCAGCTTGTGCCTGAATGGTTTTCATATGGTATGGCATAGGATATCTAATCATCATTGTTAAAATGCTTTTTATGGTATTCTTCTAAACCTTATGTCAGTAGTCATCATGTATGCTCATTATGCATACTTATCCTGTATGTGTATAAGTTAGAGAGATGTTTGAAATCCCATTTGAATGCCATCCACATTGGTAGAATGAAGTATTCCCATCGTTTTTATGTAACCAATGAAAATGTGCTTAATTCATTTGAAACTCTTTACTAGCTGCTAAATTGGCACTCATTGGTGCTTTGTTTGCAGGAATTCAAGAGGGAACCCAGTGCACCAAGTGCAAGAATGACTGGGCATTAAAAGCGGCCATTGTACTGCTGTATGTCCTCTGTGCCTTGTTAACTATTGCAGTAGCCATTCTTGGATATAAAGGTAAGCAGAATCTTGTTTGTTTTTTATTAATTGTTAATATTTGTGAATGGCTAATCATATATACTCATTCCAAGTATTTTATTTGGAACACCCCACCAATGCTGGGCAGGGTCTCCCTCTGCTCTCAGATCTGCCTTAATTCTCTCATTTTGAGACTAATTCAAGTTGACATATATTGCATCACTTAATTTCTGCCAATTTTTGAGCTACGCATTCAAGCTGCAAATGTATCACTCTACCTCAACCGAAACATTATCTGTTGGATTTAGTTTTGTTTAATGGATGGACTGTTGTTGTACTCTGAGCTCATTGTCATGTTCATGAAACCAGTCTGAGATGACCTTCGCTTTGTGTGAATTATCATGCTGGAAGTTTGCTCTGAAGATGGCAAAATTGTGACGATAAATGGATACACTTGGCAGCAACAACACTCAGAAAGGCCTTGGCAATAAAATGAAGATTGATGAGTATTACGTGGCCCAAAGCATGCCAAGACAGCATTTTCTATACCATTGCATCGCCATACCTGACACTTGGCAGGTTGGGTCTATGGACTCATGTTGTTGACACCAAATTCAGACTTTATCATCTGCATGTCACAGCAAAAATTGAGATTACTCAGACCAGGCTACATTTTTTCCTGTTCTCTGTTGTTCAGTTTTGGTGATTCTGTGCCTACTACAGCCTCAGATCCTGTCTTGGCTGACAGCAGTGGAACCTGATGTAATGTTTTGCAGCAGTTGCCAACTCATCTGCCTCACGATTCTATGTATTCTGAGATGTCTTTTTGCTCACCACAGTAGAAAAGGGTGATTATCTGAGTTACCATAAACCTTTCCGTCAGCTCAAACCAATTTTGCTGTCATTTTCTGACCATTATGATTATGATTATGGCGTTTGCATCTGCTGAACAGCTGCACACTGGTTGTTTGTATTGTTTTTAGCACCATTATGTGTTAACTCTAGAGTCAGTTGTGCATGACAGTCCAATGAGGCTAGTAGTTTGAGGTGGTTTTAACAACCAACTGTCAAAGACATTTAGATTAAATTTTTTTCCTCATTTTAATGTTTAATGTGAAGATTAATCGAAGTTCCTGACCTATATCTGCATGATCTTCAGATGTGCCTTGCTGCTACTTTTTTGGCTTATTTCATCATTGCTTGAATAGACGGGGGTGTACAAGTGTTCCTAATAAAGTGTTCAGTGAGTGTTTATTTAACAAATGTCATTGACCAATGACATCACGCCACTGCCCTAAGGAAAATGTCTCAAGTTATATAAAATTATCAAAGTATTTCAAAAGTTTTCTTACTCCTGTTTTCAATGGAGACATATTGGGAAGCAGTCCTATATGACTATTGTATTGATTCTTTGATATTTTAGGATAATATTGGAATGTAATTGTAATTTCTTTTAGGACAGTTTAGCGCAAGCACAAATGAAGAAGCTTGGGAGGGCAAAAATAATGTGTTTTCATGAGCTCCTGACTGTTACGATCTTCTTTGGGATCTTTGAGGACACCTCGAGAGGGAACTGCTCTTAACTGTATAGCATAATTGAATGTGGTCAGTCAGAGTTGGTGTTGAATGCACAAATTATGGATTGACAGACAGGATCAACCCTTCATTATGGTAATGCTATAATAATAATGTTATGAGAGGTTGTCTCCATAATGATGGGTTCTGTTTGGGGTTGATCTCACTGCAGGTCAGAATGACGGTGAATGACCCCGACACTAGTTTCAGATGACTAAAGTTTGGAATACTCCCACATTTAACGCTGCCTTTTCAAAATCTCAAGTGTTTCAGCACGCAGCAAAGTTAGTCAGCAGCAAAAAAGTTATATTTAGGCAGATGGATGAGACTTAAATGCTTACATGCTGTTAAACCTGTTTTTTTTTATTCAGATATTTGTAATTTTTTTCATTATATATTCTGAAAGTATTTATCGGGAATACTGCTCTTTATTATGGGCTCCTAAAACTGAAATTACAGTGGGCTCCAGAATTACTGGTACCCCTGACTGGCAATGCACAAACAATACAACCCCCCCACCCCCCAAAAAAAAAAAAAAATATCATTATACAGAAATGGAATATCCCAACATGTGTGAAATACTTTACTTTATTGATGTTTCAATGGAAACAACCAAAATCATAAAAATCACTGAATACAAAATTAATTTCAACAAAGTCAAGGCTTTCATAATAATTGGCACCCTTCATTTAGTACTCAGTGCAACCACCTCTGGCAAGGATAACAGCATGGAGTCATTTCCTGTAATTTTTGACAAGGTTAATGCACACATTTGGTAGGATTTGGACAGTCCTCTAAGCAGATCCTCTAAAGATCTTTCACATCCTTGGGTTTGCATCAACTGCCCTCTTCAGCTCAACCCACAGATTTTCAATTGGATTGAGGTTTGGCGACTGAGATGGCCATTGCAGAATATTGATTTTGTCGTCTCTGAACCATTTCTGTTTGGATCTTGAGGTATGCTTTGGGTCATTGCCTTTTTGGAAAGTCCACCGACAGCCAAGTCCCAGCGTTCTGGTGAACCAGATTGTCAGCCAAAATATCCTAATACTTGGTGCAATTCATTATGCCATTAATCTTAACCAGTGCCCCTGGACCTCTTCAATTAAAACAGCCCTAAAACATGACTGACCCACCATCGTATTTCACTGTGGGTATGAGGTGTTTTTCCTTGTATGCATCTATGTTTTGACGCTGAACATGCCAATTCTGTATCTGACTGAAACATGTAATTTTGGTCTCATCTGACCAAATCTCCTTATTCCAGTCATAATTTAAAAGACGTTGGGCAAACTCCAAGCCCTTGCTTCTGTGTCTTCTGGTCAGAAAAGGCTTTCTTCTTGCAACCCTTCCAAAGTGCCTGTGGTTATGGAGGTGGCACCTCATGGTGCTTTTTGAAACCTGGTGAGCCTAAGATGCCACTAAGGCTTGCAATTCCTTCACAGTGATTCTTGGGAATTTTAATGCTTCTCTCACCATCCTCCTCAGTATCCTTGGGGGAAAAATGCAGTTCTGTCCTCTAACCTTGATGGTTTCAACAGTTACATATCTTTGTAATTTTTGTAATTTTTGACAGTGCTCAGTGGCGTATTCAATCGTTTGTGAATCTTCTTGTAGCCGTAAACAGATTTATAAAGGTTTATGACCATCTGCCTCTTTTGAACCAATAGTTGTTTTGCTTTCTTCATGGTGTTGGATGACAAAGGGACATTACATGTTTGTTACCTAATTTTTATACCTTAGTGAAACGGGAAGTGATGTAATGGCATGATACAGTTCCTTAACACTTAGATAAAACTTAAAGAAGTGGAATTTAATGCCTGGTTTAATTTTGGTAGTGGTTACTTTTCAGTAATCTTTAAGGTTGCCATTAATTGTGAAACCTTGATTTGGAGGACATTGATTTTTAATGAAATCAACAAATGATTTTGGCTTGTTCCATCAGAACATTAATATCGTACAGTATTTCTCACATGGTAGTATTTAGAGTTTCTCTATAAATGTATTTTTTAGAAGTTTTTGAAGTACTGTTTTTGCATTGCTAGTCAGGGATGTCAGTAGTTTTAGAGCCAACTGTAATTACAAACAGAAAAAAAAATTATTTGACAGTTAAGCTATGAAAATGCTTGTTTTGCTGGAATGTTCTGTCCTGTGAATGTTACTAGATAGAATTTAGTGCTTGTTTAGACTATATCCCAGTTAGATACATCTGTCTGACTGTTGCACTGAGCCGTTTGTAAGGTTCTTGTGTCTGATACAAACCAGCCTGGTCATGTCATGCGTACAGGAAGCATTACATAATACTGTTGTCCTGGTAACCATGATTAAATATTTGCTTTTTGTGCCTTCCTAACTTACAAACATTTAACAGGCATTTGAATGAAATTGAGTTTGATAAGCACTGCAGCTAATATTGTTGCTATGTAGGTGCTGTATGCAATGTTTGTTTGGACTACATCTTACCAGAAAGAAAACAACTGTTTTGCCTAACTCATATCATAATGATTCCTCCTTGACATGTGCTTGTGGTTTTATTTTCCCTTTTTTCTGATATTGGCCTCACTAACTTGCACCGGTATTAAGTAAGCAGTGAGTGAAAATGTCTGTCTCTCGCTAATTAAAAGTAGCTAAAAATGTCTTTTTTTTTAAAGCCTGGAAACTCTGACCAGTCACACAGCTGTAAAATCATGCTTTTTAAAAACAGAAACACGTTTCAGCTCTGACAAGATTTGCTGAAACCCAAACTTAAGCACAGTGAGTCAGTCTACTTTCCACCTGTTTCTTTCATGAGCAGCCATTCCTTGACAGTCTGGGACCCAGTCAGTCACTGCCCCTTGGGCTTACTGTACACTTTCTCTCATGGTGCGCCCTGTGACAGAAGCCCCCTTCCAGACTCTCACTTCCTGGAATGCACCCCCAGCTAGCTGTAGAACCTTCCTCGTCCTCTCTGTGCTCACCATGTTTATTTTTTTTCAATTCAGGATTGAAACTGAGCCTTAAGATTGGTTTGTGGGCAGCCCTCAAGTGTTCTTGTAGGATTGCATTAAAATTGCATTAAGCATTCCCATGTCTCCTCCAGATTTTTTTGTTTTTTATTGCTGCCCTCTTCTTTTCAGTGTCCTTTTTCCAGTAAACCTCCTAATGGACGCATTTTAAAAATCAAAAAAAAAAAAAAGTTTTCAGGTTTTGTCTGGATAGTGTGTAGAACAATAAAGGTGTACTTTATATATATATCAGTGGCGGCTGGTGAACTGGCGATAGGGGAGGCTCAAAACAATCCCTTAAAATTAATGATTGGTCACGACCTGTTTTCAATCATTCATTTAAATTACCATTATAGAAACTCTGATAACTCTCAACATTACCAGGTGTGGCCAGTTTTCATTTATAACGCATACCGATTACGACACCGGACTTCTCGCGCTTTTCTTTATTCAGGGATTGGAAGCAATGCATGTGTTTCATGATCGTTTAAATAAAATAAGATCATTTGAAACGTCTTTATGCAGTTCCATTGCTTCCAACCCCTCCATGCACAAGGAATTGAATTCCGCGCGAAAATCTCTTACATACGCGTTTATTGAATAATTTCTGACTACAGCAGAGGAATGTAAATATGCCACTTAAACTCTCACCGAATGCGTGAGAGTTGACAGGTATGCGTTATAAATGAAAACTGGCCACACCTGATAATGTTGAGAGTTTTCGGAGTTTCTGTAATGGTAATTTAAATGAATGATTGAAAACAGGTCTTGACCAATCATTATTTTTAAGGGATTGTTTTGAGCCTCCCCTATCGCCAGTTCACCAGCCGCCACTGATATATATATATATACACACACACACACACATACACACACACCAAGTGCAAAATAACCACAATGAATTCACCCTCAACCACATCCGCCACCTGAACCCTGTTTCCTTCCCAGCAAGTAACACAAGATCCAATATTCTACCCTAGAGAATTCAGAGATTCCATAGTATGATTCCAGGCTTTGTAGCTTGATTTATGCTTTATTTAGTTTCCATCAAATTGGAAGTTGCCTTGAATGTTGCTTTGACTAACACGGTCCAAGGACACTGTGGTCTGTTTCCCCTCACGCACTTCTGCTCCTGGCCGGATCTGTACCTGCACACATTGCAGGGGAGAGAGAGAAAAGGCCTCATTTTCTTTTCACAAACAAAATTAATATCATGTGTCAGGATGGTTATCCAGTCTGGTATACAGCATTCCTGTATTCAAAAGAATTGCAAAGTATAACTGCTTGTGCTACTATGCATGAGCAGTACCATTTTTTATGCCTTCATGTCAGTGACAGCCGTAACCAGAGACATTAAGTTTTCAGAATGTCCATCTGGCCGTCCATCTATCGGTCCCAATCTTGTGAACACAATTACTCCGGAATACATGGAGATAGTTTCTTTAAATTTTTGAACTCATGAATGAACTTGATCGATTTTGGTGGTCTGTGGTCAAAGTTTAAGGTCACTGTGACCTCAAGTCCGTCTCATTGTTGTGAATGTGATATCTCCAGAGCAGCTGGAGGGATTTTTTTCAAATTTGGCACAAATATCCATTTGGACTCAAGGATGAACTAATTACATTTTGGTGGTCAGAGGTCAAGGTGACTTCACGTCCTGTTCTCAATCCCCGTAACCTTATAATGGGCCGTTTATGAAAACTTCTTTTACTCATATATTTGCTCAGCTAGAAACATCAAACTTGAGGTGCAACTTCATATGGGTTAGAGTTGTTAATTATCAAGTTTTTTTTGATGATCCCTCACTTCTGTCCCACCTTTATGTCTTCTTTGATAGCTCCACTGACTGCCATTCATTTCAGAAAACCCTAATACTCCCACAGTTTGATAGCTCGAGCCTCTGAACTTTCTATAGAGCTTCAGACGATCTCATAGGATGAATGTTGATGTTTCTGTAACCCTGTCTCCCCTTTTTCTTTTCTTTTTTATCAGTCTATCCTCCATTAAATCCCATTCTGTCAAGGATTGGAGAAAAACCCAGGCTCAGGCACTGGTGCAGAGGAATAAACTAAAGTTTATCATCGCAGAGGTTGGGCAGGCAAAAGTCAAAAACCAGATGGGCAGAAATGGAGTATCAAATTGGAGATCCAAAAGCATAGTCAACAAACTGGCAGAGAGTCAAGAACAGAAAGGCAACAACAGGCAGTACAGGGCTAAATCCAAAACCATTTAACTTGGGTCGAACAGAATCAAAGTTACCGGCCAGACAAGCAGACTCAAAAAGGGCTTGAACGACACTGGGGAAAAATCAACAACGTCAAATTAGCAATGAACAACAGAAAAATGGGAATAAATAGACATGGACTAATGAGCAAACAAGTGGTGACAGAGGAATGAGGCGAGAGGAATACAAGAAGGGAGTAGCAAGAAACGAGAAAATGATACAATTAAGGAAAACTGCAGAGATGACACATGGGTCTGAGGGATTTATAGGGTTAAATAGAATATAAAAATAGTTTTGACTAGATCATTTGCTTTCCTAATAAATTGTTAGTTTTCTCGACCAAGCGTGCATGATTTGGCCATTTAGGAATCTGTTGTTTACTTTCATTAACTGGGCTTATAGCTGTGCTTCTTTGCATTGGTCCTGGGTACCCCTTGAATACACTGGTTTTTGTTACAACCACAATTGTAATTCCAGAATTATGTCTCCCTCCCTGGAGAAAGAGGGGAGACACATTGTTTTAGGCTCAGTTCCCCTTCAGGTTTGCGTTCGCTTCGGCGTTCCCACTTCGTTTCCGGAGCGTAACTCCAAAACCGTTTGCATGATCTTAATGAAACTTTGCATACTTTCTACTCAGGTCCTGAAGTGGTGCCTTATGGTATGTGCCTGTCTGTCCATCCGTCTGTATGTCCATCTGGCTGTGATCTATTCTTGTCCGGAGCATAACTCCTAAACCGTTCACATGATCTCAACGAAACTTTGCATACTTACTACTCAGGTCCTGCAGTGGTGCCTTTTGGTATGTGCCTGTCTTTCTGTCCGTCTGTCCGTCCGTCCGGTGGGTTAGGCAGGGAAGGGGGCTGGGGGGGAGACATCTGTTTTTATGAGTAAAAACACATTCTAGTTTTAACGAGGTGTTTTCTTAATTTCACAGTTCATGTTTACTAGGGTAACTTTTTCAGCCATGTTACGTCAAAAAAATAGCTCTGCATGCCTAAAGAGCTCAATGGTCATATTGTGGTATAAGTTTATTATTGTATAAAGGGAGGGGAAACTGCAACTTGTGAAAGTGAAACCAATTGATCATATGAAAATTAGTTAAAGAGTAGATCCATGGGCCTCTATCTTACACCCAGCGCATAGTGGCACAAAGCGTGAAACAAGTGTCTTTGCGAGTTTATGAACTGACGACATTGTCATTATCCCATCCAGTGCCCAGTTTTTATTAATGGCAAATGGAGTTGCGCCAGACTGAGTGCCCATGGGTGATGATGATGAAGCCAGTATTAAACCTGAGTCTCCTCGCACAATTTAGGGAATTGGAGCACTTGGAACTTAGGCCTACAAAATGCAAAATAGTAAAATTTATGAACGATTCTAACCACCGAGAGATGACTGCTAAAACAACAAAATAACTACCTACAGCGTCATAGGTGCACCTGGGCTGGCTCCTCTGTCCTAAGATCGAAAGGAGCAGTCGGAGCTGGGGCGGGCAGTGAGCCCGTTCCGGCTGTGCTTGTTGTGGCCCGGCTCGCCAAGGGAACATCGTCTGCGGCTGGTGGAGCTGGCTGATTCCGTTTGGACTCGGCAATATCTTTGCTGCAGCTGGGGCGACTGGCATTGGCTGAGGTGTTTTGTTTTTTCTCAAAAAACCGTGTTCTGATATCCACGTTCTGATATATGTCTGCTAACCTGCTTTTTTGGCTAACGGTAAGGAAACTACTTAACACAGCGGTGAAGTTAGAAACTTTTTAGCAAGCTAGCTAACCTGGGTGTTACCGTTTTTTTTTTTTTTTTTTTGGCATCTCCAATCCCACTCGAATCTGGAATGCCCAATTGGTGAACTATGTACAAGGCTTGCTCGTATGCGACCCCTTGCTGCCAATTCAGGAGAGTGTAGACAGTTCGCGGCTCTCCTCCGAAGCACGCCCCTGTCAGCCACTGCTTCTTTTACACTCATTGGTTCAATCTCCGCAAGTTCAGAACGAGGGCGGAGGATACCCGGGCATGAACAGGCTTAGAATCTTCCTGACGAGCGCCCGTCTGGCCAACAGGAGGCGCTTGAGCAACGAACAAGGCAACAATTATTTTCCCTCCCCGGCAGTTCCTTCCCAATTAGCAACCCTGTAGCGCAATAGCCAATTGTGCGCTACTCTGAAAAAGCTGCCGACCACTGCCGGCTAGTACGAGGCGGGGATCGAGCCTGCGACATGATAGTCACTTCTGCTTCGCAACGCGACGATTTACCGAGTGAGCTATCCGGCAGCTCGGGTGTTACTGGTTTTAACGGTTTGTTAGATTTTTTCTTAATCGCATCAAATACAGCGTGCCGCAACATTCAAATCCATGACAACGCACAACAAGTAGCGCTGTCCATGGATCTAAAATAGCAGTGCTATGTTTCAGAGCCATGGGAGGCCTTGTTCTCTGTGTTGTCTCAGCCAATATTTTGGTTTTATTCCATAGGCTAAATGAAACTTAATTTAGGGGGGGCAGAAAATACAACTGGGGGGGCAAAGCCCCCTTTAGCCCCCCCCGAGGCGGCGGGCCTGAGGTATATGCTAGTTGTTTTGCTAAATGGAATTTGCTTTAGAGTACTTTTTATTGAAAAAATAGAGAAAATATTTATTCCTGCTGTTCTGATGGTGTATCTCTCAATGTAGGTGCAGGATGGCCTCTTCTGTTGCGGGGGAGGGGGGAGCTGCTTTGGAGGCAGAACTGAAGAACAGCGGACAGGGAGAGGGAACGATCGGAGGTTTATTGCACCAACTGAAGCTTTTAGCCATCAAAATGTCAAGTGCAAATAAATGTAAACCTGCACTTGAGAGTGCTATTTGTGAAATAAACAAGTTCCCATTCTCACTAAGGACGAATGTCTACTCTAGGGATAGGCAGACATCGCTAAATTGATAAACGTGCAAACGGTGGAAAAGTAAATGTTTAATTTAGCTGGATTAGCTGTATAGATTGCTGCCGTTAAAGACTTTATGCTAACTAAAACAGCGCCAGTGACGATGACTTTATGCTGACTTAATATTGATCTAAAATATAAACATTAACAACTACTTCTCTGAATGTAGTTTGTAGGCAAATTTATTTTATATATGTACAGTTTGTCTCCAATTGTCATATTTTGTTTGGTGTGCATGTGGTTTGGACTTTTCTTTGCGGCTCTCGTCCCGGGACGATATCAAATTCCTTGGCTATCGGATTCTTTACCCAGCTGGCTGATTGAGCTGGGGCGGTGCCTTCCCAGACTCTGTATAAGCAGGAAGTCCGGCACACCTCCTTCGCTAGAGTGTCTGTTTTTAGCTTCGCACTATAGCCGAAGATATCTGTAGTCAGGTTTTGTATGACTTTCTATCTTCTGATTTTTGGAGTTTCTTCTCCCTTTTTTCTATCTCGCTTTGCTTCCTTGTTTCAGACTATTATACGTCCTTTGGAAGCGTGAGTACTTTCGTTTGGTCTGTATTATTCTCTGTGTTTGTACTGTGTCCGTGCTACTCTCTTTCTCTCTGGTCGTTGCGCTTGGCCTTCGTATTCTATTGGCCATTACAGAACACTCTAGCCAACATGGAGTCGTCAGCAACGGCTGCGTTAGAGAAAGTTGTGGCTAACCAACAAGCCGCTCTCTCTGGATATGGCAAGGGCCTTGCTAGCCTGAACAATCAGCAGGCAGAGTTGTCGGAGAGAGTCCGCCTTCAGGCGAATGCCATGGAGAGACAGGAAATCGTTCTGTCAACTCTCATTGAGATTATTAGAGCCCTGTCCACGCAAATCACACAAAATGTTGCACAAGCACAGTCCGTACATTCTCCTCGAGAGCCAAAGCTTCAATTACCCCCAAGATATGGAGGCGAGGCAGGAAGATGTAAAGATTTCATTGCCCAATGTGAAATATTTTTTAAAGCGCAGCCTTCACGGTTCGTGAATGAAGAGTCTCGGGTTTCATTTATTTTATCCCTGTTGACCAACACAGCACTCACTTGGGTCGGCCCACTTATTCGATCTAATTCACCGGTAGTGAATACTGTGGAGACTCTCGTTAGAGAAATGGTATCGGTGTTTGATCAGGATGTTTGTGGTCAGGACGCGGCTACGCATTTAATGCATCTGAGGCAGGGCTCTGAGTGTGTCACTGAGTTTTCAATCTCATTTCGCTCCTTGGCGATAGAGACAGGCTGGCCAGAAGCACCTCTTATGACAGTTTTTGTTCATGCTTTGGCTGAGGAGGTTAAGGACGCTCTGGCTACATTGGAGCCTTGTGTTTCCCTGGATTCGTTGGTTCGCACTGCAGTGCGAATTGATAATCGCATCCGCGAACGTAACAGGGAGAAACGTACTGCATTGACTCTTGCTGGCATCAGGGCTAATGCTCTTCGCAGCGTGCATACAGCTCCCATTCCGCCCACCGAGATTTCCACTCCTGGCGAGCCTATGCAGGTTGATGGCTCATATGAGAGCCGGGCTTGTAACCCCGTTCGCAGACGTATAATCTGCTATAATTGTAACAAACCGGGACATATCCGTCCACGCTGCCCTGAGCTTCAGGGAAACGGGAAGTCCTTCTAGCAGTATGGGGGGCACTAGAGGGACAGACCCACTTTCCCTTCTGAAATTTAATTCCTGCAGAATTGACTGTGGGGAGACAGAGAATATTTATCAAAGCTTTTGTGGACTCTGGCGCCGTGGACTGTTTTATGGATGTGGAGTGGGCTAGGAGACATTCCATTCCCATCCGCCCTCTTTTACATTCAGGCACTGTAAGATCTTTGGACGGTCGCCCGCTGGGAACTGGATTTATAACGGAAGTCTCTGAATCATTGACTATGTTCATTTCTTTTGGTGGTCATTCTGAGGAGGTCCGGTTTTTTATTATCAGTTCCCCTGTTTTCCTTGTCGTTTTAGGACACTCTTGGCTACGGGAACATAGGCCTCACATCATTTGGGGGAGTCAGAATAACCCGATCGTCCAGTGGGGCACTGATTGTAGGTCCCACTGTAGGGAGAGTTTGGTGTGTCATCCCGGGCATCAATCTATGGGGGAGGCTGACGCCTGGAGTGATTCGGAGGAGTCTGTCTCGCACAACCCTCTTAATCTAGAGAAAGGGGCGGAGGAGGGGTTGGAGTGGGATCCTCAATTTGACTGGCGGCGGCCAGAGGAGGATTGCTATTCAGAGGATTTCTCTGACTCGGGATCAGACATAGAGATGGCAGGTTCCGAACAGGGTGAGAATTTGGGGGCTGCTCTGAACTTTTGTCTGCCTCCTAATGTTCCTATTGATTATCCTGATCTTGCGGAGGTTTTTAGCAAGCAACGGGCTTCTACTTTACCTCTCATCGCACATACGATTGCGAGATAAACCTCAACCCTGGTACCACTCCGCCCAGGGGTTCATTATACTTGCTGTCAGGGCCTGAGCGAAGGGCCATGCGAGAATATATTCAGGACGCTCTGGCTAATGGATTTATTCGGTCCGCCACGTCTCCTGCCTCAGCGGGGTTCTTTTATGTGAGCAAAAAAGATGGCGGCCTGAGACCCTGTATTAATTACAGGGGCTTGAATAATATCACCATTAAAAACCGATACCCTTTCCGTTGATGAATTCTGCATTTGAACGTCTGCAGGAGGCGTCGTTTTTTACTAAGCTAGACCTCCGGAATGCTTATAACTTGGTTCGGATCTGGGAGGGGGACGAGTGGAAAACGGCATTTAATACTCATGACAGGTACTACGAATATTTGGTCATGCCGTTTGGATTGGTTAACGCCCCTTCCGTGTTCCAGGCACTCGTCAATGATGTCCTCCGAGAGATGTTGGAGAGAATCGTCTTTGTCTACCTTGACCATATTCTGATTTTTTCTTCAACTCTCTCGGAGCATAAACAACACGTCAGACAAGTGCTTGAGGCCCTCCTTAAAGCCAAGCTTTTTATCAAGGCTGAAAAATGCGTTTTTCATGCCAAGACATTTTTGTTTCTTGGCTTCATCGTTTCGGAAGGGTCGGTTCGCATGGATCCTGACAAGGTAGCAGCAGTCAGGGATTGGCCTGCCCCTCAAAACGTCAAGGAGGTGCAACGGTTTTTGGGGTTTGTTAATTTTTATAGGAGGTTTATCCGTAATTTTAGCGCGGTAGCTGCCCCCATTATCGCGCTCACTAAGAAAAATACCTCCTCGTCGTTTGCTTGGTCTCCAGCAACTGAAGCTGCTTTTCAGGAGTTAAAGAAACGATTTAGCTCAGAGCCCATTCTCGTTTTGCCCGACCCCTCCCTCCCATTTGTTGTGGAAGTGGATGCGTCGGAAGTCGGGGTGGGTGCCATTTTGTCCCAGCACCCCCTTCGGGACAATAAGTTGCACCCATGCGCCTACTTCTCCCAGTCGTTGTCGGCGGCCGAACGGAATTACAGCATTGGTGACCGGGAGTTGTTTGCTATCAAGTTGGCGTTAGAAGAGTGACGCCATCAGTTGGAGGGGGCTGAACATCCGTTTGTGGTTTGGACGGATCATAAAAATCTCTAATACATCCAACAGATAAAACAACATAATTCTCGGCAGGCACGGTGGTTGTTGTTTTTCAACCGCTTTACATTTACGTTAACCTATCGCCTAAAAACATCAAGCCCAACGCTTTGTCGCGGATTCACGACCGCTCTGGTCGCGACCCCATTCCTGAGCCGGTTATCCCGGCAGCTCAAATTGTGGCTCCCATTCAGTGGGACGTTGAGTCTGTTGTGCAGGAGGCATTTAGAACTGATCCTGGCCCTGGTGGGGAGCTGCCTGGCTGTTTGTTTGTTCCGTTGGCAGTACGGTCCCAAGTTCTCCAGTGGGGGCACTCTTCCCGTCTGGTGGGTCACCCTGGGGTTCATCGGACCAAGCAGTTCTTGGCCCGACGTTTTTGGTGGCCCAGCATGATTGAGGATATCCGGGAGTTTGCAGCGGCGTGCTGTATCTGCACTAGGAACAAGACTTCCCATCTCCCGCCCTCTGGTCTGCTGTGGCCGTTGCCCGTCCCTAAGCGCCCGTGGAGCCATATCGCTCTTTATTTTGTTACGGGGCTGCCTGTTTTTGAAGGCAACACGGTCATCTTGGTCGTGGTCGACCGTTTTTCTAAGGCCGCCCACTTTATCGCGCTGCCCAAGCTGTCTTCGGCGCGGGAGACGGCCCTTCTTGTTGTGGACCATGTTTTCCAGCTGCATGGTCTCCCTCAAGATGTGGTTTCTGACCGGGGCCCTCAATTTTCAGCCAAATTCTGGCGTGCGTTTTGCAACCAGTTAGGGGCCACCGTGAGCCTTTCTTCTGGTTTCCACCCAGAGACTAACGGGCAGACAGAGCGAACCAACCAGTGTGGAGAATGCTCTTCGAACTTTAGTGGCTTACAATCCATCTTCGTGGAGTCAATTTTTAGCATGGGCCGAATATTCCCACAATTCACTGGGTAACTCCTCCACAGGCCTTTCCCCGTTTGAGGGTCAGTTGGGTTATCAGTCTCCGTAGTTTCCTGAGACTGACAGGGATTCAGAGGTTCCTTCGGTCAATCACTTTGTTCGGCGTTGTCGGTCAGTTTGGGCCAGGGTCCGTTCCTCTTTGCTGCGCTCTGGACGGAAACAAAAGACCGCCACAGATAGAAGGTGCCATTTGACCCCATCTTATAGGGTTGGCCAAAAGGTCTGGCTTTCCACGCGGGACCTGCCCTTGAGAGTGGAGTCACGGAAGTTGGCTCCCCGCTTCATTGGTCCTTTTTGACAATCCTGTCACAGTCCGATTGAAGCTCCCGAGATCCTTACGGATCCACCTCTCTTTTCATGTCTCCAGGCTCAATCCTGTTAGCACTTGCGTCCTGGCTCCGGTGGACAAACCCCTGCCGCCGCCGCGGATGATTTAAGGGGGGCCTGTGTACCCTGTGCGTCGTATTTTAGCCGAGAGGTGTGTGGGTTGTGGGGCTAGTTTTTAGTCGACTGGGAGGATTATGGTCCTGAGGAGCGGTGCTGAGTTCCTTCTCGGGATATCCTGGATCCCACCCTTATCTCAGAGTTCCGGTCACGGGTTCTCTGGGAACTTCTGGAGCCGTTCCTTAGAGGGGAGGGGTCCTGTCATGGTTTGTGAGGTGTGCGTGTGGTTTGGACTTTCCTTTGCGGCTCTCGTCCCGGGACGATATCGAATTCCTTGGCTATCGGATTCTTTACCCAGCTGGCTGATTGAGCTGGGGCGGCGCCTTCCCGGACTCTATATAAGCAGGAAGTCCGGCACGCCTCCTTCGCTAGAGTGTCTGTTTTTAGCTTTGCACTATAGCCGAAGATATCTGTAGTCAGGTTTTGCATGACTTTCTATCTTCTGATTTTTGGAGTTTCTTCTCCCTTTTTTCTATCTCGCTTTGCTTCCGTGTTTCGGACTATTATACGTCCTTTGGAAGTGCGAGTACTTTCGTTTGGTCTGTATTATTCTCTGTGTTTGTACTGTGTCCGTGCTGCTCACTTTCTCTCTGGTCGTTGTGCTTTTCCTCCTAATTCTACCGGCCATTACACCAAAAGGCAATAAGTGTCAAAATTACAAAAATTGAGATAATACCATTGTGATAGCCCTGTGCTTCTTACATATGGCGAAGAAAAAATCAGTTTTTAGAAATTTATACTATAAGGTGTAGCCTATTTTTTCATGGTGAAAGTTTGGGTTATTTTTTAAATTGCAATAGGCGCCAACATAGAAAAAACTGATTAACTCAAAATGAGTAAAATGGATAAATGGCGTTTTGGAAACAAACTCGTCATATACAGTCCATAGAGGCCTACCGCACTGCTCCCAAAGACTACAGATTTTCACATTCGAATATTTATAACCCACTGTCCGACAAATGCAGCCTAAAGGATGTCATTATCCTCTACGGGGGAAAAACAAACAAAAAAAAAATTGGGTATCCCCTGATCAACAACAAAAATCGGTCATTCAGAATATATTAAAATGTTATGAAGACAAAGAAAAAGATCTTTAAAAGATTGCATGTTGTGGAAAAAATAATAATAATAAAAAAATAATAATAATGATGAATTTACTCTTTTATCCTAAGAATGAATAGCCTCTGCAACAGAACAACGTAACAATCTGTCAAGGCCATAATAAGGCTATACAGTATTTTATATGCTGATGCTATGGGAGGTAGACCTTCAATTCATATTTAATCTTTACAGAAGTAAGTCATATAACCAAATCATGTTATGCGAGGTAAACGTGTTCATTCAGCTTAGACCATTAGTCTTACCTAAACAACAGCAAAAATCAAGGCATGGCTTTCCTTCAAAGCAAAGAAAGAAAAAGCTGTATTAACAATTAATACAAAATTAATTAACAGTTAATATTATGATACAAACAATAATGCATAATTTGGCTATTGTGCCAGTTATAGCCAATTTTGAACATCCAGCGATGGTAATGTCGGCTTGATCATCCTCTTCAGTCTTCAAATGGACCAGCAAAACAAAGTCTATTGAAAAGTTTAAATTTCGTTAGCCTCAAAGCATAATTGCCTATCTCATTCTTTAAGGTTTTTAAATTATTTTTTAATTTATTTAAAATTTATTATTATTATATATGATAGTATATTTCATTTATTGTTTTATATTTTGAGGTTTTGAGAAAAAAGGGGGGCAAAAAACCCACATTATTTTTTGCCCACACGAAAGAGCAGGAGGCCGAAATCTCTATTTGGCAAAAAATATGACTGAGGAAATTGTATTATGAGGCTAATGATTTACTTTATCATATGGACTTCCTGGAGATGATTTTTCATGATTTAGGCAGAAATGTGGCGATGGTGGGGACCAAATCTCTCGTCTGCAGTGGCGGTTGGAGTCACTGAGATGCTGAGCTCACACTAAGCAATCGCATGGTCATAAGTTGTGAAATAATCAATGAAATGCAAAAAGAAAATTCAGCCTTTTCGCAAAATTTGCGAAACTCATTTCAGCCTGCGGTCTTGCTATCTCAGAACAAAATAAATGTCTACTTTCATTGACCTAGCCCTGTTATTTTTTAGGTTGCCGGCTGTAGGCCAGTAACCTATTGTCGTCACTTTGCGTCCGGCAGCATCGTCGGCGTCGGCGTCGTATCTAAAGCCGTATCTTAAAAACGGTCTGATTAATTTTTTTTAAATTTGGGGATGTGATCAAATCGGTCATCGAGTTAATGCCCGAGCAAAAATATTTTTGATTGAATCGTTCGTTTAGACTTGGCGGCCATTTTTATGTCGAAAATGGCCATTTTTGGCACTTAGGTGCAATTTTCTCAAAAACTGTCTGATGAATTTTTTTTAAAATCACAGCAATGGAATCAGTATCATGACCTGCTTCAACAGTGAAAACAGCGTTTTGATTGAATCGCTCCTTCATAGCGCCACCTAGGCAACGTGTCTGGACTTCATCATTTTTTGGGGTGTTTTGTCTTATAACTCTCTTAATATGGCATTTAGAGCTCAGGTATGTATGAGGCACCTACAGGGAATCAGGTACGCCGAACATTGTGAGTCAGTCACATTTGACCTTGGGCCTCAAGGTCAAGGTCAAATGGAAAAAATGTGCTATAACTCTCTTAATATAGCATTTAGAGCTCAGGTATGTATGAGGCACTTATAGGGAATCAGGTATCCCAAACATTGTGAGTCAGTCACATTTGACCTTGGGCCTCCAGGTCAAGGTCAAATGGCAAAAATGTACTGTAACTCTCTTAATATAGCATTTAGAGCTTACGTATGTATGAGGCACCTATAGGGAATCAGGTATGCCGAAAATTGTGAGTCAGTCAGTCACATTTGACCTTGGGCCTCCAGGTCAAGGTCAAATGGCAAAAATGTACTATAACTCTCTTAATATTGCATTTAGAGCTTAAGTATGTATGAGGCACCTCTAGGGAATCAGGTATGCCGAACATTGTGAGTCAGTCACATTGGACCTTGGGCCTCCAGGTCAAGGTCAAATGGCAAAAATGTGTTGTAACTCTCTTAATATAGCATTTAGAGCTTAGGTATGTATGAGGCACCTATAGGGAATCAGGTATGCCGAACATTCTGAGTCAGTCACATTTGACCTTGGGCCTCAAGATAAATGCCAAATGGCAAAAATGTGCTTTAACTTGCTTAATATGACATTTAGAGCTTAGATTTGTATGAGGCACCTGAAGGGAATCATGTATGCCAAACATTCTCGATTGCACGAATTTCACCTTGAGCCTCAAGGTGAAGGTCAAATGGCAAAATTGTGTTACAACAGCTTAATGTGGCACCTTTAGGGAATCATGTAAGCCAAACATTCTCTGCAAGTTGAATATGACATTGGGCGCCAAGATCAAATGGCAAAAATTGCTTTAACTTGCTGAATATGGCAATTAGAGCTCAGGTATGTTTGGGGCATCTATAGGAAACCATGCATGCTGAACATTCTTAGGCAGTCAGTCAAATTTGATGTTGGGCCTCAAGGTCAAGGTTATATGACAAAAATGGCCCATAATTGTTTAATATTGTTTGTAGAGCTTAGGTATGTATTGGGCACTAATAGCAAATCATGTATGCTGGTTGTTTTTGACATATTGGATTTGACCTTGGGCAACAAGGTCCAGGTAATGACAAAACGGCCTAAAAGTCTTTTAATGTTGGCTTTAGATTTTCGGTATGTATTGGATACTAATGACAAATCATGAATGCTGATTAAACACACCATATTGGATTTGACTTTGGTCTTCAAGGTCAAGGCCATGTGACAAAATCAATCTATTTATTTCTTCGTTTAATAATGTCTTTAGAAATTAGTATGTATTAGGAACTAACCTATATATAATTAAAATTTTTATGGGCATTGTAACCGCATGGTCGACTTTTTTTCACGATCAATTGCGGCAATAAAAACTGGTCAAAACCCATTTTTGGATGTTTGTTCCTATTAGCATCATGGAATAGAAAGAATAATACTAATTAGACCCACTCGGTGGCAGTGTTGTGAAAAAAAATCATTGTCTGAAAGCAGAGCAAGGACCAGAAATGAATTGAGAAGAGGGCGCACTTCACAAATTGACAGCAGATGACAGTGAAAGTTCAGGTTAGAAAAAAATCTAATCGGATTTCATGATCTTGACTTCTTAAAGATTATATTTTTGCTAAATGGCAGAAATGTTGCTGTCTGTCACTCATGAAAAAGTGTGACTGCTCAGTCGAGTTGCCCGATAATGGTAACTAAAACCCTTTTCTCACTGATGAGCTCCGTTGGCCCGTGGAAGTGTGCGGATGAAACAGTTCTCTTCTTTTGCAGATAAGAATTGATTCGAAGAACCGTGAATTGATTCGCAGTGGTATGGGACCATTCGCCATCACCGCCGAAATTCGCGAAAAAATTAAACAGGTTTAATTTTTTTGCGGATGTCCAAGCTGGAGCTTTTTAACGCCAATACCGTGTAGACAATGTGTTGCTTTTGCAAGAATTCGTGTTGGCTTGCTGTTGAATCCGCGGACTGATGCTAGTTACTTTTCTCATGTTGTAGCTGTAACTGCCGGCAACCTTCAGGGCCCTTGGCACTCTAGTTACTCAGGCCGGTTATTTTACAGCAATTGCATCATGTGGCTTTACTACTGCGTTATCTGTATTTGCACATTAAAATTTTTAGCAGTGATTCATATCTATGGGTGATAGTTTGACGGTTGTTTTCCAAACTGGTGATAGCTTGACCGCAGTCATTTATGTGGGGGGAAAAAACGTTCGCCGCAAGCAGCAATATTTGGAACCTTAAACTGCATTGGTCGAATGCCGCAAAATTGCGCAAAAGCAACCCAATGGGCTGCCCTCTTACATTGACTCGGGAAAGGATGTTGTGCAGGTTTGCGTGCATGGACAGATCATACGGAGAGCTTGCGATAAGCATATGAGAAATGGTATGTTCATTTTTTTTACCTATGACATTAACAATAATATTCTGTTGGCCTAGTAACAATGTTATAAGCAGATTTTGCAATGAGAGATGTTCGATTGATATGGATTGTTTATGCGATTCATTGATCATGTTAGCTTCTTCAACCCAATCACATTTGTGATGGGCCGAAAAGATCCTCGCATATCCAATGCAAAGTGGCGTGCCTTTAGCGAAAAGAAACATCAGAATCAGGGGTGTAATTTACGGGGGGCCACAGGGACATGTCCCATACTCTTTTTGAAAAGGCGGTATTCTTCCCCCACCCCACCCCCCCCACCCCACACACACACACACACACACACACACACTTTTCACCTGTTCACCTTCCCCTCCCTTCTTCTCTCCAAGTTCTGCCTTTCATTTAAACAGTCAGGCTTAAGGTGAAGCCCCACTTCATACGAAAAATCCGGAAGTCATCTGCATTGCCCTGTGAAGTTGCTCGATTATGGGTGTGTCTGATCTGCTGGCTTGTGGGTGCATTATGTCATCAAATAGAATCCATTCCCGCTGGATTTATATTTTCAGGCTGTTATAAATACAGAGCAAATGGGTTTTACCGTATACAGTAAACTAAATTTGATTATGTCAGATACCCTGAAAAGACACATACAAACAGTTGTAAATCCTCGTTTATGATAGCTAGCCACAAAGTTAGCTAACGTCACGAGCTATTTAATTCTAATGTGACATTGGTGTACAATTGAGACATAATTTAAATAAATAAATAACTAAAGTTCAGGACTACAAAAGTGGTTCACTTCTAACCCGGGTAAATAACCATCATACTAACTTAAGCTGAACATCTAACCTGCTTCGGAGCATGAATTTGCGATGCCCAAACCAGATAGCAATGACAGAACTTTTGACAATTCTGATTCGCTGAAATTAATTAACCATAGAAAATAAATGCATCATTCCTATTAATGTGATTAACAGGCTGCAAGACGTGCTAAGAAAAATCTCAAAATGCCAAGAGAAAAAGGACCTTTTAGCATATTTCGCTAAATGAAAGTTGATACTGGAGTGATGCTGGAGAGTCCGGATATAGCAGGCTTGGTTGGGGGTCATCACACGTGGTCGTCATGCATGTGGGCGGTTTGCTGTCGCGCCGAATTCCTCAAAATGGTGTCTTTTGAGACTTATTGTTGAAACATAGACATTAAGAGCCCTTGCGACAGCCCTGAGAAACATTCCTGCATTGAGCATGTCAATGGCACGCTGATGGCTTGAGTCATCTATGGCATTTTGAACAATGACAGAACTGGAACTTTCAAGGTGGCCTTCTATTGACCAAAGGACAGGATGTGCCTGGGCTGACCATACCTGATTTCAATAGCTCTTGATCAGACCCTACCTGTCTGATAGGCCAATTTTGATATAGGGCAGGAACTTGACAATGATATGGCGAAGGTGACTGAAATGCACACTGACCAGTACCACACAACCTTAGTCATGTAAATAAATTCTACGAGGCCAACCTGTGAAATAATTAAACGTAATATTGAAAGGACTTAACTGTTGCATCTATATTTTTGTTCAGTGTATAATCCTTGCCAAAGTGCAGTTTCTGTTCCCATTGTTGAGTTTCAAAATTCCCCTGACATCAGAACATCTGTGTTCTTGCGACATATTTCTTCGTAAACATTTTGCAATAATACTTCCAGGGGACAGTACTATTTGAAGAAGCTGAACGTCCATAGAATTGCGGACATTTCCTAAATATTCTGGAATTTTTGTATCATTTTTCATTTTCATGATTGGACCAAATTATATGAGGTAATTATCATAAATTTAACTACGTTGTATATGGACTCACTGACACTCAGAACCCTGCAGTTAAACTGCCTCTTACCTCAGCCCCTTCACCTATATTACTCAATACATCATACTCTGCTTTTCATCAAGCCAGGACAGGGTCCTATGACAGGTTTCTCTATTCCTTAAGACAAACATAAGCTTAGTTCTTGGGTGTGCCTCTGGATCAACAGTGAAGGACTCCAATTTAGGGTAAAATAAAATAACGGGCCATTGGTTACACATATGAACACATACAAGCCATACACACAAATTTACACACACATACTGAGCAGAAGAAACATACATGCAAACCTCTGTGATACCACAGTACAGACTCACACTAACTTCTATGATCCAACTGGTGTGTTCTCTGCTTGTCCTGATCAGCTCTGATTAGTTCCAGTACCACTGTCTGAGGTCACAATGGAGCTCTCAATGAATCTGGAGCCTGGCCATCATGCAGGGCTCCCTCACATCCACCCAGCATCCCGTGGCACTTTAAAAATTTCAAGCGGAACTTTTCTAGTTATTATTGTACTCATCAGTTTTTGAGCGATAACCGAAGCCGGTGGGTTTCACACTGACCTCTTGTGTAATTGCCTTAATCTGTTATCATACGGCTCAAAGGGGTGGCCCAAGTAAATAAGCCTTGCTTAAAAATAGTGCACTGACACAAGCTGCAATACCCACGCACGCATAAAGACCAGGTGTAAGATGGTTTCTTGCGCACTCTCAGCCCCCTTAAGTTTATTTACATGCCTTTGAAATGGATATCTGTTATGCACCCTGGTCAGAGATATAAGTAGAAGGCCCAATGCACACATGAACCAGTCAGGTGCATAAATATATTTTAAAGGTGGAATTGTGTCAAGGAATATTAGATAAATATCTCCTTCAGGTTTTAGCTTATCAAAGCAGTACACAAGCAATGTTCCAAGGTAGCGTAGAGATCTAAATTTCGACGGCTTGCGTATTTGAACAATGAAGAAATGAAAGATGTACTGCACCCAGTCCAGTGGATGGAACACCAAATTCAGAGACCTTGGCATGCCCTTCTTGTGTCCGTGATGGTCAGCTGATCGGCTTCGCTGCATGAGCTTGGCAAAGCTCCTGTTCAAGTTTGGCTTTCTAAAACATTCATGAAATCTTTGGTTGCAATTAGGTGCATGAATATAGAAAATGTGATGTCTGTCGAGCCAGAAAATGAGAGAAAAACCGTGACAGTGAACAATAGTTGAGAGCAAAATGGTTAAATATAAGAGAAGCATGGTTCAAACTTTTCCAGAAGATAGAAGAGGACCTTCACTGTCTCTCTGCACATCTTTCCCAGGAGCTTGTACCACACCCTGGAAATAGGTAATCACCTGAGTATCAAACAAGACTAGGTGCAACCTAGTATATGGCTGGGCCGCCAAGTGCTGTATGAGAATGTGGGCCCAAGAAAAGGGTGCTAAATGAGGCAAAGGTCACGCAATTTTATGAAGAGCAAGTTTAGTAATGAGCTTGAGCTGATGAATTATTTACAAAGTGGGTGGGGAGAGCGTGAAAGTGAGAGTGGGAGAGTGTGAGAGTGAGTGTGTGAAAGTGTGAGTGAGTGTGTGAGTGAGCGAGAGTGAGAGTGAGAGTGTGTGAGGGAGTGGGAGGTGGGGGGGGGGTCTTGAGTAAGGAAAACATATCAAAAGCAAGTTATACATTTGAATAGACCAAGAGCTAGAGTAAGGGTAGCAGCAGTTAAAGTATGTATGTATGTATGTGTGTTCATGAATCGTAATGAAAAAATAAAGTTATCGCTATAGTTGTGCTAACCGGGGACGTAATGTTACTTTCGTGAACGCATGGCAGTTTCTATATAGTGAGGGTGTAAGAACAAACTTAAAAGTGTCCTTTTTTTCCCCATGTTTTGTCTTTAGGCATGTTTTGGACAAAGAATGCACAGTTTCGAGTAAAACCGCTTGATAAATATGTTCGAGTGAAGGAGTTGCCATGTATTTACATAAAGCGTTATTCGATATTGGTGATGGTTGAATATGGTTAACTGTGTGATAAAAAAATTGAAATGCAATTAATTTTAATGAATTTATGACCTATTGAAAGCTCTCAAGAAGGCCTTGTAGTTGACACCAAGATCTTGAGAATTGGCCGAGAAATAAGTAAGTTATGGAATTTTATAGTGCCTCCAAATAGCGAATTGTTTGGTATTTATTTCATTCGCTGCGGATAAAAAAGAAGTGTGTTTCAAAGTGAGGAATTTAGGTCAATTTTACCGCACATATGGTAGACAGTCAAAAAAAAAAAAAAAAAGAGATTTACTTGAACAGTACATTTGCCTGATTATTGCAGTTTATTGCTAGACTGGATTCAAATACTGGTCGAGAAGTAGCTACCTCAATCACGGGGTGTTGAATCCAGCTTGGTGCGATCCTTTAAACTTCATATCTTCTTAAATTTATTGTTTTCATTGGTGTCAGTTAAAGTCACTCTCATAGATACAATCAAAGCGGTCACCACAACTGCTTCCGTTCAAGCAAACCAACTCATGAACGCGCAGGAGAATAAGTTAATTTGGAAACCAGTCGGGGCATCAAACCGGTATTCTTGAAAATACTGAAACATAATAGTACCGGCGCCACTTCCACCGTGTACGTAAATAGTCCAGCTATAGTCATAGTAACAGTATTTATCAATTTTTCCTAGGCTCCTATGTTGGACTGAGGGATGTTTAACGTTAACGTAACCAACCGATGTGAAAGAACAAAACAAGAACAGACAAGATAATCACACGCATAAATGTGTGTGGCGCGTTCACTTCCACTTTCCATTTCTGCTGCAATCTGTCAAATCCAAGATCCAACAGCAGCAAAGTATTCAGTTTCTGCTGCAGTGTCTGAAAGCTGAGAATCTGAGACCCATGTATTTATAATGCAAATACACAGACCAGTAAATACGAGTGACGTGAACGCCCGGCCAGCCAGCCAGCCAGCCAATCGTCGGCCAACCAATCGTTATAGTTGTTCTCCGCGGCCAACATATCGCTGAACTTCTTCTCCGCTGGCCAGCCAATCGTTGAAGTTCTTCTCCGCCGGCCGACCAATGGCTGAACTTCTTCCCCGCCGGCCAGCCAATTGTAGAACTTGATCAATCACTCAGTCACTCACTCACTCAGCGACATTACCGTTTATAGGGGCCTGGCCCCGCTTATCGCGCGGCCCAGCCCAAAAAGTGAAAGTCACATTCCCCAGTTAATTAAACAATCAATCATTCAATGCAGCTCAAAAAATAAGCCAAATATTCACAGACCCACTAATTCTAAGGTGGAATTTCAATAATGTACAGTACATAAATTATTATAATTATTATTACTTTTTACTCAGCCCAGAAAAAATAAGATGCTTGGCATCCTTAAGGAAATCATGTCATGTTATTAGAAATGGCTTGTCCATAACGTGTGCGTGTGTGTTGTGTATGTTTATTCTCGCTGCTCCTTATTAAGCAACTTTGATTCCTCAAGCCTCAGCCTGGAATAATACCGTGAAGTGCTCTGTATGTTTTTTAGATGTTTTGAATGTCACCAATTCACTGATAACAAAGACACAGTAGCTACAGGTTGGAGAATTATATATAAAAAACATGTTTCTTATAGGGCAGGGTAGCTCATAACATCAGGAATTTATCCTACTTCTCTACCTGCAAATCCTGTAAATATCTCAATATTAGTGCTCTGTGTACTCTATTCAGATCTCATTCCAGTTCCCAGTCTGTTGATCCTCTATTTGAACAGCTAAGGGACAGGCAAATTGGGAGTCTCAAACTGTTGTCCAGTGCTCTTGTTGCCACTTTATCATTATGCTTTTCTGGGTTATATACACACTGCCTGTCCAAAAAAAACCAAAAATCTTTTGTTGTATTCAAACTTGAGACTGCTGCCTGTAAAGAAATAGTATTTGAATGTTAGAATAAATAATAGCTACGATTTTAATTTTCAATGAATCTTATTAGGATTGATATGATCATATGCAGCCTATGGATACAAAAGTTGCGCAAGCTGCTGTGGTGTGCCTGAAATGCATTCATGTACTTGTTATTCAGTTTAACAGATATCAAACATATAATTTCTTTTTTGCTCCTATAGTAATACCAAAAGATCATCATACCGATATCCAAATATTAAACAATGTTCTTCATCAAAAGCTAATTTATCTGGGTCATGATTTATTTAAAAACAAACAAAAAAGAACTCTTCTTGTAACAGAATTTAAATTGCAATCGCACTTGTTCACTTAAAGGTATAGTTAGCGATGATAATCCACGCACTTTTTGTCAAAATCACTGTATTTCTCCTCCCTCTCTGCAAGCTGTCACTTCTGAGAGCATGCTGAAAAAAAATCCGGTTTCAATACACAGCCTGGGCTCTGAATTTAAGCAGGTAAATCTGTGGCTCGGACCGAGCCACCAGAACATGGGTCCACCCCCCACACCCAGGGGCGGGTTCATACTCGTACACAGGTCAGATATAGGGGGGAGGGGAAGTAGCAGGTCGCATAGCGTGCGCAGTTACAGTAAAGAGAGAGACACGGCATTGCAGCACTTGCCATGGCTGAAAAACAGCCCAAGAGAAAACGGTCGGAGGAACATAAATTAAAAAAGAAGGGCTACGACCATGGGTCAACATTGGTGTGGCTTTCCGACGGTGGAGGGAACTCCGTGAATTGAAGGGTCTGAAAACGGACGCGGAGGTTGCCGTCTTTCTGCTGGACAGGTGAGCAACATTAGCTTTGTGGTGCTTCACACAACAGTAACAGCCATCAGGCATTCATCATATTGTCTAATCTGCCAAAATGTACCGTTGTTGTGATGTTATCTATTTATAATAGCAGTCGAGTTGTGGGTACAGTTGTCTGACAGGTCAGCTAACCTTAGCTTCGCAAATTGAACTTGTGGCTTTGAGTTCTTGTGAATGTCTGACATGTTATGTAAGGAATTGACAGGGAATTGGGCAATCAAACGCAGTACGTATGTGCGACTAGACAGAATGAAATGAACCGCCTTCGTCTCAGCATATAGTTTTGCTTGTACTGTCTCGCTTTGCATGCACGCGGTTGTAGCTGTGCTGTTATATACCCACTGTTCAGGAAGAAATTTTGCTATAAGCTCCTGATTAGCATTTCTTCCAAAACAAAACAATTCCGACAGCAAGCTACTAAATGAGCTCATAACAGAAACACGCAAACGGTCTAAGCGTTGCTTCTGTGGAGCTCGCGGATCGATAACCTGTACCAGGAAAAATTCCGAATCCATTGTCCACTTTTTCAGCTTGTAATTAGCCAGAATGATTTTTAAATGCATTCCTGACCGTAGTCTGTTCGTGGACCCAGACTCCTATTTGAGGCATTGCGCTGACAAGCATGCTTTAGCAGTTCTTTATATGACAGGCTTATTATCACCTTTGCTGCTATACTACTAAAACTCGTCACATGTACTTTCAAAGCAATAAATACAGCTTCCCCCTCGCCAACTTACCCTCGAGCATTGGAGGGTCCGGCCTCCGCCGTATTGGTCAGCTACGCAGTTTCTACTGCCGTTTACATGACAATGCGCGTCCATGAACTTCGGGGGTGGACCCCGGGGCGGAGTATGAAGGGAGGGGTGGGTCTGTATTTGTTTACACTTCGAATATCAACAACCTCTCTACTCGTTTTCTCCCACATCGCTGACTGCACCTTTAAGGGTTGACATAGTATGCACAGACACGCTGGTGTTCACAGAAAGGAAACATATTTATTTCCTAATCTGACTTTTTAGCTCCGCTGTGACGACAGTCACAGTCAGCGGAGCTTCTCTAATGCAGTCGTTCGGCGTCTGTCCATCCGCCCGGCGTCAACTTCTCACTTCAAATCTGAATATCTCAAAAACTGTCTGATAACTTTTTTCCTAATTTGGTGTGAGCCTTCCTTATGATATTCTGAATATTCACTGTAAAACTTAGAAAATTCTATGTCCCAGTTTTTGAGAAATTCAGCATTTTAGACTTAGAAAATCAGTGTTTGTGCTCAATTTTAGCTTACCGGCCCTATGGGCCGATAAGCTATTGTCGTGGTGTGGTGTCCGGCTTCCGGCATCCGTCGTCCGGAACATTTTTTATCCTTTTTTTGGCCTGATGAATTTTTGTGTAAATTTGCAATAACATACTACTAGACCATATCTCCAGTTGTTTTTTTTTCAGATTTTTGATTGAATCTTTTTGTCCGTTTTATGGGCCCTTGAAATTTTGGCTCCAATGTTAAAGATAGGACTGAGAAATTTTAAAAAATTATTTCTCAAAAACTGCATGATAAATTTTTTTTCTAAATAAGGCAATCAACTTACCTTGGTACTGTCAATGTACAGTGAGAGCGCCATTTTGATTGAATCGACGGAAGTGGGTCTATTGGGGGCGCTGTACTTTATGAATATCCAAGATGGCCTGTGGAGGCCAAATGGTTGCAGATAGAGATTAAGTTTGTATTGTTGACATATAGGAAGTCATATATGACCTAAAATTTGGCAATATTAAATTTGACCACTGATGACTTTGAAAGGTCAAACTCGAGGTCAGGGAATATATTAACAATGTTAAAAGATATGACTTGAAATTTCAAAAAATTATTTCTCAAAAACTGTCTGATAACTTTTTTTCTAAATCTGGCAATCAACTCACCCTGATACACTTTATGTACAGTGCGAGTGCCATTTTGATTGAATCGACGGAAGTGGGTCTGGTGGGGGCGTTGTACTTTAACATTGGATCTTATGGAGAATGGGTCAAATAGCCTGTGGAAGCTAAATGGTTGCAGATAGAGATTAAGCTTGTATTACTGACATATAGGAAGTACTATATGATGTATATTTTGGCAGTGTTAAAGTTGACCTCAGATGACCTTTAAAGGTCAAACAAAATGTTACAATTTTCAAAGGTTTCTAGGCTTGAAAATATTGAAGATTGGGAACATATGTGCATTGAACACCTATAGGAAGTCATGTATGAACTTTCATTTGGTGGCCTTGAACTTGACCTTCGGCGACCTTCGAAGGTCAAACTTCACATAGTGAAATTTTAATGACTTCTATCACCAAAAGTATTACAGATGGAGCTTAGGTTTGTATTGCGGGCATATAGGAAGTCATGTATGAAGTTTCATTCAGTGACTTTGAACTTGACCTTCAGTGACCTTGAATGCCCTAACTTCACAGTGAAATTTCAATGACTTATATCAGCAAAATAGTTACAGATAGTTTCAGTTTGTATTGGAGATGTATAGGAAGTCATACATGAACTTTCATTTGGTGGCCTTGAACTTGACCTTCGGTGACCTTCGAAGGTCAAACTTCACATAGTGAAATTTCAATGACTTCTATCAGCAAAATCGTTACAGATTGAGTATAGGTTTGTATTGGAGACGTATAGGTAGACATATATGAACTTTAATTTGGTGACCTTCATATTGACCTTCGAAGCTCTAACTTGACCTAAGAAAATTGAATGACTTCTGTCACTGAAAAGGTCACAGATGGAGCCCAGGTTTGAGTTACTGACATAGGAAGACACATATGAACTTTCATTTGGTGACATTCAGCTTGACTGTTGATGACATTTAAACTTGACATAATACAATTACAATGACTTGTATTGCCAAAATGGTCACGGATGGAGTCTAGGTTTGTATTGGAGACATATAGGAAGTCATATATGAACTTGCATTTGGTGACCTTCGTATTGACCTTCAAATGTCAAATGTGACCTTGTGAAAATTCGATGACTTGTATCACTAAAATGGTCGCAGATGGAGCCTAAGTTTGTATTACTGACATCTAGGAAGTCACATATGAACTTTGATTTGGTGACATTCAACTTGATTGTCAGTGACCTTTGAGGGTCAAACTCCACAGTGAAATTGCAATGACTTGTATCACCAAAATGGTCACAGATCGAGCCAAGGTTTGTATGGAGACATTTAGAAAGTCATATATGAAGTCCATTTGCTGACCGCAACTTGACATTCTGTGACCTTTAAAGTTCACAATTGACATATTGAATACATATTGACATATTATAGTGACTTGTATCACCAAACTGCTTCAGAGCTTAGGACTGTATTACAGAAGGTTTAATAAATGTATGTGAACTTTTATTGAGTGACCTTGACATTGATTTTCATTAATTCAAATGTCAAACTTCACATGAAATTTTCATAACTTGTATCATCGCTGTAAGACTGCTTGCCGGTAAGCTACAGGACCCTTGGTCCTATTTTTTCAGTCTTTCATTAATATCTCAAAAACTGTATAATAACTTTTTGACAAATTTCTAACAAATAACTTTTTGTCTAATTTGTTGTGAGCCTGGTGATCCCCTGCGAAAATGAGAAAATTCTACGTCCTGGTTTTTGAGAAATTCAGCATTTTGGACTTAAAAAATCAGTGTTTGTTCTAATTTTTTCAGTCTTTCATTCATATCTCAAAAACTGTCTGATAACTTTTTTGTTCCGCTGTGACCATAGTCAGCAGTCAGCGGAGCTTTTCTAATGCAGAGTCGTCCGGCGTCCGTCTGTCCATCCGCCCGGCGTCTTCTCTCACTTCAAATCTGAATATCTCAAAAACTGTCTGATAACTTTTGTTCTAATTTGGTGTGAGCCTTCTTTATAATACTCTGAGTATTCACTGTGAAAATTAGAGAATTCAATGTCCCGGTTTTTGAGAAATTCAGCATTTTGTACTTAGAAAATCAGTGTTTGTGCTCATTTTTTCAGTCTTTCATTAATCTCTCTAAAACTGTCTGATAACTTTTTCTCTAAATTATTGTGATCCTTCCTTGTGATGTTCTGATTATCCTCTGCGAAAATTAGAAACTCCACGTCCGTGTTTTTGAGAAATTCAGCATTTTGGACTTAGAAAATCAGTGTTTGTGCTCATTTTTTCAGTCTTTCATTAATGTGTCATATGTGTTAATATTGCAATAGTTTTCAAGGATTTCTAAAATTAAGTTATGACATGGACATTTCAGTCATCCTCAGCGGAGCTCTCTAGGCCGACAGGCTTCTTGTTTTAAGAAAATGCATACTCACACATACACAGGCTCACACATGCACCAGCAGTGCTGATATTTTTGGCTATGAGTGATCTGAGCAATAACAGAAGGGTGCTGTTGGGACAGCTGTGTCGCGTCCCTCAGCTTTCACACTCACCCAATGGTGTCTGCTTATTGAAAGCCTGTGCGTGTCAGAGGCCAGAACAAGAATCTCCCCATTGGCTGGAACAATCAATCAGCTACATCTCAGTGGCTCCAGTAGTGAGGCTAGGAGCTGTGCCCACATATCCGTCCTACTATCCTTGCCAGGAAAATCCTTAATAAAAAAAAAAAAAATTTTCTCATTGTCGTCCTGCAACTATGTGGAATAAGATCCCTGCCAAATGTATTCAGGGAGAGATATTTCCAGGAGAAACAATGGGATCTGCATTGTTGAGAAACAAGAATGGTCAGAAGGGCAGAATTATTGGTGAAATCTCAGGCAGAACTCCCATGTGCCATGGTTGAACAGTTTTATCATTAAAAAATTATATTTCAATTCTTCAGATAAAATTAGACTTCTCCTCCTGGAAAAACATATTTTCTCTGAAGAATTGAAATGTCATTTTTTAATGATAAAACTGTTCTTCCTTAGTCAGGTGGACACAAAGGTTGGCGTGGACTTGCTGTATCAGAAATGGACTCCTTCAGGGCATATTGAATAAAAAAGAGAATGCTTGAGTAAACTTGAGCTAGTGAATTAGCCACATACTCAGCCTGGCCAAAAAAGTCTTCGTTTGGATGTTGAATTAGCAAATTCTTTAGAGCCTATGATTTGAGCATTATTGCAGGGATTAATATGTGTCAATATGTATGGCAACAATACTTTTAACCCTAACTGATGTTATGTGTTGCTTTTCATTTCTTAAAAAAAATTATTATGTTGGAAGATGTATCCCCTGGCCCTGGAAAAGATTCTTCTGCGTTTCAGAAAGGGCAAATATTGGCCAACATCAAGCAAAGAAAACGACTAAGTGGACACCATCAGAGTTGGTTAAGAACTGTCCACTGTCTGTCAGAACACAGCAACAGACTTAGGCACAAACAATTATAAGCAGCAGAACAGAGACATCCAAAAATCTGTCTGGACAGCTGGGTTTTTATCAGCTGGGTGAACTGCTGCATAAACTTTGGATCTGGGGGTGTGATCAGACGGGTGGGAATTTGAAACTGGGAAGTAGGTGCAATACATAAGCAGAATTTGTCAATGTTCTCAGGAACTGTAGTCCAGTCAGAAAACTGTAACATCAGAACAATAGAGGAATCAAGGATTATTTGAAGAATTTGCTTCCAAAACGCACTAAGTGCCAAAATTGCAAAAACTGAGATAATACCATAGAGCGATAGCCCTGTGCTTCTTACACATGGTGCAAAAATCCGTCTTTAGAAATTCATCTTATAAGGTGTATTTTTTCATGGTCAAAGTTTGTGTTTTTCTATAAAATGCAATAGGCACCAACATAGAAAAAGCTGATTTACTCAGAATGAGTAAAATGGATATATTGTGTTTTGGAAACAAACTCTTTTAACATAGAAAGATTTCTCAAGACAGAACTGTGGTCGGCAGCAAACAGAAGCTCAGCAAACAACTACTGAGCACGAACTGAACAGAAAGGGGAACACACGCTGCCTCTCCAAAAAAATTGCATACTTTAATACTTAGTTTGAACCCCTGTAGCTTTGATTACTGTCCAAATTTATGGTGTCATTGTTTTGACAACCGTATACAATGTCAGAATTTATTTTCTATCAGAGTTGCATGAATTTTTTTGCCGAGCTCTTGTTTTGATGGCAGGATCGTTGAACCGCTCTGTAGGTTTCTGCAGCACATCCCACAAACTAACAATGCAGTTAAGGTCAGGACTTTGTGGTGGCCAGTACCTGTTTTTCTCATTCCTTGTTTTCTTTGTTTGATGCAGGCCAATAATTTGTCCCTTCTAAAACACTGTGACATCTTTTCCGCCACCAAGCTATACATCTTCCAACATAATTTTTTAGGAAATAAGAAGTTTGTGTTAAAATGACACATTAATCGCTGCAATAATGATCCAGTCATAGTATTTGTCGATTTAAATCCAAATGGCACCTTTTTTTTTTTTTTTTTTTTTGGACAGGCAGTGACTCAACGAATCAGACAGGAAACATGAGTGGAAAAGCTATAGTAGTGGCAGGGTGAGAGAAGAGAAAAACTACAGTAATGGTATGATAAGATATAACTTCACCTCTTTGCACAGAATACAAATATTGCCAATTTTTTTCTGTTATGCATGAGCCTCTTTAGGCTTTATAACTCAGTATTCGTGTCACAGAGACTCTGAAAAATTATTCCAGTGAAGCAGGACATTTGGAAATTCAATAACATAATTATTTAGGAATTAAATTTCGGAATTTATGGATGCCAGCGTCTATTTGCGCAAAGGGGTTAAGAGGGATAAGGAAGGAGATGTGCCGGAGAAAGGAAGAAAAATGCTCGTAGGACAAGAATAACACAGAAATTGCATTGAAAAAGAGTTATGAAAAATGCCACACAGAACCGACAGATTACGAACGCCTTACAATAAAATGCATTATTAACCCCGTTGAAAGTCTTTGGGATGTAATGGACAGGGTTCTGCCCAGGACGCTAGGAGTGCTGGACGGAAAATTTCTGCTGTCTTCTAACCTGACAATCTGCCTTCCACGAGCTACGTAGCATAAATGCACATTATTCACGAATGATCTTGTCATTGAGGGGTGTTGGTTTAATGTAAGAGTTGGTGGTGATATATAATGCGAGCGCGCTGTGCGAGCGAGCTGGAAAAATTTTTGCGACAATTTGAATGTAAATATTGCCTCTATGTCACCAGAGACGGAGAGGCAATGGAGGTCTTTGATGTTCTCCATGGTGCATATTTGAGATGCCTCTAATTTTCATAGATAGATGCCATATTCATAAACTTCTTTTTTCTATTTTGTATCCAAATACTTTTGATTAAATTTCTGAATATGACTTAACAACTGTAATTTATGTTTCAAACATTTCTAATGAAGCTTAACAAATCTGTACAATTCATAAAACTTTTAACAATTCATAAGTAAGTTAACCCCTTAAGCCCTACGCCTTGGTACCAGGGGCCGGTTGTTACGCACAATAAATACAGCATGTTTCCAAATGGCAACATTGTCATGCGGCATATCCACATTTCGCGAAGAAACTAGGCAAAAAGCTCATGTAGACCATTTTTACCTCAACCGAACACAATTCAAGCACCAAGCAAGTAAATAAGCATGCAGCAAAACATAGGATAAAATCATATCAGCGCTGAATCGCTAGAATTTCTCCTGAATTTGTGCTATGCATAAAAACGATACCTCAAATGAAAGAGGAAAGTCCACAGAATCCAACGATGTGTCCCCTGTCATTTTAAACCGACATCACACTCAAAGAACAGCAGACATACACTTTACAGTCTACGGAGATGAGCAAAGAAATTTCTTACCTTTGATATTTTGTAATAAAAAAACAGTTTGAGGGTAAATCCACACTTGCTATTGTTAGCTCAATGTGTCCGTGTTATAACCAAACTAGATCTGCGAGTCTCGAAGCATGTTATGGAAGCCCATAGTGGACAATATTCAAATGAAAATGTAATCCCACTATTGCATTATAATTTTCCACTTATGAATGAGTTATTTGAGACAATATTAAATTGAAAATGCATTAATCCAATTATCATTTTCATTTTCACATACACATATGGGAAATCTATCACTATATTCAAATGATAATGAAATGCTGTTTGACATTTCATTTTCAAAGTCATTCTCTGCAATACAGTGGACAGTATTCAAATGCAATAAGCAAAACAGCATCCCCAGCCTATTGCATTTACATTTACATGTCAACACGCTCTTTTAGGGTCAACATGAAAATGTAAATGCTATTTTCTGACTATTTGAAAATGATATTGAAAACGGCATTCAACATTTAATTTTCAAAGACTTAACTTGCTCTCCTGAGGACAATATTCAAATGCAATAAGATAAACAGCTCTCCCAGTCTATTGCATGTACATATACATATCATCATGCTCTTTTAGGGTCAACATGATAATGAAAATGCTGTTTTCTAATCACTTGGAAATAATAATGATATAATAATGATGACGACATTTGACATTTCATTTTCAAAGACTTATCCTGCAATACATGGGACAATATTCAAATGCAGTAAGGGAAACAGTGCCTCCCAGTCCATTGCATTTTCAAATACATGTCACCACGCTCTTTTTTTGACACAATGAAAATTAAAATGCAATCTGTTAGCGTCTCATCAAGGCGGGTCTTCCGCTAGGACGTCACTCATTAGGGGCGCGAATGAAAAGCATGTTCTTCATTTACATTCCAACCAATCAGCTTCTGGGTAGCGCTTGTACGCACAGAGGCTTACTGATAATGGGTGCGTTCGAGCACGTCTGCAAGTAAGCCGGCTGCGCGAGATTCCTGAAAAATTGGAGAATCTTGCTGAAGTTGCGCGATAAGCCCTCCAAACCCTGCGATAGCTGCAAGATCCTGCAGCTATCGCGTGGTTTGAGGGCTTATCGTGCAAGATTCTTGCGTATTTTTTTTCGAATCTCAACCAGAGTTTATTTGCAGACGCGCTCGATCGCACCCAATGTCATGATGGCTAGGCTGCTATGTATTGTGTGCCATTGCGCATTAGGCTACATTGCCCTTTGGATGTAGCCATCTCGGCAGCTAGTATGCTAGCTAACGTTAGCTAAGGAAAATCTTTGTAAATGATCATCACATTAAACATGGCCAATTATCGGGACCCCAAAAAAGCCAGACTATAAATCTATAAGAACTGCAGCTTTTCTCATCTTTAATGTACTCCACTGAAAATAAATCATCTTGCACTAGGACCAAACAGTCACCGATTTCATACATACTGCGTGATTAATCATGTAATCATGAGGAACTTCAGATCAGAGTGGAAGTGCGCATCCAATCTAATCCATCAGGATAGAAGGTTAGCGATTGATGTTGAAACAAGCTAGCTAAATTTATCCATTTGCCACTGGACATACGCATCGATTACTGGTATCAACAAGACTCAAAATAGGAGTCTGTGTCACGAACAGTCTATGGCCATGAAGCAGACTGTGTTTTTTGAGCTAATAACATCGGACATCGTCCTCACTCTCCAGGTGCGTTTCCATTACCCTTAGAAATGCGCAAAATCTAAACAGCGAAATAAAAAACTAGTTATGAAAACACAGTCTAATATCAGGAAATTTGCTCTCCGATCTGCAGTATTAGTCACCGAAGCCAAGACCTAATAAGTAGACTATTGGACTTCTGCAGCAGACCAGCCAGTGTACTTGTAATTTCGCGTATTGTGGAGCACTTACATCGTTATTGTCAGAGGACCATTTACAGATTTTCCACGTGCACAACTCAGCTGACTGTAACAAGGTTAACTGCGTTGCCATTCTCGTCGATGCATGAGTACAGCCGAGCTGTGATTGGCTGATGGCGCATACAATGGTACCACAGCCGATATGTGATTCGCTAATATATGTAATGGTACCAACCGACCTGCAGAAAAAGATTTCGCACGCAGCGAGTTCAGGCAGTAGCGTAACTTGGGCTGTACAAAATGATGAATAGTAAGAGGGGGGGCCCATGTGCTGCGATTATTCTTAAAAAGTTGAAAATTGAGAAACAAAAAACAAATTCATGTTACATTGATCAAGTTATTACAAAAATTAAAATACAAAATTAAAGTGTCCATATGTTTTGTTTACAAATGTTTGTAATAATAACAGTATCCTCTGTGGGGCCCCTGTAAGTGCTGGGCCCCTAGAATCGTTCATGGTTACCCCATGAACAGGAAGGGACAATTCCAATCTTCGTATGAAAAAATGGTGTTTATTTCCAGTAAAAACAGCAGTGGTCAGAAATACTGGTAACGTACTCTGGGTTCAGCGAAGTCAAAGTGAACCCCGAGCCTCTCCAAAGTAGATTTCTTATACATGAGAAAAACTTTGAAGTTGGCCAGACATGTTGATTGTATTTAATTACTTATATAATGCTGATCACAGTCCCTTTGGATGAAATGGTTCTTCAATTGCTCACTCCTGGCCACTACACTATAATTGATGACTATGCCAGGTAGGTGTGACAAGTCGTTGTCAGAAATAACCAAGTGTATTGTACTTACGATAAGTGGATCCTGACCATTTGGCCAACAGATGTAACTGATTCACAGGGTTTGCGACTTGAGTAGATTAGAACAGGAATGAGAATCTTACAGAATTCAGCCCATTATTTCATCGCTGTTAGATAGCATATGGAGTGAAGCCTTGTCTTCAATTGTCAATGGATTATTACGATAATTTGAAAACGCGTCAAAAAAGGAAAATGATTGAGAACTAGCCAGGAAGCGGCCAGGATGCCATGGCGCGGGTCGAAAACGAAAGTTCGCTATTCTGACAATCATAGAATACATTTATGTATTATTTCTTGCGGTTTTATTGGACAATGGATGCGCTCATTTTAACTGATCTTTGAAAAAATAGTGCCGGTGGGGAAAAGCTGGGTGGTCGGTGCATCCGAGTGCTGGTCCGGGCGACCAGCGCCGACCAGCATCGGCAGAACCTTGAATGTAGAAGACTTAATGGAGTGGTTTGACTCTCCCGCCATCGATAGAAGACCTCAGCCAAAAACCAATGGAATTGTGATGGAAATTAATTTTGTGATGTCGCAGTAGGTTGTTGAAACAATGCCGTAACAAGTATAGGCCATAATCAAAGCTACTGTAAATGCAGTCCTACAAAATATTAGTGTGTAAAACTTTCCTTTTTTTCTTTTGGCCTGGCAGTGTACTTCTATTATGGTTGTGAGCTGTAATTCTTTTTGGATCAAGAGTATCTTATTATTGATTTAGCCCCTCAAAAAGGCTTCTTTTATTTCTTGCTAGATGAGTTAAGTCCGAGTGTAGTAGTAAGTGAATCACTGCTCCTCCTGTTTGCTTCATTGTAATCTTCATTGCAGTCTTCACCCTGCTTTGAGCATTAATTATAATGGATGGCATGTATTTGAACTCACAGTTTTTGATTTGTTTACTTTTTTTGCAATGCTCCATTTAAGCAATATTCTATATTATTATTTGGATTCTGCACTTTAAAATTGAAACAGATAATACAGTCAGTGTATGCACCAACTATGCAAAGAGAAGTACATCTGAACAAGTCAAGAACATGCTGGTCATTTTGTCTTTTACCTTTTTCTGGTTCTGACACTAAAACAGCAGAAGGGGTTGTATTTGCAGTTTTTGTTTGGTAGTAATTGTTGGATGCACAGTTTCACAAAAATGTTCTCCTATGAATCAAAGAGATTGAAGGTATAGAAGCAACACATGGGTACGAACAGAACATTTTTCTTGGTCTGAAATAATATATGAAAGGATGCAATGGAGACTAATTTTAACAAACTGAGGCGCAGAGATCCAGATTTTTGGGTCAGGGACTGGGGGGTCAGGTATATGTGTCCAGTCAGAGTAACATCATCGTGGATGCATTATGGATGCTGCCCATTGAAGGGGACTGGGATAGAGGTTCCCCTGAATCCCTAGCCACATTCCAGAGGAAATGAAGGAATCCGTCTGTAATGGCAGTGTGAAGGCCCTCCCTAAAAGAGCATATGCCCATGTTGGGTTGCCCTTTTATCTTTAGTATTACAGCTTACCCAGGACCCCACTGTTTCACTTCCTGTTTTCTGTCTCTCAGCATTACTCTAGAGACCTCCCCATAGCCTTTTGTCCCCCCTCCCAGCTGCGTATCTGCTCCCCTGAGGGATTTTGCCCCTGACAGCAAAGCAACTATGAATTAAACAAGCCATGTGAAGGATGATATAAGCACCATTAATCTCTGGGCACCCTATTATCAATGGCAGAGAGAGGCTTTGAGCATATCTGCCAGCTCCTGAGGGAAATATATCATCCTTAAACCCTAATGACTGAAGCCGCTTCATGCACTGGTCATCCATAAATAATATTATCACATGACTAATTAACTGCTTATGGTGATATAGGAAACTTTGTGATTCTCTTGATCTTTTTTTCATTTAAAGCTGGTACTGTGGTTGAGACAAGCGACCATTTAACACTTTTTTTCTTGCCGCTGGAAACATAAACTGCTGGGTTGATGGCGGAGGCTGATAACAGCCGTATAGGTAAAATCATGAGGTATGAAGTTGTTTTTTTTTTTTCTTCTGTTTTATATTTTCCAGTTGTCCAAAGAGTTGAGATTGTGAGTGAGGGCATGGTGAACTATGGGGGCAAGATATCAGCTGTTGAGACAGACTTAAAGAAGCTTGGTAAGTTTTACAAAACAATATTCTTCAATGAATATTATCTTATAAAAATAAACTTTGAAGAACAGGATTGGATCTAATTTTGCAAATTGAGTGGTACTGCTAGAATGAAAATGGTCTTCAATACCTGTTCTATCAGTGGCTAAACTGCATTGTGATGTAGCATTTGTCACAGAGTTAAAATGCTGGTATTCAGTGCTTATGCATTAATACAGATATGAGCAAATACGAAGGCGTGTGTCTAATTCTGGATAAATTAATTTCTTAATTTTGAGTTCCCAGTTTCACTGTTTGTCCTAGAATGGTCAGATCCTCTCATAGGGGCTGGTCCATGAATATTAGTAGGGCAAAGGCGCAGCTCTTACGGGGCCTTAATTTTTAAATGGTTCTTCAATTATGATTCAGTTATTTTAACATTTCAGCAGACATGTATTGAGAAATCAAAAAATGGGCAAATTATACCTCTACAGAAAGCTAATGTCATGGAGATGATGAATAAAACAGTTTCTGGACACTCACTTAAACAGGAAAAGAGTAAAAGAGGCATTTTGAACATCCTTTCAACTCGCACACATCCCCAAAAAACCAAGAGAAAATAGCCCCCTTCTGATGGCATAATTCGTGGAAAACAGGGACACGTGGTATGGAAGTCAAGAGCATGAACCGTTTTCTGCCTGCCGTAATTTGTTCATTTCTTGGTCTTGTTTCGTTTTATGTTTCTAGCGGATTAGATTTATGATCGTCAAAAAGTATGTTATTGTTTGGCTACCGGGTTAGCTCGCCTGGTAAAGGCGCCTCTTTGCGGAGTAGTTCTGAGCACCACGGCCCGGGTTGGAGCCTGAGTCGTGCTAGTGCCAGGTAGCCTTTTCAGAGCAGCGCACAATTGTTGCAAGGAAATAAATCAGGAGGGACTGCAGGTTGTTCTTCGTTCAAGGGCCTCCTGTAAGCCAGCTGGTCGCTCATCAGTAAAATTCTAAGTTTGTACATATGTTCAGGTTTCCTTTGCGTTTGCTCTGGGGTAGGTTTCCGAAATGTATATATGCTAACTACATCAGCATCTTACATAGCTAGATCGACTATATACAGCCAATGGTTCCAAGTAAGCAAGTTAGCAACTATGCTTTTGGGAATGCACTCCGGAACTTGCTTCCTGCTCACTCACCCATGCCGGAGGCTCGGGTCTTTACTGGTACGCTTGCGGTGGCTGTTTGCATTCAGCTGCATCATCATCACAAACGCTACTTGTTGAAATTGCACTTGCATCATTCTCTTCAACTTCGATGTCCAAGTCAAGCAAAAATTCTGACATTTTTAGTGGATTTCAACATCTTGCTTGCAATGTAAAATACACATACGATAGCCTATGTGTCACAATTGATCCCACGAGCGACGTCACTGCTCTTGGCTCGTTTCACAGTGCTGTTCAAAGGCGATATTGGGGGTTGCTAAAAGCCCATTTTGCATCCATGATTACACTATTCCACAATCATCTCCAGATGAAAAGTGTTGATAGTTAGAGTATTACATGCCCTTTCGGATGATACCAAATATGACAATTTTTTTTTTAAAAGTTTCAAATCAATTCATGTCTACTTTAAAGCAGACAGTTTGCACATTAATCTAAAGGCTTATAAATCCACATGGAGTATAGTGTCGGAATAAATCCCTGTAAAATTGTTGACCTCACTGTAAGTAAATTGCCACCATGTAAATGTTTGCTTTTTATCTTTGTTCCTCTGTCAAGATGATCAAACTGGGGAGAAGTCAGAGAATGCCACTACAGAGATGCAGGCCTTCAAGTCCAACATCCAGTTGATGCAGCGGCAGCTGAGTGACATTGTCAAGAAGGCCAATAGCAACAAGGAGGTCCTGGACAAGCTTCAGAATGCAGGCGAGAGCATGCAGAGCAGCCAAAGCTCCCTGCAGGGCCTTCTGGAGAATAACTCAAACATGATCCGCGGTGTCAACAGCTCCCTGCTCACCTATAGCAGCTATATTAGCGGTCTACAAGAGGATACTGCCCGGCTCCAGGCTGACATACAGGGCCAGGTGAGGGATCAGGGCCAGACACTGGTGAGCATCAACAGACTGAACTTCACCCAGGCTCAGCAGAGGAGCCTCATCAGCACCCTGCAGAAGTCAGTGGATGACACCAGCCAGGCGATCCAGAAGATGAAGAATGACTTCCAGAGCCTGCAGCAGACCACACGGCAGACACGCACGGATGCGGACTGGCTAAAGGAGAAGGTGCAGAATCTCCAGGCTCTGGCCGCTAACAACTCAGCCCTGGCAAAGGCCAACAATGACTCTCTAGAGGACATGAGCATCCAATTATCAAACCTGGCTGGCCAGATCCAGAACACCTCAGTGCTGATGGAGGGGCATGACCAGAGCCTACGGGAGCTGATGGATAGTCAGCGGGATTATGGCAACACCACCTCAGCCAAGTTTGACAGCTTTGAGTTACGGCTGGATCACTCTGAGCAGGACATCGACCGCATCACTGGCAACATCAGCTTCACTACTCAGCTGCTGGGTGCCATTAACACCAACCTCAATGACTTGCGCACTTGTTCAGAGACCGTGGGCCGCCACTCTGACTACTTGCTCAACCTCAACAACACAATGGTGGACGTACGTTCAGATACCACCACTCTTCGCTCTCAGCAAGATGACCTGGCTGCGCGGCTGGACAAGGAAGTAACTAGCCTGTCCATCGTCATGGAGGAAATGAAGCTGGTGGACAGCAAGCATTCGCAGCTAATTACTAACTTCACCATCTTACAGGGTGCGCCTGTCCTTTGCCACAAGTGCTTGCATATTTATACTCCTGGCTACTGCAAGACTGCTAGTTATTACCAATGTTTTGACTGAACGTAAATGTCTTTTCCAGGTCCTCCTGGTCCTAGGGGCCCACGGGGAGACAAGGGACCACCGGGCCCAGTGGGGCAGACTGGCCAAAAGGGGGAGAGGGGAGACAAAGGGAGTCCTGGTCCTCCAGGTTTGAAGGGGGAGTCAGGATCACAAGGACCTCCCGGGAGTCCTGGGTTGAAGGGTTTGCCTGGGCCTCGTGGCAGTCCTGGTGTAAAGGGTTCTCGTGGGTCAGGGGGCAGGGCTGGACCCTCAGGACCGAAGGGGGAGCCCGGTACAGCTGGGACCCCTGGATCTTCTGGACCACGGGGCTTGCCTGGTCCAATGGGGCCACCCGGTGATCGAGGGTCAGTTGGAGCCCCTGGAGTTCCGGGACCACGGGGAGATATAGGCCATCCAGGACCTGTAGGGCCACCTGGACCACCAGGATTACCTGGCCGACCAGCAGTGGCCCCAGGGTCTCTGCAGGGGGTGGTTGCCGTTCCTACCACCAAAACCCCAGGTGAAGAGGCTGGCATAATTCTTTTTGAGTTTGTCTTTGCTTGAATTAATAATTTGTCACCATACTCCAAAAATGCCTCCTTGAATAAAACTACTTGAAGGTTCTTGTGGCATGCCATGATATGTGTGCATCCCCTTCTACTAGCTCAGAAAATCTGTCATGTTTTGTTTTCATGGAATAATATTGCTTGCAGCTTCCTCCTAAAATTCACAGGACATACTCTCCTGTTCAGGTAAAGCAGGAATTAAGTTGCTCCATGAACTGACAACTTCTGCCTCTCGTTATTGAAATGGAAATTGGGCTCAAAGATAACTTTTCTTGCAAATACTTCAAAAAGCTCAAATTAGGCTTTAAGCTGGCATTGTGCCTTTGTTGTACAGGATGTCCTCCACAATGGATCAACTTCAGGGATAAATGCTACTTCTTTTCTACGGAGGCTCGGAACTTTGATGAAGCAAAGAAAAGCTGCGAATCAATGTCATCATCTATGGTCATCATCAATGATACACAAGAGCAGGTGCAATATTTTGCCTTTACTTCTGTTTCCCTGGCATTGCTGCTTGCCATAGTGACGAAAATATAGCTTACCTTTCCTCAGGCTGGGCAGATTCTAACCTCTAAAAACTCTGGGTCATTTCAGTAATGATTTTGACTTGGAAGTCCAGAGCTTGGCATAAGTTTCTCTTAGGATAGGCATAGGTTTCCCAGGATACTGCTGCAGAATCAACAATATGGCCACACACCACCAGCAGATATAAAGGAACCATCAGCATTGAGAAATCTCTTCTCTGGCCCATTGGTTTCTCTTCTGTAATAAAATTGCGTGGCTGCTGGTGTAGAAAATATTTGCTTGTTCAGCAGTAACTGTGTCACTTGTGTGGGGAATAAATATGGTCATTGCTTTTTTTATTGCACAGATTGTTAGGTCATTTCTTCCATAATTCAATCAAATATGCTGGCTTCATAAAGTAAAAGAAAATCTGACCTCTCAAATTCACTTTAGCATGCTAATACAATGAGGTAAAGGGGCCACCAAACCACACTGGATCAATGAAAAAAATCTGCCCATTAACCTGTGGTTTGTTTGTTCTTCTCTAGCAATGGCTGCAGAAGGAGATCGCTGGCAAGAGGTATTTCTGGCTGGGCCTCACAGACCAGCAAGAGGAGAATGTCTGGCGCTGGGTAGATGGAAGTCTGCCCACCTTCACGTGAGTCCTGATACTGCTCTGGCTTCTTTACAAACCTGGTTTAGTGCTGAGTGTGAAAGGGAGAAGGGCATTATGGGGTATGACATTGCTGTTTCTTAGATAGCTGTGAGCTACAGGATTTTTTATCGAGTGTCCTCTGGGGCCTGTCAATGAACAGATTGCCCACATTTTCACCCTTTGCTTTTGTCATCTAAACTATAGTTAGGCAAAACATGACAGCTATAATTATTGAATATGACCACAGTATTCTCAAATGATTCACATTTATAAAATCTATCTAAATAAGCAGGGAAAGTTATTATCAGGGAAGGTGTAAATGCAGTGCCATTCTTTTGAGTTCCACCAATGTTCTGAGCATGCTTTTTTGTAAGAGTTCTCTCGAGCTGAGTGTCAGTGAATGAGCTCCCCCTGGTGTGTTCTTATAGCAAGTGGAAGCCAGGTCAGCCTGATAACTGGAGCCATGGGCATCAGGAGGGGGAGGACTGTGCTGGTCTGATCCATCAGGGCCTTTGGAATGACTTCTTCTGTGATGATCTCAATGGAGTCATCTGTGAGCGTGACATGGAGAGCTGTGAGTGCCATCAACCTTAATCATTATTTAATATTTTGATAGGTGGGCATGACAAAAAGTAATTTAAAAAAATAAAATAATAATTAATTATTATTATTATTATTATTATTATTGTTGTTAAAAATGGTTATATTGCAATAATCATTGCAGTTATGCAATATCTGCGATTAAACAACTAATCTTGTTTGTCATGCAATCAGACAATTGGACGATTCTTACTATTAGGCATACATGACATGGCTAAAAGTATGCAGAAACCTCTTGGTCTGGAGCTCTTTTCATGGTTCAGTCTACGCTTCATTCCACTGAAGGAAAACCTTTATGAAGCATCATACAATGACATTCTAGATAATTCTGTGCTTCCTGTGGTTTGGGAAAGACCCTTTCTTGTTTCAGTATGACAGCAACACCTTGCGTAGAGCAAAGTTCACTCATGTTTATTGACATTTTTGAAGAATTTGACTCAGCAGCACAGAGCTGTGGCCTCAACCTTGAGGAATAGTAGAATCAACTGAAAAGTTGACTTCAATCTGGGCCTGATCACCAAAGATCACTGCGCTACATCATTTGCTTTTCTCGTTGGAATGGAGCAAATTTCTACATCAGTGATCCAAAATCTCGCTGAAATATTTCCCAGAAGAGCAGGGGTTGTTACACCAGCAAGGGGTGGGAAGGGTTCCATATTGTTTTCAAAGATTTTGGAAGATGTTGAACGAGCCAATGTTCACATACTTTTGGCCAAGTAGTGTAATAGCATAGTATAATTAGGACAAAGGATGGAAATATGCAGAACTGCATGTGCGCTGCTGCTTTATATATGCAAACGTTTTCAGAGTGCGATTGAACTGATACTCCACTGAAACTTTCTTTGTTTTCTGTCCCTCAAGCAAAACTATCAGGATTATAGCACCTGTTCTGGAGAGAGTGGGGCCTGCAGTGGAACTGAAGCCTTCTGAGACTTTGAGTGTGGCCAGATGTTTCGCAGCCCTTGAACTGGCACCTTTGCTTTGCCATGTGCTAAAAAAAAGACAGTCTAATGAAGTCCAAGGGAAGAGAAACAACCCACCTCGAGAATGCAGTTTTGCCAATGACACGGAGTCATACTGCAGACCAGATTCACTCCACTAAAGAGAAGTGCTCCACTCTGCAAATCAGCCAGCTTAAGCAAGCGCCATGACAATCAAGATATTTGGTGATTTTATCATTATTATTATTATTATATTCGTTAAAAATTGAATTAACTGAATTATTTAGATTTCTTGTCTTTTTGTGTCGTATTATGATTGCATTCCATTTTTGGTCATAATTCAGTTTTACATGCTTAGTCAGAATGTGCATTCTCCCATTCCAGATCTTTTGAAAAGCAAAAATGTTGACTTTCCTGGAGCCAAAATAAAAAAAGGACTCAGATATGTGTGCCTTTAGCTGTTGCAGTATCGGTATTCCTCAGATTCGCTGCCAAGCGAAATGGCCTTGTTTATATCCTTGAGGAGGGACTTCCTGAAACCTCAAGAATTGTCTGGCTATATTTAGCTATATTATACACGTGAATCAAAATAAAAATACAAATATATTCATAAAACTATCATTTGGTTTGGTTTCAACAAAATTGTATAAGTTTACATTTTTTACATTATTTTTGTATGTAAAAGATTTTATAAAAATTATCGTGGAACTTCTTTTATTTTCATGAGATATATTTCACAAATTGTACAGAGGAAGATTGTTGACTTCATAAAATTCCGAGTCAGACATTTGATTCGTATGTCACACTCAGGGAAATGCTAATTTCCTGTTTTAGATAATTTGGGCAATTAGCTTCCTGACAGATCTATCTAACAATGGCAAAAATAATTGTGCTTACACATGTTCCTGTTATGCAGTGTCTTACAAAAATAAACACAAGTTATGGAAACTAAGCCCATGTCTGATATTTTTATGGGCATGAGTATTGTTTCAGCGCTTAGAAGTTGAGATAGCATAGCAAAAGTTTGATTAGTTCACCAAAATAATGAGAGAAGCTTAGCTTTTTATTATTTTGGAGTGGCCACTCTCAAAGAAATATTTGATCTTTAGCTCAATTTAAAGCAACTATACCAATGATTATTATCACTCACAGATAAAGCATATAATGTAAATTATCTCATTTCAAAGGCATATTTCAATTTCTGGGTCAGAGCATCTCTGAAACAGCAAACCTTATGGGTTAGTCTAGGTCAGCTGTAGTGAGTACGTATAGACAGTGCTCCGAGGAGGGAAAAACTTTAAACCAACAACAGAGTGTTGGGTGCCCAAAGGTCTTCAACACTGGGGGGCAACAAAGCCTTTCCCATATTGTCTGAAATCAACAAAAGGCACAAATCACAGCAAATGTTACAGGAGGAATGAGTCATAACAAAAAATGTACATAATAAAATGTATTACAACCTGCTACGTATGGGACTTCATAGCCACAGACTGGCCAGAGAGCCCATGCTACCCCCTGTCTAGCACCGAAAGCACCTACAGTGGCATGCGAGAATCTGAAATTGGACCTTAAAACAGTGCCAGACGGTCGCCTGCTCCAACGAGTCCCATTTTCCTTTACATTGTGTGGACAACTAAGTATGTATGCTGTCACAACCCTCGTGTGAATTCCTTGTGTTTCTCTTCGCAGTTCAGCAGCTTGCGTGTCTATGAAGTGTTTGTGTGCTGTGATTGGTTTAAATCCTGTGCGTCTCTCCCCCTTGGATAAATCTCCTTATGTGGTTATGCGCTTAATGACGGCATAACGAGTATTTTCGCCCTCTAGTTCATGTGCAAGTTGCTGGATTGTAAACTCATTTTCATGCAAGTTACCCTTGTCAATGCTTAGTTTCAAAACTCTTTCATCTTAGTTAAATACGTCTAATGCTATAGTAACAGCCTTTTCCTTAAGCAGTCATTTGAATCATTAAGTTAATTTGAACAAGCTCCCAGTCCTAATCAGGGTCCAAGACTGGGACCACGGGTTTGCCAACCCATCCAGTTTGCTCTCCTTGTCCAGTTTGTGAGGAACAAGCTTCTAGCATCTGAGATGTGCTGGAATAACAATTCCCATCCGTAACGGCTCCACCTCACAACTTGTGGCAAAAAAAAGATCTACTGATAACCTCTTCATGCCAGATTGCACGAGACACCTTCAGAAGTGTTGTAGAGTCCAAGGCATCTGTGGAAGTTGTTTTGATCGCTGGTCAACAGCATATTAGGCAGATGGTCGTAATGTTTTGGCTTACAAATCCATGTGGGAATATACGACGAAGTACAAAAAAATTAAAACCAAAAATATACACTGTGTATTTTGCAAATAATTTATCATGTACAATTACATTTCCATACTATTTAGTGATAAAATAAGGAGATGCGTTCTCTTTTATAAGAACATCATTTTTGGGGGCTGAGCCTGAATTTTCTTAGATTTTTTGAGGTTTTCAGCCCCAAATATTCTTAAAATGTTTGCATTTTTTAAGTATAGAAATTGTTTAAAAAATTTCCCTTTTCATGAATAATTGCAGCAGACATTGAATTTTTGCGCAATTAGCATTTTAAGCAGTTGACATTACAGCTTTGTGATGAGTCTGTCCATTCCATTATCTTGGTACAAGTTTTTTAGTTCAGTGCAAACATGTTCAAAACATTTTTCAGCCTCGATGTTCTTATAAAAACATTCTAATAAAAAAGGAGTGTACAATTTAAAGAGCCCTCAGTACATTTACGGTGTATACGATTTTCATATACATGCTTTGCACATAATATGTACCATAAATATGTGTATTTCTTACACTGTATATACTAACATTTTTTTCACCAGCAATCTTTCACTTGACTTCTTGGAAAATGCATGCCTCCTGCTACATCCTGATGACAGCAGTATGCAAAAACCTCTGTGGTACTCGCTGGCATGTTGGATAAACACAAGGTCACTGTTTATGCTGCTACACACAAAACACCGGAAAAGATCCCTTTATTTTCGTGGTGCATGTCTCTTTGGTTAATACGGCGAATCTATTCAGTCTCAGAAATATTGCTTTTGAAATGCATTTGACAGTCAACGACTAATTCACTGAGGCAGAAACTCAAACTGGTGAAATGATGTCCTTCCTCACAAACAGAGGTATTACATGTGTACTTTATGTACCATGGATAAGCCAAACATCTGATTGCATTAAAAGCTGACCAGCTGTAGCAAATCTTTTCTTTCATTAGCAGACTTGAATGTCCAAATTGAAATGTCACAACATAATTTCACGGCTTTGTATTATCTGCCCCCTTCCTGATTTTTTATGTTTTTGCACATTTGTTATACTTATATGTTTCAGATCACTGAACTAATTTTAATATTAGACAAAAAAAAAACCCACGGTAAAAACAAAGTGCAGTTTTTATATGATGTCCATTTATTGGAGGAAAAAAAGGTATCCAACCTTACCTGTCCCCAATGTGAAAAAAGTAATTGCCCCTTTAGTTACTGAATCAACCAATTAAGCAAATTTTATCAGTAACTGGGTTTAATTTCATTCGGTATTGTATAGTGGGCAGAAAGCAGTATGTGATTTTTTTGCAATCTAAATCAATTCTAGCACAGTCGAGAAACAAAGTCATTGACACCTATCAGTTTGGAAAGGGTTACAAAGCCATTTCTAAGGTTCTGGCACTCCATAAAATCAGGTCTAGAGCCATTATCCACAGATGGAGAAAACTTGCAAATGTAGAGCCTTCCCAGGAATGGCCAATCCATAAAAATTCCTCCCATCAAGGAGGTCACAAAAGAGCCCAGACAAACATCTAAAGAACTGCAGGCCTCTCCAGTTCCTGGCCTAAACCTCAAGCATACTTGGATTATGCAGCAGGACAATAATCCAAAACACACATGCAAGTCTGCCTTTTAAAGGTTCAAAAGAGGCAAAATAAAGCCTTCAATGAGGCTTAGTCAAAGTCATGACTTGAATTTGATTGAGATGCAGTGGCATAACTTTAAACAGACAGTACATGCTTAATAAACCACCAATGTGGCTGAATGAATTAAATTCTGCAAAGAGGTCCAAGCCAAAATCTCTCCACAGCAATATAAAAGACTTATTGCCAGTTGTTATGAACATTTGATCGCAGTTGTTTCTGTAAAGGATGGCACAACCAGTTATTAAGTTTAGAGGTGCAGTTATTTTTTCACATGGGTGATGTAGGTTTTGAATATCCCTTCGCCTTCAATAAATGAAATGATCATTTAAAAGCTGTATTTTCTGCTCACTCACAGCGTCGTTGTCTTCTGTTAAATTTAGTTTGACAATCAAACATTTAAATATGACAAATATGCAAAAGTAGAAAAAAGGGAAGTGGGAAAATACTTTTTCACTGAACTGTTCTTCTGTTGAAGTATCCCTGTCTTCTCATTGCTGAAATTGGCATGATATACAACCCCATTTCCGAAAAACGCTGGGACACTGTCAAATTTAAATAAAACAGAATGCAATGATTTGCAAATTGATTAAAACCCTATATTTAATTGAAAATATGACAAAGACAACATATCCATTGTGGATACTGATAAATTTTATTGTTTTTTGAAAGATACCTGCTCATTTTGAATTTGAAGTCAGCAACATGTTCTAAAAAAGTTGGAACGGCACAAAAAAAGACTGGAACAGTTGCATGATGCTAAAAAACAACTGGGAGAACATCTCACTGCTAATTAGATAATTTAGCCACAGGTCAGTAACATGATTGGGCATAAAAAGTCTTTCATAAGTACATATGGAGAGGGCTTAAAACCTCTCGAAAAGATTGCATGGGGAAATAGTTAAACAATTATAGAATAAGGTTTTCAACTTAAAATTTCACAGAATTTGGATATTTTATCCTCTATGGTAAATATCATTAAAAGATTCAGAGAATCCAGAAAAATCTCTGCACACATGGGACAAGGCCAAAATCCAATTCTGAATGGCTATGATTATCAGGTCCTCAGGCATCACTCCTTTAAAAACAGACAGGATTCTGAAGTGGAATTCACAGCATGGAGTCCAAAACACTTCTGTGAACCATTGTCAGTAAGCACAGTCTATCACTGCATCCACAAATGCAAGTTAAAACTCTGCCATGGCTGACAGGCGCGTGCTTCAGAGGAGAGCCGCGAACTGTCTCTCTCTCCTGAGCTTGCAATTGGGGGTTGCATACGAGCAAGCCTTGTACATAGTTCTCGGATTGAGCATTCCAAATTCGGGTGGGATTGGAGATGTAAATTTAAAAAAAAAAAAAAAAACTGCCATGTAGAGATTAAACCATATATAAACAAGATCCAGAAACACTGCCTTCTTCTGTGGGCCCAAGCTCATTTAAAATTTCCTGAGGCGAAGTGGAAAATTGCCCTGTGGTTTGAATAATCAAAATGTGAAATTCTTTTTGGAAATCATGGATCCCACGTCCTCTGGGCTGAAGAGAAGAGGGGCCATCCAAGCTAGCATCCATGATAGTATGGGCATTCATTACACATGGCATGGGTAACTTGTGCATCAGTGACGACAACATTAATGGTGAATGATATATACATATTTTGGTGAAACATTTACTGCCATCCAGATGCCTTTGTTAAGGGAAGACCTTGCTCGTTTCAGAAACACCATGCCAAACACCATACTCTGCACATTTTAAAACAATGTGGCTCTGCTGTTAAAAGAGTCTGGGTGCTAAAGTGGTCTGCCTGCAGTCCAGACCAGTCACCCACTGACAATATTTGGCGCATTATGAAACAAAAAACATGACAAAGGAGGCTGTAAATTGTTGAGCAGCTGAAATCCTACATAAAGCAGGAATGGGAAAACACTTTGCTTTCAAAACAACAGCTCTTGGTCTCCTTAGTTCCCAAATACTTACAGAGTGTTGACTGAAGAACACGCGATGCCACACAGTGGCAAACATGCCCCTGAGCCAACTTTTTTTGAAACGTGTGGCTGGCATATAATTCAAAATGAGCACATATTTTCCAAAAAACAACAAAATATCTGTTTCAACATCTGATATATTGTCTTTGTACTATTTTCAAATAAATCTAAAGGTCAAATGATTTAAAAATCATTGCATTCTGTTTTTATTTACATTTTACTCAGCATCCCAACTTTTTTGGAAATGGGGTGTACCTTTTTTTGACCTTGGTATTCCATCTGAAAAATCACCCCATCAAAAGGCATGTTTCCCTGAGTCCCATTTATTAAGCCAAGACCTCCAATAAAAAATTGACCCAATAAAACCAATAAAAATGTGTTTTGTATTTGATGTTTATTCATTCCTCCTTTCCCTGCACCAGTTTAGATCACACTGTTTGATTCTATAGATGCAAGATAGGATTGTGAAACAGTGAGAGTGCATAAAATTGAACATTTGAAACATCTTCACAGTTTTTTCTCTCATTTTACATGCCATCAAAGAATCTCTCATCCATTTCTGTCCATTATTCAGCTAGACAGAGTATTTAAACAATTTCACAGTAGCACCTTTGGTAGAGTAGGGGAAAAAACCATAGGCTGTATATTACACTAACAGATTCTTGACTAAAGATAGTATGCTAGAGACAAACCGAAATACAAAGCAGAATGTTTTCAAACCAGATTTTTTTCTCATTTAATACTGGGGTATCCCACTCAATTATTAAGTAAAAATGAGAAATATATGGAAAGAAACAATATTGTTGTGTACTGCTCCATTTTAAAATTTGTCACTATTCAGTTTTGTTCATTTATTGCAAAGCAGTTCCAACCAAAACAGCAATGCCAAAACTTAAACAAGATGTTATTTTCTGTAAACAATTGCATGCTTTTTTTTTTTATAATCAATCCCATGCGCATCAATTTTTGCAGGAACACTTACCGTCTTAAGCCGCATTATATGAAGCCATGTTCCCACTTAGGAGGGCTCAGAGACTCTAAGACTCAGGGGGACTATTTGGCATCCTTCCAAAGCAGGAGGATGGTTATAATCCATGAGCCTTCTTATGTGGGAACATGACCTGAGAAAACAATGAATGCCATGAAAAACAAGCACTAAATACTCAGATCTCCTGTCACAAGTTGGCTGATATCTGGTCTGATGAGAGTATGAAAAGGCACATTTACAGAATAAGATGTATTTATATATTAATTTCATAGAGAAATATTGAATATTTTAGGACTTCTGGCCCAGAAAGGAATGGGATGGCTGATACCTCACCTGGAAACAAAATTTGGTGGAGGGACAGACAGGAGGAGAGATGAAATTATGAAAAGGCACATCTATATAGTAATATGTGTCTGTATATGAAATTTTATGGAGAAATATTCAACGGCGCTAGCCAGGAAAAGAGGCATGATGGACAGATGGACACACAGAAGGACAACACTCATTCCTATATCCCCTTTTCTTCGTGGTTGGTGATAATAAAATCACCAATTGCACTTATTGTGCTTACAACTACATGAAAAGTGGTAATTTTATACCAAATGATTGGCAGAGGTTAATCATTCTGACTGAATTTCACCTTGAATTTTACAACGAAATGCAGGTTTGGCATGTTATCATCTGGTTTGTTGTGGAATTCAGTATTATTTTCCAGGGGATCAGATCTGGTGGCCTGGTGTCTGTACTTTAACCTAATTGGAGCTTTTTGATTTACCAATGCCTTTAATTTAATCACTTAAAAACAGTTACCTATTATATCTGTTATTTTTTACAAGCCTTATAAGCAGAGGAATGATATTTCTCATGCCATGCAAAGTCATTTCAAACAAAATATGGCTTAAGAGGGTCGACAATCCCTCCAAACACTGAGACATACAATTGAGAAAACTCAAATTGCAAAAGTTCCGGAACTGCAACCATGGTGACGACAAAATCGCCACACAAATACACAAGGAGGCCCAAGGACTGAGGTTTGGAACCACTGATAGAAAACATTAGGATTAATGTGAATTAGTTGGAATAAATATATATACTGCACCTGCAAATAAAAAAAAAGTATAATGTGCTTCTGACTGCTATTGCCAAGTGCATCAATATCAGCAAATTTGTTGAGATGAGCTGCCGGCAGGAATATTTGATGAAGAAAAGGTGTTTAATTTTCTAGTCCATGCTAAACTTTGGCAAGCTAAACATTTGTAGCGACTGAGCTGAAAACAGCAGGGGCACAAAACATCCCTTAAATTGATGATTAGTCTTAACCTGTATTCAAATATTTTCCTTTATTAACAATATATGAACTCCAATAATGCCTCACAATATTAGATGTTGTCAGTTCTCCTCATTTTGCGAAGATGAGAGATAAAACTCTTCCTTTGGATGCAAAAGAAATGCTGCACGTTTTAATCAGTGTCATTCAAGATAGTGGATTCAGGCAGTTCCTTTTCATTTTTCTTTGTTTCAATTTTAAGTCATGAAGTGGCCTGAATTGCATGATTGCTCTTTATTTGTCATTTAGCCGTGAATGTAACATTTTTATGAGTTGACGTCATTGCATGAAGAAAAAGGTTGAGTATTTACCTGCCAATGGATTATTAAAATCATTGAAAAAGGAACATGATTGAGAACAGGTCTAAACTAATCACCAGTTTAAGGGGTTTTTTATGCCTCTTCAAATTTCAGCTCAGTAGCAGCCACTATTGCTTAAACAAATAGCTAAGCCTTTCAAAGAAAGCACTTGACTTTGATGGGAAAGTATGTGTGAAACTTATATGACTCATGGAGTCAGACAAAACTGACTCTTTCTGTAGGCTTGGCAAATTATGTCATCCACGCTGTTAGTCCACAACGGTTTAATTACAATTTTGAAATGCATTGCGTTTCAAAAAGCAACTAAATTTACCTCCATTTTATCAATTGTCTAATTTCAGACAAATTAAAAATAACAAGGAAAATGATGCCATGCTTGTCTGACGATAACCAAAATGTTTGAGTGCAAATAATCTTGATGATGGATTGAAAAGATCATACTTATCAATAAAGGTGCCATACTCCTTTTTAAGTTTACCTGACAATGTTAAGTTAACCCTTAAAGTGTTAATCACTGCTATAGTCTCACAAGGCACAGAATATATGAAACAAAATTTCAGATTTCAGCCTTCAAAAGGTCAACAATTTGGTCAATTTTTAGTTGACAAATTAGTTAGCAATGACCTTCAGAAGGGTTCACAGGTACCTGGAGTCCTTCTGTAGGTCATTTGTCAACTAAGTAATGAATGATTAACTTTTGGAGGGAAAGGGTGAGTAAAAATTAAGCACTTTAAGAATTAATATTTCAAATTATAGAGGTTCAAAAATTAGATGTGAAAAGGGAAAAAATAAAGAGAAAAGTCTGTGTGTTAGTGGTCAATGTCAGAATCTACCTGAGCACAAAGCATTTCTTGCCAATATGTTAACAGTAAACCATCTTTACGGATATGGTGCTATGTTAACTATACTCGATAAAATGGTGTCATTTACAAAAGGCTGTTTTTTCACTCTGGCTTGATGACATGATGCACATGCAAAGCTCAAGAAACTACCTGCTTTGCATTAAATTGGCAAAGTACAGTACATACAAATAACATTTTAATAATGTAACTTTGGCTTTCCTGGATATGGAAAGCAGAAAAATATCATAATTGGATTAACTTGAAGGGTCTACTTGAATTTTGGCCGCCTAAATTTATAGGGTGTTGTCAAATAAAGGCAGTTTGGTTAATATGAATGAACAATTTTCAACAGAGAAGACCTAAATAAGTGAATGTAAAAGAGGGAAAATAGGCTTATCCAATAAAGCTTTTCTTTAGAGTATGTACAGCTTTAACAACTCTTAATTTTGTAAAGCAGAATCGTCTGAACAGAACGGGTGGCCAGCATAGAATGCTAGTGGACTAGAATGAATGCAACGGTTTTTACAATTCTCTTGCCGTCATATGGTGAGCACAAAAGCTTATGCCTAACAAGTGCATAACATTTTCAGCTAAAAATGAAGTACAGCTACACGTAATGTTACCTCTCACTCTAATGTCCTGATTCTTTGAACCAATGAACAGTGTGTGGGTATTGTTTTTCAAGTTTGGGCACTCAGGGTGTCTTGCAGCAGTGGACGAATGGTAAGAATCCAGAGTGGTTGAAGTGCAGCACTTTATTTCTGTCCTGTGAGAGTAGCTCTGGATCCTCAGAGAAGAGTGGGCAGGTTGTTTATGGGAGCTGGAGGTGGTGACAGGTACACAGTCTTGGTTTTTGAGGGTTAGCAGGACAAGCTGGCTCTGTGGTTGTTCTACTCATCCTTCTCAACTATCACTTCCCCGTGAAGCACCTTTCTCCTCTGACGAAGCATGTGGAAATATAACTGTGGAAACACTGAAGATGGAAAAAAGAAAACAACTTTGGAGGATTCTGAACATCATTCAGAAGGGGCAGCTCCAAGCTAAACAACTCTTCTAGAAACTAATACTCCAAAAAGGACTTTCTTCCAGTACACTCTTAGGCTACAGTTTCAAGACCAAAGTTGCCCACAGGTTGGGCAAGAAAAATCATCTTGGTTTACCGCTGATGGTTAGTTTTGGCTCCAGATTAAATCACATCAAGTACTGCTAATTCCAGCCCTATGAAACAGCATCACTCCTACCCCTAGATTAAGTTTGGCCTGGTTGAAGAGGGATTAACAGTATTTACAGCTGCTTATCAAAATGTAAAATATCTGGGTACTAAAACCAATTTATGCCCTGTAACGTTACCCATCTCTTTCTCTCCTGAAAAGATCATTTTCACAAATTTTCAGCATGATGTACTGTGATAAACAAAAACAATTCCTTCACACACCACCATATTTGTAACTTCATAATCAGTCATTCCCACATGAAACATAAGGTAATTGATGCTTATATTAGTGTAACTATTATTGAAGGCAGACACAGAAAATTGCCAGTCTTACATGGGATATAAGACAGCATGATGATAATGAGGAAAATATAGTAGTCAAAAGAGACGTTGTATTTGTTGGGAAGCCTCATTGAGAACATTCCGGACTTGCGAACAAATGGTAGTGCCGTGTAAATGGTCAAGAGTTCACCAGCCACTCCAAGGGGGTACAAGACGATAAACAAGTTGTACCTGAAAGAGAGACAAAGGAACAAGATTATCCAGGCACAAATGACCAAAGTAAAGGGATAGGTTAGGTTTTTTGCAGTGGGGTTGTATGAGGTTCTTATCCCTGATAAGTGTTTTACCTTCAGTAGATAGTGGGCAGCAAGCTCCAGTTTGTAGAAAGAGAGCGTTGGGCAGGCATGGAAGCAGAGCAAAATACTGCTGTGGACAGGGACAGCAACAAAATGTATGTTAGCCACCCGAAAGAAGCCCCACCTAAATAAGTTTACGCTATACCTGAATATTTTTAGGGCTTTAAATTGTGGTCAGACACCCCTTTCCTTTGGCACTAAGGTTACATTTTCTCAAAACTTCCATATTCCCGTTACGGTCGGGAATATGTATTGCCACACTAAAGGGCTGTCAAACAGTAAGGTAAAGCAGTGAAAGTACTCTAAATATAGCATATACTTAAAAGGAGACTTTTTTTTAAGGTGGTCCTTATTTTAGGTGGCTAATGCACATTTTGCTTCTGACCCCATCCACAGCAGTGTTCTGCTTCCGTGCCTGCTCTGCGTTTTCCTTCTACAAACTGGGAGCTTACTGACCACTAGCTGCTGCAGGAGATACACAGACTGGGGAGAAGTACTTCATACAACACCTCAAAAAACTTGAACTATCCCTTTAAGCAATTTTGAGCACACACAAGCACACATGCATCCATACACTCATGCACATGGACACAAGCATGCCCACACACGAGCACACACACACACACACAAACAGAATTATTGTTGCCCCTTGATAAAAATGAAGGGGAAAATAATCTTAATATAATAAGCACCAGAAATAATCCAAATATAAATTTTAAAAAATGGGAAAGCTATACCCTTGTATTTTGAAAAATTTCTTCCCATATTTCTGTGTTTTATATGAAGAAAAAAAATTTCTGAAAACCACAGGAGTCGACATTCTAGACATCCAGAACAGTTATAGAAAAAAACATCAGAGAATAAGTGAAATTGGCTGTATTTTCTATTGAATTGAATGTTTTTTGTCTAATGGAACAATATTGTGTCAGTCCCTCATTTCCTGTTTCACTATGGAATGAAAATGAGCTGACAGGCAATTCACCATGAAAACTATTAATTCAAAAAGTGACCTCAGTGAGGGTACGGGCAAAGAATATAGAAATAGTTAAAAAAAAAAATACCACTTTAACAGCACCGCAAAGGCGATAATCAAAAACTGCAAAACTTGAGGAATGGATGCCAGCATGCCCGGAAGAGGACAAAAATGCATGATCCCCATGAACACTGATAAAAAGGGCAACAAAGGCAATACAGGGCCCAAGGAACGTCATCCAGGAATTACAGCAATTTATATCTTTCAGCGAACAAGTCTCAAAACATTCATTAAGTACCACCTTCCAAAACACTTTTTGGAAGGGTGTCATTGATATAGGTCAGACTAAGCACAAGGAAAATCCAAGCCCCATGAATTGGGTCTTCTTGCAATTTCGATGTTATTTGGCAAAGTGCTGCAGTGACACTAGATGGGACCAAAATGGACATTTTTGTTTCAGCACGCCATCAGCGTGTTTTGGGAGAAAAGAGAAATGGATATAAGCCAAAGGACTGCAAACCTGCAGCCAAATATGGAGGTGGGTCATTGATGTTTCAGGCATTTTATGCTGCCAATGGGCCAGGGACACTTACAGTGCCGTGAAAAAGTATTTGCCCCCCTCCTGATTTCTTTTTTTTTTTTTTTTGCATATTTCTCACACTTAAATATTTCAGATCATCAAACAAATTTTTGTATTTGACAGAGATAACCTGAGTAAATACAAAATGCAGTTTTTATATGATGATTTCATTAGTTAAGGGAAAAAAGCTATCCAAACCTACCTGGCCCAATGTGAAAAAGTAATTGCCCCTGAACCTAAACTTACCCTCAGCGACAACAACTGCAATCAAGCGTTTGCAATAACTGGCAATGGGTCTTTCGCCTTGCTGTAGAGGAATTTTGGCCCATTCTTCTTTGCAGAATTGTTTTAATTTAGCCGCATTGGAGGTTTTTCGAGCATGAACGGTCTGTTCAAGGTCATGCCACAGCATCTCAATTGGATTTAAGTCCGGACTTTGACTAGCCACTCCAAAACCTTCATTTTGTTTTTTTAAGCCATTCAGAGGTGAACTTGCTGGTGTGTTTCAAATTATTGTCCTGCTGCATCACCCAAGTGGGCTTGAGCTTGAGGTCACAAACTGATGGTCGGACATTCTCCTTCAGGATTTTCTGGTTGAGAGCAGAATTCATGGTTCCATCAATTATGGCAAGTCGTCCAGGTCCTGAAGCAGCAAAGCAGGCCCAGACCATCACACTACCACCACCATGTTTGACTTTTGGTATGATGTTCTTTATATGAAATGCTCTGTTAGTTTTACGCCTGATGTAACGGGACGTACGCCTTCCAGAAAGTTCAACTTTTGTCTTGTTAGTCCACAGAATATTTTCCCAGAAGTCTTGAAGATCATCAAGATGTATTTTGGCAAATGTGAGAAGAGCCTTCGTGTTCTTTTTGGTCAGCAGTGGTTTTCGCCTAGGAAGTCTCCCATGGATGCCATTTTTGCCCAGTCTCTTTATTATTATTGAATCATGAACACTGACTTTAACTGAGACAAGTAAGGCCTGCAGTTCTTTAGATGTAGTTCTGGGTTCTTTTGTGACCTCCTGGATGAGTCGTCGATGCGCTCTTGGAGTAATTCTGGTAGGCCGACCACTCCTGGGAAGGTTCACCACTGTTCTAAGTTTTTAGATTCTTCATTTGTGAATAATGGCTCTCACCAGACAGGTTCACTGGAGTCCCAAAGCCTTAGAAATGGCTTTGTAACCCTTTGCAGACTGATAGATGTCAATGACTTTGTTTCTCATCTGTTCTTGAATTTCTTTAGATTCCGACATTATGTATTGCTTTTTGAGATCCATTAGCCTACTTCACTTTGCCAGACAGGTTCTATTTAGGTGATTTCTTGATTCAACAGGTCTGGCAGTAATCAGGCCTGAGTGTGGTTAGTGAAATTGAACAAAAAAATGTGGTTAATCACAGTTAATTCATGATTTAACAAGGGAAGGGGGGGGCAATTACTTTTTCACATGGGCCCGGGTAGGTTTGGATAGCTTTTTTCCCTCAATAAATGAAATCATAATTTAAGAACTGCATTTTGTATTTACTCAGGTTAGCTTTGTCTAATATTAAGATTTGTTTGATGATCTGAAACATTTCAGTGTGAAAAATATGCAAAAAAAAAAAAAAAAAATGTGGTTAATCACAGAAATCAGGAAGGGGGCAAATACTTTTTCACGGCACTGTAAATTCAGGCAAGTACTGGTAAAGCTAGGCAGCAAATGGGTCTGTCTCAAGTAGAAGGCTGAAACTTAGCCAAAAGAGGGCTTTCCAGCAGGGCAATGACCATAACATGCAGCACAATCCACTTAGATATGAGCCCACATGAAAACAACATCCATGTTCAGCACTGGCCATCTCAGTCTATCCATTTAAATACAATCAAAAACATGTTATCTGAACTACAGATGAAAGTCAATCAGTGCAAACGTAGACTACTGCAATTTATTGTTTGCTGGACCACCATCCTGCACCCACCATCCCCTGCAGCTCAACAAGAATGCAGCAGCATGACTTGTCTTCAACCTTCCCAAGTTTTTGCATGTGACACCACTGCTGAAATTCCAGATTCAAAGTCCTGGCTGTGGCTTACATCGCACCTAACAAGACGGCCCCTTGCTGCCAACAAGAAGTAATTGCACCATACAGACCTACTCAGCCACTTCGTTCTGCTACGTCAAGATGACAGGATGAAAAACATCATCATGCCCTCCGTTTGAATGGCTGCCACTCAGCCTTGGTTGGCAGGTGTAGGTCAGCAGAAAGAAGACAGTTAAACTGCACACAACATGGTCTGTGGATTATCTTGAGTAACCGGGTCATGATTTCTGCAGAGACATTGCTTCAGATATTTGCGAATGTATTTCTTGGCGCACCAAAACAATCTAGATGGGAAAATAGCACAAACAGGTAAGAGGAAAAATATGTTTTTTATTTTGGGGTTAACAGTCCCTTTAACATAGTTTTGGGGCATCCAATCATGATGGCTTTGTTAAAGAGCCAAGCATTGACAACTAACTGAATGCCTTGAAGGTTCATAAAATGTCAGCGTATCATCCATATGTTCAGGAAACAAGAAAGAACAGAGAAAGTACTTTTAAAAATTTTTAGGTATCCAATAAAATAAATTAAAACATTGCCCAAAGTAAAATAACACTCCAGATCGCATTATTTTGTCCGTACGGGGGTAGGGAAGCGAGTTATACCAGCACAAGAAGAAATGGGCCTCGGGGCACTTTAAGTCTGTGGTGTGCAACATGTGATGACAGAATAAAGGCAAAATATAATGAAATGTATAGTTTGAAAAGTTAATTCAGATCCCGCCCATAACACCACCCAAAAGCCAGCCCAACACCCAGCCAACAAAAGACCGCCCCACACATATACTATTTTGCACCTAAAATCCCTGACATACATCTTAATGCACAAGTTTGAGGGTCAAAACAACAAGTTTACTGATTTAAACCAAATACTGAACATAATAAGAGATTATTGAATGCTTTACAAACAACAGTAGGCTGCTGCACCCTGAGAGAAACCTGAGGTTAAAAATAAAATGAACTGTTCATCTCAGGTGAGCTGTCATTACATTGGTTATTCATGATACACTAGTCCACACCTGAGGCTGCATGCACCACAACGATTTGCAGACTTCAGGAAAAACACGCGCCACTGCATTTTGCAGACTTTAGGAAAAGCTTGCGCCACCACAATTTGCCAGCTTCCAGGGAGACTTACTCACTAACACATTAAATGTTCTAATATATAGCTTCAATTTGGGAAAAATGGAAAAATCAGCTTCGTCAGTCCCTGCTATGCCAGTGCTCAGTGCACATATTGAGTTTCAGATTGAAGGCCCCAACCAATTGAGGGGGAAAACAGACTCAGATAGAGGGACAGACAGACGTACGGATGAATGGATATAATTCCTCATTTTCATGTTAGTGCATGACTGAAATATGCTACAATGCATGTTTATATGCATTTATGAGCTGACATTAAGACAGAAGCATTACATCCATGTTGCAAAGGATTTTCTATAATAAAGAATGCTTTCCTTCACACAAAAGAAAGTTGCAAAAGCGAAAAATCCCATATAGGGCTGAACTGGACTCCTCAAAAGGTTGTGAGCATATGGGTCAGGCTCCCGAAATGTGAACCAGAAGGGGGGATCATGACTAAACTTTTGGGAGTGTGCCATCAGCCTATGACCCTTAAACGCATTATTGCTTTCAACCTGTTCCTGTTTAAGATCGCTTGATTAATGACACTCTGGGACAAAAATGTTGTTCCTGGATAGTGTGTGTTATTTCTTTATTGCTTATGTTGTAAAAGAATAGAAAATGGCCATTATTCTCTTCAAATTTTGCTTTTGTGACCTGGACAATGAAATTTAGGAATTAACCTCTTTTCTGTGTAAAAACAGGCAAATTTGCAAATTTTTATTTTAAAAACAAAATATGAGTCAAATTTTATTAAATTTGATAACATCTTCCTATTCAAGTGAGCGAAAATTGTCTGTCTTACCCTCAAGAGTTTTTCTGCAGTGCTTGTAGGTAAGATGAGGTGCCCTGAGTTTGTGTTGATCCCTGACAGGCATGCCAAAATTTAACTTGTAAGTTTCATACATTTTAGCAGATGCTGTCACAGAGTATTTTTTTTATCTTGTTTTGATAAATTGGCCACATACATAACAGAATGTATCTGATGAATGCTTGCAGCTTCTTGATCCCATCCCTGAAAAATTCAGATACTGAGGCAGCTAGAACTAAACTGAGGTGGTGAGTGGAAAGCCGCTGTATATATATTACTATGGAAAGATCTAGAAAATTTTAAGAGGTTCTTGAAATTTTCATAAGTTCTACAACAACCTAGAAAATACATGAAACTTCTTGGAAGTTGTAAAACATTCTAGAAAGTTCTTGAAAATTCTTGTAAGCTCTAGGAAATTCTCTCAAAGCAAGTCAGCATTGAATCTACCCTTGATGTTCTGGAAAATAGATCATTTGAAAATTTCATTAGCTAGGTCACAAAAGCAAAGTCTGAAAAGAAAAAGAAGTCCTTTCCATTTACTTTAGGTGCAAGCATTTGGGAAATAACACTTTCTGCCCTAAATTTTGTCTAAACTTTGTTATACAGTGCAATCAAACAATTTATTAAATCAATAATCAAGACCAATATAAGCTTGTAATAATTAAGAAATTATTAAGAAATACTAGAGATCACTGATGGCCTATATTGACAACGTTCTTAATAGTGGTATTGTACGGATGGAAAAAAAAACATATAATAAAATAGACAGTCCGGTCGACTGCAACCGCATAAGTGTAGCCCCGAAAGCCCGCTTCTCCCTTTTTTGGGCTTTATTCGGCCAATACTGTCACCATGGCAACCAATATCAATAGGTGTCATAACTTAAGTATAGCACATTTCCATCAAATATGAAAGTAATCGGTCAAAAATTACAGCGTCCACAAGGAAGTGTCTACGGACGCGTACGCAGCAGTGGCAGAGCTGACAAGCATGAATCCATAGTAGTGGCCCGACTTCGTCCAGGGGCTACAATTAATCCAACACTTTTCTCAGAATTCCATCTCCCATTTAGAATTTTTTTCCCAGCAGTGAAACCTAATTTATTTGAAGACTGCACGTAATTAGTGTTCAAAAGAATAGGCTACCATTTGCAGGGAATAGCGCTTGCACACTCGTTCCCGCAATGCAACTATAATTAATTTACTAAATGACCAACGCTTCTTCTTGAATAATTCACTAAATTGGTTATTATTGCATCTTGGCCATGAGTGTGCGACTGCCTTTTTCACATTTGAAATTTTATTTGGTCAGCAACTCTCCAATTCTGGTGTTGTAACACCACGCCCCCAGCATTCTAGTAAGAACCAGCCCACATTCCACGTTCCATCCGATCATCCGCATGTGCTACTCATTACCATTGTCTCGTTGATTCCTCTATATAAGCCAGAGATTCACACTAAGTCAGTGCAAAGTCTTGTAAGCCTGCTGTTTTGCTCTAGTCTGTTACAGACATTGTACCGTTTACTCACAAATTTCCAGAACTACATGTATTAAGCGTTGTAGTGATCGTTTAAGCACAGCACCTTTTTATAAATATTTTGGAACATTGTTTCCTGTTTGTTTTGTATTTATCTTTTTCTGCCTCTTCTATAATACAGAAAAGGCATTATAAAACCAATTTCTACTTTGCATCTGAATCCAGTCCTAAGTTTTCCATTTTTCAGTGCACTTTGCCCAGTGCACAGAAAGGGTCATTACAGATGTCTGTCCCTTCTCTCTTGTAAAAACAAAATGCATTTCAAATGGGAAAGATCCTCTTTGGCTAATTAAATCATTGTCTAATAGAAAAGTGGCACAAAAGGAATTCAGAGTCTTCGATGGGCATATTTCCATTTTATGTCATCATTAAGTGTGGGTAGGAAAATGCCTGATAACTAGACCATGTGATGCAATGTACTACAATAACGCCCTTAAAAACAACTTGGTCATTAATTCTACCAATTAGTCTGTGCAAGTGAGCAAATTAATGTTTGGTTGATAATTAGGAATAGAAAATGAGATCCCATTAGGAGTAATCAGCCGTTATGGGGGAATTTACTAATGAGTTTTTATACCTCCAACAGCAAATCATTGAAGGTCCCGGTTATAAGGGGTAAATATTCTCAAATACAAAATGGCCGGATATCGCCTAACCAGGGTTTTTGAACGCTAAAATGACTAAGTAATATTGGTCCAAGATACTATATATAAAAGTGGAGCGTTCCAAGTTCTGCTAATTGAACTCTATCCATTTATTAAGTTTTCAAAAAATAAAAGCAAATGTAAACATTTCCTGGGGCAACGATATTAACAGGCCACTGGTTCCCATTTCATGACCCATAACTTTCTGAGCATCACAATGCTTTGAATATTTTAAGTAGAATACTCTATGGAAAACTAAAGGGCCTCCTGCATCATGTAAAAAGCACTTTCAGCGATCCTCAAACAGTTAATCATACATTTCTCTACAGGTTCATGCCCACAGTGACGACAGAGGACATTATATTTGTGATGCATGGCTGTAAGAATTGAGTATTAACCAAAGGAGGGGGCATTGGGAAGCCCGTCTCGGCGGATGTGAGAGAAATGCAGGGAGAACATTCCATGCCCAAAACAGATGGTCTTTAAAATGGAAGCAGCTGAACATGAAACCCTCCTGGGACCAGCCCTTTCTTCCCAGCTTAAAGGGACCCCTCGGGCCTGTGAGACTTAAGTCTGGGAAGCAATGTGGACAACTGCTCAACAGCCAAGCGCCACACACAAACTGCTGTCACATTGCCCTACTACAATCAGTGCTCACATTCACAACAACCAGAGTCCAGTTTAATAAAGCAGGTGTCAGGGATAACAGCACTGACTTATACCTGGGACCCTCCAAAATCTGGAACATTGATTAAAGTAAGAGGAGTTGCTCAGGGTTTTAATCCAGCCCTTTTCAACAGCTTACAAAATTAAACCTGATTTATGAAACGAGGCCCAAGCCTCTCTTGACATAATACCTTTTAATATGCGAGTAACAGGTTGTAAGGGCTTGCGTCAAGCTACAGTGTTTGCTTCTACTGCACTGAAATTGAATAGTGGTTGGTGGTCATATTGATGGTTAATATTATATCTTGTAGTAAATTAGCCACATTGCATTGGCCATTAAATAATTATCTGCCTAGAGGTATTGAGATCACTTGTGTGTGTGTGTGTGTGAGCAGGATTACGCAAAATCTATCCAACTGATTACAATGAAATTTTATGGGAAGTTGAACTGTATGAATGGAAGAGGTGATTAAGGCCTCATCCACACGGGAACGGAGATTTCTGTAACGTTTTTTTTTGGTCGTTTCCAAAAAAATCTCCCGTCCACGCGGCATCATTTCTAAAAATATCTGCGTCAACACAGAGACACCTAAAACGACCCAAAACGCTGTAGTAAATATTCCAGGGCTGTGTGTGGCACTGTATGGCGCTATAGCGTTTCTATGGAAATAGACCAAAAACGGAGAAGAAGGCGCATGCTCCCCGCCTTCTTCTACCTTTTTGGTCTATTTCTGTAGAAACGCTGCAGCGCCATATAGCGCCACACACAGGCCTGGGGGCTGTGAAAACCCTTTTTGGTTGTCCACACGAAAACGCAGGGGTGGCGTTTTCAGATTTCTTCACTCTGGAACCCGTTTTCAAAAAATATCGTTTTCGGGCTGTATTTTCCCGTCTCTGTGTGGACGCAAGGCCGAAACGATAAAATACTTAGACGTTTTCAAAAAAATCATTCGCGTGAGGATGGGCCCTAAATTTCCTGGCCAATCCGGATATAGATCCAGATTCCGCAGCTGATTATAAGTGCTAGTGGATCAAAACCTGCTAGCAGGGGTATGCGCCAGCTCATTTAAGTGCCCTCTAGTTAACTATGTGGTACTGCGAGCCAACAGAGTTATTCCTGAGGTGACATTGTGGTAAGATCAAAACAGGCAGTTATACCTGGGTTCACTCACTTGTCACAGAGCAACCACACCAAAAAATGTCAAATAGTTAGCCAGGTCTGTTATGTTTTCTCTGTCAACTGCAGGATGGTGCCCTAGGAAATGAAAAACGACAGAATCTTCTGCCACACTGCGAACTGACTGATCCTCAGTCCTGCCCCTTTGTCATTGATGGTCCATTTACAATTTAGCAATCTCTGCAAGCCCCAGAACTAAATAACATGGTTACCATCCCCTTAAAGTACATTTCAGCATCATCCCTAATTATAAATGGGAAACAAGGTTTTGCTCAGACTCAAAAAATGGTTTCACTGAAGTTCTCGCCCAGTTTTATTCATTTTTAAAAATGACACAAATGGTGGTACACTGCTTTAACACCATCCATTTTTTTCTGCAGACAGGATTGAATAGATATAAAATTATTAGAATTTCACTAAATTGCAATAGACCTCATTTCTCAAGCTTCAGTGATGCTCAGTCCACACTTACATGGCCCCTAAATATTACATTTACACAACAATGACTGATTTTGGTTTACTATCGCCTGAAAGAGAATTTGGAAGTAATAGCTAATGGATACATTTGAAGCGCAGCTCTTCACTGCTTACAGTCAGGCCTTCAGGAGGAGACTCAGTTGAGCTTTGACAGTTACTCTGTACACCAGCTCCAGCCGCATGTACAACGTACATACTATAACGTGCTTATCAAAGGTTGCTGAATATCTGGGTTTCAAATTGAATTTCCGATCTTCAAATCATCAATATTGTTTCTTTGATACCAAAATTTCGAATTTAGTAGTTAAATTTTTTTGCTTCTATTTCACTGAGGAAATTCCACATTTCTCTTTTTCAAGGATTCCCAGGGTGCGCTTGCCAGAAAGATCAGCTGCAAAGAGATGGCAATCAAGAGAAACCAGGCTAAAGCCCCTGAAGCAATTTTAGGATTAAAGGCCTTGCTCAATGGCAGAGTTCCTCCCAACATCATCTCACCAGATGCAAGTCATAATCCCAAACCCCACTGGTGGCTTTAACCAACAAATCTCTAGATGCCAGTCAAGCAACCTACCGCCATGCTACCCTTCCCCCCTAAAATTTTCAGAAATTCAGGGAACCCTATGCTCACATTGCATGAAAGTTTCCATATTGTCCATATATGCAGCCAAAGGTTAAGTCCATCAACCTCAGGCATTCAATGAAATGCAATGAATATATAGGAAATAAAAAAATGTAATTGCTTTTTTAACAGTATACACGTCCAGGCTTGTGTAACACAGGTCTCAGACCATAGAAGAGTGAATTGGTGTGAGCACTGGACGCAGCACCCTAAGCCAGAGCTGGTTCAGAATATATACAACAATGATTGTGAAATATGTACAGTATTTGCTACGGATTATGAGAATCTGCCAGGTTAGGTAGTAAATGTCATGCAAAGCCAGTTAATCAGTTTTGCACAAACCTGTGTCAGTCAACGGGTGACCAGCATTACAGAAATTCAAAAAGACCCAGTCCTCATGCATTTCTTTACTTTAATGGTTCCCAAACTCGATTATATGTATGCTTGTTTTTGTTCCATCCCCAGTTGTAATAGTAGGATTTTTACAAGCTGTCAATCTGTCCTAATAAGGTGCATTACATGTTTGCCCTCTTAAGCCACATACTGATAAAAAATATACATGTATGCCATAAAGAATAAAAATTCCATATCTACACTGTAATATATTATTTAAAAAACTGCATAGAAAGACAGAAAAATTTAAACTGACTAAATTCAATCAGTAGATTCCTAATTGGTAAAACCAATTTATTGGACGAGTCAGACCTGTTCTGTATCATATTTATTTTGTTATGTTCATGCAAATTATTTTCCAAGAACTCAAAACACTTGGGTTCGGCAACCTAATTGGGAGCTTACTGACTTTCTCAGTGTCTAATCTGATCTGTTTAAAAGTATTGTGACCTGAAAATATGTGCGATATAGAAAAATAAACAGTATGTTCAAGGATTTTTTTTACCATCAAAGGCATGCGCAGATATTACAGTCAAAATGTGGCTGAACCCCTTTGCGCAGATATAGAGGCTGGTGCCCGTAAATTCCAAAATTCAGTTCCTAAATAATTCTGTAATTGAATTTCCAAGTGTCTTGCATCACTGGAATAATTTTCCACAATCTCTGTGACACAAATACGAAGTTACAAAGCCTAAATTTGGCTCATGCACAGCAGAAAAAATTGGCATTATTTGTGTTCTGCGCAAAGGGGTTGAGGATAAATTACTGCCACAAACATGAAATGCTCCTAAATCAGACAATTTAACAGCTTGTTAAAATCCTACGAAAGCAGTCCTAATTGGAACAAAGGCCAGCATACACAGGTGGGCCTCAGGACCAGGTTTGGGAACCGCTGATTCAGGGGGTGGTCCGTAAGACTATATGGGGTTCAGTTCAAAGCGGAGGCAAAGATAAAACAGTGTTGTAGAACAGCAGTTGGCTGAATAAGCAAAAGCACACAAACGAGGCCAGTAAAATCACACCAGAGCAGAAGAGAATGGGTTCCTCAGCAGAGCACCAAGCAGAGACTTTTGCACAGAGCGATCCTGTACACTGCATTTTGTATTAGTGTCAATGTTTGTTCTCAGGATCTAGTGGTCATATTAAATGGGTATGAACACAGCAGAAAGGCAAGGAAACAACATATTTCCCAATGTGCCTCAAAAATGGACCTTGCAATCTGATTTGTTCAGAATTAAAGATTCAGATAACTCTGGTAAAGCACAAGCTCAAGGAGCCCTTCACATATAAAACTTCAACAAAATGTAAATAATTGTTAACTCCAGCACACAAGAGTTACAGGAGGTGAACGACAGAAACTGAGACGAGACCGTTTTCTAAGAAGAAAAGGTTCTAGGGGTTTTCTAGTGCCATCAGACTCCCCGGGTATGCGCTCTCCTCAGGTGGCAATATTTATGCCAATCATTACCAAATGGTACTGCTGAGAAATATTTTACAACTCATGCGAAAGAATTTCCATACTGCTGAGAGGGAAGTCGGTCGCATGATTCCTAATTCAAAGAGCACAAGTCGATGACCTCAATCAACTCAACACAAGTTGACTGACCCAGAGGAATTAAGTATTTTTGCATTCCCACAGGGTTCCACGTGGTGGCAGACATATAAGCCATATTGACCACATTACTGTTTCTTTTTTGTTCATCACCTGCAAATTCTTCATGGAACTAAAATTAAAATTACTGAAGTATGAATGCAAAACGCCCATGCATATGAGCTCTTGCTGTAAATTTGATCAAAAATCAACAAACCAATGAGTGTCCACCATTTTCCTGAATGTACAATGCAGCCGATTGCACCACTTCATAAATGCAGCCGATTGCACCACTTCATAAATGCAAAATCTAAGGCATGCAAGCTACATATAAGGCTATCTATTCAACCAGCATGCCAAATACTCCACACCAATGTCCACCTGGCCCACTTGATGAAATATGGCAAGTGGTTGAGGAGATTGAATGTATAGAAGGAATATCTGGTTATCTCTGTCACCGTCCACACGACCAGGAAAAGGAGAACACTTTCTTCATTCTGGATCTTCCAATAAAAGTCAACAAGAAAAAGAAAATACACAGAAGAAAGGCTAAAGGCAAACAGAAAGCGTGCATGGTGATGCACAGGGCAGACTGATTGTATGTGTATTACTCTAAAAGGCAATGACCTCCTCTTAGGCCATGAGCCAGACCCTGAAATTTTGGCCACCGGTACCATCTGAGGGGAATAATGGTCATTGTAATTTTTGGTAGGGTATACATCTCTAAAGTCAGACAATATGTGATAGCATTGCATTGGTGGTAGCTTGAGGTGTGTTATGAGCCATTTAGTAACCCCACCCCAAAATGAACTTTTCTGAAACTGGCATAAGACAGAAGAAGATATCCTATTTAAAACTAATATTTCTCTCTTATTATTGGCTATATCTTCTTGAAAATTATTAGGCATGTAGCTCATGTTATTTGCTTTTCAAAACAGTTGTTAAAAGTAGCCTAGAGCCCCGCTTCGTACCAGCCGGCAGTGGTCGGCAGCTTTTTCAGAGTAGCGCACAATTGGCTATAGCGCTACAGGGTTGCAAATTGGGAAGGACTGCCGGAAGGGATTACAATAGTTGCCTTGTTCGTTGCTCAAAGCGCCTCCTGTTGGCCAGACGGGCGCTCGTCAGGAAGATTCTAAGCCTGGTCATGTCCGGGTATCCTCCACCCTCGTTCTGAACTTGTGAAGATTCAACCAATGAGTGTATAAGAAGCGGTTGTTGACAGGCGCGTGCTTCGGAGGAGAGCCGCGAACTGTCTACACTCTCCTGAATTGGCAGCAAGGGGTCGCATACGAGCAAGCCTTGTACATAGTTCACCAATTGGGCATTCCAGATTCGGGTGGGATTGGAGATGCCAAATTTTTAATAAAAAAAAAAAAGTAGCCTAGAATTTGGTGTTTGCAATTACAGGCACTGATAGTCCAGTGCTGATACATTGCAGAACATATGATTTCATTTTTGCAAAAAGTGGTATGGAAGTGATATATCATATATATATATATATATATATATAGATATAACATATAGATATGTTATATCTATAATCCATTTGTTAATTAATGGATGCCATATTTAAGTAAATGAATTTGAAGAAAATTCAATCAATGAACTGAAGTAACAAGTTAAAGTTCAAGTTTGATGTACATTATGAGTGTTATTGTAAGCCTACCCCCAAAATTGCAACTAATAGTTTTTCTTTCATACAGGCTACAAATACATTGATAAAAACATCTTAAATGATTAGAAGGTTCATGATTTTATGTATGAATATAATTTATGGATATAATGTATAAATCACCATGTATAAATGTATAAATCTTGTATAAATATATTATTTTTGTCTATGGTACACTCACTGACACCCAATACCAGTGCAACTGCAGTATTTGCTTGTGCAAAATCCAGTGGTCCTGTAAATATCTTTATTAATAATCAACAGTAAAATTTAAGGAAGGAAATTTGAATATATGCAAACTCAAAAGTCCAATGATGGACTAGTCTTACTAAACTAGTTAACTAATAACTAGTCTCACTAAACTAGTTAATCGTCTGATTGCTAATCAAGCAAAGGGAAGGATTCTGCCTCACCAAACTAACCTCCGACTGCACGCCACTACAAGCAAGCCTTAAAACTTTCTCATTTAAGGAAGAATAAGATTGAATCTCCAGGGTTCAAACCCTAGACCTTCTGCTTGTGAGACAGACCCTCTAACCACTGGGCTACCCTGGTGTACCCTATTTACTTTCTATAAAGGTACGCATATAAAAAATGTGATAACACATAAAAAGCTACCACCAACGCAATGCTATCACATATTTTCTAACTCCAGGGTAGTATAACTTGCCAAAAATCACTATGAGAGTTATTCCCTCAGATGGTACCAACCAACCCTACTGGCTCATGGCCTATCTGTACCAGTCTGGTTATTTCACATTTCACATGTTATCTAGCACGTGAATTGAAAAGAAGCACCGTGCAAATTTAAAACTGCTGATTGTTTATATCGTCTAATTCCTACTTGAACATGCAATATTTCTTTTTCCTAACAAAGACTCCTTCACCTTGTCAGAAGTGTAGAGATGCAACAAGACCGATTCTGATATTGGCAATTTGGTCCAATACTAACTCAAATAGCTGAATTGGGTACTGGTGATAATTGGCCAATCCGGTATTAGATACCATTATTTCAATAAATAAAAATTCAGAACATTTATATCTCTGTATTTACTAGTTACATTTTGTTTTATAAAGTTATGAAAGCAATGTTTCATTCAAGCATGGTGTTGCCTTGCACATGAAAGAATGATCCCAGTCTTCACCACATAGTGAAGCATACAGCTTATTAGTAAAACACTGGTATCATATCGGTCCTAGGCATTGGCTGATTCCCAAAGCCCTGTTACAGGTATCAATACTGGTATCAGGACTGAAAAAGTCAGATTAGTGCATCCCTACAAAAGAGGTATCTGTTAGGCTGAGATGTGCCATTTTAAACAGGAATTTAAAAGATACATTACACATACTCTGGATAAGTCGGACAGTAAATTTCATAGATATATTTTCCCACAACTTTAGTTGAGATACAAAGATATCAGCTCTGAAGAAATTTGATATTTCTTACAGATGGCCTCAATCATCCGGACCGAAAATACAAGCAGCCTGGAAAAGACTTCATGACACTCTAAAAAGATCTCCATATCAGACCTTGTCATGATATAGGGTGGTAATCATTCATAAACTACTACTGACACATACTGCAACTAAGAGCATTGGCCAAAGCAATAATATATTAATGAGATAAACATATACTTACCAAAGACAGCTCATGGTAATGATAATCACTGATAATAATTAGAAATCTTTAAGCTAGACATTAGTCTAAAGAATGGTTAACAAATGTAAACCAAAGGCACAAAGTGCAACCCAAAATTTGATGTAAAAAATACATTTCAATTTGTACTGTAAATTTCTTCGGTGTTGGAATCACACAACTGTTTTGCTTCAACAATAATTATTGAGATATTTTAACAATGAAAGTCACCTGCTTAATGCTGTTAGTAACGAACCAAACCATGAATATTCGTGAACACACTTGGACCCCAGTCACGATCACAGAGGTGCGCACCATTCCTTGAAGAAGAATATATGCCACAGTTTAAATGCTGTCTTAATTGAAAACAGAATAATAATTTCAAAATTCATCAAATAATGATAGAATAATTCTTTACAACATAAGATGGGTATAGAACAAAAGAAAAGGAAAACTTCTCATAGCAACTTCTCATGTCCTGAGAACTGTTATAGGTACATACCAACTGCACAGTGGATAACCTGAAAAAATGAGACATCAAGTAAAAAATGAAATTAAACATTTCTGAACAGCATCAAAGCACGTATGTTTTAAATGTTACACATTTCGCTTGTCTCAAATTTTACTGTAAGCATTACGCATCTCCACAAATGAATCTTATCACATTAGCGTCACCAAGAGAAGCAACAGAAAGACAGAGAACACTTTGAGATGCTTGCTCAAGATTGAATGGCAGCTGTTATTCAGAAAAGCAAATGGACAGAAGCACAGAGTGCCAAACTGTATGATACCAGGATGGCAATCATACACCCTCTTAGGCGGAACCGAGCAATGCAAGTCGATATGTGCCCTGACTCTGGCTTAAGGCTTTGAACAGCCGCCGCTGCACACAGATTTGGAACTGCACGGTGCGGAACTGGACCTATGGCAGACTGAATGCCTGCCCTGCACAGGGTCTGAGTGAGTGACTCAGCACCAGATTATCTGGCCAGCCTAAATGCCAGTCACTGCTAAGTAACCACCTGGTTACAACCCATAAGTTACTTGGAAAAAAATCTGAGTACAAATGCCAATTCCCCTTGGATAAAACATGGGCATTTTTATTACATGGTGAATATTCTGTGGATGAATTATTGTCTATTTCACCTCTGACAAAATTCTGGGGACAAAACTTGGGATAGGGGGTGGACAGTGGTCTATGCTATGCATCTTAGATGCCACAAATCTGTTCCTTGTTATGAAAGAGCAACAATTTTAAATTACATTACCCTAAACAAGTAGATAATTAAACCACATAAAATAAGTTTCAAATGGATGAACATTACTGGACATGTTAAAAAAAAAGAGTCTCACCTCCACTAATGCAACTGTCTGGAAAAACTTCAGTGTCCTTGATATACTTCTGTACAGACCTATGTGTGTCCTTCTCTCCAAGTAAAATCGAAGCATCGCTATTGCCAGCACCAGCCATCTGTTGGGGAAAAAGTCTGCATTTTAGAAAATAAATACTGGTTCATGACAACGAACAAAACTGAGTGATTTGAAAAATTATCAATTGAATCTTCCCTGATCATTAGGATTAATTATCAGAATTCAGCAATGTTTCCTTTATTGCTCAGGCGGCTCCTCTTTTAGTTCTAATGCATCCTCCACTGAGGCTCACAGACAATAATTAAGTATGGCAGAAGCTGAAAGTATTTGCATGCTGGAGTAAGCTCACTACCCGCATAAACTAAGCCCAAGCAATTTCTAACAGTCCCTCTGGTTTGTTATTATACATGAAAAAGGATCCCCCCGTTGAAACTTAGACTCCATATCTACATATTCCATTTACATGGCAATAGCTTATATGACCTTCTGGACTGAGTGGTAATAAATCCATCATTACAACACTCAACTAAGTGAGAAAATGTAAACAATAGCATTCTTTCACACAGTGTTCCACTATTTATGTACTTCAACCCGTATAGTACTAATTATTACGAGCAATATACAAAGTCGATGCCAAGTGAGCTCAGGGGAAGAAGATTTGCCATTGAGGCCAATTTAATAGCTCTTGCTATAAAATAAACAATGTAATCATTCTACCCCTGCATAAGAAAAAACAGCAGAGCAATTCAACATCATTGTTGGTCACTATACATATTTTCACCATAGCTGTTTACAGGACAATGTTGCCATTTTAACAGGAAAGCATTGCTGTGTTACTGCTACACTATATGGCCAAAAGTATGGGGACATTTTGCTGAAATCTCATTAACAAATGTAGAAAATGGACGTTTTTAAATTCTAAATATCTAGCCTTTTAACTGAATTTGGAATTGACTGATTTGTATGGGCTAATAGGACAGACTGTCTGCTTTCATTTTATAGTATTTTCCAATAATTCTGCTCCACAATTTGGAAATTGTTGCCTTTCTGTAGCGCTTCTACCATATCTCTCTCGACTCCAGTTTGTTTCAATGGAGACTTTGGTAAGGGAGGGGATGAGCGATACACAAAAGGCAACAAAATCCTCATGGTAAAACTAATTTTATACTGAAATACCCTCAAACAGAAACAGTACCTCTGTCCTATCATGCCATACTGACCAATTCATTCCGACTTCGATTACAATGTAAGCCTTTCTCTATATAAGTTGATGAGGTTTCAGTAAAGTGTCCACTTACTTTTGGCCATTTGGTGTACTTTTCAACCCGGGAAAGGTGGTGTTTAGGTAGCATTTAAATTTTGAGTAAAGTCAACTTGAGCACACAAGTTAAAAACAGCTCTTCTTCATGCCTCGTTTTACTTCGCTTAAAATTTGAAGGTAGCCTGGAAACTAATGTTTGCAAGTTATACCATTTTAGTTTTCTTTTTTTCCCCACAGTCTCAGCCTTCTTCTACCTCATACTCACAACTCCTCCTGTACTCCAATGCAGTTAGTCAAGATTATTCCACACACACTCAGGTGTGTATTTATTGGCAGTTCTGGCACCTTCGATAAAATTAAGATTAAAGGCTGCATATAATACATTTACGTTCATCTTTTCATATTTTTCATTCTGTAAAATGAAAACCATAATATTATTTCCATCTCTACTCTAAGACTTTGAGGAAACACCCCTGGCAAAGATGATGGCCTTGACTATTTTACTATACTTTGTGATAAGGCAAGAGAGCATGTTAGGTCTAAGTCCAGAAATTGAGCCAGCCATTGCAGACCATGGATGTTTTTTCCCAATATAGCCATTTTTGGGTGGATTATGATGCATGTTTGCACCACTCGCACTCCTGGAAATCCGCTTTTGGCCAAGTCTCAGCCTCCTAAAAGATATCTGCCAAAATTTCCCAGTACTTACATTAATTACTCAATTCACCTAAACTAGTGACCTGAGACCACTGTCGGCAAAACATGCCAAGAAATTCAATGAGCCATCCATATTTGACTGTAAGTATAAGGGCCATTCTCAGTCACGTGTGTGACCAAAAATGTAACAAATAGTAGAAAAAATCTCCTCCAATTACAAAAGCATTGGAGGTTCATGATTGTGGACCTTGTATAAGAGTACTACTTATCCAAGTCTATCAAGTAAAAATGTTATTTGTTACATTAACTTTAACTACTTAAGGTCAGAGGTCAAATACGACTGGTCACGTGTGTGACTTCACACGGAAACAGGTTTTTCATAACTCTATTTGACTTCAAAAACTCTGTGAAGTTGAAAAATCTAGAATTTTCATAGTTTTGGGGTATGGAGAATAGCAAGGAATAAATTTGATACCTTTCATTAATTTTCAAAGTATTTCTTTATTTGATGACATCTGGTCATGTGTGTGACATTTTGGTTCACTTCTCAAAGAATGGCCCATAAGGTACTAATACATATTCCTCTTTTGCTACCAAACATGGAGAGGGTGTGTACCATTAGGTACTCTATCCAAAGTCAATCTAATGATATTTGGAAATTTGGCAATCTCCAGATGTTTGGTTTTATTTCTTGAGTTCAGTGAGGGCTTCCTTCATGCAACCAACTAAAATGTTTATTGCAAGGTGGTGATAGTATGATATGGTTGTTTCTGAGACTTGGTGATCACCTCATTTCCTGAACTATGATCCTTGGGTTCTTCATTGCCACTGTTGAAATCTGCCTCACTTTTCAAAGCGAAAATGTGCACTTGCATCCATCTGGTATGTTAGGAACTTTCCATGCAGGTTTGAAACTTACCAATGCCAAGCAGTAAGTGACGTCTCTTTAGCCTTTTCTGTGGTGATCAATAACAAACGGACTCAGCTCGCCTGATTTCCGTACTTACAGGAAATCGCACCATTTTACTTCTAACGTTTTTACTTCTAAATTTTGAGAATTTCCTTGGATAAAAGAAAATAGTACATTGAAAAAGACTTAAAAACTGTCTCAGTGTGTTTAGCAATCTTTTATCTATGATCTGAATACAAAAAAGGACGGCTTACCGTGGAAATGTTTTTTACAAGATCGCTACATTTATATGCAAATTACATAAAAATACCTCAAATTTTACACAGATATTACGATTGTCTCAAGCAAAGAAGCTGATTGTACATCCAGCTGATTTAAATCATCTGCAATCATCAAGAAAACAAGCCTTGTGCGGTGGCTACAATCAAAGCGGACCATTTGTAGCGCTGTATGGCCAGGATGCGCATGAACAAATAGCGTGATTGCCTTTAAGTGCCTAAAACAGGAGGTGATGGGATTACACAATATAATTTCTTAAAACAAAGATGAACTGAAGTAAAGAAAAAAAAGATTACATTTGCAGTAGTTATCAGAGGTGCCAACAATCTTGACACCTGTTGTTTTCAGAGAAAAAAAATTAGATTAAATTGTAAAAAAGCTGATAAATTAGAATAAATTCTGAAAAATTAAAATATGCATTTTCCTAAATTTTTTAACTAATGAGATGGATTAGGGGGTTAAAGAATGCTTGTCCCACTCTCAAAATCCCCATGGCAGCTCACAAAGAGCCACTTTGGGGTGCTGGCACTCCTGCTGCGCTCCGCTGAGCATGAGCACTTCAATTTTACTGCAAACGTCCATTTACAGTTTTACGGCATTGTTTTCAACCTGCTCTTAATGTCAATACAAAGGGTCTGGTCAAACATTTAAACAGCAGCATAAGATCAATAATACCAATACTGTCCGCCTCCTGTTAATATGTATGCCAGTACTACTAGAGCTAATTTACATAGCTGATAATATATCCTACTTCTGAGTCTTCTGAGTATCCAACCATGACCTATACACGCACTGTAGTCATTTAGTGAGCTTTGTGTATGTGTGCGTGTGTGCGCGCGTGTGTGTGTACACGTGTGTGCATTCATGCATGTTTGGGCCTACATTTGCCCTGCTCCTATTCATGCTTTGATTCCAAAAGAGCTTGAACAGTGAGCCAAATGTGCTCCGTTTATGAACGGAGGGGGAAAAACTTCCCTAGATCAGAAGAGACCAACACACCAATCGCAGCAAAGTCCATTCTCTCGCTAACAGGGCATTTCAGGCCAGGTCAACTGAATGTGATCAACTGAATTTTCATTGCAATTGCAATATGACTTCAGGGGACATAGAAGAAATGCATATGATCCCAATAAAAACATTTTGAGTCGAGATAATCACATTGCTCAGTATTACAAATTTCAACCCTCATAAAATGAAGCACCAATAATGAAAGGATATTCATACAATATAATAACAACTGACGTTGCAAGAGCGAGCACATAATTCCACAATCATTTACAAACTATTTTTCCCAAAGGAAAAATCAAGTATTACCCAGAAATCCAGAATTCCAAATAGGACCGACAACCAGTTTTACGGTGACCCGTGCAAATTATAGCAAATTGATTGGCGTGCGCAAATTTCAGAAACTGACCCTGCAAAGACCGCAACATCATTTGTTGACTCATCATAGCTCGCGGTCACGGACGTTTCCCTCACATTTCAAGGGCTCAATGGGCTGCGCATTCTTAAGAATACCCAATCAATATGATCCAGTCAAAGGCATTATGAAACCGTATCCAAAAACTTTGTACTGCTGTACAAGTACATTTAAAAAGTCTAATACACACTAGTTTATATGAAAGCTGACAAACTTCTGAAGTTATTAAAATCTGCCAATTGAGCATTTCGCCTTCCCAAACCGCAGCTCCAGTGTCAGAGTGGCGTCTATACTTATCACTGCAACTGTTGAGGTTGTGGGCATGACGCTGACACAGTATAATCTACCGTATTTGGAAAGGCTGAACTCGCAACAGGGGCCGTGCGTACCACAGCTAAAACGCCTCTTGAATCAATTGGGAATCCCACAGGAAACAAAACAAAATTTACCCGCGATTGTTCAATAATTGCTCGCATGCCGCTCAGTCTCTACTTAGCTTACCTTCCACTGTCAACCAAACCGAGCGGAAAATGCTCAAAGGAACAAGTAGTTGCAGTCAGCCATTTGGTCCTATAAACGGCAACACACGCTTGCATGTACAGTCCAATGTTGCATATAGGAAGTGGAAACGCATCAATAATGAACAATAGCAATAATAATCCACATACCCGGCCGTCATGGCAATGTTATAAAACGTAAGCCATGCAGTAACAAGGGCACTTTTTGATCTCTTCTTGTTGTTGTTTTCCTTTTCCTCAACCGAGCCGTCCTCCTCGCTGGACGCCATGGTACCGGGGACAGAGTGGGGAAGTCAGATAAGGAGCGCGAGCGCAGCTGACAGCTGGAGCTGGGAGCAGCAGGGTCATCCATCCATGAACTAATAGCACCCCTCTCGCGGGACGATTTCTGACAAGCGTCTGACTTTTCCTGAGAGCAACTGAGAGACCCTGTGTTAATAATTGTAAAAAGCAAAACATTTTGATAAAATATACCGTCTGCGTTTTCCCTGTGGGCCAAGATTAAATCGACATTTTAAGAAGGGGTTTTTTTTTTCTCTCTCTCTCTTTTTCAAAATCTGAAGTCAGTGCTCTTGGAGTTCCTTTGGTTACAAATAGCAGTCCCGATTGTTTCATTAACGTTAAATGTTCACTTATGGACATACAAACATTCAGTCGGTCGAATTTCTTTGACACGGTACTTGGGGATAACTGATAAAAATGGCGGCCATCATTCCAAAAGACATACAATTCCTCCATAAGCGAAGAGCAATTAATTACTCAGGCTACCTATAAGGGAGTCCGAGTCCAGGTCTGCCGTTTCATCTATCTATCTATCTACAGGTGCATCTCAATTAATAAGAATATCAACAAAAAGTTGATTTATTTCAGTAATTCGATTGAAAAAGTGAAACTCATATATTATATAGATTCATTGCACACAGACTGATGTATTTCAAGTGTTTATTTCTTTTAATTATGATGATTACAACTGACAGCTAATGAAAACCCAAAATTCAGTATCTCAGAAAATTAGATTATTGTGAAGAAGTTCAATAATGAAGACTCATGGTGTCACACCTGAGCCTTTAAATGGTCTCTCAGTCTGGTTCAGTAGGCTACACAATCATGGGGAAGACTGCTCACTTGACAGTTGTCCAGAAGACGATCATTGACACCCTGCACAAGGAGGGTAAGACACTTAAGGTTATTGCTAAAGAAGCTGGCTGTTCACAGAGTGCTATATCCAAACACATTAATGCAAAGTTGAATGGAAGGAAAAAATGTGGTAGAAAAAGGTGCGCAAGCGACAGGAATAACCGCAGCCTTGAGAGGATTGTGAAAGGAAACCTATTCAAGAATTTGGGGGAGATTCACAAGGAGTGGACTGCAGCTGGAGTCAGTGCTTCAAGAGCCACCACGCACAGACGTATCCAGAACATGGGCTTCAACTGTCGCGATCCTTGTGTTAAGCCTCTGTTGAACCAGAGACAACGTCAGAGGCGTCTTACGTGGGCTAAGGACAAAAAGGACTGGACTGTAGCAGTCTGGCCGTATTGTCAAGTGTGTGCGTTGGGAGGATTATCAGTGGAAACAGTCCTCATGTCTATGGTCTCCCAAGTTTTAAAAATCGGTGAAGATTTGAAAATCGTCCAGTGTATGGCAAGCCTAACTCCACCGACTACATAATTTAAAAAATGTAAAAATTGAGCAAAGGGCAGTGGGAGGCACTGAGGAAGGGGGTGGGGAGGAAGGTCGGTTTTTGTCTTCATCAAAGGAATTAATATGGCAGCCATGATAGCGAAGCAGGAATATATATTGTTATATGAAATCAAAGCTAGCAAGGTAGTTACTCAAACTGGCAGGAGTAAGGGAGTGGGAGGTTCTGGAAATGGAGATCTCGGTCGCGGTGCGAAATTTGGAAATTTAGCGCATTGTTTGGCGTCCGACAGTTGGACAATTGTACCTTTTGAATTTGTACAGATTGAGGTTGATGAGGTGGAAGGGGGGAAAAGAAAAGGAAAAAGGAAAGTGAAAATGAAACCAGTGAAGGGTTATGTGTTGTTGGAATGAAAGAGGCATGTTTGGTGATAACCATTTTGTCGGAAAATTTTTAAAAAGTCAAATTGGTGACGTTAAGGCTGTGAGGGTTTGCAGAAGTAGCATTGTCCTAATCGAATGCGTGACAGGCTCTTGAAATAATAGAATTTGACCTAACACCTGTATTTTGTTTTAAAATTAATAGCCGAGTTACTGCGAAAGGTGTTATCAGAAGTGTCCCTCATTCAGTAAAAGAGGATTCTTTTTTGGAGGTGGAGGGAGTTTGTGGAGCTCAATGGCTAAAAAGTTATCGGGAGGGGAAGGAACATGATAGCATCGCAGTAATGCTGGAGTTTGAAAAAGAGTTACCAGGCTGGGTATCACAGGACTATGTGAGTTATAGGGTGAGGATCTTTGAGAGGGCGCTACTTTAGTGTTACTAGTACCAAGGATAGAGTCACGTTACCACAGTGTGCGGGGCAAAAACGCATAGATGTAGACTGTGCTGTAAATTTGGGTGTTCTGAGGCTGAATCTGTGCTATTGAAAGAGCAAGCTGTATGTTTTCATTGTGGAGGAAATCATGAAGCTGGGGATAAGCAATGTAAACAGAGGAAATTGGAAAGTAAGGTGGAACAGGCACGGACACAGAACAAGTTATCATACTCAGAGGCTGTAAAGAACGTGAGGGTAGAAAAGGGTAAAGTGAGCAAAGAACAGTGTACTACAAAGACAGTTACAAAAGAACCAAGACCTGATAGTAAATTTATTAGTATGGACAAAGGGAGGTTTTTGGCACTTGTGGCAATAGTTATTAATAGTGCTAGTGAAATAGAAACAAATATGGAAAGGATAAGAGTGATAGTTTATACAGCAAGGGAATTTCTCGGAATTACTGATAGGGGAGAAGGAATACTGGAAATTTTAGAAAAAGTACTTGGTGGGAGGGAGCCAAATATTAGTTATCCTTATTGAAAAGACTGAGTTAGGGTTATGGTTGTTTTTTTTGTTTTTTTTTTAATACATATTGAAGGTAAGTCTAGTAAGATTGAACCAGTTGCTGGTACAGTTGGTGGCAGTATGCTCCTCCATAAGAAGTGATTACTACCCACCATAAAATCAAAAAAGAAGAAGAAATAGAGAAAGATTGCCAAGTGGACATGATGGCTGCGTCCGAATAGTTAAAAAATTACATCCTATCCTCTAATTCCTTACCACTTTTCTTTAACCTCTGTGTAAAACGTCATGAGGTAAAGGAAAGGTGTGAAGGGGACTCTTTTACAGCTTAGGAAGAGAACCGCGCTAATAAGAGAATCCAAATGCACTTACACTAGGCACAGTGATCATCCGCCTCCTGCCCGTCATGTTTGTTTGTTTTCATGATTGGCCGGATGGACGGTCATCGCGGAATTGTGGGATAGCATTTCCTCCTTTCTTTTCGAAAAGGATGGTTCAGTGTACCCTATGCTAAAGGTAATAAATTAGGAAGCATTGTAGAACCTTTCCTTTACATTTAAAGAATCCGAACACACTTATCACGGCTGCCACATAAATACTTCCGGATCGTTTTCTAGGAGTTAGGAACTTTCCTAAGCAAAAAAAGACTATTCGGATGCAGCCGATAAATTTCAGTTAAGAAGTACCCCACTAAGCACAAATGTGTCATCGGATGTAATGAAAATGCGCAGGGAAGATGTATTATTTACATTGTTTGCTCATAGCCTCAAAGTCATGACTGGATTTTGTCAGAACAGTGGGCAGCAATGTCTCTGCGACAAAGGGGCAATGAACAAAAGATATTAATAATAAATCTTCCCCTCGCATTTTCATTACATCTCCTATTCATCGTGGCAACAAATATGTGCATATCTGGACAAGAATTGCCCTCATACAAAAAATAAACTGGTCACTGGAAAAAAATTCTAAGCAGGACATTTACTTACCATGACCCTAGATGTTACACCACGGCTGCTCAGAGCCATTGTTGAAATCAAACCAGTACATCCTAAACAATTTGAATGCATTTTAGCCAGTAATAATTCAAATGGCCCATGTGAGGCCGGAGCTGCACAGTGACAGAGATAAATGGAGACCGAAACTGAATCTCAAGGCACCTATGCCACAGTGGGCTAATTTGAGATGGATAACTCTTACATCCCGGAATCTCCAGATTTTTGTGTGGACACAGACCCAGGTGATCCTGAGCCGTACCAATCTGAGCTGTTATGCCCGAAGCTGGAGCTCTTGGAGCCGTGGCAACAGAAGCGTAAAAGAGGATGGAGTCAGGCTCTAAGTAGTAACGTTAGATAGCTAGAAAGCTTATGTCTGCTAACTTTGTAAATCATTTAAGCTATGTAATTGCAATGATCTTTTTTGTAGTCAGTTTGTAAATTGTTTTGTGAAACTCAAGAGCGAGACACTGAATCCATCCCTACCAGAAATGGCGTTTCGGTTTAGCAGGTATTCTTGCGGGCCACGCAGTAGGCTGTCACTCACAGAGAGTCTGTGTGTCAGGGGGAGCCCCAGGAAACACTATGCTACTGGAATAAGACCAAACATACCATGTTCTGGCTGCAAAAGCTACTGTAAAGATACAGTTTATCAATGAACACAATTCCCCCAGTCTGATGATGATCGATATTATTTTAGGGTGAACATGTCTTCAATAAGTAGCTTGTCTACTTACCTTCCCTACAACAGTAATGTTATACACAGCCTCATCCATATATTTTCTGTTTCTGTATCATATCTACCCATGAGAATGACTACACCAACATCCCGAGCTTCCTACCCAAGTGGGAACCTATTATTCATATCAGAAAATTCCTCTTGAGTTGATAAGGTTACACACAGATGCAACCAAATTGGAAGGGTAGCCCAGGCTGCATAACGGCACACCAAGGATTTGAGCCAGTTGCTCTAAATCCGTATGTGCTGCAAGCTGTCTACGGCACATACTTCTCTGCTGCTCTATTGGGAAATGCCTGAGCCAGTCTAACCAGTCTTGAACAGGTCAGTACCAGGAAACATTAACATCATGTTTGGTATTAACAATAGTAATTATGTGTAACCTTTAATCAGATGAATTCCCATGCCTCTACTGCTAGATACACATGTACCTTTGCCTCTCCTTCAGTTCTTACAGACACCTAGCTTAGGCTACTGCAGTGTTGTTTATTGGTGATGGGGGTACCTGGGCCAGCATGTTGGGGTGGTTATCCCCTCCTGTGCGGTAACCTGGATCAGAGAGGAGTCCCCTGAGGATGGAAGATTCAGAGGCTTCCTTCCACAATTTGAATCTTAAATTAAAAAATACTGAAGAGTAAGATTCCTATTTTATTTGTATTTAATCAATTGTTATGCATGACAAAAACATAAAGAGGTAACAAGACCAAAAGTAGAACACATTAATGCAAACACCTGATAAAATCAAATCCTTTATCATTTGGTCAAAACACCAAAAGACGTTTAATGCAATTTAGTCTGTTGTTCATAATTACAGGTAGGAAGGTGGAGTAAAGGCAGCATCAGTGCATCACTACGATGTTTTCATAAATAAATAATGGTAAAAGTAAAATTTCAACAAAAGGGCACATTTATTTCTCGATTCACTTAACTGTACTCATTATATTGACATGGACCTGTTTGCTGGCTCAAATCATTCCCTCTTGATGTTATCAGACTTGAAATTTGGGCAAGAACCTGGTCTATTTCTGTTAACCCATAAAATGTTGTATCCCAGAATACATCATGTAAGTCACTGAACTGGAATTCAGGTAAGGAAATTAAAAACTAGGACAGTTCCTTTGAAATACAGTGGAATTAAAATATTATCCCCATCAAAATGGGAATGTAACTCAAAAATGCAGTAGAGTTCAATACTTTGGTTATTTCCCACTCCTTGTACAGAGCTCTCAGAAAGACAGGGTTATATAGCAAACAAATAATATTTCAGTGCATTAGCAGTCCTTAGTAAAACGATGCAGATGAGGTTACCAGTTGGCATGACTCTTGTAGAGCAGATGCCAGGGCCACTTGTAAAGCTTCCACATACATATCTTGTCCTCACTGGGTACCAGTCAGTCAGAGAAAATCAGAGCCTGTGGAGAAAGTGGGAGTACACATGTACAAATTGTGTTAAAGTCTGAGAGAAAATGTAATCTTGTATTTATTTCAGTTACATTTTAAAATGTCCTAACATGCCTGGTTTAAGATGCTGTGGTCTGTGTGGAGCAGGATCAGCAGGAAGGACACATGCTCAATTTGCAGTGATTGGATCTCCCTTTTGACACATCTTGTAAAACAGCTCTCCATGGAGCTCTCAACAAGGTCATGTTACAGAAATTCAAGTGAGACAAAAGCAGAAAAAGCAGATAGGTTTTGGATTTATGTATATAAAAACAGACAAGTATTTGCTCATAAATTTAAATTGTCAATGTTGGAGAGTGTTTAGGAGAATATTAAAAGGTAATCACAAACTACTGATATTTTGGGCCTGGTTTACTGAACAGGAAACAATCTCTAGGGGGTGGGATGCAACTTTCAATCAACACTGGAAAATCAACGCACATATTAAACAAGAGGGCACTTGGTAGGGCGCATTCCTCCGCCATGCCATGTATCTGCTCTTTGGGTTACAGCATATGCTCCGGATCACTTCCAAAATTAACTCTTCCTCGGACTACCGCCCGTCATCCTGCCAAATTTCATGCCAAACCATTCATAACTTATTGAGTTATTGAGTCAGAGATATCACATAGACCCAAGTTACACAGATATACGTTGTAGTTAAGTGTTGTCTCCATGTCATGTTGCGCGTGATTTCAATGATCTAGAAATAAACGCCCACATGCAATTCCATGTTACTCTTTGAAAAAATAGTATCCTACCCCATCACCGTTCTAAAAATTTTAGATTTTTAATTTAATGACTATTTCTCTCCCTTTTCAAAAGAGAGTTGAGACTCAAAATTAGTTTCAAAACAGTGCACAGGTTTGCGGTCAACTTTGCACAACATAGTTTAATGTCGTTAATTCAACCCAGTAGGCTGCTTACGAGTACAAAATAGGGCCCATGTCTACTTGAGGAGTTGATTTTATGCTGGACATTTTACTTTGAACGCTTCAAAAAAAGCTGACTTAAGTCTCAAAAGACATCATGAATTTTATTTTTATGCTGCTGGGAGATGTACAACAATAACAGATAACCATAATATACAACTACAACGAGTTAAGTTGATCAAAAGCAAAATAAATAAATATGTGGTCTCTGAGTCTTCTTGTTTGGATGATGTCATAAACATATTCTGTATTTGCTGGTTACAGTGCTTCACTGAAGATAGATCACGGTCACTGTATATTTAGCAAAATATTCAAGCCCAGAGCATCATTTTTTATGGCCACAGCATTATAACAAAAAGAAAATATCTCAATCCTATGAATCATTTTATGTGCATTTGCCTGTAATTCAGCAAGACATATTTGGGAATTTTGTAAACCGTGGGGTTTCCATTAAAATTAAAATTTAAGATAGACCTAAAGTTCCACTGGTTTTGAATAAGGCAGCTGCATTTGACAAACCCACATATGGGATAGTGGAGTTGAAGAGTTTTACTCATTTGTTTCTCATCTCCTTGACACTGCAACTTTTCATATTCTTATTGCTCCTAAATTGCCCATTTCCGAACTTTTTTAAGAATATTGTGGTTATCCGATTTGAAATAAGGTTATATTTTCAATGAACAATTGAATACACAACTTACAGCATCGAATAATGTGTTATTTTAGTATTTTCAATTTATTAGTGGGTGAATGAACTTTCTCAACTATTTCAGAAGTGGGGTTGCACACACACACACACACACACACACACACACACATTTTTTACATTCTGTATATATTTATATAATTCTGTAATTTAATTCCATGTACTGTGCAGTTATATGATACTTTTAGAACAAAGTAAAAATATATACATTTAAGATATGAAACATAAAATATAAACAAAGTAGAAAAAATGGTGCGACTAACCCGGAAGCCAAATTCAAACAATTTCGAATTCCTAATTAGTTAGTAACGCTCAAGATGATGACAAAGGGATGAGTAAGGCAAATATCAGTTCAAGTCAGCTGACTGAAAAAAAAAAAACTTTGAAAAAACATCATTGACTTTTATAGCAGCGCAACCATTAAGTATATTCAACTGTAAAACGCCGGCATTTAAACTAACCTGGAAATCATCATGGATGATGAAAACCCAGAAAAATTGTAACATTGCTACACGTAATTGACCTAAACCAGGCACCGGCGAAGACACCCTGTTTCCCAGAATGCATTGTGGCAGCTGCAGGAGTGTCTGAAAATTGTACTTGCCTGTTTTTATATTTGTGTTCCTTGCCTTGCGATTATTTATTTATTTATTTATTAATCAAGTGTTGACGAAAACAATAGGAGAGAGTAAGAAGACGGTATTGTTGTTTGGATATCTGCAATGCCTCTCTTTACATCAAATCCATTTGACCAAGATGTTGGTAAGTTATGAGCTGTCACAAGGCGCCGGCTTTTGTTTTGTTTTCTCACGCCTTGGGGGTCGTGGCGTGTTTAAGGTTTCTCTGATAATGACCTATCCTGCCGTGGAAATGGCTTCAATAATATCTCGATGGTCAAAAATGAATAATGAATGTTGTTTATTTAATAGTGTCGTACAGTGGCGAAACCTCCCATGTTTGCTGCTTCTAGCATTAGCTGGTTGAACGTCAGTGTACCGAGATGTCGTGGCGTTGTATCTTAGCTACCTAGCTAGCAACATTAGCCAGCCTGCCTTTTAAACACTCTACAGCTGATGTTAACGTTGCATTTCTAGCTAGCTGGCTAACTAACTAACTAGCGTCACCTAGATACCATGGAACTGAAGAGGAATTTGGGCTCGAGATGTTGACGCTTTGATTGTGTATCTAGAGAATTATCGGTTGATCCGTTTGTCGCCGTTTTACTGTTGATCTGACAGTTATGACTTGGTAACTTAGCTAGCTAGTCAAGTTCCGTTGTAACGTTAGCTAGCTAGCTGCTCTGTTAGTGAGCCGCGTTTCCTGACACTATCGGGCTGCTAGCCAGCTAACGTAAGCTAGCCAGCTGTGTATGAACAATGACAGTGCACTTGGAGTGATGCTAGTAGGCACGCACAGACAATCCAAGGGTCAGATTGTATGTTGTGTAGCTGCGGATCCCGGTTAAGTGTAATGTCTTGCAGGGCTATGCCTCCTGCCATCATGTGACGCTACGCTAACTCCGTGTCTGAGCTTTGTTTAACGAGTTTCTCAAGGTCCATACTTTAATGAAATGGCAGGTGGACGAATTACATTAATTTAGCGTCTATTTTGGCCAGAGGTGGGCTATGAGGGCCGTATCTGTCCCTGGTTTTCAGACCAACTTCTGGCCTTTAATTAGTTAATTATCTAAATTAGTCAAATTAATTATGAAGTCTGACATTTCTGGTGCATTTTTTTAAATTCTCGTGGATTCCCACCAAAGATGAGTCTAGTCTCCCTACATAAAACCTTTTTTTAATCTAGTATATGCGCAAATCTATATTTGGGTGCACAACCAATTAGCTCAATTAGTCAGGGTAACTGATAGAAATAAAAACCTGCATACACACCAGCCTTCCAGGACTGGAATTGCCCACTCCTGGTTTAGGCAAACGTCAACGTTGGCTATTTTTTTAAAAATCTTATTAGCTGCGTATCACCGTAGGTGGTCTGTTAATTGATTTTCGTGAAGCACACGTCCACAAACGACAGTACTTCTACAATGTCCATATCCTCCTTGCTTCAGCAGCGTCCTTGTTAGCGCAATGCTGGAGGCGACCCCTGTTTCTTTTCTCACAGGTTTTGATTGTTATTTCCTGCCGTTTCTTGCCTACAAACAATGCAATCACTTGAACACCTTTACCTAACCAGGCACTCCGAGAGTTTCGATTATATTTTATATAAGGCCAAATTTGTATTGACGAGACGGTATGGCTGCCCATGCTGAGTATTTAGATATCAAGGATTATGTTTTGTAGGACACCTAACGCCATTACACCCGATGGGAGCAACTTTGGTGTTTGAATTATGATACTTTCATGCATCTTTGGTTTGATTAGTTTGCAGTCATTAGATTTTCTGAAAAGACTTTATCTGAATGACAAAGCCAATACAAGTGATCTACATGTTAAATATGTTCTGTTTCTGCCAAGGGTTTAGCCTGGCACCAGTAGACCTGTCTTTTAGAGGGGCATTTAAACATTTAGACAGGTTATGGCAGATTAAAATCAAATTAGATATGTATCTTTAAAACTCACAACCATCTCAACCAGTCTAAAATTAAAAATTCCCCTCTAAAAGATAGGTAGGCCGGAGTCTGGCTAAATCCTTGACATTTGCTTAATTTTCTGTTCAAGTTTCCACATTGCCTATAAACATATACTGATGAACTGAAACATTCCTACTCTCAGATGACATAACTAGTCTGATTCTGAGTGGCTTTACCTTGCAGCATACTGGATTTAAATGTCATCTGTTGCTACTAATGTCTTGATGCCAGATACCACGGGGCACTTTCAGAGATCTTGTGAAGTGTCATGCCTCGGTAGGTCAGAGCTGTTTTTGTGGCAAGAGGACCAACAGCTTGTTAGGCTTGTGGTTATAAAGTTCTGACTCCTCAGTGTTCAAAAGCTTTTGAGCGAAGGAAATGCAGTGAATGGTTTACTTAAAAATGTGAACGTTTTCATTTTTGCTTCCAGAAAAAGCTACCAGTGAGATGAACACGGCTGAGGACTGGGGCCTCATCCTGGACATCTGTGATAAAGTAGGACAGTCACGCACAGGGTATGTTTGACTTACTCACAGCTCCATATTCTCTGACGCACCCTTTGTCACAAAAAAAGGCGGAAGGTTGGGTATCGATATGCTTAAAGATGGACATGGCATCCTTGTATATCTTGCTGTGTTGCATGTAAAGGATCGTCCGATGCATTAGCAGAATAATGTAGTCACTTTCTGATACGATTGCAAGTTCGTTTCTAGTCGGCTTTAAAGGGCTTTGTAAATGGGAAACTGATTTTCTCTGATAGACTAAGGAAGATGGTGAGCAATTACATTATGAAGCTACTCTTGGCAGGTGGGTAGGGGAAAGGAAAAGTTGCATAATGCAACATTGTAGGCTGTATGTCTCGCTTGCATTTTTTTCATAGTATGTGAACTTGCTGGGATTCATTGTTTGCGGGTAAATTGGGATTAATGGTCATTTCCTAAAAGTTACTGTGACGACCCAAAGTGGTTTGTGGAATGTAACCGATACAAGAGATTGTTGCTTTCGTTTGATTTCCATCCTGGTTACCTTGTATTCTCAATTTAAAGGCACACGTCTTTAACAGGATGGGTGTTTTTTTAGTAACTCTGTTGCACTGAATGTGAAACGTGGTGGTGGTAGCGACATGTTTTGGGCTTCTTCCCGTGGGCTGAGTCTCTTATCAAGATTGATCAGGAAAGGAATACCTCCAAATATCAGGTATTGTGGCATAAAACCTGCTGGCCTCTGTCTGCAAGCTGAAGATGAACAGGAATTTCGCAGTCAATCATGTCAATGACCTAAAGCAGGCATCCAAGTTCACCAACGCATGGCTGCAGACAAGCCGACCTCACCGCCACTGCTGACCTGCGGAATAACCTTAAGAGAGCTGTACTTAGGAGATCCCTTGGCAATTTGAGTGGACTAACTTCTCTGCAAATTGGTGGGATGTGCAAGTCAAGATATGCAAAGTTGGCACAGACTTGTACACAAAGACTTTCTGCTTTGGTAAATGCGAAACATGCTTCCACAAAGTAGTAGTACAGGGGCGTGCTGACTTATGCATCCGGGATGTTTGGCCTTTAGGTTTTTTAGTCCCCCATCCTGCCACCGAAAGGGTTGATCGGGGGACTGCTGATCTAGGCTGTGTCCATCCGTCCATACTTGCATCCAGTTTGTGTTGGAGGACTTTTGCAGTCTCTGACCGGCTTGTAAACTTCCCCCTTGTTTCCACCCATGCACAATTTTTTTGCTATTTTTGCCTCGCTGTTTTGCAGCGCAGTAGGTGGGTCGAGACTCGATTCCAATTCAACATTAACGTTAACCCAGTGGCTCCTCCACGCAGTATTCACAGTTTATAGCACTCACTCACCCAACCCCCTCCCCCTAACGTGTCACCTAGGTAATGGGTTCATTATCAGCCCAAGACCGGAATAGACGCCATATTTGCTTGTTACATTAATGTATGCTTGCCTGGACATTTTCATTGAAGTACTTCAGTTGATTTTTCAAACCTAGCCTCCCCAGGCTGATGGGCTGTCTGAGTAGATGATGTTATAGGAAACAGTTTTAGCCTTTCACCATCTTGTAATACACCACAGAGCAGCTTTGGGCCAGGCAGCTGAGCAATACAGTGGTGGGTAGATGGCGCAAGTCTCTTTAGCACCGGGGTAGAATAAGAAAGTGCATCACTGCAGGTTCTATAATTAGCACCTTTCATAGCTCTCTGTAGAAATTTGTGTAAACTGAAGACACCACCAAATATAGGGCAGACCAACCAATCCTGATCCTGTTACACATCTTCAAGTTTCTCTTCCACGATTTCATGGTCTCACAATGCCCACCTGAGTTGTGGAAGATTGATGCTGGGGGCCAATCTGACTCCTTTGTGCTTAGATTTAGGCCTGTGTTTTACTTTTTTATATTTTTGTATAATTTATATGATTGCTATATTAGCCATTTTCGTTCCAGTGTCATTATTGGTTTGTGCTGGACTTTAGAAATGAGACAACCAACCTTTATGCACTGATATTCCCTTCTTGAAAGGATTTAATTTACCTTTGATTATGTGCTTCATCTTGAAATCCTCAATTATTTGTCTCATATGGCCTGTTGCCTCTAGGGTATGCCCACACTCCTAAAATATGGAGATCTCTTTTGTTTAACGCTAAGGCTTTGGGATTTGGAAAATGTTGAAACTGGTGCTTCTAGATTCTTGAAACTTTCCGAACTGTTTTTAAATATACTCTTTGTGTCGTCATGAGTAGAGAGCGATTCATGTTGCTTAATATCTTGTTGAGTGATTCTTGTTTGTTCTCGGTGATTCAGCATTCTACCTTGGTCGTCAGTGACAGGAATCTGCAGTTTGCTTTCATATTGGGTCAAGCAGTGCATTGATAATTACTAGTCATTTTTAATTGGCTTAATGTTTTTGGTTCTGGATCAATAGTTGTAATTATTTTTCTGATAAAGCTTTATTTTTGAGGTCTGATATGATTTCAGCTAGTTGTCCCTGTACAATCTACTGTGGCAATTTATGGGTGTTTTAATTATCAAGAACATCATATTTCAACACAGTTTTACTAAGGAGTTGCACTAGGCTGTACTTTTTACAATGGCTAGTCTTTTTTAGTATTAATTTTTAGTTTTTAATTCATTTTTTATTTATAGAAAATTAATGATGCAAAGTGGCCTTGGTAGTAAGTTTTTTTTCTATTTAGGATTGTTGACAACTGAATCAAATCCCCTATTTTAGCATCTGTTAGTCCATTGTTGGTAATCTGTGGTTGTTAATGCTGAACTGTAGTTGTTTGGATGGTACATCCATACTGCACTATAGAGCTCAATTGAATGGAACAGAATTGCACTTTGCCCTGGAGCAACATGGCTGTTGTTGTTAGCTTCTCTCATGAGGCTTCAGAAATAAGTTTACTTGTGTCCATATTATTCAGGAAAATTGAAATAGATGGAAACTAGAGTATTTAAGCATTGCTTTTGTGTTTATTGGTTTGTCTTACAGGCCCAAAGAATGCCTTCGGTCAGTGATGAGGAGAGTGAACCATAAGGACCCTCATGTTGCTATGCAGGCATTGACAGTAAGTGAACATAGGGCTCTATCAAGTCTGGCAGTTTTGAGAATAAATATGAAGAAGTGAAGCATAAATCCCTTGACTGTGCTTCCCAGTTTTTGGCAGTGCAGTGACTGGGAACTTCTTGCAAGAAAGATGTGAATTGTCATTCGAAAATTTTTTAAAATCCACATTTTCACCCACTCCATATTTGAGATTTTTCTGGTTGAGTTTTGACCCCAGTACGAGAAGATGTACGTGGAAATTAATAGGTATTCCTTTTGTGTGAACCAGCTCTTGATGTACTACACTGTGTCCCAAAAGTTCATGCACCCCAATGGGCAACATGTCTGTCTCCAAAATGGGTTGCACCTGGTCAGCCAGGTGTTGTGAGGTTGTTTAATTAGTTCATCTGTTTGCGAGAGGCCTATAAATTTCTTGGTTGACCGAGGAACCGAGAGAGAACTGTCAGTGTGAGAAACTTTTTGGTAGTGCTGCCACGATGGCCAAACAAAAACCTGGAAAGGCTGCTCTTTCAGAGTCTCGGGTCCGTACTCAAGCCATTGCCTTGCGCAGGGCAGGGAAAGCTTGCAGCGAGGTAGCTCAGGACCTTGGCAGAAGCATACAATGGGTGAAGAAGTGGTGATAGAGACACCAGAGTTGTGACTCCCTTGAAGACGAGCCCCGTGCAGGTCGCCCCTCAGTCCTGAGTTCCAGGGTCAAGGACCTCATCCGAAAGGCCAAGGGAAAGAGACACCAATCCTGCTGCAGACTCGGTCGAAGACTGAAAAATCTTGGGGAAGCACTCTCCAATATCTTGCTTCCTGTCGTGCTCAAAACCAGTTTTGTCTTGGTTCGAGACATTCTGTCAACGGCAAGAAAGTCCAAGGAGCCTGAATGCAGAGTCCTCTGTAAGCACCGGCAACCCGCGAAAATTGCCTTGTATTCGTCCTGAGTGAGCCGGCTACAATAAATAAATAAATAAATAAATAAATAATTTCTTCGGAAGGTTTCATCCGTCCTACTTTCTCTTTCCAACTGTTGTGCGTAGCGAGATAAAAAAAGGAAAGAATTCTGGATCCAGCCTCTACATTATTCGTCTTATCTGCCAGAACGAAGGGGGCGCCTATATATATATATATATATATATATATATAATATAAATTTTTTTTGGGGGGGGGGGGTTATTATTGAGAGGGGGGTTTAGAATTTAATAATATTTAATGTCGCGAATGCACATGCCCTAGAAACCCCGGTGTCATCAGTAACATGGCTGACACCGTTATATGCCATTACCATGTATAGCAGCACTAGAAATTCAACTGTAAGTTTTCTTGACTGGATGTGTGTGTGACGTTTTTACACACCAGAATGTTTCTCTGGGTATCCAAACATGAAGGTAAACCAATTACTGATTTCATTTGATATTGGCAGAGGTTGAATACAGAATTCTCTCCTTTAGCTCTGCTGCAATTTTTATTTAGGACATGTTGCCAGTAAATTAGAAAATGATCTTACCAGAGATTTTTAGAACCGCATGTGGGCACCGCGCTGTGATGATACCGCGAAAAAAATAGATTTGTAAACATCGCCTCAGAGAAACAACTCCTTATTTACAACAGAAAGACAGTTCGATCAATAGGTTGCTGAAATGAAACGAACAAGGCAACACGCATTGTTCAGTGCATGGGGAAAAAAGACCCAAGGAAATCACAGAACAATGTAAGTTTTTTTTTTTTTTTTTAAATCGCAGTTTTGGCTATTTCTAACTGCATGCGTAATTTGATGAGTTGTTCAAAACTTTGAGCATGTCGCACCGGTAGCGATCGACGCGCGCACCAAATATTCTGTAAAATAACGTTTAATCTTTGTATGGTACTGGGATAGCAATGTTGATTTCAATGATGCGTTCTGGAAATGCGACCTTTTCCCCGTTAACATTTGTAGATCAATTTTTATGGCAACTCTACATACATGTACTGATGCGTGAGTTCAAAATGAGACGTTTGTTCACTGTATACTTCTTCAGACATTTTTTCCAGAGAGGAATGCGCCAATATTTTACTTTCTTGAGTGCATCGCAGCGTCCGAGGTGGTGGCAGAACCTGAGGTAGCAACACCTCAGGCTGAAGCAATGCAGCCTCAGGAATCAATCAATGTGTTCAATATCATAAACCAGGCTCTTGCTGACATGGATATGCTAGACTTACCTGATGCCGATTTGGAGTTTGAGTTTGACATGGAAGAGGAAGATTGATTACCAACCGTTCCTGTTATTGATGAGAACTCCATCAAGGCTTAACTTTGCTGCTAAGCATTTTGGATAACTTTTTTTTTTTTTTTTTTTTGAAATATCTTTACCAAGTTCTTTTTAGCTTGCTGGGACGAATGTCCTTGGCGAGCCATTGCCATACCCTCTGCGTCGGCGTCCATGGACAGCAAGGTTAAAGTTTTCCATTGAGCTGTGTTGTCTTGTGACAGCTCTTGTTTTCTAACTGATAAATTATAAAACAAGATACCTGAAGATGACTTCAGTAAGTAGGAAGTCTTTGCGTTTTCATTTAGTGCATTAAAATGGGGGGGACAAAAAACAAAACTGGAAGCTAGTGGCTTTCTTTGCAGGTTCCATCGGAATGAAAATTCTGAAATCATTGGGCCACTAACAGTTTAACTGTTGAGACTGCTTGAAATTATTATTCTCTTAAAAAATGATTTTAGTATACAATTACAATATGATAATAGAAAATGGGGCAAGTCTGTAAAAAAGAAGGAAAAAAAGTGGATAAATAAAACTACTTCTCCTTTAGTTGCTAAAAGTGCACCAAAATGCATTTTTGGGAGCCTCAAAATTCAAAATTTGCTCTGCACCTTTCAAAAGTAACTTAATTCCTGACGCCTATTAAAATATTTTCTCCTTTTTTAAATTTTCTGGAGAACCCTGCTGAATGCCCTGTTTCTATCACCGTCCTTATGTTCTTATGTTTTAGGCAGCTGTGTGTCTGATGACTGGAGCTAACCACTGTGGCTCCTCTGTATTTTTTTTTCTGCTGGTTTGTCCTCACAGAATATGTTATGGTTAAAGTGGGAAGATATAGTTGCGTGTGTGAAACGGGGTTATTGCGAGCCATTGCTGTCATTCGAGGAAAGTGCAACTCATTGCACTGATACTGGTCATTGGAATGTGGGACATTTGCCATATGTGAAACTAGATACAAGCACAATATTTGTGTTTCAGGTGATTATCTTTGATGGGACTGATGCAGACATGGGCTATCTTATCCATTGATTGAGTTGCTGTATATAATTAAAGGCTGAAATCTGTGTCAGTGTCAGTAACTAAGATAAACACCCATCTGCATTTTCATTGCAGCTTCTTGGGGCGTGTGTATCAAACTGTGGTAAAATTTTTCATCTAGAAGTTTGCTCCAGAGATTTTGCAAGTGAAGTAAGCAATGTCTTGAATAAGGTAAGTGCCATTTTCTTTCTTTGATAAACCAAAAGTGGTTGCTAATATTCATGGGACAATTAATTCCTTCTATAATATGAATCTTGTTATGATTATTCTGATTGAGATGATGTCATTTTTATCCGTGGATCAGGTTGCTTTTGTACTATGTTCACTCTTGTATGCAAGTGTTTGAGTATCACAGAATAAGTCACTGTTTAATTCTATGTAACATTGTGTCTGATATATATCGAGGGCTGACCGCAATAAACAGTAACTGTTTATTGCAGTAAGCCCTCAGTGTAGTCTGTTATGATAACTTGATTTGATAAACTTGTTGGCCAATAAGTGATGTCAAAACAAATGAGACTCTATGCCTAATATTCCACATAATATGCCATATTTTTCTAACTAACTGAAGAAAAGGGGAAGGCGTACTCATGATATGCTCATAGAGGTCTCACCCCTGAAACCTGTTTTCTTGTCCTTTATAATATGACATATCAAAAGATATTGATCAAATTCACTTATTAATGTTTGTTGCTTATACCTACCTTTGACTGTTTGTATTGTATGTGAAATGAGTCGGTGAGACTCCCTGATGTTAGCAGGTTAGAGCATCTTCAATATTTACCACACCTTGTTGGCAAGCTCTTCAAATTAAGCTGAAATTATGTTCATGGGTTGCCTGTTGATTTATTTTCGCTTCGCAATTAAAAAAGTTTCTGGTCTATTTCAGGGTCATCCGAAAGTGTGTGAGAAATTGAAAGCGCTAATGGTGGAATGGGCGGAGGAATTCCGGAATGATCCACAGCTCAGTTTAATATCGGCAATGATTAAGAACCTCAAAGAGCAGGGCGTGTCCTTCCCTACTGCAGGGTCACAGGTGGGTAGAAATACTGGAGCTGTGCACGTCGCTCATTCATGGGCGCAGCCAGTGATTGCATTCCCAGCAAGTATGAGTCTGTGCTCAAGATGAGTGAATGGTGTTCCTCGACATTTCAGTGAAGCATGGCAGTTTACATGTGTACAAGGAAGAGTTTACATTTTCTTCTTCCTGTCTACTCTTTTGTGTATGGTTACTTAAACATCTTGGCTCATAGACTTCAGGATATTAACTGAATGATTGAAAGTTGGCTTCATACAAGAATAAATGGGATTTACAGTTGGTGTATTTTAGAAAGTGCTTGTGCCAAGAGACTGCATTATGTCTCTCCCCCCCAGGAGGGAGAGGGGAGACATATTGTTTTAGGCTCGGTTCCCGTTCGCGTCGGCATTCCCACTTCGTTTCCGGAGTGTAACTCCAAAACCATATGCATGACCTAAATGAAACTTAGCATACTTACCACTCAGGTCCTGAAGTGGTGCCTTTCCATATGTGCCTGTCTGTCCGTCTGTCTGTGCGGATGTAATCAAGTTTTGTCCAAAGCATAACTCCTAAACTGTTTACATAATCTTAACGAAACTTTGCATACTTACTACTCAGGTCCTGTACTGGTGCCTTTTGGTATGTGTCTGTCTGTCTGCCCATCCGATGGGTTAGGCAGGGGAGGGGGCCGGGGGCGAGACGTTTGTTTTTTCAAGTAAAAACCCATTCTAGTTGGAGTCTGTGCCCATAATGTACTGGTGATGATATATGGAGAAATTCAGTCTTGTGCACAAAGTTTTCTCTCATTTTAGGCAGCGGAACAGGCAAAGGCAAGCCCTGCTCTTGTGGCTAAAGACCCCTCCACCACAGCAACCAAAAAGGAAGAGGAAGACTTGGCAAAAGGTAAGGCCTGCCTGTCTGTATGCTCAGTTTAAATTGATATAGAGTAAATCTGTGTAGCTCTTAAATGAAAATGTAATGAGTGGTACATTTATAGCATTTAACTGTGCAACTGAGTTGGCTGCCTGATGATATTTTAAGAACAATTGATATAATTTTATGCGCAGACAAGAACTCAAGAAGAACCTGCTGGGCCACAAATTAAAAAAAAAAAAAAAAAAAAAAAAATGACAACGAGTTGTTTTGTTATAAGAGTCATTGAGTAAGTGAAACCCATTCAATATATGGCCTGTTCTCAGGTAAACATGTTCTAGAGAGAGTACGCATGAGGCCAGTTGCTGTTATTTCACAGTCCGCGCCTCATTGTCATCCTGGTTAAAAGAGGTGCCGGTGGAAGCTTAGTTTTGTGCTGGCCGCAGTGCCTTGGGGTTGGGCTTAGTCGGCAGAATAGTGGACTCCAGCGGTAATCCTGCTTCACGCTGAATATGCCTCTGTGCTGCCAGCGTTAGACGGGAATAGGAGGGGTGGTTATCTGAGGCATGTCCGTCTACAGCACAGGCCAGCGCATGAGGGTTTATGTGTGACGAAAGTCCGCTGACGAAAAGGTCTGTCCCACGGGGAACAGCCGAGCCTGTAATCCTTTAACATTCATTTACTGAAATGAAAGCGCGTGAAGGTGTACAGGCATGGATGAGAGCCAGCTCTCCATTACACTAGACTAAATAATACTGTCAGTTCTTTTAGGTCATGAGATATAACCAGTACCAAACCAGAAGCCGACGGAAAGCATGCTATGATTGTGCATAAAATGAGTTGAACGTCGACACACTGACGCAATGGGCTGCACTGGTGCATCACAGCAAGAATAATTGCGGGTGTGAATCTGGCCTGGGGTCACTTTGTGCGAAGTTTGCATGTTCTCCCCGTTCCTCGTGTTCTCCTGGGTTTCCTCTGGGTTTTCAGAAGAGTTACTCAATGTGGACTTTAGGAAGTGCTGAGGTGTCTGTCAACATGTAATAAAGAAATACATTTAATGTTCTTAACATGTGTTAATGGTGATGTATCAATCACAGCTGGTGTTCGAAACCAATGTAGTTTTAGAATTCTAGCATGGAAATGGGAAAAAAAAAATTGGTCAAATGAAATGGATTTTGGTTTTTCACATTCATCGCACTGAGATGGTGGTAGAGTCAGTTGCCCAGTTGGTCTGAGTGCTGATACTGCGTGTCCTCCGGCCTCACCTCCTCCAGCCATAGAGCTGTCCCTAAAGGAGCAGAGGACCTCCCAGGCCCCCCTCTCCTCCCTGTACCCCAGCACATCCGGCCTAGCCTCCAACCACAAGCCCGACGGCAGGAAGGTGCGAGCCATCTACGACTTTGAAGCTGCTGAGGACAACGAACTGACATTCAAATCGGGAGAGATAATCACCATCTTGGACGACAGGTCAACCCGACAACTGGTCCCGTTTCCTTTTGACAGTCAGTCAGTCAATGGGGCCAACCCCAGTGATCATTGAGAAACCTTTTTTTCCCATCAATATCTTGTGATCGCCAGATTAGTTTTCAGATCCTCTGGTTTGTTTATTTGTTTATTAATATATTTATCATTCCTCCACTGGGAGGTAATGTTTTCACCGGCTGTTGTTCGTTTTTTAGTTTGTTCACTTGTTTGTTCCTTTGTCAGCTGATAAGGTATCTCAAAAAGTTATGGATGGATGTTCATGAAATTTTGTGTGTTGCTAGACACTGTGCTAAGGAGGACGTGATTACATTTCGGTGAAGATCCAACTCCTATTCTTGAGCTAGGATCCAAAAGAATTTCTATGCGCATTAAGACGGCACTTCCGAGAACTGGTGTCACATAACACTAACACCCAAATTAGCTGTTGGAGTATTTCATTTTACGAATACTTTTTGCTAGGAGAAATCCTAATCCAGCTTCCTCCGCTGATGAATTTCACAATGGCGGAGGTCATGCACTTTCATGGCTTGTGCCTTTATTTATTTTATATATTTATTTATTCATTCATTCTGTTTATTGTTTATATACGTCACACAGTGATCCCAACTGGTGGAAGGGGGAAACGTATCAAGGCATTGGTCTGTTCCCCTCTAACTTCGTCACTGCGGACCTCACAGCTGAGCCTGAAATGAGTGAGTGCCCTCTGCTTTTCATATGTCTCACTTCCTGCGTACCCTCACTGGGCTCCGTCCTCCTATTAATCGCGCCGTCTCTGTCTGTCTCGCACAATACAGTGAAAACGGAAAAGAAAACCGTGCAGTTCAGCGATGAGGTTCAGGTGGAGACCATCGAACCTGAGCCAGAGCCTGTTTATATTGATGAGGTGAGAAAAATTCATGGTGTTCTGTAAGGCAGTAAAGTATTCTTTGGCAAGTTAAAGTAGCCATGTGTTGAGAAATCAGAAAATGGGCAAATTATACCTCTACAGAAAGCTAATGTCATTGAGATGATGAATAAAACACTTTCTCAATACTCACTCAAATAAGAAGAAAATAAGAGGCCTTTTGGACACCCTCTCAACACATGAACATCCCCAAGAAAACCGAAGGAAAATGGCCTGTTTCTGATAATGAAATCTGTGGGAGACAGGGACGCACAGGAAGGAAATCGACTTGCATCGACCATCATCTGCCTGTTGTAATTTGTGCATTTCTTGGTCTCGTTTCGTTTTACATTTCTAGCGGATTAGATTTATGCATGTCAAAAAGTATGTTATTGTTTATGACGCAGAGCACACATCCCTGTACTATCTTGTTTTCAATTTTTTTCTGCGCGACGAGCCGTCCTTGACGAAGTTCTGTGTCGTAAAAGTCTGGCTTACTTTACCTCATGGAAACTAAGAAGTCTTTAAAACCTGTAATACAGCAGTAGTTCATATAATTCTCGACATACAGTGCTTAACAAATTTATTAGACCACCACCCAGTGTAAGATTTATGCCACAGCTGCCCTAAATTAACAGTATTGGTAATTACCAAAATCATTTTTTATGTTTCTGTAATGGTTATAATCCACTAGTATGCACAAGCTCTTTAAATTATATTTTTAATGTTAAAATATAATTATTGTTGTAATCCATGAATTTTCAAATTTACTGTTTTACAAAAAAGCTGAAAAAATATTTAAGCGCATTATTATTTTTTGATGAAGATTACAAATAACAGTAATTTACTTGCATTCCTGAACATAAAAATTAGTTTTAGTGGTTGAATGTAAGAATGCAAGCTGTTATCAAGGCCAAAGGAGGATATACAAAATATTATGTTTTTTTTGGTTTTTATGTGTGAATAAGAACTACTTAGTTGTTTCAGTTTGTTATTTGCCAGGGAAATAACAAAATAATTTTTAGTTTTAAACAAGTGGATTTTGACGCTTTGCTTACAATGTAAAATACACATACGATAACCTATGTGTCACAATTGCTCCCATGAGTGATGTCACAGTTCTTGGGCCGATTCACAGTGCTGTTCAAGGATGATATTGGGGGTTTCTAAAAGCAACATCTGTGATTACTCTTTTCCATTATCATTTCCGGGTGGAAAATGTTGATAGTTAGAAACAGTATTGCATGTGCTTTTGGATGATAACAAATACGACAATTTAATAAAGTTTCAAATCAATAGATGGCTACTTTAAGTCTGTCTTGCATCACCAGTGCCAACTTCACTGCAGGTATTTCCATCACCTTAGGAAGGATTGTGTAGCTGATAGACTAATATGACTATGAAGCATATGGTAGCTGTTCATGCCCTTAGTGGCCGTAACTGTTGGAATGGGGATGACGTTTGTCAAGACCAGTTGGAGACCTGTTACCAATGTGCTTTATTCTCTAGGAAAAAATGGACCAATTGTTGCAGATGATCCAAAGTGCCGACCCCACAGACAATCAACCAGACGCCACAGAACTTCTTCAGCTGGAGGGTAGGAGGCATCCGTTGGTTCTCTCACACTGGATGTTCAGAAAGAGCTCTGAGCACTGAGTAAACCCTACTGTGACTGCCTTTTTGTTTACTAGGTGCCTGCAATCAGATGGGGCCCCTCATTGACCAGAAACTGGAGGATATTGACAGGTGCGCAAAGGGCTAATGACGTGAGGAGTTGTGCTGCCATTTACATCCTTAAACATGTATTTCTGTGTATTTTATGTATTCTGTCGGCAGGTGGGAACTGGAGAAATAATCGTGTGTTCTAAAATGCGAGCGAATAGCCTTTCTGTACATATACCAAAGTCCTGCCATTAATAGCTGTCATTAGCTGTAATTAATATGTTCGTTTTATTACCCCCTTGGAAAACAATTTCCTGTGGGGATATTGTCGTCGTTACGCCTGTCCGTCCATCTGCCTGTGTGCACGTACCCGTGATGAACTTATAATAAATATACGTGCAGTGCAATACCTGTTTGCACCACTGGGGAGCAAGTGCTGTAACAGTGCTGTGCTGTAACACAGTGGTTCCCAACCCAGTCCTCAAGGACCCCCTGTCCAGCTGGTTTTTGTTGCAGCTTTACTTTTGCACACCTTATCCATTTAAGGCCCAATGCACCTTCATGCACACCCTACTCAGGTAGATCTTTTTCAACCAATCAGCATGACGCCCTAAATGGATCAGGTGTGAAAGAGCTGGAGCAAAAACCTGCAGGGCAGGGGGTCCTTGAGGACTGGGTTGGGAACCACTGCTGTAACAAATTGTGTTGAGGGAGTCCTAAGTGCCGAAGCATGTTTATGTTTTTTTTCTTGAAATCATAGGCGTATTTGAACTTTATTTGGCACATTCCGGATGTTTTTGACCTGATTTGACTGTCCTAGAAGAGGAGGCCCGTATGCCCTGTGATAACATGCGTCTCCTCGGTCTTACAGGAAACACTCAGAGCTGTCAGAACTGAACGTGAAGGTGATGGAGGCCCTCTCCCTGTACGCTAAGCTGATGAACGAGGATCCCATGTACGCTATGTACGCCAAGCTGCAGAGCCAGCAGTACTACATGCAGCAACCGCCCTCGGGCTCCCCACAGGTTATTCTGTCCTACTGTTTACTAGCGCTTCCTATGCCATTATACTGCAAAACCACATACGTGCTCATCTCAACTACTGTTTTAATTTTTTTTTAGTCTTAATTTTTCACCCGGGGCCTGTCTCACGAAGCTGGATTTTGGCTTAGCGAGGTAACTTCTGGATTAACCCTGGGTTTTCCGTATCACGAAGGTGGTTTGCTTTTTATCGGGATGCGTTGCCGTGGCAACATACACTGAACACCTAACCTGCTCCGGAGCAGGTTAAGTTCAGGATAAGGATAAGTTGAGTTCAGGATAAGAGCTCAGCAGGCATAAAAGCCCCCACCTACTGACCAATGGCCCGCCCATTTGATGAGAACCCAGTGGGTCTAAGTGCACAACTTGTGTGAAGAGCGCTCGGGCACTAAAGAGTGTTTCGCGATCGCTGTAATCCTTTTGATTTGCCTGAACAATGTCTTTACGAGAGGTACAGGTTTTCCGCAGAAGGACTACATATATCTGTCAGCTGCTGGAGCCGTTCATTACTAATTACACAATTCCATTGTGATCATCCTACAACCGAGACAGTGTGAAGAAGTAAAGCCATGTACATATACTACATATGCTATACGTATGAGATATATTAAGCGTACTGACCACTTTGCAGTATGTTTTTATACTAATTTTTTATTTGCTCCCATGCTCTTTTTGCTCCACTGGGGTCGCATCTGAGGCCAAAATCACATGCCATAACGACAAATTTCATAAACACATAAATTTATGGAACACACAAATGTTACTATAGTCAGATCTACTCATGCCATCATGGTGGAGAAGTAATATTATAATCCCACTAATTTACACATTGACACAGTCGGCGATTTTTTTTTTTTTGCCAGCATTCCTTGCGGCTTTTGGCAGCTGCAACTATGTTGCTTTTTGCCTGGATGATGGATTTATATTCCTCGTATTTATTTAAGATTAGGCAGTTGCTAAGGGTACGGCAGTTTTCCAATGCATTTCAATGCAGAGAGGTACGGCAGTCCCAACTTCAAACCCTGCCCTAACCTAACCCTGACCCTAACTCTAACCCTAACCCTGACCCCTAACCCTAACCCTAACCATAATCCCTAATCCTTATCCCAATCCCTTCAAATCGACAGCTGTACCCATAAAACTGCCATATCTCTAGACACTGCGTTATGATTATTGTCTGCTCCTCCGTCGTGAAGTATGCGGCTCGGGAGGATTTTTCCATGTCTGCGATTGGTGGTATGCAGCAAACACCACCCTTTTTATGTGAGCGCGCACAGATCTAGATTGGAAACTCCTGGGTTCACTTAACGAGTTGATAACCGGCTTCGTGAGACTGATAATCAAGACCGCGGATGTCTGGTTAAGTGCAGCTGGGTAACTGAGGGAAACCCCAGGTATGTTAATCCAGCTTCGTGAGACAGGCCCCTGGTGGCGAAATAAGATAAAATATTGTCAATTGGGTCTTATTAATTTTTATATTTTCCTATGGGGTGAAATTTCACTTTTCAGACTACAAAAGGAAAACTACATACTTGGTGGTATTTTCCACTGAAAATAGGATCATAATTCTCATTAAAATACTAAAGCACATGTTAAGACACTTTTTTTTTTTTTGCTGTTTTGTCTGCCGTCCACTAAAGAGCCCATCGTCAGCTGTGTCCGTTAATGATGGGCTCGTCCACGAGCATGCAGATCTCTTCCTTATATTTGAGGATATTTTTAACTATGTTGTCATGTATATTTGGGCTACATTCTTAAGAACAATTTGGGGAAATTAATGTTTTGTTACCCAATGAAATGATATCCTTTGATTAAATAAAATCAAAAATGGCAATCAAAACTTGAGGCATGTTCAAGATAGCGGGTTCAAGTGAGAGCCCGCAAGTTTTTGCCTTTAGATAGATTAAAGGGCATCTAAAGTTGATTCCCATTGTTTTTGTTTATCAGCCAGTCAGCGAGCCGCACCTGCGCAAACGAACCGAAATAGAAGGATTATCTACGCGTGTACACAAAACATTGGTTGATGAATGAAATTGGTCATGTGACAATGCAAGATGTCAACAAAAGCAAGTGATTTGTTTGTAAACATTAGACGTTCAACGTCCCCTCTGAGAATCGACTTTAGATGCCCTTTAAACTACTTTGGTCTTGTGCAGACGATGGGGAACATCTGCAAGCATTCTCAACATGGGTATTCACTCACTTTTGTACAGCTCGTTCAATAGAATTTGATGGAAATCTTGTTGGCAGCCATAGTGGAAAACACGCAAGAACTCGTTGTCGTTTGAAACTCTCATGTCTTTCCCTCGTGAGACCTTGTGCAAGATCCTTTGGTCTTGAACATGCCCCTTGTTTTGGAAAGGATTAAGCAAAACTCAAAAACAAAGTATGACAATTGGTTTCCTTTACATTATGCAGCATGTAGTAATTTTAGTCATTCCTGAGTATGTTCTTACACTTTCATGCATGCATGAACAAGGTCCATGTCAAATGATGCAGTGCTTACTATCATTCCCTCAAGACCTTCAAACAGGCATGGGATTTTTCTGGATTTGTCTGGATTTCCAGACTTTTTGTGGCCTCCTGGACCAATTTTGAGATCGATGCAAATCTGAGTAGAAAATTTTCTGATTTTCTGGGGGGTGGCTTTGATGGGGCTTTGTTCCTCATTTTGACTTGCTTTTGGGAGCCATGTGTGGCGCTTATTTTTCCTTGTTGTGAAAAGGATTGCCTTCGGCTAGAAGCTGAATATGCACACTGTCGCACATTCTAATAAGCACCTTCAATGAAGAAGAGCATCTGTTGTAAAGGCAACAGTACTGAGCCTTCGCAAACATACTTCCAGTCCTCAACGACAAAAATACAAAGAGATTACAATTTCTCAAAAATCTATTGCAGTTGGCATCATTTTAGGTAAACTTTAACTGAAAAAGCCGGCATTGTATAGCGACATAAATCTTCTCTTCAATTAAGTGCTGATTTTTCAGCCCAACATGTTTGGAGGCGCACGTTCTCGTTGTTTCCTGGAAGATGGTCTTGCAAAAATAGTTGTGCAAGGACACAAATTTTGCATATCATTGTGTTCAAAAACATAACTGTCTCCCTTGAAAAGGTAAAGTTATAACAGAGCACGGCGTAAAATTGCATGTTTACGGGTTTTTTTTCCAGTAAGAATAGCAGTGACTGCTTTAAGAAATTTTCTGTTTAGCCCACCATCATCAGATGGGGGCCTCTTCAAATCACTTTTCGTCCGTGGTCCATCTGCCCGTCCGTCCGTAACTTTTCTTGTTACCGCTATTTCTCAGGAGCTACCTGTCCAATCTTTCTCAAACTTGGTACACAGGATCTCCTTTGGTCCTAGTTGTGCACCATGTATTTTTTGTCCTGGTTCGTGAATCCAATATGGCTACCAGGTAGCCATGTTGGATTTCAACACAAAAGTTTGTTACCGGTATTTCTCAAGATCTGTTGGGGGAATTTTTTTCTTATCATGCATACAGATTCCCCTTGGGTCCTAGTTGTGCACCATTGCCTTTTTGAAGTCAAATGGGTGAATCCAAGATGGCGACTTGACAGCCATGTTGGATATTTTGTTACCGCTGTTTCTCAGGAATTACCAGTCCAATCTTCCCCAAACTTGATGCACAGGTTCCCTTTGGGTCCTAGTTGTGCAACGTACATTTTGTGTCCTCATGGCTAAATCCAATATGGCTGCCCAGTGGCCATCTTGGATTTAAATATTGAAGTTAGCACCATTTCTCAAGATCCAGTGGGGGTGATGTTTTTTCTTATGTTGCATACAGGTTCCCCCTGGGTCCTTGTTAAGCACCATTGCCTTTTGAAGTCGAATGGGTGAATCCAAGATGGCGGCTGGGAAGCTGTGTTGGATATTTTGTTACTGCTATTTCTCAGGAACTACCAGTCCAATCTTTCTCAAACTTAGTACCACTTTCCCTTTGGGTCGTAGTTATGCGTCATTGGTTTTTTTATCTCTTGGATAAATCCAATATGGCTGCCCAGTGGCCATCTTGGATTTCAACACAAAATTTTGTTAATGCTATTTCTCGAGATCTGTTGGGGGAATCTTTTTCATATCTTTCATACAGTTTCCCCTTGGGTCCTAGTTGTGCATTATTGCCTTCTGATATCAAATGGTTGAATCCAAGATGGCCATGTGGGAGTCCTAAACATTTCATGTTATCACTATTTCTCAGGAACTACTACTTTGATCTTTTTCAGACTTGGTACACAAGCTCCTCTTGGGCCCAAGTTCTGCATCATGCATTTTTTGTCCTGGTTTGTAAATCCAGTTTGGCTGCCCAGCAGCCAAAAATCCTGTTTGATGTCAGTGTGAAGGGGGATAACCCACACTGGAAATTTCTGAAAGCCAGTACATGTATATATGGTACCTGACTGTATTTACATGCACTATATTTTTATCCTCCTTCTCTGCTCTCTATAGGAGTTGATTGCAGACACAATAAGTCGTGTTCAGTATGAAATGTGCTGGGTTTTAGGAAATGAGTTGATTGAAGCTTGTCGAACATGACACTGCCTTTAATGGTTTTGGTCATGCCCATTTGATTTCTCAAATGTTTCGTCATGCACTGCTGTATGAAATACTGGTTTTATGCAGGCAGATTTCTTGTGTTATTTTTTATAAATTTAACCCTTTGTTTTTTGGAATATGGGATGCAAGTAATGACAAGAATGAATGACAAGAAAAATTAAAACGGCTAGACCAATACAATTGCCTTTCTGATACCAGAACTCTTGTTTCATCTTGGTGAAAATATCAGTCCTCTCAACAAAAGGGGAAAAAAACACTCAAGAGCTCCAGTTCATACTGATAAAAACATATCATGGGGTTACTATGTGGATTTGAGTGTGTGACAGTCAGTGGTATCAAGTTCAGATGCCATTTCTAGATAATGTAGGTCTACTGTTGTGCCATCCCCCCTTTGTCACACAGCAAGGGGGCGGAAGATTTGCAGTTCTATAATACCAAGCTAGATTACTGTTCTCAGATGATATGAATGGCAATGTTTGTCTGAGGTTTTATTGGTGATGTCATCTACCAAACGTCAGCAATTACTCATGCTTGGAGTTCAAAAGAACTCTAATGGATCCAGACTTCCTTTTAGCATAGATCTACGTGTCTGAATGGGAATGTTGGGATCTTGACGGGTTTTGTGCATGTTGAGATCCTAAATTTGCCTATTGTTCGTGCTTCCCTTCATATTGAGATTGTTACTTTGCCTATTTTTCATACTACCCTCAGCAGCCTATTCAAGTTTATTTATAAAAAATATTAACTTTCACCAACATTCATTAATTTTACCTCCTACAGTATCCTTAATTGCATTTTATTAGACATATAAATTGACAATGCACAATTATTGAAGGTATGTCAGTTTGACAGATGCCTTCACTCTTGGATTGCTCATGGAGGTTTTTGTTAATGTTAGTCCAGCGATTCTTGTTTTGAGTTTCATATGCCATAAAGTTACATCATTTCTTCACTTACATTGTCTACTTCGAGTCCCGTCAGTACAACCCTAAGTTTCAGGTGCATACACAACTGTGAATTATACTTGCAAAGATAGTTGGATGGTGGGCGTCAAGATCCTTCAAGGATCTCTTGTTTCATGAGCGATAATTTGGGCAAATCCATTTGAAATGCCTGGGGAGGAAGTCACCATGTACCATGGCACAAATTCTATGTACCACAGGCTGGACTCCATGCACTAGTGGTGTACTGCATCTGCTCTTCCACCCACTTACTGTGTGATATTTACAAAACAATGTTTTTGTGATTTCGGCAAATTCGTCCCAGGATTTTATTGTAACTACAAATACCAGTATAATTTGAATTAAAGTAAGTTCTGGAACACATTTGGTATCAATTTAGAAATGATTCAGGAAAAAATTGATTAGTTAGTTTAAATAAACGTATATGTTTTTGTGTTTAATTCTTTATCTCTCCACGGATAAAATTTAGAAGCATGTCTATACAACAGATTGTTGGAACACTTGGCACCGTATTTGGTATTAAGTTCAAAAAAGTATTGTCATATAATGTGAGAGAATAGTTCCAAAGAGTGTCTTTTTTGTTTCACCTTTTTTCCCGTTGCCTTCATTTCACGTGTGCCATAACTTTGAAGATGAATGTTGATGGGTAGTGTGCACTTCAGTCTCTTTGTGTGATAAGATCAGAAGAACATGTTATGAAAAATATTTTGCTAGTACTGAATTGGTTATTTTATATATGTATATTTGTGGCTTTTGGTGGTCAAAATATTAATTCCTCGAAGTGTTTAGGTTTTTGGTGTTGGGGCTGACCAGCTGTCAGCAAAAGGACAATTTCATTCAACTATTATAGCATTCCTCATTAGTTTGGGGAAAAAAAAGTCTGGTGCCTGCTACAACCGAAAGAATCACATTAAAAATCTGAAAATGCGGGCGCTTCAGGGGGGCTTTGCCTCCAGCACCCCGCCGGGGGCCTATGTAGCCCCCAAGCCCTCCGCGCTTAGGCGTTGGACTTCTCAAAATTTTGTAATCCCATGCCTGTTCAAATGGTAAGCTGAATCTCGATCGAGATTTGCAGTGCAAGAGAAATTTCCTTTGAGTTTTTAGAGCCTGTACATTCCATGGCTACCCCTATGTTTCTGAGAAGTTTCTCTCTGTTAAAATCACCCTCTTTACTTTATCCCACGTAACAACATTTCCATGGCCAAAAAAAAAAAGATGGACTGCCCAATCAAGATTTACTCGTAATTTAACAGTGGTCTGTAGCTTTATTGTATGGCAGTTAGTTCTACTCAAATTAATTGAATTGACTCATCTCCAAAATTCAGTGTAATCTGGGAGTTGTTTATAGTTGTGAAATTTGTTAATCATTGGATGCTGTTGTGAGTGTGCTTAATTTTGTTCCCTGCTCCGTGGTGAATCATTCTGAGAGAATGTATCCAGAAGTAAAAGGTGCCTAATGGTCGTACACCAGGGTTTTTATACAGGCTTTTGAGGGTATCTCAAGGTGAGAAAAAGGCAAAAGGGGTGTAGGGGTCTATTTTCAGGCAACTAGAAACTGCCAGCTTGTGCCTGCATTTGAGGCCTACACTTTAAATTGCTAAAACAGGAGGGTATTGTCATCATTCTGGAAGCTTCTACCACTGATCTATGAAGTGCTGCTTCTGCGCTCCGTTTTCAGAGCCCACCTACAGCGGACATTCATAGGATGTTATCCTGATCTGTTCTGGTGAACACAGTCAGGAAACAGCCTTGCTGAGAAGCCCCTTCCTTCTGCAGATAAGGGCCTGGAAGCACTCTGGGCTCTTTGAACCCGCCTGTCTGTGACATCCTCTCGTCTGCTTGCATGTGACCTCTGACCTCAGGCTGTCAAACATTTGGTAGTTTGCATGACGATAAGCTGTTCGCTCTGGCCTCAAGAAGAAGTACTAACCTTTGAAATGTTGCCAAAGTATCAAAGTAACATCCGCCTGTTTGACACATGCAGAATAGCATGTTGGTGATCATCTCTCTCTTCCTCCACATTCCCCCAGGTTTATGCTGGTCAGGCTCCTTCGATGGGACCCCTGCCACAGGGTTACAGCGTGCCCCCAGAACAACTGCCCTCACTCAACCAGACAGGACTACCCCCCAGTCCCGGCCCTACCCCAGCAATGGCTGGCCAGCCGGCACCCAGGTAAAATGGCCATTGCCCGACTTACCAAGTGCGCTCCCCCCATAACAGAATGCTAACATGTGCTCGGTAATGTGTTCCCGTGATTGACACGTGCTGAGATGCATTTTTTGCGACCCTGCTGGCATGTATTCTTTGTGTTGAAAAAGGCGCATGGCTTGCATATACGCACCAGGTTTTGGGCAGCCCTTACGACCTCTTTCTTTGTTCTGTTCCAGCATGATGGTGAATTCGGCTGCAGTGGGCGCATACCCCACCCAGTCGGCTGTGTACAGCCCTCCGCCGGGCACCACGGACCCCGTGTACCAGGGCTCAGTGAATGGAGCTGGGGGGCCGGCCCAGATGCCTGCCTACACGGCGGCCTCCCAAACTCTGCCGCCAGCTGCAGAGGGCCAGCCGCCCCTGTACTCCGAGAAGGCTCTGCTGTAGGCCCCAGGGATCTTTGTACCAGCAAGGCTTCCCCTCCCTCCAGAACACTGCACTGGATTTGCAGTGCCCTCCTTCTCCAGCAGGGGGCACCAGAGAGACACACAGGAAGGGAAGCACACCAGTGTAGAGCACACGGCAGGTCTCCAATGCAAAGGGGTGATGCTGGCAGGTTTTTTTTATTTTATATTTGTTCTTTCAAAGGAGCACTATTTAGTGGAAGGATGCTGACTACACTAGACTATTTCATTGTGTAACAAGATTTTAAGATAACGAAAGACTCAGCGCCAGTTGTGGTATGGCTGAATCCATGCATATATTGTAAATATAACACTAGTTCTTTTTTTTTTTTTTTTTTTTTTTTTTGTTCATGATAGGCTCATCTTGTCGGCCTTCCTGATCACATTACTGTACTCAGTGTTAAGCTGAATTTCATATCCGTATATTTGGATGAGGTATAGATGTTTTTTTGTAGTGTATTTTAATTTATATTTGATTTTTTTATGACCGTTATTATGAAATATTCATTTTTATGCACAGTACAGTCAGGAATGTTCTCGGGAATGAAAAATAAATTGTCTCTACGTAATATTCTGCCTAATACAGTGATAGAACTCTTTTCATACAAAAAAAACAACCTCATTTTAAAAATCAGTGTTGCACCAGAGATTGTACACCGGATTGACTTGATTGACATGCTTTTCATGGGCCATTGACAAAGACCATTCACACAGCTTCTTCCCTGTCATTTTTTTATTTTCCTTTTTTTTTATTTTAAACGTACAGTGGGGCCAGGGATTCACAGTTTTGCACTTTAGTTGAACTTATATTTTGCAATGCATTGTGGCTTTTGTCTCCAGTCTTGGATTGAATCAGGAAGTGGCGCATGAATTAAAGCTTCTGCCATCCTTATCTAAAATGTGCATGGATGCATTCTTAGACTGAAGAGTGTTTAAGACTCCGCACCCAAGGCCTGCAGTGACTGTATGTGACACACTGCAGGTCAGCCCTTTTGCTGCGGGTCGGCATCACTCCACATTGGCATTGTTCGAGGCTGCTGTACCTGCGTCGCCACCTTATTGCCTGTCTTGCCCATCTCTGCTGCCTTTGGGGTGGCTGTGCTGAGGAAGGTGGGTAAATTATGTCTGCAGGCTCCACATAATCAAGTCCAGTTGGGTGTCCTATCCAGGGCATAAAATGTGAAGCACAAAGCCAGTTAACTCCCATTACCATCCTGCCTGCCTTTGCCCCCCTGTGAATTAGATACATTCCTTATGGATTAAGTATGAAACATTAATGACCCTTCTTGTAAGCGTTTATGGCAAATGCAATATTTATTATGTGGTTAGGCTGGGATCCAAGTTATGTCTGTCCTCTGGATGAAGAGAATCTGTGATTGTGGCTCAAGATAAATAGTTGACTTTTATGACAGCTTTGTGATTTGATTCTGTACTCTCTGTTAGCAGCCTATAGTGACATGAGACTGACTTTTATGATCTCAATTAAGAAATGGAAAGACACAATATTTGAATTTAACTCAATGAAAACCATCCTTGCTGTCGTGAGAAGAGATCGAAGATGGCATTGTACACAGTAACTGCTTCACGTAGAATCAGTGTTCATGATGTAAGATTTGACTCAAGTTTGGGTGATTGTCAAGCTCAAGGTGACATGGTTGGTTCTGTGTGCCTTGCTTATGGTGGGCGAATGATCAACACATAACTGTTCGTTTCACTGGTGCTTCATTTGATCAGACAGTTTAGGGTATACATTTATTATAGATATGTATGTATACAGTACACATTTATTTGCTATTTAAAACTTGTGTTCATGCAGCAAAGGGAATACCTTTATTGTAGCTGGTTCTCAATTAGGTTTCTGTTTCAGCATTGTCTGTTTGGTACTGAAGACTGGTGGGATCAATGTGATAATCTTTATTTCTTGCGACCAAGCAATAGTACATGTATGTTTAAAAGAAACCCATTGAATCTCCATTCCGGGTCCTTTCTGCATGTATGTACTTTGTAGCAGAGCGTGTCACTGGACACTATCATATAAAAGAGGATATTTAAGAAAAGCGTTAAAAGCAACATTTGGATGTTGCATCATTTCTTTTTGTACAAGTAATATTTATAGAGTAAGTATGTAATGTCTCATTTAGGAACTCCCCTTCCTTTGCGACTCATCTCTTAATTTTTCTCTGAGTATTAGAAGGTTAATCATCTTGCACTATGTTTCTCGTTTGAAAATCCAAATTGAAAGCAACAATTGGTCAGTCTTATGTTATGGCTGAATTTGGAAAACAGTGATTTGCCTGAATCATGTATTGGGCTTCAATAAAATAAATAGACTTGCACATCGATTTGTATGGATATTTTCTTTATAGTTGTGAAAAAATAATGATCAAGTGGTTATTTCTAAATAATAGCTTCAATTTGCACAATTGATCCATTTTTTCCCTATCTGCTATGATTTACTGCATGATGTGATAATATCTAACATATTTAACAAGCATCATTACGCGCATTAAATAAATGTTGACCATTTGGTTGACCTTTTGAAATTTACATTGGCTGTAGATGACACAAAAGTTCAGCAAAACTAGTGTTGGGGCATTGGATGTTCAATAAGCTTAAGTCAATTGGGACGCAAGAAATATCTCCCTCAGTATCTGCGCCTTCAAGTTGGAACATTGACCTTTTTTTCTATGGTCATTTTGTGCTGATAAGCAGCGGGGAAAAAGTGGATCTTGCAGATTTGCAGGACTAGGGCTGTACAGTCATGGCCTGAAGTTTTGGCAGTGACATTTTGGCCTGAAGATTTTTTTGAGAAAAGACAAATCCAGTGTTACCAGTAATGTCAAATTTTGTTTTTTTTTTTTTCTTCAAGTTTCACAAACTTTTCAAGTGCTGCAACTTGTTAAACAAGTTGCCATGTGATTTTTCAACAGAGAAAAAATCATTGACAAATCCAGTGTTAAGGTTTTTTTTTTTCTTCTTTTTTTGTGGGCTTGTGGTCAATCCTCTCTATTAGTTTCCAAAGTCTACCCTGGATAATACACCACCTAAACAATTACAACTGTTAAAACAGTTCCACCCTGCCATGTCATTTTTAAGGAGTATAATTGTATGACTATAGAATTGTTTGAGGTTTCACACTCTATGGTAGCCTATTCAGGTTGCAAATTGTACAAAAATTCTTTTAAAAAGCAGGGTTGCAATTTCTTCTGTCCCATGTAAAAATGTAAAAAAATGTGGAAAACAGTATTAAGGGTGATGACTAATTCAGCAATGGTGATCGATTTAAGAATTGAGTATTTTGCCAAAGGACTACTGCAGGCCTCTGAAATAACAAATCTGATTAAACCCACTGAATGTCAGCTGACATTACCGTCACAAATTGTGTGTCATTAAATGTGGAACAAGAAAAACTGATGTGGATCTTTCTTGGTTCATTACTTGCACGTAGCTTTCAACATGCAGTAGACCTTTAGGCTAAATAGAAAATCGGGAATAGAGGGAAAAATGAAATTGGCTTACGAATCTATTGAAAGCACTTTTCATTTGATCATAAGAAGCAAAACATAGTTTAAAAAAGCTACACTAAGGGCCCGTCCACACGAGAATGATTTTTTTGAGAACGCATAAAAATTTTATAGTTTCGGCCTATAGTTCACAGATGGCGAAAATGCGGCTCGAAAACTATTTTTTTGAAAACTGGTTCCAGAGTGAGAAAATCTGAAAACGCCACCCCAGCGTTTTCGTGCGGACAACCAAAACAGGTTTTTTGGAAAACGATGACGTGATAGCCCCCAGCTCAGCCCTCAGGCTTGTGTGTGGCGTTATAGCGTTTAAACGGAAATAGACCAAAAACGGAGAAGAAGGCCGCGAGCATTCTCCATTTTTGGTCTATTTGCGTAGAAATGCTACTGCACCATACAGCGCCACACACAAGCCTGGAATATTTACTTCAGCCTTTTGGGTCTTTTTAGGCATCTCCACGTAGACGCAGATATTTTTAACTTACCGGCCCTATGGGGTGAAATTTTTTTCTAAATCAGGCAATCAACTTCCCTTGGTACCTTCAATGTACAGTGCAAGCGCCATTTTGATTGAATAGACGGAAGTGGGTCCAGTGGGGGCGCTGTACTTCATGAATAAGCAAGATAGCCTGTGGAGGCCAAATGGTTGCAGATAGAGGTTAAGTTTGTATTATCGACATATAGGAAGTCAAATATGAACTTTCATTTGGTGACCTTCATATTGACCTTTGAAGGTCAGACTTGACCGCGTGAAAATTCTATGACTTCTATCACTAAAAAGGTCACCGATAGAGCCTAAGCTTGTATCACAGACTTAAAGGAAGTTACACATGAACTTTCATTTGGTGACATTCAACTTGACTTGGTGACCTTTGAAGGTCAAACTTGACATAATACAATTACAATGACTTGTATTTCCAAAACGGTCACAGATGGAGCCTAGGTTTGTATTAGAGATGTATAGGAAGTCATATATGAGCTTTCATTTGGTGACCTTCATATTGACCTTCGAAGGTAAAATGTGACCTAGGGAAGATTCAGTGACTTGTATCACTAAAATGGTCACAGATGGAGCCTAGGTTTGTGTTACTGACATCTAGGAAGTCACAAATGAACTTTCATTTGGTGACATTCAACTTGACTGTCAGTGACCTTAGAGGTTCAAACTCGACACTGAAATTACAATGACTTTGACTATCACCAAAATGGTCCCAGATTGAGCCAAGGTTTGTGTAGAGACTTTAGAAAGTCGTATATGAAGTCCTTTTACTAACCTATACTTTACCTTCTGTGACCTTTAAAGTGCACAATTGACATATTGAATTTTCAATGACTTGTATCACCAAAACTGATTCAGAGCTTAGGATTATATTTTGGTCTTATAAATGTTGTGAACTTTTATTTGGTGACCTTGGCATTGACTTTTAATAATTCGAATGTCAAATTTCACATGAAATTGTCATAACTTGTATCGTCACTACAAGATTACTTGCCGGTAAGCTACAGGACCCTTGGTCCTATTTTTAGAATTGATGCCGTGTGGACGAGATTTTTTTTGGAAACGACAAAATCTCCATCTTCGTGTGGACGAGGCCTAATGTTCCCAGGCAGATCCGTCCAGGAAAATCAAATTTAAAACTAGAAAAGCGCTCAGAGAGCGCACACCTCCACCAGGTGGCAGCAAAACCCAAAAGCACAGCGATTGGAACACCGGCCCATTGGACAGACTTGAAATCTTGAACTTTGGCGTATATCTCAGCTGTACTTTGGCCTTGAGATGCCAAAATTTAATCAGCTGTTCCTTGTCCTAATACCCACTTTCTCTGAAAATTTCATCAAAATCTGTGCATTACTTTTTGAGTTATCTTGCAAACTGACAAACAAACAGACAAACAAACAAACGCCGGCGATCACATAACCTCCTGCCAACTTCGTTTGGCGGAGATAATAATGTTGCGAGATGATTTGAGTGGATTAGTTTTAAAACTAATCAAGGGGAATTTGTTCCTGGAGCTAATTACTTATATTTTCAGTTTCAGGTTGTCTTTGGAAGCATACTGCAACAATTATAATTTCAACATTAAAGTTGCAGGTTGCTATAAAATGTCAGTCAAAGGGGAATTGTAAAGCCTGGGCGCCACATCCTCGTATATAATCAATCAGCCATTCTCACCCCACGTTCCATTCAGTAAAGTGACTGGGAGCAACACATTTCTGATCAAGGGTGCGTTTCCCAAGAGCTTAGTAGCTGACTACTGTATGTTAGCAACTTGCGTAGTTTGAACTAGATCCATGTAGAGCAGGGCTATTCAGCATTATCCAGAAAAGGCCAGTGTGGGTGCAGGCTTTCATTCCAACCAAGCACTCACACACCTGACACCACTAATCAACCCCAAGAGTCTTTGCTAACGAGCTTGATTAGTAGCATCAGGTGTCTAAGTGCTTGGCTGGAATGAAAGCCTGCATCCACACTGGCCCTTGCAGGATAATGTTGAATAGCCCTGATGTAGAGAGAAGAATCTAAGTTGCTTACATAACTGTGCTTTCGGGAAACGTGCCGCAGGACAGTTCGAAGAACTTCCAGACACTTCAGTGTTGTTGTCTGCTAGCAGCTCTGTCAGACCTCATCTCTGGACTTCTTTCTTGTATCTTGCGATGACACTTACGAAAAATTGCAGCTCTGCTGCTCCTTTGTCCATTACACGGTGCCAGCCAGTAAATGCCTGCTAATGACTGTACTCCTACTTTTATGGGTAAGTGCCTGACTGTAATAGCCAATGATATCGCTCTAAGTGTGAGTCGCCATCATTGAGGCTTTTGTCAGAGGCAGAAGCATTTATTGGCAAATAAATTTATTTAAAGAGTCCATATTTGCAGTGCTGACTCTTCATGACTTCTACAATTCGCTATTGCATGCTTGATAGCCGCTTTTGGGCCACGTCCTGACTGGCGATAATTCATTCTTGCTTTATCCATGCTCAAAGTCGATCACAATTTGTGGGCTTTTGCTTGTCCTGCTGGTTTTTGTGGATCAACCTTAGGTTCTTGATGAGATTAAGATCTGGGGAGTTTCCTGGCTACAGTTCCATAATTTTAGTGTGATGATCACTGAGCCTTTTTGTTCTCACTTCTACCTTGTGACATCGTGTTCCATCATGCTGGAAAATGTACAGATCTTCACCAAATTGCACTTGGTGAACGTTTCAATACAACCACTCTATATTCATGGCCGTGATTTTGGGCAGAACTGTGAGGCCAGTGCCTTGGATGAATAGTGACCCCACTCTTTGATGTTCTTGGAATGCTTCACTGTGGGCACGACGCAGGGCTCATGATGGTGTTCACCTGTTTCCTCCAGAAAGTCAATTTTTCCAGATGTTCAAAACTGTTAGAAGGGGGTATAATCGGAGAAAATAACTTTGTTCCAGTCTTATGCCTTGTACTTCTTGCGGAATTTCACTCTGTCCTTGATGCTCTACATGGAGAGAAGTGGCTTCTTTGCTGCTCTCCTTGACCCTAAGCTATCATCCAAAGTCTTCGCCTCTCTTCTTGAACTTCTTGATAATCGGGTAAACTGTTCTTTCAGGGCCAATATTCTTAGCTGCGATTTCCTTGCATATGAGGCCATTTTAATTCAAAACAGTGACGGCTACACAAGTTTCTTTGGAGGAAACCATTGCTAACATGATAAAACAATGATTTCAATTGCTACTTTTGTAGTGATCAATCTGCTCTGAAAAAAATTCAGTGAAAATTGTTGACTTCAGCTGATTTGCACTCACACGTTCCAGGGCAAAAATACAGCGAAAATGGGGATTTTTGTGCTGATGTAGAGCTGTGCAATTCATTGCAGTTCATACTACTGATCACTCTTAACTGTAATATAGAAACAGTGTGAACTGCCACCATAAAACGGAAGCTACAAAGTTTGCAAAACACAAAATTTGTCTTTGCCAAAACTTTTGGCTAGGACTGTGGACACCCCCACCCCCTGCCTATTCTAAATGACCTGTTATGGTTCCTAGACTTTTCCTGAAGCCTGCCACAAGGTGGAGCTATGAACGTAGAAAGAAATTAAATGTCAAAAGAAATGAAATGATCAAGAATATTATGAAATGAATTTGCCAAAAATTCGTTCATGCAAATATTGGTCTCTATTTACAGAAATTGCAGCACATTGCTGCGCATCAAAAGTTTGCATGATGTGTCTGTTTCAGCCATCAGTGGTGGGGACAGACATGCCAATTTGTATCAGGAATTACTTGCACATGCAATAGGTGTGTTATATTGATTTCAGCTGACTGTAGCGCCACAACACTGCTTGTATGCTGCCCATTATGGCAAACATTCATGATGGATCAGCAACAAGTTTTAAAGATGTTTTGGTATAAATTACTTTATTTTAGAAACTTTTTAAATCTGATCTGTGCTATTACTGAATATGATAATGGGCACAGTGGCTTTTGGAAACATTTAAATTCCTTTATGCACAATGTGGCACATAGGGGAACTACCACCCAAATCCAGGTGTGCAAAACCTGTGAAGATTCAAGTCTAGAGGCTGTTATTGCAGCCAAAAGTGCTTCTACAAAGAAGTTAATAAAAGGTCTCGATACTTTTTATAAACACACACACACACACACACACACACACACACACACACACACACACACACACACACACACACACACACAGTGCTTAACAGATTTATTCGACAACCTGTCATAAAAAATGACAAAACACGAATATTGAAGAAATTTGTCAAAAACTTGTTGAAAACTAAAAATTATTTTGATTTTTTCTTTGGCAAGTAACAAAGTGAAACCACTAAATAGTCCTTATTCACACATAAAAACAAAAAAAAAAACCTATATTTTGTATGGCCTCAATAACAGCTTGCTGTCTTGCATTCAACCACTAAAACTAATTTTTATGTCCAGGAATGCAACTAAATAACTTATTTGGCATCTTAATAAAAAAAAATAATGTGCTTAATGTGCTTTTTTGTAAAACGGTAAATTTGAAAATTCATTGATAACAATAATTATACTTTAACTGAAATTATATTTTTAATGCCAAAGAGCTTGTGCATGCTGGTTTATTAACATTACAGAAACATAAAAATTATTTTGGTTATTACCAACACTGTTAATTTAGGTATTTTTCAAAACCGACGTCCTCGTACTAATCAAGAACTGTTAATTGTGGCATAAACCTTACATTGGTTGGTGGGTGTGTGTGTATATATTTACAACGTGTGTGTGTGTGTGTGTGTGTGTGTGTGTGTGTATATATACTTGGTCATTTTATTACAGAAGACTTGACTGATGATGACGACATTAGTAGACAGTGTCGTATGTTGTATGCCCAAGCGAACATTCTTTCGCGTAAATTTAATATGTGCACAGAGGAAGTGAAGATCTCTCTCTTCAGATCATATTGCACGCCACTCTATACTGCGCTCTTGTGGGCAGACTATGGAACGGCAAGTTTAAAGAGACTTCAGGTTGCCTACTACTATGCAATGAGAGTATTGCTGAAGAGGCCGAGATGGTGCTGTGCTAGTGAGATGTTTGTAAGAGCAGGAGTCAGCACTCTGCAGGCTTAGTTGAGAAAACTCATGTATCAAGTCATGTACAAGTCAATCATGTACTCAAGTTTATCTGTTGGCTGACTAATTTTGAAAATGAATTTGTATTATCTTTGGTAAACCCACAGTTAAACTCTATGCGTTACCACTCTCTGCTCTGGAGACACTGGTACACCTGTCTTCTACTTAATTCTTCCTAATATTTTGTTATATATATTTATGTATACTGTGTGTTTGTTCTTTTATGGTTCTGGAACTTAAGTCTGTTATAAAGGTTGATTGATATATATGTTGGTTTTTTTAAAATTTGTTTTTGCTTTGTCATCATTGTTTATCGTGTGTAGATTAATGGTCAATTCAATCCATTTTTAAATTGAATTTATGGCAATAAAGCATGCATATAGCGAAGGGGTTTGAATATTTTCCAAAGCCACTGTGTATTTCTGGCTACTGACTTGCTTCTTTGAGTGACGCACATATCACGTATTTATTATTGGACTTTACCTCTTATGAATGAGTATGATGGTTATTACATTGAGCTACCATGTTTAAAGTCCACAAAGGGGAAAAAAACTGAGGTATGACAGTATCTGTTCATATTTGGATACTATAAACAGACTTTATCTCATCAATAACCTCCCCCAGAAGTACAATGTAGACACAAAATTAAAAACTGTCCTGCTCTCTGCTTTAAAATTCTCCGGCTGGAAGTTCTGCAGTTTAATGGGTGGAGGAAGGGGGGTGGGTTGAGATTTTTTCAGAGTGATGCTCAATAAAAATACCGACAGGCAACACGCGCTCCAACATCACGGGGGCAATAAAGGTATACAATGCCTAGTGCAGTGTAAGCAGAGTGAGCAGGAGCTGGGCTCAGTCTGTCCTGTGGAAAATGCTAGAAGGTATGGGCAATGCAGTGAGCCTAGCACACTGAGTGACTGAGATTGCCTTGCTGGGACTGTTTTGTTTGCTTTAGTTGGGGGGGTGGGAGTGTCTGCGGGGGGCTACAGAATGGGCTTGGGGAAGAAGATCAAGCTGGCCCTCTGTGAAGTGCTACAGTTCGCTGGCCTCTGCGTTCCAATTTTCATCATCATGCAGAGGTTCGCCTCCATCATCCACCGCGTCAAGAGCCAGGCAGAGCCCCCTGGTGATGCCAACACGGCCTACTGGCTCATCGTGGCCTCCTCTATCGCCTATGTGACGTCCGTGGCCTTGGTGGTTTGGGTTCCCATGAAATTCATGGTCTTCAAGAAGAGGAAGTTCTTCACAGGGCGAAAAAAGTGGTGAGTGAGCCCTGGTTGCAGCCTGTGAAACCTCGTCTTTTTCTGAGCCAACTACTCTGCCTGAACAGTATAAACACACTGGGCGTATATTGTCTATTGCAGGTATGCACACCCAGAAATGCTAATCTTTTCTATACCCCTGAATATTGTGAGAGTGCTGTGACTTTGCCTATTTTCACATTTTCATGTTACCATGTCCTTACACAGAATTAAAGAGGAGGTTGTCACCTCTTAGAATCTAGAAACTCCACCATAAACCTTTGTTTGAAATCTGTTGGGCTTTAAGCACTGTCAGGACTGGGGTCAGTACTTCAGCTGTTGAAAGTTTAAAATGAGACCATGGTGGTTAGCAGTCGCTAACTGGACTCGTAAAGTAGTTGTGAAAGTGTTTCATGTAGTAAGGTGGACTGGCTGGTCTTAATCCTGGTAGTGTGAAGGGATGGGAATTGTATTAGGATGGAATGAAATCAGTGAGAATAGCTTGTGCTTGGCAGGTGTAGAGGGACTCATGCTGCGATCCATTTACCTCGGAAGTCGGAGGTCAGAGCTGGGAATGACGTCACAGCCGAGTTATCAGCGTTCCAGTTACAAAGTCGGAAAAAAGTTGCCAACCGCCATAAACCATGAAGAAGAGTAGTAAAACAAGATGGTCACGTCTACGAAAGCTATTCTCGCGTTTGTCTTGTCCGAATATAAGCAACTTCTGGACAACCTTCAAACACAGTGGATTTCCATATATATACGTCGAACAATGTATACGGCTGATTTAGTGCGACAAACACGAGTCAGAAGTAATAAACGGAATATTACAGGAGCTTCTAATTGCTGTTTACATCTGGGGCAGCCATCTTTAAATGTTAACTCGGGGGTAGTGAAGATTCTCCGACTTTCCGAGTCGGAAATCCGACCTCGGGGGGGCGTTCCAGTTGAAACTTACGACTCGGAACTTGGAAATTCCGACTTCCGAGTACAAATGGAACGCAGCATAAGTTTCAGTGCCTGTGGTGGGGAATTGCTAGCAGTGTAGATTAGCAGTTAGAGAATGGTGCTTAAAACTCTGAGGGTATAGATTCAATCTAAAGAAAGGACATTGATCGGATGTACTGAATAGCTGCAGTCAATAGCCTGTGCATAGGAATTCTGTGGAAAAGAATATAAGCTCTGGTGTATCTCCTGATTACAAAAGCTATGTAAAGGCATGGACGTTGCTGTTTGCAATGCATTCCTGTGAACACACTTTTCAATGTGAATGGAATGGCTTCTTGGTAATTCTATTCAGCACCAAGATGTGACCGTGGGGTGTGAGATTTTCTGGCAAAGCAAATGTAATCGAATGTGCTTGTGGCTTGTTCTCTGAATGCGGGTACTCTCAGTTCCTTTTTCACAAAGCATGTCGCCCACGCACACTGGTAGCACACAATGAATCATTTCTTTCTCATTTTCCCTCTTTCCGATATATTGCTGACTCCACTGCTGCTTTTTCCCCAAACTGCATAAAAAACATTTTTGTCCACAAACCAAGTTCGGAGAACTGAAAATTCTTCGTGATTTTAAGGATTCCAAGTATTTTAGGAACTACCCCCTATCTGTCAGCCTTCAACTACACTTACAGCTAGTGTGCAGAGATGATGATACACCACCACTCTCATCTAAAAGGGGTCCTAATATACTACTTGTCCATAATTTTTTGGTGAAAATGTACTGAAAAATGCTATTTTAGGCAACGAGAACAAAAAAAAAAAAATCATTCCCACAAGTATATTAAGGTAAAAATATAGGTAATAGACAAAAACAGTGAAAACATTAACTTAATTGAAAGGTCTCGCAAATTTAATTTTTTAACTCTCGCATAGCCTGAATGCATGTTTGCAGGCTCATTCCATGATTATTGATGCTAAAAATTTTGTTTAACTCAAAAGCTCAACATCCCCCTAGCGGTAACACCGGCGTTACAGGATTTTCAATGGCGGGCAGTGAGCCTTTGTCTTTTAAATGCATAATTGCTCTTAAGCCATTCTTGTTTAAGATCTCTAGATTAATATTCACACAATTTATTTACTGAACAATCAAGACCAGTATATAAGCCTGTAATTATTAAGAAATTATAAAGAAATGACAGATCACTGTTGGGCCACATTCACAACACACTTAATCCACTTAATTGTGATATTACAGGGATGGAAAACATAATAATAATAATAATAATAATAATAAGTTAATCCAATACTTTCTCAAATTCCATCTCCTGTTTCAGCATTTTTTTTTTTTCAGCAGTGCAACCTAATTTATTTCAGCAGTGCAACCTAGGATTGCGCTTAATCAAAATGTTTTCAGCGTTAAAAAGAATTGGCTACATTTGTGGGGAAGCGCAGTTGCACACATAGCCACAATGCAATAATAATTAATTCATTAAATTACCAACGCTTCTTACACCGAATCATTGGTAATTGAATAATTTAGTAAATTGGTTATTAGGGCATTCCAAAAGTTTGATGCATGGCATGCATTTGAAATCATTTAAAATGCATGTCATGCGTCAGACTTCCGTGGTCGCAAAATCATTGATGAGGTCTTTATTGTCCAGCCCATGGGAAAGTTGTAAAAAGGCTTCAATATGATATGTAAGAACAGTAATTATCTAATTAATAAGAAAGGAAATCTAAGCCTTATCTAACTACCATCTTCAACAGCATTTACTACATAACTTTAAGATGGTATTCCCTGAAATTTCAGTTATTTCCATCCATACAATCTCATATTGTAGCCTTTCTCTATGATGCAAAGAGTATTCACTCAGTAAGTTAATTCAATTAATTGTCTGATTCCTAATCAGAAATAAGTTGAGAGTTAACCTGCATTATGGTAATGTGACTGCTGAGTTCTGTTTTTTACTTGAGCAAACGACACTCGCGAACTTGAGTCAACAAAACCACATTTTCTCTTTTTTTTGTTGTCTTGGGTGTAACAAGTCAATCGGACTCTGATGCAGAAAATATACATACCGTATTGTTAGCCACGGGAATTCAGTAGCTTTGAAAGACATTGACGTTTTATGTCATCATTAATGTGGATAGAAAAATGCTTTATTACTATTGCAATGAACAATAATATAAGCTGAGGAAAAATAGACAGTGAACGCGTTCACATGTGACATGACATTAGTGAAAATTAATTTATTGTGTTAGACTGAAACCTGACTTTTAAAATACATGTAAACATGTTAGTCCTACTACAATTGTACTAAATCAAATTTCTTGAAGTTGGACTAACACAACCAGATAATGCGGTTTCTAGCCAGATCACTCCTATATCTATACACTTGAGCCAAACTGAACTGGACGATGCACTCTGCGCATGCTCCATAGTTCATCGTACAGGGCCCTGCAGGGTGAAGTTGCCTTCAGACCTCGACTTCCAGGCTGCATAAACGCCGCCCCCAAGTACAACCAATCAGATCGCAAGCTAGCGTACAACCAATCCGCTCACAAGGCAGCCAATTCAATTCGGAAGACTTGCTCGGTAAGTGGGCTTAAGAACATCAATATTGTTAAAAACTAATGCATTCAATCGTGAGTTTTCTTATTAAAGAAACTGATTCGTGAGGTAACGTTAGATATTTCAGCTATTTTGATTATGTTAACCAACGCAAATAAGTGCTATTTTTTGTCTTACAGTTAACTTATAGACCTAACCTTAGCTTAACAGGTCATACTTGTTAACTTAAACACTTCTACAATATAACTTTAAGTATAACTCTGTTTGAAACATAAAATTGGCCTACTTGTGTGTCTAGTTGAGCTTCTTAAAAACTTAAACTGCAAGTTGCAGTAACGTTAGCTGCCTTCAAGGCTGACTGTAGAGACTAGTGCCTTGCAGGCTGGTTAGAAGGCTAATGTTGATTTCATACTGTATAATCTTCAATAGTATTGCCTCAGATGCCTTCAAGGCTGATTGTAGAACTCTAGTGCCTTCCAGGCTGACCGTATAGACTAGTGCCTTGCAGGCTAGTTAGAAGCTAATGTTGATTTCATATTGCATAATCTTTAATAGTATTCAGTCAGATGCCTTCAAGGCTGATTGTAGAGACTAGTGCCTTGCAGGCTGGTTAGAAGCTAATGTTGATTTCATATTGCATAATCTTTAATAGTATTCAGTCAGATGCCTTCAAGGCTGATTGTTGAGACTAGTGCCTTCAAGGCTGATGGTAGAGATTAGTGCCTTACAGGCTGGTTAGAGGGCTAATGTTGATTTCATATTGTATAATCTTTGAAATATTCAGTCAGATGCCTTCCAGGCTGACATTAGAGACTAGTGCCTTGCAGGCTGGTTGGTAGGCTGACAATTTCATCATACTGTGTGTGTGTGTGTGTATGTATGTATGTGTGTATGTGTGTGTGTATGTATGTGTGTGTAATATATATGTGTGTGTGTGTGTGTGTACAATTCTGATGCCTTCAAGGCTGACAGTAGAGACTCCCTCAACATTACTGAGGGGGTCTCTACTGGGAGTCTCCACTGAGTTGGAGCATTCCAAGGCTAATTTAAAATCTTCTATTTTTCAGCCCATAGATTTATTACAGTTCGAAACCAACCACGTTACCTCAGAAAACTGACCGAGGTGTTGTTGCATACTGATGTTGTCTTTACTTTTTACACTTTTTCAAACGATGTCTCAGCGCCGTCGTGGAGCCCTATCTACCCACCCCACTAAAAAAGTAAAAAAAAATAGCCCCAGCACCCACCCTGGGCCCTGATGCTCCTGCAGCAGCACCCGCCCCAGCACCCACCCCGGGCCCTGATGCCTTGAAGGCATCTGACTGAATACTATCAAAGATTATACAACGTACAATATGAAATCAACATTAGCCTTCTGACTAGCCTGCAAGGCACTAGTCTCCACGGTCAGCCTTGAAGGCATCTGACTGAATACTACTAAAGATTATACAATATGAAATCAACATTAGATTTCTAACCAGACTGCAAAGCACTAGTCTATACGGTCAGCCTGGAAGGCACTTTTGTTCTACAATCAGTCTTGAAGGCATCTGACTGAATACTATTAAAGATTATACAATATTAAATCAACATTAGCCTTCTAACCAGCCTGCAAGGCACTAGTCTCTACAATCAGCCTTGAAGGCAGCTAACGTTACAGCAACTTGCTGTTGAAGTTTTTAAGAAGCTCAACTAAACAGCTCATTGAACAAAATATCTCAAAAGTAGGCCAATTTTATGTTTCAAACGGAGTTATACTTGAAGTTATATTGCAGAAGTGTTTAAGTTAACAAGTATGACCCATTTAGCTAAGGTTAGGTCTATAAGTTAACTGTAAGACAAAAAAAGCACTTGTTTGCATTGGTTAACATAATTAAAATAGCTGAAATATCTAATGTTACCTCACTAATCAGTTTCTTTAATGAGAAAAGACGATTAAATGCATTCGTTTTTAACAATATTGATGTTCTTAAGCCCATTTACCAAGTAAAGGCTTCTGAATTGAATTGGCTGCCTCGTGAGCGGATTGGTTGTACTCAAGCTTGCAATCTGATTGGCTGTACTTGGGGGCGGCGTTTACGCAGCCTGACAGGCTGAGTCTGGGCTGAGCAGCCTAGAAGTCGACGTCTGAAGGCAACTTCACCCTGCAGCGTACAGGGCTTTGACCCGGAAGTCTTGAGGACCACCAAACTGATTAGTAACAGTTCTGTACTTTGCAAAATTAGCAAGTTTGTACAGAGTAGCAATCCTCATCTGCAATGGTTTTGTTGCTCAAACAGTCACGTCTTGGTGGCTCATAACTTCTTCCATTCATCTACATATTTTATGGAATGACCTGCGGGTCATCTGAAAATTTTCTTTCCACTCGCCATTGGAAAAATCTTTCACAACGACTCTCTCCCTCCTGTCGTTGCTCCTGACTTGCATCCTACATGCACGAGAAGCCCAGGAGTGCATTTACCAAAAGCACAGATGCTAACTTACATAGTTGGAACCACTGACTGTGAGTGGACGAACTATGTAAGTTGCTAACTTAGTTAGCAACAACACTTTTGGAAAATGCACCTTGGGGTAGTAGAGAAGGCACAAAGTGGAGCATAGTGGAGGTTGCACTGTTGGAGCACTTCAGGAGCATGCGGTGTTGCCACCTGCCTTCAACTGATACCGTAACCACCAAGGATAGCGTGCATCTCAACTGTACAAAAAACATTGCATACAGCATGTACGAAATGTACAGAGCCAAAAAGTTTCCCAGGTTTTTGCCACTTGACATGCTACCAGTTTGGTGCCAACTAACTTGTTCGTTGATTGTTTCGTCTATGACGTAATAGGTCAACCAGAAAAAGGTCCAACACAAACAAGCTGAGAGGGGGCATGTTGCCACCTATCGCAGCGGAGATGGACATGCTTTGGTCAATAAACTGATTCCCCTATTGTGCATGTATACTGAGACAAGGACAGCAGTCCGATTAAATGTCCAAATCGAGCTATAACCTTAGCTCAACTTAAAGGTTGTATCAGTGATTCTGAGCCAAAATATAATTTGTCACGTACAGGAGATTTTTCCTCACGAACTATTAGCAGCTCCTCTCATGAGTGGGCGGTGAAAAACTCCGGTCTCTGTAGGCCACCTACAGCCAGGTAGACACTGAGAAAGATACACAAACTCGTGGGGACCTACCCACGTCCCCAAACATCAACAAAAGTGTTCCAACGAATCGGAGGGCAGGGGTGGGTCTTCAGCGCCAGTTCCGTGCTCATGCACGACAAGTGGGTGGGACTGAGCAACAAAAGGAACTATGGCACTACCGAGGCGGCAGAGTGAAGCATGGTGGAAGAAGCTAAACCAAAAAAGAGAAGCTCGAACGAGTGCATGTCGAGGAAAAAGGAACGCGATCGCAGCTATGCAAAGTCCTGAATAAACATAGGGAAAGCATACCAACGCTGGAGAGAATTCCGGGAGTTGAATGGTTTTAATTCTGACGCCCAGGTTGCCTTGTTTCTACTTGAGGTGAGTAGAGCTGGTGCTAACTCGGTTGGATGTGAATTGTAAATTGTCATCCCAAGCAAAATTGAGGGAAGCTCATGAATTGTTTTTGTAAGGCTATCTTGCATAGATCACGCTGGTCAGAATGAATCAAACGGTAGAGAGATAGATATTTCCTCTTTGGTTGGCAAGCTAGTGAGTTTGCTAATTCTATCTGATCAAACCAGAGTTTGTGTTCATGTAATAACATTTTTTCTCTGATTAGTACTCAGAGTTGAAATTTGTCGATGAATGTATAACCGCGTGATAAGTTTAGCTAAAAGTGGTGATCTATGTGACGTTGTTAATACTCATTTTGTAATGCCAAGCTAAAATACTTGTCAGATACCTTGTTGTAGCTAGCACTAATGGTGTAAATTTATCGTCTGGCAATGGTCGTCATTGTTGCTATCGGGCGTTTATCACAACGAGCTGTACACGGCCAATTATACAGCTGAGTGAGCCATTCTTAAGCTGCTTTCACACCGGACGCGAAACAAATTTTCTCCTCATTTGCTACCATGGTTACTACTACTGTGTATATACTGCATGCAAGCTTACTTTTGAAGTGACTTTTATTATGGGGTTAAACTACTGCATACCTGCTACAGTGCCAGAGAGATGTGCAGGCGCCATTGCATTTCGATAGGTAAAGGTGCCTGGAACTCCCAGAGGAAAATTTTACTGCTCAAAGCTGGCTTTTCCACAGCTCCGGAGACAAAATTGTGATTCTCAGTTCTACCTCATCTTAATTTCATTTAAGATTCTACTTCGTCTTATATGTTTCTCCTAAAATTCACTAGGAGAAATAGGTGAGACAGGACACTGAGCAACAGGAGTCATGTTTGAGACTTAAAGGAGATACCTTGCTAAAGCTCAATTTAGTTTCATTTTTGATTTTATTTTGTCTCATATGTCTCTCCTAAAATTCACTAGGAGAAAAAGGTGAGACAGGACACTGAGCAACAGGAGTCATGTTTGAGACTTAAAGGAGATACCTTGCTAAAGCTCAATTTTGTCTCATATGTTTCTCCTAAAATTCACAAGGAGAAATAAGTTGAGCCAGAACAAAATGGTAAATGGACTGCATTTATATAGCTCTCTAGTCACATGACATGATCCCAAAGCACTTTACAACTATGCCTTATAGTCACGCTGATGGCGGGGGCTGCCATGCAAGGCGCCAACCTACACATCAGGAGCAGTGAGGGGTACAGTGTCTTGCTTAAGAACACTTTGACACATTCTCTGGAGGAGCCGGGGATTGACCCGGGAACCTTCTGCTTTCTAGGCCACCCGCTCTACCTCCTGAGCCATGCCGCCCTCATAATAATATGGTGTACATATTACTTGTGTGTGTGTGTGTGTGTGTGTGTGTGTGTGTGTGTGTGTGTGTGTGTGTGTGTGTGTGTGTGTGTGTGTGTGTGTGTGTGTGTGTGTGTGTGTGTGTGTGTGTATATATACACACACACACACACATATGTATATTTTAAATAAAAAATGTTTTATGTATACATTATATATACACAGAAAATATATAAACACACACACAGTAATAACCAACAGTAATAACCAAAACAATAATCAAGTACACTTTTACCAATGTTGTAAGAAAAACCCTTTATTAGATTTTTCCGAATGCTTGGGCACTATATTTGAAACAATAGGCTCCTTTCTAGATGTTTACCTGCCAACCACATATAGGGCTGAACACGAAAATGAATCATTTGAATGCAAGGTTATGATTTACAATTTTTTTTTAGGAGGAATAATATCGCAATTGCAACATCTCATTACTTATGAGAAAATTTCCATGTGGATGTATTATTGAAGTCACCCCCAAAATGTTGATGAGATATCCAGTCAAAAATACTGTGATATTTGCTTGTCAGTGTTATGTAACCCTTCTGTTTCAGATGTCCTTGTTGTTTGTTTTTCGTTGTAGACAAGCATGTAATATCAATTAAAATGAGAAGTCTCTGCATATGTGTTCACATTTTCTTAGCAATGGTTTGAGGGAATATCTTAGTCATGCAGCTCCCTCTATAGATTTATTTACCACCAGATATTCATGAGAAAAAAAAAAAAAAATTTAATGTCTGGATGAGAATTCATTGAGTGCTTGCAGAGAGCTCTTTTATTTGCTCTGTCTGAGATCACCATGAGAGGCATGAACTGAGTAATTAACAAAGACTTATAAAGGCTAGGATGAGAATACAGGTGCTAAATGAGGTGCTAAAGTGGAGAAAATCTGAGACGGATTTTAGAGCTTGATGAGATCTCTTTTGAAACGTCAAAGGAGGCTAATTTGAGCTCTAAAATCTGAGACTGATTTTAGAGCTTGATGAGATCTCTTTTGAAACGTCAAAGGAGGCTAATTTGAGCTCTAAAATCTGAGACTGATTTTAGAGCTTGATGAGATCTCTTTTGAAACGTCAAAGGAGGCTAATTTGAGCTCTAAAATCTGAGACTGATTTTAGAGCTTGATGAGATGTCAAAGGAGGCTAATTTGAGCTTTTGTCTGTCTTTTTGCTCTGGAGAAAAAAGTGAGAAACAGGAGAAATAAGCTATAGTCTCACTCGGGTTTCACACAGATCTCATAGTTGTCTAGGAGAAATAAATGAAACATTTCTGAGAGCTCTTTTCTGATTTTCGTTTCCTCTGGGCTGATCTGTAGTGTGGGACTTAAGTGTGGGATCCTGGCTCCAAATCATCTATCACTGCAAAGAGTCTGTAGAGTAAGTGTACAATTCTGCAAGGTTCTTTTTATTTCTTGTGTGTGGGTTTTTGCTGTCCGCACACTAGATCTACATAAGGCTACCTCTTAGCTCCAGGTGATGATTCAGCTCATCTCCAACCAGGGGACATGCTGTCCTTCAGTCAGGAGCAGCCTTCTCACCGTGCAGTATTAATTATTGAAAAAATACTTGACAGTATGGAAGAAACTCTCTGACAATTCTCATTTGTTGTATTTTTATAGTATGTTCAGTATGCATCATAATTCATTGGACAGTGACACGTTTTTTGTCATTTGGTTCTGTTGGCTGAGTCAATCACTGGATCTAAATTCAAATGGACATGCATTTTGCGTACTGAAGAGGAGACTGATGGCAAAAAAGTCCCCAAATGGAAAATGGCTGCAGTATGGGCCCGGCAGAGCATCACAAAAAAAGACATCCAGCTTCTGGTGATATCTATGCATCACAGGCCAAATATGAAAATTAATCATTCTACATTTTGTCAAAGGAACTCTTAGCCCCTAAAATAGACAAATTTTTTGAAAATCTATGAATCTGAAAACATAATGATACCATTTTCATGGTGGATCGTTCACCCGTATCCCTAGGAATAGCTTGCATAAAGATCACATGAATCGCTTCGAAAGACGCCATGTCTGAGCCCACTTTTGCCCTTGACATCACAAGGTCAAATGTTCATGTGCACAAATTATTTTTCAAAAACTAAAGGCATAAATTATCACAAAATACCAACAGCATTGCATCTACTAAGATCTTGGATTGCACAAATTAGAAGAGAAAATCTACCACCATTTTGTGTGCAGTTCACACTTCAAGGCAGGAGAAGTTTTGCGGTAGATCATGGTGTGTTGGAAACATTGGATTTGAAATCTATTGTTTGTATATGTGTGAGTCTATAGCTTTTTCAGTGCAAGTAAATTGAGAGGCAAATCCCAAACACATTTTCGTCACTGAGGCATGAAGTCTCAGGGAGTCCACTGCAAAATAGATAATGCATATTTGTAACTGCATATTAAGCCCTATATTCAAAGTTGTGAAAATATTCCTCTTACGGGGGCCAGTATCATTTGAGAGGGACGTGGTGCGATCGGTATGAGACCTGATTGGTGGTATCTCAAATTCCTACCTCTCCTAAAAACCATCAGGGAAGGATTTCCCAAACCTTTTATTTAGGGTACAATTGAAGAATACGCCAATTTTTATTAAAAATGGTTCTAATGTTAACTGAATCTTTTTTATATTGAGTGGAAAATGCAACTAAAAAAATACCTGTCTCCCTCTCCTTTGTTTTTAAAATATCAGAACAAGACTGATCTTTTTTTTTTTTTTCAAAAGCCAATTGGATTTGTTTATAATCATGACATCTTGTGTTAAAATTAATTTTGATTTTTTTCTATATTATTTTTTTAAATCTCCTGATTTTTGATGTTCTTTTAACATGACAATATTGGCTATAGAGAAGACTATTTTACAAGATAATGGATGATATGAATCTGCTCTTAATCAAATGTTTTGTGCTCAAGGTTTTTTTTTTTTTAAATAAAGACCAGTGTAAAGTAGTTTTTCATTTTTAATGATCAAAGGTCAAAGAAATTAATACAATCTGAGCCAAATTTCATGGTAAACTTACAACTTGTGCTAAGATATTGAAAGAAACACTTCAGGTTGGTCTACGCTCCCTTTGTATATTCAAAAAATCATCCAAATATCTTTTCCAGCACAGTTCTTTGGAATACAATTCTGTTGTCTTTCTACGAATTTTTGTTCAAACAGGCCCATGTATAAATGAATGAGAGGGAAAATTGCCAAAGCACTTCCCATGGCTACACCTCTTTGTTCAATGAAAAAAATCACTGAAAAGAAAACAATTATGCGGAAGTATTATGTCTGTAAAAGTACCTTACCTTACCTTAATCTGAGGGTGGTGTTGTACTTTGCAAAAAAAAAAAAAAGATTCTAAACCTCCTACATGAGCTATAGAAATATGGGGTGATTGAACATCAAAGAAGGCTAATAAACAATCTTATGGAAGAGGGCCAATTATGTCAATATATTCAAACAACTGATTAGTATTTTTAAGAAAAGAAGGTAATTTTTCACAAATAGGTCTAATAAAATGATCTACTAAATTGAGCAGCACAACCTGTATGTAGCTAGCTGTCTCAGCAATACAAGTAAAACTGTTACAGTCCCAAGTTTTCAGGGAATGGCTCGCAGGGTGCCAATTGATTCTGCATATTATGTAGTATTTCTCCTAAAAACAGGAATCTTGGAGGCAATTCCCCTCCCTCTCATTGGTCAGCACCCAGCAGGCCGGTGTAGGTATCACTTACCAATGAGCATCAGCCTGCTGATGTTCATAACTTATAGTAATGTGCAGTGATGATTATACATGTCACAAAATGAAGATAAATCAGAGATGAAGTTCTATTCAAGTATTTATTTCATGTACCATTTGATCATATAAATGAAAATAAGTAAACAGACAACAATATATAGTAATAACAAAAAAAAAGTATTTTTGAGAGAAAAAGTCAACATCTAATGTGGCCACCTTTGCTTTGATTACAGTATTTAATCTTTCAGCCATAGTTTTCACGTTGAGGAGTTAAAGCACAAGAATTATATGTCCATTTTAGAGGTTTTGAGGGAAATGGATTATTAGGTTTGCAGGTGTTCTTTTAAATCAGGTATTTTATATCATTTTTATATCAATGACTCTTGGTTCAGAGGATTTATTGAACATATTAGTTTTCATAGGTGTGGTGCTGCGACATCATGGCCAAAATAGCCAAAAATGCAAATGTCACCATTTTGCTCCAACAATTATTGCACTTGATGTGCCATAACACAATGGTGATGGGTTGAAGTTAAGTTTGTGTGCCATGGATGACAAATGATTCTGTAATAGAATTTATGTTTATTCATCTAAATATCAATGCTTAACTAATTTAAGCAAATTTTGTTTGACAAAACACACAAGGAGAATGTAAATTCTGCTTAAAACTTAGGCAGATGGACATATAGTTATTGTGCTCCAAGAATTAGCTAATAGAAAGCTGTGACAGAGGGTAAAAAACTCAAAATCACTAAATTTGGGCATATCACCATTGTGCTCCAAACCCTTGACATATTTATTTTTTGTTCCTCACTCGCTAAACCATTGCATATAGTTTGAAGTTCATTCCAAAGAGATTCTTTCGAAGTTACAACACATTTGCTCAATCAAAGTCTGGATTTTAAACGGGCCAAATCATAACTTTAATGTCACCAGATGTTTCTTTCCAAGTGAGATAAGTCTTGCACAACTTGAGAGTCATTATCTTATTGAAAATAAAATCTCCGACCTATTTCCAGATGGCAGCCTATTCTATCTATTTTTCTGAGATCATCGACTCCTTTCAAGCAGACTGAACTCTAAACCATAATTTTACCATCTCCATGTTTTTCTAAAGGGGTTAAACAGTCACTTTTACAGAATTAAAGAGGAGGTTGTCACCTCTTAGAATCTAGAAACTCCACCATAAACCTTTGTTTGAAATCTGTTGGGCTTTAAGCACTGTCAGGACTGGGGTCAGTACTTCAGCTGTTGAAAGTTTAAAATGAGACCATGGTGGTTAGCAGTCGCTAACTGGGCTCGTAAAGTAGTTGTGAAAGTGTTTCATGTAGTAAGGTGGACTGGCTGGTCTTAATCCTGGTAGTGTGAAGGGATGGGAATTGTATTAGGATGGAATGAAATCAGTGAGATTAGCTTGTGCTTGGCAGGTATTGAGGGACTCATGCTGCGTTCCATTTACCGCGGAAGTCGGAGGTCGGAGCTGGGAGTGACGTCACAGCCGAGTTATCAGCGTTCCAGTTACAAAGTCGGAAAAAAGTTGCCAACCGCCATAAATCATGAAGAAGAGTAGTAAAACAAGATGGTCACGTCTACGAAAGCTATTCTCGTATTTGCTGAATATAACTTCTGGACAAATACGCGGTCCTTCCGCAAACTTCGAACATGGTGGATTTCCATATATATATATATATATATATATACACTTCCCTCCATAATTATTGGCACCCCTGGTTAAGATGTGTTCTTTAGCTTCTAATAAATTCAGTTTTTTTCTAAATAATATAGGACCACAATGAAAAAAAGAGGAAAATCCGACCTTTAATTCAAGTGCATTTATTCAGTGGGAAAAAAATCCCACATTAAGAAATAATTCTTTTACATCAAATCATGTGTGCCACAATTATTAGCACCCCTGATGCTAATACTTTGTACAACCCCCTTTTGCCAACAAAACAGCACCTAATCTTCTCCTATAATGTTTCACAAGATGGGAGAATACAGAAAGAGGGATCTTTGACCATTCCTCTTTGCACAATCTCTCTAAATCATCCAGCGACCTGGGTCCTCTCCTCTGCACTCTCCTCTTCAGCTCACTCCACAGGTTTTCAATGGGGTTGAGGTCTAGGGACTGAGATGGCCATGGGAGGAGCTTGATTCTGTGTCTGGTGAACCATTTCTGTGTAGATTTGGCCACATGTTTAGGGTCATTATCTTGCTGAAAGACCCAGTGACGACCCATCTTCAGCTTTCGGGCAGAGGCCACCAGATTTTGATTTAAAATGTCCTGGTATTTCAAAGCATTCATGATGCCATGCACCCTAACAAGGTTCCCAGGGCCTCTGGAAGAGAAACAGGCCCACAGCATCACCAATCCTCCCCCAAACTTCACAGCTGGCATGAGGTGCTTTTCTGCATACTCATCTTTTGTGTTCCACCAGACCCACTTAGAGTGTTTGTTGCCAAAAAGCTCTACCTTGGTCTCATCTGACCAAAGCACACAGTCCCAGTTAAAGTCCCTGTACCGCTTAGCGAACTCCAGACGTTTGCGTTTATGATTGTGAGTGAGAAAAGGTTTTTTCCGTGCATGCCTCCCAAACAGCTTGTTGGCATGTAGATAACGCCTGATGGTTGTCTTGGAGACTTTGTGACCCCAAGATGCTACCATTTGTTGCAATTCTTTAACAGTGAGCTTTGGAGAACTTTTTATTTCTCTTACCATCCTCCTCACTGTGCTTGGTGGCAAAATAACCTTGTGTCCTCGTCCAGGCTTGTTTACCACTGTTCCAGTTGTTTTAAACTTCTTAATGATTCCTCTGACAGTAGATATGGGCAGGTGCAGGTGAGTGGCTATTTTCTTGTAGCCATTGCCTGACTTGTGAAGGTCGACACACATCTGCCTTACTTGTATGGTGTGTTCCTTTGTCTTTCCCATGTTGAAGAGTGGATAAGAGAAATGGCCTCTGTGTCACGTCATATTTATACCCCAGGGAAACAGGAAGTGATGAATTACTAATTAAATGTTCCTAGATACTCTGATCAACTATGTAAACTACTGTAGAAATGACAGAAATACTTCAATTACATTTATTTCCTAGGAATTGTTAGGGGTTCCAATAATTGTGGAACAGGTGATTTTATGAAAAATAATTATTTCTTAGACAGGGATTTTTTTTTCCCTTAAAATTCACTTGAGCTGAAGGTTACATTTTTCTACAATTTTCAGTATGAGAGTATGTTTCTGCAATAAAAATTGAATTTATTTTAAGGCTTTTAACACATCTTAACCAGGGGTGCCACTAATTATGGAGGGCGCTGTACGTCGAACAATGCATACGGCTGATTTAGCGCGACAAACACGAGTCAGAAGTAATAAACGGAATATTACAGGAGCTTCTAATTACTGTTTACATCTGGGGAAGCCATCTTTGAATATTAACTCGGGGGTAGTGAAGATTCTCCGACTTTCCGAGTCGGAAATCCGACCTCGGGGGCCGTTCCAGTTGAAACTTCCGAATCGGAACTCGGAAATTCCGACTTCTGAGTACAAATGGAACGCAGCATAAGTCTCAGTGCCTGTGGTGGGGAATTGCTAGCAGTGTAGATTAGCAGTTAGAGAATGGTGCTTAAAACTCTGAGGGTGTAGATTCAATTTAAAGAAAGGACATTGATCGGATGGCCTTTAAACAATGTGCTGAATAGCTGCAGTCGATAGCCTGTGCATAGGAATTCTGTGGAAAAGAATATAAGCTCTGGTGTATCTCCTGATTACAAAAGCTATGTAAAGGCATGGACGTTGCTGTTTGCAATGCATTCCTGTGAACACACTTTTCAATGTGAATGGAATGGCTTCTTGGTAATTCTATTCAGCACCAAGATGTGACCGTGGGGTGTGAGATTTTCTGGCAAAGCAAATGTAATCAAATGTGCTTGTGGCTTGTTTTCTGAATGCAGGTACTCTCAGTTCCTTTTTCACAAAGCATGTCGCCCACGCATACTGGTAGCACACAATGAATCATTTCTTTCTCATTTTCCCTCTTTCCGATATATTGCTGACTCCACTGCTGCTTTTTCCCCAAACTGCATAAAAAACATTTTTGTCCGCAAACCAAGTTCAGAGAACTGAAAATTCTTCTTGATTTTAAGGATTCCGAGTATTTTAGGAACTACCCCCTATCTGTCAGCCTTCAACTACACTTACAGCTAGTGTGCAGAGATGATCATACACCACCACTCTCATCTGAAAGGGGTCCTAATATACTACTTGTCCATAATTTTTTGGTGCAAATGTACTGAAAAATGCTATTTTAGGCAACGAGAACGAAAAAAAAAAATCATTCCCACAAGTATATTAGGGTAAAAATATAGGTAATAGACAAAAACAGTGAAAACATTAACTTAATTGAAAGATCTCGCAAATTTAATTTTTTACTCTCATATAGCTTGAATGCATGTTTGCAGGCTCATTCCATGATTATTGATGCTAAAAATTTTGTTTAACTCAAAAGCTCAACATCCCCCTAGCGGTAACACCGGCGTTACAGGATTTTCAATGGCGGGCAGTGAGCCTTTGTCTTTTAAATGCATAATTGCTCTCAAGCCATTCTTGTTTAAGATCTCTAGATTAATATTCACACAATTTATTTACTGAATAATCAAGACCAGTATATAAGCCTGTAATTATTAAGAAATTATAAAGAAATGACAGATCACTGTTGGGCCACATTCACAACACACTTAATCCACTTAATTGTGATATTACAGGGATGGAAAACATAATAATATTAAAAATAATAATAAGTTAATCCAATACTTTCTCAAATTCCATCTCCTGTTTCAGCATTTTTTTTTTCAGTAGTGCAACCTAATTTATTTCAGCAGTGCAACCTAGGATTGCACTTAATCAAAATGTTTTCAGTGTTGTGTCTTTCAGTCAAAAGAATTGGCTACATTTGTGGGGAAGCGCAGTTGCACACTCCTAGCCACAATGCAATAATAATTAATTCATTAAATTACCAACGCTTCTTACACCGAATCATTGGTAATTGAATAATTTAGTAAATTGGTTATTAGGGCATTCCAAAAGTTTGATGCATGGCATGCATTTGAAATAATTTAAAATGCATGCCATGCGTCAAACTTCCGTGGCCGCAAAATCATTGATGAGGTCTTTATTGTCCAGCCTCTGGGAAAGTTGTTAAAAGGCTTCAATATGATATGTAAGAACAGTAATTATCTAATTAATAAAGGAAATCTAAGCCTTATCTAACTACCATCTTCAACAGCATTTACTACATAACTTTAAGATGGAATTTCCTGAAATTTCAATTATTTCCATCCATACAATCTCATATTGTAGCCTTTCTCTATGATGCAAAGAGTATTCACTCAGTAAGTTAATTCAATTAATTGTCTGATTCCTAATCAGAAATAAGTTGAGAGTTAACTTGCATTATGGTAATGTCACTGCTGAGTTCTATTTTTACTTGAGCAAACGACACTCGCGAACTTGAGTCAACAAAACCACATTTTTTTTTTTTTGTTGTCTTGGGTGTAACAAGTCAATCGGACTCTGATGCAGAAAATATACATACCGTATTGTGAGCTACGGGAATTCAGTAGCTTTGAAAGACATTGACGTTTCATGTCATCATTAATGTGGATAGAAAAATGCTTGATTACTATTGCAATGAACAATAATATAAGCTGAGGGAAAACAGACAGTGAATACGTTCACATGTGACATGACAAGTCCTACTAGAATCGTACAAAATCGAATTTTTTGAAGTCGGACTAACACACCCAGATAATGTGTTTTCTAGCCAGATCACTCCTATGGGCTCTAAATTCGTAGACCAGGCGCAGGCGCGGCCCAGGCGCGGCGAATGGGGGGTGCGCCGCGCCAACGGGATGTGTCCAGGCGTATGTTGCAATTTCGTGCCCGGCGTAGCCTGGCGCAAGTACTCCTCTGTCCCGCCTCGATCCCTCCTGCCAGCGCAAGTGGCAAAGAAGGCGTGTTTGGGTAGAACAGCCGAGTCAAATCTTCACCAATCAAATGAGCTTCTCTCCTCACCTTTAATGTGTTGGAATATAGAAGCCTCTCTCCTATGTCTGCATGATGCGTTAATGTTGCATTTTACTTTGCTGCTTCAGGCATGTTTTCTGCACCGCTTACGTCTATATTAAGCATTACAAATACAAGTTAGCTGGCTAGCTAGGGCATTCGCGAATTATTACCATTAGCGAACTTGAATGGAATTTCAAGACGAAACTACGTCAGATCATTCAAACTCATGAAGTTGGAATGAAATACGACGGTTGTTCATTTATTTCTTCTGCCTGCATCATTGGGAAGAGAAACGATGGATAGCGTGTCCCTGTTATTACACCCTGTTGCTGCTTAAAATTTCGGGATTAACATGCATGGACAACAATGCAAGATACGTTACACATTTATTTTCCATATGTGATCTTAACTCAGTACGAGATCATAGCAATCAGGCTGTATTCCTTTCCCCCACTAAAAACGATAAAACCTAAGTGACAATAATAGTAGCCTAGTATTAAGCCGATTGCACACTGGACGCGAAACGAATTTTTTTCGACGACAGATTCACTGTAAAATGTAATAAGTTGATTTTACTTAAAAAATATGTAAACTTTGTTGCTTAAAAAAGTAATTTATGTTGACTTAGATTTACTTATCTTAAGATTAACTTAATTTATCTAAGTCAACATAAATTACTTTTTTAAGGCAACGAGTTTGCATATTTTTTTCAAGTAAATTCAACTTTAAATTTTTTAAGTGTTGCTCAACGCAGTGTCTACGTGTCCGAAAGTCTGACAGGGTTTTAATATATCTCCGTGTCCGACTGTCGATTATTGTTTTAATTTCTTCAAATCTACTGAATGTTTTAGATATTAAACGTGAATGTTTTGATAAGAGGGCTCAGTTCTTCAAGATGAGTACCGAGAATTTCAATCAATGTTTCTGTTTAAGCTCTGCTCAATAAAGTGAGTCGACATTGGCGCGGGACAATGTACAATGCCTGTCGGACATTAAATGCAAAATACTCCGTGTCTGACAGCCAAAAAAAAAAAAAAAAAAAAAAGAGGGCGATTAGAACAGATTGATAAATTAAATAAAGAATAAAAAAGAAACATTTTAACAACAAACATAACATCCAATGAACACTGCGATTTATTTATTTGCGAGCCATCTTTTTTGGATGCTCTGTCTGTTGGTGATATATTTTTATTCTTTATTTCGTTATAAATCTGTTCTCAAACCAATACTCTTTGCTGGCTGCCGGACATGGAGTATTTTGTATTTCGCCTCGGACAGTCTTGATCGTGCATGCGATAATTTATTCACACTGTCAATGGTCATGGAATTGATTTGCTCACTGACTACAAGCACTATTTTATCTCTGGTGTGGAAATAAAGCGTGAATCTGTTCGATCCATCTGACTAATTTTCAAAAGAGAGACAGCAGTCTTTATTCGGTCTATCTTCAACGGAAGAAAACACACGAATAAAAAGACCAAGAAAAGTCGATAGCTATCAATTTGCCAATTTGCATTTTGTGAAGGTCGAACACAAACATGGCCAAGTTTGCACGTCTAATAATTCCTGGAATACTCGAAAAAATTAGAACTTTTGTGACTTTCGGACACGGAGATATATTAAAACCCTGTCCGACTTTTCGGCGTCTTTGCATTGACTTTGAGCGTAATCAGTCGTCGCGAAAAATTCGTTTTTCGGTCCAGTGTGCAAGCGGCTTTACTGAGCATATATATATTGGCAGCCCCCGCCTTTCAGCTGGTGTCCCACGTGAGCGGAACACGCAGGAAAAGGCGTGGCACCAGCAGGATAAGGTCCAGGGATTCAGCACCCTGGACAGAAACTGCAGCCCAGGCGCATTACAGACAGCGCCACATTCCAGAGGGGGGGGAAGAGTGCACACACCTGGAGGACATCCAGGTGCAATCAGTGTGGGGCATAAAATGGGGTTGCTGTAGTGGAGAGGCGGCAGTCTGGACCAGACAGAGGAAGTGTTTGGGTGCTTGCCTGCCCTCTGACGGAGTTGCAACCATTAATCCTGTGTTTTTTTTTATCCAGCCGCCAGCACCTTGGGGATACAGAGCAGGTGCTGAGGGGGACCCCTGTCCTAGCGCCAGTGGACCAGCCGCAAGGGACCCTGACTTCCCGGAACCCCCAAGTCTCAGTGCGGGGTTCTTGCAGAGCCCAACGGGCCCCTGTAATTGAAAGGAGTGCCTAATAAAAGGCTGTTTTTGTTCTAAATTCTGTGTCTGGTAACGTTTCCCTACTTCTGTCCACGCTGCCCACGTGAGATCGGGCTGGGAGGCCACAAGTGGTGGAGAATGCGGGCGCCAGTCTTGTAGCTGCCAAAGTGGACAAGTAGGAAAAGAGAAGGGGAAAGAAAGGGGGGGCACACTGACTGCGGTCCTGTCTTCCTCGCACCGACCTGTTCTCCCGAAGGGCCATGGACCAGGCCCTGACCGCAATCCTCCGGTCTCAGGAGGCACTCCAGTCAGCGGTGGCTGAGCTGTGCGCCAGCACGAGAAAAAACCAGCCAGACGCGTCAACCGGGACGTGCTCACGGGCTGACCGGGAGGATGACATCGGCCTACCTGGAGGTTTTTGAGCGAGCAGCCCAAGGTGAGGGGGTGGCCCCAGGAGGAATGGGGAAGAATACTGGCTCCGTTCCTGACAGGAGAGGCCCAGCGGGCCTATAGGGATCTTCCCAGCATAGACGCCGCCCAGTAAAGGCAGCCATCTTGGGCCGGTAAGTCTGCCGGCACGGGCCCAACAGTACCACGAGTGGCAGTATGACCCCACAGCCCCAGTGCGAGCACAGGTGAGCGACCTGGTCCGCCGGACACGCCCGATGGCTGGCCGAGGGGGAGGCCCGCCCTGATGGAGCGGATTGTGCTGGACCGGATGTTGCGCGCCCTAAGCACCTGCGGAGCAAGGCCCCAAGTGTGGAGGCCCTCATTTGGAGAATCACCAGGTGACCCAGGAGATGCTGCGTATGGGCCGGCCGTCACCCGGGGGGGGCTCCCCGGCCCCCAATAACCAAGACCCCCAACCACCCGACCGCTCCCTAGACGGAGCCCGCCCACCCAGAACCCACCGGGAAGGAGCCCGCCCCAGCGGACTCCGACCCGAACAAGAGAGGCGGAGGTGCCGCCTGCCCAGGCTGGCCACCTGGCCCGAGAGTGTGCCCCAGCCAAGACGCCAGCATGCCTAGCGCTGACACCTCCGGGGTGTGGCCCGCCCTGCCACTACCTGACCACCTGCTGGGCCCACTGGGCATGGCGGCCCCTCGGCTGCCTGTCAAGGTGAACGGCCAAGACACAGAGGCCCTGCTGGACTTGTTCCTTGTCCGCCTGAATTTGCCAGCACGGAGGGGGGGAGAGGAGGTGACTGTATCCTGTGTGCATGGGGAGGCCCGCCGATACCCCATCGACAGAAGTACAGCTCCAGACCCCCCGGGCCGCTGCCAGGTGAGAGTGGGGGTGGTTCAGGGGCTCCCAGTACCCGTGTTGTTGGGGAGGGACTGTGCACTGTTCCAGCGCTACTGGCAGGAGGGACCCAGAGGGAGGAGCTACATAGCCGCACCCAGAGACGAGGGCGGCGGGCCCCGAACGGCGTGGTGCAGTGACCACGGCCAGTGAGGGAGAAGCTGCCTCACCCCAGGGAGGGTCGGCCCCGAACAGGGAAACAACCACGCCATGGAAGATGCAGAACCGGGGAAGCCTTTTCGGACTTCCGCCCAGACCAGAGGGATTCTGCCCATCCGCCAACTACCTTTGGGACGGCGAGCTGGAGGAGCCAAACCGCCCAGGCGTGGAAAGCGGTACAACAGCCAGGGCCCGGCCACCCAGAGGGGAGTAAGTCGATCCTACCGCATTTTACTGTTCGTAATGGGCTGTTATACAGGATCTGCCAAGTACGGGGGAAGAGATCGCCCAACTGCTGGTTCCCCGCCCCTACATCTCAAAGGTCCTCTACCTGGCCCACACGCACCTGTTTGGCGCCCACCTAGGGGCGAGAAGACCTCGAACGGATTCTAACCCGCTTCTATTGGCCTGGAGTGAAGCGGGCGGTGGAGGACTACTGTCGGCGATGTGCAGAGTGCCAGCTGCATAGCCCCAAGGTAGCGCACCGAACCCCTAATCCTCTCCCCATTATAGATGTGCCATTCAGGAGGATTGGCATGGACATCCTGGGGCCCCTGCCGAAGTCTGCACGGGCCATCGCTATGTCCTTGTTATTGTCGACTACGCCACCCGATACCCGAGGCGGTGCCCCTCACGGACAGCCACCGCAAGACCATCGCCAAGGAGCTGTTCGTCCTCTTCAGTCAGGTTGGCGTGGTTGATGAGATTCTGACTGACCAGGAACATGCTTCATGTCCCAGGTACTGAAATGTGCCGCTTGCTCCACATCACCCAGCTAACTTCTGTGTACCACCCGCAGACTGATGGGCTTGTGGAGCGCTTCAACAAGACGCCAAAAGTATTACGCAAGCTCATTGACACGGATGGGAAGGACTGGGACCAGCTGCTGCCCTACCTCCTATTTGCCATACAGGAGGTCCCCCAGGGCTCTACAGGCTTCTCCCCTTCGAGCTCCTGTATGGAAGGCGGCCCCGGGCCTCCTGGACCTCGCCAAGGAGGCCTGGGAGCAGCAACCATCACGCCATCCCTGATTGAGCATGTGGAGGTGATGGACCAGCGAATGGGCCATCTGGCCCATGGTGAGGGAGCACATGGGCCGGCGCAGGCAGAGCAAGCCCGCTCTATAATCGAAGTGCCCAGGTTCGGGAGTTCAGTCCAGGGGACCAGGTAATGGTGATGGTGCCCACCAGTGAATGCAAGTTCCTGGCACGGTGGCAAGGGCCCTACGAGGTGGTGGAGCGAGGGGGCCGTAAATTATCGGGTAAGACAGCCAGGACGGCGCCGGCCGACCCAAATTTATCACATAAACCTGCTTAAGCTGGCATGATCGGCCAAAGGCCGGACCCTGTGTTTGTTGCCACCTTTACACCACAGGAACGCCCGGAGGTACCCCCTGGGGAGCAGCTGACCCCCGCCAGCGCCAGGAGCTTTTGGGACGAAACCAAGATGTGTTCAACCCCACCCCAGGGCGGACCGACCTGGTGACGCATTTACATGTGACGGAGCCTGGGAAACGGGTAAAGCTTTTAGATAGGGATTCCAGAAGCACGGCGCCAGGTGATCCGGGAAGAGGTCCAGAGGATGCTCGGGCTAGGTGTCATAGAGGAGTCCCAGTGCATGGTCCAGCCCCATCGTGCTGGTGAAGAAGCCCGATGGGGAGCTGGAGATTCTGCAATTTTCCGCCAACTAAATGACATCTCCCTCTGTGACGCCTACCCGATGCCCAGGGTGGACGAGCTGATAGAGCGGTTGGGGCCTGCCCGCTTCATCAGCACTCTGGACCTCACCGGGGTTACTGGCAGGTGCCCCTTCCCCCAGGCCAAAGAGAAGACCGCCTTTTACCCCCGACGGCCTGTACCATTACACAGTTCTCCTTTTGGAGTACATGGGGCCCCGCCACGCCCAGCGGCTAATGGACCAAGTCCTGAGACCCCACCGAGATATACATTGATGACATCGTGGTCCATAGCACCACCTGGGAAGAACACCTGACCCGGCTGGAGGCGGTACTGGGGCCCTCCGGGATGCCGGGCTCACTGCCAACCCTGCCAAGTGCCAACTGGGGCTCAAGAGGCTCAGTTTTGGGACACGCGTGGGCCGTGGGTGCATCCGCCCCTAGCAGAGAAGGTGAACAGCCTAACCACCTGGCCCCTGCCCAGCCACCAAGAAACAGGTGAGGACGTTCTTGGGGTTGGTGGGGTACTATAGGCAATTCATACCTTCTTTTTGCTACCCGAGCAGCAGCCCTGCACGACCTGACCAAGAAGGCCCAGCCCGACAAAGTGAGGTGGACCCCGAAGCAGAAGCCGCCTTCCAGGATCTCCGAGGAGCCCTGTGCCAGGAACCTGTTCTCGCCACTCCCAACTTCAGGCTGCCATTCACTGTGCATACCGATGCTTCGGGACGGGCATAGGGGCAGTGCTCTCCCAAGTGTGGAGCGGAACACCCGACGCCTACATCAGCCGCCGGCTCCTCAAGCAACGAAACTATTCGACGGTAGAGAAGGAGTGTCTGGCCATTAAGTGGGCAGTGGGTAAGTTCCGCTTATTACCTGCTGGGGAGGGAGTTTGTCCTATACACAGATCATGCCCCCCTGAAGTGGATGTGCCAGGCGAAGGACAGTAATGCCAGGGTGACATGATGGTTCCTGGAGCTCCAAAACTACCGCTTCCGGGTGGAGCACCGAGCTGGACGCCCCATGCCACGCGGACGCCCTCTCCCCGGAGAGGAGACGCCTCCTGGGTTACGCCTCCTACCAGGGGCAAGGAGCTAAGGAGGAGGGTAGGGGCAGCCCGCTTTTCAGCTGGTGTCCCATAGCGGGAACACGAGGAAAAGGCGTGGCACCAGCAGGATAAGGTCCAGGATTCAGCACCCTGGACAGAAACTGCAGCCCAGGCGCAGCACCACAGACAGCGCCACATTCCAGAGGGGGTGGAAGAGTGCACACACCTGGAGGACATCCAGGTGCAATCAGTGTGGGGCATAAAATGGGGTTGCTGTAGTGGAGAGGCGGCAGTCTGGACCAGACAGAGGAAGTGTTTGGGTGCTTGCCTGCCCTCTGACGGAGTTGCAACCATTAATCCTGTGTTTTTTTACCCAGCTGCCAGCACCTTGGGGATACAGAGCAGGTGCTGAGGGGGACCCCTGTCCTAGCGCCAGTGGACCAGCCGTGGGGACCCCTGACTTCCCGAACCCCCAAGTCTCAGTGCGGGTTCCTTGCAGAGCCCAACGGGCCCCTGTAATTGAAAAGGAGTGCCTAATAAAAGGCTGTTTTTGTTCTAAATTCTGTGTCTGGTAACGCTTCCCTACTTCTGTCCACGCTGCCCACGTGAGATCGGGCTGGGAGGCCATATATATATATATATATATATATATATATATATATATATAGGCAGTTTGTGGTTGGCTGAGAAAGATGTGAAGTCATTAGTTTGCATCACAGATTCAGCTGCGTTGATTAAGCCAGGTGGAGTTTCCATTACGCGTGCCAACCGCCTTTGATCTGACATCAGGACAATCCATATAGATACTATAATTTATGTCCTGATTCAGATAGTTACATTAAATAGTGGTTGCTGTAATTATTTATTGCATTGAAATGTGCCTGACATTCTGGAAACCTGCCTGTGAGGTTTCGGTGATGTGTCGGTCAGCCAAATTACCACTGCACAGAAAGTAAACCAGGTTGGAGCTGGCGAGCTTTCTGCGCAACTTCAGCGAAGACTTTTTCTCTTAAATTGTCACTGCGTCTTGATGAATATGTGACACCTCCCCTACTACGCCGCCACACCCATCTCGGCGCCGTCCGTCTACCAAATTGCCAAAGTGGCTGCGCAGGGTGTTGCACCGCCTGAAATTACCACTCGCGCTGGCTGCACCGACTTACCAATGCGTGGGCTGTGCCACGCTACGCCACGCTGCGCCACCCTGCGCTGCGCCAAGAAATTAGAGCCCTCAATCTATACACTTGAGCCGAACCGAACTGGACGATGCGCTCTGCACATGCTCCATAGTTCATCATACAGGGCTTTGACCCGGAAGTCTTGAGGACTTTTGAACACCAGACTGATTGGTAACAGCTCTGTACTCTGCAAAATTAGCAAGTTAGTACAGAGCAGTAGCAATCCTCATCTGCAATGGTATTGGTGCTCAAACAGTCACATCTTGGTGGCTCATAACTTCTTCCATTTATCTACATAATTTATGGAATGACCTGCATGTCATTTGAAAATTTTCTTTCCACTCGCCATCAGAAAACTCTTTCACAACGACTCTGTCCCACCTGTCCTTGCTCCTGACTTATATACATCCTACATGCACAAGAAGCCCAGGAGTGCATTTACCAAAAGCACAGATGCTAACTTACATAGTTGGAACCACTGACTGTGAGTGGACGAACTATGTAAGCAACTACGCTTTTGGAAAATGCACCTTGGGGTAGTAGAGAGGGCACAAAGTGGAGCATAGTGGAGGTTGCACTGATGGAGCACTCCAGGAGCATATGGTGTTGCCACCTGCCTTCAACTGATACCATAACCACCAAGGATAGCGTGCATCTCAACTGTACAAAAAACATTGCATACAGCATGTACGAAATGTACAGAGCCAAAAAGTTTCCCAGGTTTTTGCCATTCGACATGCTACTCGTTTGCTGCCAACTAATTTGTTCATTGATTGTTTCGTCTATGACGTAATTGGTCAACTAGAAAAAGGTCCAACACAAACAATCTGAAAGGGGGCATATTGCCACCTATCGCAGCGGAGGTGGACATGCTTTGGTCAATGAACGGATTCCCCTATTGTGCAAGTATACTGAGACAAGGACAGCAGTCCGATTAAATGGCCAAATCGAGGTATAACCTTAGCTCAACTTAACTGTGCTTGCCAAGGTACTGAGTAATTCTACTGATTGATCCTCGCAACTGAACAAATTAATGCTTAGTTGCTAATTAGGAAGCGTAAATGGGAAAGGGTTTTGAGAAGTGATGCGTTTTAAGGTGAGGTGAGAGGCGGGCAATAGTCGCTCCCATGGCAAGTCTCGAGTGGTAGAGCTTAAACTGGTTTGAGGCCACATTATTCTTCAAAAGGAAGAAAAGGAAAATTAAAGGAAATTAGAAAAAAAAAGTGAAAACAATGGTTGAAAGATCAAATGCTGTAATCAAAGCAAAGGGTGGCCACACTAGATATTGACTTTTTCGCTCAAAAAGACATTATTTTTGTTTTTACTATATATCATTATCTGTTTACGTATTTTCATCTACAGTATATGATCCAATATTACATGAAATAAACACTTGAATAGTACATGGTTTCTGGTTTATCTTCATTTTGTTAAGTGTATAATCATCACTGCTCACTACAGCACCATACCATGTAGTGTGGGAGCACAGCTATTACATGGATTTACTGGAAGACCAGTCTTGTTCTGACTGTGCCATTTCTTTAATTTTGTCTTCAGGAAATGTACAGTTTGAAATGGCGATGAATATGAGGATTGTTGACTTATTTGAATGAAATGGATATCGACCTGCTAATTCACAGCACTTACTCGAGTGTGTGATTTGTATGCCATAAGGAACAGGATATTTGATAAGAGACAATTTCCCCCAGCTGCACAAACATCCCAGATAGCATATATGCACTTATCTTGATGCCACTGTTCACCGGAGATATGATGGTGTCACAGAAAATACACTCTCCTACCACATCCCTCTCTAGATGTTACTGATTGCCTGACAGGCAACAGAGAACAGACGGGTGACAAATTCACGGGACAATTAGCAGTCTTAGTAAGCTGTTGTGCCTCGAAAACCTGCCTTGGCACAGTGGTTCGTCATCAGATGTTGAGAGGGTCTTCAGTAATCTCTCCTTTTTCTGAATGATTGCTCTCAAGCTGTTCCTTTTCATGCTCGCTTCATCAACAATTAAAGAATTTATTTACTGAATAATCAAGACCAATACATGTGCTCTAATGATTAAGAAATGATAATAACAAACTGATTGCATATTGGCCACATTCCTATGTACAACTGATGTAAAGCCCCCGTCACACTTATTCAAAATCAGCAGGAATCAAGCAGAACCAGCCGGAATGAAGAATTTGCGCAACATTCCAGCGGGAATTTCAAATTGACTAAAATTCTTACAGCTTTGAAAGAATTCCATTCTAATACTTAGAATGCACTTCGAACCCGCCTCAAATGATTCTTGCACATTCTAGGTTTTTTAGCTCTCAAATGCAGCTTGAATGTAGTTGGAACACAGTAGGAATATTTAGAATACCGTCAGAATGCAGTCAGAATATTTAAAATACACTTCGAATGCCGTACGAGTGCGGTTCAATTGCTGCCTGAACTCCACCCGAAGTCCGGTTGGAAGATGCCTCGAATTCTGTACGAATTCACCTCGAATGCAGTCAGAACGCTCCCGGAATGGCCGCCGAATATGGTTGGAACGTCCAAGAATTCAAACAGAATGCAGCTCGAATACTCAGAATGTACTTAGAATGTAACACGAGTGTCCCATATGCGTTGATTGAGTAATTGTTGACTACAGCAGGGGAACGTAAATATGCCACTAAAACTGACGCCGAATGTGTGAGAGTTAACAGGTATGCATGATTAATGAAAACTGGCCACACCTGATAATGTTGAGAGTTTTCGGAGTTTCTTTAATGGTAATTTAAATGAACGATTGAAAACAGGTCATAACCAATCATTATTTTTAAGCCAGTTCACCAGCCGCCACTGATTCCAGCGGCATTCGAAGCACATTCCAGCTGAATTGTTTTAATATCAAAATAGATTCCTGCAGCAATCGAAATGCATTCGAGGTGCATTCTGGCTCATTGGAGGCGCATTCTGGCAGGATTTGACGTGGCTTGCCATTTCGATTCTCCCTCGAATTCAATCAGAATGTTTTGAATGCTGTTGGAATGCTGTAAGAATATTGATAATGCAGTCAGAGCGCAGTTAGAATACACTTCGAATGCCGTTCGATATTTCTCCACTTCGAATGCACCTGGAAAGTTTTGAGCATGAGCAAAACATTCGGGCCGGCCACAAGAACGAGTCCGAATATTTGGAATGCACTCAGAATGCAGTCAGAATTTTTAGAATGCACTTCAAATATCCAGGAATATACAAAGAATTTTCATTCCGACGGCATTCCAGCTCATTCTGCCTCAAGTGTGACTAGGGTTTAAGATTGTGAGGATGGCAATTGTCCAGATAAATGCAAAAAATGGCAAACTTCCGCTGACCTCGATCTCTTGCATTTGCGTTTTTTTTTTGTAAATATGTTACAACAAGAGAAAGACATTAGCGAAAGTTTTGGATTTTTGTCATATTCAAATTTTTGCCATCAGGCAATGTCACTCCACTGAGCATCGAGCCTAACATCGCCCTTTAGCTATGACTGTATTCACAATATAGCGTGACCGCTGAACCTTATTGCTCAATTAGCCTCTCAAACTAGTTTGCTCAAATCTGTGCTGTTTCAAGAGCTACATGAATTCAGAATCTGCAAAAGGCATATGTAAGTTTCACGTTGTAATTTATGGGCAGATAAAATGCCTCATAACTTTATGATACAAAGCACAATAATGCTATGGAAATGGAATTTGATCGTTTACCAATTAGTCTTAGCAACTGTTGCTAATCAGGCACAGTAAATGGCGACAGGTTTATATTATTAAGCATTGAAAAGTGAGGTTTCCAGAGGCTTTTCTTACTGCCAACAGACCACCAATGCTTGGCATAGAGTCCACAAGTGTAAAACTTCACTGGAGGCATGGAGTGCTTGTCTTCCAAAAGATATTCCCTCATTTGGTGTTTTGATATAGTGATGGGGAGCACTTTCTTACACATTGTTCAAAAGTCTCCCATATGACTTCATTTAGTTAGATTTCTGGTGACTGAAGGTGGTGGCATATCCTGAGGATAATTTTCCAACTCATAAAACCATTCAGAGACCGTGTGTACCTGGGGGCTTGGGCCATTGTTATCCTGGGAGTGACCGCTCCCATCATGGTAGAAATGCTTGATCAAAGGATATAATGGTAATCATACAGAATAACTCTACGTAGATTTGCATTGACCTTTTCTGTCTTTAAGGGGACGAGTGGACCCGAACCCTGCCAAGAAAATGAAAGGAAGCATCTGCATTTGTTTTTTGTCCACACATTTATTCAGGTTTCTTAAAATTTTTTATCAGTTGGTTACTTTTCGCCACCAGTGGACCATTTCTCCTCATTTGCTACCATGGTTACTTCTACTGTGTATATACTGCATGCAAGCTTACTTTTGAAGTGATTTTTATTATGGGGTTAAACTACTGCATACCTGCTACAGTGCCAGAGAGATGTGCAGGCACCATTGCATTTCGATAGGTAAAGGTGCTTGGAACTGATCTGTAGTGAGGAACTTAAGTGTGGGATCCTGGCTCCAAATCATCTATCGCTGCAAAGAGTCTATAGAGTAAGTGTAAAATTCTGCAAGGTTCTTTTTATTTCTCGTGTGTGGGTTTTTGCTGTCAGCACACTAGATCTACATAAGGCTACCTCTTAGCTCCAGGTGATGATTCAGCTCATCTCCAACCAGGGGACATGCTGTCCTTCAGTCAGGAGCAGCCTTCTCACCGTGCAGTATTAATTATTGAAAAAATACTTGACAGTATGGAAGAAACTCTCTAACAATTCTCATTTGTTGTATTTTTATAGTATGTTCAGTATGCATCATAATTCATTGGACAGTGACACATTTTTTGTCATTTGGTTCTGTTGGCTGAGTCAATCACTGGATCTAAATCCAAATGGACATGTATTTTGCGTACTGAAGAGGAGACTGATAGCAAAAAAGTCCCCAAATGGAAAATGGCTGCAGTGTGGGCCCAGCAGAGCATCACAAAAAAAGACATCCAGCTTCTGGTGACATCTATGCATCACAGGCCAAAAATAAAAATGAATCATTCTATATTTTGTTAAAGGAACTCTTAGCCCCTAAAATTGATAGATTTTCAAAAAATATGTCTGAGAACATAATGATACCATTTTCATGGTGGATCGTCCACCCGTATCCCTAGGAATAGCTTGCATAAAGATCACATGAATCGCTTCGAAAGACGCCATGTCTGAGCCCACTTTTGCCCTTGACATCACAAGGTCAAATGTTCATGTGCACAAATTATTTTTCAAAAACTAAAGGCATAAATTATCACAAAATACCAACAGCACTGCATCTCCTAAGATCTTGGATTGCACAAATTAGAAGAGAAAATCTACCACCATTATGTGTGCAGTTCACACTTCAAGGCAGAAGAAGTTTTGCGGTAGATCATGGTGTGTTGGAAACATTGGATTTGAAATCTATTGTTTGTATATGTGTGAGTCTATAGCTTTTTCAGAGCAAGTAAATTGAGAGGCAAATCCCAAACACATTTTCATCACTGAGGCATGAAGTCTCAGGGAGTCCATTGCAAAATAGATAATGCATATTTGTAACTGCATATTAAGCCCTATATTCAAAGTTGTGAAAATATTCCTCTTACGGGGGCCAGTATCATTTGCGACGGACGTGGTGCGATCGGTATGAGACCTGATTGGTGGTATCTCAAATTCCTACCTCTCCTAAAAACCATCAGGGAAGGATTTCCAAAACCTTTTAATTTAGGGTACAATTGAAGAATACGCCAATTTTTATTAAAAATGGTTCTAATGTTAACTGAATCTTTTTTATATTGAGTGGAAAATGCAACTAAAAAAATACCTGTCTCCCTCTCCTTTGTTTTTAAAATATCAGAACAAGATTGATTTTTTTTTTTTCAAAAGCCAATTGGATTTGTTTATAATCATGACATCTTGTGTTAAAATTAATTTTGATTTTTTTTTTCTAAATTATTTTTTAAATCCCCTGATTTTTGACATTCTTTTAACATGACAATATTGGCTATAGAGAAGACTATTTTACAAGATAATGGATGATATGAATCTGCTCTTAATAAAATGTTTTGTGCTCTAGGTTTTTTTTTTTTTAAATAAAGACCAGTATAAAGTAGTTTTTCATTTTTAATGATCGAAAGGTCAAAGAAATTAATACAATCTGAGCCAAGTTTCATGGTAAACTTACAAGATATGCTAAGGTATTGAAAGAAACACTTCAGTTGGTCTACGCTCCCTTTGTATATTCAAAAAAATCACTTGATGGCACTTGATGTGCCATAACGCAATGGTGATGGGTTGAAGTAAAGATTGTGTGCCATGGATGACAAATGATTCTGTAATAGAATTTATGTTTATTCATCAAAATATCAATGGTTAACTAATTTAAGCAAATTTTGTTTGACAAAACGCACAATAAGAACGTAAATTCTGCTTAAAACTAAGGAAGATGGACATATAGTTATTATGCTCCAAGAATTAACTGATAGAAAACTGTGACAGATGGTAAAAAACTCAAAATCATAAAATTTGGACAAATCACCATTGTGCTCCAAACCCGCGACATATTTATTTTTTGTTCCTCACTTGCTAAACCATTGCATATGGTTTGAAGTTCATTCCAAAGAGATTCTTTCGATGTTACAACAGATTTGCTCAATCAGATTAAAGTCTGGATTTTAAATAGGCCAAATCATAACTTTAATGTCACCAGATGTTTCTTTCCAACTGAGATCAGTCTTGCACAACTTGAGAGTCATTATCTTATTGAAAATAAAATCTCCAACCAATCAGCCTATTTCCAGATGGCAGCCTATTCCATCTATTTTTCTGAGATCATCGGGTCCTTTCAAGCAGACTGAACTCCAAACCATAATATTACCATCTCCATGTTTTTCTAAAGGGGTTAAACAGTCACTTTTGAAACCCTCTCCAACTCTACAGCGCGCATAAATTCTGCGTTTGAGTGAAAAAAAATTTTGAATTTTGATTCATTGGTCCAAAGGACTTGTTCAAGGTGTCCATACCTTGAATTTCTTGGCAATCATAAGTCTTTTTTTTTTGATGTTGCCAGCACTTGGCTGCAACAAGACCAATCAGACCATTTTCACACGGGTTTCTGGAAATGGTAGGTCTTGATAATTTCATCTCATCACTTCTGGCGCTATTAATATCATTATGGCATTAAAGTGCTGTCAACCGCCAATTTTTTTTTTATCGTGTCATACACAGATAACAATAACTAACATCAGAGGCACTTAACTACCATTTTGTACCTGTATTGCCACTAGTTCTCAGCGAACCGGTCCCTTTGAAACTCTTGATGGTGTTTCTTACAGTGACATGGCAGCATTTAATGTCTTCAGCATCATGTAAGGCCACAATACGGCTACAAACAATCTCGGAGAGCTCATTCTGTGGTGCCATCATGTTTAACACTGTGACGCTGCTCAAAGTTTATGTCACCTTGTATACTGGAACAACTGACCATCAGAGGTAATTTTTCTGAATGATATTGTCTCAACCCAATTTAAACAATTATTATTTTCTTGCATCAATAATCATGGAATGAGCTTTCAAACATGCATTCAGGCTATGCAAGAGTAAAGAAAATGAAATATGCAACACCTTTCAGTAGTAATTAAAAAATGATGTTTTCAGTGTTTTTGTTTATTACCCATATTTTTACCTCAATATACTTGAGGGAATGATCATTTTTTTTGTTCCCATTGCCTACAATACTACTTTCCAATATATTTTCACCAAAAACATTGTAGAGAAGTAGGACCCCTTTTTATATGAAAGTGGTGGTGTATAATCATCACTGCACACTATTGTAGGATCTTTAGGGAAGCTAGCCCTAGGTGAATCGTATTTTGTTTTATGGCTGTGTCATTGGACATTGTGTAAACTTTGCAATCCAAGTCTCAAAATAACCACAAACCACAAAACTAACAGCGAGGATAGTGTAGAGCAGTGTTTCCCAACCCTGTTCCTGGAGTACCCCTGCCCTGCATATTTCAGATGTCTCCTTGATTTAACACCCCCAGATCAGGTCATTAACTACTCCACTAATGAGCTGATCAGCTGAATCAGGTGTGTTAAATTAGGGAGACATCTGAAATATGCAGGGCAGGGGTACTCCAGGAACAGGGTAGGGAAACACTGGTGTAGAGGACGTGGAGAGGGGTGATAGAAATGGAGAGCTGCATCATGCCAGACAGTGTGAGGCAGAGCAGCGCGACCGCAGTCTGTCAGCTGCATTGCAGATATGATTATCAATCGTTTAACCTCTGTAAAACCAAAAGATAGTGTAACATTCTCCATTTTGGTCCATTGTGGTTGATTATTCAGCAGACACACCCCAATGGCCCGTTAGGAGAGACATTGTGTGATAGGCTGGGATTGAATAATTGCATTATGAGCAGGATTCATACTTTTATTTTCTGTGACTGTGTACAAATCTTATGTTTTCATATCACAGACAAGGAAGAAAGGCATCAAAACCGGAGTCTTACTGGTAAAACATAAGACTGATGTTAGCTCATGTAGCGTGCCGCTGAACTAAAAAGTGAAAGGAAAGAATAGTGTAATCTTCGTAGGCAATTGAATATCCACATCTGATTCGACTGACAAACGTCCACGTTATGTACAGCCCTGTCAATATTTTTGAGTCACCAATAACAAATTTATCATATCCTTTTGGTAGTATTGACCCAAAATTGAGTTAGCTTGCTTACATAATTTTGTCTTACTGGCAAAGTCATCCTCTAATTTTAAGAACCAGCCCTCATTGTTTGCTTCCTCGTCACTGATAATTTTACTAGTTTTAATGACATGACATTGGTTTCATATCTTCGCGTGAATTAGCAATCCAGGTGTGTTCCCTATCATGCATGTCCGATCCACTGATATGCATATTATCACTGGATTCCTGATGCAGTAGCAAACTTTGTTGGGAGGTTAAAACAAACGGTAGTGGCCGAGTTGCCATATTGCTGTGCCCATGAGCTTTCAGCCATAACATTGAATACCATGGCAATGCTGACGCCGCGAGTTTCTTTTCCAAGAGGCAAACATTTTTTCAAGGGACATGGCAAAACAATCCATAGGGTGTACTTGAGATGGCCACACAGTAATTAATATGTTGATGGAAATATACCCTATTATTGGTTATTAGCGATATACAAAAAATCAATTTCATTCCTTCATTCAGTAATTTTATGCAACTTCATGGCAACATTATATTTATACATACAAAGATTCTTGAAATTCTTCTGGCACGTTAATAAAGCAATTGCACACAACTTTAATGATAAGGGTTCACAGTTTCCAACCTTACCATCGCAAAGTTCGTCCATTTCCTGCCAACAAAAAATGTTAATGTTTTTTATTACAAAAGCACGTTCTGTATTGAAGAAAGATAAGTTTTGAGCAACACAATTTCAAAAAAAAAATTTCCTTGCGAGTAAGCTAATATAGGAGCGCTGAAGTTACGTTTCATAATGTGGATTTTCTAAAACAAACCCAAATGAAACTTTAATAACGCGCCATATTATGCCCTATAATAATGATCAATGTTATCAACTCGCCTATTAACAATGAAACCTATTTAATGAAGTTAAGCTAGATGAAAAGAAAATATCATCTAAGCACTGTCAGTTTTGTCATAATTTGTTAGTGGTGCTGTACAATCAGCTTCAGGTATCTTCGAAAGCTTGTGAAAATGTGAAAAAAAAATAATAAATTGGACAGTACATAGGATTATTGATCCTTTTTTTGGAAAGCGAAACTTCCTTACGTGCATGCCAGCTTTCAGGAAATGAGAAAAGAAATGCCCCCTGCTACAGAGGAGCAGTAACCCTAGATGCAGGTGGCTAAATGGTGCTGTAATTGGAGCACATAACTGTATATTGAATGTTCATGATGAGGTGGTGCTCTAGACCTCTTCATAAGATGGGAGCTGTTTGGAGAGGTAGGGGGGCAGCTTCACTGATAATCAGTTGTTCTGAGTATCACTCTCAGATTTCACACACTTCTGGTCACTGGATTTTTGATACAGGAAATGTTTTGTTTTATCTCCTGGATATTTTTTGTTTCTTAGTATCCCATTGCGAAACAACTTCAGTGTTTAATTTTCATGAAGTTTCCTTGTGTTTGCGGTTCTTTATTGTCCCAAAATTATGAAAATTAATGGAAATAAGTTTTATTTCCAAAAGATATGTGTTTTGCCTCATTGTGTCTGTAAAATCCAGTCTCTGTGACACAAATCCTGAGTCATAAAGCCTTAAATAGGGGTCATGCACAATACGCAAGGATTGGCTTAATTTGACATCTGCATAAAGGGTTAAAAATGCCTCTAGTTTTCCTCATGTTAGCGATATCAGCAAAGCAGGAATAACACAGCCGCTCGGAGACGGTTTAAAGTACTGTCATATTGCTTCAGGGTAAAATTAGCATTCAGTGAGTAGCCAGTGAGATTTAATTGTACTAAGTTGGCTAACACTATTTCTTTATGCTGTCCTTATTCTAGCTTATTCACCTCTGTTATCTTTTACTATTATGTTTGCCCTATTCTAGGATTCTTAAATTACTTTACAAATACTATACACTAAAAAAAAATTAATTGCACCTGCTAATCATATTGGGCCTAGACTTTGTTGTATCCTCCCGGTTCATCATACAAATGTTTTTAATTGAAGCACTGCTGCCTGATCCTGTGTGCTCTGTCCTGTAGTAGTCTCCTGAAGATCCAAACCAAAATTTTCCTCTCTAGTTCACCGTAAAAATCATCACCATAAAATCCAAATCTAAATTTTACAGTTTAATAACTTTTTTCTTTTTCATAGGGTAATTTCCCTTCAAATTTGTGGATGCTGTAATTTTCCCTCCCCCAACCCCCTTCTCAAATTTAAATGATGCATCCTTGTTTACATGATCTATTAAGGAAAAGCAACAGTATTGTTATTGCCCACCCAAACAGTCCAAATGCCCACCCAAAGATGACATCTTAGTGATGCCACTGGTGCCTAAGAATTTTGCACAGGACTGTGTATGATTAAATTTTTTTTTTAATGATGTAATTAGTAAGTAGATAACATATTAAAGGGCACTGATTGTTCTTTTTTTAATGTGACTTGCTATTTTATGTGATTACTCAATCAAAATGACAGGTTTATGGATTGAATAGTCTGAGGAATTTGCCAAATTGGATTTTTACCATTTTCAACCTTTTTAAATACTTTTCTCAATTTATCTCGCTTAATTCGTTTTAATACTTTATTGCTATTTATTTCATGTCAAACTATGAGGAACTATTACTTGATGTTGTGGATGAAATGGTCCTTTTTCAAGTGATGAAATGTTCCTCTCTCAGGAGACCAGTGACCCTCGCCTATGTCATCCTTTCAACATTGCCCTGCTTCGCCTTTCTGATCGCCAGCTCTGAGGTACTCCCACATTGCATACAGCTCTTTTTAAACCATCTCTGTGTTTCTTTGACATTATTCTTCCTGTTACTGATGATCTTACTGATGTATGGTATAAATGCAGCCTCAGTAACAGTGTCTAAGTTATTGTGAAACTCAATCAGGGGGTCTGTTATTGTAAAAATGCCATATGACTGGCTTTAAAGTACCTGTTTTTCATTCCTATTGCAAATTGATCACCATTTGTAACACCGTGGGCTGGTATTTTTTTTCCGCTATGTAAGTCTGTGTGTGTTCGTGGGTGTGTGGTCGTGTGTCTGTTTGTGTGTTGTCATGGCAAAATGTGGTCCAGGAAACATCAGTTGTGGCGGGAACTACTACAGAAGCGGTTCTGAGTACTTTGCCAGGTGTTTATATCTTTGTCTGTCCGTGGACAGATTTTTTCAGTGTAATAATTTCACAGCTGTGCAAGATGCAGTCATGGAATTATTTTGGTGTGCAGTTGAGATCAAAATGATGCACAAGTTTGAAAGTGGGTGTGGTTTGGGCAAGAGCTCCAGAAGTAGGGGGTTGAATAGCAGCTGCTGTGATTCCATTGCAAGATGGTCTCTTGTTTATTGCCTTTTTGTATATGTGCAGTATAGTTTTCTGCCTTTAGTACAAGTGTTCCTATTTGTACATATGAACGTGGCCATAGGGACTGTATATGTGCACATGCGTCATCAGGATAAAGATACAAGCAAATAATGGTATTAACAAAAATCTTTTCCAGGAGAAATTTACAGTGGAATTTATGATATGCTGTAAATCTTGTCATTTGGCAAGAGTGTATAATTTTCTACTGGTTAATAGGTTGTGGAAAATTTAGGCATTGCTTTGTTGTTCTAAAACATATTTTTATCAAAATAATGACTTTTTTTCCAATAATATTTAATTTTGGGTCCTGTCCTTTATTTCGCTGCCAACCGTTAAAAAAACTGCATGTGCATACCTGCTTGGCAAGATTCATGGTAGCTTGGTGAATGCTGTCATTTCTCTCATGGGTTTTATTTCATTTGCACAGAATTCTTGCTTCTGAATGACATAAAACTATCAATTTTACCTTGTGCAACAACAGGGTCCATAAAATTTCTGGCATCTGTTCCTGGTGGGCGGAGACTATCTGAACAGCTTGGGAACGATTTTGTTTGTTCAGCTGATCCTCTCAAGCATGCTAACATGTGACAGGGCTATTGTTTAAAGGCCATTTTAACCATTTGCTGGCGGAAATCTCAGAAGTACTCCAAATGCAGAACTAATGTGCATTGTTGTAGCACTCAGTGGTGTTAAAAAATTTGGAATCCATGAAAATTTGTTTGAGTTTTTAGAAAAAGCTGGGGTTTTTTTTGGCTGTTTTGAAAACAAAATTTAAATTGCTGACTAGAAGAATCAATGTCTTTCAAAAACATCAACATTTGTGCGTGATTTCAAATTTTTCAATGTTAGTGTGTCTATCAGAGCTATGAAGCTACTGCGATTGGGAAAACCTGATCAGTGGAGACTAATCTCACGTTCAAATTGTCTCTGATCTTCAATAACAGGAAATTTTTCCCTGAGAGTCATAAAATGTGATGTCTCAACACCTTTTAGAAAACAGACAATGACCTATTCCATTTCTTCTTCCAAAAAAATGCAGAGGCAGATGCTTGCTCTATGTATAAGCACATTACAGCTTGAGTTCACATCAATCAGTCAAAAAAAGTGAAAGAAGCTGAATCACCCTCACAGTAATTATGTTTACACACTGAACATACTACACTGCCACTGACACTTCAAATGACATCATGAACATTTAGCTGACCACAGATGAACATTTTTTTAAATTCACAATAGATGTACACAATGATGCATGAAAGTATAGTACAATGAATAGAATTAATTTATTAATCAATACATTTTTTTTAAGTCTATTAAATGTGAAGAGTAAGTGCTGATTGCTTGTATTTGATTGATGGTGATATCCTCCTTGAACTTATTAGAAATAAACTACTCCTGTATTTGAGATTCACTCATAACAACAACAATAATAATAATAATAATAATAATACAACCCCAATTCCAAAATAGTTGGGACGAAGTGTAAATTGTGAACAAAATCAAAATGCAATGACTTTCAGATCACATGAGCCAATATGTTATTTACAATAGAACATAGATAACATTTCAAATGTTGAAACTGAGACATTTTACATTTTTATCCAAAAAATGAGCTTATTTCAAATTTTCTGGCTGCAACAGGTCTCAAAAAAGTTGGGACACAGGCAAAAAACGGCTGAAAAAAGCAATTAACCTTTAGCATGCTAAGTTAATTTAAGCCTATTACATGCTGGCAGCTGAGTTCTGGATCAGTATATAGCCTGCAACTGGCTTATTTTCAAGACAGATCCAGATATCAGACCTACTGATACAAAAAAATTGGGTCGTTTCCACGAAAATAACCCAGAATTACAGACCTCAACCACTCAAAACAAGCCATTACGATGACGCAATGGAGTCTCCCGTATTAATATGGCTAATATTGGCCACGTGATCGTTGGTTCATTTTAAATATCGGTTACAGCGCAACTGTTTGTAGCGGATTGGAATTTTGCAACGAGTTGGGCCGCAGAGGATTTTTACAGTCTCGTGCGGTAAACATCCCTCCGCGGCCCAACGAGTTCCGAAATTCCCCAGACGCAAAAAAAACACGAGCACGGTAAACTATGTATTATATGCGCCATTTTTTGTATTCATTTGTGAGACAAAATAAGTTCGAATTAAACATTTCATATAGATTTATTAGGTTCGTTAAAAAAAAAGAACAATAAGGGAACTATTTGATGTAGCATGAGTGTACTGGTACTGTACAGCGATCACAACAGTCATTTTACATTCGCATGTATGATGAAAAATGGCTAGATTTTCAATACCTGTCCAACAAGAATTGTCTACATAGCTAGCAAGTACAATGTAAGACAGATGTGGGACACAAAATCCATAATATCAGCATTTAATAATCTGTCACATTTGGCACTGGTCGCATGCATAGCCACTGACTCTCCATTGCTCGCTATCAGCGCGACCGCACTCATACTGCGTCATGTACTCACTTTAAAATGAAGTTATATTAGCACTTGCCACTGAAATGATATTTGGATCTTGGCATTCCTAAACACAGTTCTTCTTGTCGAGCGATCTCGCTGGCAATCGGAACAGATATAAACAAACGTGGCGACTGCGGTCGCCGGCAGTTGCACAGAATAAGGAATATATGGACGAGTACGGTTGCCGGCAGTTGCACAGAATAAGGAATATATGGGCGAGTACGGTCGCCGGGAGCACACTAAAGGTTAATACATATGAGAATCAGCTGAAAGAACATTTAAAAGTAATTAAGTTAACTGGCATCAGGTGTGTAACATGATTGGCTATAAAAGTGATGTCTTAGAGAGGCTGAGTCTCTCAGAAGTAAAGATGGACAGAGGCTCTCCACCCTGTAAAGGCTTGCGTAAAAATGTTGTGGAATACTTTAAAAACAATGTTCCTCAACGTCAAATTGCAAAGGCTTTGAAGGTCTCATTATCGGCAGTGCATAGCATCATCAAAAGATTCAGAGAAACTGGAAAAATCTCCGTGTGTAAGGGACAAGGCCGAAGACCTTTATTGGATGCCCGTGATCTTCGGGCCCTCAGACGCCACTGCATCACTCACTGGCATGATTCTGTCATTTACATTACTAAATGGGCCCAGGAATACTTCAAGAAACCCCTGTCTGTAAACACAGTCCACCATGTCATCCACAGATGCCACCTAAAACTCTATCATGCAAAAAGGAAGCCATTGTTGAGCATGATCCAGAAGCGCCGCCATGTTCTGTGGGTCAAGGCTCATTTAAAATGGACTGTAGCAAAGTGGCAAAGTGTCCTGTGGTCAGACGAGTCCAAATTTGACATTCTTGTCGGAAATCATGGGTGTCGTGTCCTCCGGGCTAAAGAGGAGAAAGACCACCCCTCCTGTTATCAGCATTCAGTTCAAAAGCCAGCGTCTCTGATGGTATGGGGATGCATTAGTGCACATGGCGTGGGGCACTTGTATGTTTTAAAAAGCACCATGAATGCTGAAAGGTATATAAAGGTTTTAGAGCAACATCTGCTCCCTTCCAGATGACATCTATTCCAGGGAAGGCCTTGTGTATTTCAGCAGGACAATGCAAACCCACATACTGCAGCTATTAAAACAGCATAGCTTCGTAGTAGAAGAGTCCGTGTGCTGAACTGGCCTGCCTGCAGTCCTGATCTTTCACTGATTGAGAACATTTGGCGCATAATCAAACAAAGTCTGTCAAAGGAGACCCAACACTCTCCAGCAGCTGGAAACCTGTATTAAAGAAGAGTGGGATCAAATTCCAATGGCTAAACTCAAGAAACTTGTCTCCTCATTGCCCAGACGCCTCCACTCTGTGTTAAAAATAAGAAGGGATGCTACACCATGGTAAACAGGCCCCTGTCCCAACTTTTTTGAGACCTGTAGCAGCCATCAAATTTGAAATGAGCTCATTTTGTGGATAAAATTGTAAAATTTCTCAGTTTCAACATTTGCTATGTAATCGCTGTTCTGTTGAGAATAAAATACTGGCTGGTGTGATTTGAAAGTCATTGCGTTTTGATTTTGTTTAAAATTTACACTTTATCCCAACTATTTTGGAATTGGGCTTGTAATAATGATAACTAAAATGAAAAATACACTGCTGCATTAAGGTGGGAGGTTATTGGAAGGGCCCTCGGGCTGAATGTTAAAACTGGTCTGGACAGCTACATGAGCAGACTTATCTCTCACTAGAGGTCTGATAAGCAGCTGTGCTCCTCTTCCTGTTTCACTTCCCAATGGGTCAACACACTGACTTCCAACCAGATCGTGAAGGGTCACTCGTCAACTCGGGTCCCAGATTTTTAACATTGTTTTCTATTGTTATCAGTTTTGCAAAAGTTGTTAACTCAGGTCAGATCATTCTGTTCTGTTCTCAAACTTTACGGTTTGCCTGCTTTTAACCTGCGGGTAAAGTACACCTCTGGTGAGCAATGGACACTTGTCCCACACTACTGTGTCTCAGGTCATCTCAACTTCAATAAAACCCAAACAATGAAACCATTAATTGCAAAACATCCCCCAAGAAGATCATTTGCAAAACTAAGGCTATTTATAGGCAAATTGTGGTGAAGTAAGAGCAATTTACGCTTGTTAAAATAGTTTCAGTGTGTTGCAGTGGTTGGGGTCAAATTTCATTTGCCTTGCTGTTTCATTTACTTGTTTTTCAGTCAGCCGACTGCAGCAAAAGCCATTCGCAGTGAAATGAATGAAACTTGTATAACTGCGTATTCCTCCTGATGGTTAATCCAAAGGTCACCTCAGAGTTTCCAAGGAATAATCCAGACCTTACTTTCAGAGGGAGTGCAGAGTCATGAAATACTAACAGTTCCATCCACTAATATATGCGGCCCATCCAAAAAAAAAAAAAAAGCCACACACTATAATATTTTGTTGGGCCACCTTTAGCTTTGGTCATGGTGCACCTTCGTTGTGGTATTGTTTCACCATACTGATACATCTCATATGGTAACAACATTAATTTCCGACCAGATTTGCATTCATTTTTGGCCAAGGTATTGTGTTGACGATGGGTGAGTAAAACCACTCTGTTGAGCCTTTTACAGCACATCCCAAAGACTTTCAGTTGGTTAACGACCAGACTCTGAGGTGGCCAATTCATGAATGAAAAGGATGCTTCATTCTCAATGAACCTCTCTTTCACAATTTGAGCCTGATGAATCTTGGTATCGTCACCCTGGAATATGCCTATGCCATCCAGGATTAAAAAGTCCATTGATAGGTTACTGGTCGTTAAGGTAGTCTAATAAATTCATTTAATTGCTGCAGAATGGTGCTGAGCCTAGACCTGACCAATTGAAGCAACCCCAGATCATAACACTGCCTCCAGAGGCTTGTACAGTGGGCACTATGCTTGACAGGTGCATTGTTTCATGGGCTTCCTTTCTTACCCTGACGTGCCCATCACTCTGGAATAAGATAAATCTGGACTCATTAGACCACATGATCTTTGTCCATTGCTCCTCAGTCTAATCTTTATGCTCCCTTGCAAACTGAAGTTGTTTTTTTTTTTTTTTTTTAACCAATAAGCCTCACTAACAAGTCGCTTTCTTGTGGCCACGCAGCTGCTTAGTCCCAGTCCTCCAAAATCTTGTTGCATCGTGCATGAGGAAATGCTCTTACCTTCATAATTAAACATAGCCATGAGTTCCACTGTTGATTTCCTAAAGATGAGACTTCACCGAGCATTTTGGTGATCTCCGATCAAGATCAGTCATGATTTTTCTCCAACTCATTTCTGCCACTAAGTTGGCAGTTCACCTCTATCCTTCTATGTTTTAATAAATCATTGGATAGTTCCTGATCCAATATCAGTGATGTCAGCAATCTCCTAAGCTGTTTATTTATTTATTTTTTTGGCTTGATGCTGGCTAAATAATATGCCCCTCTTGAAACACAGTGACATCTTTTCAACAGCCATGAGATATGTCCTCCAACATGGTTACCTCCGCTAAGGAGGTTATGTTTTCACCCCTGTTTGTTTGTTTGTTATTACTTGCCAAAATCCACGATTTTGGCAAGTATGTTAGTCCTTGCATTAATTGTATGTTTGTTTGTTTGTTTGTTTGTCTGTCAGTTTGTCAGTGACACGCTTTTTCACTCTTTCCATATCGTTTATGCTCATGAAACCTCACCATATGATAGAGGAGGTTCCTCGCTAGAAGCCTATACTTTTTTAGTCCCTAGGTCAAAGGTCTAGGTCACCAAAAACATTAAAACAACATTTTGGTTCATAACTTTGCTACTATTACAGCTAGAGACTTGAAACCAGCTCCATTCTGTTCATTCTGTTTCAGAGATCTGTGCTCGATTTCGGCAAGTCATCATTTTATGAATGACCTTTCATTTGTTTGTCTGTTAACAGGATAACTCAAAAAGCTATGTACGAATTGGCAGTTTGGTAGGATGACAGGTGGTAGTCCAAGGCGGAGTCGATTCAATTTTGTAAGTGATCCGGAACCTATTCTGGATTCTAGATTTGGAAGAACCAATAATACTGACATTATGGCGTGGTGGAGGTATGCACTCTACCAAGTGCCCTTCTAGTTTAAGAAATGAGACATTATGCACTGAATTCAGTGAGGATTAAAAGAATTATTGCCAGCTGAAACATATTCATCACTGCAATAATAAATGATGGTTCATTCATAGGCTCTTGCTTATTGGTTATTAAAATCCAAACGGCCAAACAGCAACCTTTTTTTTTCTTTTCGGGTGGGCAGTGTACATTCATATACTGTAACTTTAAAATTATACATTCGAGCATTGCTTTAGATAGTCGCACTGAAGTGTTGCTAATTTGTAAAACAGCTGGTGCAAGATAGCTCATATCAGTGGATGCTAACCAGTCCAGGAAATGCATATTACGATGCCATGCATGCCTTGTAAGAACAAGACGATTCAAGCTATTCAAACCCTCAAACCCCCCCCCCCCCCCACATCCCATTCCAAAGCATTATTCCAAGATTTTAAGGATACGGTATTCCTGGAGCTGACTTTCCCTTTTGTTTTTTTGAAGGGGAAACATTAATTATTGGGCAACACAAGACTCAAGGCCAGCAGGCAGACAGCTGGGTATCAAGAGCAGGGAATGGTCAAAGGGTTTGTGAGATGAACCCTAAAAGAGCATCTTTTTAGGATACCGACATGGAGCTGAAAAAATAAATGGGAGCAGCACTGCAATATTATGTCATTTTGCATGCATTTTGTATTTATTGATTTACAACTGTGTCAGAGTATGAAACATTCTAACCAGAATTGAAGATTGTAATGGCAGTATTTGTGGATGCGTAGGCGCATTGTAATTTACAGCAGGGGAAGCTGGGGCACAATGAATCAGAAAAGTTGTTTTATTGATTTTTTTCTGTCCTAGGAGTGATAATAATTCCATATTATCCTACATCTGAAAGAGGGCGGTGTTGTGGATTAATACAAGGCAGCAGATCTTTGCTAACTCTTGCTTAACTCTGATGCAAGCGTTTTGAAAAATAGATTTTGAGTGATTCACTGTGCCCCAGTACTGGGGTAGAGTGAATCGGCTTTCAGGGCACAGTGAATCACTCCATTAACATGAAGGGAACGCCACTAAATTTGCTTTAATTAACTTTTATTTAACCTTTAAAGTAAACAAATGCCATTTAGGCCGAATGACAGATCCTTTTTAATCATTCAATGATTCACAAGAGGACACAGAGTCCAAAACCCTTAAATTCAAAAGTCAAATGCCAATACTCAAATTCACAAGTCATGTTTGTACTGCTGATTGTTGAATGCTTGAAGATGGGTGTCTGACCAACAACATCTAATTTTTCCAGTGGACTTCATGAATGCGCACTTAGGCTGAAAGATACTTTCTAATCACCCAATCATCAATTAAGACAATTATGAACGATTTACAACAGGACATCGAGTCCAAAACACATCGGGCTCTATCTTTCACACTGCCCTACCCGTTGCCACTACCCGCTACCCGTGAATTACGCATTTAGCAGCTTCCACTATCCCTAAACGGTATCTTGCGGCCACACTACCCGCTATGCATTATGCCGACTCCCTTATTTGCACCTGGAGGTGTGCCCGTGGGCGTGTTTATGCGCTTTCCCCACAATTGCTATCTTGACCACACACGTTAGGGAAAGCGTATAGCGGGTCCTCAAACCACCCGCTACCCATTTGGGCTTTACGAGAGCGCACCCAGGCGGCTTCCACTTGGACACATGTGGACGTGCACATGCGGCTCCACTTCCTGAAATAGTATATAATTATTATATATAATATATATTAATGATATATATTATATATAATACCAGGGCCGGCGCTAGACCTGAAAATTTGGGGGAAAATATCCATCCCTTTATTGACTACAGTCCTGGCTAATTCTAGATGGTTTTCCTTTATGAACACGTTTTCCAATTCAAGAATAATCAAGTGGCAATTGAAGACACGGCTTCTCTCCCCCATGCGATCTAACAGCGACAAAATAATGGGCTACATTCAGTACAGAAAAATAATTTAATTATAAATAGGTCTATGCACTGGCACTCAGCAACGGTAATTTTTTTCCAGCGAGAGCGGCATTTCAGAACTCTTTTGCAAATGAAGGTAATTTCGGCGACAAGTACGCACACCTGTTTTTGCAGCATGGTCACGCAACTTGCTGTAAAAAATGGACAGCTGTCCGATTGGAAAATGTGAACGGACGAAATCACGTACTTGTCACCAGAATTACCTTCATTCGCTGAAGAGTTCTGAAATGCCGCTCTCGCTGGAAAAAAAGTTACGTCGCTGAGTGCCAGTGCATAGACTTAATTTTATTTTTCTAAAATGGGATTTTGTTCTGTGCTTCATTTCAGACGGAGAGGGGAGTTGGAAGTGCATGGCTTTTTTTTTTTTTTTTTTTTTTTTTTTTGAAGTTTCCATCACAAAAGGGGTAGGCTTGATGTGTTTTTTTTATTATTACATACCAAACATTAAACAATATGTCAATGTCAAATAATAATAATAATAATAATAATAATAATAATAATAAAATAATACAATTCATGATTAACTTAACAAAAACAGATCCTCCCTTGTCTGGATTTGACCTCACGCACGAGCAATTTAACTTCGTCTTCGGAGAAACGTGGCAACCTTCCTCTCTCCATCACGGGTTTCGGTTTGAGGATTTGGGTAGCGCAGCCTGCTCCTAAAGGCAGTGGCACCTGGCACACTGATTGGTTTAACTGGTGTAACGCCCAAACCATGCCTATGCATAATATAAAGGGTAGCGCAGGTGTTTTAGGGATATAGGCAGGTGTGCAACTTTTGCGGGGTAATGCCTCTTACGCAATGCTAAATCCCCAAATAACGGGTTTCGGGACTCTGGCGTAAGATAGGGCCCTTAATTTCAAAAGTTAATGCCAATACCTAATTTGTAAGTCATGTTTGTATTGCCGATTGTTCAGTCCTTTAAGGGGGAGTCAGGCCAACAACACCTACGATTTCCGGTGGACCTCATGATTTCTTTGGCCACATTCTGCATAGTCCCAGAACTGACTACAGTTGTACTGAACATCACAATATCTGCCAATTCCCATGTTATTCTTTATTTAAACAGAATCTGGGCCCATGTGTTAAAGAATCCCCTGGGGTACAGTGAATCACCTTTCCAATGATTCACTGTGTCCCGATTTGCTGTGCCCCATGGGCTTTCATTACCTAAAACTGTCTCCCAAGGTCACATGTTGCTTTGGTTTCAAGAAAACACCCATTCAGTATTGTGACAAATATGTGCTCTAAATGCTGCCTCATTTATTACTTCCAGATGATCTATAAGATATGGCACATAATCAGAAGCCATGGAAATTTACTTTCCATGCATTAAAACATACTTTACCTTGTTTTTCTGTCAGTAGATAATCCAAACGAATTAACTTAACTTTCAAGGATGGGTATTCTCCAAACACAAAAATTGATGATGTCATACCGGTGATTCCTTTTGTCAATTTTCCAAAAATAGCCCTGATTCACTGTGCCCCTTGATTCACTATGCCCCGGCTTCCCTTACCCTTTTATTTTCCACTTCCTCTTTTCATATTGAGTTTGTAAAGTGTAAGAACTTCTACTCTGGTATATTGAAGAAATTTGACTGATGCAGATATTATGACAATTGGGGCAGGAGTAGTGTCTCTCCTATCCAAATTTGTCCTGGTTTCCTGGCAGTTATAATCGATGGTTATGGTCCCTACAGGCTTGCATAATAGAAAAAACCTGATACGCAAAACTATCCATGCAAACTGCAGGCTTTGACGGTATTTTTAGACCTCTAACAAACTCTATCCAAAAGAAAACTCGACTAAGCCAGAGCGAAGCTTAAGTGTAAACACTCAAGAATGAAATATTTTCATGCTATCACTTCATGAAATATTGTGAATCATGTTCACAAGGTTATCTAGGACAACGAAAGCCGCAAACAACTGACTTTTATGTAAATAGCGTTGTGCTCATATAAGTTCATTGCAAATTCTTTGTACAGTAGTGCAAAAAAGTTTTTGACCCCTTCCCAATTTCTTCTGCCTTCATATATTTGTCACATTCAGATCATCAAATTAATTTTAATATTAGGCAAGGATAACACAACACAAAATGTAGTTTTTAGCTCCCGCCGCTCGCGGTGCGGGAGCTATGGTATCGGGCTCCGACCGTGCGTGTAAGCGTGCGTGCATGCGTCCGTCAACACATTTCGCTTTATCTCATCAACGATTTCAGTTACAGGCTCCAAATTTTTACTGGACATGCATCTCATAAAACACTACAAATGACATGCCTAAAGGTGACTTTGGCCTATTTTTTCAAGGTCACTGGCCTAAAAATATCACCAAAAACTTTGACATTTTCCTGTGTCTCATCAACTATTTCAGTTACAGGCCCCTAATTTTTACTGGACATGCATCTCATAAAGGCATACAAATGACATGCCTAAAGGTGACCTTGACCTACTTTTTCAAGGTCACTGGCCTCAAAATTATCGCCAAAAACTTCGACATTTTGCTTTATCTCATCAACCATTTCACTTACAGCCTCTTAATTTTTACTGGACATGCATTGCATAAAGCCCTACAAATGACCTGCCTAAAGGTGACCTTGGCCTATTTTTTCAAGGTCACTGACCTAAAAATATTGCCAAAAACTTCGACATTTTGCTGTATCTCATCAACTATTTCAGTTACAGGCTCTTAATTCTTATTGGACATGCATCTCATAAAGGCCTACAAATTCTCTGCCTAAAGGTGACCTTGGCCTATTTTTCAAGGTCACTGGCCTAAAAATATCACCAAAAATTTTGACATTTTGCTTTATCTCATCAACTATTTCATTTACAGGCTCCTAATTTTTACTGGACATGCATCTCATAAAGACCTATAAAAGACGTGCCTAAAGGTGACCTTGGCCTATTTTTCCAAGGTCACTGGCCCAAACATATCACCAAAAATTTCAGCATTTTGCTTTATCTTATCAACTATTTCAGTTACAGACTCCTAATTTTTATTGGACATGCCTTTCATAAAGTCCTGCAAATGACGTGCGTAAAGATGACCTTGGCATATTTTTTCGAGGTCACTGGCCTAAAAATATCACCAAAAACTTTGACAATTTGCTTTTATCTTATCAACATTTTCAGTTACAGGCTCCTAATTGGTTGGAGCCCGATGCCCTGGCTCCCGTGCCACTCAGGCTCCAACAAATGCGATGTGTCCGTCCATGCATGCGTCCGTCAACAAAAATTTTGACATTTTCTTTATCTTAACGGCGGGAGCTTCTGGGGCCGCCAGTGCCCTATATTTAAATGATAATTTAATTTATTGAATGATAAAGCCATCCAATGTGATCCTGAGTGAAAAAGTATTTGGCCCCACAGTCACTAAATCTACCAATGAAACAAATTGATAATTGATTATTTGGTTCAATTTCACCAGACATACCCGGGCATGATTACTGACTTCCCTCTGCAGTTTCGCTCAGTCTTTGATCGCCCTGGGAAGAAGGTTGGCGACCAGCTACTGGAGCTCAGTCAAGGGAACAAGACCGGCATGGATTACGCCCTCCAGTTCCGCATCTTGGCTGCAGCCAGTGGTTGGAATAAACCAGTCTTATTCTCCATCTTTAGGAAGGGGCTATGGCCTGCAGGCATTTATAAATGTCCCTGCCAGCCTACATCAACACCACCATAAGCCTGGACCAGCTGCTGCAGGAGAGACGGCGGAGCCAGCCCAGGGGTTTCGAAACTCCAGTTGCAGAAGGAGCGGAGCCTATGGAGTTGGGACCTACTAGACCCGCCGAGTGTCGCCCATGGAGAAGAACTGGCCCAGCTCTCGGAGTCAGGACGGGGAAACCACGCCCCCGAAGATAAAGGTGTCGCCCTCTACCATCACAGGACAGCAGTTCCAGATCCCTGTTGAGGTGTCCTTTAACCATCTGACCCTCCATGCAGAGGCCCTGATAGACTCCGGCGCAGTGGGGAATTTCATTTCTCGCCAGCTGGCGTGAGGACTTGGTGTCCCGCTCCGCCAGCTCTGCTCCCCGCTGACAGTGACGGCGATAGATGGAAAACCCCTGGGCAACCACAGCGTGACACACCAGACGGCGCCGATCTCCCTCTTGATCCAGGATTGCCATCTGAAGACCATTCTACTGTTAGTACTACAATATTCCAGTCACCTAATCATCCGCGATTTGCCTAAGCTCCTCACCTCATCACCCCACCATCATTTGGAACACCCAAGAACTCCACTTCCGGTCACCAGCATGCCGATGACATCGTAGCCCCCCTCATGATAGCCTCAACCACCATCGAGAGCCCTGACCCAGTGGACCAACTTGAAATTCCACGGGAATACCATAACTTACAGGCGGCTCACAGTAAGGCGAGTGCAACGCAGCTGCCCCTGTATTGACCATGGGACTGTACAATCGAGCTGCTGCCTGGCGCCACTCCACCAAGGAACCGAATCTATCCCTTGTCCGTGACTGAGACACAAGCAATGGAGTGGTAGGTGCAAGAAGCCCTGCAACATGGCTTTATTCGCCCCTCCACTTCACCAACCTCAGCCAGGTTTTTTTTTTGTTCAGAAGAAGGACAGAGGTCTCTGCCCCCATATAGTTTACAGGGGCCTTAATGACGCTATGGTGAAGTACCGTTACCCACTCCCCCTTGTCCCAAGCACTGTGGAGTAGCTTCATTGAGTGACAATATTCACAAAGCAAGACCTCTGCAGTGCTTACAATTTGATACGCATCAGAAAAGGAGAGGAGTGGAAGACGGCATTCAGTACCACCTCCTGCCAATACGAGTACCAGGTTATGCCTTATGGATTGGTCAACGCCCCCTCCTTGTTCCAATCATTCATCAACAACGTGCTACGAGACAGACAAGCAAGGCAGATACGTCATAGCTTGACAATATCTTGATCTACTCCCGCACTCGTGAGGAGTACGTGAGACATGTGAGGGCACTACTTGAGCATCTGTTACATCACCAACTCTACATGAAGGCCGAGAAATGCTCATTCCACCACTCCACTATCTCCTTCCTGGGCTACGTCATCGGACCAGAGGGAGTGCCAATGGAAACGAAGATGGTGCAGGCAGTAGCCGATTGGCGAGTCCCACGGACTATCAAAGAGCTCCGAGGATTCAGGGTCTTCACCAACTTTTACCGCTGTTTCTTAAAGAATTTCAGTGCTGTGGCCCATTCCCTGACACACCTCTTTAAAGGGAAACCGAAAGCACTGAAATAAGATTTGCAAGCACAGCACGCATTCAACACACTCGAATACCTGTTCACTACTGCTCCTGTTCTTAAATTATCAGACCCAGAGAAACCCTTCATAGTCGAAGTTGACGCCTCTAAAGCAGAAGTGGGTGCAATTCTGTCGCAAAGGGATGGCACCCCAGAGAAGCTATTCCCGTGCACATACTTTTTGAGCAAGCTCTCTCCTGCTGAAGCCAACTACAACGTGGGAACCCGGGAGTTACTTGCGGTCAAGCTGGAGGAATGGAGGTATTGGCTAGAGGGGGCCCAGCATCCGTTCCTGGTGTTATCTGACCATCACAACTTGGAGTATCAGAGGAAGGCACAAAGGCTGAATCTGCGACAGGGCAGGTGGGCGCTCTTCTTCACCTGTTTCAATTTTTCAATAACCTACTGCTCAGCCTCTCAGAACGCGAAAGCTGATGCCCTCTCCCAAAGACACAACGCTGAAAAGGATCCAGATTCTGGAGAAACCATCCTGCCGCCCTCCTGCGTTCTCTGACTGATCAAGTGGCAGTTAGGTCAAGAGATTGCGAGGGAGACGAAAAGGAATCCGCCTACTTCTCCTGTTCCATCGGGTAAGACATTCATCACCACATCTCTTCGGGAGAGAATCATTCTGTGGGCACGTGTCTCTCTGTCAGGAGGACATCCCAGAGTCAAACGAACAACCACTATAATCAGCCGTAAATACTGGTGGCCCCACTTGGTTTCTGACATGGAGGCAGCTGTGCGCTCGTGCACAATTTGCACCATCTCCAAATCACCGTGCCAGCTGCCCATGGGTAAACTAAACCCACCTACTGTCCCGCATCGACCCTGGTCATACTTAGCAGTGGATTTTGTTACTGACTTGCTGGATTCAGAAGGTTACACCTGCATCCTTGTGATCAGTGATTGATTTTCAAAGTTCTGTGAATCTGTGCCTTATCTCTTACTATCATCTGCACTCCAAGTTGCTAACACTATGTTCAAGCAGGTATTCCGCTACTTTGACCTTCCGGAGGACATGTATCGGACCATGGGCCACAGTTTGCATCCCTTGTGTGGAGAGCCTTCTTTAAAGGTCCCATATTATGCTGTATTTAGTTGTTTAAAACATGTCCAAAGGGTCTTTAAAATAATGTTAAGAATTAAGATACAAAAGAAAACCACACACATCCAGGCCTTTTGAGACCTCTTCTCTCACCCCGTCTGAGCCGGCCTGAAACATGAGCTGTTTTGAGTGGACGGGGAAGCTATGCTAATAAGGCGCTGCTCAGATTAGCTGCCTGGCCGCTTCAATTCCGGGGGACGGTGCAGACCTGTAAAACCTTGAAACCAAGATGACTGGTATTTCAGGACCGCTCTCTGTGGCATCTATTGCTGTAAGATCGTACATGTTTGATCCCTAATCCGACCCCGAACGGGAGGAGGAAGCAATTGAAGTGTTGCAGCAGCATTTACAGCAGGATGTCAATGAGTGGTAAGTTGAAATTTTAGTGTTTTGCTCGAATTTTCTCGCCTTGCATGCATGTGGTTGTAGTTGTACTGTTATATAGCCATGTTATATACCCACTTAGCTATCCGGAAGAAACTTTTCTAAAAGCTTCTGTTAACCATTTCTACCAAAACAAAATTCCGACAACAAGCTAAAAAATGAGTTTGTAGCAAAAACACAAAAACAGTGTAAGCGTTTCTCATGTGGAGCAAGCGAATTGATAACTTCTACCGGAATAAAAAATCTGTGTCTGACCTCCACTTTTTTTTCGGCTTTTTATTAGCCAGAACAATTTTCAAAGGTGGATGAAATTCCGCCACAGCAATGCAGAGAAATCGTTTGTTATACTAGACAAGTTATAGTGCGTTTCGCGATTGCTTTCACCGCGGAAGGATCAGAGAGCTAGCCCACACCACAGCAAACCTGGCTGACCCCGGTCATGGATAAGTAAAACGATAGTTTCACAGCAGCAGTAAACAAACCCAAACACATACCATAAGCTCTGCAAAGCCTACAACTGGTCTAACTGCAGCCTTATCAGCCTAATTTTGCAGACATGCACAACACTTCTCCGGTTAGCTTCAACTGTAGCAGCTACAGTCAAGTAACGTTATGATGAAACTACCACCTTGATGCTAACCAAAGTAACACAAGCATACCAATCTGAATTACTGCATATAAGTTAACTAGGAGCATTTATTAAGCAGCACGGAACGCAAACTAACATGCGGTAGAAACCGAGCGGTCATAACGACAGAGACGAACGTTACCCTGCAATACAGGTTTTACAGACGGTATGTTCCGTTACCGTGAACAGTTGTACCAAGCATCCAAATTACAAACAAGTTTGAAAAGTTAGCTTCAAATGAGGTTTATGTTCACACACCTTCTGTTGAATGTCTCCTGATATTATTTACTCTTGCATATTTAGGACACAAACATTAGCAACAGTAACTTAGCTACGTTAGCTGCAGTGCTACAGCCACATTCAACAGGCTATCACGTTAGGTAGGCTTATGCAGTAAAGCAACAGAAAATGGTAAAACTTACAGCTTCCGCATCTGTCGTTGAGTCACAGAAAGTTGATACTGATCCAGGCTTTATCTTCAGATCAGGGGTGTAAAGTCCCGGTTCAGAAAGTAAAAATCCTCCCCAGAACTTTATTCCAACCACCTGGATTTACTTCAGACAGGAGATGGAGCCAATATGAGTAAACAGCTCATTCTGTGGGAGGAAGAAAAACTTGGCAGGACTTTTACTTTCTGACCCCTGGATTTTACACCTCTGCTTCAGATATTTTACAAAGCCTGCATTTGAGGCCAGTTGTTAGTTGCTAGCCACCCATAACAAGTTAGCTTCACTTACACTATTTGCGGTTATATCGTTACTTTCAGCTTGTGTCTCCGAGGTCTTGATTGATGCAACTGCCCCAGGTTTGAGAAGCAGCTGAGATGCATATCCAGCGTTGAATTATCCTTTATTGACAAAGCTGTCTTTGGTGAAATACCTAGCCCAAACAGCTAATGTTCCCTCTGAGTGTGGCTGTTTGCCGCTGGCAAACAATAAAGCTACCCACTGATATCTGGTGACATCATCTATTGGAAGAGAAAATAGTTGTTTTTTTCTGCATCCCAAAAAAACAAAAACACATACGAACAGCTTTGGGAGACACACTGATAAATCTACACGTTAAATGATTTATGCTCATTTGTGTCTGATAGAATAGATTCCGGGGTGGGCAGGTCCAGAGCCGTGATTGGCTCTGGCCAGGTCTGTCCTGATTGGACACAACAACCTGACGTCAGGTTTGGACAAAATCTTGTGAAGATCTCGGGACGAGCTGCTCAGAAGGAAATCACGTTCAGGAAATCACATTCTTGGATTACGGCAAAACCCCTGTATCTTATGTTTATAAACTTTGCAGAGGTTGAGTATGGACATCCAACATTATAACATGACATGTATGCATTAAAAGAAGGATCAGCATAAAAGGGGACCTTTAAGAAGTTGGGCGCCACAGCGAGTCTCTCCTCAGGGTACCACCCTTAGACGAACGGGCAGGCGGAGAGAGCCAGCTAGGATTTGGGGAGGTTCCTCCGGGTCTACTGCCACGAGCGTCAGAGGGATTGGTCACAATACCTGCCCTGGGCTGAATATGCACAGAATTCCCGAAAGAGCGCATCCACTGAACTCAGCATCTTCCAGTGCGTGCTCGGATGGCAACCTCCCCTGTGCCCATGTGACCGGAGCCAGACAGAGGTCCCGGCTGTGGACGCCTGGTTCTCTGAGGGTCAACCGTGAAGACATCCTGAATCCCCAGCTGCTAGCAGAGTTCCATCGGGCCCTGCCCCACGCCCCAGAGGGCGCCCTCCCGGACGAAGATCCAGCACGCCAGGAGTCGTGCCTCGGGGGGGGGTTACTGTTAGGTCTTGCCTTCTGCGATCCAGCACGCCTGCCAATTAGGACCTGGATTGCAACCCCACTCATCACCCAACCAGAATCGCCTGTCTCTCATTACTGCTGATTGGTGGCAGCATGTATTTATACCACAGCCTAAGCATTTGTCCTTCACTAGATCTTGTAAGCCACACGCTTGTGCTGTGCTGTGCTGTAGCTTTTCCCAGTAAGCTCCTCTTTAGCATATCGCCTGTTTAATCTCTACAAATCTAAACCTTTATTCGTAGTGCTGTGTACTTTCCAGCCCTTATGCATATCTTTAAACAAAAGGAACCTCGTTTCCTATTTGCTTTACCATTTGTAATTCAAATGTTGCTTTATTTAGCTTTATATGCTTTATTTATTATTGTATTACTATAGTTTACTCATTTATAAGGAACCTTGTTTCCTTTTTGTTATGCTTGTATTCATTTCTGCATTTTTGCCTCCCACTTGCGCGGTCAGCAATAATAAATGTACAACCAAACTGTTGCACTTGAGTCTAGTCCACGTTTTCCTGGCCACCGTGCCAAAGCCTTACAAAATTAGAAAGAAATGACAGAGATCACCAATGGGCTAAATTGACAATGTACTTAATAATGATATTGTTGGGATGGGGGAAAAAACAATAAATTAATTTAATGCTTTCTCTGAATTCCATCTCCCGTTTTAGCTATTTTTTTCAGCATTGCTGCCTAATTTATTTTAAGATTGCACTTAATCAAAATGTTTTAAGCGTTCAAAAATATAGGTTATATTTGTGGGGAAGCACAGTTCTTGAGTGTTATGGAAAAACCTTGCAAGTATAATTTTGGTCAAAACTAAGTTAGGACCATTTTTGTACTTATTAGGCTTTGCCTCATCATATACAGTGAGATACATGAAAAATAATCTTTGATTTCCTGTTTTTCTGTGGCAAAACCAAGCAAGTCATCGGTATTTAATCAGTTGTGAAGTAAAAATCGAGCAAGTTGATCTTCCTTAGTTCTTCCACATAAAATTTTCTATTTTTTTAATGGTAAAACCTGATCAGTGAATTAGCCAGTTATGAAGCAGCATAACTATATTATCTGATCTGTGAGGTAAGTCCCCATGCAGAGCATAGGATGTGCAGGACATTCATGGTCAGAATTCATAATTCACGCAATTCATGTGCTAATAAGGACTGATAAATAGTGGCAAAGCCACTGCGCCCGCTTGGCCAAACGTGGCCAAAATGGAAAGCCCCTTAGTCAAGTCAAGTCAAGTCAAGTCAAGTCACATTTATTTATATAGCACATGTAAAACAACAGAAGTTGACCCAAAGTGCTTTACAGCAGAGGCAAATGCATAAAAATAACAGACATAAGAACAGAAATGAAACAATAGGATAAAAAACATAAAAAGTCAGGAGAAAAATAAATAAAATTAAATAAGACATTAATTGCTGGTATGGCAGAATTAAAATACAAATATAAGTAATAATGATAAAAATAAAACAGAAAATAGCAGATAATCATAAGAAAAGTTAACTTGACCAAGAAACCAAGTGGCAGCCTCAAACTGAGCCAAATGCAAGATTAAAAAGATGGGTCTTTAGTTCTTATTTAAAATGATCAGTTGAAGAACAGGTTCTAATGTGTAATGGGAGATTACTCCAGAGACTGGGGGCAACAACTGAAAATGCATGACCGCCTCTAGTTTTGAAACGTGAATGAGGGACTGACAGGAGATTCTGAGTGGAAGACCTGAGTAACCGGGGCGCAGAATTAGGAGTTAGAAGGTCTGTAATGTATTGTGGAGCGAAACCATTAAGGGTATTAAAAACAAATAGTAAAATCTTAAAATTCGCCCTATTGGCGAAAGTATCGGTCCCATTGGGCTCAAAATCGAACTGGGTCTAGACCTTATGACGTTATATACACATATGAAATATGAAAAGGATCGGTGAGAAACTGAAGACGCTAGAGCGCAGACAAGCCAAAAGTTTACGCACGATCGCACGACAGACCACCACTAAAGACCCTGAGCATAGCATAAGCCCCTTGGGCCTTTTGGCCAAGTGGGCTAAACATTTGAGCATCTTAGCTCGTAGAATAAGGGAGCTAGAACTGTTTGAAGTTTTGCAGAAAAAGCCGCCTGGGGGCCTAACAAAGAATCGCAGCATGCCCAAAATCGAACTCTGGCTAGATCTTGGGCCCATATACATGCATATAAAATATGAAAAGGATCCGTGGAAAACTGAAAGCACTATTGCACTGAAAAAAAATCTGTGCATTTTATGACCTTTGACCTACACAACCTTTAAATTTTGGTCAAATGAAAAACCCATTGCATACATGATGAACCCTTGGCAGAACAACCTACAGTAAAAATTTGAGCGTCTTAGCTTGTAGAATAAGGAAGCTAGAGCTGTTTGAAGTTTTGCAGAAAAAGCCGCCTTTTAAAAAGTCTTACTCTGTTATTAGAGTAAAATGACTGTTTCTCCAAAACGTGCCACAATTATTGGCACCCCTATATAATCCTATGACTAAAATCTAACTGAAGAATATTCCAGTCATATTGCACTTTTTTAAGTTCACCTATTTGATTTGGGACTTGTATGTGGTAAACCGTGGTGTCCTGTTTCTCTGGGGTATAAATAAGAGGTGACACAGGCAGAATTCCTTTAGTCATTCATCACTCCAAAAGTTCTTGAGCTGCACAAATCGGGAAATGGATATGACATCTCTAAACAGCTGAAAATACCCATTTCCATAATCAAGGCAGTAAATAAGGAGTATAATGTAACAGGAAATGTTAAGAATCAGGCAGGAAGAGGACATGTGTACATTGATCCGAAGCACCGCGAGGACGATGATTTGTTCAGCAAACATCGCAGTGTCTTGGGATTGAAAGTCTTCAAAACTACCATCAGACACCACCTACATGACCACAAGTTGTTTAGAAGAGCTTTGGGAGGGTTGCCAAAAAAAAAAGGCCTCTGCTGTCTATCAACAACAAACTAAATCACATAGTGTGTCAAATTTTACTGGGACTTTCATTGGGACGGGCTGGGTCATATGGTCAGATGAGAATAATTTGGAGCTTTCTGGCAACAGATATCAAAGGTGGGTTTGGTATAGAAAAAAAGATAATCATATAACAGCACCTTATACTCACTGTTAGGTATGGTGGTAGATATTTAATGTTCTGGGGCTTTTTTTTTTTTTACCAAAGGCCTTGGACATCTAGTTACAATACACGGTGTCATGAAATCCACTGAATACCAGCAAATATTTAATGAAAATCTAAAAACCCCTGCCAAGAAGCTTCAAATGCCTCATGGCTGAAAGTTCCAGTAGGACAATTATCAAAGCACAGCTCGAAATCAACACAAGAATGATTCTCCGACTGCAGAATAAAGGTTTTGTCATGGCCATCACAATACCTCAACCTGAACCTCATGGAAAATCTGTGGAATAAGCTGAAGAAAGGAGTCCACAAAAATTGACCTTGGAATCTAAATGATCTGGAGAAATTCTGTGTGGAGGAATAGTCCCTGATCCTGTGCCATGTGATCACCAACCTCATCATGCGTCAGGAGAAGACACAGAGCTGTGATCTTGGCAAAGGGAAGCTGCTCAAAGTACCGAATTAAGGGGTGCCAATTGTTGTGGCACGCATATTTTTGAGAGACATATTTTTCCATAATAAGAATTGAATGTTTCTTTCAAATATGTTAGAACAAGGTTACATTTTTTTTTAAATACCTTGCATGAAAGATTCAACAATAAAGACTTTTTTTTTCGAAACTTGTTCTGCTCATTTATACTAAAGGGTGCCAATAATTCTAAAGGGCACCGTATTTCAAACTGTACAGTATGTCAGTTTTACTCTCCAAACTTTCAGTGATCACGTAGTGAATATATGCTTGGGTCTCTGACTCCGGTCAGGAAGGTAAAAATCTCTCTTTGTTATTTGGAGTTTCATTTTCTCTGCCATTAATTTAGGCCTTGGAGAAAAGGTGTGCTTAAACCCTAGCCAATCAATGTGTGAAGTGTTTCAGGGCAGGAACTTAGCAATAGAAACTGAGGGTCTATGAAACCATAAAGCATTCCCTGTGTACTATTTCAAACAGGCAATATTTCCTCATTGAACCAAGGCCACTTCAGCTTGATCAAACGTAATACTGCCTGTGCCAACTGAGGGTGAAATGGATATATTGTCAGACACGACTCAGCTGTGTGGTCACCTCCTACGCAACAGACTTGCAAAGACCATTCATTTTAGTAAGGGTGGAAGACAAGCTGGTTGTGGACTTTTTTTTCTAGATTTTCAGTCCTATCATTTTTGTGATCTCTCTGTTCCAGGTGCAGATCAGTAACAATATGAAACATGACACATTTACTGAGCTACCCGTGTCGCTGGTCCTGTTTTCACTGATCTGCGTTGACATCATCGAAAGGATCCGACACTGCCGTTTGACTGGACAAGGTGTGTGCATCTGTCCCTACATAATCTTTCTTTCAGTCCAAGTTGAATTGCCCATTCAGATGTTTAACGTTAGTAAAATATTAGACAATAATGTAAGGAACGGAACAGTAAGTAGGAGGCACAGCAGAAAAGCTAATTTTGCCATCTGCTGTTTAATTCCTTGTTGTGGTGAGGGAGAACTCAACAAAGGCTAATTAAACTGGCCAATCAGATTGGCAGAAAACCATCTGCCTACTGCCTTATGGCCTCCTTCCCATGAAAGTGCCAGGCATTCAGTAATTTTCACAGTGGAGTTTTTGCATACTACTAAGTCTCATTTAGCGGTTACAGTTCCTGTATTCAAAAAGAGAATTTGGCAAGAACAAGGCTGAAATGTGCAGATCATTTTCTGACCTGTTCGTGTCCTCCAGGAAGTCCAAGTCATCACTCACTCTGATGCTTCAGCTTTTTATAATTGTCATGATACACCCGCCTTCCTGTTCGAAGCTGTCCTGCTGCAACAGTGTACCAGGCTCAAGGCTAATATTACTCATACCATTGTGTCTTTCCCTTTCACCTGCCAGCCAGTGAACATGAGAGAGAGACCGACATCCCCCCATCTATCCTGACTCGCGTGGACCCAGTGGTGCCAGTAATGACTGTAGCTGGCCAGCTGAGCAGCAACAGGGAGCATAATGGTGCCAGCTCTAGGCTGGAAGCTAACGGCTTTGTGCCTGGTTTTCCGGGTCCCCAGGAAAGACACTTCAGCATCGCAGGGCTGGGTCCCCACAGAGATAACTTGGCCTACCACCTGTCCCCTTATCCATACTCCGGGCCTCTCAGGTTCCTATGTGCCAGTGACATGAGGGCCGAGATATTCGTGGAGAGCTTCATCTTCTGGTTTGATACGGTGGAGATGGTGAGGGTTGCAGGACACCCCTTAGTCTATTACTCTGGCTGGGTGTTTCCTATTTATATATTCAGTTTCCTTTCTGTTCTCCGGCTCATCCTCACACCCTGTAGCCCCCTGCTCTCCTCCTTAGGGGTGGCCCTGCAAGACCTACCCTTCCTTTTTATCAGGATCTCCCTGATCGCCATTTTTGGCTTTGTGACTCCACTCCTGTACCTGATGAAAAACCTCCTGGTGTCCATGGCATACATATACTTCAACTTTATGACCAAGCTGCGAATCTTTAATACAGAGAGAATGTTCTGATGGAATATTATGATGTTCTGTTGAACGCACTGACTAGAAGATGCATGGAGGAGCTTTAGAGAGAGATTCTCCAATTATAAAAGGGTGTGCAAAGGAGGAATGTTCCAGAATGAATATTAAGGACACAGAGACTGTAGAGGGATGAGATGTCATCTCATAGACACCACACTTCCTCGTTGGCGCTCTATTTATTTTCACTAAGAGGGATTGAAGACTGAGTTATTGCACCCCTCCCCCCACCCCCTGCATGAGTGTTTGTGAGCACAGTACATTGACCTATTAACGAGGTAACAACGAACTGAAATAAGTTATGGCTGCAGTTGATGAAATTATCACAGATAAGAAAATGCTTTCTCTTTGGTCCAAATTGTTCTCATTTTCCATTTTTCCTGATTTCCATCACATTGACATGAGAAAATTATAAATGGAAAAAGTGCAGTGATGTATGAATACAAGTCACTGTTATTATTAATACGCAGTTTAAATGTCCATTTATTAATTATTTTCTGATGTAGGATGAGTACATACTTTACACATTTTTTTTCTTTAAAATAATAAAATCAGATTCAGTGTCTGTGGTCAGCTTTTTTTCTGAATGCTGTGTGGATAGTTTCAAACTATTACAAAATTACCCAAAATGAATGCGTATATACTAGCTAAAATGGCAAAGTGCCTTCACATGTAATTACAAACTGAGTAAATATTCTCACCAGTGAAAAAAAATATCTGGTTAGATTTAATTACAAGTACCATCACTCATGATTATATATATTTTACATCCCTTTCTTACAGGGCTCAGCTTTGTCATATAATTCAGCTTTAAAACTATGACAAAATAAAGGTAAACTGCAGTAGTTCTGCAAGAACCTTTCACTTTGTCTTTATATAATCTTACTTTTCACAGTTACACTTGGCGGAGTTCCATTGAAAATCATCACTAGCTTTGACTGATTAAAGTGTTAGTTGCTTTTTTTCACAACCACTGCTTGGCCAGTTGAGGTTGCCAAGATAAACAAACTGTGTTTCTGAAGACCATGCGGAGCCAACAACAAATTTTAATGGAATCTTGGCCAAAATATTTAATTTCCATATCACTTATTTTTAAATATGAGATTTTTTCAACATACCTTAAAGGATACTCAAGTAATAAGACTGTAATGAAAAAAAGATGCAAAAGCTGTTAAGACACTGTCAAGAATTCATTAGTCTTATTTAATAAGCAAGTTCAAAATGCTCGCAGTCATCTATTGCTAGTGAGAGCATAAACATGATATTTCCCTGTTACGAAACAAAAAATATGAACATTGAACTGTGAAGGGTGCTTATGCCTCATTTCGAGGTGCATTATTTGACATCGGGAGTACATAGAGCTCTGTAAGGCAGTGAAGGGAGGTAAGGAGGGTGTGCAGACACAAGGTTGTCTGTTTTAAAGAAGACTTTTTATCTGTGGAATGGATTGGTGAGTATGTCACTGATATAGTCATTTTTATGGCAGCAAGCAATTTTGTGTGTTTCTAATTGCTTGTTCCTCCCATCCAGCAACCTGCATGTCTTTTAGAAGTATAGTCTCCTTTAATTAGTTTAGCGACTTGGTTGCCCCCCCTCCAGGTGTAATACAATTGTGTGCCCCACTCCCTGTGGTGTATATAAGCTCACTTAGAGTTTCTGGATTGCCCTTGCTATATGCCCTTAAGAAATCAGTCAGTTTTTTCTTCGTAGTTTGAGAGTTTATCATCTTCTGAAATTATTGTGACCTTTAATGATTGTAACATATGGAAGTACTCTTCTAAGGTTTATTAATAGGAAGAAGCTCCCAAGCCTAATCCCCAGACTCCTGGATTGGGACCGCGTTCCTGTTAACCTGCCTCCCCATTTCATTCCTCTGCCCAGTTTATTAGGAACACCTCCCAGGCCTTCAGTGGTCTCCATAATTGGGACATAATTGGGAAACCCTTTGGACCAGCCATCTGACAAGTGCTGCTTAGGTGAGGGTGATCACCATCTGGCTTCTGTCCCAAGACACCTGAGGCTGGGCGTGGACATGCCCTTCCCCAAGCCATTACACCATCTGAACTGAACAGTGCTCATACTACTCTGTGCTCCATCCTTCCTTGTCATTACCTTATTCCTATAAAGAAATACTGTCATTAGTTTGTACTCTGACTGCATCTGGGCCCGTATTCACTAAGCATCTTAGCGCTAAAAGTAGGTCCTAACTGCCGGATTTAGGAGAAACTCCTAAAAAAATGGGCGTGTCAGTCATAAATTTAGGACTCCTAATTATTTTTACTAAGTGTTATTCACAAAGCATTTTAGGCCTAAAAGTAGCTCCTAAGTCTGGGCGAGCTTAAAAGTAGTCAAGAGGACTCCTAACTCGCTAAAACCTATTCACAAAGAATCAGAAAATGGCTGCTGCTGTTGAAAGACGGATGACTTGGAAATTCTGAATGATGCGCAGTTGTTGAAAAGATAATGGATCGACCGTGAAGGGATTTTATTTGTTGTTGACTTGGTGAGGGAGATAATTACGTCTCCAACCATGAGAAACAACTCAATAAGCCCCGAAATAAAATGTTTGACAACACTTCATTACTTGGCCACTGGAAAAATGCAACTTTGCAAGGCGGACAATTTAGGGATTTCACAATCATCTGTCAGTCGCTCAATTCAGCAAACAATCAATGCGCTCTGTGAACCCCATATCATCCAACAGTTTATCCGGTTTCCAATGGACATTTGCCAACAACACAGAATCAAACTTGAATTCATGCACATCTCAGGTATGCCCGGTATCATCGGTGCTATTGACGAGACCCATATTCGAATTATTTCTCCGACCCAAGATGAAGAGATATTTGCAAATAGAAAAAAAGTTCATTCCATCAACACCCAGATAGTATTTGATGCCAAATAAAATATTTTGGACATTGTTGCGAAATGGCCAGGATCCACGCACGACTTGCATTTTAATGGAAAGCAGCTTATGCCAATTATTTGACAGGCATTAGGTGCCTGTGGGATGCCACTTGCTCGGGACAGTGGCTTTGGTGCTGTACCTCCTGCTATGCATGAATTATTTTATTAGGCTATTGAACATGGGTTACATTTAATAGATCGTCATAATAATACCAGCCTGTGTCATATTTTGTATGCATATTTAAATTGTAGGCTATAAATTACAAACCAAGCTTAGTATGCTTTCCTGTTTGAATCTCAGACCTCTCCTGCAATTGCAGCCCATACCACCGCTTCTCGCAGTCGTCTGCCGTCCAAGGCACTGGGGAATGCAGCATTGATCTGTTGGCTGATATTATCCCATGCCTCCCGCTTGGATTTGCTTTTCACCCCCGAAGCCAAATTTCCCTTTGATTAGGCTACATGCTGTCGCTCCAGCACCAACTGGGCCAGCAGCAGTAACTGGTCGTGGCTCCAGTTGGGCTTTCGCGTCCTTTTTGAACTTTCATCCATGACAGTTTAGGGCAAACAAACTTGAACAGCCCGACATTTAAATGATCGTAACATATTCTCATTGGGTAATAAGTTGCTAATTATTGGGGCAAATGATGCGTTTTATTATTGACTCGTTTTATACTATTGGCGTTTTTACAACTATCTCTTTCCTAAGTATGTTTATTTGCCTAGAGCGTGATATGCGGGCACTGCGCATAGTGCATTTTCAGGAGTGCTCAACATGTTATTACTTTATGGGACAAACCAGCCACTTGGACTATTTCCTCATTTTTTCCTCCATGGGTTGTACGTGGGATACTTTTTTCAATGGGCCGCCCTGTCACCAAACAACCAATCACCGTGCTCATTGTCCCAAGACTCGTGCATGAGAATAGACGTCATGCATAGCAACGGAGATTTACTCCCACCTGTCTCAGAGCTACTCCTAGTCGAGGAGTTACCAGTTTTCTTGACTAAAAGTTGCTCTCAGCGGCTTTGTGAATAACTTTTAAGATTTTACTCCTATATAAAATGTTTTAGCGCGACTTAGGTGTACTCCTAGCAGTAAGATAAGATGCTTTGTGAATACGAGCCCTCGTCACTTGTCCGGATCATAACGTAGTTTATTGAACAGTATTGTGTGAATGCATCAGCATTCTGGCAAAGCTCCATCTTATTCTTCCTCATCAAACTTTTACAAGTGGCTGGAAAGCAGGATACTAAACAGAAATTTATGAACTGAACATGTGAATATGGTTTTGATATTAGTACTGCTGTTGAGAAAAGTTATCAATTATACTATTTTTTATCAAAAAAATCAGTTCCACACTTTTGAGAATATATCTTACAATATTCTTCTGCACAAGGTTGTTGGAATGTCATTATAAATGTTACTATAACAACCCTGTCGGCATTTGGCCTGTTGAAAGCATGAGTGGCATTTGATTGGTACATTAACTGCCTGACCCCCTGCTTCTGTTGATGAGCACAAACACTTTTTAAATTTTGTCACTTTGGTCGTCCATGAAGGAAAAGGAATGGCAATACATTTGAGCAGAAATCAATCCAGCCATTGCATTGATAGATGTCCTTAGGATTTCTGTGCATGCTTGGGTACCACTGGAACTTCATTCAGTAATGTTGAATCTGCTCACTTTCTGACTTCACCTTTGTTATGGCTTTGTGCATTGTCAATATAAGCTCCCAACCTTGTGCCTGTAACTGCACAGATGTAAGTCTAACTCAAATGGTTGCTGATTTTTATGCTGCATAATGTGGTGTATCACTTTTTCACTTATCATGTAATTAATCTTCCAGTCACTGGATTTCAGCATCATGATTGTTTCTTGAGGCTCTTAGCCTTCTTTTTGTGGGAGCTTCTCTTTTACTGATCTTGGCTCCCAGGAACATAGACTCCTATTCAGTACTGGTCAGCTTCAATATGAACTTGTTGAAATGTGGTATTTAGTCTGGATATATAATACATGCTTGGGATGAAAAGGCCTCCTTAATTTTTACGATTTATAAAATTCACTCACGAGATTAGCAGAGAAACAATCTGGCATGGTCATTTAAGACAGTGATTCTGCCCGTAGGAATATTCCGGCCCCCAGATCACGACTTACAAGAGGAGACATGGCCACCTGTATGCCTGCCATAAAATTGTGACACCCTTGCAGATAAGGTAATCATCCGTAAAAATTTACCAATCAAAATCCTAATTTATATCCTATTTTTCCATTCAAAGCAAACATGAGGGTGTGTCACCAAGGAAAGTAGAAAGGTTATGATATACTTTTAATTGATTGGTTTGTTTCAGTAGGTTCCTGAGGCCCTCTTTTAGGCCCTGATCCCTCAGTTGACAACCACATTAAAACTGATGCTTGCTGTCATAACAATGCTCCTCATATTAACCACATTTGTGGAAATATTATATGTATATTTCCAAAAATATTTTCATTGTTGATATATTCAACAATGAGATAGGATATTATGACCACTTGCCTAATATGTTGTTAGCCCCCCACTTGCCGCTAAAACAGCAACATCAAATTGACTTCCACATGAACGCCCTTACCCAGGGTTTCCCAGAAGCTTCATACTCCCTTCACCAGCCCTGTCTTTTTTCTGGTGGCAGTGCTGTCCCTGGTAAACAGTGGACATGTGGCAGATGTATGTGCTGTAAAACAGGAATCCTCAGAAGAAGTAATCTTCTCCCATTGCTCCAAGGCCCAGTTCTCACAATCGCGTGACCAATTCATGAGCTTTTCATGGTGGAGAGAGGTTGGAATGGGCACTCTGGCCAGTCTGCAGCGACGCAGCCCCATACACAGCAGGCTGTGATGCACCAAGTCTTGTGACACCTTCTTCCCGTGAGCAGCATCAAAATTGTCGGCAACTTTAGCCACGGTGGCCTTTTTGTCAATTCAAACTAGATGGTGTAGGCTTTGCTACCCTTGCATCCCAATGAGCCTTGGGTGCCCCACACCTTTTCACCAATTCCTGCTTTGTCCTCCCTCATCCAAATATCAGTAGGTACTCACCTCTGCTGAGCAAGAGCACCCAAAAAGGTTTTCTGCTTTGGATATACTCCAATCTACAACCCCAATTTCGAAATAGTTGGGACGAAGTATAAATTGTGAATAAAAACAAAATGCAATGACTTTCAGATCACATGACCCAATATGTTATTTACAATAGAACATAGATAACATTTCAGATGTTGAAACTGAGACATTTTACATTTTTATCCACAAAATGAGCTCATTTCAAATTTTCTGGCAGCAACAGATCTCAAAAAAGTTGGGACACAGGCAAAAAAAGGACTGAAAAAGCAATTAATATTTAAGAGAATCAGCTGAAAGAACATTTAGCAAGTAATTACATTAACTGGCATCAGTTGTGTAACATGATTGGCTATAAAAGGGATGTCTTAGAGAGGCTGAGTCTCTCAGAAGTAAAGATGGCCAGAGGCTCTCCAACCTGTGAAGGCTTGCGTAAAAAAATTGTGGAATACTTCAAAAACAATGTTCCTCAACGTCAAATTGCAAAGGCTTTGAAGGTCTCATCATCGGCAGTGCATAGCATCATCAAAAGATTCAGAGAAACTGGAAAAATCTCTGTGCGTATGGGACAAGACCGAAGACCTTTACTGGATGCCCGTGATCTTCAGGCCCTCAGAGCCACTGCATCACTCACCGGCATGTTTCTGTCATTGACATTACTAAATGGGCCCAGGAATACTTCAAGAAACCACTGTCTGTAAACACAGTCCGCCATGCCATCCACAGATGCCACCTAAAACTCTATCATGCAAAAAGGAAGCCATTGTTGAGCATGATCCAGAAGCGCCACCATGTTCTGTGGGCCAAGGCTCATTTAAAATGGACTGTAGCAAAGTGGCAAAGTGTCCTGTGGTCAGATGAGTCCAAATTCGACATTCTTGTTGGAAATCATGGGCGTTGTGTCCTCCGGGCTAAAGAGGAGAAAGACCACCCCTCCTTTTATCAACGTTCAGTTCAAAGGCCAGCATCTCTGATGGTATGCGGATGCATTAGTGCATATGGTGTGGGACAATTCTATGTTTTAAAAAGCACCATGAATGCTGAAAGGTATATAAAGGTTTTAGAGCAACATATGCTCCCCTCCAGATGACATCTATTCCAAGGAAGGCCTTGTGTATTTTAGCAGGACAATGCAAAACCACATACTGCAGCTATAACAACAGCATGGCTTCGTGGTAGAAGAGTACGTGTGCTGAGCTGTCCTGCCTGCAGTCCTGTTCTTTCACCAATTGAGAACATTTGGTTCAAGAAACTTGTCTTCTCAATGCCCAGACGCCTCCACTCTGTGTTAAAAAGAAGAGGGGATGCTACACCATGGTGAACAGGCCCCTGTCTCAACTTTTTTGAGACCTGTAGCAGCCATCATATTTGAAATGAGCTCATTTTGTGGATAAAATTGTAAAATTTCTCAGTTTCAGCATTTGCTATGTTATCTCTGTTCTATTGTGAATAAAATACTGACTGATGTGATTTGAAAGTCATTGCGTTTTGATTTTATTCACAATTTACACTTTGTCCCAACTATTTCATAAAAATGAAACTATATGGTCTGTTAATTAGCATGTATTATTAATTCTCCCATTGGGGCATTCAGGAAAAAGATGCGTGTCTCCCAAATATAATCAACGTAGAATATTTTAATTATTCAATTTCAAATCGTGTATTATTAATTCTCCCGCATTAAGCGTTTATCTCCCGCATTAAGCGTATAATTCTCACGGATTAGCGTGTATGATTAATTCTCCCATATTAAGCGTGTGTCTCCCGCATTAGCGTTTATTATTAATTCTCCGGCATTAAGCGTGTATCCCCCACATTAGCGTGTATTATTAACTCTCCCGTATTAAGCGAGTATCTCCCGCATTAGCATGTATTATTAATTCTCCCGCATTAAGCGTGTATCTCCCGCATCAGCGTGTATTATTAATTCTCCCGCATTCGCATGTATCTCCCGCATTTGCGCGTATGATTAATTCTCCTACATTAAGCGTGTATCTCCGCATTAGCGAAGATGATTAATTCTCCCTTATTCAGTGTGTATCTCCCACATTAGCATGTATTGTCACCTTTAACTTCCGCACAGTTACTATTTATATTCAGTGCTTTAATTAATATCCCAGAACCTCGATTCCGTGTTTCTTTCTATTTGAAATACATTGTACTGTAGCTAACGTCCAGCGTTTGTATTACCAATAGTATTACTCAGGAACCTCAATTCCTTGTATTGTATCCTGTATTCTTGCTGTGCAGAAGGCATAATAAATACAACCAAGTCCATCTTCGCACCTGGGTCCAGTCCTCCAGTTTTCCTGTCCTTCGTGCACATCACCGGTGCTCAAAGCATAACCCTTACAAATGTATACATCAGTATGCATCTATGGCTGCCCCACTGAGCAGATTTCCATTCGAGTTTATTGGTAGCCATTCTTGTATGCTGTATCTAATACTTCGAATTCTCTGATGAGGATAATGCAGTCAATAATAATAATAATAATAATAATAATTATTTATTATTATTATTATTTCTATTCCTCATAAAATCCATTTATATATGTTTTATAAACAAACTAGAAAAAGACCTTCATTAATCTTCTTCATGTGTTTTCCGTCTGTTCTGGAGTTCGGACAGTAACTTAGCCATTTATAACACATTAGCACAGTAATCTTTGACAAATGAGCACGTTTACACCAGATAGTAAACAGCAATTTCAACACAAGGCTATAAAATTGCCTGTTTTAATAGTGTACATACATTTAAAAAAAGGTAAGGGTATTGTCTGAGTGGGCTTTCCTAATTTAACTTACATTGCAGTGACACTGCATGATCGCTGCACATTAGTAATCACGGGTATCCATGAGTTGTGGTGATGCACTCAATGTACTACAGGTCGAAGTCATGAATATGCCCCCCCCCTTCTCCATGTGTTTCCTGTTGCAGGATGCTAGACTTCCTCTGGACCATACCCTCATTCTGGAGACCCAGCCCCCCAGCTTCCGTTTGGCTGCACTGGGGCTCCTCTCAGCCGGCCAATATCACCGGCGGAACCTCTGCATCAGCAGTCCGTGGATGTTATGGACCTCCCATTCCCACTTTCTTCTCTATCGCATGGACAGCACTCAGTCACCTTTTCTGGAATCAGATGCAGGTCTTTCTCAGAAATACCATGTTTTGCTCTCTTGATCCTATTCTTCCTCCATTTCCAGGCAGTCCCGTGCCAACCCTGGTATTCAAATGTGCTAATTTGGTCTTTTCCTGAAAATGTTTCAAGAGCACATTCAGAGTCATCAAACCTAATTACCATAACTTTCTAAGGTTCAGCAAAAAAGTATTTAACATGGTTCTTTATATTTCAAAATAATCATCAAAATTATCTATCTTAATAATTGCAACCAAACACAATGTTGTATGAAACATATTTTCAGAAATATTGCTTTTATATTTTTTATTAAATCCTCCTTGTTGAGTAGGCTTCACTGCAGGGGAGGACTGGGGCAAAAAAAGTGGCCCGGGAATTCGTACCTGACCGGCCCACTCTCCAGGGATGGGGGGTAGAGACCGGCCAAAAAAATTCCACGTTATTTGGCAAAAACATTTGAACATCATATATTGGACCATATTTTCCATAAAAATTGAGATTAGTTTTTGAGTTTATATAACACCAATTAGCCTAAGCCTACAACAAAATAATTGTTGTGTATATCTAACATACAAACCCAGTGGCTGTATGCATTTGTGATTTTAGCAGATGTTAACATATCACCAAGGCCCCCCTGCCCCCCAAGACCCTAAACCAGGTTTAGTAAAAGATACCACCCTCAACATTTTGTAAAAAGTTAGTACAATGCTGGTATGGTCTTTTTTTTTAATTTTTCTAAAAGATGAGGCTTTAATGCTTCTAAAACACTCCGAATGTTGTGAAAGTAGAACGCATTGTCTCGTGAAACAACATACACATAATTCAAGTCACCATTAAGTTGAATTTATGTACGTGAGTGAATTTAATATTCTGTAGGCAGGGGTTGGGTGGGTAATGTCCAAAAACAAACAATCCTATTTATATTAAACATCCTATTTATCCTAAAGATGTCCTGAAATAAATTTAATACAATGATGCAGTCCTATATTAAAAGCATAACGTTGTCAACATATAAACAAATAAAATTTTATGGAAATATTATTATTATTATTATTATTGTTACTACATGAATGAATGTGAAAAAGAAATGAGATGTTGGGGCCATTTAGAATTTTTAAATAAGACCATTGCACTATTTGGATTGATTCATACATAACCTTTTTTATATAACGTTACATATCTTATTTACGGACTCCAAAGGGGTTGCAAGTTTAATGACTGGTGATTCTGAACGTCAAGACTGGGTTTCTGAGTGGGAAATTTGGAAAGTTTTCCTGTACATATTTTATTTGGCACTGTAAAACAACGAATCAATATGCATCAAATGGTTGGCTGTTTACAACTAGTCCATCAGTGGGGTTGTTATGTAAGCTCAAGCAAATTTTAACCGAACACATACTTACGATAGCGTATTATTTTAACCTCAGCCTTACCGCTTCCGTGTCCCCCTCCAAATTACAAGTGCTTGACACGAGGGTCATCATGGCCAAACAGCTATTTTTTAGCATTTGAAAGCCTGAGCCTCCAGTGTCTGTTTACGTCATTCTCTAAGCTTTTCCGCCTCTCCATTACTTTTTGACATTTTCGTTTGCTCTCGTAGTCGTTGAAGCGCGTTTTCAGACTGTCAACGCAACAGGGGACAAGCAAGGCCATTGGTCAAACAAATTTCCCAGGAAGCCTGCCTTCTTAAACTTTTAGGATGAAAACAACAAATACAGTAAATTGTACATAGCTTAAGCCCATGCATTGGTTTTTTATTTGCAAGAAAACAGTTTTCCGGTCATTCCTACTGCATGAAGCAAATATATGAATAGGTACAAAAGAACAGCCATGACGCAAGACAACCGGAATAGTGAAACAGAACTATCAAAAGTGGAATATAAATTATAAGTCATCTGCGAAGTACGTTAAAGTAGTCCCAAAGCAGTATGATAAAGCAAGTCGCAGCCTGCTGGAAAGCATTATTATCTATGCAGGAATTAAAGAAATTTTATACGTGCGGACACTTCATTGCGCTTTTGCTCACCGTAACGTGGGCCACTGGCCACCACGCTGCGGGTCTACGCAACTGCGTTTTTTTTTTTTTGCTGGCGACCCAGCGGCCCACCGGGAAAACTCCCGGTATTCCCGATGGCCAGTCCGCCCCTGCTTCACTGTAGTAGAATAGATTCAGGTCCATAAGTATTTGGATCATAATGCCATTAAAAAAAAAAAAATTGGCTCTATATGCCACAAGGAAAAAGTTTGAAATGAATATATGGAAATGTGCTTGAAGATAGACCGTCAACTTTAAGGGTTTTGGCCAAAAATATTGCCTGAACTACATAGGAATTATAATTATGTTTATGCATAGCCCCCCAATCACAGGAGATGATAAGTAATTGGATAAGGAAACATAATAATAAATTAAGTGCTATTTTTGTTAATTAATTGTAAATTCTTTGCAGATCCTGAAGTCTGGAACTGCTAAATTTTACGAGACACTGGGTTTCTTCCCCGGTGATGCTCCACCAGGCTTTCATGCAGCTGTCTTCAGTTTCTGCCAGTGCATTGCCACTAGCCAATGAAATACATACTCATTTGAATTTATGTCAGAGTGATTGACATGGCAACTGCAGAACATTCTATATCTTTGCCTTAAAGAAAAAACTCTTGGGCTGCTTGTTCACTATGTTTGAGGCCACTGTCAATCTGCACTGTGAAGCTCTGTTCAATGAGTTTAAACATTTTGTAATGATACGCTCAGAGGAACCAATCGCAACTCAGGGATAATCCGAAAATTGAAAGCCTTTATTGCAAAAAGGGTCAGGACCAGAAGACACAAGAATTGCCAAGCCAAAAACAATGTCCAAAAAGTGAAGTCGACTAGACAGGCAGGGGTCAAAACCAGTAAAGCAGATGTGCAACGATACATAGACAGTAAGCCAAAACTCATAGTCGAAAATCCAGAAAGGTAGGTCATACACAGGGCATCCAAAACAGAAATCGTGGTCGTACAAAAAACAGGTCAAAATCCAAAAAGACAAAACAGGAATAGAAGGGCAATGGCAATCTCAAGGTCAGGCGAAACAGTCGTGAAGAACCAATAGACAAATCGCATACAAGGAGCTCTGCACAAATGAATACTGATCAACGTTCTGACAAAGAATGAACTGCAGTGGAGACTTTAAAGGTGACCTATTATGCTATTTTTCCAAGTTTATATTTTGGTCTTTGACTCCCCAAGAGTACTCCCGATCGTGCAAAGTAAAAAAAAGGGTACTTATTTCGCTCATACTGCCATCCTCAAAAAACCCCATTTGTAGTCCATAGTAGTCTCTGCCTGAAACGCCTCATTGGGGTGGCTCTTCCGCTATGGCCCCCACTCCCCGTGTGCCCACTTTCTTCTGACTGGCCAGCTTTGTAAAGGGTGGATCTAGGCAGGACGAGGCAGCAGAACGCAGTTTTCCTGGTCCGGCTCTTCAGAGTGAAACTGACACGTCTCCCGAAGGAATCGACGGGCATATTCTGCAATCTAATGCAGTACAGTATAGATCTAATGAAAGTAACTTGTTCTAATAAACGCAACGGCGAAAGTGGAAGACGCAGTGCGAAAGTCTGGCAGCTCAAGCACGAATCGGCAACAGTGGTGAGTACAGCGGTTTTTCTGCTCTGTAGCTAGCATGCAGGGAAAGCTAGAATCCACCCCATATAGACACATTTGTAGAACGGGTCGACATGCCCGAGTGTAGACCGGAGACCGTAGAAATCCAGAGGGTCTGAGTTTAGAGGGAAACATGGGTAGTGAGGAGCAGCTAAAAGTGGACCAACAGCTTATGGACTGCTTCGGTGTGTATTATGACCTGCTGGTTCATGTGCATAGCTGTGGTGTGTTGTTAGCGTGGAGAAACGAACAGCTTCTGCGCTGCTATATGACAGAGGGGCGAAAGCTCCAGGCTAAACGGCCTTTTCGGAAATTGCCCGTGGTAATGATTTACTTATTGCTTCGGAATGACCAGCTTTTCCTCGCGGAAAATGGGCACGTTATGGATAGTGTACGAGAGCGAGATAGAACTGTCACATTGATGCTCACCGAAGTAACACAAGCATACCGATCATAATTGCTGCATATAAGTTAACCAGGAGCATTTTTAATTAGCAGAGCATGCGAACTAACATGCAGTAGCTGATAAACGGTCATGACTTTGAATGTATCTGTCGCGCGAAAAATTTGTTTCGCGTGCGTGTGAAAGCTGCTTAACACGCCCATAATGCGTGTATTCGCGCCTTTGCATTGACTTTGAATGTAACCTGTCGCGTGAAAAATTAGTTTTACGTCCGGTGTGAAAGCGGCTTGATGTGCCCATAACGCGTGTATTCGCATTTTTGCATTGACTTTGAATGTAATCAGTTGCGCGGAAAATTAGTTTCGCGTCCGGTGTGAAAGCTGCTTAACGCGCCCATAACGCATGTATTCGCGTCTTTGCATTGACTTTGAATGTAGGCTAATCTGTCATGCGAAAAATTCGTTTTGTGTCCGATGTGAAAGCAGCTTTATGGATAGTACGCGACAGCTAGAGAGAGCTCGGTTATGTTATGAACATAATACAGGTCGAGCTCGGTTATGTTATGAACATAATACAGGTTTTGCAGACCGTAAGTTCCGTTAGCGCGGACAAGTTGCTAATGTGGAGCTAGCGAATCGATCACTTCTACAGGAAAGAATTACCTATTTAATCTCCGCCTTTTTTCGGCTTTTTATTAGCCACAACAATTTCTAAAGGGGGATGAAATTATGTCAAGGTAGTGCAGAGAAATCATTTGTAAACCGCTAGAGCTTCTGCGTTTCGCATTGCTTTCACGGTAGCACCAGAGAGCTTGCTCAGACATTTGTGAAGTATCCGGCTGATCCCAGTCATGGATAAGTGAAGCGATCACTAACTGTAATGGCTACAATCGGGCAACCTTATGATGAAACTGCCACATTGATGCTTACCGAAGTAACACAAGCATACCGATCAGAATCACTGCATGTAAGTGAACCAGGAGCATTTTTAATTAGCATAGCACACAAACTAACATGCAGTAGCTGTTAACCGAGCGGTCATAACCACAGAGACAAACCCTTGCAATACAGGTTTTACAGACAGCAAGTTCTGTTACTGTGAACAGTTGTACCAAGCATCCAAATTACAAACAAGTATATAAAGTTAGCTTCAAATGAGGTTTATGTTCGCACACCTTCTGTTGAATTTCCCCTGATATCACTCTTGCATATTTAGGACACAAACATTAGCAACAGTAACTTGGCTACGTTAGCCGCTGTGCTACAGCCACAATCAACTGGCTATCACATCAGGTTGGCTTATGCAGTAAAAGCAGCTTACAGCTTCTGTGTCTGTGAGTCACGGACAGTCGCGACCGATACAGGCTTTATCTTCAGATATTTTACAAAGCCTGCGTTTGAGGCCAGTTGTTAGTGCTAACTATTGCTAGCAGTCCTGCTAGCCACCCGTAACACGTTAGCTTCACTTACATTATTTGCTGTTATATTGTTACTTACAGCTTGTGGCTCCGAGCGCTTGATCGATGCAGCTGCTTCAGGTTTGAGAAGCAGCTGAAACGCTTATCCTGTGTCGAATTATCCTTTATTTATAAAGCTGTCTTTGCTGAAATGCTCAGCATTTCAGCAAAACGGACAAGCAGCTTTGAGAGAGATACTGACAAAACTGAACCTCAAATTATCTGCGGTTCTTCTTTTGTATTTCCAAAAGTGTTGACGCTACTAAGGCATAGTATGATCTGCCGTTGTTAGTGCCTGCTAGAATAGTTTCAGGTGTGGGCAGGTCCAGCGCCGTGATTGGCTCTGGCTAGGTCTGTACTAATTTGACGGCACAACCTGACATCAGGTTTGCCCAGATCTCGCGAGGATCTCGGGAGGAGCTGTTCAGAGAGGAAATCACGTTCACGAAATCATGTTCTTGGATTATGGCAAAACCCCTGTATCTTATGTTAAGAAACTTTTCAGAGGTTGAGTATGGACAACTAACATTATAACATTACTAAAATGTATTAAAAGAAGGATCAGCATAATAGGTCCCCTTTAAATAGACAAGAGGGAAGTCACATGCTATGCAGGGAACAGGTGAATTGGATAAGAACTAATTACAGAGGTAAGCACACATGGGGAAGTCCTAAACCACAACAATTGGCAAAAGCCAAGACACGGACGGGATCAACGCAGACAACCTATGACAGATAAACAGCTCCGGTCAAGGAGTTCTAAGTGCACAGTTAAGTTTCCAGGACAGAGAGAGAAGCCCACCTGAGGTGCGTAAGCTGTAATCAAAGCAGAGCACAGGGAAAGCAAAAGGGGCGGAGTTACAGAGCAAAGCAGAGCAGGGCAGAGTTAGTTATATTAGTAAACAGTGATATCTGCACACCTAATCAAAATACATGATTGTTAGTTAGTTACTGTACAGACAAAGGGATTAGTATACAGTAAAATTACCAGTACTAACTAAGCAGCCTAGCGGTTAATTAATATGGTAATTTCAGCAAAGCGGGAAGGAAGGTAAAAACGAGACTTGAAGGAAGTTTGTGAAATCACCCGAAGCGTGTCTGCACGCAGGCAGGGGAGTGCACTGGCATGATGACACAGATCACATCAGACATTTCAGGGGAGACAATGTGCAATGCAATAATGGAATGGATGAATATACCTGAAAAATAATAAACACAAAATCAGACAGATACAGATCATAACACATTTGGCTATATCTGATCATGTCTCCCTGTATAATTCGGATTTCATCATGTTGCTGTTGTTAGCAGTTACATCATCAATAAATACAAGGGAACCAGTTCCATTGGTAGCCGTACGTGCCCACAGGTGACCCCACTTCACAGATAAGAAGGTATTCTTGTGATATAAAGCAGTTCCTTGCCTTATCCATACTCTGCTTTTCCCATCATTCTGGTACAAGTTTTGTCTTAGCTGTCCGTAGGATCTTGATCAAAATGTTTACATGTTGTTTTAGATTTATTTGTTTATTATATAATTATTTACAGTAGCAGTCAAAGTTTGGACATACCCACATTTTTCTTACAAGACATGTTAAGTAAAGAAATAGGTATCGTTTATTTTGCAAAAAAGAGATCTTATTCTTTAATCCATCAAACTAACCAGCATTTTCTGTCATATTTACAGAGCATACTCACATTTTTTTTAGAGAGCAGTTGTATGGCTATTATGAGTTTGCTGCTGAGTGGCCGTCTAAGTTCCCAAAGATGAGCTGCACTTGTGGTTTTCTTTTCATTGACTTTTTGCCCAATAAGTTCCAAAACAGCTTGTCTTTAATTTGGATGTTGGAAAATGGAAACAGCTTGTTTGTCTGCTTACTTTGCAAAATATGGCTTCTTTGAGAATTCTAAAATTTTGGACACTATTCAAACAAGTAAATTATTCTCTTTTAACTTCTGTCTGTTTACCTCTTACCAGATTCCATTTGAGATTATATAGAGTAGTTAAGCCATTTAAATTTCTCAAAACAGAGCGCTGTGACATTAGCAAAGTGAGCCCAAACTTTTGACTGGTACTGTATTTATTCTGGAAACATGCTATTTTTTAGGTGTACAAATGGCTCATATCTTGTAGTAACCCCTCTGTATTTACTGCAGTGACCTGTTCTCTTGATTGTTGTCAGTAATGTTTATTGGCCAGTAGGAGACAGTATTTCCTCAGGTCAAAAATAAAACCCAATGCTGCAATGGGACACTGCTGTTGGAGATTCTGGCTTTCCATTAGATGGAGGTCCTGACTCACTGCAGTCATTAAAGGTCCCATGAAACTCACCAGCAAGAGGAGGCTATCCTGGCTAAATTTTCAACCTGGCTCCTTCAATCTGCCACCTAATAACCCTGTGATTTAACTGGCTAAAAAAAATCTGTCCTCTCCCACTCCATGTCAACTGATGTGTGGTGAGTGTTCTGGCCCAAAATGGCTGCTCTTCATCCAGCAAGTGAGTGCAGTTGAGGGGAGATTCCCCCATTCCACTGGAGAGTGCCTGTGAGAAAATTTTGGTAAAAATGCAATGTTCGTTCATTCATTCATTCATTGATGACATTGACATTTGTATGCTTACCTCCTGGAGAGCATTTTTGATATGGTAAACGCTTGTGAAGCTGTAAATCTGCAATTTGAGCTCAGATGATTTATTTGATGTAATCTCCCATATTCTGTGGTAGAAATTTGACTCTCTGTTGTATAAGTCATCGAAGCGCACCACATATTCAATATTAAATATCTGCGGAACACGGCATGCAAATTACTTACATTTTTTTGGTCCAGAAGCTAAGTGTTCCCCGTTGATACCAGAGCTCCAGTGCTATCGTATCCCTTTCAGAAGCTTTGTAATCCAGCCTTAAACTACAGTTTTTTGGAGACTTTGGAAAATAAATCCAATAATGATAAGTCCGACACTGAACATGACTATTTGATTATTTATCCAATTTCAACTGTTGAAAACAGCTACTGCTGTTTATTATCAATCCAACGATCCCTTGGATTGACCAATCAGAGGCTGTGTTCATAAATTTTGAGCAATCCAGACTGATTTTTGAATAACATGAGGCAATCTTATCTGTACTACTTACAGATCCAAACCATAGAGCAGAAGTTCCCAAACTCAGTCCTGGGGATCCACTGAGTATGCTGGTTTTTGTTCCAACCACTCTTACAATCCCAGAATTAACAAGCTGGTGATTTTTTAAAGAGACATTTCACCCATGTAAATCGCCCTGACAAAAATGGCTATACATTCCACTACGTTTAAAAGCGCGGCATTTATATTGTGCTTATTTTGTGACATTCCTAGCAAGACAGCCAAGTGGGATGGCAATAAAGTTATGAAAGATCAAAATCATGACTGTGGTGAATCAATGAGCTGCTAATCAGGCTTCTAAACACAGGTGCTCAAGTTCTTGCAAATGGTTTTCCTGAGACCAATCACAAAATTAACACCAAAAAGGTTCGACTCATCATAATTTGCATTTCCTTTGAATTCTTAATTACCGGATAAATTATTAGTTTTAATGAAAACCTATTTATAATTTTAACAAGTAGAAGCCAATTGATTCTTCAGTTTTAAAAGTGACAATTTTCTCCCCTCTTGGGCAATTAAAAGTAATTTGCAATACAGTTCTATTCTGAGTATGGAGCTCTTAAGGGCATGACTGCATAGATATTCATGAACATATGTGGCTTAAAAGAGTAAATAAGCCTTATTATTATGAATAGGAAAATTTAGAAAAATTAACAACTCATTATGATTTTGGGATGGTAATTGTGGTTGGAACAAAAATCAACATCCACCATGGGTGCCCAGGGCCTAGTTTGGGAACCACTGCCACAGAGGCCAGGCAGTTGAAATAATGAGTAGAATACCATAAATATAGATAGTTTTTTTTGTGCAATTGGATAATACTGTAAGGCATGGGCCTCATGCGCATTGAGTATTCCTTGGACATAGAGCTTGTTTTTATTTCAGTTTTACACATTTTATTTGGCTTCTTGACATGATAATGACCGTAGGTGTTATCAAATATCAGATTTACTTACCTGTAAATTTGGTTTTCATTTGTTCATTTTTCGTTTGGTGGTTGCCTGTTTTATTCAGTGTGTAGGTTGCGGCTACATACTGAGAGCATAAAATAGGCTTGCACTACAGGATTCAGTGTGTGGGCATGGCACAGCTAACTGGAGAAAAACAGATGGAGAAATGAAAGGATGCCTTGGAAAAAAAAATAAAATAATTTTTGATGTCAGTTGGAATGTTTATTTTTCCCCCCTTGATTCCCTACACTTAATAAAACAATTTTCTGAAGTCAAAAATCTTGTTCATAATCATTCTGTGTGTGATCTGGATGAAATTCTGTGAGATTCTGTTTTGTTTTTTCTTTTATACTTACGGTCATATAAATATCTATACATTCATATGACATCACTGCAACATATGCTGTATATTCAGATAGTGCAGGTTATCCTGAAAAAAATGGCTTACTGTATTTTACTTGATTGTGGATTTCAGAGTCGAGGTAATACAAGCATTATTACACAAGACAGCCAGGCAAACCAAAAACAGAAAAAACGGCTTCGACCCTAGAGGGTGATAATAACTTTGTCTTTGTCTAAATAATTATGAGCCTGATTGTATATGGTTCTGAGACTCATGATCTCACGCTCATAAATGTACCCTACACTATTAGACAAAAAGGTTGTCACAGCTTTTGGGCACTTTGAGACAGAGTCATAATGTTGGAAAAGAACTTTAAATTGTTTTATTATATATATATATATATATATATATATATATAAATATAAATAAAATGTTGTTCAATGTTGGAGAATTCCATACTTCTCGTCATTTACATGGTTTATCAGCAATAAGTTTCATATAGAAATCACCAATGTTTGCCATATTAACAATATAAAACACCATTAGTATGAGAAGAATGTCTGGGAGGACATCAACAAGAGTGAGCTGGCCTATAGTACACAAACTTTGAATGATGAATATGGAGTACGCAACCCTACATGAATGTGGCTGATGCATTAATAACAGACAGGTCATGTGTTAACATAGCGACACAAGATTTCTCATACTGTGCTAGTTGTATTGCTGCTTAACTCAAAGTTTGAGGTTAATAGTGTCATGTCCAAACTGCTCCCTCATAACCCACAGGACAGTCATTTAAACGATCAAAGTTGAGCACTTTCACAAGAAAAAAATACTGTTTGGGGTGATGTTAAAAGCAAAATTCTATTAATGCCTCTCTTCTGGGGGGTAGATGGGAGAGAGAAGTGATCCTTAAGTCAGTTGATCTCCTTGCACAATTTGCATGCCAACCTTTTTTTTCAGAACTTTTTTATTGGTGTTTTAGATATAAATTGACAGTAGCATTAAATCACATGTACACGGGTCACTTCATAAAATGGGGTCACAAGTATGTGACATGCAAGTCACTCTGAAAAATCTAAGCAACACTGACATGAGCTGTCCTGTCTTCTTCCATGAACCATCCCCAAAACATAAATAATAGTGGAAAGATAAATCCAATCATGGCTTTTGTGAATTTAGAGGAAAGGCCCATTCGTACTATTTTTAGACCAGCCTATTTGATTTGAATGTAGTACGTGGAGAAAGGGACACGATTTAGAATTTTTGAAGTTTTGGTTGCTAAGTTTTTCAAAGTTTTGGTTGCTCTTTATTCAAAAAGGAATTGACAGTCTCCCACAGAGCATTTCTTTATACGTTTTCGTCTTCATATTTCATTGTATGGACACAATTATTTGCTATAGGAAGCCGTTTGATGGGCATCCCAGATAGCAAGCACCTCCGCTCCGGATCTGCCCCGGCTCTGTGCTGACTTCAGCTGATCCGGCTCAGAGCCGGAGCGGAGGTGCTTGCTATCTGGGATGGTTCTAAACGTAACAGGGCTGGACACTACATGTTATGTTAGCAACCACTACTTTAAATGCAAAGTTTCAGCATCAGATATAATTGGGGAGTGATATTAAGAAATGATGGCAAGAAAAAGTCAAAAGGAATAACAACACAAAAATTGGCTGGATGACTGCAAAAATAGGCTTTATTTCATAAAAATAATGTAGTACAGTAAGTGATTTCACACTGGGAGGGGATTTTGTGTCATGTGGTGATGGATTTTTTTCTTTTTTTAATCACACTGTTTCATAAAGGCACATCATTTTATCTTTGGTGTATGGTGATGGAATATCCGTCACTATGGTGGGTTCTCACCCCAATTGCCGGAAAAACAACACAGCTCCGTCGCCTTTATTGTCACGCTATGATTTGTGACCCCATTTCATGTAGTGACCCACATGTCAGTGTCATGTAGTAGTAACAGGTACACACACCATCCAAACAATATGGAACAAAACAAAACAAACAAACAGACAAACAAGCAAAAAAAAAAAAAAATTAAGTAAAATTAAATAAGTAAAAAGTCTGGTTGGCAATATATTGCATTTTATAGTAAGCATGGTAACCCTATCCCTCAAATCTGAGTGGAGAAGTACACCAATAAACAAAGACTGACTAGAGAAGATACAGTGCAAACTTATTCAGGGATGGATGGCTGGGAAAATGATTTTCTCTGCAAAGAATAAGAAAGGGTCCCACATCTTTTTAAATTCTTCTCCCCAGTTCTTCCTCCCAGGCAGTTCTTACAGAGTTCAATGAGGTTGAAGATAAGGCTTGGATTTGATGATAAATGTGTGAGATCAATCTTTTTGTCCCAGGGACCTGGGCAAGAAAAGCATCTTAAGGCGTTTCTTCAGGCAGATTGGGAAACTGAACATATGTACTGCGGACAAAACTACGAATCTGTAGGTATCTGAATAAATGGTGCTTAGGAATAGTGAACACCTCTTGGAGCTGCTGAAAAGATGCAAATATATTGTTTATATATAAGTCCTTAAATTGTGTAATTCCAAGGTTGGACCAAACAGAAAATGCACCATCTGATATACGTAGATGGGGGGAAAGGCATGGTTTGCTACTAAGGGGGAAGAGATAGAGAAAGTTGGCAAACCAAAATATCGCTTAAATGGTTTCTATATTCTTAAGGAGGTTTTAACAATTATATTTTTAATATAGGGGGTGCATGGGCAGTTAATAGGGGAATGTATAAGAGCCACCAGTGACACAGGTTTAGAGGAAACAGATTCCATAGACAGCCAAGTTGGAGGAGGGTGGAATGCATCAGGCCTGAGCCAATACTGTAAAATTCTAAGGTTAGTAGCCCAGTAGTAAAACTTAGAGTTTGGTATATGCCATTCCTCCATGAGACTTAGATCTCAGTAAAAAGTCCTTACGACGTCTTGGATTTTTTTTTTGTTCCAAATAAACTCCAAAATAAGGCTGTCAATTTCGTGAAAAAAAATGCTTGAGGGAGGAAGATAGGGATACATTGGAATAAATAGGAGAATTTTCGGAGAGTGTTCATTTTAACACAGTTGAGCATGCCAACCTTAAGTGGGAATAATTTTGTTTCACAGAGGGTCTTTCTATTACTAAAATTGTTTTGATGTTTCTCTGAGTAGTACAAAATGCAGCCAACCCATCATATATGTGGTGTGTGTGTGTGTGTGTCTGCCTGTGTGTGTGTGTGTGTGTGTGCGTGTGTGTGTGTGTGTGTGTGTGTGTGTGTGTGTGTGTTTGAGCATGTGCATAGATAGTGTGTCTGTTTTGCTTCCCACTTTGGTTAGCTGGAAGAATGTGGAAACACATGGTTCAGGCTCCGTTCCTGTTTCATGGAATCCCATGTGACAGGATATTCAATCAGCAATAAGGGTGGCGAGCCATCTTTCTCTCCCATACTGTCAGAGATAAAGTACACCTGAACACCCAGGCAGATCCTGTCACTCCTGGTGAACCATTTCATTTCTTTTTATGCTGGCTTTAGAAAACTATGCCACTTTTATAATGATGCACTCATTGGCTGTCCTTTTGTGCCTTTTTCATGCCTTTCACTGCACTGTACAAATAGGTAAGTTTATTTATTTTAAGGTTTTTCATGGCATACAAATATAATGATGCTGTCATTGCTGATAAGATCATGACCATTACATGCTTGGTTTTTTGGCAGTTTTACAATTGACTTTAGAGTCAATTACAAGCAAAATTTGAGTGTGTAAAAACAGAATTTTGAATTGTTCCTTCCTTTATCAAGTATTAGTAATTTTGCCTTGGTAATCTGCTTTGTGCGTGATTTGTTGAGGACTCTGATTAAATTATTGGCCGTTTCTTGGCATGCCTTTCAGTTTCATATAGCTTCTTAGGTGTAACTGAGCACTTTTAATCCTTAAAGCATAACTGAGCAAGTGGCAGATCCACAAATATAGGCTTGGGTAATCTCTACTAAACATACATTGCTTGTCATGTGCGTTCATGCACTATCCAATTACAATTCCACGATGATAACTGCTTTCTTTCAACCTCTTGAAGATGAACATAATTTTCACTTAAGTTTTCCCTTAAGTCAGTTAAAAGTCAGAGAATGCATTTTTTCACATTGAAGGGCAATGTCTCATATATATTCTGTATCTGCTGGTTGCAGTGCTTTAATGAAGCTGCATCACACTTCTATTTAGAGAAATGGTCTAACCCTGGAGGCCATATTTAATGGCCACAACATTACATCAAGTTGAAAATATCTAGATCTTGTACATCATTTTATGCACATTTCCCTGTAATTTAGCAGGACATATTTGGGATCGTTGGAAACCTTGGGATCTCCACAACAATTTAAAATAGGCCTGACCTTCCTCACGTTTGAATTCAGCAGCTGCATTTGTACATTTCATCGGGCTAAAATGTTGGATCAAACTTTTGAATAAGTTTATTTTTTATTTTTTAAGCATAGCACCATTATTTGACCTATTTTCAATCATTTTTCATGATTTTAACTTTTGCAATTGTTCTAACATTCAACTGGCAATAAAATATGCAGCTCCCTTCTTATTGTAATCTTATGGAAATTAAATAGTAATTTCAATCAAGAAAAATGTTTTATTTACTAAGTACGCTTTGAAAAAGATAAACTCCTCTGTCAACTTCCATGTTTGCTTTTAGCGCATTTTGCAATGGCTGCTTGCCATTTTAATTGCAACAAAGAAAATTAAGATTAGCAAGATATATCCATAATTTTGAACTATGTTGAACGAAATGCAATTTTGCATCCTTAATGCGGTATTTTATTCCTCATCTTACTTTAATGAGGAGATTTGGCCACACCAGATAGACTTGAATGTTTTGGAGTTCACATAATGTTAATTTTTAAAAAATACTGAAATTAAACAACTCATAATTAGGCTACAGCAGCGTTTAGTGCCTTTCTGTTTTCAGCAGCTGTCAATGGTTCATACAGCTGCCTTGAAGTCCAATGATTAGCCATTAGGGGTGCATTATAGCTGATCGTATTTTTAGGGACAGACATGGACTCCTGTTGTACCCCTATTTCTAAGAATGATTGGGGAAATTATTCAATTCCTATATTAATTTAATCTTCAAGGTTTTGTGTGGTTATGACAAGGGATTCTTCCGAAAAAATATTCTATGTAGCAAAGACATAAAGGTTCCCTGACCACTCATAATTACAAAATGTTACATTTCTTGCGAAAATATTACGAAAAATAACTTGCTATTAAAATGTTCCCTATTAAATCAAGTCTTAGATGGTATTATTTGAGTCGAATGTGACCAGATGAATTTGCACAATGTGTTGCACCACATAACCTTCTTAATTGACATAAAGCACTAAGGGCTCACATATGAGTTCACATAAGGTTTCTGCATGTGTGTTTTTTCCTGGTTGAATGTATTAGCTTCTACAATGCATTAGGTAGGGAATTTAAAACCACAGAATTTAAAGAAGATATATATTCTTTTTCTAGTTGAATCATGGACTAATTTTCGTATCAAAAATCAATTACGAAGCTCATAATTTTGAAGATACCCATAAGTATCCCACAATGAGACAAAAATTTTTTTTGTTTTTTGTTGCTTTCTTTTAAAAATATTTCTATACAACTGTTTACTTAATAATACGTCTGTTTTGGATGTCACAGACAGCAGTTCCTTCCTGATCTACAATGAGGACCACAACAGCTGTGTCACAGCCATCAGTGCCAGCGCGGTGGAGGTGGCATCCTGTGACCCTACTGCTGAGTCGCAGAAGTTTCGTTGGGTTTCCCAGCGGCACGTGATCAGCATGTCACTGAAGCTGTGCCTGGGTGCTACCAGCATTAAGGATTGGGTTAAGGTCCAGCTCTTTCCCTGCGACATGAAGAGCGAGCTTCAGGAGTGGGAGTGCAAAAACGAAACCCTCTTTGGCCTTAAGGGACAAGCCCTACATTTCAACTATGGGAACAAGCAAGAGAAGAATATTATGATCTTCAAGGGCACCGGGACCTGGAGTCGGTGGAGGGTGTACGGTACCAAGGGCGACCTCTGCTCTCGGGGTTACGAAGGTACAGTGGATTGACCCCCCCCCTCCCCAATCCATACCCACCCAAAAAAACACATTTTATAAGGGAGTATATATATGAAACCTTGTTTTCCCATTGATGGAGGAGGAGTTATGCAGTGTTATGGGGTTTGCTACTTGGATAATTATTTGCTGAAGCCTGAAAGAGACAATATTTTCTTTTCATCTGTAGTATAGGGTCCGTCTTTCAGGAGATATAATGCAATGAGGCCGATGAAGCGAGGAGCTCATAACAGTTTTAACACTTTTAATTTTTCAAAGAAGAACCCAGATTTGGTCTTTTCGGTGAGAGTTCCTTGCCGTCCCCCCACCAAAATGTTAAAACGAAACACATAACCAGAAATATATGACAAAATAAAGCACGGCCGTCAATGCTGAAGTAGTCGGGAAATCTTAATAACAATAACAACTACGTCAAAAGAAGCAAAAAGTAATTCTAGCGCCCCTTTTTGGAATTTCAATCCATTTCAGTAGAGGGGTACTAAAAGAAATCTTTCCGCATTTTTATGACCCATGCCAGGTTGCATTACTCAGATATTTTTTTCATCTATCAATGCCTTTTTTGTGAATCTAAAATCTCCAATTCATTGTCCACTGGAACTACAAACAAAAAGTGAGAGCTAGCTAGGTACCTAACATTTCATACAGTTGCTGAATGTCTTGAGTAGGCAAAATGGTCGCGCTGGGAATAATAAACCAGCTGCACCTAAAAAAAAACAACCTCTGATGCCGGCAGAGTCGCTCTTGGCAGCCAGTTAGCTAACTTTGCTAGCTAGCTAGATAGCATCGTGGCTAACCAGGGTAAATGTCAGCTTACCAGCAGGAGCTCAGCATCTGTTGTTTGTCAGCTGTTCCACTGATGCACATCACACAAGAAGACAAAAAATAAGAATCTACGTAATTTAAGAAGTTTTTACCCTCGCCTCCTCTTCCCCTTTACTAGCTCCTAACTAGCTAACCAAAATAGCTTACTTGGACATCTCCAAAACAGGATAGCAAGAGGGATCATATAATATTAACAGAAAATATACAGTCTGACCACCATCAATTTTATTTAAAATATGTATTTACCCAGGACTAACATTGGCCCCTCCATATTTGTATCAGTATTAGACATTGACCGATTAAATAATTTAGAACGTTCATCACCATGAAAGAGATTTGTTTGACTGTTCATAATGCTAGACGGCTGCTGCCCTTTGAAATTAAGTAGCAGTCTTGTGATCACAGCATTGATATCACAATTATAACTAGTGTCAGTGCATAGGACTGCACCAATTACAGTTTTGCCACAATGATGGACTGTAGCCCCCATCACATGCCGGCCCTACTGCAACTGTAACCTCTGAACTTCCAGTATTTCCGCCCTTGGATGTCACCGTTTTAAGACCTATCATACAATTGCAATGGATAGCATGACATGGGCTCAGAAATACTTTGGTAAACCTTTGTCAGTCAATACCATTTGCTGCTGCTATCACAGCCATTAGTTAAGACTTAACTCAGTAAATCTGATGTCATACATTCACACTGTCCAAAAGCACTGCCAACTTCTCTGGGCTTAGTGTCATCTGAGATTGACTGTAGCATAATGGAGTTGTGTTTTTTGGTCTTACAAGTCAAACATTTCAAGAGCTTCCTGAAAAAAAAAACAGCAGCCATATTCTTTGGACCAAAAACAACAAGAAAAACCCAAGCTATTGTAACCGTTACGCCCAAAAGCCAGCGACCATCATGATATGAGGGTGTGTCATCGCATATGGCATGGGTGACTTTGCATATTTGCAAGGGCATCATTAATGCAAAAAGATATGTATGAATTTTGAAGCAATATATGCTTCCATCTAGATGTAGTCCACAGTGGGTTTTAAGGCCTTTTGAGTTAAAAAAAAACATTCTACTGGAGATTTTTCAGTGAAAATGGGTTGCCTTTACCTAACAGATTGACATGGTGAACAAACGGGAAAAATCCATTGGGAAAAGGTGATTTTTTTGAAATTTTGATATTTTGAGATTTTATTACATAACCGATGGGTGAAATATTGGGCTGATGATTCCAATTCATACTTTACTGCTTTCTCATGAACCTGAAGTCCACTGCAAAAAATGATAAGATAAAAATACTAGGTAAGATGAATTTACTTATTTTAAGACTTAAAACACTTATTTCTATCACCATTTTTCTTAGTAAGACAAAAAAAAATTCCTGGTTTGAGGTAATTTTTACTAGCTTGCCAGTGGGGTAAGTAAATTTCACTTGTCAAGTCAAATAGTAACTTGTTTTAAGAAAGAAAAACTTAAAACAAGTTACTATTTGACTTGATCAGTGAAATTTACTTTCCCCACTGGCAAGCTAGTAAAAATTACCTCAAAACAAGAATTTTTTTTTTGTCTTACTAAGAAAAATGGTAATAGAAATAAGTGTTTTAAGTCTTAAAATAAGTAAATTCATCTTACTTAGTATTTTTATCTCATCAGTTTTTGCAGTGTCCTGATTAGGGTGGAGCATTTTGACTGTATAGATCTTCAGATTGGCGCAAAGCAAGAATTTGGATGGAGGTAGCTTCAGTGGCTCAAGGAAAGTTTTCCGCAATTCGTAATCATCAGTAATATCTTCCAGTACTGCTATAAGGAGGTGTTTCCGTACACCATTGTCACTGAATCCTTTATCGGAGGAGGTTCCATCTTCATATGTGCACCTTTTCTTGAGTTGAATTCCTGCTTCGAATATCATGTGTTGTACAGTCAAAATGCTCCATCGTAATCAGGACTTCAGGTTTTTGTCAGCAATGAAAGGCATAGACTAAGTTATGTATGTCCCAGTCATTAATTACATCGTGGGCCTCATGATGTAATTGATGACAGGGGGAAAGCTGTTTAGTGTGATCAGTAATATGGGAAATGAAATTATATTTACATGGACCAGTGATTCTTCTGAACTGTACCTTCAACTAGGAAAATTGATTGGTTGCTATGGCAACCACCAACTGGTGATAAATTGACAATGATGGTACAAATTGCTTTTTTTCAACATGAGAAAGCAGTAAAGTGTGGATTGGAGTCATCTGTCCAATATTTTGACCATTGGTTACGTAATAAAATCTCAAAATATCAGAATTTCAAAAAAGTCACTTTTTCTCAAAAAATTCCCAACGGATTTTTTTTGTTTCTTCACGATGTCAGTCTGTTAGATGAAGGCAACCCATTTTCACTGAAAAATCTCCAGTATAATTTTTTTGAACTCAAAAGGCCTTAAAAAAACCACTGTGAGTCTGTTCCATGGGTGTCTCTGCATTTTCTATTAAGGTAGGTAGACACTCCCAAAATAGGCTTTTTTTTTTTGAAAAAAGTGTTTTGACATTTTTGTAAAATAACCTTCAGTAAGTTCAAAGTGTGTGTACTTGATAGGACTATCAAAAATATGGACATCTGTTGTTTTTTGTCAATTTCTCAAAAATGTTGATTTTGACCTGCCAAGCATTGCTTCAAACACCATTTCTCCTCTTTCTCTCTTGCTATCATTGTGAAACTTGGAATATAAGTTCACCAGATGCATGTCTCTGGACTGATCAGGCATTTAGAAGAAATCATTTGTGTAACTCTAGATTTTGTTGTAATTAGGTACCCAAGAAAGTAAAAAAAAAAAAAAACTAAAATGCCCATACCTTTTCACAGGAATATTATTTCTAAAACCATCAGATCAGAACATGCACTATATAGTCATAAATGATCTGTGAAAATTTGAGATTAAAGTAATAAAAAGTTTTAGAGATATCCTGCCTGAGGTACTTGATCAAGTTCCACATTGCGGTAGCCATATCAGGACTTAATTAGCATAATTTATGTAAATGAGCCATCACTTGAATTCTGTATTTAGTAGTAGTTCATATGGTACTAAATTGTTATGAATGAAAGAGAAATAAATGTATTTGGGAGTGTCTACCTACCTTAAGTCAGCGTCAAAGTATTTCTGCACAGATTACAAGGCCATGGCAATGTAAGCGAAGTACGGGTGCTAGATTGGCCTGCCAGCAGTCCTGATCTGTCTTTGATTGAGAATGTATGGCACATTATGAAGCTAAAGGTAACAAAGGCCCTGTACAATGGAACAGTTGAAGACCAGCATGAAAGAGAAATAGGGAAAAATTCGACTTGTTTGACCCAGCCAAATGGTGTCTTCAGAACCCAAAAGCTTGATGATTGTGATTTAAAAAATGGTGAAGTTATACAGTGGTACCCAGTCAACTCTGCAAACTTTTTTGGGCTCTGTCAGTCTTTAGATTCTACATTTCACCAAGCAATTGCATTTTCATGTTAGAATATCAAACAATGTGTCATTTTTCTGTTCTGTTGTACTGTATAATAGAGGGTGATTGGACTTTTCAGATCCATCCCTTTGATTTCATTTGCATTTTGCATGATGTGTCAACTTTTTCACAATCATAGTTATATGCCAGCCCTGAGAACCTCAGCTGATAGCTACAGTATATGCTGTGGCAGTTTTCTTTCACTCTGGTCATGCTGGCTTCTTAACCTTGGCATTATTCAATCACAATCTGTGCCATTACATCCCTTTTTTTATAAACATTATGTTCCTGATGATCTATATAAACTGTCACTCGATTCCATGTGGAATAATTGTGCTGATGAGCAAATCCTGGTGTTCCGAACAAAATACTGAGCGGAACATTCACCTTCTGAATTTCAAGCCTCTGCTTCTATGAAAAATATTACTCTGCTTTTCACATCGACAAAAAATGTAATAATTTTGTTTCTTGTGCAAAAGCTTTGCCTGGTATTTACTCGTAAAGTTAGCAAAATGATTGATTCACCTGCATAAGATGGGATGAATAGACCAGATTTCTGGACACAATTTTTTAAAATTTAATTAGTATTGTCCATTTATTTTCTTACAGAGGTCTTTACAATTGGAGGCAATGGAATGGGGGTTCCCTGCATGTTCCCATTCAAGTTCATGGAAAAGTGGTATGCTGAATGCACAGCGGAAGGCCGATCCGACAAGCTTTTTTGGTGCGCAACGGAGACAGACTACGACAAAGACCAAAAATGGGGCTTCTGCCCGTCAAAATGTAGGTTATCACTTTACCTAATATATTTGTGCATATAACACTGCTGTTTTCATGAATGAAATGTGAAGCCAAGCATAAAAATATGCAGTGGCGTGCACAGATAGACTTTAGGTGGTGCTATAGCACCTGCTCTTTGCCCTATGGACCAAGCAAGTGCCCTTTTGAAAGTTCGTTTGTTTTTTTTTTGCATCAACGCGATTTTCTCTATCGCATTCTCTATGTGTGTTGGGCAAGAAAAAAAAAACTGGCAAAATCAAAAGTACTGGGAAACGCGGAATGTGCGCAATAAGAAGCAGCAACCCCCCTGCTGAACAAAATAAGAAGCAGCAATCCCCCCCGCTCAGGCAAATAAAAAGCATTTACCCCGCTGTGGTCTGCCACCATACATTGCTTCCTCGTCTGTGGGAAACACTGAAGTCCCCTTATTTCTCGCTGAGCACCTGCCCCCCAAAATGTCTGTGCACGCCACTGAAAATATGTCTCTCTGGTTCATATTCAAGGAAAAGCAGTGAAATTTTTGTTAATTCAGACTCAAAATCTCATACTTCTCATCACTCATCACTGAACTACTACACACTGGTTACAACAAGTAATATTGGAGCAAAAGAGATAAAATCCCAGCTGATTCTTTTTTTCTGATAAGTGTAGGACATGCTCACTGCTAAATGTAAATGAAGTGCAACAGTACATGTGAACACTTGGAATTCTGGGAATTATTACTCAGGCTACCTGTCAGGTAGCTCAAGTCAATGTCCACTATTTTTTTCTATCTATCTATTGTCTGCATGGAGAGTTGAAAATCACTATGAAGTGTTTGGATATTGCACCATGAAAATGAGGCTACTCATGAGGTGACTACCCGTTTCCATCTACAAGTAGGTCAAGGGTAGCTCGAGTGTATGCCTACTCGGTGTCATTTTTTTTAGAGTCCTCCAAGCTCTCAGAGGTGATAAACGTATTGGCTTTAACAATGATTTTCAAAAGTTTAAAAAAGCTTTCCCCATCCAGCAATGGGGATTTTCATTATCTGCGTGGGCAGAGATGAAGTTCATTAACAGTGCCTGACTAACACCAGAACATCATAAATTTAGAGTGCAGCAACATGATCCCCTTCCAACATGATCCCCTCCTGTATCCAGCCTGAGTATGCTAATCTCGTGAGAATCTTATTATTGCAAGTGGAATCATTTTATTATCCTGTTTTTCTACCGTTTTTGAAAGGAAATTAAAAGGAGGTGAATGCTGACGGTGTCTGGTCTCTGACCTCCTGACATTAAAATGGGAGACTTCCTAACCTAGTGGGGATGTTATAGAGCCTTCCTTTTGTCCCAGTTCCAGCAGTAGAGCTTTCACAGTGGCAGGAAGAGGAAGACTTTTTTATTTTTTACATCTACTTGTGAAGCATCTCTATGTTGTCTTCCATGGAGACCTTAAGGACAGGCTTCCAAATCAACAATTTTTTTTTTCGCTTGGAATGTTAAGTGAACCTTATGCCAGTTAGTAATTGTGTAAGATCTGACTTTGGATTGGCATACTACCTCATTGTGCTAATTTCTCTTCTTACTCTTCTCCTCCTCCTTATTTTTATGCACTTGATGATGATGCAGCTACCTCTGCATGGGACACAGACCCAGTGTCTCAGGTCTTTTACCAGAGAAACGCCCTCTCTCTCCTCACCTGGCATCAAGCCAGAAAGAGCTGCCAGCAACAGGATGCTGACCTTCTGAGCATAGTGGAGGTGCACGAACAGACATATATCTCAGGTAACGCCGCACAGCACTGGAATGTACTCGTAGCAGTATCTGCTTTGACAAAAGGAGGGTTACTTCTAATGAGATTAAAAATAAAAATAAAAACAAAACAAGTGGGAAACATTGCATTAAAGGGATGTTGTTGGTCTTTGAAATGTGGTTGTATGAGGCATTTAACCCTATGTATAATCTGCAGTAGCGTGCAGTCAGAAAGCTCCCACTTTGAAGAAACAATGTGTATTACAGGCACAGAAGATGGGCAATTCACTGCTGTGTACGGGGGCAGCAGCAAAACCTATGCTAGCCATCTAAAAGAAGGTCCTTCTAAAATAAATAAATAAATAAATATCCATCCATCTATGCGCAATATGTAAAATACTTTCACCGCTTCTCCCTGCCGTCAGACAAGCAGTGCTTTCCTTTGGCACAACATTTTCGCAACTGAATCGGAATGCGGAAGTTCTGCAATTGAGAAAATGTTACATTAGTGCAAAAGGACAGGGCTGTCTGATGACAAGGTAAAGTGCTGAAAATAATCTAAATATAGTGTACACTTAAACGGATATTGATTTATTTTTGATGGGCCTTTTTAGGTGGCTGACAGATGTTTAGCTGCTATCCCCATCCGCAGCAGTGTATTTCTCTGCTTCTGTGCCGGTGTAAAACCACCATTTTGGTCTGCTTCTACAAATTGGGAGTTTACTGATCATGATCTGCCGCAGGTAATACACAGACTGGGGATAAGTACCTCATACAACCACGCTTCAAAATACCTGAGCTATCCCTTTAAGGTAGTGTTTGGTTTCCCAGTAAAATGTTCTTTCTGCATTGGCAAATCATGAAAAGAGTCAAACTGGCTCACCTCATTAGCAATACTTGTCTTCAATCAGCAAAAATTCTATGTAAATGAGATTAAAATTATGCTGCAATAACATGAATAAAAATAATTTCAGATTTAAAATATTCTTTGTACACAGTAAAAGAAAATATTCACAGCCGTCCCTGTCAAAATTATAATTTGGCTGCTTTTTCCCCTCTAATTATCATATATATGTATTTTTCTGAATTATGAAGCTCCACATTGTAGTCTCTTGAAGGGGTTGTGCTCTGAGCACCAGTGGTGTGCACAGAGAACAGGAAATGTAGATTTGAACACAGGGGCTAAGATGAACTTGCTTATTTATTATGCCTTCACGGCACAGCAGGAAGACATATAAAACACAAGACAAAAAGAACTAGTAAGTGAGGTTCCAGAATAGTAAATAAGTAATACATGAACTGGACCTAAGACATTAGTACTATGTATTACTAATATAAAGAAACTAGGGAGCGAGGTTCCTGGATTACAAAAAGGAAGCGCTGATCTTATAACAAAAGGAACAGCGCTTAATTAGAGATTTACAATAATACGCGTAATGCGGGAGAAAAGTCTAAAAAAGACTATAAGACAACAACAGGCATGTGAGGCTTAGGAGACTTCCCATTGAATGAGTGCGAGCGTCTCTCTTAAATAGAGAACACTATTGTAGGCACACAATAGGGAACAGCTGCAGACAATTAAGTGGACTATGGAATACGGTCCGGGTCTTAATAGGTTGGTGACCTGGAGGGCTCAAGGGGTGGAGTTACCCCCCCCAAAGGCAGGACTCCTGGCGTGCCTGATCTTCGGCCAGGAGAGCGCCCCCTGAGGCGAGGAGCGGGCCGGTCCGGATGGGTCGGGAGGAACTCGGCACGGAGCTGAGGATCCAGGATGTCGTCGCGGTCCACCCAGCTCTTTCCCTCCGGACCGTAGCCCTCCCAGTTAACCAGGTACTACAACCTGCCTCCATGACGTCTGGAACTTAGCAGGCTGCATACTCGGTAGGCTGGTTCTCCATCAATCTCCAGGGCAGGAGGTGGGTCTTCGGGGGGGGTAGCCTGTTACGAAGTCAAGTGCAACAAGAAACCATGGACGGTGATGGACTGGTAATGGATTTAGTTTGCCAAATGGTAATTTTCATGGTGATTTGGTGATTGTGCAGGTAGTGCAGGACCAGACGGTGGAGTATATGTCTGAGGCCAGGTTGGGCCACCAGGACTTGCAAGAAATTATCTTGATTGTTTTTCTGGCTCGGGGGTGTCCTGTGAACAAAGAAGTATGTGCCCATAGAATAACTCGATCACCAAGAGTAGAGGGGACAAATGTTTTACCCACTAACAGCGAGGTGGGAGGAGGATTTGTATCGGTCTCCTTCACTATGTCTCAGTCCAGCTGCCATCTGATGAGGCGAGGACACAGGAAGATGGCAGAATTGGTTCCTCAGCATCCGGATCTTTCTCCACCTCATATCTTCATGAGAAAGCCTCTGCCTCGGTGTTCTTGGAGCCTGGGCATTAGGTTATGGAAAAATTGAATTGTGTAAAGAATAATGCCCACCTGGCCTGACGTGGATTCAGCCGTTAAGCCTTTCTGAAATATTCCAGGTTGCGAAGATCAGTGAGCATGAGGAATAGATGGTGGGCTCCCTCCAACCGGTGCCTCCACACTTTGAGTGCCAACTTTACCGCTAACAGCTCCCAGTTGCCGACATTGTAGTTGGCCACTGCGGTTGTAAGTTTGAGGGAGAAAAAAGCACAAGGAAATAGCTTCTCAGGCATCCTATGTCTTTGGGACAGGATAGCTCCCACTCCCGCATTGGAGGCATCGACTTCTGCCACAAAGGGCTTCTCCGGGTTTCGTAGTTTGAGTATAGGAGCAGTGGCAAACAGGCTTTTTAAAGTTTCAAAGGCATGGTGAGCTTCTGGATCCATCCAAGTTCCTTAGGCTTTCCCTTGAACAGACGCATTAGAGGATGGCAACGATGCTAAAGTTTTTGATAAAGCGTTGGTAGAAGTTAGCGAACCCCAGGAAACGTTGGTGCTCAATTATAGTTCATGGGACTGGTCATGCTGCTACTGCCTTCACTTTCTTCTCCTCCATAGCCACTCCATCTGATCCGATCACGTACCCCAGGAAAGAAATTGTGGATTGGTGGAAGACACATTTCTCGGCTTTCACGTACAGCTGATGTTATGTAATCCACATGTTAATGTGTTAATGTGATGAGTAGATGAAGATGTTGTCGACGTAGACGATGACAGATTTTCCTAGCATCTCTCGTAGCACATCGCTGATGAAGGATTGGAACACAGATGGGGGGTTAACAAGGCCATAAGGCATTACACAGTACTTGTAATAGCCAGAGGTAGTTCTAAATGCTATCCTCCACTCTTCTCCCTTCCGTATACGGATTAAATTGTACATGCTGCGGAGGTCGAGCTTAGTGAAGATCTTTGCATCTCGAAGTTGCTCCACAGCACTTGGAACCAGGGGGACTGGGTATCTGTATCTCACCATGACATCATTTAGTCCTTTGTAGTCAATACAGGGGTGTAGACCTCCATCTTTCTTCTGGACAAAGAAGAAGCTTGCAGATGCAGGTGAGGAGGAGGGATGAATGAAGCCCAATTGTAGAGATTCTTGTACATACTGTTCCATCGCTTGATTTTCTGCCATCGAAAGGGGATCTACATGGCTCCTGGGGGGGAGGTACCAGACAGGAGATCTATCGCACAGTCCCATGGATGATTCGGCAGTAACTGGATAGTCTTAGCTTTGCGGCTTACCTCTTTCAGGTCCCAGTATTCTTCTGGGATTTCAGGCTGAGTCTCCTGGTCAGGACTCTCGATGGTTGTGGAGTCAAGAGTCAAAAGTCAAGGTGGCCACAGTGCCACCGACAGAGGGGTGACTGGAATGTGAGATGTCTTGGGTGCCAGGATTTTGTGGGGTTGTGCTTGATAAGCTACAGTAGGCCAAGGATGAGTGGGTGACTGGAGTATGGAAGGAGCAGTAGCGGGAGTTCGTCCAGGTGGCGCTCGTCCATGCAGAGGGAGATTGCAGCCGACTGGTGAACGATGCTACCACTGCCCAGAGGTTTCCCATCCACTGCTGCCAAGGCGAAGGGACTGTGGAGCCGGTGAACTGGAGCCGCAATCACCGCACCGACTGGGAGGAGACGAAATTGCTCGCTGCACCAGAGTCAATCAAGACTTCTGTGCAAAGGGTCACATCGTTATTGGCCACCTTGACAGGCATCTTGAATCTTTGTCCAGTGATGGCGGTAGGTGACACCTTTACCTTGACGAGCGCAGGGTTTTCCTCTCTACATTGAGTGCAGGGGCTAGTTCTCTTCCACGGGTGATGCTCAGGTGTTCTGGAGAGCCTCAGATCCATGGGCTCTGTCTCCCCCTTTGGCAGCTGGGTTGGCCCTCTGGGCTGGATCTGCCATCTCTCTTGTAGGAGCTGGTCCAGATTTATGACCGCGTCAATGTCAGACGTCAGGGATAGGTCCAGGTCTCTGCTGGCCATCTCTGCCCTCACTTCTGGCCACAGCCCATTTTGGAAGATGGTAATCAATGCAGGCTCATTCCAGCCGCTGGCTGCAGCCAAGTTCCGGAACTTGAGTACGTTGTCTGCAGTCATCGAACCTTGATGTAGGTCCAGCAGCTAAGCCCCAGCCTTCTTCCCCCAGTGATCAAAGACTGATCAAAAACTGCTGCAGTAAGCTGTCATAGGTGGTGAACGACACTTGCTCCCACACAGCAGTAGCCCGGTGGAGCGCCTTGCCAGAGAGATGGTTGATTATAGCGGCAATCTTCTCCGCATCACTCAGGGTGGAATGGTACGTGAAATAGAGCAAGCATTGGAGAAGAAAACCTTTTCAAGCTGTGGGTTGACCATTGTAGTGCTCTGGCAGGCATACTGGCGACTAACCCCAGGGAATGGCCGAGGAAGCCTGCAGCGTGGCAGGAGAGACAGAGGTTGGAGGTGGTGGTGGAGAGCAGGAGATGGAGACCTCACGGAGACCGTGAACTAGCTCGTTCAGAACGACCCCAGTCGCGCAATCACCCTCTGCTGATCCACCACCAGGTTGTAGAGGTTGGGAGGTTGAGTAGCAAACTCTCTTACTTCCTCGAGCAGAGGAATCCTTGCTGAGTCTATTTTCAGGCGAAGTCTTCTTTAAGGGTTGTGCTCTGAGCACCGATGGTGTGCACGGAGAACAGGAAATGTAGGACCTGACTCAGGTGCAAAGATGGACTTGGTTATTTATTATGCCGTCAAGAAACAGCAGGAAGGCGTATAAAACACAAGAAAAAAAGAACTAGGGAGAGAGGTTCCTGAATAGTAAATGAGTAATACATAAACTGGAACTAAGACAACAGTACTATGTATTACTAATATAAAGAAACTAGGAAGCGAGGTTCCTGGATTACAAAAAGGAAGCACTGATCGTATAACAAAACGAACAGCACATAATTAGAGATTTACAATAATAGATGTGTAATGCAGGAGTAAAATCTAAACAAGACTATAATACAACAACAGGCTCATGAGGCTTACGAGACTTCCCACCGAATGAGTGCGAGAGTCTCTCTTAACCACTTAGCGCTCGGAGTCGTGTTTACTCGTGAACAATCGCCGGGCTTGAGTCCCAGATCCGTCTATGAACGATAACTCATGCGAGTCGTGTTTAACAGGGCAGCAGTGAATGCTGCCGTGCGTGCTGGCCCGGATTATTTTCACTGATGGTCGTTGGCGTAATGGGTGATAAGAACTGTACTGTTTAGCATCTAAACCATCCAGACACTGACTTGAGTTCATGCGATATACGATAAGGGTGCAATCAATTATGCTATATACATCTTTTACTTTTACAGATTGCGAGGTGACAGAATGACAGCGACATGAAAAAAATACTTACATAAAAAATTCTTGACAGTATGGTGACTATGGAAACACGGTTCGACGCATAATGGAATCTCATAACACACACACACACACACGTAGAGTGACTCTTTCCTTACACCGTTCTTGGCGCAAACTACACAAGATTCGCACAGTCCCAACTTTTTCGCAGTCAGCGGGTTGATCACTGCGATCAACACCGCTTATACCGTAGTAGTTATCAATAATACAACGTGGTTTCACTATTCGCTCACCCTGACGATTCCTCTTCACTGTTTCGCACATGTGGCCTGCAGGTTGACAGCATCTTCACAAGCTTTTTGTCCTGCTACAGCAGAACCAGCATCAGTTTGTTTGGCTGTCACCATGTGATCATGGTGAAAATGAATGAAACAAAATTTACAAACTGAAAGTAATGGAATGTATGCACGTTACTTCTTATATCACCCAAGACCAATCATAATGTCACATGAACTCAACCCATTGTCTGTGTTTAGACGCAAAGCAAAAAGCATTCATGATAACAGTTCTGCGTATTTAGATGCAAAGCCAGCAACGTGATAAGACACGGCTCCGGGACTCGAGCCAGTCGGCAGTAATACGAGTAATACACACGTTTCCAAGCAAGTTCAATAAGCCAACTGATATGAGATCGGGCAGGCGTGTGTTGCGGTAATGTAAATAAACGGGAAACAAGTGGTTAAATAGAGAACACTGTTGTTGGCACACAATAGGGAACAGTTGTGTATAATTAATTGGACTGTGGAATGTGGTGCGGGTCTTAATAGGTTGGTGAATTGAAGGGCTGGAGGTGTGGCGTTACATGTCTATTTGAGTTGATAAGATACTGTTGAGGTAAGCTCCCCATCTAGTGAAATTATGATTTAGAGAAATGGCAGATGCTTTCTAGCCTGGGAAAACCAGACTGCTACTTCGCTTTGCTTCGTACTCAGAGTCTGGACAGTCGTCATTGACAAATGTTCACTTCCTGGTGGGTGGGTGCTTGTCTGAAGTTTAAAATCATTGGTGTATCCGTAAACTAATCACTAAAGTTTGGCGATGACGTATGTTATGGGCCGGCTCAGCTGCCTGGTACTTCCGCTGTAAACACAGTCCTTCATACCAGGAATGCAGCGAAAACAAACTGACCAGTACATTAAAGTTAATACTCTACCCATACATATGCCCATCTACCAAATTTTAGCCTTCACTCGTTCACTTAAAAGAACCAAAGGTGCTCTTTCTGTTCTCCTTACAAGAAACAAACTGTTGAGCTATCGTTTCTCCTGCCGATACTGCTACTATTAAAAAAAAAACGTAAGAGACCCGAAACCAAGGGCAGAATCAGCGAGAATATCAGATTATTTACATCAGGACAAAATCTGCGTTGACATGAAAACTGAACTGTTAACTATACTTGTGCTGACATCATACCGAGCTCGCTATCTAACTTTATAGTAAGATAGTTTGCCTCTAAGCGTTTGGCTGTCTCAGACAGCCATTTCATTCATGGATAATGACAACATAACACTGAGACAGCGAATAGATCTTGTGACGTGAACAAAAACACAGCTTTTAAAAAGTTCGCTGCTAACTTAAATACAGCGCCCTCCATAATTATTGGCACCCCTGGTTAAGATGTGTTAAAAGCCTTAAAATAAATTCAATTTTTATTGCAGAAGCATACTCTCACACTGAAAATTGTAGAAAAATGTAACCTTCAACTCAAGTTAATTTTAAGGGGAAAAAAAATCCCTGACTAAGAAATAATTATTTTTCATAAAATCACCTGTTCCACAATTATTGGCACCCCTACAATTCCTAGGAAATAAATGTAATTGAAGTATTTCTGTCATTTCTACAGTAGTTTACAAAGTTGATCAGAGTATCTAGGAACATTTAATTAGTAATTCATCACTTCCTGTTTCCCTGGGGTATAAATATGACGTGACACAGAGGCCATTTCTCTTATCCACTCTTCAACATGGGAAAGACAAAGGAACACACCATTCAAGTAAGGCAGATGTGTGTCGACCTTCACAAGTCAGGCAATGGCTACAAGAAAATAGCCGCTCGCCTGCACCTGCCCATATCTACTGTCAGAGGAATCATAAAGAAGTTTAAAACAACTAGAACAGTGGTAAACAAGCCTGGACGAGGACGCAAGGTTATTTTGCCACCGCACACAGTGAGGAGGATGGTAAGAGAAATAAAAAGTTCTCCAAAGCTTAAAGAATTGCAACAAATGGTAGCATCTTGGGGTCACAAAGTCTCCAAAACAACCATCAGGCACTATCTACATGCCAACAAGCTGTTTGGGAGGCATGCACGAAAAAAACTTTTCTCACTCACAATCATAAACGCATAAGCGTCTGGAGTCCGCTAAGCGGTACTGGGACTTCAACTGGGACCGTGTGCTTTGGTCAGATGAGACCAAGATAGAGCTTTTTGGCAACAAACACTCTAAGTGGGTCTGGCGGAACACAAAAGATGGGTATGCAGAAAAGCACCTCATGCCCACTGTGAAGTATGGGGGAGGATCGGTGATGCTGTGGGCCTGTTTCTCTTCCAGAGGCCCTGGGAACCCTGTTAGGGTGCATGGCATCATGAACGCTTTGAAATACCAGGACATTTTAAATCAAAATCTGGTGGCCTCTGCCCGAAAGCTGAAGATGGGTCGTCACTAGGTCTTTCAGCAAGATAATGACCCTAAACATGTGGCCAAATCTACACAGAAATGGTTCACCAGACACAGAATCAAGCTCCTCCCATGGCCATCTCAGTCCCCAGACCTCAACCCCATTGAAAACCTGTGGAGTGAGCTGAAGAGGAGAGTGCAGAGGAGCGGACCCAGGTCGCTGGATGATTTAGAGAGATTGTGCAAAGAGGAATGGTCGAAGATCCCTCCTTCTGTATCCTCCCATCTTGTGAAACATTATAGGAGAAGATTAGGTGCTGTTTTGTTGGCAAAAGGGGGTTGTACAAAGTATTAACATCAGGGGTGCTAATAATTGTGGCACACATGATTTGATGTAAAAGAATTATTTCTTAATGTGGGATTTTTTTCCCACTGAATAAATGCACTTGAATTAAAGGTTGGATTTTCCTCTTTTTTCATTGTGGTCCTATATTATTTAGAAAAAAACTGAATTTATTAGAAGCTAAAGAACACATCTTAACCAGGGGTGCCAATAATTATGGAGGGCGCTGTAGTGTGAAATTCGCGGGCAATGTAACATTAGAAGCTACAAGCTAGCTGAGGTGGTTCGGCTGTCTCTCACAGAGATGAACAGGGTGCCTATTTCATATGTTTCATGATGGATATTAAGCAGATATGACAACTTTTCTCGAAACCTGTAGGAAGTAGCGCTACAACATCATTTGCATTCAAAAACTAACCAAACATTCATCTTGTTGTGGCTATAAGTCGCTGATACCCAGGATTTCCTCCATGACAGAGCGAATGGCCTCCCGTGTATCTATGTCCGTGGCCATTGTTGATTTCGGAGACTACAATTTCAAACTCGGCGCAGCAGCTACATCATGGCTCTTGCCCACGCCTTCTGTTCGTTGGTCGGTCTTCTCTGTTGAGGTAAACGAGGCAGAGCTCCGAGTGACCAGACGGAGTAGTGAAGCGAAATGAAATTAAGCGGAAGTACGAAGGCTGGCGGAGTCAGGCTAGATGCTTTCAGCAAAAGCAGCGAACATACATGACTTTCTATATGCACCACAATTTAGCTGAATAATGAAAGAACTCACATAAAAGAGAAGGGTGTCTTTTTTCTTTTCGATAGAAACATGAAGCCATATTCCTAAAAGGCAGTTTATGAGATATTTGCAGAATCAGTCACATGAAAGTATAATAATTCACATTCGGCTTGCATCATTGGTGAGTCTGAGAACATCAAAAGCTGCTGTTATAGGATGTTCAGGAAATGTGCTGCTTATAGCTACATTGTATTTCAAAATAAAGTTGTGAACAGCATTTCTATAATAATTTATTTTCCTATTTTCGTTTTAAAAAATGTGGCATCGGGTGCCCCGGTGGCTCACTGGTCTAAGAGCGCGCACCATAAAGGCTGTGGCCTTCCCGCGGCGACCCGGGTTCGATTCCGGCTGGGGTCATTTGCCGCTTGTCTTCCCCATTCTTCTCCCCAGCTTTCCTGTCTCTCTCTACTGTCTGACTTTCAAATAAAGGAAAAAATCCCCCCAAAAAAAATAATCTTTAAAAAATGTGGCATCTCCAATCCCACCCGAATCTGGAATGCCCAATCCGAGAACTATGTACAAGGCTTGCTCGTATGCAACCCCTGTTGCCAGCTCAGGAGACAGAGACAGTTTGCGGCTCTCCTCCGAAGCACGCGCCTGTCAGCCCCTGGATCTTTACACTCATTGGTCGAAACTATCGCAAGTTCAGAACAAGGGCGGAGGATACCCAAAGATGAGCAAGCTTAGAATCTCACAGACAAGCACCTGGCTGGCCAACAGGAGGCGCATGAGCAACGAACAAGGCAACTGTTTTTAATATCCTTCCCCCGCAGTCCCTTCCCAATTTGCATTCCCACAGCGCTTTAGCCAATCGTGCGCTGTTTTGAAAAAGCTGCCGACCACTGCTGGTTGATACGACCGGGGATCGCACCGGCGGCGTGGTTGTCACTACTGTTCCGCAAATGCTGCACCTTAAAGATGCACCATGCAAGTTTGTTCATTTTCACTTCTGTTGACACTCGAACTCAAACAAAACAGAGGTAGCCCGCCCCTCCCTCCCATAGTTCCCTCCCTCCCACGCTTCCATAACTGTCAACTCTTGTCGGTGATTGGCTGGGACGGTTTGTTATGTTATGGGGCACAGCCTGTGCCCCATGTGTTTATTTGCAGTTTGTGACGCCTGTGCGGTCTCCAGAGCCCGGGTTTTTTTTACAGTGAATTTAGGGGCAGGCATCTAGTGGATCGTGGAGAGATGTCGGCGAATTGAGACAAAAATATAATCACGCAGAAAGTAAACAAACTTGCATAGTGCACCTTTAACTGAGTGAGCTGACCTGGCAGCCCGTGAACAGCATTTCTATCATTAAAAGACTACAGTGGAGAGTGATTTAGGAACACAATGGCAGTTATTATACTGCAAATGAGGAACTATTAAATCTATCAATTTTTTGTAAATATACGGGTATTAAATTTGCACTGTACATCATATAAATCCTCGTGACTGTCTGTACTTGCTTCTCTCTAAGGGCTGACAAATTCTATGGGAACACCACTGTGGGTTGGACTGAACAGCCTGGACTTTGAGAGTGGATGGCAATGGAGCGACGGGCATCCATTTCGATACCTTAACTGGGCCCCAGGTAAGTGATGGCAGAGTATAACTCGATATGGATATTTTAAAATGTTAATTCAACATTTTAACTATCAGTTGATTTGGTATAATGTGTTCCTCTGAAAAAAACAGCATAATAATTGAAAACTACAATCTCAATTAATCTCCAGGTGTATCTAGTGTTCCATCTAGAGGGGATGAGGTTAAGACTGTAAATAAGTTAACTGCTCATTTGACTATACAGTTTGGGTAAATGGTATACAGAGAAAGTATAGCAGCGATGTAATCAACGCAACATGGTTTGGATTATGCATACTCAGTATCTGCCGCTGGGAGCACCATCAAGGATTATGTTGTGTGAGTGACAGGGCTTTTGTACTTAAAGGGCATCCATCTACTGAGCCGGGGCTGAACTGTGCTGTTCTAAACCCTGGAAAAGCCTCAAAATGGGAAAGCAGCAGTTGCTCAAAAAAGCTTGGGTACATCTGCCGCAAAGGAAACGCCACCAGTAGTAACCCTGTTCCTTCGGGTAAGAACTGTTGGTGCTCACAGTGTCTTCCTGACTTTACTGCAGTCAGAGTTTCAGATAACGGCTGATTATTCTTGTCCTTCTTTACAGGAAATGACCCACGAAACTTCTGTCCTGGCCACTGGGTGCCATATGCAGGCCATTGTTATTACCTCCAGCGCACAAAAAAAATGTGGAGTGATGCTCTCTCTGCATGCCATAAAGATGGGGGCGACTTGGCCAGCATTCACAACATTGAGGAGCAGAGTTTCATTATTTCACAGCTAGGATACTGTAAGTCCAACTTGCAGTCCTCTCTGTCTATTTCACTAACTCTCTCAGCCTGTGTGAGAGCATGGGTTTGACTGCGTGTGTGTGAGTGTGTGTGTGCCCGCATGTGTTTCTTGTGTGTATTATGCAGCCATATTAGTACTCAAAAAGTTACAATTTTTCCATTTGCAATATGAAATTTGAATCATTTTTTTCCCCATGGTAAGAGCCGTACCACTGAGTACCATTAGCTAGGGCAGCTAACCCGCAGTGTGAGGAAAGATGAAATGTGGCTGGAACTGACTTTTCTTGCCCCTCCACCACAGTGCCAGACGATGAGCTGTGGATTGGATTTAATGACCAGAGGACTCAGATGCTGTTTGAGTGGACTGATAGGTCCCACGTTACGTTCACAAGATGGCAGGCAGGGGAGCCTTCTCATGCCACCAACATGCAGGAGGATTGCGTCCTAATGCGGGGAAAGGTGCCATATCAGTTTACCCATGTTCTCTCTCAACATTAAAGCTCTGGTATCTGAAAGCAAAGCAGTGCACATTTAATTTAGCTCTTGTGTGATATGATATAATCTAATTAAAGTCAGCAGAGAAAAAAGCTGTTTTTTTAAGGAAATCTGTGTGGTTGTTTTTGGTCATTAGAAATAAGTCATAAATTAACAAACAAGCAAAAACTACCCACGAAATTCAATTTCAGTTAATAATTTGTTGCCATATAGAATTTTTGAAACACAAAATTTCAGAAGTACCCCTGAAAAATGCCTTTAATTTTGAAGTCCTAAAACCGCTATGACAAAACAGCTGAGCATGTCATTCTTATTCATCTGAATGCTAATGCTGGTGTAACCAGCAGCTCTTTGCTCATTAAGCCTCTGGAGCAAGATGAAGATATCAACAGTCTTTCAATGGGGGCAAATAGTTGAAATCCAGATCAGTGGAAGACAAAAAAAGCAAAAATATTTCAAGTGGCGAGGGGAATAGTATCAAAAATTATGACAATATTTGGCAAAAAGCAGGGGGAAAAACAGCAAAAAAAAGAACTGAGGCTGCAAGTCAATGCTGTCTGACAGGGACAGGATAGGATAGTTCCTAACGGTTATCGCTCAAGAAATTGAATTGAATCAATCTACGTCTCATTGTCCCAATAAAAAGAGTATGTGGTGAGTTTCACAAAACTGTATTATGACAGATTTTTCAGAGATTTTGTGTGAATGAGTGTATTTGTGTTTGTGCTCTGCAAATAGGAGGGTAAGTGGGCTGATAGCCTGTGTGAGAAAGAGTACGGCTACGTCTGTAAAAAGAAAGCTTCGATTCGACCAGCTGGCGCACCAGACGATGTGAGCCCAGGATGCAAACCAGTGAGTTTTAATAGTTCCCTGTTTATTTGAGAAAGCCGATTTGTTTTTTTCCCTCAACAATACATAATACAAATTTGATTGACAGTGGCTAAATATAAAGCTCTCGGCGGTTTGGCATGTTAACCTTCTAAAGTCTTGATTTGAATGCTGCATGCTGCTGTCTGCTTTTGGAATGATAGGTACCTATACTATTGCCTTACTAGACCCCGCAAAATGTCTGCCCAACAAAGACATGCAGCAATCATAGAAGATCAACAGGTCTGCATAGATGTGGAATGTAAGAACATCTCATTGTTGCTGATGTAGTGCAATGCTGACAGGACAGCAAAGTGAATTATTACCCCCTGCTGGGGGAAGTTTTTTTTTTTTTTTGTCGTGTGTGGAGGAAATTCGGAGCTGGTCACTGTGGCTTTGGAGACTTGATGCTGACGCAGAATTATTTAATCACATAGCGCGTTCTAATTTTTGTTTTCTTTTATATCTCATTTCCGTTATGGAGCAGTATCGCTACGGGGTGATATCAGAGCTTGGGTAGTGAGCTGAGAAAGCATTTCTTTTTCTATTGCTATGTTCTAGTACAAAAGCGGCACTGTTGCACTGTAGACTTAAAAAAAAAACCTTTAACCTTTTTTTTCTGTTTTGTGAGAGTCCCCTATCTTTGAATTTTTGCCTTTTATATATTAAATCTCATAATGAGAACATGGATTCTGTGAAACCGAATTTCGATTAATGTGCAGGAAGCTCAGGGAGAATGGGTCTATGAGCACTAATCCATAATATTTTGCCATCTTGTAGAACAGTCTGATAACAAAATCTGTAAGTGTTGAAATCTTTAAAAATTTAATCTTCAATTTAACCCTTGTGTTGCCTAAAGCGTAAAAAATGACCTGTCACAAGTGAAAACCCCATCAATGATCCTTTTTAACCTTTAAATATTATGACTTTCCCAAAAGTGACCCCAACATTACAAAATGTTAAACGTTGTCTGCTTTTTATTTGCATGACAGCTGTACTACACCGGGGTTGAAGTATTGTCTTAAGGTCACCTTTGACCCGGCAGTTATGAAATCATTCATACACCACAAAAACTACAAACTCGCGTAAACACACGCACACTCACACACACACTGACTCTCTTTCTCTCTCTCTTCCTCAAAGAGACATTGAGACTATTTGTGCCACTGAACTCAGACAAAATAAACATTTCTTAAAAGCATTGTTTACTAATGGGGAATGCAGTCAGAGGCAGGGTCATCTGATATAAAGGTGCTGCAGATGAGTGTACCCCCTCTTCTCTGACTGCTGAAGCAGTGAGTGCACATTTCTGGCCCCCACAGAGGAACTGTGTAACAGATACCATGTGCTGCACATGTGAGAAAGAGTACATCTGTAGTGAAAGTCCATGCACACAGACTTGCATACTGTCCTAAATACGTGTGCTAAGCAGAGTTGATTGAATTATGTTAGGGAGTTCCCGATAACGTAGGTTAATGAACAGGGCCACTCTCAAAGCGCCTTCCTATTTGTTCTCACGCCTATAAATACCTCCTACATTCCCACAACCCCCGCTCGTCTCGTTTCTACATCGTTTACTTGCAAACCAGACAGCCAGCGCACAGCAAGAGTTCGCTTACCTGAAGCATGAAAGGCGAAATCCCGCAGAGTCCTCCTACGCAGAATAATTCCAAGACTCCAGAGGAATCTTCTCAATCCATCCCACAACTCCCGCTTCTCCTCCACGCACCCGCCCGCGCTCTGCCATCTTCGTACCTCCACCACGAAGCGTCACCCACTCGCCCCAACCAGAGTGCTCACATTCCGAACCACGCTCCCCCCGCGATGACGACTGAGGGCTCCGCACCGTTGGAATTCCAGACTGCTGTCTTGCAGTAGCTACGCCTCTCGTCATCAGTGGCGCTCAGAAGCGAGAGTCCGCGGCTCCCCAGCAAGGCTTACCATGGCTCGCACTTCAAGCTCATCCCAGGCTCCAAGTTCGACCCTTGCCAGACTCCAATCGGGCGTTCAAGCAGAAGAAAATCCCCTTCCACCGCTCCAACAACAAGGCCAGACGACTAAAATTATTCACCGAGTCCCTCGACAACGCTGCTGATCCTCCCCACATGCAGACCAGATGTATGCAGACCACACAGCACTACCGGGTTCCACCATCAACATACCCAGCGCCACGTCATCACGCTCGATGACGGCCTCCCGCTCCAGATTCGGCGGAAGTCACTCCTTCTGCAAACCAGCCAGTCCCCTCCCCCCAGTGCCTGCTCTCTCCGTTTACGACCTCTTCGGTCTCTTTTCGTCCCCCTTTTTCATCCCTGTGTTCGCAGGCTGCACTTTTGCCCCATGCACATGCGTCCCGTTTCCCACCCTCCCCCCCACCACTTCCACAGGACAAAGGCTCCAGCAGTTCCGGTGTTAACCTACCTATACCCGAAGAAGCATCTGCTGTTGACTCATCTGCTCGTCTCTTCCCTACCGCACCATCTTTCCCCGCTTCCCTCCCCTTCCCCGTTTCCAAAGTCACTAATTCTGTACTTCCTCCTATAGGTCCGCCCCTCCCATCAACTACTTTGGCCACTCGCAGTTTTCCCCTCACCTCAGTTTCAGCACACACTAGCCATCACCCTACTTCCCATACACCCCTCGTAGCCCATTACAAACGCCGTTATCCCCCACACTTGGACAATAGATTTTATCGAGTATGCTCGTCGACCTGGCCCAGGTCATTCAACCATCCTATTTCCGGATCCTTAATTTATTTGTGAGAAGGAAAAAAAATAAATTCCAAACCGTCATTGACCTCGTACAGCTCAAACACCTGACCACCGCTTCGTTCCGAGTAAGCTCCTGCGAACCGAAGTCGTTTTTAGCTGTCCTATTCTATCGTAACTCAACTCACCAATACTTTCCTTATCGGAGGAGAGAACTGGATGATTACCATACATTTGTTCTCTATCTCGCTATACGCTATGACAGTACAAGCTTATACCATATCACGTACCTTTCGCCCCTACTTCCGCAGACACATTTTAGTAAAAAAAAAAAAAACCTACATTGACCCTGCACAGCCCATACACCCGACCCCCGCGCGTTTCGGGGAGCTCACGCGAACCGAGTTCACCATTCACCGTCCCACTTTACAAAACAGAATTTCCCAGTCCTTTCCTCATCGGAGGCGAGAACTAGACAATTACCTTACACTCATTCTCGATCTCGCTTTATGCTTTGGCCGTACGGTAAGCGATTGCCTGTTGGCTATGTCCATATATTTGACGTAACTCCGCAAGGATAACAATCTGCAAATCCGAAACTTTTGCTGACTTCGCAGCAATTATATTTGCCATCACTCAGCTGTGCATCATACCTAGCAACGCCATTTAGCTGTCGCTTCATTCGGACTGTAGAGCGGATTCTTGTGGTTTGTTGCTGCATGAGCCTTGCAAGCTAATCCACGCAAATCTGCGTTGTTTCACGAGCTACATGAGCACAGAAATTATAAAGACTTATTCATATTTCTCGTAGTCATCGATGCACGAGGAAAACGCCATATAATTTTGTAGTGCAATGTGTAACAAGCTTCCAAAAATAAATTAGACTTTCGCCGGTTCTTACCAATTAGTCTGAGCAACTCTCGCTATACATGCATGTTGTGTTCTTCGCAAATTAAATGCCATATATTTATGCTGCTGTCGAACGATTGCAATGTATATCCCAAAATCGTCAAACCATTACAAATGCTAACGTTCTTTGCCTCGCCGGCAAACATTCACGGATACTGCACGCGTATCCACCTCACCACTCGTAAATCTGTGTTGTTCCTTGAGTTACACGAGCACAGAAATCATAAAGACATATCGATAACTTCGTGGTCAGCGATGTGCGGAAGAAAACCCCAAATAATTCCATAGTAGTGCAACGTTTGACAAGGCTTTCATAATAAAGCAGACTTTCGTCAGTTCTACCAATTAGTCCGAGCAACTCTTGCTATATATGCACGTTGTGTTCTTCGCAAATTAAATCTCATACATTTATGGTGCGTTGAATGATTGCCATGTTTATTTCAAAAATTGTCAAACCATTACAAATGCTGACGTTCTTTGCCTCACCGGCAAACATTCACGGATACTATGCATATCCACCCCACGCCACTCGTAGTGGCGCAGCTCGCTAGCACCCCGCTACCGCTTCAGTTATTGGTACACTTTGCCTCGTCGGCAAACATTCACGGATACTTCGCGTATCCACCTCACGACCACTCGCAGTGGCGCAGCTCTCTAGCGCTTAGCTAGCGCTTAGGCTATGGGTGCACTTTGCCTCGTCGACAAACATTCTCGGATACTGTATGCATGTCCACCTTAAGTCTCAGTTATAGCTCCGCCTGGCTCTGTTAGCGGTTTGCGGGCGCACCTCAACAGAGCGCGGAGGTATTTATACTTTGCGCATTCTCCGTCGCAGTATTCGCCACAAAGACAGGGGGCAGTAGAAAAAAAACTATAAGCAGTAGTAGAAGCAGAAGCAAGCGGAAAACATTTCTAACTGGGCGACACTAGCGCGGCTTGCGAAAAGTTTCAAAAGTGGTTAACCCTTTACCGAATGTCCTTCATCTCACCACTCTCATCCGTCTCGCCGGTCGCGGCGCCTGGTTGGCTAAAGCTGTTATCGCAAACGCTTAGGGTCGTCCCATTCGACCCATGTTTTCTTGGGGGTTCCTTTGGCGTTTCCTGGAAGGGGCACTTTTACTTCGCCGTTCGCCTCATCGTATCCCATCATCGTTCCTCCCACATTCGGGGTCACAAATGGGCCGCCAAATGTATAACCGTACACTCCGATAACTCGACCACATTAGACATCATAAACAAAGGTCGTTCGCGCGCCCTCTCTTTCAGGCCATTCCTCAGGAAACTAACCTTAATTTCCGCAAAACACCAGTTCATGCTCAAGGCCGCACATATTTCCGGCTATAAAATCCCATCGCTGACACCCCATCTCGTTTCTCTTGGCAGAGATTCCAATGCTTGGCTCTCAACTCGGACATTCGCCCCACTCCAGTTCCCCCGTTTTCTGCGTCCGTCTACCCCTGACTCCACAACTCAAGCCACTCGCCACGTTATCTCGAGATGCCATTCTAAAGGGATTCGCTCCACGCTCCTGTTCCTCATTCCTCGCAGGATGGAAACAATTCAAGAAATTCCATTCAGCCCTCCTACTGGTATTCCCAGCACTCGACTTCGTTTCCATTACGAGCTTCATTTCGTACATTCACTCCATACACCTCGTTCGACCAGCCTCAATACAAGTCTACCTGTCAACCTAAGCGGCATTAACTTCTTTGTCAAATTGGCCACTGGTTATCCATGCCTGTCTATTTTCCACTTCACATGTGATCACTACTGAAGGTTTACGCTAAACAACAATCTCCCGCTCCGACCAAACGTTTACCCCTGATGGCGGACCTCCTCTCTCGCCGCATCCAGACGCTGCGTTCGGGGTACCATTTTCCTTCCACGGATTCCACCCAAGAAGCCATGTTCTATTAGCCTTCTTTGGGTTTTAGAGATGTACCGAGTTTGCTCCGCTGTCCGCTAATTATAGCCCTTCTCGTTACGCCAGCCTAAACGACATCTCATTCTACTCCACCGACTGCCTTATGTTCAAGATAAAGAGTAGTAAAACAGATCAGTTTGGCATTTCTCAGCCCATATTCCTATTTTGTCTAGACTCTGCCCTCAGTCCGTTCGAGCCAATATCAAACCATGTCACCTCAAAATACAATGACTACGGTTCTCCCCAAGACCCATTATTCATGACCGACACGGGCCGTAGCCACTCGCCACTGGTTCCTCTACCATTTCCGTCATGTTCTAATAAGATCCAACATTCCACCCAAATACTTCTCCGGGCACTCTTTCCGCATCGGCGCCGCCACCACAGCATCCAAGCGAGGAGTGCCGGACCACCTGATTAAAATCGTCGGCTGCTGGACATCGAACGCGTATGCAAGCTATATTTGCAATAAAGTCGACGACATACAAAGAGCCCATCTCTTGCTGACCCTTTTTTGGGGCTTGGTATCCACACCGACTCCGACAAGAGACACGAGCCCCACCCTGAGTCTCGCCACCTGGGGGATGCCCAACGTCCGCACAATCACAGACTAAGTCCAACATCACACTTGCCCCAATCTCCCATCCGCAGTTCCACCCAATGCTCTCCTCCACTTTGGGAGTGGTCCAGAGTTCATTAAAGGGAGTTCCCGATAACGTGGGTTAATGAACAGGGCCACTCCCAATGTGCCTTCCTATTCGTCCTCACGCCTATATATACCTCCTACATTCCCACAACCCCCGCTAAACAGGTTGGCTACAAAATAAAAAAAGCCAGAGGAAGCCCTGCTAAGTGTTCCTGAGCCCACATGGTAATATCCTTTACAGAATGATGTTGGTTTTTAATGCAGTGCCACCTGAGGTTACAGGCATTCAACGTTGTTTTTGGCCTTGCCGCTTACGTGTCTAGATTTCTCCAGATTCTTTGAATCTTTTGATGACATTATGGACTGTAGATGATGAAATCCCTAAATTCCTTGCAATTGCACGTTGAGAGACGTTCTTAAACTTTTGGACTATTTGCTCATGCAGTTGTTCACAAAGTGGAGAACCTCGCCCCATCCTTGCTTGTGAACGACTGAGCTTTTCAGGGATGCTCCTTTTATCCCTAATCATGACACTCATCTGTTTCCAATTAACCTGTTCACCTGTGGAATGTTCCAAAAAGGTGGTTTTTGAGCATTCCTCAACTTTTCCATTCTTTTGTTGCCCACGCCCCAGCTTTTTGAGCCCATTCTCATTCCGACGCGTCATATATTGACGCTACCTGAGCAAGCGTCGATATACGAGGCAAAAGGTCAGTTTTAGCGTCCTTTATCGACGCCAGTGTAAAACGAACCCTACCCCCTAACCCCTAATCCCTACCCCCTAACCCCTAACCCTTAACCCGAAACCTAATCCTAACCCTCAAATAATGACGCCAAAAGCTTCCTTCTGCCTCGTATATCGACGTTTGGGCAGGTAGCGTCAAGATATGACAAGTCCAGGATGGGAATGTGTTGGCTTTTATGGAAGTTGTTGCAGGCATCAAATTCAAAATGAGTGAATATTTAAAAAAAAAAACAATAGTTTATCAGTTTGTACATTTCATATCTTGTCTTTGTAGAGTACCCAATTGAATATTAGTCGAAAAGGATTTGCATATCATTGTATTCTGTTTTTAGTCACGTTTTAGACAGTGTCCCAACTTTATTGGAATTGGGGTTTGTAGAATTGCTAATGTGTCCATTTTTCCTGCAGGGCTGGGTCAGATATGAATCATATTGCTACTTTGTCGGCTCTGAAGCAAAAACTTTTAATGGGGCTCTACAGACATGCCAGAGCTCTGGCTCATATCTAGTTGATGTGCTAAACAGGTAAAAGCAATATCATTTATCATAAATACAATGAATATACACTATAAAAAATAAAAGGTTGACTTCACTTAAAAAAGTAAAGCAACCATTGGCAAAGCATTTTTGAGTTGACTCAACATCAAGTCCCAGTAGTTGCACAAACTAATTTTTTAATGAGCTTGGAGCTTGAAGCTGAGCAAACTTAAAATGTTTTGCAGCTGGTTGCCTCACTTCTTTAAGTTTAGTCAGCATTTAATTTTCTACAGTGTACACACAGATGTGGAATAATCAAATTGTCAGTTTTACTGTCTCTTCCTCAAAATTTCAAGTTGTGTCTTTGTGTGACAGATATGAGAATGCCTTCCTCATCAGCTTAGTTGGGCTCAGGCCAGAGAAGTACTTCTGGATAGGGCTGTCTAACACAGCCGATCGTGACAACTTTGTGTGGACCAACACTAAAAATGTGCAGTTCACTCACTTCAATGTTGGCATGCCAGGTACAGTGTTGTATTACACCTTGCTTCATATAAGACATGCCTCTTCTGCACTTTCAACCCGCACTGTCTGTGACTTCATACATCTATCAAAGTCGCAAAATGTATATTGGAGTGGATTTCTGGGAGGATTATGTGCAAGGCACTGGGTTCCATTCCCAGCCAAGGGCTTTTCTGATTAGAGTTATTCCCATTTTACTTGGGTTAACTCCCACGGTCCAAAGGCACGCAGGCTAATCGCTTTTAAGATGTGAGGGTGAATAATATTAGGCCCTTCAAGGGAGGTATTACAAGACTGATTGTGTGATGCAATGCAATTATGATAATGTACACACATTTTGCATATTATTCATTATTCACATTTAAAAGGGTTGACTTGCTTTATCATGAATTTAGCTGCATTACCCAAAATTTAAGTGCCTTACTTGGCAAAGCTTCATTACAGATTTGGAGCTCTTTCTTTCAGTCTCCATTTACAATGTATTATGGCACACTCAGGTTCTGTCTGAAAAAAAATATGCCATTTTACTTTGTTTATTTTTGTGCTTCATGTGTTTGAAAAAAGACAGAAAACAGGGTTGTGTTGCCATGACAACTGGAGCATTTGCCGGATTATGGGATGTGGTCAGCTGCTCCAACAAAGCAAAGTACATCTGCAAAATGATTGCAGAGGGGGCAACACCAACGAATGCTCCCATGACCACGCCCGCCCTCAGTTGCCCCGTGGACTGGAGGCCCCTAAACAGCAGGAATGTGTGTTACAAGGTACACAAAGAAAATAGTATTTTTTTGTTTATGCCCATATGTTACATGTTCATTGTGCTCTTTTATTGAAATGACAGACCTGAGCGGTACAGCTCTATCTTCTAATATTGGCACCCTGGGTAAAAATGAACAATAAGTTGTTAAAAAATTAATTCTGTTGTTTCTTTTGCTCTTGCTTATTACAAAATATTAATAAAAATAGAATAATAATAATAAATAACAGATTGAAAGAATAAAAAAATTGCCATCATGAAATAAATATTTTTTCTCAAAAACAAGCCCGATACAATTATTGAATCCCCTTTATTATACCCCCGATGATGAAATGTCGGGGGTATTTTGTTATATACCAAGAATTCCGTCCGTCTGTCATTCCTTTCGAAGACATTATTTTTCCGGTAGATATCTCAAATATTATTCATTGGATTCTTTTCAAATTTGGCACACATATTCTCTACCACAGGTGGTGCAGTGCAAAGTGTCAGCCATCTGGAATGATTTTCACAAAAATATCGCCGTTTCCCTGTTTTTGGACTTTTCAATTTTCAAGTGGGTTCAATGTCAATTTGTCCGATCGATATCGCAAATATTATCCATTGGATTTTCTTTTCAAATTTGGCACACATATTCTCTACTGAGGGAGAGGTGCAGTGCAAAGTGTCAAAATTGATTTGCGGAATGTGATCATTTCTATAATCACCAATGGAAAAAGCATGATTGGGGACGTGGGAGGTATTAGTAAACTCTGCTTACTTTTTCACTTGTTTAACACTTTGTTCAACCTTCCTTGCCAGAAAAACAGCTCTAATTCTTCTTAGTTAGTTTGTAATGAGGTTGGAGAAAACAATGACAAAGAATGTGAGAGTATTCCTCCCTGCAGAAAGTTTGCAGATCCTTCAAATTCCTTTTAGAGTTTGTACCACAGGTTGTCTGCTCAGGGGATGGGATGGCCATTGAGGCTGTGGTTGGTTTGCCAATTTGTGTTGATATAGATGCATACTTTAGACCATTGTCCTGTTGGAGGACACGGAAGACCATGTCATAGTGTAAGGTTTCAGTTAGGTTTTTATTCAACTACTGCTGGTATTTGATGGAATTCATCATACCATGAATTCCAACAAAGTCCTTTTGATTAATTACTGCCTATGACATCAAAGATTGACCACCATACTTCACAGTACAGATGAGAATCTTACCAGATATCACTTGATAAACTGTAGGCCATGACAGAGCCTTTTTTGCGGCAACCCTTTAAAACATCTTGTACAGTAGTTGTGTAGATGGTGTCTGATCATTCTTTTGGACACATTCTGACCCAAAGACATAATTCAAGTCAAAAATTCTCCATCTGTAATCCTAAGAGTTTCTTTTACTTCTTGAACTATCCTTTACACGATGCAGGCATTCAAAATAGGCACACATCCTCTTCCCACAGATATACTATTACAATATGCCTTGTAAACGTTACCCTAATAGACAAAAATGGGTATTTTGAACATTTTAGCCATTTTCTTATAGCTATTCCCACAACTGTGAAGCTCAACAACTTTTTCTTGCACGTCATTAAAGTATCATTTTGTCTTAACTTTGGAGATGGATGACAAAGGGAAATTGGCCTATATGTCACTTTATATTTATACTCTAGGAAAACAGAAGGTCATGGCTGACCATTTAAGTTTTCTTAATCATTATGGAGAACTCAAGAAAGTAAAATATTAATGGGAATATCATTCAATTAGATTTCCTTTCGGTGCTTGTCCACCTAAAGACAGGATGCATATGCTTGTGGTACACGTTTTTGAAAGAAAAAAAAGATATATTTTGAAATGAGAATATATCTTCCTTCAATTGTTTTCTTTAAATTCACGGTTATTTTTGTTAATGTTCTGAATAAAAATTTGGAGTATTAAACGCAAATACATTTTTTTCATAACGTCTTTAGCTGGTGAATTACCAAGGTTGCCATTATTAGTGGAAGACCCAAACAGTGTTTGCTGTTTGGTCCATGAACTTTAAGTATTTAAACACATTTATTTTCCCTGTCTGCAAGATTTACAAGAAAGCATCTGAAAACAGAAAGACTTGGTTTGAGTCTCGGGACTTCTGCCGAGCTATTGGAGGAGACCTGCTCAGCGTTCACAGTGAGAGTGACCTTGGCAGTGGATACATGTGAGTCATCCTCAATGATTACAGATACAAACTGCTCGTCAACTCTTATCATGCAAGTTGGTTTCAGCAAAATAAATCCATTACAGGGGGGACAGGAAATCATGTCGATAACATCAGTCCCCAGCTGAATAATGAAAGCTGGGTACAGTAATCATTACATTTTGGAATACTGATTCAATGCATATGCATTCTTAAATTTCTCCTTTAAATTCTGTTATCAAAAGGTTGTGTTTGGAATGACTGTTTATTAATGTATTGAAATTAGATTACTTGCATTGTGCTGGAGAGAGGAGTTAATTTGCTGGGTTCTGATGCACAAACCAAGTTCCATGACATGTACAGAAAGCGTGTAAAATCCAAAGTGGGTTCCATAAATTTTGATGCCCAGTAAGGGTTGGCACGGAACCCAGGAAAGTGTAAACTGGACTCAAGTGCAAGGATGGATTTAGTCGTAGGTTTTATTATGCCAATCGCGCAGGCGGGAGGCATACACAAAATACACACAAAAATAGGAAACGAGGTTTCAAACAAACTATAAGTAATACAAACAGAAGGCAATGTATAACAAACACTTTGTTACTTATATTAACAAAAAACAGGAAATGAGTTTCCTGAAGTAGTGCTGGGACTACACAACACTACGATAAAAGGTTTAGATTAGTTATGGTAAGCACGCGAAATGGGGCTCTACGCAGCATAAGCATGTGGCTTATGAGACATTGCAAAGAATAAGTACATGGCAATGGCTTTTATAAATGCGAGTACCACTCAGCAGAAATGAGGAACAGATGATTCCAGTTGAATGATGAGTGGAGCTGCGATCCAGGTGCTAATTAGCCGGTGTACTGGACTGCAAGAGGGGAGACCTAATCGCACGACACCCGGCATGCTGGATCTTCGTCTGGGCGTGCGCCCTCTGGGGCGCGGGGTAGGCTGGTCTGGACAGGCCCGGTGGAACTCGTTTAGGAGCTGGGGGTCCAAGATGTCATCACGGTTAACCCAGCTCCTATCCTCTGGACCATAGCCGTCCCAGTCTACCAGGTACTGGAGCTTGACTGCTTGCCGTCTGGATTGGAGCAGGCTACGCACCCGGTAGGCTGGCCCTCCGTCCACCTCCAGGACAGGGGTCTTCTGGGGGTTCACCCTTGCCAGGGGTCCAGCATGCACCGGCCTGAGAAGGGAGGCATGAAATGCCTTTTTAATGTGGTAGTTGGATGGCAGTTGATTAGAGCATGCTGGATCATTGACCCTCCGGAGGACACGGAAAGGGCTGATGAACCTTGGGGAGAGCTTCTTGCAAGGCAGTCAGAGGAGCATGTCCCTGGTGCAGAACTAGACCTTATCCCCTGGCTGGTACTGGGGGGAATCCTGGCGCCTTCTGTCCGCCTGGATCTTCTGATGACAGAGAGCCCTCCTTATTTGGACATTGGTATTTTCCCAGACCTTCTCCACCTCAGAGAACCAGGCATCCACGGCCAGGACCGCTGTCTGGTCCCACGGGCATAGGGGAGGTTGCCGTCCGAGCACGCGCTGGAAGAGGCGGAGTCCATGCGCTGGGTGCGCTCTTGAGTGAATTCTGGGCATATTCAGCTCAGGGCAGGTAATTTGACCAATCTCTATGGCACTGGTGGCTGTAGGCCCGGAGGGACATCCCCAAATCCTGGATGGCTCGCTCCGCCCGCCCGTTGCTTTAAAGCTGATATCCAGAGGAGAGACTCACTGTAGGCCCCAACTTCTTGAAGAAGGCTCTCCAGACACGGGAGGTGAACTGTGGCCCACGGTCCGATACGATGTCCTCCAGAAGGCCAAAGTTGCGAAGTACCTGCTTGAACATTGTGTTGGCAACTTGGAGTGCAGATGGTAATGATGGGTTAGGCACAAATTTGCATAATTTAGAAAATCGATCAATGATCACAAATATGCAGGTGTTACCTTCAGAATCCGGCAGGTCAGTAACAAAATCTGCTACCAAATGTGACCAGGGTCAATGTGGGACTGGAAGTGGGGTTAGCTTACCCACGGGCAGCTGACGTGGTGATTTGGAGATTGTGCAATTGCGCATGAGCGCACGGCTGCTTTCATTCGGCTGATAATAGTGGTTGTTTGTTTGGCTCCGGCGAAGTCCTGCTGACAGAGAGGTATGTGCCCATAGAATGACTCTCCCACAATCTTAAATCTTAAACTGCCCATTTTCCAATGATAGCGGTGTCCTTGAGCAAGCTCTGGACATAATGACTGTAAGCGTTGGTGGTTATGATTGGTCGCTAAATTGGCTGTGCCTTGTGAGGTCTCCTTTACGTCAAAATGATCTGCCACATGGGCAATGATGGCTGAGGTTAGGGCTAGTTCTAGTGGGTTCTTCTCATCTAGTTCCTTTGAGGCAGGTGTTATGCCACTGAGGCCGGTCTTGTGCAAGGCTGTACCACTCATCCATGTGTAAGCCAGTTTGTTGTACGTCTGCTTTAACTTCATCACGCCACCTCTTCTTGGTTCCGTGGGAGGGACGTTTTTTCTCAAGCTCGCCAAAGAGCATCACCTTAGGAAGTCTATCCTCCCCCATACGGCCTAGGTGTCCAAGCCACTTTTGGCAATGAGTCCGTAAGATGTCTTCAATAGGTTGTTCCATACCAAACACGGATGCCAATTGCTTTGAGGTCAATCTATCCTTCCATTGTTGGTATCTCGTCACTCCAAGAAATGTCCTAATGCATTTGTTATGGAAAAATCTTAGCCTTCGGATATGTTCTGCTTTGAGAGTCCAAGTCTCAGCACCATATAGCAGGGCTGAGAGGACAACTACAGGGCACACTTCTCTCTTGGTTGGAATTGACAGATTAGGGCTCTGGAAGATGGATTTCTTTAGACAGCCAAAGGCTCTTGAGGCTTTAGCAATTCTACTTGTAACCTCAGCTGTGACTTCTCCAATATCTGCAATGATGCTGCCTAGGTAGGGAAAGCTGTTCACCATCTCCACAGTTCCACAGTCAAGAGTCAGTGGCCCACTGTCTACTCCACTGATGTCAGCACCCACAAACATGCCTTTTGTCTTCTCTTAGCTAACTGTCATTCCCCATTGCTTCACGGTTTGCACAAGCTCAGATGCTGAAGTTTCAAGAATGTCACAAGATGTAGCATATCGAGGGCTGACTGCAATAAACAGTTATGTCCAATGGACATCACATGGACATAACTGTTTATTGCAGTCAGCCCTCGATATGTTGCTGTGTCATCTGCAAACCGAGATTCGGTGATTCTGATTGTATTTAGGCGGGATTTCGTGGTGCGATCTCCTACCAGTCTCCTTTTGTGCTTGTATCTGATATTCACCCCCACCGACGGACATCTGCCTAGCCAGTTCGAGATAACAGCACTATAATAGATGTTAAACAGGGTTGGTGCTAGAGTGCATCCTTGCCTGAGGCCATATCTCACTTCTATGCTGTCAGTAACTGAGCTTCCCACTCTGACCTCTGCTACCATGCCATCATGGAATGACTTAATTATTCTAAGCATGGTGGGAGGGACGCCGACCTTCTCAAGAACTTTCCAGAGGGCAGTACGTGGGATAGAATCATATATCTTTTTCAAGTCCACAAACAAGATGAACAACTTGTCACTATGTTCTTGGGTCTTCTCCACGAGCTGCCTTGCTATGAAGATCATGTCTGTACACCCTTTCCCTCTCCTAAAGCCACACTGGGACTCTGGCAGGGTTGTCTCAGCAATAGTTTGCAGTCTCTCCTGGAGTATTCGAGCAAAAAGCTTTCCAGAGACATCCAGGAGGCTTATGCCTCGCCAATTGTCACAAGACTGGAGGTTTCCTCTCTTGGGTACCGGGACGATCACTGAATCTTTCCAATCCTTGACTACTTCTCCTTCCTCTCAGACCTTCTTCATCAGCTCGAACAGCCTCACCCTTATCCCAGCTCCACCACAAGCAATCAGTTCTGGTGGTTTTCCAGTCTTCCCCCCTGCTTTCCCTCTTTTGAGCTTGCTAAATGCTGATTCCAGTTCTTCCTCTGAGGTCGGGCTGTCGAGATCGATTCGTTCTGGTGCCAGTTCCAAATTATCCATCAGATGATCACAGAATGTACTAGGAACATTGAGGATTCTAGTGAAATGTTGGTGCACTGTTGCAGGACTTCCTCAGGATTTTTGGTTAGTGTGATCTTCTTTGAGGACTGCTGTAGGTCTTATTGGTTTTCACCCAGCGTGTGTCATCTGCCGCTTCCTAATGCTCCTCCATCTAGTCTTGCCATCCCTTACCGCATCCTCACTCTCCGATGCTGAAGAAGAACATCTGAGGGTGGTACTGAATCTAATGCATCTTGAAGTTCTTCCAAAAATCTTTGCTTTACATGAGGAGGTGCTTTGGCCGTTAGTGTGTATGTAGACAGTACTGTGACAAATACATCAGAAGTCTCCCTGAAACCACCTGGTTTTCGTCGCCCAGCACGCTCCATCTTCAGTCTTGCACTCACTAATCTTGAACTTATTGCCTTCCAAGTCTCTCCTGCTGCTCTCCAGGCAGCCACAACTTTTGAGTCTAGAGCAATGCCAACACCTTCACCTCTGCTGGAAGGCTGCTCATCACTAGGCAGGGGGCGACCTGAGTGTAAGAAGGAATAACCTTCTGCCTGCCACACATCAGCCCCAAACTATTTGCTTTCCTGGATAGCTCCTATGGAGATGTTGTAGCACTTTAGCTCCTTAATCAAGAAATCTAACTTGAGTTCAATCGCTTTGGGATTTGATGCTGCAGATTGTGGCCCACTTCTACATATGCGTTTATCGCCCATACTTTCCACTAAGGACCTCACATTCCACGTGGCCACCTACAGACTATGTCTGGTTGGTTTGTGGGGTTTCTTTCGTGAACCTTTCACGGTCATTTTCAATGTGCAATAGAGTTATACTCAGCTTTGAGTTGCAAGTTCAGAGCCAAGTTGACTGTTGCAGAGATCTGGACTACTCCACACGATAAACCACAACGGTTGGTCAGTTCTTCGCCATTGTTACCACAATGTTACTGGGGCTCACCACGTGGAGGTGACTGACTAAGAACCCCAAGAATGCAGGAGGACAGCAGGATGGTTTCTTTGGAATTCAGATCCTTTTCAAGTTCGTATCTTCAGGAGAGGGCATCAGCTTTCATGTTCTTCAAGCCTGGGCAAAAGGTTATTGAAAAATTTAAATGGGTAAAGAAAAGCACCCACCTGGCCTGTCACGGATTCAGCTATTGTGCCTTTCTCAAGTACTCCAAGTTGCGATAGTCTGTCAACACCAGGAACGGATCCCGGGGCCCCTCGAGCCAATGCCTCCATCTTCCAGTACCAGCTTGACCGCTAGTAACACCCGGCTTCCCACGTCGTATTTGGCTTTAACAGGAGAGAACTTGCGTGAGAAGTTCTAATGAAGTAATGAAGATTGTCGCTCTACTAAGCTGCTCCACAGCGCTCGGGACCAGGGAGAGTGGGTAGCGGTACTTCACGATGACGTCATTGAGACCTCTGTAATCTATGCAGGGGCGAAGACCTCTGTCTTTCTTCTGGACAAAGAAAAAACTGGCAGACACTGGTGAAGTGGAGGGATGAATGAAAGCTTGTTGCAGGGCTTCCTGCACGTACTGCTTCATTGCTTGTTTCTCAGTCTCGGACAAGGGGTAGATTCAGTTCCTTTATGGAGTGGTGCCAGACAGTAGCTCGATCGCACAGCACCACGGACGATGCGGGGGCAACTATGTTGCTCTCTCCTTAGTGAATGCCGCCTTGAGATCATGGTACTCTTGGGGAATGTCATTCTGGTCCACTTGATAGGGGCTCTCGACGGTGGTTGAGGCTAAGAGGAGGGGGCCACAGTGTTGTTGGTATACTGGTGCTCGGCAGTGGATTCATCGGGTGTTCCATGCGATGTTGGGGTTGTGCATCAATAACCAAGGAAGACCAAGGATGATGGGGTGACTGGAATAGTCAAGGACAAGCAGCGGGACTGTCGCCAGATGGCACTGTTGGATTACAAGGGAGATTGGCGCCGTCTGGTATGTCATGCTGCGGCTGCCCAGGGGTCTTCCGTCCAGAGGTCGCGTTACACTTTCTTATTGTCCGTCATTGTGACGGACAGGGGCAAAAAAATTCCGTCATAACCAATTATTATCTGTCATTATAATTTTATTTTTTTAAATGTTAATCATTTATTTTTAAAATAAAATAAACAGAATAATTTATAGATTATGCATTAACTGATCAGAGATGCCAAGTCTCATGCATTCGGCATAGGTCTCACGCATTTTTTAGGCGTATTCACTGTAGTCCCCAATTATTCAAAGAAGGCTTATTAATGAGATTCTCACGTGGAATTAAAATCCTTGTGCATTGAAGTTTCAGTTTCACTTGCGTAAAGGTGGACCTCACCACAAGTAAGATGGAAAGCGATAATGACTCCGGACTTCTCGTGCTTCTCTTTACTCAGGGATCGGAAACAATGCATGTGTTTCATGATCGTTTAAATTGTTTAAATGAAAGACCATTTGAAACGTCTTTATGCAATTCCATTGCTTTCAACCCCTCAGTAAAGACCAGCATGAGAATTCCTGAGTCATAATCAATTTCCGTGTCACTCGAAATCTACCGTAATGCACGTGAAACTGATTAACTTAATGCACAATGACTTAAATTCCGTGAGTGAATTTCTTCAGTGCGCTTTGATTGAATAATTGCTGACTACGGCACAGGAACGTGAATGCCACTAAGAGGCGAGAGACTCACGCCGAATGCGTGAGACTTAGCATCTCTGGCTGATGCTGTCAGTGATTCATGTAGACACACATTGCGCACTGTGTTAAATACAGCACTGCGTGGATTTTCGAACTCACTGCTGTATGAACTTTATAAAACATCACAAATGATTTTTCCCCCAAACAGTAACAGTGCACAAATGAACAATGCTTTCAGTTATTGCTGGGCTTCACTAAGCCTAACAACTGCAGTCTCGCTAAGCGGTCCTACAAAACTGCTTATCAACTCGTTATGTCAACCGGGCCTTTCCCGACCTAGATATCTGCGTGTTCACAAAACAGAGACGGCGTTTGTAGCATATGACTAATCGTCTACCGGCAGCAGAGCAGCATATTTTACAAATGAAGAGTAAATGATCATATTACAAAAATATGAGGAATACAGGATCATACAGATCAGAGACTATGCTCTTGACAATAGGACACCCACCACCAATTGGACGGGGGTGTGAATTACATTCTGTCAAAATGATGGACGGCCTTCAAACTGTTCCGTCATTGTTAAAAAAAAATCCGTCAATGAGGGAAAATATTCGGTTAACGCGACCTCTGCTCCCATCAATGGCCACCACCATCAGAGGGGTGCGGAGCTGGTGAAGTGGAATGCTGAGCAGTAGCGCCAGCTGGTTGGAGATGAAATTCCCTGCTGCACCAGAGTCAATCAGAGCCTCTGCCCAAAGGGTCAGACCATTACAGGACTCCTTGAAGGGGATGTTGAACCGTTGTCCTGTGAGGGTTGATGGCAACACCTTTACCTGCGGGGGCGTTGTTCCTCCTTCCTGACTCCGGGGGCAGGGGCCAGTCCTTCTCCAGAGGCGACACACAGCCGATCTGGCTTGTCCCAACTCTATAGGCTCCACCCCTTCACCAGTGGGACCCCCTCAGTTCCTGGGCTGGCTCCACCGTCTCTCTCCTGTTGCAGCTGGTCCAAGCTTATGGTCGTGCTGATGTAGGCAGGCAGGGACATCTCTAGATTCCTGCAGGCCATCTCTGCACGGAGCTCCGGACGCAGCCCCCTCCTGAAGATGGATAATAAGGCTGGCTCACTCCAGCCACTGGATGCAGCAAAGGTGTGGAACTGGAGGGCATAATCCGCTGTGGTCTTGTTCCCTTGACTGAGCTCCAGTAGCTGGTCACCAGCCTTCTTTCCGGGGTGATCAAAGAGTGAGCGGAACTGCAGAAGGAAGTCAGCATAGGTGGAGAAAGCTGACTCCCCCTAAACAGCAGTTCCCCAGTCTAGAGCCTTCCCCGAAAGGTGGGTCACCACTGCAGCGATGTTCTCGGCATCACAAAGGCCTGGGCAGTATGTGAAATATAAACCGCACTGGAGGATGAAGCCTCTGTACGCAGTGGGGTTGCCATCATAAAGGAAGGACATCTTAAAGCTCTCCAGTAGATGGTGCAATGCTGTGTTCTGAATGCATTCATGATTAGGGATCAGGGCTTTACATAGACATTTGAGGAGGCAGGGACTCTGATAAAAAGGACATTCTCCTCTGTCCATCTCATTATTTCAACCCACATGTTGCAAGTTTAAGAAATTGCATATTGTGAGTTCTCTTGCTTGAAAAAGGGGCTTGCCCGTGCACAAGCTATGCCATGATGAGTAACTTTTAAATTAACGCACCGTTTGACAGATGATTTTATGCAGGGCGCTCTAAAGTGGAGTTGTTTTAATTGTATCTCTGGACGATGTCAGGGCTACTATGGATTTGGCCTCATTCTGCATTTTCCGCCGCTGCCGCCACCACTGCCGCCACCATAGAGATTTCCTTGTGGATACTCTACAGCCCACAAATTTCCCATGATAACATAATTCACTAAATGATGGACTATTTTGTGTCAAAAATAGGCCAAAATGAAAAATGTGGTCGATCGGGGGCTACATCCATTATCGCAGGCGACCGACCTGTCTAGTTGAGATTTTGTTTTAAGAAATGCGAGAATAGTTATTAATTTGGATAAACTATTTTTACCATTCATTTACAATGAATAACGTGGTCAGTTTGAATGCACAACAAATAATCAAACATGTGGCTATGGGTTGCCACTGGAAAGAAGCTCTGAGGGCACATAGCAACAATACAGCAGTTAGGGGTCACAAAAAAGCAGCTACTCATTGCAGTAAACTGTATACACAAGCCATTGGTTATTAGGAAATCTAGAGCTACGTCAAACATACACCATATAAACAGTATGGGCCAAGAGGGCACTAATGAAGTCAGAGGTTAAAACAGCAAGGCCTTGAGCAACCCCTAGGGTCAATCTGTGCACGTGCCTAATGAGGCATGATGCAAAGCGAAGGGAAAGAAACCCCCCGTCACCCTAAGTGTATTCAGGTAAAGCATAACCTCAAGACTTATAATGCTTCTTGAAATTAGATATAACATTATAAAAAGAACTCATTTATGACTCAATATTATCTTTTTCAAAACATCAAGTGTAAGTATCCGTGTGTCCCTGAAGTGATACTGTTTGCAAACAGGCTTACCATTACCTCATTAGATTTACAGTCACTGCAATGTGCTCTCAGCCAATCAGCATCTAAGATGAAAGCAGTCTCTTATCATGTTGTGTTTTGATATTGTTGTCCTGATGTCAAGTACTTTCCAAATAACTGTTCATCATCATTGATTTGCATATAATAAAATCTGAAGTGTGAATATGATACTGTATTTTTTAGGTCCTCTGTTGAAAATGCATGGATTGGTCTGAGTGCTTTTAATCCCAATGCTGGCTTTGCATGGAGTGATGGAAGCTCAGTAAGTCCTACCCCTTTTCTACTGTAGTATGTGCAACGTCCAGCCAGCTCTTTTTTATACCATTGACCATTGAAGAGAAAATGAATTACAATAGTGTATATCATTTGTATTATTATATTCTGAATTTCTACTTTACGACTGTCTGCTTAAGTGCTACTGACATAACTGGTCATAATGGTGATAGAAAATAGTAACATAATCCAAATGAAGTTACCATGCTTAGAATTTACTCGAGACCTTTAGTGCTAATGCATATGAGCACTGGTACTTTTACTCCTGTAATTTAGAGGACTATGTATAAAAGCTATTAAAATTGCTTTGCAGATCATTCAAAATGAAATTCCAACAAATATCTTCTTGTGGCCTGCTCTTCATTTCAAATGTTAAGTGTGGGAGTACAAAGCCAAAATAACCAAACAGCATTAATATTCTTGAATTTAGCTGTGTACAGCATAGATAATAGTTTAATTATGCAAATGGTAAGAGTTTATTTGATGCTCAACATTTCCCAGTTCTTAAATGTAATGCTAAAATGTTATACTCCTAGGTCTCTTATGAAAACTGGGGCTATGGTGAACCAAACAACTACAATAATGCAGAGCTCTGCGTTGAGGTGGGCTTTTACTATGGGAGACCATGGAATGACCGCCACTGTGAATCATACAACAACTGGATATGCCAAATTCGCAGAGGTACAGACCTTATGCTAAACACATGATGCTTTTCTTCCTCAGCAAAAACTGGCAGCTCTGTTTTGAATAGCCTTGTATTCATGAGGTTTTTGGTGTTTGCAGTAGTCTGAAGAATGTAACATAACAATAGCCTTGAAGGCATTTTAATTTCACATTTTTATGCATCCAACGCCCGGGGACAGCCGTGCCTGGAGGCATGTTTTTTTAAGTTGTCCATACGACCGTACATCCATTAGTCTGGCTGTATGTATGTCCTAGTCTTGTGAACAGGATATCTTTGGATTTTATAGTGGGAATCTCTTCAAATTTGGCAAAAACGTCCACTTGGACTCAAGGTTGAACTGATTAGATTTTGGTGGTCTCAGGGCAAAAGTTATGGTTGCTGTGATCTCAACTTTGTCTTATAGCTGAAAACACGATATCTGTGGAGGGATTTCTTTTCTCCAAATTTGGCACACGGACTCAAAGATGAACAGATTATATATATGTGGTCAAAGGGGAAATGTCAAGGTTCCTGTGACATCAAGTTCGTCTTATTGTTGTGAACACAATCTCTTAATTACCTGGGGGGACTGTTTTCCAATTTGGCACAAAAGTCCACATGGACTCAAGGATTAACTGAATACATTTTGGCGGTCAGTTGTCAAGGAGACCTCACATCTGTCCCATTCTTAGTCCCAATAAACTTGTAATGACCCGTTTATTAAAACTGCTCATGCTCTTAAATTTTCAAACTCAAGAAACAACAAACTTGCTGTGCAGCTTTATGTTGGGTCAGATTATGGATTTTTCTAGTTGTCTTAATGATCCCCCTGTTTAATTTCCTTCATTTTCATCTCTTCTTTTTCACCTCAATAGGCTTACATTCAATTTCAAAAGCACCATACTCCTAAAATTGTATGGCTAGAGCCTCCAAACTTTGTATACAGCTTCCCACTGCCCCAAAAGATGGATTCTGATGTTTCTGCAGCCCTGTCTTTACTTTTTTCATCACTCCATCTTCCATTTAACTTCATTCATTGACCAAGTTTTGAAACATTCCAGCTAAGGCCTTAAAACTTGCTTCACACTTTTGACTTTCCCAAGCGATGGATATTGATGTCTCCCAGCTCCCGCTATTCATATACACAAAGACACATGAAGCATTCTTCTCCTTTTTCATGACTCCATCCCATATATTACCCAAATGGACAATCTTTGAATTTTTATTACTTTTGAACCATTTGTCATTGAGATTTGGGGATAAGGCTATTGAACTCAGGAAAGGATCACAAATTAAATGGTACAGCCCCACCTCCTTTTCTGATTTGAGTTTTTATAACGATCAAACAATTTGTCGCCGAGAGTTGGGGGCTGGGTGGTTGGATTTGGGAAAGGGTCACATGTTAATTGTTAAAGCCCTGCCCAGAATTCAGTCACTGAAGTCAGAAAAGTGTCACATTTACTGTTGAACCCTTGGCCTCTTTCCTGATTGGCTAATATTTGATCCTTCATAACTTCTGAATTTCTTTTCATGGAGAGTTGGAAGCTGGGTCATTGGACTCAAGAAAGAGTCATGTGTTAATTACTGAAGCTATGACCCCATTCCTGATTGGCTTTGTTTTTGTCCTTCATGACTATTGAACCCTTTGTCATAGCAAGCTGTGGATTGGGTTGTTGAACTCGAGAAAAGATCAAGTGTGAATTAACAAAGCCCCACCCCCTTTCCCGACGCTAATATTTCATCCTTCATAACTATCGAACCTTTTTTGATAGAATTTGGAGTTGGAATTTTGGAAACAGAAAGGGGTCACATATTAATCTACAAAGCCCGTCCCCTTCCCTGATTGGCTTAACTTTTCACCTTCGCAACTATTGATCCGTATATATAGTGAGTAGGGGATTGGGTTGTTGGACTTGGGGGATGGTCATATTTTTATTGATGAGGCCCCACCCCTTTGCTGATTGGTTTATCTTCTACCCTTCATAACTATCGAACATGTTATCATAGAGAGTTAGAGATTGGGTTGTTTTAAATGTCAGCATCATTCTAATGATAACAGATTAGCTTTGTCAAGCCAACTTCAAGTTTGATCACAAACTTTCCATCTTACTTTGTTTTGCTGAGACTAAGCCCCCAGTAATTGTTGTTGCACTGCTCTGGTGCTGCCTATCAGGCCTCTGTGTTCTTCTGTAAAAATAATCTGTGAGTGAAGACAGTATGTTTCTCACTATAAATTATCCTCTGAAATCATACAGGTCAGTATAATGATTACTCCCATTTTGCCAAAACATACTCTTTTATACCTTTGCATGAATTCCCTCAAAATCTTTACTTCATAGTATGCATGAGTCCGGACAGGCATGAATGTAAATTGCCACTTCACTGCTTGGTGGAAGCATAGGTAGTAATTCTCCAATTAAACTTATTCATTCCCTTGCTGATGGCAATGCCTAATGAACAATAGAAGATAGATGTATGCATGTTGTAATGCATTTTTCCCATTTCACTGTTGAGTGTTCTCTCGATACGACAGCAGCTTCAATATGGGTGTGACTGGCTTCAGTTTACCTGGATGTCTAAGCCAGAGGAAACTAGCTCAAGGTCACTGAGTAGGGTAGGGTTACCTGGTGTGGTTCCTAGTGATTACACGCACATCCAAGTATTACAACAGGTGCAGGACAAACATGTAAGTCAAAACTGAAAATGAAATGTCCGCATGCTGTTAAATCAACTCACAATAATTTATTGCACAACAGTTTCGGCTGATGTGACCTTTGTCAGGGTTACCAGGTGCCCAATTATGTGTTGTAATGCAGAACATTTCTCTCTTACCCTGTTTTCCAGCTGTTGTAACACTGTCCTCACTTTTATTGCCTCTAGATGCTGTTATATAACCAAGTGGTTATCCAGAGGTGTAGTGCTGAATGTTTTAATACCATTCTAGCGCTGAAGCGTTATATGGCAAAAATATGTTTATTTCAGTGATATTTTCAATTGGAAATTATGCAAAGATGAATGAAACATGATTGGTGTTTGTAAACATGTAAGCTGGTTTGCCAATCACCAATAAACATCATAGAAGAAGAAGAAAATAAGATGAACGAGCCAGCTTACATTCTTCATACCCTTTGGCTAAAGCACAAAAAAAGCGCTTTGAATCCTCGAATTTACATAGAGAACTCCCTAATATAAAAAGCATAAAGCCTGAATTACTAAAATATAATACAATACGAAATGATGGAATCAGATTTTGACTTGCAGTCGAGCGGATTCACGTTGTTTGATTTCTTGATTTAGCCTATGAAAATTATCTAGCTTGTACTTAGCAAGTGTTAAGACATTAAGTAGTCGGATTGCTCTATCCTTTTAATGCTACCATTTTCATGCCCCCTCTCTGTTCTCTTGCAGGGGTAGTACTCAAACCTCCTCCAACTGCTATTGTACAAGGTAACTTGCACATTCAACTGAACAGAGTGGGCGAAGGCCTCATCTCTTTATGCTGACATATTGCCCAGTTAGTGCAAGCTCTGTATCTTTGAAACTATATGCTATATGTTTGGCTCACAAGATTTTCTGGCTCATCTACTGCAGATGACTACAGCCAATTAAATTATTAAATTATTAGCTGATGAAATGTGGTAGGTTTGCCATGCCAGTTAAACTAGAATGGATGCAGTATGCTCCCTTATTTTTGTTGTAATAGCAAAATGTAGGCTTTGGGGTTGCGAATGAGTGTGTGTGTGTGTGTGTGTGTGTGTGTGTGTGTGCGCGCGCATGCGCAAGCCTGCATGTGTGTGTACATGGGTGCATGCTTGTACTTGAATATACAGTACACATTCAGGATAATATTTTGTAAATGAAGGCTCTCTCATTCCTTCCTACTGCAACGTAACTTTGCTTCCATTTAACATTGGGTCTCATGGCATGCTGAGAAACCATAGCATCTTTCGGTATATTAGCCATTATCCAGAGTTCTGAATGACAGCGAGCTTCTCTTTTTTTCACAGAGTATAATACCACAGTGGATGGCTGGATTGTATATAATAATACACAGTATTATATTAATACTCAGAGGCTTGCGATGGAAGATGCCAGAGCATACTGTCAAAAGAATCTTGGTGATCTTGTGGTTATAACTGGTGAAAGTGAAAGGAAGTTTCTGTGGAGGAAGGTAAAGTATACGTATTCTCTCTTTTCTAAAGATCATTAAAATCATCTAAGTACTTGTAAAATGATGCAATATTGTTCACAGGACTGCACTCTGTGTATTTTATTTGAAACTGAAAATGCGCTCATAGGTTTCTTTCAATCCAAAATATCCCTGTCAGTAACTCTAATTGTAAAACTGCAGTGATCTGAAATGGTTGATTCAACGTCTGGGACTACTATTCATGGTTAATCATGAATGGCCTGAGAAAATCACTCACCTAGTGTTCCAGGTCTAAATTTCTAAGTTAGTCCCTGATTTACCGGGAGTTTTCCTGGAATAATGTTTGGCATGTGACAACACAATGAGGCGTCATTATTCTCAAAGATTAAATTGACTTCTTCATTTCAGATATCCAGAGGTGATGAGGACCAATACTACATTGGCATGCTAGTAAATCTTGATCAATCCTTTCAGTAGGTACACATAGATATCCTTCAACTGCATGTTTTGTTGTGTGATCTTTATTATGAACAAATTCATTTATTTGGGAATAGAAATTAAGAGTTTCATTGCAAAATGTGCAATATATCCATTTGAAGAAGGAGTCGCTAAACAATCGAGGCCTGTTAGCAGTGTGGGATTCTCCAGCACTGATAAGCAGTGTGGATAAATTGCAGTTAGCGGAAAAACTGGCTTGGCGTTTATTGCGCTTTGGATGAAAGCTGATGTGCAAGCATGCTAACCTCTGGCATATATGGCGTCTTGCTAATGGCTGAACTTGAAATAACTACCGGCCTGCCAATGATGATTTTCATGCAGTGGTAATTCATTAATTTTGAAAACAGCGAAAATTTGCATTTTGTGATGAAATTCTTCAAATATAAATGTCACCAATTAATCAGCAGAAGGCATTTACGTTACAATAGAGTATCTACATTAAAAACGTACCTACATTTTCAAATTGTAACATTTCCTAAATGTAATGAAAAAAGACCTTCAGACGTTTACATCTTTACAATCTTGTGGAACTACAGTACCTGCTGATAATCATTCACCAACCAAAACTAGTAGCAACTATTTTCCAGTGACCACGATAAAATTTATTTGAGACACTTCATATTGATGCACCTATGTAAAATGTGGGTGCCAATTGCCATCATGGCCATTGATCTATTACAATTGAAATGACTAGTTGCGTCATTTAACGTGGAAAAGTTTGTGAGCTTTCATAGCTTTAGCAGCAATTGTTTTGCCATCTGCTTTTCCAGGTGGATTGATGGATCTCCAGTGTCATATGTGGCTTGGGAGCAAAATGAACCCAACTTTGCCAACAACGATGAAAACTGTGTGACCATATACAAGAGCATGGGTGAGCACTGTCATTCACTGCAACAACAGAGGCATGACTATGTATTAACATTCCATTAATCACAGGTGTTTGGAGCTGGTTTTACACTGTCACCTTCCTGATAGCCCATAGTAATGCAAATTGCAGTCTAATTAAAATCCAATTCATTACTTGAAATGGCAGGATACTGGAATGACATCAACTGTGGTGTGGAACTACCATCCATATGCAAAAGAGGCTCTGATGCTCCTGTTAATACTACTGTGCTAATACCAACTGAAAATCCAAAGGGAGGATGTCCCCCAGACTGGATAATATTTCAAGGAAAGGTAAAGGCCAATATACTGGGATACTCAATGTGATTGCTGTCACCTGGATCCTTTAAAGACTGTTTAAAAATTCACTAACATTGTTCAAAGCATCACTTATATTCTTGGAGATGAACATAACCCATCAGCCAATGGTTTTGTGAGCTGGCTTGGCTGTTATAATGACTTGATGGTTAGTTTCATGCTGCCTTTCCACCAAACGCGAAACGAATTATTCGCGCGACCAGATTATATGCAAAGTCAATACAAAGACGCGAATACACGCGAGAAGGCCCAAACTCGCATCTTCTCGTGTATATTTGCGTCTTTGCATTGACTTTGAATGTAATCTGGTCACACAAATAATTCATTTTGCGCTTTGTGGAAACGCAGCTTTAGAGTGAATGCATGTGGAGAGTTTCACTAGGCCAGTCTGCTACTCAAGCATGGTGAGGTACAGTAGGGGAAAGGCTTTCCAGAATGTTATCCTGACAATGCACTGACAATGTCACCCTCAAATTCCAACTAGGGCTTTTGCTCGAGACTTGTGGAGATTTGGAGCTTAACAGTCTGGTGACTCATCTGCCTTAGAAATTGAGAGATGATTGAGGGGCCATGGTTCAAATCAAACCTGTGACTTGTTATGTACATGTTTTTGAGATTAGCCCCGGGGAATCGACAATACTGTGCTGACACACAGCAGTCCTAATGGCAAAATTGCAAGTTCTTTTAATTACCAAACAATATCAATTATAGAGAAAGCTTTCCTGAACTTTAAAGCAAAAATAATCATGCAATTGTGACATCCTTGTTTACCCAGTGCTACAAGATCATCGGAGCCAATTCTGACGATAGGAAACCCTGGAAAGAAGCCAGAACCCATTGCCAGAACTTGGGAGGAAATTTAGTTTCTATCCTCAGTGAAAAAAGAGCAAAGTGAGTGATGGGTTTGTCATGCAGTCTCACTTTCCTATTTGTTGAATGACCCCAAAGCTAACGTCATAAGTAATTATTAACTCACAAGGCCCTTAATAAGAAGTGTCACCAAAAATGCACAAGGATTTTTAACTGCTGCCTTGTGAAAATTTACCTGGAGCATGATTCATCTGCTGGCACTAGCACCATAAAAAAGTCAGAGACTGTTTTGTGAGAGATTCAGCTCATTGTTTATCCTTACTGAGAAGGCATTGCTCTGGTTCTTACTGTCCCTTTAGATTTCCTCACAACCAAATTATACAGCCTGAATATTGACTTGTGGACGGGCATGAATGATGTAAACATTGAAGCGCGCTACCTGTGGACAGATGGGAAAGGTGTCTCCTATACAAACTGGGCCAAAGGCCACCCAACATCTATGCCCTCAGGCCGGTACTCGTTTATGGATGAGGTACGTGCACAGCTCTCATTGATAATGGCATAGCCAGTATCCCAGCCAGGAAATGTATTTCATTTTTGCAAAAAACCTTAAATAATAATAATAATCATAATAAAATACACCCTGAAAATGATTACCTGATCCCAATGACACCGATACGGAATGGTCATCTTAAACAAAATAGTATCTCAGTGATAGACTGTATAAAAAGATGGACGCAGCACCCAGGTCCGAAAAGTGAAGCCCATGCAGAAATCTCTGAAAATTGCATTCTATTTAATGGCCAGCAGATGTCGACATCGGTGGTTGCAGAAAGAAATTCAGTGCCGTTGAAGTCTATGAGAGAATGACCCTACTTTCTCACCTGATTTATTATTTCAATATTGATGTTACACATTATTTTATGGTATCTATTGCAAGTTTCAAGTCTCCTACGATATATCATGATGTTCATTTTTGTAAATTATGCTCCCAAATAGACTAGAATAAAAGATGAAGCCAGATATGCTTTAGGGGCGTGGCTATCCTCTGGTCCTCATCAGATACTGTAAGATCCACCCGTAGATCCACCGGTCACTCATCCCTGGATCTTCAATTCACACTCTTGTCTAATAGGAATCACATCGGGTTTCAAAATGACAAAATGGGGCTGTTCAAATTGCCAAAATCAACATCACGGTTGCTTCGTCCATCTTTTTATGATCTATGATCTCAATAGTGTTGAAATGTAGAGGCTTTGTTATAACACGGACAAATCATTCCTGTAACATTGTGCTACAATTTCAAATTACTTTTGAAGGGCCAAGAGTTTAGCTCTTAGCAAATGCAGTAAGGTGCAGAATTACTGGCCTGGTTAATGAAGTAGAGGGAAAAAGTCAGTTAAGCACAGGCATATGAAAAACTATTGCTTATTGCATTTATTGTCCATGTTATATCTGTTTTCATTAAGTAACCACATTAAAAATGAAATTCATGGATGTCAAAATGTAGTGATTAGCGCAAACAGCCATTTGTCCTTTCCCATAATTTATGATTGGGTAAGAGAAAACATTTGGAGTGATTTTTTTATCATTCCTCCTCCCAGAATTTTACAGTATCCCTAATTAATATCCCTAGATTGGTATTTTTGGAGGGCAGAAACTTGTGTTTTTTCAATTATCCTTTTCTGTGTGGATTTTCACATTTCTGCTTATTAACCTCAAGACTATTAGCCTGGCATTGCCAGACTAATTCGCAAATGGAAATTAATCTTAGATCTCTCCATTTGTTTTCAATTTCTAAAGTGCATTACCAATGGGCTCAGACCAAAATGGCTGGGGACGCAATTGAGCAGACATACAGCCAATCAGAATAACTAAATTGGACCAGCGTAGGAACCTAGACTGTATATCTTTATATATAGTCAATGCTTAGCAGAAGTGAAATGTAGGCTTGTTAGCTCCCTCTGAATTGTAGTTTAGGGAGACTAGCTAGCTACTAGCATTGATAGAAAGACTAGCGTGAACCGCGACCAGCTTTTTTGTTCATATTGGCGTTCATGATGTTGTGAATATTTCTGCAAACGTTTGCAAGCGCGCTTCCATAACCTCTACTAGTCCATTCTAGGTCCTTCAATACTATTTTCCCCAATTCTTGATTTGTCACATGGTTCATCCTCCATATTGGATAATGTTCAAAACCTTTGGCAATCTTTGTCTCCAGAACCACTGCACTGATCAAGCTCAAACTTGACACAGGTCTAGAAGAACCAGAGTTCTCTCAAGTTTGCAAAACTCATCAGCTTCTGGTCAAAATTCTGCGCACTAGCTACTGGTATATTTGGTCACATGATCAAAATTTTCCTTGCATGCAAATAAAATGAGGACCTTTGGACAGAATCTCACAAAATTTGGCAAGTACAATGTCCTTATGATGCGCAATAAACACATAGAGTAAGACTTACCTGCATTAAGTCACGTGAGCAGGCGGCCATATTAAATTTTTCCATTTTTTTGTCAACGCGTTTTGGGCTATAACTTCTGAATGGACAGCTGTAGAAACAAAACTCTTTTTTGTTGAATTTTGTTGGTCAAGTTAAATCCATTTATATTAGCCTCACACATTTGTGAATTGGCTAATTTTCTGCCATTTAGAATTTTTTGTAAAACCTTTAAAATTCACCTCCTCCTAGATGGTGCAACTGATTTACATGAACCTTGGTACATGGGATCATCAGAAAAAGATTTTGACATTGTATTACAAGAGTTGCTACATTAAAAGACGTGGCTGCAGTAAGCCAATGAAATTTGAAGGCGTGGCCGAAATTGATATAATAAGCTGTCAGTCCTTAACGCAGTGTCTAATCATTAAAAACGTGAGATACTTCATCTACAGGCCATGGAACTTCAGCTCAGTGTATTTGGTGTAAACCCTTCCATAGGTGGTGCTATAGCAAACAAATGGTCATAACTCTGAAACCAATTGTGCAATCAATTCTAAATTTTGCATTCTTCATATTGGCTAAGGAAAGGTAACCTGGCACCAAGAATGACCTGACAAACAACAATTGGTATTGGGACAAGCGTTTGTGTGATTGGTGTGTGACGGATGCTCATCGCCAAGCTATTAGCTATTCAAACAACTGATAGGATATTTTTTTTTGTAATGTCGACATTGGTTGGTAGTTTCAGTCACTACTCAAAATGGTAATCCTCAAAAAAGAATAGGTATTTTTGTTAGGGAGGGATTCCTGTGGATTTTAAAAATAGCTATTGTCATGGATTCACTCCCGCCGGATGAATATGGCAATCCGGAGGGGAGCTAGGACCATGAGCCTAAAGATAAAAAAACTCAAGTGCCAGGCTGGTAAAAAGAAAAACGTTTTAATTAATAAATAATTAAAACAAAACAGAGCAGACATTACTGGGAGCAGCACCAAACATAACAGCAGGATAGAAACAAAATGCAGAGGCAATAGGGGCTGGCAATAGCCAGCCCTTTATACTCTGCAATCACCTCCACCTTAGCGGGCTGCACCTGTTGCCCGTGGTGGAGGTGAAAGAATGCATCAGGGGGAGGAACTGCAAGGCCAAACCCTTACAGTTATGGCAGTGATTTATTCTGTGTCTTGCTCTTGACTATGAAAAAGTGTCTTGAGTACTGTGAAGGCTAACCCCTCTTGTGACAGCTGAAATACTGGTGTCACCATGCAAAGTCCAATCAATGAAATAGTTATTTTACAATTATCTCTTTGGATGCCAGTGCTGTTTTCAATATGTTACTGACTCAGGTGGGGAAATCATGTTTATTTTGTCATTTTTCAAAAAAATTAGTCAAAAAAAAAATAGAACGGTTATTTTGATCAAATTTGTTTTATTTTCTTGATCTGGGCATGTTCTTCACCTTTCTTGCTTTATTGTACCGCTTGACTCAGTGGTACTTAGTGAACCTTTCTTACCTAAATAGTGCTAATTTGCATCTGAGGCAGTAGTATGCTTATGTATGTCATGTTCATTATCAACACTAGGCTTACCGCCCTCATGTCTTAACCAATGTCCATATGGTCACTTCCACTTTTGCCATCTTCAACAGACCCGCCACCATCATCACCAAAAACAAATTGTTCATGAAGAACATTTTCCTCAAAATCAGAAAGATATCAGTCAGATGATTCACCACCATCCCCCGCTAAAAGGCCATTTTTTGTGTCAGAGTAGGCACAGATTTCTGCAACATCCTCAAAAGAAAAATAAATGTCTGGTGGCTGCCATTTTTTCTGCTTCAATTGGTAACATTGTGAACGAATTCCTCGTTACAAATCGTCACAAAAAATCTGATGGCTGGTGAAGTTTGTCACGCGACAGAAATGTATGTTTCAGCCAAGTATGGAAACAGCAAGATGAGCACCAAACAAATTCACAATTTTTCAACCACTGTTCAACTGAAGCGCATAAAAATCCAGAAATTCAATCTAGAAATACAATCTTCCTATCCATCAATTCTCTAATGTTGAAACTTTTTTTCAGTCACAAGGCCCAGAAGAATTCTTTGGAGATTGCATATACTGGGGATCCTGGCCTCGAAGCTGCTCTAAAGCTTCAATCAGGTTATTACTATTCCCAGGAAAACCACCTTCTGATGCATGAAAATAAATCAAAATTTGTACATAAGTTCAGTCGTATGTCGAACTTCCTCAACTGACTTCGTTGGCCAATAGTCCTAATGGTGGCGCTACAGTCACTGTCAGAATTTAAAAAAATTCATAACAGGTCAGTCACAACCTTGCAACGAACAACAAAATGTAGCCCCAATTGAGCCGAGATTTTTTACATGAAGCCTAACACTCAGTTTCTCTCAAAAACTACAAAAATTATAGAACCCATTTCCTCCAAATTTTTTTTTTCCACTTGACATCATGCTTGCCAAGTTGCACCTCCAGACTGTCTTCCCAAAGCAATCCAGCTGGATTTTTGATTTATCAAAAATTGAGCCCAGTGTGCATTAATATGTTTTAGCATAAACAGTGCTGTAAAACGCTACTGCAAATTCTTTTTTTTTTTAAATTTGGCATCTCAAGTTAGCAAGTTAGTTGATGTACTCACGTGGTCACCCAGTCAAAGTGACAGCAAAACAAGAAATGGGTGTAAATGTGCATGTGCTAATAATAAAGATTTTTATAAAAATTACACGCAATCTTAGTTCCTGGTCAGTCTTGCATTAACTTGCAATTCTTTTGTTGCACTTTATATTTTGGTTTCAGCTGGGTGACCAAATTAAGACAATTGAGCTGGGCCCCTTTTGAATTAAAGAGCTCAATCTTAGACATGGAGGGGACAAAACATGTGTTGTTCCTCCAGAATCATTTTGTTTCAAGAGGGGTTTTCAAAGGGCTGGCAGTAATAGCTTCTACTTTCCAAAAAAAAAACCCACACAAACACACGCACACACACACTTGTTGGGTTTTCATGTCTTGTGGGGACATTCCATTCTTGCATTCATTCCTTAACCCCTTTCCCTGACCTTAACCCTCAACAGTACATACCTAACCCTAACCCTAACCCCAACCTTAACCAAACCTTAACCTTAGATCCTAGCCCTAAAATAGCTCAATTTCCTCATGGGAACCTGAAAATGTCCCCATAAAGATGGAGAAATCTGGAATTCCATGTCTTATGGGGACATGTTGTCCCAACGAGGGCAAGTAAACACGGACCACACACACGCACACACACACACACACACACACACACACACAGACAAGAGGCAAAGATTTACTTCTACCACGTAGCCTGACAGCTCCTCCCCTGCAGCCCAGCCCTCTCCTCAATCCAAACAAACTCAGTGAAAAAATCTTAAACTGGTTTTCATGCAAAGAAACTAATTAAACATGCTTGTGCACCAGCTGTCATTAAGCAACACTAATGGGATTGGTGTGGGTGTGTATATATATACAGTATATATACTTAGCGCCATTAAAAATGCAACGGTGAGGTATGTACTGTATTTGTGGCAAATTGAGGAATCGATGGATTTTTATTTCTTTTCCAGTGAGGCACAAGCGGAAATATAGAAAAGCGCATGGTATTGTAATCCTGACGTGCACCTCGTGAACGCGTCAAGCACTTCAGTAATAACAAACATTGAGCTGTTTGTGATGTGTACAGTGACACTTGACTCGTTCTTTTGGGTGTGGTTAATAGCCTACATAAAGCCAACAAAAAAAAACGGAAATGCTGCTGCATCAAGAAAATGGAACGGCTTGTGACACAGGAGAGAGAAAAAGAGCCATTGGCATGTTACGGGCAGATCTCAGCCGCCGAGAGGCGGTGCGTCATTTGCACTGTCACCGTTCAACAATCAGTCGGCTGTCTATCCGAGAATGGAAAACAGGCACTGTCACTGACCGATGACGCTTAGGGCAGCCACGAGTGACGATGGCAGCTCAGGAGCGCCACATCTGGTTACAGATGTGTACGTGACAGATTCTGGACAGCAACCAAACCTGATCATGAGATGAGGGGTCCGAGACGATTGAGGGTGAGCGCAAGTACCATTTTACGCCATCTACGTGAGCAAAACATGCGTGAACATGGCCCCTACAGAAAACCCATTTTTTGTCCATCAACAGGAGTAGGAACTCTTCACTTCTGACTGGGGGCACCTGTCTCTGTGTCATTTTTTGGCACTTTATTTCCCTGTTTCTGTCTGAGAATGAAAAACAGGGACTGTCGCTGACAGACCCCACTAAGGGCAGCCATGCGTAAATGGGCAAAAACGGGGTTTTCTGTAGGGCCGTGCGCACGCATGTGATGCTCACATAAATGGCGTCGAACGGAACTTGTGCTCAACCTCAGATGTCTCAGACCCCTCGATCATGATCAGTTTGGGTTTTCCAGAATCTGTCACGTACAGGCTGTAACCAGATGTGGCGCTTTTGAGCAACCATAGTCACTCGTGGCTGCCCTAAGCGGGGTCGGTCAGTGACAGTGCCTGTGTTTCATTCAAGGATAGACAGCCGACTGATTGTTGAATGGTGACAGTGCAAAAAACGCAGCACCTTTCGGTGGCTGAGACCTGCCCGTAACATGCCAATGGCTCTTTTTCTCTCTCCTGTGTCACAAGCCATTCCATTTTCTTGATGCAGTAGCATTTTTTGTTGGCTTTATGTAGGCTATTGACCACACCCAAAAGAACAAGTCAAGTGTCACTGTACACATCACAAGCAGCTCAATGTTTGTTATTACTGAAGTGCTTGGTGCATTCACGTGCCGCGTGTCAGGATTACAATACATAACATAACATAACATAACATAACATGAGTGGCGAGAACAGGCCGTTCAGCCCAACTAGGCTCGCCAGTAATACCACGCGCTTTTCTTTATTTCCACTCGTGCCTCAAAAAAAAAAAAAAAAAAAATCAATCGATTCTTCAATTTGCCGCAAATACAGTACATACCTCACTGTTGCTTTTTAATGGTGCTAAGTATAAATGCAATGCACCTTTTTCAAGTTTGGAAATAGGCCTACTGGGTTAGCCTACAACTTTAAAAGGAAATACAATGACACTGAATCAACTACAGTGTTTCATTTAAATTTTTTCCCAACAGACGTTTCCCTGCAACATTTTTAAATCAGGCTGCACCATTTTCACACGTATTTTAATGTTACTGGTACATTAAAGCATTCCTCCGTTTGCAATATTTAATAATCGTACTGTAACGATATGTGCATTCGTCCCAAACCATCAAGGTACGGATGTCACGGTTCAGTTCTTGCAGTCATAAGACAAATGTGTCTGAAAGGGGAGAGAAAAAAAGAAACTCATTGTAGCAGCATATCCACGTTCCAACCCAGATGGAGATAATGCGCATGAAAGCCATGTTTCACCACCATTAAACTACAAATACGCATTCGCGGTTTACTGCACATGTTAAACGCTTTGTTTGGTGTAAATGATTTATAACAATCGGGTCTACACATCGGTGTGACCGGAGAAAAGGAATGCGCTATCACCGCCACGAGAGCGTGTCACGCGCGCATCCAGTCAAGCGTTTTCTAGAGTCAGCCAATAGGAATTCAGGAGAGTCTGCCACTTGATGATCTGCAGGCCTTACACTTTTTTTTAAACAATCACCCTATTTCCGTTCATTTACCAGCGGGACGGGCCAAAAGGAAGAAGACAACCAAATTGATCGTTTGATCATCGAAGTAGAGAAAAATTCATATTGACACGCGAAATACTCGAAAGTGAATTTTCCTTTAAATATCTAAACACCATTTTATAAATGGAGGAACGAATCACACTATCGCGGCTGGCAAGCGAGCTGCATAAACAGTACAGCAATTGAGGACTCATTCTGCGGTGATGATACTGGACTCGCAAGGCGAACCTTAGCATTTATTGTAAACTTAACCAGCTCTGTACATGCTGTTATCTACGGAGTCTGTCTGGTAGGTTATTTCATACACAGTTTCAGTGTTTTACATCATTTGGATATAGTAAGGCCTGTTAATATTGATTAGATAATCCATCTTACCACCTTGCTGTCAAATGCAGAGCTGGGGAGATAGCTGAAATAGATAGATAAACTCTGACGTTAGCCTACAAGGCATAGAAGAATTCTGGGGCATGTTCAAGATTGTGGGTCTGAGTGAAAGCATGCAAGTTCTCGCCTCGTTTGGTCTTGTGAAGACAATTGAGAACATCTGCAAATAGTCTCGCCTTGCCCATCAAGATGTGCCCAGTATTGTCACAGCTTGTTCAATGGAATCTGATGCATACCTTAGTTGGCAGCCGTATTGGAAAAAGAGTGCGAGAGCACTCAAGTCGTTCAAACTTTAGTGTCTTTCCTCGCGAGACCTAGCCATGAGACCCCTCGATCTTGAACATGCCCCTGGGGAACACTCACGCAGGCAATAAGTAAATCACTTCCGGAAAGGCATTGCCTTAAAAACAAAGTAATGTCCATAATATTTCAAGAAAAGATCACTGAAACGATAAATACCTTTTTTTTTTTTTTTTTTTTTTTTTTTACTGGTTACTGTATTTAAAATTGAGAATAGCTTTTTCACTCTGGAACAACTGATATTACTTCTGTTCAGTTTTCGATTTCATCCATCCCAAAATTTCATTCGTTTCAGATGTTTGTTCTTTGGACTGTTTCTAATCCCAGTATTTATTTGAACAGCTTTCATTAAGCCTGAATTACTTTCTCAATAGAAGACATTAATTCAGTCCGGGTTGTCTCTCTGTTATAGTGGTATCGGTGATTTTATTGTTACAGCACAATCATTTATTGCTGTATTTTCTGTAGTAATATGCTCTGTGCTTGCTCTACAGGTTTTTGATTGTATTTAAACACTTTCCAGCTTGGTGGTACACTGACAATCACCCAACTTCCCAGACATTGCAAGTTCAGTGGTCAGAAAGTAAAAGTGCTGTGGCATGAGTTTCTGCTACCTGTCACAGTAACTCAGAAAAATCATTTTATTAGTTGGTTGATCATTGTTACTGAAGACCTGTGCTGATTAAACACATCCATGCAAATAGAACAAAATACTTGGGATGACATTTCACTGTCAGCATGGGGATTGCCACCTCTGTGGTTTTCTCAGGAAAGACATTCAATACTTTGCTTGTGCAAGCAAACTTGTCGGGAGTATAAGATTGCCTACAACATTAAACTCAGTTGTCTGCAGAGCAGCTTGCTTCAACTGAACTAAGCCAATGTTGATCAATATGCCTAGTAAACAAAATTAAATACAAAAACATAGCATTTTTTAAATTATGCTTTTGATGAATAACTGCAAACATGATTTCTGCTTTTAAATGGAGTCATCAAGAATATTTCCTCATCCTCACTGGTCTCAACAGAACTTACTAATCTGCTACCTTGAAATGTCAGTCATTGAGGCCTGTAAAACATTCTTAACCAAAGAAAATGGTTTGCTATTTTTTCTCCCCCATCAGGAATTTGATTGTGTGATAATTGTGGGAAGCTCAGCGGCACAAACGGGACTCTGGAAGGTAGAGGACTGCCTTGCTTCTCGAGGGTTCATCTGCAAGAGAAACATTGGTGAGCTTTCTTCTTACTGTGTGGTACCAGAGAATCAAATTCGCTGAGTGTGAGGAATTTTAAACATTGTTCACCACTGATATTAACTTTATTTACTACAGGCAGTGCATCTTTTGTAGAATTATATAAAGGTATTTTAAAGGGTTATTGTATTCACTGTCTCAGCCTTGCATGTTGTATTCTCTGATCAATTAGATGCTAGCAATACTCAGTGTAGCATGGACCTGTCACAGCTAGTGATCCAAATTTTAAAATTAGCTGTTTAAAAGAGAATGGGCATATCAATGGATTTCAATAATTTTCCCATAGAATATCTTTATTGAGTTTTTATATCGTTTTATAGTTTTATATCACTTGTAATTCAGTCTCAAAAGTTATGAATGATCCTGAGCTAGCATCTGCATGGCAGCAACTATTGACTAACAGTCCATTTACTGTGCAAGGAACTCCATTAAAAATGGGCTGAATTTGATTAAAAATGGTCACCCATTCTTTCTGTTCTATCGCCATGTCCCGGACATTGCTTCTTGCTGGACTAGCAATGGTTCCTAAATTTAGAGTCAATTTAGCAACTAATAAACCGCCCAATGATTATAGAAAGGTAGTCCTGCCACAGACTCCCTTGAAAATAAATCAAAACCAGCACTTCTTTATATTTTCCAAAAAGCATAATAGGTCCCCTTTAAACTCTTAAACCTGAATGCCTCGGTACCAGGGTCAAGCTGGATGTGACATGCCATGAGCCTCTGACCCTTAAATTCATAATTCCTTTCAAACTGTTCCTGTTTAAGATCGCTTGATTAATAATAACAGAATTACTTACTGAATGATCAAGGCGAATATACAACCCCAATTCTGAAATAGTTGGGGCAAAGTGTAAATTGTAAATAAAATCAAAACGCAATGACTTTCAAATCACACCAGCCAGTATTTTATTCACAGTAAAACAGAGATAACATAGCAAATGTTGAAACTGAGAAATTTTACAATTTTATCCACAAAATGAGCTCATTTCAAATTTGATGGCTGCTACAGGTCTCAAAAATGTTGGGACAGGGACCTGTTTACCATGCTGTAGAATCCCTTCTTCTTTTTAACACAGAGTGGAGGCGTCTAGGCATTGAGGAGACAAGTTTCTTGAGTTTAGCCCAGGGCCGTTGCTAGGCATACAGCTGTACAGGGGTACAGGCCCCCAGCCAGAACTAATCAACCCCCCCACTCACCAGGGCTAAAAGTGCGTGGGGCGAAACCCGGAGGTCACTTTTTTTTTAGAATTGGATTTTAACCACAAAGAAATCTAAAATTACTGAAATTCCGAAACCACTATCTTGAGGAGAATAAACAATCAGATATCAAATGGAAAAGTGCAGATTTAAAAGGACAAAAATTTAAACTTTTTTGATGTGGCACTTGGGGTTTTGAGTAGTGATTGAAGCAGTATATGGGGTAGTTGGAGTCATTTTCAGGGTGGGATGCTTATAACTATAAGCATATATATATAAATTATGCATGGCAGATGTTGACAGGTGATTAATATCCTTGCCTCTGCTAAATTTAGCTTTGCACAGTTTGTACATCACTTTGGTTGATCCTCCTGCACTGACTGTTAAGTGCTCCCAGACATCATTGCAATGTTTTTTATGGTGGGGGAATAGCACTGCAAACAGGGGGATTATGCACATTTGTCTGAATCCATTTTCCGAAAAGTTACAAAAGAGACAAATCAAAAAGGAAAATTTCTGAGATAAAAATCACTGAGCTTATGAGGATTAGCACATAATGCAAGCTACATAAACAATGGAGCTATATCGCCACCCAACTCTCAGCCATGTTTATTTTTCTCCAGAGCGCGCACGCACACACACGCGCACACACACACACACACACACACACACACACACACACACACACACACACAAAACTAACTTGGTTAGTTAAACTACAGCATGCCACACCAAAGCAATGCAACTCAGTGTAACTATTTTAGTGGTAAATAAAGGAATTAAAACTTTGCAAAACTGTCTGCAATAATAGCTAGCTACCCAACTCTCAGTCACAGGTATTTTTCTCCAGAGCGCCCGCACACAGATACAGACCAGCAACGCAGGTTTAAGAAACCCTTTCTAACGTCAATCCACTCTGCGAATCAAAAGAAATACAGTCAGCATTTTAAAACTTTCTTGCGGCAACAATCCGACAATAAAAAAAGCAAGCAAACTACACGAACAGGCTTAAGACGATACGTTAGCCTCTCAGGCTCCCTCTAAAGACAATACCGTAGCCTGTTCATGACTAAATGAACAGACTCGCGCTAAAAGGACAAGCAACACAGGTTTAAGAAACCCACTCTAACGGCTGCTGACGTCATCGATTCTGACTGACTGGTGAGGATGATTGACAGCGATGGCAGACAATCTAGTTTGAATTAGAAAACTTCAGAACCAACCACTTGTAGGAGATGTTTACCTTAGGCAACTCAGGTAAAAAAAAAAAAAAAAAAAAAATATATATATATATATAAAAACATATTAAATAAAGCCGAACTTTTAACAAAATGTTCGGACGAATAGTTTATTCGGCAAAAAGCCATTATTCAAGACTTGCCGAATATGGATTCGGATTCGGGTGCGTCCCTAATAGACACCGTTTAAGCCTAAATGCTAACGTTCACTGTTTATTTGGCCTAAGATATTACAGGCGTTGACACAATGTACGTTTCGATGGCCAAAATGTATCTTGCCTTACAACTCCAATTTCGTGCGCTAGGCGTCATGCGTATTCCATTCGCTGAACATGCACAGATGCACCTAATGCCCGCAAACGCAACCTAGTAGGCTTCGTGGTTGAAGTAGGGAAAATCAAGCCGATGTTATTCTTCCTTGGTACATCAGTTGTGGCGTAGTCCAAAGATATATTCAGAAATTAAAACAGAATTATTTATGAACTTTGATTGGGAACTTTTACAGGGGCACAGCGCATGTTTACAGGGGCACGTGCCCCGGTAAAAAGTGTCTAGTGACGCCCCTGGTTTAGCCATTGAAATTTGATCCCACTCTAGTTTAATACAGGCTTCCAGCTGCTGGAGAGTTTTGGGTCTCCTTTGACGGACTTTTCGTTTAATTATGCGCCAAATGTTCTCAATCGGTGAAAGATCAGGACTGCAGGCAGGCCAGTTCAGCACACGGACTCTTCTACTACGAAGCCATGCTGTTGTAATAGCTGCAGTATGTGGTTTTGCATTGTCCTGCTGAGATACACAAGGCCTTCCCTGGAATTGATTTCATCTGGAGGGGAGCATATGTTGCTCTAAAAACCTTTATATACCTTTCAGCATTCATGGTGCTTTTTAAAACATACAAGTGTCCCACACCATATGCACCATATGCATATGTGTCCCATCCCATCAGAGATGCTGGCTTTTGAACTGAACACTAATAACAGGAGGGGTGGTCTTTCTCTTCTTTAGCCCGGAGGACACGACGCCCATGATTTCCAACAAGAATGTCAAATTTGGACTTGTCTGACCACAGGACACTTTGCCACTTTGCTACAGTCCATTTTAAATGAGCCTTGGCCAATAGAACACGGTGGCGCTTCTGGTTCATGCTCAACAATGGCATCCGTTTTGCATGATAGAGTTTTAGGTGGCATCTGTGGATGGCACGGTGGACTGTGTTTACAGACAGTGGTTTCTTGAAGTATTCCTGGGTCCATTTAGTAATCTCAATGACAGAATCATGCCGGTGAGTGATGCAGTGGCGTCTGAGGGCCCGAAAATCACAGGCATCCAGTAAAGGTCTTCGGCCTTGTCCCTTACGCGCAGAGATTTTTCCAGTTTCTGTGAATCTTTTGATGACATTATGCACTGTCAATGACGAGACCTTCAAAGCCTTTGCAATTTGACGTTGAGGAACATTGTTTTTAAAGTATTCCACAATTTTTTTACGCAAGCCTTCACAGGTTGGAGAGGCTCTGGCCATCTTTACTTCTGAGAGACTCAGCCTCTCTAAGACATCCCTTTTATAGCCAATCATGTTACAAACCTGATGCCAGTTAACTTAATTACTTGCTAAATGTTCTTTCAGCTGATTCTCTTACATATTAATTGCTTTCTCAGGCCTTTTTTGCCTGTGTCCCAACTTTTCTGAGACCTGTTGCTGCCATAAAATTTGAAATAAGCTCATTTTGTGGATAAAAATGTAAAATGTCTCAGTTTCAACATTTGAAATGTTATCTATGTTCTTTTGTAAATAACATATTGGCTCATGTGATCTGAAAGTCATTGCGTTTTGATTTTATTCACAATTTGCACTTCGTCCTAAATATTTCGGAACTGGGGTTGTATAAGCTTGTAATTATCAAGGAAAAATTAAGAAATTACAGGGATCACCAAAGGGCTACCATGACAACATACTTAACTAGAGCTGCGCTCAGAGAGCACAAGTACCTCCGCCAATGTATTCAATGTTATTTTTGCCAGTATTAGCAAGAAACCCGTGTTTATGCAGTCCTGTAGTCTTCCCGCAAATATGTTTTTAATGTGTTTTTGACCTTTTGCATGCCCTTGACCTTGACCTTTGACCTTGACCTCCCAAAATCGAATCACCTCTTCCTTTAACAATACTTAATCATTCCACCAAATTTGATGAAATTTCATCCATCGCTTTTTGTGTAATCCTGCTTACAAACAAACCAACAAACCAACCAACAGACAAAACGGTAATGATCACATAACAACTTCTTTGGCGGAGGTAAGAATGGTATTGAAGGGATGGGAAAAGAAAAAACAAATAATTACCAGCACTTTCCCTGAATTCCATCTCCCGTTTTCAGCATTCAGAAGAATAGGTAACATTTGCACGGAGGCGTAGTTGCATACTGGTTGCCGCAAAGCGATAATAATATATTAATTAAATTACCAATGCTCTTATGTCAACGCGTTGGTAACTGAATAATTGAGTAAATTGATTATTACTGCATTGTGAAATTTTAAAGCATGGCATGCATTTAAAAACATGGTGGCAAAATCATTCATGAGGCCTTTATAGTCCAGCTTCTGGGAGAGTTGTAAGAAAGCTGGAATATGAGATTGTATGAATGGCAATTATCTAATTAATTAATGAGAAACAAAATCTAAACCTTATCTACTTACCATTATCAGCAGCATTTACTACATAGCATTCTACTTCAAGGTGGAATACAGTGGGCTCCAAAATTACTGACACCCCTGACTGGCTCTGCACTAGCAATACAAAAAAGCGCCTAAACAATATAATTATGGAGAAACGGAATATTATCTAATATATTTTTGAAATGCTTCACTTTCTTAATGATTCGATGTAAACAACCAAAATCAGTGCAATCAATCTATACAAAATAAATTTCAACAAAATCAAGGTTTCATAATTATTGGCACGCTTCATAACTTGCAGCAATCGTACTATTTCCCAAGTATAATCAGTCGGTTGTGTTAGACGTCTGTTTGTCTGTCAGTTTGTTAGTTAAGCACCCTTTTGCCATTAATAGACCAGTTCAGTTTAAGGCTGGAAGTCTGCGCGCACATGCCCAATATAGCTGATGTGGCGCAAAAGGAAATATAGTGGCTATTTGTTGCGTAGAGGGGTGCATAAACCGGTATCATAAGGACGGGGACATAAGGTTTTTTCATGTTCCTTGTGGCAAGAGACAACGACAGGCGTGGATTGGAGGTATAAATCAGAAGAACTTTGTCCCGAATGATCACACTAGAGTCTGCTGTACTCGTTTTGTCTGGGCTGGCCCGACTTCGTTGACCCAAATAATGTTGGCTTCGCTCTGTGTTTCCCTACAAACGAAAGGATCTCACACTGACGCAAGCTAAAATGAAAGAGCAATCTGATCGGAGAAATATAGTTAACTGCCAGAATTTATACCGTTCAGGCGGTGGGTGATATATGTCTGTTAGATATTTGACTGAATTTTTTTCCCAGTGGAAGGTCTTTGCGTAGACAGGAAAATCCCAAATTTTCAGGTTCCAAAAGTGAACGGTCTGCTTGCTAGGGCCTCCAGAAGGGTCACCCTCTGGAGGGCCATAATTGAACTTTTAAGAAAAATAGGTTTTTGAGTTGGAGTATCTCAGTGCGCCCTCAATAGCCCAGCTTCATTTTTACTGATGTCAATCTATATTGGGAGGAGTTTTGGGAAATCATGAAATTTTGGTAGGCTGTTGAGGGCGCCACCTATAGGGGGCGCTTGAAAACACCACTTTGAGCCCAAGTAGCACTTACGTTTGAGGCATTCCTTGCCTGCGCCCTCACTAGCCCAAGCTTTTTTATGCATGGTATGATTCTACAACAGTGCCTTGTGCTACTCCACTTAAAATTTTAGTGGGATGGTGAGGGCGCGGAATTATAGGTGGCGCTTAATCTGTGAAAATGCAAAAAATAGGGGTAGTCTGCGGCAGTAGATCTCCATGCGCCCCCATCAGATTTGAATGAAATCTATTTTATTTGATAGCACTACATGTCCACTATGAGTATCAAAAAGATTGAAGTGGGGTTCAACTGTATTAACCCCTTTTTGACCATCCCAGTAAGTCAAGGTTTCAAACGCGAATTTGTACAATATATGGTCTATGGATTGAATAAAGGGATGAAGGCAACAAGGCATGATGGAAAGGTAACCAACTGAAGGTGCACACATCTGGCCCTTGGCCAAGGGGTTATTTCATTAGCTGGAGGGCCTGAAATAAAAATCCATTCATCCAATTGAGCAGCAGTGAGACTGGGACAGGAAAAGCAATACATGTAACTGCACACATGTGGGTGGGCCCAGGACGGGGTATCAGATAGAACCCTCTGCTGAGCGGAAGGTGGAAAAGATCATCAAAAAGGAGTCACCACATTTTCTCAGTCACATCTGTATGCATCAAGCTGTTGCACTGTGTACTTTCAGTTTCACCTGACAATGTGCACAATTTTTACTTTCTAACTCTTGGCTCGTTTCATGTTTTCTGTCGTTATCTCCAAAAAATAACAGACTAGGGGGGGAAAACCAAGTGTCTGACATCATACGTTCACCTGAGTTTTCTTTAACAAAGTAGGGATGATGGATATAATGTGTGATTTATTTTCCTGAAATTAACATGACAAAAGAAGTAAACAATTTTTTTTTTTTATTTATTCATGAAGCGTGCAATCCGTCCGGCCCCGCCTCCAATCTTCTAAACTTTCCAAAGGAAGTCAGCAGAAGGCCGGACCCTATCCATTGCTTCAGAAGAGAGCTTTAAATTGCTGATTGCTCCACTAAAAATTATCCATTGGCATTGAATTCAAACTGACACCTATGCTGACTTATGTACCGTAACAGCACTACATAGACAAGCGTATGGAATGGTCACGTCACACCTTTCAGAATGATGGTCAAAAAGGGTTAAAACAGTTGAACCCCACATCAATCTTTTTGGTCCACATAGTGGACATGTAGGGCTATCAAATAAAACAGATTTCATTCAAATCTGATGGGGGCGCACAGAGATCTACAGCCATGGAATACCCCTATTTTTGCATTTTCACCGATTTAGCGCCACCTATAGTTCCGCGCCCTCACCATCCCACTACAATTTCAAGTGGAATAGTACAAGGCACTGTAATAGAATCATATCATCCATAAACAAGCTTAGGCTAATGAGGGCGCAAACAAGAAATGCCTCAAACGTGACTGCTACTTTGGTCCAAGATGGCGTTTTCAAGCGCCCCCTATAGGTGGCGCCCTCAACAGCCCACCAAAATTTCGTAATTTTCCAAAACTCCTCCTAATATAGACTGACAACAGTAAAAATGAAGCTGGGCTATTGAGGTTGCACTGAGATATTTCAACTCAAAAACCTATTTTTCTTAAAAGTTCAATTTTGGCCCTCTGGAGGGTGACCCTTCTCGAGACCATAAAAACCAAACCGTCGACTTCTGGAACCTGAAAACCTGGAATTTTCCTATTTACTAATAGATCTTACACCAAAAGAAATTTCAGGCCATTTACTATCACACATATATCAACCCCTAATAGAAATCCGCCTGACCATTATAAATTCTGGCAGTTAAGGTACTGCTTGATATTATAAGTTAAGTTGGCCCACTAATCGTCAAATAATTATTTAATCTTTTGTTGTTTCAAGGTGTTATTGTTTTGCAGTGTCCAGTTTTTGTATCCACATTTTGAAAAGGGACTGGCTTTGTTCGATCCTATAGGCTATATACGACTTTAAGTAGATGTTAAACTCTACGCAAAAAAATATCAAGCCAAAGGGGGAATGTTAGTGCCATACAACGTTATCAGTCTAGGTAAGCTCTGAGGGGCTCACATTACAGAACCTAGCCCCTCAGAGCTAAGTGTAGGTGTGGTTTTCATTTCGCTGCTTGCAATAATAATTTGGTTTCCTTGTGATTTCGATTTCATAATTACTTGCTATATATAGCCAACAAAGTGGCATTCCCCACCTTTTAAATAGGATTTGTGCATCTTCTGCCCCACATAGTCTGCAAAGAACATGCGCACTCCAAATCTTGCTTTTTCACGTCCTTAAACCGAAAGGGTCTATTCTGCTCCAATCTTAACAAAACTTGGAGACATGTTAGCATTGGTTACTGGCCACAGACCTACACTTTTTAAAGTTCCTATGTCAAAGGTCAAGGTCAAGATCACACCAAAGGTTGAAAACACATTATGATCCAAAACTTTGTTTCTAATTAAGCGAGACCCTTGAAACTAACGCCATTCTTTTCATCAACACAATGTGATTCTAGCGTTTAGGGGTCACATGACGTCATTTTTTAAATTTTTGCCAAAATGAATTTTTTTGAATGTGTTCTTTAGACAATATGATATATCTTTTCACCTTTTTATAATTCGATTTCAGAAAGTTGTTCTAAGAACAAACTTTCATTTAGTACTTAGTGTGACCACCTCTAGCAAGGATAACAGCATGGAGTCTTTTACTTTAATTTTTGACAAGGTTAAGGCACACATTTTAGGGATTTTGGACCATTCCTCTTAGCAGATCCTTTCGAGATCAGTCACATTGTTGGGTGTGCGTTTATCAACTGCCCTCATCAACTGAGCCCACAGGTTTTCAATTGGATCGAGGTCTGGTGACTGAGATGGTAATTGCAGAACGTTGATTTTGTTGTCACAGAACCATTTCTGTGTGGATCTTGAGGTATGCTTTTGGTCATTGTCTTTTTCAAAAGCCCACCTACAGCCAAGTCCTAGCCTTCTGGCAGAGGCAACCAGATAGTCATCCAAAATATCCTGATATTTGGTGGAATTAATTATGCCATTAATCTTAACCAGTGTCCCTGGACCTCTTGAATTAAAACAGCCCCATAACATGACAGACCAAATCATCATATTTCACTGGGGGTATGAGGTGCTTCTCCTTGTATCCATCTCTGTTTCAATGACAGATGCTATATCTGAACGAAACATGCAATTTTTTGTCTCATCTGACCAAAGCACCTTGTTGCAGTCATAACTTAAATGCCATCTGGCAAACTCCAAGCGCTTGCATCTGTGTCCTCTGGTCAGAAAAGTCTTTCATCTGCCTTTCAAAAAGGCTGTGGTTGTGAAGGTGGCACCTGATGGTGCTTTTTGAAACCTGGTGACCTCAAGATGCCACCAAGGCCTGCAGTTCCTTCACAGTGATTCTTGAAGATTTTGTTGCTTCTCTCACCATCCTACTCAGTATCCTGGGGTGCAAAATGCAGTTGCTTCCTCTACCCTTGAGGTTTTCAACAATTCCATTTTGTTGGAATTTTTTAATAATTGCCCTGGCAGTGCTCAGTGGCATACTCAATCGTTTGTGAATCTTTTTGTTGCCATTACCACATTTATGAAGGTCTACGGCCACTGCCTCTTATGAACTGACAGTTGTTTTGTTTTCTTCATGATGTCACATGAGAAAGGGATATTGCATGTGTGTTACCTCATTTTTATACCCTAGTGAAACATAAAGTGATATAATGGCTCAATATACTTCCTTAACACTTAAATTTAATATCTGGTTTAATTTTGGTAGATGTTATGTACAATAGTCTTCAAGGGTACCATTAATTGTGAAACCTTGATTTGGAGGAAATTGATTTTTAAATTAAACGATTGCTGCCTCACAGCAAGAATGTTGTGGGTTTGAATCCGGCCTGGGGCCTTTCTGTGTGGAGTTTGCATGTTCTCTCTGTGTGCATGTGGGTTTCCTCCAGGTACTCCGTTTTCCTTCCACAGTCCAAACAAATTCATTTCAGGCTAACTGGAGAACACTAAATTGCCCATAGTTATGAGAGTGAGAGCAAATGGTGCGTGAATGGTCTGTGCGCCCTGTGATGGATTGGCAAGCTGTCCAGGGCGGGTCCCTGCCTTTGCCCAGAGTCAGCTGGGATAGGCCGCAGCTCCCTCGCGACCCAAGTGAGGAAGAAGCGGTATTGAGAATGGATGGGATTTCTGATATGCTAGTATTTAGAGTTTCTCTGTAAATATATATTTGAATTTTTTAAAGTATTGTTTGTGCATTGTCAGACAGGCTGCCAGTAATTTTGGTGCCCATGGTAAATTTTGTGGCCAGTGCTGCGTTGTACTGATACAGGTTATTAGTATAAAGCAGTCAGACAAAACGTGGGTAGCACACAGACATATAGGTAGTTATGAGCATTTGCCAATTGAAGCTGGGATGCCACCTTATAAAAGCAGTGGGTTAAGATATTTAGATGAGGGGCAGAACAATTCTCATGAACCAGCATGTGACATTAAGGGGAGCCAAATCTGAATTCCATGCCAAGTTTTATGAGAAAAAGCAGCCCATAAAAAAAAAAAAAAAAAAAAAAACTGGGTTTAAAAAAAAAAAAAAAAAAAAAAAATTCACTGTTATTGAGTTGTTAAGAGTGCCTTTTTCTAAGATCAGCCCAATACTGGCAAAAGTGGCCAACTCAACCCCTGCTGAGCAGGCCACGCCCACTTTACTGTGCCATATTGAGCAGTAACAAATTTGACTGCTCCATATTTCTACCAGAATAGTTGAGAAATTATGGAATTTTCTAGACTGTTCCTCAAAACATACACTACATTAATGTACATACATTTGTAACACTATGACCACAAATGTGAGAGATTCATTAAATTCTATACATTTTTTTGCATTAGATTTTATTGGAAGTGATGGTATAGCCATAATATGTAATTTCATTTGTGAAGTTTCAATAACTACCTGGGTCAGCTCGGCCATCTGTAATGGTAGCAATGGTAGCAATGGTAATATGTTTTATACAAATACTTATCAGATTTTGACCATGAATAGGCTATATGGGGAGTTTATCTAGTTCTGACACGAGGAGTGGCAGGACCCTAAAGCAACACAGAGCGAGAGAATGTTTACAGATCTTTAATGACTTCGAGACAGAGGCAAACAATGCAGTGCAGAGTAGCTTGGTGTAGATCAGGATCTATAGCTTGTGGGTCCTGAGTGGAGTTCTTATGGTAACTAGAGGGAGCAGGCACTGATGTCAGGATTCAGACCTGGATCGCCCACACTGCAGATGGGAGAGTTACCACTAGGCCACCGGAGCAGGTTGGTTTGAGGCTCGGCAGACTGGGTGGTATCCACGCAAGCAGGCAGTGGAGTGGCAAGACCGGTGGCTTGGAAGAAGGCAGGCAGGAACCAGGAAGCACACAGGCAGAACTCAGAATCAGAGGCAGAAGGCAATCAGGTTTATCGGGGCAGGAACAAGAGGACATTGTCTGAGGCAGGCAGATTCGATTCCAGGAAGTCAGACCAAAGATAAACGCTGGAGAGTAGTGCATGCTGCAACGACAATCTGGTAAAGAGTTAGTGAAACAGAGCTGCTTATATGCTGGCAGGGTAGCAAGACTCAGCTGAGAACAAGTGCAGTGGAAGGGGTGTGGCCAGGCAGAGGGAGAGACGGCAGCGACAGAGCAGATAGTGACAAGTTCATCTTCTCTAAGTTCTATTTACTCAAAATTTGTGCTTAAGGGGCCTTCCCAGATTAATTTGATTTACCTTGTTCCAGGACAGATATGGGTATAATAAAACTACAGTTTATTAGTTCAACACAAAAATGTACCATTCCACTGGTTTTTATTTACATTTACATTGTTACCATGGAATTGACGTTAATGAGCGAAATCACGGTCCATATTGTTTTTTTTAGTGTTTTTTCAAAAAAAAAAAAAATTACTCCCTAACCACCCAACCAAATCACTTAATGATTTTTTCCCCTGTTCGATATATGTCATGTCTATGCAATCACATGAGGATTTTTCTATATATTGGGTATTCATTTTTTTAGTGTTTTTCAAAAAAAAAAAAAATCCACAAAATGGGTCACTTAGATCAGTGGTTCTCAACTCCAATCCTGGGGACCCACAGCACTATGAATTTGTGTTCCAGCTCAGCAGTGGGATGATTCACTTAATCAGCTAATACTAATTGCCAATCTCTTAGTTCATTGAATCAGGTGTCCCCAATAAAGAAACACTACCTTCAGACGTTAAACTTTCTGATTAAGAACAGCATTTTACGATGACCTAACCTTAAGCACGCTAAGTAGAACAAGTTGCAATAAAAGTAAACAGAAAACTAATTTCACCATGTGGGTCATTTTTTATTTCATGAAGTACCCTAATCCATTAAATCTGGAGGCCAGAATTAAAAATAAGAATAAAATATTTTATATTTGGTCCCCTAAAAAATTGAGATAATCATGAAAATCTATTTTTAAATAAAGAATTGTCCCCGAACATGTGACAAAATTTCAAATTTCAATTTTGTCAACCTGCAAATCCTCTTTAATGGTGTTTCTTAACTCAAAAAGTAGCCAAAGTATCATGTATGATTGTACTAGCCCTGGTTTACCACACCTGTTTCAACTTAGCAAGAGAATGATGATTAGGATTTGATTGACTGAATCATGCCATTGCTGAGCTGGCAGACAAATGTGTAGGGCAGTGGGTCCGCAGGACTGGAGTTGAGAAACACTGACTTAGATGGCACATACACTCCCATGAAATTGATACCTTTGCCCTTATCAGAAAAATCTGATTGCCAATGTGTTTGCATGCAGAAATAACAATAAGTCTACAATCAAAATTTGAGATAACTTTTTTATTTTTTCAGCCAAATTATCAGTGCCACAAGTGTTGAAAATCACTAAATTTTAGCTGACTTATTTGAGGTGGGAGAGCTTCAAAAAAAGTCATTTTTTCACAAAATTGATTAAATTAATGACAAAAGGTTTTGATTTTCTTAAAGTACACATCTTAGTGAACTTTGAAGGGAAAAAAGAGAAAAATTGGGAAAAAAATTTCATTTTGAACTTGGGAAGGCCCCTTAAGTCATATTAGCATTTTCTGGGGTAAGTGGGCTATCATGGCCCCAAAGCTCAAGGCAATTTGCATTTGTTTACCACCCATTTTCATGGAGTACTTTGCCCCACAAGATAGCACATGACCATCCATGTCTAACTCTGCTGGTGGATATTGACAGAAATGGCTTTAATCACCTAAGATGCTGGCATTGCAATGTAATTGCAGTCATTTTCTCGACAGCGTTTTGAAAACTGGACATCTCCATAAATTGTGTTTTTATGCTTGCCTGTTTTCAAAGACTGTAATGAAACCAACTGTACCAACTTGACATTCTAATTTAGCCATCAAACATGGCGAGCATGAATGGGCTCCGTGGTGGCTGGGATATCCCCAACCTGTCAGACGACTCACTTTGAAAGCTGCCAGTCCTCAACACCCCCAGACTTGTGCGGACGTGTTTGGACCTTTAAGGCCTGGTTTTGTAGCATTGATTGGTGTTAGTTTTGGCCTGTTCAGCACATACTTCACAGATAATCGCCCTTGCTAATTCAAATCAGCTAATTAGACAGTCATCATCCTGGGCCAGGAAGTTCTTGTTGCTGAAAACGTGCTCTCTGATAATTTGCCTGGCTTTATTAGTGCCAAGTGAGCAATTCTGAGGTGTAACCTATCACCAATCGGTAACTTACAGTATAACCGATCTGGATTGTTTTGTCACCTTGTCATTAATCATATTAAATCATTCATACGTAGGCTGCATAATTTACTGGCTGACTGACATGGCTAGCTTACATGGCTCTTTTCAGATATTCTTAATATTCTTATATCTTCCATTATTGATCAGTCATATTCTCATGAACCTATACACTAAAAGAAATATTTGACTATATACTGGAAAATTCCATAGGTTGTTCAGTCGCATTTCCATAATTCGCCATGGGTGTCATTAATTCCCATTTACCTCAAAATGCCCTGTACTCATGGGTCAGAGTTTCTGTACATTAACGTTTACTGACAAGTTTTATTTTATAAATCATGCAGGTTGCATTGGAATATGTGTACGCACATTCTGCAGCCCTTTTTATGCGTACGCTGCATTTATAATTGTAAACCCCCCCCCAGTGGTGGAATTACTCTGTAATGATATAGTATTTTATTATATCAGTTATGGAAAAATTTTCCATAAACTTTGAGATTACTTGGTTTTTTATTCTGAGGCATTTGTAAAAAATACATATCTGCTTTAAGTGCGCTTGCTGTTTCATTCTGTGCCCTATGTGACAAATATGCTCTCCATCTGGGCCATACTGCTCTTCTCAAATCAAAAAGAGGCCAGGGACAGCCACTATGTGACAGGAATGTCTTGCTGTTCTGCAAATGTCATCCTTCCCTCTTTTCAGATCCTTTGCCTTACCAAAGCTTTCTCCAATTCCAGCCAGTTTATGGAAAGAAGTGAAAAGCAAGATTAGTCTTGAGATCAAAAGTCTCTTGCAGCCATTGTCACCTCCATGGATGCAAGTTTTTTGTAACTGCCAACTTCTTGCTCAGGAAAGGTTGTTAAACAATCTCCGCAATTAATTATTTCATATTTTTAGCCTTATTACCAGAGTGCAAAATTTGCTCATTAATATTTGGCTTGTCTTTGAACTTTTTAAACATGGTAATACTCTTAGAGGTTAGGGCATGTCCACACTTTTGAGCCTGTTGTTTCAGGTCAGTCTTGAAATCAACCAGTTTTTGTTTTACCTTCCTCAGTGCAATCATTTGCTATTTAGCAAAATACAATTTTTGTATTTATACAAACATCCTATCTCTGCAGAATATAAGTCAGGGAGAATGACAAAAGTAATAAAACAATGCCTGGTAATCACTGAAAAGAGACACATCTTCCTTTTGAAATATGCAAACAGTAAGAGCGGGATATTTAGGAGATGGTGTGAAACAAGCAATAGTGAGCAGGAAAGATTCTGTGGTGCTCTCTGAATGATCAAATATTTGTCTGATTGTTAATTGGTGTGAGGAAAACATGAACTGCTGCTTGTGAGGCACACAGCGGATTTGCTGGAGACAAAGGTGGAGAAGTATGGACAACTCCTGGAACTTCCATGTAAGGTGGAACATCTGCCTTAATTTTTTGTGGCACACATAGCTATTTCTGAAATACTGCAACATAAGATGGCTAGAAAAATGTAATGAACAGTTTGTTATAGTTTAGGGATAGCTACAGTAATTGTGGTCGGAACGAACATCCACATAACTGATTTTCCAGGATCCAAGTTTCAAGAGCAAGAGCTGTATCTTTATCTTACAGCCTGTTTTATGTGTTTCAGATCCACAGATTAGTCCTCCAGTAACAACAATCTCACCCAAGACCTATTACAAGATTGGAAACAACTCCTATAAGTTCATTACTCAGAAAATGAACTGGGATGAAGCCAGACGGCAGTGCAAGGCTGATGATGCCGACCTGGCCAGTATTCTTGACCCAGTGACTCAATCCTACCTGGCGCTGGAAATACTTAAGCATAAAGAACCCATTTGGATCGGACTCAACAGTAATGTGGTTAAGTACTTCCACTGGTATATATGAAGATACATCTCGTACTATGTGATCCATTTATGCGTAAAATCAACTCTTTATGTATATGTATTTATATCCTGCCTGTGTATGCATTCCATTTAGACTGGGTTCTATCGCTGGATAGACAATTGGCAGCTACGTTACACGAGATGGGCAGAAGGGGAGCCAATGAACAATCTGGCCTGTGTGTACATGGATGTTGATGGAAAGTGGAAGACTGGGTCATGCAGTAGCACATACTTCTCTCTGTGCAAGCGCTCTCCAGGTGAGGAAGTGATCCAAGCTGTACAAGTGCAAGCTGTTCAAAATTAACTTTACTGTGATGATGAACTAGCACTAGCTTCTCTCTGCCTTGCTGTGTCTGATATTTTCTGTGAGGCTTGCAACAAAAATGAAATTGGTGAATTAAATATATATATATATATATATATATATATATATATATATATATAAAAAAATATATAAAAAAAAAAAAATGAAATTCCAGTTGGATGTGAAAGTGGATTCTGGAATGATCCAGTGGCATATAAGACCAGGGCACTCGTTCTTGCCTCTGCTAACAAATTTGGATGAATTTGGATATGGGCACCATTCTGCCAAATTTCATGCAATTCTGAGATGTCAACTCCACCACCAGTGCCACTCTCTCAGAATATGGCTCTTAACTTAACCCAAACCCCAATTCCAATGAAGTTGGGATGTTGTGTTAAATGTGAATAAAAACAGAGTACAATGATTTGAAAATCCTTTTCGACCTATATTAATCAAAAAAAGTAGGGGATATTTTATTTTGAGATCAAAATTTTCACATAAAAAGGGAAAAACCATGTTGTATTTCCTTATGTTCAAATTCATCACCCAAACACATCAAACTTTCTGTTTTTTCAAGGGGTTGTGCCAAAATTTGCATGACTCTGAATTCCACTGAAAGGAAGATTTTGAAGAGCCAGCATCAGATTATCAGTGGTTGAAGTCAAAAACAGAGACCATGGGACACAGGAGGCAACAAAAGGTTGGGAACAAGACAGGTCGTTGTGGCAAGGGCAATGAATGTTTCCCAGTCTGTCATCAGCAGATTATGGTCCAGACATCGTGCTACAGGGTCTGTTCAGGATAGACCACATCCGGTCGACCAAGGGCAACAACTCAGGCTCAGGACAGATTCATCCGCACTATTGTCTTGAGAAATCGTCCCGGTAACAGCAAATCAGATAAGGTCTCAACTTCAAAGGGATACTGGCTTGGTAGTGAGAGACCATCAGGAATCGTCTGCACAGATTTCACCACATCCTTTTCATTCCCTTGTTTGAGGGATCGTCACATTAGGGCCAGACTCAATGGTGTTGTCATCAACATAATTTTAGGAACAACGTAATTTCTCAGATGAGTCGAGGTTCACTGTGGACTTCCTTGACAATTTGGAGGGTTTATCATCCATACGTTAACGTCATTAGACATGATCCGTAAAAGGATCTGTAATGGTGTGGGGAGGCATCACTGCTGCCGGCAGAACAGACTTGCATGTTGTTGCTGGACGTGTCACAGGGCAGTACTACCGGGACAACATCTTGGCACCCCATGTTGTGCCGCTTGCACCGTTATGGCCGCCCATTTTCCAAGATGACAATGCCAGATGTCAAGGGCCAATCATCATTCTGTCCAGCAGCAGAATATCACCACATTACCATGGCCAGGTCCGCCTTTCCCCCAACATGTCTGGGACATGAAAACCATCGCGTCAACAACCTTAATGTCAAGAACTTGCTGCAGCATTGCAACAGGAATGGAATAACGTTAAAATGACCTGGGACGTCTATGCCACGCATGTGAAGTCTAAAAACCGCCATATCTGTTTCACAATGGTGGTAAATTTGCTGTGTGACCCTGTGTTTGTGTCGACCCTTATTCTGGAGAATCTGTCCTTTACTGACTGTACACAGGGTTTGAATAAATTGACAAATGTTTCCTTAATGTTTTTATGTCATTTGTTTCCTTCCTGACCTCATGATCTGCATTTCATGGTACTTGTAAATCCAATATCCCCTACTTTTTTTGAAAAGTATATATTCAATTGAGTACACTACAAAGAAAAGATATTTAATGTTCAAACTGATAAACTTTATTGTTTTTTTTAAAATATTCACTCATTCTGAATTTGATGCCAGCGGACACGCTCCAAAAAAATGCTGTGGTCCTGGGACAGGGGGTGCAACAAAAGACTGGGAAAGTTGAGGAATGCTCAAAAAACACCTGTTTAGAACATTCCGTTTTTGAACAGGTTAATTGGAAACAGGTGATTGATGAGGTATAAAAAGGAACATCCCGAAAGGCTGTTTCTCAAGCGAGGATGGGGCGACCTTTTGTTCTGCATATAGTCCAACAGTTTTAGAACTTTTCTCAATGTGCAATTGCAAGAAATTTGGGGATTCTATCATCTACAGTCCATAATATCATCAAAAGATTCAGAGAATCTGGAGCAATCTCTGCACGTAAGCGGCAAGACCAAAACCAACATTGAATGCCCGTGGACCGAGGCTGCATTAAAAACCAACATCATTCTGTAAAGGATATTACCATGAGGGCTCATGAACACTACAGAAAACCATCGTCGGTTAACAAAGTTCGTCGCTACATCTACAAGTGCAAGTTAAAACTCTACCATGTGAAGCGAAAGCCATATATCAACAACGCCGAGAAACGCCACCGGCTTCTCTGGGCCCGAGCTCATCTGAGAGAGACTGATGCAAAGTGGAAAAGTATGCTGTGGTCCCAAAAATGACAACTGTGATTTGTCGATCATTTTTTGTTTCCACTGGATGAGGGTTTTTCTTTACCTGTTCTTCCTATTGTGGCCTTTCCATTTGGTAAATGCTTTTGAGCCAGAGGGCTGCCAATCATGGCATTTTTTCAAATGATAGTTTTCCCCACAGCCTAAACATAAATCTACTGTGATTTGGCATTTGTTCCAGATTTTCCTTTATCTTATGGTACTTTTCCCAAGGCCCAACACATGGCATATTTTTGATATTACCCAAGGGACATATCCCTTTTGCGGAAATATCTTTGTCTTAGAGCGTGGGGAAAAAAACTGTTCCATGTTATGTCATGCTGTTAATATTTAGCCAAACTGAATAAATCGGTTTGGCTAAGCACAGTAGCAGGCTAGCGAAGTGCCACTGGCATACCTGAGTCAAAGTTCCTTTGCTAGCTATACCTTTCCATAATCATTATGTAACATTAGTTTGTTAGCTAGCAAGCTAACGTTAGAATTAGCCGGGACAAATTGTTGTCAATAAAGGGTGGGATACTAGCCAATAATTTTCGGGTCCAACACCGCCTCTGGGGCGTTTCATTCTGAAAAAAACGCCCAAAAGCCGTAGTGAGTTGGCATGTATGAGATGCCCCTGTCCCAGCTTTTTTGGAACATGTTGCAAGCATCAAATTCAAATTGAGTTAATATTTCCAAAATAACAATAAATTTGATCAGCTTGAACATTAAATATCTTGTCTTTGTAGTGTACTCAACTGAATATAGGTCGAAAAGGATTTGCAAATCATTGTATTCTGTTTTTTATTCATGTTTTACACAACGTTTGGGGTTTGTACAAAAATCTTTTGTTTCATCAGAACTGCATATTTAAAAATATTGCCACAAAGCACTTTACAGTAAACCCTGGCCTGAATTCCCTCAAAAACAAGCCAGCAGCAGCAGCGGCAAGGAAAAATTCCCCATGTGGATCAAAATAGGAAGAAACTTTGGGAGGAACCAGGCTTAAGAGGGGTGGTCCATCCTCCTCTCCTGGCCCAGGGCATAAGTTCATAATTGCCATAATGCAAAGAGTCCATTTGACAAGCAGTCCAGGATTTGTAGTTCGCTTGATAGACGCCATGGACGAGACCGTTCTGATGGTGGAGACTAGGCAGCACTTGGGCAGCGGGCCAGATGGCGAAGACCAGCAGCAGCATGCTCAGGGCAGGGCCCCGCCACGACATGGAGAGAACACAAAACCAGGAAATTAGTGGAGAGCAGCAGGTGAAAGCAGTGCTGGGGATATACCATGAGATAATATAGTGTGCTCAATAAAATTGATATAAGAATAAAAAATACCATGATTGGAATCTGAAGACCATTCATGAATCTGAAAGCTGCAAGAATCCCCCCCAAAAAACAATCATACAGGCATAACCCAAAGAGCAGAGGCTAATGACAGTGTGCCTTTGGTGCCAGAGACCATTTGGTCTTGTATTTATGCTTTTGGGTTAACCAACTAGCACAGTTACAGACTATAGGACATTTTAAGCAGGCAGAGGAAAATCGATTTGAATGAAATGGGCAGATGACCCAAAGCGCAAGCTAGTTTGCTGACATTGTGTAAATACTGGTGAAGTATCAGCAACATGCTGCCACACCATGGCATTGCTGAGCGCACAAGATAAGCTACAGCTTGAGGACGTGAGCTTGATGGTGGCAAGCAACCCAAGGCTTACTTGCCCAGCAAACACACAGCAATCATAATTCTACCCAAACTAGGGTACTAGTGTGTGTGCAATTATGCAAAACATTGCTGCCAAAATTACAAGAAAAACATGGAGATTTGGAAAGGTAATGCAGATATGATATTAGTTCATTTACTAACAAGGTTGAGTATGACCTGCTTGATCACACAGTTCCAATGCTAACTGGAATGGCTGCTCTGAGCCCTGATCATTCCACAGCATTTAGTAGAAATGTTGGTTGGGACCACATCCACTTAATACTAAGTTTTTTATTTATTTATTGATTTTTTAAAAATAATCACTGAGAACTCCAGTTATAGCATTTTTCGTGGGTTTATTGTCACAAGGTGTATGCGATGTGATTTGCAAACTGTTACCTTAACTGGACATTGTTACTAATGGCAGCACCTGCTAGGGATAGACTAACACTAATAAAGGAGTAGTTGTGGCATGACTGTTGGAAACAAGTAGAATTCAAGCAGCATAACAGCATTTCGTCACCCTATTAAAAAAAAGTCATTTTTTCAAGTTTTTAGGAAAACAAAAAACATTATCAAAGCATTATCAAGAGATGATTTGGGCCAAAAACTCATTTTCGTCAAAAAATAACTTAGGCCATTAGTTTTATAGAGTAATGATTTGATTAAAACATTAATGGCAATTACAATTTGGTCTAGTCATTTGAACAGCACTAAGGCAACCATCACCGAAATTACGCTTAAATCTATTTTTGGCCACGGTTATTCAAGTTACGGAATTATGAAAATTAACATGAACAATTTCCAGCGCCAATCATACCGTTGCTGAAAGCATTAATGAGAAACCAACTGCTTTAAATGAATGTGACCGAAAAATTGCAATAAGGTTTTTTTTTTTAAAAAATATAAAAAGTAAAAGATAAAGGAGGTTGTTGCTTGATAGACACTCCACTTGTATGACTATTGTAAGTGGCAGGACACAATAGGACACGAAGCCTTATGCTGAACATCAGATGACCGACGCCAGATAGCCGGTCAATGATGTGGCTGCAGCAGATTATAAATGTTCTGACAAACTGAGCTGAACCGGATAAACATATTTATAAAGCGTACAAATCCTTAGTGAGCAGAACTTGTGCATTTTACCCTGATGAATAAATAATATTTCTAGAGATGGCGATTTCAAAACTTAAGTTCAATTTATTTTGAAAGCTTAGACACTTCTGATGACACGGATACAAAGGGCTTAGTTTGATTGCCATCCATGTACATGCGATTTATCCGTGCTGCAACCGAGCCATCGTGCTTACTCCCCAAGTGATGTAATTTGATGCAATTTTTCTACCAGTTGAAGCACCGTGGGGAAGTGGATAGAACTCGAGATAACATGGCGGCATTGATGTCACAGCAAGTTTGCAAATTTCAAGCTTTTATCTCCATGATATTTAAAAGCATGAAGATAATCAAAGCTATGCAAAATACATGAAACAATGCACAAAGTACATCCATGGTATATTTAAACGGGAATAACCGGCAAAATGTAGTACTTCTGTCGATGAATTGCCATTAATAGGCCTCAGTCAATCCATGATATCATGTTCGTGAACACTGGTAGTAGTAGAGTCAACCAATCGAACTAAGCTAAGCAAATTCACTTGACGAAGTAGCATCCGTCCCAGAGGTTGTTTACGAAAGTTTCAATTTACCATCTCTAAATACTTCATTATAGCAGAGTGAATTAGGGCCAGTTGCAAAGCCAAAAGTAATGATTTGTCGTAATCCAAATGGCATCAAGCATGAACACAACTCAATATAAGGGTCCTGATAAAAGCAGTAAGCTCGTTCAGTGCCCTGGTAAGATAACTCTCATGTTGCGCTTCGCTAGGCTTGCTAATTGCAGGGGTTGGGAAGGCCACGCGCCATGCGCAAATGGCGCATAAAATCAAAATATGGCGCATTAGAAAGCCACTGAGCGGGCCATGAATGCGCCCCTGTGACAATTAAATCTTTATTTTTTTTTCTATTATACAGTACCAAAATTTGTGGAAAAAAAACCTCTCCACTGATCGCAGTTTGTCGAGTGCATTCTGATGCTCGATCGATCAATTCTAATTCCAGGCCCTCGTGCGTCCATCACCATTGCGAGGCTGTGAATATGGCCATCGGGACAAAGACTGATTTGAAATGTATTTTTTTAGCAAATTAGTTCGTGACAAAGTCCTTTGATATCACGTCTGATTTATATTAGTATGTCGGTACTATCAAATAACACTGTCCCGGAACCGAGTGTTGCAATACTGATTGGGTATGTATTTAAAAACTATTTCTTAATTGTTTTTCTTAGTCAGAGACTGTTTACTTTGTTGTCAAATTGTCAGTTGTTGACGGGAAAGGTTCAGGGTTCGCTTTAAATCATCATGTACGGGTTTCTGACACAAGAAAGCAGGTCAGATTAATTTTGTATCGAACAAACGAGCAGTAATGTTTTATTTAGAAATACCACCTAGGGGGTCTGGTCGATTGTTTGGTTGATGCGACCGGGATTTGTATTGGCCGAGCAATCGCAAATAACTTGAGAATGATACATTTGCGATGTGGCTGGTATTGTCATCCTTCACTCTCAACCCGACCTGTGTTTCCTCTGAATAAATTATACAAGGTAGTTAAAGTAATATTGATGTGCACAATTCATCTAAAGTAATAAAAGTAACATTTTATAGTAGGTAGGCCTAATTGTTTTTTTTTTTTTTTTCATATATATGTAAAACTAACAGTGTAACACCTCCTCTCATACCTGCATTATACCCTTCTTAAATATGCACGCAAATGTGCATTTCAGTTGTGGCTTATGTTTGCAACCGTTAAGATTTGTGATATAGGCATAGGCCTACTTGCTCATTTCGATAAAGCCTTGAAACAACGTTAAATAAAAAATCTGGAGCTTGGCAGCATTTCGTAGCAGACAGTCGAAAAAAACTGGAATGAATTTGCAAGCAAAGTTTCGCTTACCCAGTTCAACAACGAACATGGCACATGCTACACTTGAGAACGGTAAATCAGCGAACCTACTGAATATTCTCTCCGCGCATTAACGTGTTTCATGTGCTTGATCCGGTGAACATTAAGACGGAGTTGTAATATGTTATCTCAAGTAATGCGAACCGAGTTATTTATAGGCTAATTAATTTGGAACTGCATTTATTAGTGCATCGCCACTGCATCGCGAGCAGTCCAAATGCAACTTAAAGTTAACCATCGTCGTGAAAATATCCACTGCCTTCACGCGAACTTGGGGTTAAAGCCCGCCGGTATCTACCTCCGAAAGAGAGCGGTTACAGATGCTCGTCGTCTGCCTAGCCAAATCCATTAGAGATTTAGAGCCAATTAACCAAATACAACTTGCATCGTTTGCCTGAAGGCCATCATTTATTTGTATATTGCGATTACACCAATTAAAACTTCACGTCGCGTAACATTCTCCGGGCATAGGCTTTATGGCATTTTTAGCACAATTTAAGTTTATTATTGTGACGACGCTTTAAAACGGTGGGTGGCCGCGTAGGGTTCGTTTTTACGTTGGAGAGCCATTATGTTCACTCAGGATTGCAATTAACTTGCGATTTGAGGCATAATGTGTGAATTTGCTTTATTCTATTTTTTTCTTTAGTAATTCCTTTGTTATTAATAATATATAAAATGTACAAGTGCCAACCACCTGACCTCCTCGGAATCAGGAAATGGTTCTAGTACAATAACATCAGTATATTTAATGAATTCTTGCCAAATCTCTGATCTCGTGAATATTTTTTGAGTTACAGGCTCTTAAAGTGCATGGGAGTAGGTTGAACTTTCAAGCTTTCAAACTCGCATCAATTTCCCCAGCATTTCTGATCCCTCATAACTTAATGTGTATTAGAGATGGCAAAATGAAATTTTCAGAACTGAAAGACATATCGGAGCACTGTTAAAAACTACAATGAAATCAATTGTATGCCCATTCTAGGTGTCACAGTCTTAAGCCAAAATCAGTATTTTCTTCAACGGGATTTGTTCTGTAACCAACTTCAAGCTTCAATATCATGAGAACAGTGGAAGTTTCAATGGCAACAATGCACTAATTTAATAACTATGATATAGTGTATCAAAAACAACTATTTGAGCCATGGATTTGTCATGTGCTTTCTCATAATTTACCAGAGAAAACTTGAAAATATGCGCGTTAGGAAAACTTCACGGGGTTGTATCACTATGTGGATGATGATCAAATCAAGTTATGGCATATGAAAGGTCTCATTTTGATACCAGGCTCATACTCTAGCCATGATTCTTTCAGTGTCAAGTAATTTTCACACTCGTCAGTGTAGAGCTGCAGCCAGTGCCGCCAGTAACCATCAGCTTAGAACTACTTACCAGTGTATCAGTAGACTAATGCTAGTTTCACTGAACGTTTGAAATTGCAACGGCCGATTTCCCTCTTGTGTATTTGAGCGCATAATCTTATCTTTTGTATTACTTATCGATCCTTTTTGTTCTAAGCAATATTGTAATCTGAACATTAACAGCAAATGTACAGTATGCATCATTATGTTTTCAGCATTAGATGCACAAAGCAAAATGTACGTATATATATGTGTATATGCAGTATACATTTTGATTAAAGGTCTATTATCGTTAAAATTTTGGCACATTGAATTTTGGGAATGGCCCATACATTTTGAAAATTTGATTTTCCATGACAGGGGCCATTGGCCCATGGGCCTTGCTGTCCTTCCCAACCCCCGTAATTGTGTATGTAATGGGAGCAAGAGTGATTTGCGAGGGAGAGAATGTTGGGGTTGCCTGGGAGGGTGTTTGACCTGGCAACGGGGCAGTCAGAGATGGGGAAAGATGGAAAGTTGACACAGTGACCAGCAGCCAAAAGGAGTATTTAATCTGTCGCTGCCGTAACGCTTTCTATGTGTCGGTGAAATCAGTTTTCGGTGATCAGCACTCTCATACAGTCTAGTGAGAGACAGCTAAGTTGGCATCGCTGAGTTAAATCTACAATAAAGCTGCCATAGAGAAGCTAGCTAGCCTACATTAGCCAGTGACTAGACGAGTGCTAAAAGCTGTTATGTGAAGCCTGACTGCCGACCCAGGAATAATGATTTCAACCCCAAGTAAGCATCAGTCCTCAGAGTGGTTTGTACTGCCGTTTGGTGAGACGGAGAGGTGTTTGTCACTGCCACGGTGAGCCTAAAGTCTGCTGAATGTTTGAGGGGCCGTTAAGCGGACGCGTTAGCCAAGAAGCTAGCTGCACATGCAGCCTACTGTCAGCCAGTTCAACGTCCTTTCCCTGGGTTACGGAATCCTGTGTGTACCCTGCAAACCAGTGACTGCTCTTTATCCTGGACATTCCTAATTATATTTATATAATTTGGTGTTTATTCTGATTGAATGTTAATCGTAATTAATTATTGATTCCATGGATACTATCACATCATATTTAGTGTATTGTATGTGTAAATTGATGAACATTTTATCTATATATTCTATGTGGTTCTGGTTGGTTGCCTGAGCCTGTATAGTGGAAAGGATACTGATAACACGCTGGTTAAGTTATACGAATGGGATCCCATATAGGCTAATATATATATTTGGTATGTGTTGGTGAAAAGCCAATTTTATGCTATTTGAATATTGGGCTAATATTTAATTACTTAAATCTGTCTGATTATTTAATCTATTTATTTACGAGCCATTCCGTGAGAAAATGGCACTTATTGAAGAAGTTGAGGAGTGGACCCCCCTGGAATTGAATGAAACTTGGCACATAGGTAGATATGGTAGTCTCACGGGAAAAGCCACATTTTTAGGTCCATATCTCACTTAGTCTGCCTGTGGTGCCACCTGGAAGCCACTAAAGTGGCGCAGTTTTGCTTTTGACACCACATTTTACATCTATTATTATGACTTAGGGGTACACAGTACCAGATGTCTTATACTTTTATCATGACCTGTGACACTTCAAGTCTGGATGGACATCAGCACCGCATCAGCGCCAAGCTGCGTAACTATGTTAGTGAGCCGGAATTATTTGAGAAATCATAGTAAAAATTGAATGGGAATGGGAATAAAATAATATCCCAGACATAAACCAATCAAGAATGCTTTATTATGTGTTTACTCACAACAAAACTATCATTTTCAGTTAATAGTACAGTGGTATCTTGCTGGGTTAGTGCAATGGATGGTCAGAAAGATGGTCGAAATTCATTTTTGGTTCATGTTTGCGGTATATTTTCTCTGTAACCCAGATTTGTGCTGTGGGGGTAAATGCTGTTTGTTGTGCTTTTGGAGCTCATTTTTCTGGAATACCAAGCATTTATTTGGTAGTATCTACAATTTCAAGCTAGACGGAGCCAAAGTTGGAGGAAAACTCAAAATTAACCATTTCATGGCAAATTGTGCCTATGTTTAGTCGGCATTATTTTGTTTACCCAGCGAGATAGAGATCTAAAATTCTCTGGATACACAGGCCCTTTGGGGTACATTACAGCATTAGTAAAATCTCAATGGTAGTATTTTCAGTGTTGATGATATTTAACATCAAAAATGGGAAAAAATCGCCTCCAGGGGGCACTGTAGGCTGGATGCAAGTACTGGCCATCCCCAGCAATATACCAAAGAAATTTTTTTTGAACTGTAATGCACATTGCAGCTAGTTTTCTCAAAATGAAGGGTTTATCTTGGTACTATTCTGGGTGGATAGCTTTCTGACTAAAGGTGGTGCTCTAAAAAATTAATGTTCTCCCGACTTAATATTCCATATTCCCAGCCATATAACAAAGTTCTGTCTTTTGAAATATATGAAGTAAATGCACAGTTATACGTAAAATTTGTAATCCCTTTGGTATAAAGTTCATTTGGTTCTAAACTGGTGGTGACTGCGAGCGTTACAAACGCACAATACATGGGCTATTACAAACTATGGGTACAGCGCAGTCAGAATTGTACAGCACGTTATGAAACATGACCAGCCCAAAATTTTTAAATGCCAAAAAAGAACGAATATAAAAAGTGTACCACCATAAGCATGAATATAGACATGCATCAACAGTATATGTACGCTTACATAAAATAACATTCCATAATTTCAACTCTAAAAAAGAATCTTTGTCACACATCCGTGTACATGAAGACAGAATGTATAGTACCAAATTTAAAACTGTTTTATACTTTTCATGTTATCCAAAGTGAAATATTGTCAACACAGCATGTGACTAGCTCTCTCTGTCAGTCTGTTTTTGGAATTCAATTGTGGGTTCGCGGCACCTGGTGGTGCGCACCAGAGGTGCTCCTTGGCCTTGGCCCTGAGCAGCCATCCATGGCCTTCTTTGTTCGATCCGGGCGATGTTACCAGCGGAGCCAGTCGAGCTCAAGGCAAGCCCTACTACACTGCATCCTGGGTCTCTACAGGGCTGCTTACAGGCCATTGATAGTGAGCTTGTCTATTTCTGAATTAAATAGTGGGCTGCAGCCTGTTTAGCGCAATAGTTGTGCCAACACCCATGGCTTGGTACGCACGGAAATGGGAAGTCTGTAAAAGAAACCCCGCCCTCCCAACCAGCGGGTATCCCATAGGCTAGACATCATGGGCAGGTGTTAGGAATGAAGGCATGCTAGTTACCACTACAAATGAACTGCCCTTTCCTCGGCAGGTTGCTGCTTGCCTGCTAGGACCTCTGTGCCCTTTATCAGGACAACCACTCGCTAGACGTGACTGCTGTGCCCTTTTTCATACCCAAGCACCATACCCTGGGGAAATCCTGGAATTAACGCTGAAGCTTGCTCTCCAGTTCTAATAGTAAAGTGAAAATGTGGAGAATTTGTTATTTTCTGAAACTCACCAACACCACAAAACTGTACACTGTACTGACTACTGGTAAATGTCTGGCATGTTGACACAAGGCTACAATCACCACCAACATTCTCTTCCAATTTACAACTAACCCAGCTTTATACCAAAGAGGTTACAAATTTTATGCATGACTGTGCATGTACTTTATAAATGTCAGAAGACAGAACTTTGGTATATGTTTGGGAATATGGAATATTAGGTTTGTGGAACATTAGCTTAGTCAGATAGCTGTCCATCCAGAATAGTACCAAGCTAAACCCTTCATTTTCAGAGAAAACTAGATATTTGCATCACAATTCAAAAACAATTTATTTGGTACATTGCTGGGGATGGCCAGTATTTGCATCCAGCCTACAGCGCCCCTGGGGGCAAAATATTCCGATGTTTGATGATGATATCATCTACATTGAAAATACTACCATTGAGATTTTACTAATGTTGTAATATACCCCAAAGGGAGTATGTATCCAGAGAATTTCAGATCTCTATCTTGCTGGGTAAACAAAATAATGCCACCTAAACATAGGCACAATCTGCTATGAAATGGCCAATTTCGAGTTTTCCTCCAACTTTCACTCCGTCTAGTTTGAACGTGCAGATACTACCAAAGAAATGCTTGGTTTTCCCGAAAATAGAGCTCCAAATGCACAACAAACAGCATTTACACTCACAACTCAGATCTGGGTTACAGAGAAAATATACCGCAAACGTGCACCAAAAATGAATTTCGACCATCTTTCTGGCCGTCCATTGCACAAAGACAGCAAGATACCAAAGTACTTTTCACTGAAAGTGATAATCTTGTTGTGAGTAAATACATAATAAAGCATTCTAGTTAGGTATATGTCTGGGATATTATTTTATTCCCATTCTCAATTTTTATTGTTATTTCTCAAATAATTCTGGCTCGATAACGTAGTTACCCAGCTTGGCACTGATGTGGTGCTGAAGTCTAACCGGACTTGAAGTGTCACTGGTCATGATAAAAGTATAACATAGTTGGTACTGTGTACTCTTAAGAGCCAGTTTCTGTAACTTTGGACCAGTTTGAACCAGGGGGTGATATAGCATGCTCCAGGAAACCACTGATTTTTTTTGTGGGGGTAGATATATTGTCAAAACTGACAAAAATAACGTTTTTATCCGATGATCTCTTCGGTAGGAATTCACGCCCTTTTTAGGGTAAGGGTGAAAAGGGCAAAAATAGTAAAATAGTAAAAATCTGGATTTTGGCAATGAATATCTTTATGCGCCCTCAGTAAGCCTCCTTGATTTTTTGGTATATGAATACATGGGTAGAGTACTTTCATCTACCGTTATAATTTTCAAGGCTTACTGAGGGCGCCGCCTATAGGTGGCGCTCCAAATCATGACTTTTTGCATTCTGGGCTATGTTTGAGGCCATCCCAGAGACTGCGCCCTCACAAAGCCTTGCTTATTTTTGCATATTTGGATACATGGGGACTAGTTCTTTCCAAATTTGCATCAATGCCGGTTGCTTAGTGAGGGCGCTTTGGTATAGGTGGCGCTTTTTAAGCCGAAAATGCAATTTTAGGTGATTTTCATTTGACCATATCTCAGTGCGCCCTCGAAGGATTTCGGTAAAGATTGTTTTATTGTGTTCCACTACATCTCTGCTATTCATAATAAAAATATCAGGGTGGCTTTTTGCCTTGTTAACCCTCTGTATGCCAAAACATTCACACTAGACAACACTCCACCTTTAATCAAGAAAGACAAAAGGTTAGTTTTCCAGTGCGTTAATAGGGGGCTCAGGCAGCAGGTGGCAGTTTTTATCCTGCTCTGAACAATATATATGTAAGGATTCAATCATTATTCAGTGCTGGTGGCGAAAATGAAATATGCCATCTAGCCTCCCGTCCTCTTCAGCACCTTCGATGCCTAAATTGTTATTTTTCTGACTTTTAAGTTCTTTTGAATGTTTTAATAAATTGTTTCTAATTTGAAAAAAATGTCTTGCCTCAATGTCCTGACAACACATCCCCAGTGGTTGGTGGGGACTGTTGGTCTTTTTTTGGTGGTTTTGCTTGATTGCGAAATATGTGAAATATGTCCATTTCTGGCATGTGTGGGGTTAAAATGAGGCAAAAAGCCACCCTGATATTTTTATCATGAATAGCAGAGATATAGAGGAACACAATAAAACAAGTTTTCCTGAAATTCTTTGGGGGCGCACCGAGATATGGTCAAATGAAATCACCTAAAATTGCATTTTCGGCTAAAAAGCCACCTTTACCAAAAGCACCTCACTAAGCCACCGGCATTGATGCAAATTTGGAAAGAACTAGTCCCCATGTATCCAAATATGCAAAAATAAGCAAGGCTTTGTGAGGGCGCAGACTCTGGGATGGCCTCAAACATAGCCCAGAATGCAAAAAGTCATGATTTGGAGCGGTACCTATTGGCGGCGCCCTCAGTAAGCCTTGAAAATTATAACACAAAGTGAAAGTAATCTACCCATATATTCATATACCAAAGAATCAAGGAGGCTTAATGAAGGCGCACCAAGATATTCAAGTCCAAAGTCCAGATTTTGACTATTTCTCTATTTTAAACCCTTTTCACCTTGACCCTAAAAAGGGCCGTAAATTCCTGCCCGAAGGGATGTTCGGATAAAAAACGTTATTTTTGTCAGTTTTGACAATATATCTACCCCCACAAAAAAAATCAGTGATTTCCAGGAGCATGCTATATCACCCCCTGGTTCATAGTTACAGAAACTGGCTCTTAAGTCATGATAGTTGATGTAAAATGTGGTGTCAACAGCAAAACTGAGCCACTTAAGTGGCTTCCAGGTGGCGCTATTGGCAGGCAAAGTGAGATATGGACCTAAAAATTTGGCTTTTTCTGTGAGACACCCATATCTGCCAAGTTTCATTCAATTCCAGGGGGGTCAACTGCGCACCGAGTGTCAATTTCTCATGGAATGGCTTTTAAATATTCTGAATATTCAATATATCTCACATAAGTTACTGAGGTTGACTGTGTCTGTTTCCTGGACTCTGGCTCTGACGGTGTATATTAGGTACACAGGGGGTTATTGCCAGGTCTCCCATCACACACATAGGGGGGCACACTCCTTAGCCTTCCTCACTGTTACATATACCCCAACCATATGAAAGAAACTAGCGAGCATCCTGTATATTAAGCAAATTAAAAATTGACACTATCGTTAACTCCTAGATAAGCAGTTTGTGAATTAGGGACCGGTCATCTGTGCCAGGAGTACATTTATCTTACTGCCCGTGGTCGTGCTAATGGCAAATTGATTGATTGATAGATTAGGGAGTGATGCTCGAGTCTCATCACAACACTAGTTCCTAGGCTTCGCTGATCCAGGAGTAAAAAAAAGACAAGGAGAAACTAGGAGCTCAGCCAACTTCAAAAAACGTGACATTACAGCAGCTTACTGCACCGCAAGTACAAGCACTGCCGCGACTCCATGAAATGTTCGCACTCCAGCACGCTCTTGTTTGCAAGACATGCTGGTCGAATTAGCATGTTACCAATTTAAGACAGTACCTCAGTACACTTACTGCATTTTTAAAGCATCCAAATGCTTTTTTCGACACCCGAACAAGACCAGCTTTCAAACAGTGGTGATTCACAATGGGTGAGCAGATCGCAATTCTTGCCATAGAGGAAATTATTTTCCGACAATGAGAGTGCTGCCTCGCCAACCCAGAACTGGAATAGTCGTGCATTTGTGGCTGCATCCAGTTCAGCATGTGCTGCTCCAAATTTACGATTTAACAAATGACACCAATTACACTAAAGATTCCTTCAGCGAACACATTTATAAGGCAATGTTTCGAAACAAGCTGCATTTTAAGACAAGTAAGCTTTGCACAGGCTGCCCTTCATAACTGAGCACTTCCAACGTAGCAGCATAGCTAGGCGAACATGACATCAAAGACCAAGAGCCACATGATCCGCCAAGGTGCAGTAGCCAAAATAAACATACAACCAAGTATGCTGCAAAATAAGCAATAAACAAGTTTGCAGCGATAACGAATACCACAAACCTTGTAGCAGGCTGATCTGATCCAGTGCAAGCGATTGTTGAGCTAGCGCACCAAGGTACAGCTACTCTGGAAGGCACGCTTAAATATTCCAACATATTATCAGCCGAGCAATCGTGACAGCAAAGTCAGATGACAGTCAAATGCACTCAAGTGACTCTCAGCTAGCACCTCCTCTACGTTAAGCAAGCTTGACTCCGTGGCCTATCAGAATTTCACGTCAAGCTCCATTTTATATTTTTGATAATGCTGTGATACACAGAACAATAACAATCATTATTTGGATAAATGTCTTCAATAACATAACACATTCTTCAATTTCACACAAATGAAATAATGGGTGTGTGTTTATTGGGATCTACAAGTCAAATGACAATATAGTTTGCCCCTCAGTTTAGACATGCATCTGACAAGTACTATGTGCTTGCCGTTTTAGGAAAATGCTATATCTCTTTTGCACATCCTCATTTAGTTCACACTAGTGCCATTTTGTTAACATGGAAACCCCAACTTCAATCGAACAATACCCCCAAAAACCAACTCTTTGTTCAGCTGCATGGAGCACTGGGAAAGAATGACCAATTACACTGAGCAATCTGGGAAAATAGCATGAGAGTTAGCGATTAGTCTGTGTGCATATCATGAGATGTAATGCAAGCAAGAAAACTGGGCCCCAGATTAACATTTCAGAGATGTACAAGGTTTCAGATTAGGGGTGGATGGGTGTTTTGGTGATTAAAGTTTATGCCATGCTTTTTTGTTTAATCTCTTTTTAGCCGTGTTCTGATTGTGCAATCTCGATGTTCAGTGTTGAAGTCTTTTCCCCTCTCTCCAAGATTTGACCCTAAAGTTTGGATACATACTCTCTGGAATGCATTATTAGGGAATTTGAGCATGAGGGTCTCGAGACACCTCTTTTTGGACTGCGGTGCTGTAGCATCGACAGTAAATACAGGTCATTTGCCTCCTCACAGATGTGGCACCCACAGAACCAGCACAGCTCCCTGGAAACTGCCCTGAGCCCAAGAAGCGTAAAGCTTGGGTGCCTTTCAGGGGTCACTGCTATGCCTTCATCACTGCCTCATCGGAGAACTGGGCTCACGCCTCCACTGAGTGTTTGCGAATGGGTAAAATAGAGTTTTCTTTTATGTTTTTCTTTAACTTTGTGCTTAAATAACGTGTTTGTGCCATGCTCTTTGATGAGTAAACGTGAATTTCCACATAAACAACTTCCGGTCACACTTTAGATGAAGTGTTGCTCATAAAGGCTTTATACAGCATGTATAATGCCTTCATAAATGAACATAATGTCTTCATAAATCATACATAAGCAAATGTCATGCTTTGTAAAGGGTGAAATAATACATCCCTATTCAGCATGTGATGCCAGATGCGTCAATGACAATGTCACTTAGCTGACAATGTCACCCTTTATAGTATTTACCCACTAGCTAAGTGACATTGTCAGTTATATGACATCTGGCATCACATGCTGAATAAGGATGTGTTATTTCACCCTTTACAAAGCATGACATTTGCTTATGTATGATTTATGAAGACATTATGTCTCATTTACTAAGGCATTATACATGCTGTATAAAGTCTTTATGAGCAACACTTCATCTAAAGTGTGACCCAACTTCCTAATACTCTATCCCAGTGCTTTCCAAACCTCTCCTGGAGGCCCACCTATCCTGCATGTTTTAGATCTCACCCTGCTCCAGCACATGACTCAAATGTTCACGTTGTCATCAATCAGCTTTAGGGGGTGATTAACAAACTGATCGTTTGAATCACCTGTGCTGAAGTAGGGAGAAATCTAAAACATGCAGGACATGTGGGCCTCCAGGAGAGGTTTGGGAAACACTGCTCAATCCTATAAGAGGACGAGTGTACGAATACTTCACATTTACTCCTACAGGAGCTGCTTTGGCCAGCATTCAAGACCCGCTGGAGGCCAACTTCATTCAGCAAAACCTAGAGCTACTTCAGGATGGCATCAAGTCCTTCTGGATTGGCCTGTACAAGAACCACAAAGGTAAATTGGTTTTGAGGGGCTTTCTTGTGGAACAAGTGCGCGGATTTCTGCTTCAATGAGGCAGGAATCCCAAAATTCCTTGCAGTTGTTCCAGATTGCCATGGAATGTGAACAATGTGCTCAGCCAAAATGACAGAACTTCTTTAAATTTATTTATTTTGGATACACACTAATAAAAGATAGTATGACTCATTTTTTTTGTCAGGCCATCTCAAACTGGGAACACAAACTTTATTCCTCATAAAATTGTACCATTAATTTTCCACCACAGGACAATGGCTATGGATTGATGAAAAAGCAGTTGATTACACAAACTGGGACATAGATGAGCCATCAGATAACCGAGAAGAGTGTGTGGAAATCTTTTCTGACAACGGCCGATGGAACAATGCGAACTGCCATAGGTACAAGTCTTATATCTGCAAAGCAGAAAAAGGTAAGTAAGATGAATAAAATAAGCAAATGAAATCAAATTCAGGTTTTTTGCTGAACTGTACAGAATATTGACAACTGAAAGCATTGTATAGCTTACAGTAACTTCTGAAGTTCAGTGCATTGCTTTCTATCTGGTTACTTTGTATTGTCATTGTCTTTGCAAACAAATTTTTCACAACATCATGATAATATAATATTTACAATTCAGTCGAACTTGGAAGGTAGAGAAGGTATAGTTTGGTCATGTTAATCTAGTTTTCCAGCCTAGAATGACTAAGATGAGGTATAGATCCTTAAATTGTCCTGATCATTGACATAGGTTACATATTCCTTGTAAATTTATTTCATTTATTTTTATGTATATATGTTCATTTTTTTTTCAGTGATTCCACCAACTAATAAACCCTCCAAAGGTAAGCGTGTTCAGAATTTAATTTCCTTTCTTTCAATGTATGATTTGCAGCAAATTCGAGGGTGCAATTTTAAGGAGTGTATCCAGAGGAATCAATTCTCTGGATTTAAAGGCCGCTTATTAAAAACACAACACATCAAAATCAATGAAAAATTAACAATGAAAAAGCTCAAAAAGTAATTGGACAAATTGGTCACCTGTACTTTTAAATCATATTTGTTATCATTTAGAAGAAAGTGAATACCATATATGGTTTATTGGCTCTAAGCTCACTTGTGCTTTTGATTGTTCTCAGCTCAAATTGTTGAGGAGGCTCCCCATGGCTATGCTGGGGTGGTTGTGGCCGTGTTCATTGTCATACTGACAGTAGCGGGACTCGCAGCGTTCTTCTACCACAAGAGGAGGCAACAGCAGGTGCAGGGCACGTGTAATTTTGACAACAGCCTGTACTTCAACACTGAATCCCGGGTGACCACTGTGGACACGAAGGGCCTGGTGGACCACATCGAGCAGAATGAACAAGTCACGATCTGATCCTGTTGGGACAATCTTTGATCAAGAGCTATCAAATTAACAAAAAAAAGTTTAATTAGAAACACAAATGAAAGAAAACCTTTTAAGAAAGCTTACAAATTTGTGGTTAGACTCTGCAGGAGGGTGGTGAATGACAGTATATCTACATTTGTTTCTGATTTAGTACCAAAAGTTGAGGTTTATGGTTAATGTAAATACATGTCAAACACGTTTGGCTTCAAACTGTTTGTCAACATGTTATTGAGACAAGAGTGATTTTGAAGACCCATTTGATTGCTGAACAAATTTTTGAGGAGTTATAGAAAAGGAAGCTATGCAAAATATTTGTGTCATTGTTAATCACCACAAATTGCACTGCACATACACACAAACAACAAAAAAAAACACACACACACACACACACTCACACACTCATGCACAAACAGAAATCCATCAAACTGAGATTAATCTTGCATTTTACAGTGAGGCATTAGCACAAACTGGGAGTCATTCCATTGTTTTGAGCAGGTCTACCACTATAGCTGTTGAAAATGTCTCTCTGAAATGACGCATTATATCAAGTTTACTCATGGTATGTATTTATGTAACAGTACTGCTGCACACTATGAATCAAATCTGTTTTAATTCTGAAGCAATACTCTGTTTTGATACCAAACTCATTTTTCAGTAAGTTCTAGATTGTTTCCCAAACCTCTTCTGGAAGCCCACCTGTCCTGCATGTTTTAGATTTCCCCCTGCTTCAGCACAGGTGATTCAAATGATCAGCTTGTTAATCACCCCCAAAAGCTGATTGTTGACAACCTGATCATTTGAATTACCTGTACTGGAGCAGGGAAAGATCTAAAATAGGCAGGACAGGTGGGGCCTCCAGGAGAGGTTTGGGAAGCACTGTTCTAGATAATCTCAGGCTTCAAATGCACCCATAGGAAAATGTGAATATGAAATTTAATTATTTTCTTTATTTCGGTTTTGTACAGGTTGCTATTTTCTTGAACATAAATGTAGAAAAATTTTCACCTTTGTGTTTTACTATCTTGAAGCATTTTATGAAGATTTTCCTATTACTGCAACTATTGCCACATATGGATACATGGATACTCATACTCCATTATTGAGTATTGTTGAGTTTGATTTGTAAATAAATGTTTTAAAAATGTGCTATTGGCCCCAGAGTCTGATTGCAGTCAATTTTCAGTCTGGCAATGCCCCTCCGGCCCAAACAAGAAAAGTGGGTCACAACTGGCCCATGTTCTTTATGGCATGATCGAAAATGCCCACACTGTTGCTTTTCCCATCTTTCTGGTACAAGTTGTTTTTGTCTTAGCTGTCCATAGGGTCTTGATCAAGAACTTTACACGTTGTTTCAGATTAATGTGTTTCTTGTATATACAGTGGGGGAAAAAGTATTGAACGCATCAATATTTTTCTCAGTAAATATATTTCTAATCGGGCTTGTTACAACTGATAATGTAAAAACAGACCAATAATGTAATAACTACCCAATAGTATAATAAAATTAACCGATAATGTAATAACTGCCCGATGATGTAATAACTTCAGCCGATAATGCAATAACTGCCTGCCGGATAATGTAATAACATTTTGACTGATAATGTAATAAAAAGTGTCTTAAGTAGTTTATTAAATCTGTACATTTGCAATCGAAGTGAAAAAGTTATTTTTTCCATCATATAAATTTCATTCACCATATTTATCCATTCCTCAACTGTAGGGGGATCAGGAAGCAACCAATGTCTGGTAATAATCTTTTTACTGGCCAATATTAGCACGCCAAGGAAATACCTGCTAGAGTTCTCTGATAGAAAATCAACTTTCCATAAAATATTAGTGCAAAAATGGAAGGGTATTTTTATATGAAATATACTTTCTAATATTTTGTGTATGTCTGACCAAAAAATGCTTATCACAGGGCATTCCCAGAATATATGCCAATGATTGGCTTCCTGAGCCCCACACATCCTCCAACACTTTGAGTCGTTCCCAGTGACTAAAGCCTTCTGCTTTGGTGAATGAAAAACCTAATCAGACATTTCCATCCAAATTCTTTCCATGTATATGAGTTGATAAATTTCCATTGATATTCACAACAGGTGTGCCAATCCTGATTTGAGATTTGAAAGTTGCCCTCCTTTTCCCATTTATTTTTTATATAATCCGTTGTATGAAATTTTTCCCCATTAAGCCTTTATATTTCTATTTATTTTCATGATTATCATGATGAGAAAAGGGGCTGCAAACATAAAACGTCTTCATGAAAATTCAGCATTGAAATTATAAAAAAGTAATACTCAGGGTTGAAAAAAGGCTGGGGGATAAAACAATACATTTCTGGGATCATAAACTGCTTGACCACAAGTATTCCTCATCTAAGCATGAAATCTCATTTGGCTTCAAAAGAGGAAGCCAAATAAAACAGCTCTCCCGGTGGCTCCCCAAACACTAACAACCCTCAAAATGGCGCACTGTCAAATCATAAAATAATCATATTTCTAACTCAAATCAACTTCTGACTCATGAAATTCAATACGAATTAATGATTTTCTGGTTGAATGTAGCATGAGTTTATCAATATAAGGCGCAGCTGGTCATCAGTGGTCACCAGTAACCTCTCCAAACCGAAAACATGCCTTTTCTCCAGAATAAAGTTCAGAGTTTCGTCCATTATTCGACAAAGCCGCATCAGTAAGCACGTGTACTCATTCAAGGAACTGCTTATTTTACGGTCAAAACATTCACTCAGATGGAAAGCTTGCCATTTACAATTCCGATCATCCAAGCGAAATGAAAGCTTGTGACAATGCTTTTCACACCCTATAAGGAGCAAGTATAACTCACAACACAGAAGTAACTGTTTGCATTTTAATCAAGCGAAAATCCAAGGCATTTTATTTTGTTGAATGCGGTATAAATTCATTAACAGATCGCCTCATTAAGCAAAATGCCAGCGCATTGCAGAATCGACTACTCTTGTTAGCCAATGTGATGAACTAGCTCTGTGATCTGTGGTGGTAGATCAAAAATAAATAGCTGGCTAGTTAGCTAGCTGGCTAGAAGTAAAATAGATCTGCACCATACAAAGATAGTTTGACTCACACCACAAGAGGAAAAACTCCCCATCATTGAATTTCTCCTCCAAATAATCAATCCTGTCAGCCCTCCAGTCTGTTCTATGCAGAATAACTGCCATTTTCCATCTCAGAATCACATTTCCATCCCGCAAGTATAAGCTCAACACTCCGGGGTTGGTTTTGGAAGTCTTTTTTTCCGTGCAATCACATCATTCTCGGCTGCGCAAAATTGAGAGAATACAATCTTACTGATATAATGCAAGTGTTTAAATACCTTTCTGATGGTCCAATCAATGTCTTTCAATTACTGTGGAAAGTTTATACTCTTTGGATTTAAAGGGGACCTATTATGCTGATCCTTCTTTTAATACATATAAGTAATGTTATAATGTTGGATGTCCATACTCAACCTTTGAAAAGTTTCTAAACATAAGATACAGGGGTTTTGCCGTAATCCAAGAACGTAATTTCGTGAACGTGATTTCCTCTCTGAACAGCTCGTCCCGAGATCTTCACGAGATCTGGGCAAAACCTGGCATCAGGTTGTGCCGTCAAATTAATACAGACCTAGCCAGAGCCAATCACGGCGTTGGACCTGCCCACACCGGAAACTATTCTAGCAGGCACAAACAACCGCGGATCATATTATGCCTTAGTAGCGTCTACACTTTTGGAAATACAAAAGAAGAACCGCAGATCATTTGCGGTGCAGTTTTGTCAGTATCTCTCCCAAAGCTGCTAGTCCATTTATTTTTGGATGCAAAGAAAAGCACCTATTTCTCTTCCAAAAGACAATGCCACTCAAAATCAGTGGGTAGCTTTTTGTTTGCTGGCAGCAAACAGCCACGGCTAAAGGGGACGTTAGCTGTTTGTGCTCAGCATTTGACTAAAGACAGCTTAGTCAATAAAGGATAATTCGACACAGGATAAGCATTTCAGCTGCTCCTCAAACCTGAAGCAGTTGCATCGATCAAGCGCTCAGAGCTACAAGCTGTAAGTAACGATATAACAGCAAATAATGGAAGTGAAGCTAACGTGTTACAGGTGGCTAGCAGGACCGCTAACGATAGTTAGCACTAACAACTGGCCTCAAACGTAGGCTTTGTAAAATATCTGAAGATGAAGCCTGTACTGGTCGCGACTGTCCGTGACTCACAGACGCAGAAGTTGTAAGTTGCTTTTACGGCATAAGCCTACCTAATGTGATGGCCTGTTGATTGTGGCTGTAGCACTGCAGCTAATGTAGCCAAGTTACTGTTGCTAATGTTTGTGTCCTAAATATGCAAGAGTAATATCTGGGGAAATTCAACAGAAGGTGTGTGAATATAAACCTCATTTGCAGCTAACTTTTTTGCTTGTTTGTAATTTGGATGCTTGGTACAACCGTCCATGGTAACTGAACTTGCTGTCTGTAAAACCTGTATTGCAAGGGTTTGTCTCTGTGGTTGTTATGACCACTCGGTTACCAGCTACTGCATTTTAGTTCGCGTGCTGCGCTCCTTAAAAATGCTCCTGGTTAACTTATACGCAGTAATTATGATCGGTATGCTTGTGTTACTTAGGTAAGCATCAATGTGGCAGTTTCATCATAACGTTGCCTGATTGTAGCCACTACAGTTGAAGCTAACCGGAGAGGTGTTGTGTGTCTGCAACTTTGGGCTGAAAAAGCTGCAGTTAGACCAGATGTAGGTTTTGCAGAGCTTAGGATATGTGTTTGGGTTTGTTTATGGCTGCTTGCGATCGCTTCACTTATCCATGACTGGGATCAGCCGGATACTTCACCAATATCTGGGCTAGCTCTCTGATGCTACCGCTGTGAAATCAATGCGAAATGCACCAGCTATAACGTCTGGATAACAAAGGATTTTCTGCACTGCCGTGGCGTAATTTCATCCCCCTTTAGGAATTGCTCTGGCTAATAAAATGCCTAAAAAGGTGGAGATTGAATAGGAAATTCTTTCCTGTAGAAGTTATCGATTCGCTAGCTCCACATAAGCAACTTTCCACGCTAACAGAACTTATGGTCTGTAAAACCTGTGTTACGTTCATAACATAACCGGAGCTCTCTCTAGCTGTCGCGTACTATCCATAAAGCTGCTTTCACACCGGACGCGAAACGAATTTTTTGCGCGACAGATTAAACTCAAAGTCAATGCAAAGACATGAATACACGCCTTATGGGTGCATTAAACCGCTTTCACACCGGACGCTAAACGAATTTTTCGCACGACAGATTATATTCAAAGTCAATGCAAAGACGCGAATACACGCGTTATGGGCGCGTTAAGCCGCTTTCACACCGGACGCGAAACAAATTTTTCGCGTGACAGAATACATTCAAAGTCAATGCAAAGACAATGCATTGACTTTGAATGTAATCTCTCGCGTGGAAAATTTGTTTCGCGTCCGGGGTGAAAGCGGCTTAAAGCGCCCATTTTCCGCAAGCAAACGCTGGTCATTCCGACGCAATTAGTAAACCATTACCACAGGCAATTTCGAAAAGGCCGTTTAGCCTGGAGCTTTCGCCCCCCGTCATAAACCAGCGCAGAAGCTGTTTGTTACTCCACGCTAACAACACACCACAGTTATGCACACGAACCAGCAGGTCCTTATAATACACACCTAAGCAGTCCATAAGTTTTTGGTCCACTTTTTGCTGCTCCTCACTGTCCATGTTTCCCTCTAAACTCAGACCCACCGGATTTCTACAGTCTCCGGTGTACACTTGGGTATATCGACCCGTTCTACAAATGTGTCTGTATGGGGTGGATTCTAGCTTTCCCTCAATCCTAGCTATAGAGTGGAAACACCGGTTTACTCACCATAGAAGCCGTAGGTAGATAGCAAATTTGAGCTTGAGCTGCCAGACCTTCGCACTGCGTCCTCCACTTTTGTCGCTGCGTTTATTAGAACAAGTTCATTTAATTAAATCTATATATGTCCACAGCGTTTGATTGCGGAATTTCCCCGCCAATTCCTTGGCTCAGATGGCAGACGCGTCTCACATTTCACACTAGGGAGGTGGACCCGGAAAACTATGTTCTGCCGAGTCCCGCTCAGCTCCGCCCTCCACAGAGCTGGCCAATCAGAAGAAAGTGGGCACACGGGGAGGGGGGACCATAGTGGAAGAGCAGCCCAAACGAGGCGTTTCAGGCAGAGACTGCAATGGACTACAAATGGGTTTTTTTGAGGATGGCAGTATGAGCTAAATAAGGACCCTTCCAACTCCTCCAGTGCACAAGGACTTCAATTCCGTGTGAGAATCTCTTACATACACGTTGATTGAATAATTGCTGACTACAGCAGAAGAACATAAATATGCCACTTAAACCCACACCGAATGCGTGAGAGTTAACAGGTATGCATTATAAATGAAAACTGGCCACACCTGATAATGTTGAGAGTTTTCGGAGTTTCTGCAATGGTAATTTAAATGAATGATTGAAAACAGGTCGTAAACAATCATTAATTTTAAGGGATTGTTTTGAGCCTCCCCTATCGCCAGTTCACCAGCCGCCACTGGTATCATATACCTTTGAAACTTGGTATTTAAACTAATTGGACCCTGAGGAATCCATTTTTAACATTCTTTTTGGTGAAAATGAGGAGCAGACATGGTATCATGCTGCTGAAGCAAAACTGTCAATTATTTATGCTTGTACATGAAAACTTTTATATCTCCAGGGGTATAGCTTACACAGTTTTGAAACTTCACAGATATGTTTTTTTATATGAGTATTAGTAAATAGTGAAAAAATGAGAAATGTGTTGCTCATGCGTTGGATTTTGTGAAATTTTTAAGAAGGTAATAAATCAGGTTCATAATTCTACTAGATATTGAATCACGTACTTCATCGTGCACATAAAAAAACAAAATATTGTGCATAAGCAAATCATTTTATGTTACCTGGTTACCTGATTCACCATTAATACATCCTACAAACTTGTGTTATGATTTTGCTATTTTCAGTATGTACGGCAAGACAACAGCTTAACGATCAAAACTCATGTGTATTACACTGTGAATATACCCAACCCGCACTCTATATAGGCACCTGGGAATAGGTCAATTGTGCTCAATTGAACTGCAAAGGCTTTCTTACATAATAACCTATTGCCATCAATCACATAACAGCCAATCATCAAGTCACTCAATCCATTCTGAACTGTTACATGATTGTACAAGGCAATTGATCTGGATTCTCTGTCTCAGTGATTGCTAATTAGGTATCACACCATTAAAATTCAGTTCATGAATAGTTTTCTGGGTGGTCAATTATCAGTCAAGCAGGTGTCAAGTCAGAGAGATCTGTACAGACTTGTACTGACCTACTTCTAGACTGGCCTTTGAGACTGACACTCCCCTGCCCACATCACCTCCACTCAACCCAGCCACCAGTACAGGCACCACCCGGGCTCTCACAAGGACTATAGCAAAAGCTTATCTTAATAATTTTGGTGCTTGTGTAGTTACTTATAGGTGCTGATGTCAGCCACCTGCCCCAGCCTTCTGGCACCTTGCTTGTCTGCTTCCCTAATAACACCTCCTCCAGATATAACTTCAAGAAAAACTGGTTTAATACAGGTGCAGTGCACCACCAAGCACATAATTCAACCTATTGTAGCATGCCTTGGCTGACTGCGATGAATTTGTGATGGAGAGTGTAATATCTGATGCAGTTATGTATGAAATATATTTAAGAAATTCATAAAACCTAGAGTAAGCATAACACATCTCTAGTTTTTTTACTGGTTGCCAACACACACATAAAGAACATATATGTGAAATTCCAAAGCTGCGTGACTTATACCCCTGGAGATATAAAAGTTTTCATGTACAAGCATAAATATTATTGACAGTTTTGCTTCAGAGGCATGATACAATCTCTGCTCCTAATTTTTCACCTAAAAGAATGCTAAAAATGGATCCCTCAGGGTCCAATTAGTCTAAATACCAAGTTTCAAAGGTATATGATACATATTAATGGTTTTATGTGGTGCTGAAAATTGTATTTGAATATATCATGGCACAAAAATGCCAGAAATTGGGTGAAAATTCTGAAACTTTAAACCTTTGCCAAAACCTAAATAATTGACTGATTTAGCTGAAATTTTCGGGATACACTAGTTTTAATGCATATTTGGACATATATTTTTTGCCAATTCTGAAGTGGTGTGGTGGAAGCCATTTGTTGATCTGACATGGAATGACCCTTTGGTTAATGTTATGGTTAGGCATGATGTGGTTAAGGTTGGGGTTAGCACTAGGGTTAGGGTTAGGCTGTCCATAATGAATAGAAGTCAATGCAATGTCCTAACAAGGATAGCTGCACAAACTTGTGTGTGTGTGTGTGTGTGTTTGAGAGTGCATAGATAGTGTGTCTGTTTTGCTTCCCACTTTGGTAAGCTTTGGTAAGAATGTGGAAACACATGGTGCAGGCTCTGTTCCTGTTTCATGGAATCCCATGTGACAGGATATTCATTCAGCAATAAGGGTGGCGAGCCATCTTTCTCTCCCATACTGTCAGAGATAAAGTACACCTGAACACCCAGGCAGATCCTGTCACTCCTGGTGAACCATTTCATTTCTTTTTATGCTGGCTTTAGAAAATTATGCCACTTCTATAATGATGCACTCATTGGCTGTCCTTTTGTGCCTTTTTCATGCCTTTCACTGCACTGTACAAATAGGTAAGTTTATTTATTTTAAGGTTTTTCATGGCATACAAATATCATGATTAGTACAGCATTTGCAATGCTGTCATAGCTGATATGATCATGAAAGCTAACTGCTTGATTTTTTGGGAGTTTTAGAAAGGACTATAACAGTGCATTAGCCAGGACAAACAAAATTTGAGTGTGTAAAAGCAGAATTTTGTATTGTTCCTTCCGTTGTCTAGTATTAGTGATTTTGCCTCGGTAATCTGCTTTGTGCATGATTTGTTGAGGGCTGATTAAATTATTGGCTGTTTCTTGGCATGCATTTCAGTTTCATGTAGCTTCCTAGGTGTGACTGAGGACTTTGAATCCTTAAGGGGTCTTCAGGGTAAAGTGTAGAAATAGCCATAATAATGTAAAAACTAAGAAATAAACATACTCAACATGATTTTAACCTCAGAAAATGTAGTATTTTGATAAAAATTCACATGGTTGCCGTGGAAACTGCACTTTAATGACAAAATCTGAAAATATTTTGTGGCACTGCTATTTCAATAACCCATGGTCAGATTTTACTCAAATTAGTCTCATATGAAAGGTTTAAGATAGTTCTATGAAATGACACAGGATTTTTTTGTCTGAAACATTTATGAATATTTAATGAGCTGTTATGTAACCATAACAAAAATCACTATCATCAACTTGCTTCATTTTCAAAATTAACCCCTTAGGGATGCACCTATCTAGAAAATCCTATGTCATTTCATAGATCTCCAACAGATACAACTTCAGTCCAAATTTCAAGTCAATCAGATGAATATTAATGGTTTTATGAATGCCACAAGGTTGAAAATCAGTCAAAATTGTGATTTTCAGTAATTTGCATTTAAAGTCACAAGTAACAATTGAGGCAGAGGAAAAACATAGATTCTTGGTGTTTACTGGCACCTCACTGAATTCCTTTATTTATTTTATGTGAAAATCAAAAATATTGAAATTTTCGAGAAAAAAATTGAAAGCATAACTAAAAGCATAACTAAGCAAGAGGCAGATCCACAAATATATGCTTGGGTAATCTCAACTAAACATACATCGCTTGTCATTTGCATACATGCATTATACAATTACAATTCCACGATGATAACTGCTTTCTTTCAACCTCTTGTAGATGAACATAATTTTCACTTAAGTTTTCCCTTAAGTCAGTTAAAAGTCAGAGAATGCATTTTTTCACATTGAAGGACAATTTCTCATATATATTCTGTATCTGCTGGTTGCAGTGCTTTTCTGAAGCGGCAGCACACTTATATTGAGAGAAATGGTCAAACCCTGGAGGCCATGTTTTATGGCCACAACATTACATCAAGTTGAAAATATCTAGATCTTGTACATCATTTTATACACATTCCCCTTTAATTCAACAGGACATATTTGGGATCGTTGGAAACCTGGGATCGTTGCATCTCCACAACAATTTAAAATAGACCTGAAGTTCCTTAGGTTTGAATTCAGCAGCTGCATTTGTGTGTTTTATTGGGCTAAAATGTTGAATCAAACTTTTGAATAAGTTTTTTTTTTAATGCATGGCACCATTATTTGACCTCTTTTGAATCATTTTCCACGATGATAACCTTTCCAATTGTTCTAACATTCAACTGGCAATAATATATGCAGCTCCCTTCTTATTGTAATGTTATGGAAATGAAATAGTAAATGCAATTAAGAAAAATGCTTTATTTACTTAGTACACTTTAAAAAAGATAAAACTCCTCTGTCAACTTCCATGTTTGCTTTTAGCTCATTTTGCAATGGCTGCTTGCCATTTAAATTGAAACAAAGAAAACGAAGATTAGCAAAATATGTCCACAATTTGGAACAATGTTGAACAAAATGCAATTTTGCATCCTAATGCAGCATTTTATTCCTCTTCCTATTTTAATGAGGAGATCTGGCCACACCAGATAGACTTGAGTGTTTCTGGAGTTCTCATATTGTTCATTATTAAAAAAAAATACTGAAAATGAGACAACTCATAATTGGTCTACAGCAACCCTTTGTGCCTCCCTGTTTTCAGCAGCTGTTGATGATACAAACAACTGCCTCGAAGTCCAATGATTAGCCATTAGGGGTGCATTATAGCTGATCGTATTTTTAGGGACAGACATGGACTCCTGTTCTACCCCTATTTCTAAGAATGATCAAGGAAATTATTCAATTCCTATATTAATTTAATCTTCAAGGTTTTGTGTGGTTATGACAGGGGATTCTTCTGAAAAATATTCTATGTAGCAAAGACATAAAGGTTCCCTGACCACTCATAATTACAAAATGTTACATTTCTTGCGAAAATATTACAAACAATAGCTTGCTATGTAGTGCCATGCATTAAAATGTTCCCTATTAAATCAAGTCTTAGATGGTATTATTTGAGTCGAATGTGACCAGTTGAATTTGCACAATGTGTTGCACCACACTACCTTCTTAATTGACATGAAGCACTAAAGGCTCACATATGAGTTCACATAAGGTTTCTGCATGTGTGTTTTTTCCTGGTTGAATGTATTAACTACAACATTGCATTAGGTAGGGAATTTAAAACCACAGAACTTAAAGAAGCTAAATATTCTTTTTCAAGTCGAATCATGGATTTATTTTTGTATCAAAAATCAATTACGAAGCTCATAATTTTGAAGATACCCATGAGTATCCCACAATGAGACAACATTTTTCTTCTTTTTTTGTTGCTTTCTTTTAAAAATATTTCTATAAAACTGTTTACTTAATAATACGTCTGTTTTGGATGTCACAGACAGCAGTTCCTTCCTGATCTACAATGAGGACCACAACAGCTGTGTCACAGCCATCAGTGCCAGCGCGGTGGAGGTGGCATCCTGTGACCCTACTGCTGAGTCGCAGAAGTTTCGTTGGGTTTCCCAGCGGCACGTGATCAGCATGTCACTGAAGCTGTGCCTGGGTGCTACCAGCATTAAGGATTGGGTTAAGGTCCAGCTCTTTCCCTGCGACATGAAGAGCGAGCTTCAGGAGTGGGAGTGCAAGAATGAAACCCTCTTTGGCCTGAAGGGACAAGCCCTACATTTCAACTATGGGAACAGGCAAGAGAAGAATATTATGATCTACAAGGGCACCGGGACCTGGAGTCGGTGGAGGGTGTACGGTACCAAGGGCGACCTCTGCTCTCGGGGTTACGAAGGTTCGGTGGATTGACCCCCACCCACCCACCCATACTCACCCAAAAAAACACATTTTATGAGGGAGTACATATATGAAGCGTTGTTTTCCCACTGATGGAGGAGGAGTTAAGCAGTGTTATGGGGTTTGCTACTTGGATAATTATTCGCTGAAGCCTGAAAGACAATATTTTCATTTCATCTGTAGTACAGGGTCCGTCTTTCAGGAGATATAATGCATTGAGGCCCATGAAGCAAGGAGCTCATAACAATTTTAACACTTTAATTTTTCAAAGAAGAACCCAGATTTGGTCTTGTCGGTGAGAGTTCCTTGCCGTCCTCCCACCAAAATGTTAAAACGAAACATATAACCAGAAATATATGACAAAATAAAGCACGGCCTTCAATGCCGAAGTTGTCGGGAAATCTTAATAACAACAACAACAACTATATCAAAATAAGCAAAAAGTAATTCTAGTGCCCCTTTTTGGAATTTCAATCCATTGCAGTAGACGGGTACTAAAAGAAATCTTTCTGCATTTTAGGACCCATGCCAGGTTGCATTACTCAGACATTTTTTTCATCTATCAATGCATTTTTTGTAAATCTAAAATCTCCAATTCATTGTCCACTGGAACTACGAACAAAAAGTGAGTGTTAGCTTGGCACCTAACATTGCATTCAGCTGCTGAATGTCTTGAGTAGGCAGAATGGTTGAGCTGGGAATAATAAACCAGCTGCACCGAAAAAAACAAAGTCTTATGCCGGCAGAGTCACTCTTGGCAGCCAGTTAGCTAACTCAGCCAGCTAGCTAGATAGCATTGTGGCTAACCAGGGTAAACATCAGCTTGCCAGCAGGAGCTCAGCATCTGTTGTTTGTCAGCTGTTCCACTGCTGCACATCGCATAAGAAGACAAAAAATAAGAATCTAATTTAAGCAGTTTTGCCCTTGCCTCCTCTTCCCCTCTACTAGCTCCTATTCTTGCGTTTTTCAGTTAACCCTCTATTAACCAAACCCATTTCCAATTGTGTAAAAATCATTTCCCTAGGCAAATATGTTGATTATGGGCCAATATTTGGAAAAATAGTTCAAAAAATAAATAATTTTTTTTTTTTTAATTTAATTTTTTTTTTTTTAATTTTAAAATTTTAACTTGACGGACCATTCAAGTTATTCTCAAATGTTTATTTGGCAATAAGAAACAAAACCAGCAGGGTGTCCGGGCTGTTAACCCTTTCACTTTATGTAGCAGATATGCTACGGTGGTGAATAGAGGGTTAAGTCATGTCTGTGAGAAAGGCTAGCTTAGACTTTTTTTTTTTTTTTTTTTGAATTTTTTCTGTATTTGATAGCTATACAGTGAAGAGAGACAGGAAGGTCAGGGAGAAGAATGGGGAAGACATGCGGCTAATGACCCGAGCTGGAATAGAACCTGGGTCGCCACGGGAAAGACACAGCCTTTGTGGTGCGCGCCATAAGACCAATGAGCCACCGGGGCGCCCCGTGAGAAAAGCTAGCTAACCAAAATAGCTTACTTGGACATTTGATTGGTCATCATATTTTCCATAAATCTCCAAAACAGGATAGCAAGAGGGATCATATAATGTTAACAGAAAATATGCAGCTTTACCATTGTCAATTTTATTTAAAATATGTATTTACCCAGGACTAACGTATGCCCTTCCATATTTGCATGAGTGTTAGACATTGACGGATTAAATCTATCTATAAAGCAAGAAGCGTCTGTCTGTGTGTCTGTGGCTCGCATATCTCTCTGACTGTTTGTCAGATCGGCCTAACCTTTTGGATATGGCTTGCGCATGGCACAATGGTGTGCATCCTACTGTTTGTGTGTCTGTCTGTCTGTCTGTGGCTCGCATATCTCTCTGACTGTTTGTCAGATCGGCCTAAGCTTTCGGAGATAGCTTGCGCATGGCACGATGGTGTGCATTCTACGGGCACTGCACTACTAATTTGGAATGTTCATCACCACGAAAGAGACTTATTTGACTGTTCATAATGCTGGACTGCTTCTGTCCTTTGGAATTAAGTAGTGGTCTTGTGATCACAGCATTGATATCACAATTAAAACTAGTGTCAGTGCATGAGACTGCACCAATTACAGTTTTGCCACAATCATGGACTGTGGCCCCCATCACATGCCAGCCCTTCTGCAACTGTAACCTCTGAACCCCCAGTATTGCCACCCTTGGATGTCACTGTTTTAAGAACTATCATACGACTGCAATGGATAGCACAACATGGGCTAAGAAATACTTTGGTAAACCTTTGTCAGTCAATACCATTTGCTGCTGCTTTCACAGCCATTAGTTAAAACTTAACTCAGTAAATCTGATGTCATACATTTACACTGTCCAAAAGCACCGCCAACTTCTCTGGGCTTAGTGTCATCTGAGATTGACTGTAGCGCAATGGAGGTGGGTTTTTCGGTCTGACAAGTCAAACATTTCAAGAGCTTCCTGAAAAAAAGAAACAGCAGCCATATTCTTCGGACCAAAAACAACAAGAAAAACCCAAGCTATTATAACCGTTATGCCCAAAAGCCAGTGACCGTCATGATATGAAGGTGTGTCATTGCATATGGCATGGGTGCCTTGGATATTTGTAAGGGCATCATTAATGCAAAAAGATATGTATGAATTTTGGAGCGATATATGCTTCCATGTAGATGTCGTCTGTTCCATGGGTGTCTCTGCATTTTCTAGTTAGTCAGCGTTAAAGCATTTCTGCACCGATTACAAGTCCATGGCAATGTAAGCGAAGTGCGGGTGCTTAATGGCACATTATGAAGCTAAAGGTAACAAAGGCCCTGTACAATGGAATAGTTGAAGACCAGGAAGAAAGCGAAATTGGGAGAAATTCCACTTGTTTGACTCGACCAAATGGTGTCGTCAGAACCCAAAAGCTTGATGAGTGTGATTTAAAAAATCATGAAGTTATACAGTGGTAACCAGTCAACTCTGTCAAACTTTTTTGGACTCTGTTATTCGTTAGATTGTACATTTCACCATGCAATTACATTTTCATGTTAGAATATCAAACAATGTGTCATTTTTCTGTTCTGTTGTACTGTATAAAAGAGGGTGATTGGACTTTGATTTTATTTGCATTTTGCATGATGTGCCAACTTTTTCACAATCATAGTTATATGCCAGCCCTGAGAACCTCAGCTGATAGCTACAGTGTATGCTGTGACAGTTTTCTTTCACTCTGGTCATGCTGGCTTCTTAACCTTGGCATTATTCAATCACAATCTGTGCCATTACATCCCTTTTTTTATAAACATTATTTTCCTGATGATTTGTATAAACTTTCACTCAATTCCATGTGGAATAATTGTGCTGATGAGCAAATCCTGGTGTTCCGAACAAAATACTGAGCAGAACAATTACCTTCTGAATTTCAAGCCTCTGCTTCTAAGAAAAATATTACTCTGCTTTTCACACCAACGAAAAATGTAATAATTTTTTTTCTTGTGCAAAAGCTTTGCCTGGTATTTACTTGTAAGATTAGCAAAATGACTGATTCACCTGCATAAGATGGGATGAATAGACCAGATTTCTGGACACAATTTATTTATTTAATTAGTATTGTTAATTTATTTTCTGACAGAGGTGTTTACAATTGGAGGCAATGGAATGGGGGTTCCCTGCATGTTCCCATTCAAGTTCATGGAAAAGTGGTATGCTGAATGCACAGCGGAAGGCCGGTCCGACGAGCTGTTTTGGTGCGCAACGGTGACAGACTACGACGAAGACCAAAAATGGGGCTTCTGCCCATCAAAATGTTGGTTAACACTTTACTTAATATATTGTGCATTTAAGACTGCTGTTTTGATGAATGAAATGTGAAGCCAAGCTTAACAATATGTCTCTCTGGTTCATATTCAAGGAAAAGCAGTGAAATTTTTGTTAATTCAAACTCAAAATCTCATACTTCTCATCACTGAACTACTACACACTGGTTACAACAAGTAATATTGGAGCAAAAGAGAAAATCCCAGCGGATTCTTTTTTTTTGATAAGTGTAGGACATCCTCACTGCTAAATGTAAATTAAGTGCAACAGTACATGTGAACACCTGGAATTCTGGGAATTATTACTCAGGCTACCTGTTAGTTAGCTCGAGTTCATATCTACTATTTTGTCTATTTATGTATTGTCTATAAAGAGAGTTGGAAATTACTTTAAAGTGTTTGGGTACTGCATCATGAAAATGAGGCTACCCACGAGGTGACTACCCGTTTCCATCTAGGTCAAGGGTAGCTCGAGTGTATGCCTACTTGGCGTCATGTTTTTGCAGTCCTCCAAGCTCTCAGAGATGATAATCGTATTGGCTTTAACAATGATTTTCAAAAGTTTAAAAAAGTGTTCCCCATCCAGCAATGGGGATTTTCATTATCTGCGTGGGCAGAGATGAAGTTCATTAACAGTGCCTGACTAACACCAGAACATCATAAATTTAGAGTGCAGCAACATGATCCCCTTCCAACATGATCCCCTCCTGTATCCAGCCTGAGCATGCTATCTCATGAGAATCTTGTTATTGCAAGTGGAATCATTTTATTATCCTGTTTTTCTACCGTTTTTGAAAGGAAATTAAAAGGAGGTGAATGCTGACGGTGTCTGGTCTCTGACCTCCTGACATTAAAATGGGAGACTTCCTAACCTAGTGGGGATGTTATAGAGCCTTCCTTTTGTCCCAGTTCCAGCAGTAGAGCTTTCACAGTGGCAGGAAGAGGAAGACTTTTTTATTTTTTGCATCTACTTGTGAAGCACCTCTATGTTGTTTTCCATGGAGACCTTAAGGACAGGCTTCCAAATTAATTTTTTTTTTTTTCGCTTGGAATGATAAGTGAACCTTATGCCAGTTAGTAATTGTGTAAGATCTGACTTTGGATTGGCATACTACCTCATTGTGCTAATTTCTCTTCTTACTCTTCTCCTCCTCCTTTTTTATGCACTTGATGATGATGCAGCTACCTCTACATGGGACACAGACCCAGTGTCTCAGGTCTTTTACCAGAGAAACGCCCTCTCTCTCCTCACCTGGCATCAAGCCAGAAAGAGCTGTCAGCAACAGGATGCTGACCTTCTGAGCATAGTGGAGGTGCACGAACAGACATATATCTCAGGTAACGCCGCACAGCACTGGAATGCACTCGTAGCAGTATCTGCTTTGACAAAAGGAGGGTTACTTCTAATGAGACTAAAAATAAAAATAAAAACTAAAACAAGTGGGAAACATTGCATTAAAGGGATGTTGTTGGTTTTTGAAATGTGGTTGTTTGAGGCATTTAACCGTATGTATTATCTGCAGTAGAGTGCAGTCAGAAAGCTCCCACGTTGAAGAAGCAGTGTGTATTACAGGCACAGAGGATGGGCAATACACTGCTGTGGACGGGAGAGTGAGTAAGCCTGTTACGAGCCTAGTGGCCCATCAGGGCCGGTGCTTAACCCCTGTTTCCATGGCATGAAGCGAATAGAAGTATTTCTGCTCCCCCTGGATGGGATGCCAGTCCATCAAAGGTACTCCCCCCAGCTCTTAGTCAAGTTTCCCTGACTATTTTCTGGTACCCATTTATACACCTGGGTGGAGTGAGGCATGGAGTGTGGGAGTGAAGTGTCCTGCCCAAGAACACACTGTGGACGGGGGCAGCAGCAAAACCTATGCCAGCCATATAAAAGAAGGTTCATCTAAAAAAAAAAAAAAAAAATCAATATCCATCCATCTATGCGCAATATGTAAAACACTTCCACCGCTTTACCCTGCCGTCAGACAGGCAGTCCTTTCCTTTGGCACAACATTTTCGCAACTGAATCGAAATGTGCAAATTCTGCAATTGAGAAAATGTTACATTAGTGCAAAAGGACAGGGCTGTCTGATGACAAGGTAATAATCCAAAAATAAAAATCTAAAATAATCTAAAAATAATCAAAATATAAAAAGCACTTAAATGGATATTGATTTATTTTTGATGGGCTTTTTAGGTGGCTGACAGATGTTTAGCTGCTATCCCTGTCCGCAGCAGTGTATTTCTCTGCTTCTGTGCCGGTGTAAAACCACCATTTTGGTCTGCTTCTACAAACTGGGAGTTTACTGATCATGATCTGCCGCAGGTAATACACAGACTGGGGATAAGTACCTCATACAACCACGCTTCAAAATACCTGAGCTATCCCTTTAAGGTAGTGTTTGGTTTCCCAGTAAAATGTTCTTTCTGCATTGGCAAATCATGAAAAGAGTCAAACTGGCTCACCTCATTAGCAATACTTGTCTTCAATCAGAAAAAATTCTGTGTAAATGAGATTAAGGTTATGCTGCAATTTCATAAATAGAATTCAGATGCATAAAAATAATTTCAGATTTAAAATATTCTTCGTACGCAGTAAAATAAAATATTCAGTGCCGTCCCTGTCAAAATTATAATTTTGCTCCTTTTTCCCTCTAATTATTATATATATATGTATTTTTCTGAATTATGAAGCTCCACCTTGAAATCTCTTGTAGGGGTTGTGCTCTGAGCACCGGTGGTGTGCACAGAGAACAGGAAATGTAGATTTGAACTCAGGTGCTAAGATGGACTTGGTTATTTATTATGCTTCACGGCACAGCAGGAAGACAAATAAAACACAAGAAAAAAAGAACTAGTAAGCAAGGTTCCTAAATAGTAAATGAGTAATACATGAACTGGAACTAAGACAACAGTACTATATATTACTAATATAAAGAAACTAGGGAGCGAGGTTCCTGGATTACAAAAAGGAAGCACTGATCGTATAACAAAAGGAACATCGCTTAATTCGAGATTTACAATAATAAACACATAATGCGGGAGTAAAGTCTAAACAAGACTATAATATAACAGGCTTGTGATGTGATGGTTCTACCCTGCAGTCCCTCCCCCTCCTGCTGTCTTCGCCTCCACTTCAATGAGCCACACCTGTTGCTCGTTGAAGTGGAGGTGAAGAGTAGAGTATTTTAGAGCTGCACTGCCAAACTGGCAGTGCAGCTGCATTCTGGTTTTAGCCCTGGTGTTTTGTGTTGCTGCTGCTCCCCTGTGCTTTTGTGGAAGGTTTGTTTATTTTTGTAAATATTTATTAAAAACCTTTTACTTTTTACCAGCCTGTGTGAGTGGGTCCTTTTACCCAATCCACGACAGAATGCAGCTGCCAGTGTGGACCCAGCCAGGCTGGATTCTAGGGGAGCAGCAGCAGCAGCAGTGGTTTTTGTGTAGGGGCTTGGGAAGCAGTGTGTTCTGGGGGCGCCATGTGTTCCGGGAGCGCCATGTGTTCTGGCTGGTGCCATGCGTTCGGGGTGCGGCTGGTGCCATGCATTCGGGGTCCGGCGGTGTGTTCCGGGGTCCGGCTGGTGCCATGTGTTCCGGAGTCCGGCTAGTGCCATGGGTTCCGGGGTACGGCTGGTGCCATGTGTTCCGGGGTCCGGCAGAGTTGTTTCCCAGTGTGTTCCGGGGTCCGGCAGAGTGTGTGCCCCGGTGTGATCCGGGGTCCGGCGGAGTGTGTGCCCCGGTGTGGTCCGGGGTCCAGTGGAGTGTGTGCCTTGGGGGGAGGGTACTGTGATGGTTCTGCCCTGCAGATCTTTTACTTTTTACCAGCCTGTGCGAGTGGGTCCTTTCACCCAATCCACGACATGTGAGGCTTACAAGACTTCACATGAAATGAGTGCGAGAGTCTTTCTTAAATACCTTAAACAGTTACTTTGTTGAGAATTTTACCTCGGAGTGGGTTTTTATTCGGCCAGAGGGCATGTCCAATACTCAAGATTATTTAGCAGAAATTGAAGTTAGGGATAATGAAGTATTAGACAAGTTGCATAAACTAAAGGCAGATAAGGCGGCGGGTCCTGATGGCCAAATGATTGGATGCAGGGCAATATGATACCAATATACCATCTATCTCTTCATGGTCACTGAAGGAGCAACAACTCCGAACAGCGACTGCACGCAATACAGGAAAACAACAGAGTCAGGAGAAAAGTTGAGTGATAAACTTTCTCACAAACTCTGTAATAGAGCCATTTTTTCTGAACTAAGAAAATGGGTAAACCAGGAAGAAGCGACAAACCAAGCCCGCCGGATCTTTCATCAATTATGGAGACCCTCGAAGAAATGAGAAATTAAATGAGGGAGAGGTGGGACAGTATGAAGGAGCAGCTGGACCAGCTTTTGAAGGAAAACTGTGATCTCAAAAAAGAGATTGCCAAGAAAGACACACAGATTAAATCTTTACCAAACAAACTGGAGGAGCTGGAGCAACAAGAGAAACATAATGATGTAATCCTGACAGGGCTCAAAATCAAACCCAGGAGTTATGCCAGGGCAACAGTGAATGACGACGATCGAGACGAGGAGGACAATAAATCTGTGGAAATGCTGGTGGTGGAATTCCTTCGGTCCAAGAGTATTTCTCTGGACCCCAACAATGTGGATTCATGTTATCTGCTACCGAACAGGAATGTAAGCGGAGACCGGAGTACAGCACGGGCCGTGTTGTTACGACTTACAAGCAAAAAGCACAAAAAATCTCTGTTGAAGCAAGGGAAAAAATCTCAAAGGATCCAATGTATTCATAAATGAAAACCTCACCAAGCACAATGCAACCATCGCATGGAAAGCTCGTCAACTAAAGAAAGCGGGTAAGATACACAGCACTTGGTCGGCTAACTGCAGAATTTTCATCAAACCAAATGGGTCTTCACCGGAAACTACCAGACCGGTGCTGATCAAGATGATGCGGGATCTGGAGAATTTTGACCACTGAGGCAGGTTAAAATCCTTGACAAATCTCTATGAGCAGTTATCTGATGAACCAAACTGTAGATCAGGAAACTGGCTTTTTAACAACAAGTCACCATCATTCAGGAACAGACCCTAATGAAGAAATCGATCCGGATAACCATTTTTTCTACAACGAAACAAACGCATGCGGACACTTTACTGTAGACAAATTTAACAAGAACATTAAAATGGAAGGGAGTTTGTCCATTATCCACTTTAATAGTAGGAGTCTATATGCAAACTTTGACCAAATAAAGGAATACCTTCTGTCATTTGCTAATCCGTTCAACATCATCGCATTATCGGAAACTTGGATTAAAGAAGAAAAGGACAAGGTCTTCTACATGGAGGGTTACAACTTCGTGTGTAAGAGCAGACTGAATAAAGCTGGTGGGGGTGTTGGCCTATTTATTGATGAGGCCATAAACTTCCAGGTTCTAGAATGCAAATCAAATGTTATGGAAAATATAATGGAATTCCTTACAATTGAGATTCCTAGGTTGAAAGGTAAAAATACGGTTATTTGTTGTGTGTACAGAGCACCGGATTCGCAAATTGATGTTTTTAGCAAATGTATGGGTGAATTACTCGCCAATATGAACCAGAAAAATGTTTTTATGTGTGGGGACTTTAATATTGACTTAATAAATCCAAATAATAGCTCTATAATAGAGGATTATATTAACACCATGTATGCCATGGGTATGCAACCATTAATCACAAAACCAAGCAGGATTACTAGACACAGTGCCACCTTGATAGATAATATGTATACTAATGTATTAGATTCTGAAATATTAAGTGGCATCATGATAAATGACATTACTGATCATCTACCAGTCTTTGCTATTTGTAACTGCAAATTAGATATAAGGGATCAGGCTAGATCGAAAACCCTAGAACACACAGAAATCAGAATTAAAAGCGAAAAAAGGCTAAAGAAACTAGAATTAGATATGTTGAATCAAAAATGGGATAATGTATTAGCAGAAAACAATCCAAATAGAGCCTATGAGGCTTTTCTATGGACAGTAAACTCCCTGTATGATAAACACTGTCTAGTCAAAACAACGAACAAATTGAAGCAAAACAAAGAGAGAAGACCTTGGGTTTCAAAAGCACTGGCAAATGCCTGTAAGAAAAAAAATACTTTGTATGAGCAGTTTCTGAGAGAAAGAACTGAGAAAGCAGAAATTAGGTACAAAAGTTACAGAAACAAAATGACACATTTACTAAGGAAACATAAAAAAAGAGTATTATGAAAAGCTTTTATTAGAAAATAAACATTATACCAGAAATCTCTGGAATATAATAAAGAACGTCTCTGGGAGTACTCCGAAGAGGGAGTACCCTGCCTTCTTTAATATAAATGGCAAAAAGGTAGAGAACATGGAATTGGTCGTGGAGAATTTTAACAGTTATTCTGTGAATGTTGGGCCAGAACTAGCAAAGAGTATTAAATCCTCACACCTAAGATGGGACTACCTTGATAAGGATGAGGAAATCCAAGACACACTGACATTAACTCCTGTTACCGTATCCGAAATCAGATCAATTCTGAAAAATTGTACAGCTAAGACATCTGTTGATGTAAACCAATTAGATATGAAATTACTGAAAACACTAACTAACGCAATTGTAACTCCACTTACGCATATATGCAATCTATCCTTCTCCTACGGAGTGTTTCCAGATAAAATGAAGATAGCGAAAGTTATCCCTCTCTACAAAAGTGGGGATAAATATGATTTCTCAAACTATCGTCCTGTCTCGATTTTACCTCAATGCTCAAAGATCCTAGAAAAGCTGAAAAAATGACAGATTGGACAAGTACATTGATAAACACAAAATACTGTGTGACAGTCAGTATGGGTTCAGGAAAAAGCATTCGACAGCACTAGCCCTAACAGAATTTATTGAAATGATTAAAGATTCACAAGATTCAAACTTATATTCTATAGGCATATTTATTGATCTGAAGAAAGCATTCGACACTATAAATCACGATATATTGATTGAAAAACTTTACAAATATGGAATAAGAGGGACCGCATTAAAATGGATCAAAAATTACTTAACAAGTAGGGCGCAATTTGTGCAGATGGGTAATAGCAAATCAAATTGCTTGGACATTACCTGTGGAATTCCTCAGGGCTCGGTCATAGGTCCCAAGTTGTTCATAATTTACATAAATGACATTGTTAAGGTGTCCTATATCCTAAAACTAATTTTATTCGCAGACGACACGACTATTTTTTGCTCAGGTGTCGATCTCAAACAATTGGTAAAATTGGCTAATAACGAAATGTCTAAACTTCACACGTGGTTTAATGTAAACAAATTATCACTAAATCTTACAAAGACCAAATTTATGATATTTGGGAAAAAAGGCCTAAAGGACGACATAGACTTAAAGGTAAATGGTACCAGCATTGAAAGGGTAAATGAATATAAAGTCATGGGAGTTATGTTAGATAATCTCTTAAGCTGGAAACCACATGTAAATTTGGTTCAAAGAAAGTTAGCTAAAAGCGTGTCTATTCTTTGGAAAATGCAGAAATTATTAAAACACAAGTCTCTTAAAATAATCTGTTCAGCGCTCATAGCACCCCACTTACATTACTGCGCTGAAGTATGGGGACACACTTATAATAATACAATAGAATCATTGTTTAAACTCCAAAAAAAGGCCCTTAGAATTATTCATTACGTTCCTTATGGAACTCATACAAACGATTTGTTCATTAAGGCAAAGTTTCTTAAATTACAGGATATAATAAAATTCAACTCCTTGCAAATTGTATATTTAGGATACCACAAAGAATTGCCTAGAAATATACAATGCCTATTTCTTCAACGTGAATGTATCCATGACCTCAGAGGCAGAATGTTGTTGAAAACGAGAAGGGTCAAATCGACTCGGAGTGAGCACTCCTTATCTGTGGCTGGAGTCAGTGCATGGAACATACTTGATGACAATATTAGAATGGCAGACAATCTGAAGGTCTTTAAGTATCTACTGAAATGTGCATGTTTGAATAACTATAAACTTATCCAACAAAATGGCATTGGATAAATTAAACGGAACCATAACGGGCATAAACATTAGGGGTTGTTTAGACTAAATATGTGGACTGCTATTGTTAAATCAGTACCATTGCATCTACTGGACACACCAGGCCATCTGTCTGAAAGACAACTGTCACAGCACATTACTACAGACAGCTGTAACCAACATGGACCTTATAAACTGGTCGTTAAATGCAATTGACAAAATTATTTCCACGAGGCGGACAGGTTCTGGAGAACCGACATGCCCAGATGGGACATTCCCAGCTGGTTACACCATGGATGCATGGGGAAAGTGGCGTTCGCTGTGTTTGGCAGTCCTGGACATCGAGGATGTAGAGGACGCCTATCTATTGGGATTTATGATAGCAGGCCTGCTATCATTGGGGCTTGGTCTGTTTTTGATCGACCATAGGATAAAGAAAACTTTGAAAAGCATGGTTATCCTCGACAGAAAGCTCAATAAAATTGGATTCGACGTCAAGGAAGGCAATGATGGACTAGACATACTGCGAGAAGTCATTAAATCCGATAAGGCAAGGGTGAACCAAGTCGACGGAAATGATGACTAATTAAGAGATCCATGCAAAGATCTGGTATTATTGCACCTTTCCACTACTCCAAATCACAAGGAACAAATCAAATGATGAAGAAAGGAGTCCAGGTTTTTCTGGACCAAGTCTAAATGGATTAAATCAAGAGTGACATTCAAATCTAAACTTATATAGACACTCAGCTATATTGTGATTATAATTCTTCATGATGTTCATAAATCTTTATGATCTTATGTTGTGACGCTTAAATCGTAGTGTAAATGGACACTCAGCTCTGTTGTGATTTATAAATCTTTATGATATCTTAACCATAATCAAACTGTTTTTCTGGGAGTTGGGGGCGGGACTTTGACAAGCGATCTCGCTTCTCCTGCGACCATGATACATGTTGTGTTGAAATTGTCATGAAACGACTATACAATCATGCCGAAATAAAAACAAAAATAAAATAAAATAAAAAAATATATAAGAAAGGGGACCGTACTGAGCCAGGAAATTACAGGCCAGTCAGTTTAACTTGCATTGCATGCAAGGTACTGGAATCTATCATAAAAGACGAGCTGGAATTATTTCTTGAACGTAATAATATCTTGAGGGATAGCCAACATGGTTTCCGTAAGGGAAGGTCACGTCTGACAAACCTTCTGGAATTCTTTGAAGAAACCATCAAGACTTATGATCAGAGCAGGGCTTATGACATCATATACTTGGATTTTCAGAAAGCATTTGATACAGTATTGCATAAGAGATTAATTTTTAAAGTGAGCTCCATTGGAGTTACAGGAGGTATTCTGGAGTGGATTCGAAACTGGTTACAGGACAGAACACAAAGAGTGGTGGTCAGTGGAATCTCATCTGAGCTACGTATGGTGGGGAGTGGAGTCCCTCAGGGATCGGTGTTGGGTCCCCTGCTGTTCCTCATCTATATTAATGACCTTGATAGGAATATTAAGAGCAAATTAGTTAAATTTGCAGATGACACTAAATTGGGAGGTTTGGCAAATAGTTTAGAGTCCACTAAAGTGATTCAGGATGATTTGGATAGAATCCAGAATTGGGCAAAAATGTGGCAAATGAATTAAATGTAGCGAAATGTAAAGTTGTACATGTAGGTAATAAAAATATTCGACCGGATTACTTCATGGGAGGTTTAAAACTGGAATGTGCTCCACATGAAAAAGATCAGGGAGTGATTGTTGACCAAACCCTCACAGGTTCTAGCCATTGTGCCGTAGCAGTTAAAAAAAGCCAATCGAATGCTGGGATACATTGCCAAAAGTATTAAGTACAAATCCAAGGAGGTCATACTTCTCTTGCACAACACATTCGTCAGACCACATCTGGAGCATTGTGTACAGTTCTGGGGACCATACTTTAAGATATACAGGCTCTAGAAAACGTTCAGAGAAGAGCCACTAAGTTAATTCCAGGTATAAAAGACGAAAGCTATGAGAAGAGGCTGAAGATCCTTAATCTCTTTAGTCTTAGGAAAAGGAGACTTAGAGGTGATCTGATTGAGGTCTTGAAATATGTTAAAGGGATTAACAAAGTGAATTATGTAGGATTCCTTCGGCCAAGTTTTGTTAACAGAACTTGGGGTCACAAATGGAAGTTGATCAAGGGTAAATTCAGCACTGATATTAGGAAATACTTATTCACCCAAAGAAAAATTTTGATGTGGAATAGCTTGCCTGACCATATTTTAGAGGAAGAAACCTTGGGAATTTTCAAGAGCAGGCTTGACTTAAAGCTAGATACCATGGAGTCATTTAGTATCTGAAGTGATATATTCACGATAGTAAAAAGAAACTGGCGAGCCTAGTTGGGCTGAACAGCCTGTTCTCGCCACTCATGTTATGTTATGTTAAATAGAGGACACTATTGTCGGCAAACAATAAGAAACAGCTGTAGAAAATCAAGTGGACTGTGGAATGTGGTCCGGGTCTTAATAGGTTGGTAAATTGGAGGGCTCAAGGGGTGGAGTTACAGTATACCCCCCCCGAGGCACGACTCTTGGTGTGCCTGATCTTCGGCCAGGAGGTGAGGATCCAGGATGTCGTCGCGGTCCACCCAGCTCTTTTCCTCCAGACCATAGCCCTCCCAGTTAATCAGGTACTACAACCTGCCTCCATGACATCTGGAACTTAGCAGGCTGCATACCCGGTAGGCTGGGTCTCCATCAACCTCCAGGGCAGGTGTTGGGTCTTCAGGGGGGGGAAGGTTAGCCTCCGCCAGAGGTCCAGCCATCACCGGCCTTCAGAAGGCGGAAGGTCAGTTACAAAGTCCACTGCAACATGGGACCATGGATGGTGATGGACTGGTTACGGATTTAGTTTTCCAAATGGTAATTTTCGTGGTGACTTGGTGATTGTGCAGGTAGCGCAGGACCGGACGGCGGACTGTTCGTCTGAGGCCAGGTGGGGCCACCAGGACTTGCGGGTAATTTCCTGGATTGTTTTTCTGGCTCCAGGCTGTCCTGATAACAAAGAAGTATATGCCCATAGAATAACTCGATCACAAAGAGTAGAGGGGACAAATGTTTTACCCGCTGGCAGCAAGGTAGGAAGAGGGTTGTTCTTGTTCTCCTTCGCTATGTCTCGGACCAGCTGCCATCTCATGAGGCGAGGACACAGGAAGATGGCAAAATTGGTTCCTCAGCCTCCAGATCTTTCTCCATCTCATATCTTCGTGAAACAGCGTCTGTTTTGGTGTTCTTGGAGCCTGGGTGATAGGTTATGGAAAAACTGAAACGTGTAAAGAATAATGCCCACTTGGCCTGACGTGGATTCAGCCGCTTAGCCTTTCTGATTTTTTTCCAGGTTGCAAAGATCAATGAGCACGAGGAATGGATGGCGGGCCCCCTCCGACCAGTGCCTCCACACTTCGAGTGCCAACTTTACCGCTAACAGCTCCCGGTTGCCGACAATGTAGTTGGCCACTGCGCGTGTAAGTTTGTGGGAGAAAAAAGCACAAGGAAACAGCTTCTCAGGAACCCCATGCCTTTAGGACAGGATAACTCCCACCCCCGCATTGGAGGCGTCGACTTCTACCACAAAGAGCTTCTCCAGGGGTTGGTAGTTTGAGTACAGGAGCGGTAACAAACAGGCTTTTTAAAGTTTGGAAGGCATGTTGAGCTTCTGGATTCCATCCCAGTTCCTTGGGCTTTCCCTTGAACAGACGTGTTAGAGGTTGGGCAACCATGCTAAAGTTTTTGATAAAGCATTGATAGTAGTTGGCGAACCCCAGGAAACATTGGAGCTCCTTTATAGTCGTGGGACCAGCTATGCTGCTACTGCATTCACTTTCTTCTCCTCCATAGCCACTCCGTCTGATCTGATCACTTACCCCAGGAAAGAGATTGTGGATAGGTGGAAGACACATTTCTCGGCTTTCACATACAGCTGATGTTACGTAATCCACATGTTCCTTATAGGTGGATGAGTAGATGAAGATGTCGTCGACATAGGCGATGAGGAATTTTCCCAGCATCTCTCATAGCACTGCATTGCATAGCATAGCATTGTTGATAAAGAATTGGAACGCAGATGGGGCGTTAACAAGGCCATAAAGCATTACGCAGTACTTGTAGTAGCCGGAGGTAGTTCTAAATGCTGTCTTCCACTCATCTCCCTTCCGTAAACGGATTAAATTGTACGTGCTACAGAGGTCTAGCTTAGTGAAGATCTTTGCATCTTGAAGTTGCTCCACAACACTGGAGACCTGGGGGACTGGGTTTCTGTATATCACCGTGACGTCATTCAGTTCTTTGTAGTCAATACAGGGGCATAGACCTCCATCTTTTTTCTGGACAAAGAAGAAGCTTGCAGATGCAGGTGAGGTGAAGGGATGAATGAAGCCCTGTTGTAGAGCTTCTTGTACATACTGTTTCATCGCTTGAGTTTCAGCCACTGAAAGGGGATATACATTGATCCTGGCGGGTGAGGCGCCGAACAGGAGCTCTATAGCACAGTCCCACAGATGATGCGGCGGTAACTGGATAGTCTTAGCTTTACTGAGTACCTCTTGCAGGTCCCAGTATTCTTCTAGGATATCAGGCTGGGTCTCCTGGTCAGGACTCTCGATGGTTGTGGAGTCAACGGAGAGGGGGCCACAGTGCAGCCGACAGACGGGTGACCGGAAGTGAGACATCTTGGGTGCCAGGATATTGTGGAGTTGTGCTTGAAAAGTCGTGGTAGGCTAAGGATGAGTGGGTGGCTGGAGTAGGGAAGGAGCAGTAGCGGGAGTTCCTCAAGGTGGTGCTCTTCCATGCAGAAGGAGATTTAAGTCGACTGGTGAACGATGCTACCACTGCGGTTTCCCATGCATTGCTGCCATGGCAAAGGGAGTGTGGAGCTGGTGAACTGGCGTTCGCAGCCGCCGCACCAACTGGGAGGAGATGAAATGGCTCACTGCACCGGATGCGATCAAGACTTCTGTGCAAAGGGTCACATCGTTATTGGCCACTCTGACAGGGATCTTGAATCTTTGTCCAGTGATGGCGATAGCGACACCTTTACCTTGACGGGCGCAGGGTTTTCCTCTCTACATTGAGTACAGGGGCCAGTTCTCCTCCAGGGGTGATGCTCAGGTGTTCTGAAGAGCCCCAATTCCATGGGCTCTGTCTCCACCTTTGGCAGCTGGGTTAGCCCTCTGGGCTGGATCTGCCATATCTCTTGTAGGAGCTGGTCCAGATTGATAGCCGCGTCAGTACAGGACATCAGGGATAGGTCCAGGTCTCTGCTGGCCATCTCTGCCCTCACTAATGGACACAGCCTATTCCGGAAGATGGTAATCAACGCAGGCCTGTTCCAGCCGCTGGCTGCGGCCAAGGTCCGGAACTTGAGTGCGTAGTCCGCAATCATCGAACCTTGACACAGGTCCAGCAGCTAATCCCCAGCCTTCTTCCCTGAGTGATCGAAGACTGAGCGAAACTGTTGTCATAGGTGGTGAACGACACTTGCTCCCACACAGCAGTAGCCCAGTGGAGCGCCTCGCCATAAAGGAGGTTGATTACAGCAGCAATCTTCTCCGCATCACTCAGGGTGGAATGGTACGTGAAATTGAGCAAGCATTGGAGAGGAAAGCCTTTGCAAGCTGTGGGTTGACCGTCATTGTGCTCTGGCAGGCACACTAGCGACTAACCCCGGGGAATGTCCAAGGAAGCCTGCAGTCCGGCAGGAAAGACGGAGGTTGGAGGTGGTGGTGGAGAGCAAGAGATGGAGACCTCACAGAGACCGTGAATGAGCTCATTCACAACGGCCCCCTATCACGCAATCTCCCTCTGCTGATCAGCCACCAGGCTGTAGAGGTCGGGAGGTTGGGCAGCAAACTCTCCCACTTCCTCGGGCAGAGGAATCCTCGCTGAGTCTATTTTCAGGTGAAGTCTTCTGTAAGGGTTGTGCTCTGAGCACCGGTGGTGTGCACGGAGAACAGGAAATGTAGGACCTGACTCAGGTGCGAAGATGGACTTGGTTATTTAGTATGCCTTCAAGGCATAGCAGGAAGGCATATAAACACAAGACAGAAAGAACTATGAAGTGAGGTTCCTGAATTGTAAATGAGTAATACATAAACAACAGTACTTTGTATTACTAATATAAAGAAACTAGGAAACTAAGAACTAGGAGGTTCCTGGATTACAAAAAGGAAGCACAGATCGTATAACAAAAGGAACAGCGCTTAATTAGAGATTTACAATAATACACGTGTAATGCATGAGCAAAATTTAAATAAGACTATAATACAACGACAGGCTTGTGAGGCTTACGAGACTTCCCACCGAATGAGTGCGCAAGTCTCTCTTAAATAGAGAACATTATTGTCGGCACACAATAGGGAACAGCTGTAGACAATTAAGTGGACTGTGGAATGCGGTCTGGGTCTTTATAGGTTGGTGAATTGGAGGGCTGGAGGCGTGCCGTTACATGTCTATTTGAGTTAATAAGACACTGTTGAGGTAAGCTCCCTATCAAATGAAATTATGATTTAGAGAAACAGCAGATGCCTTCAGCAAAAGCAGCAAACATAAGTGACTTTCAATATGCACCACAATTTAGCTGAATAATGAAATAACTCAAATAAAAGAGAAGGGTGTCTTTTTTCTTTTCGATAGAAACGTGAAGCCATATTCTGAAAAGGCAGTTTATTCGATATTTGCAGAATTGGTCATATGAAAATATAATAATTCATATTAAGCTTGCATCATTTGTAAGTCTGAGAACATCAATAACTGCTGTTATAGGATGTTCAGGAAATGTGCTGGTTATAGCCACATTGTATTTCAAAATAAGGTTGTGAACAGCATTTCAATCATTAAAAGACTACAGTGGAGAGTGATTTTGTAACACAATGGCAGTTATTATACTCCAAATGAGCAAATATTAAATCTATAATTTTTTTGTAAATATAAGGGCACAGTATCTTCCATTAAATTTGCACTGTACATCATATAACTCCTCATGACTGTCTGTACTTGTTTCTCTCTAAGGGCTGACAAATTCTATGGGAATACCAATGTGGGTTGGACTGAACAGCCTGGACTTTGAGAGTGGATGGCAATGGAGCGACGGGCATCCATTTCGATACCTTAACTGGGCCCCAGGTAAGTGATGGCAGAGTATAACTCGATATGGATATTTTAAAATGTTACTTCAACATTTTAACTATCAGTTGATTTGCTATAATGTGTTCCTCTGACAAAACTGAGTAATAATTGAAAACTATGATCTCAATTAATCTCCCGGTGTATCTAGAGTTCCATCTAGAGGGGATGAGGTTAAGACTGTAAATAAGTTAACTGCTCATTTGATTATACAGTTTGGGTTAACGGTATAAATAGAAAGTATAGAAGTGATGTAATCAACGCAACGTGGTTTGGATTATGCATACTCAGAATCTGCCGCTAGGAGCACCATCAACGATTGTGTTGAGTGAGTGACAGGGCTTTTGTACTTAAAGGGCATCCATCCTCTGAGCCGGGGCTGAACTGTGCTGTTCTAAACCCTGCAAAAGCCTCAAAATGGGAAAGCAGAAGTTGCTCAAAAAAGCTTGGGTACATCTGCCGCAAAGGAAACGCCACCAGTAGTAACCCTGTTACTTTGGGTAAGAACTGTTGGTGCTCACAGTGTCTTCCTGACTTTACTGCAGTCAGAGTTTCAGATAACGGCTGATTATTCTTGTCCTTATTTACAGGAAATGACCCACGAAACTTTTGTCCTGGCCACTGGGTGCCATATGCAGGCCACTGTTATTACCTCCAGCGCACAAAAAAAATGTGGAGTGATGCTCTCTCTGCATGCCAAAAAGATGGGGGCGACTTGGCCAGCATTCACAACATTGAGGAGCAGAGTTTCATTATTTCACAGCTCGGATACTGTAAGTCCAACTTGCAGTCCTCTCTGTCTCTTTCACTCACTCTCTCAGCCTGTGTGAGAGCATGGGTTTGACTGCGTGTGTGGGAGTGTGTGTGTGCCCGTGTGTTTCTTGCGTGTATTATGCCGTCATTAGCACTCAAAAATTTACAATTTTTCCATTCATCCATCCATTTTAATAATTTTTTTCCCCCATGGTAAGAGCCGTACCACTGAGCTAACCTGCAGTGTGAGGAAAGATGAAATGAGGCTGGAACTGGCTTTTCTTGCCCCTCCACCACAGTGCCAGACGATGAGCTGTGGATTGGATTTAATGACCAGAGGACTCAGATGCTGTTTGAGTGGACTGATAGGTCCCACGTTACGTTCACAAGATGGCAGGCAGGGGAGCCCTCTCATGCCACCAACATGCAGGAGGATTGCGTCCTAATGCGGGGAAAGGTGCCATATCAGTTCATCCATGTTCTCTCTCAACATTACAGCTCTGGTATCTGAAAGCAAAGCAGTTCACATTTAATTTAGCTCTTGTGTGATGTGATATAATCTAACTGAAGTCAACAGAGATAAAAGCTGTTTTTTAAGGAAATCTGTGTGGTTGTTTTTGGTCATTAGAAATAAGTCGTTAATTAACAAACAAGCAAAAACTACCTGCCCAGTTCAATTTCAGTTAATAATTTGTGGTCATCTTGAATTTTTGAAACACAAAATTATAGAAGTACCCCTGAAAAATGGCTTTAATTTTGAAGTCCTAAAACCGCTATGACAAAACAGCTGAGCATGTCATTCATATTCATTTGAATGCTAATGCTGGTTTAACCAGCAGCTCTTTGCTCATTAAGCCACCAGAGCAAGATCAGGATACCAACAGGCTTTCAATGCGGCAAATAGAAATCCAGATGAGTAGAAGACAAAAAAAAAAAGAAATTATTTCAAGTGGCAAGGGGAATAGTATGAAAAATATTTGGCAAAAAGCAGGGAAATGACAGCAAAAAAAGAAATGAAGGCTGCAAGTCAATGCTGTCAGACAGGGACAGGATAGGACAGTTCCTAACGGTTATTGCTCCAGAAATTGAATTGAATCAATCTACGTCTCCTTGTCCCCATAAAAAGAGTATGTATTGAGTTTCACAAAACTGTATTATGACAGATTTTTCAGTGATTTTGTGTGAATGAGTGTATTTGTGTTTGTGCTCTGCAAACAGGAGGGTAAGTGGGCTGATAGCCTGTGCGAGAAAGAGTACGGCTACGTCTGTAAAAAGAAAGCTTCGATTCGACCAGCTGGCAAACCAGAGGACGTGAGCCCAGGATGCAAACCAGTGAGTTTTAATAGTTCCCTGTCTATTTGGCAAAGCCTATTGGTCTTCTTCCCCCAGCAATACATAAAACTAATTTGATTGACAGTGGCTAAATATAAAGCTACCTGCGGTTTGGCATGTTAACCTTCTAAAGTGTTGATTTGAATGCTGCATGTTGCTGTCTGTTTATGAAATGATTCTGTCGCCTTACTAGACCCTGCAAAATGTCTGCCCAACAAAAACATGCAGCAATCATAGAAGATCAACAGGTCTGCATAGATGTGGAATGTAAGAACATCTCACTGTTGCAGATGTAGTGCAATGCTGACAGGACACCAAAGTGAATTATTACCCCCTGCTGGGGGAAGTTTTTTCTTTCCTTTTTCTTGTGTGTGAAGGAAATTTGGAGCTGATCACTGCAGCTTTGGAGACTTGATGCGGACACAGAATTATTTAATTGCATAGCGCGTTCTACTGATTAATTTTGTTTTCTTTTATATCTCATTTCCGTTATGGAGCAGTATCGCTATGGGGTGATATCAGAGCTTGGGTAGTGAGCTGAGAAAGCATTTCTTTCTCTATCACCATGTTCTAGTATAAAAGGGGCACTGTTGCACTGTAGACTTTAAAAAAACCCTTTAACCTTTTTTTTCCTTTCTATGAGACTCCCCTATTTTTGGATTTTTGTCTATTCTATATTAAATCTCATGATGAGAACATTGGGGAACTGTGAAACTGAATTTCAATTAATGCGCAGAAAACTAGTTGTGCTCTTAAGAGAAAGCTCAGGGAGAATGGTTCTATGAGCACTAATCCATAATATTTTGCCATCTTGTAGAACAGTCTGATAACAAAATCTGTTAGTGTTTAACCCTTGTTTTGCCTTAAGGGTAAAAAAAAATGACCCATCACTAGTTAAAACCCCATCAATGATCCTTTTTAAACTTGAAATAATGTGACTTTCCCAAAAGTGACCCCAACATTACAAAATGTGAAACATTATCTGCTTTTTATTTGCATGACGGCTGTACACCACCAGGGTTCAAATATTGTCTTAAGGTCATCTTTGACCCGGCAGTTATGAAATCATTCATACACTACAAAAACTACAAATGTAAACTCATGTAAACACACATACACACACACGCACGCACGCACGCGCACACACACACACCGACTCTCTCTCTCTCTCTCTCTCTTCCTCAGTGAGAAATTGAGACTATGTGTGCCACTGAACAAAATAAACATTTCTTAAAAGCATTGTTTACTAATGGGGAATGCAGTCAGAGGCAGGGTCATCTGATATAAAGGTGCTGCAGATGAATGTACCCCCTCTTCTCTGACTGCTGAAGCAGTGAGTGCACATTTCTGGCCCCCACAGAGGAACTGTGTAACAGATACCATGCGCTGCACATGTGAGAAATATTACATCTGTAGCGAAAGTCCATGCACACAGACTTGCATTACTGTCACACATACATGTGCTAAGCAGAGTTGGTTGATTTATGTTCCTCCCATTTTTTAAAAATAATTATTTATTTCCAATTGCTACTGTTGTTTATACCCCTTGTGGCCCAGGACAAGGGTTCAAAAAATGAGAAAAGACTAGCATTTTTAGTTCAATTTCTCATTGTACAGTCCATCAGAGGAATATATCACTATGTCGCAAATAAAGTTCATATGTTTTTGGTTCCTTTCAATAAAATGCATTGAAAACTACTTCACATTTCTACAACTTTCTTAGGCTACAGAAGTGCTATCTCTTACTAAATCTTGGTGTTCACACCCATACAGTACATTTAGAAATAACAATAATAATAAACTCTTTAATGAGGAAAACAGCGAGGACAAGTGTGTTGTGAAAATACTGAGCAGTGTCTACAGTTTAAATGCAGTCTCTCTACACTGAGAAGAGGGAATACCCAAATGAATGACATGTTTTTACTTCAAGTAAAGTAAATTTGAGGTTTAAAATTCAATTAAGCCGTTTGATTTCAGGGTTTTACCAAAGGCAGGTAATTTTTGACCTATATTTTTGACCTAATTTTTGAGCTATAAGTGAACAGTATTAGCTACCTGTTTCAAATGGACCAGAAATAGCACTAGTTATTGTAATGGCCGGTAGTATACGGAGGCCAAGCACAACAACAGAGAGAAAGAGAGTAGCACGAACACAGTACAAACACAGAGAATAATATAGACCAAACGCAAGTACTCGCACTTCCAAAGGACATATAATAGTCCGAACCATGGAAGCAAAGTGAGATAGAAAAAGGGAGAAGAAACTCCAACGATTAGAAGATAGAAAGTCATACAAAACCTGACTACAGATATCTTCGGCTATAGTGCGAAGATAAACACAGACACTCTAGCGGAGGAAGCGTGCCGGACTTCCTACTTATATAGATTCTGGGGAAGCGCCGCCCCAGCTCAATCAACCAGCTGGGTAAAGAATTCTATGGCCCAGGAATTCGATATCGTCCCGGGACGAGAGCCGCAAAGAAAAGTCCAAACAACACGCACACCTCACAAACCATGACAGTTATTTGTCCAGTGAACAATGTTTAGTGTTTTGGTATACAAACCCCAATTCCAATGAAGTTGGGACTAGGGATTAATATTTTTTCCGAAAATGAGACATTTACTATCCCGGGAAAAGAAGCACATTTTCCCGGGAATCCCAGGAAATTGACTTGTTTTTAAGGTATAATTTTGGCTACCGTTATATAACATTGGTCATAGTTCAGGCAGCACCATACTTAACAAAGAGACATGTGGGTCCCAAACATGACTGATTTAATGTACTATCTGGTGGTATATATAATTATTGAGGCACAAAAATGCAATTTCAACATTAATCAATATCATAACAATATAAACTGCGCAAGACGCATGCAGCTTGATGTTCGCGGCAGATGAGAGGGAGAAAACGCCTGTGATCTGTCGCTGTCTGGCTGAACAGCCTCATGGAAATGATATTTTACAATTCTTCATATTATAAACTAACGAAATTCGTTAAGGCAAGTAGTTGTGCTTTCATAGTCATAGTTTAGAGCTCAGATAGATTCGATAATCTGCGTGCATTCAGATGCTGTGTGTGCGTCTGCGGGAGGCCGGCATGGTGTGTGCCGCAGTGTCAGACTGTCGGCTAAATAAAGTCAGTGATCACTCAAAGTTAAAAGGCAAAGTTACAAAACGCATCCACTCACTGGGTGCAAGGTTTCAGATGGATTCAGGAGATTTTTCTTTAGGCTATTCAATGAGAGCCCCTTTTCACCAAAGCCCGCTGCATCTCTGTCTGAAGTGTTTTGCATGAGGTATGAATGTTCTTGTAGTGTTGAGCTTTCACCTGGAGTTTTGTCTGAGATTTTAAATGTTGCAGTGAGCCGACTGTTGAACCTCAGTCTTGCGCTTTTGATCCCTCCCTCAGACAGCGCAGCGCGTCCTCATTATTTAATATTTTGATGTAGGCTATTATGAAGTATTTCCAGCGGATGTCAAAAATCGTGTTGTGTTAGTCTAATTCAGATTATAGAGCCACAAGTTACTTAACTAACTGCGCTAAAGGTCAGAAGTGTTTGAATTCAGGGCGTTTTGTGATTGTTAATCAACAAGAAAAAAGCAAGCAAAGCTCATTTCACGCCCCATTTAGCTCCCCCATTTGTCGCTTCAATGAATGTCAATAGCAAATAACGCTTCTATGGAAATGTAATATGCAGTCATAAGCAAAATTCAAATCAAGTACCAAAAGGTCCATTTAGTGTAATAACGCAAACTTGTCTCCATTGATGCCTCCCTGTCGATTTTCGTACTAAGTTGAATAAAGATTCAAGGGCAATAACTCCGGAAAAAAATACAGTTTCGTAACTCTGTTTCGAAACTCGTTCGAGAGTATCGTCAGGAGTACCCACAAGCAAAATGTCATTGATCTAGGTGTAGTAATTTCCAAGTGAACTTGTTCCCATTGACGCGTCCCAGCCAATTTTCGCACTAAGTCGAATCAAAGATTCAAGGGCAAGAACTCCGTAAATAATAAAGTTTCGGAACTGGGTTTTGAACTCGTTCAAGAGTATCGTCAGGAGTACCTACAAACAAAATTTCATTCATCTAGGTGTAATAGTTTCCGAGAAAATTTGTCCCCATTGATGCATCCCGGATTTTTGCAGTAAGTCGAATCAAAGATTCAAGGGCAATAACTCCGTAAAAATTAAGTTTTCGAAATGGGTTTTGAACTCGTTCAAGAGTATCGTCAGGAGTACCTACCAACAAAATTTCATTCATCTAGGTGTAATAGTTTCCAGAAAATTTGTCCCCATTGATGCATCCCGGCGGATTTTTTGCAGTAAGTCAATCAAAGATTCAAGGGCAATAACTCCGTAAAAATAAAGTTTCGAACTGGGTTTTGAACTTGTTCAAGAGTATCGTCAGGAGTACCTACAAACAAAATTTCATTCATCTAGGTGTAATAGTTTCCGAGAAAATTTGTCCCCATTGATGCATCCCGGCGGATTTTTGCAGTAAGTCGAATCAAAGATTCAAGGGCAATAACTCCGTAAAAAATAAAGTTTCGGAACTGGGTTTCGAACTTGTTCAAGAGTATCGTCAGGAGTACCTACAAACAAAATTTCATTCATCTAGGTGTAATAGTTTCCGAGAAAATTTGTCCCCATTGATGCATCCCCAACAAAATTTCATTTTTGCAGTAAGTCGAATCAAAGATTCAAGGGCAATAACTCCGTAAAAAATAAAGTTTCGAACTGGGTTTCAAACTCATTCAAGAAGTATCGTCAGGAGTACCTACAAACAAAATTTCATTCATCTAGGTGTAATAGTTTCCGAAAATTTGTCCCCATTGATGCATCCCGGCGGATTTTGCAGTAAGTCGAATCAAAGATTCAAGGGCAATAACTCCGTAAAAAATAAAGTTTCGAACTGGGTTTCAAAACTCGTTCAAGAGTATCGTCAGGAGTACCTACAAACAAAATTTCATTCATCTAGGTGTAATAGTTTCCGAGAAAATTTGTCCCCATTGATGCATCCCGGCGGATTTTGCAGTAAGTCGAATCAAAGATTCAAGGGCAATAACTCCGTAAAAATAAAGTTTCGAACTGGGTTTTGAACTCGTTCAAGAGTATCGTCAGGAGTACCTAAAATTTCATTCATCTAGGTGTAACAAAATTTCCCCATTCATCTTTTTGCAGGTGTAATAGTTTCCGTAAAAAAAAGTTTGTTTCCCCATTGATGCATCCTACAAACAAAATTTTTTCATCTAGGTAAATAGTTTCCGAATTTGTCAAAGATTCAAGGGGCAATAACAATAACCGTAAAAATAAAGTTTCGAACTGGGTTTCAACTCATTCAAGAGTATCGTCAGGAGTACCTACAAACAAAATTTCATTCATCTAGGTGTAAATAGTTTCCGAGAAAATTTGTCCCCATTGATGCATCCCGGCGGATTTTTGCAGTAAGTCGAATCAAAGATTCAAGGGCAATAACTCCGTAAAAATAAAGTTTCGAACTGGGTTTCGAACTCGTTCAAGAGTATCGTCAGGAGTACCTACAAACAAAATTTCATTCATCTAGGTGTAATAGTTCCGAGAAAATTTGTCCCCATTGATGCATCCCGGCGGATTTTTGCAGTAAGTCGAATCAAAGATTCAAGGGCAATAACTCCGTAAAAAATAAAGTTTCGGAACTGGGTTTCGAACTCGTTCAAGAGTATCGTCAGGAGTACCTACAAACAAAATTTCATTCATCTAGGTGTAATAGTTCCGAGAAAATTTGTCCCCATTGATGCATCCCGCGGATTTTTTGCAGTAAGTCGAATCAAAGATTCAAGGGCAATAACTCCGTAAAAATAAAGTTTCGAACTGGGTTTCAACTCGTTCAAGAGTATCGTCAGAGTACCTACAAACAAAATTTCATTCATCTAGGTGTAATAGTTTCGAGAAAATTTGTCCCCATTGATGCATCCCGGCGGATTTTTGCAGTAAGTCGAATCAAAGATTCAAGGGCAATAAAATAAAGTTTCGAACTGGGTTTCGAACTAAAAAATTCATCTAAGTGTAATAGTTCGAGAAAAACCCCACTGATGCATCCCGCGGATTTTTGCAGTAAGTCGGTGTCAAAGATTCAAGGTTTCGAACTGGGTTTCAACTCGTTCGTTCAAGAGTATCGTCAGGAGTACCTCCAAACAAAATTTCATTCATCTAGGTGTAGTAGTTTCCGAGAAAACTTGTCCCCATTGTCCACTATATAATAAAGTAGAAAATGTGACGTTTCCATGGAAACGTCAGAAAATTGACATCCCAGAAAGCTGAAAATGACTGGATGCGTAGTTTGTGACATGGTTCACGATTGTACAAAGTTTGGTCGAAATATTTCCAACGGTTTTCGAGATATGTCCCCGGACGGACGGACGGACGGACGGACGGAAGGACGGGCGGGCGGGCCGCTATATACCCCCGCTTACTTTAAGGCCGATGTTATTCGCACTTATACGTGTGGCCAATGCTGATTTTTTTTCCTGGCCACACTTACTCGCTGCGCCAGTTGATGAAGTTTTTAGAACGTACCGCTTAAAATAAGTTTGGCCAAGAAAAAAATTTAGCTTTGGACACACTTAAAATAAGTGTGGGCATAGGAGCACTGTGAATCTTGGCCACACTCATAAGTGCATCTAACGCGAATTTCAATCAATTTTTGTGCTTGGACGCACTCAAGTGCGAATTGTCAGTTCGATTAATTATAGTACTCTCTTTCCCTGCACGCATACACATACACACACAGCTGTTCCGCCTGCGCACACACACGGCTGTTGAATATGTTTTAAGAAAGTAAAATAGGCCTACATATTTTCTAAATATATTCCATTATCTTATAAATATTTTTTAATGTTTTTTTTCCCGGTTTCCCGTTTTTCTATTTCCTGGGAAACGGGAAATGGTTTGGAGGTCAAATCCCGGGAATCCCGTTTCCCGGGATTAAACCCTAGTTGGGACATTGTGTGAAACATGAAAAAAAAACAGAATACAATGATTTGCAAATCCTTTTCGACCCTTATTCAACTGAGTACACGACAAAGACAAGATATTTAATGTTCAAACTGATAAACTTTATTGTTTTTTTGGAAATATTCACTCATTTTGAATTTATTGCCTGCAACACATTCCAAAAAAGCTGGGACAGGGGCATGTTTACCGCGGTGTTACATCACCTTTATTTTTTGACAACACTCAATAAGCATTTGGGAACTGAGGACACTAACTGTAGAAGCTTTGTAGGCGGAATTCTTTCCCTTTCTTGCTTGATGTACGACTTCAGTTGCTCAATAGTCCGGGATCTCCGTTGTCATATATTGCACTTCATAATGTGGCACACATTTTCAATGGGAGAGAGTTCTGGACTTCAGGCAGGCCAGTCTATTACCTGCACTCTTTTACGACAAAGCCACACTGTTGCAACACATGCAGAATGTGGCTTTGCATTGTCTTGCTGAAATAAGCAGGGACGTCCCTGTAAAAGACATTGCTTGGATGGCAGCATATGTTGCTTCAAAACCTGTATGTACCTTTCAGCATTAATGGTGCCTTCACAGATGTGCAAGTTACCCATGCCATGGGCACTAACACATCCCCATACCATCACAGATGCTGGCTTTTTAACTTTGCGCTGATAACAATCTGGATTGTCCTTTTCCTCTTTAGCCCAGAGGACACAATGTCTATGATTTCCAAAAACAATTTGAAATGTGGACTCGTCAGACCACAGCACACTTTTCCACTTCATGTCAGTCAATCTCAGATAAGCTTGGGCCCAGAGAAGCCGGTGGCGTTTTTGGATGCTGTTGATATATGGCTTTCGCTTTGCATGGTAGAGTTTTAACTTGCACTTGTAGATGTAGCGATGAATTGTGTTCACTGGCAATGGTTTTCCTAAGTGTTCCTGAGCCCACATGGTAATCCTTTACAGAATGATGTCGGTTTTTAATGCAGTGCTGCCTGAGGGACCGACGGTCATGGGCATTCGATGTTGGTTTTCGACCTTGCCACTGACGTGTAGAGATTTCTCCGGATTCTCTGAATCTTTTGATGATATTATGACTGTAGACAATGAATTCCTAAATCAGGGCTCGCGCTACCCGTTCGTCAATTCGCAATTGACGATCTCTCCTGCAGTTTGACGATCTGAAAGTCACATTTGACGATAAATTTGACGAAGACCTTTCAAAAGTGGGGTCACGAGATTTGCGCCAAATCTGCAATAATATTTGGGGGGGGTTAATATATAATATAGGGTCGGCCAAGAAAACACAACTCACAAGCCGACTCTGGCTCTCCGACTCCAGCGAACCGCACTCCGTCTCCGTCCGGGGCGCAAGCTCCAGGAACGTCATGAAGAAGCGCGAAACGAACGGCGTGTAGCCTACTGTACCCTTATGCTGCGTTCAAAACAACTCGAAGTCGGAAAAAAAAACAAGCTCGAGTTGTCAAAAATGAATTGAACGGCGTCAAACTCGAAATTACAGGTCGGAAACTTCGGTATCATTTCAGAGCCCCGATTTTCCGACTTGACGCTACATTCACGAAAAATGGCGGATGTGTAGTTTACTTTTAAGCAAATATGGAAGTTTTTCTGATTAAAATACATATGTATGAAATCAATAATATTTCATGGATCACCTGATCGGTTTCGGTTGTTCCTCTGTGTCACGAAAAAACTGGAAACGGCTGTCAGTGTTTTCTTTAAACACTCCGAGCATTTAAATACAACTCAGCGTCTTGGCAGCATCCATGTTTTTCCCACATTACGACTTCAAAGCACATGAACACATCAAAGTCGGAAGAACGATTTGCCGACTTGGGAACTCCGACCTTCCGACATCACATGAATGCAGCATTATTAGGATGGAATACTCCACCCACCAGCTCATGCTCGAGCCAATAGACTACGCAGCGGTTAGTGGTACTGATCACAGTTGTTGTTCCTTGAAGCTCAATGGACAGTAAATAACATTTGAAAGTACTTTGTTATAAATATTTGGTCCTTTGTACTGAATAAAAAGCAAGTTGATGTGGTTGAATTTATGCAACATTGTGATGTTGCACATGTAGTCCATGTTAATGTAATTTTACCAAGTCCAAGTGTTCAGTTCTCACTCAGCATAACACTACAGTTGTTCCTTGAAGCTCAATGGTCAGTAAAGAACATTTGAAAGTACTTTGTTATCAATATTTGGTCCTTTGTACTGAATAAAAAAAGCAAGTTGTTTTTTTTGCATAAATCTTTTTTTATTTGCATTTCTTTCATAGGCAGTAGCTTCTTCTGTTTTGCCAAAGCCTTCTGACCCCCTTCCTCTTCTTCTGGACTTGGGACCAGCTTCTTTAACCTGTGTCAGTAACTTGCAGATTAAAAAAATAATTCATGCAAAAAGCAGACTGGGAATGAAGCAAGCTAAGGGAGAAAGTCCCAAGTGAGGTTGGGTTAATACTAAAAAAACCATGCTACTAGCACAGGAAACAAGGAAGGCGAGGCTAAGTCAGAAAGGACAGAGGAAAGCACACGGTCAGATAGGACATTTAACAGCACATGGTTGTGAGTAAAAGCATGATAAAAATAATACAACGACGGTGCAACAAAACCTACAAGAAATTGATTGGTATTAGAGACCCTCACAACTGGACATCAGATAAAAAAAAGTGACTAGAGGTAAAGTTATTTGACTAATTGACATTGCTTTTTGGCTAATCATTTGACTAATAGGTTTCAGAAGCCAGCTCTAGAGCTGCTAAATTCCTACATTCCTTGTAATTGCTCATTTAGAAATGTTGTTCTTAAACGGTTGGACTATTTGCTCACGCAGTTGTTCACAAAGTGGTTAACCTCGCCCCATCCTTGCTTGTGAACGACTGAGCCTTTCGGGGATGCTCTTTTTATCCCTAATCATGACACTCACCAGTTTCCAATTAACCTGTTCACCTGTGGAATGTTCCATACAGGTCTTTTTTGAGCATTCTTCAAGTTTTGCCTTTCTTTTGTTGCCGATGTCCCAGCTTTTTTGGAAGGTGTTGCTGGCATCAAATTCAATATGAGTGAATATTTCCAAAAAAACAATAAAGTTTATCGGTTTGATCATTTCGTATCTTGTCTTTGTGGTGTACTCCATTCCGGGCCGCTGACAGCCTTGGCCGGGCCCGGGACAAAATACTCTGAATGCCCCCCCCCCCCCCACCTACCTCTACTCACCCCAACGGGTGATGCCACGAATGAGCGGCTCCTGGAAACATTTCCTCACACAAACGTTCCCTCCCCTCATGATGACAGCATTTCAGCCACATTATGCCAATTTCCATGATATACCCAGAGACGTTATAATATGCCTATGATGAGGACTTTGATATACCGCATTCAACAGTAGATTCCGTTTTTATTGGCCAATTCCGCGATTCTGTTAACGGGGAAATCATAGGGCCCTATTTTGGTGCATAAAAAACCTATTTACAGCAGTGACGTGCGGTGGAGGTTAGTTTGGTGAGGCAGAAACCTCCCCCTTGCTTGATTAGCAATCAGACGATTAACTAGTTCAGTAAGACTATTCGGCAGAATGACGAGCCAGTTTTAGTTTCCGCGCGTTATTACTCACCCACCAAGCAAGAATACGTCCAAACGACGTCTTTTTGAGGTCTTCCAAAACGTCTCAATGACCTCCCTTGAGGAGCCAGAATGAAAGTTTTTATGACGTCTTTTTACGACATCTTCTGGACGTCCCGTATTAACGTCCACCAGACCTCTGCACAAGGTTAAAAATTAGTTCAAATGAGGTCGTTCTGGGCGTCTTTTCAACGTCAACTGCAGACTTATTTTAGAGATACTTGATGTAAAAAAAAAATATATAATTTCTGTCTTCTCCCTCCACCTCCTTTGCGATGCCTCTCTATCTCTCCGACTGTTTTAATAGCTCTTAGATGTCGCATTTAAACAATTGTTATGACAAGCAAAGCTCCTTTTTGCGGTAATGAGGAGATTCGATCCTCCGAATTGTGACAAAGACTGGGGCGGATAATAAAATGAAATCTCTTATTGGCCCAGTTGTGGGGAAAATATTGGAAGTGCTTCTCTTATCCGCCCCGCCGAGGAGCCAATAGCAGAACTGCTTCTCTTGTTGGCACCGCAAATAGCCGATCTCTTTCCCCCAATTAACCCCGCTGCAGGGCGATTTGCCACTTTCAACAAACAAACAAAAAACAGACGACTATGATAACATTAAAACACAAAATTAATGTTAATAATTTTCTTAGTTGTTTTATTTTCCCAACACTATAATACTGTAAGTCCAGTAGCCTACATTATTTTTCATATTATGGATACAAGTTGTTATGACTTCGTTTAATGACCCATGGAGAGTAGTCGTTGGGAAACATATCTTAACTATACAAAGCACTTCACCTATCTTCATGGCGCAGTCAGAAGCGAGTGTAGTTCAGTGGTCAACAGTTCTGAGGATCGATTCCCCTCACTACCACAAGAAAGCTCTTTGATTGTGGTAACAATTGCTCAAGAGCAACATCTAAAAGCTATTAAAGCAGTCGGAGAGATAGGGAGGCATCGCGAGGGAGGAGACATAAACTGTATTTTTTTTTTCGTCAAGTATCTCTAAAATAAGTGTGCAGCTGACGTTGAAAAGACGCCCAGAACAACCTCATTTGAAATAATTTTTAACCTTGTGCAGAGGTTTGGTGGACGTTAACACGGGACATCCAGAAGATGTCGTAAAAAGACGTCATAAAAACTTTCATTCTGGCTCCTCAGGGGACGTTTATACGTTTTGGAAGACCTCAAAAAGACGTCGTTTGGACGTATTCTTGTTTGGTGGGCAGTATATCTAACCTGAAATGCTCACTAGACAGCAGATTTGCGCGCACTTGCTTCCAGGAAACCGAAGCAATGTCATCAACAAATATTAAAACAGTTCGATTTATGCAGAGTTCAATGCTTAATCAATAGCCTATACAATGTATTCTCCTTTAAATACGCGCTTTTACACCCAAACAAAAAGCGGGCGTTTATTTTCAGTCTTCTTTCGTAATCCGATTAACAGAATGTTTAAACGATATACAGAATTACCGAGAGCCGAGAATTTTTCCTAATTGATTATTCAAGATTTCCATCCTTGCAGTCTCGAATTGAAGCGTACACGTGAATGAATCTTTTTGTCATTATCTCCTCTGTCAGTATCAGGCTTCCTATAGGCTTAGTCTTAATTGTTTTCATTGTCAATCAGGAATAGTACGAGGGAACAGGTTCACAAAATCCTCTGATAAAGTTTGGGTCACTGCCTCACCTCACCGCACGTCTCTGGCTTCCTGTAAGCAAGTACTCGCAAACCTGCAGTTTCGTGAGCATTTCAAGTTCGATGTAGCCTACTGAGTAATAACGCCGCGGAAACTTAAACTGACCCGTCATTCTGCCGAATAGTCTTACTAAACTAGTTAATCGTCTGATTACTAATCAAGCAAAGGGGAGGATTCTGCCTCACCAAACTAACCTCCGACTGCATGTCACTGATTTACAGTAAAATAAATAAACAAGTGACGCTTAGCCTGGCGGGGGGGCAAGAAAAGCTGGATCGGGTGACTTAACGGGGCTGGAAAACGGTGGCTGCTCTGTGTCTTACCTGGCTCTGCCCTGCCTTTACTCGTACCTGCATCATCGGAAGAACCTTTTTTAAAATATTTATTTAGTGAATCCCTAAGGCTCCTGGTTTCTTCTTCTCTTTTTCTTTTCTTTTTTTTGCCCCTGACTTATACTGAGACATGTTGGCATACTGAAGCGCAAATCAAATGACGTCGCATTTTTGATCACAGGCCAAACCATTTTTGTGTTGGGAGTGGCAGGGGGGTTCTTGATCCCTATTTCAAGGACAATAAAGGTAAAAACAATTAGAAATCATTTCTTTAACGCAAATATTATACATTTCTTCCACAAATAGGCATATTTTGAAATAAAATAGAATAATTATTCCGCAATTTCATGAGGGCCCAGTTCTGTGCCCCCCTCCTCCCTGGGCCCGGGACAAGATGCCCGTTTGTCCCCCCCTGTCGGCGGGCCTGACTCCATTGAGTATAGGTCGAAAAGGATTTGTAAATCATTGTTTTCTGTTTTTATTCACGTTTTACACTACGTCCCAACTTTATTGGAATTGGGGTTTGTACAATTGCTAATGTGTCCATTTTTCCTGCAGGGCTGGGTCAGATATGAATCATATTGCTACTTTGTCGGTTCTGAAGCAAAAGCTTTTAATGGGGCTCTACAGACATGCCAGAGCTCTGGCTCGTATCTAGTTGATGTGTTAAACAGGTAAAAGCAATATCATTTATCATAAATACAATGAATGTACACTGTAAAAAATAAAAGGTTGACTTCACTTAAATAAGTAAAGCAACCACTGGCAAAGCATTTTTGAGTTGACTCAACATCAAGTCCCAGTAGCTGCACAAACTAATTTTTTAATGAGCTTGAAGCTTGAAGCTGAACAAACTTAAAATGTTTTGCAGCTGGTTGCCTCACTTCTTTAAGTTTAGTCAGCATTTAATTTTCTACAGTGTACACACAGATGTGGAATAATCAAATTGTCAGTTTTACTGCCTCTTCATCAAAATTTCAAATTGTGTTTTTGTGTGACAGATATGAGAATGCCTTCCTCATCAGCTTAGTTGGGCTCAGGCCAGAGAAGTACTTCTGGATAGGGCTGTCTAACACAGCGGACCGTGACAACTTTGTGTGGACCAACACTAAAAATGTGCAGTTCACTCACTTCAATGCTGGCATGCCAGGTACAGTGTTGTATTACACCTTGCTTCATATAAGACATGCCTCTTCTGCACTTTCAACCCGCACTGTCTGTGACTTCATACATCTATCAAAGTCGCAAAATGTATATTGGAGTGGATTTCTGGGATGATTATGTGCAAGGCACTGGGTTCCATTCCCAGCCAAGGGCTTTTCTGATTAGAGTTATTCCCATTTTCACTTGGGTTAACTCCCGCGGTCTAAAGGCATGCAGGCTAATCGCTGTTAAGATGTGAGGGTGAATAATGTTAGGCCCTTCAAGGGAAGTATTACAAGACTGATTGTGTGATGCAATGCAATTATGATAATGTACACACATTTTGCATATTATTCATTATTCACATTTAAAAGGGTTGGCTTGCTTTATCATGAATTTAGCTGCATTACCCAAAATTTAAGTGCCTTACTTGGCAAAGCTTCATTAGAGATTCGGAGCTCTTTCTTTCACTCTTCAGGTATTATGGCACACTCAGGTTCTGTCTGAAAAAAAAATTCCATTTTACGTCGTTTATTTTTGTGCTTCATGTGTTTTAAAAAAAGACCGAAAACAGGGTTGTGTTGCCATGACAACTGGAGCATTTGCCGGATTATGGGATGTGGTCAGCTGCTCCAGCAACGCAAAGTACATCTGCAAAATGATTGCAGAGGGGGCAACACCAACGAATGCTCCCATAACCACGCCCACCCTCAGTTGCCCTGTGGATTGGAGGGCCCTAAACAACAGGAATGTGTGTTACAAGGTACACAAAGAAAATAGTATTTTTTTGTTTATGCCCATATGTTACATGTTCATTGTGCTCTTTTATTGAAATGACAGACCTGAGCGGTACAGCTCTATCTTCTAATATTGGGACCCTGGGTAAAAATGAATGAAAAGTTGTTAAAAAATTAATTCTGTTGTTTCTTTTGCTCTTGCTTATTACAAAATATTAATAAAACTAGAATCTTTAATTGAAATAACAGATTGAAAGGATATAAAGATTGCCATCATGAAATAAATATTTTTTTCTCAGAAACAAGCCTGATACAATTATTGGATCCCCTTTATTTAATACTTTGTTTAACCTTCCTTGCCAGAATAACAGCTCTAATTCTTCTTAGTTAATTTGTAAAGAGGTTGGAGAGGACAGTGGCAAAAATTGTGAGAGTATTCCTCCCTGCAGAGAGTTTGCAGATCCTTCAGGAGATGGGATGGCCATTGATGCTGTGGTTGGTTTGCCATTTAGCGTTGATATAGATGCATACTAGACCATTGTCCTGTTGGAGGACATGGTCTAGTATGCATCCAAGTGTAAGGTTTAAGCTAGGTTTTTATTCAATTACTGCTGGTATTTGATGGAATTCATCATACCATGAAACCCAACAAGCTAACAAGTCCTTTGGATTAATTACTGCCTATGACATCAAAGATTGACCACCATACTTCACAGTACAGATGAGAATCTTACCAGATATCACCGGACAAAGTGTAGGCTGTGAGATTTTTGATGACAATAGAGCCTTTTTTGCGGTAACCCTTTAAAACATCTTGTACAGTAGTTGTGTAGATGGTGTCTGATCATTCTTTTGGACACTTTCTGAACCAAAGACATAATTGATATCAAAAATTCTCCATCTGCAATCCTCAGAGTTTCTTTTACTTCTTGAACTATCCTCCACACGATGCAGGCATTCAAAATAGGCACACATCCCCTTTCCACAGATATACTATTACAATATGCCTTACACCTGTAAAAGTTACCCCAATAGACAAAATGGGTATTTCTAACATTTTAGCCATTTTCTTCTAGCTATTCCCACAACTATGCTCAACAACTTTTTCCTGCACATCATTAAAGTATTATTTTGTCTTAACTTTGGTGATGGATGACTAAAGTAAAATGGCCTAAATGTCACCTCATATTTATACAGCAGGAAAACAGGTCATGGCTGAGCATTTAAGTTTTCTTAATCATTATGGAGAACTCAAGAAAGTAAAATATGAATGGGAATATCATTCAATTAGATTTCCTTTAGGTGGTTGTCCACCTAAAGGTGGGATGCATGTACTTGTGGTACACATTTTTGAAAAAAAAAGAGATATATTTTAAAATGAGAATATTTTTTCCTTCAATTGTTTTCTTTAAATTCAGGGTCATTTTTGGTAATGTTCTGAATAAAAATTTGGAGTATTAAATGCAACTACATTTTTTTCATAACTTCTTTAGCTGATGAATTATCAAGGGTGCCATTATTAGTGGAAGACCCAAACAGTGTTTGCTGTTTGGTCCATGAACTTTAAGTATTTAAACAGATTTATTTTCTCTGTCTGCAAGATTTACAAGAAAGCATCTGAAAAGAGAAAGACTTGGTTTGAGTCTCGGGACTTCTGCCGAGCTATTGGAGGAGACCTGCTCAGCGTTCATAGTGAGAGTGACCTTGGCATTGGATACATGTGAGTCAATCCATTACAGGGGGGACAGGAAATCATGTTCATAAGATCAGTCCCCAGTTGTATAATGAAAGCTGCGTACAGTAATCATTAAATTTTGTAATATTGATTCAATGCATTTGTATTCTTAAATTTCTCCTTTAAATTCTGTCATCAAAAGGTCGTGTTTGGAATGACTGTTTGTTCATGTGTTGAAATTAGATTACTTGCATTGTGCAGGAGAGAGGAGTTAGTTTGCTGGATTCTGATGTACAAACAAAGTTCCATGACATGTACAGAAAGCTTGTAAAATCCAAAGTGGGTTCCATAAATTTCGATGCCCTGTAAGGGTTGGCATGGAAGCCAGGAAAGTGTGAACTGGACTCAAGTGCAAGGATGGATTTAGTCGTAGGTTTTATTATGCCGATCGCGCAGGCGGGAGGCATACACAAAATACACACAAAAATAGGAAACGAGGTTCCAAAGAAACTATGAGTAATACAAACAGAAGGCAATGTATAGCAAACACTTCATTACTTATATTAACAAAAACAGGAAATGAGTTTCCCGAAGTAGTGCTGGGACAACACAACACTACGATAAAAGGTTTAGATTAGTGATGGTAAGCACGCGAAACAGGGCTCTACGCAGCACAAGCGTGTGGCATACGAGACATTGCAAAGAACAAGTGCAAGGGAATGGCATTTATACATGCTGCTACCACTCAGCAGTAATGAGGAACAGATGATTCCAGTTGAATGAAGAGTGGGGCTGCGATCCAGGTTTTAATTGGCCTGTGTGCTGGACTGCAGGAGGCGAGACCTGACAGTACACCCCCCCCCCCCCCCACAATGATGCACGACACCCGGCATGCTGGACCTTCGTCCAGGCGTGCACCCTCTGGGGCGCGGCGCAAGCTGGTCTGGATAGGCCCGGTGGGACTCGTTTAGGAGCAGGGGGTCCAAGATGTCATCACGGTTAACCCAGCTCCTCTTCTCCGGATCATAGCCTTCCCAGTTTACCAAGTACTGGAGTTTGCCTGCTCGCTGTCTGGATTGGAGCAGGCTATGCACGCGGTAGGCTGGGCCTCCGTCCACCTTCCGGACAGGGGGAGGGTCTTCTGGGGGGTTTGCCTCTGCCAGGGGTCCAGCATGCACCAGCCTGAGGAGGGAGACATGAAATATGTTATCACTGTGGTAGTTGGATGGCAGTTGATTTGAGTATGCTGGATCATTGACCCTCCGGAGGACACGGAAAGGGCCGATGAACCTTGGGGAGAGCTTCTTGCAAGGCAGGCAGAGGCACAGGTCACTGGTGGAGAGCTAGACCTAATCCCTCGGCTGGTACTGGGGAAAATCCTGGCACCTTCTGTCCGCCTGGATCTTCTGATGACGGAGAGCCCTCCTGTTGGACACTGGTACTTTCCCAGACCTTCTCTGCCTCAGAGAACCAGGCGTTCACAGCTGGGACCGCTGACTGGCTCTGGTCCCACAGGCATGGGGGAGGGTACCGTCCGAGCACGTACTGGAAGGGGCTGAGTCCAGTGGACGTGGTCTTGAGTGAATTCTGGGCATATTTAGCTCAGGGCAGGTATTATGACCAATCTCTCTGGCGCTGGTGGCAGTACGCCTGGAGGAACATCCCTAAATCCTGGATGGCTCGCTCCGCCTGCCTATTGCTTTGAAGCTGATATCCCGAGGAGAGTCTCACTGTAGCCCCCAACTTCTTGAAGAAGGCTCTCCAGACATGGGAGGTGAACTGTGGCCCACGGTCCGACACGATCTCCTCTGGGAGGCCAAAGTTGCGGAATACATACTCGAACATTGTGTTGGCAACTTGGAGTGCAGATGGTTATGATGGGTAAGGCACAAATTTGCAGAATTTTGAAAATCGTTGAATGATCACAAGTATGCAGGTGTTACCTTCAGAATCCGGCAGGTCAGTAACAAAATCTACTGCCAAATGTGACCAGAGTCGATGCGGGACTGGAAGTGGGGTTAGATTTCCCATGGGCAGCTGGCGCGGTGATTTGGAGATTGCACAAATTGCACATTAGCACACAGCTGCTTTCACGTCGGAGGCCAGGTGGGGCCACCAGTATTTTGGACTGATTATAGTGGTTGTTCGTTTGGCTCCGGGATGTCCTGTTGACAGAGAGGTATGTGCTCATAGAATGACTCTCTCACGAAGACACGATGGGACAAACGTCTAAACCGATGGTACAGAGAAAATGGTCGGATTCCTCTTCATCTCCCTCGCAATCTCTTGATCTAATTGCCACTTGATTGGAGCAAGAATGCAGGAGGGCGTCAGGATGGTTTCTTCAGATTGCGGATCCTTTTCTGGTTCATATCTTCAGGAGGGGGCGTCAGCTTTCGCGTTCTTCGAGCCTGGGCGGTAGATTATTGAAAAATTTAAACGGGTAAAAAAAAAAAAAACGCTCACCTGGCCAGTCGCGGATTCAGCCATTGTGCCGTCCTCAAGTACTCCAAGTCGTGATGGTCTGTCAACACCAGTAATGGATGCCTGGCCCCCTCTAGCCAATCCCTTCATTCTTCCAGTACCAGCTTGACCGCTAGTAACTCCCAATTTCCCACGTCGTAGTTGGCTTCAGCAGGAGAGAGCTTGCGTGAGAAGTATGCGCATGGAATAGCTTCTCCAGGGTGTCGTGCCTCTGCAACAGAATTGCACCCACTCCTGCATTAGAAGCGTCAACTTCTACAATAAAGGGTTTATCCGGGTCAGGTAATTTGAGAATAGGAGCGGTGGTGAAAAGGTTTTTGAGTGCATTGAATGTGTGCTGTGCTTTCAGATTCCATCCCAGCGCTTTCGCTTTCCCTTTAAAGAGGCATGTCAGGGGATGGGCCAATGCACTGAAATTCTTAATGAATTGGTGGTAGAAGCCCATGAATCTTCAGAGCTCCTTAATGGTCCGTTGGACTGGCTAATCAGCTACTGCCTGCACCTTTTTCATTTCCATCGCCACTCCCTCTGGTCCAATGACGTAGCCCAGAAAGGAGATTGTGGATTGGTGGAATGAGCATTTCTCGGCCTTGACGTAGAGTTGATCGTGTAGTAGGTGTTTGAGTACAGCCCTCATGTGTCTCACGTGCTCCTCACGAGTGCAGGAGTTGATCAGGATATTGACTATCGATAGGCTATGACGTATCTCCCCAGCATGTCTCATAGCACGTCGTTGATAAATGATTGGAACAAGGAGGGGGTGTTAACCAATCCATATGGCATTACACAGTACTCGTAGCAACCTGAGGTGGTGCTAAATGCCGTTTTCCACTCATCTCCTTCTCTGATGCGAATCAGATTGTAAGTGCTGCGGAGGTCGAGCTTAATAAAGATTGTCGCTCCACTAAGCTGCTCCACAGCACTCGGGACCAGGGAGAGTGGGTAGCGGTACTTCACTATGACGTCATTGAGACCCCTGTAATCAATGCAGGGGCGAAGACCTCTGTCTTTCTTCTGGACAAAGAAAAAACTGGCAGACACTGGTGAAGTGGCGGGACAAATGAAACCTTGTTGCAGGGCTTCCTGCACGTACTGCTTCATTGCTTGTTTCTCAGTCACGGACAAATGGAAGATTTGGTTCCTTGGTAGAGTGGTGCCAAACAGTAGCTCGATCGCACAATCCCACGGGCAATGTGGAGGCAGCTGTGTTGCTCTCTCCTTACTGAATGCCGCCATGAGATCATGGTACTCCCGGGAAATGTCAAGTCAAGTCAAGTCAACTTTATTTCTATAGCACATTTAAACAGAACAAAGTTGATCCAAAGTGCTGCACAGTTCAACATACACAAAAAATACAAATAAGAGAAGACAAATGAAAGAGGCTGAACAGGTACAGTACTAAAAATAGATAAAATAGCACAAAAAATTAAAATCAAGCATTCTGAAAAGCTAAGGCATAAAAATGAGATTTTAAATGAGATTTAAAAATATCTATAGTGAGAGATGATCTGATTTCGAAGGGGAGGCTGTTCCAAAGCCTAGGTGCAGCGACAGAAAAGACCCGATCACCTTTAAGCTTCAGCTGTGATCGTGGAACTGAAAATAAAAGCTGGTTTGATGACCTGAGGGACCTTGGGGCAGAATATGGGATAAGAAGATCACTAATGTATTGTGGTGCAAGACCATGAATGCCTTAAAAGCAAAAAGTAAAACCTTATAATCAATGTGGTATTTGATCGGCAGCCAGTGGAGTGAGGCCAGGACAGGAGTGATGTGATCCCTCCTCTTTGTACCAGTTAAAAACCTTGCAGCCGCATTCTGCACAGCCTGAAGCCGAGACAAGGAGCTTTGTGATACCCCCATGTAAAGCGCATTGCAGTAATCCAAGCGAGATGTAATAAAGGCATGGATCACAGTCTCCAAGTCACTGGGAGTTTAAAGTGGTTTAAGCTTGGCTATCATGCGAAGCTGAAAGAAACTACCTTTAACGACAGCGCTAATCTGCTTGTCAAATTTCAACGACGGTTCAAAAACTACGTCAATATTTTTTTATATGATCACACAAGTTGCCGGAAAGAGGGCCTAAGTGACTGCTAACTATAGAGGGAGGAGGTCAAAAAATGATGACATCAATCTTTTCTTCATTAAGTTGAAGGAAGTTGTTTGCTAACCAACACTTAATGCCATTAATGCAATCGAAAAGTGACCTTACTGAACCACCACTATCGGGTTTCACTGGTAGATAAAGCTGCTTATCATCGGCATAACAGTGAAAAGAAATGTTGTGCTTGTGGAAAATGGAGCCAAGAGGGAGCATGTACAACGAAAATAACAGGGGACCTAAAACAGAACCTTGGGGAACACCCCAAGAGATTTAACCAGCGACGAGGAGACATTACCTAATTTGGAGAAGGTTCTGTCCTCAAAGTAAGAGGTGAACCACTTTAGGGCAATACCCTGAATACCAACTTCACTGCTTAGGCGGTTTAATAGAATTTTATGGTCAACAGTATCAAATGTGGCGCTTAGGTCAAGCAAAACCAGGACTGCACAAGATCCAGAGACAACGGCTAACAGGAGGTCGTTCATAACTTGTCAGGCTGGTCCACTTGATCAGGGCTCTTGACAATGGTTGAGGCTAAGAGGAGGTGGCCCCAGTGTCACTGGCATACTGGTGCCTGGAAGTGGATTCATCGGGTGTTCCATGCAATGTTGGGGTTGTGCATCAAAAACCAAGGAAGACCGAGGATGATGGGGTGACTGGAATAGTGAAGGACAAGCAGCAGGACTGTCTCCAGATGGCGCTGTTGGATTACGAGGGAGATCGGCGCCATCTGGTGTGTCATGCTGCGGCCGCCCAGGGGTCTCCCGTCAATAGCCGCCACCATCAGAGGGGCGCAGAGCTGGTGAAGTGGTATGCTGAGCAGTCGCGCCAGCTGGCTGGAGATGAAATTCCACGCTGCACCGGAGTCAATCGGAGCCTCTGCGCAAAGGGTCAGACCATTACAGGACACCTTGAAGGGATGTTGAACCGTTGTCCTGTGAGGGTTGATGGCGACACCTTTACCTGCGGGGGCGTTGTTCCTCCTTCCTGACTCTGGGAGCAGGGGCCAGTCTTTCTCCAGAGGCGATGCTCAGCCGATCTGGCTTGTCCCAACTCTATAGGCTCCGCCCCTTCACCAGTGGGACCCTCAGAGTTCCTAGACTGGCTCTGCCGTCTCTCCTGTAGCAGCTGGTCCAGGCTTATGGCCGTGCTGATGTAGGCAGGCGGGACATCTCTAGATCCCTGCAGGCTATCTCTGCACGGAGGGCCAGACGCAGCACCCTGCTGAAGATGGACAGTAAGGCTGGTTCATTCCAGCCACTTGATGCAGCTAAGGTGTGGAACTGGAGGGCATAATCCGCTGTGGTCTTGTTCCCTTGACTGAGCTCCAGTAGCTGGTCGCCAGCCTTCTTCCTGGGGTGATCAAAGACTGAGCGGAACTGCAGAAGGAAGTCAGCATAGATGGAGAAAGCAGACTCCACCGAAACAGCAGTTGCCCAGTCCAGAGCCTTCCCCGAAAGGCGGGTCACTGCTGTGGTGATCTTCTCGGCATCACTCAGGCCTAGGTGGTATGTAAAATATAAGCCGCATTGGAGGATGAAGCCTCTGTATGCAGTGGGGTTGCCATCATAAAAAAAGGGTGGAAGGACATCTTAAAGCTGTACAGTAGATGGTGCAATGCTGTGTTCTGAATGCATTCATGATTAGGGATCGGGCTAAACACAGACATTTGAGGAGGCAGGGACTCTGATAAAAAGGACATTCTCCTCTGTCCATCTCACTATTTCCACCCACTTGTTGCAAGTTTAATAAATTGCATATTGTGAGTTATCTTGCTTGACAAAGGGACTTGCCCGTGCACAAGCTATGCCATGGTGAGTAACTTTTAAATTAACGCACCGTTTGACAGACGATTTTATGCAGGGCACTCTAAAGTGGAGTTGTTTTAATTGTATCTCTGGACGATGTCAGGGCTACTATGGATTTGGCCTCATTCTGCATTTTCCGCCGCTGCCGCCACCACTGCCACCACGATAGAGATTTCCTTGTGGATACTCTACAGGACACAAATTTCCCATGGTAACATAACTCACTAAATAATAGACTATTTTGTGTCCAAAATAGATCAAAATTAAAAATGTGGTCGATCGGGGGCTACACCCATTGATCGCAGGCAACTGACCTGTCTAGTTGAGATTTTGTTTTAAGAAATGCGAGAATAGTTAGTAATTTGGATAAACTATTTTAACCATTCATTTACGGACAAAGAAGAACATGGTCAGTTTGAATGCACAACAAATAATCAAACATGTGGCTATGGGTTGCCACTAGAAAGAAGCTCTGAGGCCACATAGCAACAATACAGCAGTTAGGGGTCACAAAAAAGCAGCTACTCATTGCAGTGAACTGTATACGCAAGCCATTGCTTGTTAGGAAATCTAGAGCTGCATCAAACATACACCATATAAACAGTATGGGCCAAGAGGGCGCTAATGAAGTCAAAGGTTAAAACAGCAAGGCCTTAAGCAACCCCTAAGGTCAATCTGTGCACGTGCCTAATGAGGCATGATGCAAAGTGGAGGGAAAGAAACCCCCCGTCACCCTAAGTGAATTCAAGTAAAGCATAACCTCAAGACTTATAATGCTTCTTGAAATTAGATATAACATATAAAAAGAACTCATTATGACTCAATATTATCTTTTTCAATACATAAAGTATAAGTATCCATGTGTCCCTGAAGTGATACTGTTTGCAAACAGGCTTACCATTACCTCATTAGATTTACAGTCACTGCAATGGGCTCTAAGCCAATCAGCATCTAAGATGAAAGCAGTCTCTTATCATGTTGTGTTTTGATATTGTTCTCTTGATGTCAAGTACTTTCCAAATAACTGTTCATCATCATTGATTTGCATATAATAAAATCTGAAGTGTGAATATGATACTGTATTATTTAGGTCCTCTGTTGAAAATGCATGGATTGGTCTGAGTGCTTTTAATCCCAATGCTGGCTTTGCATGGAGTGATGGAAGCTCAGTAAGTCCTACCCCTTTTCCACTGTAGTATGTGCAACGTCCAGCCAGCTCTTTTTTATACCATTGACCATTGAAGAGAAAATGAATTACAATAGTGTATATCATTTGTATTATTATATCCTGAATTTTTATTTTATGACTGTCTGCTTTAGTGCTATTGACATTACTGGTCATAATGCTGATAGAAAATACAACCCCATAGAAAATACAACCCCAATTCCGAAATAGTTGGGACGAAGTGTAAATTGTGAATAAAATTAAAATGCAATGACTTTCAGATCACAAGAGCCAATATGTTAATTACGATAAAACATAGGTAACATTTCAAATGTGGAAACTGAGATATTTTACATTTTCCTCTACAAAATAAGTTTATTTCAAATTTTCTGGCTGCAACAGGTCTCAAAAAAGTTGGGACACTGGCAAAAAAGGGCTGAAAAAGCAATAAATATAATATAGTCGCAAGTGACAATTCCGGGGTTCAAGCCAAGAAAGACCATTAGTAGTTGAAAGCTTTAACAGCTTAATTAACAAGTGTTGCCACTAAATGTGGCCATGTCCCCCGCCAGGTGACGGAAATCGACTGGGGTTGGCGTATCACACAAATACACACTAGTGTTTCCCGCAGAATTTTTGGAGACTATGGGGGCACATGTGTGGTGGCAGACTGATGTCTGGAGGGGGTCATTCTCATTCTATTGAGCGAGGGGGGAGAGATGATTCTCACTCTGTTGACCGGGGAGGGGGAGATGATTCTCATTCTGTTCCGGGGAGATTGCGCAAATTGCGCGTCTTCCGGTACCTTTCCTATTTTTCCGTTTTTTTTTTTTTTTTTTAAATGTGCGCATGTAATCTCAACACACGGCATTTGCGCATATTGGGACTATGGCAGGGTAAATTAGACTATGGCGGGCCGCCATAGTCTCGTCAATGTATGGGAAACACTGCACACTGAAGCCAAAGATGAATTAAATCAGTCAAAGCGTTCTTGAGATTTCGTGTTCACAACAAACGAGACGTGACGGACGGACGACCGGACGGAGGGACTGACAGAGCTGAATACTATGTCCCTCGGCCCTAATACACCTTGACACCAAAGATGAATGGAATCGGTCAAACCGGTCTTGAGATATCGCGTTCATAACAAATGGGACAGGACGGACGGACAGCCGGACGGATGGAGCTGAATACTATGTCCCCGGCCCCTAACACAGCTTGAAACCAAAGATGAATGGAATCGGTCAAACCGCTCTTGAGATATCATGTTAACAAGGTATTTGTAAGTGGTCAAATGGTCGTAATGACCTTGAGAATAATGGCAAGGTCACGTAAATCGAGTGGGCTGTGAGCACTCCTCTAATACACCTTGACACCAAAGATGAATGGAATCGGTCAAAGCGTTCTTGAGATATCATGTTGACAAGGTATTTATAAGTGGGCAAATAGTCGTAATGACCTTGAGAATAATGCCAAGGTCACGAAAAAGCGAATGGGGTCGGCGTATCACACCAATACACCTTGACACCAAAGATGAATGGAATCGGTCAAACCGTTCTTAAGATATCGCGTTCACAACAAACGGGACATGACGGACGGACGGACGGCCGGATGGAGGTGAACACGATGTCCTCCACCCTAATACACCTTGACACCAAAGATGAATGGAATCGGTCAAACCATTCTTGAGATATCATGTTGACAAGGTATTTGTAAGTGGTCAAATGGTCGTAATGACCTTGAGAATAATGCCAAGGTCACGGAAATCGACTGGGTTTGGCGTATCACATCAATACACCTTAACACCAAAGATGAATGGAATCGGTCAATCCGTTCTTGAGATATCACATTCAGAACAAACAGGACATGACTGATGGCCGGATGGACGTGACAGACGGACGGAGCTAAATACTATGTCACCCGCTCCACTCGCTACCACAGCGGCGGGGGACAAAAACCACTTTAAGAGTATATTGCAGGTATTTATGTGGACCTATTTTGCCAGTGTAATGATTGGACCAACAACTTATGATGTATAGTCTGATTTGTGTTATGTTAGGATATTTTGTGCATTTGTGGTGCCCCCTACTGGTTGATTTGATTGAAACTTTCAGGCTATGTTTCAGGCTCTTATGTGGACATATTCTGTGAGTTTTGTAATGATTGGGAAAACTGTTTATGATTTATAGTCTGATTTGTGTTATGCCACGCTGTTTTGTTTTGCATTTATAGCGCCCCCTATTGGTCAATTTATATGAAATTTTCAGGGTATGTTTCAGGTACTTATATGAATATACCCTGTGAGTTTTATTGCTATAGGACAAAAAATTGCTGATTTATAGTCTGATTTGTGTTATACCATGCTGCTTTGTTTTGCATTTATAGCGCCCCCTATCAGTCAATTTGAATGAAATTTTCCAAGTATGTTTCAAGTACTTATATGAATATATTCTATGAGTTTTATGGCTATAGGACAAACAATTGCTGATTTATAGTCTGATTTGTGTTATACCACATTGCTTTGTTTTGCATTTATAGCGCCCCCTATCAGTCTATTTGAATGAAATTTTCTGGGTATGCTTCAGGTAATTATTTGAATATATCCTGCGAGTTTTATGGCTATAGGACAAACGATTGCTGATTTATACTCTGATTTGTGTCATGCCATGCCCATTTTTTGCATTTACAGCGCCCACTATGGGCTGATTACCATGAATCTGTCAAGGTATGTTCCTGGTATTTATATGGACATATTCTGGAAGTTCTGTGATGATTGGTCCAATGTTTCTTGAATTTTGTCCATTTATATGCTAAGCCACGCCTCTGCTGAAGTTCATTGGTCAATATCTTAGGAACGAAATGAGATTTCAACAAGCTTTAGGCAACCTTTGATAAGCTTGGTCCAATGATGATCCACAGCGAATTTCGAACGAATCGAACCAACGGCCTAGGAGAAGATGTCAAAAATGTGTTTTTCAAAAAATTCAAAATGGTGGAAAATCAAATATTGCGGACTTTAGAGGTCCTATAGGTTGTTGTAGAGTTTGGACCAACGAATGTCTCTACCAAGTTTCGTGTAAATCGGACTTACAGCGGAGGAATTATGACCTTTAAAGTGAAAAACTGTTTTTCTTGAATTATAGCACCATCATCAGGCCGATTGAGTTAAAAATGCCCTGGCCATTATTTACACACAACTTCCAACCAATGTGCAAAATTTCAGGTCCCTACCATTTACCATCACACAGGAATTTGCGAAAACCTTTCTGAAGAAGAAATAATAATAATAATAATAATAATAATAATAATAAACCAGCACAAAAACAATAGGGTCTCAGCCCTACGGGCTTGAACCCCTAATTAAAATAAACCAGCACAAAAACAATAGGGTTTCAGCCTTACGGGCTTGAACCCCTAATAAAAATAAACCAGCACAAAAACAATAGGGTTTCTGCCCTACGGGCTTGAACCCCTAATAATAATAATAAACCAGCGCAAAAACAATAGGGTTTCAGCCCTACGGACTTGAACCCCTAATAATAATAATAATGATAATAAACCAGCACAAAAACAATAGGGTTTCTGCCCTATGGGCTTGAACCCCTAATAATAATAATAATAATAATAATAAACCAGCACAAAAACAATAGGGTTTCAGCCCTACGGGCTTGAACCCCTAATAATAATAAACCAGCACAAAAACATTAGGGTTTCTGCCCTAGGGGCTTCGACCCCTAATAATAATAATAATAACAATAATAATGAAAATGAACCAGCACAAAAACAATAGGGTTTCTGCCCTACGGGCTTGAACCCCTAATAATAATAAACCAGCACAAAAACAATAGGGTTTCTGCCCTACGGGCTTCGACCCCTAATAATAATAATAATAACAATAATAATGAAAATGAACCAGCACAAAAACAATAGGGTTTCTGCCCTACGGGCTTGAACCCCTAATAATAATAAACCAGCACAAAAACAATAGGGTTTCTGCCCTACGGGCTTGAACCCCTAATAAGAGAATCAGCTGAAAGAACATTTATAAGTTAACTGGCATCAGGTGTGTAACATTATTGGCTATAAACGGCCTAGGAGAAGATGTCAAAAATGTGTTTTTCAAAAAATTCAAAATGGTGGAAAATCAAATATCGCGGACTTTAGAGGTCCTTATGGGAACGTTGTAGAGTTTGGACCAACGAATGTCTGTACCAAGTTTCGTGTAAATCGGACTTACAGCGTAGGAGTTATGACCTTTAAAGTGAAAAACTGTTTTTCTTGAATTATAGCACCATCATCAGGCCGATTGAGTTAAAAATGCCCTGGGCATTATTTACACACAACTTCCAACCAATGTGCATAATTTCAGGTCTCTACCATTTACCATCTCATGGGAATTTGTGAAAACATTTCTGAAGAAGAAAAGAAATAATAATAATAATAATAATAAAAACCAGCACAAAAACAATAGGGTCTCAGCCCTACGGGCTTGAACCCCCAATAAAAACAAACCAGCACAAAAACAATAGGGTTTCAGCCCTACGGGCTTGAACCCCTAATAATAATAATAATAATAATAATAATAATAATAATAAACCAGCACAAAAACAATAGGGTTTCTGCCCTACGGGCTTGAACCCCTAATAATAATAAACCAGCACAAAAACAATAGGGTTTCTGCCCTACGGGCTTGAACCCCTAATAAGAGAATCAGCTGAAAGAACATTTAGCAAGTAATTAAGTTAACTGGCATCACGTGTGTAACATTATTGGCAATAAACGGGATGTCTTAGAGAGGCTGAGTCTCTCAGAAGTAAAGATGGCCAGAGGCTCTCCAACCTGTGAAGGCTTGCGTAAAAAAATTATGGAATACTTTAAAAACAATGTTCCTCAACGTCAAATTGCAAAGGCTTTGAAGGTCTCATCATTGACAGCGCATAACATCATGAAACGATTCAGAGAAACTGGAAAATCTTTGTGCGTAAGGGACAAGGCCGAAGACCTTTCCTGGATGCCTGTGATCTTCGGGCCCTCAGACGCCACTGCATCACTCACCGGCATAATTCTGTCATTGACATTACTAAATCAGCCCAGGAATACTTCAAGAAACCACTGTCTGTAAACACAGTTCGCCGTGCCATCCACAGATGCCACCTAAAACTATCATGAAAAAAGGAAGCCATTGTTGAGCATGATCCAGAAGCGCCGCCATGTTCTGTGGGCCAAGGCTCTTTTAAAATGGACTGTAACAAAGTGGCAAAGTGTCCTGTGGTCAGACGAGTCCAAATTTGACATTCTTGTTGGAAATCATGGGCGTTGTGTCCCCCGGGCTAAAGAGGAGAAAGACCACCCCTCCTGTTATCGTTCAGTTCAAAAGCCAGCATCTCTGATGGTATTGGGATACATTAGTGCATATGGTGTGGGACTCTTGCATGTTTTAAAAAGCACAATGAATGCTGAAAGGTATATAAAGGTTTTAGAGCAACATATGCTCCCCTCCAGACGACATCTATTCCAGGGAAGGCCTTGTGTATTTCAGCAGAACAATGCAAAACCACATACTGCAGCTATGACAACAGCATGGCTTCGTAGTAGAAGAGTCCGTGTGCTGAACTTGCCTGCCTGCAGTCCTGATCTTTCACCGATTGAGAACGTTTGGCGCATAATTAAATTAAAAGTCCGTCAAAGGAGACCCAAAACTCTCTAGCAGCTGGAAGCCTGTATTAAACAAGAGTGGGATCAAATTCCAATGGCTAAACTCAAGAAACTTGTCTCCTCAATGCCCAGACGCCTCCATTCTGTGTTAAAAAGAAGAGGGGATGCTACACCATGGTAAACACTCCCCTGTCCCAGCTTTTTTGAGACCTGTAGCAGCCATCAAATTTGAAATGAGCTCATTTTGTGGATAAAATTGTAAAATTTCTCACTTTCAACGTTTGCTTTGTTATCTCTGTTCTATTGTGAATAAAATACTGGCTGGTGTGATTTGAAAGTCATTGCGTTTTGATTTTATTCACAATTTACACTTTGTCCCAACTATTTCGGAATTGGGGTTGTAGTGACATAATCCAAATGAAATGACCATTCTAAGAATTTACTCAAGACCTTTAGTGCTAATGCATATGAGCACTGGTACTTTTACTCCTGTAACTTAGAGGACTGTGTATAAAAGCTTTTATAATTGCTTTGCAGATCATTCAAAATGAAATGCCAACAAATATCTTCTTGTGGCCTGCTCTTCATTTCAAATGTTAAGTGTGGGAGTACAAAGCCAAAATAACCAAACAGCATTAATATTCTTGAATTTAGCTGTGTACAGCATAGATAATAGTTTAATTGTGCAAATGGTAAGAGTTCATTTAATGCTCAACATTTCCCAGTTCTTAAATTTTATGCTAAAATGTTATACTCCTAGGTCTCTTACGAAAACTGGGGCTATGGTGAACCAAACAACTACAATAATGCAGAGCTCTGCGTTGAGGTGGGCTTTTACTATAGGAGACCATGGAATGACCGCCACTGTGAATCATACAACAACTGGATATGCCAAATTCGCAGAGGTACAGACCTTATGCTAAACACATGAAGCTTTTCTTCCTCAGTAAAAACTGGCAGCTCTGTTTTGAATAGCCTTGCATTCATGAGGTTTTTGGTGTTTGCAGTAGTCTGAAGAATTTAACATAACAATGGCCTTGAAGGCATTTTAATTTCAAATTTTTTGCATCCAACGCCGGGGACGGCCATGGCTGGAGGCATTATTTTTTAAAGTTGTCCATACAACCGTACAGCCATTCGTCTGGCGGTCTGTATGTCCTAGTCTTGTGAACAGGATATCTTTGGATTTTATGGTGAGAATCTCTTCAGATTTTTTCAAGGTTGAAATCTCTTTAAGATTGAACTGATTAGACTTTGGTGGTCTCAGGTCAAAAGTCATGGTTTCTGTGACCTCAACTTTGTCTTATAGTTGTAAACATGATATCTCTGGAACGCCTGGAGGGATTTTTTTTCTTCCAAATTTGGCACACGGACTGAAAGATGAACAGATTATATATATGTGGTCAAAGGTGAAATGTCAAGGTTCCTGTGACATGAAGTTTGTCTTATTGTTGTGAACACAATATCTCTTGATTACCTGGAGGGATTGTTTTCCAATTTGGCACAAAAGTCCACATGGACTCAAGCATGAACTGAATACATTTTGGCAGTCAATCCGTCCCATTCTTAGTCCCAATAAACTTGTAATGGCCCATTTATTAAAACTGCTCATGCTCTTAGATTTTCAAACTCTAGAAACATCAAACTTGCTGTGAAGCTTTATGTTGGGTCAGAGTTGTCTAGTTGTCTAAATGATCCACCTGTTTAATTTCCTTCATTTTCATCTCTTCTTTTTCAGCTCAATAGGCCTACATTCATTTTCAAAAGCACTCGTACTCCTAAAATTGTATGGCTAAAGCCTCCAAACTTTCCATACAGCTTCACACTGTCCCAAAATATGGATGTTGATGTTTCTGCAGCCCTGTCTTTACTTTTTTCATCACCCCATCTTCCATTTAACTTCATTCATTAACCAAGTTATGAAACATTCCAGCTAAGGCCTTCAAACTTCAAACAATCTTTGAATTTTTATTACTTTGAACCATTTGGCGTTGAGATTTGGGGATAAGGCTATTGAACTCAGGAGAGGATCACAGATTTAATGATACAGCCCCACCTCCTTCTCTGATTGGTTCATATTTGAGTTGTTATATTTATCAAACAATTTGTCGCCGAGAGTTGGGGTCTGGGTGGTTGGATTTGGGAAAGGGTCACATGTTAATTGTTAAAGCCCTGCCCAGAATTCAGTTGCTGAACTCGGAAAAGGATCATGTTTACTATCAAACCCTTGGCCTCTTTCCTGATTGGCTAATATTTGATCCTTCATAACCACTGAACTTCTTTTCATGGAGAGTTTGAAGCTGGGTCATTGGACTCAGGGAAGAGTCACGTGTTAATTACTGAAGCTATGCCCCCATTCCTGATTGGCTTTGTTTTTGTGCTTCATGACTATTGAACCCTTTGTCATAGCAAGCTGTGGATTGGGTTGTTGAACTCGGGAAAAGATCAAGCGTGAATTAACAGAGCCTCACCCCCTTTCCCGACTGCCTGATGTTTCATCCTTCATAACTATTGAACCGTTTTTTAATAGAATTTGGGGTTGGGATTTTGGAAACAGAAAGGGGTCGCATATTAATCTACAAAACCCCATCCCTTTCCCTAATTGGCTTAGCTTTTCACCTTCACAACTATCGATCTGTATATCATAGTGAGTAGGGGATTGGGTTGTTGGACTTGGGGGAGGGTCATATTTTTATTGACGAGGCTACGCCCCTTTGCTGATTGGCTTATCTTTTACCCTTCATAACTATCGAACATGTTGTCATAGAGAGTAAGGGATTGGGTTGTTTTAAATGTCAGCATCATTCTAATGATAACAGATTAGCTTTGTCAAGCCAACTTCAAGTTTGATCACAAAATTTTCATTCTACTTTATTTTGCAGAGACTAAGCCCCCAGTAATTGTTGTTGCACTGTTATGATGCTGCCTATCAGGCCTCTGTGTTCTTCTGTAAAAATAGTCTGTGAGTGAAGACAGTATTTTTCTCACTATAAATTATCCTCTGGAATCATACATATCAATATAGTGATAACTCCAATTTTGCCAAAAAATACTATTTTATACCTTTGCATAAATTCCCTCAAAATCTTTACTACATAGTATGTATGAGTCCAGACAGGCATGAATGTAAATTTCCACTTCACTGCTTGGTGGCAGCATAGAAACACAAGGTAGTAATTCTCGAATTAAACTCATTCAGTCCCTTGCTGATAGCAATGCCTAATGATAGATGTATGCATGTTGTAATGCATTTTTCCCATTTCACTGTTGAGTGTTTTCTCGATACGACAGCAGCTTCAATATGGGTGTGACTAGCTTCAGTTTGCCTGGATGTCTAAGCCAGAGGAAACCAGCTCAAGGTACCTGAGTAGGGAAGGGTTGCCAGGTGTGGTTCCTTAGGTTACTGAATAGGGTATGGTTACCAGGTGTGGTTCCTAAGGTTACTGAGTAGGGTAGGGTTACCAGGTGTGGTTCCTAAGGTCACTGAGTAGGGTAGGGTTACCTGGTGTGGTTCCTAGTGATTACACGCACATCCAAGTATTACAACAGGTGCAGGACAAACATGTAAGTCAAACCTGAAAATGAAATGTCCGCATGCTGTTAAATCAACTCACAATAATTTATTGCACAACAATTTCGGCCGATGAGACCTTCGTCAGGGTTACCAGGTGCCCAATTATGTGTTGTAATGCAGAGCATTTCTCTCTTACCCTGCTTTCCAGGTGTTGTAACACTGTCCTCTTTTATTTCCTCTAAACGCTGTTATAAAACCAGGTTATCCAGAGGTGTAGTGCTGTTTGTTTTAATACCATTCTAGCGCTGAAGCGTTATATGGCAAAAATATGTTTATTTCAGTCATATTTTCAATTGGAAATTATGCAAAGATGAATGAAACATGATTGGTGCTTGTAAAAATGTAAGCTGGTTTGCCAATCACCAATAAACATCGTAGAAGAAAATAAGCTGAACAAACCAGCGTACATTCTTCATACCCTTTGTCTAAAGTGCAAAACAGTGCTTTGAATCCTCGAATTTTCCATAGAGAACTCCCTAATATAAAAAGCATAAAGCCTGAATTACTAAAATATAATACAATGCGAAATGATGGAATCAGATTTTGACTTGCAGTCGAGCGGATTCACGTTGTTTGATTTCTTGATTTAGCCTATGAAAATGATCTAGCTTGTACTTAGCAAGTGTTAAGACATTAAGTAGTCAGATTGCTCTATCCTTTTAATGCTACCATTTTCATGCCCCCTCTCTGTTCTCTTGCAGGGGTAGTACTCAAACCTCCTCCGACTGCTACTGCACAAGGTAACTTGCACATTCAACTGAACAGAGTGGGCGAAGGCCTCATCTCTTTATGCTCACATATTGCCAATTTAGTGCAAACTCTGTATCTTTGAAACTATATGCTATATGTTTGGCTCACAAGATTTTCTGGCTCATCTACTGCAAATGACTACAGCCAATTAAATTATTAAATTATTAGCTGATGAAATGTGGTAGGTTTCCCATGCCAGTTAAACTAGAATGGATGTAGTATGCTCCCTTATTTTTATTGTAATAGCAAAATGTAGGCTTTGGGGTTGTGAATGAGTGTGTGCCTGTGTGTGTGTGTGTGTGTGGGGCATGTATTTCTACCCTTGTTGGGACTAAAACGCAATTTTTTGAATCCTTTTGGGGACATTTGGCAGTCCCCAGAAGCTAATTGAGCTAGTTTACAGTGAGGAGTTAATGTTGGAGCGCGTAGTGTTTATTGTTAAGGTTAGGATAATGGGCATGCATGCATGCGTGTGTGTGTGTGTGCGCGCGCGCAAAAAAGTGCGTGTGTGTGCACTTGTGTGCATGCTTGTGCTTAGATATACAGTACACATTCAGGATAATATTTTGTAAATAAAGGCTCTCTCATTCCTTCCTACTGCAATGTAACTTTGCTTCCATTTAACATTGGGTCTCATGGCATGCTGAGAAACCATAGCATCTTTCGGTATATTAGCCATTATCCAGAGTTCTGAATGACAGCGAGCTTCTCTTTTTTCACAGAGTATAATACCACAGTGGATGGCTGGATTGTATATAATAATACACAGTATTATATTAATACTCAGAGGCTTGCGATGGAAGATGCCAGAGCATACTGTCAAAAAAATCTTGGGGATCTTGTGGTCATAACTGGTGAGAGTGAAAGGAAGTTTCTGTGGAGGCAGGTAAAGTATATGTATTCTCTCTTTTCTAACATTCATTAAAAATTATTAAAATAATCAAAGTACTTGTAAAATGATGCAATATTGTTCACAGGACTGCATTCTCTGTGTATTTTATTTGAAACTGAAAATGTACTTTTAGGTTTCTTTTGATCCGAAATATCCCTGGCAGTTACTGTAACTGTAAAACTGCAATGAACTGAAATAGTTTGATTCAATGTATGTGACTACTATTCATGGTTAATCATGAATGGCCTGAGAAAATCACTCACCTAGTGTTCCAGGTCTAAATTTCTAAATTAGTCCCTGATTTCCCGGGAGTTTTCCTGGACTAATGTTTGGCATGTGACAACACAATATGGCGTCCTTTTTCTCAAAGATTAAATTGACTTCTTCATTTCAGATATCCAGAAGTGATGAGGACCAATACTACATCGGCATGATAGTAAATCTTGATCAATCCTTTCAGTAGGTACACACAGATATCCTTCAACTGCATGTTTTGAATGTGTGATTTTTATTATGAACAAATTAATTTATTTGGGAATAGAAATGAAGAGTTTCATTGCAAAAATGTAACATATCCATTTGAAGAAGGAGTCGCTAAACAATCGAGGCCTGTTAGCAGTGTGGGATTCTCCAGCACTGATAAGCAGTGTGGATATATTGCAGTTAGCGGAAAAACTGGCTTGGCGTTTATTGCGCTTTGGATGAAAGCTGATGTGCAAGCATGCTAACCACTGGCATATATAGCGTGTTGCTAATGGCTGAACTTGAAATAACTACCAGCCTGCCAATGATGATTCTCTTGCAGTGGTAATAAGTAATTTTGAAAGCAGCCTAAATTAGCATTTTGTGATGAAAAATAGAGTATCTACATTAAAAACATACATACATTTTCAAATTGTAACATTTCCTAAACATAATGGAAAAAGACCTTCAGGCTTTGACATCGTTACAATCTTGTGGAACTACAGTACCTGCTCATAATCATTCACCAATCAAAGCTAGTAGCAACTATTTTCCAGTGACCACGATAAAATTTATTTGAGACGCTTCATATTGATGCACCTATGTAAAATGTGGGTGCCAATTGCCATCATGGCCACTGATCTATTACAATTGAAATGACTAGTTGCGTCATTTAACGTGGAAAAGTTTGTGAGCTTTCGTAGCTTTAGCAGCAATTGTTTTGCCATCTGCTTTTCCAGGTGGATTGATGGATCTCCAGTGTCATATGTGGCTTGGGAACAAAATGAACCCAACTTTGCCAACAACGATGAAAACTGTGTGACCATATACAAGAGCATGGGTGAGCACTGTCATTCACTGCAACAACAGAGGCATGACTATGTATTAACATTCCATTAATCACAGGTGTTTGGAGCTGGTTTTACACTGTCTCCTTCCTGATAGCCCATAGTAATGAAAATTGCAATCTAATTAAAATCCAATTCATTACTTGATATGGCAGGATACTGGAATGACATCAACTGTGGTGTGGAACTACCATCCATATGCAAAAGAGGCACTGATGCTCCTGTTAACACTACTGTGCTAATACCAACTGAAAATCCAAAGGGAGGATGTCCCCCAGACTGGATAATATTTCAAGGAAAGGTAAAGGCCAATATACTGGGATACTCAATGTGATTGCTGTCACCTGGAGACTGTTTAAAAATTCACTTACATTGTTCAAAGCAACACTTATATCCTTGGAGATTAACGTAACATTCAGCCAATGGTTTTGTGAGCTGGCTTGGCTGTTGTAATGACTTGATAATTGGTTTTATGCTATGTTTCCACCAAACGCGAAGCAAATATTAGCACGGCCAGATTATATGCAAAGTCAATACAAAGACGCAAATAAAAAGGGCCTGACCTCGCGCCTTCTCGTGTATATTTGCGTCTTTGCATTGACTTTGAATGTAATCTGGTCACACGAATAATACATTTCGCGTTTGGTGGAAACACAGCTTTAGAGTGAATGCATGTGGAGAGTATCACAAGGCCAGTCCGCTACTCAAGCATGGTGAGGTGCAGCAGGGCAAAAGCTTTCCAGCATGTTATCCTGACAATGCACTGACAATGTCACCCTCAAATTCAAACTAGAGCTTTTGCTCCAGGCTTGTGGAGATTTGGAGCTTAACAGTCTGGTGACTCATCTGCCTTAGAAATTGACAGATGATTGACGGGCCATAGTTCAAATCAAACCTGTGACTTGTTATGTACATGTTTTTGAGATTAGCCACGGGGAATCAACAATACTGTGCTAACACACAGCAGTGTTAATGGAAAAACTGCAAGTTCTTTTAATTACCAAACAATATCAATTATAGAGAAAGCTTTCCTCAACTTTAAAGCAAAAATAATCATGCAATTGGGACATCCTTTTTTACACAGTGCTACAAGATCATCGGAGCCAATTCTGACGATAGGAAACCCTGGAAAGAAGCCAGAACCCATTGCCAGAACTTTGGAGGAAATTTAGTTTCTATCCTCAGTGAAAAAGAGCAAAGTGAGTGATGGGTTTGTCATGCAGTCTCACTTTCCTGATTTGTTGAATGACCCCAAAGCTAACATCCTAAGTATTTATTAACTCACAAGGCCCTTAATAAGAAGTGTCACCAAAAATGCACAAAGATCTTTAACTGCTGCCTTGTGAAAATTTACCGGATCATGATTCATCTGGCGGCACTAGCACCATAAAAAAGTCAGAGACTGTTTTGTGAGAGATTCAGCTCAGTGTTTATCCTTGCTGAGAAGGCATTGCTCTGGTTCTTACTGTCCCTCTAGATTTCCTCACAACCAAATTATACGGCCTGAATATCGACTTGTGGACGGGCATGAACGACGTAAACATTGAAGCGCGCTACCTATGGACAGATGGGAAAGGTGTCTCCTATACAAACTGGGCCAAAGGCCACCCAACATCTATGCCCTCAGGCCGGTACTCGTTTATGGATGAGGTACGTGCACAGCTCTCATTGATAATGGCATAGCCAGTATCCCAGCCAGGAAATGTATTTCAATTTTGCAAAAAGCAAAAATAATAATAATAATAATAATTATCATTATAAAATAAAATACACCCTGAAAATGATTACCTGATCCCAATGATACCAATACGGAATGGCCATCTTACACAAAATAGTATCTCAATAATAGACTTTATAAAAAGATGGACGTAGCACCCGGGTCCGAAAAGTGAAGCGCATGCGGAAATCTCTGAAAATTGCATTTTATTTAATGGCCAGAAAATGTCGATGTCGCTGGTTGCAGAAAGAAGTTCAGTGCTATTGAAGTCTATGAGAAAATGACCCTACTTTCCCACCTGATTTATTGTTTCAATAATGATTTTCCACATTATTTTATAGTATCTATCATAGGTTTCCAGTATCCATCGATATATCATGATGTTCATTTTTGTAAATTATGGTCCCAAATAGACTAGAATAGAGGATCAAGTCAGATATGCTTTATGGGGCGTGGCTATCCTCTGGTCCTCGTCAGATATGGTCAGATCCACCCGTAGATCCACCCCTCGCTCCTCCCTGGATCTTCGATTCATGCTCTCGTCCAATAGGAATCACATCAGGTTTCAAAATGACAAAATGGCGCTGTTCAAATGGCCAAAATCGAGGCTTCCTAAATAGTATGCTGAAACCAAAGGGTGACATCATGGTTGCTTCGTCCATCTTTTTATACAGTCTATGATCTCAATGGTGTTGAAATGTAGAGGCTTTGGTATAAGTCAGACAAATCATTCCTGTAACACTGTGCTTCAATTTCGAATTACGTTTAAAGGACTAAGAGTTTAGCCCATAGCAAATGCAGTAAGGTACAGAATTACTGGCCTGGTTGATGAAGTAGAGGAAAAAAGTCTGGTAATCACAGGCATATGAAAAAACTATTGCTTATTGCATTTATTGTAATGTTTCAACAGTTTTCATTGAGTAACCACATTAATAATGAAATTCATAGATGTCAAAATGCAGTGATTGGTGCAAACAGCCATTGGCCTATTCCCATAATTTATGATTGGGTAAGAGAAAACATTTGGAGTGATTTTTTATCATTCCTCCTCCCAGAATTTTACAGTATCCCTAAATTAACATCAATGGATTTGTATTTTTGGAAAGCAGAAACTTGTGTTTTTTCAATTATCCTTTTCTGTGTGGATTTTCACATTTCTGCTTATTAACCTCAAGAGGATTAGCCCGGCATTGCCAGACCAATTTGCAAATGCAAATTAGTCTGAGACTTCTCCATTTGTTTTCAATTTCTAAAGTGCATTACTGATGGGCTCAGACCAAAATGGCTGGGGACGCAATTGAACAGACGTACCACCAATCAGAAAAACTAAATTTGAGCAGCGTAGAACTCTTGACTGTATATCTTCATGTACAGTCAATGCTCAGCAGAAGTGAAATGCAAGCTTGTTAACTTCCTCTGAATTGTAGTTTAGGAGACTAGCTAGCTACTACTAGCATTAATACAAAGACCAGCGTGAATCATGACTAGCTTTTTTGTTCGTATCGGCGTTCATGATGTTGTGAACATTTCTGTAAATGTTTGGAAGCGAGCTTCCATAACTGCTGGTAGGCTACTAGGCTAGGTTGCTAGTTCCAACTCATGTGGCTCATATCCAACTCATACGGCTTCTAGTTCAAAAATTATACAATCACAAGATTTAGTAGCTAACACTTACCGTTACCGGTTGTATGTAACATGAACAACAGCCACTGGGTCTTCACTGTGGCTATTGTTCTTTTTCTTTGTGGTGATAAGCAAAGCCAGCTGATGAATTAAACTTTTACTAAATTCAGGCGAAACTACGGCTAACACATCTTACTCTTCAACTAAAGCAGTAACTAATTGTTTGTTCTCCTTTTAGAGAAAATATCCAGTTCAGTTTGTTTTATATTTATGACTGAAGATTCAAGAGATGGTGCTCCTTATCAAACCCACCCCATATTAGATATACAGTTTTGATTGGCTCTACCAAAAACTCGTCGAATGAAAACAGCCTTAATGGGAGGGTGGCCAGGCACATTTGCCAGAGCAAATAAAACACAGACTTGCAGATTCCTCTGCTATACAGGCTACAAGGGCACTGCCTGCGATTCCTGGGCATCATGAGCAAATAGGCCCCCCAACTATGCTGGCTACAACTGCTGTAACCACACAAATACATATTGGCTACAACTGTAATAGCAAATGTTTACTTGTATGCTGCAGTTGTCAGCAGTCATTCTACATTAGCCCCATTGTCAGCTGTGTGTAAAACTACTGTCAATGCAATGCCGCTCATCTTCTTCAGCAGGGAGTAGGGTTTAGAGAGGAGTGGACAACGGGGATGCTGAAGCCTCCTCTATGCATGATGAGGCAGAAATGATTTAGTTTAATTCAGCGAATTAAGGTAATTTCGGCGACAAGTACGTACACCTGTTTTTGCAGCACGGTCACACAACTCGCTGAATAAAATAAACAGCCGTCTGATTGGAAAATGTAATCGGATGAAACCACATACTAGTCACCAAAATTACCTTCATTTGCTGAAGAGTTCTGAAATGACGTCGCCGAGTGCCGGTGCAAAGACCTAATTACAATTATTTTTCTGTACTGAATGCAGCCCATTATTTTGTCGCTTTTAGATCGCATGGGGGAGAGAAGCCGTGTCTTCAATTGTCACTTGATTATTCTTGAATTGGAAAACGTGTTAATGAAGGAAAACCATCAAGAATTAGCCAGGACAAATTGTTGTCAATAAAGGGTGGGATAATAGCCAATAATTTTCTGGTCTAACACCACCTCTGGGGCCTTTCATTCTGAAAAAAACGCCCCAAAAGCTGTAGTGAGTTGGCATGTATGCCTGCAAACCATTCCAAAAGGTACATGTCAGTCACTTTCCTTTAGTAAAACACCTATGTGTAGTCAATGTACATGTTGTAAAATGTACAAAAAGTTGAATTTGGCATCAAGCAACACTCATAAATTAGTTAAAAATTCAGTGTCTCTATTTATGAAGACATTCAGTGAATTTAACATAACGCCAAAGTTTTGTCACTTCATAGAGTCATTTTTTTTTTACAACTATTGCAAGAATGAAAAAAAAAACATTTCATATTGATGAAATATACACACCATAAGATCTATTTTATAATTCTTTCCTTTCTTTTAAAATCCATGTGGATAATCTTTTAAAGAAACTTAAAATGAAATTGAGTTTCTTTTTCAGGAACAAATCCTGTTTTTCATTTGCTGCACGGAAACGCCTGGTTTCTGCCACATTCTTGCCTCTCTTGGATTACGGCAATGTCCTGTATATGTATGCCCCCGCTAGCTGTCTCCAACTTCTTGATGCTCCCTATCATGACGCATTGCGATTTATTACAGGCTGCAAACCTTTCACTCACCATTGTGTTCTGTATTCATTAGTCAACTGGTCATCTGTCTCCATGCGCCGAACCCTTCATTGGTACGTTTTCATTCACAAATCCATCCTTGGTTTGTTGCCTTCCTATTTAACTACTTATTTTTCACGTAAACAAACCGGCTACAACCTTTGTATACAGGACTTCATAACCTACTCCACCCCCTCAGTCCGTACCGAGAAAGGCAAGAAGGCATTTTCCTACGCGGCCCCTTCCTCCTAGAACACGTTACAGCTTAGCCTGAAGCTGTCAAACTTGATCCCTCTTAATAGTTTTAAATTGTTACTGAGGAATATTGAGATCACTTCAAAGATCTGCTCCTGTACTCCAAGCTGACCCTCTCTCCCTTTTTAGTATTTTACCCTGATGTCCTTGTAAGGTACCTTAACTGTAAATTTGAGTATCTGTTTTTACGTTTTAGTGTTATCATTTTGAGTTTGTCTTGTTATTATTTTTTCGTTTGTCTGGTTTGATACAGGTCGCACTTGTAAATGAGTCCCTGGGACTCAATGTGATTTACCTGTTTAAATAAAGGCATATATATATATATATATATATATATATATATATATATATATATATATATATAAATATTGTTAAGCTATTATACGGTTTTACCTTAAACAGTAAGGCTATACGTACCAGTACAGTAATCATTTTCTTAGACATTACTATTATACAATATAGGTTATTAATTAAATATGATGCATATTTCACATGTGCATATCAGGTGAACAACAAACAATTTATTACACACTATGTCTTAAACAATTATGTACTTCACATTAAATATATCATAAATTATTATGCATATTAAATATCTCATATTGACACAAATCCACTACTTTCCAATACATCCCTTTACAAAATTTAAACTTTGCTAAGACAAAGGCCTATTACTCCAAAAGACATATCAAAATCTTGAGCTAAACAGTAATTTCATACTATACCCTTGGGTATTCAAAACTACAATAAAAATAAAATACTAATACAGTGCAGCATATTAATTCTAATACAATAGGCTAATCATCACCAACAGTGATCATATCATTTAACAAGATGCCACCAAAACATTCTGTCTGGTCTGAAAAATATATGTACTGTATATAACATGTAAATCGTGATAGATGAATTCGCTTGACTACTCCAAAAGAACGAGATCTTCCAGGAAACTTTCTTACCCAGTCAGACCCTGGAGTAGATTAGCTTGAGTGCTATCCATAGTAGTAAATTACAGCCTTTGATTAACACAGAAAGAGATAAGTCACCCGAAGGCAATGACCATTTCAAATAACATTTTGTTGTTTTATGAAAGATGACTGACTTGACTGTTTTGATTGCACCTTATATGATCAGATCGCCAAGCAGGTTAACCAGGTGGGATGGGGGGGGCTGTGGATACCATAGTTAGCTGACCTTCATCAGACTCCTCTTGCTCTTGTTCAGCACTAAAATCATCAGCGTCAAAGTCTAGCTCATCTTCTCTGGAGTGAAATAATCCATTATTACATCCTGCAAGGCATTAGTATCTCCTGAGTTGAGGAGGATGATTTGTCCTAATTCGTTTAACTGGGCAACTAGTTCGCTCTTCCTTCTTGCTCAAAGCTCTGCCATCTCTGTATCGTCTCATCAGTCGCAGATCTGATCATCAACTGAGGAAATTTGATGCGTAGCTCACATAGGACTGGCGGGAAAATGCGCATTAATAATTAAACCAAATAACATGAAGATGAAGTAATATTAATGTAATATTACTTCATCGTCGTGTCATGTGGTTTACTTTGACAGGTGAAATGTCTTCATAGTCTCTGTAGACAAGCAGTTATGGGCGATTTTCACGCACCTCCGCGACTCGCGATTTCAAATCATAGGAGGTAATGACAATCAGACAGACACAGAGTGGTTAATAAAAATAACTTTTTAAACATATTAAATGCGCGAATAACAGTGAGATATTTCCAGGGATGATAGACAAGATGTTGTAGAGTATTAATTTCATGAAACCCAATTTCACCAAAATATTGACTTCCGACCTATTTTCACTCTTTCCTGGAAAAGTGCCAGCGCGACATCCGATGGGTTTTCCCAGATTCCATCACATATATGATCTATAATAATAATAATAATAATAATAATAATAATAATTATTATTATTATTATTATATAATCTGTATTAAAAGATAGGACTTGAAATTTCAAAAAACTATTTCTCAAAAACTGTCTAATAACTTTTTTTTCTAAATCTGGCAATCAACTCACGTTGATACACTTTATGTACAGTGTGAGTGCAATTTTGATTGAATCGATGGAAGTGAGTCTAGTGGGGGCGCTGTACTTTAACATTGAGTCTTATGGAGAATGTGCAAAATCGCCTGTGGAAGCTACATGGTTGCAGATAGAGATTAAGTTTGTATTATCAACTTATAGGAAGTCATATATGACCTCCATTTTGGATGTGTTAAAGTTGACCTCAGATGACCCTGAAACGTCAAACTTGAGGTCAAGCAAAATGTTACAATTTTTAAAGGCTTGTAGGCTCGAAAATATTGAAGATTGGGAACATATGTGTATTGAACACTTATAGGAAGTCATCCATGAACTTTCATGTGGTGTCCTTGAACTTGACCTTCAGTGACCTTTGAAGGTCAAACTTAAAGTTGTGAAATTTCAATGACTTCTATAACCAAAACTATTACAGATAGAGCTTAGGTTTGTATTGTGGGCATACTGGAAGCCATGTATGAAGTTTCATTTGGTGACCTTGAACTCGACCTTCAGTAACCTTCAACAGCCAAACTTAACACTGAAATATCAATGACTCATATCAGCAATATAAGATAGGGCATAGGTTTGTATTGGAGATGTATAGAAAGTCATATATGAACTTTCATTTGGTGACCTTCATATTGACTTTCAAAGGCCAAACTTGACCAAGTGAAAATTCAATGACTTCTATCACTAAAAGGGTCACAGATTGAGCCTAAGTTTGTATCAAAGATTAAAAGAAAGTCACACATGAACATTCAACTTGACTTAGGGCTGGCATTAAGCAAAAATAACTGTGTAGCGAAAACGCTATGCAGTCTCTAGAAGTTTGTAGCATTATGTAGCATTTTTCAGAACCATGTAGCAAAAATAAAACTGAACAAATATGTCAGTATATGCACTTTAGCCTTTTATTTTCATCTCTGAGAACACTTAGCTAACAGTACTTACACTAATTAACATCGCCTAATGAAGACCAAGGCAGTTGAGTTACAGTAGTATTGCAGTGTTAAAACTACTTGGACTTACCAATTGGGACCCACCTACAGCTGATATGTAATAACTTGGTACCTGAACAGGAATTACTAAGTTTTAGTTGGTTCTACCTAAGCCACTGACCTGGCTCAGGCTGTGAATGAGTGACTACTCTGGACTGAGTTTTATCATACATAATATTTTTACTGTGAATTTTTTAATTAATTTTTAAATTGATACTGGTAATTATGAACCAAGATGAACATTTAAATATTAAAATAAAAATTGCCATAATCTCGAATAAAGAGCACTGTAGGAATTCAAGGTACAAATATATGTCTCCAAAATATGAAAACAGCATTCCTTTGACATAGATTGACCACTCTTTTTTGTATAGGCTATCAGGGATAGAATTTTTTTTTTTTTTTTTCCCACGAGACATCCGGGCTAGTAATGACCCAGGTTTACTAGTCCTCCCCATCTTTAACTAGACAGCCTTTTTTCCTTTTAATTTACAGCATTAATAAGATATCTGTATCTCAAATATTTTTTATTTGGTTTTTTACAACTGCAACTCATACCTATGTCAATTTAACTCCTATTATGTTCTAATACTAATTAATGACCAGTCATCCCAATAAACGTAAGACACAGATGACACAAGCCCTTCAGTAAAACGGAAAGTAACTTTTTCTTCATAATAAATAGCAAACGATAAAAGCTTTTAATTTCAAACCTCTTCTGTATCTTGCACAAAGAGAAATCCCTAACCAAGTACTTACATGATCTAAAATGCAGGTTTGTCAGTTTGTTGGGTTAGAATCGATGTTGTCAATGCTCACGTGCTTGACCACTGCCTAATATTTGCAAAACAGTACACTATACAGCGATTCAAAAATAAAACGATGTGCCAAAATCCTTTCGTAATGACGGGTCAAAGTCCATACATCGCTTAAGAATTGAGATCATTCCCTAACTTACTCTGAATCACTCATTCTTTCTAGATTCTGAAATTGTCAGCAATGTTCTGGTCGTTCAGTCTAACATCCTTCGATCCTCTAATTCCAACGGTCCGGATCTCGACCATCACACAATAATTCGCAGTTTTTAAAAATGCAATTAGCACATCTGGAAACAGTCGTTGTCGTTGTTATTTTTATTTTTAATACCTGCGTTAGATGACACCTGATGTGTGTCACCAGTCCAGTGTTTTTAATTTCAATTTATCTAGTCTTATATAGTCTACACATGTACAGCGTTTGATTGCACAATTCCCCCGCCGATTCTTTAGCCTACAAAGGGTGGCGGACGCGTCTCAGGTTTTGCGGTTGGTTCAGCCAATGATGTTTCCCACTCCAGTGTTTTCTTTAGCTCTGTGGTCGGGACTAGCACGGAGGTAAGAAAATGGGGTCATTCAACTCGCTACCATGGTTTCAGAGTCGCGCCGTTAGGTTATCCATAGTGTAGTTATTACGATATTTAAGAGACTGTAAGAGGCCGTTTTCGTTCAAAACTGGACTAAAACTTTTACTCACATTATCCGAAGACTGTATCGCAAAATATGTGATGGGGATTTCAAAAGCCCGTCGCAGATTGGTGCATTTAAAAAAAACTGATCGCATTTTGCGATGCGATACCGCTTGTCGCCGGCCCTGTGACTGTTGGTGACCTTTGAAGGTCAGACTTGACATAATACAATTACAATGAAATGTATTGCCAGAACGGTCACAGATGGAGCCTAGGTTTGTATTAGAGACATATAGGAAGTCATATATGAACTTTCATTTGGTGAACTTCATATTAACCTTCGAAGGTCAAATGTGACATCATGAGAATTCAATGACTTGTATCACTTAAATGTTCACAGACGGAGCCAAGGTTTGTATAGAGACATTTAGAAAGTCACATATTGTTTATTATTTATTACAGATCCCCATTAGTCCTCACTGCAGTGAAGGCTATTCTTACTGGGGTCCAAATATTAATATTTCAAACCGAAAATATCATACCATGAAATACAATCATTACAATTAAAAGACACAAAATTTGAAAAAAAGAGAAAAGATTTAATATAAAGCAATTCAACCCTTTAAATTGTTGAAACAAAACAGAACCAAACAACCAAAATTACTCCATTCTTCACATAACACATTATTTTACACATGCATAAAATACTTATGCAGTATTTTACATAAGAGAATTGGTACACTCAGAATTTCAACATATACATGACATTATGGACCAACTAACTAAAATTGACTTCTTTACTAATCACTGCTACTCTTAATTTCTTTTTGAAGCTTGTTTTATTTCCTATCTTGATTAAATGCGATGGAAGCCTATTCCAATATGTAACTGCTCTATACAGTCTAGTTCTCTTTAGTGCATTAGTTCTTGGTAGAGGCAGATTAAAGCGAGCACCCAAGGCATGTCTGATGGCATAGCCATGTCTAGTACTGGTGGGTTGTAGCTGTAATAACAAGTGTTCAGGTTTACCAGTATGCCAAATGTTAAACAGAAATGTAACAAGGCTACGTGCCAGCCTTTGATCAACTTTCATCCAAGACAGTGCGGCATGCTAGCCTGGTAAAACCAGACTCTGCTACTTCGCTGTGCTTCATACACAGAGTCTGGCCAGTCGTCATTGACAAGTGTTTAGTTCCTGGTGGGTGGGCGCTTGTCTGAAGTTGAAAATCATTGGTGTACCCGTAAACTAATCACTAACATTTGGCAATGACGTATGTTATGCGCCGGCTCAGCCGCCTTGTACTTCTGCTGTAAACACAGTTCTTCATACCAGGAATGCAGCGAAATCAAACTGATCAGTACAATAAAGTTAATAGTGTACCCATACATATGCCCATCTACCAAATTTTAGCCTTCACTCATTCACTTAAAAGAACCAAAGGTGCTCTTTCTGTTCTCCTTACAAGAAACAAACTGTTGAGCTATCGTTTTTCCTGCAGATACTACTGCGGTTAAAAAAGAAATCATAAGAGACCCAAACCCAACAGTAGAATTGGCGAGAATAATGCATTATTTACATCAGGACAAAATCTGCGTTGACACGAAAACTGAACCGTTAACCATACTTGCGCTAACATCATACCGAGCTCGCTATCTAACTTTATAGCAACACAGTTTGGCTCTAAGCAGCCATTTCATTCATGGATAATGACCACATAACACTGAGACAGTGCATAGGTTTTGTGACACGAACAAAAACACGGCTTTTAAAAAGTTCGCTGCCAACTTAAATAGTGTTAAATTCGCGGGCAATGTAACACTAGAAGCTACAAGCTAGCTTAGGTGGTTCGGCTGTCTCTCACAGAGATGAACAGGGTGCCTATTTCATGATGGCTATTAAGAAGATATGACAATCTGTAGGGAGTAGCGCTACAACATCATTTCCATTCAAAAAACTAACCAAACATTCATCTTGTTGTGGCTATAAGTCGCTGATACCCGGGATTTTCTCCACGACAGAGCGAATGGCCTCCCGTGTATCTTTGTCCGTAGCCATTGTTGATTTCGGAGACTACAATTTCAAACTCGGCGCAGCTGCTACATCATGGCTCTCAGCCACGCCTTCTGTTAGCTGGCTGGTCTGGCGTACTTTCTGCTGCGGTAAACGAGGCAGAGCTCCGAGTGACCAGACTGAGTACTGAAGCGAAATGAAATTAAGCAGAAGTACAATGGCTGGCGGAGCCAGGCTAGCGGCATGCATCCACTCCACACTACTCCTCCCAGAGCAGCGGAGCACGAGGCGTGCCGCCCTGTTCTGGATGAGCTGGAGTTTGTCCAAGTCCTGCTTCGAAGCATTGGAACATATTGTTGGGCAATTGTCAAGAGTGGACAGAATTAACGATTGCAGTACCTTTTTTACTGTTGAGCCAGTCAACAGGGGAGCTCCTCTTCTTATCATTGACACCATTTTATTGATATGCGCAGACCAAGAAAGTAGTTCATCAATAATCACGCCCAACAAATTTGGCCTCTCTAGCCTGCTCAACAAGACTTAGTTCAGGATTAGATCTTAGCATATATCTAGAACACAGCATAATACTCTTTGAACGTCATATATGAAGTCCATTTGCTGACCTCAACTTGACCCCTGTGACCTTTAAAGTTCACAATTGCCATATTGAATTTTCAATGACTTGTGCCACCAAAACTGCTTCAAAGCTTAGGATTGGGTATTTCAGAGGGTCTTATAAATGTATGTGACCTTTTATTTAGTGACCTTGACACTGACCTTCAATAATTCAAAGGTCAAACTTCACATAAAATTGTCATAACTTGTATCATCACTATAAGATTGCTTGCCGGTAAGCTACAGGACCCTTGGTCATATTTTTTTAATTTGGCATCTCAAGTTAGCAAGTTAGTTGATGTACTCACGTGGTCACCCAGTCGAAGTGACAGCAAAACAAAAAAGTATTTGAAGAAATGGGTGTAAATGTGTATGTGCTAATAATAAATAAGATTTTTATAACAATTACACGCAATCTTAGTTCCTGGTCAGTCTTGCATTAACTTGCAATTTTTTTGTTGCGCTTTATATTTTGGTTTCAGCTGGGTGACCAAATTAAGACAATTGAGCTGGGCCCCTTTTGAATTCAAGAGCTCAATCTTAGACATGGAGGGGACAAAACATGTGTTGTTCCTCCAGAATCATTTTGTTTCAAGAGGGGTTTTCAAAGGGCTGGCAGTAATAGCTTCTACTTTCCAAAAAAAAAAAAAAACCACACAAACACACGCACACACACACTTGTTGGGTTTTCGGGCCCTATCTTGCGCCAGAGTCCCTAAACCCGTTATTTGGGGATTTAGCATTGCGTAAGAGGCGTTCCCCCGCAAAAGTTGCTATCTTGCACACCTGCCTATATCCCTAAAACACCTGCGCTACCCGTTATATTATGCATAGGCGTGGTTTGGGCATTACGCCAGTTAAACCAATCAGTGTGCTAGGTGCCATTGCCTTTAGGAGCAGGCTGCGCTATCCCAAATCCTCAAACCAAAACCCGTGATGGAGAGAGGAAAGTCCGAAGACGAAATTAAATTGCTCGTGCATGAGGTCAAATCCAGACAGGGGAAGATCTGTTTTTGTTAAGTTAATCATGAATTGTATTATTATTATTATTATTATTAGGAGGTTGCTTTGCTGTTGCTGACCTCTTGGCTGTGCTGTAGCGCTGTTCGTTGGTGTTTATTCTGCTTGAGTTGAGACAGAGGAAGACGTGTGGGATCTAAGCTGAAGATTTACTCTTGTCTAAACGGAGTTTTCTGAAAATAATTTGTCTGTTAAGGCTCAAACAGTATTCGAGATTAGACAATTTGCTCCCGAGGTATAACCTTTGTCGCATTAGGGGCAGGGAGAATCTTCCTCCGTCTTTTCCCCCTTTTTCCCCCTGTAACAACTCGGTGAGAAAACAGCCAAATTAAGTCGCTAATCTGGTCAAACAAAGGCGACGGGGGTTTTTTGGGTTTTTTTGGGGGGGTTTCAGTCTCCCGGGAGCAAAGTAAGGTAAAGTAAAATAAATTTAAACGCTAAATTTAAAGAATAAATGAAACGCTAAATAATTGTCTAACTAAGTGAATTGTGTGCTATACAAAGTAAAACAGAGTTGTTTTCAAGGACTGAGGTACACTGTCGCCTGCTTTTTCTGTAGCTGATTTAGCTAACGAACTATAGTAAGCTCTCAACGCCAAGAATATATCAAATTACCGGGATATCAAACTATAACCCGGTTTGGTTTCATACTTAGTCGCTTGCCTTTCATACAGTCTTCTAGCCAATAAATATTGACGTTCACCGGGGTTTTTTAGTCCCCTTCGTTCTCTATCCCGACCGCATTACCGCATAAACGCATTGCCAAGCTTGAATATTAACGCGAACCACGGTTTTTGTCTTTTTCGCGTTTTATTATCATCGAAGGGCTCTTCTGGTTAAACACATTGCAAATTACGTTATCTTTGTATTTTCCTCCGGTTGCGGTGCCTTGATCAGCTGATTAAAGTTTAACTGCTTGTTTGAGTGCTCAGCGACAGCTTGTTGGGGGAGATACCGAGTATAGTTCGCTCACTAAGTAAACGACTTGTTTATTCGGTCCGTTTTAATTAAAGGGAACCGAGGCTTTACTCTTATCTCGGTTACCCTTGGTTGTATTTGTGGCTAGCTAGCTAGATAGTTACTGTTTGCATTTTTGGCTGGGGATCTGAGATTTAGTATTTAGTTAGTAGGGCAGCAGTCACTTTAGTCGTCCATTCGGTTTGGTTGGAATTTAAATGGAAAGCTTTACCGGAGTGCTCCGCCTCCTCCCTTCTCCAGTTTCTCCTGGGCGTAGTAGCCAGTCTTTTTTATCTGGGTTCTCAGCTAAGCCCTGTGATATTTTTAGGTTAGTATATTAATAGTACCGGGACTAGATAAATTCAAGTTGGCTTATTAGGAGTGCTTATTATCCATAGAGTTTCTCAATTTGGTATTTCATTTCTGTTAACTGAAACTAAGCCCCTGTTAAAAGAGGCTTATTATCCATTCACATAGTTTCCCCACGGTTTCTATTGTGACTGCTGCTTAGGGCTTCTCAGGTTAATAAATAAATAAATTGTGGTTCCTGAGCTTCTGTCTCGGCATTAGTAATTTTCTTTGTTATCTAGGGTGAGCGAGGTCATTAGGTAGGGGGTTCAAAATGTGGCCAAAACTATGTGACGGTTGCAGGATGATCGCACTTTTGGAAAGAGATTTCCAGGGTGGGTTTGTCTGTCACAGGTGCCAGCTAATTGAGCATCTGGAGAGCAAGATCCTTGATCTTCAGGGCCAGTTGGCGGCACGACATGGTTCGCAATCAGTAGAGTTCCTAGAGGAACTAAGTAGTATGTCGTTTAGAGAAATGGTTTGTACGCCAAAGCAGGGTGGTGTGGGGACCCGAGAGCAGGCAGGGAGAGAAAGTTGGGTGACGGTAGGACGTCAGCGCAGGAAAGGGCGTGCACACCGTACAGCGACAGCTCCTCCAGTGGTTGAGGTGTCCAACCAATTCCGGCCCTTGCAGGAACTCGAATTGGCCCCTGACCCTGAGAGTGAGGGGACTGATGAGCAGCAGGGCACCCTGTTGGCCTCTACCCCTCAGAAAAGAGAGTAATTGATAGTGGGGGACTCTACTTAGAGGAATAGACAGTTTAGTCTGTTCGCGCGACAAGGAGTCTCGTACGGTGTGTTGCCTGCCTGGTGCCCAGGTAGGAGACCTCCTGGCGCGTGCGGACAAGCTCCTGGCCAGAGCGGGAGGGGATCCAGTTGTCATGGTCCATGTTGGGACTAATGACATAGGTAAGGGTAGGTTTGAGGTTCTGCAAAGCAAATTTGTTGAATTAGCTGAAAAGCTTAGGAGCAGTTCTTCCACGGTAGTGTTCTCCGGGATTCTACCGGTACCACGTGCAAGCAGAGGGAAGCAGAATTTTATCTGGAGGTTAAACACGTGGCTACGAACCTGGTGTAGGAAAGAGGGGTATAGGTTTATGGGGCACTGGAACTACTTCTGGGACAGGGGTGACCTGTTCAAGCCGGATGGGCTACACCTGAACCGGAGGGGTACCTTTGCACTGGGTCAGCGTATGTTGAGGGTAGCAGAGAGTTATTTAAACTAGGGACTTGGGGGGCAGGGAGGTTAGAGAGTGTTATACAGAGGGAAATGCAGACTGCCCTGATGGAAGCTGACAGCGTCACATGCACTATTGATGATATATTTTTAAAGCAAAAAAAGCGTGGTGGAGGGCTTTGAGCAGCGGGCACATGGGAAATCGAAGGGAAGAGCGTTCAGATAACCTGAAATGTTTTTATCTAAATGCAAGAAGCATTAAAAATAAATTTCGAGAACTTGAGGCCGTTATGATTAGTGAAGGCTATGACATAGTTGGGATTACAGAGACATGGCTTAGTGAAGAGGATGGAGATGAATATAATGTAGAAGGTTATAAGCTCTTTAGGAAGGATAGATGCAATAGGCGAGGAGGGGGTGTAGCACTCTATGTGAACGAACACATAAATGTGCAGGAAATTCCTGAAATTGAACATTCCTTGCCCTGCAAAGATATCTGGGTCAGGCTCACTGGCAAACACGAGACTGGTTTAAACATAGGTGTATGCTATCGACCACCAGCTTCGGACAGTACAGTCAATGAAATGCTCTTTAAGAGGATTACGCAAGCTTGTAGAGGAGGAGGGACTATTATTATGGGAGACTTAAATTATCCTGGTATTGATTGGGAAAAGGTGAAAGGACGGGGAGGAAAGAATTTCTAGATGTCATAAATGATAATTTTTTGGTGCAGTATGTTAATAAACCTATAAGAGAGAAGGCAATTTTAGACTTAGTGCTCTGTAATGACCCAGATAGAATTAGCAATGTTGAGGTATGGGAGCTACTTGGGACAAGTGATCACTCTACTATTAATTTTGAGGTTTCATGGGAAGTTAAAAAGGTGTATTCAAAAACAAAAATTTTCAATTTTAGGCGAGCAAACTTTGACAGGATGCGCTCATATCTAAGTGAAATAAAATGGGAGACACTCCTGGACTGTGAGTCTGTAACTGAGATGTGGGAAAGATTTAAGGGGGTTTTACTTGATTCACAATGCAAATTCATTCCAAAGGTGTCCAAAAGTAAGCTGAAAAAGCAGAATCCACAGTGAATGACCGCAGCTATTCGTAGGAGTTTGAGGGAAAAGAGGAATCTTTATAAGATGTACATAGAGGATAACAATGAGATTACTAAGGCCGAATACTGTAAAATGCGGGCTGTGGTCAAAAAAGAGCTGAGGAATGCTAGAAGACTGTATGAAAGACAAATTGCAGAGGGGGCAAAAACTAACCCTAAGCGCTTCTTTCAGTACTGTAGTAGAAAAAGGAAAGTCAAAGAGCAGGTCAAGTGCATAAAGAATAAAAATGGATCGCTGCTAGATAATAACAAGGATATTGCGGACACCTTAAACGGTTACTTTGTTGAGAATTTTCCCTCAGAGCGGGTCTTCATTCGGCCAGAGGGCATGTCCAATGCTCAAGATTATTTAGCGGAAATTGAGGTTAGGGATAACGTAGTATTAGACAAGTTGCACAAACTAAAGGCAGATAAGGCGGCGGGTCCTGATGGCTTATATCCTAGAGTGCTCAGGGAAGTTAGTGAGATCATCTTTAAGCCTCTATCCGCCATCTTTAGAAGGTCTTTAGAAACAGCAGAAATACCAAATGATTGGAAACAGGGTAATATAATACCAATATATAAGAAAGGGGACCGTACTGAGCCAGGTAATTACAGGCCAGTCAGTTTAACTTGCATTGCGTGCAAAATATTGGAATGTATCATAAAAGATGAGCTGTACTTATTTCTTGAACGTAACAATATCTTGAGGGATAGCCAACATGGTTTCCGTAAAGGAAGGTCATGCCTGACAAACCTTCTGGAATTTTTTGAAGAGGCCACCAAGACTTATGACCAGAGCAGGGCTTATGACATCATATATTTGGATTTTCAGAAAGCATTTGACACAGTACCGCATAAGAGACTAATTTTTAAAATGAGCTCCATTGGAGTTACAGGAGGTATTCTGAAGTGGATTCAAAACTGGTTGCAGGACAGAACACAAAGAGTGGTGGTCAGTGGTATCTCATCTGAGCTAGGTATGGTGGGGAGTGGCGTCCCCCAGGGATCGGTGTTGGGACCCCTGCTGTTCCTCATCTACATTAATGACCTTGATAGGAATATTGAGAGCAGATTAGTGAAATTTGCAGATGATACTAAATTGGGAGGTCTGGCAAATAGTTTAGAGTCCACTAAAGTGATTCAGGATGATTTGGATAGAATCCAGAATTGGTCAGAAATGTGGCAAATGAAATTTAATGTAGCGAAATGTAAAGTAGTACATGTAGGTAATAAAAACATTAGACGGGATTACTTCATGGGAGGTTTTAAACTGGAATGTGCTCCACAAGAGAAAGATCTGGGAGTGATTGTTGACCAAACCCTCACAGGCTTTAGCCATTGTGCCGTAGCAGTTAAAAAAGCCAATCGGATGCTGGGATACATTGCCAAAAGTATTGAGTTCAAATCCAAGGAGGTGATGCTTCTTTTGTACAACACATCTCGTCAGACCACATCTAGAGTATTGTGTACAGTTCTGGGGACCATACTTTAAGAAAGACATAGAGGCTTTAGAGAAAGTTCAGAGAAGAGCCACGAAGCTAATTCCGGTATTAAAGATGAAAGCTATGAGAAGAGGCTGAAGATCCTTAATCTCTTTAGTCTTAGGAAAAGGAGACTAAGGGGTGATCTGATTGAGGTCTTTAAATATGTTAAAGGGATTAACAAAGTGAATTATGTAGGATTCCTTCAACCAAGTGTTGTTAGTAGAACTCGGGGTCACAAATGGAAGCTGACCAAAGGTAAATTTAGCACTGATATTCGGAAATATTTCTTCACCCAAAGAGTAATTTCAGTGTGGAACAGCTTGCCTGACCATATTGTTGAGGCAGAGACCTTGGGAGTTTTCAAGAGCAGGCTTGACTTAAAGTTAGATACCATTGAGTCATTGAGTATCTGAAGTGATATATTCACGATAGTACAAAGAAACTGGCGAGCCTAGTTGGGCTGAACGGCCTGTTCTCGCCATTCATGTTATGTTATGTTATGTTATTATTTGACATTGACATATTGTTTAATGTTTGGTATGTAATAATAATAATAATAGAAAAAAACATCAAGCCTACCCCTTTTGTGATTGAAACTTCAAAAAAAAATAAAAAAATGTGTTTCACCATGATTGGGTCATGCCTCCAATTGAGCTGAGTGGGTGTTGGAATGACCCACTAGCATAGAAAAATAGTGCCACAGTAACCCTAACAGCAACGCGCAAGGCATACGGACAGCTGACAGCGGTGTAAACATTATCTGCAACCAGGTGACATAATTCCGTCACTGCCTGATGGGAGAGGCGCAGTTTTGTCACGTGTTCTCGTTCTGTGGGAAATAATACTCAGGGCCGGCGCTAGACCTGAAAATTTGGGAGAAAATATCCTTCCCTTTATAGACTACAATTAGTCCTGGCTAATTCTAGATGGTTTCCCTTATTAACAAGTTTTCCAATTCAAGAATATTCAAGTGGCAATTGAAGACACGGCTTCTCTCCCCCGTGTGATCTAACAGCGACAAAATAATGGGCTACATTCAGTACAGAAAAATAATTTAATTATAAATAGGTCTATGCACTGGCACTCAGCAACGGTATTTTTTTTTTTTTTTTTCAGCGAGAGTGGCATTTCAGAACTCTTTTGCGAATGAAGGTAATTTCGGCGACAAGTATGAACACCTGTTTTTGCAGCACGGTCACGCAACTTGCTGTAAAAAAAATTGACAGCTGTCCGATTGGAAAATGTAAACGGACGAAAGCACGTACTTGTCACCAGAATTACCTTCATTCGCTGAAGAGTTCTGAAATGCCGCTCTCGCTGGAAAAAAAAGTTATGTCGCTGAGTGCCAGTGCATAGACCTAATTATAATTAATTATTTTTCTGAACTGAATGTAGCCCATTTGTCGCTGTCAGATCGCATAGGGGGAGAGAAGCCGTGTCTTCAATTGCCAAATGGGTAGCGGGTGGTTTGAGGACCCGCTATACGCTTTCCCTAACCTGTGTGGTCAAGATAGCAATTTTAGGGAAAGCGCATAAACACGCCCACGGGCACACCTCCCGTCGCAAATAAAGGATTCGGCATAATGTATAGCGGGTAGTGTGGCCGCAAGATACCGTTTAGGGATAGTGGAAGCTGCTAAATGCGTAATTCACGGGTAGCGGGTAGTGGCAACGGGTAGGGCAGTGTGAAAGATAGAGCCCTTCATGTCTTGTGGGGACATTCCATTCTTGCTTTCATTCCTTAACCCCTTTCCCTGACCTTAACCCTCAACAGTACATACCTAACCCTAACCCTAACCCCAACCTTAACCAAACCCTAACCTTAGATCCTAACCCTAAAATAGCTCAATTTCCTCATGGGAACCTGAAAATGTCCCCATAAAGATGGAGAAATCTGGAATTCCATGTCTTATGGGGACATGTTGTCCCAACGAGGGCAAGTAAACACGGACCACACACACACACACACACACACAGACAAGAGGCAAAGATTTACTTCTACCACGTACCCTGACAGCTCCTCCCCTGCAGCCCAGCCCTCTCCTCAATCCAAACAAACTCAGTTGAAAAAATCTTAAACTGGTTTTCATGCAAAGAAACTAGTTAAACATGCTTGTGCACCAGCTGTCATTAAGCAACACTGATGGGATCGGTGTGGGTGCATATATAAATGCAATGCACCGTTTTCAATTTTGGAAATAGGCCTACTGGGTTAGCCTACAACTTCAAAAGGAAATACAATGACATTGAATCAAGTACAGTGTTACATTTTAATAATTTACAATCAGAAGTTTCCCGGCAAAATTTTTCATACGACAAATATGTCTGAAAGGGGAGAAATAAAAGACACTCATTGTGGCAGCAGTATCCATGCTCCAACCCAGATGGCGATAATACACATGAAAGCTGTGTTTCACTACCATTAAATTACAAATACACATTTGCAGTTTACGGCACGTGTTAAACATTTTGTTTGGTGTAAATGATTTATTATGATCAGGTCTTCATATCGGTGTGACCGGAAAAAAAGAATGCGCTATCACCGCCACGTGAAATTCCAGAAACCACCAAAGGGGTTTCTGAGCGTATCATGCGACGCGTCCAGTCAAGCGTTTTCTAGAGTCAGCCAATAGGAATTCAGGAGAGTCTGCCACTTGATGACCTGCAGGCCTTGCACTTTTTTTTTTTAAACTTAGCCAATTCTCTCCTCAGACACCGAGACTATCATCCTATTTGCATTCATTTACAAGCAGGACGGGCCGAAAGGAAGAAGACAGCCAAATTGATCGTTTGATCATCGAAGTAGAGAAAGATTCTTGTCTATCTGACAAGCAATCACTAATGTATAAAGACTGCAATGTATAAAGACAACGCATGTACACCCACTTTTACTGCCAAGGTGGAGACAGCGTTTCTTCCGAGCGTTTTTCACGGCTTTTCACGCAGCGATAACACATGCCGTAAACCGCAAATGCATAGCCAGACCCTAAGAGGAACCGCCTACCTCTTTAAAATTCACTGTATGGGAAAATTTTGTATTTTTAGAAGATTACAACAGCAGTGTGGTCCACGAGAGGTTTTGACATACTTGTACAAAGGCGATGGCTCTGAATTTTGAACCAACATGTTAGAAAATTGGCAAAAGGTTAAAATTTCAGGGCGACAGGTTTGAAAAATCAAAAGTATGTAATGACACAAATAATTCAGTGATTGGCTCAAGTAGAGAATTACAAAAATAAAGAATTTAGCTATTGACATGCGAAATACTTGAAAGAGGAGAACATTAATTTTCCTCTTAAAGCTATAGTGTGTAACTACTGTCGCCCCCTAGAGGAATTTAGCGTTATTAGAACAATACAGCCGGCACTTCCATATGACGTATGCCCATGTTATCGATTCGCTAGCTCCACATAAGCAACTGTTCATGCTAACGGGACTTACGGTCTGTAAAACCTGTATTATGTTCATAACATAACCAGAGCTCTCTCTAGCTGTTGCGTACTACCCATAACGCACCCATTTTCCGCAAGCAAACGCTGGTCATTCCGGCGCAATAAGTAAACCATTACCACGGGCAATTTCCGAAAAGACTGTTTAGCCTGGAACTTTCGCCCCTCCGTCATATACCAGCACAGCAAGCTGTTCATTACTCCAGGCTAACGACACACCACAGTTCTGTACACGGACCAGCGGGTCCTTATAGTACACACCTAAGCAGTCCATAAGTTGTTGGTCCACTTTTATCTGCTGCTCACTGACCATGTTTCCCTCTAAACTCAGCCCCACTGGATTTCTACGGTCTCCGGTCTACACTTGAGCATGTCGACCCGTTCCACAAATGTGTCTATATGGGGTGGATTCTAGCTTTCCCTGAATCCTATAGAGTAGAAACACCGCTATACTCACCACAGCAGCCATAGGTAGATAGCAAATTCGACCCACTTGAATCAGAAGGATGCAGCACCGGATCACACCGCCGAAGGCCGATGATGACTGACAACAGTGTTTGCACTGTTATAATGCTTGTGTTATTTTGGTTATTATCATGGTGGTAGTTCATCATAATGATACATGACCATAGCCGAAACAGTTGATGGAGGTTGAAAACGGAATACTTTCACCCTTGCGTTTTTGGCTGATTATGCTGTCCACTACCTATACTACGAAAATTTATCTTTCTCAAAACTTGAGCTGCCAGACTTTCATACTGCGTCCTCCACTCTGAAATATCACAGATGCAGTTTCTTTAGTTTGTCATGGCACTGTTCTACTGTTCTGTGGTAACTACGCAAATGCAAAAGATGGCGTCAGGTGCGTTAGGAGCTCTGGTAGCAGTATCAGTTTATACTGTGTTTTTAAGCATTTTAGGTCACCATTTTAAAAATTCTGAGGAGTGCTTGGAATATGATGCGTTTATGCAGCTGAATGTTGAGCGTTTGGATAAAGTTTGTTGCCTGTCAGTAAATGCTGGCAAACTTTGTGGATATGGCAGTGTTGCCTCGATCACCTGGCAATCTAAAGTCGCATTCAGAGCAAGTTCCGGAGGAACCCAGCGACACGATGCCTTCGGCAAAATATTATCACTCTGCCTACTGCTTTCGGGAGATATCCACCAGTGTCCGGGCCCTGCGAACTTGCAAACAGCGAAATACCGGCTAGATAAACCTACCATCAATCGCAGCGCTTGCTGCCCTAACTGCAGAAAGGTGGTAAGAGCAAACGCCAAAGCAGTTGCTTGTGACTTTTGTGACGTTTTTGTTCATATAAGGTTCAGGAATATTGCTTCGAAATTGTATGACCGGGCAGTACGGAATAAATTGGATATACCGTTGGTTTGTAACCGATGTTGCGTGCGGGAGATGTGCAACGCAGATGCCTTTGATGACATAAATGATTTGAGAATTTATGATAACGACAGCATGGATGGGAGAGACTGTGATTCACTCGGCCTGTTTAAACGGAAAGGGTTGCATTTTGTTCACATCAATGCCAGAAGTCTTCTACCCAAGCTGGATGAAATCGGGCACCTCGCGTCCACGTCTAAAGCTGCTGTGATTGCTGTGTCGGAGACCTGGCTAGACAGTTCCATTCATGATGGTGAAGTTGGGCTTACAGGTTATTACATCTTCCGACGCAATCGCAACAGGCATGGAGGAGGAGTGTGCCTTTTCATAAGGACTGACATAACTTTCAATCCGCGCCACGATCTACTGGTGGATGGCTTGGAGGCAGCCTGGGTTGAGTTAATACTTCCTAAAACCAAACCCATCATTGTAGGTGTCTGTTACCGCCCACCTAAACAAACAGACTTCTACGAACTCCTTGAATCTGTCTGTTGTAAAAGCAATGTATGCCTATAGAAAGAATGCATCATTATGGGTGATTTTAATACAAATTTATTATTGCCACGTAGTAGCCTGAAAGAGTCTCTCTCATGTCTTTGCAAGGTGTCTGGTTTACAGCAATTAATTACTGAGCCTACTAGGTTGTCTGTAATAGTCAATCCCTTCTTGACTTAATTTTAGTATCTGACTGTGGAATGATAAGTCAATCGGGTGTTTTGGATGTGGCTTTCAGTGATCATAATGCAGTTTTTTGCAGACGCAAGAAAATGAAATCTCAGCCAATAAATGAGCATTGCTCCATCAAATACAGATGTACCAAACAGTACTCTGCTGAGGCGTTCAATCAAAGGCTATCTGAGAGAGACTGGTCTGATGTGCTTGAATGTAATGATGTTGATAAGGCTTGGGATTTGTTCAAGCAGCGTTTCATAGCTGCTCTTGATGAAGTCGCACCCATGAGAGAAACAAGAATTAAGCATAGAAGTGCATGTTGGATGACATCTCAAATAATTGATCTGATCAGATAACATAATAGATGTTTCACAAAGTTTAAAAAGTCTAAATTACCAGCTGACTATAACTCTTATGCTCATCTTAGAAATCAAGTTAGTTATAAGGTACAACAAGCTAAGTCTGAATTCTATACTGATTCCATGGCTGCAAATGCAAAACAGCCTAAAAAACTATGGAAAATTCTCAATGATATGGGATCAACAGCAAAATCAAAATCAAAGACTGGTAAAGCGGGGCTTATTATTGATGATAAAATGTGTTTTGATAAGCGGCAGATTGCCTGCCATTTTAACCATTATTTTACATCTGTTGCTGCCAGTCTGGTCAATAAACTGCCAGGTGGTTTTGATAAATATGGCAAAACATTTGTTAACTCCTTTTCTAGAAGCAAAAATGTCTCTGCAGATGCATTTGTAATTAGTCCTATCTCAGAGGATAAGGTAAGGGCGAGCCTTTCCACCCTGTCAGTGAATAAGGCCACTGGCTTAGACCTTATCCCCTCTAGGTTCCTTAGGGATAGTGCTGGGGTTACATCTAGTATTCTTACCCATGTCATAAATCTGTCAATAAGTCAAGGTGTTTTCCCAAACGATATGAAGAATGCTGGGGTGGTTCCTCTTTTTAAGAAAAATAGCAGAGCTGATGCAGGGAATTATAGGCCAGTATCAATTCTGTCAACTTTCTCAAAGATTTTTGAGCGTCTTGTGTATGAACAGGTGGAGGAGTATCTCATCAGGCATGATCTATTATATGAGCTCCAGTCTGGTTTTAGAGCTGCGTATTCTACTGACACCTGTCTCATCCACCGCTTTGACTTTGTGCGTCAGAATCTTGATCAAGGGAATTATGTTGGTATGCTACTACTTGACCTGCAAAAAGCATTTGATTCTGTGAACCACAATATTTTGATTTCTAAATTGCAGTGCTTGGGTTTTGGTAACTCAGCACTCAAATGGTTCACTTCTTACCTAACAGATAGGACACAAGTCTGTGACGTTGAGGGGACCCTCTCTGATCCACAGAGTATAACATGCGGGGTGCCCCAAGGTTCGATCCTGGGGCCCCTGTTATTTTTAGTTTACATCAATGATATGTCAGCTGCTGTACGGTGCAAGTTGCTATTATATGCTGATGATTGTGCTTTGCTTGTCCCAGGGTGTAATGTTAAAGCCATTGAAAATACTCTTGGCACAGAGCTTGAGTCTGTCAACCAGTGGCTGGTAGATAATAAGCTCTCTATGCATCTGGGCAAGACTGAATCAATCTTGTTTGGTACTAAAAGGAAGTTGGCAAAATCAAATACTTTAAAGGTGATGTGTAATAGGTCTGAAATTGTGTCTAAATCAAGTGTTACATATTTGGGTTTAATATTGGATCAATCACTTATAGGTGAATCCATCGCAGCCAAAGCGTTGGCCAAATGTGCCTGTAAGTTAAAGTTTTTATATCGCAAGACAAAGTTTTTTGAGTTTTCTGTAAAGAAATTATTGGTATTAAGTTTGACTCAATGTCATGTGGATTTTGCATGCTCTGCATGGTTTTCTGGGTTGTCTATGAAACTTAAAAACAAATTCCAAGTGTTGCAAAACAATGTTATTCGGTGCCTGTTAAATGTGCCCCCCCGTACTCAGATTGGTAGGGAGGAGTTTATGAGAGCTGGTCTACTTCCTGTACATTTAAGAGTTGAACAACTTAGGCTAAACCATATGTTTAACATTATTAATGGTCAAGCTCCCAAATACTTATGCTCTAACGTAACCATGGCCCATACGCAGCACAGTTATAACACTAGGGCCAGCATCCGCTCCTGCATAGTTCCTAGAGCTAATACTGCAGTTAAAAATTCTTTCCTTTACACTGGTATCATGGCATGGAATAGTTTGCCTACTGCTATAAAACTCCTATCATCTCGAGGGATTTTTAAACGACAGGTCAAGCACCTTTTATGGAACAAGGTGAATATTTATTGATCTGGGATAGTTTATTGCATTTTGGTTTTTATTTTATTTGTTTTGTTTTACGGAATGTCTTTTTTCACTCCTAATACTGCATGTTTTTTTAGATTGAATTTGTCTGTTTCTTGTCTATTTGTGTCTTGCGTGTAACACCAAGGACCATGCTGGAAATAAGTATTGTACTTTAGCATGTTATCCTTTGGATTGTTGTTTTATTGTCTTAATCCAGAAATAAAAATCAATCAATCAATCAATCAATCAAGAACTCACAAATTATTTCATAAATCTCCGAGTCCGTAAAATTTAACCGATTTACTTTTTCGACATAAAGTCCAATGTCATTCGAATTAAAGTGAGTTGTGAACTCAGGAGGCTTGAAATCTGCGGCGCTGGTCTAAACAAAACAAGTCACGTGGGGTCCGGAGCTCTCTTGCAAGGAGAATCTCCGCTCTTCCTCCCCCTCCCTTCTTGTTTTGAAATAAAATGCATCATTTCCTGTGTGCCAGCGCGGGAATGTCGCCGGTCGACACGGAATACAAAACAACAAATACTGAAAAATACAGCGAGATGTTAGAGGAGCCGATCGGCTTAATCAGCATTGTGTTACCTCCTCTAGTAGTGGCTTGGATGAAACGGACATTTATGGACATGTAAAAGTTACGTACTATAGCTTTAAATGTCTAAGCAGAATTTTATAAGAGGAGGAACGAATCGGACTATCGCGGCTGTCAAGCGAGCTGCATGCATAGTACAGCAATTGAGAACTCATTCTGCAGTGACAATACTGGACTCGCAAGGCGAACCTGAGCATTTATTGTGAACTTAACCAGCTCTGTATATGCTGTTATCTACGGAGTTCGGAAAGTGCAATAACATGAAAAAAAAAAAATTTTGTGGCCACGAGACAGAACTTGTTCTTCAATTAAGTCGTTCCTACTATTTAGTTAACCCCTGGCCACGAGATCTGCGTTCCCACAATTTAGTTAACTCGTGGATGTAAGTCAGTCTCTCAATTTAATTTAAAAGTCCTTCCCATGATTTAGTGAGCTCAAATTGAGGGATAGACTTGTATGTCGGGGCCAAATACAAATGTATTTTTTTTCACGTCATTGCACCTCCCGGGCTCCTTAGTTATATACTATCTGAACAAGCGCTTCGAGCATCTGATCGCACAAGATGACGCTGCAGTGAGGCTGCATTGGATCAGAACAATCGATTGCTGATGTAAGCACAGAGCAGGGGCTTGCATTGTACATGTGCATTGTAGAACTTTGGGCTCTGTACATAGGAGCATTCCTAACTGCATGCGTGAAAATAATGCATGCAGCTGTGTTACTCGTATGCATACATGTGAAGAGCTGGTTGCCCTTGTTCATGCCTTACGATCCCAGTTTTTCTCAATCGCTGAGTTTGCTGTAAACATACATATTTAGTCATTCATCAAAGGGAATATAATTTTATTTATTGGTATTGTACTTCAGTACCAAAAAAAAAAAAAAAAAACCAACAACAACAACTTAGAATTACTGAGACGACCTTTTAATTTTGTCATATTAGAGTCAATTTTTATTCATAGCATTTACTAGAATTTAAAATTCAGATTTGCAGTATATTAAAACACTGACAGCTTGAACTCCTACAAAAAAATTTTTTCGGATTGTTGAATGACTGCAGTCATAATTAATCACCCCAATAAACCCATTCATCATTGTTTAGCAGTCTTAATGAGTCAAGGTTCATGAGTTATGAGTCACCTCCCTCATGACTATCTGAAGAATCTTCACTCAACCAATACCAAAATTATTTCTGAATTATCAGTCAAAAATTTTGTCCAAAAATGCTCCAAAAGACAGCTCAGATTACCCCAGAGGGTTACAGCATTTTTCGTCCTTAAAGTTTTGTCCCCGTGGACTTTTCGTCCCCGGACTCCTCATCCCCATGAACTTTTCATCCCCAGACTCTTTGTCCCCGAGAACTTTTCGTCCCTGGACTCTTCATCCCCGAGGACTTTTCATCCTCAGATTTTTCATCCCCTAATGATAACGAAAAGTGCCACCATTGTTTACAGACGGATGGAGGGATGGACAGATGGACAGATGGATCACCATGATATAAAGGTTAGGGTTATAATGCAGGAAGAAGGCAGTGCATTCTTGGGGACAAACAATCCAGGGGCGATGATGTAGCCTATATAGAAACATCTATGGCGCTGAAACTTTCCTGAACAGTTACAAATCTATAGTGGATTAAAATAGAAAAATTTCCAGTCAACTAATGTTAAAAATGGTAAATATAAAAATTTTACAACATTTTATCAAATTAAGGTCCATGCGTGTTGTATTATACAGTAGTGCAGCTCATTAGCCCCAGGTGCTTTATGTACAACTTCACAGTTGAAGTATTTTGCAGGGGTAAAAATCACCTCTGCATAAGATGTTCAAATTTCTAATGTCAGGTAATTTATTCAAAATCATAATTAGGGTGAAAGGTTTGCTTGCTTGCCAAAGTTAGAGGATAACTGAGGATGAATAACTAACTAGCAAACAGTAGTATATGTGAATGAAATTACTGTGACAGTAACACAGTACCAGTCAAAAGTTTGGACACACTTTGCTAATGTCGCAGCACTCTGTTTCAGAGAAATTTAAATGGCTTAACTTCTCTTTATAATCTCAAATTGAATCTGGTAAGAGGTAAACAGTCAGAAGTTAAAAAAGAACAATATTCTTGTTTGAATAGTGTCCAAAATTTTAGAATTCTCAAAGAAGCCATATTTTGCAAAGTAAGCACACAAAGAAGCTCCGTAAATTTTCCAACAGCCAAATTAAAGACAAGCTGCTTTGGATCTTATTGGTCAAAAAAGGTCAATGAAGAGCAAACTACAAGTGCAGCAGATCTTCAGCAGCTTAGACAGCAGGTCAGCAGCAAACTCATTATAGCCAAAGAGTGCCTATTTTTTTAATTAACATGTATTGCAAGAAAAATGTGGGTATATCCAAACTTTTGACTGGTACTGTATGTCAAATAATTGTACGACCAAATGACAGTGAAATTAACTAACGCAAATTTAACATAGCGATTTTGTTTAGACCCTACTTCCCTTCACAGCCAGGAGGAGATGAAGAGAAAATAATGTTACATTTGATGGGAATCGGATGCTTTTGAGTCACAACTCTCGTTAGCTACTTTCATCAGCTTTGGGAAAAAAAGGATTCTGAATATTAGCCACAATTTAAAAAAATTTTTTTTTTTCCTTAGCCTGTTAGGCTATTGAGTGGCTAGACTTACTAGCCCGATGTAGCATTTTACTTGCACTGGGCAATCAGGAAATCCTAAATGTTGAACTGGGCATTATTGGCGTCCATATATTTTTGGCAGGTGGCCACATAAACTTCTTTTTTCTGAACAATGTAAAATTAAAAACTGAGGCCAAAGCTCGTCGGATATGAAGATTAACCATTAACAGCGAAGCCTATGCATTGCTGGCAATTGTATGATTCTGAACACATTTTGAAAGTCAGTCTGGGAGGTTATTTCATACACTGTTTCAGTGTTTTACATCATTTGGATATAGTAAGGCCAGTTAATATTGATTAGATAATCCATCTTACTACCTTGCTGTCGAATGCAGAGCTGGGGAGATAGCTATGCAGACTCTAAAATCTGACGTTAGCCTACAAGCCATAGAAACAATCTGGGGCATGTTCAAGATTGTGGGTCCGAGCGAAAGCTAGTCTGCGAGCAGGCTCTCTTGTTTGCGATGGGAGGCGTGAGTTGAGAGGCGGCGAGAGGATTGGGGAGAGGGAGGGAAAAGAGAGCCTGCACGAAAGCCAGGGGTTTTTGAATTCCGCCCCTAACAAGCTGTCAACATGGTTAGACTAATTAGGTCTATGCACTGGCACTCAGCAACGGTAATTCTTTTTTCCAGCGAGTGCGGCATTTCAGAACTCTTTTGCGAATGAAGGTAATTTCAGCGACAAGTATGTACACCTGTTTTTGCAGCACGGTCACGCAACGTGCTGTAAAAAATAGACAGCTGTCCAATTGGAAAATGTAAACAGACGAAACCACGTACTAGTCACCAAAATTACAGCACAGTGTTACAGCACAGTAATTTATTTGTTACTCTTGCTGTATTTTCTGTAGAAATACGCTTTGTGCTTGCTCTAATGGTGTTTCATTGTATTTAAACACTTTCCAGCTTGGTGGTACACTGACAATCACCCAACTTCCCAGATGTTGATAGTCCAGTGGTCAGAAAATAAAAGAGCTGGCATTAGTTTCTGCTACCTATCACAGTAACTCAGAAAACTCATTTTATGAATTGTTTTTCATTGTAACTGAAGACCTGTGCTGATCAAACACATCCAGGAAATCAGAACAAAATACTTGGAAGGACATTTTACTGTCAGCATAGGGATTGCCACCTCTGTGGTTTTCTCAGGAAAGACATTCAATACTTTACTTGTGCAAGCAAACTGATGACTTGTCTGGAGCATAACATTGCCTAAAACATTAAACTGAGTTGTCTGCAGAGCAGCTTACCTCACTTCAACTGAACTAAGCCAATGTTGATCAATGTGCCTTGTAAACAAAATTAAATACAAAAACATAGCGTTGTTTCAAATCCTGCTGTTGATGAATAACTGCAAACATGACTTCTGCTTTTAAATGGGGTTATCAAGAATTGTTACAACTGATAATGTAATAACAGACCAATAATGTAATAACTGCCCGATAATGTAATAAAATTAACCGATAATGCAATAACTGCCCGATAATGTAATAACTTCAACCGATAATGTAATAGCTGCCTGCCCGATAATGTGATAACATTTTGACCAATAATGTAATAAAAAATGTCTGTCCAATAATGTAATAACACTCAACCATCAATGTAATAACTTTGCGCCAAAGGAAGGGGACTTGGAGTGAAAGACTATAGGGGCACAACGCGGGGGCTGGGATGTCAGGCAGGGGCGGGCCCAGAGACTAGAAGTGTGGGGTGGGCACCGAGGGATGGGGTGAGGTGATGGCAACTGATCCTATGAGCAGGACCTGAAGGGGAGAAAATGGGCAGCCATGAAGGGAGAAGTGTTGCCAGATGCATCAAGCCAAATTCATGTGGGCGTGAGTGGGTGGCAGTGTTGCCAGATTATCAAGCCAAATTCATGGTGCTATTGTAATCATCATTAGAGACTGATGTAAGAGATGTCGGCAAAATAGTGGAATTTTTTGCCTGTGTTATGCACTCGCTGAATTTAAAACTCACAAATTTTGTAACTGTAAAAGTAAATTTGAAATCATGTTGCAGATTGCATTTTTTTTATTACACTTCGCTGATTATTCACGACTGAATGTTTTCTTTCCCACTGGTCTAAAACTTCAAACAGGTGTGCTGATCCCCGATTCAGACAAGACTTTGGCATTTCGATAAAGAGCTCGGCCATGAACTACAGGCTGCGAGGAACCACACTTGGAACGGAAGTTTGCATGAATCTGCCCAATGCCTCCCACATTAGATTACCCAATTACCCGCCTGGAGGCCCGAAATTTGAAATCAGTCAGGCCGACTTTCCCGAGAACAAAACAGCCATTAAAGACTGGCCCCATCGCAAACCAGTTGTTCCAACTGATTCCAACTTCGTTTGAATCCAGATCGTCACCCGTGTTTTCCGATACTGACTCTGTCCACTCCATCCAGTCCGACGCCTGACTCTGATGCAACCAACAAATCTGCCCGGATTCTTAATAGGGCGTGTGAGGGTACCACGCGACTTAAGTCCAAAGTAATGGTGATGTCAACAGTTCATCAGCCGTTGCCCGAGCAATGACGGGCGAACTGTTGAGGTCACAGTCACTAGGAGTTAGGTCACATGCACAAACATAGAATAATAGCATTTAGAGAAAGAGGAGAAGGAAAGTGCTGCATTGGGTCAAAAAAACTTTTTTGAGGGATCAGGTGCTCTTCCAGGATAAGGACAAACAAGTTTGAATAAAGCAAAAGCGACTTCTTTGGGTGCAGATTTCCCTTTTGATGAAGACTGCCCTGATGAAGACGTGAGTTGAAACGCGTTGGCAGCACCCATTCTAATAAAGGATATTTAAACTCATGATCAGAGTGCCTCGGATTTTAAAACTCTTTTCAAAGGGGAAATCTGCTCCAAAAGAAGTCACATTTGCTTTATTCAAAGTTATAGAATAATAGCGTGGTACCCTCACCAGCGACCCTGGTCCCTGCCCTCACACGCCCCATTGCACCATTACTCTTAACGCTGGCCATATTCTATTGCTAGATGACTGTGGATTGATGGATTTTCAAAAGACGCTTCTGGCAGCACTCTGCCCACTCACCCCTGGTAAACTTTGGCCCGACACGTCTTGCAACACTGCTAGACCCTCATACACGAATGAATTTGGCTCGATAATCTGGCAACACCGTCAGCCACTCACACCCACATGAATTTGACTCGATGATCTGGCAACACTGTCATCCACTCACGCCCAGATGAACTGAATGAACTGAGTTATTACATTATCGGTTGAGTATTATTACATTATCGGGCAGACACTTTTTATCACATTATTAGTCAAAATGTTGTTACATTATCGGGCAGACACTTTTTATCACATTATTAGTCAAAATGTTATTACATTATCGGGCAGGCAGTTATTGCATTATCGGTTGAAGTTATTACATTATCGGGCAGTTATTACGTTATTGGTTAATTTTATTACATTATTGGTCCGTTGTTACATTATCAGTTGTAACAAGAATACTTCCTTATCCTCACTGGTCTCAACAGAACTTACTAATCAGCAACCTTGAAATGTCAGTCATTGAGGCCTGTAAAACATTCTTTACCAAAGAAAATGGTTTGCTATTTTTTCTCCCCCATCAGGAATTTGATTGTGTGATAATTGTGGGAAGCTTAGCTGCACAAACGGGACTCTGGAAGGTAGAGGACTGCCTTGCTTCTCGAGGGTTCATCTGCAAGAGAAACATTGGTGAGCTTTCTTCTTACTGTGTGGTACCAGAGAATCAAATGAGAATTCGCTGAGTGTGAGGAATTTTAAACATTGTTCACCACTGATATTAACTTTATTTAGTACAGGCAGTGCACCCTTGTAGAATTATAAAAAGGTATTTTAAAGGGTTATTGTATTCACTGTCTCAGCCTTTCATATTGTATTCTCTGATCAATTAGATGCTAGCAATACTCAGTGTAGTATGGACCTGTCACAGCTAGTGATCCAAATTTGAAAATTAGCTGTTTAAAGAGAATGGGCATATCAATGGATTTCAACAATTTTCCCATTGAATATCTTTATTGACTGCAATGTGACGTAGAGTTATCTCCAAAGAGGTGCTCCTGATGTCATTATTGTGGCAGGGCTAGAATAGTCTCAGAAGAGCCGTGGAAGATGCTTTTCTATGGGTTTCTTTGGCAAAAATGATACTATTTTTGCTATTGAAGTCAAATTTTTCACAATGATGTTGGCATACCGGCACAATTACAGCTAAAACATGATTGATCACCTCATGAAAAAACCTTGCGCAACTTTGGTATGAAAGGTGGGTATATGCATCAAAAACACAAATAAATTTACGCGTAAGAAAAACCTGATTTATAAACCTAGGCGTGCTGACATTGGTGCTCAATTTGCCATCTACGAATTGCAATTCTCTTGAAGGAGTGCACACATGAGAGAACCAGTCCTTTATCTGAGTGGCATGATTGTAAATCTCAAACCACTTTGTGGTTCTTCTCAAATAATTGTGTTACACTAATTACATGTCAAAGAGCTGGAATGTATGCCATAGCCAGGAAGGGGTGAGACCCCCATGGAGGCAGGGAGAAAGACTTGGGTGACAATAGGGTGCAAGGGCAGGGAAGGGCGTGCACATGGCACAGTGGCCGCATTGTAAAAGGTCAAGGTGCTCAAATGATTGCAGTTAACTTGGCCCAAGTTAACCTGACCGTGAGAGCAGGGGGACTGATGCGTCTGATGTTGGGACCAATGGCATAGATTAGTGTAGGTTTGAGATTCTGTAAGACAAATTTTTGAATTAGCTGTAAAGAGTGGGTACAGAAACTCTAAGTTTGGGTTCAATGCAATTTCACCTTTACCATGTGCAAGCAGAACTTTATTCGGAGGTTAAACATAACATAGCATAACATAATATAACATAACACAGCATAGCATAGCATGATTGGTGAGAACAGGCCATTCAGCCCAACTAGGCTCACCATTTTCCAGTTACTAAAGTGACCCTTACATTTCAGATACTTTAGGACTTGGTGGTATCTAGCTCTGTGTGATGCCTGGAAACTCCCATAGTTTCTGCCTCTACAACATGGCCAGGCTAGCTATTCCACTCTGTGATCACTCTCTGTGTGAAAAAAAAAACAAAAAAAACTTATTATCAGTGCAAATTTACCCTTGGCTAATGTTGAATTTCATTTGTCATGTTTGTGCCCACTTCTGGATTTTAGTATATACATCATCCTGAATCACCTTAGCAGAGTCTGAACTGTTACCCAAACCTCCCAACTTAGAACCATTCTGCAAATTTGACTAATTCGCTTTGAATGTTCCTGTCAAGGTCATTAAAGTGGAGGAGGAAGAGCATGGGCCCCAACACCAATCCCTGTGGGACTGTAATTCTCACAGTGCCGAGCTCGGATGAGATCCCTCTGACCACTTCGTTTTGCGCTCTGTTCTATAACAAGTTGCGAAACCATTCCAGAAGTATGTAATTCGTACAGTCCTTATTTTAATATTTAGTCTCTCCTGTGGTACCTTATCAAATGGTTTCTGACAATCCAAGTATATGATATCATATGCTCTGTTCTGGTCGTAAGTCTTAGTGGCCTCTTCAAAGAATTCCAAAAGGTCTGAAAGGCATGACCTTCCTTTACAGCAGGAGTGTCCAATCTAATCCACAAAGGGCCACCCGACACTAACACACCTGATTCTACTCATCGAGGTCTTGATTGACCCCCCTGATCAGTTAATTAGTGGCATCAGGTGTTGGGGCGCTGGGATACAGCAGAAACCTGCATCCACATCGGCCCTTTATGGATAAGATTGGACACCCCTGCTTTACAGAAACTATATTGACTATCGCGCAGGATGTTGCAACTTTTAAGAAATAATGCCATCTTGTCTTTAATGATAGATTTCCAAGTGTCGACCCACCCACTTTTCCATACTGACACCTAGATGTCACTCATTCTTTGACAGCTCTAGTTTTTACTGCTGTCTCTGAAGAGTGACTACAATTGTTTTTACAAACCACTATTACTCCTGAAAGGACTTTAGTAGGCAAGCTAACGCACAAGGGCATAATTCAATATACTGTAATCTCAAAATATGACAACACTCGTTTTTCCCGTGGAGTCTTCATACGTCTTGCACTTCTTTATACCCCATTTCAATTTCTCCTTAAGATTTCATTGAAATGCCCACTGGCCTATAAGAAATCTGCCCTCTGGTAAAACCCTCCACAAAGTGACTATAGAAGGGATCAGCAATGTCTTCATTCTCATACAGAAATAATTCATCTTTATTCTTGATATGCTTAACCAGTTGGTTGACTTTCCTTTTTCTACGACAGTATTGAAAAACACCGTGGATTAGTTTAAGTATCTCCTTTAATTTGCCTTTCGTAGCGTCTTCTCGCTTTCCTCTGCTCTTTATTGACCTTAGCCACATTTTACAATATTCAGCCACCTTATTAGTCCTTTATATATGTCTTATAATGCATATTCTTTAGTCTCAAACCCTTCCAAATGCCTGCAATCATTCACTGAGGATTCTGCCTTTTAAACTTACTTTTGCACACCCCTGGAATAAATTTAAACTGAGCATCAAGTCTTATCCATTGAATCTACCCCACACTTCATTAATAGTCTTGCAATCAAGAAGTTTCCTCCAATCTATTATACTTGCATATGTGTGCATCTTGTTAAGGTTGGTGTTCCTAGTATTAAAAAATTTGGTTTTCAAGGAAACCCTTTTAACTTGCTAAGATACATGAAAACTTGCTGTGGAATGATCACTCATCTGTGATGGCTCCATTACTTCGCCATTGCAAATTTTGTCAGGGTTATTACATAGCACTAAATCTAAAATTGCTTTCGCTCTTGTGGGTTTACTGATGCATTGCACAAAAAAATGGTTATTTCTAACATCGAGAAATTCACTCTCTTCTACTCGGTCCTTTTCCCTTTTCCCAGTCAATAGCAGGGTAATTGATTTTACCCATAAAAATAGCCTTACCTTGCTTACAAGCTTGCCTTAAATTCTCAAAGAGCATTGCATTTACAATACTGTCTGAGTCTGGGGGTCAGTAGCAAGATTGACAGATGTCGCTTGGGGGAAAGGATGGGGATGAACACAATATAGTAGAAAGTTACAAGATTAAAAGGAGGGATAAATCTCAGAAGAGTGGTGGGTGTGTAACTGTGAAAGAAAATCTTAATGTGGAGGAAATTCCAGAAATCGATCATCTCATGTTTTAGGAGGATACATAGGTGAGGATTATAGGGAAACATGATAAAGTTCTCCACTCAGAAGAGCACTACTGATTGCCAGAGGTATTGTAAGTGCAGAGCTGTTTAAAAATTTAAAACAAGCTTGTAGGGGTGGCGAGACAATTATTTATGGGTGACATCAACTGCCCTGCCATGACTTGGGAAATCATTAAAGGACAAGGTAAAAGTGAGGTAAAATTTCTAGATGTTATACATGACTTTTTTTTTTTTTTTGCTGTATGTAAGTAAACCTTCAAGAGAGAAGGAAATTTTAGATTAGTGCTGTGTTACAACCCTGATAGAATTAGCAATATAGAGGTAAAGGATCCAAAAGGGTATCGTATCGTATTTGATATATCGTAGCAAATTAAAAGAGTCTCCTCAAAATTTAAAATTTTTTATGTGAGGGATGCAGATTCTTGCAGAATGACCACATAATAGTACAACTGAGTGGATAAAACTCCTTGATTCCAAGACTGAGGGAAACATGGGGCAGATTCAAGGGGGTGGTACTTGATGCTTGGTATAAATTCATTCAAGAAGCGCGAAATATAAGTTTAAAAAGCAGACTCTGCTGTTGATGACTCCAACTATTCATAGGTTTTTAGAGCAAAGGATATGCTTGATACAAAAATGACAATAATAGAATAATTAGGTTGAATACTGTAAAATGCGCAGAAAGATTTAAAAAATAGCCTTGCTGCGGATCGCTAAATGTCTCTTTGAAAGGCAAAAAGAGGAAGATGCTAAAAGTAATCATTTTTGATTTTTTCAATGTTGTAAGAAAGTCAAGGAAGAGGTTATGTGCAACTAGCATTGGTTCCTAAATTTACAGTCAATTTAGCAGCTAATAAACCACCCAATGATTATAGAAAGGTAATGCCTGCAAGTAAATAAGTAAATTATTTGCACTTCGCTAGCTAACCAGTTACATCTACAACTAAGTCATACACATTTAACAAATTTACACTTGGAATTCAGTTTGAATATTCAAAGAAATGGATATACTTGGTTAGCTTGCCACAGACTCTCCTTGAAAATAAATCAAAACCAGCACTTCTTTATATTTTCCAAAAAGCATAATAGGTCCCCTTTACACACTTAAACCCAAACACCTCAGTACCAGGGGCAAGCTGGATATGACATGCCATGAGCCTCTGACCCTTAAGGGGTCTTCAGGGTAAAGCGTAGAAATAACCAAAATAATGTAAAAACTAAGAAATAATTCAACATGATTTTAACCTCATAAAACGCAGTATTTTGATAAAGATTTACATGGTTGCCATGGAAACGGCACTTTAATGACAAAATCTGAAAATATATTGTGGCTCTGATATTTCAATAACCCATGGTCAGATTTTACTCAAATTAGTCTAATATAAAAGGTTTAAGATAGTTCTATGAAATGACATAGCATTTTTTGGTTTGGAACATTTATGAATATTTAATGAGCTCTGTTACGTAACCATAACGAAAATCGCTCTATCATCAACTTGCTTCATTTTCAAAATTATCCCCCTCGGGATTGCATCTAAGAAATCCTACGTCATTTCATAGATCTCCAACAGATACAACTTCAGTCCAAATTTTAAGTCAATCAGATGAGTATTAATGATTTTATGAATGCCACAAGGTTGAAAATCAGTCAAAATTGTGCTTTTCGGTAATTTCCATTTTAAGTCACAAGTAACAATTAAAGCAACACTAAGGAACTTTCATTTTTGGTTGAGTTTGGCAGTGCCTGTGGAGCAAAGCAGTAGTGTTTTGCCTGAAGGAAGACCCCATTTCCCATGAGCACCAGCGCGTAGCGTCGTAAACATCCTGATCTCCCGCTCGCGTGGAATTGTTTTGGAAATTAACAGAAGACGGCTCCAAACTACGTTTCTGTTTCCAGCGGCTGTTCGGGGGATGAATAGCGATGAGGTCAACGGGCTATAAATACTAGAGGCGCTATGTTACGATTTCAATGTGCAGGTCTGGTCGTCATCTTGTGACGGCCATCCAATACAGCAAGGTGCAGCAAATTGGGAGCTTCTTTCCAGAATTTTTTCTCTGAATGCCTGACCACTGTGTTGCTGTAAATTGCTGCCACGAGAGAGGGAAAGTTGTCGACTTAACCTTTCCTATGCAAGCTATTTTTAGCTTGAACAACGGAGATTATTGGCTTTAAATCAACAAACTTAGCTATACGGTGTAAAGCTAATCTTGACTAGCCCTCTCCCACTACTAGATCACCTGGTTACCTCGGGGGTAACGTCGTGGCTTATAGGACCGGATCTGCCAGGTTATTTGGATGGAAAATAGACATCTTAAAAAAAATGTATTTATATTGCACTTTTCTAAAACAAGTTACAAAGTGCTTCACAATTAAAAACAAAAACAATAAACAAGAAAACAGGCAGAGTCGTGCGTGACTGCATAAACATTCGGTTTTATTGATTTCCACTGAGTGCTATACTTGCAGTCCTAATGAGCGAAAATACCGCAGTACTTTGAATCACTCCCAACTTCAGCGTCAGGCACGTCCAAAAACGGCAGCTGCTGCTTCACTGTCAGTGGACGTGGATAGGTTTAGTTGCTCGTCCATCGTAATGTCAGTGTCTGGGTCTGCACCATGCAGCGGTATTTCTATCAAACAAAAAATAGTCATTGATACATGTCTGATCCAATTGAAAACCAATGTTATTTTTTGTTTTTCTTTTTTCAAGATCCAATAACAAACCAGTGTTTTTTTTTTTCTTAAAAAAATAGGCATTTCTTCAGCGAGAGTTTCCTTGTAAACGAGCTTACCCACTTAGCAGCGGTCACAATAAGACACTTGTTATCAAGGTTCCCGGCACTTGTGATAATAAATTAACAAGTGCCCCGTCCTAGATCGTACTGCTAGAGAAAATAAACCCAACCTGACAGAACGTGATCGGTCATAATAATACCGTACCAAAGAAGTTTTAAGATAGACTGGATGTGTACCACTGTTTCCAAACAGTCCTAATGGAAAAATATCAATCGCTCAGGGGTGCGTTTCCTGAAATCACAGATGCTAACTTACATCATAGGAACCATTGACAATGAATGGACGAACTATGTACGCTGCTAACTTAGTTAGCAACTACGCTTTTGGTAAACGCAATGGGCGGTAATAAACAGAAATGGCGCTTCAAGCTTACTCTTCGCTCGTTATCGGTCAGGAAAAGACCAGAAATAAAAACGCCGCTGAATGATTATTACTGAAATTTACCGAGATATTAACCATAACGTATTTGTTTACATGGGTTCCAGCGGGAGGTACGCCCGTCATAAGCTGGCGGTCAGCTCTGCACACATTGGCTGAACTGAAACGAATAACGTACCGCCTCTAGTTTATATATCTCGTTGGATGGGGTAATGTATCTAATTGTGGCTAAAAAATATCATATGACGATGTTGAAAATAAGAAATGCTAAAACAAGCAAGCTGTAATTTTAGCTACACTCAGCGCAAGGTGCTAGTGATAAGCAGGACTATGAAAAGTCATAACTCAATGCACACGGGTTTTGTTTTACTGATTATTTAGAGCAAGCAACGCGGTTTGACGCACCAACGCATTTGGTAGACTTCTTTTGCATCACTGTACTCAACTCAACAAAAAACATGCCCGTTGGTCTCTGAAACTATCATCAGAAACTACTTGGTCAAGTACATACAAACTGAGACGATAGTCCCACAATGATTCAGTATGACTGATCTTCCATCTTTGGTACTTTCCACAGGAGGAAGCTAGATATTTTATTCAAATATTTATATTTGCGGTTTGCAGTCATCGCTTGCAATGCTCAAATAACAATGATAATGCTAATGTTAGCTATCGGAAATTTGCGTGGTAGCAATAAATAGCCACCAGCTTGATAGTTCGCAGCTCCACAGTGACACGACCAGCCACACAACAAACTCAAAAGTACAGTAACGTTATAAAGAAAAAACAATGTGTAACGTTACTTACTAGTCCAGCAGTAACAGGGCCAAGGCAGCATCGGTAGGACATCCCTTCTCGTCTTTGAGCTCACGCCAGCGAGTGAAAGCCTGGCCAATATTGATCCTTGCCTGGGCTTTGATTCTGTTTCTCTCTCTCTCTTTCGTTTTTAGTCTCCTCAGACAAAACTTTAATTTCTTTGGTTTTCTTGCTGCTTCTGCCATGATAGCGGTAATCCCACACAGGCGTTCGCATTGACTTCCGTCTTTTTAACGAATGAGGAGAGGGGGAAGTGACGTATGCCGTAAAGCAGTCAGCACATTTGTGGTTTTTTGTGTGAAGGGGTTCCTACCATCCACCTCAAAACTGCATAGTGCCAGTGAAAGTGATACAGACGCCCTCAGGCCATGACAGAGGTGTCATTCAACCAGTTGTAAGTCGATGTACCATCACAAAAGTTCTGAAAATATATAAAATTTGATAGGGATCATAGGAATTTTTTTGTGAAATGACATGCAAATTTGGTAACTGCCACTGATGAACAATATATTGGATAAATGACATGCAGTCAGACACAAAACACATTTGCAAGTGCATTTAATGACATTAAATGAGCGTGCAGCCTCACACTTTTTATTTCACGAACACTTCATGGTTTCACCTCTGACATGTAAAGTGAAAACAGACAGTGTTCGTTTGATGTTTCATTACCACAGTTAATGTCAATAACGGGTATGGCCTCCCCTAGCTTGAATGACGGCTTGACAACGTCGGGTCATACTGTCAATCAGAACCCGGATGCTTGCAATTGGAATGTTGTTCCATTCTTCAACAAGGGCATTTCCGAGCTCTTCTAGAGTTGTGGGTTGTGCCCCACGACTGGAAATGGCGACCTGCAGCATGTTCCACACATGCACGATAGGGTTTAGGTCCGGCGAACGCGCGGGCCAGTCCATGCGGACAATTGTCTCCTGCTCTAGGAATTGATTCACCACCCTAGCACGATGGGGACGGGCGTTATCATCCATCAAGATGAAATCAGGGCCAACAGCACCAGCGTATGGTCTTACGTACACATTGAGGATCTCATCCCTGTACCGTACCCCTGTCATCGTCCCTCTCCCCATGACATGCAGGTCCGTTCTGCCATTCCTGCTTATTCCTCCCCAGACCATAATTGATCCGCCACCATAACGGTCGTGTTCGTCGATGTAGGCATCATTAAATCGCTCACGTTGTCTTCGCCACACCCGTTGCCTCCTGTCAGTAAAGTCCAAGCAATATCGGGACTCATCAGTAAAAAGAACGGGAGCCCAATCGTTGTGTGTCCATGTGACATGCTTGTGAGCCCAATCCAAACGGTCACGCCTATGACGCACGGTCAGTGGGATTCGAACACATGGCCTTCTTGAGTTGAGGCCGGCAGTATGAAGACGATTCCGTATCGCCTGAGTGGATACCCTGACCCCGAGGCGTTATGAAGGTCATTTCAGTAGGGTGGTGGCTGTCCAGAAAGGATGACGTTGTGCCTGAAGTGTGAGAAAGTGGTCTTGTCGTTGTGTAGTCGATCTCTGACGACCACCCCCACGACGGTGTGCTGCTGTACCGAACATTTGATGCCGGTTCCACGCTCTGTTCACAACGCTTTGGCTGACGTTAAGTGCATTAGCAACGTGACGCCAGTGAGAAGCCAGAGTCAAGCATTCCGATGCATCTTCCCAATTGCTCTGAAGTCAATCGACGTCTAAGACGTTGAGGAGACATTGTTATTGCTAAATGTAATGCAAAAAATTTGGGAACTTCCAAATTTTCACCAACAAGCAACACACACTCTGAGTTGAAATGGTGAAGTGAAAGCCAAAATGTGAGGCTGCACGCTCATTTAATGTCATGAAATGCACGTGCAAATGTGTTTTGTGTCTGACTGCATGTCATTTATCCAATATATTGTTCATCAGTGGCAGTTACCAAATTTGCATGTCATTTTACAAAAAAATTCCTATGATCCCTATCAAATTTTGAGTAGTATATATTATATGAAGGTTGAAAAGTTACTTAATGTTGCTTTAAGGCAGAGTAAAAACATAAACTCTCGGTGTTTACTGGCATCTCACTGCATTCCTTTATTTATTTTATGTGAAAATCAAAAATATTAAAATTTTTGAAAATAATTGAAATTTTTACCCTGAGGACCCCTTAAATGCATAATAGCTATCAAACGGTCCCTGTTTAAGATCGCTTGATTAATAATAACAGAATTTATTCACTGAATAATCAAGGCGAATATATAAGCTTGTAATTATCAAGAAAGTTAATAAATGTAATTATCAAGAAAATTAATTTATTAAGAAATGACAGAGATCACCACAGAGCTACCATGACAACATACTTAAAGGGGACCCATTATGCTGATCTTTCTTTTAATACATATTAGTAATGTTATAATGTTGGTTGTCCATGCTCAACCTCTGAAAAGTTTCTAAACATAAGATACAGGGGTTTTGCCGTAATCCAAGAACATGATTTCGTCAGCGTGATTTCCTCTCTGAACAGCTCCTCCCGAGATCTTCACAAGATCCGGGCAAAACCTGACGTCAGGTTGTGCCGTCCAATTAGTACAGACCTAGCCAGAGCCAACCACTGAGCTGGACCTGCCCACACCAGAAACTATTCTAGCAGGCACTAACAACGGCAGGATCATACTATGCCTTAGTAGCGTCTACACTTTTGGAAATACAAAAGAAGAACCACAGATCATTTGAGGTGCAATTTTGTCAGTATCTCTCCCAAAGCTGCTTGTCCGTTTACTTTTGGACACGAAGAAAAACAACTATTTTTCTTCCAAAAGACGATGCCACCAGAAATCAGTGGGTAGCTTTTTTTTGTTTGCTGGCAGCAAACAGCCACGGCCAAAGGGAACGCTAGCTGATTGTGCTCAGCATTTCACCAAAGAAAGCTTTGTTAATAAAGGATAATTCGACACAGGATAAGGGTTTCAGCTGCTTCTCAAACCTGCAGCAGTTCCATCGATCAAGCGCTCGGAGCCGCAAGCTGTAAGTAACGATATAATAGCAAATTATGTAAGTGAAGCTAACGTGTTACGGGTGGCTAGCAGGACCGCTAGCGATAGTTAGCACTAACAACTGGCCTCAAACGCAGGCTTTGTGAAATATCTGAAGATAAAGCCTGTATCGGTCGCGACTGTCCGTGACTCACAGACACAGAAGCTGTAAGTTGCTTTTACTGCATAAGCCAACCTGACGTGATAGCCAGTTGATTGTGACTGTCGCACAACGGCTAACGTAGCCAAGTTACTGTTGCTAATGTTTGTGTCCTAAATATGCAAGAGTGATATCAGGGGAAATTCTACAGAAGGTGTGTGAACATAAACCTCATTTGAAGCTAACTTTTAATACTTGTTTGTAATTTGGATGCTTGGTACAACTGTTCACAGTAACAGAACTTGCTGTCTGTAAAACCTGTATTGCAAGGGTTTGTCTCTGTGGTTATGACCGTTCGGTTACCAGCTACTGCATGTTAGTTTGCGTGCCGTGCTAATTAAAAATGCTCCTGGTTGACTTATATGCAGTAATTCTGATCGGTATGCTTGTGTTACTTTGGTAAGCATCAATGTGGCAGTTTCATCATAACGTTGCCCGATTGTAGCCATTACAGTTAGTGATCGCTTCACTTATCCATGACCGGGATCAGCCGGATGCTTCACAAATGTCTGAGCAAGCTCTCTGGTGCTACCGTAAAAGCAATGCGAAACGCAGAAGCTCTACCGGTTTACAAATGATTTCTCTGCACTACATAATTTGACATAATTTCATCCCCCTTTAGAAATTGTTGTGGCTAACAAAAAGCCTAAAAAGGCAGAGATTAAATAAGTAATTCTTTCCTGTAGAAGTGATCGATTCGCTAGCTCCACATAAGCAACTTGTCCGCGCTAACGGAACTTACGGTCTGCAAAACCAGTATTATGTTCATAACATAACCGAGCTCTCTCTAGCTGTCGCTTTCTATCCATAAAGCTGCTTTCACATCGGACACGAAACAAATTTTTCGCGCAAGACAGATTAGCCTACATTCAAAGTCAATGCAAAGACGCGAATACAGGCGTTATGGGCGCGTTAAGCAGCTTTCACACCGGACGCGAAACAAATTTTTCGCGCGACAGATTACATTCAAAGTCATGACCGCTTACCAGCTACTGCATGTTAGTTTGCGTGCTCTGCTAATTAAAAATGCTCCTGGTTAACTTATATGCAGCAATTATGATCGGTATGCTAGTGTTACTTCGGTAAGCATCAATGTGACAGTTTCATCATAACGTTGCCTGATTGTAGCCACTACAGTTGAAGCTAACCGGAGAGGTCCTGTATGTGTCTGCCGAGTTGGGCTGCATTTAGACCAGACGTAGGTTTTGCAGAGCTTGGGGTGCGTTTTTGGGTGCTTGTGAAACGATTGCTTTACTTATCCATGACCGGGGTCAGCCTGATACATCTCCAATGTCTGGGCAAGCTCTCTGATGCTACCGGTGAAAGCAATAGGGAAGCGCACAGGCTATAACGTGCCCAGTATAACAAACGATTTCTCTGCATTGCCATCGATTGAATATTAAATTCTTTCCCATAAAAGTGATCGATTCGCTAGCTCCACATAAGCAACGGTTCATGCAGACGGAACTTATGGTCTGTAAAACCTGTATTATGTTCATGACATAACCGGAGCTCTAGCTAGCTCTCGCACACTATCCATAATGCGCCCATTTTCCGCGAGGAAAAGCTGGTCATTCCGAAGCAATAAGTGAACCATTACCACGGGCAATTTCCGAAAAGACCGTTTAGCCTGGAACTTTCGCCCCTCTGTCATATACCAGCACAGTAAGCTGTTCGTTACTCCACGCTAACGACACACCACAGCTATGCACACGAACCAGCAGGTCCTAATACACACCGAAGCAGTCCATAAGCTGTTGGTCCACTTTTAGCTGCGCCTCACTGTCCATGTTTCCCTCTAAACTCAGACCCACCGGATTTCTACGGTCTCCGGTCTACACTTGGGCATGTCGACCCGTTCTACAAATGTGTCTATATGGGGTGGATTCTAGCTTTCCCTGCATCCTACCTACAGAGTAGAAAAACTGCTGTACTCACCACTGTTGCCGATAGCAAATTCGTGCTTGAGCTGCCAGACATTCGCACTGCGTCCTCCACTTTCGCCGTTGCGTTTATTAGAACAAGTTAATTTCATTATATCTATACACATGTACTGCGTTAGATTGCAGAATATGTCCGTCGAATCCTTCGGGAGACGCGTCAGTTTCACTCTGGAGCCGGACCAGGAAAACTGCGTTCTGCTGCCTCGTCCCGCCTAGATCCGCCCTCCACAGAGCTGGCCAGTCAGAGGAAAGTGGGCACACGGGGAGTGGGGGCCATACCGGAAGAGCCACACCAATGAGACTACTATGGACTCCAAATGGGGTTTTTTGAGGATGGCAGTATGAGCGAAATAAGTACCCTTTTTTTTACTTTGCACGATCAGGAGTACTCTAGGGGAGTCAAAGACCAAAATATAAACTTGGAAAAATAGCATATTAGGTCCCCTTTAATAATGGTATTGAAGGGATGGGAAAAGAAAGAACAAATAATTAATTAATCCAGCGCTTTCCCTGAATTCTATCTCCAGTCTGAGCTTTTTTTTTCAGCAGTGCAACCAAATTTATTTTATGATTGCACTTCATCACAATGTTTTCAGCGTTCCAAAGAATTGGCAACATCTGCAGGGAGGCGTAGTTGCACACTGGTTGCCGCAAAGCGAAAAAAATTAATTTATTAAATTACCAATGCTCTTACGTTGAAGTGTTGGTTATTGAATAATTTAGAAAATTGGTTATTACTGCATTGTGAAATTTTAAAGCATGGCATGCATTTAAAAACATAGTGGCTAAATCATATATGAGACCTTTATATTCCAGCTTCTGGGAAAGTTGTAAGAAGGCTAGAATATCAGATTGTATGAATGGCAATTATCTAATTAATTAATGAGAAACGAAATCTAAACCTTATCTACTTACCATCATCAGCAGCATTTACTACATAGCATTCTACTTCAAGACGGAATACAGTAGGCTCAAAAATTAATGATACCCCTGACTGGCTCTGCACTAGCAATACAAAAAGCGCATAAACAATATAATTATGGAGAAACGGAATATACCAACATTTCTGAAATGCTTCACTCTATTAATGATTCGATGGAAACAACCAAAATCATTACAATCATTCTATACTAAATACATTTCAACAAAATCAAGGTTTCGTGATTATTGGCACCCTTCATTACTTGCAGAAATCGTACTATTTCGCAAGTATAATCAGTCGGTTGTTTTAGACGACTGTTTGTCTGTCAGTTAGTTAGTTACGCACCCTTTTGCCATTTATTCTGCACCAATCTTAACAAAACTTGGAGACATGTTAGCATAGGTTACTGGCCACAGACCTACACTTTTTCATGTTCCTGTGTCAAAGGTCAAGGTCAAGGTCACACCAAAGGTTGAAAACACATTGGCCCTCATTTATCAAAGTTGCATAGGATCTGGTGTAGATTCTAGTGTAAATATCAACGTTTGCCAGGTGTCACGTCTGATTAACTAAAAGTGTGTACGTCGCTGATATCGGTGTAGAACTGACATCGCGTTGATAAATCTGGCGGCTGAAACCTTCGTAATTTACATGACACGCCCCTATAAATTCATGCTCCGGGAGGCATAGTCCTGTCCACTTTATGACATGGACCCTCGAAAGACGGCAAAGAAGAAGAACTTCACTGAGGAGGAAATATAAATGATCACGTCCGAGGTGGAGAAAAACAAAATAATTTTATTTGGCAGCCTTAAGAGTGGCATAAAGGGAGCCCAGAAGGCTGCAATTTGGAAAACTACTGCTGCTGCGGTAAAAAACTTGGGGTGGAGTGCAGCCAAGGTTTGATTTAATTAATTACAATTCAATTTACAGATCCATGATATTTCATGTTATATAGCCTACATAACTGACAATCCAAATGCTTTACATGTAGGTTAAAAAAAAAAAAGCCGATTTTAAGATCGCCACCAAAAAACGGGTTGCTGCGCTCAGGCGCAGCAGCGCGCGGACCGGTGGAGGCCAACCAGACTCAAACCTCCAGCTGTCACCGTTTGAGGATTCCATCATGGGAGGTACGAGGTGGCCTCGATCGGAGCTGCATGTGGGCAATTGTTTAAATACAGTCAGCAGAGGGGCGCACCAGTGGCTCATCGGTCTAAGTGCGCGTACCATAAAGGCTGTGTCCTTCCCGCAGCGACGTGGGTTCGAATCCAGCTCGGGTCATTTGCTGCATGTCTTCCCCCATTCTTCTCCCCAACTTTCCTGTCTCTCTACACTGTATAACTATTGAATAAAGGGAAAATTCCCAAAAAAAATCTTAAAAAAAAAAATACAGTCAGCAGAGATCAGTCTTCGTTGTACCTTTATTAGTATTACTCCATGACATTTTATTGGGTGCCACGAGCAGCTAGTCGTCACTTTCTCGGAGGAGATCTTCTCTGTGCCGAAAGTTCCTCTCACGTCGGACAGAAGCGTATTCCTCTAACAATAGATCATCTGTCATTGCCAAAATGTGATCACGGTCAAAGTGTCTGTTGGCCTATATATACTGAGCAACAAAAGAATCGCAAGTTAGCTAGTTAGTTAATGTACTCTGATGGTTACTCAGTCAAAGTGACTGCAAAATAAAGAAAAGTTTGATGAAACCAGTGTAAATGAGCATGCGCTAGTAATAAATTGGATTTTTACCCCTCGGCCGACTTCGGCCGGAGGGGTATTGTCGTCACCTGCGTGTCTGTCTGTCGTCCGTCGTCCGTCCATAACTTTGTCCGGGCCAGTACTCAGCAACTAATGATCGCAGCTTCAACAAATTTGGTATGGTTACTCACTATGATCCATAGATGTGCAACGACAGGTTTTTTGCTGGATTTGATCTTTGACCTTAGCGCTGTGACCTTGACCCTGGAAATCTTGTCCGGGTCAGTACTCGGCAATTAATTAGGGCAGCTTCACCAAATTTGGTATGGTTACTCACTATGACTTATGGATGTGCGCTGTGAGGTTTTTTCGTGGATTTGACCTTTGACCTTAGTGCTGTGACCTTGACCCTGGAAATCTTGTCCGGGTCAGTACTCAGCAACTAATTATCACAGCTTCACCAAATTTGGTATGGTGATTAATTACTCACTATGCCCCATAGATGTGCAATGTCAGGTTTTTTGCTGGATTTGACCTTTGACCTTAGCACTGTGACCTTGACCCTGGAAATATTGTCCGGGTCAATACTCTGCAACTAATTATCGCAACTTCACCAAATTTGGTATGGTACCTCACTATGACCCATAGATGTGCAACGTCACGTTTTTTGCCGGATTTGACCTTTGACCTTAGGCCAGACCTTGACCCCGGAAATCTTGTCCGGTCAGTACTCGGCAACTAATTATCGCAGCTTCACCAAATTTGGTATTGTAATTAATTATGACCCATAGATGTGCAATGTCAGGTTTTTTGCTGTATTTGACCTTTCACCTTTGCTCTGTGACCTTGACCCTGGAAATCTTGTCCGGGTCAGTACTCAGCAACTACTTAGTGCAGCTTCACCAAATTTGGTGTGGTAACTCACTATGACCCATAGATGTGCAACGTCAGGTTTTTTGCTGGATTTGACCTTTGACATTAGCTCTGTGACCTTGACCCTGGAAATCTTGTCCGGGTCAGTACTCGGCAACTACTTATCGCAGCTTCACCAAATTTTGTATGGTAACTCACTGTGACACATATATGTGCAACGTCATGTTTTTTGGTGGATTTCACCTTTGACCTTAGCGCTGTGGCCTTGAGGCGGGACATCTTGTATGGGTCAGTACTCAGCAACTACTGATCGCAGCTTCACCAAATTTGGTATGGTAACTCTCTGTGACACATGGATGTCCAACGTCATGTTTTTTGCTGGATTTCACCTTTCGCCTTAGCGCTGTGATCTTGAGGCAGGACATCTTGTGCGGGTCAGTACTCAGCAACTACTGATCGCAGCTTCACCAAATTTGGTATGTTAACTCACTGAGACACATAGATGTGCAATGTAACGTTTTTTGCTGGATTTCACCTTTCACCTTAGCGCTGTGACCTTGAGGCAGGAAATCTTGTCCGGGCCGAGGGGTATTCAGCAACGCGTTTTGTTCTAAAATAATTACGCGCAAACTTATTTTCCTGTCTGCCTTTAATTAACTTGCGTTTCTTTTGTTGTTCAGTATATATCTGACTGGATGAGCATCTGACATACCACATTGCATATCTGTCAAGCCACGCATCGCGCTAAATCAAATTAATTGTCATTGTCAGCTGTCTGGCCTGACAAGCAGGTTGTCTCAAAATATAAGTTTAATTAATTCCTCAACACAGGTGTCTTATTTATTTATTAATTTAGCCTATTTATTAATTTTACTGATAACAGCAACAATAGCATGACGTCCGCATCGCTGCATATGGTTTATTCATCATTTTGACTGCTGCTCTCGTTCCTGCATGTTGTATACGCTGGTTTCAAATCTGCGTACGCCTGGTCAGACCTGGCGTGAGATTTTTGCGGACTGTTCACTCACGTTCAGATTGATAAATGCTGATCCTTGCGAGAGATTTGGCGTACACCCATTTTTTTGGTGTACGCACGTTTGATAAATGAGGGCCATTTTGATCCAAAACTTTGTTTTTAATTAAGCGAGACACTTGAAACTGACGCCATTCTTTTCGTCAACGCAATGTGATTCTAGCGGTAAGGGCTCACAATTTTTGCCAAAATGAATTTTTTTTTTCTGTTCTTTAGACAATATAATATACAGTGCTGTGAAAAAGTATTTGCCCTCTTCCTGATATCTTCTTTTTTTGCATATTTGTCACGTTTAAATGTTTCAGATCATCAAACAAATTTTAATATTCAACAAAGATAACCTGAGTAAATACAAACTGCAGTTTTTTAATGATGATTTCATTTATTGAGGGGAAAAGCTATCCATAAAAAGCAGCCCATAAAAAAATGACTGGGTTTTTTTACTTCACTGTTATTGGGTTGTTAAGCACTCTTGTAGATACCAAAAGGTATGTGCACAAGAACTTAAAAGTTTAAGAGTTTTTCATAATGTGTCCCCCTTAAGAGTAAAGGAGGATAATGGCTGAATGAGGATAAGGATATTGCTGATGTCTTACCAGGGAGCAGATTTCTTATAGACAGGACAGAATTTCCTATAATGCTAGGTATTTTGTAATGGCCATTAAGATTGGGGATACTGACAAACTAGACAAATTCCATTAATTAAAGGTGATTGAGGCAGAGGTCCCTGATAAATTACACCCAGGAATACTTCAGGAAAAAGCTGAGACCATCATTAAACACTGACAGTTCTTAGAAACTGGAGAAATGCTTGACGATTTAAAGCAAGTCAATGTAATACCAACTAACAACAAAGAAGCCTGTCAGCTTAGCTTGCATTGCATGTAAAATACTGGAACCCATCTGTAAAGAAAAATTGGAATTATGTCTTGAAAGTGAAGAGATCACAAGGGATGGCTAACATGGTTTCCGCGAGGGAAGGCCATGCCTGACAAAGCTTCTTCTTTGAAGAAGCCACTAAAGACCGATGACCAGAGCAGGGCTTTTGATATCTGGATTTCCAGAAGGCATTTGATAAGGTACCACCTGAGCAGCTAATTATTAGAATGAGGGCTGTCGGAATTATTGAAGGAACGAACAGTATTTTGGAATGGACTCAGAACTGTTTACAAGACAGAAGATGTCATGATGACAGAAGATGTCGGGCAAACATTGGGCATCTGCCATAGAGAACCATTGAAAACGAGACGCGCTAAACTGCTTGTTATTAGTTTTTTCTAAATGGAATGAAGCGGAAATGTGTGCTCAAAGGTAGTTTTAAAATAGAATTACTCCTCCTGAGGCAGATATCGATGAATATTAACTGATTACACTAAATGAATGGGCGAATGACGAGCGGTAAATTTAGTCACACTCCTCCCTTTCTCCCCCGTCCAGGGCTGCGACTTACGCCCAGGTAACCTGGTTAACCTGCTTCCTTCTGATACTTATGTAGACCCACCAGCAGTGATAGGTGTACAAAACTCTTTTAGTAGTCTTCACAAGCTTTGTTCCTTTACCTAGCATTATTCTTGAACATCAACATATTTTACATACACTGCGAGGTTTGAAATAAGCGGTATCGCATCACATTTGCTCAATATGAAATGAACAATACCGGAAAAATAAATCGCAGCCGCTGCGAAAGAAAATCCTAACAACATAGGTGGAATAACTTCAAATTCTAGCACAGAATCATACTACTAGTGTATTATCAAGTAGGTTAACGAACTGTTACCAAGCTAGCTTGCAGTTACAAACCTGTCACAGGGGTCACAAATTAAAGTATAAATACGAAGTCTCCCCGTTATCCTGCCGTGATTCGAGCAATGAACACGTTGCTTTTGCATTTCTGTAGCTGGCTAAGCGCAAACGAAAAAAGGGTTGTTATTGTCGCGGTTTGTGTTATCTGGACTGCCCCTTATCTGTGTTTCCCCGTTAGCTGTCGATGGTGAAGTGAATTTTTTCAGAGCCATTGTTGCTATTGCTCGGTCTGCTCTGCCGAGCCAGGAATGCGTTTCTCGAATGAACAGGTGCGAATGCGAACTTACAAAGTTGGAGCCATTGACAGTGAATGGACAAACTACATAAGTTGCTAGCATAGTTTAAAAAAACTGTGCTTTTGGGAAACGCACCCCAGGTCCCCATTGTCAATACAAGGATCGAAAATAAAAGTTGATAAAAGCGCCTAAAAACCTACTTTTTCTAACTCGGCACATTGCCTCCTGTTGTTTGCTTGCCCGACTTCTGCGTTCGGAGAATGACGTTCACCTTTTATACAGGCTATTTTTAGATATCGGGCGGGTCCCCATTAGAAAAAAACTGAATAATCTAATAGTAAAAGCTGCCACCGCCTTTTTTAAACCGGTATGGTCCGGTAGTCGTCCCCACTTTCCATGCAAGACCAGAATGTGGAAATGCACTACAACATTCTTTATTGTTTAACCACAAATTGAATTAATCAAAATACCAGAACGAGAGGCTCAGCTATGCCAGTTTCAAGCGAAGGCTACAGGGAGGCTACAATCCATTATAGTCTAGTGGCTAAGGGAAATTATTGTTACAAGTTGGATGAAAGTACCAAAATTAGCACAGACATACTTTGAGAGACAATAAACAAATTTGTGATTAATTTTTTTCACGTACATATACCAAATTCAAAATGACCGACAAACCACAATATGCAAAAAATTGAACATTTCATTTTTTAAGTCTACTATGTCAAGTTACATATCAAATGATACCTCTGTATGTTAAATATACTGCGTCCCAAAAGTTCATGCACCACAGAAAAAGTCAACTCAGATTGTGAATATTCAACAGAACGTGTTTATTCAAAAGCCAGTGTATCCACCCTGCATCTTAATTACTGCTCTCAGCCTGTGGGGCATAGAATGCACTAAGTTGTTTAGAACAGAAGGCTCAAAGTTGCCCCGCTCCTGCACAGCCCTCGCATTGAGCTGCTTCATGGTGGTAGGGGGTGGGCTGTGGAAGACCCGACTGTTCAGGATACCCCAGGAGTTCTCAATTGGGTTGAGGTCCGGGGAGTTGGGTGGCCATTCCTCTTTATGCAGAATCCCAGGAAGCTGCTCAGAACACCACTGCTGAGTTGAACGAGCAGTATGTGCGGGGGCACCATCTTGCCATGAAACAGGAAAACAACCGATACCACCGCTGGATAAAGGAGGCGATTGAAATAAGAAAGCAGAGCCCGAGGACGATGAACAGGGAAAAGGGAGCGTGCATGCTCTCCCATACCTGGAGCGCCGTTCTGGGGGGGGCGGACTGACAGCGGGAGGTGTGACCCATCTGTCAAAAACTGACAGGGGAGTCGCACCTCCATAACATCAGCTGATAGGAACACGTCACAAAATTCCACCTGTGTGACCTTCTAATGAAGATGGAAGCTTGTCGTCGAAACATGTCAAGGTAGGAAAAATAACATCAATCCATACACGTCTGTGATAAAAGAAAATACTGGTACCAATAATCGTATATTGGATATCCTTTAAAAATATGGAGGAAAAAATGCACTTGTCACAAGGGCTCCTATTACGAATCAAATTCTCATCTCAAAACGATGACTTGGTCCAATTTTCACACTTTTATCCAATCTGTAACAATTATCCTCAGCATGGACCCAAAGCCACTTGACTATTAAGCACCAAGCCAAAGCACAACCCGCGTTAACAACCCACACTATTGCACACACCCACGCAGCCAAGTAGAGATAAATAAGCTAGAAGTAAACACACATTAAATCTATTTTTAAATGACCTCACAATCCATATTTAACGACAATATGCGACACCGCAAACCAGTAGTAAATAACGAGGTGAAAAACGCTCAATACACTCTTAAACGTTCCCCAATACCACCCCCACACTATCCGATACTCAATCATCGCAAAACACTCTCCCTCGAACTCCCCTTCCAACAAACACATGTGCACACACACAATTCAGAAATTAAAAACAATTGTCCACACTTTCACCCATCCAGCGGCCATTAAGACCCTCCCGAATCTTTCAGTTCAAGGGCCCTGGCGTCCCGAATGCTCACAATGGAAAATAATCCCGGAGTAAAAAAATACTGGCAAACTCAGTCTATGGGCAAATTCCAGACCGAAGGTAATCACGCAACGTCCCTCATTGTGCCCCTCAAATCCTATTCTCCGATTTATTTGCCCCAACTTCTGCCCGTTCCCCAGCACTTCCAGTGTCCCACTTCTTGCCACTCACCAACAGCCTCCTGTGCCCATCTGCCCTCTCTACTTTTCAAAACTATTGGCACACATGTTCATCATTCAAGCACCCACTGTTCACCTGTGATTGCTTCCACCTGCATGTCCTTCCGCCACACTTTTGTCACAGTATTGTGTATGAATCAAAGAAGGCTTATTTATCTTGTATTATATCTTTGTCCGACTATACTCGGCACTATGTGTGCAGTTTTGAGGATCGTACTGCAGGAAAGCTATAGAGGCTTTTGAAAAGATTCAAAGAAGAGCCAGAAAGTTCATTCCTGGAATGAAAGATAAGAGCTATGAGGAAATACTAAAGGATTTTAAATATCCTCAGCTTTAGTAAAAGAAAACTGTAGTGATCTAATTGAAGTCTTAAAGGTCAAATGTACAGGTTTTAACCACAATGCATAATGCATAATGTGCACTAATTATGCATTAAAAGTTGAGTGGCTTCTATACCTCAGATGGCATGCTATGGAAAATCTGTCAGAAAATCCGGAGGCATTGAAGTTGAAGAGGTTAAATAAATAAGAGGGTTTAATAACATGAAACGAGTAGAGTTATTTAGGCTAAGTTCTGTTTTCCAAAACTAAATTCTAAAATGTAGCTGCAAGCAGCTATTCCGGGGTCCAAGCACAAATAAGCTAATTGCCTGGCGGTCTTTAATTTCGTGCACTAAAAGTCTGTGATGAAGAATTTGATTAGCTCGTAAAGGTTACGTGCTTTGAAGTAGCAATACTTCCTTAGCAAATTAGACAGAGGTTAGTTGAAGAATTGTACGTACCAAGTTTTTTGCCAATCAGCCACACAGTTCAAGAAAAGTTGACATTTAAGTGTCTTACAGATAATTCAAGATAGTCACCAAATTATGAGACCTATGACTTTCTCCCCTCTCCGGATGATTGTTGACAGAGGGAGAAACATACCTATTAAGTCTCAGAAGTTCCCAATGTTTTGTTTTGGCAGGATGACAAACTGAATTTGTAAGATAAAATCCAGTGTGGCAGCCGAACCATGTCAGCAAATTTTCAAAATTTACATACTGAAGAATCATCCTTTGCGGTTATAGAAGAATGCAAAGTATTGACTCTTTTTAAGCAACTGTCTAGAATTTATACCTATTTGAACACAATAATTTTTCAACATTGATTTTGAGACCTTTGCAAATTGATTGGCACATAGGTCTAGTGTTATTTGGTATAGCAACTATTCCTTTGCAATTTAGATAGAGCATACCTCAAAGGCAATACTTTGGAAATTTTGCACCAGTTTAACCCTCTGTTAACCAAGTACGTTTCCAAGTGTGTAAAAATCATTTCCCTAGGCAAATATGTTGATTATGGGCCAATATTTGGAAAAATGGAAAAAAAAAAAAAAAAATTCGACCCTTTGGCCCACCTTTCCAAAATGTAGCAGATCTGCTACATTGGGTAATAATGCGAATGGAAAAATTAAAATGACGGACCATTCAAGTTATTCTCAAATGTTTATTTGGCAATAAGAAACAAAACCAGCAGGGTGTCCAGGCTGTTAACCCTTTCACTTTATGTAGCAGATATGCTATGGTGGTTAATAGAGGGTTAAGTTACGGTTCATGAAAAAAAGATTTTTCAGCATATTTTTCATATATTAAAAATTGGGTTAAAAATGGGCTTGTTCAAATGCTTGTAGAGTCCATGTTTTTTGATGGATTGCTTTTAAATTTGGAGCATCATTTCAGTGAGGACCTCTCATTCTGCACAAGAAATTTCAGAATGATTGATATTGGCTCATTTGCATATTATTTAGTCAATGAAGCAAATAATTGGCCTGTAGCGGTCATGTTTTTCGATATAGCAACTATTCATTAATTAGACAGAGGTCAGTGTAGGGGTTTTACATACCACGTTTTGTGCTGATCAGTGCAGTAGTTCAGAAGCACATGAGTATTCAATGTAAATTCAAGCGCTTGTGGAGTCTGTGTTTTGACGGATTGCTTTCAACTTTGGAAAATCTTGTCAATGAGGCCATGTCATTGTGCACAAGAAATTTCAGAATGATTGATGCAATGGTGAATGATATTGGCTCATTTGCATATTAATTAGTAAATGAAGCAACTTGATTGGCTTGTGGCGGCCATGTTTTTTGATGTGGCAGCTTCTACTTCACAATTTAAGTCGAAATTGGGTTCAAGATGATGTGTTTTAAATTTTGTTCAAATCGGCCCAACCGTTCAAGAGATGATGTCATTTATGCTGAAATCATAATCATTCAAATTAGCTCAAAATCCAATATGGCGGACTTGAAAGGTTCAAGATGCAAAGTTGTTCCTTGTGATGAGTGGAACCTGTATACCAAGTTTTGTGACTTTTCGTCAAATGGGTCAAAGGCTTTTGAAAATGGTGATTTCAATCCAATATGGCTGCCTGGTCATGTGACCCATGGTCACCATATTGTAGACAATTGTCCATCACATGGCCCTCTAAAATCCTACCAAATTTGGTGACTTTTCAATGGACGGTTTTGGTTTTATGTGCAAAATTGGAAAAGTGGCAGAATAAAAAAAATAAAATAAAAATAAATAAATAAATAATAATAACTAGAAACCACAGGCGGTTACTCGACTTCCAAGCCCATTTGCTGTTCCAGATTTTTGTTTATGCATTCAAATCAGAACTCAGTGTAAGCAGTCATTAAACAGTGCAAAGTTTGCAAGTGGTTTCTTTAGGGAACGGTTGCTTCTTTTGCTTTCCTGTGAAGACATCAGCTTAGGATCTGTGTGGGTTTTGCATTCCAACTCTTCATAAAGTCCACTCAACCTCTTTTGTTTTAAATTGAGTTTTTTTACTCAGCATAATATGAAAATACAGCTAAATATTACAATTTTGTGTTTACACCATATTGGAGACCCCACAACTTTGGTGTTTATTTGTCCAGAGCCACTATTTTGATTTATTGGTTAGATCCATTCAAGGTCTGTAAGTTTTGTTGTTCTAGTGACAATGACTCTCTGTCACGTGACCGCCGAGTGGGTCAGTTTTTCAATTTTAAACAGAAATGACACCAAAACAGTTCGTTGTACAAAAAAAAAGAACTGCAGATTCAATCTTCTGATGTCAATGCACACCTAGAACAGTATTTTGTGTCACTCCGTTGGAGAATTTTAAAATTGATGACGTCACGTGATATAATTAGGTCACAGCGAACTTCTTCAGTTTTTACTGAAACTTCACAGTTTTTTCAAACTTTGTGTCACCTTTTCAGCTAAAGCTGTACATCAAATTTGAGAGCAATCTGTTCTACCGTTCTAGTGAAGAAGATGTTTAAATGTTTTACCTTTCAGCTAAAATGGCAGAAGCACTTAGTGCTTGGACCCCTAATTATAGTTAGCCAAGTGTAAATTTAGTGCCAATATGGGGAAGATTTTTTTTTCCTCCACACAGAGAATAGTCATCATGTCGAATAGCTTGCCTGGTCGTACAGTGGTGGCAGAACTTCAGGGAATTTTCAAGACTAAGCTCGATACAGTGTCAAACATTGTGTTGTCCTTAAGTATTCTTAGTATGAAGCACGTTTTAGCAGTAGAAAAATTGAAAGACTGGTTAGGCTGAATAGCCTGTTGTGGTCACTCATGTTATGTTACTGTAAGTTTTGTAATTCTTTGTCAATCCTATGTTGTTTGAACATAGTGATGTTTCCCCTCCTTTGTATTTGTCCTTTGCTTATTCAAAGCCTGTTTTCCTGGCTTCAAACTTTAATGTTGTTTGACATAATATCCTCAACCCAGTCAACACCAACAATGTGATGTTCACACAACTGCAGCCTACTACTTACATCCAGTACCGGGCTCCTCTATTTGCTACTGTTATGTGTAGGAACTCTTCTAATTCTACACTCACAAGAATCTGTGACCGTCGACAAACAAACAAGCCAGAGTGCTGATTTAAAACTGTATAAACTAAGAAATCCTCAATTCAGCGTAGCTTCTTTGATATATTAAAACTAAGATGACAAAATAAATAATATTAAAGTGGTTGATTTTCACCCAGTTGCGTAGTATAATGTCCAAAGTAATCTAAATAAATGTTCTAATTCAATGATGGAATGGTCTCAACGGAGGTATCCAAGAAAGTTTAAGAATTTCTATGTTGATTGATGTAACTGAGAAAGAAAAATGTGAGGCTGATGATGTAGAGTATGAAACACAGGCTTGACTGAATCCAGGATTTGCATAATAAATGTTGTAATGTGTCCAAGAACGGCCAAATCTAAGATGAGCTGCCACGCAAATAAATAAAAAATAAAAATGAAAAAGTTATCAGCACCACGAGTGTTGAAAGTAACCAAATTTTAGCAGTCTTATTTGAGGTGGGAGAGCTTCAAAAAGTTATTTTTTACCAAAGTCGATGAAATTAATGACAAAATGTTATGATTTTCTTCAAGTACACATCTTACTGACCCTTAATGGGAAAAAACAGAAAAATTGAAAAAGAAAAAAAAAAGTCATTTTGAACCTGGGAAGGCCCCTTAAGTCATATTTTCCTTTTCTGGGGTAAGTGGGCTATCATGGCCACAAAGCTCAAGGCAATTTCCATTTGTTTACCACCCATTTTCATGGAGTACTTTGCCCCACAAGATAGCACATGACCATCCATATTAGTGTTGTCACGATACCAAAATTTTGACTTCGATATCAATACCAAATTTAGTATCACGATACTCGATACCAAAAAGATACTTGAAACCAAAACGATACTGAAACGATACAATTCAATACTCGATACCAAATGGATCAGAAACCAGAGGTGTAAAAAATACTGAAAAAAAATAATGAAGTAAAAGTAGAAGTACCATAACTGAAAGTTACTTTGGTTAAAGTTGAATTCACTCATAAGAAAACTACTTGAGTAAAAGTCTTAAAGTAGCTCATATTAAATGTACTTAAGTACCAAAAGTATCTTTAAGTATCAAAACTGCAAGTACAAGTACAAAGTATTTTTATAGTATGCATAGAAAGAAGCAAAGCAACCACGCATTGTCCTCTCCTTGTGCTCTTTAATCAATTTTCAGGTGAATGAAAGATGCAGTATTCAAAAAAACAAACAGGCAGTCTCTCCTTTCTATATTTCTTCTTCCTCTTTCTCGAGTTTACTGGCAGTTTGAAAAACCACTATAATTGAGTATAATTGATAGTAGAATTACATTGTATCAATACCATGTCGAAAATTTGCTTCAGAAGACTGATTTTTCTTAACTACTAATTGGGATATCATTGGCTCACTGTAGCCAAAGTGGTTGCTACAGAGGACAACATTTTTTTTCTGTAGCAAGAGAGAATTTTTTTGGACTGCTGGAGAGATACTATGGGCAAGTATATTGAGCAGTTTGCACATCAGGCTTAGCTGGGGAGTTTAATTCATACTACTCGTTAAAAACAGGGATAGGAGTGAACTCGGCTTGCTTGTGAATATTCAATAACTGATCCGGGTGTGCCATCTAGTGGTAAAATATTGTAACTGCGTGCACAAATTTGCAGCTCCATGTCCGCTGGCAAACATCCGCACAAAGCGCTTTAGATACCCTGCCGAGCACCGTTGCTCTTCTCGAACATATTCACATTAACCTATACACTAAAAGAAATGTTTGACGATATACTGGAAAATTTCATAGGTTGTTCAGTTTCATTTCCATAATTTGCCGTGGGTGTCATTAACCCTTAAATGCCCAACTAGAGTAAAAGTTGAAAGAAAAATCTATGTATTCTCCTAATATGTCCTGGGGAGGGGCTAATGAAAACCCAGTAGCAATTTTTAATTTTTGGTGACCTTTGACCTCATTTTAGTTTTGTGACATATATGTCACAATGGGCATTTCGGGGACCTTATTGCTAAAATGACTTGAATAATAAAACTGTTGACATGTAGCTGAAGTATTCGGCATAGCTTATTTTTCATTAGCTTACCTGTTTGTCTACTTTATCCAGTGATGAATGGGTGCTGATCTATCGTGTGGATTCCACCATGGGGGCGGCCATATTGGAAAGGTTAGCTGGTGCAGCCAGTGTAGTGTCAGTTCCACTTTTATGCATCAGATGGCAGCACCAATGGTCTAAATATGTCACTATGGGCATTAGGTTGTAAAATTGATGTGGGGTCAGTGGTTTTGACAACCCCCAAAATCGTGTGACAAATTTGTCACGGGGCATTTAAGGGTTAATTCTCGTTTTCCTCAAAATGCCCTGTACTCATGGGTCAGAGTTTCTGTACATTAACGTTTACTGACAAGATTTATTTTATAAATCATGCAGGTTGCATTGGAATATGTGTACGCACATTCTGCAGCCCTTTTTATGCGTACGCTGTTTATAACTGTAATCCCCCCCCAGTGGTGGAATTACTTTTTAATGATGTAGTATTTTATTATATCAGTGATGGAAAGATTTTCCATAAACTTTGAGATTACTTGGTGTTTTATTCTGAGGCATTTGTAAAAAATACATATCTGCTTTAAGTGTGCTTTCTGTTTCATTCTGTGCCTTAGGTAACCAATATGCTCTCCATCTAGGCCATACTGCTCTTCTCAAATCAAAAAGAGGCCAGGGACAGCCACAATGTATATGACAGGAATGTCTTGCTGTTCTGCAAATGTCATCCTTCCCTCTTTTCAGATGTTTTGCCTTACCAAAGCTTTCTCCAATTCCAGCCAGTTTATGGAAAGAAGTGAAAAGCAAGATTAGCCTTGAGATCACAAGTCTCTTGTAGCCACGGTCACCTCCATGGATGCAAGTTTTTCATAACTGCCAACTTCTTGCTGAGGAAAGGTTGTTGAACAGTTGTGCAATATTAATTTTTTCAAATTTTTAGCCTTATTACCACAGTGCCAAATTTGCCAATTAATATTTGGCTTGTCTTCAAATTTTTTAAAATGCTAATACTCTTAGAGTCGACTGATTCAGTTCAGTCTTGAAATCAATCAGTTTTTGTTTTACCTTCCTCAGTGCAATCATTTTCTATTTAGCAGAATACAATTATTGTATATATACAAACATCCCATCTTTGCAGAATATAAGTCAGGGAGAATGACACAAGTAATAAAGCAACACCTGGTAATCACTGAAAATAGACACATCTTCCTTTGAAATATGCAAACAGTAAGAGCGGGATATTTAGGAGATGGTGTGAAACAAGCAATAGTGAGCAGGAAAGATTCAGTGGTGCTCTCTGAATGATCAAATATTTGTCTGATTGTTAATTGGTGCAAGGACAACATGAACTGCTGCTTGTGAGGCACACAGCGGATTTGCTGTAGACAAAGGTGGAGAAGTATGGACAACTCCTGGAACTTCCATGTAAGGTGGAACATCTGCCTTTTTTGTGGCACACATAGCTATTTCTGAAATATTGCAACATAAGATGGCTAGAAAAGTGTAATGAACAGTTTGTTATAATTTAATGATAGCTACACATAGGCGGCCTTACCTATGTTTCAACCGATTCAGCTGAAATGGGCCCCGCCCTCCAGGGGGCCCCCAACTGGAGTTGCTGGTTTTCTCCGTCAGATATATTTGTTGCATGAAGACTGAGCTGGCTAAGAAGTGTAGTAATTATTCATTGTCGACAAATGATGGTAGCTAAAGAGCTATGGTAGTTGATACTCTGAAAATTTCGGAAATACAGTCGTCATCTTAGCCAATGTTGCTAGCGGCTCGGACTTATCAATTGGTATGTGAACAAAAAAAAAATTTTGAAAAAGTAATTTGCTTGCTCCATTCTGGAGGTATTTTGTAATTAATATAACGGTGAGCTTTGATGTAAACATTTTAAAGCATGATCTAGCGATGTTATGCGTTTTTTACGCATTAAATTATCAATGAAAATTATTTCTGATTTTGGGCCAGGTCACAGTCCAAATAGTTTCTGATCGATAAGATGCATTTATAATTTGCAAAATTTAAGTTGCAAAATTAAAGAACTCGTCTGCTTGGCTTTTATTGGTGTCTGATCAGTAGCCTATTTGATGGAAATTGGGCACCTTGAAAACAAGCGTATGCTTCGAGCCTTTCATTGCAACGCTTAATGTGCGCAGATTTCTAAAATTAGAAGTTATGCCCATAAGGTAACTTTCAGCTACTCTATATCCAAGGAGTTTCGGGACATAACCCAACCAAAGCCAACGAAAAGCTAGTTTTCTGGGACAAATTGCAGTTCAGGCATCTCTGCGCAGAAACCGCAATTGGGAAGAAAATTACCAGTGCAGACCTGTTCGATTTTCTCAAATTTGTTATCAGAGCATAAAATTAACGTTACACACTATGCCGCGCTTTAATATAACGTAAGCTAAATGTACTTTGTGCGAAAAAAACATGCTCTTTAATTCACATTACATCGCAACTTTATTAAAGCATTAATACGGTAAACACGCTGCAAAAATATTGATGGCTTAGTATACATCATTACAATCATAGCATCAATTACTTTTTCACAAAGGGCCAGGTAGGTTTGGATTGCTTTTTCCCCTCAATAAATGTAATATTCATTTAAAAACTGCATTTTGTATTTACTCGGGTTATATATGTCTCACATTAAAATTTCTTTGATGATCTGAAACATTTAATTGAGACAAATATGCAAAAAATAAGAAATCAGGAAGGTGGGTGGTAAATACTTTCTCTTAGCACTGTATCTGATTTTCCAGGATCCAAGTTTCAAGAACAAACTATCTTTATCTAACAGACTGTTTTATGTGTTTCAGATCCACAGATTAGTCCTCCAGTAACAACAATCTCACCCAAGACCTATTACAAGATTGGAAACAACTCCTATAAGTTCATTACTCAGAAAATGAACTGGGATGAAGCCAGACGGCAGTGCAAGGCTGATGATGCCGACCTGGCCAGTATTCTCGACCCAGTGACTCAATCCTACCTGGCGCTGGAAATACCTAAGCATAAGGAACCCATTTGGATCGGACTCAACAGTAATGTGGTTAAGTACTTCCACTGGCATATATGAAGATACATCTCGTACTATGTGATGTAGTAATACGTAAAATCCACTCTTTATGTATATATATTTATATCCTGCCTGTGTATGCATTCCATTTAGACTGGGTTCTATCGCTGGATAGACAATTGGCAGCTACGTTACACGAGATGGGCAGAAGGGGAGCCAATGAAAAATCTGGCCTGTGTGTACGTGGATGTTGATGGAAAGTGGAAGACTGGGTCATGCAGTAGCACATACTTCTCTCTGTGCAAGCGCTCTCCAGGTGAGGAAGTGATCCAAGCTGTACAAGTGCAAGCTGTTCAAAATTTACTGGCCCAGTTTTCCCCTGGCTAGTTGGTGCATTTGTGTGATGATGAACTAGCACTAGCTTCTCTCTGCCTTGCTGTGTCTGATATTTTCTGTGAGGCTTGCAACAAAAATGAAATTGGTGAATAAAAAAATATATATAATACTGCAGAATTCACAAAAAATGAAATTCCAGTTGGGTGTGAAAGTGGATTCTGGAATGATCCAGTGGCATATCAGGCCAGGGCAATCGTTCTTGCCTCTGCTAACAAATTTGGATGAAGATTATGTTTTTGCCCCCGTTTGTCTGCCTGTCTGTCAGTCCATGTGCAAGCAGGATTACGGAAAAAAAGTATTTGACCAATTTCAGTTTGTCTTTCTGGGAAAGTTATAGATGACAACAGCAGAAATGTGACTAGAATTTTCATAGGTCAAGGCCATAGGTCAAGATCAACATCGCACAAAAGGTCAAAAATGATGGTGCTAGCAGAGGCATGCTTTCTATAAAGAATCTTTCTACTTTTTGACTGCAACAGGGAGGCAAGTTGTCTTGACCCATAGCTGTGCTACAAACTACCAGGAAGTTTGTAGTAGATTTCTCTGGAGCTCTTTGTCAATTTAGTGTAGTAATGAACGTCGCTGATTTTTCGACAATAAATACATCTCTGCCTCTTGGCAATTTTGACTTCCATACTCTGCCAAGTGACAGCACTGCATACCAAGAATTAATGTTTTAAACTGAGTGGGTACAATAAAATGAAATCCAGTACACTGATCATTTTTGCTACTCACCTTATGCGACCAAGGTACTATGCTTTAACAATATCCTTATATATGTCTGTGGTAGGATGAAGATACAGCTCTTAAGCTCCACTGTTCAGTTACACTATTATCAATGCCAAATGTATACCTGCAAATGATCATACAAATTTCTGATAGGACCACTTTGTCAAAAAGAGAAAATTTACTGAAAGTGCACTGGCATACAAGCATACATTGGGTTTCGCGACATCGCTCTGTTCTGAGAGATCCCTGCCCGTCCAAGCGTGGAACCGAAGGCAGGGAGCTGCTATTAACCCCCCATACAGAACCATGCTGGGAATAGACTAACTTGAACGCAAAATAAAACTTCGCAAGCCTGTTACAGTGCTAAGCCTCACCAATTTATTGAACTTGACTAAATATTAACAGCATAACTTAACGTGGAACAGTTTTTTCCCCACGCTCTACGACAATGATATTTCTGCAAAAGTGATATGTCCCTCGGGTAATATCAAAAAATAAGCCATGTTTTGGGCTTCGGGAAAAGTACCACAGCTATGTGATAAAGGAAAACCTGTAACAAATGCCAAATCATAGTTATTTTTCATGGGCGAATGTGTCGGCTGTGGGGAAAACTCCGCCTCCGTATTGGAAGGAAAGTACCTCTGATCGGCAGCCCTCTGGTTTAATTGTGTCGAGCATTAACCAAATGGAAAGGCCACGATTGGAAGAACAGGCAGCCAAGAAACAGTACTCTGATCCAATGGAAATCAAAATTGTCAGATCGACAGCACTATCGTCCAATGGATTGGGGGGGCACCAGGGGGGGCCAGTAATGCCCCCAGTGCCCCCCTCTAGAACCGCCCCTGATAAACAGATTGTTTGTGAGCTCGCCAATTTGAAGTTGATATATATGTAGGACCAATAAGAAATTGTAATTGTTTTTGTTGCAAATTGTGTTCACAGAAATGTTGTCTTTTTCAACATTTTCACAAAACGCTGTTGCAGGCTAGACTGCCATTAAATTCAACCTTTTCCCTACTATCCCTTGAGGTTTCAACTTTTTACTTGTATTGAGAGGTATTAAGTGACTGCCCCTACTGGTGCCTAGAATTAACTGATTGTTTACATATATCACAACCAACAAACTCAGCTCTCAAGAATTTCTCTGATGTAGCTATTGTTCCAATATACTATCCAAATGTAACAAAATAATATGTTTCTTTCCTCTGTTTGAAACCTTAAAATTTATCTTGCACTAGTACCTCTATGGGCACCACCTATCTCTGTAACTAGTTAAACCAACCAACTGCAAAATCAGTGTTTTCGCTATGTATACATTGCACATATTTAATTTCAAGAGATTTCTCTGTGGCATGCCTGGTTTTGCAAGATGAAAAAATGAGCAAACCCCAAAAACCGTTGCACCTCCTTGACGTTTTGAGGGGCAAGTCAATCCCTGACCACTGCCACCTTGTCAAGATCCATGTGGACCGACCCTTCCGAAACAATGAAGCCAAGAAACGAAACTGTCTTGGCATGAAAAACGCATTTCTCAGCCTTGAAAAAAAGCTTGGCTTTGAGGAGGGCCTCAAGCACTTGTCTGACGTGTTGTTTATGCTCCGAGAGAGTTGAAGAGAAAGTCAGAATATCATCAAGGTAGACAAAGATGAATCTCTCCAACATCTCTCGGAGGACATCATTAACGAGCGCCTGGAACACAGAGCCGGCGTTAACCAATCCGAATGGCATGACCAAATATTCGTAGTGCCCGTCATGCGTATTAAATGCCGTTTTACACTCGTCCCCCTCCCAGATCCGAACCAAGTTATAAGCATTCCGGAGGTCTAGCTTAGTAAAAAACGACGCCTCCTGCAGACGTTCAAATGCGGAGTTCATCAACGGAAGTGGGTACCGGTTTTAAATAGTGATATTATTTATGCCCCTGTAATCAATACAGGGTCTCAGGCCGCCATCTTTTTTTCCCACAAAAAAGAACCCCGCTCCGGCAGGAGACGTGGAGGGCCGAATAAATCCATTAGCCAGAGCCTTCTGAATATATTCTCGTATGGCCTTTCGCTCAGGCCCTGACAGTGAGTATAATGAACCCCTGGGGGAGTGGTACTCGGGTGGAGATTGATCTCGCAATCGAACATGCGATGAGGAGGTAAAGTCGAGGCCCGTTGCTTGCTAAAAACCTCCGCGAGATCAGCATAATTGTTAGGAACATTAGGAGGCTGAAAAGAGTTCAGAGCAGCCCCCAAATTCTCACCCTGTTCGGAACCTGCCCTCTCTATGTCAGATTCCGAGTCAGAGAAATCCTCCGAATAGCAATCCTCCTCTGGCTGCCGCCAGTCAAATTGAGGATCCCACTCCAACCCCTCCTCCGCCCCTTTCTCTAGATTAGGAGGGTTGTGTGAGACAAACTCCTCAGAATCATTCCAGGCGTCAGCCTCCCCCATAGGTTGATGCCCGGGATGACATGCCAAACTCTCCCAACAGTGGGACTTACAATCAGTGCCCCACTGGACGTTTGGGTTATTCTGACTCCCCCAAATGATGTGAGACCTATGTTCCCGTAGGCAAGAGTGTCCTAAAACGACAGGGAAAACAGGAGAACTGATAATAAAAAACCGGACCTCAGAATGGCCACCAAAAGAGATGAACATAGTCAATGATTGAGAAACTTCCGTTATAAATCCAGTTCCCAGCGGGCGACCGTCCAAAGATCTAACAGAGTGTGAATGGAAAAGAGGCCGGATGGGAATGGAATGTCTCTAGCCCACTCTGCATCCATAAAACAATCCACGGTGCCAGAGTCCACAAAAGCTTCGATAAATATTCTCTGTCTCCCCACAGTCAATTCTACAGGGATAAAAGTTCGGAAGGGAAATTGGGTCTGTCCCTCTAGCGCCCCCCATACCGCTAGAGGGACTTCCTGTTTCCTGAAGCTCAGGGCAGCGTGGACGGATATGTCCCGGTTTGTTACAATTATAGCAGATTATACGTCTGCGAACGGGCTTACGAGCCCGGCTCTTATATGAGCCATCAACCTGCATTGACTCGCCAGGAGTGGAAATTTCAGTGGGCGGAATGGGAACTTTAAGCGTGCTGCTAGGAGCATTAGCCCCATTGCCAGCAAGAGTCAATGCAGCAAGTTTCTCCCTGTTACGTTCGTGGATGCGATTATCAATTCGCATCGCAGTGCGTACCTACGAATCTAGAGACAAACAAGGCTCCAATGTAGCCAGAGCGTCCTTAACCTCCTCAGCCAAAGCGTGAACAAACACTGTCATTAGAGGCGCTTCTGGCCAGCCTGTCTCTGTCGCCAAGGAGCGAAATCTGATTGAAAACACAGCGACACTCTCAGAGCCCTGCCTTAGATACATTAAACGCGTAGCTGTGTCCTGACCACAAACATCCTGATCAAACACCGATACCATTTCTCTAACGAAAGTCTCCACAGTATTCACTACCAGTGAATTAGATCTAATAAGTGGGCCGACCCAAGTGAGTGCTGTGTCGGTTAACAGGGATAAAATAAATGAAACCCGAGACTCTTCATTCACGAACTGTGAAGGCTGCGCTTTAAAAAATTTTTCACATCGGGCAATGAAATCTTTACATCTTCCTGCCTCCATATCTTGGTGGTAACTGAAGCTTTGGCTCTCGGGGAAGACGTATGGATTGTGCTTGTGCAACATTTTGTGTGATCTGTGTGGACAAGGCTCTAATACTCTCAGTGAGAGTTAACAGAACGTTCTCCTGTCTCTCCATGGCATTTGCCTGAAGGCGGACTCTCTCCGCCAACTCTGCCTGCTGATTATTCAGACTAGAAAGACCCTAGCCATATCCAGAGAGAACAGCTTGTTGGTTAGCCACAACTTTCTCTAACGCAGCCGTTCCTGACAACTCCATGTTGGCTAGAGTGTTCTGTAATGGCCAGTAGAATACGGAGGCCAAGTGCAACGACCAGAGAGAAAGAGAGTAGCACGGACACAGTACAAACACAGAGAATAATACAGACCAAATGAAAGTACTTGCGCTTCCAAAGGAAGTATAATAGTCCGAATCACGAAAGCAAAGTGAGATAGAGAAAGGGAGAAGAAACTACAATAATTAGAAGATAGAAAGTCATACAAAACCTGACTACAGATATCTTCGGCTATAGTGCAAAGCTAAAAACAGACACTCTAGTGAAGGGGGCGTGCCGGACTTCCTGCTTCTTTAGAGTCTGGGAAAGCGCCGCCCCAGCTCAATCAGCCAGCTGGGTAAAGAATTCGATAGTCCAGGAATACGATATCGTCTCGGGACGAGAGCCGCAAAGAAAAGTCCAAACAACACGCACACCTCACAAACTATGACACTACAGTCCATAATATCATCAAAAGACTCAGGGAATCTGGAGAAATCTCGACATGTGAGCAGCAAGGCCAAAACCAACATTGAATGCCTGTGACCTCAGGCGGCACTGCATTAAAAACCAACATCATTCTGTAAAGGATATTACCATGTGGGCTCAAGAACACTTCGGAAAACCATCGTCAGTTAACAGAGTTCGTCGCTACATCTACAAGTGCAAGTTAAATCTCTACCATGCAAAGAGAAAGCCAAATATCAACAACGCCTCGAAACGCTGCCGTTTTCTCTCGGCCCAAGCTCATCTGAGATGGACTGATGCGGAAAGTGTGCTGTGATCTGATCTGAGTCCACATTTCAAATTGTTTTAGGAAATCATGGACGTGGTGTCCTCCGGGCTAAAGAGGAAAAGGACCATCCAGACCGTTATTAGCGCAAAGTTCAAAAGCCAGCATCTGTGATGGTATGGGGATGTATTGGTGCCCATGGCATGGGTAACTTGCACATCTGTGAAAGGACCATTAATGCTGAAAGGTACATACAGGTTTGGAGCAACATATGCTGCCATCGAAGGGGCGTCCCTGCTTATTTCAGCACGACAATGCCAAGCCACATTCTGCACGTGTTAGAACAGCGTGGCTTCATAGTAAAAGAGTGCGGGTAATAGACTGGCCTGCCTGCAGTCCAGACCTGTCTCTCATTGAATATACGTGGCGCATTATGAAGCGCAAAATATGACAACAGAGATCCCGGACTGTTGAGCAACTGAAGTCGTATATCAAGCAAGAACAGGAAAGAATTCCACCTACAAAGCTTCTATAGTTAGTGTCTTCAGTTCCCAAACACTCATTGAGTGTTGTTGAAAGGAAAGGTGATGTAACACATCGGTAAAGATGCCCCTGTCCCAGCATTTTTTGGAAGATATTGCAAGCATCAAATTCAAAATGAGTGAATATTTCCAAAAAAGAAATAAAGTTTATCAGTTTGAACATTAAATATATTGTCTTTGAAGTGTATTTAATTGAATATAGGTGGAAAAGGATTTGTAAATCATTGTATTCTGTTTTTATTCGCGTTTTACACAACATCCCAACTCCAGTGGAATTGGGGTTTGAACAAAAACCTTCTATTTCATCAGAACTGCACATTTAAATATTGCCACGATGCACTTCACAGTAAACCCTGGCCTGAATCCCCTCAAAAGCAAGCCAGCTGCAGCAGCGGCAAGGAAAAACTTCCCATGTGGCTCAAAATAGGAAGAAACCTTGGGAGGAACCAGGCTTAAGAGGGGTAGTCCATCCTCCTCTGACCGGCCCGGGGTATGAGTTCATGGTTGCCATAATGCATAGAGTCCATTTGACACGCAGTCCAAGATTTGTTGTTCGCTTGATAGACGCCATGGACCAGACCGTTCCGATGGTGGAGACTGGGCAGCACTTGGGCAGCGGGCCAGATGGCGAAGACCAGCGGCAGCATGCTCAGGGTGGGGGCCAGTCACGGACATAGAGAGAACACAAAACCTGGCAATTAGTGGAGAGCAGCAGGTGAAAGCAGTGCTGGGGATATACCATGAGATAACATAGTGTGCTCAATAAAATTGATATAAGAATAAAAAATACCATGATTGGAAACTGAAGACCATTCATGAATCTGAAAGCTGCAAGAATCCCCCCAAAAAAAACCAATGATTCGGGCATAACCCAAAGAGCAGAGACTAATGGCAGTGTGCCTTTGGAGCCGTAGACCATGTGGTCTTGTATTTATGCTTTTGGGTTAACCAACTAGCACAGTTACAGACTATAGGACATTTTAAGCAGGCAGAAGCAAAGCGATTTGAATGAAATGGGCAGATGACCAAAGCACAAGCTAGTTTGCTGACGTGTAAATATTAGTGAAGTATCAGCAACATGCCGCCACACCATGGCATTGCTGAGCGCGCACAAGATAAGCTACAGCTTGAGGACGTGAGCTTGATGGTGGCAAGCAACCCAGGGTTTACTTGCCAAGCAAACACACAGCAATCATAATTCTACCCAAACTAGGGTACTAGTGCGTGTGCAATTATGCAAAACATTACTGCCAAAATTACAAGAAAAACATGGAGATTTGGAAAGGTAATGCAGATGTGATATTAGTTCATTTACTAACAAGGTTGAGTATGACCTGCTTGATCACACAGTTCCAATGCTAACTGGAATGGCTGCTCTGAGCCCTGATCATTCCGCAGCATTTAGTAGAAATTTTGGTTAGGACCACATCCACTTAATAAGAAGTTTTTTTATTTATTTATTGATTTTTTTTTTTGAAAGAATCACTGAGCACTCCATTTGCTAGCATTTTTTGTGGGTTTATCGTCACAAGGTGTATGCGATGCGATTTGCGAACTGTTTCCTTAACTGGACATTGTTACTAATGGCAGCACCTGCTAGGGATAGACTAACACTTACAAAGGAGTAGTTGTGGTATGACTATTGGAAACAAGTAGAATTCAAGCAGCATAACGGCATTTGATTTCAACATTAATGGCGATCACAATTTGGTCCAGTCATTTGAACAGCAGTAAGGCAACCATCACCAAAATAACGCTTAATCTATTTTGGCCACGATTATTCAAATTATGGAATTATGAAAATTGACATGAACAATTTCCAGCACCAATTATACCGTTGCTGAAATCATTAATGAGAAACCAACTGCTTTAAATGAACATGATCGAGAAATTTGCAAGAAGGATTTTTTTTTTAAACATAAAGAGTCAAAGATAAATCAGAACAGGAGGTCGTTGCTCGATAGACACCCCACTTAGGGTAGAGTGGGGTAAGACGCCCTTTGCTTATAATTCAATTTCAGCTGTGCCCAGTATGTGGCTCTTAACTTAGATAAATGCACTGCCACTTGGAGGGAAATCCTGAGCAACAGATGAGTCAACAGAGCAAGTGACATGCGAGTACTCAAAGTATTTGTGTTTTTACTGTCTTTCTTATAAAAATGACCAAATGAATCATTTTGCCACAAGTATTTGAATACTCCAGGAGTCTGCAGGACATGTCCGTATAACTCTCTGATGCCTTCTCTATGTATAAAAGGGGGTCCTGTGTAGTGATAATAGGAGAAATTGGGGTTAATGAGCCAAAACCAATATGGTAGTGCTGGGGGTAAGATGCCCTTTTTGGTTTGGGGTAAGATGTCCTTACAGCATAATCGGGCCGATTTTTGTCCCGATCTCCCCCTTCAGATCAAAGCCAGCAAAGGCCCGATTGTCTGATGTTTGCAAACGACATCGGGTCTGATTTTCCTGTGGTGTGGGGTGTGTTAAGAGTGATTTTGTCCGATCCGATCCGCTCCGCTCAGAAGGAGAGATCGTAAATAATGAACATGTTTAATATTTGCGACTAGAAATCCTGTATTGTGGGGTGCTCCGAGAGGAGCCGAGCACTCACAGTGTGTAATGTCACGTGTACCGGAACACAAAAGCCAATCAAGACACGAGCTGAGTCAGCTGACTGATGGAAGTAAAAACAAACAAAAAACACGTTTAACTACCCGAGATATGGAATATTGAGCGTGAAGAACCTGATACTCTGCTGAAGAATTGGTTAGTGTGTGGTGTGCTCTGTAGTGCACACCACACACTATAAGATCAGAAGAGAGAGATCTTGTGCGATCTGTCTTTTGTAGGGGTGGGAATTGATTAGATTTTATCAATATCAATACCATTTTCGATTCTGCTTATCAATCCAATTCCTTATCAATTCTCCTAACAATTCCTGAGTAGTTTTTTTGAGGGGAAAAAAAGTAGTTCTACACAGTCTTCCGCTGTTTATATTCGTGAAGTGGTTGCAAAACGAACGTTGTTCGTATCCATGAGGCAGTAGCACAAAGAACGCCAGAAACCGCTGGGAAGTTGCGGTGGTTTGCTCTCTGAATATCAGTATCCCCTGGGTGCTCAGCATATTAGCTCTTGACTTGTATGCAGCTTAGCCAGGTCCCATTAACGGAAGTATGGCCAGCCAAACGATAACATTCCATTACGTAAGCTTACCAATGTCTTATGAAGAGTTAATTGACATTTATGGCAAGGTTTGCCCTTTACAAAAGTTCAATAAATTGGTTGCGGTCATACCGCTAAAATGGAAAAGAAGAATTGTTAAAGGAAGTAACAAGGAGCTTGTCTGTCGACCATCTATGAAAAACTTTCAGTGGATTGAAAAAAACCAGAATAAATATAATGATATATAAGTTTCATCTTGAATCAAGAAAACTGAGAGCTAATCCTCACAATATTCTTGATTCTTGGGAGTATAAGCTAGATTTTCCGATTCCATGGAACCAGGTTTTCAATTTAATTTACAAAACAACAATAGATTTGTCAATAAGATTTTTTTAGTTTAAATTAATATGTAAATTTTTTGCCATTCAAAAGATGCTTCATATTTGAGGAATTGAGGGGTCCAACTTGTGTTGATTCTGTGGCGAAGAGGTTGATTCAGTGGATCATTTATTTGGTACTGCCCCTGTGTAGGTCTGTTTTGGACAGGGGTTAAGAGGTGGCTGGCTTTACATTCAAGTAACTTTACACTGGATTTGCCCACCATACTTCTGGGTTGTCTAAAAATGACTCTGGAAAAATAGTCAATATTACAATACTTCTTGGCAAAATTTTCATTTTTAAATCAAAATCTGTGGACTCTTTGAGGACAGAGAGATTCAAACTCTTCGTAAAACATCACAGTAAAATTAAATGTATGATGGCACACGAAAACAGTAGGTTAAGTGTATATAAGGATAGATGGAGGGCGCTGAGAGTAGCAGAAGGATGGGAATGAAAATAACATAAGTAAATGTGTATGAGTCTATTAATATATGATATGTTTGTCTGTGTTTGTATGAATGTATATTTGCTAAAGCATGAGTATCTGTATATATATAATTATGATCAATGTATGTATTGGTGAGGGTATGCTGTTAATTCTCATTTCAATTTAGTCATTTTTGTGCATATTTACATTCTAATTTATGTCATTTTCTTTTCACTGTATCATCTGTTTATATGGGTGTAGGGTGCCGTGATGGGAGTCAAAGGGTGGGTGTGGGGTCTTTTGAGAAATTTATTGTAATTGAATGAATTCAGTAGACCCCCAAAAAATGGGGGGGGATTAGGAAAAAAAAAAAAAAGCTGACCAACAAACCTGATGAACCTTTATTTTCCTACCTCACTCTCGCACATTCTGATCACAAGTGGTTATCAACCAAAATTTTGACTTTGGTAATTGCTGAATTAATTGGTTACTGTAGGCAGCATACATGGGCTTATCAGTGCTAACACAGCTAGGTGTCTGGCTCCTAGGCACCATGGTTATTATATCAGCTGCCCAGCTAATCTCTGACCTTTATATTAGTTAACGATACCACTGCAACGCGCAACTTTTTTTTTTATGGCGTCGTAAAATTGATGTAACTTTCGGAAAAAAAGCCTTTACTCTTAGCGACAGCAAACATAGCCAAACGTGGCTAGTTAGTGACACTTTTCAGTTGCCGTCTGGCTTATTAGTTACGTTAATGTTGTTAGCTAGCTTGTGGATCATGGACTTAAATGTAGCAACACATTTAGCGACAGCTAGCTAGCTTGCGAGATAACATGGGATATGTTAAATTAGCTATATTGCTAGCTAGCTAGCCTTTCTATTTACATTGATACTGCATCAGTCATCGCACTGAAAATGGAACGAATCCATTGGTGGTGAATGCAGTTATATAAGATATTGCTGTGTGAATCTATTGCGTGTATAACCACGGCAATCTCCGGTCAAGCCTTCCAAATACTCTGGAGAATCAACTAAGGGACCCCGTCATTTGGTAGCGTGCTATCGCGGTTCAAATATTGTAGCTGACTAGCCAGCTACGTTGGCAACATGTTAGGGAAGCCGTGACGGGTTTCCTACTCCTGACTGACAGCTTTTGTTCAAAAGTATGTTAACCCTAAATTCAGACAATTTTTTGTTATGCTATTATTTCGCTTCGTGCCAGTATAATAACTGTGGCAGGCGTACACTCCCGCTGGCACAGCTGGACATCTTGGGCAAAAACCAACCGGGGGTTACTGTATTCATTCTCTGACTAGCTGGCTAGTGAACGAACTAACGCTTCTTCGTGCAGACATATAATGTTATATGAAATAATATTAGAATTCCATCACCTTAGAAAATAGACCACAGACTCCTAACCACACAGGAAGACATTATCATCCTGATACTTCGATAAAAAAATCTCCAGTCAGAAACGCGGCCAATGGATCAAGTTCCTTGACTCAACTGAGCCTAGGTGGGATAACGGCTCACAGACGACTAGACAAGGCCAAGGATTAGTGGCTAGGCTAGCCGAGCTGTAGTAACCCCCCTCCCACAGACAGCCAGGCTAGGCCCGTGGTTAGCAGCAGGGCTTGGCGTTCCTACTCTACAGCACGGGGCCGTGTCGGCCTGTGCTCTATCTTAGCCATGACATAACCAGATGAGAAGACGGCCTTAATTATGCAGAAATTTACGCCTTTATATAATGTACACTACCGCTCAAAAGTTTGGGATCACTTGCAAATTTCTGTTTTCCAAAGAAAAATACATTTTCTTGCATTTCACAAAAATTTTTTTCCATTTCACAAACATTTTTATCCATTTCACAAACAATTAAAATTAATCAGATGATTTTCAAAGAATGATCGACATTTTTGCATAGGGGCCTATTATCAGCAACTGTCAGTCCTCTGCATCAATCTCCTGGTATGGCTGCTAATCCAAGTTAAGCATTTTATAAGGCTAATTGATTATTAGAAAACCCTTCTGCAAATGTGTTGCACAGCTGAAAACCGTTGAACTAATAAGGGAGCACAAAAGGGAGCATGGCATTCTTGAGGTTGGTTTAGTACCTGAAGCATCAGCAGTTGTTTGTTTGTTTACAGGCTCAAAATGGCCAGAAAGAAATAACTTCCTCTAGAGACCTGTCAGTCTTTTGTTGTGCTTAGAAAAGAAGGCTATTCAATGCGAGAAATTGAAAACTTAAAATCTCTTACCATGCTGTCAACTACTCCCTTCAGAGAGCAGCACAAACTGGCTCTAACAAGGACAGAAAAAAGGAGTGGGACGCCCCGATGCACAACTGTGCAGGAAGACAAATATCTGAGAGTGTGTAGTTTAAGACAAAGACGCCTCACAGGTTGTCAACTAGCAGCTGCGCTAAATAGTTCCCGTCAAACACCAGTTTCAGTATCAACAGTGAAGGTGGTTTTTTTTTTTTTGATGAAGGCAAAGTTTGAAGTACATATTCATCATTTTCCATCAAAATCATTATTTCTAACTCAGACAATGTCAGCATGTTCTGTTCATTTGCTATGTTTCCTATTCAGACTAATTTCATGTGTGTTTCCATGGAAAACAAGAAAATTTCCAAGTGATCCCAAACTTTTGAGCGGTAGTGTAAATAGTAGAGTGACAAAAAATGCACTCCCCCCACAGTTTTCACGTAGGGGAAAATTAGCCATAGAGACCAAAAGCGTATTTTGAACCAAGCTGTAAACATGTTTATTTTTGCTGTAAAATTGGGCTTTTTAACATGGAGGTCAATGGGGATTGACTCCTTTCTGCAGTCAGCCTCAAAAGGCCATTCGAGGAACTGCAGCTTTTGGCACTTCTGTATTTGCTTCACTTTTCAGCCCCGCAGGTTGCTGCTTGGATGCGACGTGACGTCATGCTGGGAAATGAAAGAATCGTTAAGAAGAATTGTAACATTGGAGGTGCACAATTCCGACAAAATCGATCAATTGGAACCAGTTCTAAGTCGGAACCGGTTTTTGATTCCCACCCCTAGTCTTTTGTTATCATCAAGTGTGTAGTCTCTAAATCTGTGAAGGTTTGAAGTATCCTGTAATGTGTGCCAGCCATTAGCCTACCTAATGTGATAACCTGTTGAATGTGGCTGTAGCACTGCGGCTAGCGTAGCTAAGTTACCGTTGCTAATGTTCCTGACCTAAATATGCAAGAGTAATATCAGGGGACATTCAACAGAAGAAGTGTGAACATCAACCTCATTTGAAGCTAACTTTTTATACTTCTTTGTAATTTGGATGCTTAGTACAACTGTTCACGGTAGCGGAACTTCCTGTCTGTAAAACCTGTATTGTAGGGTAACGTTTGTCTCTGTCGTTATCATGACCGCTTGGTTACTACTGTATGTTAATTCGCATTCCGTGCTACTTAAAAAATGCTCCTGGTTAATTCATATGCAGTAATTCAGACTGGTATGCTTGTGTTACTTTGTTTAGCATCAAGGTGGTAGTTTCATTGTAACGTTACCTGAACGTAGCTGCTACAGTTTAAGCTAACCGGAGAGGTGTTGTGCGTGTCTGCAAATTTGGGCTGAAAAGGCTGCAGTTAGACCAGACGTAGGCTTTGCGGAGCTTAGGGTACGTCTTTGGGTTTGTTTACTGCTGCTTTGAAACGATCGTTTTACTTATCCATGACCGGGGTCAGCCGGGTACTTTGCCGTGGTGTGGGTTTAGCTCTCTGATCCTACCGCGGTGAAAGCAATTGTGAAACGCACTATAATGTGTCTGTTAAAACAAATGATTCCTATGCATTGCCATGTTGGAATTTCATCCACCTTTGAAAATTGTTCCGGGGAATAAAAAGCCAAAAACAAAAGTGGAGATCAGATACAGATTTTTTTTTGGTAGAAGTTATCGATTCGCTTGCTCCACAAAAGCAACGCTTACACCGTTTGTGTGTTTTTGCAACGAACTCATTTAGTAGCTTGGTGTCGGAATTGCGTTTTGTTTTGGTGAAAATGGTTAATAGGAGCTTTTAGCGAAGTTTCCTCTGGATAGCTAAGGGGGTATAGAACATGACTATAGAACAGTGCAGCTACAATCACATGCATGCAAGGCGAGACAGTATGAGGAAAACACTAAAATTTCAACTTGCCACTCATTGAAATCCTGCTGTAAAAGTTACTGTAATACTCCAATTGCTTCCTCCTCCTGTTTGGCATTGGATTCAGGATCAAACAAGTACGGTCTCACAGAAATACATGCCGCGGAGAGCTGTCCTAAAATATCTGCCATCTTAGTTTTCTGGTTTTTTTCGGGTCTGTACCTTCCCCCGGAAAAAAAGAGAAAAAAAAACCCTCCCTCAGAATCGAAGCAGCCAGGCAGCCAATCAGAACAGTGCCTCATTAGCATAGCCTCCCTGCCCATTTCAAAACGGCTCGTGTTTCAGGCCGGCACAGACGAGGTGATGAAAGAGGTCTCACTAGGCCTGGATGTGTGTGGTTTTTTTTTTTTTGCAACTGAATTCTTAACATTATTTTAAAGACCTATTGGACATATTTTAAACAACTAAATTCAGCATAATAGGGGACCTTTAAGATAAGTAAGCTTTGCATAGGCTGGCCTTCATAACTGAGCACTTTCAGTGTAGCAGCATAGCAAGGCGAGCATGACATCAAAGACCAAGAGCCACATGAACTCCGCCGAGGTGCAGTAGCCAAAATAAACATTGTTATAGAAGTTTGCAGTGATAACAAATGCCACAAACCTTGTAGCAGGTGGATCTGATCCAGTGCAAGTGATTGTTGAGCTAGTGCGCCAAGGTACAGCTACTCTGGAAGGCACACTTAAATATTCCAACATAATACCGGCTAAGCAATCATGTGACAGCAAAGTCAAATGATAGTCAAATGCACTCAGGTGACTCTCCAGCAGATAGCACCTCCTCTGTTAAGCAAGCTTGACTCCGTGGCCTATCAGAGTTTACAACAAGCTCCCTTTTGTATTTTTGATAATGCTGTGATACACAAAACAATAGCGACTCATTATTTACATAAGCATCTTCAATAACATAACACATTCTTCCATTTCACACAAATGAAATAATGGGTGTGTGTATATTGGGATCTACAAGTGGAATGACAAAATAGTTTGCTCCTCAGTTTAGATGTGCATCTTACAAGTACTATGTGCTTGGCATTTTAGGAAAATGCTATATCTCTTTTGCACATCCTCATTTAAATTAAGTTCACACTAGTGCCATTTTGTCAACTTGGAAACCCCTACTTCAATCCAACAATACCCCTAAAAACCAACTCATTGTTCAGCTGCATGGAGCCCTGGGAAAGAATGACCAAGTACACTGAGCAGTCTGGGAAAATAGCATAAGAGTTAGCAATTACTCTGTGCACATATCATGAGATGTAATGCAAGCAGGAAAACTGGGCCCCAGATTAACATTTCAGAGATGTACAAGGTTTCAGATTAGGGGTGGATGGGTGTTTTTGTGATTAAAGTTTATGCCATGCTTTTTTGTTTAATCTCTTTTTAGCCATGTTCTGATTGTGCAATCTCGATGTTCAGTGTTGAAGTCTTTCCCCCTCTCTCCAAGATTTGACCCTAAAGTTCAAATAAATACTCTCTGGAATGCGTTTTGCATTATTAGGGAATTTGAGCATGAGGGTCTCGAGACACCTCTTTTTGGACTGCGGTGCTGTAGCATCGACAGTAACAGGTCATTTGCCTCCTCACAGATGTGGCACCCACAGATCCAGCACAGCTCCCTGGAAACTGCCCTGAGCCCAAGAAGCGTAAAACTTGGGTGCCTTTCAGGGGTCACTGCTATGCCTTCATCTCTGCCTCATCGGAGAAATGGGCTCACGCCTCCACTGAGTGTTTGCGAATGGGTAAAAGGAAGTTTTCTTTTTTGTTTTGCTTTAGCTTAATGCTTGAATAACATGTTCATGCCGTGCTCTTTAACGAGTAAACATCAGTTTCTACATCAACAACTTCCTAATACTCTTCCCTATAAGAGGACGAGTGCAAGAATACTTCACATTTACTCCTACAGGAGCTACTTTGGCCAGCATTCAAGACCCGCTAGAGGCCAACTTCATTCAGCAAAACATAGAACTACTTCAAGATGCCGTCAAGTCCTTCTGGATTGGCCTGTACAAGAACCACAAAGGTAAATTGTTTTTGCGGGGCTTTCTTGTGGAACAAGTGCATGGATTTCTGCTTCAGTGAGGTAGGTATTCCAAAATTCCTTGCAGTTATACCAGATTGCCATGGAATGACTCATTTTTTTGTCAGGCCATCTCAAACTGGCAGCACAAACTTTTGCTTCTTCATAAAATTGTACCATTAATTTTCCACCACAGGGCAATGGCTATGGATTGACGAAAAAGCAGTTGATTACACAAACTGGGACACAGATGAGCCATCAGATAACCAAGAGGAGTGTGTGGAAATCTTTTCTGACAACGGCCGATGGAACAATGCAAACTGCCAAAGGTACAAGTGTTATATCTGCAAAACAGAAAAAGGTAAGTAAGATGAATAAAATAAGCAAATTAAATCAAGTTCAGGTTTTGTGCTGAACTGTACAGAATATTGACAATTGAGAGCATTGTATAGCTTACAGTAACTTCTGAAGTTCAGTGCATTGCTTTCTATCTGGTTACTTTGTATTGCCGTTGTCTTTGCAAACATATTTTTCACAACATAATGTTAGTACAATAATTACAATTCATTCCAACTTGGAAGGTATGTTTTGGTAAATGTTAGTCTAGTTTTCTAGCCAAGAGTGACTAAGATGAGGTACAGATTTTTAAATTGTCCTAATCATTGACATTGTTAAATATTTACAAGGAATATGTGACCTTATTTTTCAGTGATTCCACCATCTAATAGACACACCAGAAGTAAGTGTTTTCAGCATTTAATTTCCTTTCTTTCAATGTTTGATTTGCGGCAAATTCGAGGGTGCAATTTTAAGGAGTGTATCCAGAGGAATCAATTCTCTGGATTTAAAGACTACTGTGCTAATTCAAATTATTTTAAAAACACAACTCAACAAAGTCAATGAAAAATTAACAATGAAAAATCTCAAAAGTACTTAAAGGAGACATATTTTGCCATTTTCACTAAGCTAATGTTCCCATTGTGTCAGTTCTGAACACCTGCTGAGTAGTTTTGCACGACTTTCAGTTCAAAAAAATCCCTTTCTTGGAGCTGCTCCCAGAAAAATACCCATTTTAACAGCCTTGCAGCCACTTCCTGAAAACGGTTGCTTTTGGACTACACTCTGCCATGATTGGTCGGTTTAGCGGAGCCTTCCAGGGGCGGAACCAGAGGCAGAAGCGACAGACCCAGAGCCAGGTAGAGAAAGAGTCGCGTAAACGGAGGTCCAAAATTCTCGATCGTCACGTGGTTCATGGAGACAGCGAATAGTTCCCGGAAGTCGCTGGCGGGCAATTTAAATGCATCTGTCAAATAGGCTGCAGAGAGACATACCTGCAATTCTCGGTAATTACTAGTCAAAAAATAGCGTTATTTCTGCCTTGTTTACATATTATAGGCTTGAGTGAATGTCGCCGTCTCACTTAAGTGACCCCAACATTAAACAACCGCGAAAAAGCTACATTTAAACGGCAGAATTTTGAACATTTGCACTCAATATAGGCAGTATTCGAGCAGTGTTAGTGCCTTAGAATCATTTAAATAATTAAGATGACTAAAATGAGATTTAGTCATTTTAAAGAGCGTGTTCCTGTTGTCAGTTGCTTTGAATTCTTGGTTTTTGCTTTTGACTACAATGCTTGTTTAGTCCCATCCTAATGTTTATTATGCAGAGGGAGGGGAAGGAATGTTTCAAAATTGTTTAATTTTCTACCACTTCTTCATTTGCTTGGGGTTTTAATCATCCCATGGAAATGGAGGATCTAAGTTATCAATTCAGTAATTAACTAATGTAATCCTCATGAATTTCAGAAAGGACAGAGGACTGACAGGTGACTATCAATGAGTATCAACTGACAGCACAATTAGTCCCTGCATCATTAAAAGCAGCATAATGTTCAGTGTGGCATCTTAGAAAATCCACTGGTAATAATTATAATTTATCTGCTCATAATTTTTATGCACATCTGCACTTATCACTAAACACCAATACATAAGTTCAAAACAACTTTTTCATTGACTTTTTACATGCAGAAGGTATAAATTTATCTAGGCTTGCATGTACAGTAATATTTTTAGGAAGGGCTCATTAAACACTATACATTCAGACAGAAAAAGACACATTAACATACAAACTTATATTGTTATACACATACAAACACATACATTTTCTGTATATCTTTTTATTTTGCTCTTTTGTACTACAATTACTTCATGAAAAAAGAAATCTTGAATAAACTCAGAAACATGAATAGCATGTGAGGCAGTTTGTCTGTGCCCTCTCCTCCATGTTGTCCTTGTATATAATCTCTACCATGGTTCGCTGTGCTGCGTGGGGATGCTCCAATTGCTGGGGGGTTGAGTACCAATGTACAGTTTGTAGGCTCAATTCAGCAGGAGAGATCTAACAATTATTCAAAATTACAACAACAACAACAACAAAAATGTGAGGTGATCATATTCAAACACTGCACATGCATTTTTTCACAACCAAAGACCACACGATTTGGAAGCTTATTGTCCAGTTTATTAAAAGTAAGAAATGGGGAAAGGCTTGCACAGCTTAGGGAGTTAAGACTCAGGGTGCAGGGTGAGTGTTGTCTGTCTCATTGCAGGGAGTTCTCTGGCTCTTATTGAATCGCCTGCAGTTCTTCTGCTGAAAGAGAGAGGGGGAGAAAAAGACAGGAGAAAGGGTTAGACACACCTATATGGGCTTGGATGGGAAATGGTGCTGAGAGATGAGGCGTGGTCTTTGTTTCCCAACTTAGCTTATGGAACTTAAGTAGTTGCGATCAGCTTTTGCTGCTGATGTTTAAGAAAGTATGGTAAGTGGCATCAGTAACATGTAACGGGAATTAGTATAAAGATGGATCATGTTCTTTGCAGTCTTTCAGACAAGTAATACAGTACAGTTCAATATTTATACTATTCAGTATGATTCCCCACTTAGTCTTCTATGCTTAATTTTCCAAATTGTTTGGTCCATTTGGCCAATACTTTCTGTTTTCAATTTTCTATTTGGTCCTCCAGCTTCCCTCTCCCTTAACAATCAATCCAAAATTAGCAAAATGAGCAGCGACATAATATTGACAAGTAATGGTCAATAGAATCTCAAATCCTACAAACTAACTATAGATAACGTTTTAGTTCATTGAATAGCAGTCAAAGAATTAGCTCAAACAATCAATATTAATATTCTTCCGCCTTCTGAGGAGAGCAGTCGCACCCTATCTCTGCTCCTGCCTGCGTCTTCTTTCTTTGTCTTGTTTTGTCCTGTTACCCCCTCTTTTTTCCTTTTTTGGACCCTCCTTCTGCTTCTGAGGCTCTAAAGTAAATATGGAATTAATTAGCTGGTCCCTGAATGCGATTGACAAAATTTTTTCACCAAGAAGCGGAGCACCTGGCGAACCGCGCTGCCCGGACGCGACTTTTGCTGCTGGCTACGTTCGGGACGCGTGGTCGAGATGGCAAGTTCTTTGTCTGGCGGCACTATCCCTTGAAGACGTGGAGGATGTTTACCTATTTGGATTTATGGTGATGGGATTTCTCCTAATTGGCATGGGAGTTGCTCTGATCTGGGAGCGAGGAAAATGCCCAACGCGCTGCCTAGCACCGAAATTATTATGGAGCGCCTCAAAGGAGTATCAGAGAATGGTGAGCTGCTCAAAAAGACTCTGGGATCATCTGCAGAAATGCACAGAAAGATGGACGCTGTTGTGAGTCAGTGTGGGGAGTTTGTGCATTTGACTGTGAATTTGGGCAAGAGACAGGATGAGATGATGGGAGAACTGGTGGCCCTGAAGCGTGAAGTTAAAAATTTACAAAATGAATAGCGGATCAATCTAAATTGCTTGTTCCACCCGAAATTGAATAGAATTCGTCACCCCCCCCCCCTCCGCGTCTCCCCTCTGTCTGCCTCAGCCTCACACGGACCGGTCCTCATCATCAACAACATTCCCTTATCCCTCCTCTGGCAAGGACAGAACATTCTGCCCCTGATAAGGACTTCTGGACTCTGCATTCCACCTCTCTCCCCCCCCTTCCCTCTGCCACAGGCTGCCTCCGCATTTTTCATTAACCCCTTCTTCCCCCACCTCTCATCCCCCCCCCATTCCCATGAAAAAATTCCTACGTGTCAGCGTGTCGTGTTATAAACCTGATGTGTATTATGTCCGATGTCATCAGTATGTTTCTTTTCTGTGTTAACTGCAACCTTTAATTTCGAAGAAGAAAGTGGAGTTGGCAGCGCGACGCATGTTGCAGCAGCCTGGAGCACTTTCTCTCCAAACTTAATTTCGTTGTTATTCTGTAACAATGACAATAAAATTCATCTGAATCATCTGTATTAATAGCGATGTATCACAGTAACCGATAGCTTTCTGCTTTAACATTGTGTAACGTTAACTTTATTATAATAGCTAACGTTACCTACCTTGTACTCAAAGAGAACCTTACTTTACCACCTCCACTACTATAGCCAGTCTGATGTTATATTTACGTTAATTCTCTAACATTTCACTCCTCCACCCCACTCCGCAAAAAATCACTTTAAGAAGCCTTTTTCTCTAATATCGCGTCGTTGGATGAAATGACACTGAGAGAACGGAGTTTTCCATTATGCTGCTGCTCATGGTTAGCGCTAGTAACTTTGTCGCTAACTGTACCTAGCTAAGATCCTAGCCTAATTTTCTGCCCTTAAACGTTCAATATATCTCGAATTGTACAGGGGATAATCCAGGAAAACGCTTTACTGTACGTGTTAATTTAATTCAGATGTGCTGACAATATACAGTCTAATTCTTTAAACGTCTTACCTTTTGAAAGATCATCACGAACGGTCCATTCCGCTTCATCTCAGCTGCTGGACTAGACTTCGTCGCTAACTTCCGGGAACTATTTCTTCTATTACTTCCGGGAGACTCCACGACCCGCCATTACTGTAAAAAATTGGTCCATTGGAGTGAACGGAGTTGAAGCGACTCTCTCTCTACATGGCTCTGGACAGACCTAGGTTTCCAAGGCCCGCCCCCAACCGGCTCCACGTGCTCTTTTAGTATACACAGTATACTCTATACTCTCAAGCTCTCAAGTCTCACGCAATGAACGTGATTGTCACCCACTTCAGTCGGATGTCACGCACTTAAGCCACACACAGTATTTCTCACGCAAAAAATTATTAAAACAAAAACAATTTCCAACAGTAAGCCTATATGCGCAGCAATACCGGTATATCTGCGGAAACAGTGGAATCAAACACGTCTCCCCTGGAGTTCTCGGTGGCAGCTTGCCACCTGCCAGCCAATCAAAAAAAGGAAAGGAGCTACACCATAGCCAATCAGATAATAGCACTATCGTATCTGGGTAAGATTTAAGGCAACAACCAATGAAAAATATAGGGCACTGGTGGCCCCAGAAGCTCCTGCCGTTAAGGTAGATTACTGCTATAAAAATACCATTCCCATTTCCACATTTTTCACGCGCCATTTCTCAAAGACCGCTTGTCCGAATTCAATGAAGTTTGGAACATAAATAGTTTACAGCATGATGGTTGTCTTGAACCTAAAAATATGGCCCTTTTGGTACTCTTTTAATTTCAGGGGGTGTTGAAGATATAATGAGGTAGAGAATTTTCAAGTCAAGAGCAAAATTTCAAAAAACCTTTGCATTTTGTCAAAGTATCCAACTTTAAAAGGTTAAGCCCATAGATGCTGGATCAGGCAACCTGTGTGCAAAATAAGAAGTTTATATGTCTATTAGTTACTGAGGTGTGATGTTTTGAAATGGTCATGATATGCCCCTTTGCAGTGGCCATCTTGGACACATAATTTGTACAATTTATGCAAATCACCTCCATCCCTGCTAATTTGAATGTTTGCTTCTCATATCAATAAAGCAATTTGATGTAAGTGATGAAATAAGGATTTTCATGCTTAATAGCACTATTCTACCTTAAGATAAACAAAATGTTGAAGTTTTTGTTGACGGACGCATGTATGGACGGACGCACGCACGGATGGAGTCGATACCATAGCTCCTGTGCCACTCGGGCGGCGGGAGCTAATTAGGAGTCTGTAACTGAAAATGTTGATAAGATAAAGCAAATTGTCAAAGTTTTTGATGATATTTTTAGGCCAGTGACCTTGAAAAAATAGGCCAAGGTCACCTTTTGGCACTTCATTTGTAAGCCTTTACGAGATGCATGTCCAGTAAAAATTAGGAGCCTGTAACTGAAATAGTTGATGAGATAAAGCAAATTGTCGAAGTTTTTGGTGATATTTTTTGGCCAGTGACCTTAAAAAAAATAGGCCAAGGTCACCTTTAGCCACGTCATTTGTGGGCCTTTATGAGATGCATGTCCAGTAAAAATTAGGAGCCTGTAACTGAAATAGTTGATGAGATACAGCAAAATGTCGAAGTTTTTGGTGATATTTTTAGGCTAATGACCTTGAAAAAATCGGCCAAGGTCACCTTTAGGCACGTAATTTGTAGGCTTTCATGAGATGCATGTCCAGTAAAAATTAGGAGCCTGTAACTGAAATCGTTGATGAGATAAAGCAAAATTTGTTGACGGACGCATGCACACACGCACGGACGGAGCCCGATACCATAGCTCCTGCACCGCGAGCGGCGGGAGCTAAAAAAACACAGTTATCCTGGAATTATTTACGTGATCCTGCTACAACGACATTTTGAAAGCTGCATTATTCATTCGCCCACAGTGGAAACGGAAGTATCATGCACCCCCCGGAGGAGTTTTATTCAGGCAACTCCTGAAAAACAGGGATTGGAGTGAACTCATCCATATTCTTAACTGTGTTCCAGCTCGGCTTGCTTGTGAATATTCAATAACTGATCCTGGTGTGCCATCTAGTGAAAGAATTTTGTAACTGCGTGCATACATTTGCAGCTCCATGTCCGCTGGCGGACACATCTGCACAAAGATACCCTGCCCAGCACCGTTCTTCTTCTCAAACACGCCAAATCCAGATAATCCTTAAATGATGAATAACATTCATATTTGAATTTGTAACGAGTAACGAAGAGGCCAGTGTCAAAGTAACGAAGTGAAAGTATACTTTTTATCTTTTAAATGTAGTGAGTAAAAGTAAAAGTCCCAGTAAAAAAAAAAAAAAAACTCAAGTAAAGTACAAATCCTCAAAAAAAAAAAACTACTTAAAGGGGACATATTATGAAAAATAAACTTTTCAGTGTTTTTTCTTGTATATGATAATTCTCTGGTGTGCCTACTGGCACATAAAGTGTGCAATATGACAACCAGGTCAATCTGGAGTAAGCTGGCCTTTCCTTTACTACTGTGCTGGAGCTAGCCAGTCAGATTTTGTCCTTTCTTCTACGTAGAAAGTAGGGCATGGCAACGCCCCAGTGCATTTTTTTCTTATCGTGGGCGGGGTCTACTGCAGCGTCCTAGGAAAAAAAGAAAGGACCGGAAGCCATTTTCCCCCGCAAGCAACAGGTCGAGAAAGGTAGTGATGGCAACGAAAGGCAAAAGCGGCAGCTGTTCTATAGTGGGCTGCCAAAATCAGTATCAGTGCTTGCACAAATTCCCAGCTTCAGAAGAAAAAAGGGTGGAGTGGTTACACTTTATTTTTGATGGTAACGTCCCAATCGACGTCCTCAAGAGGGACTTTCTAAAACGCTTGATTGAAAAAGCGGAAGGTGGCTTAATGCTCCAAAAGGGCGACCAATAATCACCAAATTCCTCTTGGACATTTCTTGTCTGGAGCACCTTCTCCAATCAAAAAAAATAAACCCGAAGTGTAAGGGATATGGTAGTTACAGCAAGTTAAGCATTTTCTCCTCTATTTACATACATTGAGGAACAAGCTTTAAGGGTTAGTACACTTTTTTTGAAGTGGAGTTGAACGAGCTACAAATTGCCTCTACGTATATTAGATGCAGTAGAAAGCTCACTGCTCTCCCCCAGTTAGCCGCACCAGTGCATAGTGCTGGATGGGGATTTACGCGATTCACTGTTGTGAACGGCCCAAAGTAACAGCGTATTTTTGCGGCCTAAAAGAGGTCCTACCTGAAAATAATACACTACTTTAATTGTACGCTATATTTACAGCGCTTCAGCTGCTCGGAAAAAACACCGTTGCCCTTGAACTAACCAACTGACGTATTCCATCGGAGTAAACTGGGTGCTGTAGCGATCAACTGTTTGGGTCACAGCGAAGTCGGACGGTCATTAAACTTGTGCAAACATTTCGAAAATGGTCCGTGTGTGTTGCTTTCCTGGACATGAAAGCAAAGCTGTATCCTGGTGCACTTACAGCTTCCACCTCATTCCTTTGCGGGATATTGGACTTCGGCAGCGGCAGCTGCGGCTAGTTGCGCTCAACATGGATATTGATATGCCACCCGTATCCCTAAAAGAGCTCCGTGTTTGCAGTATTCATTTTTCCAAAGAGGATTTCGTGAGGCTACATTCAGGGAAATCTCAACGGTGCATGCTGAAGAGCACTGCTGTACCCATGCATCAGGTAAGAGAGTGAAACACCTGTGAAAAAGTCTAATGTTACATTGCAGCACAAATTGATATCACATAGGGTCTACGCAGCCACAGACTGTGTATCTGGTGTGCTGGTTATAATAGGGATTTTTTTTTTTTTAATTTGAGACGTAATTCTATGCCACTGAAATGCTGTCTCTGCCACAAACCGCTCAGAGTCCGACCCAAACAGCTGATCGCTACAGCGCGCAGTTCACTCCGATGGAATATGTCAATTGGTTGGTTCAAGAGGGGCTGTGTTTTTTTCCGAGCAGCTGCAGCGCTGTACATTTTTGTAATATAGTGTACAATTAAAGTGGTATATTCAGGTAGGACCTCTTTTAGGCCGCGAAAATACACTGCTACTTTGGGACCGTTCACAACATCGTATCGCGTAAATCTCCAGCTAGCACTATGCGCTGGTTCGGCTGACTGGGGGAGAGCAAGGAGCTTTCTACTGCATCTAATGTACGTAGAGACTATTTGTAGCTCATACAACCCCACTTTAAAAAAAAGTGAACTATCCCTTAACATAGTTTAATATACCTAAACAGCGACCAATAATCAGCAAACTCCTCGTCAACATTTCTTGTCTGGAGCACTTTCTCCAATTAAATAATTAAAACCGAAGTCCTAAGAAATAGACGTCTTATCGCATTTATAGTTTTCCCCTGTACATTGGCGCACATTAATAAGGAAAAAGCTTAACAGGGCTTAATGCTTTATTAAAATAAAGGTAAACAAATACTGAGGCACATTAAAAAAGAAATATCAATTCATGTCACATTTTATCAAGAATTATTGGCATCCCTTGTGAATATGAGCAAAACTGGCCGTGAAAAAATGTCTTGCTGTTTATCCTTTTGGTCTTCAACTCAAAATATTTTTAAAAAGGTGAAAGCGCTTACTGTGATATAACGTCAGTTTTCTTAGAGGACTTAGTTTTGATTTTTTTTTTTTTAAATAGGAGAAAGTGCTCCTGACAAGAAATGTCCGTGTGGAATTTGGAGATTATTTCGTCTTTGTTTCGGAACATCAAGCCGCGTTAAGCTTTTTCCTCATAATGTGTGCCAATGGGGGGGAAAACGTTTCACGCGATATAACTTCTGTTCTATTAGGACTTCGGTTTTGATTTTTTAGCTGGAGAAAGTGCTCCTGACAAGAAATGTCCGAGAGGAATTTGGTGCTTATCGGTTGCTTTTTTGGTACATTAAGCCTCGTTAAGCTTTTTTCACGTTAAGCATTTTAGAATGTCCCTCGGCAAGAACCTCCTTGTTTGTGCAAACCACTTTTTACTGAACGCTTTCACAATTATGGACAATATCAACAAGGACCAGCTACCAAGCTAATTCTGAAAGCTGGAGCAACCCCAACTGTACGAGACAGTGCTGCTGATGAGAGAGCTGTAAGTAGGCCTATTTGTGCGTTGCATTTAAAAAAAGATTCAAAGTTTATTTAACTTTCTAAATTTGCGATCAAAACTTGCTATCATTGCTATGCTGCTCTTTGTAGGAGTAACGCTAACATAAAACTATGCCACAATTGAAGCTATGCAAACCGTTCCAGCAGCATTTGGAAAGAGTTTAACATCCAGCGTTCACTTTTTTTTGTTTTTAATTCGCCGGAACGATGAATGTATTTTTGGTGGTTTTATTGGTAAGAAGTGGGTTAAAATGGAATAATAATTAAAATTGCGAATGCATATGCTAGCTAGCTAGCTAGCTATTGATCAACGGTTGGCATGTTGTATACTACTTTCGCCTGTAATGTTTTCCGCAAAGCCCTTAATTTTTATTTTTTAAATGGCGTCAGTTTTCAGTTAGTGTGTATGGGAATGCAAGGCTAGGTCCCTGATGTATGTTAGGTTGCTACTAGCCGATACCCGTGCTACGCACGGGCTTTATGCGCAGGCAAGATGACAGCTGATTGACTTGGCCGGTTTCACTTGCAAAAACGGCTTCAAAATGCAGTTTTCACTTCATAGCTAAGTTCGAAACCTGGCGCATCGTCTTTGTCACACAGTAAAACCGGTGTATGCTGAAAACACTCATTATTCACGGTGGTTTCAGAGGAGATATGTGAAATTACGCAAATCGCCAACTCAGAAATAATATAAAGATGGAGAGCTGACCGAAACGGAAACTGAACTGCATACTCGCATTGGTGGTAAGAAATATTTCATTTCGGAGGATGGGAACAGCACAGGAAAAAAAAAAAGCAATCGGCACACCCTGCGGAAAATGTCGACGGAACAAGCAGCCAACCGATTGGTCGGGAGCCATGGAAGGACGTTGTCACATATAACTTATTTACATTTAAAGCTACAGACACTGAAACAGCCAGCTCTGAGTAGGACTGAAACAGAGGGTTCTAAAGGCAGAGTTGAGTTTTAGCAAGAAACTTCACAGACATGTCCTGGGGGCCTTTAAGATTTATTTAAACTCATTGAAAAAGAGTATAATATGTCACCTTTAAGTACTGTAATGAATTACATGTACTTCGTTACTATACATCTCTGATCAAGTGTAGTAGCCAGTAACGATTTTGGATTTAGCAAATAGACACCTGTGAGTAAGTAACAATTTACTTTTAAATCATATTTGTTATCATTTCGCAGAAAGTGAATACCATATATGGTTTATTGGCTCTAAGCTCACTTGTGCTTTTGATTGTTCTCAGCTCACCCTGGTGAGGAGGCTCCCCATGGCTATGCTGGGGTGGTTGTGGCCATGCTCATTGTCATACTGACAGTAGCGGGACTCGCAGCGTTCTTCTACCACAAGAGGAGGCAACAGCAGGTGCAGGGCACGTGTAATTTTGACAACAGCCTGTACTTCAATACTGAATCCCGGGTGACCACTGTGGACACGAAGGGCCTGGTGGACCACATCGAGCAGAATGAACAAGTCACGATCTGATCCTGTTGGGACAATCTTTGATCAAGAGCTATCAAATTAACAAAAAAAAGTTTAATTAGAAATACAAATGAAAGAAAACCTTTTAAGAAAGCTTACAAATTTGTGGTTAGACTCTGCAGGAGGGTGGTGAATGACAACATATCTACATTTGTTTCTGATTTAGTACCAAAAGTTGAGGTTTATGGTTAATGTAAATACATGTCAAACACATTTGGCTTCAAAGTATTTGTCAACATGTTATTGAGACAAGAGTGATCTTGAAGACCCATTTGCTAAACAAATTTTTGGTGAGTTATAGAAAAGGAAGCAAAATATTTGGGTCATTGTTATTCACCACGAATTGCACTGCACATACACAAAAACAAACAAACAAACAAACAAAAAAACCAAACACACACACATACTCATGCACAAACAGAAATCAATCAAACTGAGATTATTCTTGCATTTTACAGTGAGGCATTAGCACAAACTGGGAGTCATTCCATTGTTTTGAGCAGGTCTACCACTGTAGCTGTTGAAAATGTCTCTCTGAAATGACGCATTATATCAAGTTTACTCATGGTATGTATTTATGTAACAGTACTGCTGCACACTATGAATCAAATCTGTTTTAATTCTGAAGCAATACTCTGTTTTGATACCGAACTACTTTTTCAGTATGTTCTAGATCAGGGGTAGGGAACCTTCTCCAGAAAGAGCCACTGTGGGTGCAGGCTTTCATACGAACCAATCTGCTACACACCTGATTCTACTAATCAACCTCTGGAATGTTTGTTCAGGGCCTTGATCAGTAGAATCAGGTGTGTAGCAGATTGGTTGGTATGAAAGCCTGCACCCACAGTGGCTCTTTCTGGAGAAGGTTCCCTACCCCTGTTCTAAATAATCGCACGCTTCAACTGCACCCATAGGAAAATGTCAGTATGAAATTTTATTATTTTCTTTATTTTGGTTTTATAAAAGTTGCCATTTTCTTGAACGTAAATGCAGAAAAATCTTCACCTTCCTGTCTTATGATCTTGAAATATTTCATCAAGATTTTTCTACTCATTACTGCAATTATTGCTACATATGGATACATGGATACTCATATTCCATTTATTAAGGAGTTTGATTTGTAAATAAATGTTTTAAAAATGTGCTATTGGCCCCAGTGTATGATTGCTGTCAATTTTCAGTCAGGCAATGCCCCTCCGGCCAAAACAAGAAAAATGCATCATAACTGACCCAGTGCATCATAACTGGCGTGATCAAAAATGCCCATACTCTTGCTTTTCCCATCATTCTGGTACAATTGTTTTTGTCTTTACTGTCCATAGGATCTTGATCAAGAACTTTACACTTTGTTTCAGATTTATTCGGAAATGTGCTATTTTTTAGGCATACAAATGGTTCATATCTTGGAGTAACCCCTCTGTATTTACTTCAGTCAAGTCTTCTCTTGATTGTTGTAAGTAATGTTTATTGGCCAGTAAGAGTCAGTATTTCCTCAGGTCAAAAATAAAACCCAATGCTGCAATGGGACACTGCTGTTGGAGATTCTGGCTTTCCATTAGATGGAGGTCCTGACTCACTGCAGTCATTAAAGGTCCCATGAAACTCACCAGCAAGAGGAGGCTATCCTGGCTAAATTTTCAACCCGATTTAAATGCCTAAAAAAATCTGTCCTCTCCCACTCCATGTATACTGATGTGTGGTGAGTGTTCTGGCCCAAAATGGCTGCTCTTCATCCACCAATTGAGTACAGTCAAGGGGAGATTCCCACACTTCACTGGAAAGTGCCTGTGAGAAAAGTTTGGTATACAGTGGGGTGCAAAAATTTGGGCAAATGTCTGTTACAATTGATCTCCAAGTGATTGAAAGCAAACCTGAACACTAAATGCTACGAAGTTAAATATGACACATTTCATCACATTTTAAAGCAAGAATAATTTTTATTTTTAACTTTTTACAGTTTCAAAATAATAAAACAAGGAAAAAGGCCTTGTGCAAAAGTTTGGGAACCCTGTCAGCTAGTACTTTGTAACTCCTCCTCGGGCAGCTATAACAGCTTGCAAACGCTTCCTGTAGCCAGCTGAGAGTCTTTCAATTCTTGTCTTTGGAATTTTTCCCCATTCTTCCTGACAGAACACCTCTAGCTCAGAAATATTCTTCGGCCTTCTTGCATGCACGGCATGTTTGAGGTCTCCACAGATTTTCAATAATATTCAAGTCTGGGGACTGTGATGGCCATTCCAAAACCTTCATCCGTCTTTCCTGGAGTTACTTCATGGTGGATTTTGAGGTATGCTTTAGGCCATTGTCTTGCTGGAATACCCAACGTCTCTTCAACTTCAATTTCTGGACTGAGCTTTGAACATTAGCCTCTAGAATGTCTTGAAATTTGGTGGAATCCATTCTTCCTTCCACCCGCAGAATATTGCCTGTAACCCCAGCTGCTACACAACCCCAAAGCATAATGGATCCACCTCCGTGCTTAACAGTTAGCAACGCGTTCTCTACAAGTGCTTCACCCTTTTTCTCCAAACATACCTTCTTTGGTTGTGGCAAAAAAGTTCAATTTTGGTTTCGTCAGTCCAAAGCATATTGTTCCAATAGGCTTGAGGTTTCTCCAGGTTTTCTTTTGCATACTTCAGACGCTTAATTTTGTGTTGAGGTCGTAAGAAAGGCTTCTTTCTTGCAACTCTGCCATATAGGTCTTTGTTGTTTAAGGTACACTGTATTGTTGTCCTGTGAACAACTAGACCTGTGTCTGCTACTCTTTTTTGCAGCTCTTTTGCAGTGATGTGTGGGTTCTTCTGAGCATTTCTCACCAGATCTCGGGCCATTCTATCTGAAATTTTTCTTGGTCTTCCAGATCTGGCCTTGACTTCAATTGTTCCATTTATTTTCCAGTTTCTTACAACGTTCTAACAGTAGAAATGAGTAGTTTGAAACGTTGCAAGAGCTTTTTGTAGCCCTCTCCTTGTTGGTGGAAGTGAATTATTTTGATTTTGACATCCTTGGACAACTGTTTAGAGCCCTGGTCCGCAAATCACACCCTACGAGGTCCGAGGACTGCTGGTTTTCCACACTCCCTTTCCCTGGGAGTCAGGTGTTAACATAGTCCGGCCAATCAGAGGCACTAACTGTTCATTTACTTAGTTGAACATAAAGTTACATATCACCAAAACAAGCAAACAAAAACAATCAAACAAACAAATTGAGCAACCAAAACAATAAACGAACGATAAGTAAATAAACAATAAAATAAATACATGAAAAAAAGGGGGGGTGAAAAAGGGAGTAAAAGAAAGTTGAGGGGGCTATCTGTCATCCGGTTGAATTGTGGCTTCACTCAGGTAGTCAAGAAAGGGCTTCCAGGTCTTATTGAAGGATTGTGTAGATGCTTCTGAGCTTCTCAATGAGAAGCAGATCTTTTCAAGTTTTATGTGATTTAAAACCTCTCTAAGCCAGTTACTATGCGAAGGAGGAAGAGTGTGCTTCCACTTAAATAGAATTAGACGTCTAGCTAGCAAAGTTGCGAAAGCCAGAACACAGCCCTTTGTTGATGGAAATTTGGGTATGACTGAAGGGGGAACTCTAGGGCAGTGAGAGGTTCAGGAACAAGATTCATATCAAAAACCTTTCCAAGCGTGCTAAATATTTGCTGCCAGAAATCTCTGAGAGCTGGGCAGGACCAGAACATGTGAGCGTGGGTTGCATGGGACTGTTTACACCTAAAACAAGTATCACTGGTACCTGGGTAGATTTTTGCTTGCCGGGCATTTGTATAGCGTACCCTGAAAAGAACTTTACACTGTATTAGACCATGCCTGGCACATATGGAGGAGGAGTGAACTAGATTGAGGATACGGTCCCATTGTGTATCTAAAATCGATGTTCCAATATCCTGTTCCCAAACTTGTTTCAGGTGGGCCGTTGGATTAATGTTAAGAGAGTCAATGGCATCATATATTCTAGAAATAGAATGTTTCTGAGCAGGGTCCAAGGAGAGGAGAACATCAATCAGAGATCCTGGAGGGTGATTAGGGAAATGGGGGTAATTAGACTGAATAAAATGCCTAATTTGGAGAAAGCAGAAAAAGTGAGAATTAGGGAGGTCAAACCTGGTGGAGAGTTCTGTGAAATCTGTGAATACACCTCTTCGTAGAGACCTTTGATATTAAAAAGGCCTTTGTCCCGCCAAACACGAAATGTCGGGTCAGAGGCCGAGGGCGGAAATAGGTGGTTTTTAAAAACAGGGGCCAGCATAGAAGAATGATTCAAACCAAAGTGTTTACGGAATTGTATCCAGATTCTAATTGAGTTGGTAACAACTGGGTTTATAGAAATATCATGAATCTTCAATGGCAGTTTGCTAGTAATGATAGAGATAAGTGAAAGTTTTGACGACAGCATCGCCATTTGAGCCCATAGAGGGCAGGTGTTTGTCTCTGCCTTTGTCCAAAAACGTATTTTATCAATATTACACGCCCAATAGTACTGAATAAAGGTGGGCAGAGCTAGACCGGCCAACCTCTTAGGGAGCTGTAAAATGGATTTCTTGATTCGTGGGGGCTTATTCGCCCGTAAGAAAACTGACACCATCTGATCGAGCTGGCTAAAGAAAGACTTTCTCATGTAAACTGGTAGGTGCTGAAACAGATATAGGAATTTGGGGAGGATCGCCATTTTTATAAGGTTGGCCCGGCCAGTTAATAACAGGGGGAGGGAGGACCAGCGAGCCATGTCCAGCTTACAGTGGTCCATGAGAGGGCGGAAGTTTTTGTCAAAGAGACAGCTGATCGCTACTGCGCGCAGTGAACTACGATGCGCCTTGCGCAGGAATACGTCAGTTGGTTAGTTCAAGAGCAACTGTGCTTTTTTCCAAGTAGCTAAAGTGCTGTAATTTTTTTAAATATAGCGTACAATTGAAATGGTGTATTATTTTCAGGTAGGACCTCTTCTAGGCCACGAAAATACGCTGTTTCTGTGTTTCCGTTCACAACAGTGTATCGCCTAAATTTCCACCCAGCACTATGCCCTGGTGCGGCTACCTGGAGGAGATCAGAGAGTTTTCTACTGCATCTAATGTAAGTAGTGGCAATTTGTAGCTCATACAACCCCACTTCAAAAAAAGTGAACTATCCCTTTAAATGAAGTTGTGATGACCACTCCTAAGTATTTAAGAAAGGGAACGACTTTAAAGGGAAAGACAGTCCTTGGTATTTCCTTAGATAAAGCATTAATGGGTAAAAGATGACTCTTGTGAAAATTCAACTTGTAACCAGAACACTTGCCAAAATGGGTTAGGATGTCCATCAGAATCGGGAGAGATGTCATAGGATTAGAGGCATATATTAACAAGTCGTCAAGGACAGCTTATGCACAGTACCAAATCTGGTGATGCCCTCGAAACTCCCCTCCCCTAGAAGCCAGATGGCCAGCGATTCAATGGCTAGGGCAAATAGGAGGGGAGACAGAGGGCACCCCTGCCTAGTGCCCCGGCAAAGACCAAATGGTTGTGATCTCACGCCATTGGTGAGGACATTTGCAATGGGGAAGTCATAAAGTAATTGGATCCATGATATAAAGTCAGAACGAAGGCCAAATTTTTCCAGAACAAAATAAAGGTATTTCCATTCGATCCTGTCGAACGCTTTTTCAGCATCGAGTGACAGTATTACTTCAGGCGTATCAGGACTGGGAGAATTTATAATATTTAGCAACCTCCTAGTATTATAAGAGGAATTTCTGCCGAGCATGAAACCAGTTTGGTCTGTGGATATTAGAGTAGGAAGGGCCTTCTGCAGACATAGAGCTAACACCTTGGCAAGAATTTTCTGGTCAACATTTAAGAGGGAGATTGGCCTGTAGCCACTGCATTCGATTGGATCTTTATCCTTTTTTAACAAAAGACAGATAGTTGCCTCCGAAAGGGTTTGGGATAGATGGCCATTAGCTCTAGATTCAGTGTAAACATTTGCCAAAAGTGGGGAAATTGATCTGGAATAAAATTTATAAAATTCAACAATGTAGCCATCTGGGCCAGGAGATTTGCCATTTTGTAATAATTTGATTGCCTCTTGTACTTCAGCATTTTGCCTCTTGTACTTCAGCAGTTACAATTGGGGCTTCTATCTCCTTAGCAAGGTTTTTGTTTATTTGGGGGAATGTGAGCATGTCCAGAGGATTGTGGTCACACCAAACTTCAGGCGAGTATTCTGAGGAGTAAAGATTAGAATAAAATTGCCGGAAAACGTTGTTTACCATTTCTGGATCAGTCACTGTGGTCCCGGCTGCTGTTTTGATCCTGGGAATCAATCTTGAGAGGGCTATGGATCTGGCCTGATGGGCAAGAAATCTTCCCGCTTTTTCTCCAAACTCAAAGTGTTGTTGTTTTGACTGTAATAACTGTCTTTCTATCTTAGCTGTCGATAAAAGGTCATACTCGGCTTGAAGTTTAAGACGTTGGCTGTAGATAGCGGGGGTGGGGGAGTTAGCATATTGTGAGTCGACCCTCTGAATTTGTTCAGATATCTCTTTTAGCCTGCCTAGGTCTGCCTTTTTCAGTTGAGAAGCAAAGGAAATGGCTTGTCCTCTCAGGTAGGCTTTCCATGACTCCCACAGGGTGCCCCTCGTAATGTCAGGGGAGTCATTTGTCTGGAGAAAAAAAAAGGAGATTTCATTTGTGAAAAATTGTTTAAAGAGTGTTGTTCAGCAATATGGGAGACAGCCTCCAATGTTTAAAAAGGGACCTGTTGTTGGGGAAGCATATATTGACTGATGCGGGGGCATGGTCCGAAATGACTATACTGTGATATGAGGAGGAGCTGACCCAGTTTAAAAGTCTATTATCAATTAGAAAAAAGTCAATTCTCGAATAAGAGTGGTGAATATGAGAGAAAAAAGAAAAGGTTTTTGAAGATGGGTACATAGATCTCCGGGGGTCATTTAGACCAAGCCGGTCCATAAAAGTCTTTAATACTGTGGCTGACTTGGATAGAGTGAAAGGTCTAGTGGAGGACCTATCAAGATCAGGATCTTGGATAAGGTTAAAGTCTCCTCCTATGATCAGGTAATGACTGTCTATGTCGGGGAGAGAAGAAAAAAAATGTGTGATAAACTTATCATCATCCCAAACAGGGGCGTAGATACATGCTAAAATGACAGGGATATTGAACAGTCTGTGCGCAATAGCAACAAAACGACCATTTGGGTCTTCAATAGATTTTGAGGGCTCAAATAATACATCTCTACTAATGACAATGGCTGCCCCCCTTGCTCTAGCTGAAAATTTAGAGTGATATATATGGCTCATCCAAGGTCTTCTGATCCGCGCAATATCAGAGGGCTTTAAGTGTGTCTCCTGAAGAAAGAAAATATCCCCCTTGAGCTCTTTAAGGTGTGCCATTACCTTACCCCTTTTGACTACACCACTGACTCCCTTAAGATTCCAAGAGACCAACCGACAGTCCTTAGCTTGCGACGTTACACCACTAAACATTCCTCACAATGTGAGACTGTAGGTTGTGAAATAGGGGTGGTGGGATGATGGGCACGCAATATTGCAACACACAATCACACAATCACGCTCCTCTTTTTTGGCATCTTCTCTCTTGGCCGGCTAATTTTTGCCTGACATGGTGTGTGTCAGAGGTATTGGCTTTGGCAACAAAGCGATGTGAGGTAAAGTTTTGGGTTTTAGCAGGATAAATCTAGTGAGGTTGCGGGAGAGCGTGACTTATGCGTCTACTCCATTGCCCTCTCCACCGGATGTCCCCTCTGTCCTGCTATTTTGATATTAGGTTCATATGTACACGCATTATGTACTACTCAGTGTCACTGCATTACCTCAAATGGTGTTGGTGAAATGTGTGTGCTAGCTGCCTTGTTTGCCTTTTTATATTTTTTATTGTGTCAATGTATTTCTCACATACCCCGGAAGGGGTCTCTGTTTTTTTAGAGAAATAAATAAATAAACTAAAAACTAAAAAAACTGAAACATTGTGCCACAATTTTGAATTACCTTTGAAGGACCAAGAGTTTTTCTCTTAGTAAATGCAGTAAGGTACAGAATTACTGGCCTTGTTGATGAAGCAGAGGAAAAAAGTCTGTTACGCACAGGCATGTGAAAAAACTATTGCTTATTGCATTTATTGTCATGTTTCAACTGTTTTCATTAAGTAACCACATTAATAATGAAAATCATAGATGTCAAAATGTAGGGATTAGTGCAAACAGCCCTTTGTCCTTTCCCATAATTTGTGATGGGGTAAGAGCATTCATTTGGAGGGATTTAAATATTCCTCCTCCCACAATTTTACAGCATCCCAAGATTAATATCTGTACATTTGCATTTTTGAACAGCAGAAACTTGTGTTTTTCAATTATCCTTTTCTGTGTGGATTTTCCCCTTTCTGCTAATTAACTTCAAGAGCATTAGCCTGGCATTGCCAGACCAATTCGCAGATGCAAATTCATCGTAGACCTCTCCATTCACTTACGATTGCTAAAGTGCATTACTGATGGGCTCAGACCACAATGGCTCAGGATGCAATTGAACAAACCTACAACCAATCAGAAAAACTAAATTTGAACTGCGCAGGAACCTTGACTGTATATCTTTATACACAGTCAATGCTCAGCAGAGGTGAAATGTAAGCTTGTAAGCTCCCTCTGAATTGTAGTTTTGGGAGACTAGCTTGCTACTGCTAGCATTAATACAAAGACCAGCGTGAATCGTGACTAGCTTTTTTGTTCGTATTGGTGTTCATAATGTTGCGACCATTTCTGCAAACGTTTTCAAGCGAGCTTGTCATCCTGGAATATGCCGGTGCCAACAGGGAAGAAAAAAATCCATTGATGAAAAAAAACAGTTCATTCAGTATATCAGGCAGTCAGCTGACTTCATTTTTCAGGCACATATCGTTGCTGAATCTAAACCTGACCAACTGAAGCAACATCAGGTCATAACACTGCCCCCTTCAGTGACGTGCTGTCGGAGGTCAGTTAGGTGAGGCAGAATCTTGACCATTAAACAAACAATAACTCCCTATTACTCTGCTTGATTAGCCATCAGAGGATTGATTAACTCATTTACTAAGACCAAACGGCAGAATGACGTGCCAATTTCGTCCGTGATGTTATTGTTTAGTGCATCGAACTTCAAATGTGCACGAGACAGCAAATTTGTTCAGGAGTCGCTTCACCCGCCAGGGAATCACCTGAGCGCTCATGACTGTCATCTGACTTTGCTGTCACATGATTGCTTGACTGATAATATGCTGGCTTACTAAGCTTTGGCATCCTGAGAAGTAAGCTAGGCCTAAATGCTGTCTTTCCCAGGAAAAAAAAGAGAGAGAAGAGAAATAAATTAAAATAAAATAAAGAAGTTGTTCAGATCAGTTTTGAACATAACATGGTGTAGGAGTTTGATCATGCAGCTATCCATTCCAAAAAAAAAAATTAAAAAATACCATGCTCCTTCAGAGCACCGGGTTTAATTTTGTCGGAACAAAGGAACATTGTCATTGTCGGAAGTATTGTCGGATCATCGGGACGTCGGAACAATGGGACGTTGGAACAAAGGGACATCGGACCAATGAGACGGAACCATTAATATCGCGATGAAGGTACATTTTTTTTATATGTTGTGCAGCTCTAGTATACATGTAGGGGAGCTGAAGAGAGGCAAGGCACTCAGGAGCACGCATAAAAGTCACATCCTTTAGATTTTCCGGAATAAAGAAAATGCCCTGAATCCTTTACATAGAAATTAGTCCACAGGCTGTTCACACAAAATGAAAGAATAGGACCGTTTTATACTCAACTGCACCCATTTACATTGTTTTTTCAGGTTGACTGCAGTACTGTCCATTCAATGACAGACGACGAACTAACTCTATATGTGCCCAAAATCGGGGATAGGATAGCTATTCGGCAGTAATGTGGAAGAGAAGTGGCTGCACTGGAAGGAGCCACCACCGCAACCATCTCTAAGGCGACGGAAAGCCTGATGTCAAAAATAAACCAAAGACGGGCCTCAAAGAGAAGTCACGCGGATGATCGTTCAGAAAACATGTCCGGTAACTCAAATGCCCTCAAGTGGAGCGTGCTTTTCAAATGGGATTGTTTGAAGAGGCTATGGGCAGTGTCATTCAGGTGAAAGAGAGAAGGGGAGGAGGCACCAGACATTTGAAGGCATCGAAGACTGCCACAATGGCACAACGGTTGGAGATTGGCAAACACCTCTTTTTACCAAATGGAACAATTAAAATTGGTAATGTCAATGAATTCAAATCTGCCATCCGGGATTTTACTGAAGATGTGCTGGCTCCATTGACCACACTTGGTGAGCAATATTAGTAGAGAAAAGTTAAAATGTTGAAACTTTATCTTTCAGGCAAACAGATTGACACAGATGCTAGTGAAATACTGAATGCTGCTACCTCACCAAGTGCATCGACCCTCAGTGAATCACCCCGTACAACTGCTGCTTTTCGTGTAGTTGCTTCCACAACTGGAACTCCCAGTGTAGCTGCTACCACAAGTGAAATTGCCAGTACAATGCCTTTGTCAAGTGAAACTCAGAATGCTAAGCTCTCAACAGAGATTGACATGTTTGAAGAAGATGATTTGACTAATGGACCACAGGCATCAATTTCATTTGATGAGGAAGTTGTGATTGGATATGCTTTTCTCAATGATGACACTGCTGACCTGGATGATACCCTTCCAATGGACCCAGTGCGGGTCGAAAGCTTAAGCTGGATTTATGGTTCTGCGTCGAATCGACGCTGTCGCTACGCAGAGCCTCTGCGACGACGTGAACCCCCACTGCAGAGCCTCTGCGTCACCTGCCGCGCACCTCGAAAATTTTCTAACTGCTTGTCAAAGCGACGCAGACCGCAAGGGCACTGATTGGTCCACTCTACTCAAGTCTCACGTGATTTCACTACAGGTCCTTCGGAAACCTGACGCCATCTAGCGGTTTGTCTGTGAATTGCTTCGCGGCGCAGCACGACGCAAACGACCTCAACGCAGAACTTCGAAAGGTCCACGATGGTGTCGAGGCGACGGCGTGCCCTTTGCATGGAGTCGACGCAGAACCATAAATCCAGCTTCATTTACAGTCCAGGAACTGTTTCAACCACCAAAGATCACACGGCCTAGGCTTCACAGGGGAAATGTTTTCCAAGAACTAAATGCTGCCTTTAAGAATGGATGTGTGTCTGTAGATGACTCTATCTTAGAGATTGAGGTGGTCCTACCCAATGGTACAACAGAGAAAGGAGAAGACAATGGTGGTGTTTTACGTGATGCGCTAAGTGAGTACTGGGAGACTTCTTTAATGAAATGCACGGCTGGAAACAAACTGCAAATACCTATGACGAGACATGACATGGAAGATGAGTGGGAAATCATGGCTAAAGTTATGGTTTTAGGCTACAACATGCTGAAGTACTTTCCCATAGTACTGGCCAAGCCCTTCCTCTCCCACTGTCTTGAACTTGAAATCATGGATGATGAACTGTTTGCAACATTCTTAGAAACAGTTCCCACTGAAGAAAAGGAAGTTGCTGAGCAAGCGATGAAAGACTTCAAAACTATCTCAGGAACAGAGAAATGGTTGGATTTCCTAGAGGCCCATGATGTTAAACTTCTTGTCACCGAGGCAAATGTCAGGAAAACCTTACTTGACGTGGCACATAAAGAATGAGTCTGAGTTCCTGCAGGGTTCTGAGTGAACTGGTAAGCTTCAGATAGGCAGTGAACGTGGTCATGAAAGAAAAAAGTGTTCAACTATTTTTAACCATCTACAATATTTCCACATTTCCCATGCTGAATTACTCTCTCAGACTATCATGATGTCTTGGAACAAGATCCACTGTGATGCAGTTACTGCGCACTGAGGATTGTCTTGAGGATCCAAGATATTGTGTCAGTCTTTTGCATTGGAAGTGCAGGAGGACCGTGGTTTTCTGCCATAGATGGTTAAAGCTTTTGTCTGAATGTATTGGTATGGATAAGGACTTCGTTGATTTAAGATGACGTTTGCCAGCTGGTTGAAGCATCTCGGTTTGCTTGTAACCTGGTCAGAACTCTGAGAATTGGACTCGGTAAGTAAGCTAGTGCTGATGCTAATGTATTTACTACACTTCTAGCAAGTACCTAATGTAAAAAGATCTAAAATATCCCTTTAAACACTAACTAAGGAAATGGGCAGGGGTGACTAATAACCAAATAACTAAAAGGTCTTAGTTGACTAAGACCCTAACAGTTAAATAGTAGTCAAATAATTGACTACATCTTCACAATTGAATAGCCTTTTTTTCATGCCTTCAACAGGTGCGGACCTTCTCGTTGGCAAGGATATCCACGTTCGATTCATTGAGCCAAAGAACACCTTTACAAGAAGACCCACGTCCCACACATGCGGCTGCGTGTTGGAAGTCCCAAACAACTATGCCTCATACCCTGAATTGGCGGAGGAGTTCACCAATGTCCTTGATGCAAACATGCGAGTGATGGACATTATTTAGTGGTAGACGTAATTTGGCCTGCCTCAGCTCTGTCCACACTCCACCTCTTTGCCCATTTTTGTATTAGCCGGGAGTTGGGTGGAGTCAGGCACTGCCAAGATGGCGACGGCTGGAGCCGCGAAACTGAGCTTCGCAATGGCTCTTCAGAAACCTATGGGTGACATCAAAGAGACAATGTCAATGTCATGTTAGGGAGCTTGTTGACTTGAAAAGGACATTTCATTGTAACTTTAATTTTTAGTTTCATGTAATTTATGTCAGGTTGTCTATATCTGCATGTGTATTCATATCCATGTTCTGTTTGTCTGTTATAGGTGGTTTGGTGCCCGACTGCTCTGTGATCGGACCAATAGAACGGGTGCAGCAAAGTTTTTTTTTTTTTTTTTTTTTTTTTTATAAATTTGGCATCTCCAATCCCACCCGAATCTGGAATGCCCAATTAGTGAACTATGTACAAAGCTTGCTCGTATGCGACCCCTTGCTGCCAACTCAGGAGAGCGAAGACAGTTCACGGCTCTCCTCCGAAGCACGTGCCTGTCAGCCACTGCTTCTTATACACTCACTGGTTGAATCTTCGCAAGTTCAGAACGAGGGCGAAGGATACCCGGACATGAACAGACTTAGAATCTTCCTAACGAGCGCCCGTCTGGCCAACAGGAGGCGCTTGAGCAACAAACAAAGCTATTTATTTATTTCCCTTTCCCGGCAGTGCCTTCCCAATTTGAAACCCTGTAGCGCGATGACCAATTGTGCGCTACTCTGAAAAAGCTGCCGACCACTGCCAGTTGGTACGACCGGGGCTCGAACCCGCGAAATGATAATCACTTCTGCACTGCAACGAAGTGCCTTAACCGAGTGAGCTATCTGGCAGCTCATGCAGCGAAGTTTTATGTTTGTTTTTATGAATGTTTTTTATGTTTTTACTATTTCCCGTCTAAAGAAATGTATTGGTCGAGAAGGAGCACACATATGGACTTTAAGGTAGCTGCTTGTCTCGTCGACTTGCAGGGTGTTAAGTTGGGGTGGGAATTGTTAAGTTTGTTGATAACAATGCCATTATCCATTCTGCTTATTGGTCCAATTCTTTATCGATTCTCTTATTGATTCATGATCAATGTTCTGTATGGAAAAAGTCAGCCTACGCATGTTTTTGGGCATCAACTCTTTTATTTTCTGAGTCTGAACAGTGTAGATGTGTTGTTTTTTATTTATGTTTTCAGGATTTTCACAAGAAACATTATGCTCAGCCTGCCTGCATGGCACTAATGTTATTATAACGCCACACTTTGGACCATTTATTCCTCATCACCATGAATCAGTCTTGTGGCAAGCATGTTTTGCAATGTGCAGCTGTCAGAAAAACGTGCCGACATTGATAAAAGGAATTGATAAGCTCATAGCAATTCAGGTTCTGATTCCAATTTGTTAATGGTTCTCAACTTGAACTGGTTCTCGATTCCCATCCCTTGTGTTTAGGCGGACTTATTTAAGAGTGATGGTTCTCTCAAAGCTATTTCCGCTATATTCACTTCCTGTTCATGTTTTTTTTTTTTTTTTTTTGTAAAACACCGATCTGAGTGTGCACATGCTTTTCTCATTCTGGGTGTCTAGGGATAAAAGACCAGGGCCCTGTTTCATAAAGCAGGATTAGTGAAAACTCTTGAGTTTGTTAACCCTGAGATGAGGGGAAACTGAATTTTTGGTTCCAGAAATAAAGATTACTTAAACTCAGTCACCATGGTAAGAGACTCTGCGTACCTAACCTTCTAACTGGCAGTTTTTCAGCTGTATAGGAGTCATTAACATACTGCTGAAGCAGCCCCATTTCCTGATTTTGCTGCTTCATACTATTAAAGCTTTTAGTATGAAGCAGCAAAATCAGGAAATGGGGCTTTGAAAGTATTTCTCATGTCACAGAAATACTTTCAAAACAAGTAATCAAATATGCAAAAACAGCAAAAATACAAAGAGCTACCTATATGATTCAGAAGTTGGTGACAAAGTCAGTGAATAAGGATGTAGTTCTGCTCACAGCTGAGTAGGCGGTCCTTCAATGTGGCTCAGGTCGCATGTGTGTTCGCACTGCTAAATTAATCTGAATACCACCTAAAATGAGTGATCCCATCTCAATGCATCCCAAATGCGCCTTGTCATTTACACCTATACTTCAAGCTGTCCACTTGTGATCTCATCACTCAGGACAGATTTTAAAAAAGGGCTGAGTCTGTCTGTAAGTGACATATCTCGAGAGCCATTCATCCAATCTACTTCACACTTTGCGAGTGTATTGCCGGGGAACGTGTGACATGCCTTGTGTCGAAGATGGTGCAACATAGCAAAGGGTTAATTATGTGGAATGCAAAGAGAGGAAACGCCACTTTGGTTTCTTTCTAAATTTTAGCAGAGAAAGCCTCTCCCGTCTCCCATTGCTGAGGTACCACTCTCCGCCTGAACTGTTACTGTTACTAATGCGCAGGCAGGGAGCTGTTTTACCAAAACACAAATCAATAACAATAGTGGAGAAACATAGAAAAAAAATGTTAATGAAATGGCAAGCAAATCTTCTCTGTATCATTTCCAGTTTAACACGTAAAGTAACATGAAACTTCTAAGACACCACCAGAGAACAGATGAACTCTGTTGTGTAGCCCAGGAGTGAATACATGGCCAGAATCAGCAGTGGAAGAAGTACTCAGATCTGTGAGAGGGCCAAAGTCCTCAGACTTTTAACACAGACAACACCCCAAAACAAATTCACAGCTATTTTAATGTACACAGTGCAGTGTATGTGTATCACTAAACCTCTACCCTGTCGCTAGCACAGCAACCTGTCAATCACAAGGTAGCCACGCCCTAAAGCATCCCCTACTTTATGGTCTATTTTACTCAAGTGGCAAGTGTATTGCTCAGGTGCCGGTCACAAACATAGACTTTGTCTTTGATCTAAATGATAGTCAGACTTTAGATAGATGTCTAAATTCATGTAAATGACATGGCTCATACTCCACAGTAAGCCTGGGGACAGTGTGGCTAACTTTTTAGGTTTAAAATAGTCTAAAATGTCTAGACTAATCTATGTGAAAAAATTACTGTAGGACTGGCCTAATTCTAAAAACCAGTTTGAAACATCTTTGTGAAACTGGCCCCCAGACTCAACGAAGTGCAGTGTTGAGTGTGAAGTTGTTTGGATGAGCAGTTCTCTAGGAAGCTGCAAGCAGCATTATTGGCGGGATCAGTCCGCCCCAAACTGGAACTGCACTTGTTCATTAATAACAAAAAAAGCAGTTGAGATTGTTCTGAACTCAAACCAGATTTAAAAAACCACACAAATTTCATTTGAATGATAATGGCAGGGACAGTCTGCCTTGTTCCTCAGAAGTGAGTAGGACTTGTTAAGTCTACCTCTGAAATGCCTCTGCTACTATCTATCAGTGTTAAATAGTGTAGTCAGTTCTTCCCTCAGGGAAATGTATAGCTCAAGGGCCATGTATGGATCCACAGGAACATGTAGATTGTTTTGTGCCATTATGTAGGTGCAGAGGGTGAGCACGTCTTCATCACAAGCAATGTCACAACGGTGGGTGCAGTAATCTTCACACGTGATACGATCTTCCTCCAACACCTGGCACAAATAGTCCTCTGTGTCATATAGTTCTGGAATAGCATACATTGCATCAGGCCGACCGTGTGGGACATGTACATTCCTTGATGGACGAATCAGGTGGCTATTCCAGGTCTCCTTGGTTGAATCCAAGTCATCCTGTAGAAGTGACAACAGTAGAAATAAAGAAATAAAAAAATCAATTAATCATGATTACTGTGGAAAGTTGTAAACAATTAAATTTGACAACTTGATTGCCCAACTTACTCCCAGACAAGTGTAACAAGCCCAAAAGTTGTGACAAGTCACCCATTTGGCTACTGGAAACCAAACTTAGTCATAAATGGACCAATTATGTAAGGGAGACAATGACCCAAAGGTAATTAGTGGCACTGTCTAATGGTAGATTTCAAAAAATGTTTGCAGACATGTCTCTGTCATGTAGCATGCCATGGAAAACGTGTTGTACAGTTGCCCTTAAGCAACAAAATAAGCCCTCCCACTAACTATTCTGGGCTGATTTCATGGAGCTGTAATATTCACTCAAATATTTGAGGCTCATTTCCTTCCATTAGGTACCTTCCAATAGCCTGAAACTTAGAGGATACAGACAGAAATGATTTTCATAAAGATTATTTCTAATAATGATGTACAATGTGATTGGGTTCTGCCAGAGGAGTTACAGCACAAGTGAGGATAATGGTTTCATAGACAATGATGTTACACATGCTAGAGCGCACACTTGTCCTTGCAATGGGAAAAGTGTAGTGGACAGTGAAAATTCAGTTAGGGAGAGTGAAAAGACCATAATAAATATTTTTCAAGGCAAGTTGTAGAACTCTTGAACTGACTTGAGAGCAATGAGGAAGACTGGGAAATCACTATTGAGAAGCACATAAAATAACGTTGCGTAATTTTGCTGTAAAATATTCCTTTCTCTTTTGGTTGTAACAATATTTGAACCTGCAGTTGGTCAGGCTGGAAGGTGGTTGTGGCTGCATTGGGTCGGTATACAGATGAATTTTAGTCTCAAGACCACAGAGTCTACACAAAACACATAGGGCCCTATCTTGCGCCAGAGTCCCTAAACTCGTTATTTGGGGATTTCGCATTGCGTAAGAGGCGTTCCCCCGCGAAAGTTGCTATCTTGCACACCTGCCTATATCCCTAAAACACCAGCGCTACCCGTTACATTATGCATAGGCGTGGTTTGGGCGTTACGCCAGTTAAACCAATCAGTGTGCCAGGTGCCACTGCCTTTCGGAGCAGGCTGCGCTATTCCAAATCCTCAAACCGAAACCCGTGATGGAGAGAGGAAGGTCGCCACGTTTCTCCGTTGACGAGGTTAAATTGCCCGTGCATGAGGTCAAATCCAGTCAGGGGAGGATCTGTTTTTGTTAAGTTAATCATGAATTGTATTATTATTATTATTATTATTATTATTTGACATTGACATATTGTTCAATGTTTGGTTTGTAGTAAAAAAATAAATAAATCAAGCCTACCCCTTTTGTGATGGAAATTTCCAAAAAAAAAAAAAAAAAAAGCGTTTCGCCATGCACTTCCAACTCCTCTCCGTCTGAAATGAAGCTTAGAACAAAATCCCATTTTAGAAAAATAAAATTGGGTATATGCACTGGCACTCAGCGACGTAACTCCCCCCCCAGCGAGAGCGGCATTTCAGAACTCTTCAGCGAATGAAGGTAATTCTGGTGACAAGTGCGTGGTTTCGTCCGTTTACATTTTCCAATCGGACAGCTATTTTTTTTTACAGCAAGTTGCGCGACCGTGCTGCAAAAACAGGTGTACATATTTGTCGCCGAAATTACCTTCATTCGCAAGAGTGTTCTGAAATGCCGTTCTCGCAGGAAAAAATTTCCGTTGCTGAGTGCTAATGCATAGGGCTCTTGTGAAAGCCCAAATGCGGGTAGCGCGTGGTTTTAGGACCCGCTATACGCTTTCCCTAAAGTGTGTGGTCAAGGTAGTAATTTTAGGGAAAGCGCATAAACACGCTCACGGGCACACCTCCAGGCGCAAATAAAGGATTAGGCATAATGCATAGCGGGTAGTGTGGCCGCAAGATATCGTTTGGGGATAGTGGAAGCTGCTAAATGCGTAATTCACGGGTTGCGGGTAGTGGCAACGGGTAAGGCAGGGTGAAAGATAGAGCCCATAATGTTTTCTTACCCACAATTTTAGCATAGGTGGAGATTTGGGTAGAGATGGTCAGGATTCGGGATCCTGAGCAACATTCAGGTGTGGCAAGAATATCCCAGGCAACTTTTGGTCAATTGACTGATCCCAAGCCCCGCCTCCCATTGTTACTGTTGTTAGGACGTACAACTAACCCGGAAACTTCAGCCTTGCCTGAGTTAAAAACAGCAAGCATGGCCACGCTGGTTCTGTTCACTGATGTGTTGCATGCGAGTCGGCGTTATTTTGGTATGGCTGTGCAGAGCGGCATTTTATCTGCCTAAAAATAGGCTTTTTGGAGGGTGGAAAGTGGCACACTCATTAATGGGAAGATCGAAATGTGACTCGGTGTCAACGTTAAAGTGCGAGCAGAAAAGTTAACATGACTAGGCTTTTAATTACCCTCTGATAACATAATTGCTTGGAAGTTTTCACCGTTTCAGAAACGTCGATGAATATCCGTATACGTTATCAAATTACTCTCTGGTTTCCTCACTTCATTGTACCCTGGTTGTGCGATGGTTCTGCCCTGCAGTCCCTCCCCCCTCCTGCTGTCTTCGCCTCCACTTCAACGAGCCACATCTGTTGCTCGTTGAAGTGGAGGTGAAGTGTATGGTATTTAAGAGCTGCACTGCCAGCTTGGCAGTGCAGCTGCATTCTGAAGCGTGAGCCCTGTGTTGTTGTGCCGCTGCTCCCCTGAGTTTTGTATTGTGTTTTTACCAGTTTTATTAAACATCTCTATTTTTTACTCAGCCTGTGCGTGTGGGTCCCTTATCCACTTTTTGGGTACATGGCCCCAGTGCCCGCCGGTTTCCTGTTTGCTGCCAGCGGGGGCAAAACCATGACAGGTTGAGCATATTTGCTGTCAACCAAATTGTTCATATTGAATCATATGGGTAATGCCATCGTTGTTAAAAGGAAGCGCTAGTTAACTCTGGCTACTACTTTACTAAGCTTCATCTTTGCCCCTGTCCCGTTAAAACACTGCTCTCAAAAATGATCACTGCACAGCATGGATCGAGGGGATAGAGAAAAGTTTTTTCTCCTGATTTCTAACAGCCAAGCCTTTCTCCCCTCCTTGTCTTTTGAAACTCTGTATAAGCAGACAAAGCGACTTGTCCACTGTTTTAAATATTATGCAGGTAAGAAGTATTGTTGTTGAATGTCAATTACAAGTAGCTAGCTTGTTAGGTACCTTGTTAATTTTATTAACTGCTAAGTTAATGCAGTCACTGCGACGGTAAGGATACCAAGGTAGCTCGCAGGCGACCGTTATCAATCGCTAGAATTTGTTGTTAGTCAGCAGTCTATTCAAGCCAATGGGACGGCTAATTAGCTAGCTAGCATACGAACGCGGCTTTTTCCATTAAAGTGACAGATTTGCGTTTCTACGTTAACTTACGCATGAAATGTTTTATTACAGCCCTTCTAATGAATATCGCTTCAAGGGCATGAGAATAAAATTGTGTAGGTTTGTTTGATAAAAGTGCCCTCTGTAATATTCTTGTGTCGTAAATTGTGATTATCTTGTAAGATTTATCAGCAATGAAAAAGACAATAATTTCACAACTGCTTCAGATCTTTTTTAAATTAGTTTAGGAATACATTAAATAGATTATGGTTTTGGAAATGAAAAACACGCCTTTAACACTATCGGCATATCGAGTGTCACTAACGTGAGACGGCTGCCTGAAGTGAAATTTTGTCCGAGGTTTGGTCAGACCCCTGCTTGCCCAATTGTGACATAGCCGAAAGTGGGCGGGGCTTGGGATCGGTCAATTGGGAGAGAAATGGTAATCATAATCCCAACATGTTCCAGTCCAATCTAATCTTCATGCCTCTGCAGCTTGCAGCTTCGTCCATTCTGAAGTGTTTATTTTGGCAAAAGTAACGAAACTAACATTGTTTCAAGAAAATAAAATTGCTGAGAAAGATACTTAACCAACATAGCTATATTTCCGTGCAATTTTCCCTTTTTTAATATCCACAGTACTTGAACTGAGCAGGATTTGGGTGTGCGCAAAGGTGATTTGTTGTCACAACCGTCGTATGTCCTTAATTCGTTCCTCCCCTGCTCCAGCAGTATGAATGAGTTTTTGTGGTTTTGTCCTCTTTGATTGTCTCGTTTCCTCCCCTGCTCCAAAATATTCTCATTTGTTGGCATCGCCCCTTTTGCGTGGGTCCAATATATATTAGACCATTGTGATTTCTGTATGGTTACTGGATTGTCGTCTTTTATAACCTGCTAAGCTTCCCACTCAGTATGTGCCTTCTAGTATTTATCTAACCTCTTCTTCTGAGTGTTTTCATTAAATTAATGATAAGGAAGGAGGTAATTACTCTTTGGAGTCTCATTAATAGGAACAAGCTCTCTAGTCTTTATATCGGTCTCCAAGACTGGGCCCGAGTTCTTGTTGAGCCAATGTTCCTGTCTGTTCCTCTGAGTCATACCAGTTGAAACCTGGGTGAAGTTTGTTAATCCATACTACAAATTTGGAGTACACTAGCACAACATGGAAGCAGTCTTCTCCAAAACAAATTAAGTCAATGGAGACTCGAACATTAGTGTTTTTTACAGTCCAATAAATGCCAAAAATGACCGTGAAGTTACTCCACACAGCTCATGCAGAATAATCCAAGTTTTCTGAAGCCGAATGATTGCACTGAGACCAAAAAATACCCGTATTACACCATTAATTAGTGTTATTACTGCAGCTGGCATATTTGAAGAAGTTGGAAATTATGTGTACCCGCCCATTGGCAGTCTTGGCTCTGTCTCATCTGTTTCAAGTAAAATGGGCCCCACCCTCCACAGGCCCCTGACTGACATTCAACTAATTGAGTAATTCGTATAGTATATATGGTGATGACTGGTAAATTGTGGTTAGCGTACTTCATTCTAAGATAAAACAAAGGACGCCATTTCAACCACCACTAGTGGGCACTGACAACAGAGCAATACTAAAAAAATACAAATACTACAGCTAGCCAAGATTCGCAGCCTACTAGTGAGAGGAAAATGAAAAGGGCTAATACAAGTGGCGCTGAAAAAAATGGAAAATCTTTGACAACGAAAGAAAACATTGTCGAGTTCATGCAGTGACTCGACTGGCACCATCATCAAGGTCGTGGGTACTTGGACAATGGATAATGCAAAACAAATCCAGCCCCAAAATAAGTGTCAGGAGAGTGAATTAATGGTTTCACATCTCCGCTCTTCTGTTATTGAAATGTGTAATTTATGATTACATTAGCCTAATCTCATTGGGACATTAGCAGTTGTTTCGTAATTTTCATCAAAAAACAATAATCAAAACATTCTCTCCCTTGTTACTGAGTTGTAGCAATGCCATCTCACCGAACAGCACATTATGTTGAGTCTTCTGCAGTTTGTTTATTACCGCCAACGGTTAGGTAGTTGTCAAACAGTCAGAGAAGCAAAATGAAGAGAGGAGGACAACAATGTTAAGCTGCTGGAAAAATTAAAGAGTGGAGGTATGATAGTGATGCTGTCAGATCTCATCAATGATCTATTCAGCCGTTTTGTCATTAATATTTTGGATTTATAATACACTGCCCGGCCAAAAAAAAAGTCACCGTTTGGAAATTAATGAACAAATTCTATAATTGGATCATTATTGCGGTTATTAATATGTTTCAGCTGGCAATAATCATTTTAACCCTGACTGATGAAGCGCGTCGCTACTCATTTCTGAAAACATCATGTCGGAAGACACATTCCCTGATGGTGGAAAAGATGTCACTGTATTTCAGAACGGGCAAGTTATTGGCCTGTATTTAGCAAAGAAAACCATGAATGACAAAAACAAGTATGAGGAATCATTTTCACAAACAAATTTGCCACCACACAGTCCTGACCTTAAACACATTAAACACAAGTTATTTGGATGTGCTCAAGAAAGACCATCGAGTGGTTCAACCATTATGTTGAGAAGACAAGATCTCGGCCAAAAATTATGGCATTTCTGATCAAAAATAAATGTTCTGGCATTGCATATAGTTGTCAAATCAATGGCAAGACGAATATGCACTGTAATCAAAGCTACAGGGGTTCCAACTAAATATTTGAGTGTGCGACTTTTTTTTTTGGCAGGGCAGTGTATATACCATATGTAGGAGACCATAATTCAATGCTCATAGACTTAGCCCATCGAATGCTTATTACGTTAGTGCATAACAATGAAAATTCCGAATGTAATGTTCAAAACCTTACTTACTTACCATGGCAATGGATTCCAAGACAAGACTGCATTGTACACAAAAATATGATGATATCAATCTTGGAACCTTCTTACCTTCTGATTTAGCATAAGTCATATCGTGACATAAGTATTATAAGGTTCCGTCTGCCCCAGAAACACGTGATTGAACCTTATTGCTCTGAGGTCACGATATGCCAGTTCATGTACTCAAGAAAGAAATTAGTGTTAAATATCAAGGGGTAGGAATCCCAGACCCCTAGCCAACATTATTCCTCTCCACTTCAAAACAGAATCAGGTGCCCATTTCCATGGAATTGCTTTGTTGTTAATTTGCTTTGGAAGGATTTAGTGCTATTCAATGTAGAATAGCAGCTCCTGAGAAGGATAAGGCTTTTCCTCATTCCAAAGCAAAAATGTCATTGCTTTGGTTTTTTATGAAGGAATGATTTGGATTATTTCTATGTTGAGCTGTCTATGATGCTTAAATATGCCATTATTGATGCTAACCAACTCAAATTCTCTTTCTTCTTTTTATTTTGTGTGATTTTTTTTGTTTTGTTCTTGTTGTCTTTGATTAGGGCCCCACATTAGCCCTTGAAACGGGCTTCTAGATGCTTAACGCCGCCACTGCACCCACCCCACCTTCCATATTTACCCAGCTAGGCATAAATGTACATCACAGACACGGACTCCTCAAGTGAATTTACATGGCAGGTAAACGCATTCATGAACATTTTAAAAATATAACGGCTGCCATTAAAATTTAAGCAAGGCAAAGCCAAATCGCATTCTGCATGGATTACAAGTGCATGGCTGCATAAGCACAGAATACAGATGCTAAATGTCAGCAGTCCTTATCTCTCCTCAATTGAAAATACGCAAAGGATTATGAAGCAAAATATAAGACAACAAAGCCCACGTACAATTGCACAGCTGAAGACTGGCATATCAGGAGGGGGGGGGATTTTGCATGCTGGAATGAACCAAATAAGCAGCGCACATGTAATGTGCATGGCACTTCAGTTGGAAAACTCTTGCTTCAGCTACTGGAATAAATTCAGAGACCACCAGCCCTCTCACCAATCAATCACATAACAAAATGGAGCACATTTTTCTAAAACTGATAATCAGACAAATGCTTTGTATTATGATCCAGACAAGGAACCAAATGCAGATTTAGGGTACAATCCACAAGGGAGAACGTACTATTAACAGGAAAACAGTCATAGAAGAGGGACAGTCTTGCAAAGTTGGTAACGACTGGAGAGGGTAGTGGCGTGTCCACGCCCAGGCCAATGTCTGGCTGGGGGCAGAAGCCAGGTAGTGAATCCCCCTCACCAAAGCAGGACTGCTTGACAGAAGGGTTTAGCAAGAATGCAGTCCCAATCTTGTGGACCGATGAAGGCTTTGCAGGTTTTCCTAATAAACTGACTCAAAGGAAAACGTGGGAACAGAGGTTTAACAGGAGCGCAATCCCAATCCCGAAGACCAACTCTAAAGGGATAGTTCAACATTTTGGTAAATTGGCCTATTGCCATAATCCCTATAGTCATATGATCCGTGCCTGTTGTTCTGTGATTCGGTGGAGGGAGACGCGAGCTTCTCAGCGAACATAACGAAAACGAATGGTTTAGGTCCCTTGCTCCATCAAAACTCATCAAATACACAATCCAACAGCTCCAAAACGCTCTCGTGGACAAGTTGTGACCTGCACATTCACCACACTATAAAATAATAATGTATAATTAGGAGACAGAGTTATTTTCAAGGCAGATGCATAACCAGAACTACAACATTCCAGACGTACCGGCTGGGCAGAGTGATTTCAAAAGCTCATGTTTACTGCAGCTACTCCGGAACTCAAAACAATACTTTGTTCCGAATAAGAAAGTAGTTCCGAGTATTTGCTTCATGTGTCGTAATGTTACATAATTATACATTATTATTTCATAGCGTGGTGAATGTGCAGGTCACAACTTGTCCACGAGAGCATTTTGGAGCTGTTGGATTGTGTATTTGATGAGTTTTGAAGGAGCGAGGGACTTGTAATGTTCACTTTCGTTATGTTCGCTGAGCTGCTCACGTCTCTCCCCCCCGAATCTCAAAACAACGGGCACGGATAACTAAAGGTAATGTACCTACTCATATAACTATAGGGATTATGGCAATAGGCCAATTTTCCAAAATGTTGAAATATCCCTTTAAGGCTTGGGCACTTTCTATTAATTAGATTCTGAAGAGTAATTACATTTACCTTTATAATTAATATACTGAAACTGACGTAAGAAGAGAACAGGTCAATACTAGAAGTAAAAAAATGACCCCAGATGTCAATGCAGGAAGTCATGATGGGGTCAAGGATGTGGTGTGAGGACATGCCTGTGCTCCTCCCAGTCCACTACGACCTGGCGGCTGTGCCTTTATGCTGAACGTCCAGGATACAACATACGTTGGAGGTTGAGCCACCATCGATGAGCCCAGGAGAGGCAGTAATTGGAAGGAAGGTTTGTCACGAAAAACATACACAGGTTTTATTCTAGACACATGCAACACTAGGTGAATTCTATGAGGGGGATATGAGGAGAAGCCAGACAGCAGATGATGATAATACTCATGTAATGGTAAATGAGGCAATGAACCAGGAGGTGAGCTTCTTCAAGGTTTCCTGGAGAGGGATGTCCTTTGTCGCCAGCAACATCATCTGTTCCACTTGGTAGGCAGGAGCTGGATGGTGACGGCGATTGCTCTGCTTCTGGAAGGCCAAAACATCCTTGAGTAGAAGTGCAGGGGCTCTCCTCCATCTCTGGCAGATGTCACAAACCAGGAGCTGAGCAGGGGGAACTGCCACTTCCCTCTCTTCTGCCTGGAACAGAGGCAGTTTGTAGCCCAGTCAACATTGGAAAGGTGATATGCCGAGATCAGCGACCAGTTCCACCCAGCGAAGAGGACCAGATCACCTGACGGGATTACCTTCCGTCAGGCAGCGCAAGCTTTTGCCCCGCTCCTGGTTATGCCACCTGACCATTAGTCTCTAGGTGGAATCTTGAGGACAGGGCGCAAAAGGCCCTCCGGAAGATGCTGGCGAATAGCAGGACACAGGCTCCTGAGACAGGGGCGGAGCCAATTAATGGCACACATGGTTTGTGACAGCTACGCAGCAGTTCACAATGTTTGCGTTGCTTCCTGCCGCTAATTGTTGCTGCTCCTTGTTTGCTATGCGTATCTGGTTGCTACCTTACCGGATTTGCTTCCTACCTTTTCCCTTTTGCTGCTCAGCCACCACTAGCCCAGCTTCCACCTGTTGTTTAGATTCCGCATCAGGATTTGGTGTCATTTGCTCATGTAACTTCCCCTGGTATACTTGGAAGTGCACGAGTACCCAAAATAGATTCACCGAGCACCAAACTAATAATACTGTACGACATCATACTCCATTTATATTTTTTTAATTTAATATGTGAGTTGTCATGACTCACCTGGTGTCTTCAAGTCCGCAAATGATTACAGGGTGCGATTAAAAGACATGGTGATGTTGCACAGTGGTAGCAGTCGACCATGCTAACTTTTTTAGTCTTTTTTCGACTTATTTGTCGCAGTCATCACATTGTACCTCCTAAGTGAGAAATTAAATTCATGTTACACATCAAATAATGTGTTGTACTGTTTTCAATATAGGCGTGATTGGATGGACTTTCCCCTTTTTGATTTTATTTGCATTTTCCGCAGTGTGCCAGCCTTTTGGTTATTGAGGTTGTACTTGAGTTCGAGGTGGTTAAACAAAAGTAAGAACTTTATTTTGGGTAGGTCATAGCCAAAAAATGGGGTGCTGATTTAAAGGGTTTACAGAATGAACCACTGAGTAGCTTACTATTTGTCTACAGTCTTAGCAGGTCAATTCATGCATCACATACACTCACTGGCCTCTTTCATTAGGCACACCTGCTCAACTGCTCGTTAATGCAAATATCTAATCAGCCAATCACATGGCAGCAACTCAATGCATTGTAGCATGTGGACGTGGTCAAGACAATCTGCTGAAGTTCAAACTGAGCATCAGAATGGGGAAGAAAGATGATTTAAGCGACTTTGAACATGGCATAGTTGTTGATCCCAGACTGGCTGGTCTGAGTATTTTAGCAACTGCTGATCTACTGGGATTTTCACCCACAACCATGTTTAGGGTTTACAGAGAATGGTCCTCAAAAGAGAGAATATCCAGTGAGCGGCAGTTCTCTTGGCGAAAATGCCTTGTAGATGCCAGAGGTCAGAGGAGAATGGCCAGACTGGTTTGAGCTGATAGAAAAGCAACAGAAATTCAAATAATCACTCGTTACAACCGAGATATGCCGAGGAGCATCTCCGAATGCACAACACATTGAACCTCGAAGCAGATGGGCTACAGCAGCAGAAGACCACGCTGGGTGGCACTCTTGACTGCTAAGAACGGGAAAGTGAGACTACAATTTGCCTGGACTCACCAAATTGAACAATAGAAGATTGGGGAAAAAATGTAGCCTGGTCTGATGAGTCTCAATTTCTGCTGTGACATTTGGATGGGAGGGTCAGAATTCGGGGTAAACAACATGAAAGCATGGACCCATCCTTTGTTTTATCAATGGTTCAGGCTGCTGCTGGTGGTGTAATGGAGTGGGGGACACTTTCGTGGCACATTTCAGGCTCCTTAGTACCAACTGAGCATTGAGTGTTGTTGCTGACAATGTCCATCCCTTTATGACCACGGTGTACCCATCTTTTTATGGCTACTTCCAGCAGGATAACATGCCATGGCAGAAAGCTCAAATCATCTCAAAATGGTTTCTTGAACATGACAATGAGTTCACGGCACTCAAATGGCCTAACCAGATCTCAATCATGTAGAGCACCTTTGGGATGTGGCAGAATGGGAAAGGAGGCTTTGCAGGGTATAGGCAAATTTGCCCACAGCCGAATTTGAACCATCTTCTGGTTATATGTACCTACTTGTGGGACTGTCCAGAAAATAGATTTGAAATGTGAAATTTGCATACAGGAAGTGAACTGTGACCTATTTAGTGATTTCAAGATTTTTGTGGGACAAGGCCTCGAAAAGTCCATATTTAAATGCAAAAATGATTGTTCTGAAAAACCAGATAATTTTTAATGGCTACACAACAACATGATGGACATTTTGATACCCAACATAAGTATATATGTGAAAAACTGAAGAAGCTTTAGACAATTTTCCATTGAAAAATGCATCTGTCTTGACCAAAATTGATGCAAAACATAAAGTTCATCTTGAAAAACAACTAGGTTCCTATGAAAACACACCTAAGATATTTTCACAAAAGTTGCCTCATATAGTTGGCTAAATAATGTGCGAGTGTCGTTAAATTGCGAGACCCGTAACATGGATCCGGATTGCGAAAATTGGAACCATCCCTATATTTAGATATTATTACAGTCTCCTTTCCGTGTAAAAATAGGTCACTAAATAATAAACGTGGAATGCTTGTTATGGATACTTATCCAAATTAAGAGTCTTAGAGTATATGTACCAACCAAGCTGCTACACACCTGATTCTACTAATCAAGGCCCTTAACAAACATTCCAGAGGTTGATTAGTAGAATCAGGTGTGTTGCAGCTTGTTTGGTATGAAAGCCTGCACCCACAGTGGCTCGCTCTGGAGAAGGTTCCCTACCCCTGGCATACAACAATGTTGAATGCTTTGTGGTTCAGAAAATCATTGAAGCGTGACCTCAAGCGCAGACTACGCTTTGCTCAGTGGAGTAAAAACAAGGCCTGAGAGATATAGAACCTATACAATATACAACAGTTTATGAAAGCATCTAAATGGCTTTTCTGAGAAATATGTAGTATATAATAAAAATGGCTTGAATACACCACTTTTAACTGATCTTATCACAATCACAGGTGATCCTGAAAGTGTTCTTATATCCTAATAAATTAACATACAACTATATACTATATATAGTAACAATTTATATTTGTATAATCTTAAAAGGACAAATGTGTTTCAGATGTACTGTAGTTATGATCCAGAATGATCCGGAAGGCCAATGTCCCGTCAATCATGAACATATACTCTAAGACTCTTAATTTGGATAAGTATCTATAACAAGCATTCTAAGTTTATTATTCAGTGATCTATTTTGACACCCAAAGGAGATAGTAATAATTTCTAAATACAGGGATGGTTCCAGTTTTTGCAATCCGGATCCATGTTACCGGTCTCGCAATTTAACGACACTCGCACATTATTTAGCCAACTCTATGAGGCAACTTTTTTGAAAATATCTTAGGTGTGTTTTCATAGGAACCTGGGGCCTATTGCACGAAGGCGGGATAAGGGATTAGCCCAGGATCGGCACAGGATTAGCCTGATCTCAGGCCCCATTTTGGTTGCCCAGAGCATGTGAGCTAAACCATGGCACTAGTTACTATGGAAACAAAGTCTGTGGAGCTAGCCAGCTCCCGAGCAAGCTTACAAACTAGTTAAGCTCCTGTCTCCAGCCAATTTCACCTCACCTGATTCAGCAGTCACCCAAATTGAAAGTCAATGTCCTTAACAGTCATTCTGAATTGTCCACTACACATTGCTATCTCAATTATAGTAGGTTCAGAGTAATTATCTTAGAAACTTGTGACCATTGATGTCAGTGAAATAGCCAATATTTGATCATTATATTCAAGTATCCATGTGACAGTGACCATCACAGTTCAATCAGTCCCCCTTCCATGTCACATTTTAACCATATATAGAATCCGTCATTTTCAGAATTGTCCTTATTCCCTAAGTTGAGACTTCCATCAGAGTAGAAAATGAGCAGTGCTGTATGAAGTGGGTTACCGTGCTTCAGCGCGGTCTTTAATCGCTGTGGTAACCTCCTACCTACAGCACTGCTGCTACTTTTCTCCGTCTTTATTCAGACTGCGACGGGTAAGGTAGAGTCATTGCCTTAGTGCTGGACACGAGTGCAATGTCGCTCGCTTCGCGATACTGGAATCAAACATTTTCAGGAGGCTCCTTGACGTAATTTTCTAACGCTAACATTCTACTTTTTAATTTGAGTATGCCTCCATCGGAGGTGATTAAAAGCAGAAAGTAACCTCAAATAATCTGTAAACGTCTTCTAGATCAGACTATCAATTCAGTTTGTATAGGACAAAAAAAAGGGCTTGTAGCAAAATTGGGAAGCATATATGGAACTCTTCTACGCTTCGCTGGTTAATTGTTATTAAGTAGGCCTTCACATCGCACATGACACACACAGTACCAGGTCTCGCTCGATATTAAATCTGTCTGACAGCGATGGGTTATCTCATTCGCGGTAACGCCAAAGTGCATCAGCTACTCCTTTTTGACGGCGCTGAAACACTTCCTGAGTTTACTTTCACTTGAGTTTAGCTCACTTTAATACTCCTCTCAAACGTCTCGCACCATTCAGACAGAAACTGAAGGAATAGCAAGCAGAGGCATTTCAGAGATCCCATCGTCCCTCTGTCTGAACGTGGTCTTTGAGTGTTGCTGGCGCATGCGTCTGCTGCAGCTACTTAGTGTCCATGGTGATGATCAGTGATTCTGTGATCGATCTCGGGGTCTATTTGAGGTAGTCGTGTGCGCGCACTCAGCAGGATCAGCGGCACCGGGCTTCACTTAGCCTATCCTCTTCCACCCGCTATTGGCTTTGTGCAATCAATTAAGCCAGCGACGCGCTGTTTGGGATATGGCAATCCTCGCTTTGGCGTTGATCCAGGATCTCAGGATCCGACTTCTGTGCAATAGGCCCCTGGTCGTTTTTTGAGATGAATTTTACGTTTTGCATCAATTTTGGTCACGAGAGATGCATTTTTCAGTGGAAAATTGTCTGAAACTTCTTTAGTTTTTCAGTTATATACTTATGTTTGGTATCCAAATGTCCGTCTTGTTGTTGTGTAGCCATTAAAATTCGTCTGGTAATTCAGAACAATCATTTATGGGTTTAAATATGGACTTTTCGCGGCCTTGCCACTCAAAAATCTTGAAATCACTAAATAGATCACAGTTCACTTCCTGTATGCAAATTTCACATTTCAAATCTATTTTCTGGACAGTCCCACAAGTAGGTACATATAACCAGGAGATGGTTCAAATTGGGCCTATACCCTGCAAAACCTCCTTTGCATCAAAGTGGTGAAGTTGACAAATCTGCAGCAACTGCATGATGCTATCATGTCAGGATGGACCCAAATCTCTGAGGAATGTTTCCTGCACCTTGTTGAATCTATGCCCCTTAGAGTTAAGGCAATTCTGAAGGCAAAAGGGGGTCCAACATGGTACTAGCAAGGTTTATCTAATTAAGTGGCCAGTTAGCGTAAATATGCACTGTTTTTATCTATTTTATTGTCATAACTTTAAATTGCATTTTATGTTCTGGTAAATTGCCATATGAAGATTTAAGTTCCAAAACAGAAATAAATTGGCACAGACACTTTGTTTTTCACACAGCATGAATATGAATTTCCCTCTACATCATCTCAGCCTTAAAAATAAATTGCTGTGCTTCTGTTGTTTGTGATGGAAATCTCCTTCAAAATACATATTTTGCAACCAAGACATGCTATACACAGTATTATCTTAAAAACCATTCTCTCTTGGAAATAATAACAGATACATTGTAGACAATCACCACTGAGTCCAACTAGACAAAAAAAATTCCAATTTGAACTGTCAGCTTAATTTTATACATGGACAGCAGGATAGAATGGGCTATCGTCATGGCGCCAAGACCATTCGGTTTCCATTGTTGGCAGCTTAGACCAAAATAAGAGCAAGATTTCCAGTTAAACATCAGCTTTAATGACATTTCTCTCAGTGTAATTACTTTTCATTATTTCACCCAATACACTGCATACATAAAATACATCTTTGCTCAGTTAATTTCACATATCAAGCTAGGATCAGTTCATATAACACATTTTCAATGCATCAAATGATAATTAATGAATATTATAATTTATTGAGGTACCCTCATGTTCTATAGGCTCATACTGTACACCATTGAAAACATGTTTGACAGTATTATTTGCCTTTTCCAGACAATATTGGACTTATTTTCCCTTGAAATGTCTTCTAAACACAATAATTAGCTGACTTATGTAAAGTATTATCCACAATTTCATCAAGATGCAGGCCCTGAAGGGAAAGCTTTTGCAAATACCTTGTGACACTAAAACAGATACACACACAACTGTAGCTATATAAGATATATAGCTCTAATAGCAAATTTGACAAATATCTGACTAATTGCCACTGAAGTCATAAAAATATGTTTTGATAGAGAATTTTTGTCCTTCTTTTGCTTACACAATCAAGTAAAAATTAAAGATCAAATTCATATAATTTCTTCTTTCACTTTCTCTCTGGTGCAGAGAATACCAGCATGCTGAGAGTGAATAGCATTTGCAGTGCACAGCTCTCTGAGCTATCAATCATCTGGCAAGCTCCCCCTATGCTCCGGGTGCCCTCATTGTTCAAATGAAAGCAGATTTCTCCATGGCAACTGGAACCCTATAAGGTTGTTGTCGCTAATCCTCCCCAGCTTACACAATTCTTATTTCTGATAAGAGGTTTTACCAATGCAGAGGAATTCTCATCAAACCCTTCCTTTCCACCCACGAAAGGACTAATAAAACAGGCTCAGCTACATCCTCACAACTAGGAGAGGTAAGAGAACACATTCTGCATTATTCGTGTTATTTATTTGTACAATGTCAAACTTCAGGACAGCGTACAGTGTAGTTTGGATGAAAGCATGCGATCAGTTGTGTTATTACATGAATAACAGGTGAAAAATGACTAACAGGGGGTGCTTTTGCCTCAAGGTGCGGTAAATAGAGAATAACCTGGCTAGCTGTTGACTGCCGAACTGTTCTGTGCTTGTGATTAGAGAAAATATACTCTATACTTTCTTTTCACATTGAGATGAAATTTGCATGCACGTATTGTGGCACTGCTGTAAGTGCGTTCATTTTTAAATCTTTACTGAGGATTTCTGCGAAATTTGATTTACCTCTTGCTTATGGATAAATGCTTCAATTGACAAACACATCCTTACACTTGATTCATTGCATAAGGATCCAAATTAAAATAATTTAATGCTTACAGGTGTGTCCTCTCAGGGAAAAAAATTTTTGCATGAATTTAATGGAATAAAGTAGTTGCATAAAAAAGCTCTCAAACGAACAATGTGCATTATCGTTTTCCAAAAAGCTCTCTTTTGTTAAAATTTATGGTTCTTTTGGATTATCGTGACTGCCATGATTACCAGGTGTGTTGTTACTAGTCACAGTTAAGAGCTTTTTACAAATATGAGCAAGTTATTGAGTCGAAAGAAAGAATACTGCAGATTTGGTGCAGCAAGCGATATAGAATGGATAAGGCTTTCCTTCATTATTTTTTCTTACATATTCTGTAAAAATGAAAGAAAGAGGTGTGGTCATAAGTTCACTCCGCCGCCAATGCTCCCCCCACCCCTCAAAATCCTAATGCACGCACCCCATCCCCACAATTTCCCAGCCTATTCGACCAGCTAATCCTTTTATTGTGGATTTTGGGGCCAGGGTCCTCACCAAACCATCTTCTTGGTATGGGGGCTGATTCAGGTAATAATTGCTCACTAAGACTGCCTGTTTGTCTCTCACAGCATGTCAATGTAGCTCAGCGTAGGCAGGCGCATTAATCACGCGCTGCCAAACTGCATGCATTCCACCTCCACTGGCTAAACATATCCCTCCCCCTCCCCCCTTCCCTCCCTCCTCTCCACCTTTGCCTCAATTTCCCTCCGTGAAGCTCCAGTCCAGCAGGAGGTGGCCAGGGCAAGTGCACCCGGGGCCCCCGAATCACTAGCTATGCGTCTCTGGGCCGGCTCCTTTCCCTTGGTGCTTGTGTGCTTGATGGAGAGCATTCTGGCAGTGTGGGGGCATGAGGAGAGCTACCTACAAGATGTCCTTCAGGCCCTACCACTAGGGGACCGCGCAAAAATGGACAGGAACCAGACAAGGATCCTGGTCTCCAGCCTCTTCCATGCTGTACAGTGTCGCAGCCGTATTGCTGGGTCACAGGAGCAATGCGATCAGGTCAGGCTTTTCTACAGCTTCACTTGCTCTACCATCCAATGAGTTTCTTATCTTCACCAAATGCCTGCTTATTTCATTGGGGGAAAGATTTTGGGGGCTTTCGGTCTCTAATGTTGGGTACAGGCAAATATAAAGAACTAAAGTGATACATGCCTGCATGTATTTGGTGTGTGCAGCTGCATTGGCATTCCATAGGGGCATAGCTCCTATTTCTTGGTTCATAGTGGTCTTCCGTGATGTAAAATTTCAGGATACTGAGGATGCAGGATGAATCATATCTGAAGTAGGCTTGAGAAATGGACAGGTGTCTGTGAATAACAGTATTTTTGCAATTAAAGTTACTTTTTCTGTGCTCATTTGCTACGAAGTGTTGTGTCAACTTTGCTCTTCAAAATTCTACTCTTCACGTGGCTTGGTTGAGCAACCCAAGACATTTCTAGGTTCATATATCTCTGTGTATTTAATATACGTTTTATATAAAATAGTTGAGGATTGGGAACAGGCTGCTATGTATTGGCTTAAATGAAAAGATCGGGTTTGCATTGTTATAGTTTCAGTTGACTGATAAGCTGACATTTTTTACGAACATTCCATTCCTGCTAAGGATTGTATTTGAAGCTTCCATATTAAGTCTCCTGCTCCTACTGCCATTTAGGATGAAGGTTGCCAGCATAGTCCCAAGTGGCTTAGTCCTGACAATGAAAGTTCTTAGTTGACTGTGCGGTAAATTTGTTGAAAAACCATTTTTTCCCTTTTCCCTTGGCCGGTTTCATACAAAGCAAAAATATTTGGGGCTCAAGTATTTCAGTCTGTGTGAGTCTGCAGGTTTTGGGCAAAGGACAAAGAACAACAGCTCATATTCAGCTAGTTACAAAGCTGCCTTTTCAAAATCCAAGGTGCCATGCAAGGTCAAGCTGACTGCCGAAACAAAAAGAAACCTTTTGTTTTGTTTGCAATAAACTCAAAATTAATGTGCACAGTTGTACACAAAACCAATCATACTGACCCTGCCTTGATACAGCTATACTGTAATGGGGTGGTAAATGTACAAAATCAAAAACATCTTGCAATAAGTTAACACATTTTTCTGAGTTGGTCCAGTAAAATGGTTTCTTCTTTAACTCCCCTTAAGTAAGTAAGTAAGTAAAGTTTATTTGTATAGCACCTTTCACAGACAGGGTCACAAAGTGCTTCACAGTCATTTACATAGAGAAAAGAATAAATACAATAAAATACAATAAAAAAAGGGATAGAATAGGAACACAGAAAGATTCAAATGCCAGTAAGTCAAGTCAAGTCAAGTCAAGTCAAGTTCATGAGTAGAATGAAAGGGCAGTGCCCAGCCTAATTCTTTTCCCCACTACAGCAAATGAGGCAAAAACACTCCCAGTAGGGAGAAAAATCCTCAAAACAGTGGTGAGAAAAAACTCCCCAGTGGGAATAAATCTCAGGAGGAACGCGGCTATAGTGGGGAAGCCCATCCTCCGCGGGCTAGCTAATTAATAACAAAATAAAGTAAAGCAGAATAGAAATGGAAAAAGAGATCCATTAAAGTCCATCTAAACAGTGGCATCGGTCACTCCAGGAAGTGGCATGTAGAGGATGGTGCAGAACTAGATCAGGACCGGATCAGGACAGCAGGACAGCAGCAGCCAGCGCTCATGGTGAGGGACAGGGCTTGGATGGTCCACGAGATCAGGGTGGGGGACGGAAAGATCCTCGGAAAGAGACACAGAAAAATAATTGGGTGAGGCACTGGATAAAACTACTGCATGTTAAAAAAAAAAAAAAAAAAAAAATACTGTCCTGTGTCATGTGCCAAGTGGGAAATTATTAGCAGACTGGTCAGGAAACAGTCAACACCCCTCCATCCACTTCCTGCAGCACAGAAGCCCTACACTTACACCAGGCTGTAAGATCACTATTGATTTACTAAACACTACCATGTGGACCTCCTCAGTGACTAAGGCTGTAGCAAGCCCCACTGGCACTGTTGATGCATGCTCAGTGCCACCGGTTCCACATGGATTTGCCTAACACTACCACCAGTACCATATGGACCTCCCTGGTGACTAAGGCTGTAGCAAGCCCCACTGGCACCGTTGATGCATGCTCAGTGCCATCAGTTCCATGTGGATTTGCTAAACACTACTACCAGTAACACACACGTAGAAGAACAGACAACTAGACAAATGCCTGACTAAACAAATGAGTCTTTAGTTGTGCCTTAAAGTTTTCTACGGAGGGTGCTTAAGAGATGTGCACTGTAATTGAGATATGCCTCATGCTCATTTGTCAGTGGCAATCCTGTCATAGCCTATAGCAAGGCATGGTCACTCAAAGGAGAGTGAGGTAGCAATACAGGGAGTGACCCAGGAAATTCTGTGTGCCGAGGCAAAAGTACTTACATCCATGGAATCATGGGAAAGCCTATGATCCTCAATGAGTAGGCAATGCTTTTTTTTATGGCCAGAATGACAAGCAAGTACAGCGCCAATAAAGCTCTGTACAGCGTCTAATGGCAGACACTTCACACAATGATATTGTGGTACTCAGTAGTGAGATGTCAAAGACTGTAACACTGGTATATGTTTCCTATGAATTCAGAAAAATAGAAAATGTGCTGTAAGTCAGTGCTGTGGAGCATATCAAAACTCAGCTGCAGATGGGTTTATAAAAGCCAAAATTTCATAATGGACATTTGAAACAGAAAAAATATTTTTAGTTGTTTGGAAATTGTTTTTGTCTTTCAAAAAGAAGTGTTAATCTAACTATTTGTCAACTAATTTCTTCATGATGCCATGATGAGAAAATGGACATCAAGCTATCCCAGCTGCATTTTAATTTGTTAACTTCATATTTTATGAAATTGAAATTACTAATATACGGTAGCCAAAATAGGAGTAGCAATATAGAATTCAACCATGTAATACCTAGTCGTTGATTCTTAATGTTTATGCCTCTTACCTTTAGAGCTCTAACAGGATTAGGAATTTAGTTAATGGGAGATTTTATGCTCACATTTTGTTTTAATCGGGCTCTGTAATGAAAAAATTAATAATCTGTAACATTCCTTGTTTTTTTCAGGCTGATATGTATCACAGCCATGTAGTCAGCCATTTAATTTTAGAACATTTTATGTCTTAAATGTTACCCAACGGGAGTTTATCCCAACTCATGGCTTAGCAGAAGCTGTTTCCAGTTCAGCAGTTGAAACATTGAGGAGTGCCTCCAGTAACTTGTTTGAGTGGTGCCAAAATGGAAATATACCCTTCTGCATCAGATGTGGTCAATATTCTTTAGATGAAAGGGTGAGACTTCCACGCCCATAAGGACACCCAGCTAACACAGAACATTTTCACAATGTTGTAGCCATGCTGTGGCAATATTATGGCATTAAGCTAACATTTACAAAACATTTAGTTTTAATATGATGGCTTGACTTCCAACAATGCTATGCTGATGTGGTTGCAGTGCCTGACAACAGACTCGCTGCTCTCAGTCCTGGAAGAAGATGGACGGGAATCTCTCTCAGAGGAAGATTTCGAGCGGCTCTCCACTGTCCTGCTGTACTACATACTTAACATGAAAGACCTCTGTGCCTCTAACTACACTTTGAGCTCCCAGGACTACCAGTACTACATCTCTGCAGTGATGAACCTCCATCCACAGGAGGATGACGAGTTCCTCTCCCCCAATGAGACAGAGAGCGCCTTGCAGCTCATCAATCAGTATTACTTTCCCTCCACTGCGGATCAGGTGAGTATTTTGTGAGCAGAGAACTAAAACACTTAAAGCAGTTAGCGCTGGACTTGCATACATTATGGAATGAGCACCTGTCCATCACGTCTTTGCGGTGTTTGAAATTGATGTGCTGAACAGTTTTGAGCTCTGATGAGGTTTAGCTGCACTTAATCACTTTTCATTTCAGTGTGCGGATGCATCATCCCTGATGGAAGAAGTGGATATTGTGGACAGCCAAGGAGCGGATTTTGCCTCCATCTCAAAGCTGGCTGGAGCCATTATCGCCCACATTCTGCAGGGACACTGTTTCAGCAAGAGAAACCTCCCCTCCCCCGGATTCTTCACCAACTTTATATTTCAGTCCCTCAACCGAACCAGCGGCCTTGATATTATTGGTAATTTTTCAATGACCTCCTCAAACATCAAAGAAATTGGTACGATGAGTGGTCAAATAAAAATAGGCAGGTGTTCCAAAGCTAGTTCAAGCTCAGTCAAATTAAATGACTTAACTCTGAGGCTACATTTTCTAGAAATCATACATGACTGAGGTGTCACGGTAGTGTGGTGGCACACTGATTAGCACTGTTCCTTCATAGCTGGAAGGTCTTGGGTTTGTGTCTAACCTGGGGCCTCTTTGTATAAAGTGTGCGTGTTCTCCCCGTATTCGCTTGGATTTACTGCAGGTACACCTGTTTCCTCCCACAGCCCAACAACATGCATGCTTGATTAGTTGGAAACTTGAAATTGCTTGCAGGTGTGAGTGAATGGTGTTTGAGCCCTGCGATGGATTGGCAAGCTGTTCAAGATGTTTTCTTGCCTTTCTCCCCCGTGATGCTGATGAGGAAGTAGTTTAGATGATGGATGGATAGGCAATCCCAAAACATAACAGAAAAACATAGATGTGCCAGTAAGGTTAAAACTCAGCCCACAACTTAGTTTCATTATGATGCATTTGGGTACAAAATAGTCTTTGAATAATCTTGAACTGTTCTGAGTTGTGTGCTGAGAGAAGCTGATATGTTCCTGGTGACACTTTAGATTTTGAAGGTCTGCTGCAACAGCTGGGAGTAGGAGGGGGAGGTGCTACTCATGTTCACCACAGACAGAGAAGGAGCATCATGGGCCCCTCCCAGAAGAGGAGGGGGACACGACGATTGGGCAGCTGCACTCAGGAGCCCAGCACTGACTGGGCACAGGTGAGTTCAGGAAATACCGTACAAAGGCTGTTCTGATATTACACTTCGCATACACCGGATATTTTTGTATTCTTCAGTTGAATTAAAAGTTAAAATACTAACTCAAAAATGTCTCACGTAATTAGTCAGTGCTCACCTTCCAGTCTAAAATGAGAATCTGTGCATGAAATTCATATTTTTGTTCAGAAAAAAAGGTGAACCTGGGGCATATTATTTGGATGAGTGCAAGTTGTAGCGCCAAGACTTGTTTCACAACTGAGGGCGCTTTCACACTGGGTATGATTGTTCCGTACCGTGCCACAGTACAATTGTCCCCCCTCCGCTCTCCCCCTGCTGATCAGCTTTCACACTAGGAATGTCATTCCATACCCAAGTACACTTGCATATGTCAAAATTCCGATAAAGTAGGTGGCAGTATGCACCTAGGTGGTTTTAAATAGGGAAATATACACAAAGAAGAAGAAGCAATGTTTGGCTCGTTGTTTTTTGGCTGATTATGCTGTCCACTGCCTCATTCATACTACGGAAATTTACAGGATCTTTTTCATCACTTGAGTTGCCGGACATTCATACTGTGTCCTGCACAAATTTCGAGCAAGCATTTCATTTCTTTGTTTCTTAGAACAAAAGAGTCGAACAGTGAAGACGTCACGTAACAGTCCACTTCCGTGTGCAAGCACGTTTGCTTTCCCATTTGGTTCGAGTACGGATAAACGGCAGACTTGCTTACCATGCCCGAGCTTGGTACGCTTGTGTTCACACTTACCAAATGAACTGGACTTTGGGGTCAAGTGCACCCGGATCCGTGCCCTAGTCCCAAGTGTGAAAGCACCCTCAAATACCTGTCACTCTACCACAGATTCCCGAGAAAAAAGATTGTTGAGAACGATTTGCTGTTTCAGACACAATTGTGCAATACAAGTGTCCATGCTGAACAATAAAATGCGTGCAACTGGCATATCTGGGCATGTTGAAAACCAGAAAAACAATACGACTTGCTATCAGTTGAAAGTAGGCTGTGTATTGGCCTCATGGTCCTCCTTGACTTAATCTGTTCAATGTCTTTATTCTCTGTGCAAAGGTCTGCTTTTCTGCCAGTCAGCTGGTGGAAATTTTTGTACTGGACCCCCACTCGCCCATCTCAAAAGAACACTTCACACATATTTGCCCGGCAATCATCCAGCAGTTGCTAGGCGACGTGTGCACTTCCGCGGAGATGAAGGCGGATAGTTTTCCTCCAAGCACCATTGAAAGTAAGCTGTCCCGCTCCATCCTCACACCTCTGTTAGACATGCCATCCACTTATAAATTAAAATCTTCCTCTTTATCCGCACACCTTTATCAGACAAGCCATTACTCATAGATATAGATCTCACTCTGCATCCTCACACCACCGTTTCACAAGCCATCTCACATAGTTAGATATCCCTGTCCATCCACACATCTCTATCTGAGGAGCCATCGCTTATAGAGTTAATATCCGTCTCCATTCACACACCTCTGTCTACAAACCATCACCTTTGGATTTAGATATCCCATCCCATTTTTAAACCTCTGACAAGCCATCTTTCATAGATCTCCCTCTCCTTCCACACACCTCTGTTTGAACAGCCATCATTCATAGTTTCCCTCTGCTCACCTTTATCCAAATAACCATCTTGCATGAAATTAGACCTCGCTTTCCATCCTCACACGTCTTCCCAAATAACTATTTCTGTTTGAGTAAGATCTTCCTCTTCACCCATACACCTCCATCAGAATAACTCTCTATTAGAGTAGGACCTCCCTCACCATCCACTACCTCTATTTGACAATGTTGACCCATTGCAGGCATAAGCAACAGATCCTTTATTAACATTATGAGTAATCTCACCGTGAACGCCGGGTCCATACTTTTTTCTTGGACCAAAACTGTGAACAGGAGGTGGAGTCATTTGATGACGCCCATACAGGCTTGGACAGGCAGGGATGGTGAAATTTGATAAATTACGGTGGAGGAGATGTTTTTTTTCCCCGTGATTGCCATGTATTCAGTTTTTATTGTGCACACATGTTCAGTATTCCGGGGCATTTTTGCGGATGTTTAGTGGCACTTTAAATTGGCATCAAAGTACTTTTAGTAAATGTACAAAATGCATCAGGAAACATGAACAAAGGGATAGAAATTCATGTGGCATAGTCCTCTTTTTAAGCCTCTTAAACTGGAGGGGAGAGGTGTCATCTTTTAAAAGCAAGATCTAATCACCTCTTCTTGTTCCAGGTGGGAATGAGATGCTACTAGCATAAAAAGTGATTTTCATTTGAAGTAGCTTTTTTAAAAATGTACCAGGCCCCTAAGAGTCACAAACAGGCTAAGCAAATATATAAAGTGAAAGAGGGCTTACGCTTGATTTTTATGTATTTTGATTGAGACTTGCTCGTCTCATGGAGGCTCAGCTGCACATCTCCGGTCCAAGGTGATCACATGGCCGCACAGTGAACGGTCTCTTCTTCATTTCTATGTCACTGGCTTAATGCTGCCCAGACAATGATTAAGATGGCTGTCAAAATTTGGACAGGGATCAATCAGGCTTATGTGTGAATTACTCACATTCATTCTTGAGCTGATGCATTGCGATCTAATCGATGTAAAAATGGAATAACAGTTATTGTCAGTTTTCGCACCATTTTAGTTATTAGCTGAGACCTGAAGATAAGCACAGATGATGAATAATTTAGCAAGGCTTTCAAAGTCATAATGGTCTTGGGAAAATGGCCACTGCATAGTCTAAGTGCACTGTAAACCCTGACCAAGTGTGCTGAACTCAAATGTTTTGTGGAAACCGATTACCTCAAAAAACTGTGTATGCAAACTTAATGATCTTGTGTTCACAACACTTAAAAACATGTAAAAAAATAACTTTACCTTATTTTCTTTAAGTTCCTTCCACACAATGCAATAAAGTTGGCCCACTCAATTTTTTTGAGGTTGTCGGTTTCCACAAAACATTTGAGTTCACTCTTTGAATATACAGTATATGCCAGCTAAATATCTGCAACGCATTGAAACATTTTGCTAGAAGTCTGCATCCACTTCAGAGAAGCACTGTGACAGTGGGTGTGCTGCAAGCCCCCTGCACTCACCATGTACTCTGCCTCTGCAGAGTATGGCTACAGCACAGTTGCCGTTGCTCTTATCACCTTGGGCTCCATGCTGGGCATCGCCCTCATCTTCTTCAGCTCCTGCCAGGAGACCTTTGCCCTCTTGCTGCAGCTCTTTGTGGGTCTGGCAGTGGGTACACTGTCCGGGGATGCCCTTTTTCATCTCATTCCACAGGTGGGTTGCCTTAAAGTCATGTTTTCATAGTGCAGAACAGTCCAGAACCTTGTGTGAAACTGCTGTGATTTCTGTATCAAGTACAGTGCTCAAATTCTTTGTTGTGAAATATAAAAAAAAAAATTGATTGCATTATGATGCAGAATATATTGTAAAGACAGTAATAATGACTATATGATGATTATGTATAGTATCAGAAACATGCATTAACATTAATCTTGGACTGAAATGTATATTTAGTTTCTACATTCAAAATTGAATTTAGAAGTAGGCCTAAACTGTTCCTGTGGGCTGGCCCATTAACTTATCATCCAGGGATTAATTATTATTATTATTATCTCCGCGCTTCCGAAAAAGTGAGGAGATCTTGTAATACAGTTCGCCGTCTGTCTGTCCGTCCGTCTGTCCGAAACAGTAACTCCTCCTAGGCCGTTAGACTAATCATCCTGAAACTTTGGTGTGTGTAAGGTAGTGACCCAGAGGGGTGCACAACGCATTTAGAATTTAAATTCATTTCCTCTTCTGGCCTCCAGGGGCCTTTTTGTGAAAATTGAAAAATGGCCATAAGTTCCTTATGCATTGAGCTAGGACGCTCAAATTTTTATGGGAGGTGCATGGGATGACCCTTCATCACATATCAGGCGGATTTTTGATTTGATCTAATTTTGACCGTTTTCTAGGTCAAATGGCATCAGGTGTACCAATCGCTGTACCGTACGTCCTTTCCTTTCATAATACTCTCATTTCAAAATGAAGAGTAATTTATGCCCTCAACAGACACTCAAAAAGTACTCTATCCAACTAACCAGCTATATCACATTGCTTTAACTCTGATCAGTATCAGTGCTTTGTCACTGCACCAAGCAGATTATCATTTGTACAGCAGAATGCCAGTTCAGTGAATTGCCCTCTGACACATTACTACTACTCCCATAACATTCGTTGCGGAGCGCGGAGATTTGCGATGGCGCGCCATTGACATACCTCTAGTTATTATTATTATTATTATTATTATGGTACCATAAAATATTATGTTCAACAGTAACTTTACAGTCATTACATTTTAATTATGAAGAGGTTGTAATCATAGTGTTCATAATTAAATGGCATTTTTGTATCTAGAGCACATATTTTGAGTGGCAAGGTCTATATTCCTATAGGGGTCATTCCACGCCAAACTGAACAGGGCTCCCGGCCTTACCCCCTCCGATTTCCATGAAACCTATTTTAAGGATAGCCCTTAGGACCAATAATGAGTTTCCCAAATTTCAGCGCCAACGGTGTAATAGTTTTTGAGATACACGCCTTTGAAATTTGCCAACCACGCCCATAGTGCCATTTTGCTTGATCCCGGGCCAATGTTTAGAGGGCTGTATCTCCGTGCGCATCAGTGCAATTCGCTAAATCTTTTCCTACCTATGACAATACATTGTTGGCTTTTGGAATTCGACATCAGAAATGTTGTCGGCTAGGTTATGTTAAAACGTGAATTGTGGAAAATGCTAGTTAAATTTGCATACCGCCATTTTCCAAAGGATTTTCCAGACAGATTTTTTTATACAGCATGTTCACGATCTCAAACCTGTCTTTTTAGTCACACTGTATATCGGCATGGTAAGTACCAAAATACGTTGTGACCCTCCAGTCCATTTGGTTTAGTAAAGTCGAAGGTTTGAAATGTGTCCTGTCAGCAAAAATGCTAAATTAGAATATTTTTCAAAGTGGTAAATGGTAATGTCGACAGTTAAAATTTGCTGAAAAAGTTTCATACAAGTAATCTCTTATCCTTTATGTCCATGTATACCAAGTTCCATTGACTAGCCGAAACTCCTTCAGGTAAAAATTGATAGGACAACTATCCTTGATCACAGTGAAAATGCTATTTAATCCAAGGAGTGTTTTTTATCTTTAAAAAAACCATGAAAGTTACACAGATATTTGTAGCAGGTTACACTATGCAACAATTAAAGCCACGTTACTTAGTATTTAAAATAAATTGGTGCATTAATATTTCTAATTAAAAATATCAAGACTTCAAGATGAGCAATTTTAAGATGCTTTATTGATGACGCTGGACAATTTGTAATATAGAGAGATCATAAATTTCCTAGTCAAGGAAATAGAACAATTCGGTTTCACTTTGTAAAAATGTTTTTCTGGAGTACAACTAGATTGTTTGACGTTAATTTCAGTAGCATTTGATGTTTAATTTACATTTTGGGTCTTTGGTCATGTGGTGTATTTCAGACTTTTGTTTTAGTCGAGCCAAACCAAAGTCAAGGGGCCAAATGCGTTTTGGTACTTACAAAGTCGATATACAATGTATCTGTTTACGATCAGTGATATTTTAAGGCTTTAAGTAGAAAACTATCAAAAGCCACCCCTTTGGATTAATTAGCATTTTCATTGTGATCAAGGATAATTGTCCATTCAATTTTTACCTGAAGGAGTTTTGGCTGGTCGATGGAACTTGGTATACATGGACTTGATGGATAAGGGATTACTTGTATGAAACTTTTTCAGCAAATTTTAACTGTCGACATTACCATTTACCACTTTGAAAAATATGCTAATTTAGCATTTTTGCTGACATGACACATTTCAAACCTTTGATTTTACTAAACCAAATGGACTGGAGGGTCACAAAGCATTTTGGTACCTACCACGCCGACATACAGTGTGACTAGAAAGACAGGTTTGAGATCGTGAACATGCTGTATAGTAAAATCTGTCTGCATAATCCTTTGGAAAATGTTGGTATGCAAATTTGACTAGCATTTTCCACAATTCACGTTTTAACATAACCTAGCCAACAACATTTCTGATGTCGAATTCCAAAAGTCAACAATGTATTGTCATAGGTAGGAAAAGATTTAGCGAATTGCACTGATGCACATGGAGATACGGCCCTAAACATTGGCCTGGGATCAAGCAAAATGGCACCATGGGCGTGGTCGGCAAATTTCAAAGGCGTGTATCTCAAAAACTATTGCACCATTGGTGCTGAAATTTGGGCAACTCATTATTGGTCCTAAGGGCTATTCTTAAAATAGGTTTCACAGAAATCGGTGGGGGTAAGGCCGGGAGCCCTGCTCAGTTTGGCGTGGAATTGATAAGTGAAACTAAGGTCACGGGCTCTCTATGGTAGCAAGGTTACGCTTCTGTGATGAGAAGCTCACATTGAGGTTGTCCTGGAGAATTTCAGACCAGGCATCTGCTTGTGAATATTCATTAGTTTCAAGGCCATTGCCTATTTGGTCATCATTATGATTTATATGCATATGTATATATTTGTAGCGTTCGGTAATTCAGATGCAGAATACACGGTCCAGTGAAGAAGAATTTTCCCCCTTCCTGATTTCTCCTATTTTTGCGCATCTGTCAAACTTAAATGTTTTATATCATCAAGCTTATTTTAATATTGGACAAATATAACTTGTGCAAAACTTAAATTGCAGTTTTTAAGTGATGAATTCATTTATTGAAGGAAAAAAGCTTCCAAACCCAACTGGGCCTTATGTGAAAAAGTAATTGCCCTCTTAATTACTGTGTCAACTGTTGAAACAAATTTAATTGATAACTGGGTTTAATTTCACTAGACACAGCCAGGTATGATTACTGCCTGCAGAAATACAGGAACAGATGAGAAACAGAGTTGTTGACATACATCAGTCTGGAAAGGGTTACAAAGCCATTTCTAAGGCTCTGGGATTCCAACGGACCACAATGAAAGCCATTATCTACAAATGAAGAAAACTTGGAACAGTGGTAAACCTTCAGAGGATTGGCCAGCCTGCCAAAATTTCCTCAAGAGTGCAACGACCACTCATCTGGGAGGTCACAAAAGAACCCAGACTGACACCTAAAGAACTGCCGGCCTCAAATACCACAGTTGAGGTCAGTGTTCACGACTCCACAATAAGAGACTGGCCAAAAATGGCATCCATGGGAGAGCTGCTAGGTGAAAACCACTACTGACTAAAAAGAATGCAAAGGCTTCTCTCACATTTTACAACAAAACATCTTGATGGCCCACAAGACTTTTGGCATAATATTCTGCAGACTGATTAATCAAAAGTGGAGTGTATTGGAAGACACGAGTCCCATTACATCTGGCATAAAGATAACACAGCATTCCACAATAACAGCATCAAAGCATTTATAAGTCAAACACAGTGGTGGCAGTGTGATGAACTGGGGCTGCTTTGCTGTTTCAGGACCTAGGCGACTTGCCATCAATTGAACCCTTAAGAACCATACTGGGCCAACCCATGTTGGGGAACTTTTGAGAAAATGGGACTTAAAGTTGCCAGCCTCCTGTGTCACCTAGAGTAACTGGGAACTAGAAACACTGCTTATGTTAAAAACTCATGATATGTTCAATTACGTAATGCACTTCTTTTGCAGGTTTTGGATGCCCTTCTGTTTCGTTTAAAGTGAAAGGTACCTCCTTCTGAAGCGGAATCATCATCTTATGATTAATTTGGGACAAACTCTGGGTCTCCATTATCTTACACTTCACCATCATCATCAATCATAGCAAGCAGTTCCTCATCAGTGAGATACCTAGCCGCCATGTCTGCAATGAATTATGGGAAGGTTCTGGGATGGCCTATTATGGATAAGGCAGTGCAGTGCATATGTACAGGGGCAGAGAGGACGTTTGCTTGTATGAACAATCCATGTGGGTAGATTGGGTTGGCTCATTTAGGAAATGTAGATCTTAGTTTTCTGCACATGCTGACTACCTCAACTCTATTTCGCCAAAAGTGCGGGATGGCCCGGTATGGTTCTTAGGGGCTCAATTATGGAGCCATGAATTCTGCTCTCTACCAGAAAATCCTGATGGGGCGTGTCCAGCTACGATGTAAAGCTTAAGCACAGTTTGGTTATGCGGCAGGCAATGATCCAAAACACGCAAGCAAGTCGATCTTTTAATGGCTCAGAAGAAACAAACAATGGTTTTGGAGCAGTCAAGTCAAAGTCCTGACATGAATCTGATTGAGATGCTATGGCATGACCTTGAACAGCCAGATTATGCTCAAAAACTTCCCAACATAGTGGAATTAAAACAATTTTGCAAGGAAAATTGGTCAGAGTTCCTCCATAGCAATGTAAAAGACTTGTTGCCTGTCATAGCAAATGTTAGATACCTGTTGTTGTCCCTAAGGGAGGCACAACCATTTATTAGGTTTAGGGGGGAAATCATTGTTTCACATGGGCGATACAGGTCTAAAAACTGTTATCCTCAAAAAATTTAACGATCAGTCAAAAGCTGCATTTTTTGTTTACTCAGGTTGTTTCTGCCTTATATTAAAATCAGTTAGGTGATCTGAAACATTGCAATATGATAAATATGCAACAATATAAGAAATCGTGGAGGGGCAAATACTTTTTCACTGCACTGTAGACTCAGACTTGATTTTTTAATGGCTCAGTTATTTTGCCCTTTACCCTCCGGTTTAGATCCTGGGTCTACACGACCACAATCACTATGATGACCAGCATGTGTTGGAGAACCATGGCTACCTGTGGAAGATTCTGGGAATCATAGCAGGAATTTATGGATTTTTTCTCATTGAAAGAATATTCTCTCTTGTCATGCCATCACAAGGCCAGGTAAAAAAAATGTTAATTAATAAAAATAATTCAAGACTGTGATTGTGAAATATTGTTGTTGGTAATTTAACATGAGCATATTAGATGCCACCTGCAAACTTGACCAAATTTCTGTTACAGCTGTGTCCCCTGTATTAATTTTCAATTAATTCTCAATTTTTGCTCATTATCTTGGCTATCAAATGGCACTGATGAAGTATTACATTGAATGATCAGACAAACTCCTAGGTAACAGAAAAAGTCACAAAAATAACTGGCAATTTTCAATATTGTTACATTCTTCCTGAAGGTCTTATTTCACATGATTATAAAATATTGATGGCATGTATTTTAGTAAAAATGTATATGATTATCTTCATCCAACCTAGAAACCAAACAGAGCCGGGCATATTCATCGTAGACCTTATGGTTTTTTCAGGGTCTATTGCCAGAGTAGGGAAAATTCTTATGTTTGCTTAGCCATGGAGAACAATTTTTGTATTTTTTTTTCCATGCAAAAGTGTGAGCCACCAGAGTAGTGCCAGCAGCTGGCTGAGCATAAATCCTGGTAGTCTAGGCTGCTGTGGCCTGGGTTGATATTAGAATAATTGGGTCCTCTTCCTATGGCAGGATCACACATTTGCTAACCAGCACTTGAGTCATTCCCATGACCTCTCCCTCCAACTGAACTGCAACGGCCATTCACAGAGGGGAAAGTCCATCTCCACCATGCAGCTGGTAAGTCACGGCCAGTCTCAATGCTTACAGGTGCAAGGGCATTGTTGCCGATAGCCTGAACCTTATGACTGTTGAAGCCATGGTGCTGTACTGGTGCAGAGACCAAAGCTCATGGACAGCAAGGATGAACGAAGGTTGCTTTGATCTGCTGCCGTTGGACAAAGTGTTGGGAACCACAACCATGTAGTCTAACCCTAGTGGCCTTGTGTGTGGAAATGGTCTTCTATGTCTTCTGAAATGGTTTCAGCATGTACATTTGACCATTAGGTGAAAACCCCATGAAATAGCTTTATTGGATAACAGCCACCGGTGGATGATACATTAATATTACTGATGATAGTCTGATTATGTGAAAGGGAGCCATTTCACACACAGAGTACAATAGAGCTGCTTTCAGCCCCTGAGGTCCTTGCTTTTATGACTAAATACTGTGATGTCATCAGCTCCCGCTGAGTCAGTGTGCAGCTAAAATTAGCACTAATGACAGTGGCAATCCTTGCTCCTCTGCCAGCAACCACCAAGACCCTCCGACCCTCTTGTTTCTTTCTTCCTCCCTCACCTCACAAGGCGTCCGTCAGCAGTAGCACATCCCTGCCATGTTTAACAAACCTATCACATTCAGCAGATGACATACATGCAGAGGAAGTTAGGGAGGAAATGCCAAGATGCTGTCATCAGTCAAACGAGTCATGAACGAAAAAGAAAAAAAAATGCAGCAAACCAAAAAAGCCTCAAGGATTTTCTTTTTTTTTTTTGGCTGGATTAAACAGCGGCACTTGGCGTGGATGAAGTGATTTGAACCATGTAAATTTATGCAAAGTACGGCCTAGCAGGAACACATCGAAATGGAGTGTAATTGTTGAGTGGGTGGCAGTGTAACTGGAATGGGCGATCACTGAAAAGGGCCCTGGGGGAGCGGATTGAGTCATCCCATCTTCATGCTGCCTGCATGGGGAATAGATAAACCCTGGGCTTTAGTTCAGGAGCAAAATGTGTATCGGGCACTTTTTTGGCAAAATACCCACTTACCAGTAGGAGCTGGGGTGATTGTGCCTGATTCTGTGCCAGCAGTACTTTACCTGCATTTGTCAATATGGTTAGTCCTTTACAGACAATAGGACAAAAGAGAAAAACTCAGTGTTAAAGCATTTGAAGGATTGTTTTTTATAAACTGATAAGATAAATTGTTTATCTTTTTCATTTTTTTCAAAATTCTAAATGTGCATCTAAGTCAGTTCAAAAACTCAATTGTTTTAATCAACGGCAGTGTTTTTTACATCAGCATTAGAATATTCAGTTAAAAACATTCAAATCTCTTATATTACCAGAAATTTGCTCTGTAAGTCTGAAAAATGGCTACCTCATGTAGTTATGTGTCAGTATAAATTCATTTCCACGGCATTCCAGTACCACTCAGAAACAGCATAACGGCCAAATATAAATAAGGAATATACTCTTTTTCTTGGAATTTTGTCATCCTTGTTTCTACTAAACCACTTATATAAAACATATCTAGAAATGAGATGGTGCCTGCTTTTGCATTTTTTTTTCATTCCAATGTTTTAAAGCATAATGTTTTTGAAAAGTAAAGGGTCTTTTAAAATGAACAATTCAGCATCTCCCTCACTGATTCAGTGAGCATTTTCATGGACTCTTTTTTTTTACCCCTTTTGAAGATATACAAACCCCAATTCCACTGAAGTTGGGACGTTGTGTAAAACGTGAATAAAAACAGAATACAATGATTTGCAAATCCTTTTCGACCTATATTCATTTGAGTACACTACAAAGACAAGATATTTAATGTTCAACCTGATAAACCTTATTGTTTTTTTTTTTTTTAAACATTCACTCATTTTGAATTTGATGCATGCAACACGTTCCAAAAAAGCTGGGACAGGGGCAACAAAAGACTGGGAAAGTTGAGAAATGCTCAAAAAGCTCCTGTTTGGAACATTCCACAGATGAACAGGTTAATTGGAAACAGGTGAGTGTCATGTTAGGTATAAAAGGAGCATCCCCAAAAGGCTCAGTCATTCACAAGCAAGGATGGGGCGAGGTTCACCACTTTGTGAACAACTGCGTGAGCAAATAGTCCAACAGTTTATGAACGTTTCTCAACATGCAATTGCAAGGAATTTAGGGATTTCATTTACAGTCCATAATATCATCAAAAGATTCAGAGAATCTAGAGAAATCTCTACACGTAAGCGGCAAGGCCGAAAACCAACATTGATTGCCCGTGACCGTCAGTCCCTCAGGCAACACTGCATTAAAAACCAACATCATTCTATAAAGGATAGTACCATGTGGGCTCAGGAACACTTCAGAAAACAATTGTCAGTTAATACAGTTCATCGCTACATGGACAAGTGCAAGTTAAAACTCTACCATGTGTGGCAGGCCGAAGGACAGCCCGGGCAGGGAATTGAACCCCAGACTCCCAGGTTAGAGTCAAACGCACTGAGCCAGGCTCGTTGGCAAGGTAGCTAGGGTGTGTACTTATTTGGAGGCATTTCTAGTGACAGGACCCTTCAACTATCATATCTCTCCTCCTCTTTCGGGAGCGTGTCCTCACACTCCATGCTTTACGCATGCTGCCATCCATTAGGATCCCCCAGATCCTGCCGATTGCGCCAGAATGTGGCAGGCCGAAGGAGGCCCCGGGCGGGGAATTGAACCCCAGACTCCCGGGTAAGAGTCAAACGCGCTGACCACATCGCCAAAGAGCTAGGCTCGTTGGCTAGGTAGCCAGAACATGTACTTATTAGGAGGCATTTCTAGTGACAGGACCCTTCATTGCCACCCATTAGGATCCCCCAGATCCTGCCGATTACGCCAGAATGTGGGAGGCTGAAGGAGGGCCTGGGTGGGGAATTGAACCCCAGATTCCCAGGTAAGAGTCAAACGCACTGACCACATCACTAAAGAGCCAGGCGAAAGCCATATTAGCAACAACACCCAGAAACGCTGCCGGCTTGTCTGGGCCCGAGCTCATCTGAGATGGACTGACGCAAAGTGGAAAAATGTGCTGTGGTCTGATGAGTCCACATTTCAAATTGTTTTTGGAAATCATGGACGTCGTGTCCTCTGGGCTAAAGAGGAAAAGGACCATCCAGATTGTTATCAGTGTTAGTGCCCATGGTATGATTAACTTGTGCATCTGTGAAGGCACCATTAATGCTGAAAGGTACATACAGGTTTTGGAGCAACATTTCAGGGACATCCCTGCTTATTTCAGCAAGTCAATGCCAAGCCACATTCTGCACGTGTTACGACCGCGTGGCTTCATAGTGAAAGAGTATGGGTAATAGACTGGACTGCCATTGAAAATGTGTGGCGCACTATGGAGCGCAAAATAAAACAACGGAGACCCCGGACTGTTGAGCAACTGAAGTCAGACATCAAACAAGAATGGGAAAGAATTCCACCTACAAAGCTTCTACAGTTACTGTCCTCAGTTCCCAAATGCTTATTGAGTGTTGTTAGAAGGAAAGGTGATATAACACATGGTAAATATGCCCCTGTCCCAGCTTTTTTGGAACATGTTCCGAGCATTAAATTCAAAATGACTGAATATTAAAAAAAGAAACAATTAAGTGCCATTTCGTGAGAAAATGGCACTTCTTGAAGAAGTTGAGGAGTTGACCCCCCTGGAATTGAATGAAACTTGGCACATAGGTAGGTATGGTAGTCTCACCATAAAAGCCAAATTTTTAGATCCGTATGTCACTTAGTCTGCCGATGGCGCCACCTGGAAGCCACTAAAGTGGCTCAGTTTTGCTTTTGACACCACATTTTACATCAATTATAATGACTTAAGGGTACACAGTACCAGATGTGTTATACTTTTATCATGACATGTGACACGTCAAGTCTGGATAGACATCAGCACCACATCAGCACCAAGCTGGGTAACTGTGTTATTGAGCCAGAATTATTTGAGAAATCACAGTAAAAATTGAAAATGGGAATGGGAATAAAATAATATCCCAGACATATACCAATCTAGAATGCTCTATCTGTGTTAACTCACAACAAAACTATCATTTACAGTTAATAGTACCTTGGTATCTTGCTGGGTTTGTGCTATGGATGGCCAGAAAGATGGTGAAAATTGATTTTCGGTGCATGTTTGTGGTATAACTGCCGTTTGTTGTGCTTTTGGAACTCTATTTTACAATTTCAAGCTAGACGGAGCCAAAGTTGGAGGAAAACTCAAAACGGACCATTTCATAGCAAATTGTGCCTATGTTTAGTCGGCATTATTTTGTTTACCCAGCAAGATAGAGATCTGAAATTCTCTGGATACACAGGCCCTTTGGGGTACATTACAGCATTAGTAAAATCTCAATGGTAGTATTTTCAGTGTTGATGATATTTAACATCAAAAATAAGAAAAAATCGCCTCCAGGGGGCACTGTAGGCTGGATGCAAGTACTGGCCATCCCCAGCAATGTACCAAAGAAATTTTTTTTGAACTGTGATACACAGTCACAGCTAGTTTTCTCAGAGAGCGAAGAGCTTGGTTTGGTACTATGCTGGGTAGATAGCTTTCTGACTAAAGGTGGTGCTCTAAAAAGCTAATGTTCTTCCGACTTAACATTCCATATTCCCAGACATATAACAAAGTTCTGTCTTTTGAAATATATGAAGTAAATGCACAGTTATACATAAAATTTGTAATCCCTTTGGTATAAAGCTCGTTTGGTTGTGAACTGGTGGTGACTATGAGTGTTATAAATGCACAATACATGGACTATTACCAAGCACAGGTAGAGCGCAGTCAGAAATGTACAGCAAGTTATAAAACATGACCAGTCCAAAACTTTTAAATGCCAAAAAAGAACTAATGTAAAAGGCGTATTACCATAAGTACGTATGCAGACATGTATCAACAGTATACGTACACTTACATAAAATAACAGTCCATAATTTGAACTCTAAAAAAGAATCTGTCACACAACCGTGTGCATGAAGACAGAATGTATAGTACAAAAGTTGAAACTGTTTTATTCTTTTCATGGTATCCAAGGCGAAATGATGTCAGCACAGCATATGACTAGCTCTATCCGTCAGTCTGTTTTTGGAATTCAATTGTGGGTTGGTGGCACCTGGTGGTACGCACCAGAGGTGCTCCTTGGCCCTGGCCCTGAGCAGCCATCCATGGCCTTCTTTGTTCGATCCTGGTCGATGGTACCCGCAGAGCCAGTCGAGCTCGAGTCAAGCCCTACTACACTGCATCCTGGGTCTCGGGCTGCTTACAGGCCGTTGATAATGAGCTTGTCTGTCTCTGAATTAAATAGCGGGCTGCAGCCTTTATGGCGCAGTATTTGCGTCAACACCCACGGCTTGGTATGCACGGAAATGGGAAGTCTATAAAAAAAACCCCGCCCTCCCAACCAGTGGGTATCCCGTAGGCTAGACATCAAGGGCAGGTGTTCGGAATGAAGGCATGCAAGTTACCACTACAAATGAACTGCCCTTTTCTTGACAGGGTGCTGCTTGCTTGCTAGGACCTCTGTGCCCGTTATCAGGACAACCACTCGCTTTCCAATTCTAATAGTAAAGTAAAAATGCAGATAATTTGTTATTTTCTGAAAACGCACAAGCAATAGAAAACTGTACACTGTACTGATGACAGGTAGAAGTCTTGCATGTTGACATAATGATATATTCACCACCAACATTCTTTTCCAATTTACAACCAACCCAGCTTTATACCAAAGAGATTACAATTTTTTTGTATAACTGTGCATGTACGTTATATATGTCAAAAGACAGAACTTTGGCATATGTCGGGGAATATGGAATAATAGGTCGGTAGAACATTAGCTCTTTTGAGCACCACCTTTGGTCAGATAGCTGTGCAGCCAGAATAGTACCAAGCTAAACTCTTCATTTTTCAGAGAAAACTAGCTGTGTGCATCACAATTCAAAAATTGTATTTGGTACATTGCTGGGGAGGGCCAGTATTTGCATCCAACCTACAGCACCCCTGGGGGCGAAATTTTCCGACGTTTGACGATGAATATCGTCTACACTGACAATACCACCATTGACATTTTACTAATGCTGTAATATACCCCAAAGGGACTATGTATCCAGAGAATTTCAGATCTCTATCTTGCTGGTTGAACAAAATAATGCCACCTAAACATAGGCACAATCTGCTATAAAGTGGTCCATTTTGAGCTTTCCTCCAACTTTGACTCGGTCTAGCTTGAAAGTGTAGATACTGCCAAACAAATGCTTGGTATTCCCAAAAATAGAGTTCCAAAAGCACAACAAACAGCATTTACCCTCACAGTACAAATCTGGGTTACAGAGAAAATATACCGCAAACATGCACCAAAAATGAATTTCGATCATCTTTCTGGCCATCCATTGCACAAACACAGCAAGATACCAAGGTACTATTTACTGAAAATGATAGTCTTGTTGTGAGTAAACACATAATAAAGCATTCTAGTTTGGTATATGTCTGGGATATTATTTCATTCCCATTCCCATTTTCAATTTTTATTGTTATTTCTCAAATAATTCTGGCTCAATTACATAGTTACCCAGCTTGGCGCTGATGTGGTGCTGAAGTCTAATCGGACTTGAAGTGTCACAGGTCATGATAAAAGTATAACATATTTGGTACTGTGTACCCTTACGTCATGATAGTTGATGTAAAATGTGGTGTCAACAGCAAAACTGAGCCACTTTTGTGACTTCCAGGTGGCGCTATCGGCGGGCAAAGTGAGATACGAATCTAAAAATTCGGCTTTTTCTGTGAGACACCCATATCTACCTATGTGCCAAGTTTCATTCAATTCCAGGGGGGTCAACTGCGCACCGAATGTCAATCTCTCATGGAATGGCTCTTAAGTTTATCAGTTTGAACATTAAATATCTTGTCTTTGTAGTGTACTCAATTTTATAAAGGTCAAAAAGGATTTGCAAATAATAGTATTCTTTTTCATGTTTTACACAACAACTTTACTTCATTGGAATTGGTGTTTGTAAGAAGACCCAAGAGCACCAGTGGTCATTACTATCGGACCGGTCAGCTCTCCTGTATAACAAAGCTTATTTTGAACCTTGGTATCGCCGCCATTTTTGGCCAAAAAAAATCTTTACTCAAAGTACATCTGTGGAAGTATACATTGTTTGGCAATTAGAGAAAAAAACAACATGCAACCTTCTTTTGACTTTCAAAGCTTTACACATCATAGAATTTTAATTTGACAATGAATTCGCCAATGACTTAACATGGTGGGATGAAATGCTGACTAATAAATCAGGCTAGCATCTCTGATTATGAACTTATGTCCAGTGCCTCCGCACCAGGCAGCAATTAGTTGTCTACGCTTCATCATTGAGTTTGAAAAAGCGTGGACAAAACCAGCTGGCAGTTCTATTTACTGGCACAGCAATGTTTTTGCTTTGTTTAATTTCTGTCAGAGAATAAATACAACTGGTGGACTGACTAATAACAGAAAGATTAGGCTTCCAATCTAGCTAAAACTCTTTTCTAACGTTCATGCATTATGGAGCCAGCAAAAATTTGCTTGAATGTGTGCAACTGATTTTCTTTGGCATTAATTACCTTTTCACTATTACTGTCGCTTTTTAAAATCTTGAGTTAAAACTTGTCTGACTTTGCTGAACATAAAAGCAATGAACACAAAGCAAATGAATTTCAGGTAGATTACCTGTTGCTATGCTTATGGACATGACTGTACCTATAGATTTTGCTCTTTCATCAAACACGCATTTCCAGTCTGCCAATGTGTGCTAGTTTGTCTGGGCGGTGCAGTCGGTATGTCATGGTTTGTGAGGTGTGCGTGTTGTTTGGATCTTTCTTTGCGGCTCTTGTCCAGGGACGATATCGAATTCCTGGGCCATTGAATTCTTTACCCAGCTGGTTGATTGAGCTGGGGCAGCACTTCCCCAGATCTTCCCAGAATCCAACGATATAAGCCATGTCATTTTAAACCCACACCAAACTTAAAGAACAGCAGGCATGCACTTTACATTCTACAGCAATAAGGAAAAATTTTTTCGTTGCCTTTGATATTTTGTCATTAAAAACTGTGCTCGTGGGTAAATCTGTGCTTTCTATTGTTAGCCCAATGTGTCCATGTTATATCAAAACTAGATCTTCTAGTTTCCTTGCATGTTTTTTCTGGGGCACTGCTTCAAAGAATATCAGATCCTGAGCATTCCGCTTGCACGCAATGTATTTTCCTCTCTGTGATCGGCTTGTGATGCTGTCAGTAAGATTTTGTGGGTAGCCATTTGATTTTATTGGCTCTGACGTTTCCTACGAGCCCTCAACCACCTTTTTTCGCTGAAACCCAGCCTGAGATAGAGCCTTGCGTTTCCAGTGGCTCAAACTGAGGAGTCCATACGCCATTCACATGTGGGCTACTCTAACAGCACAACAATATAAATGCTTAACTGGTTTGTTTGTAGTATTTTTGGTATAATTACTCTGTTAAATATTCATCAGTCATTTTAAAAGTCTTTTCTGACAGAGAATCCTTACACCATTAGATAGATAGATAGATAGATAGAATTTTAATTGTCAGTGCACGAAGTACAATGAAATTCACTGTGCTGTGCCTGAATATAAAAGCAAATACACAACACAAGCATGTTCACAATTGCTTGGTCATATATATATATTATATAAAAAAATACATAAAAACATAAAAAAGAGCATTCGTGGACAGTATTGCACAGATTGTCATAATATTGCACAGATTGTCCCATTTATTGCGCTATTTAGCTGGTACACAAACATTACACACAAGCACAAAGACAAACAGCAGCACAGGCGCTAAATCCGGGTGCATGACATGTTTTGTTGACTCACTCTAATAGTACAGTCTATTCAGGTAGCATAGTGGCTAAGGCATTGTGTTTGTATGTGGGATATCTGAAGTCTCGGTTGAGCCTGATAACATTTTTTTTGGAGCAGCAGGGGCATAGTTCTTGTATAAATAATTGCTGGGGTGTTTGTTGTTTTTACTTTTTAATATTTTGGACATAATCTATGTATTAATAATTTAGTTTATTTGCTTGGTTTATTGAAAATAAATCTGCTCCAGTGGAGTCAAACTTCATTTCCTTTGCACGTATGTTTTTGAATGGAAAAATGAATACAGGACTGGTTGCAATAAAAAAATAAATTTAAAAAAGAATAAATAAAATTGTTGTAATTAGATGGAATGCATGCCTGTAGTGACATATAAGTGAAATTAAATTAGTTTGCAATTTGGTTCCTGAAAAATCTGAAATGGCACACAGTGCCAATTTGGTGACGCCACCTAGACATTCCCGAACTAAAATCTCTCTTATTTTGCTCTGATTTAATTGTACTTGATTAGAATAAACTTTGGCACAGATAATGGTGGTAATTTTTGAATGCCGTAATTCTTTAAAGGTTTCAGACTGCAACAAAATAATTTCAAAAATGATTAAAGTAAAAATGTGTTAGGCGAAATGTGATCTCTCATTTGTGCTGTGTTCCATCTTCATTTACTCTGGTTCAGTGACATAAACACTGATTTTTAATCCCCAAGGTGTTGCTTTTATTATGAAACCAAGATTACTCAAATGGACCAAATAGTTGCAGAGATATACTAATTTCACTTTGGGCCTGTCATTTTTGAGGCGGAAGCTCAGGTCTTAAGAAGTCAATAAGAGGGGGGTCATATATAAAAAGTGCTGTAATTCTTACATTGTTCACCCAGTTTGGATGTATATTACCTAAAATTAAATTTTGGAAAGCCAGCACTTTTAAAGGATAATCAATATTTAATTTCATTTCCAATTTGCTGTGGTAGACAGCTAAATATTTATGGACTTGACTGTTTTTGTGTCGCTCTGCCAGCATTGCTCATTGGTAAGTGCATGTAGCAAAGTCATTAAAGTGGGATGACTAACAGAACCTTTATTATAAGTGTACTGTGCAGGATATACAGTATAGAGTGTAATAGTTTTAATGATATGAACCCAATTTTCATCTCATAACTCCAGGTCATATTGCAGTAGCATGCTGTATAACTCCAGGTCATATTGCCGTGGTGCGCTATATAACTTCAGGTAATATTGCAGTAGTGTGCTGTATAACCCCGTCATATTGCAGTGGCGTGCTGTGTAACTCCAGGTCATATTGGAGTGGCATACTATAAAACTCTGGGTCACATTGCAGTGGTGTGCTGTATAACTTCAGGTAATATTGCAGTAGTGTGCTGTATATTCCCCAAGTCATATTGCAGTGGTGTGCTGTGTAAAACTCCGGGTCATATTGGAGTGGCGTGCTGTATAACTCTAGGTCATATTGTAGAGGTGAGCTGAATAACTCCTGGTCATATTGCAGTGGTGTGCTGTAAAAGTCTAGATTATATTGCAGAGGCGTGCTGTATAACTCCAGGTCATACTTCAGTGTCATGCTGTATAACTTTAGGTCTTATTGCAGTAGCATGCCCCATAACACCAGGTCATATTGCAGTGTCATGCTGTGTAACTCCAGGTCTTATTGCTGTAGCATGCCCCATAATGCCAGGTCATATTGCAGTGGCGTGCTGTGTAACTCAAAGTCATATTGCAGTGGTGTGCTGTATAACTCCAGGTCATATTGTAGAGGTGAGCTGAATAACTCCAGGTCATATTGCAGTGGTGTGCTGTAAAAGTTTAGGCTATATTGCAGAGGCGTGCTGTATAACTCCAGGTCATATTGTAGTAGTGCACTGTATAACTCCAGGTCATTTTGCAATGGCGTGCTGTAGAACTCTAGGTCATAATTCAGTGGCGTGCAGTATAACTACAGATCATATTGCAGTAGCATGCCGTATAATTGCAGTGGCGTGCTGTCTAACTCCAGGTCATATTGCAGTGGTAGCTGTAGGAGGTATGAATGGCTTGCAGTAACTGCACCTTTCAACACTTGATTACTCCTATTTCTGTTCACCTGATTAACAAACAAACACTTTTTTGCTGAACTATCTAAATCAATATGAAGCCTGTAATGATTAAGCAATTATAGTGATAAAGTGGTTGCCTCTTGGCAACATTTATATAGTGAATGTGATATTGTGAGGATGGCAATAATCTGACAACATGCAAAAAAGAAAAAAAAAAACAAAAGAAAAAACCTTCTCAGACTGCGGAGATGGCCCTTGATGTCTTCAGAGCATTATAAGCATTCAAAATAACACATTTGAAGTGGAAGAAATCTTAGGCAAACTGGACCATACCAAATTTTTGGGTGAAGGCTTTAATTACAAATTAAATTACAGTTGATTACAATTAATTAATTACAAGCCTCACAAACAAATTTACCCAAATCTGCGCCATTTCATGAGCTACATGAGTTAACAATCTTCGAGAGATGTTGATATTTAATGTTTTCATTTACATTCATAGAATGATTGATTCTTTATTGTTTAAGGACGCTTTCAGCTATCCCCTGTGTCAACATACAAGTCATTCATACCAATGGGCAATTTATAGTTTCCAATTAGCCCAGCATGCAGGTCTTTGGACTGTGGGAAGATAACAGAGTATCCACAGGAAACCCACGCGAATATACGGGGAACACACAAACTTTGTGCAGAAAGGCCCTAGGCTGGATTCAACCTACAACCTACAACCTTCTTGCTGTGAAGCGGTACCGGCACCAAATGCGCCTCCTTGCCACCCGGTTATGTTTGTAGAAAATCGCCTCATAAATTTGTACTGCAAAGACCAATAATGATATGAATATAAATTGGCCTCCCATTCTACCAGTTAGTCTTAGCTCTTGCTAATCAGGCAAAGTAAACTGTGACAGGTGTAGCATAGATTAGCATTGATAGGTGGGATTATTGTTGGCTTTTCATATTGCCAACGGCATGCCACTGTCATAGTTACATCATAACATCATACTGCTTGATGGAGAGCAGGCTCATAGGTTGGTTGCTGATGCAAGTTTCACTGACCAAAAATATTTGCAGTTCTTTTATGGGAACAAAGAATGTCATGGTTCTAGAAAAGCTGTCTATATTACCAGAGTGTGAATGTATGTATCTGCAACTTTTATAACGGCCATCTGTGCATACCTCCAACAGGCTGCAATGCTTTTGACAGTCTTCATATGGCACTCTCTGGGATGTAAATCCACAAAGACCGGTAGATGAAAGCATTTTTGTTGTGTCACATCACAGGGGAGCCTGGAGGATTTTGACTGCACTGAAATACCCTGCGATGAGCCTGACGTAAGGATTCCAACACGCCCTCGAAGTAAGCAAGCCTGTTTCTTCACATCCAATGCCTATTTTCCTTTGTCTTTAGATTCACAAGTTATTGTGATTATTGTGCCGTTGAATGTGCCCTGCCAGGCTGAAATTAAGGCAGCAACAATGAGGGTGGTCTTTTGTGTACTGTATGGTGCTATTGTATCTCGCTTTGTGTGTCTAGGACAAGGAGTGTCATTGCTGGCTGTGATGGTGATTGTCGGAGACAGCCTCCATAATTTTGCGGATGGCCTGGTTGTGGGGGCGGCCTTTTCCTCTTCGACCGAGACTGGCATGGCCACCACAGTGGCCATACTGTGCCATGAAATCCCACATGAAATAGGTTAGTTATGTGGCATACTATTAGGGAGGTTACAGTTAAAACACTGGAGAACGGGGGCATAGCACTGCCTATAAATTCCTCGAAAGACACTTTGAGTTAAGTTCATCCCTAGTTTGGTACATCTGAATTGCAGCTCAGTGAGATGTATAACAGTTGGTTGAGGTGTGCTTTGTGGGAATTGACGTGAAAACCCACTGCAAAGTATGTCTCCAGAAAAAAGATGGTGGAGGTGCACACTCACTTTGCCTTACAAAGGGGTGGCAGACAGATCATTTGAAGGCAGAAGTTAAAACAATGAAAAGTGCAGGAAAACTCTCTTAGCAATGAACTTTTTGTAAATCGCAGGAAGTTGCACATACCATGCTTGCCATGGGAAAGAATTCCGCCTGTCACCCCAGCCCTTATTTGAATATATGTAAATATATAATTATTCACATATATTCAAATTATCACTCACGGATAGAAGCGTATATACATGCCATGCTTAAAATGTAAAATATAATTTATTTGCATATATTTACATCAGCTAATTAAACCCCAGGGGTTACAGATGGAACTCTTGCCTTTGCCATGATGCATACTATGTGGTATTCATGCTTCACTGTATTTAGTTTTCGGGAACTTAGAAGATGAATTTTTGTAAGGGTTCTGCCTTGCAGCCCCTCCCCCTCCGGCTGTCTTCGCCTCCACTTCAACGAGCCACACCTGTTGCTCGTTGAAGTGGAGGTGAAGTTAGGATATTTAAGAGCTGCATTGCCAGTTGGCAAGCGCAGCTGCATTCTGGTTTTTAGAGCCCTCTTGTTTTGTGCTGCTGCTCCCCTGTTTTGTGATTTTTAAAAGTATGTTTATTAAATGTTTGTCTATTTTTGTATCAGCCTGTGCGAGTGGGTCCTTTCCATGCTTTTGGGTACATGGTCCCAGTGCCCACCGGATTGCAGGTTGCATCCGGCGGGACCAAACCATGACAATTGCAAGCCCCTCCGAAATGGATAATTCACATGAAATAACAACAGCCAGGCACACTGTTACTGCTGCAATGGTAATCTTTTATAAAAAGCTCGAGGCACCGTCTAATTGCTGGAGCCAGGCCTTTTACTTATGTGCTCTGCAGGAGTTATCTACAAGAGAAAAGAGTTATTCTGTGATGAATTGCCTTTCTTTTTTCTCAGCTTACAAATCATTCTTTTTTTGTCTCTGCCCTCCTCGACACCTCCTTCTCATCCTCTCCACTCCTTCTCTCCCCTCCTTTGCTCATCTTTTCTTTCCTCCTTCTGCCACTCATTCTCCCATTCAAATTCTTCCTAATCTTCAAATTATCCCTCCATCTGTGTTCTACCTCATTTTCTGCTCTTTTCCTCCCTACCCTGCTCTCCTCTCCCCATTGCGTTCCAGGTGACTTTGCAGTACTCTTGAGCTCAGGACTGTCGGTAAAGATGGCCGTGCTCATGAACTTTTTCAGCGCCCTCACAGCGTTCCTTGGCCTCTACATCGGTCTCTTTGTGTCCAGCGACGTCCAGGTGCAGCACTGGATCTTCACCATCACCGCTGGAATTTTCCTCTATCTGTCACTGGTAGACATGGTGAGTCAGCCAGGAACTGAAAGCCCACTCACCATCAGCTCTCAGACGGAATCTACAGTCTTTAGCAGTGAGTCACGTCTGCATGCTAAAGACGATGGGCTCCTTCCAAACACTTATAAATACCTCCATGATTCCTTTTTATGCATCATATCCTTACTTCTAGCTCCATGAAGTGGTAGGTGCAAGATTGTTACCTCTGCAGAGGTAGGGGGAACCATTCCAAACAAGCCCACGGAAGTCTGTGGATTTGGCAAACTCTCAGTTTGTTATTTCATGAGGTGGTGGCAAATCTCCATCTTTGAATATGCATTAGCATTTTACATTTCTTTAGACCTTATGTATTTAATTGCATGCAATACAGTCACATCTTTTGGATCGTATTTTCAGCCACTGAAGAACTTACAACCCAACTTCTCCCTTTTGGGAGAGGAAAGTAGTGCAGATAGAACACATTCTGCCACACTGTGGCGACTGGCCACAAAGTGCGTAGCTGAAACCATTATCACAATATCTGCCAGTCTTGCGGTGGTTGGTGAATGAAATGTGGGGTGGAGGCGTCCCTTGGGGTCCCCTCCAAAACAACACCAGTTCTGAAAGTCACAATACATTTCTCCCATGAATTTCATTTTTCTGTCAAAATCAGAACCCAGATATTTTGACACAATTTGAAAACCTGATGTGCTACATGAAACAGGTGTGTTGGACATGAGCATTGTATTGGCTTGAGGCACATTTATTTATTTATCCTTTATTTAACCAGGGTGGTCCCAGTGAGATTGAAATCTCTTTTTCAAGGGAGCCCTGGGGGGTTGAAGTGGAGAGGGAGAGGACAAGTTGCACAGCCACTTAGATCAGGGGATGATTAGGTGGAAGATTGAAAGAGCCAGGTTGGGAATTTAGCCATGACATTGGGGAACTCCCTCCCCTTGTTGAAGAGTGTCATAGGATGTTTAATGACCACAGTGAGTCAGGACATTGGTTTAAAGTCTTATCCGAAAGACGGCATGTCCTTCAGTACAGTGTCCCCATCACTGCACTGGGGCATTGGGCATTATTCCACCGGAGGGAAAGTCACAGCCTGCTGACCACCAACACCTCTTCCAGCAGCAATGTATTTTCCCTGGTGGTCTCCCATCCAAGTTCTAACCAAGTCCACACCTGCTTAGCTTCAGCCACGCAGCCAGTGGTATGGGACATGGACCAAACAATTGAAGTTCAAGGTTTTGTCATGAATAGCTTAGATTGGCAAAATATGGACAGCAGTACAAGCATTATGCACGTGGATGATAAGTATCAGCTAGATATTCTGATTATATAATTGTCAGTGTCCAAATACAATATATGCTCGCATACAGTAAATTATGCATGCTCTGCCAAAATTGGTCACATTTTACCCCAATACAAGTGATGAGTTCTACAAAGTTCTTGCAGGCTGTGTTAGCCAGCCAGCTTGCTGCTGACTGATTACATTTGTCCAGTGATCTAGTTTTCTGAGACAGAGCCAAGGAATGATAGAGATCTGTTGATATCTGGCTACAGCTAAAGCTAGCGAGATCAAATAATTACCAGCACATCTGAATATTTGGATGTTAGTTTTGGCTCATGTTCTGGATTCCACCCCCGTTTTTTTTTTTATGAGCATTTCTGGGAACCTATTCGGTCACTGTCCCCTTGTGGCTGATGCCATGCGCTGAAATCAATTTGAGCAAGCACTATAAGTCAAAACTTACATATTGCACTTTATTGAATGTTTGATTCAATTTCATCTGTATTGCACTGGAATTTCGCCAAAAATTATATTTCAAAAAACTTTCAGTAGGGAGAGAAACCTTATGACTGTGGTGAGAAAAAAATATATAAAAGTAAGTCACCACGTATTTTGGTATTAAAATTGAATTTCATGGTGATGTTGGCAGTGTTAACTTGTCTACCCCTTTGTCAAGTCACACGTTGCCACTTTGTTCCTAGAGAAGCAAGCATCTGTTTGGCTGCAGCTACCCAAGCTTTTGATCAGCCAATTTTCTGCAGGACACCTTCCGTTTTTGAATGGCATATTGACAATTTTAAAAAATGAAATTATTACTGAGGAAACTGAAAGCAAATAATGAACTTTATATAATTTATCATATGACATGAGGATTCGCTCTCTCCTGATTGGTCGAGGCAAGCTCCGCAGGTCAGCGTAAATAGTGATATTCACCGAGCCAAAGCGTATGAGAGGTGAATATAACAATCGGATGACCTTGAGCTAAAAATTGATTAGGCTTCCCCGCAGCAGCTCCTTTAAATACCAGAATTATGATCATTTCATGCGTCACACATATTCCATGGAGCAACTGATATCCACACGATTACTCCACAGGACAGTGAAGATCATTTATTTTATATTTTCAAGTAGGGTCATATAATAAAACAGTTATTAACAGTTATCTGTGAATGCAATGATTTATCCTCGGCTTTGCCTTGGTGAATATCACTTGTCCAAGGTGGATAAATCATTGGATTCACCTCAACTAAAGTTAATATTTGTATATTAATATAATATACAGTATAATATTATATATAATGTAGTATTGAAGAAATATCAATTCTGCAGTAAAATTTAAGTTAATGGCATAGTGGTTCTCCCCATATATATTTTTGCATCACAGTCAGTGGACTGCTCAAAGTCCTCCGGGCAAAGCCAAAATGCCTGGAAGTCTCTCAATGATCGCTGAAGGTCTACTCACCAGACCTACAGTATCTAGGTAGCTGTGTTCTGAAGCCCAAGTGTTTGATCTTGTTTACAATGGCAAAGTCAAACCAGGATGCATTATGACCTCTGTTCTGGGTCTCGACTCAAGAAGTTAAGGAAGGATAAAATAATTAGTTTCAACCATTTGCTTGACTAAACCATTTACTTCATACCCTCCATTTAAAAAAGCTGATACCCTTTTCAAAAATAACATCAACTACATAGCTAAGAAGTTAGCAGCCTGCTTTCTGCCATTTCTTCCCTCAAACTTCAGAAAGCAAAATGGACAGTGGGCAACTAAAGGATGTGATGAATAGATGTCATGTGGCCTTGAAAATCAGGCAAACATAGGTTGCACTCAACACCAGAATGCAAAAGAAATATGTGAATATTTCTAGTTTTTAATGCTTGGCTATTTGGTGGCCTATAATAAAGCTGCAGTCGAGATATGCAGTCAACTAGGATGTGGCCTAGGCTTTGGAATGCATCTCCTGTGTGCAACCATAACATTGACCTCTGAAACCTGTGACTATCAAACAGCCAAACTTTAAAAACAAGCAATATTTGCAAATTCCTAGTATATGTCTGATTGTAAAATGCTCTCTAGCTGGAATCATTGATTAGATATTTCGAATGTTGCCACATATCATTGGTCTATGGCTGGTACTCTGAGCTAGCTGGCTAGCTGTATTGTAACCATTGGTAGCTAGCTGTCACCTCGTAGACCAGCTTAAAGGTCCCGCATTACAAATGCTGTTTTTTTTCCAAATTATAATATTATTGGATTTCCAAAAGAGGTTTTGTTTTTCATTTTAGCAAAAAACCCCATAAAAATCATAATTTCTGGGCCATTAGCCGCCTGCCGTTCTCTCCCCTTTGAAAAGCAGGTTGTATTGAGTGTGTGACCCTTCTATGATAATGAGCTCAGCACTGAATGGCTGGGGAACAAAGTTAAATGTGTGGGGAGGTTTTGCAATTCTGTGAGAGGGCACAGGACAAACAGACAGGGCTGGTAGGTGTGAATAACGCAGAGCAGATCAGTTTGTGATAAAGAAACTTGTAGGAATTTAAAACTGTGTGTTTCACATGTTGAAGTGGAAAAGGGGATTTAACTGGTAAAATGGGGGCTCATCAAAGTATGCCTTCTCTGGGCTGTTAGATTAAGAGGTGAGCATTGCAGAGATGGGCTAACTGGGGAAAAACTGTTATATATAATACAGGTGCTTTAACCTCCATCAGAGGTATAAAAGCCTTTAGTCACCTCACCTTACAATGTATGATTACTAGAAACCAGTCTGCTTTTACTTTTCCTAATTAGCTAGCAAGATAGGCGTGAGAAGGAATGCACACCTGCATTGGATAGGTGCTGACCACGGTGAAAGTGCAAAGGTGAAGAAAGTAAGTCTCACAGTCATAGCCCCAATACAAAGCATGTAGTAATAATTTATTAAATTACCAATCGCTGTGCGAGAGCAAAACCCTCGTGAAATTTTTATGAAAATTGAGTTAGGCCTTGATTTGCGTCCTAAAAGATTGTATCTGCCCTTCAGCAGTGTGTTTAGGTGCTGCCATCTTTTGTTCATGCTTGTAATTGAAAATTCAGCAACCTTATAAGTGCAGACTGACAAGATCTTGAAATGCAAAAACCTTGTATCGACATCCATGGTGGCACATCCACATCCACTGCCGCCTCACAGCAAGCAGGTTGTGGTTTGAATCCGGCATGGGGCCTTTCTGTGTGAAGTTTGCATGTTCTCCCTGTGTTTGCGTGGGTTTCCTCCGGGCACTCCGGTTTCCCCCACCCAGAACTACATGCATTATAGGAATACCCCTACCGGTACCCCTGACCAAGGAAATGGCTTTAGAACTGGAGTTGGTCCCTGGACGCTGCTCACTGCTTCTAACTATAGGATGGGTTAAATGCAGAGGACAAATTACCCCACGGGGTTCAATAAAGTGTATCTTATCAAAATGGCGGCCAGACAAGAAAGCACATGAGAGCTAATGAAGTTCTCAATGCTATCTTGTGAGATGAATCCCTTTCTCCCTCTGCAGAAAGCGGTCAGTACAACTTATATTTAATATGCTCTAGTGAGAGATGACTTTTGATCTGTCATGGCTGAAGGATGATGGTGTTACACGCTTAATAACTCTGTTGACAACCAAATAATTCATATGTTGGTCAAAAACGAGGCCTCATTCTATGACCATGTACTTATTGGATGGTGTATGTATGGTGTATGGTGCTGTAAAATTAAAGTGGCTGCGGTGGCGTACCAAGAAGATGACAGTGGGAGAGTTGAAATACCAGTAGCAGTACAAGGCTACAAGCTAAATTAAAAATTTATCACAATACAAAAAAAATATAAAACATTTAAAATATCAGTTCAGATTTCCTTTGATATTTTCCTTGTTTTAAAGCTTTTCTTAAATAACTTTTTACATGTTTACTTGCAATCCTTTGGGGGGTTGCTAAACAAAGACTCTGAATAAATGTCTCTTGCAAATCAGGTGCATTTGCAGGTATTTCTAACATGCATTTCATTCAATATGTCAATAAGGGAGGGGATGTGGAAGTCAGTTTCTACCAAGAAATCAGAGCAGCCGAATAAACCCTGGGAACAGCTTGTGACAACAGAAAGATCAACATGTCAACCTAACACTGTCATCTGCCTGAAGCGTACCCAAAGCCAATCAAAAATGATGCGCAGAAGAAAGCTGACATCATAAAACTGTAGGTTCATTCCAAAGGACAGGCGAGTTTATTATGAAAGTCTGGACGCATAGAACAGATACAAAGAAAAATAACTAATTTTAGAAGATATTCTGTGATTCACTACTTGAATTAATATAATCATTCAAATTACATAATAACTGCAAGTGATCGCATTTCCTTGTATCTACCAGTAACTATCACGCATATTAGTGCAAAACCATTGTATCTGACATTATTTTTACTTTTAGAAAGTTATCATATTTTATTTTTCGCAAATTTTCATTTTAAGATCTAAGGTGCATAAACTATGAAGACTTATAAGATTTGTAATAAAGGTACGATTTGTGGACTTTGATGAAGTTGTCATCCTCTATTTTCTCAGATGTAACCGTTGTGTAGTTACGAGGGTATTGCTCTCATGCAACGCAATGTTACCAGCTGGGCTAAGGCCATTTTGTGCCAATGTTTGATAGGGTTTCATATGCCAAAAAAAGTTTCCAATTTTAAATGTATCTAAATGTATTTATTATTTGGTGAAGAAATTATTTGATTGTTAACCTGACAGTTTTAAATAGGAGTAGGTTAACAGCAAGATGCGTTAAAAGGTGAGGTTACTGACGGGGTTACTGACATGGCACTGAAAATCCCGCAACGCTAGCGTTACCTCTGGTGGAAGTTGGGGTTGAAGAGGTTAAACAATAGCATTTTGTAAATGGTTAGTTGAAGTATATCCATGATGTGAATGCTTATCTTGTGTGCACATTTTAAAAATGTTTTCTTTACAAAAATGTTTCAGATTAGCTCAGCAATTTCATAGTACAATCCACTAAAATGTAAGCAGGGTACCCCATCTAGCTGCGCGCCCTCTATAGTTCAAGCGATTAAGAGTCAAAGTCAACCAACTGCAACCTACACAAACCACCAGGGCAATGTATCATGATATGATACATATGAATGACCAATGTGGAAGCCTCCTCTGTACTGTAGACAGATGCCTGCAGCAAACTTTTTGTTTTTAATTTTTACTTTGTCAATATGAATTGATAATATTTTTGATGAAAAGACGTGGGGGCAAATCTTGGTGTGTTAATGTCCCAATTGTTCCCTCCGTAAATTATTCCAGTGGTGCTGCAGATAGATGACGGGCCTGTCACACTGTTCTTGCTCCACAGCTCCCAGAGATGAGCCATGTGAAGACGCAGCGGCCGTGGCTGATGTTCTTCCTGCAGAACCTGGGGCTCCTCCTTGGCTGGGGTTGCCTCCTGATTCTGGCTCGCTTTGAACACAAACTCAAGTTCTGAGGGGAAGAGCACACACATGCCATGGAGTAACAGCTCCCAACCCTGTTCCTGGAGATCTGCTTCCCTCTAGGTTTACAACCCTGATTTGCCAAACCTGATTCTATGTATTATAAATTCAACAAGCTCTAACTCTGTTGAATGAGAGGCACTGTGTTGGGTCTGATGGAGTACCCAACGGGACCTTAAATCACCAGGAACAGGGTAGTGCATCAATAATGGGCGCTGCTTATTTTTGCTTTTTTAAATGAACGTGTTACAGAAATGTACTGAATTACATGTATTGTACATACAATAGGTGGTAGAATACTTTTGTAGAAGAGTCTTTTTGCAGAAAAGTGTAAAAGTCTTATAGGCTGATATACATATTATGAGAGTGTGAGTATTAGGGTGGATGACAGTACTTTCATCAAGAGTAAAGACACATTCAGTGACTTGCTATAGCCATGTGATAAAACCTGAAATTACGATATTGAATGTTGCCTTTGTTTGCAGGGGAAGAAAATCACAATTGTTAACTACCAGTACTGAGATGCAGACGTATACTGTCGACTTACGCTTCATTTTGTGTTGTCAGTTGTCCTTGTATAGTGTGATACATTTGATATAGGATAGATGGCTTACATGTATTCGGCGCAATTATGCTGGTGGTGATCACCTGAGTGTTCACAAAAACAATCAGTACAGCTGGCCTGCCAGACCCTGTTCATGTAATTGTACAGATCACAGGTTTACAATTCAACCCTAATTGTGCATAACTAATTGCAGTTTTAATTAGCTCAACAGGATCTCTGGACTGTTGAATGAGGCATGATTTATTAGTGCTGCTTGAAAACTGACAGATTGGACAGATTTCCTGGAATAGGATTCAGCTGCCCCGGACTAAGGAATAAACCCATATGCTGACCCCCTCAGCAAATTTAGGATACCGCAAATACTCGTACAGTTGTCCTCCTAACTGTTCCTAAAATGGCCTTGCTGTGGAGAGCTCATTGGGTTTAACCTTGAGCATAAATGGCCCTTACAATTTGATATCAGCGCATTTAGAGTGGTTGCCACATGAAGTCCATCTTTGAAAGGACAGTCCCATCTATTGTTGAGATGGATGTGCAGTAGACCAGCTGGGGTTGCGTTGAAGGCAATCTGAATGTCTCTTTCATCAAATTTTTTAATCCTATTCTGTCAATAAAATTTCTTCACCTAACCAGTAGAATTCCACGGTCCAATGAAAATTTAGTTGCTTGGAGAATTTCACCGAATTGACTGCTGTCCTTTTGAGGACGGCCATCAAGAAATGACCCTGTTTAGGGCTTTGTTGCAGATAGAATCCTCAAAATCTTTGAACTACAGGCAAAAGAGCACAGTGTAGAACCAATCAAAATGATGTAGAACTGCCTCTATTAGATACATATCTGTTTATGCTGCTCTAGTATGTTATTTTTCCACCTCCTTATTTCCATTTTTTATATAAAAACACATGAATCTACTGGTTAGGTACTTCAGGGGATCACCTTAAACATCTCTGGCTCAAAAGACAATCAATAAAAAAGTTTTTGCAATGCTTTTTCAGACTGGTTTTGTGAATCACTGCCAGTGGTTTGCATGCCTCAGGGTTTGTTGAATGCAGCTTGTTGGGGATAGAAGAGGGCACTGTGTTGGCGGACCCGCTGTTCTGCTCTTATCGCCACCGTCGGTTGTTTAAAGAACGTCGAGCTCGTTCGCTTGCTTTCCCGGGAAGCGTTCCCATTGTCCTCCACAGCCCAGCGTGGGTGGCTTCGCCCACCTGAACTGTGCGTTTCTTTCCTCGCAAGCAAGCTCATTTTCACTCTGACTAATACAGGCGCAAAGCATCATAGGAACATCAGAGTGATCCTCGCTTGTTGCAACCACATTCGATAGATGAGCCAGCCATAGGGGTGATAAAGCTATAAAGAGCCAGTAAGAAGAACTGAATGATCCGTGAGCAAAAACCAGGTTGTAGCAGTAAACTTAAAAAGCTCAAAAGCCAATATGAGTTTTGTAATAAAGCTGTATGTGGAAAGTGAAGTGTAGTATTGGATTTGTGTACCATGAGCCAAAACAGCAAAAAAGTGGACCTTAAAAGGTATTCATCATAAATTGTCACATGAACATATTTCCCTACTTTGTAGAAATTACTAATCATTTTCTACTGAAAGAAAATTGATTTTGATTTGGAGTAGGTCTTTATTTGATAGCTCTTCTGTTATTTAGCCTCACAACACATTCAGCATTTCATATCATATGTTAAATTTCAAACATCAGGTTGCAATGCAACTTGTTTTAGTTAAGATTTATTTTCCTGAGTCAAATGGTAGGGAGTAGAAAATGCTAACGCACGGCATTCATTAGATCTTCCCATGTCACTGTCGAACAATACAAGGAAGTTCATGGTACTTTTTCTCTCACTTGCAATTTTTGCACTCAAATTTGGATTGCCAGTCACTGGAATTTCCAGGAAGTCCCGAGGTTTTTTAGTGGTTTTATTGGGGAATCTAATGGTGAACAGGAATGAGGAATGGGATGGGGGAGGGGGGTGTTGTTTTGAAAGGTCGTATACTAATGGGGTGAGGAAGGAAGCCCTTTTTTTAATCTTGGCTGTGGATGTGTGTCCTCATGCGCATCCGCCAGCGTCTGCGCTCACTCAGCAAAGAGCTGCAGCGCAGCCGAGTGGTCAGTGTCTGCGCTCACTCAGCAAAGAGCTGCAGCGCAGCCGAGTGGTCAGCATCGCAACGGAAGACCAAGGCACTCTGGAAAAACCACCACTGCGCACAATGAGATGTGCCAGCCGAGCACTATGCGCTCATACCTAAAAGCCCAGCTGAGGGCTGCCAATTGAGTGCATGACATGTTTTATTGACATGGCCTGTGTTCAGGTTTAAAGCAAAGTCTTCCACACAGGCACAAACCAGCTCAAACTTTCTCTCTCTTCAAAAGTCACAGTTCGGCTGATACAACGCCAAGTGAATCATCATTATTGTTTAGTCATGGAGATTCAGCAGGTTGGAATTGCATAAGGTCAATAGGGTTCCCTCCATAACAAGGTCCAGTTGTAACCTTCATTCATCTTTCTTTGCTATACAGCGTACCTGAACCTTTGATGCATATGGGGCTCCTGCACCTTTTCCAAGATGAAATTCATGCACATTTCAGGCACTTTCAAAGTGTATTTTCAAGCTTTTCCTGAATGCTATAACAAACTAGAGGCACTCGTAGAGTGCAAACCTCTGCCAAGGCAGCACAATCCAAATCTTCATGAGTGGCAGCAAAGTTGAGTTATCGCGTGTCATATGATTTCAAGATGGCTGCTGTGGCGGCCATATTGTTTCACTGATCGCGGTCAAAATCAATAGGGTTCATCCTTGATGTAATAGCAATCCACCCACAAAATTTCAGACAAATCCGTGCATTACTTTTTGAGTTATCGCGTGTGATAGGATTTCAACATGGCTGCCGTGGCGGCCATATTGTTTCAGTGATCGCGGTGAAAATCAATAGGGTCCATCCTTGATGTAATAGCAATCCACCAACAAAATTTCAGACAAATTCGTGCCTTACTTTTTGAGTAATGTTGTTCACAAACAGACAAACAGACAGACAAACAAACAAACAGGGGCGAAAACATAACCTCTGCCCCAACTTTGTTGGGCGGAGGTAACAATAGTACAGCATATTATTTTACATGAGTTTTATAGATTTTTCAATATAAATACATTAATTTTGTTTCTTTTTGCATATTTCAAAAATAGCTGGGTCAGAAAAGTGTTTACCTCCTTATAATGATGCAAGTCCTTTTTTCAATACTCATTAAAAGTTTAGAGACTGAAGACACCAAATGATGAAGCATTTCAGGTGTAATTTTGTCCCATTCTTTCAGCAAATTAGTCTTTTGGACTGCAGACATGCCAGTGCCGTACCTACACCGTCTTGTTATGCAGCTATGTCCTTGCAATGCTTGCGGAATGCGGTTTTGCATTGTCTTGATGAAATATGAATGGATGTCCCTGGAAAGATGTCAACTTGTAGGCAGCTAGTGTTGCTCCAAAATCTCAGTATACTTTACAGCATTAAAGGAAACAAATTATGAAAAACTCACTTTTTCAGTTCTTGTGTACATGCTTTGTGGTATTTGGAGGGCTTACCAACCCAATAACTGTGAAGTAAAACAATCCAGTCATTTCTCGTGAGCTTCCTTTTTCATAAAATATGGCATTCGGCATGGCTTTCAGATTTGGCTCCCATTCCTACGTCGGATGCATTCGTGAGAATTGTTCTGCCCCTCATTTGAATATCTCCACTCACGGCTTATTGTTTATGGCAACATCCTAGCTTCAATTGGGGAAAGCCTGTAAATAGCTGGCTATATGTGCTCCCAACTTTTTGTCTGACAGCTTTATACTACTAACCTGAATCAGCGCAACACAAGTCTAACATAAAATTTTATACTAATGGGGACTTATTATGTTTTTTGGAAGATACAAAGCAGTGGTAGTTTTAATTTATTGTCGAGAAGAATCTGTAGCTCGCTATCTGGGCAAGCGTTTCCAATTTCTGTCAATATTTAAACAGAATTCCAGGTGTAATCTTTGTCGAATGTGTATGGCTTGATAGTTGATGTGACTTGCTAGCTATTTAGCAACGTTCTGCTTACAAAACTAACTTACTTAGCTAGCATGCACACACGACCGTTCCATAATCTTTGGGTGGTGTATTAGCAAGCTAGCTAGCTAGCTACTAAATTGATTGTAAACCTTGAAACCGTTGCTTGGTCAGCCTTCAGCCCGTAGCATTGCACGAGACATGTCATTAGGAACAGCTAGAATGGGTGACCATTTTTAATCAAATTCAGTCTGTTTTTAATGGAGTAACTAGTGCAGTAAATGGAATCTTAGCAAACGGATGCTTGTATACAGATGCTACCTATGGATCATTCTTACAGTTAGAGACTGATACGGTAGATCCACTACGCAGTAAGGTTACGCAAGTAAGTTTATCATAGTGTCTTATGTAAATTTACTGCAGAATTTTTGTGTTCTTTCTGAAGCTTACTGCAAACCAACTGATCAGCTTTTACGGACTGCTGCATCACTCTGCGTAAGATAGTGTCAAATTGAGAATCTTGCAGATGAAAACAGGCGCCCACAAAGTTTTCTAGCATGTTGGAAAAAAGTCAACCACGCAACACGACATACCCCTACGTTAGAATTCGCAGCGTGCAGTAATCTGCTGTCAGTGCGTCAGAATATTTATGAGGCACATATCAATATTTTACAAAAGCAGATTCACCTCAAGCTAAATAATTCAACGTTCTAGGCAAGTTCTCTCGCATTGTGACAAAATGTCCTCCAAAGTGGAATGTGTAGATTCCCGTATTTTTTTGCGACTACAGATCCACTGTCACAAAAATTTGCAGATCTTTACTGTCACTTGCAGAGTGCTGGAGATACAAAGAACATATGTACAGGCTCATGTATATTTATGTAAGCTAAATTCCTCATTTGTAACCTTACTGCATAGAGGATCTACCCTATGAATTACAAGTGTAGTAAAACCATTGTGGTGACTGCATATCAAAATTCTGTGAATGTAACATCCATGCTTGCAGAAGTTACTTTTCCATTCTCATTGTGTAGTTTAATAGCTGGCAAGCCAGCTAGCTGTTTTACTTATTCAGTCATCTGGAATGAGAGACTTGCCAATAGCTGGGATATTTTGACATTTTCGCTCTCCGTTAACGTGATGACTCTGTTCACTGGTCAATTGGAACAAAGCTCATTCCATAGTGGGAACTCCCACTCAGAATTGCCTGTTTTTCATTGAGTTAGGAAGGAATCAAATTGCCAGAAATCATGGAATTTTATATTTTATTAATTTATTTTTGCTGCTAAAAAGTTTATAAACTTCCCTTTTGAAAATCATATTGTAACTTGGTAAAAAGTAGCAAAATAGGTCCCCTTCAATAGTACCTTCATGGCAGTGCAATTTACCCTTGTTAGGGGTACTGACACAACCTCATAACATAACTTGAGCACATGGCATCCATTTCTTCCATGACAGGCCTTAAATATTGATTTGTCTGACCAAAATGCATGATTAAACCATGTGATGGTCCATCAAAGATGGCTCTGAGCTCAGAGAGGTCAATGGCTCTTCTGGACACTGAACGTAAGGTGCCATTTTTGCACGGTGAAGTTTTCACAGGCATTTGTGGATGTAACTATGTATTTTAGTTCTTGAAGAAGGTTTGCCAAAGTAATCCTGAACCCTTGTGGTTATTCATTAATGACGGTACTTGGCACTGTACTGTCTGAGTGATCAGAGATCACAAGTATTCAGCTTGGGCTAGTTCTTCGCCCTTTATGCACAGAATTTCCTCCAGACTTTCAAAAATCTTTTAATTTTGTAGTGCAGCATAGAGGGTGATCTATCCAAAAGTCTTCATATCTTCCTTTGAGGAGCATTGTTTTTGAACTTTTCGTTGATTTTCTCAGGCATTTTGGGTGAACTATTGATCCTCACCCTTTCCTGGATGCTGCCTTTGTGCATCATGATTGCAATCACCTGCTGACTTGACCTGTGTCAAATCATATTATTCAATTTTTTTTTTTTTTTTTTTAACTTATTACGGTCCTAAATGTGACCAGCCATGAAAAAAGGCTGGCAGGATCAAAATTTTCAAAATTCAGTTTTGTTATTTTTTATAGAGTGGACCTTCCTCTTCCAGAAATTCATCCGGACACATATTTTCTGTATTTAAATGAACGTCATTCAAAATTGCATACCTGTTGACTCTCACGCAAATAGCTTGAGCCGCACGCTTTTTATAGCCTAGTTAACTGCAGAGTACCTCTTTTTTTTTTATCAACCCACGCAATACCGAGAGTGAAAGGCGATATTTCATTGGAACGCAGACCAGTTCAATCAACGCAAAGCATTGGCCTATTAATAAGTTAATTATTTTTCTGTACTGAATTTAGCCCATGATATCATTGCTGTGAAATTGCGTATGGAGAGAAACTGTGTCTTCAGTTGCCAAATGAGCCCCTAAGAACCATACTGGGCCATCCTGCACTTTTGGCGAAGATCAGTTGAGGTTGTAAGCATGTGCAGAAAACTGAGATCTACACTTCCTAAATGGGCCAACCCAATCTTCCCACATGGATTGTTAATACAAGGAAATGTCTTCTCTGCCCCTGTACATATGCACTGCACTGCCTTGGCCATAATAGGCCATCCCACAACCTTCCCACAATTCATTGCAAACATGGAGGCTAGGTATCTCACTGATGAGGAATTGCATCCTATGATTGACGATGATGGTGAAGTGGAAGATGACAGAGACCCAGAGTTTGTCCCAAATGAATCAGAAGATGATGGTTCCTCTTCAGAAGGAGGTAGGTTTCACTTTAAATGATGATTATGCATCGAAAACCTGCGCAAAAAGTAAGGTAAGATAGATACACTTTATTGAACCCCGTGGAGTAATTTTGTGAGGTACCGTTCTGGAACCAAATGCGAGACCAGGAAGTTGCAGCAAAAAGTGATTTATTGTAGTTGGGGGGGTAAACCCCCACAGGGCAAAAAGCAACGGTACAGAGTCCACAATCCAAAATCACAATCCAGTAGGGCAGAATCAGAGTCGAAAACCAGGGCAGCAATAACAATACTCGTGGTCGGGCAAAAACAGGTTCGGTACACAGACACAGGTTTGTCAGAGAAGCAAAAGCCAAAATCCAGAGGGCGTAATCCAAACCGTTAACAGGGCAGCAAACACAAAACTCGTAGTCGGGCAAAAATGGTTCGTAAACAGATGCAGACAATAGTACCAAAAAGCAGAGCCAAAAATCGAAGGTCGGACGGTCCAGTCAGAAGAGAAACACTATGAGTGCAAGGCCAGAAACAAGAGCAGCACAGGTAAACAAGGGAAATGTTCTGACGGGGAACTGCAGTGAGAAGACAGCTTAAATACACTCAAGGGAAGTCGCATGCTATGATTAGCATCAGGTGATGAGGATCAGACTAATTACGTGGGAGGAAACACAAGGGAGAACCTAACCACATGAAATTGGCAAAAGCCAAAACGCGGACAGGGAACACGAGACAACCTATGACAAAACATACAGCTCCGGTTAGGGAGTTCTAATGTGCACAGATAATGAGGCAGGACAGAGTGGAGCAGGTGCGGAGGATCCGCTGAATTGCAGCAAAGACTAAGTGAAGGCAAGAGGCGGAGACTAGTACAGGGCGAGTGCTGAGAGCTTGTTAATCAATTAGTAAGTGCAGCTATACAATCCATAGTGCTCGTTAGTAAGTTAGTATTATATACAATGTTAGTCTGGGTTAGTAACTTTAACAAAAACAACAAACTGTTAGTATTGGTTAGTAAAATAGAAAAGAGAGGCGAAGGAAGCAAATGAGATTGGAAGGAATGTTTGAAACCCAGAAACCATGAAATCACCTAAGCATGTGACACGCGGGACTGGGGAGAAGCTGTAACTTAACAAGAGACCAGACAGGGGAGACAAAGTGCAGTGAGGGGCATGGCAAAACATGGACCGGACTATAACAGAAAAGTGGAATGGGAATGGCAAAAATGAAAACATGGCAAGGAAACAAAAACTAAACAGAACATGGCAAAAACCTAATAGACATAATCATAAACATAGCAGGGCATGGAAAAAACATAACAAGCATGGCAGAACAAGACAGACATGGCAGAATCATAACAAATTTGTCCTCTGCATTTGACCCATCCTATTGTTAGGAGCAGTGGCAGCCACAGAGCAGCGCCCGGGGACCAACTCCAGTTCTGAAGCCAGGTCCTTGGTCAGGGGTACTGGCTGGAGTGTTCCTATGATGCATGTTCTTGTGCATGTGTATAATTTCACATATCTTGAGTTTGTAACATATGTAGTGTTTTTGTTGCCCGTTGCTCTAGATGACACAGGAGGCTAGCAACTTTGAGTCCCATTTTCTCAAAAGTACCCCAACATGGGTTGGCCCGGTATGGTTCTTAGGGACTCAATTATGATGATTTGAAAATACATCAATAAAGGAAAAATGATTGAGAACTAGCTGGGACTAATAAAGGGACATGTCTGTGCCCCCCCCAATTCCCAGTTCTAGCTCCGCCACTGAATAATAATTTTTCGGCAGTATTGATATAGAAATTTATCGAGACACTGAGGGGATTCTGCATGATGTATATGGAGCTAAATCCCGTGGATCAGAAGCAGTTTTCCAAATGCGAAAGTAAACCCAGTCCACTTGGCGGGCGGGACATTTAAATCGCGTTTTTCTCAATAGCATGATCGGCGCTCGAAGGTACCTTTTACTACGACGGGTCACAAATTGCCCCTGTCCCCACTTTATTTTAGAATGCGTTGCAGCTGAAAGACAATAAATCAAACTGGGATTAGAGAGGGGATTCTCACCCAGTTTGCTTTATGTGCCCCCACAACCCTAGACCGGACTGTAACAGCCTGAACAGCAGGAATGGATGCATATTTACAAATAAAATGAAACATGTTAACCTCTAAGATCTGGCATTAACAGCTTTCCAAGTCAAACCCTTCTTCAGATACTTTCATTTTAATCTTAACATGAAATGCATTCTTCTTTGCATGTGATTAAAGGATCCAAACTGAGTCAACTCATCATTGGCATTCTCACCCACAAAATCTGATTCCTCGTCCCCACCTCTATCATCTGTGGCCACTAACTTATCAACAAAAGGCTCTGCCGCCGGTGTAAGATATCAGGCAGGTTTTTGGACATCTTGTACTTTGGCAGCCTTGACATCCAACTGCTCTGCATAGAGTGGTTGCTGTGAAGTACTATCCCTGACATTAGGCTTCAGAAGGTGGAACCTAGTTGTGACAAGTGACAACATAGAATCAGAAAACTCAATTTCATTTCTGAAGTCCGCTGAAAACCTGATCACTTTGTATTTACTTGCAGAGTACTTCAATCCATGCTGCTGAAATCAATCGGCCCAGGCAGGATTTGCTGTAACAGGGGCCCAACTCTTGAAGTCCGTGTAACATACATTTCGATTAACCACATTTATTCATAGGAGCTGGGACCTTCTTGTACACAATCAAAAACCTTGTCACATAAAGAGCACACAAAACCTGAACTATGACAATGTGTCGAGTCGGTCCCTTGTTGAAATCACTGATTCAATTTTCTGGCCAGTTTATTTTGTGTACCCATACCCATCTTCTGTCCTTAAAACACCCCTTTTGTCTCCAGAACAGCATTTTTCTTTTCTTTCTCTTCTTTTTCTTTTTTTTTTTGCTGCATGGTTCCAATAGTGCCGGAAACTGTTATGAACTGCATGAGAATGAACCACAAGCAGATCTGCAGTAAGTGCCTTGGGTGTTAAGTGAGCCAGAACGCAAGGTATGAAGAATTGAGGGGGGTATAGGCGATCCGTACCAAAGGGGGGGGGATAGACAACTGTAGATCCACAGAATCACCGGTTCTGACCCTGCTAGAGACCAGGGGAGAGCAGGAAGAGGGTGTCCCTATAAATGAATCAAATGCTTAAATTACATATGAACAATAAAATTATAGAGAAATGAAATATACCAGCCTGTATGAAATACTTTACTTTATTAAGGTGAGAGCAGTTTTTCCAAGCTCTGAGTGCACCCGGGGGACATTTGAAAGAATGCGATTTGTTGACCTAGTAAAATACTTGCCAGTATGATAAGATAAAAGGCTGGAGATACGCACAGTATAACTTGGCAGTTTACCAAACAATGTATTGGCAATGTATAGCAATATGTGTGTTTTTCTCCTCTGGTTTGGAGAAGACCAACCAAGCAATTTATATGAAATGCAATGGTGAGTGCGAGAACCTGTATTTTTAACGAAGTGTAACGCAGCATGATATACCCTGAATAACGCTTTGCTTGACTTTTATAACATTAGGGGGACTGGGGTGTTTTTAACTAGCTTTCAGAATTTGGCAGGGTTATTCAGATTTTCCTTAATCATTAAAAGATAGTAGTCAGTAGTTTGAAAACACAAAAATAATTTGCAAACAAACAGCGTAGTTTGCAAATATGAAAATGATTCACATACAAACAAAGTGTGGTTTGCAAATACAGAACACCATTAACAAACTAATATATTCTGTTTTACAAAGACAAAATGTACCTATCACAAATGTACGTCACTTCAATTCATACACAAATATATTTCCTACAAGTATAATAAAAATCATGTGACTTTTGGCAAGTTTCTACTGATATGTTGGTGCCAATTTTCTCGCGAATGTCCAAAGGATTTTCATACAAATGTCCTAGCTAAATTATTTGCCCTGCTCAACAGCAGGTGGCGCTATGAGTCCATTTCCTGAGCTCTAAATGGCACAACACTGGAGACTGTCCTGAAAGAATGGGTTAATATCCCACCGGCACAGTAGAGAAATATAACTTTTGCACAGTGGTGTGCACAATGTCAGAAACCCTTGCTTAAGGTGATATTTGGTACCAATAGTAGGCCCACCCTTTACCTTCAAAATCTTAAGTATGATTTCTGTACTGTGCCTGAAGGGATATTAACCCATTCTTTCAGGACAGTCTCCGCATTTAGAGATATAGGAAATGGACTCATAGCGCCACCTGCTGTTGAGCAGGGCAAATAGCTTAGCAAGGACATTTGCACGAAAATCCTTCGGACATTTGTTAGAAAATCGGCACCACCATATCACCGATAAAAACGTGCCAAAGTCACGTGATTTTTATATACTTTTAGAAAATATTTTCTCGTACGAATTGAAGTGCCGTGTATTTGTGATAGGTACGTTTTGTATTTGTCAAACAGAATATATTAGTTTTTTAATGGTGTTTTGTATTTGCAAACCACACTGTTTGTTTGCAAGTCGTTTTTGTATTTGCAAACCACACTTTGTTTGTATGCAAGTCATTTGTTTGCAAATCATACTTTCTTTGCACATGAATCAGTTTTGTATATGCAAATCACATTGTGTTTGTTAGTGAATCATAGTGCATTTGTAAAACATGTTATGTTTGTATATTAGGTTTTGGCAGTAATTTAACACCATACAGGTTCACTGTACCCAAATGTTGGTGCGTGTGAGATGAAGGGAGAGCACATAAGCGAAATGAGAAAGTCACAGAGGAAAAGAAACAGGAGGGCATGAAGAATTGTGGGGGCAAAAATTAAATTTGTATGTGTGATGAAATGTGTATTTGTAACGGGCGAGTTGTCGATGAAGTAGACAGTGAAGAGATTTAGACTGATTAGATTTGATAAATGTAAGTCATTGTAGAGTGACTTTACCATAATTATTATCAATATTATGTTGTTCATGTTTTCCCCATTGCACATATTTCCCAGGATGGTTTAAACAGATAAACATAAATACACTGGACAATTATAGACTGGACATACATACAGATATTAAAAAAAAGAGAGTCAAGTTAAAAACATATCCAATGAGAAAGATTCAATTGAGTTCATCAAACAAGACAAAATAATATTGCTTATTCTGAGAGATATTCGTGAAAAAAAACCCCATAACTGGGACATTGTCCACTTGCGCATCAACGTAAGGGAAAGCTTTGAATATTTGTTAGGCTGTTTTTCTCTCATTGTGAATGAAACACAGAAACATGACCACTAGATGGCAGGATAATTATGGTCAGCATATGTACAATGGTAAGTTAATAACCAGACAGCATGCAGAATAGTACTGAAAATATTCTCTGTGCAATAATCAGCCAGCCTTTTATCATATTATAACAGCTTCTGGCCCTGGGCTGTACTATTTCTTCTGAATAAGAAAAAAAAAAACAACTTTTTTTATTGCTCATTACACATTTTAAACAAAGGAAAGGTAGTTGTATAAAAACAGAAATTGTATCATGAATAATATAATACAGCTTTACTGTAAGGCTTCATCCCAATACCCACACTTGCAGCCTTTGTACATGGTCAAGTGGCCACTTGAGTGACGTATTTCCTGGATGAGGACAAATTGTTATAAGGAGGCACAAAGACTGCAAGTGCGGTGAGATTTCGTTATCTCACATTGGGTCGCACTTGACAAAAGGAAAATGTCTCCAGTTGAAGCATCAGTTTGAGGTGTTTATGAGTCAAGAATGACATAAAGAGTATATTCTGAAATAAAATTGTGAATAATGGCCTAACTAGTGACTCAAACATTAAAAAACAAACACCACAACATTGTCCAAAATCATAAATAAATAGTGGTAAATTAGATAATAAAGGCGTCAATAAATAAGCAAGCAATTAGATTGTAGTTTCTTAATTTACACTGAGAATATTGCCTGATAACAGAAGCTTCACAGACCAGATTTAATTTTATTTACACTGGAACATTTTCTTGCCTGCCATCTTAAAAATCACTCCTCCCTTTCTGCGTACAAAATCCTGATGCATTGTGGGATACCCTCAAGGCGGGGGCACACTAGTCGTGGAGTGGACAGGGAGCTGAAGCTGTTGCTCACTGTTACTCCTCAAGTGCCACACTAGGTGTGCTTTCAGATGCAGTTCAAACATTGCGCGAGGGAGTCCAGTGATCTACTTAGCTCTGTCATTAAGAATCAGAGAGGATGGCACAGTCCCAGAAGTAGGAGACAGGCAGGCCTGATATAGCACCACCGTTGCTCGACATCTGACTCTAGATGGGGGGTCGGGTCTAGGAGCCAAATGAGACAGCTATCCAGGTGGCTCCCCAAACTCTAAGATCCCTCAAAATGGCGCACTGTCAGATCATAAAATAATCATATATTTAACACAAGTTTTGATGCATGAAATTCAATATGAAGTAATGATTTTCTGGTTGAATTTAGCATGAGTTTATCAATATAGGTGCAGTTGGACATCAATGGTCACTAGTAACCTCTCCAAACGCAAAACATGCTTTTTCTCCATGATAAAGTTGAGAATTTTGTCCATTTTTCTTCAGTCCCACAAGCCAGCACACATACTCATTAAAGGAACTGCTTATTTAACTGTCAGAACATTAACCCTGCGATGAAAGTTCCCAAGTCAAGCTCAAGATCTTATATAAACACTTTCCACACCTTATAAGGAACAAGTATAACTCACTAACTCCTAAGTTCTCATGTGGATAGCCTATCACTCAATGATTTACTTAGGCTCATCTGCGTAACTGCACACTTATAGTTCACGCCCATGTGAAACTTCCCCGTAATGATGTATTGATTTATCTGTTTCTTATCCAATTCCAGAGAGTATAAACTTTCCACAGTAAATGAAAGACAATGATTGGACGATCAAAAATGTATACAAGCCTTTGCATAACAGCAAGGTTGGTTGGCGCAGCGGAATATGCTTCCAACACCAGCATTCACTTGTGCCTTATAGGTGTGGAATGTGTTAAGGTTGCGAGAAGTGGGAACTGCTAGCTTTTAATTTCAGGGTGAATGTTCTGACCGTTAAATAAAAAGTTCCTTTAATGAGTATGTGTGCTGGCTTGTGGGACTGAAGAAAAATGGACAAAATTCTAACCTTTATCATGGAGAAAAGGCATGTTTTGTGTTTGGAGAGGTTACTGGTGACCACTGATGGTTTATCTATTTTGATAAACTCATGCTAAATTCAATCAGAAAATCATTAGTTCATATTGAATTTCATGCGTCATAAGTTGATATGTGTTAAATATATGATTATTTTATGATTTGACAGTGCGCCATTTTGAGGGATCTTAGAGTTTGGGGACCCACCTGGATAGCTGTCTTATTTGGTTCCTAGAGAATAGACAATTTAGAATTTAATGCTCAGATGAATTCTACTTGTGGTCAAGGAGTTTATGATCCCAGAAATGTATAGTTTTAGCATGCATGAAGATTTTTTTATGTTTGCAGCCCTTTTTCTCTACCAAAATCATGAAAATAAACTGAAATACAACAAAATTCTAAGTTCTTCAAGTGTCTTGACTCAGTTGAGCCATTCCTTTCCCCTCTGTGAAGCTGCAATCTTGAATTATAAAGCCTCGAGTAAGGTAACACATAAATAGCCAGATTTGGCTTCTGCGCAAAGGGGTTAAGGTAGTATCCCACCGTTACCGCCATCTTAGAACTTGCCTGGCTGTTAACCCATCTGAAACATGTACACATACCAGTCAATGAATAAAATATATACTGAAATAGTACAGAAAGATCCCATGGTCAGCTGGGATAGGTAGAAGTGGTATAGAAAATGGATGGATATTAAATATAGTGCACAGGAAAATAAAGTGCGATGCATTTAACACTTATGTAAGTGCACAGCACAAAAATAAGCATTTAAGTCTGATCTAGCATAAAGGGATTTGCATAAAAAAGCAGCAACAAATAAAGAATAAACAAAGCAAGTAGGCAATGCATTGCATTAAAAAGTGTGACATCAAGACTGTACTTATCAATGCTGGAATATGATCAGGGAAGTGTGAGCCAGACTCCTCCACCTGCAACAGAATCAGGGGAATCTCGCACTTCAGTCTGAGAAAGCCCAGCCTGCTCACCATCTTTTGTTCCCTCTGGTAGCAGAAAGGATTTCAGCAGGGATCTTTTTGCAGACTTGATGGCCTGTAGTGCAGAAGCCCTTCTTGGGAGAGCCTGATACCATTTAGTCCCTTAGCTTTCCCCACCTGGGTATGGAGGTCTGCAATGCTTTTCCTATTTCTTTTGCAGGCTTTCCTCTGGGACTCTTCCTCCTGTGCTATGGCTGCTTCTTCTGCAGCAGGGCCTAGAACAGCAAACTCCCTAGCCATCCAGGTCCAGGGTAGTCTTCAGGGGTACAGCAGGATTGGAGACTCTCACCTTTGCCAGCTGCCAAACACAGACTTTCCTCCTCACACCATCCAGGTTGAGCCTGTGGGCCCTGGCAGAGAGCTCCACATGAGTAGCCATGGGCCTGACCAAACAAGTGGTTGAAGTTCCTCAGCCAGGGACAGAGCAGACTTCATTGTGGATATGCACCTTGCCAGGGTCCAAGGAGAGCAGGATCTTTCTCTTAGTTGAATTTTGAATTAAGTGCAGAATGCGGAGGTGCTGGCTTAGGCCAGAGTACAGCTTGTAGTACAAGGGGCCTTTCTGTAGGGGAGCCACGGTCAAAAAAAAAAAAGATTGCAACACTGAGCGCAAAGAAAAACACACCTAATGAAACAGAATGACCAGAAGTAACACTCGAAGGATCTTCTTCAGTGCATCAGTTAACAAGTAAGCAACAGTGGAGATCTAGCACCTCTTTTTAACTTAGGATTGGGAGGGCGGTGACATTCTATCATCCAACTCCATTTTTTAATAACTGGGGATTGGGATCAAACTTGACATTTTAATAACTGGGGATTGGGATCACATTTCACTGTCCCAACTGAGCCTGGTAGTCTGTGTCACACAGTGCAAAAAAAAAAAAAAAAATCTCTTGAACCTGACTTCAAATGGGAAATGTGCTTGTCCTGTACAGGGCTATGGGATTTGACCAGTTCAAATAGACTGGCACATAGTTGTCATTTCATGTATTCCTCTTTTTAGGCAAGTTTATGGAGGAAATACTGCCAGATTGCCTACTGGGATGACCATCCATTTGACCTTTGGACCTACTGGATAAACTGAATTATGATAAATGGTGGACTTTTCGTGTGTATTTAGGATTTCAGAGTGCAGGGTGAAATGTAGAAATTATAAGAATTGCACATCTGTTTCAAAATATGACCATACTAAGTAAAATTATGAAGTGTCTAAATGCCACATGTGAAACTACCATTTAAGCTTATTGTAAGGAGGATGATAAAAAAAAATTCCACCTTCAATACATTTGACAGTCTCTGTCATATATGATTATTTGGGTTCTGGCTAATATCACTGAGTTCAGGGTTACCTGTAGAGTAAAGGTTATTTCAGTCAAAATTGGACCATCTTAAGCAAAGTTATGTGATGTCAAAATGTCATCTATGAAGCCACCATTAAAGCCTTTTGTAAGGGGGATGATTAAAAAAAAAAAACACACACATATTCAATATACAACCCCAATTCTGAAAAAGTTGGGACGAAGTGTAAATTGTGAATAAGATCAAAATGCAATGACTTTCAGATCACATGAGCCAATATGTTTTTACAATAGAACATAGATAACATTTCAAATGTTGAAACTGAGACATTTTACATTTTTATCCACAAAATGAGCTCATTTCAAATTTTCTGGCTGCAACAGGTCACAAAAAAGTTGCGACACAGGCAAAAAAGGGCTGAAAAGCCATTAATATACAAGAGAATCAGCTGAAAGAACATTTAGCAAGTAATTAAGTTAAATGAAGCTTAGCGAAAGTTCAGTCAGGAAGACTCTCTCTCTCTCGCGCACGTCAACTCCGTTTATTTTCTTTCCATTCACTCGCATGCTCGCCCATAAACCTCTGCAGTCAATGTCTGGGGCTGTCAATTGAGCAGTCAGCTGGTGTAGCAGCTCATCTCTTCCATCCAACCGTGGCACACCTCAGTCGCATCGCTAGCCAATCGTTATGTTGCTGTCTTTTAAAAAAAAATGTCATTTTTCTTTGCTCTAGTTCGTTCATGCTGCCGTTCGCTGATCCTCCTCCTCCCCAACGCCACCCTGCTCCATCAGACCTCCCATACTGCCGCTCCAGCTCCACCAGCCTTCAGCCACCACCGCCACCAGTGTCCGGACTCTTCGGGGGATTTCCTGCTGCTGCTCTGAGCCGTGCTCTTGCTCTACGAGTCTTCCCAAAGAGTCCAAGCGCCAAAGACTTGTCTGATTTTAAGCATGTTTATTCTGACTGCTGTCTTCCTGCTGTCCTGATCCTCTCATGCCTAATTTTCCATCAATTTATTATTCAGCCAGCAGAGGATGGGCTTCCCCAGAATAGCCAGGTTCCTCCTGAGATTTCTTCTCAATGAGGAGTTTTTTCTCACCACCGTTCGAGGCTTTTTCTCCCTATAGGGAGTTTTTTGCCTGCTATTCGCGGATTAGGGATTAGTCTGGGCTCTGCCCTTTTCTCCATGTAAAGCGATATATAAATAAAATTGAATTGAATTGAATTCTACTTACGCTCAGCGCATATTAAAATTTTTCTTGATTTCACTTGAGTCTCTCCTGATTGAACTGGCATCAGGTGTGTAACATGATTGGCTATAAAACGGATGTCTTAGAGAGGCTGGGTCTCTCCGAAGTAAATATGGCCAGAGGCTCTCCAACCTGTGAAAGCTTGTGTATAAAAATTGTGGAATTCTTTAAAAACAATGTCCCGCAACATCAAATTGCAAAACCACATACTGCAGCTATTACAACAGCATGGCTTCGTAGTAGAAGAGTCCGTGTGCTGAACTGGCCTGCCTGCACTGCTGATCTTTCACCGATTGAGAACATTTGGCTCATAATTAAATGAAAAGTCTGTCAAAGGAGACCCAAAACTCTCCAGCAGCTGGAAGCCTGTATTAAACAAGAGTGGGATCAAATTCCTAGGGTTAAACTCAAGAAATTTGTCTCCTCAATGCCCAGACGCGTCCACTCTGTGTTAAAAAGAAGAGGGGATGCTACACCATGGTAAACAGGCCCCTGCCCCAACTTTTTTGAGACTTGTAGCAGCCATCGAATTTGAAATGAGCTCATTTTTTTGGATAAAATTGTAAAATTTCTCAATTTCAACATTTGCTATGTTATCTCTGTTCTATTGTGAATAAAATACTGGCTGGTGTGATTTGAAAGTCATTGCGTTTTGATTTTATTCACAATTTAAACTTTGTCCCAACTATTTCAGAATTGGGGTTGTATGTTGAAGGACATTAGCTCTACATATATTTTTTACAGTGTGATTTCTGACCCAAAGACAGTTTAAGAACAAAATAAACAAATTTAACAAAAAGTTGTTTTTACTGCACATTCAATAACAAGTGTTAGCTAAACAAGATCAATTATGCCACCATTATCAAAGTGCCGAAGTGCACTATCCTTCGGTCAGAAATCACACCGTAAATAATATATGCAGAGCTAAAGTCCTTCAGTATATTTGATAGCATCTGATATATGGTTTTTGGACATTAGCATCTTTGGTTCTGCGTGGTATACCCAGGTTCAGGGTCACCGGTTGAGTAAAACTTGTTTATTATCATCAAAATCAGACTGTTCTGAGCCAAATTCTGGAGTGTTTCATTGCAGTATAAGAAATGACATGGGAAGGAGGATGGCGTATAGTCCCAATTTCAAAATATACCATGTATTACATCTTTCCTTTTCAAGAAGCTGTAAAGTACCAGCAATTTTACATGCTAGCACTAGTGATTCATAGTACTAACATACTGTACTTTAAATGCAAACTTGTGCAACATTCCAAAAAACAGTAATGCTGGCCACTCTTTTTGCCTGAATGCAGAGGCCCAAAATCTGATTGCACTCATCAGTTTCATAAATAGTCTTTCAGCCAGAGCTTCACGACTCCACATGCTTGTTCAGGACCCCAAGGAGATGGTGCATGCACATTCCTACGCCCCTACAATCTTTACTTCACCCCAAACCTAACATCCCACGAGCAATATATCCCCATGCACTTCTTCCTATATGATTTATGGACATTGAAATTTTGGGTTTTGGTCAATATTGGAGTCACCTGTAAGGTAAAATGTACTAATTTGTATCATAATCGGACCATCCTAAGCCAAGTTATGCAGTGTTCAAATACAGTATTATATCGAGGGGTCAGAGCACAGTAGTTTTGCCCATTTTAGAGGTTTCAGAAAAATAGATTTTTAGGTTTCCAAGTGTTCTATTAAGGGGTCTTCAGGGTAAAAATTTCAAATTTTTTTTAAAGAAAATTTCAATATTTTTGATTTTCACATAAAATAAGTAAAGGAATGCAGTGTGATGCCAGTAAACACCAACAATCTATGTTTTTCCTCTGCCTCAATTGTTACTTGTCAATTTAAATGCAAATGACCGAAAATCACAATTTTGACTAATTTTCAACCTTGTGACATTCATAAAATCATTGATATTCATCTGATTGACTTGAAATTGGGACAGTTGTATCTGTTGGAGATCTATGAAATGACATAGGATTTATTGTAGATAGATGCATCCCTAGGGGGTTAATTTTGAAAATGAAGCAAGTTGATGATAGCGATTTTCGTTATGGTTGCATAACAGAGCTCATAAAATATTCATAAATGTTCCAAACAAAAAAATCCTGCGTCATTTCATAGAACTATCTTAAACCTTTCATATGAGACTAATTGAGTAAAAATTGAGTAAAATCTGACCATAGGTTATTGAAATGTCAGTGCCACAAACTATTTTCAGATATTTTCATTGAAGTGTCGTTTCCATGGCAACCATGTAAATTTTTATCAAAATACTACATTTTATGAGGTTAAAATCATGTTGAGTATGTTTATTTCTTAGTTTTTACATTATTATGGTTATTTCTACACTTCATACTGAAGACCACTTAAATCAGGTATTTTATATCATTTTTATATCAGTCACTCTTTTACTGCAAGGTTCAGAAGTATATTGAACACATAAGTTTCCATTGGCGTGGAACCGTAACATCATGGCCAAAATTGCCAAAAATGGACACGTCACCTCTGAGTTCCAACAATTCTTGCACTTGATGTGACATAACACAATTGTGATAGGTTGAATTTAAGTTTGTTTGCAATGGAAGGCAGATGATTCTGAAATACAATTCATGTTCATTCATCAAAATATCAATGTTTAATTCATTTAAACAGATTTTGTTGGACATACCACAAAATGAAAAGGTGAATTCTCCCTAAAACTAAGGCAGATGGACATATAGTTATTGTGCTCCAAGAATTAGCTGATGAAAAGCTGTGACACGGGGTAAAAATCTGAAAATCACAAAATTTGGATATATCACCTTTGTGTTCCAAAACCTCGATATTGTAAAATGGATGATTTAACACCCCACTTTGTTTGTATTTGACAGGCAAATATGATTTCTGGACATTGTAATTTTGGGGTCTTGCTAAAATCACTGAGTTGAGAGTTACCTGTGGAGTAAAAGTAGCTTATTTCCATCAAACTTGGACCATCCTAAGCCAAATTATGCAGTGCCTATATGCCATATCTGAAGCCACCAAGAAGCTGAAAGCAAACAGAGGAACATCAGGCAAGACACTATGTGGCTTGATACAAACAAAATATTCTATGTGAGCATGCGAGATCCCCTGACCAATGCAAAAATGCATGTAACTCAAAATTGAGAGTGCAATGTGAACTCACTCAAAACAAAACCATGCCGGCGAGGCCAAAATACTTGAAACTAACATTAATAGGCCCTTTGCAGCCAAAGGCGAATTGCTTGACTTTACGGCATTAGCTTAACCAATGCTATCAACATTACAGCAAGAGGTTTTAGGATAGTTCAAAGCAGGTCGCAGTGAGTGGGCCTAAATGAAGCATATGGATCCTGGAGCAGATGACTGCAGAGCACTGAAAATAGTTACGTAAAATATGAACTCAAGTTAAAATCAAAAGACAGCATGGGGTAATTTAAGCAAGCAAAACGGGCCATGGTTTGTGAATGTAAAGCAGATACTGGCATTTGAATCACCTGTGCTGGAGCAGGGAGAAATCTAAAACATGCAGGACAGGTGGGCCTCCAGGCGAGGTTTGGGAAGCACTGTTCTAAAAAGGGCATTTCTGTCCCTTGTCCGCTTCCTAACCATAACCCTGACCCTGACCCTAACCCCAACTGCAAAAACTTCAAGGGAGAGGGGTGGGCACAGGTGGAAGTCTTGCCCCATTATCGCCCGATACACAGCAGAGACGGAGTTCCACCAAACATCGGATGAAATAACTTACGCAGACCAATGTTACTAGAAAACGGGAGGGAGCCATTCAAGTGCAACCAAGCTGATTGTTAAAATTGTTAAGCCATATAAAACTATTTCTTTTGACGCTTTGAATTGCTTTGAGGCAGAGTGCGAAAAAACCAACACAATAAGCCATAAAATATTTGCAGTCCAGCCCAGTTGTCATACATTCATAGCACACTGTCCAATTCACCCTTACAAACATTCTCAGTGGTAACTGAATGGTGCTTTATGGTAAATGAAAGATATCAAACAGTGTCCAATAGCAGTGGGAGATGGCCTATGGCATGGATACTCACTCTTTTCCAGAATGAGCCAGTATGGGTGCAGACTTGCAGTCTAACCATGCAGTTTCACACCTGATTCTTCTAATCAAGGGTCTATGGCAAAAGCTTTAACGGTTGATAAGTAGAATCAGGTGTGGTTAGAATGAAAGCCTGCACCCACACCTCATTCTGGGGTGCGTTTCCCGAAAGCGCAGATGCTAACTTATATTGTTGGAACCACTGACTGTGAATGGATGAACTATGTAAGTTGCTAACTTAGTAAGTGTGGAATCATTTTAATATTTGATTCATTTGCTTTATTATTAATTGTTTATCCTTGCTTGCTCTGGCTCAATTTTTCTTAGGCTAGTGTACTCTTGCCTGTTTTTGATTAACCTAGGCCTTGCGTAGCTGTAGCGTCCACAAACTTGAACAATGCGTAATTGCTTATAGTTTATCTGGAGCCATGCGGTCCTGACAGGGCCAAGATGTTCTCTTTCTCTCCCAAGTTTATGTGTTCTTAGGAAAAAGAGAACGAGAAGAGCCTGGGATGCCGAACGATAAGATGTATGCATACTTTGGGGCCGGCTTTACGTGGGCTGTGTGCGTCTGCAACATTCCTGTTGATACCATGATGCGTAAATCAGCTCGGGGGGGGAGGAGGATGTCAAGATGGACTCTTACTTAAACCACAGCAAAAGAGACTGTCCTTAGCCTCGCTCTTGCCTGTAACGAGATGGGACGGGATCCTTTTTCTGCTTTCTTAAAAGCGTAGTTGCTAACTAAATTTGCACTTGTCCATGTTGAAGAATATTACTATACAGTCTAAATGCACTTTGTCTATGGTCTACTCTACTTTTCTGTACAACTACGTCACCACCACCACAGCCATTACCACATTACCGGAAACCAATAGAAAGGTCATTTTAAATGCTGTCAGAAAATTACCTAAAGATACTTATGTGAACCTTCTGTCAAAATAAACATCTCATGGAACCCGAGGATCTGAAATATAAGCAAAATATTTAAAAAAGCATCAGTCTTTCAAACAATGCATGTTGGAAAGTCTTATATTATAAAATGAAAGCCTTCTCAAAAGAATGTGTCTCTGATAATGAAAGAATAATAAGAATATTGATCACATTAATTGCTATGTGCAATAATAGTATTTTATTAAAGGTAAAAACTGTGACAAAATGTGTGTTCAATCCAATGATATCTTGTATTTTATTATTATTATTATTATTATATTCATGAAGCATCTGAGGCCACATGGGATTATTTTAAGATACATCTAGGCTTCAAACTAATATTTGGTCAAAATGTCTGAGAACTATCAGTGAGACCTCGGGGTCTTTTAGAAATCGGAACAAAAATGCATACTGAAGACCATAATTGACACAACACTAGTCTTTTCTTTGTTTTTTTTCCTTGAAAAATATATCTGTTAAAGTGCCAAGTTCCACGGCACTGGAGCTCTTGAAATAGATTCTATAGTGGTTTTCTTGTAGTCAGCTATTTACCAGCATTGCGGAAAAGTGGCTGTCTGTCAAATTGAGATAGAGGTAAAGATAAAATGATTAAACTAAAAAAGCTGTAAGTCCTTCGATGCTATCGTATATTTTCCATCTCTAGGGCTGTAGACCTTGCCAAAAATCACAATTAGCATTTATCCCCCCAGGTGGTACCGAGCAACCCTACTGGCTCATAGACTAAGAGCTTTGTTGCTAATGATGTTATTAACTTTGCTACCTACCTAGTTTGTATTGGTGTTATGTCCTAACTGGTGTCCAAGCTAACTGATTCCCTGCCACATACACGCATTGTTTTTGTCAAACAGCAGCAGTTTTGGAGTGCAACTGTCACAGATTCATCGCACATTTGCAAACATATTACTAGCGATCTTAACCCCTTTGCACAGAAGCCCAATATGGCTATTTATGTATGAATAAATCGGGAAAAGGAGCACGTCTTGGGTAGAAAATCAAAATCACAGTACCAGGTGCTCTTAGGCAAGGGGCAAAGAATGTAACAAAAATACGAAAAAAGAGTCTAAGGCACTCTGGTAGCGGAAAAAAGTAAAAAGCCTTTATTGAATGGCTACTGCCGATGCATTAGCCATTCAATGAAGACTTTTTTCCACTACCAGAGTGCCTTAGACTCTTTTTTCGTATTTTTTTCGTATGGATATTTATGTATTACCCTATTTAATGCTTTATAATTCAAGATTTAAGCTTCATAGAGAGGGGGTATTTGGCTCAACTGAGACAGGACACTTCACTCATTTAGAATTACATCGTATTTCAGGTTATTTTCATGATTTTGGTAGAGAAAGGGGGCTGCAAACAAAAAATGTTCATGAAAATTCAACATTAAAATTAGGAAAAAAATGATACTGAGGATTGAAAAATGGCTGGAGGTTAAACCAGTATATTTCTATGATCATAAACTCCTTGACCACAAGTATCTCTCATCTGAGTATGAAATCTTATTTGGCTTCGAAAGAGGATGCCAAATAAGACAGCACTCAGGGTGGCTCCCCAAATACACACAGCCCTCAAAATGGCACATTGTCAAATCATAAAATAATCATATTTTTAACACAAATCAACTTTTGACTCATGAAATTCAAGATGAATGAATAATGTTGATTGAAATTAGCTTTAGTTTCTCAACATAGGCGCAGCTGGACATCAATGGTCCCCAGTAATCTCTCCAAACCAAAAACATACCTTTTTTACATGATAAAGTTCAGAGTTTTGTCCATTTTTTTACAAAGTCGCATCAGCAAGCACACATACTCATTAAAGGAACTGCTTATTTTACAGTCAAAACGTTCACTCAGACGTAAAGCTTGCTGTTTACAATTCCGATCATCAAAGTGAAATGCAAGCTTGTAACAATGCTTTTCACACCCTATATGGAGCAAGTATAATTCACTAACACAGTAGTATCTGCAATATTCTGTTTCGTTGAATGCAGTATAAATTCTAAAACAGATTGCCACATTAAGCGAAATGCCAGCACATGCTGTATTTGTAGCAAAGGCTATCGACTACTCTTGTTATCCAATGTGACAAACTAGCTCTGTGATCACGGTGGTAAACTGAAAATAAGAAATAGCTGGCAAGTTAGCTAGCTGGCTTGGAGTAAGAGCCACACCAAAGACAGTTTTACTCACATTTCAAGAGAAAAAACTCTCCATCATTGAACTGCTCCTCAAAAGTATCAACGCTGTCAGCCTTTCACTCTGTTCCATTCAGAATTTCTGCCATTTTCCATCTCAGAATAAGATTCCCATCCAGCAAATAAGCTCAGCACTCCAAATTCGGTTCTGGAAGTCTTTTTTTCCATGCAATCACGTCATTCTCAGCTGCGCAAAGTTGAGAGAATACAACCTAACTATTGTTATTCAAGTGTTTGAATACATTTCTGAGGATCCAATTAGTGTATTTCAATTACTGAGGAAAGCTTATACTGTCTGCAATTGGATAAAAATTGTGTCAATCAATAGGTAATTACCGGGAGAGTTTCACGTAGGTATGAACTATAGCTGGGCTTTTACACATGTACCATTGAATCACCATTGAGGTAATTGTATTTCCGTGAAGGCTCGTATAAGGCTCCAGAAGACAGCTGAATTCTTCGACAGATGAATTTACGCGTAAATCCACTGTAGGAAATTATGCATTTTTAATATATGATGACTATAATTGATAGTGGAATGACATAGTATCAATACCATGACGATTTTTTGCTTCAGAAAACTGATTTTCCTTAACTACTTAATTGGTATACCATTAACACAATATAGCTGAAGTAGTTGTTACAGAAGACAAAGATTTTTTCTGTCGCAAGAGATAATTTTTTTTAAATTGCTGGATTGATATTATTGGCAAGTATATTGAGCAGTTTGCACATCAGGCTTAGCTGAGGAGTTTAATTCATGCAACTCCAGAAAAACAGGGAGGGGACTGAACTCATCCATATTCTAAACCATGTTCGAGTTCGGCTTGCTTGTGAATATTCAATAACTGATCCGGGTGTGCCATCTAGTGATAGAATAGTGTAACTGCGTGCATAAATTTGCGGCTGCCTGCTGGCGTCTACATCTGTACAAAGGGCTTAAGTTACATCTTCATATCTCCTGCTGTGAATGCAATTATATAAGTGAGTGTTACTGCTATGAGCAATGAGCGTGCAACTACCCTGCTCCAGCACTGGTGCGCATTCTCTCTCCTAATTGAGAACAGTGAATTGGAAGCAGTTTGGTGATATCATTTTATTGGGAGATCACTGAAAGGCATGAATGCATGTCACAAAAAATCCCGGGTGGAAGAGGTTAATTAACACAGCCGAATTGTAATATCTATGTCAAGATAGTGATTCAGCCAAGTTCCAGTTTTGGTGAAAAAAATCTTTATTTTGTGACTGTCCACAGAATTTTCTGTGAATCAAGGTATGTGCGTCAGTTTATGCGGAAACCAGGGAGTGGCTGAAAATAACAAATAGCTGTACTGCAATATAGCTCCACAGTGAAACAGAAAACATTGCGCATTTCGACTTAGTGTGCTGGGCATACAAATTATACTTCAAATGAAAGGGGAAAGTCCACAGAATCAACATTATAAGCCTTGTCATTTTAAAACGACACCACACTCAAAGAACAGCAGGTGTACACTTCACATTCTACAGCGATGAGCAAAAATTATTTCTTACCTTTGATATTTTGTAATACAAATTGTGTTCGGGGGTAAATCTGCACTGGCTATTGTTCGTGCAAAGTGTCCTTGTTATGTTGAAACTACACCTGCCAGTCTCCATGCATGTTTTTTTTCCAGACACTGCTGCCAATGAGTTCAGCCCTGATCATTCCCCTTGCGCGCAATGTACTTTCTTCTCTGTGATGGGCTGGTGATGCTGTCAATTTGATTTTGGGGAAGGCTATTTGATTCTATGGGCTCTGAGGTTTCCAATGAGCCCTCAACCACTGTAATCGCACAAACCTAGCCTGAGATAGAGCCTTGCAGTCCCGGTGTGTCTGAGAGTCCATAAGCCGTTACGTACATGTACTTAAAGAGCTCAACAATATAAACGTTAAACTCCTTGGATTTAGTATTTTTGGTATAATTATCCACTACATATTCAGTAGATGTCGTCAAAGTACTTTTCATGACCTGCCGGCTGAATCGTTATATGGCGACGAAGCATTACAGGACAAGTCATTGGAAATTGCTTAGTGCAGGGGTGTCCAATCTTATCCGTAAAGGGCCGGTGTGGGTGCAGGTTTTTGTCCTAGCCTGCAGTGCTACTGCACCTGATTCCACTAATTAACTAATCAGGGGTTTCAATCAGGACCTTGGTGGGTAGAATCAGGTGTGTTAGTGTTGGGCTCTAACAAAAACCAGCACCCACACCGGCCCTTTCTGGATAAGATTGGACACCCCTGGCTTAGTGGGTAAGTCACTGAGCTATTGTACAGGTAACAGTCGTATGTGAACGCATTTTGAGCAGTCTACCATTGTAAACACAGGTTTTATGTCATGTCTGGGGAAATGAACCAACTGCAAGTAGTCCAAAATGCAAAAATTGCAGTCTTTATTACAGTCCGAGTCCAAAGCCAGGTAATCACAGTGACGGTACACAAGGGCAATCCAAAAAACAGAGTCCAAAGACAGGCAGGGGTTCAAAAGCCAAAAAGCACAGGTAAGTACCAAATCGTAAGGCAGTGGGAGAGTATAGTGTCCGAAATCCGAATTCAAAAGCCAGGGCAGCAATAGACAGAAATCGTGATCAGGCAGAAAAAGGGTCGTAATCAGAAGGCAAATAAATCTAGGCAGGCACAGACAGAAATCAGAATCTGGCAGAAGGGTGTCACAATCACAAACAAATCACTGGCGTACAAGGAGCTCGGCACAGTAAAAGTTGATCAACAGTCTGACAAGAGCTAAGCTCAAGTGAGGGACTATATATACACAAGGGAGGTAACGGGCCAGAGAGGGCAACAGGTGTGAGGAATAATCTAAACATTAACTGAGAGGAGAAAACACACAAGGTGATTAAGCAATACAAAATGGGAAACAATGACAAAGACTAGTTTTCACAGTACATTCCTAAACAACCATGGCTTCGTTCAAGGAATGCCTAAGTGGGAAGAGATGGAAGAAACAGATTAGTAATAGAGATAGTTGCAAATTTGTGTGGAAAGTGGAGAGAATCAGTTAGTAGAGTTGGTGGTCTGTGCAGTATTAATATTACCCAAATGTGCAAGGTAGTATGTCAGTTATTTACAGGATTAGTATATTGTTATGGCCCCAATTTGTTATGGCGTCAATTTGTTATGACGTCACGGACAGCAAGGGATGACAGACAAAATTCTTAAACTTCAACAGATTTAATTAAACAAACACTTAGAACTAATCTACACTCTACCCTACTGACCAAGATTGAAATAATAAAAAAAAGATAGTTACAGTCCCTTGGTAATTGAGATGGGCTGCTATGTTGCGATGTCCTGGGACAGGAAAATGCTCCAACACAGGCAAAAATCCACAAAAAAGCTTCACAGGTCTTGAAAAAGAGTGACAGGTCTGGTCAAATGTATCCTTCCACAATTTCTCCTTGCAATTTCTCCTACTACTCTTCCACTCTCTCAATTTTTCTCCTTATATACTCTTGTCCAGCCCCCTCTGAGGCATGCCCAGGACATGCCCAACCTAGCTCCAGACTGGGCTTAACAAAAAAAATTGTCAATACTGCCATCTAGTGGCTTTTTTTTTTCCCCATTACAATATTAGTAAGGCTGAGTAGATAAACTATATAAAACACACAGTGTTAGTGTGATTTGTACTTAATTAGCACTTAGTGTTGAAGGAAGTAAACAAGGCATGAAGGAACTTGTGAAACACCAGAAACTTCCGAAATCACCCGAAATGTGACAGCTCGCAGAAAGGAGCGTGCACTGGCAATGAACATAGAAACGCAAGACATCACAGGGGAAAACAATGTGCATAATAAGGCAGATAATACAGAATGCATGAACTAAACAAACCAAGTGGAAATAAACATAAAACCAGAACATGCAGAACGTAAAATTTTGTATTGGTAGTTGTTGGGGTGTTTTTGTGATTGCTTTTTTTACATTTTCTGCATTCCGGATGCCAGGCAACATCACGCACAAAGACTCAAAGAGCACAGGAATGAGCGCAGCAATACAGTCACTAAACCGGTTTATTTTTTATTTTTTCACTATAATTATCCACAAAATATTCAACAGTCATTTTCAAAGTAGTCTTTACGGTTGCATCTTACTGATCCTTGCGCCATTACGTGCAAGTACTGAAAGAGTGCAGCAATACAAGCGCGTAAATGGAGTGCATTCAGATTTCCAATACGGCTAAGATGGACCAGTCCACTCACCTAGCGCTTAGTGGATCAGGCACTGCACTCTGATGTGGAAGAGTGGGGTTCAAACCCCGGCTGAGAGTGTGATATTTTTGAGCAATGGAAGCATAATTCTTAGATAAATAATTGCGGGGGTGTTTGTCGTTTTTACTTTCATTAACTGTATATGGGTGACTGTATCATTTGATGGTTTTAAGCCTATTTTATTTGTCTGTATCTATACATGTTTTTTGCCTTTTGAATTATTATAGTAAAATTGTTAAATTACTGAAAGTCTCTGGGTCCTTCATTTAAAGGTCAACGTTAACCAGTACGGCTTCTCCAACAGTCATTTTTTTTTAAGAAAGAGAGGAGGATGGAGTTCATTTTCAAATAACAAGCATTTGTTGTGAGTTTAATAAATTTTTCATTTTATTTATGTTAAGTTCTGGATTTTGTTTTAGATCGTTGCTTCTGGTGTGTGAATGATGTCCCTGGCTGCACCCTTGCACATTGAGGCACCTGTGTGTTTATGCGCAGCAGCTTGGCTAGTGTCCCAGGAGGCTTTTCTAGGTAGTCTGCATGGATATGACTGGTTGGTGTGAGTTTTCTCTTGTTTCTTGGTAAAGGCAGTGATTGATTAATGCGATATGGCATAGTGCTTTATGTGTGAATGGGGGGGGGGGGGTTACGTTATGGCGTCATTCTGTTGCTGTTGAGTCACAGTGAAGTTAAGGTTAATTGCGGGAGGGTTACTGAAGGCCTAGGTGTAAAATGCACAGCCCACCACTGCTGGCTACGAAGTTCTGTCCGGAGTCTCCAACTTTAGGAAGGTCAAATCTGCGTGGTAAATGGTCAAATTTGGGTGGTGTATTGTATGTATGCATGCATGCATGCATGAGCAATAGATACAATAAAAGCAATAATATATAAATATACATTAGTATCATGGAAAGAACAGAACTAAGATGGCTTCATATAGCACACATGTAAGTAAAGAGGTTGTCTTACTCCTAGGTATAGCAAAAAAAAAAAAAAAAAACAGTATCTGATGATATACCAAGTGAAAAACCCATGCACGCCTGCCAATGGAGGCCTAAGGGAGGGCCTCCAAAGACAGCAAAGGTCAATCACAAAATAACCATGCTATTCCTTATGAACAAAATCACATTTATTTATCGTTATGCAGGTTGGGGAAGCTCTAAAATGTTTATCATTGCTCTCCAGACTGCTGTAGTTTCACCAGTTTCTCACTATTATACTGGAGTTTTGTTCCCTGGACTTTTTTTCAGCTCAAGAACTTCTATTGTAGCCTTGTGCTCTGCCTCAGACATTTCTAAGTGAGACAGCTTTCTTGTCGCTTGCGGCCTATGTCTTTGAATAGGCCGTGTTGGTGATGGGGAGGACAGCTCAGACGAATCAGCCGGAGCTTAGTCCACCTGTTCCACAAGGTGCATGTTTCCTCGGAAGAACATGAATGTTGTCAATTTAAATATGGAAGTGAAAAGTGGCACTCATAGACATAAAACAGGACAGGTCTAAAATATCATGCATATGCATTGCATACAATGTACAAATTTATTACTGAGAGGAAGCATGTATAATAGAGTATAAACATATTTTCTGGTGGTAAATATTTGTAAGGCTCACATGTATACAATAAAGGCTCATAGTCACCTTTTCTTGATAAAAGTACACTACCAGCGTGGATAAAGGTTCCACTTTCGCCAACTCGCCGTTGGCCGTGTGTCAGCCGAAAGTCAGGTAGATGTGCCCTGCTCACTGAACCGGGAAGTAGTGGGAGTGAGAAGGCATGTTGGCTGGCCGTTTCACACATATCTTAGTGTAAATCCCCGTCGCAAAGAAGTCCAAATAAGTTCGGCATTGAAATTTTTTCATCGGACAACATGACGTCCATTATATTTGTAGTATAGTGTAAACGCCTGAAGTAATTTTTGCTATTTTCTTTCACGCAGTTGGCGATATGTTTATTTCCAGGAAAGTTAAGTTTCCTTGCATGGGCCATTATGGTGGTGGGCTGGTTAAAGGAGGTCATGGGTGGACATTGCCCATGTGACGTCATCAAATAGTATATTAGGGGGCTCAGGCCCCTTACGTCACCCCTGCATAAATCCACCAGTGCATTGTGAAACTTGAGTTTATGTATATTTGTAGGTATATGTGCACTGCACCACACTTAAGTCACACCCCACCACACAGAGGTTTTTGTCGTAAGTCCGTGTCCTAACTTGTGTTGGTACAAGGGCTCTTTTCGCCGTTGATGGCCATTGCACCAACTTGTCTCACGACACAGCGCTTAGGACAAGGCTTGTCCTAAGTCGTTGTTGGTGCAACCCTTTTTCGTGCGTAACTTTAGGACAGCACTTAGGACCGTTGATGCAGCGGTATCCTGGTCGTCCATAGCACCAACATATGTGATGTGCAGACTTATACGATGTTCTATAAAATTGTAATGCTGGTCACACTTTCTGCTTCTCTGAGGCTGAAGCTTTAGAGCTGATTATGCTCATCAGTTTCATAAATAATCTTTGAGCTAGAGCTTCACAACTTCAAATATCGGTTCAGGACCCCAGGGAGATAATGTGTGTCAGTTTCTGTTTCCCTGTAAAGTTTCTTTCACTTGAAGACTAACATCTCACTTCCAATTTGGACCCACTTTAAAAACAAGCAAGAGATCTGCCAAATTACACAATTATTTTGTACTAAAGGGGGATTATTTCTACCATCCCAGGTGAATGTGATGTTCCTGGATCCTGTAGCACTATATCCGTGATGGAGTACATTCACCTTTATTTTGAGGCCTGTGTTTGGTTCCTAGCTTTGAACTTTAATAGGCAAGTATTACACTATTTTAAGATGTGTTACAGGACTGTTTTTTCCCTGGACTTTTTGTCATTATGGACTTTTCGTCCCCGAGGACTTTTCATCCCTGGACTTTTCGTCTCCAAGCACTTTTCATCCCCAGATTTTTTCGTCTCCTAATGATAATGAAACATGCCACCATTGTTGACAGAAGGATGGACGACGGACAGATCACCATGATATAAGGGTTAGAGTTAGGTTTAGGGTTATAATGCTGGAAGAGGGCAAAGCATTATTGGGGACAAAGAGTCCAGGGAGGAAAAGTTCATGGGGACGAAAAGTCCACGGGGACGAAGAGTCCGGGGACGAAAATTCCAAGGGGACACAAAGTCTGGGGACGAAAAAATCCAGGGACAAAGAGTCCTAGAGCCATAGGATGTACCCCAATTAGTTTTGTGACCCTGTCATGTGTCTGCACCCCAAAATACACTATTTAACTCTCCAGCCTATAGGTCACACTGCTGTGACCAAAACAGTGCACTCTAAACAGTGCAACTTTTATGAATTCAGGGAGGTTTTTATAACACTTGCAGTTGAAATATCTCCACAAGTTTGATATTTTTGTAATCGGCACAATGTGTAAATGTTCAATGATGTCTGATTTTGCTGGATATCTTGCTTTTTACAGAAATGCAAAAAAGCTAACCTGAAAGATCTCTGTCTATTTGTCACTTGTGCATAGGCCTATATGGGTTTTGGACTCCAGTTAGAAAATGAAGAGATAATGAGAAGAGCTTCAAAATTTTGCATGCTCATTTTTCTATGCTCCTTCATGTGCTGTACCAATTTTGGATGCCCTAGTGCCTTTCAAAACCTCAAACCCATCATCCCACTTCTATTATTTAAATTTCCCTTACATTTATATGGTTTTTGGACACATATGCGCCGGAAAACTGGGATTTGTTGTGGTAGCATGTTTTGATGATGGCAAACTTATATCCAAAGATCAGACCTGTAAACCTTTGAAATATTTTTTCAAAGACAGAAATTTTTTTCACTGATGCACTATGTCTCTATAGCATACAATATTATATTTAATTTTTTTTTTTTAGAATGCTAGCAAAGTTCCAAATTTGTGACCTTGTTCTGCACCTTGAGAAGACTTGATGTGCAAAGTTAGTGACCCTGGGATGTTTTTGGACCCCACAACCCAGAGGACGATTTTCAATTGTGTCAAGTATTTTGGTACACCCGATCTGCAGCCATGGTGTAACGCATGTCGTGTTTGATTATAAATAATTATATATTTTATATATATATTTCTGCAGTCTGTGCGAGTTCCTTTGTCAAAGGTTGAACGATGAATTTATTGAAAACCACAATTCGTCAGATCTTCACAAAATTTGGGAAGACTGGCATGAAATATTTGAGGTTGGAATTGACTCGTTTGTTCCTTAACGTATTGTTCATGATCACTATCTTCCTCGCTGGATCGATGCTGAGGATAAATACTTGGCGAACCAAGATAGGACCGTGCGACGCAAAGCAATACGAACAGATAGACAATCTGCATAGAAACGATATAGGCGCCTGAGGAATAGACTTAGGACATTGACGTGTAATAAATATCGGTCATACGTGGCTTTTTAGGGAAGAGATTAAGTGAAACCCTAAAAAGCTGAAGTTGTTTTATCGTGCGAAGACTAATGTTAACTCAGTACGACCAACGGTGAAATTAGACGGAAGTAGCGCAACTGAAAGTAAAGCTAAAGCGGAACGGTTTCATGAGTATTTCTGTTCGGTTTTCTCTCATTCTTCCCCTTACATACTTCCTGATAAAGCGCAGTTTGAAAACCTACTGGGGAGTATTGAGTTCTCTGCTCTTGAAGTGGAGAAAATTCTAGCTGACCTCAATACTACCAGGCATGCAGTCCGGGCAAAATTTCACCTTTGGTGTTAAAGTCTTGTTCTGGCGTTTTGAGTCAATCTTTGTCCTTTGTATTTAATATATCTATGCAAACTGGCACAGTGCCATCAGATTGAAAAAACACTAATGTCATTCCTATCTTTAAGAAAAATGACAGGGAGTTGGTTAAAAACTACCACGGTGTATCTTTCCTTTCGACGGTTTCCAAGGTGATGGAGAGATGTCTCTTCAATCAAATTTACTCACATATTGACCCACTTTTGAACCCAGCTCAGCACGGTTTTCGTGACGGCCGTTCAACTGGCACGCAGTTGGTTCGATTCCTCCATAAAATAGGTCACGAGTTGGATGATGGCAATCAGGTCGACATGCAATACCTCTGGCCCTATTTTAAAAATCTAAGCGCATAGTCTGAAGAGCATGACGGGAGTGCATTTAGCGTATGTCCAAATCCATTTTTGCTAGTTTAACGGCAGGTTATCCGGGCGCAATGCAAGGCCCAAGGTTCAAAGGGGTCGCACTTAATCTCTTAATTAATCATAGGCATGTTTTTGGGCGTAACACGAAATAAGCAACTCAGAGTGTCATCCTCCATGTCCTTTAAGAGCCAGATACCCTTGCTACTTGGCAAACTGCTATTATAAGGGCATACTTGCCTAGTAGCAGTGGGGAAAAATTGTGTTTGCTGCAGATGAAGGAATCTGTGAAGCGCACGAGTAAACCATTGATTAAGTATGGAAACCAGAACGCAGTAATCTCCAAAAATGTCATAAAAACATTTTTTAAATATTGTTCAAAATTGTTTTATTCACATCCTCATGTTAAAAATCATCATAGTGAATTTCTAGGGCTGCGTTTGAACTCCAAAATTTATTAGTTAACATTTCAGCCTATAGGCCCCAAACAAGGGACCGTACCACACTGCCATGCCTAGAATATTGCACCCTAACTAGGACAATTTTGATGAATTTCGTGAATGTTTTTTATTTCACTTCCTGTCAATGTAGCTCCACAAATTTGATATTTTTGTTATTAGCACCATGTGTAGATGTTAACAGATTCTTAAACTTCCCTGTCGCCTGCTGTATATTTGACATAATGTAAATGCAAAAAGCAAACCAGAAGGGCCTCTGTCCATTTGCCATATATGTTAGTTCTGCACCCCAGTTAAAAAAGAGCTAAAGCTTCAAAAATTTGGATACTGATATTTCTCTAGTCCTTCATTTGCTGTACCTCTTTTGGGGGCCGTAGCACATTTTGGAACCTCAAACCCATCATGCCACTTCTAATATATTGACATTCTTTACATTTATATGGTTTTCGGGCACATCTTAGAAAGATGCTAGGTAGCTGGGATATGGTGTGATAGCATGTTTTGATGATGGCAAACACATATATAAAATCAGGCCTCTAAGTCTTTTCAAAGAATTTTTCAAAGACAGAATTTCTTATTACTGATGCTCCATGTCTCTATGAGGACCTTTGGTTCAATTTCAGATTTGGAAAAACCTTTCTAGAGCGTCCACACACTCCCAAATTTGTTTGCTTGTTCTGCACCATGAGAGGATGTGTGCAAAGTTTTGTGAGTCAGAATGTTTCCAGACCCCAAAACATTGAAGACCATTTTCAGTATATCCATATTGTTTTAATATACTGTTTTTGGACACCATTTAGAAAAGTTGCAGCATTTCAGTCTTCTCCACAGCTGTTTTTCTCCATGGCTATCTGTGGTGCCATTTTTTGGAGGTTATAGGATCTTTTGGTACCCTCAAACCTGTCATCCCACTTCCAGTATAGTCCATTCAGTTTTTGATATTTGAATTTGGGACACATCTTATAAAGATGCTAGGAACCTGAGGTTCAATGAGTTTGTATAGTTTAAGGTCTGGAACAACATATCCAAAATGCAGGCATGTGAAGCATTCCTTAATTTTTAAATCATCTGCACTCCAATATTTTCAGCCCAATTCTAATGTATTCTCATTCATTTCATATATGGTTTTTGGACACGCCTTGGGAAAGTGCTAGCAACCTGGGACTTAGTGCATTAGTACAGGTTAGCCTCTGAAACAACATTCACTTTGCAAGCCTGCGTGTCATTCCAAAACAAATAGGCTTATTGGAAAAATCTGAACCCTCCCTGACAGAATCTGCGAAAGACTTGCGGTCGTGCAGAGGTCATTTTTTGACATAATGCAAAAGGCTCGCAAAATGGTTTGCTTAATCTACAGGCCCTGGGAGTGCAGAATTGAGAGGCTATGACATTCAGAGATATTTTTGCACACCAAAATCTATCGACAAAGTGCTATATATTCACATTCATTTACATTGGACACCCTTTAGAACAGTTCTTGAGATTAACTGCCTTGCACACAGATTCAGCATGTGAAACCAATACTTCGTCATTTTTAGTGATGCTGGAACATTTTCTTAACTCTAAAGTTAACACCCCACTCCTAATATATCTCATTTGTTTTCTCATATAGGGGCTTTGGACCTCATTTCGAAAAGTGCTAGAGCTTTTATAAAGTGGAAGCATATTCTACATGCAAGTAGGATACCCTAAACCATGTGTGGTGACTCTCACATACTCCAGGACTAAAATGTTCATCATGGAGCTTTAAAGACTGAACGCTGATTCAGTGCATGAAGTAAATACTCAGTGTAATTTTTGGTGAAGTTGGAACATTTCCTTCATTCTAAACCTAAAATCCCACTCCCAATATAACCCATTCATTTTCTTGTATATGGGGTTTGGACCCTAGTCAGAAAAGAGCTAGAGCCTCAATACATTAGCAGGGATCTCTATGAGGGGTTTGCGAGGGCAGGCTGCCCGACCTTGAAGAACGACCTACCTTGTATATGGCAATCGCCCAAATATAAACCAGATCCGCCCAACCTTAAAAAGTTGAGTAAGTTACTTTGTTGGGTAGCAGGCAGCCAAGCCACTGTGGGGCAGCACCATGCTAAACGTACAATACGATGCCACATGTGTCCAGTGAGGGAGAGAGACTTTTACCAGGATTTGTTGGTGCGTGCATAGACATATATACATAGACGCCGCATTAGCCGCTGGAGCGTACGTCAACATCACAGCCATATTACGGAGGACACATTGCCATCAGCCCACCATGACCACGTGGAGACGGAGTGGAAAAGATGCATTATTCAATCGTCGAACTCTTGAAACCCGATGTCGGGGACTTGCCTTTCATGAGGAAGTTAAGCCTGAATATTTGTTTTCGGTTGTATCTGGCCACTATAACTGTATGTTGAGAGCTAACTGGCTATCAGAGTCAGACAGTAAATGGAAAGAATTTCGTATTCAACCTCTACCAATATCAAATGAAATCAGTACTTTTTCGGCCTACCTTGATGTTTGGGTACCCAGAGAAGCATTCGGGTGTGTAAAAATGTCAAGCATACATCCAGTCAAGAGAATTTAGAGTTTAATTTCTAGTGCTGCCAGATGTGGTAATGGCATATAATGGTGGCAGCCATAATACTGATGATACACCGGGTTGCTTGGGCATGCGGAGCATGTGCACTCGCAATATTAAATATTAATATTAAATTCTAAACCCCCTTCTCACTAACAAACCCCCCCAAAAAATATATTGGTGCCCCATTTTCAAATAGTTCCACCAAATAAAAAGCCGAGAAAGAGGAGGTTGGATACGGAATTCTCTATTAGCTAAGCTAACGTCATTGATAATGGTAACATTAGCTGGCAATGACCGCTGAGACTTTTAACAGGGTCTGGAAAGTATTAAATGTTGATCAACACGAATTATAGCGAAAACTAAGGCTCTTAAAGGCATTAGCTAAAATGGCCATTTAAGGATATTGGTCTTGGGTAACGTTAACGTTATTTTTTTTCCTGCCTTCAGCGCTCACGTCAACAGGCTTCTACCCGACCTTGGCAAATCTTGTGGAGAACACTGCATTAGAGGCATGTTCTTTATCTCAGTAGGACAAAGTATACCTCTTGTGGTGACTGGTGCATTACTGAACCCAAAGACCCTTCTTCAGGCCTCTAGGCTTCTGACAGGAGACAGTCTTACATCGCGGAAACTAGAACAACATGCCTAAATTGACAATATTGAATCGCCTCCATCCTCACGGCCAGTTTTTAAAATGGTTGTATCTGTTTCCCCTCAAAAACCTACCCAGGTAAAAGCTTTTAAGCAATTTGCCAATTTCTCTTTTGAAACAAGCAATTTTCCAATTTCCTTCTTAAAATATATCACAAATTGACTTTTTATGCGGATATTGGACATCCCCACTGAACCCAATGGCAAGAGGACATTTTATTCGGTTTCCAGTCATTCCCATTGAACCCAGTGGGAAGAAGCAATTTTATATGCATTTGGTCATCACGATTGACCCTAATGGGACGTGGGATGATTTATGTGGTTTGGACTCGTATGCTACAAACAGTAGATCTATAAGCTTTTTGGACGTCCAGCATCTCCCGTGCTGCCAAGGGTGCCACCTACAGGCGCCCAAACAGATGGGGTGAGCAAGGGGCGACCAATTGAAAAATTTCCGCAGGACCTAAACAATTGTTGATATACACGATTATGACCAAATCACTTGATCTGATCCTGTCTTAATACTAAGTTTGAAATAAATCACTCAACCTAGGGCAATAAGAGAATGGGGCCTTTTCCATTCATATACTGTAGTATTTATGAACATTATTAATTACTATGCGATTTTTTTTTCCCCAAAACATTTAAGTTTTGTACTGTCATCATAAGCAAGGTCCACACAAAATTTGAAATTGATGGGAGAAAGATTGTGTAAATAATAATAATAACAAGCAGACAGAGTTGGCTATATCCCCCGCCTACTGGTATTACTTTGAAGGGAGTATTATGCAAAAATGATATATAAACAAGGGATGTTTGCATCAAGATAGATAACAGGCAACCTTTACCAAGGTCAACATGTAAAATTTGTAAGTTGAATCTCCATGCAGAATGTAAGTTGCGTTTCCATGGAAACGGGCAAAAATAAAAATCTGAGAAAGGTGAAAACCCTAAAAGGCACATCTAAGCATGTTGATTGTTGCACACATGAAGTTTTGTAGAGCAAGGTTCAGTAGTTTTTGAGTTCTGCTCCGGAAACGAAGTGGGACGGACGTACGGACGCACGCATGCACAGACGCACGCACGCACGAACGGAGCCCATTTCAATATCCCCCCCAACTTCGGTTGGGGGGGGATAGTAATAATAATAACCATAGCTGCCAGCAGCAATAAAGGGCTTCATGCCAACCGAACCAGATAATTGCATGAAAATGCAACAACAAAAGCAGTCCCATAACTTGTTAATTATGACAGTCAAAGTTTCAACATACTAATTAAAGCTGCTTTGTAGCTATATCGGGGCCAGGCAAATTTAGGCAATTCTGAGCAATAAGAGGCAAAAAATGGAGGATAACAAGAAAGGTGGGATTACATCGTACATTTTGCATTGGTTGACATTTGCACTAATAATCTCTGACACCAAATAGCCTAGTATCCTTGTCTCACTGAGCTAATTAGCAAGTAACTTTTAACAGTTACATGCATTTCAAACTACTTCTAGCACATTTTAGGACTAAAATAAGAAATAAAGCAGTGACGATTTATCAATAAATCAGTTATTTAAATACATAATAGTTAATATACAACTATTTTCATTATGGATTGATTATTCAGGCATGAATATTCTCAGTTGAGGATATCCCTCTCTATGACATCAACATGACAGGAAGATGCTTGCTGCAGACGTGCTGCAACAACAAAAGGTTTTATAAGTTTTACAGTTTTTGAAAAAAAAAAAAAGAAGTGATGGACTTCATAATTTGTAGTGAGTTTAAGTTGACAAAAGTTTCTAAAGTATTGGGGCTACATTTTGGTGAAAGTTGCAAAACTGTAGCACGTACGGTCAGTTTGGTAGGAATTTTCAAAGTTTTTAAATTCAAGTGCTTATTGAGGAAAACAATAAGTTCCTAAATAGGCAAATAACAAGAACATCAACATTACAATGTCCATTCTGCTGTAGCTAGGGCATGAACTCACAACCTCTGGCACCAAGACCCAACTCCTGACTCATTGAGCTAATTGGCTTGAAGTGAGAACAAGTGTGGGGCTTCATTAATCGACTCAGGGAGTCACCAGCCAGGCAGCAGTTGTCAAGGAAGATTTCAAAAATTGTCAGAATGTCAAAATTTCTGTTATCAAGACAAAAATCTGATAATACATAAATTGCAGCTTGACAGCATAGAAATGTTGGTGATTTGTTTTTAGCAATAAGTGTTTTGCTTCATAAGAGAAAATCTAATGTTTAAAAATGCCATTCTTACATTGACTCCAATTGTTCCATGAGAGCAGAATTCAAAATGGTTTCAAAAATTCAGTTTTTGAGAAAAAATTCTGATATTTGGCAAACTTCATCGACCATGACTCTAAAATATTATCAATTTTTTTTCAGGAAGATTGAAAATGTATTTATCAAGAATTGGCTGGTATATGTTTACAGTACTGTTTACAGACAAACATTTTCATGCACTGAAGGCTCATTTTTTCAAAGTGGAGGACGATCTGAAGATTCAGTACAGCAAATTTGGTGACAATTGAGCAAAAATTGTGGGGCAAGAAAAGTTTTATAAGTTTTACAGTTTTTGAAAAAAAAAAAAACAGTGATAGACTTCATAATTTGTACTAAGTTTAAGTGGACAAAAGTTTCGTAAGTACTGGGGCTACATTTTGGTGAAAGTTGCAAAATTGTAGCATGTACGGTTGGTTTGGTAGAAATTTTCAAAGTTTTTAAATTTAAATGCTTATTGTGCCCGCCCCCCCCAGAAAGAAGATTGACATGTCCTTGGAGTTGAGTAAATCTGGCATGGGACTGGACCTTTGTGCAAAGGTTGGTGATTTTTCATGTATGGGAAGTAGGATTTCCAAGGAAGAAGAAGAAGAAGAAGAAGTAGAATACTGGCGAAAACAATAGGTTCCCGGCAGTTTCGCTGCCTGGCCTCTGATAATTTGTTACAACAAAAAGTATAATTCAGCCATGGTGACATGATATACAGGACAGAATCAGACAAATCGGGATATGAATGCAGAAGGTCCTACACCTCTATAATATTCAGGAAGTTATACGTAACTTCTGGTTATATGATGTCAGATGATGTCATCATAATTAAATCTGGAAAATATTGATATGAATGCAAAACTTTCTACACCTCAATCATATTTAGGGAGTAATATGTCATCTCTGTTTACGTAATGTCATATGACGTCATCGTAAATGAATTGGGCAAACATCAGGATATGAATGCAGAGGGTCCTACTCCTCTATCTATCATATAAAAGAAGGTTCTGTCCAGCCGTATCTGAGGAAAAGTGTCTTGGAGTGACTTTCATAAAGTTAAAGAAGCTTTCAGATGATATCAAATTTGTTCAAATTGAACTTTCAGTTGCTGAGATCTGGTATGCGGTCAAATTTCCAAAATAAATTACTGCCCTTGATTGAATGTGTTATGATCCTGTCCTGCCTGACCATGTTTTGATTATTAATTCTGCCTTGTCTGACCATGCTTTGTATTTTGTATTGTAATTTAGATGCTCTGCCATGTTTTTGTTGTTGCCATGTTTTGTATTGCCATGCCAGATCCATTATTCTGTTAGATTCCGGTCCATGTCTTTGTTCATGCCCTTCATTGCACTTTGTCTCCCCTGTCTGGTCTTTTGTTAAGCTACAGCTTCTCCCCAGTCCTGCGTGTCACATGTTTAGGCGATTTCATGGTTTCTGGGTTTCAAACATTCCTTCTAATCTCGTTTGCTTCCTTCGCCTTGCTTTTCTATTTTACTAACCTTACTAACAGTTTGTTATTTTTGTTTAGATACTAACCAAGACTAACATTATATATAATACTAACTTACTAACGAGCACTAGGGATTGTATAGCTGCACTTACTAATTGATTAACAAGCTCTCAGCACTCGCCCTGTTCAAGTCTCCGCCTCTTGCCTTCTCTTAGTCTTTGCTGCAATTCAGCAGATCCTCCGCACCTGCTCTACTCTGTCCTGCCTCTCATTATCTGTGCACATTAGAACTCCCTAACCGGAGCTGTATGTTTTGTCTATAGGTTGTCTCGTGATCCCTGTCCGCGTTTTGGCTTTTGCCAATTTCATGTGGTTAGGTTCTCCCTTGTGTTTGCTCCCACGTAATTAGTCTGATCCCATTCACCTGTCCCTGATCATAGCATGTGACTTCCCTTGAGTGTACTTAAGCAGTCTTTTCACAGCAGATCCCTGTCAGAACGTTTCTCTTGTTTACCTGTGCTGCTTTTGTATTCGCCTTGTACTCATAGTGTTACTCTTCTGACTGGACCGTCCGACTTACGATTTTTGGCTCTGCATTTTGGATTATTGTTGCATCTGTGTTTACGAACCCTTTTTTTTTCCGACTACGATTTTTTTTATTTTTGTGATTGCTGCCCTGTTAACGGTTTGGATTACGCCCACTGGTTTTTGGTTTTTGCTTCTCTGACAGACCTGTGCCCGTGTACCGAACCTATTTTTGCCTGACCACGAGTACTGTGTTTGCTGCCCTGGTTTTCGACTCTGTTTCTGCCCTCCTGGATTGTGACTTTTGGATTGTGGACTCTGTACCTTTGCCTTCTGCCCTGCGGGGGTTACCCCCCTCGCTTAAACTCATCTACTGCACTGCTTGGTTCTTGCGACTGGTTCCTGAACGATACCTCACAGAATGAACCAATCACAATGAAAACAATAGCACTACACCTTCAGACCACAAAATTTTTTCCTAAAATATGGTGAAATTTGGTTCATTGGATTTTTTTTTTTTTTTTTTTTTTTTTACAACTGCCACAAAAATATGTAAACTTTAACAAATTCAACAGTACGCATTTGAGCTGCATTTGTGACTACACGCTATGAAAGGCAAAATCTCCATGTTATTCTACAGTGTTGTGTGAAACTTTTTCATACCATCTGAAGCATAACAAGAAGAAGAAAACAGTGCAAAAAGTCCTAAATTTCTAGCTGAAGTAGTAAAAATGTTACGCACTGAGAAAGTGGAAAAAGTTTGCACTACACCTTCAGACCACAAGGAAACTTTTTGTAAAATATGGTGAAATTTGGTTCGTTGGATTTTTTTTTTTTCTTCTACAGCCAGAAAAAAAACAGAATAATAAAAGAAAAATCCAGATAATTTTGAACGGGCTTCTGTAGAAATCGGCATGAAGCCGCAATGAATTGTGTAATAACTGCTTTGTTAATAGACTTAGAAACTTGCTCTTTAGGACAGAAGAGTCTTTGGCAGATCTTCTGATATGTCTACTTTAAATATGGCAAAATGGTTGATTAAGGACAGACCTTCAAAGACTACTCCCCCTCCCTGCACTTGCCTATAGCAAGACATTGGGTTAACATAGGTTTAGCATGGGACCTATAACAGCGGACGCACCAACCTTGATGTTTCGGCCATAATTTCATTAAAATGGAGCAAAAGTAATAAAACTTGATGTTTTAGAAGTGGCATGAATTGTAGATTCCTTTGATAATGACACTTCCGGTACAGCAAACCATTCCGTGAGTTGAAAACAAATTGATTACACTTTCAAAGTGACATGATAGAATTGAAAAAGTATGACCCTATAATTCGAGGTCATGTGACCTATCAAAATTCCCTTAACTTTTGTTGACCGTTACTCATTGTTGAAGCAGAAATCTGCGACTCTCTGTCCAGCCATTTCTGAGGAGAAGATTTTGTAAGACATGGACCCTCATTTTATGAATTTTGACCCCTTCCATGTTTATTGATTTGTACAGCCTTTGCTGTTCACAATAGCGAAACAGTGTCATGGGTGATTTTCATAAAATGGAATATGCTTTCAGATGACACCAAATTTGTTCAAATCGGACTTCCAGTTGCCGAGATCTGGCACTCGGCTAAATTTCCAAAGAGTTATTGCCCTTGATTGAATCAAACAATTACAATGAAAAAGTTAGCACTACACCAGACCACAATCAAACATTTTGTAAAATATGATGAAATTTGGTTCGTTGGATTCTTTTTCTGCAACTGCCAACAGTTTTTTCCCGGCATGAAGCCCTAATATTAATGATACTAAAAATAATAGTAATAATAATTATTATTGACAGCCAAATACCACATTGGTGAATAAACATATCACGAGCTAGAATCAGCCAAAGCCTGCTTTTCTTCACACTAGACCTATAATAATTACTCCACAAGCGTGTTTTGCGATGATAATTACAATCTTACGCTCCACCAGCGAAGTTAGATACCTACCGGGGACGATCGAGGTAGGCCTCTCTTTGTCTGGGTAGGTGGTGGGAGGAGGCACACAGACGCAATCGTTGTTGCACCTCAATTGTCATCTAGGTGAAATACGACGTTGCCATAAAGAACGAATGGAAATAAGAGCTTCTCAGAAATCCGTTCATCCTTCATGAAAACTGCTCCTCCTTCTGTTGCCTACTCTTCCCGACTATGCTCAGACTGACTCAAAACTTAAATCAAGGCAGCGCTCACTTGGGGGAGAACGATTAAGTGTCACTGGAGCAATACTTTCCATAGGCTTATTTGTTGGATAATCTCAAGAGTGGGGTTTTGTGCGGAAAGCAAAGATTTGCGTTTTATTAAAGAAATAGATATATTTGATAAACATCAGTAAGGTGTGATTGTCGCTTCAAATGGTTCAGAACAATATGTTACGGACCCCCTCAACTTCTCAAGAAATCCACATGGACACAATCGAAAACCCGGGTATACAGGTAGGCTTGGATACTTGGTGTTTGTTTATGTTTGCTTAAAATGTTGTCTGATGGATTTGAGCACTCGTAACATTTTGACAGTTTTTCCCCCGACTTCCCGTTCCCGTCACATCAGTGCAATCTAATAGTGCGGGGACTGATGAACAAATAGCCTTCGTTATTACAGAAGACGGTCATTATCGGTGGGAAAAAAGACGAATTACTGGATTTGAAAAGTTCTCACTTCAGACGTTTGGTACGTCCCTGTCGCGCTGCCCTTTACACGAAACTGTCCTATTGAGTCGGTAGCTACACTCGTTCACCCACTCGATGCCACATTGATTCCATGCTTTTAGCAGGGAAACAGCGTAGATAGGTTATCGCTCTTTTTCAGTCGTTGAGATGCTACGACTATATCCGAGCTTGAGAGCCAGTGATGTAAATGGGGTCACATTTCCTGCTTAATCGCGGCATGCTTTCGTAAGATTTTGTCTAGGAAAGATGGTCTGAGACACCACCTGTTTGGCTGTGGACAGTTCCGTTATGTTTACTGCCTGCTTTCAGTAGGACTGATTTCAGTGACATCCTTGAACCCCAGTACTGGAGACTGCACGACAAACTGTACGTTCTCCATCGCACCATCTACTATGATTCTCAGCTGAGTACCTTTGAAAGCTGGGAGCACATTGCTTGACAATGAGACATCAAGAAATTTTTCCTGGGGAACATTTGAGTCTGTGTGACAGGTATGTGCAGTGCTGTCTGTTAAAAGTGCACCAAAATAAATAACCTGCTTTTGAGCTATTGCCAAACATATGAAGAGGTGTCGTGCTTTGTGATTTTGGAAAGTTTGCAATTGAGGAACATAGCTTGCCAATACTTTTTGTGTGTTTTATTGAAATATTAGGGTAGCCTACCCTTTAAAATTGCTTTGGCACTTGGTTCAGATGAGACATTTGAAATGGATGCCAAGGTTTCGTGGAATGGGAATTCTTCATTTTTATAAGTGGCCAAATTTATAGCTCTGACTGAAGGGAATTATCGGGAAAGAAAAGGAGATTTATAGAGGACCAATGTTTTTTTTTCTGTTGCCATGGGAGACCAGTTTTTGCACATCCAGTTTCCTTTGCTCAGTTGTGTTGTTACATGATCCTGACTGTGGGATGTTGAGCACAAACGTTTGATGGGGAATATCATAGCAATTGTATATTATCCCCATAAGCTGGTATTTCTGAACTGTACTTTTATTTTGAAAATATCCACCAAGTATGCAACATTAGCCTACTAATGGAGCATCACCTTGACTGAGATTGTACACCAGGCCTGAAATGAAGTTATTTTTAGAGCAAGTCCGGGCAGCAAGGCCAAAATGTAGGGCACCAAAGGCCAAAACCAAATTAATCAATTTTGCAAGAAAAATAAGTGATAATGACATTGTATGAAGATAAAATAGTATAAATCAATAATTAGCAGCACATTGAAAAACCAATATTTTATTAATTTTTTTAAATTGTTAAATTTTTTATTCAACTTGCAGCAATTTATCAACTGAACAATCAAGACCAATGCATGACCAAAAATAAAAATTGATAATGAAAAAGAATGATTGCCTATTGCCAACATTTATATAATTGATATGGCATTGTAAGGATGGCAATAGAAATGCGAAAATCCATAACTTTCATTGACTTCGCGGCATTTATTTGTGCCATCCTTTCAATTGTCACTCAGCCGTGCATCATGCCAGACAACGCCCTTTAGCCATGACTACATTCAAAATACAAAATGGATTCTTGTGGCTTATTGCTAAATGAGCTTTGCAAACTAATTTACGCAAATCTGTGCTGTTTCACATGCTACACCAGCGCAGAAATTATGAAGACGTTAATACTTTACATCGTCATTTATGTGCGAAAGAAAATGCTTCAATTTTATGGTGCAATGTGTATCACTTCTATTGAAAATTAATTAGAATGCTGTCGGTTCTACAAATTAGTGTGAGCAACTGTTGCAGCCCGGGCAAAGTAAACTGCGAGAGGTTTAGGTTATCAAGCATTGAAAGATGAGGTTTTCGATGGCCTATGTTTCTGCCGACAGACCGCTACTGCTGAGCAGTCTGGCACAGCACTGGAGGCACTGCACAGGCTAATGTTGTTAGCGAATGCCCTCTCCAGCTCACTCTCAAAGTCTAGTTTCTGTCGAGGAAAGTTATACAACCATTGTTTTCACCCAGCCCTAAAACACATCTATACTTGACACCAACAGTATTTAATTGCTTGCGCTTAAAACATAATGTGAGCTGATTTTTCTCAAGCCGGAAGGATGTATGGTTGTAGGTTACCAACCTCACACAATGTTGCCGTGTTCTTGAGTGAGTGGGCATGTCGTTGGTCGCACAAAGTGCTCAGAAGTCCAGCGCAGCGTGACGATGGGAGCCGCACAGCTCAGTTGCTGTGTGGAAAATCGCCACTTCGGGTAGTTTTTGGGCACCACAGCCACTTGAAAAAAGGGCAAGCCAAACCGGCCATTTGAGTAGTAGGTAAGCTTGGGCCGATTTCCGGTTTAACCAGTTCGATCCAGTTTACTTGATCGAACTGGTTCATTTTATATGGACCGTCGGAACCGGTCCGTCATTATAAAAAAAAAAATGAATTTTTTTTTTAAGTGTCCAAAACGTTTCCGAAATGTTAAAATATAGCTCACAAAAACTTGCTGCTGACGGCGTCACGTGTATTTGCCGACGGCATTAAATCCATCTGTATTATATTTATTACGTTTGTCTTGTGTATAAACGGAATGTGTCTGAGCTGAGCGCAACAACAAATAGCAGGAGATCAGGTTTCAAGTGAATGTGGGGTCGGGGGGTGGGGCTGGGGGCGAAGGTTTTTTTCCTACAAACTTTTTGTCCTCATTTGCATACGCGCATGCCCACTCTAGTGAGTTCTTGAATAATATCAAAACATTGCCACGTGAGTCGCCCACTCGCAATTGCGTGCTTTTATGCTTTGAAGCGCACCTCTGAACGAATTCTAAACCCACCCAACTATACACTGAAAAACGGTTACCAAACCGTCGGCTCTTTATCAGTTTATTTGTTTTAGCTCATCATATTAATCTTCAGCAGTTAACCCCGAGTTAGCCCAAGATCATCAGTAAATGCACTCGCTAATTTCTAGCGTTTCTTTGGCGTAGTAAATAATGCTAACGTTAGTTAAGATTGAGTCAGTTTTTCTCCCAATCAGGAGGCCTATGTGTGAATGTATTTAGCTGGCGAGCCTACACGTTTAAGCTCGTGGGCTTCAAGTGTAACGTTATATTCAGTCAAAATCAAAATAATAAGATAGAGCTGTTCAGAACTTAAACTTCAACTTCATATGGCTTAATGGTTCAGAATACCTGGAGTCACAAAATGATGACATACCCGCGAGGAGAATTATTAATATTAAACACTCCAGGTTCATTTATAGCTGGTTAGCTATATCCGAAAAATTATCTACAGCATTCATGGACACATGAAATGCAATGTAAATTCGGTGGCTCTTCGGAATTCAGTACTTTCTGCTGGTCATCGGCAATGTCACTAGTTAGGTCTCTGGCAGCGTCTTTACAGTGAGTGAGCGATGTCCGAGATCTGCGTTTTTCACTTCGGCATATTCCTTCAGGGTTTTGTGAACGGGGCTAGAAAAAGATTATGCAATTATGCAACAGTTTTATTATTATTGAGACATCTTTGTATTTTATTATATTGTAGTTATTATTTGAGGATGTTTACAGTTTGTTTTCATGTTCATTTGCACTCACTGAGAACGAGTAGGCTAGGCCTGCCGATCTATTGTTATATTTGATTTTTTTAAATTATTTAATTTGTGTGAGGATTGATAAATAAAGACAAATGTGTGACTGTCACTCTGTTGTCCAAATGATATCGCTAATTCATGTAACAACATACTGTAGCATGGGTCAACAACAGCCACACAGGAAAATTAAATGGAAAAAAGACACAAGTGCGACCCCAAGCGGTCAAATCCGGTATTACGGTTTGATTCGGTTTTTAATTCAATATCGAACCGGTTTAATTTTTTTCATATCGGCACATGCTTAGTAGTTGGGCATTACGGCCACACAGGGGTGCAACCACGGCAATTGTTGGTATAATTCATGCTCTGCTACACTTAACACTGCTGTTACCAGTATGACCCAGGGTATGTGCAACTCTCATGATCAATGAGATTCATTCCAGGCAATACCAAGACCCAGCGATTCTGGTGTGTCCAAAAAAAATGCTATAAAACATGAATCGTTTTTTTTTTCAGTTTCACAAAAACTCCAATTTTTGCATGTACCCTAACTCTAATATACAAAACTGTGCTTTGAAAAATGCCTATTTCATTTACATGGTGAGAGGGAGTCTGATACAAAAGCTGTAAGGGAAATCAGTCTGACATAAAATAACATAACATAACATAACATAACATAACATAACATGAATGGCGAGAACAGGCCGTTCAGCCCAACTAGGCTCGCCAGTTTCTTTGTACCATCGTGAATATATCACTTCAGATACTCAATGGTATCTAGCTTTAAGTCAAGTCTGCTCTTGAAAACTCCCAAGGTCTCTGCCTCAACAATATGGTCAGGCAAGCTATTCCACACTGAAATTACTCTTTGGGTGAAGAAATATTTCCGAATATCAGTGCTAAATTTACCTTTAGTCAGCTTCCATTTGTGACCCCGAGTTCTGCTAACAACACTTGGTTGAAGGAATCCTACATAATTCACTTTGTTAATCCCTTTAACATATTTAAAGACCTCAATCAAATCACCCCTTAGTCTCCTTTTCCTAAGACTAAAGAGATTAAGGATCTTCAGCCTTTTCTCATAGCTTTCATCTTTAATACCTGGAATTAGCTTCGTGGCTCTTCTCTGAACTTTCTCTAAAGCCTCTATGTCTTTCTTAAAGTATGGTCCCCAGAACTGTACACAATACTCTAGATGTGGTCTGTCGAATGTGTTGTACAAAAGAAGCATCACCTCCTTGGATTTGAACTCAATACTTTTGGCAATGTATCCCAGCATCCGATTGGCTTTTTTTTAACAGCTACGGCACAATGGCTAGAGCCTGTGAGGGTTTGGTCAACAATCACTCCCAGATCTTTCTCTTGTGGAGCACATTCCAGTTTAAAACCTCCCATGAAGTAATCCCGTCTAATGTTTTTTATTACCTACATGTACTACTTTACATTTTAATTACATTAAATTTCATTTGCCACATTTCTGCCCAATTCTGAATTCTATCCAAATCATCCTGAATCACTTTAGTGGACTCTAAACTATTTGCCAAGCCCCCCAATTTAGTATCATCTGCAAATTTCACTAATCTGCTCTCAATATTCCTATCAAGGTCATTAATGTAGATGAGGAACAGCAGGGGTCCCAACACCGATCCCTGGGGGCGCCACTCCCCACCCTACCTAGCTCAGATGATATACCACTGACCACCACTCTTTGTGTTCTGTCCTGCAACCAGTTATGAATCCACTTCAGAATACCACCTGTAACTCCAATGGAGCTCATTTTTTAAAATTAGTCTCTTATGCGGTACTGTGTCAAATGCTTTCTGAAAATCCAAATATATGATGTCATAAGCCCTGCTCTGGTCATAAGTCTTGGTGGCCTCTTCAAAAAATTCCAGAAGGTTTGTCAGGCATGACCTTCCTTTACGAAAACCATGTTGGCTATCCCTCAAGATATTGTTACGTTCAAGAAATAAGTCCAGCTCATCTTTTATGATAGATTCCAATATTTTGCACGCAATGCAAGTTAAACTGACTGGCCTGTAATTACCTGGCTCAGTACGGTCCCCTTTTTTATATATTGGTATTATATTGCCCTGTTTCCAATCATTTGGTATTTCTCCAGTTTCTAAAGACCGTCTAAAGATGGCAGATAGCGGCTTAAAGATGATCTCACTAACTTCCCTGAGCACTCTAGGATATAAGCCATCAGGACCCGCCGCCTTATCTGCCTTTAGTTGATGCAACTTGTCTAATCTGACGTTATCCCTAACCTCAATTTCCGCTAAATAATCTTGAGCATTGGACAAGCCCTCTGGCGAATAAAGACCGCTCTAAGGTAAAATTCTCAACAAAGTAACCGTTTAAGGTGTCCGCAATATCCTTATTATCATATAGCAGCGATCCATTTTTTTTTCTTTATGCACTTAACCTGCTCTTTGACTTTCCTTTTTCTGCTACAGTACTGAAAGAAGCGCTTAGGGTTAGTTTTTGCCCCCTCTGCAATTTGTCTTTCATACAGTCTTCTAGCATTCCTCAGCTCTTTTTTTTTTTTTTTTCGCATTTTACAGAATTCGGCCTTAGTAATCTCATTGTTATCCTCTATGTACATCTTATAAAGATTCCTCTTTTCCCTCAAACTCCTACGAATAGCTGCTGTCATCCACTGAGGATTCTGCTTTTTCAGCTTACTTTTGGACACCTTTGGAATGAATTTACATTGTGAATCAAGTAAAACCCCCTTAAATCTTTCCCACATCTCATTTACAGACTCACAGTCCAGGAGCGTCTCCCAGTTTGTTTCACTTAGATATGACCGCATCCTGTCAAAGTTTGCTCGCCTAAAATTAAAAATTTTTGTTTTTGGAGACACCTTTTTAACTTCCCATGAAACCTCAAAATTAATAGTAGAGTGATCACTTGTCCCAAGTGGCTCCAGTACCTCAACATTGCTAATTCTATCTGGGTCATTACAGAGCAGCAAATCTAAAATTGCCTTCTCTCTTGTAGGTTTATTAACATACTGCACCAAAAAATTATCATTTATGACATCTAGAAATTCTTCCTCCCCCCTACCCTGTCCTTTCACAATTTCCCAATCAATACCAGGATAATTTAAGTCTCCCATAATAATAGTCCCTCCTCCTCTACAAGCTTGCGTAATCCTCTTAAGGAGCATTTCATTGACTGTACTGTCCAAAGCTGGTGGTCGATAGCATACACCTATGTTTAAACCAGTCTCGTGTTTGCCAGTGAGCCTGACCCAGATATCTTCACAAGGCACGGAATATTCAATTTCAGGAATTTCCTGCACATTTATGTTTTCGTTCACATAGAGTGCTACACCCCCCCTCCTCGCCTATTACATCTATCCTTCCTAAAGAGCTTATAACCTTCTACATTATATTCATCTCCATCCTCTTCACTAAGCCATGTCTCTGTAATCCCAACTATGTCATAGCCTTCACTAATCATAACGGCCTCAAGTTCTTGAAATTTATTTTTTAATGCTTCTTGCATTTAGATAAAAACATTTCAGGTTATCATGAACAGCTCTTCCCCTTCGATTTCCCATCGCCTGCTGCTCAAAGCCCTCACCATGCTTTTTTGGCTTTAAAAATATATCATCAATAGTGCATGTAACGCTGTCAGCTTCCATCAGGGCAGTCTGCATTTCCCTCTGTGTAACACTCTCTAACCTCCCTGCCCCCCAAGTCCCTAGTTTAAATAACTCTCTGCTACCCTCAACATACGCTGACCCAGTGCAAAGGTACCCCTCCGGTTCAGGTGTAGCCCATCCGGCTTGAACAGGTCACCCCTGTCCCAGAAGTAGTTCCAGTGCCCCATAAACCTATACCCCTCTTTCCTACACCAGGTTCGTAGCCACGTGTTAAACCTCCAGATAAAATTCTGCTTCCCTCTGCTTGCACGTGGTACCGGTAGAATCCCGGAGAACACTACCGTGGAGGATCTGCTCCTAAGCTTTTCAGCTAATTCAACAAATTTGCTTTGCAGAACCTCAAACCTACCCTTACCTATGTCATTAGTCCCAACATGGACCATGACAACTGGATCCCTCCCGCTCTGGCCAGGAGCTTGTCCGCCGCGCTCCAGGAGGTCTCCTACCTGGGCACCAGGCAGGCAACACACCGTCTGAGACTCCTTGTCGCCTTGAACAGACTAAACTGTCTATTCCTCTAAGTATTGAGTCCCCCACTATCAATAACTCTCTTTTCTGAGGGGTAGAGGCCAACAGAGTGCCCTGCTGCTCATCAGTCCCCTCACTCTCAGGGTCAGGGGCCAATTCGAGTTCCTGCAAGGGCCGAAATCGGTTGGACACCTCAACCACTGGAGGAGCTGTCGCTGTACGGTGTGCACGCCCTTTCCTGCGCTGACGTCCTACCGTCACCCAACTTTCTCTGCATGTAAAAATGCATGTACTGATTACAGTCAACATGGTTATGAATATTGGAAAAACCAGTCTTAACAGGAAGCTATGTTGACATGCAGAGACAACAGACAGACAGCTGTAGGAGTCAGATTTGAGAACTAGAGAGATTCTGCGAGACAACAGCATCGCCTACACTGCCATCTGCTTAGATTTCCCATTGAAGTCAACAGTGCTGATTCTGTTTCTGTTTGGATTAGGTTCAATCGCTGACTAGCCTGCTTTTTGCTTATTAGTAATCACCAATATGCCCTTATTATCTACTGATATTTTGTCGGGCAAAACAGTGTATTTGCACTTTATTTCAGTGTTGTCCATCAAGTTGGGAGATATTCTTAAACAAGAACGGTACGAGCAAATAGAAAGTACTATTTTTTAATCAAAAATAATAGAACAGAAGTAATATACATTCAGTTATTAGCAGATTGGGGATCCCTGTGGAGTATTCAGCCCTTGCATTGAAAATACCTGGACGATCTCTGCGAGGAACTGGTTATGAGTTTTGATTGTGACTTGGTTATCTATATTTCACTGCCCTTACAGTTTCGTGGAAAAGGAGCACGCAGAAAAGGCAGGTTTAAAGGCTCTGATGGCAGCACCTCATCAGATACCACCTCAAACAGCTTTGTCCGACAGGTAAGAGCGCATGGACCCTCACCTCTCAGCTGCTACATAGCAACCCAGCCAACACAAACTGTTCTTGTAATGTAGCCACAGTGTAATGGCAATGTTATGAAACTGATAAAACATTCAGTTTACATTGTGAGAACTTTTTTGTGAGCTGGGCATGCTGTGTCTTTCCCTGATGACAAATGAATCATTACTGACATTCTGGGCTTAGCAACAATCTTGTATATGTTTGGAGAAAACTGAGTACTTGTTGCTGCTGTCAAACTAAATCTATGGATGTGGTTCCTCAATGAGTTTGTATGAGGGGACCATTCAACATATGACTCAGGTTGAATTAATTGTGCATTTTACATCTGAACCTGTACTGACAATAATTTGGCAAACAAGATTTCTTATTTCTTAACTGAGACCATCTTTAGTGGTTCTTGCATACTGTATATGAATTCATTCTCTCCCAGAAAGTATGATTAAAGAGCCTTGTGTTTCTGAAAGATTTTCCAATGGAAAGCAAGTGTATTGTGGCAGTTCTCAACTCGTTCCTTCGTCAAAGAAGTGCTCCTTCTCATGAATTGCATTGGAAAACATCCCCAGGTTACGTCTCAGACTCAGGAGATGCCAGCAGATTGGTCATTTTGTTCCCTTTTAACTAAACCACTTCAGCTTTGGTTATGCAATGAAAGGTGGTAGTTTAGATGTCTTGAATGCTCTCAGTGCTAAAAGCACAATGATGTTAAATGAAGCCCTTTTCCAAACAAGTGTCTGGAATGGAAGCGGAAAGAGGACCATGTATAGAGATAACAGATGAAGCACTACAGATGACATAACAAGCCGTCTGCGCTGCAGGACAGGGTGTTTCAAACAGTGTCCCCATGGACACCTGAGAATGTTGGGTACTATTCCTACTGCAGCTCCTGTAATGTACAAGCTCATAACTGTGCCTAATCAGACTCATGTCATGTCCATCGAAGGATGATTGACCATATGAAAGCCATGTTATGCCAGAAATGTCCATGTGGGTCAGTATAACTGCCCTGTATCCATACCTTAGGAGATCCAATTCAATGAAACAGGTGGTATACTTCGATTTTTCAACATGATAGAAGGTGAACTGTTTACCGACAAGTAAAACTGGTGTTGTCTAAAATTCCTGAAAGGGTGGAAATGTAGTTACTGAAACCAAATGAATGGTCAAAATGTGAGGTACCTCAAACTGAAGATCAGCTTTGTTTCAACTCACTATTATTGAAGACAATGGATAACTTTTAATATTAACTTTTGAAAACTTATGAAATTGAGTAAAAAAAAACTTATCTAAAACTTATCAAGACAAGTGAAGCTAAAGAATTGAAATACTGTAAGTTAACATAAATTAATGGGGCCATCATTTTTACACTGTTGTGATAAGGGAAGTTTCGATGCAGCAATTCTGAGAAAAAATCACTCCTGTGTTTTGACTTGCATTTAACCTTAATAGTAGAAAAGACTGTCTGAAATAAAACCTGCGAACTCAGGCTTACAATTGGACTGAGTTTGAAGATCGCTGCTCTTGGGGGCTAGCTGACAGGTAAAGAGGAAAAGTGTGTGCCTAACGCCTAGACATTGTTTGTGCTCTCCAGACAGTCTGGAGTCTCCTGAAGTTCTTTCAGTCTGTTACCACTGTGCCAAGGATCACTCCTCACTACAGGAGCTCGCGGGACTAATATTTGGACCCATGACAAAGTGGGCCTTGTGAGAATAGCCTGTATTCATTGAAGATATCTGTTCTTTGTTGAGCTGAACTATTGAGACAAGCTAACAGTGCATCCTGGGAACTGCGGCAGTGCCTTTCAGAATATTTCTGCCTTTTTTGGAGGAGACAACGAGGACACATCTGAGGCGGAGGACCTGAGCCAGAGGGGTAGTTGAAGAAGGCAGACGGTACTGCTTAAATAGGAAGTGGAGTGTGAGAGGATATGAGGGGTGACAAGAACAATATGGCATGTGTGATCACTATCTGCATATTTAAGAATGTGGTGCTGGGTCTGAGTGGGTGGGCTGATGCAAAAATTTCACAGCTCTGCTATAGTCTTGGTCATGGGTAAGACTGTCAGCATTTTCCTGGCTATTGCTTTGTTGCTTACATTTTTTTGTCAAGGCTTTAAACAGCATCCTTTAAATTTCCTTGTAGTTTACTGTTTACCAGTGTTTAGAGGAGGTCATTTTTAGTACTGGGACTTTCCTCAACCATCATGTTTTTTGTAATGTCTTCAAAATGTTTGCGTGGCATGACATTTCCTCAAGATTATTTTTAATCAGCAACTAGACAGAAGTTATATTTGGATCGTACACAATTCCCGGGAGCTTTGTACATTTATCTAAAGGAGGGATTTGTTATATCTCTTAATTGGCATCCTGAAACAGTTTTCACAAGACTTTTTTTGTTTAATGGTTTTCCTGTTCTCCCCCATTCAGAGTGATATGGGAGGTGTATCGGGGTTTTGCATGATTTGTATTATTTGTATGAGGAGAGAGTGGGAAGTGTTGCCCGATGGTGGGCCAATGGCATCGGACCGGCCGATTAGCGTGAAAGCGCAGTGGTCTGCCGGGGAACGTCTCCAGGGGAGGTGATGTGTCAGACGTTCTGGGGCCTTTCCTTGTGAAGCTGTCACATTCCCATTCCCACACTCTCCCCTTGGATCCCGGCCATCCTATTATAGTGGCTGTAATGGGCATCAAACTCCCAAACATGAGTCATTGCGCTGACGTTGAATGACAGTCAGCTTAATGCATGCGCCTGAGATGCGTTATAGCTTCTCGCAGCCGGCAGGGAGACTGGGCACGGAGAACTGACTTGGCCTTGGAGAAGTAGTCTTCATGTTACCGAAGCTTTCTATGGAAGCCTTTGGAAACATGTTTGGCTCCTTATAAACTGTTGATATTTGCTTTCAAATGCATTATATAATTGTTTCTTAATATAGTTTCAATTTGACTAGCTTTCTCAATGTGACACAGCAAACCATCTTAAGTATTCTCACTTAACAGTGGAATGAGTCTGAGCTGCCGGATAGCTCACTCGGTTAAGGCACTGCGTTGCAGTGCAGAAGTGACTGTCACGTCGCGGGTTTGAGCCCCGGTTGTACCAACCAGTAGTGGTCGGCAACTTTTTCAGAGTAGCGCACATTTGGCCATCGCGCTACAGGGTTTCAAATTGGGAAGGGACTGCCGGGAAAAGGGAAATAGCTAAATAGCTTTGTTTGTTGCTTAAGCGCCTCCTGTTGGCCAGACGGGCGCTCGTCAGGAAGATTCTAAGTCTGTTCATGTCCGGGTATCCTCCGCCCTCGTTCTGAACTTGCGAAGATTCAACCAATGAGTGTATAAGAAGCAGTGGCTGACAGGCACGTGCTTCGGAGGGGAGCCGTGAACTGTCTTCGCTCTCCTGAGTTGGCAGCAAGGGGTCGCATACGAGCAAGCCTTGTACATAGATCACCAATTGGGCATTCCAGATTCGGGAGGGATTGGAGATGCCAAATTAAAAAAAAAAACAAAACAAAAAAAAGTTAAAAAAAAAAAAACAGTGGAATGAGTCTATGTCTAAGGCAGGTGAAGTATATATTCCTGTACATAGTACCCAAACCATTGTCACGAAAACAAATGAAAAGGGGACCAGGGTAAAAAAAAAAAATGTTATGTGGTTTGTTCGTGGGTGCAGCTCTTATAATTCTTCTTGCATGTTTTTCTCTCTCATAGCTTCTCTCTCTCCAAACACTTCAGAATCTGACTCATCTGTGTGGCTTTATCCGCTGGCAGATTCAACCATTAAGCTCTGTAGTTTTGGATCCAAACGAACGAGCTCAGGTCACTGGTGTTCCTTCAGGTCCAGTCTGTTAAGATGGGAGTTTGATCAATAGCAGCTGCCGGCAGCGAGAGAGATCAGGCTGCTCTGAGGAAGAGGAGTGGGCGACTGGCCGCAGGGCCTGGTAACTCAGCAGGCTCAGGGGGACCTGAGTGGGGGAGGTGATTGGGTGGGATAACTTGTGCTCTTTACCTTCTCAACATTGACTGTGTGTGTGTATGTTTGTGTTCCTACGCTTATTGGCTTTGAAAAACACAAGGATTTTCTCAGAAGAAACTCATGGTTAAGTTTTAAAAAAAGATGAGTAAAAGTGCTTTGGTATATTCATTTATTAAATTTGTGGTGACGGAATGACGGTGCCATGGTTAGGGCTGTTGCCTCACAGCAAGATTGTCGTGGGTTTGGTTCTGGCCAGGGGCTTCTCTGTGGGGTTTAGATGATCTCTACCTGTTTGCGTGGGTCTCCTCCAGGTACTCTGGTTTTTTTCCTGGCCAGTTTGAAACCGTAAATTGCCCACAGGTGAATGAATGGTGTCTCCTGCTAAGGAATGGTCGTGTCTCGGTCAGATAGGCTCCTGCCACCAGGAATAAATACAGTAGGTTAGACAATGGGTGGATGGATGTTCCTACAGAGTATTAGCGCCCTGCAGATTTGAATCTCTGATTATAATTGCATGTTATGATTGGCTCTGTTGGATGTTTATGAATGTGGCATATGAATGAGAGTGTTGATATTTTCACTACGATTGGGAGAACACAAGCAGTGCGTACAGTGCCAGGCAAAAGTCTGGAAACACTTTATTCTTGTTATAGTACTCAGTATTTGGTGAAATTTCAGTGGTTTTCCTCTTCAGTAACTTCAAATGGTGGGTTAGATGGGTTAGAAGTAAATAGCCAGAAGTTAATTTATAATATACAGAAGAATAATTTACTTTGCTGGATAATGTTCAAACTTTGGAATTCATAAAAAAGCCATGTTGGGCTAAAAAAGCAGGCAAACTTTTTTTCCTGTTTTACAACAAGTGAAATAAAATCTGAATAGTTTGGAACTCAGACAAAAAGGTCAAGGATAAGCAAACCAACAGTGCAGTGCATCTGTGGGAACTTCAACAGCTGTGCTGGTCTGAACTCTCAGAACCTTATAGCAGCTGTTGAAATAATGACTCAGCGATAATTATCGCTAATGGTGGTTATATTGATGGACTTAAATAATTAGATAATTTTTTTGTAGGATTGGTGTTTTTCTTTTTTATTATCTGATTGCTTGAAAATGTGGATGTGTCCTAATTTTTGACTGTGTCTGCATATTTCAAGTCTGCAGCGGGGTAAAATCAAGGATCATGACTTGAATCTGCTTCTTGAAATTTTGTTCCACCCTCCTAGATTTGCTGATTTTCAGCCCAAAGTTAGTTCTATATTTGTAAAATCAGTCATCTATTTTCAGATGTAAACTTTTATTTTGTGACCCCTGGACTTTGCTCTTTATGTTGGAAATTCTGTTTTCTGGCAAAATCTGAGGTAGAAATCTGCAGATTTATAGACTAGTCAATAATCGAGCGTTTGAACAAGCACTTTTAAGTACAACTGTAGCCGTAAATGATGATTTTTAATGCAGTGATATAGTCCAAAAATTTTATTTCAGAGAGGTATGCATTCTTTTTTATAGTGTACTTATGGTACTCTCTAATTTTGCTTTTGTTAAAAATGCCTTTCTCTGTGTACCTCATGTATGCTAAATATTTAAGTTACATGGAGACAGGACCCCTGAGCCTTTCATGCAGGTCATGGTGCTGACAATCTGTTGATGCTCTCCTCTCAGTTGATCTGTGAGATGTCACCATAGGAACTAGTCCTTGTACTTCATTCACCATTACCATAGCAGCGAGAAACGAAGTGTACAAACTGATGATGCAATGAGCTGTTCATGCCTGGCTTGACAGACTATGGTACAGTAAACAGTTTTTACAGCAGGTGTGCCTGTTACACTTTAGTTGGGGGTAACTAAAATGCATTCATTTGGCTTGGGAGGAAATAGATTGGGACTGTGAAACTAACTCAGAAACATTAGTAAAGTTTTTTTTTTTTTTTCTTAAATTGTTAACTGAAAATATTGGAGAGATTGGAGAGAGATGCTTTGTGTTTGTGTTTTTGCTTCAGGAAGTACAGTACCCAGAGTTGGCCTCTGACCTTACAGGAGGTCGTTGTAAAAAAGAGAAAAGAACATGACGCAAACACTATTTTTCCATCCACCAGTTTCTTGAAGAAACTTGCTGAAAGAATTATCTCGAGCTTCCCAGAGAATGAAGGGTTTCAGGGCGAAGGGTTTCGAAACATATCCAATTGTGGGACATGCAAAACCCTTCATTTTGAGTTGTAGATCATCTGTTGTCCCCATGTTTCTCGGATAAGAGCAAGAGGAGAGGGCCTGAATTTTTCCTCAGTGTTTTTGGCTATTGATGTGTCTGAAGGTTGAAAAATCTATTTCACTCTGAATGTCAAGGCATAATGCCCAATCACTCGAGGCCTCAAAACAAGTTACTCACTTCCTTAGTGTACCAAGCTAAGTGTGCTTGTCTGAAAGGAGGCCCACCCAGCCCCTTCTACTCTATCTCTAGCATTAGTGGGCAGGGCTTTCCCATCACTAATCTCACTGCTTCCATTCATGCGTCACACCTCCCAGATATGAGTTCTTCTGGCCACTATAAACTAAATGCAGCTGCAAGGTACATTGTTTACATTACTAATTAATATTCACTATAAAATTTTGTTTTCAGTAATTTCCAAGCTGTTATGTACATGATGCCGAATTTTTCATGTTCCTTGCTGTCAATTTTGGATGTAACTGCCGTTATACGTTCTACTGAACATCTGTAAAACCTGGCAGATTTTAGCCCAGTACACACACAAAATGATTACAAACACAGTTTTCTGCCTACAACAGTTTAGTAGCTGTGAGTACAAGAAAAGTGCAAATTTCAGCTGTTAAATTAAGCCATATACAGGACAATTTTACTTTTTCCCTGAATCCCTGAGACTGAACAGCAATTTTTTCCTAGGGAAAAAAACAAGTACACTCAATTACATTTCATGTTCAAAATGTATACTACTGAGGGGAGCGTGTTTATGTGCCTTGATTTAAGAAAGAGATCTGTGGCAGACAAAGAACCACACATCTTTTAATTTAAGATCACTACATTCTTTGTCCACTTGCTAGTTAGTGATGTCAACAGGAAGGGCGGCCAAACAGCGGAGTTGAGGAAGTTGTGCTCAGGGCAGCCAATGGAGTCTCAGTCACACAGGGAGGCCAGTGGGAGAGTCCTGATTCTGTTCCCCTGGGTATTTCCTCCGCAGTCAGCTGACCTTTCTTTTTTTGGGAGTAGAGAAAGAGTCTGGGTGAGGTTCAGGAAACTCTTTTTTCATAACTGTGATTAAGGAGCAGAATTGCATAGGGAGGTGCTGGTATTGACGTGGCATTGCCAGTTATCTGAGCTGACTCACTTGAGTCTTACATAATGAACAGCAGAAAGATGTGCAGATGGGAAAACCTCCTGTGGGCAGAAACTCATGAATTTACCCCCCAAAAGCTATTCCTACATGAATAACTAAATTACTAGTGGCTAAAGTCGATTTGTTGCTGTATTCTTTACACCCAAAAATTAAATTTAATGATGATAAATAAAAAATTATTTGTTACTTTGGGAATGGCTTGAGCAGTGTACTGTGAAATAATGATTGAAAAATGAACTCAAGACCAAAATTAGTGCTCTCGCTGAAACTGGCCGTTTTTCAATAACTCTTCAATGTATTCTGTCTCTATAAGTGCATCTGGCTTCAGGTTAAGCGTTCCCCCTCAACTGGTCACCTCACCCCTAATCTTCTAAGGTCTAAGTAAGTGTCTCAATAGGTCAGTAAAGCTTATCAACATTTTAAGGCTGTGTCCCTCAGGTAGATAACAGTGTGATCGTTTTGCTCATAGACCTGAACGGTCGTGGACATCGTGAGCTTGTAGTGAGAGTCGATTCGCAACACGAGGAGAAAACCTCCTGCCTTCTTGATGGGTGAACCAGGCTGCCATCTGCTGGTACTGTAATGTTCCTGACTGTTTACTTCATCTTTCTACAGTTAACCTGTGCATAAACAGAGTCAGAATATAATCTCTGCGTATTATTTGGTAACACGGATAATGCATTAAGCCAGAAGCCTCATGCTGCATATGTTGCTAAATTCATTTGCTGTGGCCATGCCCTCACGTTTATTTTACACCCTATGAAATGCAAGCACTGTGTTGAGTCGTGTTGCCCAGTCTTGATAAAAAAGTGCTAGTGTGGGTTCAGGTTTTTGTTTTAGCCCTGTACTACAACACCTGGTTCAAATTAACTAATAATGCCCTTTAATCAAGGCCTTGATTAGCAGACTCTGGTGTCTTTATGCTGGGATAGAGCAAAAACTTGTAGCCCTTTTCGGATAAGCTTGGACACCCCTGGTGTAGAGTAGCATAGTAACAAACGCAACTTTTGTTAATTCAAAATGAAAATAAAGAGGAGCTCCTCATCTCCCCCCCCTCATTAGTCAGCAGTGAAGTGGGGGGTCATAAATTGTGAGCCACAGATATTTTGTATTATTAACTTGCCACCTCCAATCTGCTGTAGTGCCTAATTATTCAGTCCTCCACTGCTAACCTGCATGAACTGTGGTATGAATGGCTCATCTACATGCTTCTCCAGCTCTGTGCGTGGTAGTGGTACAGTCAGGAACTGATAGAGTACCTCACCTTGACGGGCTTTGCGTTGGATATTGTGGGTGAGGTGAATAGCCTCTTCATTGTCATTGCCTCTTCAAAGTGTTGTGTGATAGGATACTTTGTGTTTTAATGTTCAAACATTTATCACCTGGCATCTCACTTTTAAGTGTATATGACCACAAATACTGAGAAATTGACAATATGCATTAAAAAAGTAAACCATCAGCAAAATCTTTTTTTTTTTTTTTTTACACTTTCAGTGTTCTGGTACAGTGCAGTCTCTGATCTAAAACACATTCAGATGCTTTGACATCTCAGGTATGTGGTGCCAGCTGTTTATGTGTTTTTTATGCGATTGACTGTGATTTATCTGTGTCATTCCATAGCTTCTTAAACTGCAATGTCGAAAGCAGGATAGATTGGCTTACATAATTTCCGCCTGTCCTGCTGGGGTAGCAGGTCTTAGCAAAATTACTCTGCATGGTATGTTTTTGTTTGCCAGCAAGTTTAGATTCTTCAAACTGATCAATTGCACTGTTTTGTGGGATTGGCACACTGGCATAGCCCTCACAGTTAGCGTCAAAACAAAAGCAATCAGGAACAAAAACAGTAAAAAAGAAAAAAAAGCACTTCAATCGTCATGTTATTCCTTAGGGAATGGAACTCTCCATCCAAGTGCTGTGTCCCTGTATGGAGTTTTATGTGGGATAAAGCTGCAGTTGAAGCGGACAAGGGAATGAGGGAATGAACGAGAACACAAAGTCCTGCTGTAGCTAATTTTTATTTAAAGGCTCCTGTAAAAACGAGAGCCACTTGTTTTCCTGAGTGGAGTGTAGATACATGCGCTTACACACATCCTTGTTTTTCTGTGGTTGTGAGGACATTACATTGACTTCCAATCATTCTTTGCGTGTCTCTCCTGCCTTTTTTTTCTAATTATAAACACAGCCAATTCATGCCTAATCTTCGCATACCCCTAATTCTAACCTTAATCCTAATCTTAAAGGTATACTGAGTTGGACTTTTTGGCTGTAAACACAATGTTCAAAGTTGGCTCCTCTTTAACAGCTCAATGACACCAGAAGCTCTACAGTGCAGTGCAGTGCTATGTCCTGCCCTCACACCCTGTGCGTTGTTATTGGCTGTCGGCTACTCACTCATTGCCCAAAGGCTAATGCCCAGAAACATTCCTTATGAATAATAATAAGAAAATATAGGCAGATGGCTGGGTCTCTGTTGATACAGACACTGCCACACTATTTGAGAGGGCCATAAGTAATGATTGAGGGGGATTAGTTTGGAATGGATCTGTACATTGTTTTTTTAAGAAAATCCTATGTATACCTTTTACCAATAAGTCAAAATTTGCCTTTAGTGTTCAATCGAGAGAGACCGGTGAATTTTGTAAAAATAAAAATTTATTGCAGATTACAGAATGAGCAGAATAATGGCTGTGATGATAGCCTTTGGCTCTTGGACATTGACAGGGATATTTTGCAGTTGAGAAGCATCTGGCCTGAGCAGCGGCTGGATAAATCCCCCTGTGGAGTCCGGATACTGGTGCTGGTGGTGGAGGCTGATTACTCTGCTGACTGATAGGCTAATGAAGATGATGAATGATGAAGATGATGGACCTGCTGGAGCTGGATGGTGATGTGGAGGTGGAGGGTGGGCACAACAACAGCCTGGGTGTACTAGAAGCAGAGTGAGAATCATATATAAAAAGGACTGCGGGGAGATGATAGGCAAATAACGTAGGTGTGTCCCAGTGGTATTGGACGGATGTGATCAGCTGACAGGACAGCTGATGACTCAATTGACAGTCCCACGTGATCGCAGCTGGAATAATGACTGCATGCCTGAGAATGAAAGCAGATTGAATAAAAATAAACTACTGTTTGAAAGGAGAGTCTTCCTGTGTAATTTTGCTCTAGAGCTTCATTTCTGAGGACTCCCAAGAATGTCCTTAGTTCAAAAGAAGAGTCCTCACTATGGTGGTTAATTTTTTTGGTCCTCCCTACATAGGAAGTACAAGAAGAACACCTAGAGACACACACACTCACTTAGAGAGGTTTGGATGGAAAGGCATCCTGGCATGGGCTGAGGAGGGTGAGTGATGGTACCCTGTCTTTAGAAGTCAGCCTCTGATAGAATATCGCAGATAGACAGTGCGTTCAGGATGTGGGTACCATTTGTTATTTTCAGAAAATGTGCTGAGGTCTGCTTGCATTGCCAAAACAGGGTTTTAAAGCAGCATGGTGTTTAAGAGCAGTGCTCTTGCATCTAAAGTCTGACTCATCAGAATAGTGGACGGCCCTAGACTGCAGTTTTTTAATAAAGCAAAGAGTTTGATGTTGGTGTCACCAGACCAGAAGGAATGTGCTGCAGATATTTAATTTCATTTGTCTTTTTTTCACAGAGAGAAACTGAAGTTTTCGAGTGGTTATTCAAATAGAAGTCAGGCATAGCTGCTTAAGTTCCTAATTTGTGAATCTTTGGGTTTTCACTGAGATCGTCATGCATTCTGTCTTGTACAGAGGGCTTGCTGAAGACCAGGCATTATAACTCATTTAGGCTACTGTGAAGAAGCTTTATATATGCTATCACTGCTCCCACCTGGGAATGTCACTCCCATCCCCTGCAAGTCAATTTAAAGGGCAGTGGACAGGGACGAGCACATGCTCATACTCAACCCTTGATGTCACCTGAGAATATTAGAATTATAACTGACATCATATATAAATATTAAATAGCTATAAATCCTTAGATATTGTAAATCATTCATTTTCATCAGGTCCATTCAAAATGTGCTTTATGCAAGGTGGTCTAGATGGTGCAACCAGTAGAGCACTATTCACATGCTCATTATGAGCCACGAGTCCTAAGGGCGAAGATTTAATGTGATAGCAGGGACATGTAATGCAAGGAAGAATTTTTGCAATAATTTGAGTGCAAATACTGCCTTTTTCATACACAGAGATCAGCCTGATGAGTGTTTCTTTGACGTTTTTTTATGATGCTAAGCGAGGTGCCGTTTTAATTTTCACAGATAGATGCCATATTCATGAACTTGTTTTTCTGTTTTGTATCCAAATACTTTGGAATTGATTTTTGAATACAAGTTTACTGCTGTTATTTATGTTATGAACATTTATTATGAAGGTTAACGGTATATATCAAAGAATTGCAATACTTTTCCCAATTTATAAGTTACTTAAGTACATGATAGTATGTTGTATTATTAGCGAATGTCTCAAGCACTATACTGTATTGTATCACCCCGATGACGATAGTCGGGAGATACTATGGTTTAGTTCCGGGGCCACCGTGCCCGCAGCCGTCGCGCCCGCAGAGATTTTCTGTTCCGGGCTCTGGAAGCGACAATTATTACAGGAATTTTTTCTAATTTTGCACAGGCAAAGATATGTATTTGACAATGCTCAAGACCGATTTTCGGCAATTTTGGACGTCCAATTTGGCTGCCGGTGGCCATTTTGTCCAAAATTTGGGGATTGGGGAGGTACACAACTCGGTCCCTGTGGCGACCGAGTTATCTAGTTTATTAGCTAGCTAGTGATCTAGCTATGGTCTGATGCTAGCCACACAATTAACAGCTGTACAAATCAGACTTGGAAATGCCTTTCTGCGTGGCCCAACATCCCCCTTAGTTCCCACATATGTTACATAACAATTTTAATACTCAGAATTTTTTGAGGAACTATTATTTGGCATTTTCAGACCTATCCCAATTTAACAGCAATGCAAAACTTAATTTCTTTCATTATTTAACTCCTTCTTGTAGCCTAAATTTTAAATCTCCAATTCAGTGTCCGCGTAAACTTCAAACAGAAACTGGGTGCTAGCTACATACTCACATCCGGTTGCCAACTGTCTTGCATAGGCGAAATGGTCAAGCTGGAAACAGTAAATGTTATGTAAAAAAAAAAAAAAAAGGAGAGGAGTCAGTCTGTGGCCAGTTAATTAGCTAGCTAGACAGCACCATGACTAGCTAAGGTAACACTGTTTGATTTTCCTAAGTTGTTCACCTGCTGCACAGCGCACAAGGAGACAAAAATAGGAATCTACATCAAGCAGTATTATCCTCACCTCATGTACCTCTCTTTTTTTTTCTTCCCGTTTTTGAGTTCGTTCTTTGACTGCATTTTCAGGGGAGTCTCTGAGAAAGGCTGGCTAGCTACTTGGCCATTTGATTGATCACCACATTTCCCATAAATCTCCACAAAGAAAGCAAGTGGAAGGATATTTTCCACAATATAAACAGAATATATGCAGCCTATCCACCATCAAGTTCAATAAAAAAAAAAAAAAAAATCAGTTATCTAACATAAGCCTCTATATATCCCATTTACATGATTATTAAACATTCACGGATTGAAAACTTAAAAATGTTACTTCTCATGACTGAGATTTGTCTTTGCTGTCATTCATAGTGCTGAAAATGACATTGTAAAGTGATCAAAATTCATGGAATCCCATTTCTTATAGCCTTTAGCGGCAATCATAATGCTACAGTCATTAATAAAACTTGAGAATGGATCCCCATCACATATAAGCTTGAGTGCAATTGCATCCCTGGTGTTACCTCCACTGTGTGAGGTATCGTTCAGGAACCAGTCGCGAGAACCAGGAAATGCGATTATATTAAGCGAGGGGGTAAACCCCCGCAGGATCGAAGGCAACAGTACAAAGTCCACAATCCAAAAATCACAATCCCAGGGGCAGAATCCGAAGTCGAAAAAACCAGGGCAGCAATACAATAATCGTAGTCAGACAAAAAGGGTTCGATACACAGGAGCAGATAACAAAACCAAATCAGAGCCAAAAATCGGAAGTCGGACGGTCCAGTCAGAAAAGCAACACTATGAATACAAGGCGAAAACAAGAGCAGCACAGGTAGACTAGGGAAACGTTCTGACAGGGATCTGCTGTGAAAAGACTGCTTAAATACACACAAGGGAAGTCACATGCTATGATTAGGATCAGGTGAAGAGGATCAGACTAATTACGTGGGAGCAAACACAAGGGAGAACCTAACCACATGAATTTGGCAAAAGCCAAAACGCGGACAGGGATCACGAGACAACCTATGACAAAACATACAGCTCCAGTTAGGGAGTTCTAACGTGCACAGATAATGAGAGGCAGGACAGAGTAGAGCAGGTGCGGAGGATCCGCTGAATTTGCAGCAAAGACTAAGTGGAGGCAAGAGGCGGAGACTAGAACAGGGCGAGTGCTGAGAGCTTGTTAATCAATTAGTAAGTGCAGCTATACAATCCCTGGTGCTCGTTAGTAAGTTAGTATTATATACAATGTTAGTCTTGGTTAGTAACTTTAACAAAATAACAAACTGTTAGTATGGGTTAGTAAAATAGAAATGAGAGGCGAAGGAAGCAAACGAGATTAGAAGGAATGTTTGAAACCCAGAAACCATGAAATCACCTAAACATGTGACACACAGGACTTGGGGAGAAGCTGCAGCTTAAAAGACCAGACAGGGGAGACAAAGTGCAATGAAGGGCATGGGCAAAGACATGGACCGGAATCTAACGTAAATGTGGATCTGGCAGGGCAAAAACAAAAACATGGCAAAGAACAAAAACTAAACAGAACATGGCAAAAAACAGAACAGGCATGGCAGAAACATAACGGGGCATGGCAAAAAACAGAACAGACATAGCAGAAACATAACAGGACATGGCAGAATCATAACACACTGCTCATCAAGTACTTGAGTATTAGCTAATGTTTCAATTTTGTTCACTCTCCACAACCATCACTGACCGCTACAAATCCTCCCGCTCAGTTCTGAAAGAGTGCACATTGACATTGAAACCAACTGATTGGATATATTGCTTTGTTAGCTTGCAAGTACACAATCCTGTCTAATTAGCATCTTTATGCATGGTATTGTTTTGACTACAGCCGAGAAACACTTCAGATTGGACCATTGACTGCCCATGAATTGGACAAAGCCGCAAACCAAACATTACATTGGACTGAAGCATGTTAGATTTACAATTTTGAGTTTCTTTTGTTTTCCCCTTTGATCCAAAGTTGGTCGGGATATTCTTGCCATGTCTGAAAGCTGCTCGGGAAATATCCCGACTATCCCTACCAAAATCTATGCCTATGGTCAGAACGTTGATGATTCAAACTCGGGCACTGAACTTTGCTGCAAGTTGCTCCCTCTGTCTCCTTCTGCCTTCTTCCTTCTTCTTTACACTGTCCGGTCAAATGAAAAAGCTGGAAAAGCGCTTAAAAATGTGGTTATTGTGCGGGCTTTTAGTTTAAAAATTTTGCTAAACTATTGTACTGTAAAAGAATTTCAAGCATTTTTATACAGTGCTGTGAAAAAAAATTTGCCCCCTTCCTGATTTCTTATTTTTTTGCATATTTGTCACACTTAAATGTTTCAGATCATCAAACAAATTCTAATATTAGACAAAGATTACCATAGTAAATACAAAATGCAGTTTTTAAATGGTGATTTAATTAATTAAGGGAAAAAAGCTATCCAAACCTTCCTGGCCCTATGTGAAAAAGTTATTGCCCCCCCCCTTGTTAAATCATGAATTAATTGTGATTAACCACATTTTTTTAGTTCAATTTCACTAACCGCTCCCAGGTCTGATTACTGCCAAACCTGCTGAATGAAGAAATCACTTAAATAAAACCTGTCTGACAAAGTGGAGTTGGCTAAAAGATCTCAAAAAGCAACACATCATGCCACAATCTAAAGAAATTCAAGAAAAGATGAGAAACAAAGTAATTGACATCTAGTAGTCTGGAAAGGGTTACAAAGCCATTTCTAAGGCTTTGGGACTCCAGTGAACCATGGTGAGAGCCATTATCCACAAATGGAGAAAACTTGGAACAGTGGTGAACCTTCCCAGGAGTGGCTGGCCTACCAAAATTACTCCAAGAGCGCATCGACAACTCATCCAGGAGGTCACAAAAGAACCCAGAACAACATATAAAGAACTGCAGGCCTCACTTGCCTCAGTTAAAGTCAGTGTTCATGATTCAACAATAAGAAAGAGACTGGGCAAAAATGGCATCCATGGGAGAGTTCCAAGGCAAAAACCCCTGCTGACCAAAAAGAGCACAAAGGCTCGTCTCACATTTGCCAAAAAACAATGTGATGATCCCCAAGACTTTTTGGAAAATATTCTGTAGACTGACGAGACAAAAGTTGAACTTTTTGGAAGGTGTGCATCCCGTTACATCTGGCGTAAAAATTTCATAAAAAGAACATCATACCAACAGTCACACATGGTGGTGGTTCTGTGATGGTCTGGGGCTGCTTTGCTGCTGCAGGACCTGGATGACGTGCTGTAATTGTGACCCGCCGTGGTAAAAGGTACCTCCGAGCAGCAATCATGCTATTGAGAAAAACGCGATTTAAATGTCCCGCTCGCCACATGGACTGTGTTTACTTTCGCATTTGGAAAACTACTTCTGATCCACGGGATTTAGCTCCATATATTCCATATATTCATTCAGGGCCAGTTGGCGGCACGACATAGTTCGCAATCAGTAGAGTTCCTAGAGGAACTAAGTAGTATGTCGTTTAGAGAAATGGTCTGTACGCCAAAAGCAGGGTGGTGTGGGGACCCCAGAGCAGGCAGGGAGAGAAAGTTGGGTGACGTGGGGCGTCAAGCGCAGGAAAGGGCGTGCACACCGTGCAGCGACAGCTCCTTCAGTGGTTGAGGTGTCCAACCGATTCCGGCCCTTGCAGGAACTCGAATTGGCCCCTGACCCTGAGAGAGTGAGAGGACTGATGAGCAGCAGGGCACCCTGTTGGCCTCTACCCAGAGAAAAGAGAGTTATTGATAGTGGGGGACTCAATACTTAGAGGAATAGACAGTTTAGTCTGTTCGCGCGACAAGGAGTCTCGTACGGTGTGTTGCCTGCCTGGTGCCCAGGTAGGAGACCTCCTGGAGCGTCTTGACGAGCTCCTGGCCAGAGCGGGGGAGGGATCCAGTTGTCATGGTCCATGTTGGGACTAATGACATAGGTAAGGGTAGGTTTGAGGTTCTGCAAAGCAAATTTGTTGAATTAGCTGAAAAGCTTAGGAGCAGATCCTCCACGGTAGTGTTCTCCGGGATTCTACCGGTACCACGTGCAAGCAGAGGGAAGCAGAATTTTATCTGGAGGTTTAACACGTGGCTACTGAACCTGGTGTAGGAAAAGAGGGGTATAGGTTTATGGGGCACTGGAACTACTTCTGGGACAGGGGTGACCTGTTCAAGCCGGATGAGCTACACCTGAACCGGAGGGGTACCTTTGCACTGGTCAGCGTATGTTGAGGGTAGCAGAGAGTTATTTAAACTAGGGACTTGGGGGGCAGGGAAGTTAGAGAGTGTTACACAGAGGGAAATGCAGACTGCCCTGATGGAAGCTGACAGCGTTACATGCACTATTGATGATATATTTTTAAAGCAAAAAAGCATGGTGAGGGGCTTTGAGCAGCAGGTGCATGGGAAATCGAAGGGGAAGAGCGTTCATGATAACCTGAAATGTTTTTATTAAATGCAAGAAGCATTAAAAATAAATTTCAAGAACTTGAGGCCGTTATGATTAGTGAAGGCTATGACATAGTTGGGATTACAGAGACATGGCTTAGTGAAGAGGATGGAGATGAATATAATGTAGAAGGTTATAAGCTCTTTAGGAAGGATAGATGTAATAGGCGAGGAGGGGGTGTAGCACTCTATGTGAACGAAAACATAAATGTGCAGGAAATTCCCGAAATTGAATATTCCGTGCCTTGTGAAGATATCTGGGTCAGGCTCACTGGCAAACACGAGACTGGTTTAAACATAGGTGTATGCTATCGACCACCAGCTTTGGACAGTACAGTCAATGAAATGCTCCTTAAGAGGATTACGCAAGCTTGTAGAGGAGGAGGGACTATTATTATGGGAGACTTAAATTATCCTGGTATTGATTGGGGAAATTGTGAAAGGACAGGGTAGGGGGAGGAAGAATTTCTAGATGTTATAAATGATAATTTTTTGGTGCAGTATGTTAATAAACCTACAAGAGAGAAGGCAATTTTAGATTTGCTGCTCTGTAATGACCCAGATAGAATTAGCAATGTTGAGGTACTGGAGCCACTTGGGACAAGTGATCACTCTACTATTAATTTTGAGGTTTCATGGGAAGTTAAAAAAGGTGTCTCCAAAAACAAAAAAATTTTTAATTTTAGGCGAGCAAACTTTGACAGGATGCGGTCATATCTAAGTGAAACAAAATGGGAGACACTCCTGGACTGTGAGTCTGTAAATGAGATGTGGGAAAGATTTAAGGGGTTTTACTTGATTCACAATGTAAATTCATTCCAAAGGTGTCCAAAAGTAAGCTGAAAAAGCAGAATCCTCAGTGGATGACAGCAGCTATTAAGTAGGAGTTTGAGGGAAAAGAGGAATCTTTATAAGATGTACATAGAGGATAACAATGAGATTACTAAGGCCGAATTCTGTAAAATGCGGGCTGTGGTCAAAAAAAAAAGAGCTGAGGAATGCTAGAAGACTGTATGAAAGACAAATTGCAGAGGGGCAAAACTAACCCTAAGCGCTTCTTTCAGTACTGTAGCAGAAAAAGGAAAGTCAAAGAGCAGGTTAAGTGCATAAAGAATAAAAATGGATCGCTGCTATATGATAATAAGGATATTGCGGACACCTTAAACGGTTACTTTGTTGAGAATTTTACCTTAGAGCGGGTCTTTATTCGCCAGAGGGCTTGTCCAATGCTCAAGATTATTTAGCGGAAATTGAGGTTAGGGATAACGTCGTATTAGACAAGTTGCATCAACTAAAGGCAGATAAAATGGCGGGTCCTGATGGCTTATATCCTAGAGTGCTCAGGGAAGTTAGTGAGATCATCTTTAAGCCGCTATCTGCCATCTTTAGACGGTCTTTAGAAACTGGAGAAATACCAAATGATTGGAAACAGGGCAATATAATACCAATATATAAAAAAGGGACCGTACTGAGCCAGGTAATTACAGGCCAGTCAGTTTAACTTGCATTGCGTGCAAAATATTGGAATCTATCATAAAAGATGAGCTGGACTTATTTCTTGAACGTAACAATATCTTGAGGATAGCCAACATGGTTTTAAATAAAGGAAGGTCATGCCTGACAAACCTTCTGGAATTTTTGAAGAGGCCACCAAGACTTATGACCAGAGCAGGGCTTATGACATCATATATTTGGATTTTCAGAAAGCATTTGACACAGTACCGCATTAGAGACTAATTTTTAAAATGAGCTCCATTGGAGTTACAGGTGGTATTCTGAAGTGGATTCATAACTGGTTGCAGGACAGAACACAAAGAGTGGTGGTCAGTGGTATATCATCTGAGTTAGGTAGGGTGGGGAGTGGCGTCCCCCAGGGATCGGTGTTGGGACCCCTGCTGTTCCTCATCTACATTAATGACCTTGATAGGAATATTGAGAGCAGATTAGTGAAATTTGCAGATGATACTAAATTGAGGGGCTTGGCAAATAGTTTAGAGTCCACTAAAGTGATTCAGGATGATTTGGATAGAATTCAGAATTGGGCAGAAATGTGGCAAATGAAATTTAATGTAGCGAAATGTAAAGTAGTACATGTAGGTAATAAAAACATTAGACGGGATTACTTCATGGGAGGTTTTAAACTGGAATGTGCTCCACAAGAGAAAGATCTGGGAGTGATTGTTGACCAAACCCTCACAGGCTCTAGCCATTGTGCCGTAGCTGGCAAAAAAAAAATGTCGGATGCTGGGATACATTGCCAGAAGTATTGAGTTCAAATCCAAGGAGGTGATGCTTCTTTTGTACAACACATTAAATCAGACCACATCTAGAGTATTGTGTACAGTTCTGGGGACCATACTTTAAGAAAGACATAGAGGCTTTAGAGAAAGTTCAGAGAAGAGCCACGGGCTAATTCCGGGTATTAAAGATGAAAGCTATGAGAAAAGGCTGAAGATCCTTAATCTCTTTAGTCTTAGGAAAAGGAGACTAAGGGGTGATTTGATTGAGGTCTTTAAATATGTTAAAGGGATTAACAAAGTGAATTATGTAGGATTCCTTCAACCAAGTGTTGTTAGCAGAACTCGGGGTCACAAATGGAAGCTGACTTAAGGTAAATTTAGCACTGATATTCGGAAATATTTCTTCACCCAAAGAGTAATTTCAGTGTGGAACAGCTTGCCTGACCATATTGTTGAGGCAGAGACCTTGGGAGTTTTCAAGAGCAGACTTGACTTAAAGCTAGATACCATTGAGTCATTGAGTATCTGAAGTGATATATTCACGATGGTACAAAGAAACTGGCGAGCCTAGTTGGGCTGAACGGCCTGTTCTCGCCATTCATGTTATGTTATGTTATGTTATGTTATATGTCACAAAGAAACCCCTCAGTGTCTCGATAAATTTCGATTTCAATACTGCCGAAAATTGGCGATTATTCAGTGGCGGAGCTAGAACTGGGAATTGGGGGGTCACAGACACGTCCCTTTATTAGTCCTGGCTAGTTCTCATCATTTTCCTTTATTGACACGTTTTCCGATTATCATAATTGGCAACTGAAGACACGGTTTCTCTCCATATGCGATTTAACAGCGATGAAATCATGGGCTAAATTCAGTACAGAAAAATAATTTACTTATTAATAGGCCAATGCTTCGCATTGATTGAACTGGTCCGCGTTCCAATGAAATATCGCCTTTCACTCTCGGTATATAAAAAATTATTTGACAAAAAAAAGTGGCACTCGGCACTTAAATAGGCTGATAAAAGCGTACGGCTCAAGCTATTTGCGTGAGAGTCGACAGGTATGCAATTTTGAATGACGTTAATTTAAATACAGCAAATATGCGTCCAGATGAATTTCTGGAAGAGGAAGGTCCACTCTATAAAAAATAACATGAAACTGAACTTTGAAAATTTTGATGCTGTCAGCCTTTTTTCATGGCTGGTCACAATTGATGGAACCATGAATTCTGCTTTCTACCAGAAAATCCTGAAGGAGAATGTCCGACCATCAGTTTGTGACTTCAAGGACACGCTCAGAGGTATTCGGACTTACTAAAAAAATTTGAGTTAATTTTTTATGATAGACACTTGGCTGCAAATCCTTTGCAGTCAATGACTGCCTGAAAGCTGGAAGATAGAGATTACCAGATTCTAGATTTCTTCACCGGAGGTGCTCTGCCAGGCCCTTACTGCAATTTTATTTAGTTCCTGTTTGTTCTTAAAATGTTTTGCCTTCAATTTGGCCTTCAAGCAAGTAAAATTCTCCTCATTTGGATTTAGACCAGGTGATTGACTTGGCCATTGCAAAACATTATACTCTTGTGACTTAATAGTCTTGAGTTATTCTTGCTGTATGCTTCACGTTATTCTCCACCTGCTCTATGAAGTGCCATACATTGACTTTTCAAGCATTTTGCTGAATTTGATCAAATAATATTTCCCTATAAAATATAGAGGTCATCCTGCTGCGTTTGTGCCCTCACATAACCATGCTGAACAGATGAGGTGGTGTGCTTTGGATCACATGCAGTTTCTTTCCCATCTTTTCCCATAATTCTGGTACAAGTTTATTGGTAAGTCTGAAAACTTCCATTTTGAGCTTTACCAATGGTTTATATATTGCAGTAAATCCTCTGTATTCACTCTGTTGAGGTCTTCTCTTGATTGCTTATATTGGCACAGATATGCTGACCTCCTGGAGTGTGTTCTTGATCTATCCAACAGCTGTGAATGGGTTTTTCTTCACCAAGGAAAGAATTCTTGTCATCCACAGTGGTTATTATCCAAGATCTTCTGGGTCTTTTGATATTCCGTAGCTCACCATTGCATTCTTTCTTTTTTGGCAATGTACCAAATAGTTGATTTGCTGACACGTAATGTTTTTGTCATTTTCCCTGTTTTGTCTGGAGTTTTCAGCCTAATGGTGGTTAGCTTCCTGGGCAGTGACATCATACTGAGAGTTAAAAGCAGCAGATTCGAAAGGAAAATGCCACTCATGAAATCAGCTCTAGACCTTTAATCTGCTTATTTGCTCATGATTTAAATATGTAATATTGCTAGAGCATCTGTGCAACCTGATTTCTTGATTACTTTTAGTCCCTAAAAAGTAGGGGGCCACATATAGAAAAATGCTTAAAGCTGCGGTGGACAACTTCTGGGAAACAATCAAAAGCAGGGTAGATTTTGAAAGTAGCCAACCTGCATACTCATCTGAGCTCCCCTCCAAAGTTTCACCATCAAAAGTCATGAACGCGCCTGCCTCTGGAAGAAAACTGGGGAATATAGAGCACTGGGGAGAGGACAGCAGGGTATACAGCAGCTGTCATGTTAAAATGTGTCTAAACACTAGATGCCTCATTCACTCACAAGGAAACATAATAGTAGACTGTATTTAACGTAGACAATGAACATGGCTGTAGTTAGTACTCACAGGTACTGTTGTGTTGCAGGTAGTAATGAGGTTGTAAATTTGATTGAAATTTGATGTATTGCTAGCAAGCTAACAATGTCTAGTTGGGATGATGTTAGATATCGGGCACAGCTAAAGATAACACCATTGATAGCAACACTAAAGTTCATTCTCATTATGCATTTTGAATTTTTATCACATTAAACCCATAATGTATGCCCTTAAAGCAACTGCAAGTATCTATATACAGTAGCTACCTGGGAATTTTTAGCTATTGTGATTGGCGGCATCAGGGGTTGTAGTCGTGATCGTGATCGTGGTTGTGATTGTGATCATCATCTGTTAGCTAAATTGGTCCTGTTTTTTAGTTAATTAGTGGCACATTTCAAATAGTGTCAAGATATTTATGAACTCAAGGGTTGTAAAAATGATGGAATCCAAAGTACTCTGGAAGCACTCTTGGGCAGAAGAACACTCATCAAGAGGCCTTCTGTTTCCAAGTCTTCTTTGGATCAGTTAGTTGCTGTAATATAGTGTTTCAGACTATATTATTTCAGACTATTGGTGGATTGTCTCGCAATAGCCTAAGTCCATCTCTCTACACATTCAAATCATGGTTGCGCATTTGAACAGCAGGTGGGAGTATCCTTGTCTTTATTCATAAATTCCAAAACATTTTTAACTTGTTTTGTGCTTATTACGAACCTCAGGCTCTACCCTAAGAAACCTCTATGATGTGTTCTTGCCATTTTTGGGCATACTCAGGGCTTTCCTGTGATGTAAGCTGATTGGTCGATTCACACTGTGCGGCACATCAAGCCCAGAACATGACTGCAGCTGCTGCAGCCTTCCCTCATGCGCAGTGCTAGTGTAAGCGGCGAGCAAGAGGCACATTTGAATGCAGGGTGTGTATATCCTGAGCCGCTAGCTAAGCAACAATGAAGCAGCACAAATGCACAGCAACAGCCTCCTTCCCCCTTCACCCCCTCCCTCCCTCTATCCCTCCCTGTTCCATTCTCTCCCTATGAGATAAAATGATTCAGGTAATGAGAGAAGCTTGAACAGGGGGTGGGGGGCTATGACTGAGATATGCATCCTGGAGATGGAGTTGGATGAGGCGGCGGGGGGGGGGGGGGTAGTAAGAAGGTTGGGGAAAGGAGGGGTGGGCTATGGGGGTAGCAGTTTGCAGTTGAAGAAGACAGGAGATGCTGCAGTCTGAGGAATCCAGAATTAATTAAAGTCGGAACTCAATCATCTCCAGGGGCAGGATGGTGACAGCTAAAGGGGCTAACCACTGTTAGCTGTTCTCCTCAGAGCACCGCCTGCAGCAGGATAGAGTGGTATGCGGGATGGAGTGGGGACAATTTCCAGGGAGCGGCTTGACGGCGGTCTGAAAATGACATTTACACCGCGTATCGATTCCACAGCCGGTCCACGTGCACAGGAGAGGAGGGCTTTCATATAAATAAGGAGAAGGGGGGTGTGGGGGGAGGCGTTCACTGAAGAGCAGAAGCAACAGCGGGAGGAGTACTGTCAGATTGTGAACTTCATTCACACGTTCGGTCTTTTTAGGGGGGACGGCACTCACGCAGACCATGTTTTGCCTCTCCGGTACGCCCTGCTCCTCTGCCGCTTCACTGCGGGACACCGAGATGCATGTGCCTCTTTGTGGAACAGAGCAGCTCAAGCCGACAGCCCAAAACGCTGCATAAAACCAACGGGAGGTAGTGCGCGCCTGGCGTTGGGGACCGGGGGAAAGCTCGGGCATGGACAGGGGCTGAGCGGATGCTGCCCAGCGGTGCATCTGCAGGGCTGCTGTCCGAAACGCTCCGCCCTCCCTCTTGATGCTTTGCTGTGGACTGGGACATCGGCGGAGAGTACAGGTTTCCTATGTGAGTCTCTGCTGGCTGTTGCTTCTCATGATTTGCAGCCAAAAGAGAGAGAGAGAGAGAGAGAGAGAGAGAGAGAGAGAGAGATATCATGTGTGTTTCAGTGCATCTCTGCTGCCTTCTATTTTCCTACATCTTTCTGACTCCATCTCCTTTACAAATGAGTAAAGGATGTCATTGTGATTGAGAGGGAAAGTGAGAGCCAGAGAGATAAATAGAGGGTGGGACAGCAGTAGTTTTGCATTGGCCAGCGGGGGAAAGACATACCACTTGCATCTTACTTTATCCGCTAATCCCCTGGGCTCCAATGCAGTTTCTGCTGGAGAAGGATTCCTGTGGCTTGTTTATAAGAGACCTCCTGAGATGCAGTGGTCTGCGGTTATCTGCATGCCTCACCTGTAGATCTCCGTTTAATAACCATAGGCAAATATGAGGGTTCATTTTTTGGCTTCTGGCAGGAGTTAGCTTGCTGGCTATGCTGATTTATTCTGCAGGGTTTGTTGACATGCAGCACCACAAAGAAGCTTCTCTGTTTTTATCTGCTAGCTGATGTTCTCAGGACACATCCTGCAGAACGCATTTTCCACAGTTTCAACACTCTAAGTTAACTGCAGAGTTCATTTGTTTATTCTGTTCTGCAAATACTTTAACTGTAACTGTCTAGATGTTTTGAAAAATATGGTATTTGGCCAAGTCTGGGCCATTTTTTTTTCTCGTAGGATTTTATTACAAGTTAAACAGCGGGCTATGTTTGAAGTGAAAGCAATACAAATTGATGGGTTGTATCGACCTTCAGTGGTTGAAGGTCCCCTCATAGTAGACGGAGAGAGCAGTGGAATGTTTATTCTAGAGAGAAGTATAATAAATCACTAGACCATTCTGTATGAATCAGATAATGGATGAAACCACAAAATCTGCTGTAGCAGTGCTGAGAATAATTTATTCAGATGTGTTCAATGGGTAGGCTTGCCCGTAAAACCCAACTGAAAGTGAAATTTTGCCCGTTTATTTGTGGGCCCCTTGTCTGGCAAACAGGTCATTGCCAGTAAGTTCATTACGGACAAGCCATTCCCTGCTTTCAGAGTGAGTCAGATGTGCGGGGAAAATAAACATGGTGAGTTTTATATAAATAACTGAATGGCCACCCAGATTTGATTGGCTCTTTGTGCTGGGTGTCAGCCCTATCTTCTGAAGGAAAGTGCTCGAGTAGCACTTCTCAACTGAGTCTTCTGTCCAGACACTATCCATCCTAGCATCTTCAGTCTTATCGCACACTCTGTCTTTTCCAGGGTCTCCCTTGCTTTTCTCTGTTGAGCTAGCTATGTATATCTCACCATATGCGCTAAAATTATGGTTACTTTTATATAAGAGGGAATTTCTGCGAGTAAACAGATCATTAAGGACAGCATCAGCTGAATACGGCCTCATACTTGGCTCTTTGATGATTTACGGTCAGCTTATTCACGGTTCAGGATATCAATTAGTTTGAGTTTTGCAGTATTAATTTAATAAAAGGTCCTAATTGAATGCTAGTTTTATTGAAGGCTGTGATGGCATGCTTTTCTGACTCCACTTGGTAGTTATGTGAAATAATCTTTGTACTCTGGTCAAAATTTTTCCCATGTAATTGCCCTGCTGTACTGCAGTAGGCTAGTGGCTAGGATACTTGGCAATTCAGTCCTTAGTCATCTGTTCCAGGCCACAGTTGACCCAGTAAAATGCTGTGACACTTCAACACAGGCACAGTCTCATACAAAGCCCACCACCCTTGCCACTAGATGTCTCCATCATGCTGTCAGATTTGTTTGCTCTCATCGATTTAGAGCCCAGTTTTAAAACTGATTCAAGAAAAAACTGCATTTACTTTATATGTGCTGATAGATATGCTTCCACATTGGGAGGAATCAAAAGGCAAAATGCAGGAATCCTTTGCACCATTTCCACTGTAGTCTGATAAGAAAAGAGAGTGATTTACTTAGCCAGCTAATAAGCCAGTTCAATAATGATCATATTCTCGGATAAATTTCTAGACCCTGTTCTACTGCAGAGAATTTTTACTTTTTTTGGGGAAATATAGTAATAATGTGTTTTCATGTAATATTTTCTTTAATTGAGCTTGAAGCAAGTGTACTGTCATGTATGCATGACTGAAATAGACTTACTGTAAAAATTGTGTACTACCATTCACATGTTAGGAGTGGTGACATAGTTAAGATTCAGTTCAGCAGCATGGTGTGCTGTCGTGATGCTCCAAAGTCATGAGTCCAGTTTGCTTATTGAGTGTGTGTGCATGTTGGTTTTTGTGCATAAAGGGGAGTTAAAAGGCACTGAATTCTGTCCATTCTTGAGTGTGTCTGTTGGACTTTTACCAGCCAGCACCTTTATTCCTTTGCCTGGTTTCATTCTTTAACCAGTGTGGTGAAAGTTTGTTTCATGCGCCAACACTGCTGCTGCTGGGGATTAGCTCTCACAAAACAAGCCGTTTAGAGTGGCCAATGAATGGATGAACATCATTGGCTCAAAGAGGTTGTGCACAAGAGCGATACAGAGCTGTTGAGTGAATTTTTTCTGTATGCCTTTTTGAGCGTTTGCTGAACTAGCAACTGACTAAAAAGCCATTCTGTCAGTACTTATGCTGCAGCTACAGTTTATGCCAGCAACAGTCATCACCAGCAGATAATTAGCTATGAAATTTTGGTTCCAGTGTTTTCTAGCACAGAATTTTTTATACAAAGATTGTGTGTTGCGATGTATAAGTATTGCCCTCTGTAGCCATGGAGCTGCATACTGTGTCCTGCACTGCCAATTTGATACTGTGCAGAAGTGCACTGGAACCTAGAAAGACTATGAACCAAGAGACTTGGGCATATTGATTTTAATTTATGGTATTACAAACTAGTCTTGTAGGCTAAAGGACTGAAGTTACAATACCATTTCGAAAAACTTGGGATGCTATGTAAAATGTAAATAAGAACAGAATGCAATGATTTGCAAGTCTCTTAAACCCTATGAAAAATCAGAGAAGACCGGTAGCTCTGAATAATAAGAGTAAATAGGAAAAGTACGTTGGGTGCTCTTGGAAAATGGGGGAAAAAAATTATTCAAAAACGAGAAGGTAATCCAGGCACTCACATGTAAAAATGGAAGGAAAAAGTAATTAAAAAGCCTTTATTATAGAACATTAAAAAGCCAACATGTTTCGACCACAATGGGTCTTCATCAGGGCTTCAAACAGAGACAATAGGTGTGGTCTCACCTATATACCATACACAGCCAATGAGAGAAAGTCATCTGACCCAACACCTGACAGGTAGGTAAGCAGAAACTTATGCATAAAACAACAAATAAATACACATATCCACATACATTGACATGCATACACAATATTCACATACATATATATTAAAAAATCACATATATTCAATATACAGACATTTACATAAGTATGATAACAATAACAATACATGTCCACAGGAGATGAAAGAACTACAGAGAAGAAAGTCCATCTGTGTATACAAATATAACAGGCATCACAAAAAACAAGTAAAATCCATGTCTTCATTTAGGCCAGGATAGTGCAGCGCACCTAATCGATGAATCCAGAAAACTTCCCTTTGATTAAGTTTCTGGATTCTGTCACCACCCCTGACCAAAGATCCGATGTGTTCAATGCCCTCAATATGCAATAGAGAGTCATTGGCATTGTGAACCTGGCTAAAATGCCTCGTCATAGGGTAATCACAGTTCTTAATGCGAATAGCGTATTTATGCTCAGCAAGGCGATCCCTCAGGCGTCTTTTAGTGCGGCTGATATAAAAGTAACCCTCCACACACGGGCAAGACAGGCGATACATGACAAATGTGGTATTGCAATTAATAAAGTCCCTCTGTTTATACACTTTGTTGGTACGACTATCAACAAAACTTTTGGTCTGCAGCACATTGTCACAATGGGGGCAATACATACATTTAAAAGTACCAACTGGTTTTGTCAACCAGGTGCCTTTTTTGTCTGGTGGAAGATAGGAGTGCATAAGTTTATCCCTAAGAGTGGGGGCACGTCTAAAGGACATAACCGGAGGTTCAGGAAAAACTCTACTCAGAAGTGCGTCACTCTCAATAATGGACCAGTTTCTTTTAATGATCCGTTTGATTTTTTCTGCATGTGTTCTGTAAGTAGTGACAAAAAAAGGACGGGATTGGCGGGACTGTTTACGTCTGTTTTTGAGAAGAAGAGTATCCCGCTGCAGTGACTGTGCCCTGTTCCGTGCCTGTTTGATCAGCTTGGGTTTATAAGCTCTGTCTAAAAACCTACTGGACATGGCATCAGCTTGTGCTGCAAAATCAGAGTCCTGGTCACAAATGCGCCGAAGGCGTTGAAATTGACCAAATGGAATGTTTTCAATAAGGTGGCGAGGATGAAAAGAGTCAGCCCACAGGATGGTGTTATGGGAGGAACTTTTTCTAAAAAGGCTAGTATGTATACGTCCCTCAGCCCCCATTTTTACATGTGAGTGCCTGGATTGCCTTCTCATTTTTGAATAATTCTCTTAAACCCTATATTTAATTGAAAATAGAACAAAGGCAATCTATCAAATGTTTTAACTGAGAAATTGTATTGTTTTTTGAAAAATGTGCTCATTTTGAATTTGATGCCAGCAACTCATTTTAAAAAAGCTGGGAGAGGGGTGACAAAATTCAAGAAAAGTTGTATAAAGCTAAAAAAGAAATACACCTGGTGGAACATTTCACTGTGAATATGGTAAATTGGCAGCAGGTCAGTAGCATGATTATGTCTAAAAAGTATATCAGAAGTAAAGATGGTGAGGACTTCCCCATTGGCTTGGACAGCAGGCTGGAAACCCTGGGTTCGGGTGGAAGGCCGGAACCTCCAGGCAGCAGGCATGGGCAAATACTTCAACCTCTTAAGATTAACGTTTCAATATAAAATTGCAAAGATTTTGGGGATTTCATGCTCTATAGTACGTTATATTATTAAAAGATTCAGAGAGTGCAGAAAAATCTCTGTGTGCAAGGAACGAAGCCTGAGAACCAATACTGAATGGTCATGATCATCAGGCCCTCAGGCAGGTCTGCATTAAAACAGATAGTATTCTGTTATGGAAATCACTGCATGGTCTCAGGAACACTTCTGCAAACCATTGTTCACGCTGCCGCCTTCTTGGGGCCCAGGCTTATTTACGATGGACTGAGAAGAAGTGAAAAACTGTCCTGTGGTTTGACCAAATTAAATTTGGTCTATGATAGTCTACGATGTTGGAAATGTTTGATGTCTGGTCTATCATGTTGGAAATCATAGATGCCACATTCAACGGGCTTAAGAGGAGAGGGACCATTTGGCTTGTTACTGGAGCACAGTTCAAAAGCCAGCATCCATGATGGTGTGGGAGTGCATTTGTAAATTGCACATCTGTGAAGATGCCATTAATGCTGAACAATATTTATTGTCACTCCATGAAAAATCTATCAGTGTCTCCCACTTGCCCCCTTCATAATCAGCTGATTTTTTTCTGCACTTTAACTTTTAAAATTTAAATTTTATGAAATTTTAAGTACATACTTTGAATATATTCTGAGTTACAGGCCCTCAAAATACACAGGGGTGGGTCGAAATTTCACGTTTTAATTTCCATCATCTCCTCACAGCATTGATTTACCCTGTGGCATCTGGGTGGGGGGGCCACAGCTCCATAAATTTTCGGCGCCATATCTCCAAAAATATTGGCCTCAGGACCTGCATATTTGGTGTGCAGGTTCTTTGTGAGGGGTAGGGGGTGCAACAAAAGGGTCATTAGTGGATTTCACCTTTGGCTTTGGCACGGTGACCTTGAACTTCCGAAAATTAGTTTGACATGGCTCGGCGACGGCACTTCAGAACTCTTCAGCGAATGAAGGTAATTTTGGCATGGTTTCACCTGTTTTTGCAGCACGTCACGCAACTTGTATAAAATAAAAAAGCTGTCTGATTGAAAAATGTAATCGGATGAAACCATGTACTAGTCACCAAAATAACCTTAATTAAGCTGAAGAGTTCTGAAATGCCGTCATAGCATAGACCTAATTATAATTAAATTATTTTTCTGTACTGAATGTAGCCCATTATTTTGTTGCTTTTAGATTGCATGGGGGAGAGAAGCCGAGTCTTCAATTGTCACTTGATTATTCTTGAATTGGAAAACGTGTTAATGAATGAAAACCATCAAGAATTAGCCAGGACAAATTGTTGTCAATAAAGGGTGTATAATAGCCAATAATTTTTCGGTCTAACCAGTGTTCCATTCTGAAAAAAATGCCCAAAAGCCGTAGTGAGTTGGCATGTATGCGATAACTGGATCCCATGTCATATGTCAGCTACTAGCTCCAGTGTTCCTGCGACGAATTCGACAGTTCAAAATAAACGGCTAACACTCATGATCCTAATCTCCTCTCAACATGGGTAAGTGCACAGGTACACATGTAAAATACAAGGCCAAGACATACCGAAACAACATCATTACTGTTTGACTGAATGCAACACATTTGATTTCGGATTTTCATTTGTGCTGAAAATAACAACGTCGAGGACTTACCTTAACAATATTTTGCCGATACAGCCTTTCAAGTGTATGTTGCGCCGAAGGAGTCATTGCTTTCAGTTTCTAAGAGAAAACTTATAGAGCTTAGTCTATATCGTCAGGGGGAAAGAATTTCTACCCAACCTTAATTTTTTTTGGCTTTTTATTTGCCAGAATGATATTAAATTTAATTTTCTTTTTTTAAATTTGACATCTCCAATCCCACCTGAATCTGGAATGCCCAATTCAAGAACTATGTACAAGGCGTGCTTGTATGCGACCCCATGTTGCCAACTCGGCAGAGTGAAGACAATTTTCGGCTCTCCTCTGAAGCATGCGCCTGTCAGCCACTGCTTCTTTACACTCATTGGTTGAAACTTTGCAAGTTCAGAACGAGGGCGGAGGATACAGAACATGAGCAAGCTTAGAATCTCACTGACGAGCGCCTGGCTGGTCAACAGGAGGCGCTTGAGCAACGAACAAAGCAACCATTTTTTGTATCCCATCCTGGCAGTCCCTTCCCAATTTGTATTCCTGCAGCGCTTAGCCAACCGTGCGCTGCTCTGAAAAAGCAGATGACCACTGCCGGTTGGTACAACAGGGGCTCGAACCCTCGCCGTAGTAGTCAATACTGCTCCACAAATGCGGCACCTTAACCCAGTGAGCTAACCTGGTAGCTTTTAAATTAGAGTTTAATATGAATATTTCAGGAATGCATATGCTGTGCCTGCCTTAGCAACCCAGTGTGTCCTCAGTAACATGGTAGCCGCCATTATATGCAACTACCAGGAATAGCAACACTAGAAACTAAACTTAAAATTTCCTTGAGTGGATATACGCTTGACGTGTTTGCATATTCTAATGTTTCTCTGGGTACCCAAACATATTATAGGAGGTTGAATACAGAATTTTTAATCTGGCTATCCAGACACAACATGTACGCTGTACTCCCTAGAATGTTCCCGAATGAAAATTATTCCTGTTTAAAGTCTGTATCTATGCTGTAAGCTGCCTTTTACCAAGGCAAAAGTGAAATAATGTATAATTCCCCCCTTTTTCAATGTGATTTGTGCATCTTCTGCCATGCGTAGTCTGCAAACAGCATGCGCGCGACCCAAATCTTGCTTAAGCCAAACTGGTCTATTGATTTAGGTTAAACTTTGAATATTTCTTTGTGCTGTTTTTAAATCACTTAATTATGTTTATGTGCATTTTACATACTGTCCCAATTCTTGAAGAAATGAGGTTCAATATATTGCTTATATAAGTTGAATTTAAGTCTCTAAGCTGAAAAATGAACTTTTATTGTTTCTGTGATTGTGTCACCACTGTGTACCTCGCAGTTTTTTTCCAGAATTGTGACATTTGTTCATAAGAATGGCGTGTGCAATATACAGTGTTGTGAAGTAGTATTTGCCCCAAGATTAATTTTTCTATTTGTTACGTTCACAGAAAGACACCAGTAGCGAGACTGGAATCAAAAGAACGAGGTTTAGTAAATAGTAGTGATGGCAGTATGACACTGAAGCGTCGATACGTGCTTCAAACCCGTAGCATAGAACCACTGTTTCAAAGCTTTCTTCGGAGCGGAAAAAAAATCACGACATATGACGTCCGAAGCAGTAACTGCTTCGCTCCCTGAATGAATCACCTGACTGGTTCGAGTGCGCCAATTAGCTGATTCACTGACTGACAGGTGACAGGATAAGACAGTTTTGAATTTGAGTGCCATAAAGGCTTTATAACAGCCGTAAAGAATGCAGAATTTGTGGGTTGTAGTAGGAGGTGTGTTTTTGCTGTCGAGTTGTTGTTTGTATTGCGTTGTTGTGGTGAATCATTATGGAGCCAGCCAGGAAGAGTGGTCGTTCTGATATGTGGGAACACTTCAATCTGATCGCTCCTGATAAGGTAGGCGTTCTGGCTATACGTAAGAAAAGTAAACAGTAAATATCAGTACAGTACTAGCCTATAGTAGGGTCAATCTCATGTCTATTTTAAGTAGCATTACAGTAAATGTATGTATGTATGATTAGTGTTACCATAAGGCTATAGCAACCTATTCCATTTTTCCCCAGCACTCTCCTCAATAACACAAAACACTCATTCATCAATCTTTATTTGTAAATATAACATAATATACTGTGTGTGTGTGTGTGTAATTAACCTCCTGTCCACTGACTAGCCAGCCTAATTTTGACTGCAGCCTCACACTTGGCCAGGAGAGGTCACACTTACTGAAGCTTCAAGTACTAAACCAATTTTCGAAGCAATTGGCTCAAGTGGTTCAATGCTTCACAAAAGCTTCATTTGCCCATCACTAGTAAATAGAAAAACAAACAAACACGGCACATGGGCCAACAAAAATACCACAACTGAACAAGATGGTGCCGGGGAAAAGGTGGGCACGAGGCCAACAAAAAAACTACACTTCAAAAGCTGAAAAATAATAACAGGAAAAACTGCAGGCTTAAGGGGGCACAAGGCCAACAAAAAACTACACTCAAAGAGCTGAACAGTAGGGTAATTTGAACGCGATACAAAAACAGAGCATGAAATATGTGGCATGAATACAAGCAAGAAATAATCAGCAAGAACTATACAGCATGGAAAACACGACTGCCAACTGGAATGCCTCCACAGAATATAAAGGGACAAGGCTTGATCAGGAACGAAGAACACCTGGGCAGAACAGGGAGGGAACAAAGCATAAGCAAGAGACATAGGACAAAGGCTTAATGACATAACAAGCCCATTAAGAAAATGGGCATTTTCAGCTAAGTACCAATGAAGTATGCAGATTGAAGGAAGAGTGAAAAAGTTACGCAGCAAAGTAAAGCAAGATCTGAAATAATATAAAAGTAGGAAATCATGACAATTAACGCCCTACCTAAATTAGTAATATTAGTAAAGTGCCTGTCTAAGAAAAACACCTGAATGTTAGTAGCTGTTAGTAACTAAAAACAGTTAATTGACACTAAGCTTAGAAAGACCCGAAGCCAGAACAGCACTGAAGGAAAGAGGACATTCCGCAGCCAGCCAGTAGCAAAGAAGCAGTGCATGCGCTTGAGAAAACAAGACGTGGACTGGAATGCAGACATGAGGAGGATTCCATTTGGCAGTGCGGGACAAGACCTGGAACAGGTAAAAGGCAGGCAGAACATAACACTATTTGAGCAAAATTTAATATTAACAACCTGAGTAACCCCTTTCCGCAAGCCAAATCTGGCTATTTATGCGTTACCCTATTTAAGGCTTTATAATTCAAGATTTGAGCTTCACAGAGAAGGGGAAAATGGCTTAAATCAGGGGTGTCCGATCTTATCCAGAAATGGCCAGTGTGGGTGCTGGTTTTTGTTAGACCCCAACACTAACACACCTGATTCTACCCACCAAGGCCCTGATTGAAACCCTAGATTAGTTCATTAGTGGAATCAGGTGCAGTAGCACTGCTGGCTAGGACAAAAACCTGCACCCACACCGGCCCTTTACGTAAAAGATTGGACACCCCTGGGCTTAAATGAAACAAGACACCACTTGTAGCATTTATAATTCCATGGTATTTCAGTTTCCTTTCATAATTTTTGTTCAGACCAAGGGTCACAAACACAAAAAACTTCATGAAAATTTAGGAATGAAATTATTTTAAAAATTACTGAGAATTGGCTGGGAGTTAAAACAATACATTTCTCGGATCATAAACTTCCTGACCACTAGTGTTCTTTATCTGACAGTGATATTAAAAATGATCCAGCAGTCAGATCACTGCACTGTCAAATCATAAAATAATTATATGTTTAACAACTTTTGGCTCATGAAGTTCAATATGAATTAATGATTTTCTTGCAGAATTTAGCGTGAGTTTATCAATATAGGCACAGATGGACTTCAATGGTCTCCAGGAACCTCTCCAAACCAAAAGCATGCCTTTTCTCCATGTTTAAAGTTTAGAGTTTTGGCCATTTTGCTTCAGAGCCCCATCAGCCAGCACGCAAACTCTTTAAAGGAACTGCTTATTTTACAGTCAGAATGTTCACTCTGCTACCTGTTCCACCTCTCAGTGCCAAACCAGCACCCACACCGCCACTAACTCAGCAATATGGATTATTTAAACATAACAGACATTCCACTATCAGGAAAAATCAGGCAATATGCTACCCTAGATTGAACAGAGTCAGTTCAATGAACGTAGCTGGGGATTTATCAAACTTTTCAAGGTTTGCATCCAGGTTTCTATTTGCTTGCAAATCGCCGTGATTGAGCAAAATGCCACCACATACAGTATTATTACCAAAGGCTAACGGTTACTCTTATTAACCAATGTGGCAAACAAGCTCTGTGATCATCATGGCTATGGTAAACTGGAAATAAAAAAACAGCTTGCCAGCTAGATAGCTAGCCATAAGTAATATGTACTCCATTGTACTTACAAATAATGAAGAAAATTATCATTGATTAGAGAAACACTGAACCAGTTTTCCATTTGATTCCCATTCCATGTCCATATCAATTGATTCTAGGTTGGTTTTGGAAGTTTTTTTATGTACTCACATCATTCAGCTGCACAGAGTTTAGAGAATATGAGCTAACTGTCAAAAATATTGGTCCAATCAATGTCTTTCAATTACTGTGGAAAGTTTTTGTCAATCAATAGACAATTACTTATTGTATAACTGTGTTTTACACTGATAAGCCTGAGCAAGCATTAAAGTGACTAGATTTCAGTGAGAGATCATATGAGGATTAAAGTGGCCACAGAATTCTTCCAGGGACAAATCTGCACATATATCAAAGGTAGGGAATCACATGTGTATACGTAATATCTGATGACTATTTTTGATAGTAGAATGACATAGAATCAACATCATGTTGAATTTTGCCAAATTTTTTCTGTCTCCGTTTTTGATGCATGCGTGCGTGTGTCCGTTGTTCCGTCTGTCCAAAGTCAATCAAGAAGAAAAAATGGATTACAGACCCTATGTTCTGCATATATTTATTATGAAATATCCATTTTTGACCTTGCAATTAGCAGGCCAAATATTGCTTCACCTTTTTTTTTTTTCAAACTTGAACAAGCTCAAAATTGTTCTTTGGTGTTTTAAGGCATTTGTCCAATCTTATCCGTGCTGTGGGTGCAGGTTTTTGTCCTAGGCAGCAGTGCTACTGCACCTGATTCCACTAATTAACTAATCAGGGGTTTCAATCAGGGCCTTGGTGGGGTAGAATTCCTTGCCCTTTTCTGGATAAGATTGGACACCCCTGCTTTAACCTGACGGTCAAATTTTATGGATCCAGTTCCTTGCCTTGTGTGTACATCTGTCCGTCCGTTCATCCAAAAAGTGGCGTTTACACGATAACTCAAGAAGAAAATGGATTACAGACCCCATGTTCTTCATATAAGAAGATTAGATTATGAACCAGTTTCCTATTCAATATCAATTGACCTTGACCCATTATTTGACCTTGCAATTAGCAGGTCAAATATTAGTACTTTACCTATTTTTGTCAGACTTGATTTACAAGCTCAAAATTGTTCACTGTGGTGTTTTGCGGCATTCTCTTTAACCTGATGGTCAAATTTTATGGATCCAGTTCCTTGCCATCTTTTACAAAATATCCACTTTCACGTTGAACAGAATTGACCTCCTTTAACTCATCCCCTACGGCAAGCCGCTGTCAACGGCACGGCAAATTCTACCATTCCCTATGGTAAGCTGGTGCCAGCGGCGTGGATGACGTCATTCGGAGTTCCGTGGAAAACATGCATAATGAGTATACACGAGTATTGCGTCAGTCTGACCAATCAGACAGCAGTAATAGCGACCTTGACCATTCGCAGTCCAATGAAAACAAGAAATCAGTTGACGAGCGCGGTGATGGGCCACCTGTACTTCAACCACAGGAGGGGAGGGGCCGTGGCCAAGCCAGGACAGGTCATGGTCGAGCACCTAGTCGAGGAGCTGCTCAGCATCACGTAGCAAGCAACCAAAATGACAATTGGAATGATGTTACAAATACCCAAAATGACACTGCTAGTTTGACATTTGCATTTGAACCTGCTAAAAACCTTTATTTTGAAAATACAGACGTTTAACTAAACGTGTGTTTATATAGTGTAATTTTTGGGAAAAGTATTCCATACAAATGCGACAATTTTATATAAAAGTATTCCATAGGGAATGAGTTAAGGTCACAGGGTACATATTTATTTTGGCGACGGGAGACCGTGGGCCTCGCGGCCAGCTTGTCACCACTTCATTGGGATACCTTTGGCCTATTGTAGGTGAAATGGTTGCAACAAAAAACAACACTGTTTTTCTGTTGCAAGAGATCATTTGTATTAACTGCTGGATAGATACTATGGGCAGGTATATTAGGCAGTTTGCACATCAGGCTTGGCTGAGGAGTTTAATTCATTCAATTCCTGGGAAACAGCGATGGGGCTTAACTCGTCAATATTCTAAATCGTTTACAGGCACTGCTTACTCATGAATATTCAATGGATGCATGGATGTTCAATCTACATTCACATGCTTACAATGATGTCATCTTTGAGTCGCCAATATCTACGGTTCTGCGCAAATGGGTCATATAGCAAAAAACCTGGTGAACAAATGCAAATTAGGTGTGGTTAGAACAAGGAAGCATGACTAAGGGTGTGGTTACAAATGGGGAATTAAGTGAACTAATTAACTTACTGAACAGGGAGGCCTAGTGCAGGAGTGACTAAAACGGAGACATGTGGAGCTAAACATGGGAACTTGGATGAAAAGAAAGAAAGCAAAGAAATACGGAAATGATTACAACAGAGGAAATAAATAACAAAACTCAAAATAAAATGAAAAACTGAACAGATCACAGAGTACTGATTGTAGTTCCCCTCCCCCCAGCCACCACCTGGTAGCCGACCAGTCCTCTGGGATTGTCTGCAGTTTAAGTCTCTTTAAAGGGAGGGATGTCACAGGAGGGGATCCAACAGCGCTCCTTCAGCCTGTTCCTCGCCCAGTCGATGAGGCCCCGGAAGGCTGTGGAAAACGGGCTTGATCTGGGAAACACGAAACGTAGGATGAATGTATTTGAGAGTTTGGGGCAACTGCAACCAAATTGTCTTTATGTTGATAACTTTTGAAAACTTGGGAAACTCAGACTCAATGGAGAGGTCCTTGGTGGAGAGCCAGACCTTCTGGCCTGGGACATACTTTGGTGCAGGATCGCAGCAATTAGCTGCTCTGTTCATCCTAAAGTTGGCTTTGAGAAGAGATGCACATCTTCTTCCACATAGTCTGGCACCGACAGATGAAAAGGATCATTGAAGGGAATCCCGCCTCATCCTACTGGACCAGGAACAGCGAGGTTCATAGCTGAGGCAGCACTTAAAAGGTGAGAGCCCTTTGAATGTAAAGGGAAGAACGTTAATTGAATATTCAACCCTGGAAAGTTGCTTGCTCCATGAGATAGAGTCTATAGAGGTAATACACCAGAGTACTGTCTCCATCTGCTGACTAGCCCTCTTCGTTTGGCTATTAGAATGTGGGTTGTAATTAGAGGGGAGGCTCAGGATGGCCTCCAGCAACTTCTAAAAGCCTGCTAGAAGTGCGAGGTGAAGTAGGGGCCTTGGTTAGAAACACTGGGTCTCATTCATGAAGCGTTAGTAAATTTGTGCGTAGATTTGCACATAAAAGCCTACACAACTAAAGACCTACTCCGGATTCATGAACACCGAGGGAAACTCAGATCTGATCGTAAACACGTGCGTATGATCATGAATGCCAATCCATTGTAAAGTGACAGTGCGCTCCCGGTAATCAGCTATTAGCATAAATCCCGCCCATGAATTGTCAATGACCACCATATAAGGAGGTGTAGATGCATCCAGTCGACCTGTCAGTCATGGCGCAAACAAAGAAAGAGAGAGAAAGAAAAAAGAATTATTCTGAAGCGGAGATAGAAATAATTTTTGGTGGAGTTTAGAAAAAACATTTTATTTTCATCTGTTAGCAGTGGTGTGACAGGGACAGGCAAAGCGAAGGCCTGGAGGGAGGTGACAGATGCCGTTAATGTTGTTTCTGTAGTCCAAAGAACCATGTCCGAGGTGAAGCGTAAATGGTTTGACATGAAACTGGAGGCAAAGAAACGCATAAGCGCATACAAAAAAATACATCAACCACTGGAGGAGGAAGCTCACAGTCACAACTCGTTCCATGAATAACAAAAGGTTGCAAGTGACATTCCTGATGATACCTGTTTTTCTGCACCACAAAGTACTTCGTGGTGCAGAAAAACAGGTTTCATCAGGAATGTCACTTGCGGTTATTCATGGGACGAACTATCAACTGCAGACGAGCGCATCACTGGCATAATTGGGGAGACCTCTCTGTCAGGAATTATACCTGACGGAGACAGCGACATGCCTCCACTTTTATTTTTTTATTATCATCATTCAACATGTAGAAAGAACGTGTAATCTATTGAGTCAATTCACATAGATAATTCACAATCATGAACCTAATCTGGATCTTGAACCTGCCAATTGCCAACTAATTTAACTAAATGTGTTATATTTTTAATCGTTTGTCATGTTTAGGCTATATCACGTGTTTCAAAGGCATCTGCGTATTGTGTACATAACAGAGCGCAATATGAATTAAAATTATAATTTCCAATTGTGACAAGCATTATTTATGTGCATTCTTAAATTTACACAAGCACTACGCGTGGTCAGCAGCATGTGTAGATTTTGTTAGTAGCTACGAAAAGATTGGAGCTACTAAAATATTGATGAATGCGGCGATGCACGTAAATTTCCGTCTGCGAACAGTTTACACACAAATTCATTCTGCTCACATTTCATGAATGAGACCCAGTGTCTGTAGGGTGACCTTGTAGCTGGAACACATGATAAATTATAAGTTCAGCAATTTCTTTGGTTAATGGAAGCTTGGTTTAGGCGATAAGGTGAGCACACTTGGAAAACTGGTCAACCATTGTTAGACTGGTGGTGTTGCCATCAGATGGAGGAAAGCAAGTAACGAAGTCCGGACCGGTGTGGGACCAAGGACTTCATTGAATAGGTAAAGGCCATAGTAACCCAGCAGGAGGAATTTTGCATGATTATAGGCTGCACAGACAGGCCTTGATGAACTCCCGGGTGTTGTCCTCTAAAGAAGGCCATCAGAAGTGTTGCTCAGCCCCTTTGTGCTTAAGCCAAATCTGGGAATTTACATGTTCCCCTTTTTAAGGTTTCATAATTCAAGATTTGAAGATTACAGAGCATGGAAAAATAACTTCAATGAAATGAGATACAGCATCTTATATCGTCATTGATTTTTTTTTTTTAAGAAAAACAGAATTTAAAAATTACTTGGAGGAAAAACAATACATTTCCCAGATGAAACACCTTAACCACAAGTGTATTTCATCTGAGTTTTACATTCAAAATTGCCAACTGTCCAAATAAGTTTGCCATCCAAGTGGCTCTCTAAACCCTCAAAATGTTGCACTGTCAAATCATAACATAATCATGTTTTTTAACACAAATCATTTTTCTTTTGAATGTCCATATGAATTAATGATTTTCAAGTGGGAAGTAGCATGGGTTTATCAATATACGCGGGGATGGACATCAGCGACATGTTTGAGCATTGCCGACAGGTTAGAATTTCACAGTGACAGCTTGAAAACTCAAAAGTATGTAATGACATTAATAAGGAATTTAGTTATTGACACAAGTAAGAAATTACAAAAATAAAGGATGCAGTTATTGACACAAAAAATACTTGAAAGAGGGGGACTTTAATTTTCCTTTAAAAGTTACAAACTTACAAATGTGTACACACTTTTTTTTTTTTAAACAGAGGAACGTCTTGGACTATCGCAGCTGGCTAGTGAGCTGCATGCATAGTACAGCGATTGAGAACTCTATCTGCGGTGATGATTCTAGACTGGGATAAGGCGAACCTTGTGTTATCTACGGAGCACAGGAAGTGCAATGACATGAAAAAAAAAAATTTTGTCGCTATGAGATGGAACTCTTAAATAAATGAACCTACGATTTAGTTAACCTGTGGCCACAAGATCTGTGTTCCCATGATTAATGAACTGAAATTGAGGGAACAACTGGTATCACATGGCCAGGAGTTAACTAAATCTTGGGAATGACTTGTATCTTGAGGCCAACCATAAATTTATTTTTTTTCATGTCATTACACTTCCATAGTTATCTACTGTGTGAGCAAGCACTTCAAGCATCCGATTGCACTACATGGTGCAGCAGTGAGGCTGCATCAGATCAGAACGAAGGGTCGATGACGTACAGTAGTGTGCAGTGATGATTATACACCACCAGTTTCATTGTAGGGGTCGTAATATATTACTTCTCTACAATTTTTTGGTGAAAATGTATTGAAAAATACTACTGTAGGCAATGAGAACAAAAAAAATCATTCCCACAAGTATATTGAGGTTAAAAATATGGGTAAGAAACAAAATTTTTTATAACAATTGAAAGGTGTCCCAAATTTCTTTTTTTTTTTTTTTGAGGCTTGCATAGCCTGAATGCATGTTTGAATGCTCATTCCATGATTATTGATGCTAAAAAATTTGTTTAAACTGGTTTAATCCTTTGGCATTCAAGCATATTTTAGGTAATGTTGCGATTTTATGCACCTCATTTTTGAAGCCCTGTAGCTCTGAAACCATAAGTCCAATCATCTTACAGTAGTCAAAAAAGTTTGTAGGGAATTGTCCATAGTATCAGATGGTACCAATAATGTTGGTAAGCTACCCACTGTTTTGGGGTAAAAAGCATGAAAATGTGTACAAACCGCACACTTTTTGCCAATATCTAAAAAAGATTTTTTTTTAAAACCAAAATAGCACTTTTTTCTGAAATTATTATAACTGAGAATGAGGAGGCTGAACTGCGTTGCCGCTGCCACACCCACGTGCTCTGCAAACACCGCCTCTCATCCTTGGGGTACCACTCCTGGTCCTGATCCTACCTCTACCTTGAATATCCCCTCTGGTTCTGGCTCTCCCCCTTGCTGGGGCCTGAGCAATATCATCATTTTCAGAGGAAGATTGGCCAGAATCATTAGGACCAGGTTCAGATTCCGAGTCATGTTCAGCAGCATGCCCATGCATTTGTGTAACAGGTACATAGTCGACATCAAAATCCAAATCCAAAATCCAAATCCATAGTCAAAATCTCAAAATCCAGATTGAGAAAATCTGCTGTAACAATGAAATAATCTCTTTGGAATGAACTTCAAACAATATGGAATGGTTTTGCAAGTGAGGAAAAAGATATGTGAAAACTATGCTGAAAGATTAAAATGCTGTAATCAAACAAAAGGATGACCATACTAGATATTGACTTTTTCTCTTGAAAAGACATTATTATTTTTGCTTTTACTGTATATTGCCATTTGTTTACTTATATTCATATGTACAGTATGATTCAATATGACATGAAATAAATACTTGAAAGTACATGGTTTCTGATTTGTCTTTAGTTATGTGTATAATCATCACTGCACACTTCTGTTAGCACAGAGCAGGGGCTTGCATTGTACATCTTCATTGTCAAACTTCGGACTCTGTACATGGGCACTTTCCTAACTGCGTGCATGAAAATAATGCTTGCAGTATGTATACATGTGGAGAGCTGCTTGCCCTTGTTCATGCCTTGAAATCTATTTTTCTCAATCACTTACTTTGCTTTAAACACACATATTTGGCCGTTCATCAAAGAAAATATAATTTATTTAATTAGTATTAGTATTTAATTTATAATGTTGGAAATGGGGGCAGAAAGAGCAGGGAGACGGGCTTTAAGATGTGATGTAGGAGCAGGATCCAGTTGGCAAGAGGAGGAACTTAATTTCATGACTAAATCTTGAATATGTGCTGAATCTGTAAGAGTGAAGCACCTAAGAGGGGTGACATGAGAAATGGGGGCACAGGTAAACAAAGAGCTCGATGTGGAATGAGACTGTAGTTGCTTATAGATTTTTTCAATTTTGCTTTGAAAATACTGAAGAAAATCATTGCTCAGAATAGTGGAGCCAGTCAATGTAGAGGATGGAGGGTCATTGATGGTTTTGAACAGTGCTGGGTTTTTTACTGCCTTCATTAATAATGTTTGATATCGTCGCTGTCGGGCGCAAACCTTCTATGTCCAAAACTGTTACTTTTCAGGAAATGAAAAAAAAACCATGTGATTTGTAATAACTGGACGTGACGTCATCAAACTTGGTATTCTGTCTTTTTGTGCTTAGTTCTGGGTATTTGAATCTGAGTCAATACTTTATTAATATTTTAACCCAAATGACCAGCTCTGAGGGTGATTTATATATTTTGTCCGCCAACAAAACTCAGATAGAAGGTTTTGCTTTTGTAATTTCTTCCTGAGCTTTCCCTGATTAACTATGTTTAAAGCTATGCTTTCATTGCATTCTCGTGGTGCTTTTATACAAACTTTAGATTACCTTAATCTAAACCGTCTATAGTTTGATTGTCTCAGGTCTTGTCTTGAGTCATTATTGTTAACCCGTTCAGAAAAATTAATCCCATGTGTCTCTGTTTTTCTGAGATTGCCCTCCGATAAATGCCTCCTCCCCGTGGTATATCTGTAACAGGAGAGAACAAATGATCAAAAAACTTTGTTGGCTGTGCGCTACATTGGGCTCAGCTCCTGTGCCTTCCTGAGTATTTTCTTTGTGCTTTTGCTGCAGTTGTCTAAGTCTCCCAGTGTTTCCGAAGTATTAAGTTTTTGTTTTTCTAGTTTAGCCACTCTTGAAGGGTCTGCCTTGGGCAGTGTTTAGATTGTTGTTCAGTGCATTGGCGCAGTGTTTCATTTTGGCCTGCTCGCCTGCCTTTCTCCTTTTAGTGTTTGGGTCAATAAACTTTTATTCCTGAGCCAAATCTTGATGCCAAGTGCAAATGTCAAAGTGGATATTTAAATCTCCCAGGAGGAGAATTTTTGAACAGATGGAGGATGCTAGGGTAAACAATTCATGAAGTTCAGACATAAAATTATTGTGCAAATGGGTGGTCGGTAAATTAAAATTGTTAAAACTGGAGCAACACAGAGGCATTTAAAGGCTAAAAATTCAAATTTGTGATCTCAAGGAGGCTGACTAGTTCAATATTGAAAAAAATAGACAACTGCAAGAACATTGATTAAAAATGTATCTGTATCCTTCAGAAATCATGTTTAAATTTTTATTATCATAAGGTTGTTGCCAAGTTTCACAAAGAAAAACCGTTATTATCAATATTCTGTTTGCAAAGAAAAGGCTTTGTTTGTTAGTGAGCAAAGTTAAACAGACCAAATATTATCAGTCTGATTAATAAGAGACAACTCAAGAGGGTCCATTTTGGGTAATTGCTGGAGTAGACTTATGTCAGCTTGTCTTTTTTTTTGAACAATAAGTATCCGCCCAGATGGAAGGGATACATCCGTCCATGAAGTTCACTTTCAGTTTCTGGCGAGAGACAGGCTGTAATTAACGCGAAGACGAGCTATTCCCCAGGGTAGTGCAAAGTTCGTAACGCCATGGCAGTCTTGCCTTACGACGCAGCAGCAGCAGTTCAAATTGAGGAAACCATTTCACGGTGGAGCTCTAGCTGGGAAGGTTTATGTAGATTAAAATTGATCAATCAGGCAATCCTGTTGACCAGACAGGCCTCATAATTGAATTTACAATCACTTTTGCGTTTATATCCCCCGCCCTCCTTCTGAGCCTGTTTACCTCCATCGGCTAATGTATTGAAGCAATGTCTAAAGTGGGCACTTGTTGACGCCCTTTTAAGATATAGCAGACCTTTCTGGAGTTGGCAAAAGGGGTCGACATGTGAAAAATCCAATGGAGTTACAAGGTTCCTTAATTGGATATTCAAGATTTTTGGTTGGGATTGGAGATTCCCAATTAAAAAAAAAAATAACAAATCACTATTACTTTTATGGAAAAATCGGCGTCCAGCCGTCAGACCGGTGTACTCTGATTACTGAACGCTTTCACCTGCTAATGACTCACCGTCTGTGTAGAAGTTTGTTTCCTGAGGAAGACTGGAGGTAAACGTGTTTAAATAACAGTTTTGATTATGTTCTGCCTGTAGAACTTGTCCATGGAATAAATGTGCCTTGTCTTTTTTTTTTTTCAATAAGTATAACTTTCAATGAAGTGGAGAAGTTAGCTAGCGAGACAGGCTTTGAATAACGTTGCTCTGGTAATTTCTTATCACATCGCTAGCTAGCTCAGGCCATTTTAAAATTGATCAATCAGGTAATGATAAAATTAATTGAATTTGAATCACCTAAGCTTTATATGAAAACACTTTGAGCTGTTTACCTCAGTGAAATCCAATAGTATTGTATCCGCTCCGCTTGTTGGCGTCCTTTAAGATATAGCAGAGGGCTGGGGTGGAGTTTGGATGTTTGGTCGGGCAGTTTCAGGATCAATGGAGTTAGAAGGTTTAGTCACAGGTAGGTTTAAATACTTTTCATTGGTTAAATATTGTAAAACCACAGTCAGACATAAAGGGTGACCAATAGTATGATTTATGGAAAAAATTAAAAATCATGATTTTTGGACATAGGAGGTTTATGCCCGACAGCCAATGTAAGTTGACCTAAGCATTAAGTCCTTCTGTGCCTTCATATGATCTGTATAGGACTAGAGGTATACTGTGAGCCCAGTGTTCTTGTAGAAATGCTGTAGGCACTGTCCTGCAGTTTTCATGGACCTAAAGGAATGTACCATGGAGAAGTCTGGGTAGATGGAACAAGCATGTTTTTTTTGAGGGCCATTTTATCAAGTGTCTAAATGATTTATAGTTTGTGCTCTTCACAAGAAAGTGAAGAGTCAAAAGAGATGTGGAGGAGCCATTGAGGAAGGAGGTGATTTATTGTATTAATTTTGCGGTAGGTCATGGTAGATTTACTGGAGGCGCTTATGAGGATATTGAGACTGAATTTTATAAATATTCCTAAAATGGATCCATATGTGACAAGCGATGTTTAAGCCAATAGAGCAGACAACATCTAGTGTATGTCCATGCGTGTGGTAGGAAAGTCTACATGTTGTCCAAATCAAAACAGTCTAAAATAGACAAAATGTTATGGTTCTGCCTCGTTTGTGCTGTTTTGTCATTGTGCTTATTACTTTAATATTTGTGCTTGTGCCTTTTCTCCCGTGCCTTACTCTCGCTTTTTTTTTCAGCTTTCTTTTCGCCGTCTGAGGTTGATTCCTCTTGCCTAAACTTCTGTAATGTCGTTTGACGCCTTCTCTGATAGGATCATTACTAACCCGTTTCTAACCAGCACTTATTTGAGGGTGATTGTATATATTTTGTCACTGTAGTATTAACCTTAATTAACTCATTATAGGATCGTGTGCAAGCGTTTCTAGCTTTTGTAATTTCTTCCTAAGCTTTCCCTGATTAACTATGTTTAAAGCTATAATTTCTTTGCTTTCTCGTGGTGCTTTTTTATACTCGTGGTGCTTTTACGTTTTAGATTACCTTAATCTAAACCGTCTATAGTTTGATTGTCTCAGCGTCTTGTCTTGAGTCATTATTGTTAACCCGGTTCACGTGAATTTGTTTATTAATTCCATGTGTCTCTGTTTCCTTCTGAGATTGCCCTCCGAGTCCCTGCCTCCTCCCGTGTGTATATCTGTGGACAGGAGAGAAGAAATCCTCAGACGGAACTTTGTTGGCTGTGTGCTACATTGTGAAATCTCAGCTCCTGTGCCTTCCTGAGTATTTTCTTTGTGCGATTCCCGAGCCTTGTGTATTTTGCTGCGCCCACTTCTTGTCTCCCTGTTGTCTAAGTCTCCCAGTGTTTCCGTCAGTTAGTTAGGATTAAGTTTTTGTTTTCTAGTTTAGCCACTCTTGGAGTGTGTACTTCTGTTTCCCCCTGCCTTGGGCAGTGTACCTTAGTTCTCCCTTGTTGTTCAGTGCATTGGCGCAGTGTTTCATTTCTGGCCTGCTCGCCTGCCTTTCTCCTTTAGTGTTTGGTGTGTTTGCAATAAACACTTTTATTCCTGCATCTGGTGTTTCCCCCGACCACTTCCTGACACAAAAACTCAGATGCCACAGTGCAAGTGTCAACGTGGATATTTAAATCTCCCAGGAGGAGAATTTTTGAACAGATGGAGGATGCTAGGGTAAACAATTCATTAAGTTCAGACATAAAATTATTGTGCAGAGACTTGGGTGGTCGGTAAATTAAAATTGTTAAAACTGGAGCAACACAGAGGCATTTAAAGGCTAAAAATTCAAAAGTTGTGGTCTCAAGGAGGCTGACTAGTTCAATATTGAAAACACAGCGATAGACAACTGCAAGACCATCACCCTTGCTGTGTAGCCTGGGCTTTGTTATGTATCTGTATCCTTGCGGAGAAATCATGTTTAAATTTTTATAATCATAAGGTTGTTGCCAAGTTTCACAAAGAAAGAGAGAGTCCAGGTTATTATCAATATTCTGTTTGCAAAGAACAAGAGCTTTGTTTGTTAGTGAGCAACAGTTAAACAGACCAATTTTCGCCATATTATCAGTCTGATTAATAAGAGACAACTCAAGAGGGTCCATTTTGGGTAATTGCTGGAGTAGACTTATGTCAGCACTGCTATGTTTTTGTGAACGACGGCGGTCCGGTCGTCCGTTTTCCCAGATGGAAGGGATACATCCGTCCATAGCGAAGTTCACTTTCAGTTTCTGGCGAGAGACACGATGTAATTAACGCGGAAGACGAGCTATTCCCAGGGTAGTGCAAAGTTCGTAGACGTTTCATGGCAGTCTTGCCTTACGACGCAGCAGCAGCAGTTCAGAAGCGGAGTGGGAGGAAACCATTTCACGGTGGAGCTGCATAGCAGTGGGGAGGTTGCAACACCAAGCGGACCGAATGTATTCAATCACAGTTAGAGCAACCAAAGAGAGCACTAAAATGGGGATCATGACTTCCCCATTCATACACACAGCCAAGTTTTTGATACCACGTTAGCCAGCTACCATGACTGAATACCAGCGTTATGCAGAGAAAAGTAGTGACAACCGCCTTCCCAAAACAAAACTTGGAAACCAGCACACAGCGACACAGCAAGAAAGTTGAGGCTTACTCACGCGTAGCCAGGCCGGTGACAAGTGCAGCAGGGCAGCGAGGGCTCGTGTTAGGCCGGTATTAAGTGGGAGATGGAAATATGAGCAGAGTTGGTCAATGAAAATTGAATAAAATTTATTAATTTTAGCAAGTAAAAATCCCCAGATTTCAGTCTGCAGTATTGAAGTGGTCCAGAGTCCAGTGATATCCAGCAAGAATTTGTCCAGTTCGTAGCAGTGGGACGACAAAGACAACAAAATCCGAGATCCGAGAGCAGCAGCAGACAGGCACGCCAGCGTTCACTCAGGCGGAAAACTCTCTCTACAACTCTCTCTACGACTCTCTACAATAGTATCATTGAATGACTGCAGTCATGACTAATCACCCCATTAAACCCATTCATCATTGTTGTGCCGTCTTGTTGAGTCAAGATTCATGAGTGATGAGTCACATCTCTCGTGACTATCTGAAGAGTCTTTGCTGAACCAATTACAAAATTATTTCTGAATTATTGGTTAAAAATGGTGTCTAAAAATGCTCCAAAATCAGGCCCAGATTGCACTTGAGAGCATCTAGAACCCCAGAGCTTCCAGCTATTTTCCCGTTGTACGGTACTCGTACCGAACTGTAACTTCAAAATCGAGGTACATACCGAACCGTGACTTCTGTGTACTGTCACAACCCCCCCCTCACTTGCTGAGTAACAGTATACTCCAAACAACAATAGGTCTCCTTGCCCTTGCTCCTTGCCTCCTAAGGCTTCCTTCTCCTGAGAGTCAATGCTATCAGGCTCAGGAAACCTTCCAGTCTGGGCCCATTCATATTCACCTCCTGTGTCTATGTGCACATCACTTTTCCATCTTGTAGAAGTAAAGTGAACACCCTTGGGTTGCTTCTGGTAGCATTTTTTTCAATGCGGTCGCATAAATCCAGTGCGTACAGTTCAGAAGATGTGACCTAACTTGCTGTTACGCAAGGGTTTTGGGGACCCAATCAATTTCTGTTAATTACCATGGAACATTTATCCTGTCCTCTTTTGGATAAAAACACTTATCAATCAACATATAATGACTCAGAAAGTTTTTTTGTAGGCGTGTACTACAGCTGTGCTTTATGTAAAACCTCAGTTCGGATGAAGTTGGGAAGTTGTGTAAAACGCGAATAATAACAGAATACAATGATTTGCAAATTTCGACCTATATTCAATTGAGTTCACTACAAAGACAAGATATTTAATGTTCAAACTGATTAACTTTGTTTTTTTGGAAATATTCACTCATTTTGAATTTTATGCCTGCAACACGTTCCAAAAAAGCTGGGATAAGGGCAGCAAAAGACTGGGAAAGTTGAGGAATGCTCAAAAAGCACCTGTTTGGAACATTCGACAGGTGAACAGGTTAATTGGAGACAGGTGAGTGTCATGATTAGGTGTAAAAGGACAGCATGGCTTCGTAATAAGAGAGTGCAGATAATAGACTGGCCTGCTTGCAGTCCAGACCTGTCTCCCATTGAAAATGTGCGGCTCATTACGATGCGCAAAACACGACAACGGAGATCCTGGACTGTTGAGCAACTAAAGTCGTACATTAAGCAAGAATGGGAGAGAATTCCACCTACTAAGCTTCTGCAATTAGCGTCCTCAGTTACCAAACGCTTATTGAGTGTTGTTAAAAGGAAAGGTGATGTAACGCAGTGGTAAACATTCCCCTGTCCCAGCTTTTTTGGAATGTGTTGCAGGCATCAAATTCAAAATGAGTGAATATTTCCAAAAAACAACAATAAAGTTTATCAGTTTGAACATTAAATATCTTGTCTTTGTAGCGTACTCAATTGAATATAGGTCAAAAAGCATTTGCAAATCATTGTATTCTGTTTTTATTCACATTTTACACAATGTCCCAACTTCATTAGAATTTGGGTTTGTAGATGAAAGTCAATAAGCACCAGTATGACTATATTTTCAGGAGAGATTGAGGTAATAACTGACCACTGAATCCTGAGAGGGACGTATTTACACATGTATTTAATACCTGATGACTATAATAGACAGTTGAATGACAAAGTTTCAATATCATGTATAATTTTTGCTCCAGAAAGCTGATTTTGTCACTTCTAAACTGCCTCACCTTTGGGCTATTGTGGCTGTAGCTTGCTTCTACGATGGAAGCCAGAATTTTTTATTGTGAAAGATCATTTTCACCATCTGCTAGATGGATGCTATTGGCAAATATGTTTGGCTGTTTGTAGATCAGGCTTGGTACAGGAGTTAAATTCATACAATTCCTGAGTAACAGTGGTGGGACTTAAAACCTCCATATTCTAAATGGTTTGGCGTCTGTGATCTGCACCTCCATAGATGATTGATCTGCACCTCTCTTGAATTAGGCTATGGTGCACAGAACCCCAGGGTGGCCTGAGAAGCAGGAGGAGTTACCCCATTGAAGGACCTGCGAGCAGGCTGGTTGGAGCACAAATAGACTGTTCACCAGGCAGGCACTGGGAGCATGACCTGCCGGTTGCAAAGAGCAGAAAACTGGCCAGTGGGATGGAAGGATGGTTGCTTGGTTCTTCTCCCCCTCAGTGTGGTTATGGATCATGGACAGAGCATAAGGTTTGGTTTTCCCAGCTCCGAGCTGGTAGAAAAGGCAAAGTCGAACTAGTGGAAAGACATAGACTATCTGGCTTGACGGAGGCTGAGGTACTTAGTTGACGTGAGGTGCTCTGGGTTGCGATATTTCATCTATACAAAGAAGGGAACTTGGGATCCTTCAAGCTGGTGATGCCACTCTTCTAGAGTCAGATAGATTGCTTGTTGCACTCGGTCTCCAGTAGTGTAATTCCTCTTGGTGGGGTTTAGGCAATGTGAAAAGATGGGTAAACATCCTGCTACGCAGAGTCGAGAGAGTATGGCCCCAACACCAGAGTCTGAAGCATTGACTTTCACGATGAATTGCCTTAGTGGGATCAGAATGTATGAGAACAGGGGCTGTAGGGAATCTTTGTTTAACCCTTTCAGCGCCGTGGGCAAGTACAGTTGCCCAATGATGTAAGATATCAAAGTCAGCTGCTGTTGAAAACCTATCATGTGGCAACTTGTTTAAAAGAGCTCCCCCGCGGGACTTGTTTAAAAGAGCTCCCCCGTAAACGGCATTTTTGTCATATTTTTAAAATATATAGTTTAAAACGCGTTCTACAGTGAAGATTTTCTAAAACACCGTTTTGTGTATATCCGTCTGAACACGTAAAACGGAGCTTTTACAAAAAGGTGATGTCACTGCTCATTTCGTGCAAGCCCACTGTTATGTTGTGCGATGTTCTTCTCTGATATTACTCTGTTAAATGTAGACCACATCGCCACCTGCTGGCTGGGAATGCTTGATTTGAGCTTTTGTAGCCATTTTTGTATTTGCATTTGGACAGAGATATTTTCTAAAACAGGGTTGTGTGGACAGATTTTTTTTTTTTCTTAAAACGGGTAGAAAAACATCCGTTTAAAAAAAATATCCGGGTATATGTGGACGGGGCCTCAGCCTGGAAAACGCCCTAATATTTTTAATTACAGCAGGGTATCCATGTCTAAGGTTTGAAACTGGCGGTAGTCTGCTCGTTCGCACACTAGTAAAAATTATGGCGGACTAGTAAACTTGTCTTCAAACTACTCTGAGTGTCGAGTAAAATATTGTCAACCACCAATAAATTGTAAATGTGTTTGTGCTCGCTTTGCTGCATAGCGGACAAAGGTCTACTTCTGAAGAGATTATATAATCCATGACATAATTTGAAATCACTTTGTCACCAATATTTGAGTTTCCAATGTTTGTTTTTGTTATCACTCAATCATCTAGCCTGGTGTCCTCTTACACAGATATTAAATATATAAATAACGATGACAACGACGACTTCCAGATGTGCTAATTGCACAAAAAACTGAATGGTTGAGGTCCGGACCGTCCCGCATTGGAATTCGAGGATTGACCAACGTTAAACTGGATGATCAGAACATTGCCTGCTTTTCCAGAATCTAAAAAATTGGTGATTCAGTGTAAATTAGAGAATGGTCTCAAGTATGGACTTTAACCCGTGGTTAAGAGGGAATTTTAGGCGCTTTGTTGTATAGTTGTATCACTGTAGTGTACTGTTTTGCAAATATTGGGCAGTGGTCAAACACATGAGTACTGACAACATTGAGTCAATTAACCCAACAATTATATTACAACAAAGTCATTTGCAATACCTTCAAAGTATTTTCACAGGATTGTTAATTGCTTTCAAAAGAATCTCATTTTCATTCTGTAAAACAAGCACAGATGCAAGCTTTTAATTTTTTAATCATATAGAATTATATTTTATTTATTATTGAAGTTTATCATCGTAGAAACATGGCTGAGTTATATTGTTCAAGTGTAACTATGATTAAATAAAAAAAATCACGTTCAAATCTGCATAGATATTCATAATTTATTGTCCATTTGTGTCACAAAGCAAGAAATGCATTTCCTTCTGATTTACCACTGAACAAAATCTTTTTTGAAGACATTGCGTCATGCCATGTCTCATTCACTGAATGTCAATTGACTTTTATTAACCATGTAAACAGGTCTTTTTCACTGAATATACATTTTCATTCGTTGTGCAGTATTCACCTTTTCCTTTTCTTTGAAAGTCTTACTTCATGCGTTTCAAGTTATGCCCTCAAGCAATATAGAAGCAAAAAGAATATGTGCATGATTAATTTTAAGACATGCGCTCTCAACCAACAAACAAGGAAATTGTCTGAGAATCAGTAATTGTTTATCGAAAGAAAACAGAGGAACTGATCTGAATTTTGCATTTCATACTTTAGCATTTCATATTTCAAGTTTTTATCGTTTGCTGTGAATTATGAGGAAAAAGTTACTTTCTGTTTTTCTGAAGGGCTTGTGTCATCTCTCTCTTACTTTTATTGGGATGACTGATTATTAATTAGAATTAGAACATAATTGGAGTTAAATGAACATGGGACTGAGTTTCAGTTCTAAAAAAAATAGAAATTAAAAAGATTTGCAATACAGATACCTTATTGGCACTGTAAATTAACAAAAAAAAATGGCTGTCTAGTAAAAGATGGGGATGAATAGTAAACCTGAGTGATTACTAGTCCAGATGTCCAGTGAAAAAAACCAATTTATATCCCTGCATGTCACTACCCCAGAGCCTGCACCAAACATGCATGCTTTTATATCCTCCGGCCCTTGTGATGCTGTTTGACTCAGAAGGATGGTGGAGAAGTGGCTATCAGTCCCTTGAAGTCTCACCTGAAGCATGTCTCCTTGACAATAGCTTTACTTCCATACCAGCAGTGATCTAATCCACTGATGTTCAATGCCTGGCCAAACTTGTCCATTCTGTGACATTTTGTGCCTGATTTTCATAAACGGTCAGTAGCAAAGCTGGGAATCTTGAATCACTTTCTCTTCAGTGACCTCACGAAGGAAAATCATCCTGATAAGACAAGCTGTGAAGACCAGCTTGAAGAATATGAAATGCCAGACTTAATTTTGCTCTGTATCTACCCTTAGGGAAGTGCAAAAAGAGCTTTACTATTATAATTTTGCAGATTTTTGCAAAAATGAAATGACGCAATCTGTTATACCCAAGGTCCAGCATATAGGCTGTATACTGTTGTATGACACTGTGGTTTTTAAAGAGCCAACTGCAGTAATTAAGAAGAAACTTCTCATTATTAAAGTCCATCAGGCAACCCTATACAGCAAATTGCAGCAAAAATTTGTATTTTACAATCCATTTGTCCAGAATATACATATAATTCCTTTTTTTCCCTCAATGAACGGTACTGCTAATGAATTTGGCAGTGAGCTGAAACCCCTGAGGACTGCCTTGAAATCAGTGTATTGTCAGCATCAGGTCAGTCTGTCAGGAGGTAGATTTCCTTGGCAGGCGACACTGCAGTCTTATTTGCTGCAAAATTGAGAATTGGAGGAAACTGTGGCTAATTGACCACAGAGGTGCTCTGGCATAGCACAATGGAGACAGATTTTGGGCAGTGTTTTTTCCTTCTCTTGTTATTCTTACATAATATAACCCTGGCATGGAAACCAAGCTCTTCTGAGGAGGCTCCAGTGGCAGAGCGCGATCTGTAATATTCCATACACTGAAGGAAGTGATTGCTATTGACAGTATGTGAAAATTCAGCTGAGAAAACCTAGAACATTGGATGACCCAGCATCTCAATTTTTTCAATGTTGGCAATGTGAGTTTGGCCTTGTTTACAGCCCCCCTCGCTTCCTTAGCCCCTTTGGCTGTGAGTGTGGCATTCCGCTTGCATAGCACACCTGAAACAAGCTTTAGGGTTAATTAATGTGGAAGCTGAGCTTGAGTTTGCAGCAACAGTGCATCAGGCTGGTACCTGAGCAGAGTTTGCACTGTAACACTCTCACAAGTGAACTGATTTTCGAATGACATTCAAGCAAGTCACCTGTGTTTGCTTCTTTGGTTGTGGTGGAGCCCCTATTGTTTGGCAGTTACTACTGCACATTATTTTTCTAGCTTCTCCATTGTGAAGATGGAGGCTTAGGACTGAAGGACTGAATGGCTTCTTTTTGGCACAGCTGGTGACCATGGGGTGTCATTAAACCTGGTTGTGATTTCATTATTGTCAAATTTGTTTGGATATGATGGGAGATTGTAGGGAGCTCATTTCCTTTACAAAAAAAAAAAAAATCTCAACAGAGGACAGCTGAAACAATATGATAATGGTATATACTCCCTTTTTGAAGAGTTCTCATCTCATTAATCACATCCCGTAGTATATGCCCGTGGTTGTATTCTGATATTATAAATAGTGTTAGCAAAGGGTGCTTTTTCTGTAGATATTTTAAGGCCTCAGTCCAGGCATGTGAGTTGTGTTTTGATCACAAAGATGCTCCTGAATAATTATGAACTGTTGTTTAAAAATCTCATAGCTCAATGAATGTCTCAAATCATTAGCTAGGAGATTGCGCAAGTACAGCCTATTGTTCTATTTTTAAAGTGTCAGTTTTACTCAGAAAGATAGTGCTTCGCAAGTCAATGTGAGATATGTATTTTCTCCAATAGCACCCCAGGAAACTGTTTAGACTATTAAATGCATGATACAACCCCAATTCCGAAATAGTTGGGACAAAGTATAAATTGTGAATAAATCAAAACACAATGACTTTCAAATCACACCAGCCAGTATTTTATTCACAATAGAAAGGGGATAACATAGCAAATGTTGAAACTGAGAAATTTTACAATTTTATCCACAAAATGAGCTCATTCCAAATTTGATGGCTGCTACAGGTCTCAAAAAAGTTGGGACAGGGGCCTGTTTACCATGGTGTAGCATCCCCTCTTCTTTTTAACACAGATTGGAGGTGTCTGGGCATTGAGGAGACAAGTTTATTGAGTTAAGCCATTGGAATTTGATTCCACTCTTGTTTAATACAGGCTTCCAGCTGCTGGAGAGTTTTGGGTCTCCTTTGACAGACTTTTGTTTAATTTAATACAGGCTTCCAGCTGCTGGAGAGTTTTGGGTCTCCTTTGACAGACTTTTTGTTTAATTATGCGCCAAATGTTCTCAATCGGTGAAAGCTTAGGACTGCAGGCAGGCCAGTTCAGCACATGGACTCTTCTAATATGAAGCCATGCTGTTGTAATAGCTGCAGTATGTGGTTTTGCATTGTCCTGCTGAAATACACAAGGCCTTCCCGGAAATAGATGTCGTCTGGAGAGGAGCATATCTTGCTCTAAAATCTTCATATACCTTTCAGCATTCAAGGTGCTTTTTAAAACATGCAAGTGGCCCACACCATATGCACTAATGCATCCCCATACCATCAGAAATGCTGGCTTTTGAACTGAACGCTGATAACAGGAGGGGTGATCTTTCTCCTCTTTTGGAGAGCCGGAGGACACGCGCCCATGATTTCCAACAAGAATGTCAAATTTGGACTCGTGTGACCACAGGACACTTTGCCACTTTGCCACAGTCCATTTTAAATGAGCTTTGGCCCACAGAACCCGGCGGCGCTTCTGGATCATGCTCAACAATGGCTTCATTTTTGCATGATAGAGCTATTTCGGAATTGGGGTTGTATATGGGCTATATATAGGTAGGTGTTTAAATATTTACAAACACACTACTGCTTTCACAGTGTGAGTGTAGGCATGACATAATCTCATTTTAATAAAATCATAGCAACCACTGGCAGTAGTTGCAAAATTTAGCCTGAATCCAGTTCAGCAATCCTGTTTGAAATAAAGAAAAACAGAGGGAAGACAGAGAGAGAACTCAACAAAAGAGGAGTGGTAAAACAGGATTTCCGTTTGCTTTTTCTCCATTCTATTGTGGCCTCTTTCTCATTGACTACTGGGTTACCTGTCCCTCAGCGAGATGGATGCTGTGACAACAGGAGCCTGCTCTGAGCGTAAGCATCAGAACACCCAAAGGACTCAGGGAAGAGCAGGGAGACAGCAAATGAGAGAGGGGGAGAGTGAGACAGCATGCGAGAGAGAGGAGTGGAACAACCTCGCTCATTTGAACAGCAGCAAGAGGAGGAAGAGTCATGTATGGAACGAATAACAACGTGTGAAAGTGAGGGAGGAAGTGAGAGGTAAGGAGGAAAAGAGAAAGGTAAATGTTCCTGCTCAGATTGTACCCTGTTAACAGACACCTGGAACATACTTCTCTGGAGCGTTAGCCAGCATACCTGTTTATTCTACTTTCGAGTCTACTGAGACTGAGGCCCCATCGCTTCGGCCCGGCATGTCATGGACTCATCCCAGTCCCCTCCTCGCTCCATCCCGGCCCCGCCTAAGGGTGCTGACTCTGGTATTTATGTCTTAATGCTCTCATAAGCCCGGCCTCTAAAGCTTTCATCAAAGCAGCGGTGAGTGATTGGGCATTTGTTGCGACATAATGGGGAGGGGTTCAGACCTGACGTGACAGCACATCTACAGAGCTGGGATACACAAGCGGCCCGGGGATCGCACCGGACGGAGAGGAGGCGGCGAGGGAAACCTATGAGCAACATGCCTGTCTTGTTGGCGAAGCTCAGGAGTGCTGGAGTATCTGCAGCGTCAGTACCTCTCTCGCTATGCCTCATTAAGGCGGCCCATTTTTAATTGGATGTCTGCTTCGCTCTGGACAGATGTTGATGTCGTTTCAGGCTGTGGTTGGGAATGTCAGGAATGCTGACACGCCATGGGCCCCCTTCCCTGCACAACCTGGCCTGAACATCTCAGCCTAACTCTCGCCCGCCTGCTGAACTAACACCGCTTCACTTTCCAATTGAAATCACTGCTTGTATTTTTATCATGTTTGTTTTATTTTTTGCCTTGTGGGGGCCGAAATACAGCTGAGGCTGGCTGTTGGAAATCCATGCTGCTAGCGACTGCTGCTGGTAACTCTTTCGTTGCATGTTGCCATGCTCAAACCACCAAAGAGCAAAAATGTCTCATGGGTGAGTACGGCTTTCAGAAAGTGTTGTAGTAGTGGTGCATATTGTGAGTGTTGTGATCTGGACATGTGAATTGGAGGGGAGTGTTGATGAGTGGGGTTGGCAACAGAAGTGCAACCGCACTTGCAAACTTCACTTGGCGAAGTGTGGTTGTTTTCTTATGACTGCTTCTGCTCCAAGCATTGTTGTATTCCGTATTAAAATTTAAACCAAGGTAAAAAAAATAAAAAACCTTCAACAGTCGAGGTTTACTGTTTTGAAGTGCCCTACGGGAATGGCTAGAATTTTATTTTGATCAAATAATTTTTTTTGGTTTTTTTACTTATATATTAGATATATCATAATCATGACATAACACATAATAGATGTTATGAGACAGATTTCCTAAGCAGGAAATACTTTCTGTTTTAGTATTTTTTGAATATGACACCATCTTGCTCAGTATTTTCAATTTGAGGGTCAATATTTGGTTCTTCATGATTTTGCCTTATGCTCAATCTGGGCTTTGTATTCATGACTTTGTTGGATTTTTGAATCTCTGTGGACTATAGATGCATTCTGAAAACACTCAAGACAAATATGATCAAGGGCACAGTTATTGAGCCATAGTTAGGGCAGTTATTACTCCTAGAAAAAGGGCTTTGAGTAAATCTCTGAGATTTAGAAATTATGTAACTACAGTATGCCCAGTTTTGGTCATCTGTCTCAATTCTGAGTTTTAGGAGTAAGTAGTCTTTAAACATGAACACGCACATTTTTTAACAATTTTGTACATGGATATGTAATTGTTATGTCTCCTGTTTTTATTTTTGTAAATAAAAAGATTATGCTCTGGAAAGATAAAGTTCTCATTAAAGTTTGAGTGTATTTGTTACTATGAACCCGTAAGGCCTAGTATTCATCACAACAGATTTACATAGTGCCGCTAATCATGAAAGCAGTGGACAGAGCTTTTTGTGTGTAATTTTTTAAATGGGAGTTTCTAGAGAGCAGATAACCATATGTGTCACAGTGATTTCACCCAATGACATCGGTTAGGCATTGCAAGCATCATGTCTACCCTCAGCATCTCTGACCTCTGCGTATTAGGCTGCTGTACTGTACTGCCGTAGCCTGTGCACTAAGAGGCTTATGGGGTGTGTATTTGCTGAGGATGGACACAGTATAGGGGACAGAAGGGCTTTGTGCATGAGTGTGTGCGTGTGTGTGTGCGTGTACATCTGATTGTGTGAGCATGTTTGTCTGTTTGCGTGCACATGCATGTGCGGCCTGCATATGTCTGTTTTGATGGTTTTGTGTGTATTGTTGTTGATGTGAGTGTGCTTGTGCATACCATATGTTGAGTGTAGTGAGTTAAGATATATGGAAGGTGGGGTGAAGGCAGCTTGTGTCAGCTTGATGTGTATATTTGCGATGAGCGTAGCAGAGCCTGGCATGCTGAACCAGACTCATCAGCGAATCTTGGCTGAACGCAGATGGAGCAGGAGAGATTAGAAAGCACTCAGATGTAATCAGCAGGGTAGTGCGGGCAGTGCAGCTCATTGCCCGCAGCCGTGTGGGCATTAGGGAAATGAAGCAACGATAGCTTTGATCCCGTGACATGCACTCTGTCACCTCCGGCACACACGGGTGCCGTCTTTTAATTGTCTCGTTGATGATGGTCGCGCGGGGCTGATGATGTCATGCTGGAGGGCCCAGTGCTGTGTGAAGCAGCGGCTCCACTTCCAGTTTCTTTGGGAAGTGGGAGTGATTTGTTTTGTGCTTTTTTTCCATGAGAAAGACCTTTCTCACCGACTTTTCGTACCATTTATTCCCTCTTTACTGTCGGAAATGCAGCAATTAAAATTGCAAGCTAAAAATGTAATATGTATCACAATATGTAATTTTCCTAGTTACTGTTGTTGGTTTTTGTTAACAATTTGATTTTACTGTTGTGCTTACGAAAAGGTTTCACATGACGTTCAGTTTATGTAACAATATTATAATTGCTTGTCGTAGTATAATAATCCCTGTACTGTTACCCGAATCCAAGGATGACTTTGGTTTTGCAATCACTCATAGGCTTAACGCAGAGAGCACTGTTGTCTCTTAGTTGCTTTTCTGTCCATGAATGTTTACCTTGCAAATGGTAAAAAAAGACTTTTTTTCTCCTGAAAGTCAAATTTGAGAGTAGTCCTACATTTGTAATTATAGGAATTTCCACCATAGCTATTATTTTTTGTCTGTTACCTCAGCCATCTGTCTGTATAGCTCTGCAATGAATTCTTTCTCCACTGATTAAATTTGAGCCTTGCGTTGAATTGTTTTACCAGGTTTCAATGGAGGAAAAACTGATTGTTTTCCCTGGAATTTTACTGCTGTGATACTAGTGTATTGTACATCCTTTTTTTCATTCTCTTTCTCTTCAGTGTCTCATGACTGTTGATGTTTGGCCAAAATACTTGTATAAGTCCTCATTTGAAAGGCAACATCCTTCAGCTTCTGGAAATGTGCTCTAGGTGTATGTTGCTATAACACAAGGTTCACGACATAAACTCAAAAAGGAGGATATTTTTGACTTAGAACTGGGGAGTGTCCGGTTGAAAGGTCTTTCATCTTTTTCAGATCTGCTTTATTTAGTTGTTATTGTTTTTGAGGATTTAATAGATGACAGACAATGGCAGATGTTGGAGAGAGTGTTGTTGTCTTCTGCAGCACTGTGATGTGTATAATTGTGATTTTTAATCACCAGCTCTGTTTCCTCTTTAGACAGCCTTAAGTTGGCTCCCTGTTCTACTGATCCTGCGGGAAAGCAGTGCTCCATTTTCCGTTGAGATCCCATCTGGTGTGCATGCATGACCTCATCTTCATCTTCTCTCTGGCACCTTGCATTTGCATTCACGAGTCAAGGAGTGTGAGATCCTGACTGAGGACCTCCATCTTTCCTTTATCTGGCTGCCATACATTATTTTTAACCTTCCAATTGATTTATCCCCCGGTGACTGACACTGCTCTGTGTGTCACGATGCTTATTTTTGGGTGCAGCGGTTGTACAGCGGAAGTTGACAGGATTAAACGCCTCTGGCTCGCTGGGTTTGTTTAGGGCAGGTGTCCTTTTCGATTAAATGCATGAAATGAGACGAGAGACGGGCATGAGGAGTTTTATTCTTTTCAACCATTATGTGTGATTGTAAGCCTCCTTGTGCCTGTACAAATATACATTATCTGCGTGAAAAGAATTTTGATCCTCTTCTAAAGACTGTTCATAATAAGCCATGATACACTGGAGAGATTGTGGGATGGGTTACCTCATGCTCTCTGAACAGGGATGCTGTAATATAATGACAGCAACAAAGCTGCAGTGGCCACTTCAATAATCATAATGGCGTGCGGGGATTATACGTCCAGATGGCCCAGTCTGGCGCTGGTCACATGCCACTATCTAAATAGCTCACAAATCCGCACTGTGCGTACTACGATTCATGCTTCTTTATATAATAAATCTCATGTTTTTTTCTTCATTATATGTTAGTCAGGGTATTCAGCTCCTGCCACTGATGTAGGGTGTCTTTCTAAAACTGTCATTTCACCTAATAATTTAAGATTTTACCCCTGATCTCAGTCTCACTCCTCCGTCCAAGGCTTTCAATCATTCAGCTGAATATCCTAGCCTCCTAATTAAATTGATATCTGCCGTCTGTACCTGGTTGATAATTGATAACTTGGTCTGCACCTAGTAGCTGTTGCCACAGTGAGCACGTGCATGTTTTCTCAGTGAAGGGTGTTTCTTCTTCGTTCTAACTGAAAAACATCTTCAGATCAGCTCAAGACCGGACCAGCAGTGACGAGGATTTCCCAGCACTCCCATCATCTTTCAAATTAGTGTGCACATTTTTTGAGATGTTCCCATTAATGTGAGGGTAACATTGTAAACAATGTTCAAGGCACAAAATTAATGGTTTAATGGTTTACACAAACACTCCACATATTTTATACTGTTGTGCAGTTCCGATAACAGGTGCAGCCTGTCCCTTGGCTGATGTGATTGGAAAGAATTTTAATCAGGTGATTGTACTTGTCTTTCTCCTTTATTGTAATTGGCTTTTGATAAAAGCATCTGCTAAATTACTTTAATGTAATGAAAACATTTTCTGACCAGCAAGACTTTTTTGTTCCTTGTGATCCACCTGTACCACTTCTGTGACTACTGGTGAGCCAGATGAGAGGGGTGAAGCCATGAAAAATTTGTCCTGGCCCAGACCCAAGAGAGGAACACTGACCAAAAAAAAAACAAAAAAAAAAACCACACGAACAGCTATTAACTATTATCCCTTTCATCTCAAACTTCTCACTTAAGTTTTCCCTCAAGCAATTTCAAAGGCATAAAAAGCATTTTTTTTTTTCATATTATATAACATGGCAAATGCATATTCTGTATCTGCTGGTTGCAGCACACTGAAGGTACATCACACTTACACTGAGCGAAATATTCAAACTCAAGCCTATGGGTCCGTTGGTTTTTTTTTTTGCTTATCAAGGAGGCACAACTTTTCCCTTTAAGAATGCTATCATGCAAATTCCAAACTGTGTGCGGTGTGAGATTGGACAGTTCTTCTAGGAGGAGAGTCTCTTGCTCTTTGAGGGATGTAGTTGGTAGAAATCTTGTTTGTAATCTGTGCTCCAGCACTTCCAATAAAGGTTCAGTTATGTTTCGATTTGATGATTGTGTAGACCAAGCATTTCACATCATAGTATTCTGACCAGAACTGAAAACGCACAACCTTAATTTCATGGCCAAGATACAAATTATGTATGTTTCTGATGTATAAGCGTTACAATAAACAGAATCAGATTGATGTTTCTAATGATCAAACTGGACATAGACCAAATGATTTGGGTTTAGATTTCTTGCCTCTAGTTTGGAGTAACCCTTTCTTTGAAGGCAGTTGCTACAGCAGTTTTGCAATGCATTTCAATGTAGACAGGTAAGGCAGTCCCCATTTCAAACCTTGCCCTAACCTAACCCTGACCGTAACCCTAACCCTGACCCCTTAACCTCAGTGGCACTGTGCCTATACATTTAGGGCGGGCACATGCCCGCCCAGAATCATGGAGGTTTTTTTTTTTTTTTAAACCCCTTTCCCCATGTCACAAAATCAGCTTTAGTTATGAGGAATCAGCAGCACTTGTCCATAAGTGTAATGTTCCGCAGCTCATGTGGCATCCACTCGTCTCAGGGTAGTCTCATGCTGAACTTGTGAGGATACGCTCAGGAACCAGACGCGAGAACCAAGCAATGCAGTAGATGAGGGTTTATTAAGCGAGGGGGAGAGAAAAAACCCAGGGGCAGAAGGCAAAAGGTACAAAGTCCACAATCCAAAAATCACAATCCAGTTGGGCAGAATCAGTCGAAAACCAGGGCAGCAATAACAGTACTCATGGTCGGGCAAAAACAGGTGCGGTACACAGGCACAGGTTTGTCAGAGAAGCAAAAGCCAAAATCCAGTGGGCGTAATCCAAACCGTTAACAGGGCAGCAAACACAAAACTAAATGAGTCGGGCAAAAAGGGTTAAATAACAGAAGCAGACAAAAGTACCAAAAAGCAGAGCCAAAAATTGTAAGTCGGACGGTCCAGTCAGAAGAGTAACACTATGCGTACAAAGGCAAAAAATGATAGCAGCACAGGTAAACAAGAGGAACGTTCTGACGGGGAACTGCAGTGAGAAGACAGCTTAAATACACTCAAGGGAAGTCACATGCTATGATTAGGATCAGGTGATGAGGATCAGACTAATTACGTGGGAGGAAACACAAGGGAGAACCTAACCACATGAAATTGGCAAAAAAAAAAACCAAAACGGACAGGGAACACGAGACAGCCTATGACAAGACATACAGCTCCGGTTAGGGAGTTCTAATGTGCACAGATAATGAGAGGTAGGACAGAGGGGAGCAGGTGCAGAGGATCCGCTGAATTGCAGCAAAGACTAAGTGCAGGCAAGAGGCGGAGACTAGAACAGGGCGAGTGCTGAGAGCTTGTTAATCAATTAGTAAGTGCAGCTATACAATCCCTAGTGCTCGTTAGTAAGTTAGTATTATATACAATGTTAGTCTTGGTTAGTAACTTTAACAAAAACAACAAACTGTTAGTATTGGTTAGTAAAACAGAAAAGAGAGGCGAAGGAAGCAAACGAGATTGGAAGGAATGTTTGAAACCCAGAAACCATGAAATCACCTAAGCATGTGACACGCAGGACTGGGGAGAAGCTGTAGCTTAACAAAAAGACCAGACAGGGGAGACAAAAGTGCAATGAAGGGCATGAACAAAGACATGGACCGGAATCTAACAGAATAGTGGATTGGGAATGGCAAAAACGAAAACATGGCAAAGTACAAAAACTAAACAGAACATGGCAAAACCTAACAGAACTGATCATAAACATAACAGGGAAGACAGAAACATAATAAACATGGCAGAATCAAGACAGACAGAGCAGAATCATAACAGAACTTCTATTGGTTTATCTTTGGTCAAGAGGCGGGCCTTAGTGAATCCCATCTCGAGAACTTCGAGTAGCACACTGTCTCAACTCAACTCAGATTTATTTATAGAGCGCTTTAAAAACAGCCACAGCTGAACCAAAGTGCTTTACATAAGTAATCATAAAAGCAGAAAAGCAATAAGAAACAATAGAATAAAAAATATATATAAAAATATTTATAATAATTAAAAAAAAAAAAAAAATGTTGGTCGAGACGAGCCCAGATGAAAATGGTATTTGCCGTTCCCCAGCAGGTTGCACGGACAAGCTTACATGTGATGCTGACGAGTGGACAGGTAGCCTAACACTAAGCTTAGCTACTCAGGCTTGAAAATGTATTCCCTTGCCTTAGAACGTACGTTCTTTCAATTGCCGATTAAATGTGCGGTTTTTTTTTTTTGGTACTTTTATTTTTTAGAAATATCCCTTGTGCTGATGGCTACGCGTGTGTAAATGTAGTTTGACAACGCGAGACACTACGTTAAATGACTTATCCATCGATTTAATATTAAACATATCACATTGTTTTCTTATCCTTTTGTTGTATAGTTCGTGATGTCACGTCAAATACACACGTGAAAAACTCAATGGAGTGGACAAAAATGTATGGTAGGGATATTCCAGGCAATTCTTGAAGGCTGCGACTTCAGCAGCACATTTCCTTCGGGATGGTGAAGTGTTGTTGTTGTTGTTATTGCTTCTTGAAATGAAAATGATCAAAACTTATTCTGTACTTAGGTGAAAAGACGCAGAGCTATTTTCAGATAATGCCTCACAATTAGGTTGGGTTTTATACTTCAGGCTAACTGGGATTCAAGTGTATGGAGGATATTTCTTTAGCTCTGCCTTTTACTGATTTGCTGACGGAATGCGTAGGATGACATCGGTGGTCACTTTATTAGGTACACTTGTACACCTTCTCCTGAATGCAAATATTTCAGTAAATCACGACCCAGCAGGCACTTTAACGTTATTTCACTGTTGAATCAACGTCATGGACCATAGTTGAATCACCGTTGAATTATGTTTTGATTTTGAAAGATGAATCAACATTGATTTCGCAACGTTTTTTCAACGTTGGGCATCATGGATCATAGTTGAATCACCGTTGAATTATGTTTTGATTTTGAAAGATGAATCAACGTTGATTTTGCAACGTTTTTCCAACATTGGGCATGAGTACCATACACAACCTCCCTTTTTGGGTTTTTTTTTTTTTTTTGGCCAGAATGATTTTAAAAGGGGGCAGAAATATTTTTGGGGGTTTTTATGAGTGAGAAGGGGTTTAGAATGATGGGGACAAATTTTAAAAGGAAGGGGTAGATCTTGTGTGAGGAAAAAAAAAAAAATTTGCGGTAATTCCAGTTTACACCACCTTGCTCTTCCCTCGTGACATTCCTTCTGTGTACGATCTCTCCAACTTGTTCTGCCCTTTTTTTTAATGTGTTCTCTTTTTTTTCCCCTCCTCCATAGAAGAGGCTGTGACCAAAGGTTTACATGTTAAGTTAGACATTACATTAGTGTCTGCAGCGGGATTCGACCTGGGAACCTGTAGACAAAGCAATTTCAAACACACCATACACTGTGGTCTTAACCACTACACTGATTAAATTCGTTGTCAGCCCAGTGTATCAGTTTCCATTCATCGCTGAGGGGTGGTTTTATATATATTCATCGCTGTATAATATATATGTCGCTGTATATATATTCATCGCCATTCATCGCTGAAGGGTGGATATATATATACATGATGAATGGTGATGAATATATATAACACAACAAACTCAGTTGGTGTAGTGGTTAAGACCACAGTGTGTGGTGTGTTTGAAATGGCTTTGTCCATAGGTGCCCAGGTTCAAATCCCACTGCAGACACTTATGTAATGTCTAACTTAACATGTAAACCTTTGATCACAGCCTCATTGATGGAGGAGGAAAAACAAAGATAACACATAAAAAAAAAAAAAGAAGGTCAGAACAAGTTGGAGAGATCGTACACAGAGTGAATGTCACGAGGGAAGTGCATGGTGGTGGACACTGGAATTACTGCAAATTTTTCCTCGCGCCGCATCTACCCCTTCCTTTTAAAAATTTTCCCCCATCATTCTAAACCCCCTTCTCACTCATAAAAACCCCCCAAAAATATTTGTGCCTCCTTTTAAAATCGTTCTGGCCAAAAAAAACCCCCAAAAAAGTGGAGGTTGTGTATGGTACTCATGCCCAACGTTGAAAAAATGTTGAGAAATCAACGTTGATTCATCTTTCAAAATCAAAACATAATTCAACGGTGATTCAACTATGGTCCATGACGTTGATTCAACAGTGAAAAAAACGTTAAAGTGCCTGCTGGGGAGGCTAAAACTCGTGCAATGCATGTGAACATGTTCCCAGCAAGCATCAGGATGGGGAAGGAATGTGGTGTAAGTGGTTTGACTATTAACTGACTGCTGGGTATAGGACATGTGGACTCTCTTTTGAATATTATTTTTTATTTATGTAGCCTATGACAGAAAACTGTCAGGGAAAAGATTTGTTGAATTGTAAACTTGAAAGTTCATTTTTTTTTAAAAAGCTTATTTGCATGGGTATTATTTATATAAAGGAGACATATTAAAATTGTACAGTATAGCTAAGCTGTGCCCACCCAAAAATTTGGCTTGCACAGCGCCCCTGCTTAACCTAACCCTTCCCCTAACCATAATCCCTAATCCTTATCCTAATCCCTTCAAATCGACTGCCGTACTAATAAAAATTGCCGTATCTGTAGACACTGCGTTCTTTTAAACAGTGCTACAGTGGTGTCTTCTAGTGAAAATGGGCTCAAGTGCGAGTTGAACATGCCAATTTTGCAGCTGTTAGGCAACTTGTGACTGTGGATTCAGATACTCGTCCCCTTTCACATCACCTTGGTAAGGCGTTCCAGTCAATTTGAATGATTTTGATTTCCTAATTTACACTATGGCTGGTGAACTGTGGACTGTCAGGCACTAGACTGATGCCCCCAAACTTTTGGTCAGTCTCCCCAGTGATGGAATAATGACAATTCTGCCTCCTATTGCAAAAGCACAGACGTGTATGCATGCTCGCAACATTCTAAGGGTGTGTTTCTACTCATTTTCATCAAGTTGTCGCCTCATTAGCCATCTGATGGTGATGTTTATCCACTGACTTTGGGTGGTTTTTCCTTGCCACCCCTTGAAAGACCAGATTTCGTGAACAGACCCAGAAAGGCATCAGTGCATTTTGCCCAGGTGACAAAAATCTTGATTTCAGCTTTTTCAACCTGAAATGGCATTAAAACACGCCAAAGACCTAATTTTACATTTTGCCATCTTGTCAGGAGGCATAATACACTTTTATAAACAATTAAAGGGGACCAATTTTGCTATTTTTCCAAGTTTATATTTTGGTCTTTGACTCCCCTAGAGTACTCCTGATCGCGCAAAAGTAAAAAAGGGTATTTATTTCGCTCATACTGCCATCCTCAAAAAACTGCATTTGTAGTACATTGTAGCCTCTGCCTGAAACGCCTCACTGGGGTGGCTCTTCCGCTATGGCCCCCACTCCCCGTGTGCCCACTTTCTTCTGACTGGCCAGCTCTGTGGAGGGCGGAGTTGGGCGGGACGAGGCTGCAGAACGCAGTTTTCCGTGTCCGGCTCCCAGAGTGAAACCTGAGACACGTCTGCAATCTGATAAGGAAGCGGCGGGCAAATTCCGCAATCTAACGTTATACTTGAATATAGATCTAATGACATGATCTTGTTCTAACAAACGCAGCGGCGAAAGTGGAGGACGCAGTGCGAATATCTCTCAGCGCAAGCTCAAATTTGCAATCGGCTACAGCTTGCTACGGCAACAGTTGGTGAGTACCGCGGTTTTTCTAGTCCTAGCTAGGATGCAGGGGAAGCTAGAATCCACCCCATATAGACACATTTGTAGAACGGGTCGACATGCCCAAGTGTAGACCGGAGACCGTAGAAATCCGATGGGTCTGAGTTTAGAGGGAAACATGGACAGTGAGGAGCAGCTAAAAGTGGACCAACAGCTTATGGACTGCTTCGGTGTGTATTAGGACCTGCTGGGTCGTGTGCATAGCTGTGGTGTGTTGTTAGCGTGGAGCAACCAACAGCTTCTGCGCTGGTATATGACGGAGGGGCGAAAGCTCCAGGCTAAACGGCCTTTTCGGAAATTGCCCGTGGTAATGGTTTACTTACTGAGTCGGAATGACAAGCGTTTCCTCGCGGAGAATGGGCGCGTTATGGATTGTGCGCGAGAGCAAGCTAGAGCTCCGGTATTGTTATGAGCATAATACAGGTTTTACAGACTGTAAGTTCCGTCTGCGTGAACCGTTGCTTATGTGGAGCTAGCGAATCGATCACTTTTACAGGAAATAATTTAATATTCAGTCGCCGATTTAATATTCAATCGACAGCAATGCAGAGAAATCGTTTGTGATAACCATACACGTTATAGCCTGTGCTTTTCCCTATTGCTTTCACCGGTAGCATCAGAGAGCTTGCTCAGACATTGGGGATGTATCAGGCTGACCCCGGTCATGGATAAGTAAAGCGATCGTTTCACAAGCACCCAAAAACTCACCCCAAGCTTTGCAAAACCTACGTCTGGTCTAACTGCAGCCCAACTCGGCAGACACATACAGCACCTCTCCGGTTAGCTTCAACTGTTGTGGCTACAATCAGGCAACGTTATGATGAAACTGCCACATTGATCTTTACCGAAGTAACACAAGCATACCGATCAGAATCGCTGCATATAAGTTAACCAGGAGCGTTTTTAATTAGCAGAGCAGGGGAACTAACATGCAGTAGCTGATAAGTGGCCATGACTTTGAATGTAATCTGTCGCGCGAAAAATTCGTTTCGCGTCCGGTGTGAAAGCGGCTTGACATGCCCGTATTTGCGTCTTTGCATTGACTTTGAATGTAATCTGTCGCGCGAAAAAATTTGTTTTAAGTGTCAGATGTGAAAGCAGCTTTATGGATAGTCTGCGACAGCTAGAGAGAGCTCGGTTATGTTAGGGTACATAATACAGGTTTTGCAAACCGTACGTTCCGTTAGGGCGGACAAGTTGCTTATGTGGAGCTAGCGAATCGATCACTTCTACAGGAAAGAATTACCTATTTAATCTCCGCCTTTTTCGGCTTTTTATTAGCCACAACAATTTCTAAAGGGGATGAAATTATGTCAAGGTAGTGCAGAGAAATCATTTGTAAACCGTAGAGCTTCTGCGTTTCGCGACTTCTTTCATGGTAGCACCAGAGAGCTTGCTCAGACATTTGTGAAGTATCCTGCTGATCCCGTCATGGATAAGTGAAGCGATCACTAACTGTAGAGCCTACAATCGGGCAACGTTATGATGAAACTGCCACATTGATGCTTACCGAAGTAACACAAGCATACCGATCAGAATTACTGCATATAAGTTAACCAGGAGCATTTTTAATTAGCACGACACGCAAACTAACGTGCAGTAGCTGGTAACCGAGCGGTCATAACCACAGAGACAAACCCTTGCAATACAGGTTTTACAGACAGCAAGTTCTGTTACTGTGAACAGTTGTACCAAGCATCCAAATTACAAACAAGTATTAAAAGTTAGCTTCAAATGAGGTTTATGTTCACACACCTTCTGTAGAATTTCCCCTGATATCACTCTTGCATATTTAGGACACAAGCATTAGCAACAGTAACTTGGCTACGTTAGCCGCTGTGCTACAGCCACAATCAACTGGCTATCACCTCTGGTTGGCTTATGCAGTAAAAGCAACTTACAGCTTCTGTGTCTGTGAGTCACGGACAGTCGCGACCGATACAGGCTTTATCTTCAGATATTTTACCAAGCCTGCCTTTGAGGCCAGTTGTTAGTGCTAACTATCGCTAGCGGTCCTGCTAGCCACCCGTAACACGTTAGCTTCACTTACATTATTTGCTGTTATATGGTTACTTACAGCTTGTGGCTCCGAGCGCTTGATCGATGCAGCTGCTTCAGGTTTGAGAAGCAGCTGAAACGCTTATCCTGTGTCGAATTATCCTTTATTAACAAAGCTGTCTTTGGTGAAATGCTGAGCACAAACAGCTAACGCTCCATTTGGCGTGGCTGTTTGCTGCCAGCAAACAAAAAAAAGCTACCCACTGATTTCTGGTGGCATCGTCTTTTCAAGAGAAATATTTGTTTTTTTCGCGTCCAAAAAGTAAACGGACAAGTAGCTTTGGGAGAGATACTAACAAAATTGCAGCTCAAATGATCTGCGGTTCTTCTTTTGTATTTCCAAAGTGTCAACGCTACTGAGGCATAGTATGATCTGCCGTTGTTAGTGCCTGCTAGAATAGTTTCCGGTGTGGGCAGGTCCAGCGCCATGATTGGCTCTGGCTAGGTCTGTACGAATTGGATGGCACAACCTGACGTCAGGTTTTACCCAGATCTCGTGAAGATCTCGGGAGGAGCTGTTCAGAGAGGAAATCACGCTCACGAAATCACGTTCTTGGATTACGGCAAAACCCCTGTATCTTATGTTTAGAAACTTTTCAGAGGTTGAGCATGGACAACCAACATTATAACATTACTAATATGTATTAAAAGAAGGATCAGCATAATAGGTCCCCTTTAAACATCACAAACATTCGTAATTTTTATTTTTGCCTTGAAATCCGGGTGGTGCGTTTTCAATGCTGGTCAGTATATTCTCAGAACCATTCTTTAATGATTATAGCTGTGTGTATGGGGGCATAATCATGAGTAAGTGGACATCCTGATGAAACAGTGTTTGCAGGAAGCACCTGGTCACTTAATATTGTTTTCCTTTTACACTTCCATGGAGATCAATCATTGGACACAGTGAGTCCTAGGAAAGCTACCTATACCATTACAGATCCACCACCATACTTAATAGTTTGTAACAGATATTGTGGATTGAATGCCTCATTTGGCTTTCTCCAAAGAAAGATTACTCCCATCCATCCATCCATCCATCCATCCATCCATTTTCAGCCACTTATCTGGGGCCAGATGGTGGGGGTAGTAAACTCAGCAGAGTAGCTCAAGCCTCCACAGCTACTTCCACTGTCTTTTTCTGGGAAACTTAAGCTGTTCTCGGGCCAGCTGGGAGATATAATCCCTCCAGCATGTCATGGGTTTGCCTTGGTGCTTCCTCCCAGTCAGATGTGCCCATAAAACCTCTAAAGGGAGGCATCCAAGAGGCATTTAGACTACATCTCAACTGACTCCTCTCAATGCAGAAGAGCAGCGGCTCTACTTTGAGCCCCTCCAGGATGTTCAAGCTCTTCACCTTATTACAAAGGATAAGCCCAGCCACCCTGGGGAGAGAACTCACTACGGCTGCTTGTATTCACAATCTCCTCCTTTCGGTCACTACCCAGAGGTCGTGACCATTGGTGAGGTTTGGAATGTAGATCGACTGGTAAATCAAGAGCTTTGCATTTTGGCTCTGCTTCTTCTTCACCATGATGGACTAGTACAATGCCCGCATCATTGCAGACTTCACACCGATCTGCCTGTCAGTCTCCTGCTCTATCCTACCCTCACTTGTGAACAAGACCCCAAGATATATGAACTCTTTTCCTTCGGGTAACAACTCACCTCACAGTATCTGCATTAGAGTAAAAAGCAGATCCACTGCTTCAGGGCCGGAACGGAACCTGCATTGCTCCTCCTGAATCTGAGGTTCAACAATTGGGTGAAGCCTCCTTTCCAGCACCTTGGCAGCAGCATTCCCAGGGAGGCTGAGCAGTGTGATCCACCTGTAGTTGGAGCGCACCCCCCATAAAAAAAAAAATGGGAACCACCAAGCCAGTCTGCCAGTCTAAGGGCACTGTACCCAACGTCCACACAATGTTAAACAGGCATTTCAGCCATGACAACCCAACAAAATCCAGAGCCTTCAGCATCTCAGAGTGAATCTTGTCCATCCCTCGTGACTTGCTACTGCAGAGTTTTTTGACCACCTCAGTGACATTCACCAGGTAGATGGGCAAAGATATACCTTCTCTTACGTCCCTGCCTCCTTAACAGAGGGCATGTATGTGGGATTCAGGAGTCCCTTTAAGTGCTCCTTCCACCTTCAAACAAAATACCCAATCAAGGTTTGCAGTTCCCCACCCCTGCTGAAAACAACCTGAGTGAAGCCCTGCCCCGCCTTCCTGAGTCATCTCACGGTTTACCAGAATCTCTTTGAGGCTGCCAAAATTCCCTCGCGTGCCTTTCCCAAACTGCTCCCAAGCCGGAGTTTTTTCCTCTGTGACTACCATGGCTCCAGTCCTTCTAGTCTGCGGATACCAGTCTACTTAGTCAGGAGTCCCCTGGGCCAACCAGACCCAAAAGGTCACCTTCCTGCCTCGCCACTGGTGTCTTTGAGTTTCCGCCGCAACTGGCACTGACAACCTTCAGGCCATAAAACAGGGCAGTGGCTTCCACAATTGAGCCTTTTAACTGGGGACCACTAGGACTCCATATACACAACCTTCCCCAGGATATGGGAAAAGCCCTTTCGAAAGTCTGGGTTAAAAATCTTCTCGACAGGTTCCCCACCAAACATTCTAAGTCAACCCACACAACACGATTAGGTTTACTAGGTCTGTTAGGCAGTTTTCCTTGCCATCTGAACCTCCTCACCACCAGCCGGTGATCAGTTGACGGCTCTGCCTCTGTCTTCACCCGAGCATTTAGAGCATATGGCCACTGATCTGATGACACGATTACAAAATCAATCATCAGCTTTTGGCTCAGGGTGTTCTGGTACTGAGTACACTTATGAAAACCCTTATGCTTGAACATGGTGCTTGTTGTGGTTAATCAATGACAAGCACTGAAATCCAGTAACAAGATAACACTCTGGTTCAGATCAGGGAGGGCATTCCTCCCAATCACTCTCCTCCAAGTGACCCTGTTTGTCCACGTGAGCGCTGGAGCCCTTTCCAGGACCCCATTTAGGGACTCCAAGAATGCTAGATACTGCGAACAGCTGTTAGGTGCATTATCATAAGCAAGAGTTAAAGCATTCTCACAAGTGCATTGCGCATCCCTGTCAACACAGTGGCACTCAGCTGAGGAGACATACAGTAAGTGTCCCCATTAGACCTTTTTTTTTTTTTTTTTTTTGCTCGGGGCTCCAGCTTCTGTGTCCTATTCACCATAATTTGTATTCATGTACATTACTCATTGAATCAAATGGTTTTCAAAAACTGGCCTTGCCATACATACCCTTGCTGTGGAGCTCACTACATGCAGTTTTTTTGACACTGGTTCAGGTATGCATTCAATTCTGAGGTGATTTTTAGAGTTGTCCCAGGATTATCCTACCAAGTGGCCAACTTTCCTCATCTGAGTTATGGCCTCCAGCCACAGTTGTCTGCTGATTTGGTGTTGGGTAAATGTCATCATTTTTGACGTCGTTCCCCTTGCCACCTTTGATAATTTTACCAGTTTTTGACACGTGCATGTGCAATTCAGGCACCAACTATTTGGTCCTGCTGAAAATCTTACACTGTTAGAAATAGGGGTACAGCAGGAGTCCATTTCTGTCCCCCAAGGTACATCCAGCACTTATGTACCCCCTAGGACTAATTATAGGACCTTAAGGTACCTGTGTGAACCTTTTTAGGGTCTAAAAGGTACTTCTATGTTCCAAAGCAAATAAGTACCCACTTCTGAGGGCACAACAACAGTGCCTTTGAGGGTACTGCCCCAGCAACAAGCCTTTTACCCCGAAAGGTACAAACAGGTACCTTTTTTTCTGAGAGTGTACAGTCTATTTTCCCTTGGAGGCTTACCTAGCAGTGCTGCTGGTTTGATCACTTTTAGGCAGACACATGCGTCTAGTTTCCTAATAAATTGAAATCACCAGATGCTTTTGTAATTGTGATTCAGATACTTCAAAATTCAGGTGATGTTTTGTCCAATCCTGTTTTTGAGGTGCACTTTCTATTACAAACCATATTGGGGGCCTCTCAATAAATTTTTCCCCGGCCTGCATCTGTTTGATTAACACCGCCCTGCGTCATTTTTGCTGGATAAAATGCAAAACTTGTTCCTTACTATTTTTGCGGTGCTGATTCCAAAAATAGTGTCTGTTTTGCTTTATGACATCACATTTTCTCACAATGTATGATGTGCATTTCGTAGCATTGTCACTTTCGACAAGGTTAAGAAGTCTGTTATCATCCCTTAAACACCAGAAAAACTTCCACAAAGACATGACTTCTATCTTCCTCTAAGCTAGTTGAGAAATATTTGTTCAATTCTCAGTTGATTTTCACATGAATGCATGATTCTAAAGACTTTATTTTATGCTCAATCCTGATTTCAGGCTTAGTAATATGGCCACTGACAGAACAAAATGCAAACATGATCCAGATGTTTTTTGCTACATCTGTGGGTGTTTCACTACACCCAAACAGTGGCAAAAAATTTAAGGACTTTGTGAAAAAAGCTATGTATGATATAATAAGGAAAATCTCCATTCTTATTTTGTGGAAAAAAAAAAAAAAAAAACTGTGTGTGATTGAACCTTTTTACTTGCATTTTGAACACTGCATCCTCAAATTTGCGAAATCGGTGCAAACTTTTTTTGTCAACATGCAGGGGGGTGTAAATCTATTTGAGTGTATTTGTTGGATTCGTTCAGGGGTGTATAGTTTTTAGTATTTTTCACAGACATAAGTCACATTTCCATCTCACTATTCTTTTGCACATTTTGAAAATTCACAGTGGAAAAAGCAGATGGAAATGGCAAAATGCGAATAAACTTCCTATAAGTCACAGAAACGTTCAGGTGGTTTTTGCGTTACGTGATTAAGAGTTAATGCGCAAAATGTGGGATGGAAACAGCTTAGCCGAGTTCTGATGTAGCTGCCTTGCTGCTGCTGCATGCATTTGCATTTGACTCCGGCTTTGTCTCCAGACACAGTCAAACATAGCAATCATTTAACTGAAAGAAAAGCTATATGATGATATGCTGAATGGACTCTCGGTTCAAGGGCGTGAAAAAGCGAGATTTGGAGTGCGCATGCTCTTTGAAGACTATGTGGGGCAGAAGATGCACAAATCGCATTGAAAAGGTGGGGAATTATAGTAAGTTCTTTCACTTTCCCCGTGGTAAAAAGCAGCTTACAGCGTGGATTCGGACTATGAACAGGAATATTTTTTGTTTAGGAACATTCTAGAGTGTGCAGTGTACATTTTGTGTCCGGATGGCGAAATTAAGAATTCTGTATTCAACCTACACCAATATCGATTGATGTTTGGGTACCCAGAGAAACATTAGGATATGTAAACACGTCAAGCCTATGTCCAGTAAAGGAAACTTAGAGTTTAGTTTCAAGTGCTGCTATTCGTGCAAGTAGCATGTCGTTAACAGTGGCTGCCATGTCACTGATGACACACTGGGTTGCTAGGGCAGGTACAGCATATGCATTCGCGATATTAAATATTAATGTTAAATTCTAAACCCCTCTTCTCACTGATAAAAACCCCCTAAAATATATTGGCGCCCCCTTTTAAAATCGCTGTGGCAAATAAAAAGCCAGAAAAAGTGGAGGTTGGATATGAAATTCTTTCATCCATACTGATCAGACAGGTTTTATATCACAGAGACAAACCCATGATAATATTGGACGGTCGCTACATTTATTAAGTCATATTCAAGAACACAAAAACGGCTGTACTGATCAGTTTGGATGCGGAAAAGTCTTTTGATTCAGTAAGCTGGAGGTTTCTGAGTAAGGCCCTGAAAGATTTGGATTCCACGAAGTGTTCATTAAAAAATATTAATATTTTGTACAAGAACTCAACTCCCCGAATCAAAATAAATGGATATTTGTCAGAAACTATTAAATTAGAGAGAGGCACAAGACAAGGATGTGGAATGTCACCATTGCTTTTTGCATTATAAATTGAACCTCTAGCACAGTGGATAAGACAAACGGATAGTATTAAAGGTATCACCATAAATGGAGATCATCATAAGATGTGCTATTTGCAGATGACATTTTAATTTATTTAAGTAACCCTTCAGAATCATTTTCTAAATTGTTTAGGCTTTTACACACTTTCGGCAAATATTCAGGATATAAGTTAAATGTACAGAAAACCCAGATTTTGACATTAAATTATTTTCCAGTAAAATGACTGCGAAATGAATATCATTTGAAATGGGACCAGACCTCATTGATATATTTAGGGGTATTGTTACCTGAAGGACATTTCTGTACAAGCAAAGATGAATTATGATCCCCTTGTAAACAAAATAAAATCAGATGTACAAAGATGGAACACGGGCTCTTACATGAGCCTTACTCAGAGAATTGAATCTGTCAAAATGAATATTCTTCCGAGATTCCTATTCCTGTTTTAAGCCCTTCCTACAGCAATATCTAAAAAACAATTTTCTGAATGGGATAAAATTGTTTCTCGATTTATTTGGCAGGGAAAAAACCTAGAGTAAGATTCAACACACTACAGCTTTCAAAGTCTGAAGGAGGTATGGCTGTCCCACATTTGAAAGAATATTTTTATTCCGCTCAAGTTAAACCATTACTGAGTCTGTGCTACGAAGCTTACCATGCTAGATGGACATTGAATTGTCACTATTCACCAACCCCCCGATCCAAGCAATATTGGGCGATAAAAATTTTGAAAAAATTATGAGTAAGGTACAAAATCCACGGCAAAAATTTTGGAACACCATTATAATGGAATATAATTTGCAAAACATAAAATAATTAGATGGTGTGCCTATGACTCCGATTTTAAACCCAATCAATTGAACCTTGGATTTAAACATCGAGTAACAAAAGGAATAACTACTTTTTATTCAATAATGCATAAGGGACAATTAAAAGATTTTAATACTCTTAAAAAAGAACATTCACTAGAAAAACAAGATTTCTATTGGTATTTACAGATTCGCCATTACTTTAATCAGGTTTTTAAAAATCCTACAATAGACATGGATGGTCCTTTTTTGAAAGAAATTTTAGGAGCCTACTCATCAGATTTAAATAGAGGTACTCTGCCTCGGTTATATAAAGGTTTTATGGGGAAAAAATCTCATATAATGGATTATATAAAAAATAAATGGGAAAAGGAGGGCAACTTTCACATCTCAAATCAGGATTGGCACACCTGTTGTAAATATCAATGGAAATTTATCAACTCATATACATGGAGAGAATTTGGATGGAAATGTCTGATTAGGTTTTTCATTACACCGAAGCAGAAGGCTTTTGTCACTGGGAACGACTCAAAGTGTTGGAGGACGTGTGGGGCTCAGGAAGCCAATCATTGGCATATATTGTGGGAATGCCCCGAGATAAGCATTTTTTGGTCAGACATACACAAAATATTAGAAAGTATATTTCATGTAAAAATAACCTTCCATTTTTGCACTAATATTTTAGGGAAAGTTGATTTTCTATCAGAGAACTCTAGCAGGTATTTACTTGGCGTGCTAATATTGGCCAGTAAAAAGATTATTACCAGACATTGGTTGCTTCCTGATCCCCCTACAGTTGAGGAATGGATAAATATGGTGAATGAAATTTATATGATGGAAAAAGTTACTTTTTCACTGTGATGGCAAATGTACAGATTTAATGAACTATGGTCAAAATGGGTCTTATATATACGTCAGTCATTGCCATGCTATATGGAGATAGTAAATCAATCAATAATTAGGACCAATATTCCCTGTAATTATTGGATTTAAAAATAACTGTTTAATAGAATGTTTGCCTGTCCCCTGACTCTTTTTTTTTAACTTAGATATTTGATTAGCTTACTGGATTTTGAGGTTTTTTTTTGTTTGTAAACGTGTTTATGTTATTATGCATCCCCCTTTTTTCCTTTTGGCTATGTGAAGACATGTAAGATATACAATGCCTTAAAAAAGATAATAAGGAAGAGCTCAGCCATGTTAATAGATTCTTGATGAATATTGTAATTACCAGGGGATTTCTTGGGAAATTGGTGAACTGCTCACAAATAACTCCAAAAAAAAAGTGAAAAAAAAAGAAATTCTTTCCCCCCGACGATATAGCTAGACTTAGCTCTATTAGATTTCTCCTACAAACTGAAAGCTTTGATATCTTCAGCGCAACGGAGACTTGAGAGACTATATCGGCAAGATACTGTCAAGGTAAGTCCTTGACGTTGTTATTTTCAGCATAGATGAAAATTTGAAATCAAATGTGTAGTGTTCAGTCAAAGAGTAACAATATGGCCTTGTATTTTACATATATACCTGCGCACTTATCCATGTTGAGAGGAGATTGGGATCATGTGTGATTGCCTGTTGTTTTGAACAATGCGAATTCGTCATAAGAACACTGTAGCCATTAGCTGATTTATGGCGTGGGACCCAATCTTAGAGGTGTTCATGACATTATTTCACGTCCGCAAGAAACTAACTGGCAAGCAAATTCAACTTTGTTGGCTATATATAGCAAGTAATTATGAAATCAAAATCACAAGGAAACCAAATGATTATTGCAAGAAGCGAAATGAAAACCACACTTACACTTCGCACTGGGGCTAAGTTCTATAATGTAAGCCCCTCAGAGCTGACCTAGATTGAAAATGTTGTATGGCACTAATATTCCCCCTATGGCTTGATATTTGTTTGCGTAGAGTTTAACATCTACTTAACGTCATATATAGCCTATAGGATCGAACAAAGCCAGTCCCTTTTCAAAATGTGAATACAAAAACTGGACATTGCAACAACAATAACATCTTGAAACAACAACAGATGAAATAATTCTCAGACAATTAGTGGGCCAGCTTAAATAATTTAATATCAACCAGTACTAGGGGTGACCTGGAATACTTGACTATTCAACGATTTGATTCGGAGGAGTCTGATTCAACGATCAACCTTGTAGTCGAATCGTCGGAAAATGTTGTTATGTGCCTAAGATCGTACCATTCTGACTACATGGGGGTGCCCAGGCTGCTGAGAAAAATCTTTACATAGAATGTCTTTGTTTTCGTTATATATAGCTTATTTTGATACAAAATCAGCCCAATTTCTGTTACTAAAGAACTGAAAATGACGTGTGTGTTTACACAGTAGACCTATACTTACTACGCATTAATAAATCACCCACTGCAGTCAGCGCCATCACAGGGGGGCATTAATTTCAACTATGATTTTTTGGATATCATAATCTTTCAAAGGAAAAAAAATCAACTGCACAACGATTGGCTATTATCATCAAATCAGCTCAGCTGTCACTTTATATTGGCACGTTCAAGTATGACAGTGCGTCACGAATTACAATTTAACAAACACTAATACCTGATGGCTCACACTCTCTGGTGACAATCGCTTTTTTTTGATTCATTTCTATGGAAAAATCTCAGATTAACAAAGGCGTAGTATCTGCTGACACCCGTGACAGTTTAACATTTCATTATGATGTAGAATATTTTCTAATATAAGTCAGTCACAAACGCTCTGCTGCAGTATAACTTAAAAACATCAGATTTCGGCTCATCATTCATTGATTAGGCGATGGTCACTTTCCTTGCCTTTTGGGCCGCAAACTCAGAAATTAAACCCCAATCCAGCCCAGATGCAACGTCTTTTTCAATAGACAGAAGGGCGAACCCGCATAGTCTCTCCTGTGACATGGAGGTCCGAAAATATTTTTAAATTAGTTTTAACTTTGAAAAGCTTCGCTACCCCGATGCCAATTATTGATATCGTCAATAAGACCCTGAGAGCAATTTCATAGTTAGGAAAGGCGAGTGAGCAGCGAGACAGAGCATGTTACGTATGACGACATAAAATTTTAAAAAAAGGGTAAGCTTTTATCGATATGAAATGGTAAATAATGAAACTGACACTGAGAATTGCCATTTTAGGAGCATGATGAGTCAAGTGCAGTGATGCAAAATATGTATTAATTTATTTTAAAAAAAAACATGATTCGACGATCAGTCGACTATGGGCAAAATCTGACGAATCAGATTCGACTATGAAAATCCTTAGTCGAAGACACCCCTAACCAGTACCTTAACTATATTACTCCGATCAGATCGTTCTTTCCTTTTAGCTTGCGTCGGTGTGAGATCCTTTCGTTTGTAGGGAAACAGACCGAAGTCAACATTATTTGGGTCAACGAAGTCGGGCCAGCCGCTGACAAAATGAGTACTGCAGACTCTAGTCTGATCATTCGGGACAAAGTTCTTCCGATTTATAGCTCGAATCCAGGCCTATTGTTGTCTCTTGCCACGGGACACACTAAAAAACCTTATGCCCCCGTCTTTACGATACCAGTTTGTGCACCCCACCACGCAACAAGTAGCCACCATATTTCCTTTTGCCCCACATCAGCTCTATTGCGCATGCGCGCGCGGACTTCCGGCCTTAAACTGAACTCGTCTATTGCATGCAACTTCTGTAGACCTCTCTCCTTTTTTTACAGCATCTTGTTTCTTCTCCAATTGTTTTTCTTCCAGTCGTTTTACTTCAGTTTGTTTCTTTTCTATTTTGCAACCTTTTCTTCTTCTGCTGCTCTACACGTTACAAGTGCCCTCTTTCACCATCTTGTGGCGAAACCGGCCTCATTTATTGGAGTTTATTCACTCCAAGCCAGTTGATAGAAACACAGGTTATTCCAATTTTCTTTGAAATGAATTGTCCAATATTCGTTTAAAATTTGGTTGAGCTGAGATGGAAACTCGACTATACAGTACGGTCAGTGGCGTAACTGTTGACCGTGCAAGCGATGCATTGCACCGGGGCCCAGCTGGTGTAAGGGGCCCAAAAATATGTTTTGTAACATAACACTAGTGCATATTATTCTCTATATTGATCATTGTTAACATTGAAAAATCTACATTTAATTCATTTCAATATGCTACCTGCTGTATGTCCAGTATATATACTGCTCTTTACTTGACGTAGGCCTCCATCACGGTTTTGAATTGAGTGGTTTTTTTTTTTGTGTTTGTTTTTTTGCCTTCCTGAAATTTTTATAAAACTTCATGTTTTATTAAATATAAATTTATTTGTATCCACCACTAAATTGATTTGCTTGCTGTTTTCTGAAGTTCTGAAGGAAGAGGGCTTGCTGGGAAATGCTAATTTGTCCAATGACCTTGTTCCCTGTCTCTGTAATAACTTGCATTGAGGTCACGTCAATTTCTCCTCAACCTTATAGCAAGACGCAAGTGTTCTATATTGAGTAAATGATAAACTTAGCATAGCAGCATAATGTTTAGTAAGCCCAAACAAAAAAGCGGCACCCAAAAGAGAAAGGAAAAACGGGAAAAGGACGAGTATAGTGCAAAACTGACTAAATTAGATCGTTTTTTACGCATGCTTTTTGCTTCATCGAATACTTGCAATGTTAATGTGTACCGGGAGGCTAACGTAAGCTCACCATCACTTAAATGTATTGTAATGTAATTGTTACCTCTCATACGAACGTAGAACATTAATTGAAAGTAGATCCTGACCGATCCTGTTGGCGTGTTTGGAGATTTAAATCATCAGTAATGTTACACTACTTTGCCTCGCGCATAATTATACACGGACCGGTGTCTTCCCGTGAAACCTGCTGGATGGATCGCTGCAAGTATTTAAGCTTAAAGTATGCTCATATTGTAGAGTATGTAATTAATATTTTCCTCATTAATATAGTAGTATCGGCATGCAATCAGCCACCGTGCTTTTCTCGATGGCTATTTGTACTATGCTTATCAACATACTGTGTCTTAAGCTATTTCGGATGGGTGGTAGTTGGAGAAATCAGGCTTTCTGGTCTTTTCGCAGGCTCTTAGATTAGCGTTGATTATTTTGGCGCTTCTTCTACTGTCCGAGGCGCTAATTAAAGGCAGGTTTGCAGAATGAGATTTGCATGGTGAGCTTCTCCATGGTGACATTGCTAGTATGTGTGCGCTTGTGTTTGGGGCAGGGGGGGGCCCAAAAACTGGGGCCAATCGCAATTATGTTACGCCACTGAGTACGGTGCATTAGTCCCTGCAAGTACTTTGCAATTTTAAAATTTTAAATCTGGCTTTAGATGTTTACTTTTTGTTTTCCACATTAGTGTTGCCGAAGATGAAAAGTATATTTAAAATTCCAAATTCTAATGTAATAAATAGTCTATAAATAAATGTTGTTATTCCAAAAGAACAGATGATACAGATAATATAGCCTTGACAGAGCCCCAGTGTGAACATCATCATGGCTGTCAGCATTTACCTGGAAGGATAGATGCAACTGAAACATTCAGTCTGCAGAAGAACGGTTGCAAGTTTTTCACTCTGTTTGGAACAAGCAAAAAGCCAATCATCTTATAAAAATGAAACACAACAGGACAGTTTCCTTAATTTTTAGGCAAAGGGAAGTCACTCCAAATATTGATTTATTTCATTTTTACCCCTGGATAAGCGAAGCTTAGGAAGGAGTGTTGTGATTAAACTTGAGCGTCAATCACAAATCAATCAATCAATCAATTTGCCGTTAGCAAGACCACAGGCGGTAAGATAAATATGAGATTGGCATGGATGATTGGTCCCTAGTTCGCAAATGGCTTATTGAGGAGTTAACGATAGTTTCACTTTGATTAAGCATTTACAGCTCTCTATTTTGGATTTTTCAGCTATTAGAAACTTTTAATTTCATTATTTTTGCCAGCATATTTGACCTACGAAATTGCTTTAAATGTACCAAACACCTTTGCATAGTACTGTAGCTGTGTTTTAATGCCCATAAGAGATTGTTGCTAAATTGCCTGGGGCTGTAATGTTTTTAGTTTGCAGAGTTGCATTTACACTCTGTGCTGTGGGTCCTGTCCAGCAATTCTTCATCTGAAGTATTTGCATTAAATTACTGACTTTCTGTGACTTGGAAATTCAGAATCCTGTTGCATATTACAGCCAGACACTTCTGCAAAGAGGCATTTTGAACACCAGTGCCAGCATGTGCTAATTTAATTCATCTCTCTTTTTGTCGGAGCTCATGGAATCTGTCAAGACCAGGGGTGGGCAATTCCGGTCCGGGAGGGCCGGTGTATATGCAGGTTTTTATTTCTATCAATTACCCAGACTAATTTATTAATTGATTGCATACACAAATATACATTGTAGATTTGTGCAAAGATTAGATCAAAGAAAAATGTTTTATGAATGGAGACAAGAGCAGTGATGGTGGTCATTCATGATAATTTAAAGAAATGTGCCAGAAATGCCAGATTTCATGAATAGTTTGGCTAATTTAGGTAACTAACTAATTAAAGGCCAGAAGTTGATATGAAAACCGGGGACAGATACGGCCCTCATTTCCCACCTCTGGTCAAGACTATCACTGATGTAAGTGGATTGGCTCAGTTTGAGTGCTTGCTTCTACTCCTTACATGTGTTGGGCCTGTTCTTCATACAGGATCCTGATGAAAGATGACTGACCGCTATGCTTTCATGCGTACAACAGCTTGCGACTAATCACAGCTAATTAGCTGTGAGGGGGCATGACCTGGCAACAGTCAGTAGAAGTACTCTGACCACCAAGGCTGGCATTCAGACTCAAGTCAAGGATGTAACACAACCTCAATACATTAATGTACGATGCCATGGCATTGTCTGTGGCCAATGCCATGGGTGATAATGTGTCCATGTGGATCCAACCTTGCGCCAATACTCAGTGAAAGACGGCCTTGTACAAACGATTGCACCTACCTGATACCTTAAGAATGAAGGCGATTTCTTTCAGCGCTTGTGTCTATCACTGTTTGTTGCTGTGCTCACATGAGGAAGTGTCAAAATGACACGGTCTCTCTTTCCAGAATTCTATCAGGCTGTCGTCTCGATGTATGGTCCATATTGGGCCATGTGACCACTGAATGAGTACGAGCAGCCACGTGAACAAGTCTCATGATTGTCTGAATGGAGCACTCTGATTGGCTGATCGAACTGCCAACATCACACGACTAGCTGTGAATTGTTGTGGGTGTCCGTATGTGTACAAAAAGGATACGACTGCAACCAGCCCAATAAAACAGTTGGTCAAAGTTATTTAGCATGTCAAATAACTTACACGACTACTACCACTTTTTTTGGTAAGATACAGTCATGACTGACAGGCACACACCGATTGAACAGAAACTAAAATATCACCCATATATGCGGGCCTTTTGGCTAAGCTTCAGAAGTATTGCGTATTTTGCTCCGAATTATTCTTTTTACTGGCTTGAAAATAATATCTGCCAAGCTCCAATATCTACGTAGTTGATCTTGACAGATGCAAGAAATAATTTACAAATGCATTGAAAGGTTTCTAATATATTCTGTACTTGCACATTAATTGTCTTTGGTTATGGTCTATCAGTATATTGCAATAGGTTGTCTTCCCATTGCAAACGCTGTCTTGTATTTTCTTGTAGTGCTTCTCGAAGAAGCTGTATGTATCAAGTGGTATGTCTGAAGGGATGTAGCAGACGGGGTTTGTCATTAGTCATCAGTGCCCGACCCAGACTTTTCTCAGTGTCAAAAAAGTCCTATCCTCCCTCCTTCAAATATTCGGCAGGTGTGTGAAACAGCCTGATTGCTGCTTGAGCTCGGAGTGGCCGTTCCAGAGCCAGCAGGTTGAGTGTGACCCTCTCACTCCTTTGAGCTGCTCTGTGTGTGCTGCCACTCAGCTACAACTCTGAGAAAGGGCCGGACTGTGTGCTGGTGGACTGGTGATGCATAACCATGCTACCCATTATGCTGTCCCTCTTATGAGGGGCACGGTGGCAGAATTGGCAGTGCTGCACAGACGTGTTGGTCTCAGCAGGCTGCACATACACCTGATGTATTTACTTTCACCTGGCTTGGAACGGACTCCGGCGGCCTGCATAATTCATCAGAGCCGTGGAGCAACGAAACGCCTATGTAGGGCCTGTTCTGATCATCAGCTGCACAGCATGTCTAAGAAAGCCAAGGTAAAGCTACTCATTCTTCTACACTGCCTCTGTGTTACTGATCTGTTTTTTACCTTTGCTCCTATGTCTCTGTGTGTAATATCCTGTGTTTGTACCCATATCTCTGGCTGTGTTTCTGCCTGTGCCTGTGCTTGTGTTTATACTGGCATCTCTGTCCTCTATGCGGACTTGCACTGAGTGCAGGTGGAATGAAGAGAGGGCCAGTGTCTCCTGGCCAAATGATAGTGTCTGTACCGTCGTTATGAGGGCTCCACTGAGTTCACTTTCGGTGACTGTATTAAAGGAACTGCAACATTGTCTGAACAATCAGAGACTGAGAACGCGGAGATCAGTAATTTAGGTTCCTTGCATTACTGATGAACTTCATGTTGAGTAGGTAGGCCTGGAAACATTGAAAGGTACACTTTCAGTTAACTTTTGCAGCAGTGCGAAGAAAGAAATACTATAAAGAAATGTGGCCTTCAAAAAACATTAACTCTGTGTCCTGGCCTCTTCATGAAAAAGAGTCAACGGATTAAGGAGGGTTGATTACCTCCCAAAAATTATTGACTGGATCGAATTTTGTGTTCTGCAGGATGAGTATCTGTCAGTCTGTTTGCTTTTGCAGAGGACATTGCACTTGCTCACCCTGCTCCTCTTTATGACGGCATGTTTTTAACTCCTGTTTTAATGAGACTCATACCAGTGCATATTTAATTACCTTCGTAAAATACATCTTTACATATGTTGTTTTTTTTCTGTCTAATTTTGAAATGTTTTATTCCACTTGCTTCCTTCTTAAGCTTAGAGTGTTTTCTGTTGCTGTATTAGGCCTTCTGTAACTGCCATTTTGTCTCTTTGATGTGTCTTAAACTTTATAAATGGCATTGTAATAAAGTCTATTATAATAATATTAATGTGTTTAAAGTGAGCAATCTGAGTGAACTGTAATGAGATCTAGGAGCTGTATAAAGAGTGTCAAATTTCCCTGTGACTCAGGCTCTCACATGGCTGTTGTGTGCCCAAAACCTGTTAGCAAATCTGGAGGCTACTTTTTATGAGAATTGTATGATCCATAGGTTGTACTGAAAGAATATCATTGGCTGAATATGCTTCAGAAAACATTGTCATCTGTGATCTGCTTGTACTTCGTCATATTTATTTTTCTTTCCCCTTAGCTAGAAACATGTACGGTATCTCTTTAAGAGACCATGGGAGGTGTGATGTTTCAGTTAACCTGACAATGCGCTGTCTTTGTTCTGAGGCCTCGATGCCGTGTCAAAATGCATTTCAGGACAGTCTAGTGTTCGCCCAGGATAGCCTCATTTACATGGAAGCATTTTTTTGGGTGCATTATTATACTGACTTTAGTCGGTCACATCTGAAGTGAGATACTGAACTGTGGAATTAACATACATATGGCTCACTGCACTGTCAGTGTGCACAGCTATGGCGTTAGTGGCTTGATGTTAACAGCACTGGGAATGACAATACATAAAAATGCTGTAATTCCTTCATTGATCACCTGATATGGATGAAAAAAAATTACCCTTGAAAAAAGTCTAATAATGTAAGGGGGCATGGGAAACATTGTCAAAATATAGGATAGCACGAAACAAACAGCAACAGCAAAAGAGAGCGATGGCTGCGATTAAAAACACTATGACAGGGGCAGATGGATACTTAGTTGCATAGTTGGTAATAACCACAGAACAGCTGTAAAAAAAACCACATCCATCTCTGAACTATTCTCAACAAAAGCAGTACATTGTGAGCCACACAAAGCTGGTATTTATGGCAGTGTTCGCGATGATTTGATGATTTGAGCATCCCCCGTATATAGTCATTCTTACTGATGAGGATTCCATTCAACATATGCATGGAATTGAAGACTCATTTAACTCATTTTGTGGCATTTATTATTTATTGTTGAAGGATCACATTATACATCACACACTATATGTAAAGAAGTCCCAAATCATCCTTAATTTGTTCAAGGCTTTGTTTATATATTTGAAAAAGTTCAATCCACTGTTAAAACAAAAAAGAGTCAATTTCAGCAAGTGTCCTCAGAAGGGTGGAATATCTACCGATAAGATGAGAGAATTTGGCTCATTTGATGATTTTCCAATGGAGTATGAAACAAGAGCCATCTGGCAATGGCACATCCCCCCGGCCCCGAAGGCACATCTAGACATCATGCTCAACATGTCTGTGAAGTTTCATGAAGATCGGATGTATAGTTTCCAAGATATGGCCCGGACAAGGTTTGATTACAGACGGACGCCCGCCCGCCCGGACAGACGGATGGACAGACGGACACACTGATGACAATATCCCCCCTGCATTAATGCTGCCGGGGGGATAAAAAGCATCAAGCACACAGTAACTTAAAATAGCTAATATTTTTATGTGAGAGGGAAAACAGAATATATGAAATACAACAATAAGACTACTACACTTAAGACATTTTTGTAGTGTTGATGTTTTCATTCATTTGAAATACAAGCCCATCTCCAGAAAAGTTGGGACGCTGTGTAAAATGTAATAAAAAGATTTACATTTCATCTGATTTCATCAGATTTCATCTGTCTGCTCTAACCTATTAACTGATTCATATCCTACTCCTGGTCTCAGTAATGTTCAACTTTGTTCTTGCTCTTTCTCCTCTAGGAATATATCACCATTAGTTAAGCAGATTAAGTCAAAAATTGGGAAGAATCGTGCACTTGGTGATGCAAGCATGAAACTTGGCAGGATTGTTGCTTGGGGAGTGCAGAGTACAAAGAGCCTGCTAGCCACTTGAAAAATTCAATATGGCGGCCATTTTTCAAGATGGTTGCCGCCTAGTGATCAAAATCTAAGTTTTTGACCTAAACTTGATATATCTCACGGAATTTTGCAAACTAGGTATCAAAATATATGTTTTTAGACACACTAGAACCATTTATAACAAAATATATGTGATATAATGCTTGGTTTCTAACATAAAGAAAAAAATTCAACAAAAAAAAATTTATTTTGCAAGTTTCTTACTGTTTAGTCAACCTCTCAGTCCTCACATTTGCAACTGCACAGATTCATGCAAGGAAGACCAAATCTGTAGCACTTGCATCTGGGTCAATGACGTGACATGCAGATTTTTGGGTTCGAGCGCACTTCTTTGGTTTAAATTAATTTTAAATGATTCATAATAAGCATCATTTTATTCTATAAAACCTGTTTAATTTGAACATATTTCCAGTTTATCGTTAAAATTATACATATTTTATGTTTTGCCATCTCAAACCCTTAAAATGTCAGGTGGCGCAACCGTCCGAGCAAGTTAACACTATGGGAAATGTATTAAATATGTAATTTAAAATATTAATAAATATAATATTAAAATGGGGCATAATTTTATATTGAAAACCTGTCAAATAAACAAAGTTTAATAGTTTAATTGTTCTTAAATTGTTTGGAATATTAAAAACAACTTTGCCTGGAAATCTGCATATCTGAAATGTCAGGGCGGAGCAACCGCATTCATACAACTTTTATTTTAAATTGAAGCGAGAGATGAGTAAACAGGATATTGCATCATCAAAAGAACCCAATTGACCTTTACTGGTGAGTGAAAGGTATGTAGATCTCTCTCAAATATTGATAAAAAACAGCTACTATCTCTTCATAGTTAGACTTGTTCAGTTTACATGTCAGGTGGTACAACCAATATAACACTAAAAAAAAGTTATTTTATTGTAAAACTCTTTATTGTATTGTAAAAATGAATGAATGAACTAGCTAGCAAAGTCAAAAGGTTATATAGGTGTCCAAGTAGATGCCTGAATAATTGGGAATTAGTAGCGAATGTCAGGCGTGCAACCAGTAAGTCAGGTGGCGCATCCAGATAAAATACTAATTTAAACCAAGAAATGGGAGATTGACGTGAACAATTGTTTGGAAATTGTGATATAAATAATCATTCTGTACAACAATATAATTTTTAAATTTGTAAAGTATTTATTCACATTTTAAATCTAAAGTTGGATGTTGGAAAACCAAAATACCCGCCCCCAACAATAAAGAATCCATAAGTTACTTTTCATACCCAGCTCAACTACAAAATAGTAATGTTTTAGGCAGAGTAGACAGTCTCAGGTATACTCACTAAAAAAAATCACTTAGGAAAAAAAAAAAGGGAAGTGTGTTTTTTTAAGAAACTTTTGGTTGCGCCACCTGACATTTTTTGGCTGGTGAAATTGCAGATACCGTCTAAAACTGTACTAAAACCCTGTAAATGTTGTGCAACCATTTATACTTGTTTAAACACACTCTTCCAACTTCAAATAAATGTATTCTGTACATTTTTAAAGATTTATATAAAAAAAAACATTTTAAAAGGCTTATTTGTCATTGACCCATCTACCACTGCATTGGACCTTACATCTGCACTTTGTAAGCTCTTTGCAGCTTTCTGAAATGGGTGGAAGAGTTGTCCAAATTACCTGCCACAGATTGCCTTGTTTCCTCCACCCCCACTCATCTGGACTTTTCATGTCCATTTGACATGATGTTGCCTGACACCAAAAACAACCAGCTTGGTATGTGGCACGTTTTGTGTGTTCTTCTAAAGCTGCTCTGGTTGGAGGTATTGCATCATAAGGCCTTTGTTTACGAGCAAACATGTCCAATCTGACCTCATTTATGTCAGTTAGAGAACAAGATCTGTCATGCATTGCAATGACGAACTGCTCAATAACCTCTTGGCCTTCAGTTCCGATTTGTGGTGGGTAGTTGCTCATTTTTGCAAAAGTATCAGACACACCAGGACAAACATTCCATGCCTGCCAAGCAGTATTCTTTGCTTTATGACGGTAAGGCTGATACAACATCGCAACCATTGAAGGCATGAAAGAATGGCAAGCCTTTAGCTTGAGCTGGACCAATTGAATGGAAGATTTCATGTACAGGTATGAAATCCTCTCCTTTTATGATGCTCTGACAAAGAAAGCATTTATCCCAGTCAGTTTTTGTGTTGAACAACTTAGATGTTGACATTTTGTAGGCTTCAGGCCGAGGGTTTATTCTTTTACCACCTGTTGCCATAAATCACTGAATATAGAGACACATTCAGGTATGGGATACAACTAGGTTCAGGTACAAGTTCTCCTTACATCTAGCCCGATCGTTCATTTAGTACCATTTAAGTCCCGTGCGATCTGTACACCATCCAGGTAACTATAAGGCCCCGTTACCCTTGGCTCGGCTCTCCTGCGCTGGCACATCTTGTCAATTCAGGTGCGGCTATTTAATTTAACAACTATGAGTTGTTTCAAGGGGCGCATTAAATAGCATTTAGGACACTAAATATCGATGATAATCTAGCTGATACTGGACCCCATGCTGAGTTTCACAGCAGTGATGTCACCAGTGTACCCTGGTTGTGTCATGACATTCACTCTATATATTGTCAATATGGCATGAGAACGCTGTTATTTGATAGCAGAAGGCGATACAAAAGAGAAAACATGAAACAGCATTTCATATTCCTAGAAATATTTAGTTTAGTGTAAAAAATAATGGTATTTTTTCATAAATGTTTATGTTATTATGCAAAATATAACTAATATCACTTTTATTTTGCCATAATTGGGTTTAACGTCCATTAAAACATAGAATTTGACACATACATCACAGAAATTGATTGATATACATATTATTTAGACAAAAAACTAAATGTGGTTGGCTAAAAGGTGGCCATCTTGAAAAATGGCGGTCATTTTGAATTTTTTGAGCGGCTAGCGACTTTTATCAAAAGAGTGGGCCATGATGAGCAATCAGGATAATTTTGGTGCTTGCATCACTAAATGCATGATTTTTCCATAATCTGCCCAGCTACATCCGAAGTCCAGACTGCCATCAATGAATTAAAAGCTGATGGTGGTGCTGGACTGGATGGAGTTGAGCACAGGTATATTAAACTAGCTGCCCACATTATCATGTATCCACTTGCCAACTTATTTAACCTTTCTCTGTCCACCTGTGAGCTTCCTGCTGTTTTTAAATATGCTCGTATCACTGCACTCCACAAAGGAGGTAATGTGCTTGATCTTAATAATTTAGGCCTATATCTATTATTTGCTCTGTTGCCAAGGTCTTTAAAAAACTCGTTTACAATCAACTTTCACATTATCTTAATAGTAATTATATATTATCAGAGTTTCAATCAGGTTTTAGGCCCAACCATTCCAGGACAACAGCTTTACTTAAATTCACTAACGATCTCTATTCTGCTGCAGGTAATGGTCAACTCACTGGTGCAATATTTATTAGATTAATTTCATGCTATTGGCCTTTCTCAAAATGTGATCAGGTGGTTCAACTCATACCTTCATAATAGAAAACTGTGTTGTGTTACATGGTAATAAATCAGATATGGCGATTCCGCAAAGAGGTGTGCCCCAAGGCTCAACATTGGGACCCCTTCTTTTTTCTATCTATGTTAATGATCTACTGTCAATTTTTAAACATTGTTCTACCCAGCTTTATGCTGATAGCACTGTCATCTACACCTCCAAACCAGTTTTATCACAAATTCAATTCTCTCTTCAGTCAGATTTTAACATCCTGCAAAATTGGCTTTTACACAACCAAGTCTTATATTATGATTTTTGGTACCAGACTCAAACTTAAGTTCATATCTGGTTCTTGCACAATAACCAGTAATGATGGCACTCATCTGGATAAAGTTGATAAAATAAAATATCTTAGTGTATGGCTTGACCCAGAACTCTTTTCCAATATCATATAAATCATGTCTTACAGAAAGTAAATTTTTGACTAAATGTCTTGTATAGATCCAGATATTGTTTCACCCACAGTGTTCGTAAGAGACTTGCTTCGCAACTTATACTTCCAGTGTTTGACTACTGCAATGTGGTTTATCAAAACACTTTCAAATCGGTCCTTGCTTCACTTAACACAGCATATAACAGACTCTGCAGATTTGTTCTTGGATGTCCTTTAGCACCCATCATTGTACAATCTATGACATTCTTCAATGGCCATCCCTAACAGTAAGAAGACATATACATTGGCTTCAACATATATTTAAATGCTTTTATTTCAGTTATCCTCCTGATCTCGAACAATATCTAGAACTTCACACTTCAGCTAATTAAATTAGACATTCTGTTCAGGTGTATTTTTCTGTTCCTCGTGTTCACAAGGCAATTGGTAAACACGAATATATGTTTAAAGCTCCATCTGATTGGAATAATTTACCGTTTAACATTAGATTCATTACTGAATTAATAACGTTCAAATGTGCTTTGTCTTCTTACCTGGACGTGGACTGTTCCTGCTACCATTAACTCTGTCCTTATTTAAAACCCATACATAAACCAACATACAGTAACCAAAGGGAATCAAAACTTTGAAGTGGATCCACAACTACCATCAGTTATAAATAGTTTAAAATACAATATTCACTATGTATTTTAAACTATTTATAACTGATGGTAGTTGTGGATCCACTTCAAAGTTTTGATTCCCTTTGGTTACTGTATGTTGTCTGTTGTTTATGTGTATATTTAGCTTTACTTTGTATTTGTCTATATGTAGTAATTGTGATACTGTATGTATTTATGTTGGGACCCCCTTGAAAATGAGGTGATACACCTCAAGGGGTTTATCCTAATAAAGGAATTCTCTGTACATACAACCCCAATTCCTTAATAGTTGGGACAAAGTGTAAATTGTGAATAAAATCAAAAGGCAATGACTTTCAAATCACACCAGCCAGTATTTTATTCACAATAGAAGAGATAACATAGCAAATGCTGAAACTGAGAAATTTAAAAATTTTATTCACAAAATGAGCTCATTTCAAATTTGATGGCTGCTACGGGTCTCAAAAAAATTGGGACAGGGGCCTGTTTACCACGGTGTAGCATCCCCTCTTCTTTTTAACACAGAGTGGAGGCATCTGGGCATTGAGGAGACAAGTTTCTTGAGTTTAACCATTGGAATTTGATCCCACTCTTGTTTAATACAGGCTTCCAGCTGCTGGAGAGTTTTGGGTCTCCTTTGATGGACTTTTCGTTTGATTATGCGCCAAATGTTCTCAATCAGTGAAAGATCAGGACTGCAGGCAGGCCAGTTCAGCACACAGACTCTTCTGCTACAAAGCCATGCTGTTGTAGTAGCTGCAGTATGTGGTTTTGCATTGTCCTGCTGAAATACACAAGGCTTTCCCTGGAATAGCTGTTATCTGGAAGGGAGCATATGTTGCTCTAAACCTTTATATACCTTTCAGCATTCATGGTGCTTTTTAAAACATGCAAGTGTCCCACACCATATGCACTAATGCATCTCCATACCATCATAGATGCTGGCTTTTTAACACGTTGACTGCCGACAAGGAGATAACTTGCGGTTCTAGGGGTCTCCCATTTGCTATTCTAGGTTTTTTTTTTTTACATATGGTCAATGTTTGTTTACGGTGCTATTTATAGGCAGATACAGAGCGTCTTCCCATGATCCTCTGGGGGAAAACCCTCTATTCGAGACAAGTCGTAGCTGGTGGTGGGATATAACTGTTGCATTCGGTATACCAATAAAGAGTTTTCTTGTAGCGGTATTTGCGTAAAAGACATTGCTCAATTGTGCCATAATTTGATTTGAAGGTCAACACTTTGTAAAATGGCGTATGAGCGCAGACGAAGTCAGCGAACTGTTAACTGTTAATTTTGGTTCAAATTCCACAGATAATAATTTCTTCCTTTATGACAACTGCCAACCAGTCTGCTGATCCCCAAAGTTACCTATGTTAGTTAACTCGTACTGGCAGGATTTGGTGCACCCGCCATTACGAGTTATCTCGTAAACAGTCAACGAACTGAACGCTGAAAACAGGAGGGGTGGTCTTTCTCCTCTTTAGCCCGGAGGACATGATGCCCATGATTTCCAACAAGAATGTCAAATTTGGACTCGTCTGACCACAGGACACTTTGCCACTTTGCTACAGTCCATTTTAAATGAGCCTTGGCCCACAGAACACGGCGGCGCTTCTGGATCATGCTCAACAATGGCTTCCTTTTTGCATGATAGAGTTTTAGGTGGCATCTGTGGATGGCACGGCGGACTGTGTTTACAGACAGTGGTTTCTTGAAGTATTACTGGGCCCATTTAGTAATGTCAATGCCAGAATCATGCCAGTGAGTGATGCAGTGGCTTCTGAGGGCCCGAAGATCACAGGCATCCAGTAAAGGTCCTCGGCCTTGTCCCTTATGCACAGAGATTTTTCCAGTTTCTCTGAATCTTTTGATGATGTTATGCACTGTCGATGATGAGACCTTCAAAGCCTTTGCCATTTGACGTTGAGGGACATTGTTTTTAAAGTATTCCACAATTTTTTCACGCAAGCCTTCACAGGTTGGAGAGCCTCTGGCCATCTTTACTTCTGAGAGACTCAGCCTCTCTAAGACATCCCTTTTATAGCCAATCATGTTACACCACTGATGCCAGTTAACTTAATTACTTGCTAAATGTTCTTTCAGCTGATTCTCTTATATATTAATTGCTTTATCAGCCCTTTTTTGCCTGTGTCCCAACTTTTTTGAGACCTGTTGCTGCCAGATAATTTGAAATAAGTTCATTTTGTGGATAAAAATGTAAAATGTCTCAGTTTCAACATTTGAAATGTTATCTATGTTCTATTGTAAATAACATATTGGCTTATGTGATCTGAAAGTCATTGCATTTTAATATTAATCACAATTTACACTTCATCCCAACTATTTCGGAATTGGGGTTGTAAATACATGGTCATAAAAGAAGCAAACAGGATGTATTAGAACTCCCTCCCTCCTTACTTATAAGTTTGATAGTGGACTTGAGTTCCTTACGATTTTTTTTATCAAACTGTAGCTATATATCTTGTCAATGTTGCATTCATATGTGCATTTCTAATTTTAGGCAGCTGCAAAGCTATAAGTTTGTTTGACCTGAGGGAATGTTGACCTGAGGGAATGTAGCATTCAGAGGCAATGGCAGCAAATTTGTCTTGGGGGGGTGAAATTGGTGAGCGCCATAGGCGTGAGGCATGGTGTGCCAATAGCAATTCTGGGGGGTCCAGGGGCATGCTCCACCAGGAAAATTTTGAAATGATAACTCCCTGAAATGCTATTTCCTGCATTTTGAGAGGCAAATTTTGGTGGTACCTCGAGCTATATTCAATGTCTCTCTTAGGATACATTTTATCCATAAACCTCTTCTTTATACCATCACCATGTCATTAAAGTAATAACACGCTCTTTCATCTTGGATTTGCGTTTTTTTTCACAGAAATTTCTTGTTAGGTTGAATCATTTGTGTAACGGGCTACATAGCTTAGTTAAAGCCTTTACCTCAAAATTACATACATGTGTATTAATCTATGCTACAGGTTACACGGACCGCAACACAATCTACTTTGGGAGGGCTACATTTTAGGAACTTCTGAGTGGCAAGAAAATGGCAGAACTATATTTTAGTGAAGCACAAAGAGAATATTGCATCATTAACCCCTTTGCGCAGAAGCCAAATCTGGCTATTTAGGTGTTACCTTTTTCAAGGCTTTATAATTCAAGATTGCAGCTTCACAGAGAGCAAGTGTATGGCCCAACCAGGGCCGCATTAAAGGCCCAATATGTAAAATTTCCAAATTCAAAGACCTATAAAATATATAGATATGTTATATATCTTTTGGTGTTGTGTACTTACATTATCCATGATGTATTCAATGATTATCAAAGACAGAGATATCTGTATTATCAATGTAGGGACACGGGCTGTGTCTTACTGTCTTTTCTTCGCATATTTAACGTCACTCCCAACAAAAAGAGTGCGCGAGAGCGAGAAAATCACCCTCCACGCACGCATGCTTCGCCGTTGCCAAAGAGTTTTAAGCCAAGATGGTAACCATCTTGTGTCGGGAAATTAATTTTCCACCAGAAATGGTCGTAGATCAAATTTTATTCAGGTTGTTAGCTAGGCCTACCTTACTAAATAAACTTTTGTTATCTTGGTTTTTTGTAACTAAATTTCTAATTAGAGAAAAAGAAATTCCGGCACATCGTTTGTGCGTTATGAGAAGTCAGTGCTACGTTAGGCACATTACTTGCAGTTACAACATGGCTCCCTTGAATACACGATTCAGTTTAGTCTATCAGCGTGTCTTGACAGATAACCGCTGGCCAGCTGGTCTGTTGAGCACTTCGTTGCTAAGTAAGCTATAGCAATAGGGGCAAGAGCAACTGAAAGCGTACATTGCCAGCTGACAGTGGCATTTCCTTGATATCGGTTACCCTTAGCATTTGCACTCAGCAACAGTGTTCACATCTGTTATTATTCTCTACAAAGATGGGCAACATGAGCCGGCCCCACCCCCTTATCTCAGCCTCTGACCTGCAGCACATCATAAGCGCTGTAAACGGCCGACCGATCATTATCCCTTACATTTTTTTTTTGTTTGAACGAAATAAGATGAAGTTATATAAAAGTAAAGAAATATAACCTTACCTCGTCCATGTACATGGTTTCGCTGCTCCTGTTTGAGTCACGTCGGAGAATTTAGCTGTCAGCAGTGCGTGTAAATTGATGAAGACAACAACTCCTATGATTCCACGCAACTGGATTGCGTCATCAAACTCGGCCTCTTGTTATTGTTTGGTTTAGCGCCCTCTAGCGCCAGAGAATTACACATTGGGCCTTTAAAGAACCATGCGCTACCAGGGCTACCACTTTTTCAAGGCCCCCACATCATCGCCGCGCTAAGTACCATCACAATTACACTACTGACCTATCCCATCTGCGCAATATCAGCCCTGCTTACTTTCTATGCAATAATGCATCAACAGTTACTTGTAACTGCAGTTTCAATTCATGACTATCGTAGCACAAAATACTTTTATCATAGAGTGGCTTACATATATTCAATAAAATTATACGGAAATTGCGTCACCAAAAAGAATAAAGACCGGTTATCAGTAGGACAATATACATCTCTCCGACACATAACTCATGCATTTGTGCGCTCATACACGCAAGCAAACGCACACTCTATAACAGCTGAGAATAAGCGCCCTGTCGAATAATTCTGAACGGTCACAATAAAAGGGAGCATAAATTTCCGAAAACTCACACACAACACATACTGCTTGCCTGCATCATTTTATCTACTCACAACTACCGCAAAATACAAAAAACGCCACTTTGGACATTTTTTAACCACTATTGCAAGAAGATAATTTTTGACAAGCTGGTTGACGTTCCGAATTCAGCCCTTAGCAACACGCAATATTCCAGTGTTAAGCATGCTTGGACATCAGCATTAATCAGCTTTTCACCAAGCAAGTTTTCCTGCTAACAGCGATATATCCTCGTCGCCGATCAGCGATGGAGATAGATGCCCGCACTGCCAACAGGTTCCGACTGTTTAGCATAGTGGATGTCAAACTTTTTGTGCTCAAGGCATCCAAAGGGCAAGCCAAAATCTCAAGGCACACCTGTATTTATATCAGCACAAATTTGCCTCTATAACACGTGTTTTCACTCTGATCATTAAGTATAATTTTTTAATTTACTAATGGCAAATAAAATTTGCCAACAAACATATTACTCCTTAAATATTAGTTAAAAAAAAAAATCAAGGATTCACTTTCAAAAATTACATCATACAAAATGATTAAAAAAAACTTATCTTCCTTCTCAGAGTTGCAGAAGCACCAAATTCCCTCGTTCAAAAGGATTTTTCATCGTAACTTAACTGAACCGGGCATGAATATCTCATCCGCCCAACCCCCCGCCAAATAAATAATATCAAAATGATTAAATTGACACCTACATTGACGTGAATATTGCAGGACTTCACTAAGAAAGCATGATCAGCGCATGAAATTGAACACTTAGAGTTGGCTTGATTTTTTGTGCACTCGTGATCATGAAAAGATGAAGAAACGAACAGAGTATGAATTGTAAAGCAATTATCGTGCACTTTAATAGAAAAACATGATCGTGAAAAGATGTGAGAAATGAGCAAGCATAATAAGTATCAATTTCACGGTACAAGCTCTCAAGATGCTCTCTGAAGGTCTTCAGCTTCCAATCTTTTTGCAGAAAAATGATGAAGCATCAGACGTTCTAGGGGCTTTAGCTGCCCATCTTATAATTCTGTTCAGAACTAAATGACAAACTTCTGTGCAGTGATACCACAAAACTAGTGAGCAGTCTTTCGTACATACATGGAAGATAGTTTTCTGTCGTGCTACCGTTAAATGTGGCGGATAAAATTTAGTATCACATCGGATTACTCCATCTGACGGTAAATTCCATCACGACGCAACTCGCCGAAGGGCCGTGTAAAAATAACAAACATATTTCCAATTTCAGAAATGATTATTCATACGAACAATAATTGTTTGCACCGTTTATACAACCAAAATTTGAATGATAATACTGAACAGCAAAAGCAGATGAAAATCACTAAATCAGGAACTTTGCGGTTTGCGGTGAAACTCTTCAGTTTCAGTGTACTGGAACAGGCATTATTGAAACATTTTGTAATTTCCTCGTTGTACTAAGCTACCTACCTACCAAACGCCTAGCTTGCTATCTATCCTGTATCAGCCCCAGCTGCATGCGGTTCGTTATCATCTTCAGCAGCCAGTGCACTCAACAACTTTGCCGGTGGTGGCTAGTCAGCATCGTCCGGATAGCCGCTAATGCTGGAGGGTTTTCTGTCTCGTTGAGGCTCATAGTTTTGAAATATCCAGTCAGCTTGGTTATATTTCTTTTCTTAAAAGCTGGGACTCCTGCAGCAATTTCCCAAGTTGATTTGTGCATTTTTGAGCCCCGCTGTCACATTTTTCTACATTTTAGTGCCTTTTGTCTTAAATTTCCACTCCAGGAGCAAGGTAACAGCTCTATTTGTATAGTTCAAATTCAACGACTCATTCATTGGACAGTAAGAATAGGCATGCACGTCGTCCATTAACCAATCACAGTGTCTTTTATTTATACAAAATAATAATGCACAACAATCAGAGCACTGCATAAGCATTATTTTGCGTTTCTGCCGATGATTTTTTCATCCCGATCCTCACGATGGGCCCTTTCACGCATCGGGCCCCGGGGCTTCAGCCCCGGTGAGCCCGTGCATTAATGCGGCCCTGGGCCCAACTGAATCAAGACCCTTCAAAAGTTTTGAATTTCATCATATTTCAGTTTATTTTCATGATTTTGGTTGAGAAAAGGGGCTGCAAACACAAAAAATCTTGTGAAATTTCAGCATTGAAGTTGCAAAAAAAATAATACTGAGAATTAAAAAATGGCTGGGGGTTAAAACTATACATTTCTGGGATCATAAACTCCTTGAACACAAGTTTAATTCATCTTAAGAATTACATAGTAGATCACCTAGTTGCCATGAGCCAAAATAGCCAGCTATGTGGGTGGCTCCCCAAAGTCTGAGATCCTCAAAATGGTGCACTGTCAAATCATTTTTCAGTGAATTCGACAAAATCGCCAACCAATAGAATGCCAAGCTCCATGGACAATCAGTTTTTCACGCTGACAAGTAAAAACAAAAATCAGTTGCCTGTCGGACAACTGCCTCTGCATTAAACTATGTTAAAGATTATTTCTGCTTGCTAACATCGAAACATGCTGCTGATGCCTCTGATTTTTTTCTACTGATGTACATTCCTATCAAAAATCGCCAACACCAATAGAATGCCAAGCTCCATGTTGAGCAATGAAATTATCGCTGCCTCGCTGCAGGCCCATTTGTTTAACTTCATATAGTGTACCGTGGGGGCGGTGGCGTTTACACAGACCCACTCCGAAGAATCTGGTGCTGATGCACTATACCGTAGAATCTGTGGCTATGCTGCAAATGCAAACATGACTACAAAAAATGAACTTATTAAACTATTGTTACTTTAGCTTGTAGATTATGATGGTAACAGACCAAACAAACAAACAAATACACAGACTTGCTAACATTAACTATGGAAAATCTTTGTAAATAATCGTCATAATTAAGCGGTGTCATTTGTTTTTGCCCTAACTTCACAAGCTAGTTTGCAGTACCAGTGATTGCTTTTGAGCTAGCTTGCTAGCTGGCCAACGTCCCAAAAATGTGAAAATGCAGTTTGGACGCACGGAAGCTATTTAAGATAGTAAAGTCATGGTCAAATCAAATCATATCGCTTAAACAGGATTTTCCACATTTAACGTTAGTGTGACAGAGTGGTTTTTAAATTCATCGACTCTCAGCAGAAGGTGTAGATCTTTCACCATTATTGCCTTGCAGTTCCCGGTATTGTTTTCCGTTTTTCCCAAGCTATGCCTGTAATGCAGCTCGTAGCAATTTGTATAGAAGTTGCTTCCATGTGAGACACAGTTGTCCAAGTTTTGAAGCATTTGATTGGACTTGAAGATGCTCACTCAGTTATATGTTAATTGGAACGATTGCGTTTACTCTCTCGATAGTCTGTCATAGGATGCAATGAGAGCAGGAGATATCTGTGAGGTTGATAGACCGTTTTGTCTAATGCCTTCATGCTGATATGGTATATGCAGCAGTGAATGTGCACCTCGGGGCTGTGTTTGTAATTAAAGCCGTCATATCTTTTCTTTGCCACAGAGGTGCAAATAACAGCCTACTGTATGCATCTGAGGTGGCTGGTATCCTTCTGAGTCCGTTACATTAGCTAACTAGATGGCTAAATAATCAAAAGAGTACCATAGTTTAATCAGCGATCGGTCACACAGCATATATACTGCAGTGTCTTTGGGAGTGGGTCTGGGAGTCACCGTCCCCAGCCCCCACGATATGCTACCTCAAGAACAATCACTGGTACAGCTAACAAGCGGGTTAAATTAGGGCAAAAACAAATGACACCGCTTAATTAGGACGATCATTTACAAAGATTCTCCATAGTTAACGTTAGCTAGCTAGCTAGATGGCTACATAATCTACAGAGTAACATAGTTTAATAAGCGATCGCGCATTTGCAGCACAGCCACACATTCTGCAGAATCTTCGGAGCAGGTCTGTGTAAACGTCACCGCCCCCACAGTGCACTGCATGAAGTTAAACGAATGGATCCCTCAAAGTAAAAATCAAATCACCCCGAGAGGGAAATTTTATTGGAACTCCCATTTGGAAGATATAAACTGGAAAAAAAGCATGGCTTTTACCTAATAAGTTTTGTATTCCTAACAACGTCAAAGAAATCCATTTCAAAATTTTGCATAAAATTTATCCTGTGAACTCAATAATTTTCAAATACGTGGACAGTATTAACTCTTGTTCATTTTGTGGACATGCTGATGAAACATCTGTCCATCTATTTTTTCAATGTACAATAACAAAAAACATTTGGGCTGACCTAAATTGTCATGTTTTCAATATCACTGATGTTTCTTATTGTTTCACGCTTAAGGATACAATTTGTTATTATGATAATAGGAGTAACAAATCTTTAAACCATGTTGTCAACTTTTTTTTAGTGGGTAAATTTCATATTCATAAGCAGAATTTTTTAGGTTGTCAACCTTCTTTCCAAGAAGGAAACCTTTTCCTCTTTTTGATTGAATTTAATTCATTGCTGGACTCTCTTGCCCTTACAAACAATAAAAAAGCAACAGGTTCTTGGAATATCACAGAAACATATTTGATGTAACCCCTTGAAGTGTAAATTTTCTGTCTGTCCTTAATTACTTTTTGATTCTGAATTATTGTTGTATTGCGTGTGGGTGTTTTTCATTTATTTATTTATTCTATTATTGAATCTCTCAAGTCCCTTAGTATAGGGGCTTGTCTGCCATTGCATTGTCGTTGTCACATCCTTTCTCTCTTTTGCATATTTTGATGTTATTAGCTCTCATGTTTTGTTGTATATTCATTCATACCTGACTTTATTTAGCAAAGTTACGAGTATACACATCAAGTTTTGTTAATAAAAAAAAAAAGTTAAACAAATGGGCCTGCAGTGAGGCAGCGATAATTTCATTGGTCAACACGGAACCTGGCATTCTATTGGTTGGCGATTTGATATACAGACAACCACCATTCCAGACGGGCAACTGATTTTCATTGAAGAGCTTGTCCGTGGACAACCAGTCAAAAAATTGATTTGTCGATCACTGATAAAATAATCATATATTTAACACAAATCAACTTTTGAGGCATGAAATTCAATATAAACTAATGATTTTCTGTTTGAATATAACATGAATTTATCAATATCAGTGCAGTTGAACATCAGTGGTCACCAGTAACCTCTCCAAACACAAAACATGCCTTTTCTCCATAATAAAGTTTAGAGTTTTGTGCATTTTTATTCAAAGTCCCCCTAGCCAGCACACATACTCATTAAATAAACTGCTTATTAAACGGTCAGAACACTCACCCTGCAATGAAAAGCTAGCAGTTCCCACTTCTGAGCTCACAACCTTATTTCAACACTTTATACCTTATAAGGAACAAGTAAAACTCACTTACTCAGTAATATCTGAAATATACCTTATTTTAACAGAACAGACATTTCATTTTCAGGGGAAATCAAGCAATATGCCTCCCTAGAATGGTGCAATGAACGTACCAGGGGGTCCACTGAAATGCATGGGCAGTTCACATTTTAAACAGGAAAAAACCTCGGCATTTGATTTTGTTGAATGCGGTATACATTCCAAACAAAAAGCAAAAGTAGCAGCCTAACCTTTCTTCATTGAATCCCTCCTCCAGAGACAGATGTATCTGGTAGAAGGAACCCTCCAGTCCTGTTTCATTCGGAATAATTCCCATTGAACATGTCCTTACCTCATTTAAATCCTGTAAATGTAACTGAACACTTCAGGTTGGTTTTGGGAGGTTTTTTTTCCCTGTAAATCGCATCAATTTCTGCTGCGCAGTGTGCTCAATGTTGAAAGGATACAACCGGGCTTGCTGATTCACCCATCCATCCATCCATCCATCCATTTTCTTCCGCTTATCCGGGGCCGGGTCGCGGGGGTAACAGACTGAGTAGAGAGGCCCAGGCGCCCCCCTCCCCAGCCACTTCCTCCAACTCTACCTGGGGGACCCCAAGCCGTTCCCAGGCCAGCCGGGAGATATATTCCCTCCAGCATGTCCTGGGTTTGCCTCGGGGCCTCCTCCCAGTTGGACATGCCTGGAAAACCTCTAAAGGGAGGCGTGCAGGAGGCATTCGGACCAGATGCCCAAACCACCTCAACTGACTCCTCTCGACGCGGTCCTACTCTGAGCTGCTCCCGGATGTCCGAGCTCCTCACCTATCTCTAAGGGACAGCCCAGCCAGCCTATGGAGAAAGCTCATTTTGGCCGCTTGTATTCGCAATCTTATTCTTTTGGTCACTACCCAAAGCTTGTGACCATAGGTGAGGGTTGGAACGTAAATCGACCAGTAAATCGAGAGCTTTGCTTTTATGCTCAGCTGCTTCTTCACCACAATGGACCGGTACAACGCCTGCTTCATTGCAGACGCTGCAGCGATCCGTCTGTTAATCTCACGCTCCGTCCTACCCTCACTCGTGAACAAGACCCCGAGATACTTGAACTCCTCCACTTGGGGTAACAACTGACCCCCCCACCTGAAGGGGACAATCCACCTTTTTCCGGGAGAGAACATGGCCTCAGATTTGGAGGTGCTGATCCTCATTCCGACCGCTTCACACTCAGCTGCGAACCACTCCAGTGTGCTTTGGAGGTCACAGCATGATGAAGCCAACAGGATCACATCATCTGCAAACAGCAGAGATGAAATCCTGAGGCCACCAAACTGGACACCCTCCAAACCTCGGCTGCGCCTTGATATCCTGTCCATGAAAATCATGAACAGAATAGATGACAAGGCACACCCTTGGCGGAGTCCAACACCAACTGGAAAAGAGTCCAACTTAGAGCCGAGAATGCGGACACAACTCCGGCTTTGGTTGTATAGAGATCGAATGGCTCAAATTAACGGCCTTGGAGCCCCATGCTCCCGCAGCATCCCCCACACGATACCTTGTGGGACACGGTCATAAGCCTTCTTCAAGTCCACAAAACACATGTAGACTGGATGGGCAAGCTCCCATGACCCCTCCAGCATCCGTGCGAGGGTAAAAAGTTAGTCCACTGTTCCACGGCTGGAACGGAACCTGCATTGCTCCTCCTGAATCTGAGGTTCGACATCAGGCGGAGCCTCCTTTCCAGCACCCTGGCATAGACATTTCCTGGGAGGCTGATCAGTGTGACCCCCCTATAGTAGGAACACACCCTCCGGTCCCCTTTATTAAAAATGGGAACCACCACCCCAATCTGCCAGTCCATGGGTACTGTACCTGACATCCACGCGATGCTGAACAAGCGTGTCAACCATGACAGCCCACCAACATCCAGGCCCTTCAGTATCTCAGGACGAATCTTGTCCATCCCTGGTGACTTGCCACTGTGGAGCTTTTCGACCACCTCAGTGACTTCCACCAGGGAAATGGGCAACGACTCACCCGAGTCCTCCATCCCTGCTTCCTCAATGGAGGGCATGTCTGCTGGATTCAGAAGTCCCTCTAAGTGCTCCTTCCACCGCCAGACGATATCCTCAGTTGAGGTCAGCAGTTCACCACCCCTGCTAAAAACAGCCTGGGCAAAGCCCTACCTCCCCTTCCTGAGTCGTTTAACGGTTTGCCAGAACCTTTTTGAGGCCACCCAAAAGTCCTTCCCCATGGTCTCCCCGAAGTCCTCCCAAGCCCAAGTTTTTGCTTCAGCAACTACCTCGGCTGCAGTCCTTCTAGCCTGCCGGTACCGGTCTGCCGAGTTGGGGGTCCTCTGGGCCAGCCAAGCCTGAAAGGTCACCTTCTTCAGCTTGATGACCTCCCTCACCGCTGGAGTCCACCAAGGGGCTCTTGGGTTGCCGCCACGACTGGCACTGACAACCTTCAGGCCACAGCTCGCAGCAGCTGCTTCCACAATAGAGACTTTGAACAGGGTCTCCATGTCCCCGGTCTCCCTCGGGATATGGGAAAAGCTCTTCCGTAGGTGAGAGTTGAAAATTGTCTGGACAGGGTCCTCTACCAAACATTCCTAGTCCACCGTCACAACACGTTTAGGCTTCCCAGGTCTGTCTGGCAGTCTTCCCCGTCATCTGATCCAACTCACCACCAGGTGGTGATCAGTTGACAGCTCAGCCCTTCTCTTCACCCGAGTGCCCAAGACATATGGCCGCAGATCTGATGACACGAGTACAAAATCGATCGACCTTTAGCTAAGGGTGTTCTGCTACGAAGTACAGTTATGATTACCCTTATGCTTGAACATGGTGTTCGTTATGGATAATCCATGACTATCACAGAAATCCAATAACAAAACACCACATCAGGCTCAGATCAGGGAGGCCGTTCCTCCCAATCACTCCCCTCCAAGTGTCTCCGTCGTTGCCCACATGAGCGTTGAAGTCTCCCAGCAGAACTATGGAATCTCCAGTAGGAGCCTTTTCCAGGATCCCACCCTGGGACTCCATGAAGGCTGGATACTCTGAACTGCTGTTTAGTGCGTAAGCACAAACAACAGTCAGAGCATTCCCCTCCGCAACCCGCAAACGAATTGAAGAGACCCTCTTGTTCACTGGGATGGACTCCAACATGACGGCACTCAGCCGAGGGGACAATAGTATCCCTACGCCTGCTCACCGCCTCTCACCTTGGGCAACTCCAGAAAAGGAGAGAGTCCAACCCCTATCAAGGATTAGGGACACCGGGGCCCCCTCCTGGAGCCAGGCCTGGGAGGGGAGCTCGCAGGCGAGTGCCTGGTGGCTGGGTTTTTCCCGGGACCCGGCCAGGCTCCGCCCAAAGAGGCGACGGGGAGCTGCCTATACGTGGGCCCACCACATGCGAGGAGAGGAGTAGGGGACAGGTCCACTGCAGATCAAGTGGCAGACAGGGGCAAGGGCCCTTGTGTTCTGGGCCCCGGTCATGGAATCTGGCTCTTGGGACATGGAACCTCACCACACTGGTGGGGAAGGAGCCGGAGCTTGTGCGGGAGGTTGAGAGGTACCGGCTAGATATAGTCGGACTCACCTTTACGCACATCTCTGGCTCTGGAACCAAGCTCCGGGAAAGGTTCGTGTTTCCTTAAGGGAGCTCTTCATAGGAAACTAGGGAATCGCTTTTTGTCTGACCCCTCACCTGGGACCAGTTTACCATGGGAGACCCTTCCAGGAGCTAAGCTCCAGACAACACAGCTCCCAAGATCCCGGGGGCACACAAACACCTCCACCACGATAAGGTAGCGATTCACGGAGGAGTTGCTGATACGCAAAGGCTTGTAATACTTTTCTGACTGTCCAATCAATGTCTTTCAGTTACTGTGGAAAGTTTAAACACTCGGGAATTGGATAAGAAACGAGCCAATCAATACATCGTGACCGGGGGAGTCTCATTTGGGCATAAACTATAACTGTGCAGTTACGCAGATGAGCTTGAGTATATAATTGAGTGATTGGAGATAGTTTGTAGGTTTCTTTTGTCAACAAGCACCAAATTGTTATAATTATTAGCTAGCTAGGCTAGCGAACCAATGTCGGCTAGCTAGCTTAGCTTGTTACATTTGGTGCACGTAATGCCAGCTAGCTAACTAAATGGCGAAGTTATCACTATTCACTGCTGTCCAATGACTTCTATGCATCATATGTAAGGCCGTAATCGCCAGCGAACCCTTTGCACATGCTCACAAGGTCGCAATCCTGAGCAACTCTTCGCTAGAGTGTAAAAACAAAACATGCAGTCTGTGCATCTCCGCAGACCTGCACCCAATGTTCTCTACTGTTATTCACGGCAGATTTCATTAAAAAAATGAACAAAGGGTTTCAACATGGTTCCCCCCCGTGATCGGAAAACGTGTCAATTAAGGAAAATGATTGACAACTAGCCTGCAGGACTATTTGCTATCAAAATGTGATTTGTCTGTGCCCCCACCCCCACCAAAATCCCAGTTCTAGTGCTGACACTAGGCGACAGCCACGTTACTGATGACACACCGGGTTTCTTAGGCAGGCGCAGCATATGCATTCGCGATATTAATATTAAATTATATACCCCCTTCTCACAAATTAAACCCCCCAAAATATATTTGTGCCCCTTTTAAAATCGTTATGGCAAATAAAAAGCAGAGAAAAGTGGAGGCTGGATATGGAACTTTTTCCAAGGGAATTTTTTCCCACAAATTTGATGTATATTACATAGGTTAATTTTTGTGGCTGGTTCTGTTTTACAGCTCAGTTATCTGTGATGAATATGTACTTATTTATTGTTCTGCTACTGTTCATTGGTGTTATGTGCTGCTGTTGCAGCAGCTGCTGTGTTTTTTATTACTTTGTTTTATACACAGTTTAATGTATTGAGTCACTGAGTATCTGAAGTGATATATTCACAATAGTAAAAAGAAACTGGCGAGCCTACTTGGGCTGAACGTTGGTTACGAAGGTAACCGTGGATCTGTGAGGGATGAACATCACTACATGAATGAAATGCCTTTGTTCTGCCTATTTTCGAGACTATTTTGTCAATAAAGTCATGCCCATGGCCCCACGAAGCAGAACAATCTGCAGCATAAAAGTCAGGGTTGACTTCCTGTTTGTCCTCCTACCTTGAGCGCCTCCAACGTTCCGAGCAACAAGGATAGTGATGGTCGTCCCTCGGACTCACAGATACACGGTTATCTTTGTAACCAACGATCTGTTTTGTCCTTACTCTGACCGTCACTATGGTCTAAAAAGGGATGACTTGCACCAACAGGTTTGTGAGGAACGAGATACTCAGTCATCGGAACCCCTAAGGGCAGACATTAGGACTGCATCAGCCAATGGAGCTGAGTGAGTTACGTCCACTCTACAGTACTTTGCAAATGTGCATGGCATTGACCAAGATGCCACAGCACAAATATCAAACAGGGGAACCCCTTTCATGGCAGCCCATGATGTGGCAACACTTCTGGTTGAGTGAGCCTTAACACCTGTAGGCACTGAATCCCCCTGAGCAATGTAAGCATGGGAGATGGTATCCACCAGCCAATGTGACAGCCGCTGCTTGGAAAGTTGCAAACCTAGCCTTGCCCTCCCATAACAGATGAAAAGCTGGGTGTGGGACTTTCTCAAGGGCTGAGTCCTAGATATGTATTCCTGCAGGGCTCTAACAGGACACAAAGTCAGCAAATCCTCCCTTTCAGCCTGAGAGGGCAGAGGACTAAAATCGACAAACCTCCAATACTTGATTTATGGACTGATTATTTAAGACCTTTGGCAGAAAGGCAGGATTTGGCCGTAACGATACGCCAGCACCATCTGCTTTCCACCGCAAACAGTCGTTACTGACTGAGAGGGCACAGAGCTTGCCAACCCTTTTGGCAGAACAGAGTGCTAACAGGAATGCTGTTTTGTGAGACAGGAATTTCAACTCTGTCTCTGTCAACGGCTCGTATGGGGCCCTTGTAAGAGATGACAGTACCAACGGCAAGTCCCAAGCCGGTGCATGCAAGGTTCGACTTGCTCGCAGATGGCGAGCGCCTTTTTAAGAACTGACCTACTAGAGGGTGTTGTGTCTATGGCCTGCCATGTATACCCCATAAAAAGCTGAAATAGCAGAAGCATAAATCTGGATGGTACTGACCGCTTTACCTTAGTCCAGCTAAGACTGTAAAAAATGAAAGACAAGGGGCACAGAGCAGGACCTTGGATATACATTCATGGTAGAACACCACTTAGAAAATATTTTCCACCTAAGGTCACAGCTGGCTCGGGTGGATGGAGCCCTTGCACTGCTTAAGGTCTCTCGGACTGTGACATCTAACTGTTGAGCGAAGGACTCTGAAGAGGCCAGACCCATAAGTGTAGGGCAGCTGGGTTTGGATGCCATATCTGGCCGCATGCTTGAGATAGCAGGTCTGCTCTGAGTGGTAGCTCCCAAGGTTGACCCTGTAACATCTGGGTCAGGTCTGAAAACCATAGCCTCCCTGGCCAGCGTGGAGCCACCAGCAGGACTGTGTGTTGTCCTTCCATAATCCATCTGAGGACCTGAGGGATCAGAGGGACTGGAGGAAAAGCGTATTACAACTCTGTTAGCCACTTGTGTGATAAAGCATCCAGGCCCAAACTGCCTTGACCCATGAGGGAGTACCATCTGGGGCAATATGTCGTCTCTGTTGATGCAAACAGATCTACCTGGGCTAATCCGTATCCACTCGCCCGGCAGAGGCCCCGCTCTGGACAGAATGTCGGCTGCCCTGTTCGCCAGACTTGGAATATGCACTGCTCTCAGGGAGGAGAGTCAAGGCATTGCCCATGTCAGTAGATTCCTTGCTACCTGGACACAATGCAAGGACCTGGTCCCACCTTGGTGGTTTATGTGGTACACTGTTTACGTACTGTCCGTCCTCACCAGCACATGCTGATGACAGATTGCTGGAAGGAACTGCTTGAGGGCCAGGTGGACCGTCCTCAACTCCAACACATTTATGAACTTTGAGCACCAACGGTGTTGCCTCGTACCCCTCGCTGTACTGCCTTCCCAGTCAGCACCCCAGCTGGTCAGTGACGCATCTGTCGATGTGACCCGCCGTCTGTGAGGGAGACTCCCTAGCTTGGTGCTCCGAAGTAGGAAGTCCCTGTTCCTCCAAGGACCTAAGGCTTTCATGCAAGACTGCGTGATCCGCAATCTCACCTGTCTGTCCCTTCTGGGATGTAGGCAAAAGAAGTTGAACCTGCGCTGCAGGGGTCGTGCCCTCAATAAGCCCAGGGGTATCACAGGTGATGCTGCTGCCATTATCCCCAGCAATATCTGGACTTTGCGGACAGTTACTGTCTTCCCCAGCTGGAAGAGCTTTAGAGCTTTCAGCAGGCTGTCTGACCTGAGGGGAGTAAGATGCACGATCATTGAGACTGAGTCGAAATGAAGACTAAGGTCATTCACCTGTTGCCGAGGTCTGAGGTCGCTCTTCTTCCAATTGATGACATTACCCAGTGATTGGATATTGGTAAACACTGTCTCTGTGTCCCGAACTACCTTTTCTAGGGAGGGGGCAAAGATCAGCCAGTCGTCCCGATACAGCATGATCTTGAGGCCGCGTGACTGGAGAGGGGCCAGAGCTGCTGAGACCACACAAGTGAAACTTTGTGGTGCTAGTGACAGGCTAAAGGCAAGGACTTGAAACTGATATGCCCTTCCCTGGAAGGCGAAATGAAGAAAGGGCCTGTGGGCTGGGTGGATAGGGACGTGGAAATAGGCATCCTTCAGGTTGAGGGATCTGACCCACTCGCTTGGGTTGATGGACTGCATTACCATTCTTGTATGCAACATTTTGAATGGCAAGACCTTTAGGAACTGATTGAGACCCCTGAGGTCAAGAACAGGTCTGCAACCGCCGTCTTTTTTTGGCATTATAAAGTAAGTGGAATAGAACCCAGTTTGCTGTGCGCTGGGTGGTACTTCTATGATTGTACATTTTTGTAGTAGAGCCTGGATTTCTTCCACTAGCACAGTTTCTAGCGCTGGGTCCTTTATGTTGGTTATTCGGGTCCCTGAGAATGAGGGGGTGGCGGCCGCCGAAATTGTAGTCGATAACCATGACATACTGTTGACAAGACCCATGGATCTGACACAATCCCCTCCCAACTGTCCTTTGAAAGTTGGGAGGGGCAATCGACAGCAAGCCCTTGACCCCTATGCAGGCCTGCACTTGCGGCCTGCACCTCTGCCTGAGCCCCTCTGCTGTCCTCCCCCCCGGGAGCGAGGTCCCTTGTGGGGATTCCCAGTGGACACACAAAGCTCTGGTCTTGGGTAGCAGCAGAGTCACCACCTGCCGGCCTTGTCCAGCTGCACAGCTGAGGCCTGCCAGAACCTTTTGGCCCCTGTGCAAATGCTGGAGCTGTCTTGCGACAGGAGCGCTGCACAGCCTCCCACATGGCAGCGGATCGTTCAGCTCTATCCAACACCGCCTGCGACTCCGGATGGACAACGTGACCGAGTGCCACGGGTAGGTTCATCAGTTCAGGCATTTAGGCCTCAGATAAGGATGTTTGTGCCAGCCATACTTGCCTCCTACCTAAGACTGAGGTGGACATAGCCTCCCCCAGGTCACGGGTCAATTGTGAATGGACTGACAAGGCTGCTTCAACAAGGGCCTAGCATCCTGATCTTCATTATCAATTGGTTTCCGCAGGGCTGCCAGCACAATAGCAAGGGCATTACCCATGCAAGCTGCCCGTGCTGTGGAATTAAAGGAATGTCCAATGAGCCTGTCTGTTTTGGCACATTCTTTTCTTGGACAGCATGGGTTAGCTGAAACACAAGCTGGCCTTGGAGACATCCAAGAGGCTATAGCCTGTTCAACAGGCGGCATATCCCCCAAACCAGTCTGCACCGAATAGTGGGCGTTAGCCAGCCTTCTGCAGCCTGCATTGAACTGGGTCTTCTGAGTTGGCTTTCCCCAAGTAGTTTGCAGCATCTTCATGTAGTCTGCCACTGGAATGCTAAGCGGTGGGGTAGCATGGGGAATGCCCTCCCAAATGCCCCCAGTAGGGGCCGGACTAGGCTCAGAGGGCTGTAGGCCAAAGATTTTTGCCGCACTAAGCACTTTATCAACCAAAGAACCTGCAGGAATCGATCTGAAGTTGCTGATTCCAGATCTGCCTCGGACGAGTCAGAGTGGGGATCAGCATTCGAAAGATATTCAGACTGAGGAGCAGAAAGTGACAGGACGTCGGCCTCCTCAACATCATCCTCCACCGCCAATGAGGAAACGCTGCCTTAGCCAGGAGGTAAAGGTGCAGACACGGGAGAACGGCTTGCTTCCAGCCTCTCCATCCAATGTGCCAGCTGCTGCAGCGATGCCAAAATCTGCCTTGTCTCGGCACTACCACCCTCCTCTGATGGCATAGGTTTTGAGTGCTTAGAGGCACTGGGCATCTCGCCCCGCCTGCATGGTGAGTCATGCCTACGCTCTCTCGAGCGCTTACGTGAGTGCTCACAGCCAGGTCTGTCTGGAGAGTGTCTCCGCTCCCTTTCACGTTCGGGTCTGAGGTGGCATACTTCATCAACACAGCGAAGCCACTCCGCCCTAGGTAAATCACAGGCTGCGCTACCGGGATTGGCCACATCTTCCATCAGATGGGCTGCCCCCAAGCAGGAAGGACGCTCGCGATGCCCATCCCGGGGATCCAATGCTGAGTGGCAAAACCTGCAGCCATGAGAAGAAATCATGCACTTACAATGCTCTTGCTAATTGCGAACAGTAGCAAGAGTGAAGTGAAAAAGATGCCCAGAGAGGCTGCCCCTGTACGCAAGCGTACGTAGCAAGCCTCCACTAATCCCACAAACTGCAAACAGCTGTTTAGGATAAAGACAATAAATTACCCGAGAGGCTGCAACAGCACGCGAACGTACCTAGCAGGCCTCCATTAATCCCGCTAACTGCGTACAGTCGTTTAGGACAAAGTCAATGAATGGCCAGAGAGGCTGCACCAGTACGCAAATGTACCTAGCAGGCTTCCTGTAATCCCACAGGCTGCAAACAGTTGTTTAGGATTCCAATAATGGCCAGAGAGCTACACCAGTATGCTAAGTACTTGGCAGCTAACTTACCTGAAATGGAGATGTAGCCTGCAAGCTAACAGGCTAGCTGGCTAATCTCTGAAGAAGTTTTACTGCTCAAACGCAGCCTTGGTTGCACGGCAGAAAAATGCTAGAATTAGAAATAGGTTAGGCAATCCACAAAAAATCCTCAGGGACACTAGGCACCTGAGCCAAAAGGTAACAAATTGAACAGTGGATATCAGACTTTACCTGTCTTACCTGTGAGTCTCAAAGGCGAGAAAGGTTAAGAGGACAAACGGGAAGTTAACCCTGCCTTTTATGCTGCAGGTTCTTCCGCTTCCTGGGGTACTGGGTATGACTTTGTTTACATAATAGTCTCAAATATAGGCGGAAGAAAGGCATTTCATTCCTTTTTAGACCGTAGTGATGGTCAGAGTAAGGACGAAACAGATCGACCTGTTCTCGCCTCTCATGTTATATTATGTTATGTTATTGCACAGTGGTATGTGTCTCAGTAAGGATGTTGTGATTTTGTCTCAGTAAAAGAGGAGGTTGCCAGCATGCAGTTGAACTGTAAAAGCAGGGAATTCTGTTGCTTTGCTGTTCATGGTACAGTGTTTCCTTTGTAATTGTTTTGTGCCTGTAGTGGCAGAGGCCAGAGGGTAATATTTGGTCTTCTCTCCACTTCCATCCCTGTTGATCTTAGTTTTGGTTCAAGTGCTAGTGGTTTTTTGATCATTTAAAGGGCTACTTCTATGGACTGGGTCCTCTGCTTGTTTGTAGTGTTTTGTTTGTAATGTTCTATTTCTCATTTTATCTTGCTGTGACATGGTGGTAATTTTGTAACTGTGGCAGCCCAACCACTTGAATAAATGTCGAGGAAACACTGTAGTTTTGGCTGTCTCTATGTGTGTGTATGCCAGTTCACCATAGTATTTTGGCAATTCCATGGTAACTCATGTTACATTTTAGGGCTAATATCAATTCTTAATCAGCTGTCATGTCATTGTCAATCACCTGTGACAAGTGTTTTTCTGTACATAGGTAGATCCTACTAACTCACCAATCAGATGAGCATTTTCTGACATTTAAGACAGCTCCATAATGCAAAAAAATTTCCACCTTCATTATGTTCCCTTATGTATAATGTTAGCCAATCATGTGCTGTCAATGACCTAGCTTAAATATCATTTTAACCCTTAGTAGACCTTTTTTGAGCATATTTCCACCCAAACTAAAAATTTTAACTATTCTTGAACTACTTTGACTACATGCATAATCAGTCTCGTTTGAAAGGTTTAACTCAGTAGATTGCTCACAGATGGTTGAGAATATTACCAAAATTGAGAAGCAACACCAGAAATGTGGGTTTTTTTTTTCGTCAGAAAAAAAAAATTATATTCTCTTCTGCACCTGTGGCATTGTGACCAAGACTCATCAGCCTAGCAAAATAATACAGCCGCAACTGCAGGTTTAAATATTATGATTGTGAATCCCAAAATTAATATTTTGCTGATTTTTCTTCTTGGTTTTGTTCATGCATATCTCAAACAAATTTGGAGAGTCCAAATTACCCTCCGCTACTAGCCACAGTTGCGTTTGCTTTATTACAACTTTTAAACTTCCTTCAATTCGGTCTCCTCTCCCATTTGCAGCTAAATTTTCATTCTAGTATATTCTTCCGATTTCCTGCACTGGTATGCGATTGAATATGCGTAATGAAGTCACTTCCAAAACTCCTTTGGTAAATTGATAAAATTCCCCCTCTTGTCAGAAACCACTGAAACAAATCCTTCTGGTACAAAATTAATCCCCCGGCTCCCATGAACATCCATCTTTTTTGAAGTTTCTGAAGTTTCAGATCACTGTCTGTGTAAACTAAAATAATTCGATTTTCTCGTTATTTTGCAGTGAGTGCCGATAGACTAAAACACTGACTGTTCTGTTAGATCAGCACTTAATAGCCAGTGGGTGCACTTATTTTGTTCCTAAAGGGCTACTGAAAAAGCTAATTACAGCGAAATTCACAAAGACACGTAGGTACTATGTCTATGTCAAAGTTGATTGCGTGATGTTTGTCAATGCTTGCTTGATTTTCACATTAAAAACTACTGCAGGTTTTTATGTCTGGACTGCTACCGAGGTAAGAACATTGATTTCAACATATTTTGGCAAATCAGAACAATGCTATATGATTGAATCTATGGGACTGCAAAGTCAGGCTGAGGGTTGTAAAAACACAATTTTAAATACAATTTTCTTTGTCGTATTCACATCATAAAATGGCTCATGCAATTAAAATGCAAAGTGCTCAGTTGTTGAAACGATATATAGTTCTACAACTTTGCACAATATTTGACAGTATAAAAACGCAATTATGCCTAGTGGCCCACCCTCAGGCCGATGCCCACAAAGGCATAAACAAGCCACCAAGCTCTACAACTAACATTCCCCCCAGATCAGGTTATCTTCAGATACAGGCCAAGTTTGCTTTACTTTTCGTTTAAAAGCACAACATCAGATACTGTAGAAATGCGCACAACTATCACTTGCAAAATATATTATAATTTTGTTTTTATAATAAACAGTTAGGAGACTTAACAAGCATCAATACCATTACTTTAAATGAACGGAATGTGGTCACTAATGCAATATTTGTAGCCCCTGGACGAAGTCGGGCGGCTACTATGGATTCATGCGTGTCGTCTCCTCCGCCACCACCACTGTTGCCGCCGCGTCCATAGACACTTCCTTGTGGACGCTGTACAGGCTGTAATTTTTGATCGATTCCTTTCATATTTGGTATGGACATGTGTTATACTTAAGACACCTATCGATTTTTGTTGCCATGGCAACAGTATTGGCCGAATAATGCACAAATTTGTGGCGAAACATAGAGATTTCATTGTGGACGCAATAAAAGCTGGACATGTGTTATACTTATGTGATGACGCCTATTGATCTTGATTGCCATTGCGACAGTATTGGCCGAATAATGCGCAAAAAAGGGGAGAAGCGGGCTTTCTGGGGCTACATCCATGTGGTCCTGGCCGACCGGACTGTCTAGTTTTTTCATGTCATTTTCTGTATTACTTCTGTTTAACATAGCTAGCTATGACTGCTTCCTAACAGTAACTGTGCTCTATTCTGTTTAACTTAGCTTAGCCCTCAGCAAGCTTTTTGCTTCATTGTAGCCCCCGGATGAAGTTGGCTGCTCATTTTGAACAAGTGGGTCATAATGTCAGTACAGTGAGTTATGTTGGCATTGAAGAAGTTTAGAAACATCCCAGGGGGGATGATCTCAAAAGAGGACTCCTCCAACAAGAAACTTATTGGATTAATTTTCTTAATACCATGTCTCCTGAATGTTTGAATGAGGAATTTGACATAAAACCCTTTCTGTGACTGTCCTTTGCCTTCCTGTCTGTTACTTCTGCATGCATGTGTTATTTATTTTGAATACAAAAAATGTCATTACATCTCTTGTTGTATGCTATGTCATGTCTATTTACATTGCGTCACTTTTCTATGATGAATCTGGACTATGTATTACTGAGTGTATTTGTGTCTTAGCCTTAATTGGCTGACAGTGATGTCAGAATGATGCCATTGGCCTACTGCCTTTATATACACCAGTCTACGGGTCATGTAAGTCATTTGCCTGATGAAGACTCTGCTGGGTTGAAACGTTGCCTGCTTTTCCAGTCAATAAAGTATTGGGAGCTACAACCCAGTGTGCGGACATTCATCATTTTTCGTTTTCAAGGTCTAAGAATAGGCAATAATTTTAAGCATGAACAACAAAAAGGTCATAGTTAATGATTATATTACTGAAAAAACTTAAACTAGAAAATTAAGTGAGAGCCATACTCACACAACACACCCCATTTTAGGGTTTACAACGGTCGGTTGATGCAAGTGTTCGGATGAAGATGTTACCGGTGTCGACACATCCTGGTTTTTTCATTGAATGTTGGCCATACCCTTGGGCAAATTTCAGCAAATTCCCTTAGTGTGTCATGGCTGGGAACTTTGTCAAATATACCGTCATTTACACACGTGGCCGCTGGAAATCCTCATTTCAGAACATAGTTTTTTCAACAAATATCTTCCTATCTCGGCAGTATGACATCAATTTCAACAAATTCTCTTTTCATTCTTCAGGAAAATGTATCAGCTACAATGTGCATTGATAAGCACATGATTATAATCATTGGTGACACGTTGTGGGGCCCCAGAATGGGTGCCCCCTCAAAAAACTAAACAATGTTAAAAATATCATTTTTTATCATAAAGAAAATTGATATTGCAGGTTTCTCTGGTGGATTCATGAACCCAATGGGGTGGTTTATCAATGCTGAAAATTATTTTGAAATCGGTGGTTTGGGCCAGAAAACGCCCTTAATAGGACTCCACCTTTGCCATAATATACTACTAGACCTCCAGATGGTTTTTTTTTTTCGGATTTTTCATTGAACAAGTTTTCTGCATTTTATGGGCCCTTGAAATTTTGGCCCCAATGTTAATGATAGGACTTAGAAAAAATCATTTCTAAATCAGGCAATCAACTTACCTTGGTACCTTCAATATACAGTGTGAGCACCATTTTGATTGAATCGACGGAAGTGGGTCTAGTGGGGGCGCTGTACTTTAACATTGGGTCTTATGGAGAATATGCAAAATGGCCTGTGGAGGCCAAATAGTTGCAGATAGAGATTAAGTTTGTATTATCGATATATAGGAAGTCATATATGACCGTTATTTTGGCAAAGTTAAATTTGACCTCAGATGACTTTAAAAGGTCAGACTCTCGGTCAAGGAAAATATTAACAATGTTAAAAGATAGGACTAAAATTTCAAAAAATTATTTCTCAAAAATGTCTGATTAACCTTTATTTCTAAATCTGGCAATCAACTCACCTTGGTACACTTGGAGTGCCATTTTGATTGAATCAACGGTCGTGGGTCTAGTGGGGCACTGTACATTAACATTGGGTCTTATGGGGAATGAGCAAAATGGCCTGTGGAAGCTAAATCCTTGCAAATAGAGATTAAGTTTGTTTTATCGATATATAGGATGTCATATATGACCTATGTTTTGGCTTTGTTAAAGTTGACCTCAGATGACCTTGAAATGTCAAACTTGAGGTCAAGCAAAATGTTTCAATTTCAAAGCCCTCTAGGCTTAAAAATATTGAAGATAGAGAACATGTATATTGAACACCTATAGGGAGTCATATATGAACTTTCATTTGGTGACCTTTGAACTTGATGTTCAATGAACTTAAAAGGTCAAACTTTGCAGGGAAATTTCAATGACTTATATCACCAAAATCGTTACAGATAGAGCGTAGATTTGTATAAGAGATATATGGGAAGTCATATATGAACTTACATTTGGTGACCTTCATATTGACCTTCGAAGGTCAAATGTGACCTTGTGAAAATTCAATGACTTGTATCGCTAAAATGGTCACAGATGGAGCCTAGGTTTCTGTTACAGACAATCTAGGAAGTTGCATATGAACTTTCATTTGGTGACATTCAACTTGGACTGTCGGTGACCTTTGAAGGTCAAAATCGACATAGTGAAATTACAATGACCTGTATCACCAAAATGGTCACAGATAGAGTCAATGTTTGTATTAGAGACATTTAGGAAGTCAGATATGAAGTTCATTTGCTGACCTCAACTTGACCATCTGTGACCTTCTAAAGTTCACAATCAACAAAATGAATTTTCAATGACCAGTATCACCAAAACTGCTTTAGAGCTTTGGATTGTATTACAGACATGGAGATCTTATAAATGTATGTAAACTTTTATTTAGTGACCTTGACATTTACCTTCAATGATTTGAAGGTCAAACTTCACATGAAATTTTTTTTAACTTGTATCATCACTTTAAAATCGCTTGCCAATAAGCTACAGGATCTTTGGTCCTAATTTTATTTTATATTGCAATCATTGGAAGGCCACTATCTTTTACATTAGATAAATTCCACAACAGGTCTCTGTTAGCTTGGGCGGAATGGCAGTACACAAAAAAAAACTGGTATTGCACCATGCATGCTGGAAGAGGCAAAGGCTGTCATAGGTCATGTTTCTTGGGCCGAAAAGCATTACTATAATATTAATGACCACAAGATGGTAAATAAACAATTATAGAGGAGCTGAATGTACCAACATGTGTAAAATACTTTATTAATGTTTCGATCGAAACAACCAAAATCATAACAATCATTTAATACAAAATAAATTTCAACAAAATCAAGATTTCATAATAATTGATACCCTTCATTTATTACTTAGTGCAACCAACCTCTAGCAAGGATAACAGGATGGAGTCTTTTCTTGTAATTTTTGACAAGGTTACAGCACACATTTGGGGGGATTTCAAACCATTCCTCTGAGCAGATCCTTTCAAGATCCTTCACATTCTGGGGTTTGAGTTTTTCAGCTGCCCTCTTCAACTCAGCCCACGGGTTTTCAACTAGATTGAGGTGTAGCGACTGAGATGGCCATTGCAGAATTTAGTTTGTTGTCATGGAACCATTTTTGTGTGGATCTTGAGGTATGCTTTGGTATATCATCTTGTTAATAAGTTCATCTATGGTCAAGTCCCAGCCTTCTGGCAAAGACAACCAGATTTTCAGCCAAAATATCTTGATACATAGTGGAATTCATTATGCCATTAATGTTAACCAGTGCCCTTGAACCTTTTGAATTAAAACAGCCCCAAAACATGACTGACCCACCATCATATTTGTCCATGGGTATGTGGTGTGTTGCAGCCCAGTCTAGTTTGAGCCGCATGTAAGAAAATAAGGAGAAACTCACAGGATGTTCAAAGATCAATGTATTTATTTTCTCGTAACTGCAGTTTTGTTTTAAGGGCATCTGACACCAGAGTGGGCTATACCAAAATAACAAACAGAAAGAAATCTAAGTAAAAAAATTGCTAATCTGCCCAAAACAAAAGACAATCAATTACCCTCCCTTACAAAACCAGGATAAAACAAACTAAAACAAAACGGCACCCACTCCTTCCAGCCCTGCAGTTTCACCAGTTATACAAAATACGATTCTGTCAACAATCTCACTAATGCTACAGGCACTCAGGCCTTGACACAAGTTCACCAAATATACACTGTAGTTCTCTACAGACACTAGGCACACAGGCCTTGACCAGTTCACCTAATATACATTGTAGCTCACTAACGACACAAGGCACACAGGCCTCGACAAGTTCACCAAATATGCATTGTACACCGAGAATACCATAAAGTTGTCAAAAACAATACTCATTACAAAAAACTATAGAACCAGTTGCTGCATGCTCTGGGGGCGAGAGAAGGAGATCCATCCTCCTACTGCTTACGCTGATCTTTATGACGTCCAGGTTGCAGCCGGTCCAATCATGCGAAGTCCATCAGCAGGATCACCTGAGATAAAAAGACAGACCACACAAGCACCAAAATCGCGAACTACTTCAAGTATACGTCCCCGGATGTAACAGGTGCTTCTCCTTGTATGTATCTTTGTTTCTTTGCCAAACATGCTGATGCTGTATCTGACAGAAACGTGCAATTTTGGTCTCATTTGACCAAAGCACCTTGTTTCAGTGATAATTCAGATGACATTTGGCAAACTCCAAGCACTTGCTTTTGTGTCTTCTGGTCAGAAAATGCTTTCTTCTGGAAACCCTTCCAAAAAGCCTGTGCCTGTGGAGGTGGTGCCAAATGGTACTTTTTGAAACCTGGTGATCCCAAGATGCCACCAAGGCCTGTAATTCCTTCACAGTGATTCTTGGGGATTTTGTTGCTTCTCTCACCATCCTCCTTAGTATCTTAGGAGGCAAAATGAGTTTTGTCCTCCACCCTTGCAGTTTTCAACTGTTCCTCTTTGGAATGTTTAAATAATTGCTCTGACAGCACTAAGTGGCATATTCATTTGTGAATCTTCTTGCAGCCATTACCAGATTTATAAAGGTCTATGACCATCTGCCTCTTTTGAACTGACAGTTGCTTTGTTTTTTACATGGTGTTGGATGACAAAGGGATATTGCATGTGTGAGTGTTGGTGCATGTGTGTGTGTGTGTGTATTTTAATTTAAGATTTATTTAAGCGGGGGCCTGACTGAAAACACGGATCCTTTTCAGCAAGGCCCTGAATTACGAACAATTATAATTGAAAAATAATGTTCCCCCATTTTTATACCCTCGTAAAACTGGAAGTGATGTAATAGCTCAATATAGTTCTTTAACTCTTAAATAAAACTTAAGTGGAATTTAATCCCAGGTTTAATTTACTGATTAAATTTTTAATTTAATCAGTAAATTATTTTGGTCAGTGCCATTGGCACAATTTTATCGTACAGTACTTCTCACATGTTGTAATTAGAGTTTTTCTATAAATGTGTGCAGGACTAGGAAAAGGGGTCACTTGGGACATTTTATGAAAATTGAGATTTTCCAACAAAATCAAAGAGTGATCCAAGTTTTTCACAGCAAAGCGTTGTATATTGACTGTACAGTAGTTTGAAATTCTAGCTTTGCTCATGTATTTTCAGTTAATTGGAACAGGTTGAACTTTGATCCCGTTAATCTCAGAATGGAAAAAATCCCAAGTGACCCCTTTTCCTAGTCCTGCACACAAATATATTTTGCAGAACTTTTTAAAGTATTTCTTATGCATTGCCAGTCAGGGGTGGCAGTAAATTTGGAGCCCGCTGTATATTGTGGTGTACCAGGTCCTACTAAAGCACATTATCCACAGATTGTTCCAAAACATTTGCTGTTTCACCTTGTCATGCAATTGAAGACAAACTATGGATATTTAAATATTTCTCTTTTTTATTTTATTTAGAATACATCTCTTGATTATGTGGTACTGCATGAGCTAAACACACTTTTCTTGCTGTGGTTTCCCTTCAGATGACTCCTCCTGGTGGCTGTTTTTATCAGGACAAAGTTCTGGAAAAGACAATGTAAAAAAGTCATGTTAAACAAGGGGAAATATTGCTCACATAATTGTTGTGCCATCTCAATGAACCAGAGGGGCAATATTTACTGACTTTGATGTCCATCATAAATGAAGCTTGGCTTTGGCATAGCCAGGCAATCCCTTTGTCTATCATATGTTTCCCGATCAAAATTTCTCAGTTTCCCAGTTTTTCCTGTTTAAATTAAAAAAAAAAAAAAAAAACTGAAATATGTTTTTCACAGTTCTGGGGCAATAGTGTGTAACACTCTACTCAGAACCTGACAGTAGACATACCGAGCAAGTGGAATGTTCTGAACCGGTCACCATTCATGAACGTGATGTCATATGTGACCAAATAGTCAGCGCTGGTTCGCAGAAAGGTGACTGTGCTATTACCTGTCTTATTTGCAGGCACTAAGGGAAATAAAAAAGTGTTAAAAACATTCAAAAATAAGATCATTGAAGATTTAGAACAACAAATCCCATCCGGGATGGTTAAAAGTGTGCAAGTTATTTTATTATTTTCCTGGAGTGCTCAATGGTGCCCCCAGCTGTACAGACTTGGGTTAACACTATATACCTCAGCGTTGTGTAAAGCTTTACTTTAGCAAAAAAAAAAAAAAAAAAAAGAAATTCAAATTTGAAGCTACTTAGTGAATTTGATATCAAGAAATCGATTTATTGCATTTATTTTCTCGTAAAATGTCCGGTTAATGAAATAAAATGATTTTTATAATTTGATTAGGAACGCCCCTAAAAAAAGTGCTGCAGGCACCAACAGGATTGCATAATCGCTGTGACGTCATCGGTTGACATTGCTGACACTGCTTGCATACATACAACAGCGTTCGCGTGCATTATTGTCCTATTCTCTTTTTTTTATTTCTGCTATTGTAGCCTCTCAAATTTTGACGTAAATCGATTGGTTTTTTGGTGAAAGAAGTAGCCATGGCCCGACTCTGAGGAAGAAGAGTTTTTTTAATTAATATCAGACCTGGATTGTGTTGGTGATTTCTGGTGTGAGTAAAATTCAGTGCTTTGCCTACGCTACAGCTACCCCATCACTTCAGTCATGTTTAGCCATTGAATGGATTCTGCATTCATAAACAGACATTCATAATATCACAATCATATCTGTCAACAATTACCTGAACAAAGCACAAGTCTCTTTTTTGTAAAGAGACTTTCCAGCAGACTAGGCAACAAAAGTATAGATCTCTACCCCAGTAACATCAGGCCGCAGACACGTTATAAAGGGCTACAGTGACAATAAATCAAATGATCAATTTCGTTTTTCATTGCATCAGTATGTAGGTGTAGATGTAGAAGATCATACGCCACCGCGCAGCTGCAGCGGGCACCGTGAACCATCAGCCACCTACCCTGCCAGCGCCAGCAACAGCCGGTGTGAGCTAAACCAGCACAAAGCAATCGACTCACCCTGATCTTTTTCCTTTTCTCAGCTATCCCTCGTACTTGACGCTTCTCGGAACTTGGTCCAGTGTAATCCCTTTCGTGCATTTTGCGTGGCATTGCTCCTGGGTTAAGCTTGGGGGTTGATTTCATTCGATATTGGTAGAGGTTGCATACATAATTTTTTTGCCAATAAATTGTAAATATGTTTGTGATTGCATTGTGGACAAAGGTCAACTTTTGGAGAGATAATATAATACATGGCGTAATTTGAAATCACTTTGTCATCGTATACTTATGTTTCCCATGTTTGCTTCTGTTATCACGCAACCACCAAGCTAGGTGTCCACTAACATAGTTATTAAATATAAAAATAACGATGACAATGACGATTTTGAGAAGTGATAATTGCACACAACAAAAAAACTGCAAATTATTGCGGTCGAAGTCCGGACCGTCCAGCATTGAATTTCTAAGATCGACCGATGTTCGACTAGATGATCAGAACATTGATAACATTTTCAGAATCTAAAAAATTTGCGATTCGTTGTTGTATATTAGAGAATGGTCTCAGCTCTTAAGCGATGCATGAACTTAAACCCGTTAGTAGGAAGGGTTTTTTTGCGCTTCGTTTTATAGTTGTATCACTGTAATGTACTGTTTTGCAAATATTGGGCAGTGAACACTGACAACATGGGCACTGATAGCTTTGATTCTAACCCAACAAATTGGCAAACTGGCATTTTAGATCGTGTTAATACTTGGGATTTCTCTTTGTCCAAGGTACTGAAGGGCTTTGAAATTTGAAGCTTTTATCATTTGGTATTAATTATGAAGAAAAAGTTACGTTCCGTTTTACTGAAGGGCTTGTGTAATCTGTTTCTTACGTTTACTGGCATGACTGATTATTAATTAGTATTAGAACATAATTGGAGTTAAATTAGCACAGGTTTGAGTTTCAGTTTTCAGAAGAGTCGGAGCTGAGTTGGATTCTTGGTGTATGAAGTGATCGTGACTGAGCGAATGAGATAGTTTTACAAGCAGTCCTCACTTATGTTCCTGCGCCTAGCCATTCAGCTCCCCCGGCCTCGTACCCCGTATTTTAAGCGGTATTTTAGCTGCAGGTAGAAAACAAAATGAATTTAGGTACGAGAATGATTGACAGGAAAATTCATGAATAATGTGTATTACGCATTGTAGCTCGTGGAAGGTGGATTGTCAGGTTAGGTGATGGCAGAAATTTTCCGTCCAACAGTCCGAGCATCCTGGGCAGAACCCTCAACTGTCAACAAGTTCAACCAATGACGTATAAGATCACGTCACCCAATCTGCCCGTTTTCTAGGGGCGGGGCGTAGTGGCTCAAAAAATGATCAATTAAAAATGGAAAATAATTAATATCTACTAAACAAAGTTAATAAGGGATAAATGACTGACCATATCGCAATGAGAAAACATATGTCTTCATAATTAAACAGGTAAAAAGTTGAATAAAAGTCATCCTTTAACATTCGAAATTCATCAAAGAATTTAAATCTATTCTAATTGATTTGCCTGAGTGTTTTCTACTCAGCAATTACTAATATTTTTTTTCTGCATACATTGGAGAAATCCGGTGGATCGGTGCACTGATTAGTGCTTATGCACACACTTTGTGATAATTACAAACTGATTGAACAAAGTCAAGTGCTGTATTGTTACTTACTGGTAAAATGAATGGTGTTGTCAGACCGGGTAAGGTTTAACGTTGAATAAATACATTTTCCATTTCTGAAATGAGACAGTCGAGGTGTTTGACAGAAGAACTCTGAATACAGTAATAAAAAACAATGCACTGGAAGAGCTGTTCGTTAAGATGCTATTTTAACTCTCGTGCTCCAAATCCATGACTTTGATCACTAAATACTTAGCTCTGTGCGTCACCTTTTATGCTCTCCATCATTTGGAGTCATGCTTCACTTTGCTGTACAACAGATGGCATCACAAGATCACAGGATGCTTCACCAAATAACAAACTAGTCCTTTCGGATCCCAAAGTACTAACTTTTTTCAGTCCACATATTTCAAAAAAGAATGAGTTGAATCAATGAAGGAATATAGATTCATATTTGAATTTACAGGCACAGAGATTCATATTGATAATAATGATGTGAGCTCATGCTATTTACATCATGCTTGACTTATGTCTGATGACAGTGTCTCTGTCATTGGTAGGCACAACTTCCACCCAAGAGCTGTTCACAGATTGTTCTAATGGGACAAATATAGGGAGATCTATGGCTGCTTCAATGACGATCCATTTTCCTAATACCTGAAAATGTAAAAAGATGTCAGATATGAGCCATATTTGATGAAAAAAAACCCCAAAAAAACTCAGTATGATTTCTCTACAAACTTGCCTCACTGACATTTTTGCACTGATCCTTTCAGGGAATAACAAAACACAAAAATACTTTTCAATCAATATGGAAACCAATCTTGATCAATTTTGAATGATTAATTGGTCATTAATGACTGTCGAAATGATTTTTACCCAAATACTACAGCACAGCATTATTAAATGAGCTGTGTGGGTACAAACACTGATGAGCCAAAACATTATGACCCACTTAATGCTTGGAACTGGACTTTGGAGCAATTTATTTATCAGCAGGGTATGTGTGCACTGTTTGCCTGGAGAATAGCTGGCACCAGGATGCACTATGGGACAAAAACAAGTTTTTGTAGAGTGTCTGATATTCTGAGAAACCTTCCGCTTGGAAATCCTGGGTCGGGACATTCATGTGGATGTCAACTTGGGAGGGCTGTTTTTTCTGGCATGTGAAGGACCAACACCATATGTGTGTTTGTGTGCATTACCTCGCAAAAATGGTGCAAGTGAAAGTCTGTGAACAGATCTGTGATGGTAAGTGAACAGTTGGTTGTTGTACTTAACATGTTGGATTCAGGAGAAATTGGACATGAACGAGAACCAGGTCATTATGACTAGGTGATAGGGTTGGAGCATTTCGGAAGCAACAACACTTCTGGGGTGCTTCCTACCAGCAGTGTTGAGCACCAGCTGCCAAAGGCCCAAGGAAAGATAAACCATGAACCGGCAACAGGGCCTGGGGTGCCCACAGCCCATTGACTCACGAGGGGGGTGAAGGCTATCCCGTCTGGTCCAAACTGACAGAAAGGCTACTGTTGCACAAGTCACCAAAAATTTTAGCGATGGTGGAGAGAGGAATGTGTGACAACACAGTGCATCACACCCTGCCGTGAATACGGCTTTGTAGCCGCAGATCTGTCGAAGAGCCCTTTCATGTGGTTTGTGAGCATCGGAACAGACTTTAGAGCAATGGAGGAAAGTTGCCTGGTCCGATTAGTCCCATTTTCTTCTACATCATGTACAGTGCTTAACAAATTTATTTGACCACCTGTCATAAAAACACAAGAAAATGTGAATATTTATGAAATTTGTCAAAAACTTTAAAACTAAAAATTATTCTTTGGCAAATAATGAACTAAAACCACTAAATAGTCCTTATTCACACATAAAAACCAAAAAAAAAAACTTTTTTTTGTATGGCCTCCTTTGGCCTCGATAACAGCTTGCATTCTTGCACTCAACCCCAAGGAATGCAAGACAATAACTGATATTTGGCATCTTAATCAAAAAATAATACTGTGCTAAACTGTTTTTTTTCTGCTTTTTTTGTAAAACGGTAAACTGAAAATTCATAAATAACAACAATAGTTGTATATTTTAGCATTAAAAATATAATTTCAGTTAAAGAGCTTGCGCATACTGGTGGATTAACCATTACAGAATCATAAAAATTATTTTGGTAATTACCGACACTGTTAATTTAAGGTAGTTGTGGCATAAACCTTACATTGGTTGGTGGTCTAATAAAGTTGTTAAGCACTGTACATGTGGCGGGTGCATGTGAGCCATTTTCCTGGAAAACAGGAGGCATCTGGATGCGTTGTGAGGAGAAGGCGTTAAGACTGTGATGCTCTGGTAAATTTTTGTTGGGAAGCCTGAATCCAGGCATGAATGTGAACATCAATTTCATCAAGCTGTTTTAGTGGCTTGTGGAAGATCAGCAGCGTATTAAGCAAGTGGTCATAATGAATTGGCTCATCAGGGCATATGTAAATACAGAACATGACAGAATTAATGCTCCACCTTTATTGCAGCATACACCTTTGCATGTTGCCTAGCTTTAAAGTGACCATTGGTCATGATATCAGCAAAAATATGAAAATACACAAATAGTGAAAAAGTCAGAAACTGTTTACCTTACTGAAATCTTCCAGGACCAGGGGCTGCACAATCTCCTCACACGGTAAGGGCTTTGCATTGCTTACAGAGAGTAGGCTGAGGACCGCAGTAATACACAGGACATACATAGCGAATGAGAGGTGGATGTGTATGAGGACCAATGCGGCAGCCCATGTGGGAACACTGTTCTTATACAGGAGTTCAAAAGGCGTTTTCCCCAAAATTGCTCAAGACGCTAACAGAGTTACGTAACTGAAGATTGCACCCTTGTATTACCTACTCTAATGTAACTGAGGACAAGTTTTTAAAGTAAATAATACATGGAGAGCAAATGATTAAGATTATTCTAAATTCTAAAATTCAAAGAATACAAACTTCAAAACAACTATTTGACTATAAATATAGCCTGATATTACTTCTTGATATTATTCTCTTTTCGCGGTTTTATTTCGGCTGATGACCTGGTGCACAACACTGATATGTTTGACTTCAAAGATCAAAGTACAGAGTTTGCATAATGACAAAGGAGTAAACCTAAAATCTGGGCTTTCAGTGGCTGGGTTTTCAGTAATTACATTCCAGTTTCCTGAAGGAACTGTTTACATTGATGCAATGGAAGACATGACATCGAATTTCACGGCTGAGATCAGTGTAATTTTTTTTTTTTTTTTTTTTTTTTTTTTGTGGTTTCAAACTCTAAACTGCCAAACAGCTTAACCCTATAAAACCCTCAGGCCCATAAATGGGCCCATGAAATGCTAATCATAGTTAGCTTTATGGAGTGAGAACACTTGTGATCTCCAAATCAACCATGCAGATAACTTATGTATATACCTGAATTACCAGAGAATTTCATGGCCACAACCCGTTGCGTAGAATAAATCATATTTTGAGACGCTTGGGATGTAACATTACATTTCATTAGAAACTGCATAGTGTGAGAAAAGAGTTGCCTGTAACATTGGATACCACTCTAGAATCTTGCATGTTGCTGGAGGCAAGCGACTCTATAGCCTACAGTCCTTCAGATTTCTGCTGCAGCATATCGATTGCATAATCTTAAATACTACGTCGTAAAGAAACAAATAGTTACCAAGAAGATTGTCAGTTAACTATATTTTAAGTCATCCAACTATTTGCCTACATTTTCTGCTGCCGTTGTTTCGCTCATTCCTTCTGTTGGCCGATTTGTTCGAAAACTCATTCATTTGTCCGCAGGGATTTTGCTAAAAACTACGCACTTCCGGGTCATACATGCCCTTGGGTAATTCCACAGATAGATCAGCATCATTTCGTAAAAGACGTTTGAAATAAATCTTTTAGAAATTAAATTGGTGAGATATTCATCTTTTATTTAATCATTCCAATGCCATCAATGAAAACGAGATGAATATCAGCAGTAGCAGTTGAGTCAGTTGAGCCTACAAATTATCTAAAATTACAAACAGGGTGAACAGGAGACGGTCTACAGAGGGGAGTAATCTAGTTTGTAGTAATCTAGTGATGGGTGTTAAACTATGCGATGATCAAACATTTTTGATATGCCACTGTTACAAGCAGAGCGAATGCAAGATAATATCATCTCTTTACATGGTTCTAGTTAGTAGAGATGTGATGATAGTTGACAAATCAGAAGAATGTTCATTAATGGGGTTCGAAATGGCATGTTTACAGCATAGGCAACTGCATCAGTATATGATACTACAACCGCTAATCCTCAAGAACTGGAACAATGAATAAAATACAAATAAAAACAGAATTTAATCTGAGGTAAGCGGTTTTCTGAAGAAGACCAAAAAAAAAAAAAAAAAGCCAGAATTTGAAACTACAGCTCTTGGGCACGTACTAGCTTGATCCACAGGCTTGCGCAGAGGCAACTGCTAGTGAGCCAGCACGGCTAACTAATGACTATATAAACATGAATTTCAATTAGCCACAGCCGTGAGCCTTTGGCTACGGTAAACAGAAGGCTAAACCATTGTGACTGGTCATTAATTTCAATCACCCATATGCCATTGTATAGTTGCAATTCAATGAGAAATATTGTCTTTTTTTTTTTTGCAAACTGCCTGCAAAGACCTTCGGGATGTCACATACTGTGATCTGAAGCCCTAGCTATCTACATTAACATGCACTTGAATCAGCTGCAGCGGTGACCCTTTGGCTACGGTTAGCAGAGGACTAAACTATTCGAAACATTCAACATAGCCACTCATCGCATATAAAGCTATACCTGCACAAGTTTGGCGTGGATTAATGCATTGGCTGACCTAGACTGTAGCCTGGGGGTCCCACGTGTGCAAGGGCCCCGGATTGGCCAGGCCATTTTTAATTATTTTAAATTTACTTAAGCAGAAACAAAATAAACGACCTCTATTGGCCCATAAAATAAATATACAGCTTATTGGATAGACGTGATGTCTCATCTATCCAATCAGCTGCAGTGGTCACATGTCAGCTATTTTGATTGACGTCACTGCTTTTGCTGGACAGCATAGCAGCAAAATGTCAGATAACATTAAAAAATATGACAGCGGAGCGCAAAAACGAAAATGACGTATAAAAGAACAGCTCGACCAAGAGCTTAAAAAAAAATCCCTAAATTGACGGGATATTTCAAGCCTTCATCCAGTCAACAACAAGGCGCAGAGGATGAAACACCAGCAGCGTCAGGATCCTTAGCTGTAGCCGCAGAGCTCATCTCCTCCGTAGGCTAATGGTTAATATTTCAGGGAATGGAAAGTGTAACGTTACCATATTCAACCTCGACCAATAGCGAATGAAGTCAGTACTTTTTCTGCTTACTTTGATGTTAGGGTACCCAGAGAAACATTTGGGTGTGTAAAAACATCAAGCGTACATCCAGTCAAGAGAATTTGTAGTTTAATTTCTAGTGCTGCTATATGTGGTTATAGCATATTATTGGTGGCAGCAATAGAGTACTAAAGTGATGACGTCACGCTGGTGTCGGAAGTAAAATTTCCCATTCATTTTACCTGTAGACTGTTTTTTCAGTTCACTTTTGAGTCACTTCCCATTGTTTTCAAGCCTCCATATTTTTTGAGATTTTGCATTATATTTCCGTCTAAAAAAAATATAATAAAATATTAATTTCAATAAATTTTTTATTAAAAAAAGATGAATACCGACTTCAGCTGATGAAGTGTATTCCCGTCTTTGCATTGACTTTGAATGTAATCAGTCGTGTGAAAAATTTGTTCCGCGTCCAGTTTGCAAGCGGCTTTACTGAGCATAGAACGCAAACATTATTTATATATATATATATATATATATATATATATATATATATATATATATATATGCACTGCCTGATGCCGAGGCAGTTTGTGGTTGGCTGAGAAAGATGTGAAGTCGTTAGTTTGCATCACATATTCAGCTGCGATGATTAAGCCAGGTCGAGTTTCCATTACGCGTGCCAACCGCCTTTGATCTGACATCAGGTCAATCGATATAGATACTGTAATTTATGTCCTGATTCAGATGGTTACATTAAATAGTGGCTGCAGTAATAATTTATTGCATTGAAATGTGCCTGACATTCTGGAAACCTGCCTGTGAAGTTTCGGTGACGTGTGCACACTGTGCGCCGGTCAGCCAAATTACCACTGCGCAGAAAGTAAACCAGGTTGGAGCTGGCAAGCTCTCTGCACACTTTCGGCGGAGCCTTTATCCACGAAATTGTCACTGCGTCATGATGAATATGTGACACCTCCCCCTACTACGCCGCCACACCCATGTCGGCGCACATTCGTCTACCAAATTGCCAAAGTTGCTGCGCGCAGTGTTGCACGGCGAAATTACCACTGCGCGGGCTGCACTGGACAAAATTACCACTGCGTGGGCTGCGCCACCCTGCGCTGCGCCATGGTGCCCATGGTGTTAAAGAGCAAAAAAGTCCAGTATGAATCAGGAATATCCAATGTTTTCCGTTAACAAGGGAAAAAATATAATTCTGCAATAACATAAAAAGTTTCACTTTGGTATTTTAGCTCTTAAAAACTCAAATGAACTCAAACAGTGTACTTTCAAAACAAGTCACACAGCCACGCCCAGATTATATTGTAAAATTGGGTCCTCTCTAAACAATGTCTGCGGTCTTGAACAAATGGCTATCGAACATCAGAGGCCGTTTGAAACGCTTCCGGCAAGAAAATGGTGCTTTTAAGTCAGGTAATTACCAGCGAGGTAGAACAACTTCAATCACCTTGGAATAATTAGCCTACCCCAAATCTATTCCTGAGTACTTTGCCGACCTAAAAATCAAGCATTTTATTTAGCCAACTGACCGATCACAACCGATATGTAGCCTATAATAATTAACAAACGATAATGAGAAGTAGACAGACTGAACTAGGCTTCCGTGTTAGATTGAAAGGATGCCAATAACCAATAAAAATAAATTCATTTTAAGATGGCCCTGGTTTCAAAGATATCAAGATATAGGCCAATGCAATGAGGAAAACATTTCATCAAGCGTATCGAAGAGGTTATTTTCGTATTCACATCAAATCATCAAATGTAAGCCAATAGAAATAATCCGGCAAATGCACTCAGGCCAGTCAGCGCCATTTTCCTTGTCATTTAAATCTCAAAATGCGACTGCCAAGAGCCATAAAAATAAACAATTCAAATTAATAATTGTGCCAATCAAGTGCTTGATCGCCAACTGAGCTAAGTAAATGGGAACACGATGAGAGCTAACGCCGGTTAGACGATAATAATTCTGCAGACCTTGGCGTTGCTTATGCCTGTGATCCACTTATGCTTTTAAGGCTTCCGCACGCAAGCAATCGTGGCCAGTCGGAAGCTTTTGGAAGCGCTGGGAACCATCCGAAACTCGCGCAAGCAATCGTAGAAAGTCAGAGTGATTGGGGAAAAAATTTTATCCCATGATCCACTAACGTGAGCATTTCCGATTGATTTTTGCCAACGTCAACAATAAAGATGGCGGTTGTTTTTGTAAACGGTTTCTAATTGGCTAATTGCAGAGGAAATATTCGCCACCTAGTTTGCACTTGACGAACCGATACTCCTGCGTCCTTCCGACAACTCATACCTTCCAGGTCAGAAAGTCATGATCCACCTATGTCTTCCGCGTAACAGAAATTTCCACTCGTAATCGCTCGTAACTGGTTGGAAGGGGAGAATCGGGACAATCGGAGACCTTAAAAGCGTAAGTGGATCACGGGCATTAGTTGAACGCGTCGCTGACTAAACTCAGTGAAGTTATTTTCCGGAAGCATTTTAGGACTTTTAAGGCCGCATTAGGCATGAAATGTTGAAAGCAAAAAGAGCACGCCCTTCCACTCGCCTCGTTGTTGAGTTATTATTATTGTGCACAAAATTATCTCATTAATTCCGATTTAAATGCGACTGGAGCATCCAAAATCTCAAATACTTTGCAAAGTGCTCCCTCGCCAGTGCCACTCGTGGTATCCACCTCTGCCATTTTCGCGCTGTTCTGCTGCCTTCAAATGGAACTCGTGAAGTTTTGAAGTCATGTTGTGAAGTCGTGAGCAGAAATGGCTCAACGTTCAAGTGATAACCGTGCGAGAACATCGTTGCTACGGCAATAAGGACGCCAAAGCATCGTTTCTCCTGGCAGTCTATACGCAAATATTACATTATTAATAGGAAGTGGCTATTCCCAAGGCAGCCTTGTGGATAATTTCCTATCCGCTATTCGCAAGGCAGCCTTGTGTATAATTTCCCATTCGCTATTCGCAAGGCAGCATTGTGGATAATTTCCCATTCGCTATTCGCAAGGCAGCCTTGTGGATAATTTCCTATCCGCTATTCGCAAGGCAGCCTTGTCGATAATTTCCTATCCACTATTCGCAAGACAAGACCCTAGTGGCCAAGGTTATCATGAAGTCAATTTATAGTACTTTAATTAATCTGTTTTATTGAAATTACGTAATTACACGTAATTGCCACCACTGTTGCCATCTTTTCGAGCCATGATGACAGAAGCAGTCTTTCTCTTAAAGACAGTAATCACACTCATGCAAGTTATTTATTATTATTTTTTTAACTAAACATTACTTTGATGCTATCTGATTAACATGTATTGACACACTCTCTTGCAATGCATAAGCAATAATAGTCACAAGTTCATTTCTACAACACAGATTGTGGTATTGAAGAAAATAACAGAAAGAACTTCCGTTGCAGTTTTGCTGAATGGAGATGGTTAAAGTGCCCGATAGTGCCCATTGGTGTTTAGTCAAACAATGATTTAGTTCCCCAAACACTTATGTTCTGCCTGCTCTGTTCATGTTTTTGGCTCATGTTCATGTTCGTCTTGTCATGTTCCTGGTGTTTTCTTGTTTCACTCCTTGGTTCCTTGTTCCTTGTGTTTCCAAGCCGTGCCGTGTTTCCTAGCCATGTGTGATTTCCCTTGTATCATTGCCCTCTTTGCAGCCCCTTGGGTGATGTTTTTTGTTGGCCTTCTTGCCGGCTTATCCCAGCCTGTTTTCTTTTCTTCCTTGTAAATTAACCACTGTCTTGTTCCCTATCCCGCGTCTGGTGTCTCCCTTTGCCGCACTTAACAAACAGTAAGTGTGGGGAGATATGAAATTGATAACTAGCCTCTCAGATAACCTGAGGCGAAGAAAGCTTTTCAGACTAAATTCTGTCTGTCCATGTATATCTGTGCATCCAGAAGTCTGTGACACTTATGTTAAATCTGTCTTTTCTTCTCGAGAACTACTTACCATTATTTGTCTGACCGCTCCAAGCATACTTGGGTAAAGATATTCTAGTTGTTGAAAGAAGATACCCCTAGGGCTTTGTTTATGTTGTAATAAGTGTCAAGTTTTCTTCAGTTTTAGAAATGTAGAACCCCAATTCCGAAATAGTTGGGACGAAGTGTAAATTGTGAATAAAATCAAAATGCAATGACTTTCAGATCACATGAGCCGATATGTTATTTACAACAGAACATAGATAAAATTTCAAATGTTCAAACTGAGACATTTTACATTTTTATTCACAAAATGAGCTTATTTCAAATTTTCTGGCTGCAACAGGTCTCAAAAAAGTTAGGACACAGGCAAAAAAGGGCTGAAAAAGCAAGTAACAAATAAGAGAATCAGCTGAAAGAACATTTAGCAAGTTATTAAGTTAACTGGCATCAGGTGCGTAACATGATTTGCTATAAAAGGGATGTCTCAGAGAAGCTGAGTCTCTCAGAAGTAAAGATGGCCAAGGCTCTCCAACCTGTGAAGGCTTGCGTATAAAAAATTGTGGAATACTTTAAAAACAATGGTCCTCAACGTCAAATTGCAAAGGCTTTGAAGGCCTCATTAACGACAGTGCATAACATCATCAAAAGATTCAGAGAAACTGGAAATATCTCTGTGCATAAGGGACAAGGCCGAAGACCTTAACTAGATGCCCGTGATCTCCGGGCCCTCAGACGCCACTGCATCACTCAACGGCATGATTCTGTCATTGACATTACTAAATGGGCCCAGGAATACTTCAAGAAACCACTGTCTGTAAACACAGTCCGTCGTGCCATCCACAGATGCCACCTAAAACTCTATCATGCAAAAAAAGGAAGCCATCGTTGAACATGATCCAGAGGCGCCGCCGTGTTCTGTGGGCCAAGGCTCATTTAAAATGGACTGTAGCAAAGTGTCCTGTGGTCAGACGAGTCCAAATTTGATATTCTTGCTGGAAATCATGGGTGTCATGTCCTCCTGGCTAAAGAGAAGAAAGATCACCATTCCTGTTAACAGCGTTCTATTCAAAATCCAGCATCTCTGATGGTATGGGGATGCACTAGTGCAGATGGTGTGGGATACTTGCATGTTTCAAAAAGCACCATGAATGCTGAAAGATATATAAAGGTTTTAGAGCGACATATGCTCCCCTCCAGATGACATCTATTCCAGGGAAGGCCTTGTGTATTTGAGCAGGACAATGCAAAACCACATACTGCAGCTATTACAACAGCATGGCTTCGTAGTAATGAGTCCATGTGCTGAACTGGCCTGCCTGCTGTCCTGATCTTTTTCCGATTGAGAACATTTTGCGCATAATTAAACGAAAAGTCCGTCAAAGGAGACCCAAAACTCTCCAGCAGCTGGAAGCCTGTACTAAACAAGAGTGGGATCAAATTCCAATGGCTAAACTCAAGAAACTTGTCTCCTCATTGCTCAGACGCCTCCACTCTGTGTTAAAAAGAAGAGGGGATGCTACACCATGGTAAACAGGCCCCTGTCCCAACTTTTTTGAGACCTGTAGCAGCCATCAAATTTGAAATGAGCTCATTTTGGTGATAAAATTGTAAAATTTCTCAGTTTCAACATTTGCTATGTTATCTCTGTTCTATTGTGAATAAAATACTGGCTGGTGTGATTTGAAAGTCATTGTGTTTTGATTTTATTCACAATTTACACTTTGTCCCAAGTATTTCGGAATTGGGGTTGTAAATGTGCAAATATGGTAAGATATGTCCCTGGTAAGTGAGTCCCTTTTTTTAAAAAAATTGTAATAGATATTACATAGTGCATATTAAAATTTGGAATGTGAATATTGTTGCTTACTTTTTATAGAAAAACTAAAAGACATTGTGAATCTCTTACCCATTTTTATGGGACAGTATTATGTTGTCATGTTTGTTTCAACATTGAGTTTAACACATAATGACACACAAAACATACAGTTCCATGAACTAGTTGGAAGTATTTGGTCAATCAAAGACACGATTGATGTGATGTAATAAATCATACAGCACTGTATTGGCTTTTCTCTGATACCTCAGGTTGCCATTGTATTTATTATGGTTATATGTTTATACTTTTTCAGTACTTTAACTTTAACATTGTCGTGAACTCTTCCCATGAAGAAATATCAAAACTGTTTACATCCTGTGAAATTATAATCTTAATACAACTGTAATATGAACATTCTTGACAGTGATAGTTTTTGACTCAATATCATGATTCACTTAATATGTTTGCCAAATTGTGTATTTGTGTTGTATAGGAATCAGAAAATTGCCAGAGATTATGTAATTTAGGGGTTCTTTATGATTTTAAAAAATTGCTTGAAAGTATTAAATATAAAGCATAACATACTGGAAACCACCAAAACCCCAGTACATAAAATAACTTTCTTCACAGTACATCTTATAACGGTGAAAGAGAAACAAAAAGTTATGTTAAAAAGGTTTGATGACAAAAAGTGTCTTCATGATTTGCTTATGATAATGTCCCTTAACAAGTATGCACAGGTGCATCTCAATAAATTAGAATATCATCAAAAAGTTGATTTCAGTAATTTGATTGAAAATGTGAAACTCATATTATATAGATTCATTACACACAGACTGATATATTTCAAGTGTTTATTATTTTTAATTTTGATGATTACAACTGACAGCTGATGAAAACCCAAAATTCAGTATCTCAGAAAATTAGAATATTGTGAAGAAGTTCAATAATGAAGACTCATGGTGTCATACCTGAGCCTTTAAATGGTCTCTCAGTCTGGGTCAGTAGGCGACACAATCATGGGGAAGACTGCTCACTTGACAGTTGTCCAGAAGACGATCATTGACACCCTGCACAAGGAGGGTAAGACACGAAAGGTCATTGCTGAAGACGTTGGCTGTTCACAGACTGCTGTATCCAAGCACATTAATGCAAAGTTGAATGGAAGGAAAAAATTAGGTAGAAAAAGGTGCGCAAGTGACAGGGATAACCGCAGCCTTGAGAGGATTTCGAGAACATACATAGCGAATGAGAGGTGGATGTGTATGAGGACCAATGCGGCAGCCCATGTGGGAACACTGTTCTTATACAGGAGTTCAAGAACCTGGGGAAGATTCACAGGAGTGGACTGCAGCTGGAGTCAGTGCTTCAAGAGCCACCACGCACAGACGTATCCAGAACATGGGCTTCAACTGTCGCATTCCTTGTGTCAAGCCTCTCTTGAACCAGAGACAACGTCAGAGGTGTCTTACGTGGGCTAAGGACAAAAACGACTGGACTACTGCTCAGTGGTCCAAAGTCCTCCTCTCAGATAAAGGTAAATTTTGCTTTTCATTTGGAAATCAAGGTCCCAGAGTCTGGAGGAAGAGAGGAGAGGCACAGAATCCTAGTTGCTGGAGGTCCAGTGTAAAGTTTCCACGTCAGTGGTGGTTTGGGGAGCCATGTCATCTGCTGGTGTTGGTCCACTGAGTTTTCTCAGGTCCAAGGTCAGCACAGCCGTCTACCAGGAAGTTTTAGAGCACTTCATGCTTCCCTCTGCTGACCAGGCTTATGGAGATGCTGATTTCATTTTCCAGCAGGACATGGCACCTGCCCACACTGCCAAAGGTACCAATACCTGGTTCAAGGACCATGGTATCCCTGTGCTTGATTGGCCAGCAAACTCACCATTGAGAATCTATGGGGTATTGTGAAGAGGAAGATGCAAGACACCAGACCCAACAACGCAGCAGAGCTGACGGCCGCTATCAGAGCAACCTGGGCTTCCATGACATCTCAGCAGTGCCACAGGCTGATCGCCTCCATGCCACGCCGCATTGCTGCAGTAATTCATGCAAAAAGAGCCCCGACCAAGTATTGAGAGCTGTACACGTTCATGCTTTTCAGTAGTCCAATATTTCAGTGTTAAAAATCCTTTTTTTTATTGGTCTTAAGTTATATTCTAATTTTCTGAGATACTGAATTTTGGGTTTTCATTAGCTGTCAGTTGTAATCATCAAAATTAAAATAAATAAACACTTGAAATATATCAGTCTGTGTGTAAAATCTATTTTTATATGAGTTTCTTTTCAATCAAATTACTAAATTCAACTTTTTGATGATATTCTAATTTATTGAGATGCACCTGTATATTCCTGTTGTGAGAGCAAAAAAAGTGTGTACATCTATGAGCAATTTTCTTTAAATTGTACACACTTCTTTTTTTAAAGAGAGAATAAAACACAAAAGACTGAGTGAAAAAAGGGAACAAAACAAATATCGCCAAACCAATCTAGTCATAATTCTGTACATACACCACCAGTCAAAAGTTTTAAAACACCCCAATTTTTCTCGTTTTTTATTGAAAATTATGTAATTTAATGTCTCATTGTACTCTGAAATGAAAGCATAGAACAAATAAACAATGAAGTTAAAAAATCATGGAATCAATTTATAAACCAAAATGTATTCTAAACTTTTGACTCATCAAAGTAGCCATCTTTGGCTGAACACACTCGTGGCATTCTTTCTACAATGGAAATCAAATATTCTCCAGAAAGTCCTTCCCAACTCTGTTGCAGAAGTTCCCATAAATGAGTGGCACTTGTAGGTTGTTTTGCTTTCACTCTTCTGTCCAGTTCATCCCAAACCATCTTGATGGGGTTTAAGTCTGGAGACTGTGCTGGCCACTCCATGTTTTCAAGCTTATCATCATGTTCTTTTTTCCTTAGGTAGTTTTGGCAGAGCTTGGATTTATGTTTTGGGTCATTATGTTGCTGTAGGATGAACCCTTGACCAACTAGATGCGCACCAGAGGGTACTGCATACCATGGTGCTGCAGATTGCTGTGGTAGCCATTATGGTTCAGCCAGAGGGGGTTGAAGTAATCAAGAAAAGTTGGGACACCTGTAGGAATTGGTAGCACCAACTTTCAGGGCTTGATCAACCTCCATTGCTGCAGAAATTCTTGTGCCCTGAAAAAGGTCTTTTTGATTAATCGTAATTTGTATAATGAAAACTTTTCAGATTTGTTTGTATATAGTAGTTACTCTGTGTTTGGTTGATATCAGTATTGTATTTAGGTGTTGTAAAATCAGTTTTAAGCAATTCCATAAAACTATTACATTGTGTATGCTATGTCCACAAGCCCAGTTGTACATCTGGATTTACACAGGGCTAATTATGCCCCCTTCTCCTTGGAGACGGGGCATAAAGCGATTGACTTTTCTGTCTGTGCATCCGTCTGTTACAAATCTTGTCCAGGCTGTTTTTCTGAAACTGTACATGGCAGGCTTATCAAGTTTTACCATAATAGTTGACATAGGGGGTAGTTGTGCATGGGCATTTTTTTTTCTCTCTCATTTGACCTTTGACCCCTTTCCAGTGACCTTGCAAACAGTGCGCTTGGTTTTCCATGACCAAGGACTGGGCTTATATATAATGTTAATAAAGCTGCTTTAACTAAGAAATCTGGTGGTTATCATGCTATAAACAGAACAACACCATGTACAAGTAAACTGGCATGCAAGCAAGCCAAAGATGAAGAAACAGGAAACGAATGAATGAATGTTAAACAGATGACTTCATGAACAACTGCATGGGCATGCAAGTAAATTAAGAAGAATCAAATTCCCCATTACTCAGTTATGTGCAACTATTAACATAAATAGTCAAACTGTTTCTCATTAATTAACTATAATTAATGTGAATAAATGCTCCTCTACTTTCTGCACATTATTCTTTGCACTAAACCTGCAAATATATACATGTATGAGAAGTCATGATCAATTATTACAACAGCTTCAAACACAGCTGGTTGACTTAAAAGACCTGAATTCAAGTGTTGCACTACCCATTATTGTGGTTCGCTTATGGACATTTTAACCTTAAAGACACAAACAAAATTATTGAGAGCAACTTTGAATACATAGGGTTTTACTGTGTTGGTCACAGCTGACAGCTTATGTAATGATACAACAGACCTTATAATCTGTATTTGCAGGTCATTTTTCATGATAAAGAATACCATTTACATATGAAACAACAAAAAAAATTATCAAAAAGATAATACCCTTGAATACGTATGATTTGACTCCTACATCGTCAAAATCGGCCAAGAAATAAGTGTTTTAATGCAATTTAAATGTGTGTACGGAGATCGTATCGCCACCTCATCATCATTGACAGTTCGGTTTGTTTAAAACTGTAGTCCTCAATTCCGCACCGGAGCATTGCCTTGCGAATAGCATTTTGAATTTTAGCCACAAGGCTGCCTTGCGAATAGCATATTGAATCTTGGCCTCAAGGCTGCCTTGCGAATAGCATATTGAATTGTAGCCACAAGGCTGCCTTGCGAATACACGCGGACTTATTAATTTGTATCCGACCGCCACTTGGAGGAACAAGAGACAGAACGATAAAGATGACGATGGTCTACACTGTTCCTTCTTGTTCAGTAGGTTAGGGTAATGTTATGCAAACTACATTGAACAGGCCAGCGCTCTCGCTAACGTTAGCTCCTCCAAAGTAGGGTTGCTAACACAAATACAAAACCTGCAAGCATGGGAATTAAGGGATTACATCGAAAGGCATAACTGCAAAATTGTAGTCCAGATACAATTTCTGAAAATGTCATCAAACATGTCACAACACGTGAACTCGAAGCTTTCAGAAAAGCTCGACTTACGACGTCGTGAATACCGCAAGAAGGCGGCGTTCATATGGACTTTTCTCGTGAACACTGTAAACACGACCCCATTTGCAGGCACTATTAGATCGAGTGGACTGTGAAGAATGTTGGGCGCGCAAGGGTCGATGGGAACTGTAGTTCTCATTTCCCTCTGCTCTGCTCCACTGCGGCTGAAAAAAGTAGTTCTTGCCCGGAAGACCCATGGTCTGAAACCGTCACATGTCCACGACGATACCGGGACCCTCCTGTCACCGCGATAACCATGAAATTGGCCGTACCGTTACATCCCTAGTTTTCATATTATATGTGAAATCCACCGTCACGCACGTGAAACTGATAAACCTCTGTGCACATAGACTTCAATTATTACATCGCCTACGTGCTGATTAATGAAAACTGGCCACATCTGATAATGCTGAGTTTTGACCCGACTCTGAAGCCCTCCGCCACAGTTTCAAAAAATCCAGGAGGAAACCCTGTACATGTATATTTATCTATGCTACAGGTTACACTGACCGCAACACAATCTACTTTGGAAGGGCTACATTTTAGGAACTTCTGAGTGGCAAGCAAATGGCAGAACTATATTTTAGTGAAGCACAAAGAGAATATTGCATCATCAACCCCTTTGCGCACAAGCCAAATCTGGCTATTTAGGTGTTACCTTTTTAAAGGCTTTATAATTCAAGACTGCAGCTTCACAGAGAGGAAGAGTATGGCTCAACTGAATCAAGACACTTCAAGCGTTTAGAATTCTATAATATTTCAGTTTATTTTCACGATTTTGGTTGAGAAAAGGGGCTGCAAACACAAAAAAATCTTCATTAAATTTCACCATTGAAGTTGCAAAAAAAATAATAAAACTGAGAATAGAAAAATGGCTGGGGGTTAAAACTATACATTTCTGGGATCATAAACTCCTTGACTACAAGTATAATTCATCTTGAGCATTACATTCTTGATTACCTACTTGCTATGAGCTGAATTAGACAGCTATGGGGGTGGCTCCCCAAAGTCTGAGATCCCTCAAAATGGTGCACTGTCAAATCATAAAATAATCATATATTTAACACAAATAAACTTTTGAGGCATGAAATTCAATTTGAACTAATGATTTTTTGGTTGAATTTAGCATGAATTTATCAATATCAGTGCAGTTGAACATCAATGGTCACCAGTAACCTCTCCAAACACAAAAACTGCCTTTTCACAATAATAAAGTTTAGAGTTTTGTGTATTTTTCTTCGAAGTTCCCCAAGCCAGCACACACACTCATTTAATGAACTTTGGACCACTCCCAAAGTGAAGGAGAGTATTTGGTGGAATGACGGATAGGAGATTGGGGCGAATGTGATGTTGTATGGACTTAGTCTGTGATTGTGCGAAAATTGGGAGCCCCAGGTGGCGAGACTCAGGGTGGGGCTCCCATCTCTCGTCGGAGTCCGTGTAGGCTCCTAAGCCCCCAAAAAGTGTTAATGAATCAGAGAGAGATGAGCTCTACGTACGTCGTCAATATTATTGCGAAAATAACTCGCGTAAGAGTTTGATGTGCCATGGCTGAGGATTTTAATTAGGTGGTCCGGAACTCCCTGCTTGGATGCTGTAGTGGCGGCGCCGATGCCAAAGACATGCCCGGAGGAGTATTTGGGCAAAATATTGAATCTAATTAGAACACGACGGAAATGGTAGAGGAACTTGTGGCGAGTGGCTACGGCCCCTGTGTCGGTCATAAATAATGGGTCTTGGGGAGAAGCGTGGTTATTGTACCTTGAGGTGACGTAGTTTGATATTGGCTTGAACGGACTGAGAGCAGACTCTAGGCGAAATATGAAATAGGCTGAGAAATGCCAAACTGATCCGTTTTACCTCTCTTTATCTTGAACATAAGTAGAATGAGATGTTGTTTAGGCTGGCGTGGCGAGAAGAGTTTTAATTAGCGGAGAGCAGAGTGATTTCGGAACATCTTGAGAAACCTAAGAAGGCCAGTAGGAACACGGCTTCTAGAGCAGAATCCATTGATGGAGAATGGTACCCTGAGCGCAGCGCCGGGACGCAGCGAGAGAGGAGGTCTGCAGTCAGAGGTGAACATTTGGTCAGAGCGGGAGGTTTGTGTTTACGTAAACCTTTCAGTAGCGCTTGCGCATAAGAATGGGAAATTGACGAGCGCGGATGTCTAGTGGCCAGTTTGATGAAGAGGTTGATGCCACTGAGGTAGACTTGTATCGAGGCTGGTCGAACGTGGTGCACATAGTGAACGTACGAAATAAAGCTTGTGATGGAAACTACGTTGAGGGCTGGGAATGGCAGTAGGAGGGCTGAGTGGAATTTCTTGAATTGCTTCCGTCCTGCGAGGGATGAGGAAAGCGGGCATGGAGCGAACCCGTTTAGAATGGCCTCTCAGGATTAAGCGGCGGATGGCTCGAGTTGTGGAGTCAGGGGTAGACGGTCACAGAAAATGGAGGAACCGGAGTGGGGTGAATGTCTGAGTGCGGTGCTAAGCATCTGAATCTCTGCCGGGAGAAACGAGAAAGGGTGTCAGCGATGGCATTTTATGGTCGGGAATACATGCAGCTTTGAGCATGAACTGGTGTTTTGCGGAAATTAGGGTTAGTTTCCTGAGGAATGGCATGAATGAGAGGGAGCGGGAACGGCCTTTGTTTACGATGTCTACTGTGGTCGAGTTGTCATAATGTACGGTTATACATTTGGCGGCCTGCTCGTGACCCCAAATGAGGGAGGAAACGATGATGGGGTATGGTGAGGCGGACAGCAAAGTAATAGCGCCCCTTTTAGAAAACGCCCAGGGAACCCCAAAGAAACGTGCGTCGAGTGGGACGACCTTTAGAGTTTGGATATCGGCTTTAGCCAACCAGGCACCGCGACCGGTGAGGCGGATGAGTGGTGAGATGAAGGACAGTCAGTAAAGGGTTAACCACTGTTGGGCAAGCAGCCAATCGGATTGCCTGGAGCAAGGTGCTTGAGCAAGGAGACGGCAGATGGACGGTGTGCAGGTGAGGCAGAATGGTGGACTGCGAGACTGAAAGTCGGTCGAGAGCGTGAACCTTGCCACTGCGAGTGGTCGTGAGGTGGATACGCATAGTTTCCGTGAATGTTTGCTGGCGAGGGAAAGTGCACCAATAACTGAAGCGCTAGTGGGCTGCACCACTGCGAGTGGCAGTGAGGTGGATACGCGTAGTGTCCGAGAATGTTTTCCAGCAAGGCAAAGTGCACTAATAACCGAAGCGCTAGTGAAGCGCTAGTGTGCTGCGCCACTGCGAGTGGCCGTGAGGTGGATACACTTGCAGTATCCGTGGATGTTTGACGGCGAGGCAAAGTGCATTAGCATTTGTAATGATTTGACAACTTTGGAATAAACATGATTTGTAATGATTTGACAACTTTGGAATAAGAGAGAGTGCAGTGGGATGGAGATGAACAGATGAAGCAACGGCGGGTGCTTATCCGGGTATAGGTGGGTTAACACCGGAACTGTTGGAGCCTTGGAGAATTGGGTTGGGGGCTGAAGGAGCCGCAGAAGCCGGTTTTCGTCCAGCGGAAAGGATGGGGGGAGGGGAGGGAAGGGACGCATGTGCACGGGGCAAAAGAGCAGCTTGCGAACACAGGGATGAAACAGGGGACGAAAAGAGGCTGAACGGGTCGTGAACAGCGGGAGCAGGTACAGGGGGAACTGGCTGGTTTGCGGAAGGAATGGCTTCCGCCGAATCTGGAGCGGAGAGGACATCGCCGAGCATGGTGACATTGACGCTGGGGGCGCTGATGGCGGAGCCCAGAAGAGCTGTGTGGTCTGCTGCAGGCAGATGGGGAGGATCAGCTGCATTGCTGAGGGAGTCGGTCTATAATTTTTGTAGTCTGGCCTTGTTTTTCGGAGCGGTGGAAGGGGATTTTCTTCTGCTTGGGTGCCCGATAGATTCTGGCGATGGTCCAACGTGGAGCCTCGGGTGAGCCTGGAGTGCGAGCCGTGGTAAGCCTTGCTGGGGAGCCGCGGGCTCTTGCTTCTGGGCGCCGCGGTTGACGAGGGGCATTGCTGCTACGAGACGGCGCTGAAGACCGTCGGCTGGAATTCCTGCGGCTTGGAGCTCAAACGGGAGAACGGCCGCGGTGGTCTCCGTGGGGGGAGCATAACCGGAATATGAGCGCCCCGGCTGGGGCGAGCAGGTGGTGCTTCGTGATGAAGGTACGAAAATCGCGGAGGGCAGGCGGGTGCGCGGAGGAGAAACGGGAGTTTTGAGAATGGATTGAGAAAATTCCTCTGGAGTATCGGAGTCTTGGAATAATTCTGAGTCTGAGGGACTCAGTTGGATTTTGAATTCCATGCTTTGGGTAAGCGAAGTCTTGCTGAACGTTTGGGCTGTCTGGTTACGAGTGAACTACGTAGAAACGAGACGAGCGGGGATTGTGGGAATGTAGGAGGTATATATAGGCGTAAGGATGAATAGGAAGGCGCATTGGGCGTGGTCCTGTTCATTAACCTATGTTATCGGGAGCTCCCTTAAATAAACTGCTTATTAAACGGTCAGAACATTCACCCTGCAATTAAAAGCTAGCAGTTCCCACTTCCGAGCTCACAACCTTATTTCTACACTTTATAAGGAACAAGTAAAACTCACTAACTCAGTAATATCTGAAATATACCTTATTTTAACAGAACAGACATTCCACTTTCAGGGAAAATCAAACAATATATGCCTGCTTAGATTCAATAGAATGGTTCAATGAACGTACCAGGGGGTCCATCGAAATGCATGGGCAGTTCACGTTTTAAACAGGAAAAAAACCTCGGCATTTGATTTTGTTGAAAGCGGTTTACATTCCAAAACAAAAAGCAAAAGTAGCAGCCTAACCTTTCTTCATTGAATATCTCCTCCAGAGACAGATGTATCCAGTAGAAGGAACCCTCCAGTCCTGTTTCATTCAGAATAATTCCCATTGAACATGTCCTTACCTCATTCAAATCCAGTAAACGTAACTGAACACTTCAGGTCGGTTTTGGGAGTCTTTTTTTTTGTATAAATCGCGTCAATTTTAGCTGCGCAATGTGCTCAACGTTGAGAGGATACAACTGGCTTACTGATACACAAAGGTTTGTAATACTTTTCTGACTGCCCAATTAATGTCTTTCAGTTACTGTGGAAAGTTTAAACACTCAGGAATTGGATAAGAAACGAGCCAATCAATACATTGTTTCATGTGGGCATGAACTATAACTGTGCAGTTACGCCGATGAGCCTGAGGATATAATTGAGTGATTGGAGATAGTTTGTAGGTTTCTTTAGTCAACAAGCACCAAATTGTTATAATTGTAAGCTAGCTAGGCTAGCAAACCAACGTTAGCTAGCTAGCTTAGCTTGTTACATTTGGTGCACGTAATGCCAGCTGACTAACTAAATGGCGAAGTTATTACTATTCACTGCTGTCCGATGACTTCTATGCATCACATGTAAGGCCGTAATCGCCAGCGAACCCTTTGCACATGCTCACAAGGTAGCAGTCCTGAACAACCCTTCGGTAGAGTGTAAAAACAAAACACGCTGTCTGCGCGTCTCCGCAGACCTGCACCCAATGTTCTCTACTGTTATTCGCGGCTGATTTCAGTAAAAAAAAAAATAACCAATGGTTTCAACATAATTTTTGGGGGGGCAACGCCCTCCCAACATGGTTTTTGGGGGGATGCCCGCCCCCCCTGTGCCACCGCCACTGGGCACTATAGATGTGGCAAACTCGTGAATCATTTTGTGCTCAATCAGAAATGGAGGCATTGCTATGTGTTTTTCACAGTGATCTGTTTTGCGTTGCATGACATTTTAATCATTCTTATTGCTGTTGTTGGTGTATTGTATAGGTGTCTTTTACGAGCTTGACTGCTGTCACATTGTTTTTCTCATCACATAAATCAAGTTACTACATAGCTTGAGCTTTCAATGGAACAAGAAGTCGATTCTCTGAGATAGTTGGAGGGTGGGCTTCAGGTGTTATTAGTGGGTGGTGAAACCATACGCTATTTATGAATATTCTGTATAATTAGTATCCTATTCCTCCCAGTGGTGTATATGTTCAGTTCACCCACTGGCTAAGACCAGCCAAACGTGCTAATGAAATGGAAAATGCCAGAGCAGAGACCACACTGGAAGCTGTAACGTCACCGCCGCTGGAAAAAACAGCAGTGATTCTCTTTGCCTGGCAACTAATTATTTCTGACAGACATAGCACTATAAGGAGTGGGGTGAGTGGGGATAGACTGTTATCAACTCAACAGAGCCGGTCCTGCCCCCCGACCCCAGGCATGACTGTTTTGGGACCGTCTGGCACAGCAGCACCCTAACAAAGCCATGGAACTGTCCTGAGCGCAGTGTCCCGGAACTGCCTGATGAGTGGTTTTGTGCTCGGCTCGCACTGTCACATACAAATACATGCGCTTAAACACAAAGTGTATGCATGCTTTTTGGATTTACCATGCTGGAAAGGCATTTGATGTCACCAAGAACAAAGCAGGTTATGGCCAGGGTAAGTGTTTTTTTCATTTGTTTGGTTTTTCTTTTTTCCTGCAATATCAAACTATTAGGAAAGGCGTGCATTTTTTTTCCCACTAGCCACCCTGCAAAACGACCATTGATTAGGATCTGCAGTATTGTGACGCCTCTCTGAATAGCTCTGAGTGATAGTGTTTTTGTGAGTCATCACTGTATGGTGCAGAAACATCCCAAGCAAACAGCAGTGAAGCTGTCTTCTAGAGAGCAGTTGTCTGTGACTGTCTTTTTCAGTTTCCTCGAAAGGTGCTGGTTTTTGTGTGATAAATGTTGAGCAATCATTTTGAATCTTTCGGACAGCAGTGATGTTGTTATTGAAACCAACGTTGTTTACTCATTCAGGTTTTGTTGCAGGCTTCAGTTCGTGGTCAGTGCAAACTTGGCGGATAGCACAGTTGTGATAAACTGGGCCGACATGAGGTTTTCAAGCTGTGGACTGTGCGCAATTTTCCTAATAATGGATTTGGAAACAGCGGTCTTTATTATCATAATAAATGAGTGTGGATGCGATATGAGCTAAAATATTTACATCACATTAAAATGAGCACCATAATTTATTGGGCAGTGGCAAATTTTTTTGATTTCTTGGTTCTGTTGGTCGAATAAATTACCAGATCTGAATCCAACTGAACTGAACACGTATTTTACATGAAGAGAGGGAGGCTGAAGGCAAGAAGTCCTTGAAACAAGCAGGAACTGAAGACGGCTGCTGTACAGACCTACCAGAGCATCACCAGAGAAGATATCCAGCGTCTGTCCATGCATATGTATCACAGTCTTCAAGTAGTATTTCATGAAATGGATATTTCATCAAATGTTAAAAATTATTACTTTATTTTATCATGTTAAACTGTAAAATATTTTTTATGCACCCGAAAAAGTAGTGGGGGGAGGTCTATGTACAAAAGCTACTTTCATTTCCATACAGGCCACCTGATATTAAATGAAAACACCCTTAAATTAAAGCAAACAGGCCGCACATCAACCTTAATGTCATTGCGTACTTTCAAACTCAAAACTGCTGGAGCACAGAACCAAAAAAAAAAAACTGCCATTGTCCAATGAATGATGGCGCTCACTGTATATTCAATCTATATATACCATGTATTTGGCTTCATTATGTTGGGGGTTTGGTGCAAGGCATCTAAGCACTTACTTAAAGGACTCACCCCCCAACCCCCCACTCCCAACCCAAACACAATATTTCATTGTACTTCTGTTTCAGAAAAATGAGTGACCACCTTTTTTGGCAATTATTTCCCCCTCAGCATGTGAAATCATTCTGTTTAAATAATACATGTGGGCATCAGTACAGGGATAGCCAATATGGAGCATCTCAGCAGTTTACTCTTGCCTGAGGTATTTCATTGCAATTTCCTAAAAACTGCAGCACAGTCAGATTTTATGATACATTAGCCATTGATATGTTAATCAGGTGACTCTAGCTGACTTAAAAACAGCTGAGATGTGAATTGTCTTTGAAAGTTGTCCCAAGTTAAATACCTGCTGTAGTCATTTTGGCATTTTTCTGTGTCCAAATAATATGTTACCTGGTAGTAAATATTGATTCTGCAAATCCAGATCTCATGATAAAGGTATTCAAATTCAAATCTGTCACAGAGTCTAGACGTTAATGCAGTTATGCTTTCGAGCATTGATATGTTTTTACTGGCATCAACATTTGGCATTTGCCCAAGATGTTTGACTGGAGACTATAAGCTAAAGTCCATATGCGGTTTCAGGAATAAAATTTGGGAAATTTATTTTTCATTGAATTTTTGGCAACAATATTAAACACAATGACATTCTGATCTGCTTTATTTTTCTGTCATAAATAGTTCAGATCCATTGTGTACTCCATAATTTTATTAGATTTCTGTCTCTGATTGGATTGCTGGCAAGAAAACAAAAATCCCTGAGGAGTGTGATGAGAAAGCTTTCCAGTAATCCAGCGGTAGCATTTTCTGTCTTGTTAGATACTACTGTTGTATCCTCCTGCCAAGGGTGCAATTATTTTCATTTTCAGTTTTACAGCATTATGGAAATGCAGCAGAACAATGCAGGATACTTTCTGGTGGTTTTGGATTTCCTCTTTTTTATATCCAAGGCCAATTTACTTACATTAACTTTCTGCTTGTTTTTTGGTCTAGAGGAATACTTTTATGAAGAAAAACAAATGTAAATTTTCAGCAGTGATTCCCTACTTTCACTTGTTTCCAGAGACGTTTGTGTCTACAATGGTGTTTAATTGTAACAACTTGAAAAAGCATGAACTGTTATGCATTATAGGCCTTTACTGTGCAGTAATTATTTGAGGTCATTTGTGAACATAAAATTGTTTGCTGGATGATGTCACTCAAATGTGCACCATCAGTGAAAAATACATATTGATAAAACTTTTTTTTTTTTTTTTTATTCTTCAATTTTGCAAGAATGTCAATAAGGTTGCACACTGACTCTGTGCCAGTGTGTTACCTGTGGTAATATGGAATTATACTGCGTAGGACTTGTGCTGGAGAAGAGAATGGTGTTATGCGCTGGAGAGCGTTGTGCTCACAGCATTGAGATGAGCGGGCTGTCATGTCACCCTTTGCGGAGTGTTTGTTTATAGAACAGAAGGCCAGTGGCACTGTGGAATGCAATGAATTGAGCCACCTGTTTGCATTCTTATTTTAGCAAACTAAAGCATCTGACATTCAAGCCGCCGCAACTCCCTTGAGCACTTTCCCTGCTCTTCCTCTGTGGTTTCTTCTTGGTTTAGAAGGCTCGAAATGCATATGGATAGCTTGGCTCGGAGTCATCTCTTTTTCAGTGTCAGTGGAGTTATACAGGCCCTCGGCTGTTAACGGAAGTCTTTTTCCCAAAGCCATCACTTAAAAGAAAACATCGCCCTCATGGAACAAAATACATAATAGTTGTTTGTTGGACTTCCATAAGGCAGAGTTACAAATGTGCAGGTCAAGTCTTCCCTACACTTCAGTATACTTCTTGATTTTGGATGAGGCCATCAGCTTCCAGTTATATTTAGAATCCAGTATCCCTCATTTCATAGGTAGACTAGCATTCATCCCACTCATGTAGTGTCTTGTGCTGAATGGGGCAAGTATGAGGGAATTAGCTTTGTGCAGTTAAGGAATTTCTGGAATTTAATCAGGTTTAGCCCTGATTTGAGGGGTTAACCTTGAGGAAAGTGTTCACAGCAGATAAAATGTATCTCGGGGCAAACACTCATTGGATGGCTTGACAGAGGTTTAAACAGAGAAAATTCTCTTTTGACACTTCACTAAATGAAATATACCTAGCGGCAGTTTTTCGGCCATTTTTAAGTCATGCCTTTTGAAATGCCTGGCCTTGGTGACAACTAGAGTGTTCTTTGGCATCTGTGAAGATTAAATGACGAAGGTGGTAGCAGCCTGCTGGCACCAGTGTTTGCACTGGAACGTAGCATTGTGTTTTCTTGTTTTGTGTGCTCAACAGATGTTTTGTTTTCACTCTGGGAAAGAGCAAAGGTATGGGCATTCATAGGTATTGGCACATATAAGGATTTACCTACTACAGTTTTTTACACTGCCAGGTATTGCACACTGTTAGTGATTTTTCTGACCTGACAATTGCATGATTCCACAGAGCTGATTCTTCTGGAATTAAAAAAAGGAAATGCTTGTTTCTACAGCTGATTTGGTAATCTAGTGACACACATCTCGTTTTAGGTATCTGATTTGGTTTCAACCACATTATTGGAATGCACGCATCATGTGACAGTCGAGGAATCTGTAGAAAAGTCACAGTGATAATTGTTCTGTACAGTGTAAAATATATAGGCTTCTTGTCAAGGTACTCTTGAAAATAAGTGCTCAAGCCTTACAGTGCCAGTAGATCATGGTTCTGCAAGCCAGGTCCTGGAGAGGCACAGTCTGATTGGTTTTCATTGTTACCCTGCACTTTATTCAGCAATAGAGGGTATCGCCAATACGAAAAAAATGCCCTGATGTTGCATTCGTGCCCCGTTTCAGATGCATTATGGGATTGTTCGGTAACCTAGTTGCTTCCGGTCTCTGCAGAGCCCAATAGTAACTGAACTGTAGTCATTCAGGCTATGGGTCCTTACTGTGAAGCTGCCATGTGTTTGTCAAACGAAAATAAGAGGAAAAAACTTCGGAAATACCCCTGGATGAGAGACTTATATACACAATGACCGTATATATGTATGCGTGCATTCATTGTTAAACTGTAGGTAGCTCATAGTAAATGATAAATGTGATCTCAAAAATGCACTGGAAGTGAGTGAGTTCTGGATCTAGCAAGATATTTTGCCAAAAGCGCTACATCCTGGCATTTTTTTCGTATTGGCGATACCCTCTATTATAAGTTCATCATAGTCATCTCACTTCACCTGGTTATGTGAGTTTGACTTGGGTGCTGGTTTTCTTGAGTAAACATACAGCTGGAGAACTTGTGGATATGCATGGTCAGGGCTATGGATTCCTGTGGTTGATACAGCTGATTAAATTAGTGACCTGCAGACTTGATAGGTTCAGTGCACTTAGCAGGACCGGCAGTGAATGAATCTCAACTGAAACTGGAAAAGCACTCATCAGCTCCAGGGAGTCTGCATGTGGTTCACTACACAGGCATTGACACCATGTCCCGCTGAGTTCAGCTGCTGTGACATCATAACTAACTAATGAAGCTGCCCCGAAACAACTTAAGTGGTACCTATGGAACATTGCAGTAAAAGTAATCAATTAGCATGGATTAGATGTGGCTGAACAAATGAATGGCTCCATCATTCAGATCCCTTTTGTGGTACACATACTAACTGTATGGATAACTGAACTCTCTGTACAGTTCTTGTTGAGTTAATGAATTTGGGCTTGTATCACTGAGCAGATGAGCTGGGTGTGTCTAAGGCCAGGCTGTTCGAGATCGCTTTTGAACCTGGATTACGGAACATAGGCCTATCTTTGCGATGATCTATTTTTGCTTTCATGCACAACTGTATTGGCATCAAATACTTTCCATTTGAACAATGACTGGAGCAAAATGAATACTGAATTATTATTAGCATAACATCAAAGGAGCTTAAGCTGCCTGTTGGTGTGGTATTGAAATATTGGATCTTCAGCTGCCTGTTGGTATGGTATTGAAATACTGCATAGCCGGTTGCTTTTCCTACTAAATAGCAAATGTGGGATTCTGAAAATAGCTTATTACGGTGTTAGTAGTTTCCACGGGCAACATGACCCAAGTCAATGCAGATACTGCATTGCATGCCACTGAACTTCCAGTGCAAATACAATTATAATTTGCGTGTATTTTTACTGAATGCTGGCTGGAATGAGACATTTAGTAACAAAAAAGTTAATGTGAAGTTACTCATTCAGTAGAGTGGCAAGTGGCAATATGTAACAAAAATTTAAAATATGTATGTTTCACCCAGCAGGCAAATACACCATGTCTGTCTCATGGAATAGCTTTCTTATAGTATCCAACTATTCTGGATGGGAAGTTCCTTTAATGTTGTACCTCTTTCATTGACTGTCATTTCCTTCTTGGATCTTGGTTGAGGAACATGTGTTGTGACAATCTTTAATAGCCCAGAATGCAGTCAGCACCCCTCCTCTCTTCTGGAGGGTTACCTCCTCTAGGGATTGACTTTAGAATCCGGTGTGCACAAGCGCACACACTCAGGGGCGCACTCACAGAGTCACACACAGATTCGGATTATAAACTGCAGCTGCTTTTTCTGCATTCTGGAATTTTCAGGCCTGCCCCGTTGGCCAGAGCTCATGCTTCCTAACTGGCTGTCTGTGGGGGTAGCAGAGGGGCTTGTTTTCAGGGCGACTGAGCAGTCGCGCTGCTTTCTAAGCGTGGGAAAGAGACAGGCTTCCGTACTCACTCGGGCAGCTACGCAGCCTCTGAACTTTTCTTCTTCACTTTTAATAGTGTCCGCTTTTTGCTAATTTTGGGTTTCATGCATGTATATTTTTTTGTTCACAAGAAAGAAAGGGAAGTTTCCTCATCTGCTCTGTAGCCATGGTCTGTATCTGAAGATAACTTCTTAAGGCTGCAGACATGTACCTCTCAGGGAGTGAGTCTGATGCGGTAAGTCTTACGGCTGGATTTTTGCTGTGGAGTATGCGGGAACAGCAGCAAGCGTGCTGGATACAAGCTCTCTGTCCAGGCAAAAGAATGTTCCAGAAAGTGCGGGATCGCACATTGCCAACCATCTCTCATAACTCTCCTAAAGCATGTCGACTCAACCCCCTCTCCTCGCCAGCCATACGGCGGGATTGCATGCGAGGAATCTGTAAAGACGTCTTTTGAGACATCCCTAATCCTTTTGAGCTGAGGCACGCTGCATTAGGCACTCACTGCCATCATTACCTGTGTCTTAGCGGAGGGAAATAAACAACCTCTTTCAAAGCTTGGTGATTACAGCGCAGGCAGTGAGCATGAAGTCAGCCCAGAGCTGACTTTATCTCTGTGTTACAGTCCTTTATCTGACTTGTTTCTTTTACAGTCCCTTGTATCTATGCCAAATGCAACCTTTTATGTCTGCTTATTTTGTCTCAGTGGACGAGAACTACAATAATATATTGCCATGCCGTTTCAGCTGTTTTTGTCAAAAAAAAAAAAAAATTTAACACTGACTTTTTAAAAGAAAGTTTATGGCAAAATATTTCAGTTCAAACAAATGTATTTAATCTATTTTGTATCTTTCGCTCCTTTTGTAAGGATATTTGAACTCTTTCACAGTGTACTAGTATTGTCCATTGGCAGATTTCCCTCGGCACTTTGTCCCAGAAAATATGGAGAGGTCTATTTAGGTAGGGAAACTTTTGAGCTTTACAGATGTACAGTGGAACACTCATAGCTCTGCCTGAAATTTTGGTGGGGAGACATTTCACTGAAGATCTTTTGATGACATTCCGTTCAAAGCTAATGTGCTGAAATCCTGCTCGATGATGACACACCGTGATAGATATATGTCATGAAGCCAATTGGTTCATATTGCTTTTATCATCCCTGTTTAAACCATAGATGTGTGAGAACCAATTATGATACCATGCAAAATCCTGACCCTCTCTGGTCCTGAGTTGTGCAAATGTTGGTGTTTTTAATACCTGAAACACCAGGAGGCTTGTCTTTGTCCTGCTGTCATTTGGGGCTTGAGTTAAGGTGAAAATGTGTTGATACTTGAGGAATTTAAATTGAGCATGCCTGCCGTAATGCAAGTGGAGTCAACTAGTTTTCTAATTGTGTCTCCAAGATTTAACTACAGCTTGCCGGGAGAGGTGACACAACAGACTGTTTTTTTTTTGTTGGCCTACAGTTTAAAAATCCAGATCCCTGTTCCAAAAACTGTCAGCACCTAAGAGCCATCTTTGATGTGTGGCAGGTAGTGCTGTCTGTTTTCTCTCTCACATTTTCTCCAAAATGTGTGCATAAACTTGTGCTCATGTGTATGTAATGGTGTGTGTGTTCATGTATGCATGTATGTGCTTGTATATGCGCATATGTGAGTATATTTGCATATTGGTCTGTGTGTCAGTGCTTATATGAGTGTATGAGCCGGTACTGTGTTGTAGTATATGCTCATTGATTGGTGACTGGCAGATAGCTGACCAGCTTTCATTTTCCACAGTGCGGCTGAGTTCCTACATATGCAGCACAGCTCCATCACTGTGACATCCAAAGCACTGGGAACCAAAGGCAGAAAAAAAAAAAAATCCAAACAGAATCAGCTTATGTGTTCAGTATTTCTGGATGGTGCGTATTGGCTAATAGTGAATTCCCCAGTTAGGCTATGAATGTCATCAGAGGAAGAGGAAGGCATACTGTGTCCTTTTCGGACTAACACACAAGATTAATAGCTGAATGTATCCGGAGCGTATAGCACTATCTCTCTTTTATGAGTATGCATATTGCTGGTGCCACAGCAAGTTCTACATGGCTGTATATCTTGGGCGCATGTTTGTTGTCTTTGCTGTATGGGTTCGCTCAGGGGTCCCTTTTTTCTGGTATATAGAATTGTGGCACATGTTGTCAACGTGAAGGTTGGTTAAAATAGAGGACAGTTTTCTGTGTTAATGTTATGAGGTTTAGAAGGCCCCCTTGGCAAGAGAGATGCGCTCAGTTGTGAAACAGGATGAGGTTAAAGTCTTAAAGACTTAAAGACTTAAAGGCCCTAACTCAGGTGTGTAGCATTGTGCTCATTATATCCCCCGCAAAAGCGGAGGACAAACTGTCTGTTCATAATTCGGTGGTCACATCAGGGTTTCCGCTGCATGTAATTGATCGTAGCCTACCGCCACGGAAAAATAAAAGCCGCCACGCCTATGTAAAATGACTTAACATAAACTACAAAAATCCTAAGGACAATCAGGTGTCGCCAGTTCTCCTTGTTAAGTTAAAATGAGTGCTAATAATTCTTGACCTGTCGTCAATCATTTTGCTTGATGAACACATTTTCCAATGAATAAAAATTAGCCATCGGCAGTAAAACGCGCTGCTTTCTTTTTAATGCAACGTGTGCAACGATTAGAGAAAAAATATTTTGTTCACTTTGCAAAACGATGAACTACGATGTTAACTTCTGTGTTTGCTGTGAGCACATCCTGCTCTACCTAATTGTATCTTCATGATTATTTAATTCCAATTCCAGAGTCCGGAGTCATAATCGGTTTTCATATTATATGTGAAATCCACCGTCACGCACGTGAAACTGATAAACCTCCGTGCACATAGACTTCAATTATTACATTGCCTACGTGCTGATTAACGAAAACTGGCCACACCTGATAACGCTCAGTTTTGACCCGACGCTGAAGCCCTCCGCCACAGTTTCAAAATATCCTGGAGGAAACCCTGCACATCATCATAAACTTTTTGAAATTTTTCAACAAAACTTTGTACTTGCTCGGAACTGGTGGTGAACTAGTGCTGTGTGTTATTTTGGTGATTCTGGGGAAGGGGGACATCACAGTGCATCACATGCACATCACTTGAGTTTGTCCTGTCACTCGGGCGAAACGCTGTTTGCATCCTGCTTTACTGATGAAGTCCAGGGAAGTGGCTTCAAGAAATGCACTTGACAAGCTTTACCTTCCTTTATTAGGGGCCAAGGGTTGCATCAGGCCAGTGCATTTTAATGTTGATACTCCTGCGGTGCTTGAGGTGTAACTGGATTGATTACAAGCCTGCGTGAGTGTCAGGTATTCAGCAATGATACTGAGTATCTGCAGGACTGCACTCACCGTTGCTGGATCAGTCTTGACATTTTCCCAAGAGGCTGTTGTAACTGGATGTTTATATAATTTCATGCTTCATTAATATCCGGAGAAGCATTGACTAATCCGTCATCTTTTGACCCATCTATCATCAGTCAACCTCAAGCGGGCCAGTCCAGATCAGACCATAAATATGAGTGCGAGATGCAAATCTCCATCTTTTAATTTCAGCTGTTGAGTCCAGTGGAGCTGGGTTCTGTGTGCACCTTTTTGTAGGTAATTAAATTCAGAAAGTATTCTATTATTGCCCATTTTTAAAATGTATTCACGCAAATTTCACCAGCTGCTATTAATGTTGCATTAAAATTTTTGCTGATACAAATGCATCATATGGACTATAATGCTATGTATCACGTTTTTATGTCAAATCTAATTTTAATAATAAGCTGCTTCTTAATTCCCTGCATAATTGTAAGCTGTGCCAGTGGTGTTTCCTCAAGACATCAGTAATGCCAATCTATTTTCATTTGCCTCTTTCAGTGAACTGATGCAGTCATTGTAAACATACCTGGAAAACATAACTTGATATTGAATATTTATGAGGAAGTTCTGCTCAAGAACTATTCAGAAGATAGAGCTCTTGAGTCTCATACAGTGGCACAGGAGTAGCATGTATCAAATCACCCCTTCCAAGCCTCATTTTCAGTTAGCCCTGCATATCTGGAGGCAGCATCTTCCTTGGAAAATTTCATATTTTTTATTAATCATGAAAAATTAGTTTAACCTCATAGTAACAACACATCACCATGGATGCCAATACAGTGGTGACAAACTGCTCAGGGAATAACAAGCTAAACAGGATAAATTCCAGTGTTGTCAGTCAAATACACTGCCCGGCCAAAAAAAAAGTCACCGTTTGGAAATTAATTAACAAATTCTATAATTGGATCATTATTGCGGTTATTAATATATTTCAGCTGGCAATAATCATTTTTACCCTGACTGATGAAGCGCATTGCTACTCATTTCTTAAAAAATCATGTCAGAAGACACATCCCCTGATGGTGGAAAAGATGTTACAGTATTTCAGAACGGGCAAGTTATTGGCCTGTATTTAGCAAAGAAAACCATGAATGACAAAAACAAGTATGAGGAATCATTTTCACAAACAAATTTGCCACCACAAAGTCCTGACCTTAAACACATCAAAAGTAATTGGGATGTGCTCAAGAAAGACCATCGACTGGTTCAACCATTATGTTGAGAAGATAAGATCTCGGCAAAAAATTATGGCATTTCTGATCGAAAATAAATGTTCTGGCATTGCATATAGTTGTCAAAACAATGACAAGACGAATATGCACTGTAATCAAAGCTACAGGGGTTCCAACTAAATCTTTGAGTGTGCGACTTTTTTTTTGGCCGGGCAGTGTATAAAAATCTCCAATTGTCCTTTAATCAAGATGTTAAATATCACTGTTGGTTATGTGTAAATGCATAGTTCAGTTTTTTATCATTAGCAACTAATTTCAGCGGAAAACTGCGCATAAAAAAGCATGGAGTCCATCACATGCTCCCTCATTCTACCTTTTTTTTCAAACCTGTAAGAGTCATACTGTCACGGTCCGAGGAGGCTTGACCCCCAAACGCACCACTCAGAGGCAGATATGGAAAAAATTTATTAAACAATAACAAAAAGTCTCAGCAAGGCAGATGAGTCCAGAGCTGCATGGGGGAGCAGGCAGGGAAGCAGGCTGGACTTGAGCAGGTCTGGGTAGGCGGGCAGGGAAGGAGCTGAGCGGGCATGAAAACTTAGCCAAGGTTAAGCCGCAGAATTTGCAAGACTTTCTTAAACAGAACCTACAACAAACTGGCACACAACAGAGGGCAAAGCAGGGTTATAAAGGGGAAGAAGCAGGTGTGGCTTGTTAGTCAGTATAGTGGTGGGAGTGCAGGCAGGGCAGAGGCTGAAATCAGTAATTGAGTTATTGAGTAGGATGTAGTGTGAGTGGGAAGAGTCAGTAATTGGATAATTGAAAGGAATGTTGATTGCGTGAGTGAATGCAAGGGAAGCTAATGAACAACACGCTCAGCACAGACAGACAAGAAGCAAAACTAGAGACAGTAGGGTTAGGGGAAAACATGGACACAGAAGATAGATGGACTGGGTAACCCAGTCCAAGGAATGTAACTGTACCCCCCTCTCAATGCACGCCTCCAGGTGTGCCCCTTGGCCTGGGTTTGGAAAGGGTAGGCACGCTGGAAGTCGTGGATGAGGGAGGGGTCGAGGATAAAGGATCTGGAAATCCAGGAGCGTTCCTTCGGCCTGTAACCCTCCCAGTCCACCAGGTATTGAAAGCCCCGACCCTTGCGGCAGGTGTCCAAGATCTTGCGGACGGTGTAGGCTGGGGTGTCCCCCATGATCCTCGGTGGAGGCGGGGCCAGGATGGGCTTACTAAGGGGGCTGGAGGACACCGGCCTCACCTGACTGACATGGAGAACTGGGTGGATTTTGAGAGAGGTTGGGAGGCGGAGCTTGACCGTGACAGGGTTTAGGATGCACTCAATGGGGTAGTGGCCGATGAAATGGGGCTGGAGCTTGCGGGACATGGACTGGAGGGGGATGGAGGAGGTGTAGTGTGGGGCCTTGGTCCGGTCTATCTGCCAGGTGCTGATTCTGGGCAGAGGAGTGGAGAAGAGCAACGCATGCCGCTTTCCATGTCCGACGGCAGCGGGCAATGTAGGCGCCCACCGATGGGACTGAGACCTCCTCCTCCTGGGATGGGAACGGAGGGGCTGGTATCCCAGTGAGCACTCAAACGGGGATTTACCTGTGGCAGAGCACTGCAAGGAGTTGTGGGTGTACTCCACCCATGGGAGAAACTTGGCCCAGGTGGAGGGGTCTCAGGTGGAGACGCACCGCAGGGCGGCCCCCAGGTCCTGGTTGAGCCTCTCGGTCTGGCCATTCCTCTGGGGGTGGTATCCTGAGGGCAGGCAGGTGGAGGACCCCAGGGCGGTGCAGAAGGCCCTCCACACCTGGGAGGAGAACTGGGGCTTGCGGTCCGAAATGATGCTGAGCAGGATGCCGTGGAGCCTCACCACGTGCTGCACTAGGAGTTCGCCATCTCCAGGGCAGATGGTAGCTTCGGTAAAGGGATGAAATGGGCTGCCTTGGAGAAACGGTCCACGATGGTTAGGATGACCTTGTTGCCATAGGATGGGAGCAGGCCCTTAACGAAGCCTACCCCCACGTGACTCCAAGGATGACCCTGGGCGGTGGGAGGCCTTGTTCCTGGCGCAGACGGGGCTGGCGATGACGAATGCCCGGGTGTCCGCCTTCAGATTGGGCCACCAGAGGCTTCTCCTCACCAGGTCAATGGTCCTCTGCTCCCCTGGGTGGCAAGCCAGGCGAGAGGCGTAGACCCACTGGAGGACCTGGGAGCGGACAGCGGGAGGGACGAACAGGCGGAAATCCGGCTTGCTACATAGGTCCGGACAGGAGGCCTGGGTGGTCCTGATGTGACTGGCCACCTTCCAGGTCACTGCAGCCACCACGCAGGACGGAGGGATTAGCAGGTCTGGACTGGGGGGCAGACAGGCGGGACAGGGCGTCGGGCTTGAGGTTTTTGGATCCTCGAACATAAGAGATAATGAAGTTAAAACGGGTGAAGAATAGGGACCAGCGGGCTTGGCGTGAATTCAGTCTCTTCGTGGACTAAATTTACTGCAGGTTATGGTGGTCAGTCAGGATCAGCACGGGTGTGGTGGTTCTGCAGTGTCCAGCCAGTGACGCCACTCCTCCAGCGTCATCTTCATGGCCAGCAGTTCACAATCTCCCACATTGTAGTTCTGCTGGGCGGGTGAAAGGCAATGGGAGAAGAAGGCGCAAGAATGGAGTTTCCCATCTTCAGCTGCCCTCTGGGAGAGGACAGCACCAACCCTGGAGTCAGAGGCATCCATTTCCACCACAAATTGTCTGGTCGTGTCTGGCTGGCGAAGAATGGGAGCTGAGGAAAACTGGGCCTTCACGGCTGGGAAGGCTTCCTCAGCTTCTTGGTTCCAGGAGAACGGAATAAAGGTGGAGGTGAGGTCGGTGAGTGGTCGTGCTACCTTGCCATAGTTCCGGATGAAGCGGCAGTAGAAGTTGGAGAAGCCGAGAAATTGTTAAAAGTGTTTGCAGGTCGCGGGACTAGGCCACTCCGTTACAGCGGGGATCATCTCGGGGTCCGGTCTGATCCTGCCAGGCTCGATGATGAAGCCTAGGAAGGGGACTGAAGATGCATGAAACAAGCATTTCTCAGCCTTTACAAAGAGCTTGTTTTTGAGCAGTCTTTGTAAGACTTGGCGTACATGGCGAACGTGGTCATGAATGTTCTTAGAGGTCGTCGAGGTCGACGAATACAGACCGGTTGCGGAGGTCGTGCAGGACATCATTGACGAGGGCCTGGAAGGTGGCGGGGGCATTAGTGAGCCCAAATGGGACCACCAAGTATTTTAAGTACCCCAGGGGGGTGTTGAAAACCATTTTCCATTCATCTCCATCCCCGACCCGCACCAGGTGGTAAGCATTGCGGAGGTCGAGCTTCGTGAATATGGTGGCACCTTGTAAGGGTTCAAAGGCACAGTTGAGTAGGGGAAGAGGGTACTTGTTCCTCACCGTGATGGCGTTGAGACCACAAAAATCTATGCATGGCCGGAGCGGAGAGGACAAGGTGCGAATGATTCCGGCTGCTAGGGAATCATGGATGTAGGTCTCCATGGCTGCTTTCTCGGTGCCGGAGAGACTGTACAGTCGGCTGGAAGAGAGTGGAGCCCCGGGCAGCAGATCCACGCAGAGGTCGTAGGGTCTGTGGGGAGGAAGAGACAGAGCCAGAGACTTGTTAAACACACACGCTAGGTCATGATATGTGATAGGGACTGAGGGCAGGTCAGGGTCCGGTGTAGGCAGCTCGTGGGGTGGACCGGAGGGAGGCAGGGCAGAATGAAGACATGCTGCGTGGCAACCGGGGCTCCAGCTTTGGACCAAGGAGAGCTCCCAGTTGAGGAGAGGGTTGTGTTAGCGCAGCCAAGGAGAGCCAAGGACTAGTGGACTATAAGTTGCCTTGATGATGAAGAGTCCAATTTCTTCATGGTGGTTGCCAGACACGACCAGGTGAATAGGAGCTGTGGAGTGGGTTATCTGAGACAGCAGACTGCCATCCAGGGCGAAGATGTTGAGGGGTGCCTTGAGTGTTTCCTGGGGGATGCCAAGGTGAGCAACGAGCTGTGTGTCAATAAAGTTCGAGTCAGCACCGGAATCCACCAGGGCCGAGACGGGGGCAGACTGACCACCCCACTGAAGGATAGCCGGCAGGTGGAAGCGACTCTGGGCCATAGGGTTACAGGAGACAAGGCTCACCAGGAGGCCCAGGGTCACTGGCGAGCCCTCTCTTTTGGCCGCGTGGGGCAGGCCGCAATCAAGTGCCCCATTTGGTCGCAGTAGAGGCAGACCCCAGAGATAACTCGCTGTTAGCACCTCTGTTCAGCAAGGGTAGTATCCGCTCCTAGCTGCATCGGCTCTTCTCCCAGGTAGGCCGCACCTGGGGGTGTCAATGCAGTGGGTGAAGGAGCAAGAGCCGGGAGGAGAAGGGGTTGGGAACGGTGTGAGGACTGGCCTTTCTTCTCACGGACGTGGGCCCTCAGCTGGTTATCCAGGGAGATGGCTAGCGCTATCAGGCTGTTGAGTGAGTCGGCGGCGTCCTGGGTGGTGAGCTCGTCTTTCAGATCTTCACTCAGGGCATGAAGGAACACCTCCTGGAGAGCAGCACCATTCCATCCAGACTCCGCAGCCAGGGTTTGGAATAGCACTGCCATCTCAGCAACGCTGTGGGTTCCCTGGCGAAGCTGAAGCAGGCGTTGGGTGGTGTCCCGACCACACACCGGATGATCGAACACCCTCCTCATTTCGGCGGTGAAGGAAGCAAGGTTTGAACATAGAGCTGGCTGGGCATTCCACACTGCCGTGGCCCACTCTCGGGCTCTGTCCGCGAGACAGGCAATAATAAATGCCACTTTACTTTGATCCGTGGCGCAGGACAGGGGCTGAAGACGGAGCACCAGATCGCACTGGAGGAGGAAGCCCCGACAGTCTCCCATGTTGCCCCCGGTAACGCTTCGGCATCGACACCCGCGGCTCGTGTCCCGGAGTAGGAAGTTAGAGGAGAAGGAAGATGGACTGGGTAACCCAGTCCAAGGAATGTAACACATACCTCCTTACACCATTTGAAAACAAAAACTGTCTTTCACTGGATTATCACCTTACTCAGTTTAGTAAAAGTTCCATTTTATATCTACCTGCCAAAACAGAACATGCCTTCAGAAGAATTATAGAGTCATTAGTTGAGGCATAATAGCTGTTTCAGTTCACCATTTTGATGTGAGGACTAATGCCTGTAGGGGAGACCGGGGATAGTTGGAACACTTTTGACAAAATTTGCAGTATATGTAGATGTTTGGCGTTTCCTGCCAAGTGAACATCACATTTCTGTGGTACTCCAGAAAGCTACATTATGGCATTGGCACGTATAACTGGTAAAAAAAATCAGACTTGTGCTCTTACCGAGAAGAAAGAAAAAATCTAAATTTTTGCTTTCCAACTATCCCCATATGTGGGGTAAGTTGAAACACCCACTAGGGAAGTTGGAACATCTAAGTTCAGTATAGAAATAGTGGTGGTTAAAGACAACTCTCCTTGCTATTGGTGGAAACGCAATAGTTGCATTGTACTGAGCACAAGCAGAGGTGAACATTTATCAGCAAAGCAAGACAACAAACTACTGAGATGTGCGGCATGAACACAAATATCATACTGGACATGTATAAGATGTCATCCCATTTCAATGCAATTAATGATAATTCTACACTTTAAAGTGTAGCATAATGCAGAATTGTGAATGGTTTCATATCGTCGGGTGTTTGTTACAGAATCTTGTTTTTGTCTTCACAGATGATCAGTAGTCCTGACTATTACCCTTAGAAGTTGCATACTTGTGGGCAAGCAATTTATGATCCAGGAAATGTATTGTTTTACCTAGCCATTTTTTATTCTACTTTGGTAGTATTCCATTGCAAACTATTGAAGGAAAACTCCACTGTTGAATTTTCATTAAGTCTCTCTGTATCAGTGGCACTTTTTTGTCCCCAAAATTATGAAAATAAAATGTAAATAGTATCTCTAAATGATAGTGTCTTGGTTCATTGAAATAATTTGTCCAGACTCTGTGACATTCAAACCCTGAGTTATGAACGCTTAAATAGGGTCATGTACACATAGGCAAGGAACGGCTTGATTCGGTATCAATGCAAAGCGATTAAATAGCCTTTGTTCAATTTGATTGAAATCATTACTAAACACAATGACGACCATACTCGGGCAAATAACTGCAAACAATGTTTAACCAAAATACACAATTGCATGATTTATATATTTTTTTATTATGAAATACATTTAATGTATGTTTGTGCACATTGAATCAATACATTTTTTTCTTTATTAAATAAGAAACATTGAGTCATAATCTTTTTTGGGACATCCCTTGCTAATCATGACTTTCAGCCTTAAGGCCTGTCGATCAGTCCAGCTGCGACAAAATCTCTACAGTATCTTAGGGACTGCCAGAATCCCAGTCCATTTCCTCAATGGGATGCACTTATCTAATATGCTGAGGGCTGTCTGTTGGCTTGGTGAACTCTAGACAGGCAGTTTCCTTTGGCAGAGTGTCACCTTCACATGTACAGCCAATCACAGTATACGCTGTGATCTATAGCGCCTGGGAGATACTTTTTCTGGAAGTGTATTCATCTCTGCAAGCATTGCTAAATTATCAAATCTGTAATTCCTTGTGTCTTCCAGTAATAATGAGACTACTGGGAAAAATGTTTTGGGAGCAGGCAAGCAGTATTTGCACTCAAGCTGAGCTGTTTGTTTTCCTTTCTTAGAACTATGTAGTGTAATGTAATCTACTGTAAGTGCTACGTAATAATATCCTGACATCGGAATCGCACTTGTGTCTCCAAGGTCTTTTGTTCCACTTGTCCGCCGTCTGTCTTCTTCCGTAATCTTTCATTTGAGATTGCTGCATTTTCTGTTGGTGTCGACAGCCACTCAACATACATTTGATAGGAATGACATTGTACGATAATTGAATTTCACCCCTCTGCGCTTAATAGTGTGACATTGAGCCAATGGCAACCAACTCCATTTCAGACATTAATGAACAAAGCTGTGACTCACACACAGACATCAGAGCTTGGCACACTTTTTTGAATGTCAAAATTCTCACATTTTTTAATAGTTTATTTGAAAAATGGAAACGTGGCCTGTGCACTGGTTGGAATGTAAAGCTAAACTTTCAGAAATCTCCCTTTTATTCATAGGTGGAGCAGGCCCCTGACTGTGAGGTCTATATGGTTAACTACTGAAGTTTTGACAATGACACAATTTTTGTAATTATGCCTCTGTACATCATCATAATGGCTCTGGAATTAAAAAATCAAGATATGATAAAAGTGCAGACCTTCAGCTCCAATTTTTTTCCTTGATGAGAAAAACCATTCCACAACAGTTTAGACCATTGTTTAGCCTCTGAAACAGGAAGACCAGATTACATTTTGCCATAAAAAGCCTTTATAGTTTTATGACTACATCCTATGAACAGATTTGATAAAGATCTACTTGTACCAGAATGAGAGGAAGAGAAGGATATGGAGAAACAATGAACTACTCATTACCGCGTCATCTGCGAAGCATGGGGATGTATGGCTGTCAATAGAACTGATTCCCTTGTATTTATTGAAATAAGACCACTTAAAAAAGTAGCAGAAAAAATTCATAATTTTATCGGGCATTATTATCTACTTAGACTTATTTAAATGCTTCAAAACTCAGTGGATAGCGCTTCATAGTGTAGATGGACAATACCTTGAAGCACATCGCAAAGGAACACCCAGACCTTTTTCGGTTAAGTGTAATGTTCTAAAATGGCGGACTCAATCATGTGACCTAAATCCAACTGAGCGTGCATTTCAAATGCTGAAGACAAAACAGCCCAAGAAAAAGAGCAGAAACTTCAGAGAAGGCCTGGCAATGCATCACCTGTGATGAAATCTTGCATCTGGTGATGTCCACTGGGTGCAGAATTGAGGCAGTCATTTGCTGCAAAGGATTTGCAAAACTGGCAATTTGATTGATGATTATGTTAGCTTGTCCCATTCATTTTGCACCCTAAGAATTTAAGGAGGTTTTCATTGAAAATATTCGTAATTCCCACACACATTTGTCCAAACCCGTAAATTAAAGCCAAAAGTCTATACATCTCAAGCATATCGATGGTTTCATTTCAAATCCATTGCGGTGTTGTACAGAGCCGATGCAATGAAAATTGCATCACTATTCATATGCTTATGGACCCGACTGATACATTTTAGATTTGTACAGACACATTTTTATACACAATAAATGCTTCCCCAGACATATCGTACGCATTGCATGCAAAATGCTATGGCACTTTGGCACAAATATTGAAACATTTTTCATGCATATCGTTAACAATGTCAAAATCATAAACTAGAGAATTGCCAATGTATTATTCTTCAGTCTAAATGCAACAATGCATTCAATGTAAAAGAGTGTATTTTGCATTATTGTGTGTCTGGCTGTGCTGAATGGGGACTCCGTCCTTGAACACAAACACAGAGGGCATAGAATTGTTCAATGACTATAATTAGACCCATGTGATTTGTGGCATTGTAATGCGTTAGTTATCACGTGATTGCACGCTGTCGACCGCTTGAGTTTTCAGATTGAAAACAGTGCATTGCGAATCAATAAGCCCATTACGTCAATTCACCCTCACCCACTAAAGGCAGGAATCAGCTAGTCCATGCAGCCATTCATTCTTACTGTTCATTGAGTATCTACCTCATAAATATACCTGCGACAACAACATTTTGCTGTAAGATGCAGAAGTCCTAAAGAGAAAGGAAATGGCTGAATTATCAGTCACTTGGTATAGCCAGTTGAATTTCAGCGGTTACAAGACTGTTTCAGCCTTTGCGCCCCATTTCTGAGTTATGTAATACCCGCCATCCAGGGGGAAGTGAGAATTGATCACATTTTAGATTGAGAGTAGGCCTCATCGCTCATGTTGAAGGATCTCATGTCGTAGATTGTCCAGAGGAATTGGGCAAATTCCCTTCTGGAAGCAGTTTTCAGTTATGCAATTCTAGGATTTTAACAGCTTTGCCGTTGTACTCTTAGCTTTGGTCAAAAAGGAAGAAATTTTTGAAAAAGAGGTCCAACCTTCTGTTGGTCGAAGTATAAATATCCACATATAATATGAACACTGTTGCCAATGTATGGCTGTCTAATTTTTTCAATAATTTTTTGTTCTTGTATGGTTTACATATCAATGATACAGATTCACCAAATGCAAGTATTTTGGAGACTTTGCAGAGTGTATTCTTTGTGGAAGATGGTCTGTATTGATAAATTAGTCATTGTCATCGTCACGTGTTTATGTGTGTGAGAGTGTTTGCATTCCTTCATGCGTGTCAGACAAGCCTCAGGATTTGACTGGGAGCTGGACTCCAGGTCCAGTCTGTCATGTCTGCTTATCTCTATGTGTGAAATAGACTTCAGGGCCCAGCATTACAGCTAGAAACTCACACCACTCATCACCAGGCCAGTTGCTGTTGTGAACTCTGCGATGCCTCCATGGAGCTCTCTCATTCTCCACCTGCTGAGATGGGTTAGAGTTACCCGGCGCCAGCTTTCTCACTTTGTGCCATTGATACCAGGAGCTTTAACACGCCTTTCTGTGATTGGCACATCAGTCTGCCTCTAACACTTGTCACTAAACCAAGCCTTGCGAGAGCTGTTTTGATTTCTATGGTGGCAGACTCTCCTATCTGCAAAGCAAGTCATTCCGGGTCACCTGCAGGTCAGATTCCACCACTGAATCATTTTTTCAAATGAATGTATCTGACATTATTTTGTGCTTTATATGAAATTTAATTTAATTCTAAAACACAAATAAAATGTGTGCGTATACTAATTCCCTTAGACTCAATCAAAGAAAGCGCAATGTTTAAAAATTGTGTAATCCTGGCCATGTACTTTAAAATATGAAGGTTAATACTCATTGCGGCTTAAGCTTATGTCTACTCTAATTTAATGTCGTAAAAAACAGAATAAGGAGAAAATAAGTCTGATGAAACATCCACAGTCTGTTTTTGTAGTTCTTGAAAAAAAGTCAATAAAGTTGAGTAACAGTGTGCACGAATAACCTGAGTAGTTTGAGGAGCCAGGCCCATAATCATTCGCAGTGGTCTCTAGATGAATGTGTCAGTCAGTAATAACTCGGTAGTGCATTCAATAGTAACTGAAACTTCTGCAACATCCTTGGCTGCCTCACAGAAGGAAGAGTGCTGGCGTCTAACACTCATCAGGTGGATCACCTGGGCTGAGAGAAGTGGGAGTCTGTCCCATGGTGGCACAGTGACATTGCATTGCCCTTTTTTGATACTAACTGAGGCACATAACAACCCCCAGGCAGTTTATTATGCAGTGATAAATAGCGGCTGCTCCAATCCGACACCCTTGTTCCCTGTGTAAGGGAACAGGGGGGTGAATGGTGCAGCCACCCTGGTCCCCTGGGGCATTTTGTAAAAACGTTTTTCTACCCTTGTTTTACTCCCTGTGGGGTAACTTGCAGCTGAATGGGGAAGCACTGCTTTACAGAGAGCACAGTCATACATGGTGCGGGAAAATGAGATACTGTCAGTATTGATCTTGAGGAGACGCTCACTTTCAGAAAGTCTCTGGCTGGGCTTGGCATAAAGTCAGGGCTTCTCTAGAGTAAATGGCAGAGATCTCCGCTAACCACAATTTTTTGTGTGGTTAATTTCTTGTTATTTGTGTGCATACATTCATTTTGTCATTCAGGCCTCCAGCACTTTAAAAAAAAAAAGTTGGGACAGGGGCAGTTTAGGACTAGTAATGAGGTAAAAAATGTGAATAAAGATGTGATTTGAAACAGCTGATGTAAGCAGGCGATTGTAATCAGGATTTTGTATAAAAGCAACATCCAGGAAATGCCTAGTCCTTCAGAATCAAAGATGGGCCGAGAATCATTGATTGTCCCACAAAGGCATGAGAAAACTATTGAAAGGTTTAAGAACAATGGTCCTCAAAGAAAGATAGGAAGGGATTTGATTATTTCTGACAGAGTAGAGACAGAACTCACGGGCATACAGAAATCCAGTTCAGTGACTTTATTATTCGACATCGAAGTCGTACAGGCCGGGTCGAATATCTTAGTTCTTGATTTGTAAAACTTAGGATGGATCTTACTGAGGGAGTCAGGGAGCTGGAGACGGACCACCACTGGGTTCGCCATTTTGACTGAGGGGAAGGGACATATGAAACAGGAAGTAAACTTGGGAGAGACAACTTTTACGAGATCATCGTTGCATAGCTAAACTTTTTGACCTTGGAGGTATTGAGGTCCTGGAACCTGAAGACAGTTGGGGACCCATTATATCCTGTGTGTATCTCTCAGGAGGGTCGCTCTCACTCTCCTCCAAGTCCACTGACACCGATGGATGAAATGATCAGTGGACAGCCCCCCCCCGGCTCCTCCTCCTGGGCTGGAAACATCAGAGGTTGGCAACCATAAGGACACTGGAATGGAGATAGGCCTCTGGATGAGGACGGGAGAGAATTAATGGCATTTTTTGCCCATGGTAGAAATAGGCTCTAGGAAGAAGGCTCTGAATAGGTAAGACAGCGTAACACGGTCTCCATCAGTTGATTAGCCCTCTTCGTCTGGCCATTAGTCTGCAGACGGTAGCCAGAGGGGAGGCTGAAGGAGGCCCCCAGTAGTGTGTAGAATGCCTGCCGGAAGTTGGATATGAACTGGGGGCCTCGGTCGGAAGCAATGTCCAATGGGAGACCGTGGATGCGGAAAACGGTCCAGCACAATTTCAGCCGTCTCCTTCGCCGAGGGTAGCTTCTCTAAGCCAGCAAGATGGACAGCCTTGGAGAACCAGCTCACAATGGTGAAGATGACGGCCTTATAGGGGTGTACAGCGATGCCATTATCTGTATCTGTGTAGGTAACGAAATTATCTGTATTTGTATCTGTGTACGGATATGAAACCGGAAGTGGGTGTGGTTTGTCGCAGGAGCTTTGACAATTTAAATATTAATTTTATTTTGGAGCTATTATTATTTGGAAAGGTATTGTTGTGACTATTCTCACCAGCACCCCTTTTAAACTACAATGAAAACAATACCGCAGACAGTTCTTTAACAAAAACCAAGATATTTTATGAAAACTTAAAGCTGAATATCAAATACCATTGAATGCAATTTTGTCACAAAAAAAGTGGCAATGTGAGATAAATGGGTCAGCAGCATTAGCATCAGAGGCACCTATTCGAACACTCTTTGCCCCAGGATATAGTGCATCAAGGAACATAACTCATAATAAATATTCCTACAACATCTTGTGTTGACTTAATCCAAAAATCTGTTAACAAAATGAAATCTTAATAGTCTATACAACAAAATTTGATTATGCTAACTTAATCAGTTCATTAGCAGGGTTTTACCAGCCTTGCTGTAACTCCATAAGGACTACAAACCTGACATGAACAGGCTTTATGTCTAGCCTGTATTTAGCCTATGCAATGTCAAAGTTGCTGAAGACTGACTGACTAGCCATCATTGAATTGTTATGCTGGATATTCAAAGTACAGTCCCTTTAGATTCTCATTTTTAATAATGTTTCTTGTTGTGGGTAACTTGGCCTTCCCTAGATGCTGCCGCGGTGCTAGAACTGGGAATTGGATGGGCACAGACACGTCCCTTTCTGACAAGAATTAGTCCTGGCGAGTTCTCAAACATTTTCCTTTATTGACGCGTTTTCCAATTATCATAATTGACAACTGAAGACACGGGTTCTCTCCATATGCGATCTAACAGCGATGAAATCATGGGCTAAATTCAGTATAGTGACGGAACCAGAACTGAGAATTGGGGTGCACAAAACATCCATTTAAAACAATTATTAGTCCTGACCTGTTCTCAGTCATTTTCATGATTCACAAAAGGTTCACTCCGAGAGCACTCCACACTTAACAGGTGCTGCTTGTTCTCCCCGATTAGGTAAGACGAAAATCATTCATCTGGACGCGTATTTGCTGTATTTAAATTAATGTTATTAAAAATTGCATACCTGCGCAAATAGCTGGCCGGATGCTTATTATAGCCTATTTAACTGCCGAGTGCCACTTTTTTCTTATCAACCCACGCAATACCGACAGTGAAAGGCAATATTTCATTGGAATGCAGACCAGTTCAATCAACGCAAAGCATCAGCCTATTAATCAGTAAATTATTTTTCTGTACTGAATTTAGCCCCTGATTTCATCGCTGTTAGATCGCATATGGAGAGAAACCGTGTTTTCAGTTGCCATTTACGATAATTGGAAAACGCGTCAATAAAGGAAAATGATTGAGAACTAGCCAGGACTAATTCTTGTCATAAAGGGATGTGTCTGTGCTCACCCAATTCCCAGTTCTAGTGCCGTGGCAGGTAAAGTGGTGGTTTTAGATTTCTTGTTGCTTGGTTTAAAGGTGAACGTGACAGATTGCATTCGGCTTTCACACAGTGGGCAAGCCTGATATTATGCCGCTCCTGCTTTGTTGATTGAAACTTAGGAAACAGGGCGGAACCCCCTTTAGATAGTGAACGGATTGCTTCTAGACTTGAGATGTTGTGTGGGGCCTGGTTTGAGAGAACAGATGTGCAGCTGGAGCATTTTAGTGTTGTTTTCCCGTTAGTCGTGTCTCCCAAATAATGACGCCAATATTCGTATGGATACGTTATCTGTCAATTTTGCAAAATCCGTGTTTTCCCAAATACTATTTTCGGCTTTGGGTACATCCCTACCGCCTTACCCCAGAAAGGTTCTAATTCAGTGATGAAGTTCAGGGCAATATGAGACCAGGGACAATGGGGCACAGGTAAAGGTTGAAGTAGGCCAGCAGGTGGTTAGTTGGAAGATTTACAAGAGGTGCAGATGGAGCAAGCTTGGACAAAACCCTAGGTGTCCTCTTCCATTATTTCCCACCGGAAACGTTGCTTAATGAAGGACAAAGTCCTTTTAACCCAGGGGTGCCCAACTAAGCTTGAAAAGTGGCCCCACTGAAGGACTTGCGCGCGGGCCAGCTGGGGCACATAGAGACAGTTCACAGGGCAGGCCCTGGGAGCAGGGCCTAAACCCTGCGCATTGTGAATGGCTGTCTCTTTACCCTCGTCTGCTTCATGGATTCTGGAGGTTTGAGATTCTTGGGGCCAGGACAATACAACAGGGTAAAGTTGAATCAATGGAAGAACATGGACCATCTGGCTTGACAAGCGATGAGCCTCTTGATGGACCTCAGATACTCAGAATTACAGTGATTTGTTCACATCAGGATTGGTACTTGGGCCCCCTCTAACCAGTTCCTCCACTCCTCCAGAGCCAGTGTGATGTCAAGCGGCTCCAAATTCCTGAAAAAGTAGTTTCTTTTGGTAGGAGTAAGGCGATGTGAGAAATAAGCTCAAGGGTGGATCTTGGAGTAGGAGGCAAATTCTTGAGAGAGCACTGCTCCCACACCGAAGTCGGATGCATCCACTCCCACAAGGAATTGCTTTTGGGAATCGAGGCGTATGGGGACTGGAACACAGGTAAACCAGATCTTTAAATGCTGGAAAGCTACTTTGGCTTTGGTGGACCAGACAATTCTGCCTTGGGTGGCAGTGGTAGCAGTCAGAGGAGTGGCGATGGCACCATAATTTCTGATGAACCATCTGTAGAAGTTAGCGAACCCCAGGAAACATTGCAACTCCTTCTGGTTGTCTGGTATCAGCCATTCTGCGGCAGCTGGTGCTTAGCCTGGTCCATGGAGATGCCCTCAACAGTGATGATAAAGCATAGGAAACTCATAGACTTCTGGTGGATTTCACATTTTTCAGCTTTGATGAAGAGACTATTCTAAGAGGCGTTGGAGGACTTGACAGACGTGTTAGGTGTGGGTGGTTTACTTGGAGAAGATGAGTATGCCGTCGAGGTACACATAGACAAACTTGCCCAGGATGTCTCGGAGGACATCATTCACTTAGTTCAGGAATACTGCGAGGGAGTTTGATAACCCAAATGACATCAGCAGATACTCATAGTACCACTGGGAGTGTTGAAGGCCATCTTCCACTCATTCTCCTCTCGTATCCAGACCAAGTGTTAGGAATTTTGGAGAGCAAGTTTGGTGAATGTGTTGACTCCCTGAAGGGTTTGAAATGCTGTAGACATTACAGGCAGTGGGTAGTAGTTCTTGATGGTGATGTCGTGCAAACTCAGTGGTCAATGCACAGGCGCAGGCCACCATCCTTCTTGCCGACGAAGAAAAATCCGGCACCAGCAGGAGACGAGGAAGGACGAATAATGCCTGCTGCCAGGAACTCCCTGATGTACATCTCCATGGCTTCGGTTTTGGGATGGGATTGTGAGAAGAGTCAACGTCAGGGAGGAGTGGTGTCTACTAATAAATCAATAACGTAATCATTAGGGTGGTGAGAAGGTAGTGTGGTAGCTCAAGATTTAGAGAACACCTCCCTGAGATCCCTGTATTCAGGAGGAATTTTTGAAAGGTTAGGAGGAGGCTCAGACAAGGCGGCAAACGGTTACTGGAATACGTAGCATCCATCAGACAGTGTTGCACACAGTTAGGACTCCACTCCAAAATCTGCAGGTTCTTCCAATCCAGATAGGGATTATGATGGGACAGCCAGGAGTTGTCAAGGACCAGGGGAGCTTGAGAAGTCTACAGCAGCAGTAGGGGAGTGGTATCCTAATGGTTGTTAGAGATGTGCAGTGGGACTGATTAGGTGATGTGCGTCATCTCAGCCAGAGGTGAACTGGAGGTGCCAGAGGCTTGGATGTATTTTATTTGTGTCTGGAGCTGTCCCTGGTTGACTAGCTGTGTGTCAATGAAATTGCCATCAGCTACAGAGTCAATCAATGCTTGTTCGGACAGGTGAGTTAACCCATTGCGGATCTGGACAGAGAAAAGTGTTCTTGGCTTGAGGGATTAATTTTGTTGGATTTCGCTCACCAATAATTTCTCATCTGGTAAGCATTGCCTTTACTGGACAGCTGGCAATGTAATCACCAGGCTGACCACAATAAAGGCTAACCTGTGTGTTTGTGCAGTGTTAGCATTCAGAAGAACTAAGATGGATGTAGTTAATCTGCATTAGTTTGGTGACGTCTGGAGCAGATGGACTGGGACTGGACACTGGAGACACAGGCTGGATAGCTGGACCTGGCGGAGGAGAACCTGGAGGCGGTGGCTGTCTGTGGAGACTAGGCTGTATTTCCTTGCGGCGAGCAATCAGGCAGTTGTCTCATTGCATAGCCAGGTCAGTTATCTTGTCAAAGTCTTTGGGGAATTCATGGAGAAGTAATTCCTCTTTGATCTCAGTAGACAACCCTTTGAGGAGTGCATCGAGGAGGGGTTGGGAGCTCCAGTGGGATGTAGCTGCGAGGGTGCAAAATTCCATAGCATAGTCTAGCACAGATCTGGAGCCAGAATAGTTCACAAGCCGTCTCATGGCTATGTGATGCTCGGTCAAACTCTTGCTTCATTTCCTCCATGAAGACATCGAGGGATGGGCAGCCCGGAGACCCAGCATTCCAGACAGCAGTATTCCATTCTCTGGCACACCCCGTGAGAAGTGTGATGATATAGGCGATCTTGATGTGGTCGGTCAGTCTTGATGTGGTCAGCTTGAATGCCAGGGAACACTGGGAGAAGAATAATTGACAGGTGCTTAGGTGACTATCATTAGGGCTGGGCAAAGGAAGGCAAGGACCCGTTACTGGTGCATGGGTAGAAGCCACTGGGACCAATGGAGTAGGTAGTTGGAGCTACTGGAGTCACCCGGTCAGGGAGTTCATACCGGAGGCGAAAGAAATATGAATGAAGTTCATGTGGCAAAACATTGAATAATTTGCTGCTGTTTTGTTTTCAACATAAGGTAATTCAACGATAATTTACAAGTCACTGCTTTCAGTTGAAAGTTTTATTTCAAATATGGTCCCAACTTTCTCTAATCTAGAGTTGGAATAAAATGAGGTCGGCTAACACCATCTCTGAGCCTGAATCAGAATGGGAAAAAGCTATGCATGTAATTCTGGTTTCAGAATCTATGAATGACATTCTTGACTAAAAGGTAGCCTGCAATATCTGATGCTGTTGCCTACTGCTGGGATTGCCTGCTGTCTGAGGCAGGCTTCTTTGGTGCATGGTATCACCAGGGATTTAGTCATTTAAGTTTGACAAAAGCTACTTCTCTTCCTTGCGCCAGGAATTGCCATCTCATCAGCAGTGAGTTGTAAAGTTAAAGACGTTTATTAGTCAATCTTTGGTCGACCAGTAGTTGGTCTTTGGAATCTGTGAATTAGCCTAACTTGTGAAGTACACAAGGGGGACATAATAGCCTGCAGAAGAAGTGCCCAGTTTGTTGATGCATGCCACTGGTACAACTGCATTATCCAGAGTTATCCGTGGGCTAGCAGGTGTTAAACTTGTCCCTGAATTGGGCCGATGTTTGCAGTACCTAAACCTGTGTTTTTGATTTTTGATAATATATTGCACAAAGTATAATGTCCTCTTTCAACCCCTGAAACTCTGTTTCTGCGAGTTGCAGCACTTCACTGAAGCTCCATTTAACTTATATTTTGAGAAATATTCAATCCTGAGAGGCCATGTTTTTATGGCCACTACATTACATTAAATGGAAAATACCTAAATATTTTACATCATTTTATACTCATTCCCTTGTAATTCAGCAGGAGGTATTTTGGATCATTGAAACCTTGGGATCGCCACTAAAATTTAGTATGAGCCTGAAGTTCTTGAGGTTTGAATTCAGTAGATGCATTTTATGGATTCGTATATAGGTCCATAGGTCCTTTGGTTTCATGGAGTTACTGCTCAGGTGGTGGATTCTGGCATGACTGTTAAAATCGGTCATGGTCCTGACCTGAGAGAAGAGAGTGGAGCAGGTCTTTTCCTTCTAATCAAAGAGAGGTCCCTCCTGCCCCTCTCCATTTCTAGCCCTCCAGTGTGGAGAAGAGGGGAGCCGGGAGGGGCCTGTAGCAGCAGGACAGAGGCACTACTGGATTAACGTAAAAATGTTCTGGGAGGAAAAGTGTGGGCTTACATTCAGCTCTCACGCTATCTTCTATCTTTACTATTTATTATTACCTTGTTCTGGAGGCTTCTGTGGAGTTACGCAGTCGGTGATGGGAGGGTCCCTTTTTAGTTGCACAGGCTGAAGATATTTGTTAGTTTTGGTAATACCAATACGGCAGGGACTGGGGCCAGGATATTACTGTGAGATGCAGACTTGAAACACATTGAAACCATTTTTACCATGTCTATGTGCTGTCAGAAAGCTGCAGAAAGTACAGCGCAGATTTTCCTTGTTCTCACATTTGGAGAATCGTTACTGTTAGAAATTTGTGATTCCACATGATACCTCATTACTGTGAGTAGAAAGTGAGATCACTGACTTATCAGTCAGTCTGAATTAAATTTACACTGTCTTAACAGACTTCACGAGAGGTACAGGTTTTATTATGTGCACTCACTGGAGCATAGAGTTCAAAATAATGCCAATGGTAACACATAAATATGCATGGTTGAGTTGTGTAGCTCGGCTGTAATTAGATCAAAGACCCGTTCCACATGCAGATGTGCGGACAGAGAGCATATCCATCACGTCAGAACAAAGAGGGAATAGACAATTAGGAGATGGATACAGGAGCTATTTTCAGCCTCCCACTTTGTTTTCCTGTTTTGTCCTCTTGGTGAATGGGATGATAGAAAGTGTACAGGGAGATGCAAAGGACCTCTGATGTGAGTGCATGACAAAAGTCGCGGTGCACTGAGCATGCCCACCGTGTCTCCTCTGAGACAAGTAATGCTCCGAAGTTTGGACCAGTGGTCACGGCTGGACGGAAGCAGTAAATAACCTGTGTGTGTGTGTGTGGGCTTTTGTGTGTGTTTACGTGTATGTGTGTCTGTGTATGCTTGCGGGCATGTGAGTGCGCTTTTATTGCTATATATGTTTATGTTCAGCCTGCATGTGTTTGTTTATACGCTTGTTGATTTGTATATATGAATGCGTGTCTGCACGTGTATGTGTGTATGTGTGTGCGTGCTTGTGTGTTTTGGTATTTGTGTGTTTGTGTATCTGTATGTAGGTATGTGTTTGTGTGTCATAGTGTCTATGTGATTTTACTGGTGTCTCAGATCCTGGCAGGTCTGGAAATGTGCGTTGCAGCAAATAGAGAAGATCATACAGCTGGTGAAAACTCTTAAAGGCACAGGGGAGAGACAGAGCAAATAAGAGCTTGAGCAGAAAGTAGGATAAGGAAAGAGAGACTGTCTGTGTGAGACACTCTGGAGGAGAGAGAGGGAGGGAGAGAGAGAGAGAGAGAGGGAGGGAGGGAAGGCAGAGAGTATGAGGTGGGGTGGTGATTGGGGGGTGGTGGCATTCACAGCACCTGAGTAGCAGAAGAATCGGTGCAGGAATCTGGAAGAGAGCGTCGTGTTTACCTCCCCTCTTCCCTTCCTGAGAGAGAGAGCCAGCCGGGTGGCGGATAGCGGGATGAGGAGGGAGGAAGAGGAACGAGGGGACGGTGTGCAGAAGAGAGGCCGCCCAGCGCGGGCTGTAGAGACGGCGGGACCGGCAGCCGGGATTACACGCCGAGCGGAGAGCACATGTAGAGAGCAGAGCGGCAACGTAGCAGCAGCAGCACAGGAAACACTCGGCAGTGGCTCCGGACACTGAGTGAGCGGCCTGGCTAATGAAGGCCACCTGGATCAGGCTACTGAAAAGAGCTAAGGGGGGTCGCGTCAAGAGCTCGGACGTCTGTGTAAGGCAGCTGGGGGCTTCCGTGTGTGTGTGTGTGTGTGTGTGTCTCTGTCTGTGTCTGTGTGTTTCACTGGAGCGTGTCTCTGCGGAGAATAGATCAGCCTTGCATTTGTACGCTTGATAAATGAGGATGTAAGGCAGTTATTTTTCTATTGTTATTGCATCTTCCTCCGAGACCCGGGCCAGGATTCGAAAGGCTTAATTGCCACGATTAGAGTGTAATGATGTAATTTGATGAGGCCAGGGATCAGGAAAAGGAGGGTTGTCTTGCTGCTTGGTTATAGAGGTGAAGCAGGGACAATATTTGGCAGCTACATAGCAGGCAATAGAAAGGTAGGAGGTGAAAAGCCACTGTGGGCAGGAAATGGCCCAGTAGCTTTTCATTGATCTGCCAGAGCAAGGTTATTCCTCACTACAAGGACAAAGTGTTGAGGGCATAATACTAGGCAACTAATAAGTCAGCTCTGCATTACAGAATGCAGACTAATTGTGGTATGCGATCATGTCTTTATTAGTCTTAAAATCACCTGCCTCGAAGCATACTGTGTTTTGGGTTTGCATTTGGTGAAGCCAAGGCGTAGTAGGTTATGTCTGTGCTATCATGTCATGAAGATGATGTTTTTGTGATAATGTTGGTATGTGTGACTGTGTGTTAGCTAAAGATAATGGCATTTTGATAACATTATAGTGGCTGTATAGAAGGCAGGACCAGAACTGCTTTCTAGGTGCTTTACCCTCCTGCTTGCTTCCAGATACAGCATTTCTCTCAGACGCTTGTGTGTAGCGCAAGCGAGCGAGCATGTGTCAGAGGAAGGGCCGTCTGTCGCCAAATTGAAGGGCCGCCAAAATGTTGCGTGCCAGGAGTGCCAATTTCTGTCCAGTTCTATACCACTTGGCTGCTCCAGATGGTTGCATAGAAATGTACATAGTACCATGTGCTCATCTTACAATCCCCATACTATGTGGAAAAATATTTGCATTTTATTGTTGAGGTTGACAACTGCTTATAATATAATTTTTTTTTTTCATCCAGGCAGCTTTCTTTATTTAATATCACATGGAGTTCTGATTTAAATTTTTCTTTTTCTTGTGTTTACCAGAGGTAAATATAAACCTCTCCAAAATTGTTTAAATTTTTTTTTTTGTTGGATTAGAAGTGAAGTCATAAACAGAGAAGGAAAAATATTGAGGGATAGAAAAAAGGTTTTAATCATGATTTAAAACATTCTTTTCACTGTTCAGAAGATGTTATGTGTGCGTGCGTGTGCGTGTGCGTGCGCGCACGCGCGTGATGGTGCTGTGGTGAATAAGTTGACGTATTGATGGAGTCGTGACACTGACGGTGAATTGAGGGGCATCTCAGATGGGCTTTACTTATTCATGTTTTTCTGTGTGTGTTTGTGTGTATCTGTATGTATGTGTGTGCGTATGTGCACATGTGTGGATTTGTGTTCTGCATGACAGGGTTCGGCGGACTCCTACACCAGCCGTCCATCAGACTCTGATGTGTCTCTGGAGGAAGATAAGGAGGCGGTTCGCAGAGAGGCAGAGAGACAGGCCCAGGCACAGCTCCAGAAAGCCAAGGTACCCTCCACCCCAATCTCTAATCCCCTCTCCTGTCACTGATATCTCCTGGCACTTATCACTCAGATGACACTTTATTGATCATACATATGTCCATGTCTTCATGTGGCAAGAGGATCAGCCTGGATACTTAATTGCAATATGTTTTAGGGCTTTGTTAGGATATAAATCATAGGTGTAATGACTCTGTCTCCTGGTGAAACACCTGTGTGCGTTGCTACCTTCAGATTGCTTATCACTTTATGCGATTCCATGTAAACAAATGGGAGTGATAACCTGCTTGATATTGAACTTTTGTCACGTTCACGGTGAAGTCTAATAAGTTTTAGTTGTTTGACTCTATTGCCTCCAATTCAGATAATGACACATTTCTAGAACAGGCTTGAAATAGAGCTGCAGAGCTGAATCTGTGAGGAAAATTTTTAGTGTATGAATAATTAAGAGAAATGTTCTTGCAGCATAGTTAGGAATTGTGATTTTTCACTCTCTCTCAGATGTGCTCCTTAAAAATAGGTCTGCTTTCCCCAAGGCACAACATCATTAAGCTCTACTGACTTGTTCTCTTTTTTACTGAGCGGTCTTTGTAGTTCAGAGGTTCTAAGTACATTTTGGAGTGTTGCTTATTTTGCCTTCATACTGGATTTTATGACACAGTCATTTTAAATGGAAATTAAGAATATGTATGTGATGCCAGTATTCATTTTTCAATGTACATCCCCACATTTCTTGCTTTATTTTCAGCGTTGACTTTGATTTGACACTTGGTGAGATGTGTTGCTATTGTTGAACCGCTGAGCTGTAAAATAAAACACTGTTGAAATGTAGGAAAATTACATAAATGGCCTAATGATCCTGAATTTGACAGTTGGCCCACTTCCCAGGATGAATCTTTGCTTGTCAAGTCTGGGAACTTCTGCATAGTGTGAGGGGTGTCTGTAGTGGTTTATTCTAGCAGATACTGCTTCCAGGATACTGGATCCCAGAATAAAATGATAACTCTTAAAACGGTGGGTACTACTGACCTAGGATCAGTATTAGTGCTGATGGCCTCAGCAAGCGTTTGATTTATCAATGATATTTATGGACCTGATGGTGATGGTCTGACATACTTCAGATTTGAGGTGTGGATCCTCTTACATTTACTGCCTCCTCCACCTCCTCCTGGCTGTATTGCATCCTGGTGGCCCCACTGGGTGGTTTGTGCCACCAGAGCAGGGGGAGCTCGGCCAGATAATACATACTGTTCTGTCCTTAAACATTATTGTTGTTTTTTTTGTCAACCTCAGCATATTGGAATTGAAATCAAATAATAATTCCAAAATGTTGACATTCTGCTGTAGTTTGCTGTAGTTATACATATTGGGCCATTCTTTGAGAAGTGAACCAAAATGTCACACACATGACCAGATGTCATCAAATAAAGAAATACTTTGAAAATTAATGAAAGGTATCAAATTTATTCCTTGCTATTCTCCATACCCCAAAACTATGAAAATTCTAGATTTTTCAACTTCACAGAGTTTTTGAAGTCAAATAGAGTTATGAAAAACCTGTTTCCGTGTGAAGTCACACACGTGACCAGTCGTATTTGACCTCTGACCTTAAGTAGTTAAAGTTAATGTAACAAATAACATTTTTACTTGATAGACTTGGATAAGTAGTACTCTTATACAAGGTCCACAATCATGAACCTCCAATGCTTTTGTAATTGGAGGAGATTTTTTCTACTATTTGTTTCATTTTTGGTCACACACGTGACTGAGAATGGCCCATTGAAATTGTGTGGATGGTGTTGGAAGTACTGCATTTTTTAATGAAGTACACCCTTTTTGGGGACCAAAAGTAATTGTACATTTGGTAGCTCAGCTGTTCCATGGCCAGGTATGTTTTATTCCCTCATTATTTCATATAAAAGTGAACACATAAAACATCTGCCGTTAGGTCTGAATTATTGCATTTGCATTTGGATTCTGTAGCTGTTAACTCTCATTGTGTAATCGAAAGGGCTGTCATATGCCGGTGAGGCAAGCCATTATTAGGCTGAAAAATCAAATTGAAGCCACTGGAGGAAAAAAAACAATCATCAGGTATGGCCTACTGAATTATTTGGTGTAGTTTTAAAAAGAATGAAAGCACTGGTGAGTTCAGGTGTATAGAAAACCCTGAAAGGCCACAGATTATAACTGTGATGGAAGATAGAAGAAGTTTTTTCGTATTCAGAAAAACTTTTTCACAACAGTTGGTTCACTCAGGAACACTGTCAAAGAGGTTTTTGTATCAGTGGCATTGTCAGCAGTCAAGAGACTTCACCAGAGTAAATACAAAGGGTTTATCTCAAGATGTAAACCACTGGTAAGACTTCAAAACAGGGAATGGCAGTTTGTCCAATTACTTTTGAGCCCCTAAAACTGAGGAGGCTGTGCATAAGATGGATGTAATTCCTGCATGGTTTGTATTATTTTTTAACAAAACCCTTAAATTGAAGCTGAGAGTCTGCACTTCAAGCACATCTTGATTGTTTCTTTTCAAATCCAACATGGTGGTGTACAAAGCTAAAACAATGAAAATTGTGTCTCTGTCCAAATATTTATGGACCGGACTGTAATATTTATGATTTGACGAAACAAGCTTGCGTGCAAAGGGCTTAGAACCCCTTTACCCAACTGATTGGGGTTTTGTGCACTCTGATGGCAGTCTCCTGTGGTGCTGTCAGTAGAGCAGTAAGAAAGGAACTCCCCTGGGCTCACAGGGAGTGGAGCTGGGCTGCGCCACACTTACTGAAATGACACCTGACATTGCATTACCTCACTCACATTTCTCACTGTGCAGAGAGTACATGCTCTAAATAAATAGAATAAATAACAGAACCCTATTTTAGACACAACAGACATTAACTGAAACTCATAGATCCGACTGCAGTAGCAGCATGCAGTATGTGGCTAATAAGGAATGCTTTAATTTAATATTCGACGTGATTTTATATTTCGTCCCCTGCATTCACTGCAGGCTTATTGTCTCTGATTTAGAGTGTGAGGCTGTAGATACTGTGAATGCCATTTTTTTGGTGTTGTGATACTCTGCCTGTATGTGGGTCATACTTTATTGCTGTTTGACATAATGTCTATGTAAATGAGACGTGTGCAGTGTAATCACTGACTCATTCTAACCCAAGATTGACCTTTAACCACAGCTCATCTGAAGGACAACATTGAGAGCTGGGGAGATAGTAACCCCAGCTCCACATTGCCTACAGACAGGGCTGTGTAGCTGGACACTTGTGTGATGGTGCCGATTGCAGCACGGCTGGTGAGAAGGTGTTGATGTGTAAATCCACTGGAGCGAGTTAGAGGCGTGAGGGATCTCATGTCCACTAATACTGTACTTTATGTGACTGTGAGAATTTGAGGTTGGATTGAACACAATCTCATACATCTGGCTTTAGTAATGGAAGTCATGTCACAGGAATATATTTCTGTTGTATATGCTGCTTTTTGTGGAAGGCAGGTAATCAAATAACCATTTATGAATAAGCACAAAAATGTAAAAGCTTGACAAGTATACCTATTTTTATAAGGTATTTAGATGAAGATGTATTTTAACAAAATAACGTATTTGGCAGGTTTTCATCAGTTGAAATGGGACTCTACATGTATACCAAAAGAGTTTTGAAAAGGGTTTCTTTTGCATGTCTTTTTTTTGGACACAAAATGAATAGTTAGAGGAAAACTGAGGCTGTGATCAGATACAACACAGGCTTTTGAATGTCTGTGAGCCCCTGAGGGCATTTGTTAGTGTAAAACTTGGACACACACTGATACTCTAAAGGCTCACTGGCACACTATGGCACTCACTGCATTGTATAATAACATTTCTTATGCTGAAGTGACATGTTATTTTTCCCACTGACATTTGAGGACATAATAGGTTCAAAGTAGGTAAAGTAAAAATCTTTCCTGGACCCTCAAGGACTACCACTAGTCATTTGAAAGCATCTTCTCTGCCTGCTTTCTTTTCAGATTTTGTTATGCCACTTGAGTGATTTGATTGGTTGTTGATCACAGTTTGACGTTTGACACGTGATGCACTGTGCCAAAAGTGGAGACATTTTGGAGACATTATGGCACACAGAGTCCGTCCAAGTGCAGGGCACGGAGAGGTGCAGCTGTCATGTCCAAACACGTCTAAACCATTGAAAAGCAATAAATGTAAGTTGCAGGAAATCTCAAAACTGTTTTATCAGATCACTGCCAAAGAAATGTCCGCCAACAATTAATGTAAATACTCCACTTGCTACCTTTGTTTGACTTGTTGGGCACATTCTTGATCAGGTTAATGTAGAAACACGTACCTCATTCACTTATTGGATCTGTCACTTCCTGCCTTGTACAACATATTGTGTATCTTTTTTAGTCAGATTAGAACATTTCAGCTGGGGTTGTCCTATCTACAGGCATCGGTCAATGCCATTGTGCTGGGGTGGCTGTACTGGAGTGGGCAATGAGGACAGACACACTTGAGAAACCCTTTTTATCCAGGCTTATTAAGAAAAGCATCCTTGGCCAAGGGGGCAGTAGATAGGATTCAGTGAAAAAGGAGCTCTTTTGCACTAATTTTTTTTTTTAAGGATTATTTTTTGGGGAATTTTTCCTTTATCTGATAGTTATGCAGTGTAGAGAGGCAGGAAAGTTGGGGAGAAGAGTGGGGGAAGACATACACTAAAAGACATGACCCAAGCCGGAATCGAACCCAGGTCGCTGCGGGAAGGACACAGCCTTTATGGTACGCACGCTTATACTGATGAGCCACCGCGGTGCCCTCTTTTGCACTAATTAATACAGAAAAGCTATGTTGAGGATAACCTGGCATAGATTACCTCTACCCTTATACATAATAAATGAGCTGTAAAAATAGCTCCTAACTAATCTCTCTGGGACAGATTGATTTTGTGAGGCTAAGGGCTATGGCGACTATAATGGCTTGCAAGCAATAATTTGAAATAACCTTTTACAGAGTCTATGATTTGTGTAATTTGTTTCAACAATGTATAATGTGAATTGCTTACAGAACTGTGTGTTTCTCCTGTCTTGGGGCACGTGGTTGTAATTTTTATAAGTGCTAATTGCTGACACAAACCATGCAGTCATTTTGCCACAGGGCTCGCCTGTGTGACCACGTAATTACTGCGATTAGCTCTGATGATGTCACCCTTTGGCTGCACCTGCAAGGTTTCAGAGAACATACATAAGATATTATCTAGGAAACACAGCATTTGACATAGGGCTTGGACAATGGAGGATAATCACCTTGCTATCAATGGGCTCTCTTGGAGGAATACTTAGTTTCTCAATTCATATTTTTAAGCACCTGTGTACTAAGTTGATCCAGGGTATACTTTGGTTGGAGTTTAGAGAGCTGGGATTGGCTGTTTGCATTTTTAGCCAATCAGGAATACTGAAACTTTTATTGTTTTTGGGTCAACATAAGGTTAATGCAATCCAAGGCAGCAGTGGCACTGGTTATAGAACACGTGCTACTGGTATTTATCTCTGGGCTGAAGGCCGCAGCCCCACCTCAGCACTGATTTTTGGAGAGAAAACAAAAAAAAAAAAAAAAATCCAGAGTGTGTGAGGGATTATTTCAACAAACTCATGCGTGTGAACGTCCTCCATATAATCTCTAAAAAGAGCATTTTTTAGGATTTTTTTTGTTTTTTTTTGTAGACAGTGTTTATACCAGGGGTATTAAGTTTCTTACTTGGCATAATAGAAATAACTTGCTTTTTTGTTTATTTATTCGTCTTCTATAAACAGAATTCCAGACCTCAATGTTTAAAGGGAAAATATTTGTCTTTTCTATGATTTTTCATGAGACTGTTAACTGGTTGCAGACATTTTAGCTAATTGTTTTGCAGCACACCAATCTGTCTTTAATGTAGTGTGAAGTATGGATAAAGTTTTGATTGAAAATGTGTGCTGGATTCTTCTAAATAGAAAGTCACTCTGGAAAGTTTATGTCAGTCTTTCATTGTATGCTTTTGAGTTCCAAAGAAGCAGTCTCTTGGTCATTCCATTTGGGCTGATGTTTGGAAAACTTTACTCTGATTCATAAAAGGCTTCAGTCATTTTTCAGTCATGTTGTGGTATTTTTTTCTGGGAAATTACTGAAACACTATGCATTTAAGTGGTTTAGTCTTCACAGTGTGTGAAAGACTGAGTACTTTGCTACTAGAGGTCAGCGAAGGTAAGGGGTTTTCTGAGTGTTAAGTAGGTTGGTGTCATACTGCAATTACGGACACATGTAAACAATATGCTGGATGCAAAAGGCATTGGTATGTACATTTTGTCATGGTGCATTTTATATTGGGCAAAACATATGGAAGGCTCTGTTTTTTACTACCCAATCATCATATGAGAAGTTTTTTTTTTTCTCACCACAGTATTCATAATTTTACTGAAAACCTCACCTTGCATTGCCAACTCGCCAAAACATCACTTTGCATTACTCGCAGTGCATTAGATAAGTATTTTACTTGTTTATTTATTATTTAGTACGGTTCCTTATTTTCACCACCGTAAAAAGATGAGGAAAATTATTTGTTCAACTGTCTTTATTAAAGAGGCAATACAACAGAAATTTCTGTGTGCGATAAAATCAGCATGTCACAATTTGCTGAATCAGTGCAGTGTAACAAAGGGCCATTCAGTGCAATATTGTGCTTCTTTGCTTCAGGAAACTGTCCTTTTTCACTTAAAAAAATAAAATCAAAATTAAAAGACATTTCTTGGTGTATTTGTGGCTCACTCTGGGACACTGTACCTGAGGACCTGCCTGGACCTCTAACCCTGCACATAATTCATCAGAGGCTCAACAGCTGTGACTGCAGTGGCTGCACAGCCACACTTTGTAGTGTGGTTACTTCATAAAGCCTGGTACACGCCGCACGATTCAGGCTGCAACTGGGTCACAAAAGACTTAAGCCTAGCTGTTGTGACCTGACTCCAGGTTCTCATTATCCTGTCACTGCTGGCTGTTTCCACATGCAGTCACAAACAGCAGAGACAATGGAAGGTAATGCTCAGCAGGTTACGGGTCCAATGATGAAAGATCAGGTTGATCCATTATGGGCACAGGTTTCTGCATCGTTGATCACTCAGTAGTACCATTCAGAGGGATATGTAGCGTGTAACTATGGCTTCTATTTTCCCCGTGCTATTTTTCTTTCATGCCTGAATTCAGCTCTGGTTTTCAATCCAGTACCACGTTGTCTTTGTAATACATAAGAATATGCACAATAGTTTTTGAGTCCAGGTGTTCAGATATATATGTCGGTCATCTGATGGGATGTTTTACAATCTGAGAGATTTATTGCGAACCTTGAAATATTATTTCACTGCTTTGGGCCAATGAACTTCGAAGAAGACATAATCAACGTGGGGATTAATCGGCTTTCTGTGCAGGCCCCGTGTGATGAGTCCTCTCTCATCTGTATTATGTCTGCGTAAGCTCTTTATGTAGTAGAGCCCAATTCTGGAGGGCTGTGATCCTTGATCCACTCAGCTTTCTCCACTGTCTTCAAAATGAGCGGGGAGATTAAACAGGCTGAATTAATTGACGCTAATAAGTTGAATCGGAAGTGGCTAGGTACTATGGTGTAAAATTAATCTTTTTGACAACGGCTCTCTTTGAATGGGACTAGTTGCTGTTGTTATAGGCCATGTTGTCTATATAGTCATATTATTCAGTTCTGCTGTCTATTTACATCTGCTGTGCAAATTTCTGTAGAAATAATACAGATCATGGTCTTTATTGTGGGTTATGTCAAAATATTGCTTATAATTCAACTGTACGCACAGCGCGTAACTTCATACATTTAAATTAACAATTTTCCTCTTGGGACACAGCTCTGCCCTTTATTTTGTTCGTAGGATTTCTTTGTAAACCTGAAAATGCGGTGTCTATGAAGAAGTTTCGGGGGAGGGATAATTTGAGAGGGCTTAAAGTAGCTGAAGACAAAAAACAAAACTGGTAGAAATACACATCATGTGACTTGCCTACCAAACAACAAGCAACTCCAAGCTCAAGACCAGCTCCTCAGTGAGTCTGGCATATGTGTCTCAGTTCTGTCTCGTTCCTCAGAGGAGGGACTAAACTGAGTCGATCCCACCTGCTGTATGTGTGGCATGACACCCCCGCACTGCCCCTCCATCACAGATGGACGAACACCGTGACTGTGCATAGGCAAACATCCGCGCAGTGAGAAACACAGGAAATGAAACGGCTGTGTTTAGCAAGGATCATGCCATTTGGCCTGTTCCCGTGCTCGGGGGACGTTTGCAGAGCCTTTCCTAGCAATATACCGCAGTGCAATAAAACAGCAATCTTCCAGAATTAATTTTCTCCCAAACCTTTGTTACTTTAGTATTGCAAGGACATTTTCATGCTAGACTGGACTATCTGCTTGCCCAGAAGTCCAAATCAAAGACATATCAAGTGAAACGTAAATGGTTAAGAGCCTGTTTATTGATTTAGCCTCTCTAAGCTATCAGCATGAATTTGTCCTGTGACACAGGATAACCAGCAGCAGCTGTAGCAATAAAATTATTATGGTGCGCGAGACCTTCAGTATCTGAGTCGCGGCACTTGAAGGGCTCATGCGTCAGCGCGTCTCCAGAGGATGGGACTGCGCAGACAGGCTTGCAAATCTAGGGTGGAGGAACATAAAGAGGTCTAATATTGAGTCTGGCTTGTGAGGATGGCCTTGGCTTCCCTCAGGTTACATAAATAATATCGCGTCAGTCTGAGTGATGCAGCGCATGTATAATTACCAGATAAGGCTGATATGAAGGAGTCTTCTCAGGAGCTGTGGCAGGGAAGGGATTGTGTAATTAGTTCTCAGGATTGTTGTCTCATCACAGCTATTAGGTGGCCCATCATTGGTCTGGGATGAGGGGATGTCTGAGTGCTTCAGAGTTGGTGATGCTGACTTTACACTTTGATGGCCACAGTCATCAATAAAGAGAAGGTTTTCAGATGTTTGCTGGATCAGGGAAAGGTTATTCGGGAAGATGTGGGTGTACTCTGGATCAGATTGCTTTTGAGTGAATTAAGAACCACGCCTTTTCAATGCTGAAAACTGCTACTGCACAGTTCAGAGGGCCTGTTTTGGTCACCCATTTTCACGACTTTTCTTTGTTCCTTGTGCCTGACCCGGGAATAGATTGAGGTCTGCCACCATCATATCAAGGAGATCGTAAGTCCCAAGCCCAATTTGATGTTACCCCACCCAAGCGAGGCGCAAGTGCCAATATTCTGCTGTCAAGGCTAGCGAGGAATCAAGCGCAGTCGGGTCATAAAATAAACCGAAGTTTGTTGATAAAGGGCAGATATAGAAAATAGAGTCCAGAACAGCCAGGGTTGAAACCGGGGAGGGGAGAATGCGGTACCGAAATACAAATCAAAGGCATAATAGCAGAAAGAGGCAATGGGTCAAAAAACCAGGCATCTAGGTGAGCAGAACACTGACAGAATCCAAGACAAGAAGTGAGGAAAAGAACTAGGTCAAAATGGGCAAGCGTAACCGGAGGCTAAACATGACGCACTGTAAAGTCGACTGTGACAAACTCACGAAAAGACAGTACCACTGGCGAAGGAGAAACAAGTGAGCAGTCAGGTGGGCAGGTAAGGTGGAGGAAGGCGGACAAACACAAGGGAATGAAAGCAAAAGCACACAAACAAACGAGCAAATGAGAAGTATGATCGGGAAAGGGTGTGAGAAGTGCACACAGGGGATGACGAGGTAACAAGACTATTAATCAATTAATTAAATGAAAGAGGATGGCACTATTCACAGGAAGGAAAAATAAAACAAATTCAAATGTAGCAGAACAGAACCGAGAAATACTGATGCCTTAGAAACTTAAAGGGTTAAATAAATAGATCATGAGAATTGGAAGTTTCTATAAGGTCACTGGGGCTTGGAATGGCAAGACCACACTTTTTTCCGAATGTGTGATGTGTAAAATTGACCTGTGAATCGACCTCCATTCAGTTACAAGTCACTCACTTTTCTTTACTTGTTTTTCTTACCTTTAATTCTTGTCTCCCCCACACGTGGTGCTAAGAGCAAGCAAACGATGGCAGAAAAGGAAGGATCCTTGCCAAAAATATGGGATCAGTATGAGCCCAATCTTTGCCATGGATACATCCTGGCACTTAAACACTACAGGGCATAATTATTGAGCCAGACAATTTTCAGTCACAGTCATTAGTTTAACTAAGTCTGAATATGATACTATAAGTGTCACACTCCAAGAATGGAGTTGGGCTGCCTTGGCCTTGTGTGAAGTTCATTGAAAGATCACATTTTGAATGGAGAGGCACTGCAGGCGCCCAGCAAAATGGCGCCTTTGAAAATCTGAGTTGCCTTTCAGTGAATTATGTTGTGTGTTCTGGGTAGATATGGAAGAGAACTGAGACCACTGCTGTCAAACCACCCCTCTCTCCCCACTCCCCACCAATTCTGCACACCTCAGCCGGTCCAAGGGTAGTTATCCAAGACAAGCAGTCCTCAGCTTGCACAAGTGTGTCTATGACTGAAGATGACAGAAAATCATCACAGCCCGCTGTATTAGTGCCTCAGGAACACACTGCTTTCACTAACGGTCCCCTGGGACATTTGGCTGAAGTCTGGTATTCATTTGTTTCCACGCTTCTTTTTTGGCTGTCACTTAGCTGGGTCCTGGTCTGCACTCATTAACAGGTACGGTGCAGGCGATTAGTTTCAGGTGTGCCGCTTCTCATTTGTGAATGTTAAATTGCTGGTGAGTCATTTCACAACATTGTGCCAATGCCAAATGGCACGCTATACTTTATAAATGCATTTTTTATTTATTTATTTTTTTTGCTGTGTTAGACAGGATTTGTTTTGCCCCTGCAACAATGGCCTATTTTTAAATCTTCGTTAAATCCCTTTTTCCCAGAAAGGGTAATGTGTCACTGCAATGGAGGGATTTGTACTGGACTAAGTTCCACATCATGGAGGTGATCAGCTGCCATGACAAATGGAATGACAATGTCAGAGCAGTAACTGTTCTTCACATCTATGGATTTAGTCACAGAATTGTCTGGCGGGGTATCAGCCTATTTTAATATAGACTAAACTAGGAAAGTTACTCCCATGTATGATTAGGTTGTTAGTGCTGGAAGGAATGTCACTGGGCAGAACTGATAGTAAGTGACTCCACCTCTCTGGTGAGAAATTTACTGTAATTTTTGTGCTGTCTTGCTGGTTAGGATGTATTTTGAAAAAGCACTTTGGGTTATTCATGTTTATAAAAATAAAACTCATTGAAAGCTCCCTGGGGTCCATTTCAAATATGTCAATTCACATTTTTACATCAAATAATTCATGTTAAGCATTGAAACAACTTGCATTCTAGTTTTAGGTTGTATTATTATCTCTCAATACTTTTTTCCCTGAGAAAACTATGAAAATGCACATCTGGACAGGCTTTACAGACAGCAAACTTGTTAGCATCCACTGTTGCAAATGTGTTATGATGGGTCATTGGTTTGATTGACGGGAGTTTTGATCAGCACACCGCTAGTGTTCTGTCCCAGCTGCCCGTAATGGAAGGAGTCAGGTGTGTGAAAGCCCTCTGGTTGAGGCATTGAGCCCCAGTCATAAGTGGGGGCAGGGGCAGGCTGCCTGGGGCAGAAGGGGAGGTGGAGGGGAGGGAGGAGAGGTGCTGTGCATTGATAGACTCATTACTGAGGAGATCACTGAGCGTGGGTGAGTCACCACTCCCTGGCCAGCTTTGACTGTGCTTATTTTTACACCTCTCGCAATGAGATGAAAATAGCCTACAATTGTTCTGCCGGCTGGAGATGTGCAGTAAATAAGAATCATGGGAAGTGGAAGCCCAGTGTCTGGTGCTTTAGGGATCTGGCGTAGTCTGTCTCTTCCTCTCCATCTCTCTCTCTTTCTTTCTCTCTCTCTCTCACTCTCTCTCTTTTTCTCTCCATCTCCCTCTCCATCACCCCTGCTAATGCAGTGGGGTCCAGGAGCATATTTCCCATGTGATGAAATATTCAGGATCATAGATGGACCCCTTCCACTGCTCAGGTAGAGCAAAAATGCTGAGCAGATGCTAAGCAGAGTACCCTTCAGCTAAGGGTTGTGTGAAAGCTCTCTGGTCTCCTGTGAGCTGTCTGCTAAAGGTTTAAAATAAGAGAAAAACCATGGGTAACTCCTATTTCTCTTATCCCCTCCCCCTCCCCTGTTCTTCTCCTCTGACAGACGAAGCCAGTAGCGTTTGCTGTTCGAACAAATGTCAACTACAGTGCAAATCATGATGATGATGTTCCCGTGCCTGGCATGGCCATTTCTTTTGAAGCTAAAGACTTCCTTCATGTTAAGGAGGTGAGTACAGTAATGCACTTTCTCTGAGAGCTGTCAGGGCAGGACTTTGTTAAGAAGTCTGCTTTTAAAAGCTTTAAAGGGGTTCTCCACCAAAAACTCAATTTGTGCTCATGTCCATTGATTTTTTTTGAATAAATGAACTCCTCTGGACAGTTTTGCAAACCATCTTTTCTACCTAGAGCTAATGTAGGCTGCTGTGCACAAACAGTTACCATAAAGCCAAATGGCTTCCAGTGTCCATGTCATTACTTTTGTCTTTTAAAAAATGATTCTGGCACGCTGACCAAATAAACCACATAACAAACCATATATATTCATGAATAGTTGATTATTTACCTGATATATGTTTATTATGTCTGTTAGAGCAGGTTTCAAAAATAGTAGAAGCTGTCTTCATTTTTTAGTTGCCGCACCCTGAGCTTGAGCCAGAGCAGATCAATCACACAAGTGCACATCTAGCTCAAGCTCAGGATGCGGCAACTAAAAATTCAAGACAGCTTCTGGTATTTTTTGAACTTCTTCTAATGGACATAATAAACACATACCAAGTAATGATCAACTGAGAATGTATAAATATGGTTTGAATCGTGTTTAAAGACAAACGTGAGGACATGGGTACTGGAAGCCATTGGTTTCATGGTAGCTGCTGACCGACTAACGCGTAGCAGCCTAGAAAGGATGATTGCAAAGCTGTCAGGATGACTCTATTTGCTGAAAGAATCAACAGAAATAAGCCCAAGACCCAGTCCCAATTCCCTCCATTGGCACTACCGCTCTGTCGTATCCCAGCGTTTTGTGTGGTCCTGCTGCCAAGAGCGTCCCATTTCTCTTTTAGGGTAGATCCAACCTGCAGTAAAGTTCTGTGAGAGAAGTTTGATTTGCATAAATGCATTCAAACCTACATTTGGTAGTCAAAGTCGAATCCGTGGCACATTGCAAGTGACAGTAAAGATCTGCAAACTTATGTGGCAGTGGATCTGTGGTCACATGATGATTCGGAAACCTGCGCATTCCGCTATGGACTTTTTTTCAGCACGCCGAAGTTGAATTATTTAGCCTGAGATGAATCTTTTTTTTTAATCTTGATATGTGTCTCATAGATATTTTGACATATTGGCAGCAGATTACTGCATGCTGCACATTCTTATGTAAAGATACTTTATTTTGCCTAGTTGGCTTTTTTCCAACATGCTAGAAAACTTTTTGCAGGCTCAGTTCTATCTGCTAGTTTACACAAGACCGTCAATTTGATGCTATCTTTTGCAGACTTGTGCAGCATTCTGTGAAAGCCGTGAAATCAGTAGGTTTGCAGTAAGCTTCCACAAGAACACAAAATTCCAGCAGGAAGTTTACATAAGGCATTATAATAACTTGCGTGCGTACCCATACTGCATACTGGATTTGCCCTATTTGGCTGGAATGTGAAAGTTGGCTTTTGATCAGCACTCTTAGTCTCAGATTCAGGTCCTGATCAGATTTCAGAAACGGAGGCGCTCCAGTGGTGCGGGCAGTGAAAGCATCAGGTCTCAGAGCCGACTGAGGCTTTGTACTGATTTCTCTGGTCATGTGATTGTGACTGGCGTTTTTCTCTCCTCATCCCTCAATAGTAGTGGATCCCAGATTTCTCTTTGGTGCACAATAGCCAGGCTCTGGTGCTCATTGTGTTCCACCCTCAGCATGCCTGATATACATAACTAATTAAGCCCACAATTGAAGACCACAAAGGAAAAACGATCAGAGTCCAAATGTAGCATTTTTGTATATTTATATATTATATATTACTATAATATTTATAATAATATATAATAATACAATTATATATTATCATAATATTTTATATTTTTTATATTTTTTGTATATTTTTTCAGTGCTTTGTTTCTAAGATCGTTTTGAATTTTTAATTCATCATTTCTCCACAACGTGAAAATGTGACTCTGATCATTTTTCCATTGTGGTCTTCAATTAGTTGTGTTTAAGGTGGAACATTACAAATACCTGGTTTTGGCAGGTGTGCTCCAAAAAGTGGGTAGCGATCTACTGCTCTACAGTGATGCCTGTTGGCAATGAAATCTGTGAGTTGTGCCCAGAGGCGCAGGAGATATTTTCAAAGTGGGGGGGGGACCAAATCGTGTGCTAAAGCCCAGGTAGCAAAATCAGATTTCCAGATACTGGACCACCACTTCTGGACCACAGTCGGACCACGATGCACCATTATATTTTTACTTCGCCTTAATATTAATTCATTTTAATAACAATGTTATTTTCTTAAGAAGTGTCAATAATTTAAAGGTGTTTTGATCAAAATTGGCAAAACTAGGTTTTTTGTTAGTAACCCAACCGTGGACCACCCTCGAACCGATGAGCAAAACGCCAGCGAAACGCCAGATCTGCTCCCAGTGGTCCACTGGCCTCCTGCTATGTGGGAGGTCTCAGCTTTTAAGGTTATAGAATTCTATTTTTACTATTTTGATTGAATTATTCAACATTGTTTGGGCTAATAGTTTAACACTCTGTAAATAACATGGGATGCTGACAGTTTGTGAAGCCATGGATGAACTAGAGTTAATACTGATCAACATACACGCTTGTCTAAGTATTTTTCGCTTATCAAAAGTGGGGGGGGACGGATCGCTATCTCCTCAAAACTGTGTGGGACATGTCCCCCGCGCTGTGCCCTGTGCCTCCTGCGGCCCTGGCTGTGCCTATAGCAAGCAAAATTGGGATTCAGCACTTCTATGAGCATGTTAAGCTGCTGAGTAACTTCAAAATTCTTTATGGAAGGTATAAAATGTGAGAGTTCCCAGTCAGCTATTTTGGTTTGAAATTGGGAAATAAACTCTTAACTAAAAGCCATCTTGCCGGCATTGGATAAGGTTTGCATGGATTGTGGTTGATTTTGTTGATGCGAAGTGTGAATTTCGATGTGAACTGTGAATTGTATAAAAAATTGAATTGAGAAAAACACAGATTCCAGAAGCACTGTTCACTAGGGTTTGCTCTCTCCTGATAGCGGTGCTACCACTTACTCCATCTTATCCACTCCTGCAGAAATTTAACAATGACTGGTGGATAGGACGGCTGGTTAAGGAAGGCTGTGAAATTGGGTTTATTCCCAGTCCTGTGAAGTTGGAAAATAGGCGAATCTATCAGGAGCAGCGAGCCAAGCAGGGCAAGTTTCTCTCCAGGTATGAGCTGATGATGGCCCATGCTTACCTTAGGGTTAGGTTTGCCTGGCACACCATTCTAATCACCTCAGGTCAACAGGGATGGCAGTATGGGTGCCAACCATTTAAATGTCACCTCATAAATCAATTTAAATTGTTGTTTTTTTTTTTTTTTTTAGTTTGTCCATTAAATTTATTTCTGATAAATGTATTTGTTAATGGATTAATTCATTGATTGCTTGAATGATTAATTTATTATTTAACTGATTGATTGATTGATTGATTCAGTCATTAATGCCTTCATTTGTTATTTTCCTAATGATCTTTTCTCTTTAATTTTCAAGTAAATCTGGAGCAAACTCCTCCACCAGTTTAGGTGAAGTACTTCCGAATTCAAGGAAATCAACTCCTCCTTCCTCTGGTGAGTTGCAGTTAGGGCTTTCATGGTTATGAAGGTAGAGGAGCCTCTTGCGAGCTTGAGCTCACCTGTGGAATAGGGGTTTTGGGTTTTGCTTCTCAGATGCTAGTGCATCATGGCTGTCCAGTCTGCACACCCAGAATCTGCTGAATGGTTACGTAGTCAGTTTAGCCCCTTTGCGCAGAAGCCAAATCAGGCAATTTATGTGTTCTCCTATTTAAGGCTGTATAATTCAAGATCTGAGCATCACAGAGAGAGGGAGAATAACTTAAATGAAAGAAGACATTTGTAGCATTTTTTGAATGCCAGCTTATTTCATTTTATTTTTTATCATTTTAGTATATAATTAGCCCTGCAAAAACAGATAATCTTCATGAAAATTGAACCTTGAAGTTGTTCAAAATGAAATACTGAAAATTGAAAAATGGCTCTGAGGTAGAGCAATACATTTCCAGGATATCCATGAACTGCTTGACCACAATTTTGTCTCATCTCATCAGTGTGATATTCAAAATTACCAACTTTTCATGAGCCAAATAAGTGGCTCTATAAATGGCTTGCCAAATGGTGCATAATCAAATAATAATTTACCACAAATCAACCAGTTTGACTCATCATGCAGTATATGAATGAATTATTTTCAAATGGGAAATAACATGAGTCCATCAGTAGGAGGGGATGGATATCAATTATCTCCAAAAACCTCTCCAAACTTAAAAAATGTTCCATTATAAAGTATTGAAATTTGTCGATTTTTCACCGGAGCCCCATTAGCCAGCACAAGTACTCATTTTCTGTCAGAATGTTTACCCTGCGAGGAAATCGTATGCTGTTACCACCTCCTATGAAGTAGACGAGGGGTTGGACTTTAGGAGGCATGCAAAATGAGGGAAAAAAGTAAAAACTATTTACAAGGACCACCAAGCGGCATACTTAGTCCTCCAGTGCCCCTGTCCTCTGTAGGCCATACCACTCAGTGAAACAGGTGTGATCAGCAACAATGTACAAAGGGGCATCACAAGAACAACACTTGTTTATTGTCTTGTTCAGCTTCTTCCTGCTGGGGCAAAGACACAATATCTCCTTCCCTTGGTGGCCTTGTCACGAACAGTAGATGACATCCCGTCCGTGACTCGGCCCCATGTTGCTGACCTGGTTGTATTCACCTAGTACCTAAGCGCACAGAAAACTTGTATAAACATTTTTCACACCCTGTAAAGAGCTAGTGTTACTAACTCTATAATATCCAAAATGTACCTTATTCATACAAAAAAAAGATTTTCCACCATCAGGAAGAAGCAGGCAATATGCTGCTTTAGTTTGACGAGAAATCAGTGAATAAAATATAATACCCAAACCTGTATACTGAAGTCCTCGAGCTGTCTGCATAAAAAAAATCGTAAACCTATGAAAGACATTTTATTTCAATGAATGCGATATAAATTCTAAAACAGATTGCAACACTGTGCAATATGTCACTATATTCAGTATCATAACCAAAGGCTAACGGTTATTTATTATAACCAGCCTGACTACCTACAGCTGTATCAAAGTCATGGCAATGGTGGAAAATAGAAAATCTACATAGCTAGCTTGATAACTGAAATATTTACAAATAATAATACTTCTGCATTGAGGAGAAAGTCCTCCCCATGATAAGAGACTTCCTCCACCAGAGAATCAATCGTGTCAGGCTCAGAGAACCTTCCAGTGCTGTCTCCTTTGGACCCATTTCGGCGTCCAGGTCAGTAAGATGGCTATATAGCTTTTCTGTCTCATAAAAGAAATATGAACAATTAACTAGCGTTTCTTTCACTGTGCATGCAGTTAGGAAGATTCGCCCTAACTTGCCGTTATGCGAGGGTTTATAGTTTTTTGGGGCACTTTCAATTTCTTTCAATTATCTTTGGAACATTCATGCTGTCCTCTCTTGGATAAAACACTTGTCAATCAACAGATAATTGCCAGGAAAGTGTAATGTGGGCGTGAACTACAGCTTGGCTTTTATATCAGATTGAATTTTAGGTAGAGATTGTTTAAGGTGACAACTGACAGCTGTATCATGGGGGGGTCATTTCTATGCATAAATCAATGCTATTATTTTTAAAATGTTAGATGGCTATAATGTAATATGTTACTTTTTGGCTCAGAAAGCTGTTTTTTTCACAAATAAATTTGCACATCTTTGGGCTATTATGGCTTTATCTTGCTGCTATGACAGTAACCAATTTTTTTTTGTCATGAATGATGATTTTTCTTGGCTGCTGGATGGATGCTGTTGGCAAATATGTTAGGCTGTTCCGGCTTGGTAGAGGAGTTTTATTCATGCAGCAGTGGTGGTACTTAAAATGTCCATATTCTAAATTTATTCAATATACATTTTGCGTCTACTCCATGTTAGGATCCTGCAGCTGAATACATCAGTGGAACAGTTCCATAGATGCTAACATCTAAGATCTGCTCCTCTACACAATGGGCTGAAATGGGTTGTGTTTACTTGCAGATGTCCTTCAACAAAACGAGGGGAGAATCATAAAAACTATGGACTGTAGATTTCCCTTTGGGATGTTTCTGCATGGTCTATGGTCATCTCATTTTGAACAGTGGGCCATGCTGAGTTACCAGCTTATTTGAAAATTATGGCGTTGTTTGAAGTCCCGTTAGAAGATAGATCCTCTCACATGGGCGTGTACAATTTAACACAGTGGGGTAAATCTATGAATACGCACTAGAGTACTGTATGTAATAGCAGATACAAGTTATAGTGAACCTAAACCAAACCGAAGGACCTGTTTGTCCCTGCTGTCCACAGCAGTTAGTTTATTGACATGGACAATCCAGTTAAAAAAAATTGCACAAAGGTCAAAAGTCTATCGTCCATGTTGGGCTATTGGTGCTTGATTGGGGATGCTTTGACTGTGATTTGACAGTTATTCCTGGGAGGGGAACTAGGACTCATTTTATTGATACACCAAAATGCCAGTTGGACGACAGTATGTGTCAAGAACTCAAATTTCCTTACGTCTGTCATTAACTCTTGCTCGCACGTCATTGGTTTTAGAGCCCCTAAATATTTGCGCTGTGTTCTATAAGCATAGTGTGCTGTTTCTGTTTGCTGCTCTGAATAATGTGCGTTCACTGCCATGTTCACGGCGGGGGTTGTAAATGGAGATTACTTTTGCCTCGTGTGTTTATCTCCAGACTTAAATGTGAAACCTTGTAAATTAACTGAAATATGAAGTGGTAAATAAAAAAATGCAATATGTATGTAACCATAATTTGCATTGAAACTTATATTGTTTTCACTGTTTTGTGCAAAAAAGTATGCATATGTTAGATTTTATTTGATTTATATGCATTTTGCATATGTATCCCATTATACATCATCAAAGCAATTGACTATTTTCAAACACATAATGTAATTAAATACGATTTTGGTTTTGTAAAAATTATTATAAATATCATATTTTGAAAATATTTAATATTACTACATACACTATATAGCAATTATCACGGTGAATGTAATGCCAAATTAAAACGGAAACTTAAGTTTTCATTAAGCAATGTATTGTCATTCCCAGGCAAATACATGGGCTCACTTTGCTGTTTATATTACGTTTGTGTAATACAAGTGTTAGTCTCGCCAGTTTTGCCTTGTGACTGTTGTCCTTTGTGCTCAGTAGGTGATTGCAGTGGCCCTTGTGTAACAGCCAACTTGTCTGTGTGTGTATATTGTCTGTGTGTGTATATGTGTGTGTAGCCATTGACATAGACGCCACTGGCTTAGACCCTGAGGATAATGAGCTTCCGGCCAACCACCGCTCCCCTAAAGCCAGCCCAAACACTGTCATGTCTCCCCTAGCAAAAGAGAAACGAATGCCCTTCTTTAAGAAGGTAACGGCCGTGCCTTCGTCGCCTCTGTGTTCCGTCGTCGCACGGCTTCCGCCATCGCTCGCGCCGCTCTGTGTCTTCGCAGCGTCCTGCGACCGGCCATTAACATGCATGCCTTTACTCAACCTCTCTCTCTCTCCTCTCCCATCTTGCTGTAGCTAAGCAGAAGCAGAAGTCGGTAAGTGGGTTTCAGTGGCCCACCGGTCCTCCTCAAACATGGGGAGGGACTCTGTGGCTTTGACAATGACAGTTTTCCTCCCTCCCTCCCTTCCTCCCTCTCTCTCCCTCTCATGTCTCTGTCATCACGTCCTTGTTTTGCCGTGGTGTGCTGGGCGTGTAAGTGGTTTTCACAGAAGGGGACTTCACTGTCACCTTGCATGAAGAGGAAAAGTCAAAGTTCTTCTGACAAATATATGCATCTGCTCAATTCAGTTTTTAATACACTGCTGAATTGTTGCATGAATTAGCACTCAGAAATCACAGAACCCTTAGTTAGGTTGGAGCACTTTAGGTTTCAAACAGTAAATCACAGAGCTTGACAAAATGCTATAAAATGGCACACAATGATCAGGAAGTAAAATGTCTGATGCTAAACACTATGTCATGGTTATTCCAAGCTTCACAGTTGTATGGAAATCCCGTGAGTGCTTTTTTGGCACAACTGCAAAGGCATGTGAGATTGTCTTTTTTGGCTGCACACTGTGTATAAAGGACTCAATGTAATCATGTCTGGGCTCAGGACAGGCTGAGCCATGGAGGGGTGCAGACATCCAGAGTCCCAAACACTCCGAGGATTAAGCAGAATTTAAATCAGGGAATAGTAGTAGTAGTAATAATAATAATAATAATAATAATATTAATAATTATTATTATTATTAAATAAATAAATAAATAAAAAAGCAAACTTATCTGGTACCAGCTTGTTACAGGAATGTTCCCGAGCTCTTTTAGCATACTGAAAGAACATGACATCCCTTGAGAGAATTCAGGGCTAGCACCAGATGGGATCAGTTCAATATGTAAAATGTGAGTGAGGGAGATGTGAAAAGAGAAGGACAGGCAGCGAGGAAGAGAAGATTTGAAGGTGAGATATTTGAGAAGGAAACTGCATAAAAGAGGGAGAACTCAGAATGAAATGAAAGAGAATGAGTTGGTGTGCTAGTTGCAGATAGAAAAAAGAAAGTGTGAGAGGGAGAGAACTTGCCAGGAATCCATACATATCAAGTGCTGGTCGCTCCCAACGGTCACTCACTGATATGTCGGGCTTCAGTCGGAAGGCCAGCATTTGACTTCCAAATATTCGCACAAAATCCATGCAAGATCTGTGATTGGCTCACAGTCGCAAGGGTGCCCCGCCCCTTTAGACAGACTTGCGGCGGGTCCTGAATGAATTGATTCCAATGGGGAGAAGTGACGTGAACGTGAGCACAGATTATCGCTGATTATTTTGCCCCATTGTCACAGAATTAAATACTGGACTTATTTTTCATAGGCCACATATCTTACAAACATTCTGGCACTGCAGTGTCATTTTTAAGACCAACAGATCAGGAGAAAATGAACTTTGTTCGAGACCTGTGTCTCTCTCAGCAGCGGTCACGTAACATCTGGCAATACAGAAAATACAGTATGGACTGCGGCAAACTACGAATTAAACTTTCAAATTGAAATAATGCTTGTGTTTATATGTTCAGTGATATTGTTATTGCCATCGATGTTTAATCATTTTTAAAGGGAAAAGGAATATATTTGATCGCTATGATCTTGTACTGGATTGATATCAGATATTAAACAAGCGGGGAAAAGCGGCAAAATAAGCGTTGGCCATCCACGTTAAAAATGCCGAAACGTTGTGCAGCAATAGGTTGCAATAATAGGAACAAGCTATCCATCTTCTCTTTTCCGAAGAAAGTAGACAGGCAAGGAATAAATTAGCAACTGTCGTATTACATACCAGCTTCATAGGCTTAACCTAGCTGATGCAATCATGCCCTTCAAGCTATAGGTAATGCCAATTACAGTGAAATATGCTATGTAATTTGAGTATTATTTAATTTAGTCTTCATTATACTGGGGAATCCCACTGAAATAACCAAAATGCAGATATGGCCAAACATTATCCTGTTCAAAACCTAACAACCACTCCAAGAGTAAACGCAAGCAAGCTACAATCTAATTTTTAAGCTCATGTCAAATAACATTCACGAATGCCGTAGCTGGCCAGCTAACTCATATTCGTAATGCTGAGTACAGCCGTTAGTTGTGTTGTAAAATGCCTGATGTAGCAAAGTAAAAGGAAATATACACGCAACATGCAGATATAAGATAGATACTTGTATATCCCAACGTTTAATTGCTCGCCTACTTAGCTACCACTTCTGACAACAAGATGCGACGGATAACCCGGTCAGCATTCATTCTGCAAATGGCGCCACGTGATTGGTGGTTCTCGCCGAAAGGTCACCTAATCAGCCAAGAGCAGAAAACATGAATATTTATATATCCAGTTCATTAGTGACGTAAGGGCTAAACGCTGGCCTATACGACTGAGGCCAGACTACATCAGTGAGTGACCGTTGGGAGCGACCAGCACTTGATATAGATGGATTCCAGGCAAGGAGAGAACATCTAAATGAGTTATTCTGATTTTATTGCTGCTAGTTATAGCACTGGAATCAGCATCAGCCACTGGCACGAAACGACTGCTTCAATTTCTATAAACACAATGGCTGTTGTATAATTTGGACTACTACCCTGGACTTCAATTAACGCAGAGTTCTGATAATTACTCGCTTAAAAGACAAGTAAATGAATGTAAGGCTGCTGGTAGGTGCTTTGAGCTCCCTTTCTGTTGTATTTCTGTGTGTGTGGCTTTATGATGTTTTCTTTCTAATAACCTTTCTAATGGTAATGATTGTTATTATATGTATCCGATTAACCAATGACCAATGTCCCTTTCGATTATCTAACAACTGCGCAATGAAAGAGATGCTCCCCGGGGTTTCCCAGAATTCTTTATTCTGTCTATACTGCTTCGATTTACAGTTGTCATAACTCAATCTTAATTCAGAAAAAAATCTCACATCATCAAACATTATCATTAACATTATCAACATTATCTGGACTAAGGAATATGAGGTTCATGACAGTTTGGAGGCCTACATCTACTATCATGGTGACATTCGGAAAACTACTGGGCACAAAGCAACGATATGGAATACTGGGACATGGGGGTGATCTACCTGATTCATTGTAAACAATGTGTTGAAATTAAAAGCCCAATGCTTACAAATGCATTTTCATTCCTTAAAGATGGCATAAACATGCATCTTCTACCCTACAGACAGAACATATTCCTCCATATGATGTTGTGCCTTCTATGCGTCCTGTGGTTTTGGTGGGGCCCTCACTGAAGGGTTACGAGGTAAGTGTCAGTCATCAGTCATTTGTTTCAGATTTGGAGGCTTTCACTGGGTGTAGTCAACAACATTCATTCGTATTTAATACAAGTTCACCTATCTGGACTTTTTTTTTCGAACTGCAAATTTAAATTTCTGATAAACCTACAGATTCTAATTTCACAGAAAGTAAAGCATTCACTTGCTTACCTTTGATGCATAATGAACTATTTTATTAAACTTTAGCATCTTTTCCATCCTTCTCCTTGATATTTTATATAAAAAGTCAGAGATTTATCTTTCTTTTACCACAGGTGACGGACATGATGCAGAAAGCTCTCTTTGACTTCTTGAAACACAGATTTGAGGGGAGGTGAGTTTTGGGGAATGTCTCATGCAGGCAGCAAACTGCTCGCCCCAAACCATTCTTGTACAACAGTGCAAATAAATATCAACTGATGTATTTTGTAATTCACTGTGACCTCTGTAATTAGTTTTGATTGTTAGCTAACCAGCCGGTGGGCAGACTGAGCTATAGGGATCAGGCGATGTTCGGCATTAACTTCGTTGTCATGGTCAGTTAGTAAAATCAGTCATAATCTTCCAAAACTGCTGTCAAGATTCACTTTATATTTCGCATGGAGTTTCCTTGGGACGATGTCTCCGACATTTGTTTGCAGTTTTAAAATTTTTTATTTTTGGATTTTTAACAATTTTTTTTTAAATTAAAATTTACCCATTCAGAAAATATGCCTAGTTCAATTATGGCTAAAAGTGATGCAACTATCCGCTCTAGTAACTGCTCAGTATGCTATGATATACTGAGACTCACATGGGTTTCAGCCAGAATGGTTTTGAATGCCGGCTGGTGAGGTACGGGGCCATTAGTCTTTTATTAACTTCACACTGTATTAATGCGTAATTCAAATTCAAATGATCAACGTTATTCTCATCGACTAGAATTATTCTCAGTTTCTTCCCAATTGAGTGTGCTGCTTTTCACAATTTTCAGAAGTGCTTCATTTGGTGCCAGTGAGTCACATTTCCTTTAGTGTCCATGGATAACTTGGGATTCTTGGGTTTCTCCCAAATCATTTGTGTATTTCTTGGAAATTGTTCACAGATGGACTCTTTTATCCTGATTAACTGAAAACTGTGAATGAGCTGAAAAATGAATCTCATAATGCAACACTGCTAAGTTCAGAAAAAATGTAATACCCCATTGCTGAAAAAGTTGGGACATTATAGAAATGACAAATTAAAGGACAAAGCAGTGAGTTGTTAATCATCCTTGGACTATACATAATTGAAAAAATGTCTGAGGGCAAGATATTTGAGGTGTGTCCATCTATTATGATTATTATTATATTATTAAATTTATGTTCATTCTGAATTTAATGCCTGTGACACGTCGCAGAAAAGTTGGGACAGGAGAGTGTTTACCACTGTTTATGACACGTCGCAGAAAAGTTGGGACAGGAGAGTGTTTACCACTGTGTTAAAGTCTTCTAAGAAATCATTTTGGTAACTGGGGACACAATTTGTTCTAGTTTTTAAGGATTTTCATCTTTTTCTTCCTTGATAAATGTCTTGAGCTGCTCAGACGTCAAAGGTGTTTATTATCATGTTTTATACCGCTTAAAGCTCCATATATCTTCAATGGGAGATGGGTCTGTACTGCAGGTAGGCTAGTCAAGCATCCACACTCTCTAATTAGGAAGCTGACATGCAGAATGTGGCTTGCTATTGGCTTGTTGAAATAGGCGAAATCAACAAAGCAGCATACATGGCTCCAAAATGCACAGTACGTTCTTCAGCATCAATGGTACTTACTCAAATGTTTAAGTTACCCATGCCATGGGCACTAACATACCCCCATACCATGACTGACGCTGGCTTTTGAACCTTACATTTGGTAACAACTGGGATGACCCTCCTCTTTTTGGCCTGGAGATACCCAATATCTACTATCACCAGAAAACTTTTCATCCGCCAACGGCATGTTTCCTCTGTGCAACTGTCCTTTTCAGAGGAGCTTAAGCCCTGAGGTGTTGGTAGCGGCTCTGGACTTTTTTGGCATAGGGCTTCCTTGGTGCGTAGGACAGTCTTCACTTGCATTTGTGGAGGCAATGATGAATGTTATTGACTAGCAAAGGCCTTGGTAAATAATTCCAAGTCCATGTGGGTATTTTCAATACAAAAGCATGTTGGTTTTTAGTGCAGTGCCATCCGAACGTTAGAATCTTAGGGGTAGTGAAGTTTTGATTTGATTTGATTTGATTTGCAACCTCAGAGATTTTTCCAGATTCCCTGAATCTTTTGATAAATATTATGCACTGTAGAGGGTGAGATCCCAAAAATCATTATCACAATATAATTGAAGGAGTTTAGTTTTTAAACTGTTGGATTACAGTTTTTCCATTGTTTGGAAATGCCTTGACCACTTGTTGCTTGTTAGGAACCGGATCTTTTGTGGATACACTTTATATCAAAGCATGAAAGCGTCACCTGTTCATCACCTGTTCACCCATTTTTTTTTCCAAGTCTTCTATTGCCCCTGTCCTTACTTTTTTGTAATGTGCTGCAGGCATCAAATCAGATGTGTATTTGACTGTGTATTTCTAAAAAAGAACAATAAGTATAATTTGGTAAGGCGAAACATGAAGTTTTGTTTGTGTACTGTTTTCTACTATTTACAAGTCAAAAATGATTTACACATCACTGCTTTCTTTCTTTCTGGCACTTTCCATGCTGTCCCAAATTTTTCAGAAATGGGGTTGTATTTCCTCAGTTCTTTTCATCATGATTAAGCATGTTGCCTGTCCATTAGTTAAATGCCACTAGGTCGAGTTGATGCCATTAATATGACTAGCTTTTGACAGACTGTTCATAAGAATTTCTATTTTGGATCTCATGCAGAATACCCTCTTGTCTTTTTACAGAATATCCATCACACGGGTCACAGCCGACATCTCACTCGCCAAACGCTCAGTATTGAACAACCCCAGCAAACAGGCCATAATCGAGCGGTCCAACACACGCTCCAATCTGGGTAAGAGCCAAGTCATCTTTTACCTCTGGATATCAATGGAAGTTTTCCATACATATTGCCCCAGTGTTGAACCGAACGGACCTCAGTCCAAGGCTTTGCCAGTGTCTCTTTCCTTGCTGTTAGGGCTGATGTCTCATCGTATATTTTGCCTGTGGTCTTTGGTTGGTTGTAGTGGGTGTGGGAAGGGGGCCTACTGATTGATGAGTGCTTGTGGTTAGCATTCTAATCCTTCCCCCAATTCCTTGCAGGCATTGAGCCTACCAACCAAGTCCCTCTCTCTTTCACTCCCTCTCTCTCGCTCCCTCTCTCTGTCTGTGCCTCTCCCTTCGGCCCCTGAGGCTGACTCCCAGTGCGTCTTCATTCTGTGGGAAATTCCACGATGTTTTGGGATTGGGGGGGGGTTTAGTTGCTCACCAGCTGACCTGAAAGTATGAAGGAATGCGCAGCCTGACGGGCAGGACCCTTGGGTCAGGTTAACCATGACTGGACCAACGTCAGCAGAGGGGGGGCTGCTTGCCTTTGCCATGGCACAAAAAGCCCCGCTGAGCCTATGTTTCCTCCTTAGTGGGACGCCAGATGGGCAGGCAGGGATACAGCAGAATGCCTGCCAGATTTTAGCCCTTCTACACTCTCATATGCCAAGGCATTGTGATTAATTGTACCAGTGAACTACTCACTTTGAAACTGAATTTTTTTTAAATGGACTGAGTGTTCAAATGGATTTGTTGTATCCATTGTTTGGAATGCATTTTAGAATGCAATTTTACACAAGATACAAAGTTTGCTTTGTTTAGAACTGTAAACTTGGTGGGAATGGGCACCACTGGGCAACTCCATGATTAATTTCCTAGCATGCAGTTTTTGTTTTGAAACCTATTCTTCTTGTATGCTTTTCTGTCATTATAATGCATCCATATCACACTCAGTTTTGACCTTTCCATCCTGTGGGTATGTGAAATATATCAGCCACCCTATTTCTTCTGTGTCCATTCTGCCCATAGAGACCATTGCTTTTATCCGATTATGATTTCAAATCACTTTTGAATTAACTGTTCGGCTATTGGAAATCAGGTTTTAGCTTCTGGTTTGAAAACAAGAAATGTATCAGTTTTGGCCTTGATATTCTAATGTGTCGATTCATGAGAGCTGATATAAATTAGATTCCAAAACAGTGACCTCACAGTTCACTGCGGCCAAGCAAACCACAAAGGCAGTAATCCCCAGACAAATCTTCTCATGCAATGCTGTTTAGTGCAGCTGTCCCCAGTTAAACCTCCTGCTGGACTGAGATGGAGCCGACTGTCACCCGCAAGCACTGCCCAGTCATGGAACATAAAAAAGGTGGATCATTCCCTGAGGTGTAAACCTGTCCTTTAGCTCTGATGTTGTTGGGAAAGGTCACAATAGTTAAACTACTTTACATAAATTTTCAGAGGTTTGCATGCTGCTTTGTAGTTCCTAGATTAGCCTCCATAAATTTGAGGGATTACAACCATCGTATGCTGCACTGTTTTTCAGCATCGCAGTCCCAAATAAAATCTGTATTTATCATGTCATCTTCAACTTAAGTGCCTTATAGACACACATTAAAATCATGACCAGCTTATAATGGCAACTGACCTCGGGTTATCTGACCATGGACCATGTAATAACAAGCAATAAGACACAGATAACATAACATCATGTCTTGGGTCATATGATAAGGCCATTTCCTCTCATCCATGTCATCCATTCATCCTCCAGCATCTTCAGCTTCTTTCCTAAAGCATTGTTAGGAGCTTTTCTGTGTATCCACCTTATTCCCACGTCCCATGATCCCTTGTGCGAATAGTGGGCATAACTTCCGCTGCATCCTGTCACTGAGCTGTTTACTATGGTAGCGGCTCACACAAATCCTCTTTTTTTAAGCGATTGGAAAATAATATAAGAGGGAACATCACCTTTTAGCCCTCAGACAGGATAAAGTTACAGTACCGCTGCCTTCTACTATCGAAGAATGGGAGAACGACCTGAAGCAGTGGCCACACTAGCGCATTTGGCTACATTAGCGACTCCGTTGCCACAGACTGCGAAGCTATGAACAATCTACAAAGCTCCGAAGCGTATGCAGTACTTCCACAGCAACAAGGTCAGTTGCGTTTTGTTAAAGGAGGTAGTATACGACCTTATTTACCTTAAAACAGACATACAAGTACTTTCTGAGAATATTTAAGAAGGAAACACTATATTTCAGCGGTAAATATTGCTCTACATATGAAACGTAATGGATTGTTATACAGAGTAAATTAAGCCATCCAACAGTACGAGTCAAATTAGCTCTACTCCAGCCAACTACATTATACAGTATTAAGTTGCTAGCTAATCCAATACTATAACATGTAAAACACAGTGAATCCATTTTTCCCATACGTTTAATTTTAGTGAAATGATGTTTGGAGTGCAAGACTATTGTTTGGAACAGAGTAGGCTATTTTCAAATTGTAGTAGACTATTGCTACTTCTACAGCCTCATCTTAAACTGTACAGGATGAAACGTTAGTTACACTAACTGGCATTACCAGACGAATACAACAATTTTCTGTCCTCCCTACACGTGAAATCATACCTTGTGCTCTCCTGGCCTGCTGTCAAAATGCTTCTGAGGACCAGCGTCTCCTCTGCGGCGGTCTGTCTGAGCCTAGCCATAAAGTAGGAATCGTTGTTTGTCGACATAATGAAATGAGCACCTAATGTTTTCGGGGGTCTTTTCAAATTCAGGTTTTCAGCCAAATTCTGGCTTCCTCTTCTGTAGGTAGGCGATGGAAACCGTTTCGCTGAACACAAGGACAATCCCTATGTTTCTGGGTGCGTGTTCAAAACACTGTTGATCAAACCATAAATTTAGCTTCCTCTGGTTGTTAGTTCAGCCTCGAACAGCACAACAGGTGCCAGAGCTCTGAAGGGACATTTTAAGAAAAGCAAGTTAATTTCTTAAAAAAAACGAGCTGTAATCACTAAGTTAACTGAAAGAAACGCCGCTGTTCTTGACTAAACCTAATGATAAAAACTACTTCCGCTGGAAGTTGCACCCCTCTTCATATCTACAGTAGCGCCCTCAGGAATAAGGTGGATAAGCACCTCTCTCATACTACAACCTGTCTCATTTCTCTCTCTCTCTCTTACCACCTCAAAACTGAAGACAGAGAGTTCTCTCTCAGTCTTTACCTCACTAAAAGATTTCAGTTGTTGGGTGCCCTGGTGGCTCATCAGTCTAAGCGTGCGCACCATAAAGGCTGTGTCCTTCTCGCAGCGACCCAGGTTCGATTCTGACTTAGGTCGTTTGTCTTCCCCATTCTTCTCCCCAACTTTCCTTTCTATCTCCACTGTATATCTATCAAATAAAGGAAAAAATCCCCCCCAAAAAAAAGATTTTAGTTATTAAAAGACTTTCAACAGGCCCTTTGGATGAAGACTTTCTCATTTTGTGAGCAGAAACGAAGCTGTATTTACTGATTATGCAATGATATTCCACAGTGTTTGAGTCCCTCATATTTGGCTGGAATATAAACAGCCTGTCCAAAAAAAAAAAAAAAAAAAAAGTCGAACACTCAAATATTTATTTAGAACCCCTGCAGCTTTGATGAGTGTGCTAATTTATTGTGTTATTGTTTTACAACCATATGCAACGTCAGAACATGTTTTTTCAATCAGAGATGCCTTAATTTTTGGCTCCAGATCTTGGCCTCAAGACGAGATGGTTGAACCACTCTGTCGTCTTCTTGAGCACATCCCAATAACTTTAAATGTGGTTAAGGTCAGGACTTTGTGGTGGCAAATTTGTGTGCGAAAATGATTCCTCATGCTCGTTTTCCTCATTAATTACTTTCTTTGCTTGATGCAGGCCAGTAATTTGCCGCTTCTGAAATACTGTAACATCTTTTGCACCATCAAGGGATCTGTTTCCCAACATGATATTTTAAGAAATGAGACACCACGCACTTCATCATTAAGGGATAAAATGATTATTGCCAGCTGAAACATATTAATGGCAGCAATAATAATCCAATCATAGTATTTGTTTGCTTATATCCAAATTGCGACTTGTTTTTTGGACTGGCAGTGTACATTGCAAGGTCAGCGAGTTGACCAGGAATCTTGTTTCCCACCTAGTTATAAGCATTTCTGAAGTAAAATGTAGAGAAAATGAAAATAAAGTAAGTGGATAAGTGGCACCTGTCACTGCGTTTCTCATTGAAAAAAATAAAAACACGCAAATGAAGGAAAGGTAGACAGCGAGGGGAGCGCGGATGAGAGCAAGCAAGTGGCATTCTTTAATCGGGCCTTTTAAAAGTGGGAAGGCACAGGAATGGCAGATTAGGTCCAGCACAGGTGCAGCTCTCCTCAATGGAAAGAGAAGAAAAGCACTAGCAGACACATCTGTACACTGCATACTGTATACAGAATACTGCATTGCCGTATTAATTTTTCCGTTTTAGAGGGTTACATATCTCTCCCAGCAACAGCAGGCTACCAACAGGGGATATGCTGCTGACACCCTGAGGGATGAGTACAGGATCTCCTCTGTAACTGTTATTTATGGGCTGTGAGAGTCTGCATTGACTCTGCTGGACGTTTTAGCGCTGAGGTGGCCATGTACGGCAGTGGGCTTACAATGGCATTCTGCCTCTGTGCCCTGCAGCTGAGGTCCAGAGTGAAATCGAGCGGATATTTGAGCTGGCGCGGACCCTGCAGCTGGTGGTGCTGGATGCCGACACCATCAACCACCCAGCCCAGCTGGGGAAGACCTCTCTGGCCCCCATCATCGTCTACGTCAAGATCTCATCTCCCAAGGTGAGGCCCCGGTAAACGAGTATGCATTCCCGATCAGGACACTTAGGTTCTCCCGGACATTTTTCTGCTATAACAGAACAACTGCAATGAATCTTGTCTAAATAATTGAAGACCACAAAGCAAAAACAATCAGAGTCCAAATTTAGCATTTTTGTATATTTTATATATTATATATTATTATAATATAATAATATATTAATAATATATATATATATATATATAATAATATATTTTTATAATATATTGTATATTTTTTGTTTATTTTTTCAGTGCTTTATTTCCAAGATTGTTTTGAATTTTTATTTAATCATTTCTCCACAACGTGAAAATGTGACTCTGATCATTTTTCTATTGTGGTCTTCAATTGTATAATACATTTTGGTATTTAACCCTTTCATCTAGAATGACATTAAGACTATTTTTGATGGTGATGCTGATAGTCACTGGGGTCCCAACCAATAACAGTTGACAATGCAATTACAAGACAACAAAATGTGCAAAAGCAGTGCGTCGAGCATGTGGTACTCTTTGAGAAATTGTCTTTTAGTTTCAAATTTTGTGATACGACTGTTATGTATGGCGAAATGTATATTGTAAATGCATTTCATTGGTCTGGTGCCCATCACTCCGACAGGGAAACAAGAGTGACAGTTTGATTAAGTAGTGGGGAGCTCAGTTGGAACACTAGCCAGCGCCTCTTCTTTACGTGGAATGGATGTCTGCTTGTCACCCACCTTATTGCTTGTATATTAAATAAGACTCAGCACAGCTGCTATGAGTGATGCCCACAAAACACATAATGTTCCAAGCCCCCAGAGGAATGACTCGATTTATTGGCATGACCTTCTTTCAGGAGAAAATAACTGCATTATGATTAAAGATATGTGGGAAAATGACATGAAAGGGAGACCATAGAAACCCTGCCATGAAAACATACCGAATCACTCGTGCAGGCAGTCTAAGGCACAATGTCCCAAAGTTTCAATTACAAACTTGTCAGTAATTTATGATTTTTTCACAAGTTTTTTTTTTTAGTTTTGCTTTAATGTATGTCAGCTCATGCTGGCATGCGAGAGTATTTCAATTCCGTAGAATGATGCTCCCAAGTTTAAGGATGTTGAAAAAATGCACTCAGATTGAATCCCCTTTCAACTTGACTCACCAAGTCAGGTGTTATAAGAGATTTTTCTACAATGTTGTACACCCCAAAGCAGAAATATTTTCTTTCAAATTCCATTGTATATGGAATTGTTTGTTGTCTACTAACTATTCCTCCGTAGCTTTTGGAAAATGTGAATGGCCACAAGTGCTTTCTTTTCGCCATTTAAAACAAAGTGAACTAAAATCATGCAGAGCAGCCTCTGTCTGAGTAATGCTTGGTGCTCTCAGTTTCTCTTATCCCCCATGTTAAGTGCATCATATTTCAGATTTGAGTTCTGGAGAATTTGATATAATCAAGATCGTGACAGCCTTCTGTCTCTAGCTCCTCAAGCTTCATAGGGAACAAAATCTCATTAATTAATCTGTGTGGACATTTTGTCTGAGTCTGCCTCTCTATGTTTGGCATGTGTCTTCAGTGTAATGCCATGTAATGGTGCTTGTGTTTCAGCAATGACGAAACGCTGCGATCTTTAAGGCTCAGCATTTATGACCGGGCTGCCAGTACATAACTATCAGGACATTAGCAGGACGTACTGCACAGTTATATGGTTTAGAAAGAGAATGTGAAGTCGCTTTTGCTGAAATTTTCACAGAGCCTGTATAGTTAGAATAATCTGTTCAGCAACTTTGTTAAATAGCCGTCTTTGACTGTCTTACCACTCAGACCTGCTGTTTCTTTCTCTCCCTCCCTCCATCTCACTTTCTTTTTTTCTTTCGCATGATTGACCTAGGTCTTACAAAGGTTGGTAAAGTCAAGAGGGAAGTCCCAGGCCAAGCACTTAAATGTCCAGATGGTCGCGGCCGACAAACTGGCGCAGTGCCCTCCCGTGAGTACAGCCGAGATAGCTGCAGCAGTTAGCAATCAGGAGCAATCACACAAGATGGCTGGGACTGCCCACCTCTCCACGTCAGCCTCCAGACTCACACGCACATCTCCGTTTAGTGACGCCAAGAAAAAAAAAAAAAAACAAAAATGACATGCTCTGCTATGCTGATTATTTTTATTGCTCATGAGCAAATGTATACTTAGAGGTTTTATTCATTAGGTATGATATGAAATATAATCTAGTTTGAGTTTGAAGCACAGTAGTGTTCAGGTTAGAGGAATATAATAAATCACCTTTCGTCTGCAAGCGTAACAAAACACAAACAGCCAGTCCGCATGAAATATGTAGAAATTAATTTGATGTGTTATTAAACATGTCACCCTGCTTCCTTAATTGGTGGCTCTTTCAGTCTTTTTAGTGAAAAAAATCTGATTTTGCGGTATTTTTTTCACCCGAAAGGCCGATGGCCTCATTATTTATTTTAGAAGAGGAAATAAAGAAATTTTTTACCCAAAACTCCAAATCTACCTACAAATCTCCTCCAGGTACTTCATTTGTATACATAAATGGGGAGGCTGGTGGGGTTCCCAGATTCCCAGTTCTTGATCAGAATACCCCTTTTCAAATGAACTGCACTAATCCAGAGTGTGGTCACTGCCATACGATATTATTTTTGAAAGTCAATAATGAAAAAATGTGCGGACAGTTCATAACAAATTTACGTCTCAACCACCCCCCAGTAGGGCTGGGCGATATATGTATCGCGATAATTTTTAAGCGCAATAAAAGTAACTGCCTCTATGGGGCAGACAGACGAGTTTGATTATTACCTTTTCTATGCCACATACCTTTAATTTACTGTTGAACTAACATCAGAGGCCATTTGAAATTCTTCCAGGAAGAAAAGTGCGATTTGAAGTCTGCTAATTACCAGCGAGGTTGGACAGCCTCCATCCCCTTGGCATAATTAGCTAACCTTAAATCAATTCCCGTGTACTTTGCCTAACTTGCAGTCAAGCCATTTATTCAGCCAACTGACCAATCAAAACCAAAATCTGGCCAATAATGATTAAGAAGAGATAATGAGAAGCAGACTGACCTAACCAGGCTGCCGTGTTAGATTGAAAGAATGTCAGTAATCTGAATAAATAGCAGACCTCTGAATTCCACCTCTCATCATGAAACTTTAACATATTATTCAAAAAGATTTCTTAAAAATAAAATCATGTTAAGATGGCCCCGGTCTTTAAGCCTTTAAAAATATACGTGAAGTGGAAAACATTGTGTGAAGCATATCGAACGTGAATGTGAGAGAAATTATTTTCACATTGCAAGCAATGGACAAATGCGCTGAAGACTTGGCAAGAACGTTCAGGAAAATCATTGCCGCAAATTTTTTAGCATTTTTTTATTTAATAATTGAACAAGATTAATCTGAAGGGAAGTATTTCATAGCTCTTGATTTTAGTTACTTTTGAGCACCTAAATAGCCTACAGTGAAGGTGGAAAACATTTTGTTTAAGCGTATTGAACGTGACATGTAAATTATCGCATTCGCCCACAACCGCCAAATGTAGTAATCCAGCAAACACATTCAGGCAAATTGCGTGCTGAACCAAGCAATGTTAAGGTCTTCAAAATCATCATCCTCTACTCGACAATTGCTTTCATCCCCTCCCATTTACTTTGCTTAATTTGCAATCAAACAGTTGATTCGCTCAATTAACAATTTAAATTGGTTGGCAATCTAATTTATTTCGATATCATTTTTGTTTGTCGCATTTTGAAATTTAAATGGCCATGAAACATGACAGAGTTGCCTGAATGTGTTTGGTACTTTATGTCTAGTTTCACATTTGGCCTCTGTGTGCGAAAGCGTTAACAATTTACATGTCACGTTCGATACGCTTAAACAAAATGTTTTCCACCTTCACTGTAGGCTATTTAGGTGCTCAAAAGTAACTAAAATCAAGAGCTATGAATTGCTTTATTTCAAATTAGTCCTGGTCAATTATTAATTCGGTGCATTTGTCTATTGCGTGCAATGCAAAAATAATTTCTCACATTCACGTTTGATATGCTTCACAAAATGTTTTCCACTTTGCATATATTTTTAAACGCTTTAAAACCAGGGCCATTTTAAAATGATTTTATTTTTCAAAATTCTTTTTAACAGTACGTAAAAATGCAACGATGAGAGGTGAATTCAGAGGTCTGCTATTTATTCAGATTATTGACATTCTCATACATGCCAACTCTACCGCTTTTGGCGGTAGAATACCGCTTTTGGGGCGTTTTATTCTGAATTCAACGCCCCAAAAGCGGTAGAGTTGGCATGTATGCATATTTTCAGTCTAACACCGTAGCTTGGTTAGGTCTGCCTGCTTCTCATAATCTCTTCTAAATCATTATAGGCCACATCTTGGTTTTGATTAGTCAGCTGGCTGAATAAATAGCTTGATTGCAGGTTAGGCAAAGTACACAGGAATTGATTTAAGGTAAGCTAATTACGCCAAGGTGAAGGAAGCTGTCCAACCTCGATGGTAATTAGCAGACTTCAAATCGCACTTTTCTTCCCGGAAATATTTCAAATGACCTCTGATGTTTGCTCCACGCGGCATTAAGTATAGAAAAGGTAATAAGCAGGCTCGCCTGTCTGCCCCATAGTGGCAGTTACTTCTATTGCACTTAAAATTATTGCGATAGATTTATCGCGCAGCCCTACACCCCCAGCATTCAATCTGCTCCAGTATGTAATTCCCCCTGACCACCGCTAGCCCCAGAAGCAAGGCGTTAGCTTCTCTCACTTCTCTCATCCTCCTCCAGGAGATGTTCGACATCATCCTAGACGAGAACCAGCTGGAGGACGCGTGCGAGCACATGGCGGACTACCTGGAGGCCTACTGGAAGTCCACCCACCCTCCCAGCTGCAACCCGCCCAACCCCCTGCTGGCCAAACTGACCACGGCCGCGGTGCCCACCAGCCCCGCTCCCATCTCCAACCTGCAGGTACAGGTTCTGACCAAGCTGAGGGCCAACGTGGGCCTGCTCCTGAGCCGAGAGAGGGAGGCTGGGGACCCTGGAGAGCCCCTGGAGCTGAGCAGCCTCCACAGTACTGCTGTCTCAGGATAGAGGGAAAAGGGAGAGAGGAAGAGAGGTGGAGGGCAGAGATCCACTCAACAATAGCACGTATTAAAATTATCTACGGGATTTATCAGGAAGCCCTGTTTAGCTGTAACATTAACAGCATCTGTCAGCTAGGAGCATGCGTGTGCTACTTTGAAGTCTGGAAAGATATTAAATAATTTCCATAACTGGTGATATTTGTTCCTGTACTAATCTTTGTAGCATTTTCTGACAAATAACTGAAGTTTTACATTGCTAGGTGCATGCTATTTTATCTCTTTGCTTAGTGTTTCAGAGAACAGATTGTCTGGGGACCTCATCAAGAGAACAGTTTGACTTGTTGAGAAAGCAAGTGTTTTCAGTGAGGGGTATTTTTGGCAGACTAATTAGTGGTGCAGTGGTGGAATGATTTTGTGCACTTCATTAGACGGCAGATTGAGGGTTTGCTGGCAAGTTGTTGAAATAAGATTAGAAATTTAAGCAGCACAAGAGGTGCCAGCATATTGACATCTTCCGCTCAGAGAGAGACTGTGCAGGGCTTGAGCTTTAACGCAAGTGCAAGGACCACACTGTTAGTGTACTGCTGCCCTTCGATTGGACTCTGTTGCTTTTATGGTACCATGGTATACTTTTGCAGCCAGTGTAATTTTGCAATTCAATGCATTATATGGTTTTTGTATTAACCAAATTTATTGCCACTGACATGTTTGAAAGTAACATTCTATTTCAGGGGTATTTTATTGAGTACAAAAATATATTTTGATTCTTCAAAATAATCAATATATATTACAATTCCTGCCAATCTGTGTTAGTATTAATACCATCACAGTATGTTGATGGATAATCTTCCAAGTTAGTTTCACTGTAGGCAACAAATTGCTCCTGCTATTGTTGGACAGGAACCCAGTGAATAACCAGGAGCTAAATTACGCCTAAAGTTGCTGTTACGGTAAACAGCAGTGGCGGCAGGTGAACTGGCGATAGGGAAGGCTCAAAACAATCCCTTAAAATTAATGATTGGTCACGACCTGTTTTCAATCATTCATTTAAATTACCATTACAGAAACTCCGAAAACTCTCAACATTATCAGGTGCTGCCAGTTTTCATTTATAACGCATACCTGTCAACTCTCACGCATTCAGTATGACTTTAAGTGGCATGTTCCTCTGCTGTAGTCAGTAATTATTCAATCAGCGCGTATGTAAGATTCTCGCGCGGAATTGAAGTCCTTGTGCACTGGAGGGGTTGGAAGCAATGGAATTGCATAAAGACATTTCAAATGATCTTATTTCATTTAAACAATCATGAAACACATGCATTGCTACCAATCCCTGAATAAAGAAAAGTGTGAGAAGTCCGGAGTCGTAATCAGTATGCGTTATAAACGAAAACTGGCCACATCTGATAATGTTGAGAGTTATTGGAGTTTCTGTAATGGTAATTTAAATGAATGATTGAAAACAGGTCGTGACCAATCATTTTAAAGGATTGTTTTGAGCCTCCCCTATCACCAGTTCACCAGCCGCCACTGGTAAACAATGATCATATATGCAGTGCCAAGTGCCTTCATTTCACTGTACTCTATTTGAACGTATTATATAAACAAAATTATTGGAAAAATGCAGAATCTTCTGCCTCAATGCCAACCAGTTTCTGCATTTGCTGTCTAGGTCAGAAATTTATGTTTTAACTTTTTTAAAATTAGGTTTTTAAGAGTAACTCAGCTGCAAGGTAGCCACTGAGCCATCAATAGCATTACCTTCAGAATTCAAGTTGCTTATTAACTGAACACTTTTGGCCTTTTGCCTTTCTTATTCTATAAAGTGAGATGTCCAGACAGCTTTAAATTACATTTAGCAGACAGGTCTCTTTGACATACATGCTTAAAACCATTTTTTGACATAAAATACTCCACTATTTCCGACTAAGGCCAGCTGGGAATTAAGGCTACTTTAAGCTGTGGTTTTGACACTTCTTGCTGGTCCTCGACTGCTCAGGGTCTATAGCTGGATGAACCTGGGGGCCAAACTGGAGGACTAGTTGACTGTAGGCTGGTGAGTTGGTGAACAGCTATTCCAACTAACTAGAAATAAATATGAACCTTTTCTCAGAACAATTACAAAAAACTGGTCCCACATCTTGATTTTCTGAAAATAAATATGAACCTTTTCTCAGAACAATTACTAACCATCAAACTGGTCACCAAGATCTACATTTCCTAAATGAGCCACCAATCCCCACATGGATGTTGAAAAAAACGCCCCTCTCTGCCCCCTGTACATTTCTGCTGATTTTCAAAAATTCATTGCAGACATGGCCTCACTGATGAGTAACTTAATTGATGATGATGGATGCTGAATCAGTTAAAAAAGGTTTCACTGCAAGTCCAAAAAGTTACTATATCACATGCAGTTTTTTTCCCAAAATAAGAATGAAGTCCCATTTTCTCAAAAAGTTCCCCAACATTATTATGTCACATCTACAAACCTGAAATTCCAATGAAGTTGGGACCTTGTGTAAAACGTGAGTAAAAACAGAATACAATGATTTGCAAATCCTTTTCGACCTATTTTCAATTGAGTACACTAGAAAGACAAGATATTTAATGTTCAAACTGATAAACTTCATTGTTTTTTTAGAAATATTCACTCATTTTGAATTTGATGCCTCCAACACTTTCCAGAAAAGCAGGAAGAGAGGCATCAAAAGACTGGGAAAGTTGAGGAATGCTCAAAAAACACCTGTTTGGAACATTCCATGGGTGAATAGGTTAATTGGAAACAGGTGAGTGTCATGATTTGGTATAAAAGGAGCATTCCCGAATGGCTGAGTCGTTCACATGCAAGGATAGGGCGAGGTTCACCACTTTGTGAACAACTGCGTGAGCAAATAGTCCAAGAGTTTAAGAACAAAGATTCTAAATGTGCAGTTGCATTTCATCATCTACAGTTCACAATATCATCAAAAGATTCAGAGAGCGCCCCAGTGGCTTATCAGTCTAAGCGCAGCGCACCATAAAGGCTGCGTCCTTACCGCAGCGACCTGGGTTCGATTCCGGCTCGGGTCATTTGCCGCATGTCTTCCCCATTCTTCTCCCCAACCTTCCTGTCTCCCTCTACTCTGCAACTGTTAAATAAAGGTGAAAATCCCAAAAAAACAATCTTTAAAAAAAAAAAAAAAGATCAGGGAATCCGGAGAAATCTCTACACGTAAGCCGCAAGGCCGAAAACCAACATTGAATGCCCATGGCTGTCGGTCACTCAGGCAGCACTGCATTAAAAACCGACATCATTCTGTAAAGGATATTACCATGTGGGCTCAGGAACACTTCGGAAAACCATTGTCAGTTAACAGTTTGTCGCTATATCTACAAGCGCAAGTTAAAACTCTACCATGCAAAGCAAAAGCCATATATCAACAACACCCAGAAACGCCACTAGCTTCTCTGGGCCCGAGCTTATCTAAGATGGACTGACTCAAAGTGGAAAAGTGTACTGTGGTCTGACGAGCCCACGTTTCAAATTTATTTTGGAAATCATGGATGTACTGTTGTCCGGGCTAAAGAGGAAAAGGACCATCCAGATTGTTATCAGCGCAAAGTTCAAAAGCCAGCATCTCTGATGGTATGGGGATGTGTTTGTGCCCATGGCATGGGTAACTTGCACATCTGTGAAGGCACCATTAATACTGAAAGGTACATACAGGTTTTGGAGCAACATATGCTGCCATCCAAGTGACATCTTTTTCAGGGACGTTCCTGTTTATTTCAGCAAGACAATGCCAAGCCACATGCTGCACGTGTTACAACAGCATGGCTTCGTAGTAAAAGAGTGTAGGTAATAGACTATCCTCCCTGCAGTCCAGTCCTGCCTCCCACTGAAAATTCGTGGCGCATTATGAAGCAAAAAATAAGACAACGGAGACCCCGGACTGTTGAGCAACTGAAGTTGCAAGAATGGGAAAAAATTCTACCAACAAAGCTTCTACAATTGGTGTCCTCAGTTCCCAAAAGCTAATTGACTGTTGTTTTGAAAGGTGATGTAACACAGTGGTAAACATGCCCCTGTCCCAGCTTTTTTGGAATGTGTTGCAGGCATCAAATTCAAAATGAGTGAATATTTCCAAAAAAACAATACATTTTTCAGTTTGAACATCAGGGGTGATTGCAAAAAAAATTCTCAAGCCTGAAAATTTTTCTTCAGGTTGGGTCATGAGGAATGGGTCGCTGATGGGCCTACATCCTGCATTTCGTGGGTCGGCATGAGGAAGTATGAGCTGAGCTTTCAACAGTGATGTAATAACACTGGGTTTGGGCTTTAACTGCCTCATAACTAGGACATCAGGGCCTAAACAATGGCTCTAAAGTCAAGCTAGGTTCATGATGGGTTATTCTTGGATTAGTAACCCAAGTTCCTCAATGGACACCACTATAAGGACTGATCAGAATTTTCAGCATAATATTATTACAGAAAATCTTATTTTTCCACTGCTGTTGAATTTACATCGGACGACTAACTCTACATCTAGAATGATTTTTCGAACTTACCAACCAACTAATTAACACACTTTTAAAACATGCAAGACATTTTCTAGAAAATAATAAATAAACATGACACTCGGTGAAGGCTTAAATACAGTTCGGAAAAACAGGGATATAGGGATATATAGGGATATAGGGATATAAAATGTTGATAAAATATTTTTATTTAACAGGGAAATAAAATTATTCACTATGTCGCAAACAATGTCAGCAAAACAGTTGACTTGCTGCTCTATAAGATGACAGTTCAATCTCGTTTTCCACGCAGTTCAAAGCTAATTGTATTCGGAGAAAGTGAAACGTTTCGAGCTTGTTAGCTTGCAACCTCCTCTATTCTTACTGGATTCAAGACGATAAACCAACCACACAGAGCACTGCCCGTGCTTTATGAACTGATAAGTTTTAAAGTAGATGACATTAATTAAAGTATTTAGCCAATTCTGACAAGCGAAATTACTTTTAGGGCATATACGAATCCCCAACACGAGTCAACACGAGTGCGAGGTGCGGGGTTTTTCGTTCCAAACACGGAAGTGTGAGTTCGGGTGTTCTCGGTCAGCGGCAAAATGGCGGCCGTGAAGGATGTCCGTCTCCAACTCAGGCTAGCCCATAGGGCTGCGTATTATGCAGAATAAAATTGAATTGAATTGAATTATTGCGATACCGACGGTTTTTACGAAATTACAGCAAGATCAACCCTAGTAACCGGGCCTAAAAGTCACTTCATGCTTTTATACAGAGTTAATTGCCACTGAAACACTCATTCTCATGAATAGAGGGCTATTAACAAGATTAATCGGTGAAATTGATGAAAATTTTGCATACGTATCTCCCTGCGTACGCCATCTTTGTTCTTGACGACACTCATCGCACTCTCCAAAAAGTAGGGAGTGGCAAGAACGCGTTCTCCTGTTGGTTCTCGGCTGTTCGGAACGTCGTTCTTGTGTTGAGTCAACCCGAGTGTCGCCAAGAACAGGGATTCAAATATGCCCTTAACGTACGAATGCTCAAAGCTCATTAAATCCATCCTATTATCTATACCTGGAACTGGAGCCTATCCCAGCTGACTCTGGGCGAAAGGCAGGGACCCACCCTGGACAGCTCGCCAATCCATTGCAGGGTGCACACACCATTCATTAGAATTTAATTTTAATATTCAATATTGCGAATGCATATGCTGCGCATGCCCTCGCAACCTGGTGTGTCATCAGTAACATAGCTGCTGCCGTTATATGCTATTACCACATTTATCAGCACTAGAAATTAAACTCTAAATTTTGTTGACTAAATGCATGATTTTATTCGATATTAGTGGAGTTTGAATACGGAATTCTTTTCCTTTCCCTTACACAGGATTAGTAAATTCATAAGTCCTCACATAATCAGCAGCTCAGTTATAAAATATACATAAAGTCGATCTTGGTTTCGTTCTCATCTGTTTCTTTCTTCTGGGACTCTCGTATTTTCTCTGCGCAGATGGAGTTCAGTTGCATTAGCGAATCTCCGCAGCATCACTCCCGTACACTGATGCTGCTCACTAACAGTGTGCTGCTCACATCTCATCTTGTCCGGCGTGTCCAACCCATTCAACACTTCTAGCTAAGCAAATACTGTCTCTGTTTGTGCAGTGCTGTCATGCAAGTTTGGCGCATGCATAAAATAATACTTCATATTTTGTATCTTATCTTAAAAGTTGCTGAAAAGTTACGACATCAAGTATGCACATCTACTGTTGCTAAACAATTAAGAATGTGCATGCAATGGTAAATAAATGATTAGCTGTGCAGTTTTTTGGACTGAATTTATCCGTGCTGAAAGTGCACATAAGGACGTAGTTAATGCAACTTAGCTAGGTACGTAGCCAGCATACATGAAGCAGCTAAACACAGTACCGTGAATCGGTGTAGGATATTCATTGTAATGGAAACATACAACTCAGTTTAGGTGCATCTTGAACATTTTAATACGAAAGAGCATAGCAAGTGTTATCTACATGCGCGATTATAGGATGTCACCTTCAATAGTTGCCAAATACATGCCCGTTATCCAACCTTAGTTAACCAACAACAGCCTTTGCTTCCTTACTGTATATTCTGTAACGTTACATAAACGATAGGCGAAGCAGTTGAATCGCTACATAACAAAGCCATTCATCAAATACAATAAATGAAAACATTGGTGTCGTTACACCTGCTCACTTTACCGACTTGGTAATAATGTAAGCCGACAGCACGGAATCTCATGACCAGTACTGCACGCAAAGAACCGCAGCTGCTGCACTGCTTACGAGAACGCGCTAAGAGGCAAGGTCCCCTTGGTGTTCACGTAGCCTGAATTTAAAAAAAAAAAAAAAAAAAATTGTCGCTGCCGTGAAAAGGCTCCAATGATTTAAAAGAGAAAAATCAACAGATTATATACTGATCATTTGTGGGTGTCAAAAAAAATTATTCACAGATTTTTCAGAGTGTCTTTTTCAATTGTTCCCTATGGGAAAAATTTCTTTTTGCCCCCCATGGCATCATGTGACTTGCAATATCAGCTTGACTGCTAAGCCCTTGTCGGCATGCGTCTCAGCCCTGGTTCAGTATCCAGTTCTAATAATACATCCATGCTTTGGACTGGTTGGGAGCGAAAGCCATAGGCTGAGAGCGAGAGGTCTATCAAAGCCCATCTCGGTCTACTGTCTGCAATCTTTCTGCAGGCATGTATCTCGCATTTTATTTTTTCCCTCGCCGATCGCCGCACGCCAGAAATCCGGCATGGTGCCAGATTCCTATCACCCCTGGAACATTAAATATCTTGTCTTTGTCGTGTACTAAATTGAATACAGGTTGAAAAGGATTTGCAAATCATTGTATTGTTTTTATTCACGTTTTTCCACAACGTCCCAACTTCATTGGAATTGGGGTTTGTGGCTTTTTTCACAAAGTCTGTAATTTTCTCTCACTGTTTGGGTGTCGTGAAACACCCACAGATGCGGCAGAAAACATCTGGATCATGTTTGCATTTTCTTCTATCAGTAGCCATTTTACTATACCGGAAATCAGGATTAGACATAAAATAATGTCTTTAGCATCATTCATACATGTGAAAATCAGCCGAGAATTGAACAAATAGTTCTCACCTGTCTCAGAGGAAGTTGGAAATCATGTCTTTGCAGCAGTTTTATTGGTGATTAAGGGACGATACAAGACTGCTTAACCTTACAAGTGGTTGTCAAAAGTGACAGTGCTATGAAATGCACATCATACATTGTGAGAAAATGTGATGTGCTAGGGCAAAACCGACACTGTTTTTGGAATAAGCACTGCAAAATTAGTAAGAAACAAGTAATAGATTTTATTCGGTAAAAATGATGCAGGGTGGTGTCATTATTCGTCATGTTATTTGCTCTTTGCAGTATGAACCCTTAAGCCACATTGTTACCCAAGAATCACACTTCATGCAAAACAGCAGCGCATTATTTTGTTGTGCTGAGTCTGGAGCCCCAAAATGGGCCCTTTGGGCTTCCAATGGTCATACTGTACTGACGTAATACCTGTGCTTGTAGTCTTTTTCCATGTATTTAATTTACATTTTTTTGATACATTTTCACTTTTTCCTCCCTTTATTACCACCCGTACCGCTTGGGAAAATTAACAAGACGGAAAATTCAGTTGAATCAGATAGCAATACCCCTGGTGAGTGCGTGATACGCAACAACGAGCAGTGTGCCCTTCGCTTCGTAGGACAAGACAGTGGCTTGTAGCAGTGGCGTTACTCGTTTATATTAAGTGAGGAATCAGTGCTGTTCCTGGAGGCTCCGTTGGTCACTATAAAAGGCAATTCAGCTTAATTACCATTTGTGTCGAGAGTCCTTAAGCAAATACTAGATAAATGTACCCAGAACATGATTGGAGCGAGTCATGCAGAACAAAGACAAGGAGCCTCCCGGAGTGCAGTGGGATTTTTGTGGTTGGTATTGCACTGTCAACACTCGAGTGTGCATGCGTGAACGTGCGTGTCGTGCCTCGTGGCGTGCGGTGTGCGGCTTGCGGTTTGTGTGTGTGTGTATGTGCGCATGTGTCTAACCCTTACTAACACGCATCGGTGTGTCACTAACTCAGGGGGAGCAGAAAGTTGAGAAGCCGGTGGGGGAGAGGAAGGGCTCTCGAGAGGACCATCATCAGCACCATCACCACCATCAGGCTCCGCCCCCGGAGCAGCAGCAGCCGGACGAGCCGGGGGGGAAGGAGGGGGGCGGGGCCAGGGAGGGGGAGGAGGAGAGACCCCCCAGGACTGAGTCTAAGAGACACCAGCACACCCACCACCGCTCGTCCTCCTCCCGCACCGAGCAGCATAACCACCACCACCACCACAGCACCCGCTCCGGGAAGGGCCTGTCCCGACAGGAGACCCTCAACTCAGAGACCCTGGAGAGCAGGGACTCGGCCTACATCGAGCCCCGGGAGGACCCGCCGGGTCAGGATGGGCGGGGGGGCGAGGGCAGGGGGGGGGTGGGGCGTCAGCGGAGCGAGGATGCACCAGCCCCTCCTCCTCCTCCTCCACACCCACACAGGGAGCACAACCACCACCATCATCATCACCATCATCGAGGGGAGGAGTCGCACGGAGGACACCGCTCCAAGGAGCGCGAGCAGGACCACAACGAACGCAACCGACAGCGCGGTCAGCATCACCACCGCACAGCCCGGGACCACCATCATCATCACTACTGCGAGCGGGACCGGGACAGAGAGAGGGACGGGGAGGTGACTGCTAAAAAGAGGGGTGAACCGGGGGAGTGGAACAGAGACGCCTATGTACAGCAGTGATGGGCCAACTAACACTCTCAGTGTATACACTACACGACCATGCACACACACACACACACACACACACACACACACTAAGTATACACTATATATATAGCCATCGACACACTCTCAGTATATACTCTACACAGCGATGCACACACACACACACACACACACACACACACACACACACACACACACACAAAGTATACACAGTACACAGCCATGGACACACTCTCAGTGTATACTCTACACAGCCATGCACAATCATACATACACACAACCACACACGCACACAGTCAGTATACACAAAGCACAGTTATGCACACACACACACACACGCACTCTCAGTATCCACACTGCTGAGTCACGCACACGCAAACTATCAGTGTACACACTGCACAGTCATGCACTCACACACAGTACGCAGTCATGCATGCACACAGCGCATAGACACCTTCGCTTATATACACTCAGTACACAGACCTCACCAATCATGCTCTCACTCGCACACAATAAACAACCATGCACACAGTGCACAGACACCCTCTATCACCTACACACAAAAACACCAACTACACAGTCATGCACTCACTCGCATATAGCACTCTGGTACACATGCACACATTCCATAGACACCCTCTGTCACACACAAAAACGCACACCCAGTACACAGACATGCATGTGCACAGTGCATAGACACTCTCTTGCTCACACACTTACACACAGACACACACAGAGTACTCAGAGAATCTCGCACACGCACGCAAACACACATCCTCACACACAGTATACACATACACACTTTAGCTGTAATGCTGCTCAATGGCTCACACTGGCTGTACACCCCACACAATGGGTGAAAGCAGTCACCTGGTTACATTTCTGAAGTACAGCTGTTGCTGCCCTGGCAGTGTGTCACTTTTAGAGGATACAAATGTGTGTACTGCATTCATACAATTTGTTATCATGTATGTGTTTGTACACAAGAACTTTCACAACTATATACATATTTTAAATCTATATTTATGAGCATGGCACAACTACAGAACCCTCTACTGTACCAAGCTGTGCTTTCTGTGTTTCTTTTCTACTGGCTTGAACAACTTTTAATCCGACTACTGTTTTAGAGAATGGTGAAAAGCTAATGCCATGCATTTGGCATCAGCAAATGTGAAAGCTATATTTCAGTAATTTATGTTGTTTCTAATGGGTTTCCTGCTTGCCGACTATTTATTTAATTTTTTTTTGATCCACCCTTTGATAACTGTGCCTCTACTGGGACAAGCTTTGGTCTTGCCTCGCAAGATAGAAGGCAGAAGACTCATTACTTTTACACTGCAGTACAGCTCCATTTGCAGGGTACAGAGATATTTTATAAGAATTGTACACTTTAAATGCGACATTTCTACGAGCCATTATTTATTTTTAAATGTGTCAAATGAGCAGGGTTTATCGCTATCTTGTCTGATTGCACCAGCTTTTGTTTACCAAGAAATGCATTCAGTAAGATGACATTGTGTGGGACTTAACTGAATGCATTTGAGGTATCTGTCGAGTTCCCCTTCCCTCAACTTTTTGTGTTTTCTGGGATGAGCTCTTGCACCGTTTCACTTTGAAGTGTGCACTCTAAACAGGAATGAATCAGTCTGGTATGCTTAATGCAGTTCCTCGTAAAATTTTATGTATGGTCATTGAGTGATTTTAAAATGGCCATTGGTCAGAATAACCAGCAGGATTGGTTTGATAAATATTTTCTCCAACATTGAATTGTCCTCTTTCTTATTGTAGCAATCTCCCACCTCTGCCCTAGATTAACTGGATGAAAAGCTGAACTATTTTTATAAATGTGGCAGAATAGGAAGGAAAGTCACGCCATTCACTCTTCTCCGTCAACCGTTTCTTTTTTTCATTTATTTCCTCTCATTTTGTGACTTTTGTGAAGGCAAGTTCCATTTACATTACAGAGGGCAATCTGTGCTGGGTACTGTATTCATTCATTTGTGGACATTTTTATTTTTTTTCTTTTTGTCTATACCATTTCTTAGCATTTGTACATACGTCATGATTGCCTTGGTAGAGGTTCAGTAGGAACTGTTGCACTGTAAAATGGTTTTATTTATTTATTTAACTGTCCAATTCGTGACTTACAGATTTATTTGAAATGTGGGCCTCAGTCTGATTTAACAGGAGCCAAGTTCTAACCTTTTATTTATTATTTTTTTGTTTTAGTTTTTTTTTTTTTTTTTTGCCTGCAGTGTATGTTGGCTTTTATTTTGGTGAAGAAGTGCTTCACTTCCTGGTTTCTCCTTCCAAAAGAGCACAGCATTGGTAATTCTGTTGACAGAATATCTTTAGTCCCAGCTTTCTACTTCTTAAGAGGAGTTCATTCATATACCCCTGTTTGGTGTGAATTGCGACCCCAAAATATCCTCAAATTTTTGTTCTTTTTAGTTTCTTCAATTTTTACGTTCACTGTCAAATTCATAAATTTGCTACACTGGTAGCACATTGCATTTGTAATAATGTACATTTGAATGTACATAAATGTATTTAAAAGGAAAATCTGTTAATAAACTCAGAAACACAAGCTAATCTAGGTTATTTATGTGGTAAATATGTATGTTGAGTATAACTTGAATCAAGGTGTCTCCTTTTTTATTCACTAAAGTTAGTTTACTTGCATTTTCTGTACAGTGAAACATCCAGTGTTAATTCATTTCTAACAGAGTACATCTGCCCTCAGGAGGCAGTGTACTCTAAGGGCCTTTATACCTGTCTGACGAGCATTCATTATATTTGTCATTCACAAGAAATACAAGTTTGACTAAAAGCTGTGCTAGCCAGAAATATCCAAATCCCACTCAAAGCAGCGGGAGAGGGAAATTGAGATGGCTGATTTGTCTAAAAATAGCACCTGAAAAAAATGACGCCCCTGTGAAAATCCCAGATGGAAGTGGCAGCTCCTTTTAGTCGCCATGACGACACTAGCGACATTACCAGAAGTTGGAAGTGTCCTCAGTCAGGCTGAAAGCTTGTTTTCTGCTGCAGCTTATTCACTGAAACGTGGGAAAGCTCAGAGGTACACAGGCAGGCTCTTGCTGTTGTAGTAAAGAGGAGCCTGCTCTCATCCCTGAATTTCATCCTATTTTGGATATTTTGGGGACTAAAATCAGTCAGGCAGCAGTGAATGCTGAAAGACTACGCCCACTCAGAACACTGTGACATTTATAGATGACCCGCTCCTGGTCTGTCTGTGCAGTCATGATACTATTGGCCATCCCTTGCAGTCGGTCTCCCTGAATGCTGTAATGTTTTGTTTTTCGGTATATATTTTGTTATATGTTCAGTATATATTTTGTTATATGGCCTACTAGTACACAGAGAAGATCCTGAAAGCAGCCATAGGCCGTGTCCAAAATCAAATCAACCTCCTAACTACTGTGAGCTAAAAATACAGTAAGGTCCATAAATATTTGGAGAGATGTACAATGAATTTGAAACAATCAAAATGTGCTTGAAGTGCAGAATTTCCTTCTCAGCTCGAGTTCTTTCACAATTACTGTCTGAATCATGTGTAAGTTATTCCCATTTTCCACAGCCTTCACAGTTTCACAGGGCTCTAAAGTAATTTGTCAAACTGACATGATAATTCAGTTGTAATTTTTAATGCTTGGTGGCAAACCCTTTGCAGTCAATGACTATCTGAAGTCTGGAACACATAGGCATCACCAGAAACTGGGTTTCTTCCCTTGTGATGCTCTGCCAGCAGCTGTAATGTTGTTGGGGTGTTTTGCCTTCAGCATATAAAGTGCATGCTCAGCTGAAGTCAGTTTATGATCATTTTGTCTGTGGTAGAATACTCAACTTCTTCACCTTAAAAAATCTTCGGTTTTGCAGTATGCTCCCAAGTCACCATCCATCTGCACTGTAAAGCGTTTTCCAATTAGATCTGATACATTTGGCTGAATCTAAGCATATAACATAGGCCTATATGATTCAGATATCATTCTCCATTGTTTGTTAACACTCGCATCACCAGTAGATAGAAGGGAACCAGCTGAACTGGCAACCATACAGGCCCAAACACAACCACCCTTCACAATGAGATAGTATGCCTCAGATCATGAGCAGTTCCTTACCTTATCCATTTCCTTCCTTGCCTATCTTTCTGGCTTAAGTTGACCTTTCTTAAACCCTAGTCACACTAGAGGCGGAATGAGCCGGAATGCCGTCGGAATGAAAATTCTTTGTATATTCCTGGATATTTGAAGTGCGTTCTAAAAATTCTGACTGCATTCTGAGTGCATTCCAAATATTCGGACCCGTTCTTGTGGCCGGCCCAAATGTTTTGCTCCTGCTCAAAACTTTCCAGGTGGTTTCGAAGTGGAGAAATATCGAACGGCATCCGAAGTGTTTTCTAACTGCGCTCTGACTGCATTATCAATATTCTCACGACATTCCAACAGCATTCAAAACATCCTGATTGCATTCGAGGGAGAATCGAAACGGCAAGCCACATCAAATCCTGCCAGAATGCGCCTCTAATGAGCCAGAATGCACCTCGAATGCATTTCGATTGCTGCAGGAATCTATTTTGATATTAAAACAATTCAGCTGGAATGTGCTTCGAATGCCGTTGGAATCTTCCGACTGCCGCTGGAATCAGTGGCAGCTGGTGAACTGGCTTAAAAATGATTGGTTATGACCTGTTTTCAATCATTCATTTAAATTACCATTACAGAAACTACAAAAACTCAAAATTATCAGGTGTGGCCAGTTTTCATTAATAACGCATACCTGTTAACTCTCACACATTTGGCGTCAGGTTTAGTGGCATATTTACGTTCCCCTGCTGTAGTCAGCAATTACTCAATCAACGCATATGGGACACTCGTGTTACATTCTAAGTACATTCTGAGTATTCAAGTTGCATTCTGTTTGAATTCTTGGACGTTCCAACCATATTCGGCGGCCATTCCGGGAGCGTTCTGACTGCATTCGAGGTGAATTCGTACAGCATTCGAGGCACCTTCCAACCAGACTTCGGGTGGAGTTCAGGCAGCAATTGAACCGCACTCGTACGGCATTCGAGTGTATTCTAAATATTCTGACTGCATTCTGACAGCATTCTAAATATTCCTACTGTGTTCCAACTACATTCAAGCTGAATTCGAGAGCTAATACACCCAGAATATGCAAGAATCATTTGAGGCGGGTTCGAAGTGCATTCTAAGTATTCGAACGGAAATTCTTTCAAAGCTGTAAGAATTTTGGTCAGTTTGAAATTCCCGCTGGAATGTTGCGCGAATTCTTCATTCCGGCTGGTTCTGCTTGATTCTTGCTGATTTTGAATAAGTGTGACGGGGGCTTTATCTGTTGGATTTTGTTCCAGAATTATACAGGCTTTCTAGATTACTTTTGGCAAGTTTCATGTTTTTCAGCCTTATCAGCGGTTTACATGTTAAAATCAACCCTCTGTATTTACTCTGATGAAGTCTTCTCTTGATTGCTGACTTTGGCACAGGAACACCTACCTCCCAGAGAATGTTCTTGATCTGGCCAACATTGTAAACGGGTTTTCCTGATGAACCAGGGAGAGAATAAATTTATCATCCACCACAACTGTTATCAGTGGGCTTCTGAGCCTCTTTGTATTCCTGAACTCACCAGTGCTTTCTTTCTTGTTAAGAATACACCAAAATTTCAGTAGGCTACACTTACTGGTTTCTCTTTTTCTCTAGTGGGTTTAATTTTTCAGCCTAATGAAGGCTTGCTTTACTGGCTCTAACTGCACTTTCATATTGAGAGTTAAAAGCAACAGATTCCAAACAAAAATGCAACTATTGAAATCAACTACAGATCATGTATGTGTTCACTTTTAAATTATTAGTGAATAAAACACACCTGGCATGCAATTTTCCAAAAAATATTGGTTCCTACAAACAAGAGGACCTCATAAAAAATGACGTAATTCTTACACCTTCCCCCCCAATTTATGATGTGTTAAAGGAGGAGACCTCTCCTCTCCAAAGTATATTTCAGCGGAAAGTAAAATTCTTGAACTGTCTAAAACGCATAAATTTTATTTTGGTAATAATCCAGTGCCATGCATTTTAAAACCAGCGAGTGTTCAAATTGGCGGCAATATCAGGGGGCGGACATTTTTACTTGGGGAATCTAATTTTATCCAATCAAACGCCAGTGCCGCGGTTCTCATGGCGTCAGTTATTCTCTTTCCTTTCATCCGGGCCATGGAGTTGTTCAGAGGGACTTCAGTAAGCTCACCCTTTACGGCTTGATTGCCCACAAGCTGTTCTCATTTAAGTTGGCCTGATTAACAATCAAACAATTTATCGACTGAGCGACCAAGACCAATACATGAATTAGAAATGATAATGAAAAAGTGAATGCTTATTGCCCACTTTCATATAATTGATGTGGTATGTAACTGATTTCACTGACTTTGCAGCATTTATTTTCGCCATCCTTACGATTGTCACTCAGCTGTGCAATGTGCCTCACAACGCCCTTTAGCCATGACTACATTCAGAATACAGAACAGATTCTCGTGGCCTATTGCTTAATGAGCCTTGCAAACTAATTTATGCAAATCTGTGAGTAAATAAAGACATATTGATATTTTACGTTATCATTTATGCGCAGAAGAACACGCCTCATAATTTTGTGGTGCAATGCATAACAATGCTATAAAAATAAATTAGACTGTCGTCGGTTTTACCAATTAGTCTGAGCAGCTGTGGCTAATCGGGAGAAGTAAACTGCAAGAGGTTTAGGTAATGAAGCATTTAAAGGTGAGGTTTCCAAAGATCAAATCCAAAATCAGAAGATTCCCCGAGTAAAAATGTCTGCCCCCTGATATTGACGCCATTTTGAAGACTCGCTGGTCTAAAAATGCGTCGCACTGGATTATTATCAAATTAAAATATGCATTTTAGACACTTCAAGAATTCTACTTTCCGCTGAAATATACTTTGCCGAGGTGAGGTCTCCTCCTTTAAGTTTCACACTGAAGCAAAATGTTCGCTGTTTGAACTTTATTTCAACTCCAATATTCTTTGATCGACTGCTAAAATAATTACAATGGTGTTATTTCCCAAATATTTATGGGCCTAACTGTATGGCTGGTCTATAAAACATACTGCTAATAATCCCTACTGCCAACCCAAATATCGACCAGTTCTTTTAACAGCAAGTACGCCTGATTAAAAGTTAAGTTGATGACATTTCTGCTATGTGTAGTTCAGTAAAAATTCCCACATTTATATACATAATACTGAAATTTGGCTGAGTCAATTTGAGGAAATTATTTTCAGGAAAAAACCAAAGTTTTAAGATGGTCCCACAAAGTGTAAGAAGCAGTCTCACCTTAAGGACCAATTACCACTGCATAGAATACCGCGGCACAGAAAAAGTTAGAAAACTGTATGGATCATATAATGGACAATTATAACCACCTACAGCAAAATCCAGGAAATTTAATTCTGCAAGTTTAAACAGGTAGTGCAGCAAAAAAAATTCTAAATTCATATATTTCATATATTGTACAGCACCTCCAGCTTTTTTTTTTTTTTTGACAACTACCTTGTTTTTACCACGCTCACAGCAGAGTCAGTGGGGTGACGTACTGTAATCGCTGCATTTTGTTTGTTTGTTTGTGTGTCCATGCGTTAACAATCTAGCGTCTACATGGTTGCATTGATTGACTTCAAACTTTCACAGCAGATGGGCAATGCTATCTAGATTACCTGATTAAATTTTGGTGGTGATCGGGTCAAGATCAAGGTCATCAGAAATGTCAAAATGATGTTTTTGCAATAACTTCCTTCAAATTCATCAAATTGATTTCAAACTAAAAGCAAACTGTGCATCTTTCAACTCTGCTTCCAACGATATGCTGCATGATGGGGTAGCTTTGATAGTCTCCATAGCAGTTGGGGGTTAAATGTCAGGGGGGTCAAGGTAATCATTACAATAATATATTTTTCATTATAACTCAAAAACGGTTGCCGATAGACAGACGTTTACTAATATGACCATATAGGAACTCCTATGTGGGCTTACATTTGCTGCTATGACCTTTGACCTTGAGTGACCTTGAAAGGCGAAACTGAAGGTCACAGATCTTCAAAGGACTATTGAGGTCACACTTGTAAAATTAGGTCAGTATGAGAAGCTCTAAAGTAAGAGCTGGCGGGCCAGGTTTGTTTTGCCTGGCAACATTTGTTTCATTTGAAGACGTATGGAAGACTATGAAAGCTTGTCAGACATGTTTTAATCATTTCATACAGACATCTAGGGATGCTGCGTGGCATGAATTTTGAGCTTTATCACTAGACTAGTTCTAAGTACAATACGCCTTACACCAATTTAACAGCTTTCTAATCCAATATACTCAATCTGCACAAGTAATAGTAGGCAAGAAGCTGGTCAGTCTCAGGCTAATTCATGTTTTCTTGGTTGAGATGCAGCAAGAAGCCTTCTGTTCATGTGTACTCAAATGAGGGTTGCTGAAGCCTGAAATAATGTAGGTGAATGCAAACAGTTGACTGAAGATCATAATGAAAGGCCATACAATTTTTGTTTCAATTAAAAATACAGGATTCAAATAGTTTTATGGACAGAATAGATGTGTGTGTGGTATCCAGGGCTTAAAGCTCGAAAAATTGCCACGCCGGAAAATGAAATTACTGGGGGGGTCCTAAATTGAGTTGTGTCCTAACGCACTTTGTGATAGTAGCCTGTCTGTCATAAAACAGAAATATGTAAAATAACAATATAAGAGCTTCTAACACATTGACATTGCCTGACATTTGTCTTATAAACAACATTCATTAAGGCCTGAGCTTCGGCCGAAAGGAGTCACCTGATTAACGTTCATGTATGCTACTGTGAGAATTACAGATGTAAAGAGGAAACGGGATGCCAACACTTGAGAAACTCAGTGTAAATGACTATGAGCAGCAACTTACAACGTTTAGAGAAACTTGCATGGACGACAGAGCTGACGTTGTCTCTAGTCCCAACTGAAGATTTATCCACAGCGTTGAGTTACCGTTACGTTATCCAACATTAATGCAACACAGCGTTATCTCTGATATAGACCATTTACTAGTCATACACGTTACCCCGGATAACGTAACTGATTAAATAGAGCGTTCTTGAGTTTGCAACACCTTAAGTGTGTAAACTAAAAATAATAAATAAATAACTGTAAACGCTGTAGCGCTGCTCACAGTCCAGTGTAAATTTGAAAAACTAAACTTGTTAGCGGCTGCTGAGTGATCACTTTGCCGACATCGTCATCGAAGAAATGAACCAAAATATTCAGAATTTTACCATTGTTTACGTTAGTTGCTTCATCTAAATTTAAAGAAAACATAATTTTCTTCAGCTTCTCAGTCAGACGTCTTTTGAATTCCTAAGCAATGCCGTGTGTGGTTATATAGCTAGCACGTTGATTTAAGAGTGACAGGCTAGCTAATGCAATCCTATCTTCCACTCACTTCTTACACTGGCGGACGAGCGGCCCTTCCGTGGTGAATGGTAGATTGTGCTCTGCTATGGAGGCGACAATGCGGATTTTCTCATCACAAACGCGGTCGGTCATGGATGATGCCGTCCTGGCAGTTGTCGTGGCTCAGGGAAGTATTCTAACGGGAAGACAGCGGGAAAGATGGGTAAAATATGGGAGAATCCCAGGAAAAACGGGAGGGTTGACAGATGTGCTCCTTTCCAAGATGATCGCCTTGTTCAACAAGCTCCTAAACTGGTTTAAAGTCCTGGAAAGAGGAAATGGAACTCACTTTTGTGGGGCTCCAGTACTGTGGGAAGAGAACGTGCGTATACGCGATTGCGGTAAACAAACCATTATTTTACTTATCTACTGTCACGAGTCGTAAAGCGCAATTGACGAGGTCCCCCAGATAATGCACTTCCCTTCACTATGCTCACAGAAACGAACCACTTCTTAGTTGAATCGACCCCCACGTTAGCCATGCAGAGAATCGGAAAGGGAAATTATGTTAATAATTACTACACGTAGCTGATTGACTGGTGGCATTATCTCGGAAATCGACTGAAGGACTTTGTGTAAGGTTTGCTGTCATGAGGTGGTCGTCAATGACTGGCTTCGAAAGAGGAAGGTAGCTGGTTAACTATATTGAATGCTCCATCCACATTTGTTCTGTTGCTGTGAGCTAGCATGTATGTCATATGCTAAAATCTTATTTTTCAGTAGGCAACAACCACATTAAAACACTTTACTCTAACCATGTGGGTATTTTTAGTTGGCTGCAATGTTCTGATAATTATTTGAATTGATTGAAGCAGCGACCTTCCATTTAGGCTATTTAAATTAACCAAAATCACATTCACATCCCCGGACGAGTCAGTTAGCTGGAAATGAGTCGCGCACGCTCGTCTCGCCAGTACAAAAACGTTTAGCATTATGACAGATGTGTCCAGTTCTCGTTTTTGTTGTTAATAATTTTGCGAGAGAGTTTCTCTAGTAATAAAATTATTGCCTCAGCGGTTCAGTATTACTCAATTGGGATTTTGCCTTGGTTTGCGAAAATCTGTTTCTGCTTTTAAAGGTGCGATTGAGCCTTAAAAATATGTGGTACTGGATTAGAATTTTTAAAATGATATCTTCATTCCCTCCCCCTTTTTTATAGATCGAATTGTATAGTTTAACTTGATGCAAATGTTCCTGCTCTGTATTGGCAAGACGTTAGACCCCGGGTTTTGCTGCCCAAATGGTCAAAAACGTGGGATGCTAGGAGTTGGGCTCTCTGAGGATATATTATATCTATATATTATTACTGAGTTGGCGATTTGCGTAATTTCACACATCTCCGAAGAAACCACTGTAAATAATGAGCCTGTTTTCCACATACACCAGTTTTACTGTGTGACAAAGACGATGCACCAGGTTTCGAACTTAGTTATGAAGCGAAAACTGCATTTTGAAGCCGTTTTTGCAAGTAAAACCGGCTAATTCAATCAGCTGTTATCCTGTTAAAAAAAACCCAGGCTGCCTACAATGCATCAAAAAACAATGCCCGTGCATATAGACCGTGCATAGCACGGGTATCGGCTAGTCCTTTCCTTTTCTTATCTGCCCCCCATCTGGACACTGAGCATGTAAGTATGTGAGACCATGGACTGTATATAATTTATATACAGTCCACGTGTGAGACCGACGACTATATCGCGCACGCGCGACAAGTGTCAGCGATAGATACACCTATTTATCGTAATTAGCCCTGTACTCGCCTGGAAAAAAAATTACACGCCCCGCTCTGCCTCTATTGCCTAGTAACACGCAATACTCATATGCTACTGGTTTTGCGTTACATCATTTTAATCAGCCTCTAAACAGCATTTAATGTGATTGGATAAACTGTTACACATCGAAAACTCAGCTCACATTAAAAAAAAAAAAAAGCCTGATGGGCTCGTGCTGAAAAATCTCCTCACGCCAGAGAACTTTAAGCCCTGGGTATCTATTCGCCTTGGATGGAGTTGTGGAGATGCCATGTAAAACAGATGGTCAAAGGAGCCCAAAATTTTATGATAAACCAGCAGCACCCAGAGCAAAAAAAAGTTGTTGACCTGAAAGGATAGGGCAGTGAGGCATGCTGGAAAAATTCCACGTTCTGGTGATCCGGCCACGCTGTAATTACCACCCGTGAGACTGGTGACATTCACACGCTATCTTCTGTCGTCCGCGATACGAACACAAACAAGAGGGCCTCATGTCTTAAACTGTTTGAAGAAACCAGTAACACTTGACATGTCATGCCTAGCGCCCCATTATATTGCTTATACTGCAAGCCACAGATATTTGTGCTCTACCTTTTACGCTTTTTTTTTTTTTTTTGCAGTGAAGTTCATACATTGCTCAAAATAGCTTATGCCAGGATACAGATTTCTCACCTAGCACTTTCTCAGTGTTTGAGAACCAGAGCATTTTAACCACCAGCGGCACTGAATTGAGAGGGGATTTACTCCTTCTGAGGTTGTAATTTTGTGAATCAATATTGCTCCTTGAAAGAATGAATTTGAAGCTGCACTCTGTTCTTTTATCTGAATCTGATGACTGAGATCAGAAGTCAGTTATTAAATTTTTCTGCCATGTTGCAATCATTTCATGTTCGTCCCATTTAAATCAAGAGGAGATGATTCAGCAGTTCACCAGGATTCCATTATCACTTTTTCCCCACATAGCTTCCTTCTTCAGCAATTTGGTGATTCCAGAAATACACACCATTGGCCTGATATGGAGCAGCTGAAACAGGTTAACAGAGAGCTTCGAAGTCAAAAGTCTGCTTAGGGGGTGAATATGATTGATACATCAGAAAGTATTGTGAGTTAAAGTGCGAAAGTTTAATTTGGATTAAAAACATGGGGCAAGGCAAACATGGAATATCCAGAGAATATCCGAAAAAGTTTTTCATTTGTGGACATACATGCACATCATCAATAATTTCAAGGTTTAATTGAGCTACGTCTGCCTTGATAAACTTTTATGGTGCTCTTTTTGGCCCATTCAAGCAGTAAATTCTTAATATCTCATGACCTCTTCCAGCAAGGCAACTCACAATGTGTGTCCAAAGATCCAGCCAATCTGCTGTCGTCATGGTACCTATGTCGTCACTGTTGTTATAGCAACAGTAGCAGAACAAGACACACAGATGTTCACTTACTTGCACGCTTGCTTCCGTTTCCTTTCTCATGCTCACTCTTGCTTGCTCTCATGTTCTCTGTCTCCCCCTCTCTCTCTCACTCTCCTTTTCGTGTCCCTAAATGAAGCCGAAAATGCAGAGGGGATTGCTTTACAGTCAGGTCTTGATGAACTTGGCGATGAAGAAGCCAATGGTGTCCACGTTGGCCTGCTGAAGGAGGGCAGTGGTACTGGGGATTTGGTTTGGATTCCCAGGCTCCTTGCTTGGCTCCTGTATGGGACTGAACCTCTGGAGGAGCTTCAGCTGGTCACGTGACAGCCCAGCTCCCAACATTCCATGTCCTCCTATGTGAGGCTCCTACAAAGATCAGAAGACCTTGGGGTCATTCCATGCCAAATCACCCAAAAAAAAAAAAAAAAAAAAAAAAAATGGGATTCTACACCTCACTTGTATTGAATTTCTTCAAATTTGGTTTTCAAGTTGGCTATGGCCCCAAACACCCGAATCTCAAATTTCAGCTCAATCGGACCTTCCAGTGCAAAATTACAGCCTTTTGTTTTTTTTTTTCGATATTTTGCGAAAAATGGCTGCGGCCGCCAAAATTCAAATGGCTATATCTCCAAAACTACTTGACCGATTTTGACAAACAAGGTATTGTTGGAAAGGGAATCACACAAGTATTCCAAATCTGCCATTTTTAAACTCATTCTGGTAACTCTGGGTGTGATGAATTATTGACCTATATTTTGACCTCAAAATTGACCCTGAGGGTCGCGTGACCTTGAATTTTTTTTAACACCAAATTGTACCCTGATGAGGAATCTACAACATATCAAAAACTTGTAAACATATTATTTTTTGTTTTCAGCAATATCCAATTAAATCTGGTATACCCTTGCTGAAATTCAGGTCTGTGTACACAAATGTACACAAAATGTACTTCGTACATACTTATCCCTACAGTTGAGTTCTGTTGAGTGTAGTCTTGTTCCATGTATGGTCAAGTAATGTTTTTTACCCTGATAGCTTGCGCACTTTCTAGTAAAAATCAAATTCAAATCCTACTATCGAAGTTGCTCCTGGAAGTGTAGTCCTACTTGGTTCAGTTTATTCAGAATCAATTTGCCAAACTGGGCAGACTTCTGAAATTTTCATCAAGTCATTGCGGCTGAGAGTATATTGCCTTGATGAGGATGATGTAGGTCAGGGGTCACCAACTCCGTTCCTGGAGGGTTACCATCCTGTAGGTTTCTGCTCTATCTCCTGTTCAGCACACCTGATTCAACTAATTAGCTACTTAACAAGATCTCTAGCTGGGCAATTGACTGGCTAATTAGTTGAATCAGGTGTGCCGAATCGGAGATAGAGCAGAAACCTACAGGATGGTAGCTCTCCAGGAACAGAGTTAGTGACCGCTGATGTAGGTGATGGGGTGTCAATAACACACAGAATATCCACCTCAGGTAGCCAACAAATGTCATTCCGTGATGGCCAGTGTTTTGATTGATTTGTCTCCTAACACAAACAAACTGTAAACAGTTTGGAAGGAAGGCATCCTGAATAAAATGAAGATATACATGTACTTACATTTTTAATGCTCTCAGTCATTTACAAATACTAAAAATTGAAATTGAGAGTTGAAGTTCCTTTGTCTAACTTCTTAAGCATGCTGTGATGACTAATTATTGGGGACCACCACTTCCCAGTCCCAGTGCATCGCTAATTGCACAAGAATTCTCAGAAAATGGCTGGACACATGAATTTTAATTTTGAATTACTCAATAACTAAAAATAATATGTTTCCAAGTTTTTGATATGTTGTAGATGCCTCTTCAGGGTACAATTTGGTGTTAACAAAAAATTCAAGGTCACACGACCCTCAAGGTCAATTTTGAGGTCAAAATAGAGTTACCAGAATGAGTTTATAAATTGCAGATTTGGAATGTTTGCAAGATTCCCTTTCGAACAATACCTTGTTTGTCAAAATCGGTTAAGTAGTTTTGGATATGGCCATTTGAATTTTGGTGGCCATGGCCATTTTTCGTGAAATATCGAAAAAAAACCAAACAAAAGGCCGTAACTTTGCACGTTCACTGAGCATTACAATTTGCAAGTTGTGATTTAAGGCATTATATCAGGGTCCAAAATGTCCAGTATCTCATGGCAAATTGCCATGCAAAACAGCGAATGTGCGATGTAAATCTGCTTTTGCGTCACTAAATTTGCAATGTGACATTATTCCCTCAGTGGGGCTGTTGCTGTTGCCCTATTTCATCATCTGCAATGATCTAGTTGCCAGCTTCCCCACGTGCCCTGCTTTCCCGCTTATCAGCCATGATGCACTACTCATGAAACTGTATTCAGATGCTGTCAGTGGTGGACTGGTCACCGGGTATACTGGAATTAGTTCTAGCAGACTACGGCATAGTTGATCCAGTCACCAGTTCTCATTAGCCCAAAAATTTTTTTTGTACTCATTCCATTATGTCAATCAACCATCATTGATATTACTTTTGCGTGCAAGATATGACCCTGCCATCTTAGCTATACTAAACCTAATAGCTTTATAAACCACTTTTGTTGGTTGAACTTCACTATTGCAGGCGTTCTCCAGTTATAATCAATTTCTTCGTACCTAAATGTATTGCCTTACACAACAGATCTGTCCAAAAAACTGTTTTCTTGCAAAAAAAAAAAAAAATGCATAGGCTTAGGCAATCCACCATTTATTTAATTTGGTCATTTTTATCCAAAAACTTTACGTATGCAGGCTTGTTTGGAAATTAGTTTTACCAATGGCCTTGCTTGTCCCCTGTTGCGTTAGCATTCAAGAAACGCGCAAAAAATGATTACGGAGATCATACGATAATGTCGAAAAGCAAAGGAGGAGGGGGAATCCCAAGAGAATTAAAAAAGCAGGCATTGAAGGCTCTGGCTTCCAAAGGCTAAAATAGACCAGCTGTTTGGCCATAACGATCCGCATGTGTCAAGCAGTTTTCATTTGGACGGGGACACGTAAGCGGTGAAGATTGACGTTATATTAATAGGCTATCCCAAGTGTCTCTGGTTAAAATTTGCTGCAGCTTACAAAACGACCCCACTGACGAACACGTTGTTATTAGCCTACTATTTAATGCATATTGATGCATTTGACTGGTTTCCTTTACAGCGTCAAATAAAATTTGTCCTGGAATTCAGGAGGACTTTGCAAACTTTCCATTCCAAAACAGTGTCTTGATGTTCAGAATCACCTGTAATCATTAAACTAGCAACCAGAGAGAGCACTACGGTCCTGAAGCTAGTGGGCTATGCTATGCCGTTCAGAGTCTGAAAGTTAAGGTAACATGGTTTAAAAAAAAGGCCATGTATGTATCCAAATAATACAATGGTCTTATTGAAAAATTTTGCAGTCTGAATGGCCTCAAATTCGCATTTCTTTTTCACATTCATTCATGGAAATGTATTAAGAATAATAATAATTGTAATAAAATACCTCAGTAAAAATATATGACTTTATATGTTCACAATGTTATGCTTTCAATTTGGGACAGCATCATTGTATTTAATTTATTTCAGGACATCTTTATCATAAATATGATCCCAAATATAAATAGGATTATTTGTTTTTGGACATCAACCCCCCCCCGGTCAGATATGGAAAATGCCAGGCCCAGACTGCAATCCCACTACACCTCTGGATGCAGCCACTACACAGCAACAAGGATTACACACCACCACCACCATCAGAACAACAATAAGTGTTACAACAATTGGGAATTCAACAAAAGCACACATGATAAGTAGTGCTTCAGATTAATGCTTGTAACATGCCCATTAGAAGAGAAGAAAGTAGAAAATGGGCAAAACACCTGAAAGAAAAAATGCTACACAAATTTCAGCCATTGCTACACAAATTTATCTTTGTGTAGCAATCGTTGCCATACATCTTTTTTTCCCCAACATTTCGGACCCTGTATATGTGAATTTGCTTTATCCTATTCATTTATTCTGTAATTTCTTAGATTAGTAATTTAGTTATTCATAATATATACTGAATATTGTTCAACTCAAAGTGAACTTCCACTGGTTTATTTGGTGTTGAGGTTTCAAATAATGAGGAAAAACAAGGTATCTGTTGTGGTGGTCTGTTGGAATGGCCTGTAATGTAACGGTTTTCGGTAAGCACGAATTAAAAATGCAACAAATAAAATTGTAAACTATCATAGAAATGAAAACAAAAATAACTGATTAAACCCAATTCTTTATTCAATGTTATTTCAACTTTGTTTCTATTTGTGAGACACTATCAGAGTCCATGAGAGTTTTCAATTTCATGATTGTTACAGCTAACAATAAAAGGATACTGGGACTTTTAATTCTCATTTGCAAAAATGAGATGAACCAGGTCTATTCAATAAAACATAACCTACAAAGTGGAATGTTTTATGGTAAGGTCAAATGCAAGCATCAGTCCATTGTGTAATCATACTTAAACCCCTCAAGTGCAATGGCAGAATCTGCAAGGGCCCTGAACAGAGTTCAAAACTTTCGAACAATCAGAAAAAACAGCTGACTATTGGTCGACCGAGATTTGTTTTAGTAGGGGACAGCCCTAATAATTTATAAATAAAATCATGGTGAAAACTGCAGTCGAGATGTGAATCGAGCCAATCTGGCCGCAAAAATTAGCAGGAATAACTGATTGATCGTGCCAAGTTTCACCATCAAAACATCCAAAATTTGGCAATGAAAACTTTCTTATCATAGATAAAAGGACGCTTACTTACATAACCCACTTCTTCCCGTCCTTTTTGACAATTTTTACGGGATTTATGCCCTTACTTTCTACATCAATGTTGAACGGTGGAAAGCTGGGCGATACGCGCAGCCTGCTTCGCCATCTTTACTGGTTGGGGCAAAGCGCAGTTCCATTGGTTGAAGAAGTCTCGCATGGCTGGGAATCCACCAACTAGAAACACTGATGTCCACACTGTTACTCATGAGCCTTTGCGCGCTATGCACAAGAGTTTGGAAATGTCTGGATAGCGCTGCAGCTCTGATAGCTAGGTGCGCAAAAATGGAATGTTTTTGATGGATACCTGCTCATTTATTTGTGCGCCTTTCATAAAAAGGCCTGGCATCCCCATGCCCACTGCTTCTCACCTTGGACAACTCCAAAAAATGAGTGAGTCCATCCCAAATCGAGGAGTTTAGTTCCACAGCCAATGCTGCACATAGATGTGAGCCCAACTATATCTAGCCTTTACCGCTTATCCTCCTGCACAAGCTCCAGCCTTTTCCCCACCAGTGAGGTGACTTTCTATATCCCAAGATCCACATTCTATAATCGGGGCCCACAACGCCAGGGACTCCACCTTCCACAATAAACCGGACCCCTATTTTTTTACTTGCAGGTGGTGGGTCCTCTAGGAGGTGGCACTGTGTAGCCTCTTCAGGCTGGGCTTGGCAGGGTCCTGGGGAAACCCCAGCCACTAGGCGCCTTTGAGCTCCCTTCCCAGGCCTAGCTCCAGGATTGGGCCCTGGTGTTTCATGGAGGCCTAGCACATATCACTAAAAACATTTAATTGAAGCATTCCTTCAGAAAAATGTGTCTCTATCAGCTCACAACCTTTTGTATTTAGTGTTTGGGTCAAACAGTCAGGGTTAGCTAGAATGTAAATAGCCAACTCAATTCAAACAAGGGTCATCCGGCTCTACGTGTGTTGCTTTGGCAGCATACACACAGAAATTGTGTCAGGAGCTACAGCAACTAGTGCTAAATTACTTGCTTTATCAACACCATCAATACCTCCTTTATCATCACTGGCTTATGTGAAAACAGGTGAAAAGAAGGGAGACTTAGTAGGAGAGCAGAGAGATAAAAAAGGTCAAAATTTCCTTCAATTTTCTGGATGGTGACAGCTGCAGAAGTGTAAGGGGTTGAACAGCGATGCAGAGGTTCAATTAGTCCTTTTTGACAGGTAAATGCAAATGGTAGCACTCAGACAAATTATCAATGCAATGTTGTACCTAACCAAGCCAGCTAAATTCAGCTATCATTGCAAAAATATGCTAGCGACCGTTTCCATGGCTCGTCGGTTGTTAGCCAAGTGAGCACATAAATAGGGTTGCCACTCGTTCTGTATTTTACAGAATCGGCCCATAATTGAAAATAATTTGTTGCGTTCCTTGACGAATCAATACCGAACGCCATTTGTTCCGTATTTTATATCTGAGTATTAAACTAATTATGAAAAAAATCAGATTTTCTCAATGCATAACTTAACAAGAGTGGCCGTAAGTTAAAGGTCCCCTATTATGCTGTATTTAGTTGTTTAAAATAAGTCCAATTGGTCTTTAAAATAATGTGAAGAATTAAGATACGAAAGAAAACCACACACATCCAGGCCTAGTGAGACCTCTTCTCTCACCCCGTCTGTGCTGGCCTGAAACACAAGCTGTTTTGAAATGGGCGGGGAGCCCATGCTAATGAGGCGCTGCTCTGATTGGCTGCCTGGCCACTTCGATTCCGGGGGAGGGTCTAGACCCGAAAAACCAGGAAACCAAGATGGCAGATATTTCAGGACAGCTCTCCGCGGCATGTACTGTTGTGAGAACGTACTTGTTTGATACAGAATCCGACGCCAAACGGGAGGAGGAAGCAATTGAAGTATTGCAGCAACGTTTACAGCAGGATGTCAATGAGCGGCAAATTGAAATTGTAGTGTTTTGCTCATACTGTCTCGCCTTGCATGCATGTGATTGTAGCTGTACTGTTATATAGTCATGTTGTATACCCACTTAGCAATCCGGAGGAAACTTTGCTAAAAGCTCCTGTTAACCATTTCCACCAAAATGAAATGCAATTCCAACACCAAGCTACTAAATGAGTTTGAAGCAAAAACACACAAACGGTGTAAGCGTTGCTTATGTGGAGCAAGCGAATCGATAACTTCAACCGAAAAAAAAATCCTTATCCGATCTCCACTTTTTTTTCGGCTTTTTATTCGCCAGAACAATTTTCAAAGGTGGGTGAAATTCCGCCACGGCAATGCAGAGAAATCATTTGTTATACCAGACAAGTTCTATTGCATTTCGCGATTGCTTTCACCGTGGTAGCTTCAGAGAGCTAGCCCAGACAATAGAAAAGTACCCGGCTGACCCCGGTCATGGATAAGTAAAACAATCATTTCACAGTAGCAGAAACAAACCCAAACACATACCCCGAGCTCTGAAAAACCTATGTCTGATGTAACTGCAGCCTTTTCAGTCCAGCTTTGCAGACACAAATAACATCTCTCCAGTTAGCTTCAACTGTAGTGGCTACAATCAGGCAACGTTATGATGAAATTGCCACATTGATGCTAACCAAAGTAACACAAGCATACCGATCAGAATTACTGCATATAAGTTAACCAGGAGCATTTTTTACGTAGCACGGCAAGCGAACTAACATACAGTAGCTAGTAACCGAGCGTTTATAACAACGACAGAGAAAAATGTTACCCTGCAATACAGGTTTTACAGACAGTAAGTTCCGCTACCGTGCACAGTTGTACCAAGCATCCAAATTACAAACAAGAATAAAAAGTTAGCTTCAAATGAGGTTGATGTTCACACACCTTCTGTTTAATGTCCCCTGATATTACTCTTGAATATTTAGGACACAAACATTAGCAACAGTAACTTAGCTACATTAGCCGCAGTGCAACAGCCACATTCAACAGGCAATCACGATAGGTAGGCTTATGCAGTAAAGCAACTTAAAGCAACTTACTGCCTCCGCGTCTGTGAGTCATGGACAGTTGCTACCAATCCAGGCTTTATCTTCAGATATTTTACAAAGCCTGCGTTTGAGGCCAGTTGTTAGTGCTAACTATCGTTAGCGGTCCTGCTAGCCACCCATAACACGTTAGCTTCACTTACATTATTTGCTGTTATATTGTTACTTACAGCTTGTGGCTCCCAGCACTTGATCGATGCAACTGTTCCAGGTTAGAGAAGCAGCTGAGACGCATATCCAGCGTCAAATTATCCTTTATTGACAAAGCTGTCTTCGGAGAAATGCCACAACAAACAGCTAACGTTCCCTTTGAGTGTGGCTGTTTGCCACCAGCAAACAAAAAAAGCTATCCACTGATTTCAGGTGGCATTGTCTTTTGGAAGAGCAAATAATTGTGCTTTTCATTCGATCCAAAAAAATACGGACGAGCAGCTTCGGGAGACATGCTGACGAAACTGCACCTCAAATGATCCGCAGTTCTTCTTCTTCTTCTTTTGCATTTCCGGAAGTGTATATGCTACTAAGGCGTAATATGATCCGCGGTTGTTTGTGCCTGCTAGAATAGTTTCCGAGGTGGGCAGGTCCAGCGCCGTAATTGGCTTTGTCTAGGTCTGAACTAATTGGACGGCACAAGCTGACGTCAGGTTTTGCCCAGATCTCGTGAAGATCTCGAGACGAGCTGTTCAGAAAGGAAATCACGTTCAGGAAATTATGTTCTCGGATTATGGTATCCCTGTGTCTTATGTTTAGAAACTTTACAGAGGTTGAGTATGGGCATCCAACATTAGAACATTACTTGTATGTATTAAAAGAAGGATCAGCATAATAGGTCCCCTTTAAACGAATCACATTTCAGGCAAAAAGGTCACTTTTCTTCAGTTTAACTTCAGTGTGCATCCAGAGCTGAATTTGAAGGAAAGGTAAATCAGGGATCCAAGCTTTAATAGGTCCCTGGATGCTCAATTAAATCCACGGAACGACTAATCTCTAATGCGGACCTCATTAACACCCTCGATTGATAATGCTTCATCTCTTGTCTACTGTTCGAGGCGCGGAGGTAGCTACGTGTAAGTTTACTGAAGTGGATTTCCGTCCACTGTTGACAACTCATTGAGGAAGAAATATCCACCTGAGTCTCAAAAGAGGAAAAAAAAATCATCATGAGGCCAGGAAAAGAATTCATGACTGTGGTTAGTAGACTGTGGCATGATTACTTTGCTCCGTATAATGTAGCTCAGCCCCTGGACCGCTTAGCTGTGTATAAAGAACAATTGGCTAGGTCAGTAAAGATATCGGCGAACAGTTTTGACTTATAAATGAAAAATTTAACTGTTAGCCCAAGTTATCTTTCCGTATAATTTGTTATTTTGTCAGCGGTTATCCAGATTGCCCCAGCTTTTGAAGTATATGCAGATTGTTGATGCTGAAGGCTAAAACTTTTTTCATAATGGATATATTTTGTTGAATACAACAGGAATGGAATGTTAAGTTTATTTTTCAACACAATTGACAAGCAATGAATAGTTCCATTCTTTACAAAATTTTTAGAAGTGAAAATACATTTATCCATTCTATTAAATGTTTTTTGACTGTTTTTGTTACTGTTTGCCCTTATGGCAACGGGGCTTTTTTTGCAAATGCATTTTCATACCAAAGCCCAAAGGCCTACTCGCAGGGTGTACCTAATAAAGTGGCCGGTGAGGGTATGCGCTCGTGCCTATGTGTGTATGCATATGTATATATATACTGAAACACAGTGAAAACACAACGCCTAATTTTTTAAATTGTAGCTGATTTTTTGAAGCCATCAAAATTACCACAGAAGTTTACAGTGATATGAAGGTTAAAAGCTGGACTTTGTGCAAGTCCGGGTTCAAACCCAGTTTGTGTGTCTGTCATGGATCACATTTCCAAAACACAACTTTTGCCATGTCATTAGCAGCAGGTTGAATGCATCACTTGAATGACATGCAAGTGCAAAGCAAGACATTGGACACATAAAAGGCACAGTGGTTCATCCCCATCAGCATCAGTGTCAGAATGCCACAGTTTACAGAACAGCAGAGGGAGCGATTTTTGGGGAAGCTGTTTTGGAGAACATCTCAAAGAGAGGTTGCCCGCCAGTTCAGGGTCAGTCCATCCACCATCAACAGACTGGAGCATCGCTACCAACAGACAGGAGGCGTTCGCGACCGCCCCCGACCAGGACAACTTCCGGTTATGATGGCACGTCAGGACTGACACATCCAGAGGATCCATCTGAGGAATGGGTTCCAAACAGCAACAGACACAGCTCGGAACATGATACGATGCCACAGACGTCCCATCCATGCCATTACTGTGATTCAGCGACTGCGAGCTGTGGGGTTAAAGTGCTGGAGGCCGTATAAAGGCAACATCATGACACAACGTCACAGAGACAACAGACTCCAGTTTTCTCGACGTCATCATCTTCAGCTGCCACGAGTCTTCCATTGTTGGGTTTTTCAGACGAATCAAGGTTCTTTGTGTCATTTGCCAACTGCCGACAACGGGTGTACAGGAGGCAATATGAATGTGATCAAGACAGTTGTGTTCTGGAGACAAATGGGTTTGGTGGGGGTAGTGTTATGGTCTGGGCTGCCATTAATGTGAGATTTCGGAGTGAACTTATTGTGATTCATGGAGGTCTAACGGCACAGCGATATGTGGATGAGATTTTAAGACCAGTTCTCCAACCACTATAGAACAACCATGGACAACAACGATTGCCGTTCACGTTCCAACACAACAACGCCCATCCCCATACTGCACGCCTCACCAGACACTTTCTCCAATGAGCAGGGACCGACGTTCACCCTTAGCCATCCATTTCACCTTAACCTCATTGAAAACATGTGGGATGAACTGGGTTGTCATGTGCGCCAGCGTCAATGTCAACCACGCAACGTCGCCGAGTTGACGGCAGCACTACAGGAGGACCGGAGGAACATTCCACAAGCAACTGTGCGACGTTTGTGCGAATCGATACCTCACTGTTTACGTGCATGTGTGCAAGCACAGGGAGGACACTGACAGTTTGTGGAGGGTCTGTGCATTCACAATGGCATATCGGAATAATGCGATGAAACTTTACAGTGTTATGAACAATGAAATTCTTTTTCTATTCGTATTAAAATTGAATTTAAAAACATTGGTTGTTTCTTCTTTTTGGTTATTAAATATGAGTGTCGCGCTTTCACTGTGTGTCAGTATACATATACATATATATATATTGTATATATAGTAAATGTTTCAGATCATCAAACAAATGTTAATATTAGACAAAGATAACCTAAGTAAACACAAAATGTAGTTTTTAAATGATGATTTCATTTATTAAGGGGAAAAAAGCTATCCAAACCTACCTGGCCCTATGTGAAAAAGTAATTGCCCCCCTTGTTTAATCATGAATTAACTGCAATTAACTACATTTTTTTTATTAATTTCACTCGCCACACCCGGGCCTGGTTACTGCCAGACCTGTTAAATCAAGAAATCACTTAAATCAAACCTGTCTGACAAAGTGGAGTTGGCTAAAAGATCTCAAAAAGCGACACATCATGCCCTGAACAAAAGAAATTCAAGAACAGATGAGAAACAAAGTCATTGACATCTATCAGTCTGAAAAGGGTTACAAAGCCATTTCTAAGGCTTTGGGGCTCCAGCAAACCACAGTGAGAGCCATTATCCACAAATGGAGAAAACTTGGAACAGAGGTGAACCTTCCCAGGAGTGGCTGGCCTACCAAAATTACTCCAAGAGCACATCAACAACTCATCCAGGAAGTCACAAAAGAACCCAGAAAAACATATAAAGAACTGCAGGCCTCACTTGCCTCGCTTAAAGTCAGTATTCATGATTCAACAATAAGAAAGAGACTGGGCAAAAATGGCATCCATGGGAGAGTTCCAAGGCGAAAACCACCGCAGACTAAAAAGAACACAAAGGCTCATCTCACATTTGCCAAAAAACATCTTGATGATCCCCAAAACTTTTGGGAAAATATTCTGAGGACTGACGAGACAACATTTTAACTTTTCGGAAGTTGTGCGTCCCGTTACATCTGGCATTAAACTAACACGGCATTTCATAAAAAGAAAATCATGCTAACATGGTGGTGGTAGTGTGATGGTCTGGGGCTGCTTTGCTGCTTCAGGACCTGGACGACTTGCTGTAATTGATGGAATTGATGAATTCTGCTCTCTACTAGAAAAACCTGAAGGAGAATGCCCGACCATCAGTTTGTGACCTCAAGCTCAAGTGCACTTGAGTTATGCAGCAGGACAATGATCTGAAACACACCAGCATGTCCAGCTCTGAATGACTTAAAAAAAAACAAAATGAAGATTTTGGAGTGGCCTAGTCAAAGTCCGGGCTGAAATCGGATTGAGATGCTGTGGCATTACCTTAAACAGGCAAAACCCTCCAATGTGGCTGAATTAAAACAATTCTGCAAAGAAGAGTGGGCCAAAATTCCTCCACAGCGATGCAAAACACTCATTGCCAGTTATCTCAAACGCTTGATTGCAGTTGTTGGCGCCAAGGGTGGCACAACCAGTTATTAGGTTTAGGGGGCAATTACTTTTTCACACAGGGCCAGGTAGGTTTGGATAGCTTTTTGCCACAATAAATGAAATCATCATTTATAAACTGCATTTTGTATTTACTCGGGTTATCTTTGTCTAATTCTAAAATTTGTATGATGATCTGAAACATTTAAGGGTGACAAATATGCAATAAAATAAGAAATCAGGAATAAGAAATCACTGTGTGTGCATATATATATATATATATATATATATATACAGTCTTGCCCAAAATTATTAATATCCCTACCAATTTTTGTTTTTTTTTTGATATTTTTTGACAAATCAAATTTATTCTTGCAGAAATGACACAGTAAGTTGACATAAGGCTGTAAGAAGTACAGTAAACAATTTTTCAAGAAATACAATACTGTTTGGTATTTTATTTGACAGATTTACAAAAAATGCTATGTCCAGAGTTATTCATACCCTTTTCTCAGTAATTGATGGCAAAGCCTTTATTCACGATTACAGCCTCCAAACGCGTCCTGTGGTTGATCACAAGGTTTCTGCACGTCTGCATGGGGATTTTGGCCCACTCCTCTTTGGCAAACTTCTCCAGGTCCTTAAGGTTTGAGGGTTTCCTTGCCATGACCTCGGTCTTCAGTTCCCTCCACAGATTTCTGATGGGATTGAGGTCGGTGGTCTGGCTTGGCCACTCCAAAACGTTCACTTTGTTGTCCACTAACCATTTCTTGAGGGATTTGGCCGCGTGTTTAGGATCATTATCCTGTTGGAAGATCCATTCCTGCCAAAGGCCAAGTTATTCGCCGGATTTCTTAATGTTTTCACTGAGGATTTGGATATCCTGGTCCAGTTTTATGATGCCATTAACTTTAACAAGGTTTCTGGGCCCATTTGCTGAAAAGCAACCCCAGAGAATGATACTCCTGCCACCTTGTTTGACTGTTGGGACCGTGTTTTTCAGGTTGAATGCTTCACCTCTTAAGCCAAACAAAAGCCCCATCTCTGTGCCTAAACAGCTCCATCTTTGTTTCATCCGTCCATAACATTGACAGCCAGTAGCTTATATCTTCATCCAGGTGAGCTTTTGCGAAGGCTAGACTAGTTCTTGTGTGTCTGGGTTGGGGAAGTCTAAGAGGCGTAAGAAAGGTGAAGTGTTCAACCTGAGAAACACGGTCCCAACGGCCAAACACGGTGGCAGGAGTATCATGCTCTGGGGTTGCTTTTCAGCGAATGGGCCCGGAAACCTTGTTAAAGTTAATGGCATCATGAAACAGGACCAAGATATCCAAATCCTCAGTGAAAACATTAAGCAATCCGCCGAAAAACTTGGTCTTGGGCAGGAATGGATCTTCCAACAAGATAATGATCCTAAACACACGGCCAAATCCCTCGAGAAATGGTTAGTGGACAACAAAGTGAACGTTTTGGAGCGGCCAAGCCAGAGCACCGACCTCAATCCTATCGAGAATCTGTGGAGGGAACTGAAGACCAAGGTCATGGCAAGGAAACCCTTAAACCACAAGGATCTGGAAAAGTTTGCCAAAGAGGAGCGGGCCAAAATCCCTGTGGAAACGAGTAGAAACCTTGTGATCAACCACAGGAAGCGTTTGGAGGCTGTAATCATGAATAAAGGCTTTGCCATCAATTACTGAGAAAAGGGTATGAATAATTCTGGACATGGCATTTTTTGTAAATCTGTCAAATAAAATACCAAAAAGTATTGTACTTCTTGAAAAATTGTTTACTGTACTTCTTACAGCCTTATGTCAACTTACTGTCATTTCTGTAAGAATAAATTTGATTTGTCAAAAAAAAAAATCGAAAAAAAAAACCAAAAATTGGTAGGGGTATGAATAATTTTGAGCATGACTGTATATATATATATATATATATATATATATATGAGAAAGACTCTGGATGTCTGAAGAGCTCAAGTTGTATATCAAGAATGAATTGGATAAACTCCTTCAAAACTGGACCAACTGGTGTCTGCCACGTGAGGGCCGCTATAAGGAAATCTGATGTAACATAGGGGTAAACATACCTGTCCCATCTTTTCTTGAACATAGTGCAGCCTGCGTAACTTTTGGAATGGGTGTTTATGTCCACAAAAAAAAAGAAGGAAAGAAATTAAACATCTCCTCTTTGCAGTTGCATCTCCTCTTGATGATTAGGATGATTAGCAAATTGCCATTTTCTTTTTATTAGCATTTTCCACTGTCCCTTTCTCTTTTTTTTTTTTGAAAATGGGGTTCTACAAACTTCAGCAGTTACCCTGTAACCTCAGCAAACCTGAAGTGCAGGCCTGAAAACCTGTATTGCATCCCCTCTCTCTTGCATTCGTACTTCAGAACAGCTACCCTGTTACCTCAGCCAGCCCAATTTCATTTCCCTTTCAAAGGAGCATGTAATGACACAGGCCTGCTTTCTTCACGCTTTGGACAGAACATTTGCGCCAAATAACCTCACAAAATGCACTGCTGTCGAAAGGACTCAAAACATACCAATTTTATCTTGCTAGTAAAAAAAAAAAAAAAAAAAACACAAAACAATCAATTACGGAGTCCCTGTGCCCAAGAAAAGCACAGCGTACCTGCCAGTCCCCATAAGGCCCTGTTTTCAGCCCCACATTACAAACGTTAGGATTACAGCGCATGCCTGTGGAGACAGAGTGACTGGATGTTTAATACTCCACACGTTCTTGGAAAAGACCCAGAGCCGGTGACGCTAGAGGACAGTGGGGCGAGCTGGGATGGTGCGCCGGGTCTGTTTTGGGTCTGGCGAGAAGGAACGTAAACACTACTATAAATACAGCAGGAATGCAGGCTCGGGCCAGAACCTGCCAACTTGCGAGTCATTGCAACTGTGCGCACAGATGAACTTTGAGAGCATAAAACTGAATTTTTCTGATGTTCAGCCCACAGAGGGCCCTCGGCTTCAACCCTTCATCTCAATCTCCAACATCTTAGCCTTCATCAGGCACATCATAAAGAGCTTCTCCAACTGTGAACCCTGCTGCTTTCATAGCCACAGTGACGTGTTACTCAACAAAATAGCAGTGAGGAAGAGCTGATGCTACTCAGTTCATAAACTGATTTCACAGCATTAGAGTCAGCTTCACACATACTTCATTTAGTTTCCTACAGAGAATCTCCACTGAAAACTGAATTTAGTCTTAAACTTAGCAGACTCTGTAGTCAGTGAGACTGGCCCATTTTGGACTCCCGTGACGAGATAGATTTAAACAAGGAAACTTGGCGACTTGCTGTGAGCAGCTTAGCCTCAAACACAGCTACCCATTTTTCAGCATCAAAATGTGGTCCATTTCAATACCTGAGCCCTTGTCTCAGTTAGGTATGAACCCCATCTCTTCTCACAAAAAAACCTGTGGGCTGGAGAGTGCCAATACACAATAACCCAGTATTCAACGGAGGAATGTATGCACACTCTGGCATTAAATAAGGTCAAGTGTACACTCACAAATGAGTATTCAGCAAAATTTTCACAAAAGTCCAATGAGCTGCTCAATTTCCGCCCAATGAGCATTGCATTTACTGTATGTAGGTACAATAGTCGAGTTTCCATCTCATGTCAAGTGAATTGAGGGTATCGCCAATACGCAAAAAATGCCCGAATGTAGCACTTTCAGCAAAATATCTTGCTACTTCCGGAACCCACTTACTTCCAGTGCGTTGCTAAGATCACGGCTATCGGCTCAGCCGTGCGCGCGCATACGTATAATATAATATGACGCGGTCATTGTGCTTATACGTGTTATACACTTATATTGATACACAGCCACCGGCGAGCACGGAGATATCTGCTACTTTCGGCAAAAAAATAACGAGAATTGCGCTCTTAGAATTGTATCTACCGTTTGCATATTGCCATGGAGGACCCTTCTCGGAAGTGACTGGGTCACCGAACTATCCCATAACGCATCTGAAACGGGGCATGAATGCAACGTCCGGGCATTTTTTGCATATTGGCGATACCCTCAATTTTAAGTGGATTTTGGAAAATTTGCTGAAAAGAACATTTGAATTACCTGCGTTTCCATCAACTGGCTTGGAACGAATAAACTCCAGTAAATATGGCCACTTTCGCCACAAGATGGTGGTAGAGGACACTCATAACATGTATAGAACAGCAGAAGAAAAGGTTGCAAAATGGAAAAGAAACAAACAGAAGCGAATCAACCGGAGGAGAAACGAGACAATGTCAAAATGCAGAAAGGTCCACAGGAATTGCAAGCAATTCAGAAAATTGTCATCCAGCTTTTCTTTCAGTTAACGATTGCAATGTTTAACGCTGTCTGGAGACGAGGACGGAGTTGAATGCTAATGCATGCAGCGGCAGCAAGGCAGCTATGTTAGAACTTATTCTGCTAAGCTGTTCCCATCCCGCGTTTTGCGCATTAACTGTTAATCACATAAGGCAAACACCAACTCAAGCGAGCTTATAAACTCTTATGCGACTTAGAGGAAGTTTATTCTCATTTTGCCACTTCCATCTACTTTTTCCAGTGTGACTTTTCAAAATGCGCATAAGAATAGTGAGATGGAAACTCGATTAATGACTGTCAGCTCAAAGCTCAGAGAATGGAAAATGGCGTGCAGAGCAGCACAGAAATGAGATATCCACCAAGCACATGCTAGCATCATTCGCTTATCTGGACATACACAGGTAATAAAACAGCACTGGTGCTCAGTAACACCCATAGTACATTCAATTGTACACCCACCAGATATACAGCTGAATGTTCAAAAATAAAACTTTCTAAAACTTAGTTTTGCAAATCGGCTTTACGAAAAGGTTAAAGGTAACCAATTTGTTCCTTATCTTCAACTTTTTTTTCGCATAATTTGCCACGTTGTTCCAATAAAAAGATTTGTGTGTAAGTTTTAATGTCGTCCTCGAACCCTGACAAGAATAAATTCCGAAGGAAAGCAATCACTCGACCGTTACGATCAGTCATTGTGGCTGCTGGACCGTGGCCATTTCGACGTGCCTACTACTTAATATGCATGAGCGATTTGCATGAAAAATCACGTCAGATCAGTCATCAGATTCGATTGCTAGTAAATAAATTACGTTTATGCATTAGAAATTTATTACTATAAATATGTCTCGTTGCAAATATGGGATGATTTCAAGTAAATTAACGATCTGAAAGTGCTAGGACACAGGGAAATTGGGCATTTTGCACCAGGCATCGTTTACTTATGTATCGAGCAAATGTTTTGCCACATCTTCATCGGAAATTTCTCCAAATCTGGCTTTAAAAGTTTGCCAGCGATAACTTTGGCCTTTTATATTTATCCTGGCCGGCAATCGATCTTCTTCCTGGCCTTTTCTAGCACTTTTACGGGCTGAATCAGTCAGATATTTCTTTGACCGCGGCATTTTGCTGTTGGCCAACTTCTCTTCATTTCTGCATCCATCGCGCACATCCGCTTTCGCGTGACATCATTTTTGCACACTCATGAATACTAATGAGGTATTTCAAATGGCGCAGGGAGTTTTTGTGGGTCACAAAAACTATTTTCACATTCAAAATTCGGGGGACTGCAAGCGTTCTCGGAGAAAACATTTATTTATTCCCGTTTGTTTTGGTCATATCTATTATATCAAAAAAGAACAGATTGGTCACATTTAAGGTACAGTTACTAAACAGAATACTTATTACCACATTATAACCTCATGTGCTGACCTCAGTATACAGGGAGATGACTCTGTAAGACAGCAATTCAAAGATTCAGAGGCTTATTTCTAACAATACCACATGTCACCACACCAAAGTTATGCTCATGGGAATGTTTGAAACGTCCCTGCACAATCTCATCACAAGAAAACACATTTCAATCCTGACAAGGCCGCATACTTTCCATCGGCCTTCTCCCAACCCAAACTGGCCCGCAGTTATGTGTGAGCGAGTGTGCAAATGAGTATGTGTGTTTGCAGTGTCAGCCTGACTGCAAGTGTGAAGAAGTAACAAAATCCCCAAGAATCGCTGTGAAGGAATAGCAGGCCTTGGTGACACATTGGGGTCAACAGATTTCAAAAAGCACAATCAGGCGCCACCTCTACAACCACAGGCCCTTTGGAAGACTTGCCAGAAGAAAGCCTGTTCTGACCAGAAGACACAGAAGCAACTAGAAAGCGCTTGAAGCCAAACGTCATTTAAATTATGACTGGAACAAGGCGCTTTGGTCAGATAAGACCAAAATTGCACGTTTTCGGTCAGATACAGCATCGGCATGTTTGGTGTCGAACCAGAGGTGCATAATGGAGAATCCACAGGGAAATATGATGGTAGGTCGGTCATCAATCATCTTTGGGGTTTTAATCCAAGGGCTAGGGGCTAGTGTTGCCAACTCCTCTGTAAGGAAAGTAGCAATTGGCCAACGAAATGTAGCTAGAAGTAGCTAGATGACATCGTCAACTACATTGCATAACAATTTATTTGCATATAAATTACTTTTTTAGGATTAATGCCAAAGAGAGGCAAAAAGTGAATGATAAATAGCCTAAATAAACTGACTCATTAAAACTTTTTCTGATTATTGTTTTACGCTGTCATAAATCAAGACAAAACAATTGATCGCGAAAAAAGAACACACATTAGATACACAGCAGAATTCAGCTGACGACTGCCATGAATTTTACAGTTGAAATATCTCACTCTTCAGAATGACTTTATAACTTCAATACTTTTTCTTGACCATAATTTTTATATGAGCCAGTATTGTCATCGTCATACACAGCTAAACTTAAACATCCAGGAAAAGCAAGCCAACTAAAGCAACAGCCTGACTGCAGCATTAACCCCAGGTTTACATAGTGAGAATATACTTACCAACATTGAGAAGAAGTAACTATCGCAAACAACGATGTTCCTGACGCTTCATAAAGGCGCATGCGGCTCACTGACAGCCATTACCTGCCTAGCCTTATTGGGAAGGCCGAGGCAAGGTAGCTGGCTGGCTTATCTAGTCATCGCAGTGGTCCATTCAAATATTAATCTGTGACGGCGATGACTTCAAAGACAACTTACTCGGTCATGCAGGAACCACTTGCGGTCAATTTGTAGTTTTGTTCTCCCCATGTTTTGCGCAGCACTGTCTTGAGTCATTAAAGCCAACTTGGGACCAACAGTTACACTGTTCGCCTCGCATAGAGTTCGCCTTTATTGTGGTCCATGACATCTTGAAAGTGGTGGCCATTGACATCATTGTATGAATAGAGCGATCAAACTACTTAATCTTATTTAAATTATATGCTTGGTGCGCCAATAGATGTGTACATGTGACCATTGAAATCGGGTCAAACACTGACTGAACAGACAGAAAAGATAGATATACTAATCAAGTGCAATGGTTAAGCATAAGTTTGCATTCATATGCATTCTTTTCCTTCTTAAGATGACAAATACCATTAGTAACATGATTGCGTTGAATTCATTTAGCTGGCTAGATTACAAAATGGACGGGGCCTGCTGGAGGCTCGCAGCAACAAAACACTAAAGCCTACTCTTCAAAATGACTCTTTGGCTTTCTACCACCGCTTAGTGGGCCAGAGCGGAGGGAAGGAGGCTCGCGGTTTGCATGTTAGTTACATAAACAGCAAGACGGGGTGAGTTACGCACTTTTATTTCACTTTTTTCGCTAAAATGTATTCGTGTCAACACAAACATCCTCTCAAAGATCAGAAAAAGTCGCTAGTTTTGTTACTAGTCGCTTTTGATGGATAAAGTTGCTAAGGTAGTCTGAAAAATTGCCAGATCTAGCAAACAATGTCGCTAAGTTGGTAACAGTTCCAGGGGCACTGGGTAAGATTAATGACAATGAATTCCACCAAGTATCAGGATATTTTAGTTGACAACCTGGTTGTCCGCCAGAAGGCCAGGACTTGGCCATAGGTGGACTTTCCAACAAGAACAATGATCCAGAGCATACCTCAAGATCCACACAGAAATGGTTCCATGACAACAAAATAAACATTCTGCAATGGCCACCTCAGTCACCAGACGTCAATCCAATTGAAAACCTGTGAGCTGAAGAGGGCAATTGAGAAACACAAACTCAAGAATGTGAAGGATCTTGCAAGCATCTGCTTAGAGGAATAGGCCAAATTCCCCTCAAATGTGTGCATTAACCTTGTAAAAATTACAGGAAAAGAATCCCTGCTGTTACCCTTGCCAGAGGTGGTTGCACTGCGTACTAAATGAAGGGTGCCAATTATAATGAAACCTTGATTTTGTTCGCATTTATTTTGTATTAAATGATTGTCATGATTTTGGTTGTTTAAATGGAAACATTAATAAAGTGCTTCACACATGCTGGTATATTCCGTTTCTCTATAATAATATTGTTTATTTTTTTGTATTATCTGTACATTGCCAGTCAGGGGTGCCAGCAATTTGGAGCCAACTGTATACTGTGTACACGTGTGTGAGTAAGGGTACCCTACCTGTGTGTACATGTGACAGTATGTATACTGTGCACACGTGTGAGGGAGGGTACTTTACCTGTGTGTAAGTGTGAGAGCATGTATACTGTGTACATGTGTGTAAGCAAGGGTACTTCACCTGTGTAAGTGTAAGAGCATGTATACTGTGTACACATGTATGAGTGAGGGTACTTCACCTGTGTAAGTGTGAGAGTATGTACACTGCGTACACATGTGTGAGTGAGGGTGTTACCTGTGTGTATGTGTGAGAGTATGTATACTGTGCACATGCGTGTGAGTGAGGGTAAGTTACCTGTGTAAGTGTGAGAGTATGTACGTTGTATACTGTGTACACGTGTGTGAGTGAGGGTCTCACCTGTGTAAGTGTGAGAGTATGTATACTGTGCACACGTGTGTGAGTGAGGGTAAGTTACCTGTGTAAGTGTGAGAGTATGTACGTTGTATACTGTGTTCACGTGTGTGAGTGAGGGTGTTACCCGTGTAAGTGTGAGAGTATGTATACTGTGTACACGTGTGTGAGTGAGGGTGTTACCCGTGTAAGTTTGAGAGTATGTATACTGTGTACGTGTGTGTGAGTGAGGGTGTTACCTGTGGCTGCAGTGACAGGCAGGGGAATGTGTCCAAAGCCCAGGCCACCTGTTCCTCATTCTCCTCCAGCGTCACAGTGCAGGTACTGTACACCAGCACACCCCCTCTCTTCAGCAAGCGCACTGCCTGAGGAACAAATACACTGTTACAGACACACACACACACACACACACACACGCACGCACGCATGCACGCACGCCCCCTTTCATCAGCAAGCACGTTGCCTTCGGAACAAACACGCTGTTACAGACACACACATGCACACACACAGTAAAGAGACAAACCCTTGACCCAATGTGTAGTCAAGCAACCAGGGTCATCATGGCCATGAGAACCCATGTGCTAATCCGTGTCCAGTGGAATGGGAGACACCACAGCTAATGAGAGACACCACTGGAACAGCCTACCAGAATTACCATACCTAGGCATTACGGACTGGGGGAAAAAAAATAAATCAAATCAATCTGAATGAACAGCTTCTGAATTAAATGGCTCTAAGTTTTCAAACACCCATCCAGACATAATGAACGAGCCCTTTAAGGAGCTCTTTGTGATGCCTGCATAAAATTATACCACCTGTATTGGAGCCAAATCAATCTTCACTAGTCCATCTCCTGGATGTGCTTTTCATTAAGGGATCAGAGTTAGACAGAGAACCTTAAAGCGCAGCACTTATGCTGACCTCTGGTGGCCAAGATTCATAAAAGCACCAGCTAAAGAAAATGAACAAGACACATGAGGTTGGTAAGAGTATTCAAAAGTTTTATAAATGGGGGAAGTTATTCCGTTCATGACAACAGATTAGAAAAAATTTCACGGTGTAATAGGTAATGCTCTCTCAAAATGCGCTGACCTTTTAGCCATCTCTCCATTGCCGCAGACACATCTAATCCAACACAAAGTACTCTAAAAATGCTGCAGTCAAGTAACGACAGGGTAATAACATCAAGAAAATGTTCCAGGAACATTTGGTGAACATTCTCTGTGTTACCGGGGATCATAAATGAGGCGAGTTACGAGTGGGGGGAGAGCTGTGACGCACCGTGTGGAAGAGCTTGCGCTGCAGCGGTTGATAGGACCGGATCTCACGCAGGCTCCAGGAGCAGCCCATGTTGGGGCGCTGTCCCAGACCACTGCACGGAGCGTCCAGCAGCACCCTGTCAAAACTCTCCGCAGGGAAGGGTGGGCCGTCTGTAAGTGCAACACAAACGCCCACCCATTATCTCACCCCCTTGTTCTTAAACCCCTTTGCACACATATAGACGCCGGAGTCCGTAAATTCCGAAATCTAATTCCTAAATAATTCTGCAGTTGAATTTCCAAATGTCTTGCATCACTAAAATAATTTTCCACAGTCTCTTTGACACAAATACTGAGTTATAAAGCCTAAATAGGCTCATGCATAATAGGAAAAATGATTTGTTTTCTGCAAATCAATGTCCAGGGGGGCCAGGCCAAGCCTATGATGGCAGAAATACACCTTGGACGGCTCTCCAGTCCACTGCAAACACCACTCACTCACTCATTCACTCACTGACTCAGTCAATGACCAGCAATTTAGAGTCTAAAACAAGCCTAACATGCATATCTTAGGAGTGCGTGAGGAAAGCAGAGTATCCACAGAAAAGACATCCAAACACAGGGAGCACATACATGCTAACTCCACACAGCTGTCCCACTGCAACATCAGCATATCCCAAAACATCACTTATTCCTATTTTCTTTCCACACTAATCTTACTGGGGACATAGAGACTCACCGTTGGGGTCCTGGGCATGCTCAGTACGCACGGCTTGGATGCTGTTGTAGCAGTAGGCTTTGATGCAGTCCAGCTGTAAGGCCTGAGCATTCTGGCAAATACGCTCCACCTTGCTACTGATCTTGTCCAGAGCGATTACTTCTCCCTGCAACCACAGAACAGAGAAGGGGTAAGGGTTTCATGTAGCGCAACAGGAGTGGAATCCATTTTGTAAACTTGGAACAACTCTTCAATATAGCAACTTCTTTAGCACTGCACCTATAATAATTATTCTACCATAATAAAAAGATGTCAGTCTAAATTAATTTGAATCGTATGTCATTCGGATCACATTTTCCATCAAGATTACTTTGTGTCTACATTTACATGCAGGATCCTTTGCTAGACATTGAGTCAAAATATATGAAAAATCACAGACCTCCTCGCTGCTGTTGAATATAATCAAATAAATGCTTAAAAAGATCAGGAATGCAGCTCAGTGATTAGCATTATTTGGTCCAGAATTTTGTTTCTGATGAAAATAATCATAAGATTCTGCCCCTCATCTCCTAATTAAGGAGTAGTAAGTTTAGAGTTAATCTGTCACGCATTTCCAAGTGGTCAAATTACTGAATCCTGCAAATGCTTATGCTAAAGACATTGTAAAGACAACAAAAGAATATCAAAAAGGTAATTAAGAATGGTAGAATTTTAATTTTAAAATTAAGCAGCTGAGCTTCAACCATGTAACCACAGCACGGCGCGACTATTTGCGACGGTGTCACAGCGAGAACTCCATGGCAACACGACCCATTGGCGACAACGACAGTTAGCTCAAGCGGCAAAGAAAGTTTGGTTTTGTCAGTGTCAGAAAGTTTGTATGAAATAGATAATTCAGACACTGATGGAAATGCGAGCATGGAGGAAATGGTGGGAAACTTGCTGTATTTGTACGAGCCGTATGCACCAGAAGCTGATGATGAAAACACCGAGAGTGACAGTGACCGAGTCGCTGCTGGCCCTAGCCAGCCTTCTGGTATAGCTGTCGACTTGATGCGACTGAACGATGTCGAATGGTATGTTAAAAAGTGGCATCTCGGTCGTCTTGATTGTCATCTATTCCTTTAGAACTAATGTTTTTTTTTTTTTAGATTATTTTTTTGGGATTTTCACCTATCTTTGACAGTTGCAGTGTAGAGAGAGACAGGAAGGTTGGGGAGAAGAATGGGGAAGACATGCGGCAAATGACCCAAGCCAGAATCGAACCCGGGTCGCCGCAGTAAGGACACAGCCTTTATGGTGTGCGCGCTTAGACCGATGAGCCACCAGGGCGCCCCATCTTTAGAACTAATGTTAAATGTTTTGTGGTTGACTGAGTGCACGCCATGAAAGCTGCGAGGGAAATGAATTCCTTTTGAGTTTCATACCCCTCCTCCCCCGGTACACAGGTGTAGCTGGGATTCGTACATCTAAGGCCATCAGCTCCGGGGAAAATGCTGAACAATAGAAATTCAATTCAGCTAAATGATAAATAGATGTACAGACCTGATTTCTTCTTAACGAGTGAAAATCATACACCTTCGAGGTATTTTGTAACATTAAAAAAATTATTTTGTTCACATCCACTTAAGTGGGAGGCAAGGGGAGCCCTACTAGGAATCTCTCGCTCATACATCACTTCCGCTTTCTCCTATGGCCAGCAATGTTGATTGGGGAATATCAGGCGATAAAATTGAAAATTGTGATCAGTACTTTGATGTTGGGTTTTCTGTCATTCTTCTTGCTGTTTGACGATCAAGAGTGTATGAAATATCAATTTTCTAACAGTTGGAAATAGGATGGCAGACTCACCTTAATGTTGGGGTCTTAAAAAATGACAAAACACTGCCACCTACTGTACCACTTCGACAACACGAAAAGTAAGTCAAAAATGTCTGCTTTCATTAGGCTTTATTCAACAACTGTCTTCAGATCTGAGGAGTGTTTAAGATCGTGGGTTCTAGTGAGAACCCCCAGGTTCTTGCCTCTTGAACAATTAAACCATGTTTGGTCTTGTGTGGATGAGTGAGAATATCTGCGAGCAGTATTGCCAAGCTTTTTAAGATGGTGTCCAGTATTGTCAACATCAGTATCCATGCTTAAGCACTCAACTTGTTAAGAGAGCTTGACACAAAACCTTGTTGGCAGCCATGTTGTAAAACGTGCAAGAACTCACGGTCATAGAAGCTCAACTACTGGTGCTAAAGGGCTCCCAATCCGCTACAGCAGGATTCTACATTTAATAATGTGTGTACTTTGACTCCCATCCATATCTGACATCCTCTCAAGGTTTTCCAGGGTGAAGATTAAAAGTAATTTAAATAGGCTCTGACAACCAACTGTGGGTTAAGATTCTAGGACTAATACACCACAGATGGACAAAAAATGCATGTCTTTTAAAAAACCCGTAAAAGGTTAAAGCAACCTCCACATGGTCAAGAATGCTTACTAAAAAAAGCTTTATTATTTTTTTTTCCCCTCAATTTGACATTGCCAGTTGTACCCCTCATGTAACCATCACTGTCACCATCTCTGCAAAAGGTATTGTAGCAGGACAGGACTTGTCAACATACAACAGAGAGTGCATCAACACAGCAAATAAATAATCTGTTCTCACAGAAAAGTAACAGCCTTCTGGCCAGCAAAGCGTCTGGGAACTGTCCTATCAGGCCAAGGGTAAAGAGGAACCACCTCCCCCCAACACCTACCCACATACACACACCCACACAATGCCTAGTTCATGGTAAGATCTATCAGCTCACCACAGTCAAAAGCATCTGAATAAGTCTGTCTCAAGAAGGCCTTTGGTTCTTCCTGCAGCCCACATATTATGTTAATGTGCAAATGGACGAAGAGACCTCATAGTGACTACCCTCCTTAGTGGGTGAAGTAATGTGTAAATACCTGTTCTTAGTGGAAATAATCAACCAGGCTGATGAAGCTACATTATGTGCGGCCATTTTCTTCCAGCCAGACTCCTTACATGCTCATTAGGGCCTGGACTCCATCAAATTTTGTCCTTGATTTTGACTGAAAAAAGATCTGTTTTTTTACTTTGCTCATATAGTTTGATGAGTTGCTTTTGGTGATTTCTGAACTGACACTATGCTTGGGAAGAGAGTTTAATTTAGTTGCATTTAAGTGGGTCAAAGTAAAGGCCCTAAGTTGACTAATTCCAGGCATTCACATCGTGGCTGAAGTAGCACCGCCACATTTGGTAGCGCTAATGGCATTAGCCGTCAATCGCTGATGCACATGTAGGAAAGCTGGCCATCAGAGTGAACTGAAAAACCCAGAGCAGCCTTTGTTCCCCACACTCTCCTCCTCTTACCACATTCTTCATCAGAGCAGCAATGTGCGTGGTCTTCCCCCCAGGGGCTGCACACATGTCCAGGATCCTCTCCCCTAGGCGTGGCCCCAGGACGTGGCCCACCACCACCGATGGAAGATTCTGGTGACGCAATACAGGAGATGAGTGGAGACCAGCATGTTAATCTGAACGCAAAATTAGGTCCAGTGTGAACAATCAAAATGCAACAAAGCAGCACGGTGGTGTAGTTGCGCAATATCGTGGTTCTGGGTGGTCAAGTCCTACTAGCATGGAGTTTACATGTCCTCCCTTTGTTCACTTGGGTTTCCTCCAGATTCCGCCACCCAGAAAAACGTTGCACAATATGAACACTCTTTCCATTGCTCCTGACCAAGGCCCTGAATTCAGAACGGGAGTTGGTCCCTGCACCATGGCTGCCCGCTGCTGATTAAGTAACTGGGATGGGTCAAATGCAGAGGAAAAAATCACCCCTTGGGGTTCAATACAGTGGTTCAATACCCACCTGAAGGAACACCAGGCTGGGTAGAAGATCATCGAAGGAGGGGCTGAGGTAGACTGGCTCCACCATTCGGATGCCTACTCCTCTGTACAGCAGGATGGAGATAAAGCCAACTTAGACACCAGTGGCGGCTGATGAACTGGCATCAGGGGAAGCTCAAACCCATCCCTTCAAAATAATGATTGGTCATGACCTGTTTTCAATCATTCATTTAAATAACCATTACAGAAACTCTGGAAACTCTCAACATTACCAGGTGTAGTCAGTTTTCATTAATAACGCATACCTGTCAACTCTGTTCTAGTGGCAAATTCACATTCCCCTGCTGTAGTCAGCAATTATTCAATCAACACGTATGTAAGAGATTCCCGCGCGGAATTGAAGTCCTTGTGCGCGGAATTGAAGTCCTTGTGCATGGAAGTTTATCAGTTTCACATGCGTTTCGGTGGATTTCAACACTAGTAGGCTAATATGGAAACTGATTATGACTCTGGACTTCTCATGCTTTTCTTTACTCAGAGGTTGGAAGCAATGCGTGTGTTTCATGATCGTTTAAATTGTTTAAATGAAATAAGATCATTGGAAGCAATGGAATTGCATAAAGACGTTTCAAATGATCTTATTTCATTTAAACAATTTAAATGATCATGAAACACATGCATTGCTTCCAACCCTAAAAGGCATGTGAAACTGATAAACCTCCATGCACAAGGACTTCAATTCCGTGCGAGAATCTCTTATATACGCGTTGAATGAATAATTGATGACAACAGCAGGGGAACGTAAATATGCCACTAAAACTCAGAATGCGTGAGAGTTGACAGGTATGCGTTATTAACCCCTTTTCACAGAATACAAAAAATTGCCAATTTTATTATGCATGAGCCTATTTAGGCTTTATTCCTCAGTATTTGTGTCACAGAGACTCTGGAAAATTATTCGAATGAAGCAAGACATTTGGAAATTCAAATACAGAATTATTTAGGAATTAAGTTTCGGAATTTACGGATGCTGACGTCTATATCTGCGCAAAGGGGTTAATGAAAACTGACCACACTTGATAATGTTGAGTTGAGTTTTTGGAGTTTCTGTAATGGAAATTTAAATGAATGATTGAAAACAGGTCATGACCAATCACTATTTTTAAGGAAAGGTTTGTGATTCCTCTATCGCAAGTTCACCAGCCGCCACTGTTAGACACAGAGGCGCACACCAAACACAAAAGCACCCTTTCAGTCCAAATCTGAATCAGCTCTTTCTCCTATGGCTAAGGTTTCCTTGTATGAGAGTTTTGGTGATAGAGCATCTCCCACAGCTTACTTGACGGGTTCGTTGGAACAGAAGATGTGGGCGCGACACATCTCAGCGACGCCGTTTCCCACAAACGCCTTCTTTCCCTGGAATTCCTTGGCTCCTCGCGTGCACCGCCCTTCAACGTCAGCGAAGACGGATACCCTGTCGCCAGCCTGCATGTCTAAAAAGATGTCAAAGCCCAGTTTCATCTCAGAGCTACATGCGCAGATCATTCATACCCTGGCCTATATCTATCAGCACAATGGTGGTTTTCAAAATGCTAAATCTTTTAAAAAGCTTTTAACATGATCTTTCTAGAGTTTGGTCGCCAGGTGAATCCAATAAATAACCAAATAATGGTGAGGGACATCAAAGGTTCGCAATGCATTATCTCCACTTTGAAGCGCACCTTTATTGATGTGAGAGTCTCAAACATAAAACCACAAGAGTACTCATCTTTTTTACAAGGTGATCTTTGTAGTCCATCAGATGTACCAATTTTAAAAATAGATCAACGGTCACCCCCTCCCCACAGAAGTGGAAACCACTCAGCAAATAATTAATTCCCTTCACAGTGAAGGCGGCTCCCTCTCAAATCAAGTGGTAACCCGAAATTACAGCTGACAGACTGCATCCATATGGGCACGCAGAGAAAGTAATATAGGAATTACAACCCTTTTCAATTCAATGTCACTGTTGAAATACTAGTGGACTACACCGTAGGAGCTAGCTCCCTCACATGGAAGCAAATCAAGAAAACACTTAAACTCAAGTGGAAAATCTCGCTGCCTGTTGAATTCCACATTCATGAATCTCAGCTGCAAATTCAAAATTCTCCCCAGAGGCCAGAGAGTGAGGACAGGTGAGCTGAGGAGAGAACTGTACGTACACTTGGGGGCCGACAGGATCCCGGGAGCGAAGACGTGGGCTCCTCGTAACACTGCACTCCCACACTGAGCACCCACAATGACCACAGGCTTCTCTGGCAGGATGGGTCTGAGAAAACAGGACAGAAGCAATACACATACATTAGAGGAAGATCGCCTACAATTCACTGCTGCCACTGAAGGACTACAACAAACTGACACTATGAGTGGTATTCGGTACAATGAAAAGCGCGTAGTGTTTCCCTAAACCTCCCCAATTGAGAATACCTAATTGTGGTAACAGGACTCTTCGTCCCTGAATTTTTTGTCCCTGGACTTTCCATCCCCATGGACTTTTCATGTCCAAGGACTTTTTGTCCCTGGACTTTTCTTCCTCGAGCACTTTTCGTCCCCTAATGATAAAAAAAGTCCCACCATTGTTGACAGATGGATGGATGAAGGGACAACGGACAGATCACCATGATATAAGGGTTAGGATTAGGGATAGAGTTATAACGTAGGAAGAGGGCAAAGCATTATTAGGGAAGAACCATCCAGGGACGAAAAGTTCATAAGGACGAAGAGTCCGGGGACAAAAATTTCTAAGGGAAGAAGAGTCGGGGGACAAGAATTCCTATGGGACAAAGAGTTCGGGGAGAAAAATTCCTAAGGACGAAAAGTCCAGGGACGAAGAGTCCTTGAGCCCCTAATTGTTCACATCATCAATGCTCATTGCACCAACTACCACAATTTAGAAAGGTACAGATAAGGGGATGGCCTCATACGTAGCACATTATGTCAGTCTCAGCTTCTTATCACGTCGTTGTTACCAAACACAGAGACGTGAGTCAGAGAAGAACATGTCATGTGCAGCTCAACAAGCAAACTGCAGGCACTGGCCAGACTGTAGAGTCCCGCCTAAAACTAGTACAGGCTGTCAACAAGAAAAAGGAGTCACTATAATGACTACTTTATCTCTGACTGAGCTAGGTGCAATTAAGTTCCTTTCCTCATTTAAGAATTACTACTACCATTTCATACTTTAAGAGTTGCAGATTTGGTGGCAGCTAGTAGCGCACAACTCTTGTAAACAGTGTCTACCATGGGCATCATGACCAAGCCTTGGGGCAAGTGGCTATGTTTCTCTATCCACGAAACTTTTAAATTAAAATTCCTTGCATACCTGGGCCCGATGACAGGAAGGAGCAAAACATCTGGGACTTGTGTGTGAGAAAGTATGGGAATATCCCCACCACTGTAGCAGCTCATCTGGAGGAATAAACACCCTAAGTTAGTGGACCTCTCTCCTGGGTCCATCCACAGAGCCCTAACTACCAACTTAACCCAATGAAACATCTAAAACATGCAGATGTGATAAAGCATACAAATGTCCCCACGGTAATGGCTCTGCTGCTGGAGCCAAGAGTAACTTGGACACACTAGGGGTGCAGCAATTAATCGACACAGTCGACAAAATTCGATAACTAAGTTCGTTGTTGACTACTTTATGCATCGATAATTTGTCGTTACGTCATTGCAGAGTATTTCACGCGTTGGAACCTGACTAAACGTCGTTTCACAAGAGCTGGAGATGAAGGCAGCTGCAGAGTGAGCCACCTGACTTCCTTCGCAACTCTCAGTCACGCCTGCGCCGTGCGACCGGTGGGAGGAGGGAGGAAAGCGACAGTATAATGCGGACATGGAGCTGCAAATTTATGCACGCAGTTACAATATTCTATCACTAGATGGCAGACCAGGATCATTTATTGAATATTCACAAGCAAGCCGAATACTGAATACTGTATACCTGAAAATTGATTAAAGAGCTCAAGGAGAGAACAAAGAGTGGTTGCTTTTCTTCTTTCTATGTATACTATGAAAAATGCTTTGCACTTGTACTTGCACTTTTTGATACTTAAGTATTTTTTTTTTAAAAATGCTTTTTGAGACTTTTACTCAAGTAATTTTCTTATGGGTGACTTCAGCTTTTACCAAAGTAACTTTCAGTAATGGTACTTCTACTTTTACTTAGTTACTTTTTTTCCAGTACTTTATACACCTCTGGATATACCTGCTTTAATATCAAAGACTCTAGACCAAAGAATATTGCACACAAAATGCAGACTTTTTTAAATAAAGGAAAACTTTTTTTTTTTTTTTTTTGCTGCTGCTGCTGCTACCTGTCCTTGGTGAACAGAAAAAAAAAGTGTTAAATTTTTTATATCTGCACTTTACCTGACAACAATTGAAAAACTTGAATTCTGACTTAAATTTTTGTTGTTTTGTCCAGAAGTAGCCTAATGAGCAGCAAAGTTTTATAAAACATTTTTGGAAGAAGTATTAATCTTTATTGTTAGTTAGCACATGGCTAAAATGACCTCAAGCTAAATTTAAAAGCTAATTGCTAAATAACCGCCGTACTGTGCAAGTCAATCTGACTAGTCGATTAATCGTTTCAATAATCGTTGACGAATCAACAATCAAAATAGTCGTTAGTTGCAGCACTAGTACACATTCTCTGTATCAGACGTTCACACACAGCTTAACGACTTTAAAGAGTAGTGTCGATGCCACTTGACTCCAGTTTGGCCTCACCACTTTATTAGCGCAAACCCAGGAGTATAAAATGCCTATGCTAGCTGTGCAAGGAGACCTGATCAGTGTACCATTTCTGGCAGAGTTCATCAACACCCATTTATGCATTTATCAGGCAAGATACAGCAGCTGCTTCCTTCTCTCTGGATCAGGCAGTCAGTGAGACCTAAAGTTGAAAGATTCCCTCGGCGACTGGCTAAGAGAGCAGATTCCCCCACCCCCCACCTTCCTGAGCTCCTGCAGAAGTTGCTCCTGGATGATACCCACAGACTCCAGGTGGGTGCTGGCTCGCACACAGGTGAAGGAGGGGGGGTGGGAGAGACAGCGTAACAGTTCGTCAAACCGGGCCTCCGCCTCTTCATGGCCCACTGCTGCCACCAGCTGGACAAAGGGAGACAGTGCAGTTTTTCAAGCAATAACAGATGGCACTCAGTGAACCTGAGCTCTAAATGGACAGTATTAAGCATGAGGCCCTACTGATGCAGAGGGGAGAAGAGAATCGGGCAATAATTATGCTATACTACATAACATTCCGGGCATTTATCAGATGCACAAATCCAAAGCAACCTACAAGGCAAAGCGCATTTAGAAGGACTAAGGCCCCATGTAATCACAATAATTTTGCTCATTTTTGCATGTAAATATGTATACTGGTTGATATTTTTGGCACATTTCCTCTGTGAAATCACTACTTTGAGAAATAAACGGAAATTTATGTGTACTTTTAAACTTCCTAAGCCCCGCCCCTTAAAAAAGTTCACTTACCACAAATGTGAGATTTGTGACCGTATTGGTCATCTCAGGAAGGGAAGTGACCTGGTGCAAAGTCAGCGTATCGAAAAAAAGTGCATCTAGGTAGAGATTTTTTTTTATTTATTTCTTATTTCTTTAATTTAATTTTTAATTTGGCATCTCCAATCCCACCCGAATCTGGAATGCCCGATTAGTAAACTATGTACACAAGCTTGCTCGTACGCAAACCCACGTTGCCGTCTCGGGAAAGCGAAGAGAGTTTGCGGCTCTCCTCCGAAGCACACGCCTGTCAGCCGCTGCTTCTTTTAACACTCATAACTCAAAACTTTGCGAGTTCAGAATGAGGGCAGAGGATACCCAAACATGAGCAAACTTAGAATCTTACTCACGAGCGCCCGGCTGGCCAACAAGAGGCGCCTGAGCAATGAACAATGCTGTAATTCAATATTCCCAAACCAGCAGTCCCTCCCAATTTATGTCGCTGCACCACAAAGCCAATTGTGCGCTGCACTTAAAAGGCTACCGACCACTGCCTGCTGGTATGACCAGGATTCGAACCCGGATAGTGGTGATCACTACTGCTCCTCAATGACAATGAGGCGCCTCAACCAAGTGAGCTAATCCGGTAGCCTACTTCTTTCTTTTTTTGAAGAACATAAAAGGACCATCCAGACTGTTATCAGCCAAAGTTCAGAAGCCAGCATCTCTGATGATATGGGGATGTGTTAGTGCCCATGGCATAGGTAACCTGCACATCCGTGCAGACACCATTAATGCTGAAAGGTACATACAGGTTTTGGAGCAACATATGCTCAGGGTTCTGCCGATGCTGGTCGGCGGTGGTCGGCGCCGACCAGCACTCGGAATGCACCGACCAGCACTCGGAATCCACCGACCACCACTCAGCCCAGAAAGTGCTTTTTCCGCACCGCACTATTTTTTCAAAGATCGGTTTAAACGAATGCATCCGGTGTCCAATAAAACCGCAAGAAACAAAACATAAATGACCCTATATATGTCCCCTCCCCCTTATGTTACTGTCAGAATAGCGAACTTCAGTTTTCGACCCGCTCCCTGACATAGCCAATTCGCGGGAGTCGTCTGCGGTGGTCGTCATAGCAATCCGCCTATTGTACATGTATTATGCTTTGACACGAGTGTAGCTGACGTGCAGAGGGCTAGCGGAGAGATGGCCAAATTGCAGTGTTGCACTTAAAAGATAATAACTGGGTGCGAAATTCGCGGTAGTCCGCTAGTGCACACGAAAGTAAAAATTAAGGCGGACTCGTAAACTTGTCTTCAAACTAGTCCGAGTGTCTAATAAAATATTGACAACACGGAAAGAATTCCGTGGAAAGAATTCCGTGGCCAACCTCTTTATCTGCTTTTTATTTCCCAGAACGATTTCAAAAGGAGGCACCAATAGTGCTCACTGCCCTGGGGCATATCGCAAGCCATGTCCTCCCACCCATTCGCGAACGCATTTAATCGTAAAAATGAAATTAAATGCCCATTTTAAATTTAAATAGTCCGTTTTGAAGCTCCTTGACTTCAAAAAGGTAAATCGCCAATGTAACTGCTTATATTTGTTCGAGATGAATTAATGTCTTTAACCTTATGAATTGAATAGGCTGCCTGTTCTGTGAAATTATGCATAATAAACAGCTCAACTGAAAAAGTAAGCTTCCTATGTGCTCAGATATGTTATGTGATATCGTATCAGTGTTGGCTATATATCCTGCACTTCGGTACATGAACGATATTCTTTAAGCGCGATGTTTCATGAATTAGAATGAACAAAATGATCAAGTTTCATGTTATCCAGTCTGACCTTAATAACGGCAGCGTTCTTCCTAACCGAAGAAAGAGTACACTTGGCTATGTCTTAATAACCAAAGCATATTTTGACTTTGATAATAGATGTGTATTCAATGCGATTAAAAAAATACAAACCATTTTCCTCTGCGTAACGTCAATGAAGAAATTATTTATTTTCCTCATGGCTTTTGAACACCATTATCTCAATTTACGTTAAAGCAAGTAACAGTAGCTCGCCTACTGATCGTAATCGAAGTCTTTGCATGATTATTTTGTACCCAAGATGTATAGGAAGTATATCATACTGTAAACCCGAGATAATCAAACCACTGCGCTCTCCAGCCATAGGTTTGACTAGTGCGTCAACTTTTTATTTTATTTTTTTTTCGAAATAATTTGTGGCTTCTCTCACTAAACTTCAGAAGGCTGTGCCGCCCGGTCAAAAAAAAAAATAAATAAATAAATGGATAAATTCGGCAGTACTGGAAGAAGCGCGACTGAGTGCGCAATATTACTGCCATGCCCCCTGCTGAACATAGGAAAACGCGCGCGCATCAAACCCCCCTCTACAAAATGGAACCGGCATGGCAGAAATTTGCCGACCAGCACTCCTAGCATCCTGGGCAGAACACTGTATGCTTCCATCCAAGTGACATATTTTTCAGGGACATCCCTGCTTATTTCAGCAAGACAATGCCAAGCCACATTCTGCACGTGTTAGAACACTGTGGCTTCGTAGAAAAAGAGTGCGGGTAATAGACTGGCCTGCCTGCAGTCCAGACCTGTCTCCCATTGAAAATGTGCGGCGCATTATGAAACGCAAAACACGACAACAGAGACCCCAGATTGTTGAGCAACTGAAGTCGTACAAAAAGCAAGAATGGGAAAAGATAAGATTCCACCAACAAAGCTGCTACAAGTAGTGTCCTCAGTTCCAAAATGCTTATTGAGTGTTGTTAAAAGGAAAGGTGATGTAGCACAGTGCTAAACATGCCCCTGTCCCAGCTTTTTGGAACGTGTTGCAGGCATCAAATTCAAAATGAGTGAATATTTCCAGAAAAAAAACAATAAAGTTTATCAATTTGAACATTAAATATCTTCTCTTTGTAGTGTACTCAATAGAATATAGGTCGAGAAGGATTTGCAAATCATTGTATTCTGTTTTTATTCACGTTTTACACAATGTCCCAACTTCATTGGAATTGGGATTCGTAAGTAGCTCAAAACAAATGTGTGAGGTTCTGCATGCAAAACCCCTTTCCTCCCCGACTGCTCAGAGCATTGTCCTTCTGGAGATGAAGTTACATGGATTACGCAATTGTTTAGCAATTTTCATAGGGCGTTCTCGAGCAAGGTTTTAATTAGCATTTTATACTTCTCAACAGAAGTATGAAAAACTAGTCTCAGATTCAAATGCACGTGGTAAAAGTACAGTAGAAGGGTTTAAAAGCAATCTTGTAAAATTTAGGGTGTCATGGGACCTTTAAGTGCCATGGGTAGCAATATAGAACTTGGACTCCATCGTAAACCTGCAAAACAAAACAAGCAAAATAATCCTAAATTGATTATTCGATTGATTCTGCCCATCAAACCAGGTCTAATAATCCTTTTTGTTCCTTACACCACCACATCCGCAGTCCTCCACGAGCACTTTCTAAGGCAGCATTTCTCAACCAGAGTTTGCAGGCCCCATATACACAGTAGTTTCAAATTTTAGTAATTGTGCATGCTCAGTAAAGTTCAATGATTCAATTTTTTAAACGTCCGCACATTGAACACATCCACAAACCAATAATTGTATTTTCACATTTACTTCGTTATTGCCAAGAACAAACTATAAACTCACTAAAAACATTCACCTCTTTGTTGGTAAAGACATTCCTCAAATATGCTTCTACTTCTGGCCGAAAAGACAGTTTGGGAAAAACAGATGCGTTGTTGAGCATGCCTTTGGATCCCCCGGTACCAGCTCAGGACTTAAACACACACACCCACACAAATACACAAAACAATATTGCAGGTCAGAAAGCAGAGAACCAATTTCAAAATGAGTTCTAGCGACGCACATGACTTAGTTAAATGTTCAAGTTTATATTTGTCAAGCTACAAACCATAGTAAGTTCAGCATTTTTCAACTAGGGTAAAAAAAAATGCAACAGTGATTCCTCATGAAATGCAGAAACATACTTGAGTATATAAAATATGCATCACCAAATCAAGATGCAGATAAATAAGTTGTACCGGAGGCACAGCACGGTTTGACCCAGTCACTGTCCCACGGCTATGTGGTGTTGTCACTTTTCTAGCTCTGTGCACTCGCAGTTTTGTATTTTAAGATCTGTATACTGATTCATGACTTTCAACTACATACGATTTCTAAATTCTGTCATCGACAATGGAGATTCAATTTCATAATGATCCGTAGCAATTTTGAGACACACTGCCCAAGTGCTCATTCTGCCTCAGTTCTTACAACCCAAGCTGATAAGTGATTGTATGGCGTTAACGTTAGATCGCAGTCTCATAACTAGAACCAAGGACCATTCGGCATGTTTCGTTACATTATGACCATACTGTAGCTAACTTAAATCCAATTCTAGCCATCCGCAAAATCGCTCCATGACGGCCTATTTATACATCATGTGATATCGCTAGTGAACATACCCAGCTGTCGAATTAAATGCACCTCATATGCTTAAATATAATGATATGTTTACACTACGACTATACATTCGCTTTTGCAAGCTAAATCATTCAAAAAGGCACATTTTGATCACGTTGCAACGCAAAGGCTGTCTGCCTGTTGACGCAATGGTGATATTCCTGTTGTGATTGGCCACGAGCACCAAACATATCGAGAATGCGACTATTGTCCTTGGGAAATGTAGTTTTTCTTTCATATGAAACAGATGCGCACAATTTACTGTTATAAAAATAATCAGTATAGGCATATTTTCAATTTTTTTTTCTTTGTATTGCGTGTATGCGAGCTTACCGTCAACATAGGCAATTCACTTGTCTCCTGTCAATTTCCTCATTGTCAAAATTCACCAAAAACTTTTATGTTTTTGTCTGAATCAGCAGATACAAGGATGATAATGTAAAACAATTGTGAATCCAAATGCAAAAACACGTCCATGCAGCAACAGTTACAACTCAGTAATACTGCTGTTCTGGTGTAGTCTGGTCAAACAACACAACTATTACTTCAACATCATTGGAACAAGACTCACAGGTCCAATGTGAGTATGTACAGCTTAACGTAATACATTCTCTCTCTCTAAAAAAAACAAACAAACTATAGAATAGTGAGATTCAAGAGTTTTTAGGAGAGAGGTGTCCCTGGCTGAGCATCATTCTATCTGAAAGAGTGAGTAATATTCCACATAGTGCACTCTACTAATATTGGCACCCTTGGTAAATATGTATGAAAAAAAATGGCTATGAATTTATTTTGCTTATCCTCTGGATAATTATTTCAAATATCGACCAAAATATTACCCTCAATTGAAATACTATGATTTCAAAGAAAAACTTCATTAATATCACAAAACAAACATTTTTCCTCAAGCACTTGTGTGCCACAATTATTGGATCCCCTATATATGTTACAGGCAAAGCATTTATTTGAAGCAGTCATTTCATGAAATATCTAAATCTTTAGGCATTTCATGAAATGACTGAATTGAAACCCAGACATTTCACAAAATGCCTGATTACGCAGTTTGCCTGTACCATATATAATGCCCTATAAAAAAAAATATTAGTTTATCTTCCCCACCTGCATCAGAATTCATGGCCACATCAATTTTTTTTAGTACCGAAAAAAAGGGCAATTGGCATAAATTTTTGCGAGCAGCGTGGATGTACTCATGGACGGACACTTAAACCGTTCACTGGAAAAAGTTATGTTCCTGTGTTGCTCTAGTACTGGAACATAAACAGGTCAAGAAACCGAGAAAAACATGCAATGAACGCAAACATAAACACAATATAAAATATATTTACTGAAGAAAAAAAATCTGCCCACCCGCATCACGTTTTTCAGGATGATGAACTAATATATTTTATGAGGCCTAATACTCCCATTGCCTAGATATCAGTACTGAGTCTTCTCCTGTAGAATATAATGAGGTTGGAGATGTTAAGGCAAGGGCTCTGACTCCATTCCTCTCACTAGAACCTCTTTAAAAAGCTGCAAAAATCAGTTTTACAGTTATGGACTCTCCTTTTCAGCTTGTCCCACAGGTTTTGCATTGGTTTTTGGTCAGGTGACTGGGATGACAGTGCAAAATTTGTGATTAATGGTCAGAGTTGGTTTCAACATGATTTCAACATTTGTGTTGATTTTAATGCATGCTTTGGGTTATGATATTGTAGGTAGATCCAACCATGGCCCAGTTTAAGTTTTCTGGCGGAGGCAGTCAGGTTTTCATCTTACACCTGCTGCTACTATTTTGAAACCATCGTATCATGAATCCTTACAAGTTGTCCAACGCTATTGGAAGAAAAACAGCCCAATAACATCAGAGATGCACCATCATACTTCAAAGGGGGATCATGTGTTTCTTAACTAATGCCATTTTTATTTTTGAACCAATCCCTCCTCCAGCATCTATTGCCAAAGAGCTCTACTTCGGTGTAATCGTACCATGGAATCTGCTCTCATTAGTGTTTCATTATGGTTTGGCAAAATGTAGGAGCAAGACTTTGTTTCTTGATGACAATAGAGGATTTTCTCTGGCAACCAGCCAAAACAAACGGTAGCTGAGTGTGCATCAGAGCATAATTTTGGAGACTTCCTGACCCATGACATAATTAATGCCAGCAATTTTCCAACTGTGATCCTTGGAGTTTCTTATCCTACTTGAACCATCCCCCTCACAGTGTGAGCATTCAAAATAAGAACACCTCCTCTTCCCAGCAGACTTCACATACTGTAATATGCCTTGAACTCTTAATTATTGCTCTGATGATAAAAATAGGTATTTTGACTTTTCAGCTACATCCCTGTAAAAAATTATGGAATCACCACTCCTAGAGGACGTTCATACAGCTGTTTTACTTCATAGCAAATAAACTTACGGCGGATATGATACAAAACAACTTTTGTTCAATAGCTGAACAGTCTAGCTTCATGAAACACACCTCAAACAAATAAGTTTAAATTATTTTAATTAGTGGCATTTTTTTTCATAGATGAAGTAGAGGAAAAATATGGATCACTTTGTAATTGGCATTTCTAATAGAAACACCTTCAAAAATTTGCATATGCAAATTAGTCTGCAGTTAAACAAGAGTGATTGCAGACCTTAACAAGATATCGGACTTCGGAAACATGGCACCAACAAAAGAGCTGGCAATTGAAACAAAGTAAAGTATTATAAAACTGTTACAAGATGAAAATTCAACATTGAATGTGGCCAATGATGTTGGTTGTTTCCAAGTCAGCTGCTTCTAAAATGTGGCACAAGTATAAACAAAATGGGATGATTATAAAAGGAATTAGTGAAAGTAGAGTCCGCACACTAGATTGAGCTCCAAAATAATATAATTTATTGCACCCACATGTAATGTTTCGGGCGAGAGCCCTTCATCAGCCAAAAAAAAAGGTCCATGACTCCATCTTGCAGAGCCCGCTATTTGATAAGGTTGAGACCAGCTTGCTCAAGAATATTGTTTTTCATTAGTGAAATCTGTGCCTCGAAAAATTCAGGCCATCATAAATCATAAAAGCCAGAGGAAAAGTAGCAAAGCACTAATTCAGATTTTTTGTTGACGATTCCTTTTTTTTTCCTCAACTTGATCCAGAAAAAGATACCATTAATGAATATAATTAAATCTAATTTGAGATGTGTTTCATGAAGCCCGGCTGTTCAGTGATTGCACAAAAATTGTTTTGTCATGTTGCCAATTTGTTTATTCGCAATAAAGAAAAAAAGCTGGATGAACATCCTCTAAGAATGGTGATTCCATCATTTTTGCCAGGGGTTTTACTTTATTATAGTTATGTCTACATTTGTGAAGCTCAGTGACTCTCTGTCACACATCAGTGCTGCACTCTTTTGTCTTAACTATCATGGTGGATGACAAAGGGCAATTGTCTTGCGTGATATCTCATATTTATGGTCACGAGTGAGCATTTAAGTTTTCCTGTTCATTATGATGAACTTAGAATAGTAAAATATGAACGGCATATACTGCACTTCAATTTGACTTTTTCTTGGAAGATTTTCCAGGGCTGCCGCTATTCGTGGCACATATTTTGGGAAAAGTATTAATTTCATGATAATTTTTTTTCTTCCAGTTTAAAATCAAGGTATGACTTTTCAAAAAAAAAAATTCTGAACAAGACTGGCAGGATGGAAAAATTTTATTCAAGCCTTTCAGTGCTTATCAAGGATGGCATTATTTGAGGATGGTAGTGTGTAAGACCCCACTAAACTGTATGTGTACAGCAGTATCAGAGAAACAAACCTTAAAAACACAAGGTTGCTTTCACTGCTTTTACCTGGATTTCTGTGTTATTGCTTTTATTAGAAATTATTCCATGCATCTTCACTTCTCTTTGTGTTAAAGGGTAGGCCAGAGGATGGACTATACACAAACACATCACACCTCTAAGACCCCTGGCCCTACAGTAAATAATGGCCACTCACGGTGGCCTCCCACCATAAAGCCTTCTTTCACTGGAAAGGTGGCTGCACAGGATACAGGGCATGACCCGAGGAACATGCAGCACTACAAAGTGAGAGGAGTCTTTTACTTTAACGCGTCTCCCACTGAAGTTCTCAAACTTGTTCAAACGGTGCCTCACTGCATAGTGAAATGCACACTAATTAAACTCCGGGTTTTACAGGGAACATATATGTACTCTGACAGAGTTCAATTAAGTTTCTAACATTTTTGCTGTAATTGATCATTTCAGGCCATTTACAATATAGCTCTTGATTTCTTGAATGTGCGAACTAGGCTATTTCACAATATCCATGAATCATATTGGTATAATTAACATATACCACCATAGTGGCACCTCAATTCTGTCTAGTGTCTCCATATACAATAATTGGGAGTATCAGTTTCTTCAGTGTTCTACAGATTCCAAAAGCAAATGGTCAGTCAAAGCTTCTTCACAAATACATGTATGTACTGCATAGCTACTGTGCTTAAGGGGCCTTCCCAGGTTCATTTGATTTACCTTGTTCCAGCACAGATATAGGTATAATAACACTACAATTTATTAGTTAAACTCAAAAATGTACCATCCCATTGGTTTTTATTTACATTGTTACCATGGTATTGACGTTAATAAGCAAAATCAAGGTCCGTATCGTGGAAAAGCCTTACTCCCTAACCACCCAACCAAATCACTTAATTATTTTTTTCCTTGCTAGATATGCCATATCTATGCAATCAGTTGAGGATTTTTCTATTTATTGTGTATTTATTTTTTTCTAGTGGTTTTTCTAAATAAAATCCTCAAATGGGTCAGTTGGATGACACATATACTCCCATTAAATTGATACCTTTGCCCCTATCATAAATAGCCAATGTGATTGCATGCAGAAATAAACAACAGGTCTACAGTCAAAATTTGAGGCAATTTGGTTGAAAAATAAGAAACTGATCAACACGTAAGGGTTGACAGTTACCAGATTTTAGCTGACTTCTAAAATGGGAGAGCTTCAAAAAAAAAGCAAAATTGATGAAATTAACAACAAAATGTTTAGATTTACTTAAAGTACACATCTTGGTGAACCTTAAAGGTGAAAAAAGAGAAAAATTGAAAAAAAAAAAATTCATTGTGAACTGTTGAGGATCATATTTCAATATCTCTCATCCTATTCATCAGTAAATCAATTACCATATTTAATAACCATAATAATCATATTATGTATTATGCAAGCAGCAGTAACACACTTACACACGCACATGCACACACACACACAGACACACACACACATCACATACACATACAAGCAGTTCACACATGCATGAGCAGTACACGCACACACACACACGCACATACAAGCAATTCAATTCACACATACATCACACACAGATGCAAGCAATTCAATTCACACACACATAAGCAGCGGCTTCAGTAGCTTTGATTAGTAAGCAGGCTTCTGTTTAGTTGATTCGAAAACATAATCAGGTAATGTATTTGATTTCTGTAGCTTTGATCAATATTTGTTCAGTAAAATCATTAGTTGTCACTGAAAAACATAATCAGTTGAATCATTTATGTATCTACTTGTATCCTATTCCTTAGACTGTATTTTTCCACTCTTGACTGTAATTTTCCTCTCCTTTTTAGTGTTATGCATGCTTATCTTTTGGTCGACAGTTTTCAAGGCAAGTTGGCAGTGTTTTGGTTTGCCTGTCTGTGGGAAAACCTGTTGTAGCATGAGAACGTGAAGGCAGAAAGACCATATTTGGAAGATATTTCCTGTGATGAAGGTATAAAAACTGGGTGTGAAAAGCAGAATGTCCGTTCTTCTTGCGCAAAAAGAACTCGGCTTTATATTCATCAATATGCCACAATAAAGCCTAATTTTTTGAAGAATCAGTCTCTCTCCAATTGCTTGAGGATGGGGGAACCTCATAATATGAAAATATGTCTGAAGGAAAACCACGACAGAACCTGGGAAGGCCCCTTAAGAACCTGAGTGAAAATGAAGAATAAATCCAAAACGTCAAACAGCTTTCAGAATTCCATTAGGTCATCAGGCACTAGCTTATTTGGCTACACACTTTAAGTGTTAATATACAGGGGTACATAAGTCATGAAAAAATTGATGTAGGACAACTTTGAAATGTTTTCTGACTTAACAAATTTCATTAGAATGAAGAGGTTTTTTATTGCCCAATACAATTCCAAAGTGCGCCTTGTAGCCATGATAAACATTGGCAGTTTCATTCTTAGGGGCTTTTAGCAAGTACAATCTAGAGGAACCAACAAATATACTCAGTCAAAAAAGAAACTTCACACTCAAAATTTCTAAATATTTTCTTGAAACTTAATACAAGAGATACTATTATTATTCTTAGGGATAAATGCGTTGTCAAAGACATCATGACACACAGCAACTCCGACGTGCACAAGCATGCAGCACGTGCGAGCATACATCAAGGTAAAAGCACGTTTCCTCGTGTTCCTAGTCATGTGACCTTATGAGACACGTGCAATTGAGCCCACGTTAGCACGGTAGAGTGACATCTCAGAAAAACAAGTTCTTACAGTCAATTATCCGTTGATTTGCAATGCCACGACTGTCAAACATTCAACGTGAACATGCCATTGGCATGCTGAACACGGGAACGTCGGTCACTGACGTTGCCAGGGTTATGGGATGCAGTCGACGGACTATCCATGATCTTCGGACACGTCTCCAACAAACTGGCACCACAGCAGACCGACCTCGTTCGGGTAGACCACGTGTGACGACACAAGCAGAAGACCGACAAATCGTCTTCGCCATTTGCGTAATCGATTTCTCACTGCAACGCCCACTAGGAATGAATTGTTTAGAGGTCGTGTGACTGCCCAAACCATACGTAATCGCCTGCGCACTGCTCGCTCCATGCACGCCGGCCATATCGTGGACCAATTTTAACCCAGTTACACCGACGTCAACGGCTTCTCTGGGCACAACGACATCTGAGATGGACTCAGCGTGATTGGAATAGGGTCGTTTTTAGTGACAAATCCAGATTCACTTTTCACTTCGCTGATGGGAGAGTTAGAGTTTGGAGGAGACGCGGTGAACGCAACGCCCAGTGTTGTGTGCAGGAAGTGGACGGTTTTGGGGGCGGTAGTGTTATGGTTTGGGGTGCATTTAATGGTCCTGCCCGTTCCCGACTGATGGTCATTCAAGGAAACCTAACTGCTGCAGGATACAGAGCTTTTGCCATTCATGGCAGCTCATGGCCCAGGTCTGACATTCCAACACGATAATGCCAGACCTCATACGGCCAATTTAACGCGGAATTTTCTTAGGAATGCTGGCATCAATGTCATGGAGTGGCCCTCAAGGTCTCCCGACCTTAATCCCATAGAACATGTATGGGATGTGTTGGGCAGAAGACTCCGTCAAGTAAGGAACCCTCCGCAGAATTTGCAGGAACTTGGTGCCATGTTGGTTCAATTATGGCGACGCATCCCCCAAGCTGTGTTCAGACGCATCATTCAATCCATGAGGAGACGCTTGCGTCGCAGTTGTGAACGGCTCATGGAGGGCATACGCGCTATTGACATGCTTTCATCAAGTTGTAACTTACCATTTTTACTCTTACATTTCCGTAGCATTTCCGGTGGAACTGGTTACATTATGAAAATGATTTTTATGGTACACCGTCCTTAATGGGTACAGAATGGAATTAAATCATTATTTAAAACCACTTTTCTTGTATGTTCAACTTATCGACCTCCAAACGAGTGTGAAGTTTCTTTTTTGACTGAGTATAGAAAACAAGAGCACTCGGAGAGCTCATACCTCCGCCAAGTCCCAACAGTACCCCACGTGTGGGACACATTCGAGTAGCATTATTATGTACCGTCACACAAGTAAATAAAAAATTCCTGGATCCAGAATTTGCTCCGGATCCAAACATGATATCACTTCTGTCCGAGCTGGGCCGAGACAACACCACTGGTAAAATTCTCATAAAAATCCAACCATAACTTTCTTCAAAGTTCCAAACAAACAAACAAACAAACAGTAAATCATATAGCGAAGGTAATAATGTTACAGGTGAAGATTTGCCCTCGTACAACCTTCTGAGCTGCGGCGTAAGTGGTGACTCCTTGAATAAATATTGGATCTTCTTGCTATCGCAGTTGAAGTGCAGGGAAAATAACTTATCTCACGAGCTAGATCTGCATGGTCTCAATAACAATATCTAAAGTTTGATAACGGGCCCAAAATATTCCTGCCAAGCAACGTCAACATCACTTACAGCCAGCCTAGATCAATGAAATCAAGCTACAATGCATTAGTTAACTTGGCATGTTAGCTTGTAATGGATGTATGGACATAAGGCTAGCCAACTTAGGAAGAGAACATATTGAGCTAGTGTAACTGCCTCCAGCTGGCTTACAGCGCAAATGCGCTTTATTAGAAAAAAAGAAGCAAGTTTTAAAATTCTGTATAACTTAGTGGCTGAATGTTCACAAATTTAATTCATTTTTAACAACACTGATTTAGTGCAGACAAATAAAAAATACAAATCGTCAGCCTGCTGATAAAACCTCGTATCTTCAAAATGATAAACTTTACAGGAGAGCATAAAAAATGTTTAATTTTGCATGTAAGAATGCAGTTGAGCTGTGTTCCGGTAGGATGACTATTTTTCTTCCAAGAATGCATCCAATCAATAAAATTTTGTATTTTGCAATGTCGTGAACATACAAGTTTTTGTTTATCAAATTGGAGATACAAGGTTTTATCAGCAGGCCGACAAAATGCAATTGTCTGGATTGGAAGCAAGAAAATGGACTAGGCTATAGCCCACAAGGGGATTCTAATAGGCGGGTGACTACAAGCTGGTGCCTTTTACTGGCTTTTTTAAAACCACTGAATTGCATGGTGCCTGGAAAATGTGCCATTCCAACAGACCTAGATGCACTCCCTGCTGCCCACGCATGAAATAATGCTGTATAACCTTGTGGTAGCATTTGCACCGTATGTGCTTTGCAGTTGGCCAACACAGCATTTCAGGGAAACTGCACCAAGTTTTGTAGCCTATTTTGCAAACCTTACCGGCAACGAAGATTTTAGGAGAGAATCATAGTGGTCTCCATAGCATTGTGAGTCGGTCAAAGCATGAGGGTCCAAACATTCCTCATTTAAAAACTTATTCTCTTCTTCTATTTGTCATGGCATCCTTCCACAGAGCAAGATGAGCTTCCCATGATAAACATTTCATCAAGTAAACAGGTGATATTGCTGACAACGAAGTAAAAAAAAAAAAGTATGTAAGTGCACTCAGAGTGTGCATACTTCTGCCAAGACATTTGGAACTTTTACTACTATCTATTGAATTTTAACATGTATGGCATGTATTATTCCAATTTTCGTTTCCCGCAATGATGAAGAATCCTTTAAAAAATTCCTGGATCCAGAATTTGATGCAGATCACTCCCAACATGAAATCACCTCAAGAATTTGCTAAAAGACACCTCTGGTGAAACAAATAAAATATCTTGAAAATCTATCCATACTTTCTTCCATAATGTTACAAACAAACAAACCAACCAACCAAAGGTAAAACACAACCTCCTAGGCGAGGGATACAAAGTGAAAGGAGGCTGGCAGGTCAACATTTTAAAAATTTTAATAAAAAAAGAAATGGTATTTCCATATATCATTATCATCGTCGTCATCATCATCATCATCATCCAGCTTTCAAACAAACCATCTTTAGCAAAAGTTAATGCAGTGTTGTAAACAGATTTTTATAGAGCCCTACAGTATTAAGAGATCACTACGAATTCCGTTCTTCAGCAGGGCACATGGCAGAGGCATTCTGGCAAATGTAGTGTATGGAATTCCATCTTCACAATGACAACCTGCAACCTGAACTGACCAGTGCGCACCCATATCCTTTGTGCTTGGGGTTTATCTCAGGAGATCATTAATACTGAAGGACTCAGTCATTGACATCAATCCTCTAAACACATACAGATACTCCCATCACATTGAATGGCAGGTGTAACTTGATAACTGCCAAGGGAACACACAGGCAGAAAGGTCAAGAAGAAAAAAAAAAAAAAAAAAAAAAATGTTATTAAATACTGACTTCAATCAAGAATACAAAAGGCAACATGGATCCACAGTCTGCATTGCCCAGTTAAACCAAACACAAAATTTCGATCATTTGAAAACCAGACAAAAACATTTGCATGATGATGCCTGGCTCTGCAAACTTCAGCAGTGGAAAAATGAGCAGTACAGAGATGACACTACACCCACAGTCAGAGCCCTGAGCGCACACCTCCTCAGAGTCAGATAAATAAGAGGCAGAGCATCACCACTTCCTGTCAGTCATCTGAGTACATGGTACTGTATTCATGAGCTTCTAAAACTGCAAGTAATGAAACAAACGAGACTTGAATGAAGTCGATACAGAATTAACTGGACAAATAATGCATTTTATGTTTTGCACGCCGTACAATACTGAGGCTGTAATGGGTTTAAACAGTATGTGACTTCTTGTCTGGCTGCCCTTTAAAATGGGCAAAATACACACAATTCAAACCATTTTCAGTTTAACTGCCATTTTTAAAAAGATTCAGCTGGATTTCTATTAGATAGTGATGTGTAATTCCCCAGATTTGCCTGAATTGTTTTGGTGAAAGGCCCATGGGTAGATAGAAAAATCCAAAACCTCTAGTGGCTGAAACCAAAATGTTTTTCCTTTCCAAGTCCTCTAGAAAGATCAATTCTCACGGGAAAAAATGAAATAGAAAATTAGCTTTTGAAATTAAAATATTTCAATGTGGCAATGAGTGCCCAGCTTCATTTTGATTCATGTCGATCTGAAATTGAAAAACTTCAGGAAATTGCAAAGTTTCAGAGGGAAGTTTAGGGTGCTGTCTATAGGGGGCGCTACAAAATGCTACTTTTCGCTAAAGTGACACTTACGGCAGAAACACGGTTCACGCAAGTAAGCAAACACAGATGCTTCAAGCTACGCAAGATCGTTATGCGCCGTGTATTGGATTGCATCAGCTGAGAATTTAAACATAATGCAAGCTGGAACTGTCGTCTGAGCGTTGAAGCTAGCAGGCGATACAGGCATGGAAAAAATAATTTTGATTTATAATTTCTCCGATTAGCTCTACATCACTGTCTTGAAGACTGAAGTCATCAACCTCCACCTGTGCGTAAGAGCACAAGTTAAATATATTCATCGTGAAAATGCATTTGTGCCAGTTAAGCCAAGAGTTGGCATTTGTGTTTGAATACTTGAGTGAATCGTGTTTCTGCACTTAGCTTTGAGTAATTTCAGGACAGCTCTCAACATCCCAAGCTAGTTTAAACATGACATGATTCCATTAACAAGCCAAATATTATCTATCCATCAATCATCGAAGTTGCCTCTTCCTCAGGGGTTGAGGGGGGGAGCATGAGCCCATCCCAGCTAACTGGGCAAAGGACATTATTCACCATTCACACACACATACACTGCCCTACAAAGCCCAAGTGCAGTAACTACATTTTGGGTAAAATGTGAATTACACAGCTTTGGGTCTGCGGGTATTTGGAGGTCAGGATTTATTTGGCCAGAAATTACATCATGATTAGTCAGTTAACCATAATTTATCATGAATGTGTTAACTATTCATTTGTTGGGACAGCAAACTAATTCTGAAGCCATTTTTTGCTGTTTAAATTATTACATAGTTACTGCACTTAGCCTTTGTAGGGCAGTATACCACCGAGTAGGCGATTTCGAGTCTCCAATCAGCGAGAGAAGCAAGATCTTGGACTAAGGGAGGAAATCCACGAGAGCATGCAAACTCTGCACAGAAAAGCCCCAGAATTTGAACCCACAACCAGCTCGCTGTGAGGTAACAGAGAAACCCACTGCGCCACCATGCAGCCCGTCCCCACCTACTTCCTAGATCAGAGCTGGGATAGCAGATAATAGGGGATTATTTTCTTGAAACTTTAAGCCAATGAACAAGACAATGGCTGATGTGCCAGTAAACAGTGACATCTATTGCTGAACTACGCAACTACACAGATGACCGTGCACAATATCGCATAAGATCTTTGAATAAGGTCAGAAAAGGGTTTTTAATACAGCTGAATCCCACTATAATCTTTATATATGAGTTAGTAGACATACAGGGCTGCTTGCTTAGAAAGAAATAAAGATTTCACTCAAATCTGCAGAGGGTCTATGGAGACCTGCACCCCCAAAACACAGCATTTTATGTCTCACACCTTCATTATACTACATTAATTTCAAGCGGCACAGTATTGAGCTTACTAATGGAATCATATCATGCATAAACCAGCTTTGGATGTTCAGGCCACAGTCCAGAAATCCCTCAAATTTACATGTCACTTCTGTTGGACACAGCCCATTCACTGTCTGAATCTTTTTTTTTTTAATTCCTTTTAACAGCCTCCAGAGAGCTTTGGAAATGAACAATACACATTGAGTAACAATCATGAAAGGACAGCAAACAATTTATGGCAATACTGTCAGGTTTAAATAATTCTCCAAGAGAGGCAGTAAGCGCTAACTGAGCACTCCTGACAATTAGTACAGATCACTTTTAAATAAAGCATAAGCTGAATCGGCAAAGAATCACTAACCCCACTGAAAACAGTTCACTGTCCTCCTCTACAGCCATGTTAAGTAGTTACACTCATTTATTATGGGAAAAAAACACTCATCCCCATTGCAATTCTACTAATAGAGACCATCAGTTCATCTGTGCAAAATCAATATTGCTCAAAGGGTGCATACTCCCATAGGAGCAAGGATAAGTTATACTATGAGTGTGGCCAAACCTCCAATGGTCACTCTGCTTTTGACCAGCTGGTATTCCCTACACATTTGAGAACTCTACCAAACACAGATTCACACACACACACACACAGAGACAGCTAATCTTCTGCCATTCTGACTGACCATACTGATGTACCAGGGAAATTGTACCAGGGTGATACAAATGAGAGATGGAATAGTGATCCCAACACTAGGACATAGCTGGCCTTTATTGGCGATTTACTAGCTTATGATGTGGCTCCCTTATATACCTGTAACAGATGAATTGACAAATTAAATACAGTAAAATAAATAAAACAAATCCAAAAAAAAACCTCAATACCTGCTTTGTTCCAATGTCACGCACACAGGCTGAAACCACGACGACCAACAAATAACGACCAAATATCTTGCATTATAGCACCCCTTCAATAGAAATTATTTTTAGTTATACCTCTTACGGTTATCCATCATCAAAAAAGAGTGAGAACCGTAAAAACAGTACGCAGGAGATCAAATGGTTTGATTCAGTGTGGGCCTCTGTGCTGATGAGTCCAAATGCAGGCGGTTCCGTAGTAAATCGATCGCTGATGGGACGGTGCCGTACAGTGCAAGCACACACACAGCCACGCACACACGCGCGCGCGCACACACACACGCGCGCGCGCACACACCCACCGAACAATGCCACAGAGTCTGCTCTCCGCAGCAGATGATGATATGTAGACAAAAGGCCCTGAGCACCGAGGCAATGTTCAGACAGGGAAGGGATCTCCTCAGCATTGCGCGTTTAAGACTGGGCTTAGTCCAGGAGCCGGCGTAACAGACCAGACGGAGCCAGAGGAGCCGCTGCAGAAGGGAGTGAGAGAGAGTCCTGGTGCGGTTTCTGTGGCTGCTGTTGAGATGTCACAGCCTAAGAGAAGACAGCAGTCGCCACTGAAACACGTAAGAAATGGCCTGGAGGGTTATCTCAGTCCAGCTCGTGATGTCATCCACTCCAAGCCTTGGCAAAGCCTTAAGAAGAAGAAGGAAAAAAAAAAAAAAACATATTAACACCCTATTGTAAATGACATGTTGCCACTAAACAGCACTGGTGTTAGTTTATTTTTCCACAGAAGTATAGGAGGTCATGTAAGGACAAACAATGAGTCCATTGAGTTCAGCACAATAGGGAGTCATTGTTAAGAGTATTGGCTTAAAATAAGTCTGAAACTGGTTTGAATGAACTTACTACCAGTGATGCATGGGTACAAGTTTTATGATTCCAGAAAACCTACCCAACCCATTATGAGAGCCAATCTGTACCGCACAACCCACAAAAAAATATGCATTAAACAACCACCCCAACTTGGTCCAACCCGAAAACTGCCTAATTTATGCAATATATTAGCACAATTAGTAGGAAGATATCTAGGCTAAACAACACTTGGTCAAGACCAAGTCTGTGGCTGTACTATAAGGACATTAATGAAGACTGTCTGCACAAAGGCAGTCATTTTTAATTCTGAAGTTGTTAAAAATTCTAAGTTTGAACTATTATTTATACGTTCAAATTCAAAATGTCACCAGCATGACAATTTATCTTTATCAATTTATCTTTGTCTTTATCAAAAAGGAAGGGAAGCTGACGGGTGGAACTTGGAGGCTGAAAATGGACTTTTAACGTAATAGTTAACCAATTGCTCCATTTCTGATGATACAGAAAGGAAAATGGCCCCTTTCCCCCAGATCCACATGCTTTAGTTGCCAGATCCCAGGACAATAGAGTATACCCCATATTGATTCTGAAAATTTTACGAAAATTGTCAAAACAATGCACAGTAACGCTGGCAGTGAAGCCAAAGGTGGAAAGTAAAATAAGTTAGCTAGCTAGTTTAGCAAGATTCAGTAACAGTTCATGTTAGTTAGCAAGGTACTTAGAACTAACATTAAGACACATGATAGCTGATAGCTGGTAAGTTATAGTGGTAATGTACCACATATTTGGGTGTTGAGATCAGTTATATTTCTAGCTAATAATCTGCAGTGGACCATTACACACAGTGATTCAGGAAGTTAATACTAAGCTACTCTGATCGCCATTTGTGGCTTTTTTACCAGCTCAACAAAACCAATGAAATTTTCAACTAAGCTTACCCGAACTTGCCCACCCTGCCAGCGCATCTCAACTCGCCATGCGTGAAGGGCCATTCTAGGTCCTCCCGACCACCAATACAGACATTTGGCAGTTAAGTGCCATGTACTACATGCTAGTGAATTTTCTGACCCAGCCCACCAACAGCTGCTCAAAATGGACACTTCACTACATTTTGATTACGTTTGCTTTCATGAGGGCGAACACGACGCCCTGAAGCCGAAGCGAAGTGCGTAGAGTAGCCCTTCCTGTGGGAACGCACTCACCCCTCCCCGGTCAGGGCGCAGCAGGACTGGATGTGCCAGGGGTGGTCCTTTATGCAGCTCAGGGTGAGGTATTTGGAGATCTCAGCAGCAGACATGCAGTCTTTCATATCCTGCTTGTTAGCAAATATCAACACAGCTGCCTTCCGAAGATCCTGGGAGATGAGGACACGAGGACGTCAGAGTCCGACACAGTAACAGCAGGGGGGGAAAGGAAGAGTCACTGACCTGCTCCGCAGGTACTAACATGATCCTCAACAAATTGCCAGCACTGTCTGACTCTACAGGCAAAAAACATTTGGAAAAGAAAGAAGGAGAAGGCTGAAGAAGTCAGCATGCTGGGGATTGTTTGAGTTTAAGTGAAGGGCAGCGAGAGGCAGTTCCTGTGGCTTTGGGGCCGATGGAGATTTTCCCACACTGCTTCGACATGAAAGTACGAGAGCACTCACCTCGTGGGCCAGCATCTTGTACAGCTCCTCCTTGGAGATGACTAGCCTCTCCCTGTCTGTGCTGTCCACCACCAAGATGATGAACTGAGGACAAGAGATAGAATGAAATTCACCTGTTCAGTGGCTAAATACAGACTGTAGCTTTTATTGAGAGAGAAGTATGCAGATCACTTAAGCCCGTTATGTACAGGGGGATCAGGCGCGAGATGGCCGTCTAAAAGGAGATGAGGAGGAGGTGTGATGTGGTCGGCGGCAGGGCTCCAGGACTCTTCATTCCCGGACTTTTCGTTCCCAAAATGGTCATCCCCATAAACTTTTCGTCCCTGGACTCCTTATCCCTACATTGTTCGTCCCCAATAATGCTTCGCTCTCTTCCTGCATTACAACCCAACCCCTAACCCTTATATCACGGTGATCTGTCCGTCGTCCATCCATCCATCTGTGAACAATGGTAGCATGTTTCTTTATCATTAGGGGACGAAACGTCTGGGGACGAAAAGTCCTCAGGGACGAAGAGTCCATGGGGATGAAACGTCCAGGGATGAATAATTCGGGGATGAAAAGTCCAGGGACGAAGAGTCCAGCAACCTGCCGGCAGGTGGCCTGGGCTTAAAAAAAAAAAAAAAAAAAACAGCTCCATCAATCTCTCTGCCCCTCTTTCCTCCCCCTCTCAGGAAGCTCCGTACTGCTCCAGTCCTGCCTGACCCCGCTGTTCATCCCAATCTCTTTGTCTGTGCCTGACCTTTGACCTCTCCCGCATTGACAGAGCTGCCAGCTGCCGCTGCGCTCGGGGGCAAACTGCTGCCCGGAAAAACTTTTGTTCTGCCATCTGACAGCAACTCTCAGGGATTCCGCCGACTATAGAATTACAGCTCACTGCCACTCACTTACAGCGCTAACCGTCACTCCCAGTTCAGCCACCTGCTGGGGGGAGGACAGCCTGCCATTGAGGGGACATTTATAGTGCGTTTAACCTTCCTCTTCACCGACTCATCCCAAAGAAAATAACATAGCCGCTTTGGGACAGAATGGCAGAAGGAAAACCATCTCCATGAGGTCAGACAGAGCCGTTCTGAAGGGATTACTCATAAAATCATACGCTTCAAGGCCCACATTAAATCTAACCACACAACCAATTCAACATCCCTCTTTCAGCAGATAATTAAATGTCGGGTACAACAGTTGCAGATATTGGAAATGATTAAGCCCATTTCTGGCTCTCGGGAAGGGGGAAACCACTTTAAGGTTTTGAAAAAAAAAAAAACAAACCAGAATACATATTACCACTCACCAAAATGCCCTTTAATTTCCAATCATCAAGCATTTGGACGAGGACATTTTGTCCACTTTTCATAGCCGCTATAAATACATTTCGAATTCGTAGACTGAATTTGCGTTACAAATGATGAAAAAGACCTCTTACGCACTTAAGCTGCATCTAGGCTGGCATGACAGAGAGTTTGAGTGGGTGTGAGGCCATTAGTGAGAAGGGGCCCAGCGCAGTACCTCTGTGTTTGAGTAATAGGTGTTCCAGGAGGACCGCAGAGACTCCTGGCCGCCGATGTCCCACATAAGAAAGTGCGTGTTCTTCACCACTATCTCCTCCACGTTGCTTCCTATTGTAGGCGACGTGTGGACAACCTCATTCATCAAGCTGTCAAAAACAAAAAAAACACCCAGGGGATTCAAAACATTTACATAGCAATCCAGCTGAACAACTTCTTCCTCAAGCTGCAGTCGAGGTTCAGTGCCGTGGCTGCTGCTCTGGGGCAGTGAGGGTGAACACACCAAACGCTCAATTCTCTTCGGACATACAGCAAATCCAAATTGCATGGGCTGTTGTATTCCTTAGTTGGCACAATAATATTGTATAAAATCATTTCCCCTCTTACTGCAGAATTATTTTCGCTTTGGCTGGCTTGGGGAGGAGCATGCTCTCAAGGCCCCAGAGCGAGAACATCTGTATAAATGCGTGCTTGCTGGTGCCTCTATAATGCAAAGCATGTTTTATCGCAGTCTGGCTGAAGCACATTACAGGTCAATTTTGTGAGTGTCCATACAAGGGAATGTCCAGTCTTATTTGGCATTAGCCAATGTGGATGCAGCTTTAAATCTTACCCACCAGCAAAGCAACCAATTCAACGAATCAATCAAAACCGATTAGAGGACTCTTCTTCAACCAGGTTGTCACCATTGATCTTCACTAAATACCTTAAGGTAAGATGGAGCTAAGAATGTCATCGCACTCGTAACCACACACAACAGACAACTTCTCACAGCCGAGAAAAAAAAAGAATAGCTCCTGTTGTTTTCCACAACATCGCCACACCGCAGAAGATATGGTTGGGCTACCAGAAACCAACAGTGTGTAAACATGAGCCCTGCGTTTTCTCCGAGCACACGAGGAATGTGGTGCAGGCCGGGGTTTTTCCTGAGGCCAAAGAGCCAGGAAGGCCAGAACAAAAAGCCGCTCACAATTTAGACTCCCACAAAACTCAGCTTTTCCACAACATCTGCTGTGCCGTGGAGAAGTTCCCACAATGCAACGTCACCGCAGGACAGAGAGAAGGTCACGTCTTAGCAGCACAGCGCATATGGCAATTGACGTATAGGATCAAACCAATGGAAATTACATAAGCTTTCTGAGGCCTTGGAAAGGTGATAGCAGTTTGCAGATGCATACAATTAGTATCTGGCAGATTCTATTGTAACTGGTACCACTCAACTCCCAGGTTCCCAAATTTACCAAAACCCGAGATGAGATCTTTTAACCTTTTAACCCTGATAGTTGACAGGGTCACAATCACTAAACAAACTTTATAAAATTAGCTTCTGCTCAAGATCACGGTTCGCCGCCGCTCCCCCCCCCCCCAAATTTTTGTTGCAGCAATTTTTGGTGGCATGTCTATCATCATTCTGACAGACAAATAATGACAATCCTTAACAGACACTTTGGCCTTTTTCACCGGCTTTTGATAATCATGGTCGTTTCAGTAGGGTTATAATCACTTGTTAGTCAAAGGACTGCTGTAATGTCATGCAGCGTATAATTTGTATTGATTAAACTGCATCATATTCATAATCAACACGTTGTTTCTGTTGTAATTTCTGACAGACATCTAGATGACAGTAGACACATGCTGTTTCTATCATCATTTCTGACAGACTGGCCAGATTCATTATTTCCAGGGTACTCGAGTAGGTCATGTCTCCATTACAAAATTATCTCCCGATATGTCTGAGGCACTAATACCAACTGGCTAAGCTTTAGAAATGACTGACAGCAGCCACAGAAATCGGTCAGACATTTAACAGTAGACAAAACAGAGGCCGTCAGGTGACTGAGGATAGACTCCATTTGACCGATGCCCAGAGCAGACGATGCATTGCACTGGAACATGCACTCCTAGGACTCAACACGGCGGCTATATTCTGCAACACTTTCTTGGTTTTTCCACACAAAAACATTATTTACGCCAGTAAGTTCATTATCTATAGATTTTTCCTCATGTGTGGCTATTGTCATAACCTCTGACGGAAAGATTTACCTTTTATTTCATTGAAAATGTACAAGAAAAACTGAAAAAACAAACCTGGAGGAAGCATTCACTGGGCTCCATCTCATATGCGCAATATGCCGCATTTTCAATACTGAATAAATTATGTGGGAAACTTTCCTGGAATTTCGCGATCGTCACATACAGCATTCTGACAGACTACCGATAGCACAGGAAATTGTGCATACTAACTGTCTTTTTATGACCTTTGTCAGAGATGACACAATTTAGCCTTCAAATGAAAGTATATTTTATTACAATATCGACAAACAAACTGAATCTATTGTGCCTTTTGACGGCAGCTATGGATGTTTCTCTCGTCACTCAAACTGACCGAAATTTGATGACGATAGCCACTGTGCTTAACCATAGTAAAACAAAAACGGGAGTTGAATCTGTCAGATCCGGCTATTAATAAAATTTTATTTCTTTAATTTCATCATCAAAATGAATTCATACACACTTCAAACTTTGTTCATCAGTTTAAATGAAACTGATTTTCTGCTTTACTCAATAAGGAGCTTGGGCAAAAAAGATAAGGAAATATAACAATCGTTATTTCAAGGTTCATTTTTGGTACCAGTTAAGATAGAACCTGCCATCTTTAATAAGTTACATTCTCATCAGGCAATGGACAGCAGAGGTCCTTAAAGGTAAAATTAGAATGGCGAGCATTTGATTTGTTAAATTTTACTGCATAACCTCTTACTCCATCACATTTGGCATCAAAACTACCAAAGTCATCAGATATGCAGTAACATCAGAACACCCAAGAAAAAAAAAAAAAAAAAAAAAAAACTCATCATACTCACAACTGGTAAAGAATTGTGGTTTTTCCAGCATTGTCCAGTCCAACAATGATCACCTTGTGCTCTGCAAGAAATGAAAGACAAAGTCCAGCTTTAGGAGCAGTGTACAGCAGCCGTGATTTAGAGGCACTAAAAACAAGGCCCCGGGTCTTCCTCTCCGCAAACTGCAACATTCCTCGGAGAGAGGGGACACCGGGGCAAATATTCAACTAGACAGTCCAGTCACCCACAACTGCATGGGTGTAGCTCCCGAAAGGCCGATTCTCCTCTTTTTTGCGCATTATTCAGCCAATATTGTCGCCATGGCAACCAAAATCGATAGTTGTCATAACTGAAGTATGACACGTGTCCATACCAAATATGAAAGTAATCGGTGAAAAATTACAGCCTGTACAGCGTCCATAAAGAAGTGTTTACGGATGCAGAGGTGGAGAAGACAAGCACAAATCCATAGAAGCCGCCCGACTTCATCGGGAGGCTATAATAATGCTCGTGTCCACACTTCATCTCAGATTCAACCACATTTCTCATATTACTATGATTTTGTAAAACAAAACAGAGTCCAATTCACATGTTTAGAATGCCAATTGTTAATGACAATGATGTGGGCGAGTTTTGAAAAAAAATAAGTCAAGGGAAGAAATAACTCATCAAGTCCACAGAAGCGTTCTGTTGACAGAGTCATGCATTTAACCTCCATTGTTTTTCCTGGAAAACCTTGTTTATTACTTTTTTTTTTTTTTACTGAATTTTGTGAAATGTAGCATTCCACCAGAGCAGGTTCCATTCTCAGATATAGAAGAGAGAGCAAATGTAAGATCACTGATGTCAATAACAAGATTAACCCCAAAGTTAGCTCTTGAACAAGTGAATTTTTAAAAATAGGGCTTCAAGCATACTTTGAATTTTAATCCATATCACTTAGTAGCACATAACAATAAACATATCGCCATGGTTGCAATATCAGTGATCTGAATACATTTCAGTTTTAAAGAATGGAGATGCAGAGCAGGATGTAGGAATGCGAGTCTCTCACTGCAGGTTTGTGCACACGGCTTACGTCTGAAGGCCAATTTATGTCTCAGTGTAAAGAAAATCTCAACCCTGCTTGTCTAAGTACATGCATATTACAATTTTCCTCTCCACATTGAGAGGTTGCAGAGATGATTTTTATGTTTGCCCCATAAGAGCAAGCACTTGGATATGCCCTTATTTTCAGGTTTAAACTTCAAAATAGTTGGAAATGCCTTTGCATGTTAATATTGGAGTTTGCCGCATATCGCCATCACATTGTCCAATTCTTTAAATGCGTGCCACATTTTCGCCATATTGTGCAGCCCTATTTAAAACCAATGGAAAAAAAAAAAAAAAAAACAGCAGTTCACAGCTTTTGAAGCCCCACCTTCGAGTCCTCATCACTGATTACATCATTCTGGTTCCTTCCTTCCATTCAAAACTTGCTGGCTTCCAACACTGTTCCAAATCAAAATATCTTGCAAGCAGAAAATGTCGTCCGAGTGTCAATTCCGCTAGTACCCACAGAACTCTTGCTTTGAAAATAAGTCAGTCTATGAACCTCCACTTAAGACAAAATTTTACATTTTGCAAGTGAGACAGTTACCAAGGTTGTTATCAGAGTCAGTCCCTTGCCATACTTTAAGCAGACCTGAACATAAAATCTAGAGTAATTTCTATAACCATTAACGCTTGGCTCATACCTCAACAGCAAAAGAAGACCAACGCAATATGAAGCCTATGTTTTTACGCTTAAAATCTTTCACTGAAATGGGTAACCTTTAGATCGTGTGCATCTTACAAGAGCTAAACAAAGATTTAGCTTAGCTACAACTGCAGTATAACAATGGTTTTGAACTTGCGCAAAATATGTTCACCTTCATTTTAATACAATCCCTGGTTTAAAATCCTATTTGACTGAAACCCAAGGAAAGGGAAACAAGCTCTAGTCCAAATATAACAATGTCTTGAGCGAGGCATACCCTTCACATGCAGAGTTAAACTAAAAGGAAAATCTTTGTGCACAGTGCACACATCACAATGGAGCAGATCCTGGGGCCCACAGAAACTCAGAGGCCTTCAGGACACCATTAACTCAGCTGTGAATAAGCAACATTCAGGATGGGAGGCAGGGAGAGGCCTGAGGCAGTAATCCACAGCATTAGGAGTGAGCTGGAGATTAGCAACCAACTGCACTGCAGCAAACAGCCAGTACCTTCTACTCTCACCTTCTACCAACACAAGAATTAGGCCAACCATCCATCACAGAACTGCAGGGAACACAGTCCATCTGATATAACAAGGCACAAGAGAAATGCAGGGAACATGACTGATCTGATCTCTGATCTCCTCAGACACACTGCGCATAGTTCAAACAAGTTTGCACTTGCCCAGATTAAGCCATTTTCAAAAAACTGCACATGAATCACCAGTGCAGACTGACATGATATGTCTAGAAGTCCAGCTAGATACACGATTCTGCGGAAATAATTTCATCTGTGAATTTTATGCATGTCGATTCATCTCACTTAAGAATGAAATCTGTTCATCCGCTTCCAGAATAAACATGGTTTAAAGACACCATCATCTCTTAGATGACGCACAATGTTTCCAGATAAAGGTGTGAAGACACATGCTAAACGCGCATGCATCACTTTCTCCATCTTTCAAGTAACTTCTACTACCACCACTGACCACCACAGTCACAGAACAAAAATCTCAGCTAGTGTACAGCTCCCAATTCACCGCATTCTGCTAATCATTTCCACTGTCCTTTCTCAGCAACAATTTATTGTTTCTACTTGTTGCTGAAAATGGGAGGCGAAAGGAAACACAAACGCAGCAGGCATAGCTGCAACCACAATTCTCAATGCTATATTTAGCTTCAGGCTTGTTTACCACCATGATGGGTTCAATGTAGCCATCAGACTCTGAAAGCTTCTTTACGCCAGAACCCAAAGTGCGGCTTGTTCCATCCTATTCACTTTTACACTCAATCACTTCACATCACGAAGAATGAAACTACACTCCTCTTAGAATGTGGAGCCTTGTAAAGGAAACAATAGTGATGAATCTCAGAGAAATTTAAAAAAAAAAACAAAAAAAAAGAGGCCCATAGGCCTCAACGGTCACCTGAGTTGTATAAAAACTGATGTTACTGATGTGAATGAACCAAATATACCCAAAAGTATCATTTTCCTATATAAAGTATAGTAAACTTCACCCCCTCCCCAGGGGCAAACATGGAGACTGGGGGCCATGAAATTAACACTTTTGATAAAGCACCTGAAGACCCTTCCATTTATGAAGAGTATTGTTTTCCAGCATATCTGGGTCTGGAGAAGATGATTTTGAAAATTTCAGCCAATTTCACCACTTTTAGCCCCGCCCCTAGACACCTGGGGGTGGGCACCATATAACTCGCAATTTTGGTGCATATTTGACCAAGGAAGGTCCTGCAAAATTTTATTGAAATCGGATCAGCGGTTTCTGAGAAGACGTCGAATATGTACTGACCAGTTTTAGCCCCGCCCCTCAGAGCCCCTGGGGGTGGGCGTCATATAATTCACAATTTTGGTGCATGTGACCAAGGAAGGTTACAACAAAATTTTATTGAAATCGGATCAGCGGTTTCTGAGAAGAGGTCGAATATGTACTGACCAGTTTTAGCCCCGCCCCTCAGAGTCCCTGGGGGTGGGCTCCATATAATTCACAATTTTGGTGCATATTTGAGCAAGGAAGGTTCCTGCAAAATTATTTTGAAATCGCATCAGCGAATTCTGAGAAGAAGTCGCAAATGTAAATTGTTTACAGACGCACGACGATGGACATAAGGCGATTACAATAGGTCACTTTGAGACTTTGTCTCAGGTGACCAAATAAAAACGGAAATCTGAATCAATTCAGAACTAAGTCCAAATGTGTAAAGCTTCAGTACACCACCCGTCCAATATTTATTCACTTTCCCCCACTTAAACACCCTAGTTCATGAAATGGAAGTATAAGGGAGAAGGGGGTTTTATTCAAAGAAGGCTTTAGACAATGCAATGCATTCCTTTTCTCAGCTGGTGGTGCGACAATCCCCAGGGGGTCGCAAGGCTCTTTCTGAACTTTGTACAGTAATGAGGAAACAATGAGAAAGGAAAGGTCTTGCTCACACGCCTTTGTCACCAATTAGACCCAACTTTGGGGCCGTCTGCCACATCCTTAAAGGCAAGCAGCTCCCGTCTGCCCTGATAACTAAAACTGAACAAAAGCACTGGAGACAGCAGGTCTTTTGTAGCCAGCAACAAGAAGCACACTCAACCTTAATCTGCCGAAAGAGAAAAAAAAAGAGCCCACACTGGTCCATTGTACTTCATCGTCAGTGCCAGCAATATTTACCCGAATGTTGAACAAGCAATGTGTCGGGTTTTTTTTCACACAAAAATGTCAAAGGTAGCAAATTACTAGCATAGCAGGCCTCCATGCGTGATGATTGATAATCGCCAAAAACAAGTTCGACTGCCGTAGGAACGCCACACCAGTCAAAGAGTCCAATAGTACCGCAGCATCCTGCTGCACTGGCATTAAAGAGCTCTGAGAGGTTCTTTCATGCCATTCGCTATGTAAAGTTGAGGGCTCAAATTATACATATAAAAAAAACTCCAAATCTTATGTAGTCGGCTAAATAAGAGAAACACTGCCTGAAGGGGAATATTTACGTCAGCTTGGAATCGAGTCAACTTCAAAAGCGTCAATCAAAACATGATAGAAGAAATTCTGGCTAACGTTAGCTAAAGAGATATTGTTCACCAAGTGAGATGGATGATCAACAAGTTGCTAATACCACCTAACGTTAACTCGCCAGTTCGCCAGCATTAGTGTCGTCGGGTAACGCTAATCTGCATTCCAAATTCAAGTGTTCACGTTAGGCAAAGCAAGCAAGTTTCCTATAACGTAACATAAGCAAACACATTTTTTTCGAAATCATTCTAGCTACACTGTCGCCTTAACTAGACAAGTCAATTCAGAGATATATTGCAACCAAAAAACGGTATCGTTAACTAAACTAGGGATTAGCTAGCTAGCAAGTATATTAACCGTTAACTCAGGCTATCTAAACAGCAAAAAAATGTAAGGTTAGCTGGCAACCAAGCCGCCTGAATAAAACCAACCGCATACACTTTGTCCCATTCATCATCTAACAGGTTAAGCTATTCTTCATTGACTGAAGGTGTTTCATGTTAGTCGATTGAATGTCGCCATCCACATAGCAGGTGAAAAGCTCTAAAGAGATTGCCAAGGTTAGAGGCGTTTGCCAACACCAACGTAGCAAATTACGTCAAATGTGCATTGACAACGTCCTCGTTTTTTGCTACCTAAGGTTATTTTATAATAGTGTTATCACACGTCGTGAAGGTAAACTCGGGCTCCGCATTAACGTTTGCTACAAATAAGGCTACAGACGAGATACAGCTAGCCAACTCACAGCAGAGCCAAACACTTAAAGCTAGACTTCAATATTAGCATTACCAATGTCCCATATGTTAAAAAAACGGACGTTAGCTAACATTTAGCTAGCCAGCTGGTGTAATGCTGCGTTCATGACAGTGACCACTAAATAAAGACCTTAATACCAAATAAACAAAACAAGTTTCATAATCATACTCACCTTGATTACAAAAGAAACCCCACAGTTTGGCGAAGATTAGACCCATTTTCAGACTCAGCTAGCTAGCTAGCTTTGCTCCGCTTTGAAGCCGACACTTTCGCTAGCTATTTGCATGCAGCCACACTATATAGCAAGCTAGCTACACACTGTTTTTGTCTCACTGGGCTAAGCGCCAGCCAGCATTTCAGCAACATAAAAACCCATTTTTCCAACCTTAGTCTAACGTTAGCTGCACACTTTTCGAGGCGCATCCACAGATCTGGCTTCACGCACACGAAGCCAGAACATGTAGCTACGTCGGTTTATTCTAATAGCGGTACGCTAGCAGTCAGTTCTTTGTCCCAGTGAATCAACGTCCCCGCATCTCTCCCGGGAACTCCTCTTAATGGTCTTGTCTTCGCTCCCAAAATTCCGCTACATTGCACATTCCGATGTGTGCGTAAAGGTTATCGACCGGTGCGGTGCAAGATCATGACTCAAGACGCGCAGAGAGCAAAACTAAAATTCGAAGAAACCACCAAGGGACGTTCTTCCAACAGTAGCACCGTGGCAATCTGCATCCCGTGCACAGCAAGCAGCTCAGAAGTACAGCTGAGACGCTTACCATCCCCCAGCAGTTGTATGCTAACATTAAACGCTTGGTGACGTTGCGCCCTTGCACTTTTTTGCACATTAGGTGGCATGCTGTAGCAATGCTCCTCGTTGGCTAACCGCAAATTACACAAGGCTGATTAATAGCCCCATTCCCATTGCTTAAAAATTGCCATCACTACTAGTAAGAATTTTGATGGAGTTCTGTAATATACAATGTTGTTTGACTAAATATCATAAATTGGATTTCTAGATCATAAACATTGAAATTCCGTGAACTACATGCCTGGAAACAAGTATGTAGTTTACAACATAGCTACTAGGAAAAACTCATTGATAAACAATACTTGCTAGCCGCCAAAAAAAAAAAAAAAAAAAAAAAACCCTGAGGCATCACTTAAGGACAAATTCTTATGACACTTTATGTGAAGGTTCATTGTCCCTAGAGATGTAATTACTGTTCCTGTGGAGGTGGTTGCATATTTATGCGCAAAAATGTCACTATTAATTGTTACTTTCCAGAGAGGATGAGTTCCTGGAAGTTTAGCCTGTCTAATCACCGAGAAATAGATCGAACATTAGTTTACCCAAGACTAAGGATTTGCAAATCTGGCCCTCAAATCCAGACCTGGCCTTGTTTTTCTTTGCTCCCAGATGATTATCAGAACAATGATTTGTTGCAATCAGTCTTTCTATTTTATTCTGATTCTCATGTAGAGGGCGGAAAACTGGCAGTTCTCGGCCCTCAAAGATCGTGATTTGAGGAACAGGGCAGGACAATTGTAAAATCAGAAATCCTGGAAGTAAAAGTCCTCATTAAAGAAATCCCTCATCAAGCAATAATTATTTCTAACAAAACCACATATGCCATAGTTATTGGCACCCCATGAAATTCTTATGAAGAAATTGTAACAGAGGCATTTTTTTTTTTATATTCACACAAAACTTTTTGAAGTCGATAAGTGTGAAACTGTGGTATAAAAATGAGGTGACACAGAGGTCTTGTTTCCTTATTCTGTAAGGGCCCTGCCACACACCCAAATGATTGGCACAGAAGACAAGAAATTGAGGACTGGACTCAGGTGCAAGGATACACTTGGTTGTGAATTGATTAACATGCCTACTGCACAGCAGAAGGCATGTACAAAGTTATAAGACCAAAATGGGAAAACGTGGTTCCTTACTGAAAGTGCTGGCGTTAACAAAATAACAGCACTAGAAAATACAAGGTTTTTGTATGAGAAAGTAACGCATGGTAAATACTCCTCTTCCAGGCTGACAACACAGCTTAGGCATGCATTGCCTCAAGACTTTGCACCGACTCAGTGCAAAGCTTGGTTTTAAATAGCACACACTGACAATGAGGAACAGGTGCCAGTGATAATTGAATAAAGAGGTAGGGTGCGGTCCGGGTCTTAATAGACCCCTGGGCTGAGGGCTGGAGGCGAGGCCTCACATATTCATTCATCAGCATGGGAAAGATTACAGAAAACAAACATCAAATGAGGGAAAATGTGCTGACCTTCATAAATCAGGGAATGGATATTAAAAATACTTATTCACCTAACAATGCATGTCTAGCCTTAGGGCAATAATTAAAAAGTAAAAACCAACTGGAACTGTTAGAAACTTGCTTGGATGAGGACCCAAGTTTATTTTGCCCCCACGCACAATGAGGAAGCTGGTAAGAGAAGGAAAAAAATCCCCCAGGATCAGTGTAGGAGAATTTCAGAACTAATGAAGACCCCGATGCTTAAGGTACTGAAGTGAAAAAAATGTCTATTTTGAGAGAATGGAGTCTGAATATTTAATAGATCCATAAAATCTGCTGATTAAAATTGTGATGTTTTTTAATGTTGCTTCATAATCTTTGATATTTCAAGTTTATGCATACAGGTTGTCAACATTTGGAACCGAAGAATTATTGAGTTTGGGCCATTTTCGATTTTGGACTCTGGTGCTTTTTGCACCGGGCAAGGACCTATATATTTCTGACATGAAAACTAGGGAAGGACTTGGAAAAAAAAGTGTTTTTAGACAAAATTTTCCAACTGAATGGATGACTATTCCACCCCAGAAAACAAGGTTTTCAGACGCAGTGAGAGCTCTGCAAGATGAAGGCATTCAGTCATGTGGTAATAACCATTATTGTAGGTTTGGTCATAAGCGGAGAAAACAAATACACGGGTCATTTTTTTACCTTGTGGTCTTTGAGGGATACAAAGAGTGTCATAATGCTATCTCTTCAATCCTCATCAACTTCGTATAGCATTTACTGCAGCAGCCAAAAATGTGCTGGACTCTGGCTGGACTGTCCTTGAATTAGTAGGCTCCATTGAGAATGTTACTACTTTTTGCTTTGTAAGATCAATGAGCATTGCGTTAAAAACTGTCTAGAAAACTGAATTGCTCAAAAACCATCAAAGAAGATAGTCTTCAAAACACTGCCACTGCAATACGTGTAACTCAATAATCATAAAATGAGCCGTCAAACATGCATTTAGACTATGCAAGAGTAAAAAGAAATAAAATTTGCAACACCTTTCAATTGTTATAAAAAATTGATGTTTTCAGTGTTTTTGTTTATTACCCATATTTTTACCTCAATATACTTGAGGGAATGTTTTTTTTATGGTTCTCATTGTTTACAGTAGTATTCTTCACTACATTTTCACCAATAAATTATGGAGAAGTAAAACAAACCCCAACCCCAATGAAGTTGGGATGTTGTGTAAAACATGAATAAAAACAGAATACAATGATTTGCAAATCCTTTTTTACCTATCTTCAATTGAGTACATTACAAAGACAAGATATTTAATGTTCAAACTGATAAACTTTATTGTTTTTTTTTTTTTTTGGAAATATTCACGCATTTTGAATTTGATGCCTGCAACACATTTCAAAAAAGCTGGGACAGGGGCATGTTTACCACTGTGTTACACCACCTTTCCTTTTAACAACACTCAATAAGCATTTGGGAGCTGAGGATGCGAATTGTAGAGGCTTTGTAGGTGATATTCTTTCCGATTCTTGCTTGATGTACGACATCAGTTGCTCAAAAGTCACACTCTTACCCATACTCTTTTACTATGAAGCCACGCTGTAGTAACACGTGCAGAATATGGCTTGGCATTGTCTTGGTGAAATAAGCAGGGATGTCCCTGAAAAAGACGTCGCTTGGATGGCAGCATATGTTGCTCCAAAACCTGTATGTACCTTTCAGCATTAATAGTGCCTTCACAGATGTGCAAGTTACCCATGCCATGTGCACTAACACACCCCCATACCATCACAAAGCTGGTTTTTGAACTTTGTGCTGATAACAATTTGGATGAACAATCTGGATGGTCCTTTTCCTCTTTAGCCCGGAGGACACGACGAATTTCCAAAAACAGTTTGAAATGTGTACTCATCAGACCACAGCACACTTTTCCAATTTGCGTCAGTCCATCTCAGATGAGCTCGGGCCCAGAGAAGCCGGCGGCATTTCTGGATGTTGTTGATACATGGCTTTCGCTTTGCATGGTAGAGTTTTAACTTGCACTTGTAGATGTGGCGACGAACAGTGTTAACTGACAATGGTTTTCCAAAGTGTTCTCGAGCCCACATGGTAATATCCTTTACAGAACGATTTCAGTTTTTAATGCAGTGCTGCCTGAGGGACCGACGGTCGTGGGCATTCAATGTTGGTTTTCGGCCTTGCTGCTTACGTGTAGAGATTTCTCTGGATTCTCTGAATCTATTGATGATATTGTGGACTGTAGATGATGAAATCCCTAAATTCCTTGCAATTGCATGTTGAGAAATATTGATTTTGGGCTGTTGGACTATTTGCTCACGAAGTTGTTCACAAAGTGGTGAACCTCGCCCCATCCTGCTTGTGAACGACTGAACTTTTCGAGATTGCTCCTTTTATACCTAATCATGACACTTACCTGTTTCCAATTAACCTGTTCACCTGTAGAATGTTCCAAACAGGTGTTTTCTGAGCATTCCTCAACTTTCCCAGTCTTTTGTTGCCCCTGTCCCAGCTTTTTTTGGAATGTGTTGCAGGCATCAAATTCAAAATGAGTAATTATTTTTTTATTTCCAAAAAACAATAAAGTTTATCAGTTTGAACATTATATATCTTGTCTTTGTAGTGTACTCAACTGAATATAGGTCGAAAAGAATTTGAAAATCATTGTATTCTGTTTTCATTCACGTTTTACATAACATCCCAACTTCATTGGAATTGGGATTTGTATATTAGGACCCATTTTAGACAAGAATGGTGGTGTATAATCATCACTGCACACTACTGTTTGTCCAGATCAGCATGAAAATGGTTGACTGGACACAATATCAAGCTTCTGTCATGGCCACCTCAGTGCTGTGATCTAAATCCCACTGAAAACCAATGTGGTGAGCGATAGAGGAGAATGCAGGGATGATCTAGAGTAGAGCTATTCAACATTATCCTGCAAGGGCCAGTGTGGGTACAGGCTTTTATTCCAACCAAGCATTTACACACCTGATACTACTAATCAAGCTATTTAGCAGACTCTTGGGGTTGATTAGTGTTGTCAGGTGTGTAAGTGCTGGGTTGGAATGAAAGCCTGCACCCACACCGGCCCTTTCTGGATAAGGTTGAATAGCCCTGATCTAGAGAGATTCTGTAAAAAAGAATGGTACCAAATTCCCTGCTGTGTATTTCCAACCTTAAAGATATCATTGTCACAACCCTCGTATGAATGCCTTCTGTGTCTCCTCCCATTCCACAACTTGCGTGTCTATTAGAAGTATTGTCTCCTTTGATTGGTTTGCATCCTGCATGGTCCCTGATCGTGGCTGTGTCTCATCTCATAGTTTCCCTTCCTCAAATGTGTGTGACGTATTTATACCCCCTCCTTTGAGTTTGCTAGTTGCTGGATTGTCATTTGCTGTATGCACTTTAGTCCCAGTTAGTATTTACCAGCAAACTCTTTGTCTTTTGAAAGTAGAACCTAATCTTTAATGATAGTTATATATAGAAGTACTCTTCCTTGTTTAGCTCATAGGAACAAACTCCTCAGCCTTTTCCACAGTCTCCAGGATTGGTACCACTTTCCTGTTAATTCTCTCCCAGTGTGTTCCTATGTCCAGTTTATTAGGCTCAAGCTCCCAAGCCTTCTATGGTCATGAGGAAGTTTCTCTATCCAGCCATCTGACAGCTCGGTTCCGGTGAAATGTGCACTCCATCTGGCAGTCATTTGGGAGAGCCACTGGCCGGGCATTGGCTGTGCCCACACAATGGCCCACATTTATCAAACATGCATACACCAAAAAAATGGGTGTACACCAAATCTCCCACAAGGATCGGCATTTATCAATCTCAACTTGAGCGAACGGTCCGCAAAAATCTCACGCCAGGTCTGACCAGGTGTACGCTCATCGTACAACATGCAGGAATGAGTGCAGCTGTCAAAATGATTATTAAACCATATGCAGCAATTTGGATGTCATGCTGTTGTTGCTTTTATTAGTAAAATGAATAAATAGGCTAAATAAATAAATAAATAAATAAATAAGACAAATTTGTTGAGAAATTAATTAAACTTATATTTTGAGACAACCTGCTTGTCAGGCCAGACAACTGACAATTACAATCAATTTGATTAAGCGCAATGCGCGGCTTGGCAGATATGCAGTGTGGTATGTCAGATGCTTATCCAGTCAGATATATACTGAACAACAAAAGAAACGCAACTTAATTAAAGGCAGACTGGAAAATAAGTTTGCACGTAATTATTTTAGAAAATCAAATGTATTACTAGCGCGTGCACATTTACACTCGTTTCATCAAACTTTTCTTTATTTTGCCGTCACTTTGACTGTGTAACCATAAGAGTAGGCCCTGCATTAACTAACTAGCTAACCACCGTGATCACATTTTGACAATGGCAGATCTTCTATTGTTAGAGGAATAGCTTCTGTCCGATGTGAGAGGAACTTTCGGCACAGAGAAGATCTCCTCCGGGAAAGTGACAAGTGGCTGCTCGTTTTGTGTGGCACCCAATAAAATGTCATGGAGTAACACTAATAAAAGTACAATGAAGAGTGATCTCTGCGGACTGTATTTTAACAATTACCCCCATGCAGCTCCGATCGAGGCGGTGGGGACTCATCCGTGTCCCCGCCGCCTCGTATTCCCATGATGTAGGGGGCAGCCCTGCTGCCACGCACTCCTTGAACGGTGACAGCTGGAGGTTCGAGTCTGGTTGGCCTCCACCGGTCCGTGCGCTGCTGCGCCTGAGCGCAGCAACCCGTTTTTTGGTGGCGATCTTAAAATCGAACCACTTTTTCTTACCTACATGTAAAGCATTTGGATTGTCAGTTATGTAGGCTATATAACATGAAATATCATGGATCTATAAATTTAATTTATTAATGAATTTAATCAAACCTCTGCTGCACTCCGGTTTTCCACCCCAACAGTGTTTACCGCAGTAGCAATGGTTTTCCAAGCTGCAGCCTTCTGGGCTCCCTTTATGCCACTCTTAAGGCTTACAAATAAAAGTATTTTGTTTTTCTCCACCTCGGACGTGATAATTTGTATTTCCTCCTCAGTGAAGTTCTTTCTTCTTTGCCGTCTTTCGAGAGTCCATGTCATAAAGTGGGCAGGACTATGCCTCCCGGAGCATGAATTTATAGGGGCATGTCATGTAAATTACGATGGTTTCAGCCGCCAGATTTATCAACGCCACGCCAGTTCTACACTGAAATCAGCGACCTACACACTTTTAGTAAATCAGACGTGACACCTGGCGAACGCTGATATTTATACCAGAATCTAAACCAGATCCTATGCAAGTTTGATAAATGAGGGCCAGTCTCACCTGTAACACCTCAACTAAACTGTGCTATTTTCTTCTGAGCTCTGTCCCACTACCTGCTGAAATACTATCAATAAACCCCATGATTGGATGGTACTCTGTCTCCGCACTTGATTCCTGGTCTGGATCATGACATCATAGAAGAAGATTCAATGCTGTGTTATTGGCAAAAGGAGGTTGTGCAAAGAATTAAATGTGGGGGTGCCAATAATTGCAGCACATGTGGCTTTGATTTAAAAAAAAAAAGATTATTTCTTGATGAGGAAATGTTTTTCTGAGAATAAACTTTACTTCAATTAAAGGTGGGAGTTTTCAGTGTGAAACTAATTCACCAGAAGGTTTTTTTTTTTTTTTAATAATCCTGTTTGCTGAACTTTGCCAGGGGTGCCTAAAATAGTGGAGCACACTGCAGCTTTGAATCAGATCTCCAGTACACCTTTTGCTGTTCATAATGAGAAAATACGCATTCATTTGTGTGAAATGGCGACCAATTTCACCAAGAAACATTCATCAGCACCAAAAATCGAACGTTTGCGTGTACCGCAGATTCAGTAACGTCACTGGCATTTTAATCATTCATTTTTGGAGATTCTTTAGCGTCATTCGGCACACAATAGAGAAAAAATACTTTCATTTGTGTTAATATGAAAGGCATTAACACCGTCTTTAAAGTCATTTGCGACAATCAACGATCATTAAAGTGCATTTAACATTTTTATCACACCGTTTGACTTTCAATAGCATTTCTGGACCGCGTTAGTGCAGATAACACAAATATTCACGGGATTGTACAAACAATTGAATGTTCTTAACATTCAATCCACAAAAATCTTTTTTCAACTGAACAGTAGCCTACATTTTGCTCATTATTGCATTGTTAGTGTGATGCAAGATTAGGTATCTACAGTGCCGTGAAAAAGTATTTTCCCCCTTCCTGATTTCTTACTTTTTTCCATATTTTTTACACTTAAATGTTTCCGATCATCAAACAAATTTTAATATAAGACAAAGATAACCCAAGTAAATACATGATGCAGTTTTTAAATGATGATTTTATTTATTAAGGGGAAAAAGCTATCCAAACCTTCCTGGCCCTCTGTGAAAAAGTAGTTGCTCCCCCCTTCCTAAATCATGAATTAATTGTGATGAACCACATTTTTTGAGTCCAATTTCACTAGCTACACCCAGGCCTAATTACTGCCAGACCTGTTGAATCAAGAAATCACTTCAATAGAACCTGTTTCACAAAGTAAAGTAGGCTAAAAGATCTCAAAAAGCAACACATCATGCTGCGATCTTAAGAAATTCAAGAACAGATGAGAAACAAAGTAATTGACATCTGTCAGTCTGGAAAGGGTTACAAAGCCATTTCTAAGGCTTTGGGACTCCAGTGAACCATGGTGAGAGTCATTATCCACAAATGGAGAAAACTTGGAACAGTGGTAAACCTTCCCAGGAGTGGCCTGCCTACCAAAATTACTCAAAGAGCGCATCGACAACTCATCCAGGAGGTCACAAAAGAATCCAGAACAACATCTAAAGAACTGCAGGCCTCACTTGCCTCAGTTAAAGTCAGTATTCATGATTCAACAATAAAAAAGAGACTGGGCAAAAATGTCATCCATAGGAGAGTTCCAAGGCGAAAACCACTGCTGACCAAAAAGAACACAAAGGCTCATCTCACATTTGCCAAAAAACATCTTGATGATCCCAAAGACTTTTGGAAAAATATTCTGTGGACTGACGAGACAAAAGTTGAGCTGTATGGAAAGTGCGCGTCCTGTTACATCTGCCGTAAAACTAACACAGCATTTCATAAAAAGAGCATCATACCAAAAGTCAAACATTGTGGTGGTAGTGTGATGGTTTGGGGCTGCTTTTCTGCTTCAGGTCCTGGACGACTTGTAGTAATTGATGGAACTATGAATTCTGCTCTCTACCAGAAAATCCTGAAGGTGAATGTCCAACCATCAGTTCATGACCTCAAGCTCAAGCGCACTTGGGTTATGCAGCAGGACAATGATCCGAAACACACTAGCAAGTCCACCTCTGAATAGCTTAAAAAAAAACTAAACAAAGATTTTGGAGTGGCCTAGACTTAAATCCGCTTGAGATGCAGTGGCATGACGTTTAACAGGCCATTCATGCTCAAAAACCCTCCAATGTGGCCGAATTAAAACAATTCTGCAAAGAAGAATTGGCTAAAATTCTTCCACAGCGATGTGAAAGACTCCTTGCCAGTTATCGCAAATGTTTGATTGCAGTTGTTGTCGCCGAGGGTGGCAAAACCAGTTATTAGGATTTAGGGGGCAATTACTTTTTCACATAGGGCTAGGTGGGTTTCGATAGCTATTTCTTCTTAATAAATGATTCATCATTTAAAAACTGCACTTTGTATTTACTCGGGTTATCTTTGTCAAATATTAAAAGTAGTTTGATGATCTGAAACATTTAAGTGTGACAAATAGGCAAAAAAATAAGAAATCAGGAAGGGGGCTAATACTTTTTCATGGCACTGTAGGTGTGTACATCACACTGATAATATAAGAATGAGCAAAATGTAGGCTACTGTTCAATTGAAAAAAGATTTTTGTGAATTGAATGTTAAGAACGTTCAATTGTTTGAACAATCGCATGAATATTTGTGTTATCCGCACTGACGCGGACCAGAAATGCTATTGAAAGTCAAGCAGTGCGATAAAAATGTTAATTGCACTTTAATGATCGTTGAATTTCGCAAATGACTTTAAAGACGGTGTTAATGCCTTTCATATAAACGCAAATGAAAGTATTTTTTCTCTATTGTGTGCCGAATGACGCTAAAGAATGTCCAAAAATGAATGATTAAAATGCCAATGACGATACTGAATCTGCGTTATGCGCAAATGTTAGATTTTTGGCGCTGATGAATGTTTCTTGGTGAAATTGGTCGCCATTTCACACAAATGAATGCGTATTTTCTCATAATGAACAGCAAAAGGTGTAAATGGAAAACAAAATTGATAATTTAGGACTTTATTGTCTTTTCTGATAATTTACCCACACGGAAAGAACCTATATAAACATATGAGTTTTAATATAGGGCCACATATAGGTTTCGCATATATGCGACATACATAAAATTGGCCGTTTTCATATATTATAGGTACATATAGGTACATATATGTACCTATATGTACCTATAATATATGAAAACGGCCAATATTTCAATATTTCATATATGAAAAATGTACCTATATGTACCTATAATATATGAAAACGGGCCAATTTTATGTATGTCGCATATATGTGAAACCTATATGTGGCCCTATATTTAAACCTATATGTTTATATAGGTTCTTTCCGCGTGGGAATTTAAGAATCCTTGTTATTTCATCCCTGTAGGAAAAAGTCTGGGACCTTTAGTTACTATACAAGCATCTCAGATAAAAGACAAGTGTCTGTTCATTAAAACTGTGAACAGAAATGTAGACTTCGTCTTCAAATTCATTAACCACAGTGAAATGCTCAGATAGATGTGGGTATGAAAATGACTTTTGAAAGGCATGTTTACTTGAATGTATGTTCTTCTATGTACTTTTATTTTGTTATTTTTGTTTTATTTTGCTACATTTAGACTAAGGACCTCTGAGCCATATTCATCTAAAAACTGCATTACAGACAAGAGAGAAAACATTGCATTTGGTGGATGTAACAGTGTAGTGTATAACCTTTCAGTGGATGTGTATGAGCTGTAATGATGTGAATCCAGTTTTATCTAATGTGGTGAATCTGGCAGTGACTTAAACTTGAAAAAATTCTTAATTGATGAAATAAACATAATCAAACCATTTTGTTTTTATACATTTCCTTCTCTTCCACAATACACAACTCAATCTTCATAGAATGGAAATAAGTATGGTCAAGAAAGAATTGATGACCTTCTTATTGTTAATGTTTCAGGAAAAAAATGTAACAAATAGTATTCGATATTTGTGTTGATATCATAGCTTTTTGTCTTCTCTCACTTGCCATAGTTAATAATGACTGGTTTACACATAACATGCCGTTGTCACATGTCAACATGTATTTAGGATCAAATGTGATGCCAATTTCACGTGTTCACATGCGATTAAAAAGTTATTGCGTGAAATTCTTGTTATTTCTGTAAGGGACTTTGGACTAATATGCAGATATTACCTTGAGAATAAAAATATGAGCTAGGCATCATGTATGACAGTTGCAAAATTGAGATATGAGCTATACAATAGGTATGACAAACAGAACCTGCCACTGGGTATATGAGCTATATAGGAGACATATACCTTGTATGTACACATAGGTCCTATATGTGGATATAAAGAAGCAATATAGGAGACCTATATGCCCTGTATATGCACATATATGTACCTGAATTTGGCCTATATGCAGCCTAAATGCGGCATATATGCTGCATATATGCGGCATATAGGTTGCTTATATGCGCATATATGTTCATATAGATTCTTTCCATGTGGGTAACTAAGGAAGAGCATTTGCCATTTACCTCTGGGCTGTTTATGGCAGCAATTTCCACAAAATGAGTCACTCTTGGAGAGTCTATTGACCAGCCTATTGTTAGATGAGCTTTACCTCTCTCTTCACACTGTGTGGTTTGATGACACTCTGGTTCAGCCATATCCTGCGCCAAATGCAGTACTGAGATGGAACTGAAGAAACAGTAATCCAGTTGCATTCAATAGCCCTTGTTACCCCAAGCAAAATGAGCTGAAATTCTCGAAGAAAAACATACAATCTCTTAATTAGGAGGAAAACTAAGATAAACACTGCAAAAATTATGCAATAGGTTGATTCAGCTTTGAAAATCAAGTGATGATTGTGTGTTCTTTTTTTTAGTTCTATGATCTTGTCTTCTATGCCAAGGGCAAAAATTTCCAGATAAAGCATTATTTTCAGCTTGGCAGTCATAGTCATGGCGAACAGTCAATATTAATGGCAATACAATGTCATCATCACCAATGTTACTCAATGAAGAGTAGTTTTAAGGAGGATTCATGGGAGGATTCCATCAAATCCCGTGAATGAAAGCAGGATGAAGACAGGATATTGGGCATTACTGTCAAAAGAAGTCAGGAAAGAAAGTTCAAGCTGACAGGGGTGTGAAAAAGGCACTGCCTCTATCTAACTGCAATTCAGTAGAAAGGGTGAGTATTGTGAAACGAGGGTTGAGGTGATGACAGTAAGTAGATGGGATGCCAGAATTACCGCAAAGCTCTTTTGATGTTACACACTTGTAAAATTGTCAATTGGAGGGTGCCCACTTATATATCCTTTGATGCATTCCCAGTCAACGCACAACGATTGGTCGTGACGGTGGGTCAGATAGTTAATTCGGGGAGGCAGCACAACTGCAGTAAGTTGTGCAGCCTGAAGAGGAAACGTGGAAAATGCATTTCAACAGGAATGATACATGCTGTCAGAGCCATCCAGGCAGCCAATGGCTGACAAGACATTTGAAAGAAATAATATGTTGGTCCTCAACAGCATTGACAAACAAGTTAAAGTTCAAATTATCAAGCATATCCCCCCTCCCCTGCTCCTCTCTCTCAGTCCATTTACTCATTTATTTCCCTCAACTGGAATTTGGAGAATATGCCCAAAAGACTGTAATTCCTGCATGTACACGTAAATGCACGTAAATGTATTCAAATTAACGGTGGAAGCCTGACCTCAATATTCATTATTTTATACAAAAGCCATTCATTTTGCATTAACTCTACAGTAAATCTTCTACCAGTGAGTCTTCTCCACCTCTCTCCACAGCTGCAGTTCCAGTTTTGTTTGTCTGCATCCCCCTGACCTGCGCTCTCATTCTCCTGCTGCTGCTGAGATTTGAGCAGCTGCTCTGAGCTAGCACCACAGCAGCTGGTGCAGCATCTGTGTGTTAGCATGGACCAGAGCCTGGCTAGAGCAGGGCTTCGCCAGGCATAAACCCATGTGGCAGTTAGTGCTGGTCAGGGCAGTGTGGTGACAAGCACGACCTGCACAAGGGTATTATTCACTAAACATGTCAGCTCAGATAGGAAACTCAGATGTCAAGATTTTGGCTGGAGACAGATCCCCAAAAGGGAATTTTCCAGAAACATTGATGTAGATGTAGAAATGGCCTCATATACTTGTGACAAAAAAAAAAAAAAGATCCAGCAAAGTTCCCATATAGTGATAATCACACTTGTATGTGACAGACTTTATGTCAGCAGATGCAATTCTTTGCTAATATGAGGAAGGAATACACACACTGTAATTCAACATTCATGAGTGCACGTTTCATTATATGCTGGTGAAGCAGGAATAAAATATAAAATTTAGATTAAAAGCTCAATGACTGACATCCCTCCTTTCCAGTCACCCCTACCAGCTATAAATTCCTCCAGAATCAGTTAGTGAATAATGGATAGGCATAACCTCCTAGAAGGGATAGTTTTTGGCATTTACCGACATGCCTGCCTTTAATCACTCACACACGCGCACACACACATGCACGCACACACAGGCACACACACACACACACACACAAACGTGCATGCGCACAAAGAGATATACACATGCACACAGACAAACACGGGTGCACATAGGCATTACAAATAAACTTTTTCCATTTGCAATGGCATGATGATGTACTTGATGATGTCTGTATAACACTACAGCAAAATGAATGCATCTCTGTCACATTCCTCGAGAAGAGTAGGGAATGGTGAAGTATTACAGTTTCATCATTTACTTCATCAAGCAACAACTTAGGTGTAATCAAATTTTATGTGAAAGAAAATGTGCTACTATTCGTGACCAGTCAAAAATGTCAGCCAACACACAAACAAATTTTTTTTGCCTTGATTACTGCAGCACATTGCTAACATGAACATGATTCATTAAGCGATGTAATTCTTTAATCAGCCAAAATTTCCAGAGAAGTGGGTAGGAGGTGTCCTTACCTGGGGCTATCTTGTTGCAGTTACATAACTGACAGTGTAGGCAATTTGGATTTTAATGAAGAGTTGAGGGAAACAGCTCTGTGTTGATTTTTCTGAAATGTGGAGAGGGAGATAGCTCTGTGTTGACTTTCTTGAAATGTGGATAAGAGAACAAATTACTTTTACATACATAGGTTGCTCCACTGAAACCTTCAGTAAATATTCTCAATCGGGTTCTGGTAGAGAGGGTTCTAGAGTTGACAGAAAGCAAGCTGGATTTTAGTATAAGTGAAAGGAAAAGGTGAGGGGTGTGAAGAGGGATGGTGGTCAGAATAACAATCCATTTGTGGAAAGTAACTGATACAATGAGGGGATGAGAGGAGACAAGGGGAGCTCTTGGGGGTTTATTGAGTGCAAATGAATGTCTGTGGAATCTTGTCTCATTTCATTTATGTGGAGGTACAGGGTGCCGAAAGGTATTTTTTATGGTTCCTGCATTGGTTCCAAGAGGTCTATCCCGGGGCTATTTCACCCCTGCAAGAATATGACCACCAGCACAAACAATGATCCAGGTACAGTGCGCCAAGCCAGCTGGGAAATACACTAGGAAACATAGGCCTGGATTCTCTCACTGTTTCTGTCTTTAGCAGAGTTTCAGTCACAAGATCAAGCCTTTCTTTCTTGTTTTTCTGACAGTTTTTTTGGCCACAGTATTTCAAGATAAAAAAAAATGCATTCTTAAAGACATATGTTTAAAAATGCACACAGTGAAGCACGATCATCCAGGTCACTTGAACTTTATAATTCTTTGTGGGGAAAACCTCACTTTTCAACGGTTACATCTTGTCTGTCGTGTCCTGAATGTTTATGTAATTGTTTTCAAGCAATCCAGTCATCTGTGTTGACTCTGCAGTGTTGTATTCCTTAATTGATTAATTATTGTCTTGTTTTATTCCCCTCCCTCCGTGTGTCTCTGCATGTGCGCATGCCTCCTTTCCCATTTGTGGCAATTGTTGAAGAGTGTATTTAAGTTCCTGTGCTTCATCGCCCCTTGGCTGGATTGTTACTCTTCATTGTGCTTCTAGCCCGTTCAGTCTTACGGCTGTGCGGTGGGTTTTCCGAAAGCCTCTTAACGTTAAGAACCTCTTTAAATGACTCTTGCAATTGTTCTTAAAATAACGTGGGATTCCCAAACATGTTCGTAACTAAAGCGTCTCTTTAGTTCACTCTAAACTAACCCACGTTATGAGAGAACGTCCGTTGCTTAAGAATCTCTTAAAAACACTTGTTAATCCTGAGATCCAACATAATTGGGAAACCCACCGCTGAATCCTCCATTTTCAGTATTGTAGAAAAGTGAAACTGAAACCAGTTACTGTTCACTGTAAACCCAGATAGTGTGGTGAACTCAAATGTTTTGTGGAAACTGATTACCTCAAAAAAAAAAAAAAAATAGTGTAGGCAAAATTAATTGCATTATGTGTAAGGAACTTAAAGAAAATGAGGTAAAGTTATTTTTCACATTTTTAAGTGTTGTGAATGCAATATCATTGAGTTGGCAAACTCAATTTTTTAGGGGAAATTGGTTTCCACAAAACACTTGAGTTCACCACACTTGTCAGGGTTTACAGTGTTCATTAGGAATTGTTCTCCCTATGTTTTGCGGCTCTTACAGTGGCAAATTCACCTGTTCTTCCCAGCCTCAGAGTTTGAGAGTGTGCACAGCCCAGCACACAGCCCAGCCCTTTTCCCTTTGGATTACCTTTCTGGTAAAGACGCCCCTGAATTCTGTTCATCCGTCGCCTGACTCGGGCTGCTCCCGACAACTTTTCAGTCTAGTCCTATTTTGAGTTCTTATTCTCATGTTAGTGCCATCTGGGGTTTTAAAGTATTCCTTCTTTAAGTGCCAAAACATTTTTTTTTTTCTGTAGATCTGTGTCTGGTTCCTTCCGTGAAGTTCATTAGTCTCTTTCCCTTCCTCTTTTACAGTGCCATAGGTGAGAGATCTAGATGATCTACTTCTGAAGCTCAGTGGCAAATCATCATCCCCAGTAGCACAGCTTGCTTAAAGATGCTGTACCACCCACCTGAGTCCTCACCCCTCATGTAATGTAAAGGGAATCTCACAATATTTTCATCAGTTGGTATCAGTGATTGATATAAATATATGGGATTCAATGCATAGATGTTTGTTGATTTGATTTATCCAAGTGTGATTGCTGCCTCAATGGAAGCATGTGCTTCAATATGTATCCTCCTGCAGGTTATTCTCTATAAGTACATCCTGACAACACATGGAGGCAAAAACATGTCAGTGCAGCTCATTCTCAGTACAGAAGCAAACTTATCCTTAGCAAAGACTAGGAATATAATAATGCATGCAAAACTGTGATAGGATAGCAAAAAATTAAAATGGTAAAATAGATAAATAAATAAAATCAAAGCATTAATTCATAAGAGATGTTATTCCAATTTCCTCCGGAATGACCTATTGAATATGCATGCATATTTGAAACACAGAATTATGTATATCTACGCTTCAAATATGCATCCATACTCACGGCCCATTATTATCAATAATACCGGATAACTGCAAAGATTTTCGATAACTGTGGCTGGACTATGTTGTCATGTAAGTCCAAACTGCTGTTTAAATAGTGCCGGTACTTATGTCATATTCTACTGTTTAGATATCTGAAATGAGTTTTTCACATAAAACATGATTAAATAATATACGTTAATCTAAGAGATAAACAGAGCACTCATGTGTTTCAAGTCTTTAAGAGATCTACAGAATGGAGCTATTCTAATTCATACATTCTTGTATAATATTTTGATTGTGTGGATGAGCAGGAAAATTCATGTTTTAAATCATTATTACAGTGTTGTTGCAGCTGTGATTTGCTTAATGCATGCAAATAAGAGGGCAAATTTGTGTTTTATTCCTCAATGTTTTTTATTATTATCAGATTCATGAGGCTTTTCTCATAGGTGCATTAATCATTCCCTGCCCACATGGATCTGGGACAGCATTGATCTGCTGACATTTCCTTGCTTATATATGCAATTTGATAGCACATTTATCAAAAAGAAAGGAAAAAAGCAACCTGTTGACCTGTTAGTCTCAAATTCAGGTGTTCCAGGTTTTTAATTGTTTTTTTTAAGCAAAATGCTATGCATCAAGGGTGTCCTGGCTCAATGGGTGAACATATCTATATTTTAGGTCTTAAAAATGCGTTGAACAAACACATTTATGACAGAAAACCTCACCTGGAGCAGTGAAATATATTTATTATGTAATTAATATCTGAGGGTGGCATGGTGGTACAATGGGTTGCATTGTTGCTTCTCAGCAAGGTCATCAGTTTGAATCCAGCCTGGAGCCTTTCTCTGTGGAGTTAGCCCTCATGAACAAGGGAAGAAAATGCTATCTCTGCGAACTCCAGTGCCCTCCTGCCATACACAGACAGGTTTGCTGTGCAAACTAGAAGCTCTAAATTGCCCATGGGTATGAGTGTATGAGTGAATTACGAGTGTGTGTTACCTGTGATCGATTGGCAAACTGTCCATGATATGTTCCAGCCTCAAGCCTAGTGTATGCTGGGATAGATTCTAGCCCCCCGTGACCCTGACCAGAAATGAAGAATAGGAATTACCTGCAATTAGCAGGTAAGGTAACGGATGGATGAAATAAATGTCACTGCATTTAATCTACATACAGTGTATCCCTGTGAATTTCCTGTAGATATAGTATCTCATGCCTATTTCTGTCCTTTTCCACACGAAAAGACCACCAGCATACAGTATTTTTCCTTTTTCGTCATGACTATTCCTGACAATCTTTAACATGGCCTCCATACGCATGTATGATTTGTGTAAGAAGACCAGGACAGACTCTCAGGACAATGCTACGAGCACAGACCTCACAATACTGACAGTCCTGAGTTTCTGTTGCGAATCCTGCATTAGTTTAATGGGGAAGAGGTTTGAATTAGACAGTGTGAGTGAGTGACAGTCACATTAATGCTCATGACTTGAACCCAAATGAATAGGGAATTGATTGATCCACTTTCCTCTGTTAAGTATGACAAATGAACCCAAGTCAGCCTCCTGCCACATCTTTTTAGGAGGAAAAAATAGAATCCCGCTGCTCTCATCAGCTTCTAATCAATACAAGAAGGAAAAATGTTGTATCTTGAGTCTCTGTACCATTGACATGCAGCTCCACATAGTCTCATTCATTTGATAAATAAGTTAAGAGTCCTGATCCTTCAGAAATGGGGATGAAGCCAGCTAAAAGGGGCCACGATCCATTTGTGAAAATCCATTTTTTTCTGGCAGCTTACACAATTGTTTCTTCTGAAAATGTAGAAGGTGGCCAGTAAACTACACACTACCTGAGAAATATCCATTAGCATATATTATACTTGTTATAAATCCTGGTTTTAAAAATGGAATCTGACAGTTAATGGCGCATGCGCACAGTGAAAACTGAAATTTCCTCTGGTGCATTCTCATTTGAGAGCTAATGCAATTACATCTGCGGTTCTTACTCTATGAACATGTGAGTAATTGCTTCATCATTTTCTGCTCATTTTATTTCCAGCTTTGCCCAGGTACATAGCGGTAACTTGTGGCACAGTCAATCTGCGCGCTGATAAAGTCACTCACTGTAGTGTCTTTTGGCATTTTGACACTCGTGTTCAGAAAAAGTAGGTTAGCTATGACAGTCATGCTTCATGCAGAAATATGCCCCTGGAGCAACCAAGTCTCATTTTCTATAAATCTCTGATCTTTTCAAATGTCATGGTCCTTTTTATCTCACTCTAATAATCAGACAGAGAAATGGGTTTCATATCACTCTTATTCCCTCTGGAGATTGTGCAGGGATGTGAAGTAGGTCCTTTCTTTCAAACACTAAATCACACTTTGCTGTCTGACAGGGACATTTTCTAGAGCTGGTGTCATAAAACATAAAAGGATGAGAGACTAAGAGGAGACAGTGAAGAGTTAGTAAAAATTTCTCATTAGCCAAGCTGTGGGTGGATCAGGTTTTTGGCCCTGGCTCTCACCTTATAAATTCTACAGCTGAATTTCCATCTTCAAAAAACAGCTCATGCCTGCAAGCCATCTGACCTCCATAAAAGGGAACACAGGGCCCTCCTTAACTCCAATCATGATACAGCTAATTAAAAAGTATTGCTAGAGCTCTAAGATACTATATTTTACAGATTATTGCATGCTGTCAATAAAGAATTCAATGCAATGAAAAACGATAATGGGACAAACAGTTTTTTGTCATGAAAAATGTCGCTCTTAAAATATTGATTTGTTTTCAATCAAAATTGACACAAACAAGGATGCTCAAACAGAATAAAAGAAATTGTATAATTGTGATTTTGAACTTGGTGCATTTTTTTCCATGCTAAACACTTCTTAGATGCAATGCTTCCTTCCCCACCGTATACTCGGACTACACAATGTTTACACTACACCCCACCAGCACACACACAGACACACACGCATGCACACACACGCGCGCGCACACACACAGGCACGCACGCACGCACATGCTCTTACTCAACTCGCACGCGTGCATACACGCACATGCGTTATTCCTCATTCCACCTATGATCCCATTTATGTTTTTTATCCACCTAGAAAGGATTATAAAGGTATTTCAAAGGCTCTTGATTCCAGTGAACCATAGTGAGAGCAATTGGCTACAAATGGAGAAAACTTGGAACAGTGGTGAACCTCCCCAGAAGTGGCCGGTCTACCAACATTCCTCCAAGAGTGCATCGATGACTCATCCAAGAGACCAAAAAGAATCCAGACTAACATCTTAAAACTGCAGTATGCAGTTCACATGCCTCAGTGCAGTATGCAATGCCATGTCACAACTCATTCCAGAAGTGGGCTTCCATGCACTGACAATGTACAAGGGTGAAAAGTTGAAGAATCACAAAAATAGGAATCATATCAAAGATATTTAATGTGAAAAGGCCTTAAAAAAAAGCAATAAAGGACAATCAAACCGTATGAGAGCAACACACAAAGCATAACACTCATAAAAGTATTGCTATTCAATTATCTGCCTCTTTGGCTGGGAAATCCGCCATAAAGGTACTGATCTCAGTGTAAATGGCACATAGACATAAATATAAAGATAATGCAGCACCTCTGTAATTAATCTGTTTACTGTTCTAGGGTCCATGCTCCCAGGAAGAAAAGTACTTCAGATCTCATATATCAGTTTGAGTAACATTATCATGTAAAAAAGCGCAATGATGTATGATGGCTGTAGCTGCTCCTATTTTTATTCGATCTCCTCCAACTTGCCCCAGATGTTTTTAATGTAATGTCCTGTAAGCGTTATGCTGGAGCTCATAAAATGGATTTGTACCGCTGTTTCTGTGTTTTAGTCAACCCCTCACCAAATAATCCCCTGGTTTAATTGGCTAAAATAAAAGTTCTCTCCTTTTCCACCTCAGCTGGAGTGTGCTGAGTTTTCAAGTGGAAAATGGCTGCCTTGCATTTGCTAAGTGGGTGCTACACAATATTGACGGTTGACCGGGGCAAAACTTTAGCACCACCCACTTCTTAAAACAAGTTCCATTTTACCAAAAGACTAAATTTAAATTGATGACATCAAATAAACATTGCCCAATTCTTGGATACGCACATGACTTGGACATACTTTTCCTGGCATACAAAATCAGTTTGAAAAGAATTTTTACTTCATATTTATTGTTTTTTTTTAAAGAAACTGCATGTTGTCAACACTTTTAATGCTGATTACAGTTTGTCAAGGAGAACTTGATGTCTCATTATGGCCAGACTTTCAGAGAAATGATGGATCAGTATTGATAGTTGGTTTAAGATGAAACCGAAGTTTTAAGTGCCACCAAACTGCTAGCATTCAGCGCACGGCTTATGACAAAGCCTTTAAAATGTGAAATGAGCGTAAAATGCATGCTGAAAGGTTCATACAAATGGATGTGTGTGGAGTTCTGGACCAGCCAATTTTCAGAAAATTTAATTTTGAATTTGGCATTGCTTAATTTTTGCTCAGGTGTATATACAGGACACAAAAGTCTTTGGTTTTTAGCTCCGCTGTGACCACAGTCACAGTCTGTGGAGCTTGTCTAATGCCGAGTCGTCAGGCGTCCGTCTGTCCATCTGTCCGTCCGTCCGGCGTCAACTTCTCACTTCAAATCTGAATATCTTAAAAACTGTCTGATAACTTTTGTTCTAATTTGGTGTGATCCTTTCTTATGATATTCTGAATATTCACTGTGAAAATTAGAAAATTCTACTTCCCGGTTTTTGAGAAATTCAGCATTTTGGACTTAGAATATCAGTGTTTGTTCTCATTTTTTCAGTCTTTCATTCATACCTCAAAAACTGTCTGATAACATTTTTGCTCCACTGTGACCATAGTCAGCAGTCAGCGAAGCTTTTCTAATGCCAAGTTGTCCATCTGTCTGTCCGTCCAGCGTTGACTTTTCACTTCAAATTTGAATATCTCAAAAACTGTCTGATAACTTTTGTTCTAATTTGGTGTGAGCCTTCTTTATGATATTCTGAATATTCACTGTGAAAATGAGAAAATTCTACATCCCGGTTTTTGAGAAATTCAACATTTTGGACTTAGAAAATCAGTGTTTGTGCTCATTTTTTCAGTCTTTCATCAATATCTCTACAACTGTCTGATAACTTTTTCTCTAATTTGTTGTGAGCCTTCCTTATGATGTTCTGATTATCCCCTGCGAAAATTAGAAACTTCACATCCCCGTTTTTGAGAAATTCAGCATTTTGGACTTAGAAAATCAGTGTTTGTGCTCATTTTTTCAGTCTTTCATTAATATCTCAAAAACTCTATGATAACTTTTTGTCTAATTTGTTGTGAGCCTTTCTATTGATGTTCTGAATATCCCTTGCGAAAATGAGAAAATTCTATGTCCCGGTTTTTGAGAAATCCAGCATTTTGGACTGAGAAAATCAGTGTTTATGCTCATTTTTTCAGTCTTTCATTAATGTGTCATATGTGTCAATATTGCAATAGTTTTCAAGGATTTCTGAAATTAAGTTATGACATGGACATTTCAGTCATCCTCAGCGGAGCTCTCTAGGCTGACAGGCCTCTTGTTTTCTTTGATATTTTAGAACATATTTGTAAATAGAGCTGCACAATTGCCTCTTGCATTGCTCTTCCGCTTTACAGCAAGAAGTTTGCGGATTCAAATCAGGCCTGTGACCTTTCTGTGTGGAGTTTGCATGTTCTCCTTTAGCTAGCATTTGTTTCATCTGCAAACTCCAGTTTCCTCCCACAACCCAAAGACATGCATCTCAGGTAAATTGGAAACTCTAAATTGTTTCAGGTATGAGTGTTTGAGTGAATGGTGTGTGTACACCCATCAATGGATTGGCGAGCTGTCCAGGGTCATAGTCAGCTGGGATAGGTTCCAGCTCCCCTGCAACCCTAGTGACGAAGAGCCAGGATAGATAATGGATAGATAGATGGATAGATATTTTCAAATAGCCTGTGTCACCTATCACACATAAAAGAAAAAATTAAGATACATCTTTTTATGCTGGGTGTCAGAGAGATATATTTTATCTCAATACACATTTATACAAAGAAAAACTGAAATGTAGTGTTAATGTAAAGCATATTTTGAAATATGTTCAAAAACGTTCCATTTGGTCATGCGGCAGTTAGAATATCAGAAGGCCTGAGTGACAGGGAGCAGAGTCAACACTCATGCGCCGACAGGAACTCAATTCAAAGATTTTATTAAAGCTCTTGGTCACACGTTCTGGAATTAAACCAATCAGGCAGAATGCAGCACAAAGAGGGAAATCCAAATGATTTTTGTCACACAGTCCACAGATCTAAAATCAAAACAGAGACAAGCCAAGTTCGGGGTCATCCAAAATTATAATTAAAAAAAACAGCGGTAACCGTAATCAGGAAATCAATCAGACGCAAGAGAGTAGGCAGAATTGTAAACTATGGATAGACCAAGACCAAGACTATTCAAGGGCTACAGAATGCTCAAGGGTGGACAACACAATGGCAACAAACTCACAAAGATATACAGGAAGTGGGGTTTATAAATGTAAAAGGGAGCTAATTGGAAGTGGGAACAGGTGAGTGTGCTGGGAGAAAATGTGAGGAGAGTTGTGGCTATGAACAAGGGATTGAGGAGTGCTAATAGAAAAACAGAAAGGGGTGGGCAAATGCATGAGTGGGGGGAGAACATAAAAAGCATATGGCAGTGACTGGGAGTGAGAAAGCAAATTCAACTTATACAAAGAATAACTTAGAAAGACAAGAAATATATATGACAAAAAAATAAAGACATAAAATATAACAAAATAAATGAAAAATAATAGACTCTGAATCTCAGGCACTGACACTGTGTTGGGTGTCTTTTTTTTTTTTTTTTTGACTTCACTCACACTAGTGTTGGGTTGAGGCGGGTATTGTATCGTTTATTCTTGACCAGAATGCTTTGGATGAGAGGCAGGAATGTACACAAGACAACCAATTCATCACAGGGCTCACTCGCCATGCACTCCAATTAATAACGTTTGTACTGTATGTACATGCAGCTAACTTGCTGCATGTATTTTTGCTGTGGGAGGAGACTAAGGTAGTCAGCAGAAACCCTCACAAACACAAGGAGAGCATGCAATCTCAAACAGATTGGCCCACAGACTCCTAACTTGGCATCGTCCTGCTGTAAGGTGACTGTGTTATTCATTCCCCAATGGTGACCCCTTAATTGGATTTATTTTTTCATTTACAAAAAACTACATTTACGACTGCCAGTTACTTTAAAGATCAATGCTATATGGGGACATTTGAATTTCCTTAAATTGTCATTCATCATAAGTGTTTTATTACATTTTACAAGTGGACTCTTCATCCCACTTTTAAATCTACGACAATAATACGCTTCACTATTTTTCATGAGAGTTATTTTGAACCTCTGCTCAAGCACCTTCATTATCACTGCAATCCTAAATAACCTGAGCAACGAAGTGTCCTTATTTTATTAAATATAGGGGATGAATGTAAGCTTCAGAAAATGTGTCTACAGGGGCTGCTGGAGCAGAATGAATAAAACTACCATGTACTCGTCACTAGGTGGCAAGCTAGTGCTTTGAGACTTACAGAGGCAAAATAAGATGATACTCTTAACCATATTTAAATTTAATCAAATATAATGAACTGCCTCCACTCTCCCAAATGCGTGGGTGAGCAGATAACAGGAATAGCTGATAGCAAAAATGAGTAGTTTTTTTCCGGCAGACATTGATAGAGAAAAGTGTGCGCATATTATATGAAAGTTGGGCTAAAATGGCCATTGATCGGTCCATCGATGTCAAACGACACATATTTTGCGACTGCAAGAGAAATATTTTATATCAGTTGTTACCAACCAATGTGCATGCTTATTCAAAATTTAGTCAAGATTAATGCGGTTTATTGGTATTAAAATATTTTAGTCTTGTAGCAGGCTATGTGTAGGAAGAAGACAGTGAGCTTTGCTGATGTTAGTGACATAGTTAATCAAAGTGGGCACTCAGGTTTAGTATAGCTGTGAGCCACAGGAGGTCTGGACTTTTTATGAGACACTTTTACAGTGGATTTCCTTTCACACTAAGTGGTGTAATTACCAGATGGAGATCTCACTGTTTCCATGGTGCTTAATGCAGGCTTCTGGACAGCTCTATTGGTCAGAGACCCGCCCTCCACGTCCTAGACACTTGTATTTTAGAGGTGAGTTTTGCCACAAGGTTTAGGGCACAGAGAGCAACATTTAATGTGGTGTTACTAATTGCAAGTCAAACTTGAAACGACAACGACGACCATGTTTACATCCACACTAATATGCCTCTATTAATCAGAATATGACAATATTCCGACTTTGATACACTTCATGTGAACAGCATATTCCATTTGAATATTTGGAATTAGGCCTTGTTCCAAATGTTGCATTTTCCGATCAAGACATGGTGAATATGTTGGTATTATTTGGGTTTTAGGACCATTCTTTTGACATGCTTACAACGCATTATTAATTTGCATCCCATTTGGAGGTTTATACTGTAGTTTACTGACTATTAATAGAAAGCCATGTGTTGTAAAGCCCTCATTTCTCGTAAGAAGGGGAAACACTCCTACTTTTAAATATTTTGAAAGACTTGGATATCAACAGGTCTGGATATGCGCAAATATTGCAATGCCGACCTTTACAAGAAGGTGTTTGAACAAATGAAAGCGGGAAGTTGTGTTTGCACCATCAAATAAGTCTGCCACCATTGATAAACTTAAAAAAAAAAAATCCTGTTTTCATTGGAGTATGCACGCTGCATGCGAACAGGAATATTAGGCAATTAGAATTTTCATTTTCATTAACCATGTAAACACCTCAGTAGGAATTTTGTCTTTTTCGAAATAAGGACAAAAGCCGGAAAATTTTGTGCATGTACACTTAGTTATTGATGTCATTTCTGACCCAACTATCCTTATAGCTGCTTATGTCAGTCTTGCCAGTCAGTTGACATTATTGCATATGTTTTCTAAGGAAGAATAATGTTGCAAATATGCTTGTCCGCAAACAAAATGGGAAATTAACTCCTTTGATTCAAGAGCAGAAATCGCAATCCAGGGTTTGCATCGTTATCCCACATTGACCTACATTGAGGTCCCAGTGAGGCACCAAACATTTTATCACCTCATTACAGTGCTACTCATTAAAAATGCTTTTTTTTAATGCTAACAATAATTGTCCGTTAAAACTGGCCAAAGGCATCAGTGCTAATTTCTCCCTATGGTGCATTCAGTAGCTGAGAAATGCTGATTGTTCTGCGCCATTGTCAGCTGTAGTTATTATTTAGCTGTCGGGTCAAAGCCATTCCATCGCTTTTTTTTTCTCTACAGGACTTGGACATCTTTCAGACATCATTATTCTGATCATCATCCCATTCTCTGGCACGTCAATCACTAGTTGTAATGGCACAATGGTACAAAATGACTGCAGAGTACGCCACTGCAGTATACCTGCCTTTTGTTGACACTGTCCTGTGAATAGACAGGGACTGACCTGAGGTGCAGTAAATAAATAAATATTGGGGTTTTATATCACTCAGTGAATCAGCAGGTTTCAGGGGCAGTTGGCTTGCCACTGTTCTCCTTTGCAGAGTGAAATTGGTTTCCTCAGGCTCATTGTCTCAGTGTGTGTTCGTCATTAATCATTTTCCCCGGCCGTCTAGCCCTTCTCCAGGGGAATCAACAACTTGCTGATATGAAAAATAGTTTGTGTGTCAGAGCCAGAAATGGTTCAGAATCTTTCCCTCTTTGCATTTTCACATGTTGTTGAGCAGGAGATAATTGAGGGCTGTTGATAAAGACTAACTAGAATAAATTACTTTCGTATTCATTCAGTCTAATATTACTTTTTAAAGCTCCCCGATACTGAATGGAGATTTTAAAAGTATGCCTTAGAAGAAGGCAGATAGATGACTGCAGATCATGAGTGATTAATGGATCATTAATTATTTATCAAAAGAATGGTATTGGTCCCTTGAAAACTGAAGAGACTCTTATATCAGTTATTGATGAAGTCTGTCCATTCCCAGTGTTACTGCTGTTCTGTCCATGCAGTGCCTTTCAGAATGGCAGGGTTGAGTACAGGTTACCACTGACAGCTCTGGCAGGAACAAGAGAGCTCAGCTGACTAACTCTGCCAGCAGCCAGAGTTCTTCCAATTTACACACCTCAGTGTGTTACACTTAGGACTGAAAACCTGTATTCATATCATTACAAATATCAAAGTCTGTGCACACTGAAACTGACTGGCAGCAGGACGTGACTTTGTCTGACTATGAATGAGCTTGAGACTGGATGTTTGTATTGACAAATAAAATACACTGCTTCCATTCTGATGCATCACCAGTGATAAATTAGCATGCGATTGGGGATTTCATTGCTTTTCTGTGAATACTTAAAAACCTATAGTCCAGCGGCTAAGACCAAAATTATGGCAGAATATTTCACTTCTTGAAGAAATTATGAAACTTGGCACATTGGTAGGGGACCACAATTGGATCGTCTTTCGATATGACCCAACTCTGAAACGCCCCCTGGTGGCCGCCATCTTGAATTTAAATATGGCAGCCATTTTGGACATACTTTTGCCGATAACTTCAAAGCTAAAGTGAAATGTAATTTATGTGGCTAACCTGCCATTTTCAGTGCCAAGGAATCCAATGAAATCTATTTTATGAATATCCAGTATCCAACATATTGGATTCCAGGATGGCCACCAACATAAATTTAATTTCCTATAACTTCAGAGCTAAAGCAGATAGAAAGGTAATTTCGGTGGCTAACCCCCCTCTCCATTTTCAAGGTCAAGGAATCCAGTGAAATCAATATCATGCACATCCAGTATCCATCAAATCTGATTCCAGGATTGCCACCAACCCTAAGCCACTGAGAAGTTTTAAATACATAGTATATCAAATAAATATGTCATTGATAATCTCATGTTAACAAAATTCTCACAGTCTGTATGCAAGTTGAAGCATAAATGGCAAGTTGGATGAGCAGGTAATCAATTGTTTTTTTAATAGCACCCCATAGTTATTTAGTGGTGCCATCTATTTAAACTAGCTCCGGTTAAGACAATAGAATTTATTTAGCAGAGCTTCATTTTATGATAGAAAATCGTATGTAGACATATGCAAATTAAGTAACAAGGCAGAAATGTGTATTGTTAGAACATAGTTAATGTCATGATTTAGCCAGGTACAAAAAAGTTAAGTCTAAGCCTAAAGAAGCCACTCACATTATGGCTTCATGGCTATGGCGCGCGAAGTGCACAAAGATTACCTAACTAAAGGTAAAGGGGGATAGATGATGTACTGGTTGCAGGTTATTTAATTTTATCTACTCCATGCAGAAGGGGCGGTGACATTGCCTTACATTTGCAACAAAGTATTCTTTTTATATCAATGTTCTCCTTGATGGGCCTGGTGAATGATAAAGTTGTTGTTACGACTCGGCTCAAAAGCTGTTGTATGCTCTTCCAAAGATGCTGTCATCTCAGCGCTTTTTCCTTGCTCACACGAGGAAGCAGACACAAGGATTTTTGTTCATGTTAATGACATGGCTCAGCAAGGACACATGAAAGTGATGATCCGCACTGTGGACACTGATATGGTCGTCATAGTAGTTGCTAAATTCTTGGAGATTGGCCTGGAGGAACTTTCGGTTGCCATCGGAACCGGCAAGAAGTACAGATACATTGCAATACACCAGATAGTCAGCATTATAGGGCCAGAGAGGTCCCAGGTACTGAGATTTTTCCATGCATTCCATGCATTTACAGGCTGTGATACGGTGTCCTTCCTCTCCAACCGTAGAAAGAATTCTTCTTGGCAGGCATTGCAGGCATACCCAGATGTGACAGAAGCATTCCATGCACTGTGTTTGCAGCCAAATGACGTACCGAAGACTGTCATGGACATCTTGGAGAGAATTGTTGTGTTGTTGTATGACTGCACCTGTGAACTTCAGGGCGTAGATGCTGCGCGACGCTACCCGTTCTCAAAGAGGTCAAGGGAGATAGAGAACATTCCTCCAACAGCAGCAGCTCTATTGCAACACACTAGGAGAGCTGCATTACAAGCAGGCCACATGTGGGGCCAGTCTTTAGTCATGAACCCACTTGTTCCTCGCCTGCTGACTGGGACTGGGAAAAGCATGATTGCACATGGACAGTGAATTGGACCTTGCTTCCCAAGGCATCTAAAGCGTGCTACGAACTCCTGAGCTGCAAGTGCAAGAAATCTTGCAGAGAAAACTGCAAATGTTACAAGGCCAGCCATCAGTGCACATCACTTTGCGCCTGCGAAGGACAGTGCAATGGAAACTAAGCTGTGAGATACAAGCTGTGCATACTGCCTAAACTATACAGAGGGCAGCCATCTTTGATTCCAATATGGCAGATATTAGACATGCTTTTTGTCGATTCATGGGATTCGTTGACCCCGAAAATGGGGGGTTAGCCACCGAAATTGCCTTTCTATCTGCTTTAGTTCTGATATTACAGGCAATTACATTTATTGTGGCAGCCATCTTGGAATCCAATATGGAGGACACTGGATATTCATAAAGTTGATCTTATTGCATTCCTTGGCGCTGAAAGTGAGGGGTTAGCCACTGAAATTACAAATCTATCTGCTGTAACTTTGAAGTTATAGGCAAAAGTATGTCCAAAATGGCGGCCATATTTCAATTCAAGATGGGTCCTAATCGAAACCTGGTCCCACTGTGGTCCCCTACCAATGTGCCAAGTTTCATAATTTCTCGAGGAAGTGAAATATTTTTAGACTTATTCGCTGGACTACAAGGATGCAAAAAGAAATAAAGAATTCATCATCATTCAGTTCCATTTTGATGGCATACCTGTATCTTAGACCCTCATAAGCAGCCATTTGAATGTGTTCAACAGAGTGGCTGCACTCATGACAGTGGTCAATGATGTTTGGAGCACATCATGACAAACACAACAGGTGGTTCCAGTTTAATTTTTCATTCTTCTAATCCCAGACCTCATTTCATTTTTACAAGCACCTAATTAACTCCGATCATCATCAATGTTCGATTAAGTGCCCAGGAAAAATGAGCCTTCAATAGCTGGCAATTATTTTTTTTAACCAGACATCCCAGGGAATTACACTGTTGGACGGAGGCTGATGAAAATCACATTAAAGAGAGAGAGTCCGACTGCTGCTGAGTGATGAACAGGAGCAGGAAGACACAGAACGGAGCAAGTTCCCATAATCCACCACTATAGCTCCTCAGTACAGCCTGGTGTCACTAGGAGCATGTTAGTGATTCTCCTAGTGTAGATGGTGCTATACACAAAAACTCTTCCCTTGGAAAAAGTCCATAATTTAAGTAGTAGTATTCCACAATATACCACATATTACACTTTCTCTGCAAGGTCCATTTACTGGGGAGGTTGTTGAAAGTGATCATTAGCCAAGGGAGGCCTGTCAATTGCTGAAGAATAGGAAATAACACTGAAAATTACACCAACTCATTGAAGTCCTCTTGGAAATAATAAAATTCGCTAAGAATCAAACTAAGGCCAATGGACGGTTGTGTGCCGCAGATGATCTGCACCTTCAGCCGGCTCTCGTGTCTCTGAGTAAGCAGCAGAAGTAAGATATAAAGAAACAGACTTTAAGAAAGTGACCACAAACCTTGAGAGGGAGTATGTGCCTGAACTGAGCTGATGGTGAGCTGGCGTATACCAGCAGGGGGCACTTTTAATTTTATTGTGTGCATACGGACACAGACAGGCTTCTGGGTGGCCACCTCCATAATGGTTCTGTCACGGAGGATAACAAGGGGCAGAAAAAAGCTTGGCCCAGCCAGACTGCTGGACTGTGCCTCCATAAGTGACAGTGAAAAAGCACCACTCTCAGACAGGCGCGGTATGAATTCAGTTATACATTGGGGGATTTCGTTAAAACATGACACCAGAACAAGAACACCATGGCTTAACAGCACATCATGGAGCTGAAGCCGTGTTGAGGGGAAGTGAGAGAGCAATCAAAAGCACCAAGCCAACTGGAGTCTGGGGCCAGTGCCTGCAGCATTAGAGAGGAAAATGTCCTGCACAGTACAATCCTGCCAGGGTAAATGGATTTGCTTAATGCAGTGATAATGATTTGAATGGGTATGTTCACTTCGCCAGATCAACGTTATTGTCACATCATTTGGTTGATTCACTGCGCAGAAATGTTAACAAGTCTTAATGTCTCACAGTATTAAACCACAACTTGCTGATCCGTGAAACAACAAGATAATTTTGGTGAAAAACTCGCTTTTATTCTCGTTCTCCTATGGCGATAAGAAAAAAAAGCTGTAGTAAGAGAAAGTAATGATATTTTAAATTGGAGCAAAATAAGGGGAATTTTCTTGTTTTTTTTTCGTAATCTTTTCTAAATAAGGAGTGTCCTGATCTGGCTTAGTTTGGCAGTCCGTTTAAATCAAAAAGATCTAATAAGGTTGCTGAGAATGACTTAGGTCTGCATTCCTGTGGGAGACATGTTTGGTGCAGATATACTTTGCTTTGTGAGTGCGCCTAATGATCCATCTGCAATATATCTCTTCCTCAGCACTTCAGACACAATGACAGAAGATGAAAAATGCTTTCAAATCAATAGGTGACCATTTCTACACTAAGGAACATTTTTGTGCTCATAAATATGCAACTTGCATGAAAGTGCCTCATATAACCTAAGTTCAAAATTGTCCTCATAGAAACATTTAACATAATATTTTGGGATGAAGACATGCTGTATAAAAAGTACTTAAGACCCCAGCTTAGAAAAAGTTGGGACAGTATGGAAAAGGCGCATAAAAACAGAAGGCATTGATATCTAAAAAAAGTTGGGATGGGGCAGTTTAAGACTAGAAATGAGGTTTAAAGAAATCAAATGATTAAGTGATTTGAAACAACGTATGTCAGCGGGTGATTTTAATCATAATTTGGTACAAAAGCAAAGACCCAGTCCTTCAGTCCTTCAGAAGCAAAGATGGGCCAAGGATCACAAATTGACCAACAATAGTCTGAAAAAATCATTTTGTAACGCTACGCCCTTGGCGTCTTCACAGATCAGCCTATTAAGACCCAGACTGCATTCTTCAGCTCTGTAATAATTGCCTGCATCTGTGTCCTATTTCCACTGTGTGGTAGTATTTCCTATTTAAGTCTGAGCTTCGCAACCATTTGGGGTGAAGTCACGTAAACGATGTACGTCTCTCAAGCCTGTATTTACTGCCTAGTTTTGTTTATACTGATCAACCGCATTCGCATGTATCTCCCGCATTAGCGTGTATTATTAATTCTCCCGCATTACGCGTGTGTCTCCCGCATTAGGGTGTATTATTGACTTTAACTTCCGCACTGTTACTATTTATGTTCAGTGCTGTAATTAATATCCCAGAACCTGGATTCTGTGTTTCTTTCTATTTGTAATACATTGTGCTGTAGCTAACTTCCAGTGTTTGTATTACCAATTGTATTATCCAGGAACCTCAAATCCTTGTTCTTTTGTACTGTATATGTCGTGGTTTTCATTCAGAAATATTTTCATGAGGTTCCCCCATCCTCAAACAATTTGAGAAAGACAGATTCTTCAGAAAAGTAGGCTTTATTGTGGCATCTTGATGAATATAAAGCTGAGTTCTTTTTGCGCAAGAAGAACTGCCATTCTGCTTTTCAAACCCAGTTTTTATACCTTCATCACAGGAAATATCTTCCAAAAGTGGTTTTTCCGCCCTCTCACGCTACAATGGTTCAATAACATAATGTCTGCTTCTTACTTGTTTTTCAATGGTACAATTATGTGGTGTCTGCATGTTACTTGTTTTTCTCTGTTTATCATTAGTTGGCATCCTTTGCAAAATAACAACTACAGAGGACTTTTAGTTGGGTCACAGGTCATCCCAGAGACAGGCAAACCAAAACACTGCCAACTTGCTTTGAAAACTGCAACCAAAAGATAACAACCCTCTTCCAGAGTAATACTGGAGCATGCATAACTATATGATTTCTGATGAATGATGGTGAATAATGCTGATGACTGAACAGATATTGCCTGAATCAACTGAACAGATGTCAATCAAAACTACGGAAGCCAACTGCTTATGTACGTGTGCACTGCTCATGCGTGTGTGAACTGCTTATATGTGTGTGTTGTGTCTGTGTGTAAGTGTGTTACTGCTGCTTAAATAATATGGTTACTGATTATGATTATTGATTATGGTTATTAATTGCCGCCGCCTGTTTACCACAAGGTTCGGGGGGCCCAATCCCCAACCCTTTGGTCATTGATTTACTAATGAGTATGATGCAAAATATTTAAATAAAACCCTCAACATATTCTGCGTCGCCTTCTTGCTGTGCGAAAGGCATCATAAATACAACCAAGTCCATCTTCACACCCGGGTCCAGACCTGCATTTCCTGTCCTCCGTGCACATCACCAGTGCCAAGTGCGCAACCCTTACAGAAGACTTCACCTTACCATGGACCCAGCGAGGATACCTCTACTTGAAGATATTGGAGCAGCTGGGGCTAAGCATGAGAGTCCAGCTAGCCCCTGGCACTAGAGGCCAGATACAAGGGTCCAGCTTGCCCCCCGCCTTTCTCCCCTCAAGATCTACCACCTGCCCAGGAGGGCAATGGAGCCCCAGTGGTCGCCCTCCCGGACATCGCCCAGGCACGCAGTATTCGATCCACCTGTCCAAGATCTTCTGTTCTGTAAGGCATACACCAGTCTTGCTCTGGATTGCAGAGACTCTGGTCTGTTTTGTCTTTGTCAGCTCCTTCACAGCTTGATATGCCTTCTAGGTGTTGTTGGTGCTCAGGCTGTTCTCTATTACTTGGCACTTTTCCTCAATCCAGTTCTGCTTTGCTGACTGCATGCCTTTCCTGATGTTTTTATTGATTTGTCAGTATGCGGCAGCGCCTTCAGGAGAGTTCTTGTTCTTCTTCAGGGCCCTTCGCTTGTCACACAAGTCTAGCAGATCACTAGTGACCCAAGGTTTCTTCTTTGGGTGGAGTTTGCCCAGGATCTCAGTGGCTGTTTAAGTGACAACTGTGTTGAAAGTGGTGGTTATAGTGTTGACACCGGTTTGTTCTTCCCCAAGGATGAGCAGTGGTGCAAACCACCCTCCTATAGCTGCTTTGAAGAGTTGTGCCACCTCTGGGTCCCGTAGTTTGTCTAGATTGAACTTCAGTCTAGTGTACTTGGAGCTTTTGATCTTCTTCAAGCGTAGGCGAAAAGACATCAGGACAAGGTCGTGGTCGCTCCTAATGTCTGCTTTTGGGAAGCTGCGTGTCCTGCCAATGTTAACGCTTGATCGGAAGCGCTCCTTGACTAAGATGTAATCAATCTGGTTGTGGTGTTCTCTACCGGGGCTGTGCCAGGTCCATTGTCTAGAGGCCTTATGGGGGCCAAGTGTGTTTGCCAGCAGCAGGTTGATGTATCGGGCAAACTCCAAGAGCCGTAGGCCTCTTTCGTTGGTCTCGATGTTACATTATGGACTGCATGTGTCTCTCCAGTTTGCGTAGGCATCTTCTCCAACCTTTGCATTCCAGTCTCCTTGTACAATGATGATGTCCTTCTTTGGTGTTTGGTCTATGACTGTTTGTAGTTGATTGTGGAAGTCTTCCACCTCGCTGTCCTCATGTGGATGTTGGAGCATAGCCCTGTATGATGGTGATGTTGAATTGGGTTGCCCTCAGACGAATGGTGATGACTCTGCTTGTGACTGGTCGACAGCCCATGACTGTGTCCATGATGTCTTTGTGAACAAGGAATCCAACACCGTGTTTGTGTTTATCTTCCTTGCAGCTGAAATAGAGCTTGTGGCCTACATTGGTTGATGTTTCACCGAAGCCTTTCCAGCGTACTTCACTGATACCCAAGATATTCCAGCAGTATTGATCCATTTCGTGGGCTAGCTCTTGGAGTTTCCCATCAGCAGTTAGTGTTCTGACATTCCAGGTTCCGACAACTATATTGTCTCTAGTGCGGAATTTGTGGAATTTGCGGAATTTCCAGTAGCACATTTTCCACCTCCGTCCTGGTGGCCAACGGTAGGCGACTCCTTGGTGACCTGGGCGGCGACTGAGCCGGTATGGGTAAAGCTGTAGTTTTCATTGTGTGGTGTATCTTGGGCAAGTAAAGCCCATCCTCTCCAGGTTGGATGCAGTTTAAGGTCATACCCAGGGCCATGTTATGTTACAAGACTCAAAATTGTAATGTGTTTATTTTGAAAAATCTTTGAAATTCATGCGGTGAAACATCAAAGAATGTGCTGTTATATTGTTTTCAACATAAAAGAGGTCAAGTATTACATAAAAATCACTGCTTTTGATAATTTAACTTTAATATACTGGCCCAACTTCTTCTGATTTGGGGTTGTATGTTGTATTTCACTTTGCTCTGCACTCCACGATTTTAGGTTGATAATCTGTGTGTGTGTGTGTGTGTGTGTTTTATTCTCTCTTAAGCTCTTTATTTACATTTCAGACTGATATAGACCATGTGATTTTTCATGAGAGGTAAAGGCATGGGGGTCGGCTTTTGAGTCTTCAACCCTTAGGTGTACAACATGGGTCAAATGTCCAGGTAACAGTGCATAACTTCATCCTGAAAATATATCATGTAAATTCTATGTAATCCTCAAGAAAGTTGTTTACAACATGTCAATGGAACATTCTGTTATTGCCTTGATACTTTCGGAGAAAAAAAAAGGATTTTGTATTATTACCCCTCTTTTATCTTATATGGGTCAGTTGCAATTTTTGCTGTTTCATAAATTGCAAATTAGTTATTACATTTATACTTTGACACATCTCCAAACACAGAACTCTGACTCTTTTTGGGCTGAATGCCTAATTGCAAAGAGCAGAGGATGCTTTATGTCATGTTTGAAACATAGAGATATATAATAGAACCAGATAGGACGAGGAAGTACCTTTGCTTCAGCCAGTTAGCACGTTAGCTTCCCGCTTCCGCGTTTCCCACTGGAGACAATTTTGTGGCCAACGACGTGGCTGCTCCATATACACTAATTGAAAAGTGCGCATATTTTTTCTTGGCAAATAAAGCAAAAACAAAAGAAAACGTATTCGGTAATCCTTCATTATTTTGCTCTTTGTCTGACGCAACTGTTCGATGTTTTCAAGAGGACCTGTAAAATAAGAACTGATACTTAGAGCTTGATGACAGCTCGTGCACGAGTTTGGTTGTCCAGCTGTTGCTCTGACTGCAGCAATTCAACGAAAAGACTGAAAAGTGCATGCATGTTCCAGATTAACAGTGTTGCTCGTCATTTCCCCTTGAAAACATTCGCCAATCCGCACAGCCAACACACTTTCTTGGCCATTTGTGCTGTGTAATCAGATTGGCAATCTTATGAAATGGTGCCAGAAATAAGCACCCATGGAACGCCATTTTTATTAGATGGCGTCGGTCAATTCCTTACTTTCTGGGCCGAGGTAGCTAGCCTAGTATCTCCCATTGAAAGTAATAGGGGTGGTACTTCCTCGGTCTCTCCAGTTCTATTATATTATCTCCATGGTTTGAAACCTGTGGCGCCACCTATAGACCGCTTACTATAAGTAAAAGCCATAATGTTAATTACTGCACTGGTGAGCCTGTTCCTGGCAATCCACCTATTTGTAGGTTTTCAATTCAAAATTAATTTGGCTGGCCAGATTCTACTAATTAGCAGTTCAACAAGAGGCATGCTTTGTTAGGGTTGGAGTGAAAATCTACAGGACGGTAGATCTCCAGGAACAGGGTTGGTTACCAATGATGTACAGCATGTGACAAAATTAATATGGTAAATAACATCCTCTGGTGATATCAATAAAATTCATAAAAGTACGTAGTCTGGTGATATCAGTAAAATTCATAAAAGTCTGTAGCACCACCTCTGGGTCTGAGTAAACCAAGTAAGCAAGTCTGAGTAAAGAGGGCTTGTGCCCTCTAGGTCATTGTCTGTGTGCGTCCATGAATGCTTGCGCGTTTATACAGTATGTATATGCATGCATATGTGTGTGTCTGAGTGTGTGTGTGTCAGAAACAAAACATGGCTCATAATTATTTGCGTGAACATATCAACTGCAGGCATATGTCGAACCTTTGATCATTATCAAAGCTGCTGTCAGAAACACATTCTAATACAATATTTCATCACCATTTTTACTGCCCTTGAACTGCTAAACTGTTCTTCAACAGTGAATACGTATGAAGGTACGCAGGGTGTGTTTACAGGGTGAAAAAAAATTCTACAAGTTCAAAACTTTTTCACTGCAACTTCAAATTTACTGATATACGTGTACAAAAATTTGTCACAAGTACAAATTCCACTTTCACAGGTGCTCAGTAGTTTTGCACCAAATTTACTTTCATAATATGCAGGGTATTGCTGTTATAGTCCCGGCAATGAAATATATAAAATCTACATCTACACAAAAAGACTCACTCAGATTTGCATTCATTCACACTCACATAACACCATCCTGCACATGCTGTCATGGTTTAGGCCTGCGTTTGTTTGTTGGACCTTTCTTTGTTCTATCGTCTGGGACGATATCGGATTTCTTTTGCATCGAATTCCTGGCCCAGCTGGCTAATTGAGCTGGGGTGGAGTTTTCCGGACTGTATATATATGGCCGGGGGTTCGCCACGCCTATCGCTAGAGTGTCTGTTTGTTTCTAGCACTTCGGCCAAAGAAATCTCTAGTCAGTTTTCCTAGTGACTTGTTATCTTCCAATTATTGTTAGGAATTGCTTCTTTTGGAAGTTTTTTTCTCTTCTCTCTTAGTTTATTCGCTCTTGCATTGCTTCCGTGTTGCGGACTTTTATTCGTCCTTGGAAGCGCAAGCTTTTTCCAGAGTTGTGTTCCTCCTTTTGGGTTTGTCTCTTATCTGGGCTGCTCTTTGTTCTTTCTCTCACTGGTCGCTGCACCTGGCGTCCTATCACTGCCCATTACAGCACACTCTAACCAACATGGAGTCGTCAGCCGCGGCTACGTTAGAGAAAGTTTTGGCTGATCAGCAAGCCACACTCTCGGGCTATGGCAAGGGCTTGTCTACCCTGAACAGTCGACAGGCTGAGTTGGCGGAGCGAGTCCGCCATCAGGACCATAGACTGTATAAAAAGATGGACGAAGCTACCGTGACGTCACCCATTGGTTTCAGCATACCATAAAGGAAGCCTCGATTTTAGCAATTTGAATTGCGCCGTGTTGTCATTTTGAAACCGGATGTGATTTCTATTGGACGAGAGCAAGAATCAAGATCCGGAGAGGGACGAGAGAGGTGGATCTGACCGTATCGGACGAGGACCAGAGGATAGCCACGCCCCTAAAGCATATTCTGGCTTGATCCTTTATTCTAGTCTACTTGGGACCATAATTTACAAAAATGAACATCATGATATATCGAAGGAGACTTGAAACTTGCAATAACTACCATGAAATAATGTGAAAAATCATTATTTAAATGAAGAATCAGGTGGGAAAGTAGGGTCATTTTCTCATAGACTTCTATAGCATTGAACCTCTTTCTGCAACCACCAACGTCGCCATCTGCTGGCCATTATATAGACTGCCATTTTACGGTACTTCCGCATGGACTTCATTTTTCAGACCAGGGTGCTGCGTCCATCTTTTTATAAAGTCTATGATCAGGACGTGGCTTTACAAAAACAGGAGAGCGTCCTGTTAAGTCTCACTCAGAGTAATCGAGCCTTGTCCACTCAAATTACACAGAATGTTGCACAAGCACAATCTCTACACTCTCACCATGAGCCTAGGCTCCAGCTACCCCCAAGATATGGAGGCGAGGCAGGGAAATGTGAAGACTTCATCGCTCAGTGTGAAATATTTTTCAAAGCTCAGCCTTCGCGTTTTGTTAATGAAGGGTCTCGGGTTTCATTTATTTTATCTCTGTTGACTGACACAGCCCTTACTTGGGTCAGGCCACTTATTCGATCTAATTCACCAGTCGTGAGTTCAGTGGAGACTCTCGTTGGGGAGATGGTGTCGGTGTTTGATCAGGATGTTTGTGGGCAGGACGCGGCTACGCGTCTAATGCATCTTAGGCAGGGTTCCGAGAGCGTTGCTGAGTTTTCTATAGCCTTTCGCTGTCTTGCTACAGAGACGGGCTGGCCAGAGGCGCCTCTAATGACTGATTTTATTCATGCCTTGGCAGAAGAGGTTAAGGACGCCCTGGCTACATTAGAACCCTGTACTTCTCTGGATTTGTTGGTTTGCACTGCTGTGCGAATTGATAATCGAATTTGTGAGCGCAACAGAGAGAAACGTACTGCTTTAGCTCTCGCTGACAGCGGGGCTAATCTTCCTCGTAGTATGCATTTAGCTCCTATTCCGCCCACTGAAATTTCCACTCCTGGGAAATCTATGCAGGTTGATGGCTCATATGTGAGATGGGCTCGTAAGCCCGTTCGTAAACCAATTATCTGCTATAACTGCTACAAACCAGGACATATTCACCCACACTGCCCTGAACTTAAGGGAAATGGGAAGTTTCCTCTAGCTGTATGGGGGGGACTAGAGGGGCAGACCCAAATTCCCTTCCGAACCTTGATTCCCGTAGAATTAACTGCGGGTAGACAGATAATTCCTGTGGAGGTTTTTTTGGACTCGGGGCCGTGGATTGTTTTATGGATGCGGAGTGGGCTGAGAGGCATTCTATTCCTATACGCCCTCTGCTACACTCACGTACTGTTAAATCTTTGGACAGTCGCCCGCTAGGTTCGGGAATTATAACTGAGGTCTCTGAAGCACTAACCAGGTTCGTTCCCTTTGGTGGCCATTCTGAGGAGGTCCGATTTTCTATAATTTGTTCCTCTGTTTTTCCTGTTGTTTCAGGACACTCGTGATTACGGAAACATAAGCCTCACATCCGTTGGGGTAGTCAGACTAGCCCTATTGTTCAGTGGGGCGCTAATTGTAGATCACACTGTAGGGAGAGTTTGACGGGTATTCCCGGGCATCAACCTAGGGGGGAGGCTGATGTCGCGAGTGATTCTGAGGAGTTTGTCTCATACAGCCCTCCTAGTCGGGAAGAGGAGGCGGAGGAAGGGTTGGAGTGGGATCCTCAATTTGACTGGCGGCAACCAGAGGATGATTGTGATTTGGAAGATCTCTCTGACTGTGATTCGATCATGAAGATGGCGGGTCCCGAACAGGTGGAGAGTTTGGGGCCCGCTTTGAATTTTTATCTGCCTCCTAACATTCCTAGTGATTATGCTGATCTCGTGGAGGTTTTTAGTAAACAATGAGCCTCAACTTTACCTCCTCATCGCCCGTACGATTGCAAGATCAATCTCCACCCTGGTACTACTCCTCCTAGGGGTTCGCAATACTCGCTGTCAGGGCCTGAGCGTAAGGACATGCGAGAATATATTCAGGAGGCTCTCGCTAATGGTTTTATTCGGCCATCCACTTCTCCTGCCGGAGCGGGGTTTTTTTTGTGGGAAAAAAAGATGGCGGTCTGATACCTTGTATTGATTATAGGGGTTTGAATAAGATCACCATTAAAAACCGATACCCCCTTCCGTTGATGAATTCCGCGTTTGAACGTCTGCAGGAGGCGTCATTTTTTACCAAGCTAGATCTCCGGAATGCTTATGACTTAGTTCGCATTCGGGAGGGGGACGAATGGAAAATGGCATTTAATACGCATGACGGGTACTGGGAATATTTGGTCATGCCGTTCTAATTGGTTAACGCCCCCTCGGTGTTTCAGGCACTCATTAATGACGTTCTCCAAGAGATGTTGGAGAATTTTTGTCTTCGTTTATCTTGACGACATTCTGATTTTTCCTTCAACTCTCTCCGAGCATAAACAAAACGTCAGACAAGTACTTGAGGCCCTCCTTAAAGCCAAGCTTGTTGTCAAGGCTGAGAAATGTGTTTTTCATGCCAAGACTGTCTCGTTTCTTGGCTTCCTTGTGTCGGAGGGGTCGGTCCACATGGACCTTGACAAGGTGGAAGTGCTCAGGAATTGGCCTGCCCCTCGAAACGTTAAGGAGGTGCACCGGTTTTTGGGGCTTGGCAATTTTTATAGGAGGATTATCCGTAATTTTAGCGCAGTAGCTGCCCCCATTATTGCGCTCACCAAGAAGAATGCCTCCTGGCCGTTTGATTGGTGCCCAACAGCTGAGGTTGCTTTTCAGGAGTTAAAGAAACGTTTTAGCTCAGAGCCCATTCTCGTTTTGCCCAATCCCTCCCTCCCGTTCGTTGTGGAAGTAGATGCCTCTGAAGTCAGGGTGGGTGCCATTTTGTCCCAGGGCCTCCTTTAGGGCAATAAGTTGCACCCGTGTGCCTACTTCTCCCGGTCATTGTCGGCGGCCGAACGGAATTACAGTACTGGTGACCGAGAGTTGCTAGCCGTTAAGCTGGCGTTAGAGGAATGGCGCCATTGGTTGGAAAGGGCTGAGCATCCGTTTGTGGTTTGGACAGATCATAAAAATCTCCAATACATTCAACAGACTAAGTGACGTAATTCCCGACAGGCGTGGTGGTGGTTGTTTTTTAATTGCTTTAACTTTACGTTGACTTATCGCCCGGGGTCTAAAAACACCAAGCCTGACGCCTTGTCGCGGATTTACGACCGCTCTGGTCACGACCTCATTCCGGAGCCTGTTATCCTGACTAATCAGATTGTGGCTCCCATTCAGTGGGACGTTGAGTCTGATGTGCGGGGGGCCTTAAGGTCCGATCCCCGTCCTGGTGGGGCTCCACCTGGCTGTTTGTTTGTTCCGCCTTCTGTACGCGCCCAGCTTCTCCAGTGGGGGCACTCTTCCCGTCTGGCAGGTCACCCGGGGGTTCATCGGACCAAACAGTTCTTGGCCCGACGTTTTTGGTGGCCCAGCAAGATTGAAGACATCCGGGAGTTTGTAGCAGCGTGCGGTGTCTGCGCTAGGAATAAGACTTCCCACCTCCCTCCCTCTGGTTTGTTGCAGCTGTTACCCGTCCCTAAACGCCCGTGGAGCCATATCGCTCGATTTTATTACGGGTCTGCCTAATTCTGAAGGCAACACTGTCATCTTAGTCGTGGTTGACCGTTTTTCTAAGGCCGCCCATTTTATCGCTCTGCCGAAGTTGCCTATGGCGCGGGAGACGGCCCTTCTTGTTGTGGACCACGTTTTCCGCCTGCATGGCCTTCCGCAAGATGTGGTTTCTGACAGGGGCCCTCAATTCACGGCTATGTTCTGGCGGGCCTTTTGCAGTCTGTTGGGGGCCACTGTGAGCCTTTCTTCTGGCTTTCATCCAGAGACTAATGGTCAGACAGAGCGGACCAACCAGTCTCTGGAGAATACCCTTCGATATTTGGCGGCTGATAATCCATCATCATGGAGCCGTTTTTTAGCTTGGGCTGAATATTCCCATAATTCTCTGGACAACTCCTCCACAGGCCTTTCACCATTTGAGGCTCAGTTGGGCTATCAACCCCCCCCCTTTTCCTGAGACTGAAAAGGATTCTGAAGTCCCCTCTGTCAATTATTTTATTCGACGCTGTCGCTCTGTCTGGGCCAGGGTCCGGTCGTCTTTGTTGCGATCAAGGCAGAGACAGAAGAACGCTGCCGATAGAAGGCGCTGGTTAGCCTTATCTTATCAGGTTGGCCAAAGAGTTTGGCTTTCTACTCGGGACCTTCCCTTAAAGGTGGAGTCACGAAAGTTGGCTCCTCGCTTCATTGGCCCTTTTAAAATAGTGCGGAGGATCAACCCTGTTACTGTTCGGTTAAAACTCCCCAAGTCCTTGCATATCCACCCCTCGTTTCATGTCTCAAGGCTAAAACCGGTTAGCGCTAGCGTCCTGGCCCCGGTTGACAAACCTCCGCCGCCGCCACGGATAATTGAGGGGGGCTCGGTTTATACAGTGCGTTGCATTTTGGCCGAGAGGCATGCTGGTCGCGGAGCCCAATTTTTAGTGGACTGGGAAGGATATGGGCCTGAGGAGCGGGGGGGGGGTTCTGTCATGGTTTAGGCGTGCGTTTGTTTGTTGGACCTTTCTTTGTTCTATCATCCGGGATGATATTGGATTTCTTTTGGATCGAATTCCTGGCCCAGCTGGCTAATTGAGCTTGTGCGGAGTTTTCTTGACTCTATATATATGGCCGGGGGTTTTATAAGTTTTTTTCTCTTCTCTCTTAGTTTATTCGCTCTCGCATTGCTTCCGTGTTGCGGACTTTTATTTGTCCTTGGAAGCGCGAGCTTTTTCTGGAGGTGTGTACCTCCTTTTGTGTTTGCCTCTTATCTGGGCTGCTCTCTGTTCTTTCTCTCACTGGTCACTGCACTTGGCGTCCTATCACCGCCCATTACACGTGCATGATTGTCCAAGTCCTGAATTTAAAAAACTTAAATGAGCCAGTGAGCTGAAGACAGAGGACCCATAGAACATCCCTTTCAACTACTGATTGGTCTTGACCTGTTTTTTTTTTTTTTTTTTTTATTAGCATTATGTGAACTGCAAAACCATTTAACGCTATCAGGTGTAGCAAATTCTTCTTGTCAAGGTCATTTTGATGCAACATTGTTTTTCAATTAACATTCTTCACCCTGCCCGCAACGAATGTTGCAGAAGGGGTGTATGTGGTTGTCGCATTTATTTATTTATTTTTTATTTATCTGTGCGTCTGTTTGCACTCTACAGGCCACAATTCTGGATGGTCTTCAAATTTGGTAGGGCGGAAGGGAAGAAATGATTGGTTTTTGGTGAAGATCTGGCGGGGTGATGTGGCCTTCCAGACACAGCCTCTAGCTCTAACTGTGGATTTTCATAGTTTTTTTTTCATCGTTGTAATATAAACAACCATGTAGAGCAGGTTAAATAGCCTACATTTCAGGATGTGTTACAATCAGCCATTAAAATGGACAGAATAGTTTGTCTTTTTTCTAAAGAGAATTAAACATTTTTCTGAATTGAATTAACAATTTAATTGCTGCATAATCGCAATAAGATGGAAGCTGTGCGTTTAACTACCAATGGATTTTTCTAATCTTTGGAAAAATTGTTAGTCAAGGAAAATGATTGAGAACAGATAATGACTACTTATTGGTTTAATGACATATTTTTTATGCCTTCTTTCATTTCAGCCTCCCAGCTGTTGCAGTAATTGAGGCGATGTTTCAGTCAGACTTCTGACATAAAAAAACATGTTTTAGCTAATTGTGTCTGCCGTGTATCTTTATTAACCTGCCTGGAAAAACAATGATGTTCATGATTATTTTGGCCAGTTTATAAATATATTCAAACTCTAAATATTACAGTACATGTGACCCAGGGGTGGCTCTAGGTGGCTCCTCTAATGTCTGACTAATGTCAGAATAAATACCGCTGGCGTCTACATCTGCACAGAGGGGATAAATCATGTATTTTGCCTCCCGCAGTATTTAAATCATGTATCTCAGGTAAATCTCAGGTAATCAATGCAAACTTCCTTTCCACATTTTTGGATACTAAAGTCTGAATTGTTATGCAGGTTGATTACAGGTGGCATTGTAAGTAACTAGCTAACACAGGAATAGGCATTTATGCACTTCAAAATGTGTTCAGCACAAAAAAAGAACAACTGAGTGTGGTTATTTATGTGAAAATGTTGGTTTATTATTATTATAATTATTATTATTTTAAATAGCGATTCTCCCATTATTAGTCAATGGCAGGTCTATGTAGGCCATATTGTGCCTAATTGATAGATTTTTTGATTCCACATCCAAGACTGAAGATTTATTTCTTCTTTCACCTCTAAGGGATGATTTAATGAAAAAAACATCAGCAATTTTATGTTCCATAAGTATGTACAAAAGTATACATACGTATATAGTTAGGAATGGCAGTATTTGGACAATGACACAATTTGTATAATTCTGCCTCTGTGCACCACCACAATGGATTTGAAACAAAATCTTCAATGAAAGCTCAGAATTTAAAAAAAAAAAAAAACACTCTCGTTTCATAAATGTGACATCTCAAGCTCACTCATTAGAGATCCTTTATAAATATAAGTCCACCACATAAGTATAGTACAGTAAATGGTTTTAGGGTACTATATCAGGCTTGAGAGGACACAAAGATACGGTACGCAGCTCCAAGCGCAACTTGCTACACTATATACAACTGCTGCAGAGTTACTTTGCTATTTATGGCAGTGATAAAAATGATTGATTGAGTCCTGGAACCAGGTGACAAATGGTATTCAATTTTATGACTGTTGTGTGTCCTATACTCAGGAAAGATATGTGACATGCAATCCTTTCAGTGTACTGTCAACTGAAATTAATAAAATGCACTCATTAATTGAAGGCTGCTCAGTAGAGTCAACAAAAATCTCCTACCAAATGAGGAGCACATGCTATAAAAACCCTGCTGGCCAATCTATACAGTACATCCTTCTCTATTCCTGAATACACACAACTCTCAAACTGCACAGTCTTCCATGACAGGCTGGTAAATAATAAAGGTCAAATGAAAACTGGATGCTTTTCTTCAAACCGTGCAAAATGCTTATATTAAGCCGTTTACTTTAACCTCCTTTAAACCTCCTTGAACTTATACTGTTTGTGGTCCACTGATACAGCTATGTCATACTTCACTGTCACTCTTACACTGTCAGTTAAAATACTCTGTCAACATTTTAATCTCATTGTTCTGTCAAAGAAAAATACATTATTTGAAACATTACGCATCCGTTCAACCTGCCATTGGCAATGGCATATTTTTCAGCAGTTCTGCATGGAATTTTATTGCTAACAGCGTACAAGTTTATTTTTACAGTTTGATTAAATATTTACAGTGTGAGGAGTCTAGTGCGTAGATGAAGTTGTGTATATAGCAACTTATATGTGTATATAACACCCCCTGCTGATTCCTTTTTTCAGACAGTTTACCAAAACAAAATCAGTTGTATTTTGTCAAAAGATACAGTTCAATGGAAAAAGTTTGAATCACTCCATTAAGTCTTCCATAGACTCATCTATCACAATTATTTAGATTAAAAACTTGCAAGAAAGCAAGAGACATTCTTTTAAAAAAAAAATGCATGAAGTTCAGATCTATTTATATTTTTGGCAAATTTTTTTTTTTTTAAATCTGAAGGCAGGCATTCACTGTCAATACACCCATAGTTTACTTAAGGTGACAGAAAAAATCATAATGATTCCAATATTGTTTGATCACTTTAGCGTAAAACTCAATTTTCCAACTTGCTCTTCTTAAACCCTTAAATGGAGGTCAGTTCCTTAGTATAATATTTTATTACTGGTGAGGAAGAGACATAAAAACTGTCACAACTGCTGAAAACAATCCTTTCTGTAGCTTATCTGCCACCTTACAGAATGTGAGAGGGGGATATCGAGTGGGGGGGTGGGCTTGAGTAGTTTCAGACTATGGGCAGGGTACCACCCAAATGGCTTTCACCCATTTTAAAATCTGCTCTGACCACAGCATAACTCAGCGGATTCACCTTAGCTTCAGGTCAGCTGAGCCTGAGGTTAGCCGGAGGCATTTCTGTAACAAATTGAACCCTGTCTCCATTGGATATCTGCATGAGTGGTGATTGTAAACCACGAGAAAAGCTCATCAAAGCCAGGTCAGCAAAAACCAGGTGTAGCCAAGAGGGCTATAAAATGTTCAATTACCCAACAAGCTGAGGACGGGTAGTTTATGGACCCCCGGGATCTTATTGCGCTTAAATTGATTGAAGCTCAGATAAGTTGATGCTGAATGGTGTGTAATTCATATTCTTCATGTGCTCAGCCGCATGGCGATAATATTTCCTCCTGTTCCGCTCACCCACTCGAGGGACGGCTGAAATTCTCTGCTGCTTTGTTACACCTGCGCTCCAAATCAAAATCCATCCTTGACGAATGAAGCACTTATTTGAATTGGCTCTATTGTCTTGTGGGATGATTCAGGTCTTTGTAAAGTTTTCACCACAGAACTCAAGAGAGCGATATTAGCATTGATTAGATCCAGAAGGACTGAATATCATTACAAATTTTAAAAGAGACCTTTTTTAGTACAACACTCTGCGTAAGTGAGGTCTTTGGCTATCTCTGCCGAGTGACTTCCCCATTTAATTTTGATTTACTACTTCAGAAGCCATTAGCCTTGTTAAAAGCTGAAAAAAGAGAAGACAGAAAATGTCTCCGGTAACAGAATAAAGGATGACTGCTGCTGAGCTGAGATCATGGCAAATGTGAAATATTTTATCGACCCGACTCACAGTTCTCAGCTGCAGCCGTGTGCTCATGTTTGCTGTGAGTGTTCCTTGGTGGTCATTCTTCCCAAGTGTTTTTATTTTCCACATTAATTGCAAATTACAGAGTTAAACAATGATGATAGTTTTCAGGAGACATGTCAGTGGGATCCCATTAATTTCCAACTTTAATATGGTATTTCTCCACATATTGTACTGTCTGCTTTTTTTCCTTTCCACGACTATTGGGTGAAGAATGGATGAATACTTGCTTTTCTGACAAAAGAAAATGTGGAGCAAGACCTGAGAAATATTCCACAAGTATTTTGGTTTTAATCCAACCAAAAACTGTACTGCCCAGAGTGTATCAAGATTACTTTATTTCTTGTCTAAATTGCCTGCAGTAAGTCAAACATGGACACAGTCCATAAAGAAATTAACTGCATATTTTGCTGCATTTAATCAAATGAGTTTTGCACTTGCTTTCAAGATGCATTGATGCCTTAAGAAACCAGAATGTTTTATTATAGATTGGCAAAATAACAGTTTGGACAAAAAGTGGTTAGAAAATAAATTAGCTTTATAGTAACTCAAAATACATCAGTGGAGTGTGAAGTTCTGGGTCACCGATTCCCTCCTATCAAGCTAGCTCCTTGCTAAAACTTTATTTGTTGCACCACTCAGCGCACCAGCATGAGCCTCAGTGCATTTTGGTTACTGGGATATTGATCTCACTTATGCTGCTGGATGCGGTTTCTACACTCTAGTCCCATGTCCTCTCAGAGAGAAATTCCATGCTGGACTAAATAAAGTGCTCTCCTCAAATGTGGGCATATGGCTGGTGCAAATGACCTCTCTGGCTCAGGAGTCAGTTACAGTCATATCAGATGTGCTGTGTCTATTTCACAGTATGAAAGGAGGAAGGCTGTGTGACTATTGTCAATAAGAAAAGTTGCTTATTCACAAATCTGGGGGAATTATCCCTTTTTCCATCCAATTACCCATTAAAAAAAAAAATCTACCTCTGGTCAGGGTCGTGGCAAGGCTGGAACACATCCAGTGCTTGATTTATAAATCAGAAGGGGCCGGAGCCCAACAAGAGCGGAGGGGTGAGGAGGTGGGTGCAGGTCCCGGAACAAGTACTAAACAAAGTACTGAAATCAACAAGTTACGTGCTCAAATCCCCACAAAGATATGGGGCTTAGAGACCTCAGTTTCAAATAATATGTTTGATATAAATGTTATGGTGATAATTTAAATTTATGTTAGGCAACTCTGCACAACACACACAAATGTCCACATCACCGCGTGCACAACTGTGGGGCTTACAGTGCTTGCAGTCCGCAATTCATTTCGCAACAGGTCAAACATATAGCAAGACAGTAATACTTCACAGTTTAATGAATTACACAAAGCTTTCTAAAATATTAACAGACAAATTTATCTTACGCCCTCTTTTACATATTTTGGGGGTTGAGCCTCATTTTTCTTAATTTCAGCCGCAAATGGTCTTAAAATGTTAGTATTTGAGTAATGAAATCTGTCTAAAAACGTTTTTCATGAATAAAAGTACATTAAAACTTTTTTTTTGCATAATTAGCATTTTAAGCGATCGATAAAGTGTTTTCACTAACATTTGTTTACAGTGAACTGACTCGAATTCCATTCTATTCTCTCGATAAAAGTTCCTTACTTCAATGCTTCGGCTTAGGCTCAGAGTGTTCTGAAACTGTTCATAATATTTGGGCACTTTTAGTCTCATCAGTCTAATAAAAAAGGTTCTCATGAAAATGTTCCCATAAAAAATTGTACCTTCTCTAGTTTCAATGTCCAAGCAACATTGAAAAGTAGAATTCTACCCGCATCAACTCCATTTAACTCTTGGAAATCAATCTCTGATCATCTCTGCTTCAGTGTTCTCACTGCAGCAAGTTTTGGCAGTTTTGACTTACTTTGTCTGCCTATGGCAAATTACCCAGCAAGTGTTTTGCTCATTGCACTTGCTCGCGCCAACAGTTATGCCCAGACTCCAAACTTTTTAAGAATAAATCTAAACCAGTAAAGAAGGTGAAATTGCTTTAAAACTGGTCAGTAAGTTAAACCAAAGATGTTGTATAGAATAACAATATTCCAAAATTTTTTTGGAAATTAGTCATTTTAAAAAAAGTATTCATTTTCCCATAGAAGTTACATTGATTAGGATTTTATCAATTTCCAAATTATTGTCACATCCTAAATGCATCCTTTGTTTACTTTGGTCAGGAACTTCACCGGTACACCTGTTGCAGGATTCCTGCGGTTGTCAATTTGCTTGCTGGAAACTTTCTTCGTAGCTACCAAAACATATACTACAACACAAAATGTATTACTTCAATGTTGAATAAATACAGTATGTATGATAACCTGACAAACTTTGTTGCCTACATCGTAGACGTGTATAGCCAGACTTATGGCCAGCTAGTCAGCTATCAAGTCATACCGTCATACCTAAAGTGTCACACAAATTTTGAAACACCCCGACAGAAAGAAACCAACAACATGTTGCAAAATGTATTAATGAATTTATTGCTCACCATAAAAGAATCGTGACTTGACATTATCCATTCGTCCCATTAATTTCATTTTACGCGGTGTCAACCATGGCATAACTGAAATGTGCATGGAACGGCAACCTGATAAACAGTTGGGGGCGCGTGCTTCAAGCAGAGGCGTGTTCAAGACATAGACTGTATAAAAAAATGGACGCAGCACCTGGGTCTGAAAAGTGAAGCCAATGAGGAAATCTCTTAAAATTGCATTCTATTTAATGGCCAGCAGATGGTAATGTCGGTGGCTGCAGATAAAAATTCAACGCTATAGAAGTCTATGAGAAAATGACCCTATATTTCCACCTGATTTATTTTATCAATAATGATTTTCCACATTATTTTATGGTGTCTACTGCAAGTTTCAAGTCTCCTTCGATATATTGTGATGTTCATTTTTGTAAATTATGGTCCCAAATAGACTAAAATAAAGGATAAACCAAATACACTTTGGGGGCATGGCTATCCTCTGGTCCTTGTCAGATACGGTCAGATCCAGCCATAGATCCACTCCTCACTCCTCCATGGATCTTCAACTCACACTCTCGTCCAATAGGAATCACATCCGGTTTCAAAATGACAAAATGGTGCTGTTCCAATTGCAGAAATCGAGGCTTCCTAAAAAGTATGCTGAAACCAATGGGTGACATCACAGTTGCTTCATCCATCTTTTTATACAGTCTATGGTAGAAGACCACAGGAGCCTGCTTGAATTTGCGCGAGTACGTCTTCTGAACAGGGGTGCCCCACCGAGTGCCCACGAGCTCATGCGTTACCCACTTGGGAGGCGTTTCGCTTAGCGAGCGAAGGTGGCGTCCAGCAACATGACTTGAGCATTTGGTTTTGACAAACGCAGATTTGTCAACAAAATACACTTTGTTTGTTCCCAGGGCACTGCAAGCAACATGCCGTTAAGGTAAACATAGTTTTGCTAAGTGTTTTATGCAAAGTGTGTTACAAAATAGTAAGGAAATTATGGCTTATGTTTGTTTGGCTGTAAAGGAACAGGATTCTCGATTCTGATTGGCTCTAAAGGAATGTTCAGTGAGAGCCAATCAGAGTAGTCACGTGTCAGTTCAGTTTGGGAATTTTAAGTTTGCCACCCGCTGTCACTCAAGATCACGTTTAAAGGCGCACACGAGCGCTAATGGGGGTGCTTGTGATCTTGTGCACGCCTCAGTTGTCGACTGTAATTCTCCCCACACACACTATATGGGGGTAAAACATTCCAAAGTTCAAGAAATCTTGTATCTAGCACCTTTAATATATATATTTTATTTTCTATCCCATAAATGATGAAAAAGCAGTGTGATACAACCCATGAGATACAGGTTTGTTATTACAAGTGTAATACAACTTTCTCATGTTGCAATTGGTCAGATTCCGTTCATTGGCAAACACAGTAACATTAGCAATCCTCCTGCTGGTAACAAGTAACCATCGCCAACATTAGTTTCTAGTTTGCAGTTTATTCAAGTCAATGGGATGAATAATTCACTAGATAGCATGCAAGTGCTTTTTGCCATTAAAGTAATAAGTTATATGAGTCACTGTGTTTGTACAAACTTGAATTTATTAATTTCATGACATAAAGCGTTAGCATGTTTTCTATCTAGTCATTCATCCCATTGACTTGAATGGACTGCCAACTAGAAGCTAATGTTTTCCTTTAATTTTCAAAATAATATAATGCTGAGATTTAGGGGATAAATAGGATCTCAAATTCATGTGCCCAAGATATTAAATTTATGAAACTTAAGTGGTAATTTTCATTTATTCCTCGCCCAAGGCTTGTAATCAAGGATAATTACTACTCGTTTCATAAATTTCACATCTCAGGCTCACTCATTAAAAGTCCCTTATGTACAGTATCTTATTATTATTTCTGTATTTATATCACAAACAGTGCAGAAGCAAAACTAAGATGTCTTGGATCCCGTTCATGCCGGCTCCAGCACAAATGAAAGGAAAAGTATACCCTGCAATTTTACTGTATGTTTAGAACCAGCTGTGATAAAACAGTAATCTTAGACATCCGTTAATCTGCACACCCACTCAAATTAGGAGTATTTACTAATTAAACTTACCACACGCCACCTTCCAGCCAGGTGCTGGAGTTGCGTTTTCGATAAATCGGATGTGACGTATTCGCCACTCATAATAAAACATACAGTTGTAAACAATAACTTTTACCCATCGATTGAGACAAAAAAATGAGATAAATCCACAAAAAGTGTAAAATAAAGGGCAGTTTTCAGGTCATACCCTATCAGTTTCAGCCTGAATGTACTGTGGAAATGCTACAGGCAATTATATTTAACAGCCCAGCACAAAGAACACAAAGAATGCATAGCAGTCATTTTTCTTTGTTCGCGATGATTGGGTGGCACAGACGTCATACTTGTGCCGCTTCATGGTTGATGAAGGTGATATCGAGACCTAACGGTGCACTGCGTGAATGAGGCCTAATTGGAATTAAGTCTTCAATTGCTCCTAACCGGAGTGCGTCTGCTGATTTTATTCGGCACAATTGCAAAGCCATAGGTGAAATTACTGTAAAAACTGAAACCTTGAGGCAGGGTATATTTTTCCTTTAAGCCCTGAACATATTGCAGCACTCGGTGACGAGTGGTAGAAATACCAATCCTTCACAAGGTTCATGCACCATTCACTAACGCATTCATAGCAACGGAGAACAGGGAGTCTCCTTTCAGCTGGATGTCTTACGTAAATGAATGTCTTACGACTGTGGAAGGGAGCCATTCAGTACCCGGTGAAAACACATAAGGGTGCAGGCAGAACAGGTAAACTCAAGGCATAACAAGGCTTTGGTCAGGATTCAATATTGGCATCTTTTGTGAGATAACGGCCATTCACTGCAACACCAAGACATCACCCCCTCCCCTGAAGTAATTGCATCGTTTGGAAACTCTAAACAACAAATCTTTAACTTTTTAATTCATGGAACAAGCTATAATTTCTTTGGACGTCTCTAACTTTACTATTCTGTGGTACAGAGGAAGATTATGGTACACACATTATCTCCCGTGAAATAATTTCTACATTCTCATACATGAAAGCAGTTATGAGAATGTTTCACAATAAATGCTGTGCTCTGTGCTACCACCACTCCATAATATTTCACCCACATTTCATCCCTTTTTTTTCCTCCCAAACGCCACAAATGATTGCAAAACTTCTGATCTCCTCTGACAAACCAGGAGAAATCATAAATTCACATTTTCTTCACTGAAACTTGTGCCAAGGTAGTTTACAGCTTTTTTTCTTTCTGTAACACTCCAGCTGAGCTCATGGAGTCATGGTTGCATGGGAGCGTACGCTTCATGTGCAGACAGCACTGACAGACTGCTGAGGGTTCTGCTGTGAAATTAGCTGGTAATCCTGCTGACACTGCATGCTGCCCTGTGGGGCTGTCAGTTGTTTTCAACGTTGGTCCAGCTGGGTGGTAATGAGCCCTCTAGCACCCCCTGCTGGTTCCTTCTTTCAGACAGTTGAACAAATCTGTGTTGAGTTGCCCACTGCAGATATCGGTAACTCCTTCAAAGGTATAACAACAACCAAAACAACCAGTGTTCTGAACAGCTGATTTCAAATACAGTATCTATGGATGCACCAATAGAAATAGTTCTTCTGTGATGCAATTCTCATTAAGTTAGTGCAACAAGACCCTAATACAGACTGCCCCATCAGCCTGAGCATGATTGTGTGACCTGACTGAATGAGCATTGACAAACAACAGGTGCACTTGCTCACACAGGTGAACTTTGGCCACAAAGTCTGTAACATGTAAATTGTTCTTGTCATGCACTTGTTTTCACATGCCTTTTTATAGCTGAGGGCTTTGAGCTTGGAGAGTCATGGATCACTGATCCAGCACTTGCTCCAAACAAATTTTCATTTTGTTTACCAAACTTAAAAATGCTCTTAACTCTTTCCCCCTCACAGCCCTAAAGATAACACAGCAGTGTAACTCAGTGAGAGCTGAGACCAGGCGTCGAGAGGCGCTTGTGGGGAAATAAGGAATAGGCATTGAGAGGCGCTAGTGAGAGGGAAAGAGTTAATCAGAAAAAAAGCATATCTGGCAATATGCTTTATTTTTATTGCACATTTGCGTCCGCACTAAAAATCACTGAAAGAGGACTCTACCTCCCTAAAAAAAAAATGCATCTGAGCTAACAGAATGTTCAAACAGCAGTTAACCATCAAAATCCCAAAATAAATGTTGGTATTATATTCTGCATGTTCCCTTCTGCTCGTAAATAGTCACAGTGTTAGAGAGTATAAAATGTACCAAATAAGGAGGCCAGTGCTGGCTTTTCCTGAAATTTCCTTTGTACTCACTCGCACTATTTCTGCTTTGTTCTTGCTCTGATTTAATTCACAATTGAACTGGACCTCAACTGGTTAATGATCCTTCTCAGCTCTGTGTGGCTTCATTAGCTGTGGTACAAGACAGAGGAGCCACTTTGTCATTGGCCCTTTGTCATGTGATTGGAACTGTTTGACTGAACAGGGACCAAACCATAGGTATAAAAACTAGGCTAAGAAAAAAGTCCCCCCCACCCCTACAATATTCTGTTCTAATTGACTGGATTTCTTCATCAGCACAAGTCTTCTGCTATGTGGCTCTAATTTGTATTATCATCCAACTGAGTTCACACGTGGGAAAACACATAGGACTTTTACTTTCTGTCACCGGGATTTTACATCTCTGGACCAAACCCCGAGACCAGGGCCGTGAAACTCCAGTCCTGGAGAGCTGCAGTGTCGGCAAGCTTTTGTGGAGCTGTGAAAAAGTATTTGCGCCTTCCTGATATTTTTCTGTTTTTACCTATTTGTCATATTTAAATGTTTCAGAACATCCAACAAATTTTAATGTAAATCAAAGACAATATGAGTAGACACATAGAGCAGCTTTTAAATTATCATTTCATTTCTTCAAGGTAAAGAGTTTTTCGATACCTATATCACCTATAAATTTGAAACCAATCTGATTAGCCGTTTTTGAGAAATCGGTCTATTTGCCGTGGTAAATTTTACAAGTTCAAAATATGGAAAACAAAATACATTTTTTTAAAAATCATCACATTTTCAAGAAACTTGGCACTGCACCTCTCCATGAAGTGTAGAATGCATGACTGCAATTTGAAAACAATCTGATGGGCGGCTTTTGAGAAATCGGTCTGACAAACTGGTGCGGACAGACGGATGGACGGAAGGACGAGCGGAATTCACTGGAATATACTATATACCCACACCACTTATGCGTCGGGGGTATAATAAAATTGAATGAAAATGGGTCAAGACCAATCATCAATTTAAAGGGTTTTTTTGTGCTTCCCCCATTTTCAGCTGAGCATTTGCCACTGCGAGAAATCAGTGCAACTGTGCGCCAGTTGCTGGAGATAATAAGCCCTATATTGACAACCTAAACAGAAGTGGTAATGGTATCACAAATCGAAACTTGACATGTCTAACTCCATTCCCAAGATTTTATGACACAAGGTGAACGCGCAACTATGGCACTGTTGTCAAAAGGGTTTGGCTCTGATTAATTTATTCAAGCAATCCTCAATTTTTTAAAATCTGCCGGATCTAGCTTTTTGGCGGAAATTTCTTACACTTTTGATACTACCACACTTCCGGTGCACAGTTTGCTAGTGCTTAGGTCTATTGCATTCGCATAATAACATTGAACAATGGTAATCTTATCACCTACATCAGCACTTTTCAAACCTCTCCTGGAGTACCTCTGCTCCTGCATGTTTTACTGCTCTGCCTGCTCCTGCACAGGTGAGTCAAATGATCAGCTTGTTACCCGTGAAGATGCTTGATAATAAGTGAATCATTAAAATCATCTGTGCTAGCAGGGAGAGATCTAAAACATGCAGGAGAGGTGGTACTCCAGGAGAGCTTTGAGCAGCACTGATATACATCATCTGTGATTGTTGACAGCAACGCCAAAAACTGTACTAGAAATTACATTTATCACCTGAGTATCGCCATGGAAGGCCATTCTCGAAACTTCGAGAAAATGACCATTCTCTAACTGAAAGCTTCTAAATACGGCTTCGATGCTTGGCATTGTACAGCCAAGTATGCGTAACCACACACGCTAAAGTAACTTTCCGCAGCTCTGCAAGGCCAGAAGCGACTCGGCCACCAAGCTATCCCATAAAGTATCGGAAATGGGGCGTGACTGCAACATCAAGGCGTTTTTTTTGTATTGAGAATTGCTCGAATTACCCGTGGTTGTGGGGGGAGTTTGGTCCGATTAAGGCCAACCAGATCAGCCACCATCATTCCCTTTAAAACCATAGCAAACTGGCAATTCTATCAGATTAAGCACCAAGACTCAGCTAGAAATGCTTCTCTCAAAAAGAAACCGATGTACTTGTCTGGAAGGTGCAGACTGACCATGCAGGAACTTAAGGCATATTAAATAAAACAGTACCCATGGTATTAAAACAAGGGCGAGACTGAAGTTCATTACAGTATTTACGCTGAACACAAATATAAAGGCAACCCTTCTTATTGCGAGAAATATGACCATGTACAAAAACTAATAGTATTTTCATTGAATGTTGACAGATTGTATAGCCATATCGTAATAGATTTCAATCACTGATTGAAACAGACAAACAAGAATCTCACGGCAGTGTAGATGATAAAGGGGATGGCATCTATTGTCCAAATTGCACAAATCAACATCAGGTATGTCTGCCATTGGCTTGCTGCACTGCCACACATCTCTGCCGTATGAAACTTTGCAAATGGTCAATGGGTACTTACTTAGTGTACTTGGTGTTCCCACTCCTCTTCAAGAGCTGCATGGAGTTGGCGGATATTAGCTGGATGCGGGAACTAGTAACAATTTTGGCGGTCAAGGACTTCCCAAAGATGCTTGATGGTGGACAAATCCATGGACAAGCTGGTCACTGTAGCACATGAACATGTTCAGCCTCAAGACACGGGGTCTGGTGTTGTCATGCTGAAATGTGGCTTTGTTTGAACAGATGAATGGTTGGACGATAGGCCGCAGTATCTCATTGCAATATCACGATATATTCAAACTGCCATTAATGAAATGCAGTTGAGTAAAATGTCCATGAGATATTCCCACCCAAACCAGCACTCCATCACCGTATACCACCCTGTGCACCACACTGATGTCAGCATAATGTTCCCCTGTGCCGCGGCAGACATGCTGCCAGCCGTCGGCTCAGTGAAGCTGGAAACATGACTCCTCATTAAAGAGAAAAGTCCTCCATTGTTCCATTGGCCATTAGACATGTCTGTCAACACAGTCAAGCTGATTTCTTTGTCGAGCAGGGGTGAGGACCAATCCACTAAGAGGACGACACTTGCGTTAAGGAATTCTCGGAGACGATTTTTTATAGGTTGAGCAGAAATGCTGTAATTGTGGAGACTGCCTCATCCGCAGTGGCAGTTGCTGGGCTCAGCCGGTCACGGACGTGAAGAGTCCGGATATGGCGGTCTTCAGAGGGGTCGTCACGCATGGTCGGCACACATGCAGGTGGTTTGTTGTCATGCCTAATTCCTCAATATGGTGGCTGAGGTGACTTATTGTTGAAACATGGATATTAAGACCCCTTGTGACTGCCATGAGAGACAATCTTGCATTGAGCATGCATATGGCATGCTCCCTGAGGTTTAAAGTCATCTGTGGCATTTTGAAAACTGGCTGCACTGGGACTTTTGAGGTGGCCTTTTATTGACCAGTGGACGTGGTGTGTCTGGGCTGACCATACCTGATTTCAGTAGCTCTGGATCAGGCCCCACCTGTCTGACAGGCCAATTTTGACAAAGGGCATGAAATTGACAATGATATGGCAAGGCAACTAAAATGCACTCAGACCAGTAGCACACAATCTTTGTCATGTAAATAAACCCTACCAAGTCAACCACAGAAATAATTTCGTAGAATATCGAAAGGATTAAACTGTGGTTATATTTTTGGGTTTAGAGCATATTTCCCCCACACAAAGAAAAAATTTGCATGTTAAAAATGCCCCTTCACACACCCCTTCCCATTAGACCCTACCACCGTTTTGTAGGCATTATTTCTAGAGTACACAACAACAGGGGAGAGGAAACGATATGAACAATATGTGTCTATTTGTGATTAGCACCGCTAGCTGGGATTTATTCCCATGAAACTACCAAAGAACAACGGCATTTGTGTTAAAAGGAGATATTGGTGAGCCAAAACACCAACAAGCTGTCTGACACAAAGCTTGCACAGTGCCACCGGTTTTTGACACACCCCTTCATGCACCATATAACTCATTGTAACTCAAACACCTTAATTGAAGATCAAAAATGACCAAATTCGGCTAAGGTAATAAATATGTCACTTGCAATTAACGTAATTGTGAAAAATGTTACCGCCACATGAGTTTCCATTTGCAAAGGCGAAAAAGTAGAGGCCCCCCTCCCCCCATGTTTCAACCTTCAGGAGTGTTGCGCTACCTTTTGATTTGGATGGCTGTCCTTCACTGATGCAGCTAAACATATATATAAGTGAGAAAGCAGAGTGAGGACTGCATTTTCCTGCTCTCAAGAAGTAAAAATGCCCATGGAGACTGGCTTATTTATGTTGAATACCAGAATAGACCTTACAGAAAAAAATAGGAATGGTGGCTTAGCGCTGTGAGAGAACCAGAAAATAGAATATAACTGGAATAAATCGTGGACTCTTGGACAGAAAGAAAACCCACTCACTGGTGGTAATTTATTTGCATAAGCACATAATCTGTGCAGCTCCCAGCTACATCTTCAGGTCTTATTTTTATTCTTTTCAGATTTTCTCTGATCTGCAACCTGCATCTTCTCGTGTTGCTGTACCAAACTCACTGTGACCTCTGCAGCCCTTTTGTATGCCAGCTTACTTTACCATTCAGAATCCACATTTTATCCACAATTGGAATGTATACCTCTTTAGTCACACTTCATCCCACTGACTGCATGAGCAGTGGTAAAATTTGATTTGTTTTTTCTTTTTGCAACTCAGTGTCTACACATGTCCAGTGATGGCAATGATGAGAGAGGACTCGCCATTTGATAATCACACATGGATTTTTGAATGGATTTTAGAAAGAGGAAAGTTTCAGACAGGAAAACATTTTTACCATTTATTATGGACTGGAACTGCACCAGCAGGGAGGAAAGGAACAGAAATGACAGCAGCTTGTTTATTGCGCAGCGCATATGTCCGTATACCAACCAGCCTCACATTAGCTGCACTTAGACAGTGCTGGAATACAAAATAGCCTAAAATGCAGAATATTTTGTAACAGAAAAAAAGGTGAGTCACACAGCACAGCTGAGTTTTCCTCAGTGCTATTCTGCCATCCCTTGATATACAGTGGGCTGTGGAACCCACAAGGTGCTTAAAAGTCCTGGAAAAGTTGGCATATATATATAAGTGTAAGCATACCCACTAAACAGTGTTCATACATATAAAATGCCTTGATTACATGCATATGGAACATGTTGGAATGACAGCCCATAAAAAAAATGTATCACTGTCCAAGTACTTATGAACCTCACCATATATGCACATGCCCAACAGGCTTGGCAGTTCAATTTTTGTTATACACTAAGCCAACTGTGAACACAGAGGTGGGATTGCACTCGGAGTAGAGTGTGAGAATCAGACAACTTCAACCGCTTTGCAGCTGCGCTAATTCCCCATGATGTGCGATCCGGGGATGCTGACCAGGAGATTGTTTTTTCCGATCCACTGTATGGTCACCAAATCTTCACATTCTTTTTAGAACATTTATGATTCTGGAACCAAACCCATATTTAAGATATTTTATAGCCTTTCAGATTCCTTATATCTGAACTATTTTGAAAAATAAAAATATACAAATAAGTATCCAGAACAAATAACAAATTAATTTGGAAGCCACTGAAAAGAACATGTTTCAAAGAAGCGGTATTCAGTTATACTGACCAGCATTGAAAACGCACCACCCTAATTTCAAGGCTGAAATACAAGTTATGCATGTTTGTGATGTGTAATTGTTATCAACGTGCATTATGCCTCCTGACAAGATGCCGATATGCAAAATTAGGTCTTTGGTGCGTTTTAATGCCATTTTAGGCCGTAAAAGCTAAAATCAAGATTTTTGTCACCAGGGCAAAATGCACTAACGCCTTTCTGGGTCTGTTCATGAAATCTGGTTTTTCAAAAGGTGGCAAGGTGAAACCCCCCAAAGTCAGTTGATAAACATCACCATTAGATGGCTAAACCGTGTCTTCAGCTGGCGGGCACTGGGACCATGTACCCAAAAAGAGATGAAGGGACCCACACGCACAGGCTGAGTAAAAATATAAAAATCTTTACTTTAAAAGATAAAAGCAAACATGAGAGGAGCAGCGGCAAAAACAATAACATCAGGGCTCAGGACACAGAATGCAGCGGCAGTGCAGTGCTTAAATACTCTTCATTGCACCTCCACCTCATCGAGCAACAGGTGTGGCTCGTTGAAGTGGAGGTGCAGACAGCAGGAGGGGGAGGGACTGCAGGGCAGGACCATCACATAATGAGGCAAGAACTTTGTGAAAATGAGTAGAAACATACCCTAAGACCTGGAATATACTTGCTGCTCACGACACGTGCGCTTACGCATCATGGCTGCCACGAGTATTCTACGTTCGTGAGCGAAGAGGTCGCTCATCTCGACGCGAGGTAACGTGCCGCGTGCGCGAAATGCAGTATTGACATGACGGCTAGAGGCGCTCGTGCAAACGAATTCATTGTGACAGTGTATGCGATATCCGGGCAATACCGCCGTTTTCGCGATTTCAGGGTCCGATATGCTGCTGTCTGCCTCCAGTGGAGACCTCCAATACTATGCATTTTGGATGCGTTGTGCTGCAGCAAGTGTGTACATTCACGAAGCGCACTCTGTGCGTGTCCGTTCGGTCACGCAGCAAGTATATTTCTAGCTTTAGAATGTTGCAAGCGCATAGGAACGCGTGTTTGCTCTCAGCACATGGCAGCATTGTCGTTATTCGATCAATGGGAAGATTGACCAAAAGTTTGGGGGCATCTGTCTAGTGTCTGACTGTCCACAGTTTGCCTGCCATGGTGTAAATTAAAGAACCAATTTCAGGTACGGTAACTCCCCACATAGGGCAGATGAACCTATTAGGTTTTGTATGTCATCGGGTCAAGGGCCCAGGTCACATAAGGTCAGCAGAATGCAAGGATAGAAGATCAACTTTCAGGGCGTATGAGGTATGGCAATGCTTTGCATTGACTACTACCTTGTTTATCCGCAGGGCTGTGAATAGTTGCACAGAGCCATAAGTTAATGTAAAAATTAGTAATGAATTTGCTCTATCCTTTTTTTTAACTGTCTGTGTGATGCCTTTATCCAGGGTCATGACTCAAATGTGACCAATGTAGAGTTGAAAGAAAAAGTAATTTGCCTGGCTCAAGGAAGCAACAAATTTGGCCCAGATGCTGTGCTTGCACGTGATTTTGGAAAGGGCATCATTGTCCGAAGACTGCACTCTTATACACACTGAGCCAAAATCCTTGCCCTCAGTAATCAAATGTGCTATGTTTGCTATGCAATTGCCTGCACTTTCTCATAGAGAAACCATCTGAAGAGAACCAGTGTCCAAAGCCACCAAAAACCACAGCACTGTCACACGATACCATTCAAAATAAATGTACATTTCATTTTCTTGGTTTTCATTCCACTGTATTGCCTGTATCAATTGAAAAATAAGTAACCTCAGTATGCACTACTTTAACAAAATACAATATCCGTCCCAGCAACAGCCTGTTCTCCCTGCTGCAGTCTGGCAAGAGATACAGAAGCATCTGCTGTCGTACCAGCAGACTACAGAGCAGCTTCTTTCCTCGGGCCGTAAGACTCCTAAATTCATCCTCTAGACTCAATTCTACCATTCATTCCAGCGAATTCTGCATTTTGATTGGTTAACACCAGGTATCTATTCACCGGTAAACTACCTTGCACTGGGTCAAGACCTCGTGCTGCGTGATGAGCTCTCGCTTGATTATCAAGCCGCTTCAATAGAAAACATAGGCTATTAATTTCCGTGTCCAAAAAAGGCGACCGCTATGGCGTCTGACATTCGCACTTCAAACTTCGACTTCGGAACTTGTACTGTGATATGCATCTATTTTGTACGCAAATAAGAAATAAAAGTGAAGATCATTCTGTTATGCAATCCACTCTGCGCTTTCTTTGTCAGACAACCTCAAAACTCCCCCCAGTGGTTGATCCCAACTTTGCTATAAAAAATATTTTCGTAGGGGTGTTGACAAGAGTCATGGTAGAATGGAGATAAACCTACCGTTTTTTTCGAGCACTCGGAATTTATCGTAGGCTAGATACCTGGAAATTTATATTTGAAACCTCGCGCTTCAAATGAAATTTCCAGGTATCTATCCCACGATAAATACCTCGTGTTCGAAAAAAAACTGTAGGTTTATCTCCTAAATGGATAGCACAGAAGCAAATGGGGCTATATTTTGCATCTTGGTGTGCATCCCTGTGTTGTAGAATGACAATTAATGAACCTTGTACCTTGTATTGGACTACGGTCCTGAATGTTTTCTTCCAAGTTAGACTCATGCTGTTACCGGTTTTCATGGTACAGAAGCACACGGACATTGGTACTATCACATATTCTTTATTGTTAATTTCATTCATAAATTCATACAACTGGACAATAAAAACCATTAAAACCCAACAAAAGTGATAGGACTTCAGGAGCTTTTTCCAATATGATACACATATTTATTATCTGTGTGCAAACTATAGCCCTGGAAGGTTTGGTCAGGGTCATTGTTTCATATATGTATGCCAATGTTCTTTTGTAAAATGACATCCTTCCCTCCACGAGGCAACTGACAAATTACAACTCTTCATATCAGTCGCTGGACTGAAACTTATGTGTATCCCTGAGAAAGTGAGTGAGAGACGTGAGCCACCTTGATGACCTCGATGCCAACTTCTCACTATTCAGGATCACTGCCATCTGTAGCCCATTACAAAGTCATTTGTTTTGAATACATGGAGCTGAGAGTGTTTTGAATGAAATCTCTCCTTAACACTGTCGAGTAGGGTGCCCACAGTATTGCTTAGCTTTTTTAGTGGTATTATTGCCCCAGATTTGTTGGAAGTGGAAGTTTCTGCTTGGAATGGCGTAAATTCCAGTTTTGTTCCATCCAGCCTTAAGTTGGTCCAAATGGACCTAAACTGGTATGGAGATGGTCAAGCAGGAAATGGATGGTGGAGAAAGCAATCATTCTGAAAAACCCATGCCCTGGGGCCCTGCTGCTTACAGGCAACAGACCATTACCAAACTGAAGATGGTATCCATTTGGAGCAGAAACTGGTTCCAGTGAGAGTCTACCATAGGATGGTAGCTGGAATCTCTACCTGGGGATGTTTCCTCTCTGACTTTCTCGCTGCTGTACATAAACCTAAAGTCAGAGCCCAAGCTAGTTAAAAAAAAAAAATGTGTGTGCAGTGCAGCTGAGCATGCTAGTTGATGCAAACACAATCTGAATGGGAATTGATAACACATTTGAGAATTAAAAAATGGGTAAAATGAAAAGTTGTTCCAGTAATGTCTGGCTTTCTGGAACAAATGTTATTAAATCTAATGAAGCAGGTTGCCTTGTGACATAAGGCAGTTTTGAATATTATTACATCTATTGTTGTTTCCACTCCTGGCACTTTCAGTACAGAAATCTGCATGCTACTGATTACTCCTTCCTGCCGACCCAGCGTGAAGCCATCTGTTGTTCTTTAGCGGAAAACACATTACTGCAACTTAAGTTACGTGCTTCGTTGTCATTGCAAAAGACAACCATTTAAGAGTCAATTACAATTGCGGCCACCAAGGGATACTTTTTAGAGGGGATTTCAACTAACACAAACTTCCTCAAAGGTCTTATGAATGGCTTGGGTTATTTGATTAAAGAGCATCACTATGACTGTCAAATCCAATTATGGAACAGCATGTAAAATTAGCATATTTAATTTAGCCCCTTTTAAAATGAGCTAAAGAGCTCCCAGAGTGAATGGTTCCCCCAGTGAAGGGAATCTTGAGCGCAGGCGAGTAGGCAAATACATTTCCTTATACACATTTAATATTGTTTAATTCAGTTTCATCAACTGTACATTTATAAGCAAATTTTGGTTGTCAACGTCAATTCATCAATCAATAGTGCCCGCCTCACAAATTAGTCTGCAGGAGAAAAGAGCATAAAACCAAAGCACATATTTTCAACAAAAATTTCTATGCATTTAATTTCCTGAAGGTATCTTACATTTTAAATGAGGATTATGCCTCCCCTTCATGAGGCAGCAGCGTAGATTCAGACATGAAACCTTTGGGCAATGAACAGCAAGTGCATCTTTTCATTGTATTACATAGTTATTCAGAATTACAACATTTTGTCAAGAATACCCAATATGTCTATGCCTTCCGGTGTGAAAACCAAGAAAATTAATCACTTGAACTATACTTAGTGTGACACTTGCCAAAAGCCCAAAAAGAAATTAATTCGCTAAGTTCCAGCATGAACACGAGCCTGGAATTCAACCCTGCAACTGCCCTGTATGTCCACTTGTAAGGGTTGCAAAAAACCAACCTGACAGAATTGTTAAACTGGTAAAGATGATTCCAGAGGTATGGCACAAAATTTTCAGCCATAAACATAAGCAGTCTCTGTAGGCCCCCTTACTGTCTTTATCCACAGCTCTCATGCATTTTTTAAAAATAATATTATGATTTTTTTTTTTTTTGTGACAAATAATTGATCAAAAATCACATTAATCTGTAGTGGTTATTACGGTAGTCACTAATGAACTTTCATATCACATTTAAACAATCAATAATAATCTGTGATATGTACTGAAGTCTGAACTGTTTCAAATCTCACCACATTTCATCCCTCTTTTCTCAACATACTCAGCCTTCTCATTAAGAATCAGAGAAGAAGGAGGCCGGCAGGCCAAAGGCGCAATGAGCATGAAGAATCTAACACCATGGGGTCCAGGGATCCTCCCCTGGAAAAATGTTTGAAATATACATAAAAAATGGTGACTTCTAGTCTATTTTGGAGGTCCTTTTTGCTTATAAATTTTACCTCATAATAGTGTAGAATTTTTAATTTTTTAAAATACTCCCTAAAATAAGTATTTCAGTCTACCTGAGATTGATTGTTCAATTTTGATGAACTATTATTTTTGTTTAATAAGTGTAAAAATAAGATTGACATTTATTCATTGTATTTCACTAACAATAGTTAAGATGTTGCCTTGTATTTAAGCATTGATTCACACTAAATGTGGGGGCTAATGCAGAGAAGCATCTTTGTCGCCTCCCTGAAAAACAGATTGCCTGCAAGTGCAAGATGATATATATTTAAAATAGTCAAAAAGCAAAAACTTGTAGCAGTTTAGCAGCAGATATCCAGGCAAAATCTCTTAAATTTGGGATGTTGACTTACAGATGCTACAATCTGTATTTGTTGTGTCATGTACAAGTCCTCACACAAATATAAATCTTGATGAACTTCTCGTTTTTTTTTTTCATTTTTTCTCAAATTGAATTACCTATTGACTTGCCATGCAATTTATGATTGTGACCTGTTGTTTTTGTTATTGTCAGATAAAATAAGCTGTTGCGAATCAAATCATAACATCTCATCTACACCTCATAAACCCACATTTTATTCACAATAGAGCACAGACAACATATCAGATATTAAAAGTGAGACATTTAACCATTTCATGAGAATTATGAGCTCATTTTGAATTTGATGGCGGCAACACATCTCAAAAAAGTTGGGACAAGGGCAACAAAAGGCTGGAAAAGTAAGTGGTACTAAAAAAAAAAAAACAGCCAGAGAAGCATTTTGCAACTAATTAGGTTCACTAGCAACAGGTCAGTAACATGACTGGGTATAAAAAGAGCATTTTAGAGAGGCAGAGTCTCTCAGAAATAAAGATGGGCAAAAGAAAAACTGCGTCTAAAAATTGTGGAACAATTTCAGAAAAATGGTCCTTAATATAAAATTGTGAAGACATTGAATGTCCCACCATCTACAGTACATAATATCATCAAAAGATTAGGAAAATTGGAGAAATCTCTGTGCATTAAGGACAAAGCCAAAGGTCAATATTTGATGCTCGTGGTCTTCTGGCCTGCAGGTGGCACTGCATTAAAAACAGGCATGATTCTACACTGGAATACACTGCATGGGCTCAGGAACACTTCCAGAAATTATTGTCTGTGAACACAGTTTGCCCTGCAATCTAAAAATGAGGAGTCCACTTGCAAAGCCTTCTAAGTCAAGTTAGTCCATTTTTTAGAAAAATCTGATTTTTTGATAGGCATAGAAATGATCTTCCATCAATACCAATTTTGACTATACTGAAACTATTAGCCTTGCAGACATAATCCATGAGGCAATTCATTATTTTTTTTAAGAAATGACTTTGATTTGCAACACAAAGTTTTGACTTAGCAGGTTTTGAAAGTGCAGGGGAAATTTGGCAGGTTTTGTCAGTGTTTAAATGAGCCCTGTTGCTTAATAGGTGAAGGTATTTTCCTCAGGATCCACTCTGCATGCAACTCAATGCTACAGACAGCACAGTGGTTGAAGAGCTGCTATGACAATGATAACATAAACATGAGTCCATGGGTTCAAATCGCCCTTTTATGGTATCGCTATCATCACACTTTTCTGAACTACACAAACCAGTTAGAGTTAGAGAAAGCAAAAGCTGAATAGGCTATAAAAGCTCGACTGTGATTGGTTCCTTCTAGCGAACGAAAACGGAATCATGTTTCCACATTGGCTGACGACTTAGCAGAATTTGACAGTTTTCCTCCTTGACTTGGCGGGGTTTGACAGAGTTTTGCTCTTTCTGTGAAACCCTAGTCACACTAAAGGCAGAATGAGCCGGAATGCCGTCGGAATGAAAATTCTTTGTATATTCCTGGATATTCGAAGTGCGTTCTAAACATTCTGACTGAATTTTGAGTGCATTCCAAATATTCGGGCTCATTCTTGTGGCCGGCCTGAATGTTTTGGCTCATGCTCAAAACATTCCAGGTGCATTCGAATAGGAGAAATATCGAACAGCATTCGAAGTGTATTCTAACTGCGCTCTGACTGCATTATAAATATTCTTATGGCATTCCCACAGCATTCAAAACATTCTGATTGCATTCGAGGGAGAATCGAAACGGCAAGCCATGTCAAATCCTGCCAGAACGCGCCTCTAATGAGCCAGAATGCACCTCAAATGCATTTTGATTGCTGCAGGAATCTATTTCAATATTAAAACAATTCAGCTGGAATGTGCTTCGAATGCCGTTGGAATCTTTCGATTGCCGCTGGAATCAGTGGCGGCTGGTGAACTGGCTTAAATATAATGATTGGTTATGACCTGTTTTCAATCATTCATTTAAATTACCATTACAGAAACTCCAAAAACTCTCAAAATTATCAGGTGTGGCCAGTTTTCATTAATAACGCATACCTGTTAACTCTCACGCATTCGGCGTCAGTTTTAGTGGCATATTTACCTTCCCCTGCAGTAGTCAGCAATTACTCAATCAACGCATATGGGACACTCGTGTTACATTCTAAGTACATTCTGAGTATTCGAGCTGCATTCTGTTTGAATTCTTGGACGTTCCAACCATATTCGGCGGCCATTCCGGGAGCGTTCTGACCGCATTCTAGGTGAACTCGTACAGCATTTGAGGCACCTTCCAACCAGACTTCGAGTGGAGTTCAGGCAGCAATTGAACCGCACTCGTATGGCATTCGAAGTGTATTCTAAATATTCTGACTGCATTCTGACAGCATTCTAAATATTCCTACTGTGTTCCAACTACATTCAAGCAGCATTCGAGAGCTAATACACCCAGAATGTGCAAGAATCATTTGAGGCGGGTTCGAAGTGCATTCTAAGTATTCGAACGGCATTCTTTCAAAGACTTTTGGTCAATTTGAAATTCCTGCTGGAATTTTGCTCAAATTCTTCATTCCGGCTGATTCTGCTTGATTCTTGCTGATTTTGAGTAAGTGTGACGGGGGCTTTACAATTTATAACATGATTTAGTAGGTTTTGAAAGTGGAGCTATCAGTGGGACATGCGCAGGTGCCTGAAAGAGAGGCTAAGGGAGATAACTCATTTATTTTCAAAACTTGACTTTGCAGGTTTTGCAAGTCGACTCCTCAAATGTAAGCTAAAGCTGTATCATGCAAAGAGGAGGCCATATGTGAACACAATCCAGAAACGCCGCCGTCTTCTCTGGGCCAAAGTTAATTGAAAATGAACTGAGGCAGAATGGAAAACTGTTCTGTGGTCAGATGAATCAAAATTTGAAATTCTTTTTGTAAACCACAGACGCCTTTTTGTGCGGCCTAAAGAGGAGAGGGACCATCCAGCTTGTTATCAGCACACAGTTTAAAAGCCTGCATCTCTGATGGTCTGGGGTTGCATTAGTGCCTATGGCATGAGCATCTTACACATCTGGAAAGGCACTATCGATGCTGAATAGTATATAGAGGTTTTACAACAACATATTGTCCCATCCAGACACCATCTCTTTTAGGGAAGGTCTTGCATATCTCAGCAGGACAATGCTAAGCCACATACTGCATCCGTCAACTTTTTTGAGATGTGTTGCTGCCATTAAAATGAGCCAATATTTTTCATGAGATGGCAAAATGTCTCACTTTCAACATCTGGTATGGTGTCTATGTTCCATTGTGAATAAAATATGGGTTTATGAGATTTGCACATCATTGTATTCTGTTTTTATTCACGTTTTACACAACGTCCCAACTCACAGGAATTGGGGTTTGTAGTAACGTAATAGCCTCCCTTTGGCTGCAATAGGCAGAGGAAATTTTTTTGTTGAGAGTCATGAGTTATACGTGGATATTATTATTATTATTTTTATTATTATCACTGTTGGCCAGTGCAATTATCAGTATCGCAGCTTTGTAGGCCTAACATGCACAAGTCAATTTCAGTCCAGCGTGGGGCAGCATTACTGACAAGTCAGCTGTCAGAGTTAGAATAATTGTCTGTATTGTAAATAGTTGCAGTATCACATTTGCTATTAGCAAGCTAGCACTTCGATTATGCTCTTCAGAGTTTGAAATAAGGAAAAAAATTAGGTTAGGAAACAAGTCAGGTTGTCCGCAAGAATTTTTAGTTGTCCCGTGTTCTATCATTAGCCTTAAATAAAAATTAAATGCATACACGCATATTAAGTTGAATAACGCTAAATAATGCTTCAATTTGTCGTACAGGTGATATTCAGAACAATGCAATAAAATATAAAACAATAAATTCTCCTGCTAAGCTAAACAACTGTTAACCAAAACCACTCTCCTGCAACTCAATAGCTTGGTTCATTAGCATGCCGTTTCTTTAATATTTCCGAGCCCTGTTTTCCATCACAATCTCAGGCAAAGACCAGTCTTCATGACACTGCATTTCCCTTTCTGATCGGACTCGGCATTTGCTCGCTATATCACTGGCAAGAACAGAGCCGACCAATTTAACATGGCTTGGGATGAGTGAGAGATATACAGCCTGCATGTACGTGAAAACAGTGTAGCCAAAACGCAGTCTAAAGATTCCCGCTTCCTAGGGGTATTAGATTACCAATTATAAATGAATACCTATGAAATTTTATATCAGGCTGTACAATTCTGGATAACTTACCTCTCGGCAGTGGCGGGTGGTGGACAGAAGACTGGGGGGGTCAAGGGCCGAAAACATCCCTTGAAACGGATGAGATTGGTGACCTGATTTCAATCATTATTCTTGGTCAACATGCTAGGTTCCCTTATAATGAAATGTTTAGGCGAGTGAATAATAAATTCTATAAAATGTTTAATTCACATGCCTTAATAGGACTTCCTCACGAAAAAACCACTGTGGATTTTCCGCGTTAAATTTTGTCACATCCTAAGCAAGTCGTCAAACCTGTGCGTAATGAATGTTTAATTGAAAAAGATTGAAATGCGCTCTTTTTTGCGTTCAACTGGTGCGTTTGATTTCTCGTCTTAACGAAGACAATTAGCTACACCTGAGAGGGGAGAGTTCAAGTGTCTTTTACCAGGGAAATTGACTGAAAACAGATCAAGACTAATAAGCAGTTTAAAGACATGTTTATCGCCCTCCTTGTTCTCTGTTCACCGCCCGCCGCTGCGTCTCGGTGTCAAAGAGCAGTGACGTTTCATGCTAAAGGAGAGCCTACCGCCACACTCACAGCAGTAATTTTGATTGAACTCTGAATATGCATACAATACTTTAACGCTCATAATATTAGCACATAGAATTCACCAGAAAGGAAGATGCTTATCGTCACATTTTTGAATCTACATTCCCTTAGGTCGTTTACGGTCACATCCGGCTCGTTCATGCCAAGAGTTTTCGTTGACTAGATCGCCCAAGCCTGAAGTGTGCGCCGCGGTCTATCTCCAGGTTGTTGTTTGCCGCGTTACTTTATTTAAAAAAAAAAAAAAACTCACGTTCTCGCCCATAAGAGATGCGTGAAAGTTACACACAGTAGACGTTACATATGACCAAAATGGACACGTCTATTGCAAAGGGAAGTAAATTATATTTTGATAAATTCAAATTAATAATACTGCCGGGATATTAGGTTGTCCAACAGACAACCATGTGAGCAGTTTAGATTGTCTGAATCTATTTCAGGTTGTCTAGACAACTGGATAACCACTTATTTCAAAATACTGCTCTTGAATAAATCTTTCAGTCAGTTTTCATAGTTGCTCAGTTGATGGTAGAATACATTTGCAAAAGGGTTGATCAGTCTTGCACCGGAAGACTGGAGTTGGTCTGCATTGCTAACTTGTTGCAACGACTAAAAATTGATCCAAAATGCTTGGCGATATTCTCATGTATTGACTAATGACCTATGCTACTCTATATCTTTGAACCAAAATATTCTAACAAGAGAAATGTAGCCTATTCCCCAAACGAATTCCACATGCACATCCTCTACATACGCAGTCGTTGTTTACTCACCTTCAGATTTTTATTTATTTCTGTTATTTATTTTTATTTCAGCAGGGTGGCCCTTTAAAGGTTCCCTGACATTAAATAGGCAGAAATTGACATTTAGAACTCCCAGTAGTAATTTTCCGCGATGAAAATGAAGATGCAAACGCTTCAAAGAAAATTTGTTGTTTCTAAACTATTTCGGATTAATTAAACTGATCGGGAACGCCCCCTTCGAAATGTCCGGAACTGGCCTTCTATGGCAACTGATGTCACGCAAGGCAGCCACCTAGTCAGATCTCGCTCGCTCGACAATGAAATTTACATACACTTCGCTTTATTTACCATTGTCAGCTGACAGACCCTTCCAAAAAAACCACTGTTGGAATACCATAAAACTTACCACCAAAATATTTGTATTACTGTAGTAATTGTATGTTTTTTTGGAACGGACTATAGAGATTTTAGTGTTACTATTGAAATATTGTAGGGCTACCATAGCTAATAAAATAGCACTACAGAAAAAATAAATGTCTGTTACAATTAATCTCCGAAAGCAAACCTGAACACTAAATGTTACAAAGTTAAACATGAAACCTTTCTGCAAATTTAAAAGCAAGGTTTCTTTTTATTTTTATGAGTTTTTAAATGATAAGAAAGGAAAAAGGGCCCTTGCAAAAGTTTTGGAACCCTTTTGGATTATTCTATGTTACCTTTTAAGATGATGATTACTAAGCCCCAGACCCAGGTGATTTACTCGTTAGGGCTTCAATGAGTCAGGTGAATATAATTCCAGGGTTGAACTGCAGTATCTCACAAAAGTGAGTACACCTCTCACATTTCGACAATTAATTTATTATATCTTTTCAAGGGACAACGTTACAGAAATGAAACCTGAATATATTCTAGAGTAGTCATTGTACAATATGTGTAGCAGTGTAGATTTACTGCACTGTCCAAACAACTGAACAAACAGTCACTGTTTCCAAAATGGGTGGCAACAAAAGTGAGTACACCTCACCATCAACATGCCACATTGTGTCCATAGTGTCAATATTTAGTGTGACCAACATTGTTGTCCAGCACTGCTTTGATTCTCTGAGCCATGGAATTCACTGGAGCTGCACAGGTTGTTGCTGGGATCCTCCTCCACTCCTCCATGACAAAATCACAGAGCTGGTGGATGTTGGACACCTGCTGCTCCTCCACCTTCCTCTTGAGGATGCCTCACAGGTGCTCAATGGGATTCAGGTCTGGAGACATACTTGACCACGCCATCACTTTACCTTCAGCATCTTCAGGAAGGCAGTTATCAACTTGGAGGTGTGTTTCAAGTCGTTATCATGTTGAAAAACTGCCGTGCGGCCCAGGTTCCAAGGGAGGGCATCATGATCTGCTTCAGAATGTTACATTACATGTTGGAATCCATTATTCCATCAATGAAGCGCTCATGCAGCCCCAGACCATGATGCTGCCACCACCATGTTTGACTGTAGGCAGTACACACTTGTCTTGGTACTCCTCACCAGGGCGCCGCCACGCATGCTGGACACTATCTGAGCCGAACAAGTTTGTCTTGGTCTTGTCAGACCACAGAACATGGTTCCAGTAGTTCATGTTCTTGGACTGGTTGTCTTCAGCAAACTGTTTTTGGGCTTTGTTGTGGGTTAGCTTCAGAAGAGGCTTTCGTCTTGGCCGACGGCCATGCTGACCGACTTGGTGCAGTGCACGGAGTATAGTCTGAGCACTGTAAAGCTGTTCTCCCACTGCTGCAACCTCATTAGCAATGCTGTCAACACTCCTGCGTTTGTTTTCTGAAGCCAACTTGTGAGGACTCAACCTCTTCGGTGGACCATGACGAGGCCTGTTCCAAGTAGAACCCATCTTGGAAAACCGCTGGATAACTTTGCCCACCGTGCTGTAGCTCAGTTTCATGGTTTCACAGATCTCCTCGTAGCTTAGACCATCTCTGTGGAGAGCAAGAATTCTCTTTTTCAGATCCTCAGAGAGTTCTTTTCCCTAAAGTGGTCATGTTGACCATCCAGTGACCAGAATGAGAGCATTGCACCCAAAGCACCACAATTTAAACCTTCAACACCTGTTACACTACATCATATGGCCCAGTTGAACAGAAAATTGCATGGACATGATGAATAAGACACGTTTAATTGCTTGGTTGACCATTACCAATTGGGGTGTGCACTCACTTTTGTTGCCACCCATTTTGGAAATAGTGACTGTTTGTTCAGTTATTTGGACAGTGCAGTAAATCTACACTGCTACACACATTGTACAATGACTACTCAAGAATATAATGAAGTTTCATTTCTGTAACATTGTCCCTTGAAAAGATATAATAAATTAATTGTCGAAATGTGAGGGGTGTACTCACTTTTGTGAGATACTGTATATATTCTGAAGTAACTCCATGCCTTCAAAAGTATCCGACTGTGGTGGCTATTGTGTCTGGTATTAAAAACCGTGTCTTCCTCTAAACAGTTGTCCAAGGATGTCAAAATCAAGATAATTCACTTCCACCAACAAGGAGAGGGCTACAAAAAACTCTCGCAAGGTTCCAAACTACCCATTTCTACTGTCAGAAACATCATAAGAAAATGGAAAATAAATGGCACAATTGAAGTCAAGGCAAAATCTGGAAGACCAAGAAAAATTTCAGATAGAATGGCCTGAGATCTGGTAAGAAATGCTCAGAAGAACCCACACATTACTGCAAAAGAGCTGTAAAAAAGAGAAGAAGACACAGGTCTGGATGTTCACAGGACAACAATACATCGTATCTTAAACAACAAAGACCTACATGGCAGAGTCCCAAGAAAGAAGCATTTCCTACGACCTCAACACAAAATTAAGCGTCTGAAGTTGCAAAAGAAAACCTTGAGAAACCTCAAGCCTATTGGAACAATGTGCTTTGGACTGACAAACCAAAATTGAACTTTTTGGCCACAACCAAAGAAGGTATTTTTGGAGAAAAAAGAGTGAAGCATTTGTAGAGAAGAACACATTGCCAACTGTTTAGCATGCAGGTGGATCCATTATACTTTGGGGTTGTGTAGCAGCTTGGGGCACAGGCAATATTGTGCCGGTGAAAGGAAGAATGGATTCCACCAAATATCAAGACACTCTAGAGGCTAATGTTCAAAGCTTAGTCCAGAAATTGAAGCTGAAGAGACATTGGGTATTCCAGCAAGACAATTACCCGAAGCATACCTCAAAATTCACCATGAAGTAGCTCCAGGAAAGACGGATGAAGGTTTTGGAATGACCATCACAGTCCCCAGACTTGAATATTACTGAAAATCTGCGGAGAGACCTCAAACATGCCGTGCATGCAAGAAGGCCAAATAATATTTCCGAGATAGAGGTATTCTGTCAGGAAGAATGTGGAAAAATTCCAAAGACAAGAATTGAAAAAGACTCTTAGCTGGCTGCAGGAAGTGTTTGCTAGCTGTTATAGCTGCCCGAGGAGGAGTTACAAAGTACTAGATGACAGGGTTCCCAAACTTTTGCACAAGGCCTTTTTCCTTGTTTTATTATTTTGGAACTGTAAAAAGTTAAAAATAAAAATAATTCTTGTTTTAAAATGTGATGAAATGTGTCATGAAATCGTGATGATCGTAGAAGATTGTGACAGATAGTCATAAAATCATAACAGACCTTCATGGAATGGTAACGGATCAGACATCCAATCGTGGCAGATGTTGTTCAGGATCCTAACAAAATGTATCCTATCCTTTTAGAGCATGTGAAACCATAAAAAAGCGTCAAAAATGGGAAAAATAAACTAAAAGTTCCACAATCACGAAGATCTACTGCGATGTTTGGTTCGTATCAGATCGGCATAATTGTGGCTCAAGGGTAAACGTAGCATTACGGATTATTTGAAAGTCTGACATTTTTCCTAGATATTTTACACATTGCTGACGATTAGAGAGATAATGTTCAAACCATTTCAGTTCTGTGCTGTTAATACCATAAGTAGAGATAAGTAAAGGAGTGAGCAAAATGAAATTTAGCACAATGATTTATTCCATTACCAAAAAAGTAGATATAGGCTATAGGAGCAGTGCGTGAGTCCTTAGTGATCCTCCCTCAACAAGTGAGAGAAGTAGCCTTGTCATTCTCCTACCCAAAAAGGGTGGCAGCCTGAGGTTCTGTTCAGATTTCAGCAAGGTGAACAATGTCAGCAAATTTGACCCTTATCCGATGCCTTGGGAGGACAAATTGGTTGAGGGGCTGGGAGGAGCAAGATACCTCAGGACCCTTGACCTCTGCAAGGGATATTAGTAGATTCTGCTAGCGAAAGATAGCAGGGAGCTCACGGCCTTCAAGACACCCTTCGGACATTCCCAGTTCTCACTGTGGCCCTTGGGCCTGCATGGAACTCCAGCAACATTTCAAAGGATGATAGATTGTATTGTGAGGGGGACAGAGGGTTTTGCTGCCGTCTACCTCAATGACATTGTTGTCTACAGCAACACATCACAGGAACATCAGCACCATTTGTGAGAAAAGCTGATGTAGATCAAGGGGGCAGACCTGACCTTGTGACCTGACAAAGTGTGCCCTGGCTAAAGAGGAGACAGTACCTTGGGCTTGTGTTGGGGCATGGGGTCATTTGACCACAGGTTGAATGACCAATATGAATGAGATCTTGGAACCACATGTCATGCTCCACTTATGCCAAAACCGTCACATTATCTTCATGCATGCCAGTGCACATCCTCACATGGCAAGGATTACTAGGAACTGCTTTGGCACTGACAACATCAGGGTATTGGACCGGCCTCCTTAAGGCCCATTTATGCTCAACGTTAAATACGGATCCGGATATGGACAGAGCCTTCTGTCTGAACTCCGCGTTCATTTCGTTCGTATTTCTGCACGTTTCCACAAAGCTTATGGATACAGGCCAAACGGAGCAGTACCACTGGACACCGCGGGGGCAGTGTAGCTTTTGATAAAAGATAGCGACATGTGAGCGAGACGGGAAAAAGAAAACTGACCGAAGATATGGCTGCGTCCGAATAGTTAAAAAATTACGGGCTATCCACTAATTCCTAACCACTTTTCTTTAACCTTTGGGGAAAATGTCATAAGGTAAAAGGAAGGTGTAAAGGGTAATTCCTAACTGCTTAGGAAGACAACCGCTCTAAGTAGAGAATCCGAATGCACTTACACTCGGCAGCGCAATCATGAGCCCCCTGCCTATCAAATACGTTTCTTTACGCGATTGGCCTGATGAACGGTCACTGCTTTAAATATTGCTGCTGCACAGAATTGTGGGATAGCGTTATCTCCTTTTTTTAAGAGAAGGATGGTTCTGTGTACCCTATGGTAAAGAAGGTAAATTAGGAAGCATTGAGACACCTTTCCTTAAAATTTTATAGAATTCAAATACACTTATCATGGCTGCCCAGTAATTATTTCCGGATAACTTTTAGGAGTTAGGAACTTTCCTAGGCAAAAAAAAAAAAAAACTATTCGGATGCAGCCTATGTTTCTTATTGTCCAAAACTTTTCACTCTGAGCTGCCCCCTTGTGGATTTACAGCTGAACATCCATGCTAAGGCCAAAGATGCATGGAAGTATGAGGGCAGAGACGTTTACGACGTTTCGAACGGACATCTCTATTTTCATACGTAAAGGGAGCATAAATGAGCCTTTACTCGTTAGACTGAACCATCGAGCATTGTTAAGACAATCTGGATCAGCAAGTCCACCATCGGGATCACCCTCCCACTACTCATGGTGAGCTTTGAGCTGCTCTGTTGGCCGAGTGGGACCAAATTCCCCAGAGACAGATCGAAAATTTGGTGACTTCAATGCCGCAAATGATTCAAGCAGTTACCAGCAAATGGTGAACACGTGGTATTAGTGTTGGTCTACATGATCCAGACTGAACTCTGACATGCAATCTCTTGGAAATGTGTAAATAAAGATGTTAAAAATTCTGTTAGATACATATTTTGTTGCTTTATTATTTATCTACACACTTTACTTTGTTGCATTTTCAATTGCTCTTAGTATACTTCAGGCCTTTAAGAGCCCCTCTTCACGCTCGGGCCTTGGTGTCAGTCCAAATTTTTCCCCCACTTCGACACCCCTTTGTGATAACAGATGATAATTAGGGGTGGGAATTGATAAGATTTTATCAATATCAATTCCATTGTCGATTCTGCTTATCAATCCAATTCCTTATCAATTCTCCTAACAATTCCTGAGTAGTTTTTTGAGGGGCAAAAAAGTAGTTCTACACAGTCTTCCGCTGTTTATATTCGTGAAGCGGTTGCGAAAGGAACGTTGTCCGTATCCATGAGGCAGTAGCACATAGAACGCTGTACACCGCTGGGAAGTTGCGGTGGTTTGCTCACTGAATATCAGTATCCCCTGGGTGCTCGGCTTAGCTCTTGACTTGTATGCACCTTAGCCAGGTCCCATTAATGGTAGTATGGCCAGCGATAACATGCATTATGTAAGCTTACCAACAAACCTGATGGACCTTTATTTCCCTACCTCACTCTCGCACATTCTGATCACAAATATTATCACCCAAAATTTTGACTTCAGTAATTGCTGAATTCATTGGTTACTGTAGGCAGCATCCGTGGGCTCATCAGTGCTAACACAGCTGGGTGTCTGGCTCCTAGGCTCCATGGTTATTTCATCAGCTGTCCAGCTAATCTCTGACCATTATATTAGCTAACGATACCACTGCGACGCCGCAACTTTTTTTTTTATCGCATCGTAAAATTGATGTAACTTTCGGGAAAAAAAAGCCTTTACTCTTAGAGACAGCAAATATAGCAGGACGTGGCTAGTTAGTGACACTTTTCAGTTGCCGTCTGGCTTATTAGTTAGGTTAATGTTGTTAGCTAGCTTGTGGATGATGGACTTAAATGTAGAAACACATTTAGTGACAGCTATCTAGCTTGCGAGATAATGTGGGATATGTTAAGTTAGCTATATAGCTAGCTAGCTAGCCTTTCTATTTACAGTGATACTGCATCAGTCATCGCACTGAAAATGGAACGAATCCATTGGTGGCGAATGCAGTTATATAAGATATTGCTGTGTGAATCTATTGAGTGTATAACCAGAGCAATCTCCGGTCAAACCCTCCAAATACTCCGGGGAATCAGCTAAGGGACCCCGTAATTTGGTAGCGTGCTATCGCGGTTCTAATATTGTAGCTGACTAGCCAGCTACGTTGGCAACCTGCTAGGGAAGCCGTGATGGGTTTCCTACCACTGACTGACAGCTTTTGTTCAAAAATATGTTAACCCTGAATTCAGACTATTTTCTGTTACGCTATTATTTCACTTCATGCCAATATAATAACTATGGCAGGCGTACACTCCCGCTGGCACAGCTGGACATCTTGGGCAAAAACTAACTGGGGGGGTTATTGTATTCATTCTCTGGCTAGCTTGCTAGTGAACAAAATAACGCTACTTTGTGTAGACATATAATGTTATATGAAATAATATTAGAATTCCATCACCTTAGAAAATAGACCACAGACTCCTAACCACGCAGCAAGACATTATCATCCTGATATTTCGATAAAAAATCTCCAGTGAGAAACGCGGCCAATGGATCATGTTGTGTGACTCGAATGAGCCTAGGTAGGATAACGGCTCATAGACGAATAGAAAAGGCCAAGGGTTAGCGGCTAGGCTAGCCGAGCTGTAGTAACCCCCCTCCAGCACACAGCCAGGCTAGGCCTGTGGGTAGCGGCAGGGCTTGGCGTTCCTATTCTACAGCACGGGGCCGCGCAGGCCTGTGCTCTATCTTAGCCACGACATAATCGGATGAGAAGACGGCCTTAATTATGCAGAAATTTAAGCCTTTATATAAAGTAAATAGAAGAGTGACAAAAAATGCACTCCCCCCACAGTTTTCAAGGAGGGGAAAATTAGCCATAGAGACCAAAACCGTATTTTGAACCGGCTGTAAACATGTTTATTTTTCTGTAAAATTGGGCTTTTTAACATGGAGGTCAATGAGGATTGACTCCTTTCTGCAGTCAGCCTCAAGTGGCCATTCGGGGAACTGCAGCTTTTGGCACTTCCGTATTTGCTTCACTTTTCAGCCCCACAGGTTGCTGCTTGGACGCGACGTGACATCGTGCTGGGAAATGAGAGAATCGTTAAGAAGAATCGATAACATTGGAGGTGCACAATTCCGATGGAATCGATCAATTGGAACCGGTTCTAAGTCGGAACCGGTTTTCGATTCCCACCCCAATGATAATCCATTGCAATAGTTATTAAATTGATAAATCTATTACCGTGTATATTGAGTATTGATTCCAAAGAAGGATGTGAAACTAATTTTCAACTCATGACTTCACCTTGATGGAGAGCAGACTGGTGTTTGTGTTTGAGCTGATTAAATTAATTTCCTGTCTTTTGGGGCTTCTGGTGCACATTTCACTTTAAACTTAGTTTTTGTGATTAATAGATTGCATATTTTATTTTAATATATCTCTTAAATTAAGTTTCTGAAAGGGTTTAGCTGCTGCTGCAATTTAATTGTGACAGAAAGCACACTGAACCCCCAAACAGAGTCAGCGCCTCCATCCCCAGGCACAGAGTCTTCAACATTGCGCCTGCCGGCATCTGTGCTCCAGATGAAAGAGGAAGATTCACACATGAAGAGAGGCACCAAACAGTTAGTATTCACACTGATGCCACTCAGGCCACTACTGCCCAGATACACTATCCACTTCAGAAATGAAGCTTGTCAAAGTTTGCTTTTCTCTCAGGGAACTTCATGAGTTAACTTCACTCCGAAATGTCAAAAGAAGTTGAGTGAGGCAAGAAGTGAAGATAAGAAATTCATGAGCTCTTCTTTAAGGGCATTCCTCTTCTTCATGTAAACTTAGTGCTCATTGCTGCTGATTGAGGAAATGCTGCATTCCGTGTAATGCTATACACAGTGGGCATTAGGTAATTATTGTCTATTAACCTATTCAATAGGTACAGTGTGAGGAAAGCCCCACAGGCAATGGAGGTTTGTATGCAAAAGGCGTCAGTGTCCTGCAGGAGGAAAATAAGGAGTCTGCCTGTTCAACCCTGAGATTTGGGGAATTAGCTGAGCAACTGAGGTAATCTTGAATATGACTGGCTCAGATAACAGTCTCATTAGTATGTGTATCTAAGACCAACTGGTCCCTTGGATATACTTTTACTTAGCATGTCTAAGAAACTCAAATTTCGTGAGGATTTTGCAGTCTGCACCTCTCAACTCATTATACATCCATCTTTCTTTTCTGAATTTTTTTTTCTCATTCCCAGTGAACCACTAGCAGTGAAACCGCAATTCACCTTGGTAGCTCCGTAAACTGAATCACAGTTGGAGAGCAGAAGCATTATAGAAATGTAATTAATGGATAGGCACAAGCAGCAAAGGTACCTGTCAGATCTCCACAGGAATAAGGCACACCTGTATGGTGCAGCTTTTGAACTGACAGGTGGCCAGATAGCAATTATAGCATTTATTTGATTGGAATCACTGCCATCCTCATTTCATCTCGCTGGGTAGTGACCTGATTGCCTCTTGCCTTACCAGTGAAGCAGGCTTGTGGGCTAATGTTCAGGCTGATGAGAGACGACAATGGAAGCTCAATAGGTTAGTGCTGTATTTATGGCCTAATTTTATTTTCACATCTGACGCACAAGCAGACAAATATTCATTAATACTCTGAACTCTTGAACCTCTCCAAGAATAGTCGTGTGTAGAAAAATGTATTCCTTTTTGTATAATTTACACATTGCCTGCAGTTCAAATTACAAAAACGTCCTGATAGAGCACTGAGGTGACTATGTCACTGCTACTTAGCTCCTGTACTACATTCACATTACAAGCCTCATTGTTCTATTCGGATTTTTTCTGAGATCATATTTGCCGATCTTGTCGTTGGTTCGCATGCATAATTACAAGTGAACTGTATCAAATCTGTCCTCTGAAATGGCAAGCATGTGCACATTGATATGTTGAGGTATCTGTGCCACCAACAATAAAAAATGTAATATTTGTGAGAACACTTAAGGTATTCAAACCTGATTCAAACCCAGAAAACTGACGCGCAACTGCACTGATGCAGAAAACTGTGAGGACTGCAATTGCGTTTGAAAAGAAAAACTATCACAAAGACCGGAGAGCTGCCTTCTGGAGAAAAGCAAGCCATTTTGAACCTAAGAAAAGAGAGGAAATTGATCAGAGGCATCGCACAAGTGTTGGGGATAACCTGTACAACTTAGAGTGTCCTGAAAGGGAAACCACCAGTGTACTGCGCAACAAACATCAACTAGGTTGACTATGGAAAACAGCAGTTGATTGAAACATTGACAGCTGTGAAGAGAATGCCTAAAACATCAGTTAGTGACATCTGTTACGCCCTCTCAACATAAGCACTTAAGACTCAGAGAGGACTCAAGATAAAAGGATGCCAAAACTAAAAATACCTTTGAACCAAAAGTTTATTATTATAAACCATATTAATAAACCAAAGGAATAGGAACCAAAAGGGGTTGGAGGTCAAGCCAAAATAATCAAAAAGGAGGAGAAGCAACTGGGCCAGCCACACAATGGAGCGCTGAACCTTGGCTTCCCCCTAAACTACAAAACAGGAAAAAGTGAAACTAAAATATCTAAAACAAATCCCGATGACTAGACTACCGGAAACCTCCAACCCAAACTAAAATAACAAACTAACATTAAAAAACCCAACACAAAACAAAGGAAAACAAATGAGGCTGCGGGGCAGGCGAGTGTCTGTCAGCGTGAGCGTCTTCCAAACTTCTTTATTCACTCTGAAATTGCCTGCAGGTGTCAGTAACTCCATCCCCTTAAAAGTGAAGGCAGGTAGAAGAGGGAGAGAGAGAGAGAGTGGAGAGAAAAGAGCAGTGGAGAGGAATAACATAGCACCCATAACAACATCACAATCTCCATTGGGCAGGAGTGATGGTATCTCAATCATCAGTTCACCAGGACTTGGAGAGCAGCAATACACAAGATGCATTCGATGCAGTACCACAAGATGCAAACCATCCTTAGTGGAAATAATCATAAGGTATAACTTTCAAAGTAGTCCAGAGATGAGCCACAGAGGTTTTGGAACAAAGTTTGCGGACTGAAGAGACCAAATTGTGAACGTCTACCGAAGTGCTGATAAGCTGACAGTGTAGAGAAAGAAGGGATCAGCTCATGATCCAAAACATATGAGCTTACCTGTGAAGCACAGTGGAGATAGTCTTGTTGCATGGGCTTGCATGACTGCTTCTACAACCCCAATTCCGAAATAGTTGGGACAAAGTGTAAATTGTAAATTACATCAACATGCAATGACTTTCATATCACATGAGCCAATATGTTATTTACAATAGAAAATAGATAACATTTCAAATGTTGAAACTGAGACATTTTACATTTTTATCCATGAAATGAGCTCATTTCAAATTTTCTGGCTGCAACAGGTCTCAAAAAAAGACACAGGCAGAAAAAGGGCTGAAAAAAAAAAATATATAAGAGAATCAGCTGAAAGAACATTCAGCAAGTAATTACATTAACTGGCATCAGGTGTGTAACATGATTGGCTATAAAAGGGATGTCTTAAGGCTGAGTCAATGTAAAGATCTCTCAACCCATGAAGGCTTGCGTAAAAAAAATTGCAGAATACTTTGAAAACAATGTTCCTCAACATCAAATTGCAAAGGCTTTGAAGGTCTCATTGTCGACAGTGCATAACATCATCAAAAGATTCAGAGAAACTGGAAAAATCTCTGTGCGTAAGGGACAAGGCCGAAGACCTTTACTGGATGCCCGCGATCTTCGGGCCCTCAGATGCCACTGCATCACTCACCGGCATGATTCTGTCATTGACATTACTAAATGGGCCCAGGAATACTTCAAGAAACCACTGTCTGTCAACACAGTCCACCGTGCCATCCACAGATGCCACCTAAAACTCAATCATGCAAAAAGGAAGCCATTGTTGGGCATGATCCAAAAGCACCGCTGTGTTCTGTGGGCCAAGGCTCATTTAAAATGGACTGTAGCAAAGTGGCAAAGTGTCCTGTGGTCAGATGAGTACAAATTTGACATTCTTGTTTGAAATCATGGGCGTTGTGTCCTCCGGGCTAAAGAGGAGAAAGACCACCACTCCTGTTATCAGTGTTCAGTTCAAAAGCCAGCATCTCTGATGGTATGGGGATGCAATAGTGCATACGGTGTGGGACACTTGCATGTTTTAAAAAGCACCATGAATGCTGAAAGGTATATAAAGGTTTTAGAGCAACATATGCTCCCCTTCAGACGACATCTATTCCAGGGAAGGCCTTGTGTATTTCAGCAGGAAAATGCATAATCACATACTGCAGCTATTACAACAGCATGGCTTCGCAGTAATAGAGTCTGTGCGCTGAACTGGCCTACCTGCAGTCCTGATCTTTCACCGATTGAGAACATTTGGCGCATAATTAAACGAAAAGTCCATCAAAGGAGACCCAAAACTCTTCAGCAGCTGGAAGCCCGTATTAAACAAGAGTGGGATCAAATTCCAATGGCTAAACTCAAGAAACTTGTCTCCTCAATGCCCAGACGCCTCCACTCTGTGTTAAAAAGAAGAGGGGATGCTACACCATGGTAAACAGGCCCCTGTCCCAACTTTTTTTAGACCTGTAGCAGCCATCAAATTTGAAATGAGCTCATTTTGTGGATAAAATGATAAAATTTCTCAGTTTCAACATTTGCGATGCTATCTCTGTTCTATTTGTGAATAAAATACTGGCTGGTGTGATTTGAAAGTCATTGCGTTTTGATTTTATTCACAATTTACACTTTGTCCAACTATTTCGGAATTGGGGTTGTAGAATGGGCTCACTGATCTGTAAAGATGTAACTCATGGTAGCAGCAACAGGATGAATCCAGAGGTCAAAAACAATGTACAACTCAATGCAAGGTGTTGAATACTACGCCTCCACCTGCCATAGCTTCATACACTCTAAAAGTTGATATTCAGCCCCTTCATACAGCTGAACTTACAAACCCCAATTCTAATGAAGTTGGGATGTTGTGTAAAACGTGAATAAAAACAGAATACAATGATTTGGAAATCCTTTTCAACCTATATTCAATTGATTACACTACAAAGACAAGATATTTAATGTTCAAACTGATAAACTTTATTGTTTTTTTGGAAATATTCACTCATTTTGAATTTGATGCCTGCAACACAAAAGCTGGGACAGGGGCAACAAAAGACTGGGAAAGTTCAGAAATGCTCAAAAAATACCTGTTTGGAACATTCCACAGGAGAACAGGCAGAGGCGGCCTTAAGCATCTGGGTTCCCGTTTCATTAGCTTATGTGGGGCCCTAAAAAACATGAGCGAAACAGTGAAGATTCAAGTTCGTTTGCATCAATAATGACTGATTTGCGGACTTCAGCTAAAATTCTTCAATGCATTATGCACACTTTCAGCATCATGGACAGCTCCACATCGAAAAAATCTGATCAATTCCCTTAGGCCAGCTAAATTTATTGTTTTGGAGTGCAGGCCAACAAAATTTGCAGGCGATTCGATGAACAGTTCTCAAAAAATTTGAAAGACATGTATAGGCTTCAAAGTGCATTATTTTTCCAAACCCATTCCCATTTACATTTCCTAATTAGTAACTAAGTGGTGATTCGTTCAGTTGCGAGGATGAATCAATAGAACTGTCCATTTTCCTTGGCTTGGATTGTTGTTCATTGCAAAAGCTAACAAGCATTTTCCGATCCACATTCGTGGTGACATAAAACATCAATGACTTTCGAAGCTTCTGAATTCCTGTAGCTTACAAAATGGTATACATATATATTTTTTTCTGCATCAGTGTCCGGCGCCTTGATGTGCCGAAGAAAACGTTTTTTTAAAATGTAGTTTTGCCGACTCAGGTCCGGGTGTTAAGTTTCCTCATGTAGAAATAGAAGTCGGTCTACAAACAGTGACATAACCATAATGCTGGTTAACTCTCAACATGTTTCTAATAAGGAATCACATCCAGTTTCAAAAAGACAAGATGGCGCTGGTCAAAATGCCTAAATGATCCGATAGGTGACGTCGTGGTGGCTTCGTCCTTATTTTCAGTGGCGATCCTACACTCTTTGGGAAGCCCGAAGCAAAGAAGGCCGTCGTACACGACGGTGAGTGGCATGATTAGGTATAAAAGGAGCATCCCCAAAAGGCTCAGTCGTTCACAAGCAAGGATGGGGTTAGGTTCACAACTTTGTGAACAACTGCGTGAGCAAATAGTCCAACAGTTTAAAAACAACATTTCTCAACATGCAATTGCAAGGAATATAGGGATTTCATCATCTACAGTCCATAATTTCATCAAAAGATTCAAAGAATCCGGAGAAATCTCTACACATAAGTGGCAAGGCCAAAAACTAACATTGAATGCCCGTGACTGTCGGTCCCTCAGGCGGCACTGCATTAAAAACCGAAATCATTCTATAAATTATATTACCATGTGTGCTCAGGAACACTTCGAAAACCATTGTCAGTTAAAGGCTGTATCAGCGATATGACGTCACTATTGTTGGCAGTTGAAACGTTCTTAAAACACACCAGAGCCGCTCGCCCCTCCCCTTCAGGAGCTTGGAACATGAAGGCGCTTTTCTTAAAGTGAAACTTTCGAGTAAAGCTGCTTTCACACCGGATGCGAAACAAATTTTTCGCACGACAGATTACTTTCAAAGTCAATGCAAAGACACGAATACACGCGTGGCTCACTCAGCTGGGTAAATGGCTGTGTACAGCTCATTGTGATAAACGCCCGGTAGCAATAATGACGATCATTGCCAGACGATAAATTTACACCATTAGTGCTAGCTACAACAAGGTATCTGACAAGTATCTTAGCTCGGCATTACAAAATGGGTATTAACAACGTCACATAGATCACCACTTTTAGCTAAACCTATCACGCGGTTATACATTCATCGATGAATTTCAACTCTGAGTACTAACCAGAGAAGAAATGTTATTACACGAACACAAACTAAGGTTTGATCAGACAGAATTAGTGAACTCATTAGCTTGCCAACCGAGAGTTAGCAAAGGTTGTTAACTCGCTCCAAAGAGGAAATATCGATATCTCTACCATTTGATTCATTCTGACCAGCATGATCTATGCAAGATAGCCTTACAAAAACAATACACGAGCTTCCCTCAATTTTGCTTGGAATGACAATTTATAATCACATCCAACCGAGTTAGCACCAGCTCTACTCACCTCAAGTAGAAACAAGGTGACCTGGGCGTCAGAATTGAAACCATTCAACTCCCGGAATTCTGTCCAACGTTGGTATGCTTTCCCTATGTTTATTCGGGACTTTGCATAGCTGCAATCGCGTTCCTTTTTCCTCGACATGCACTCGTTCAAGCGTCTCTTTTTCGGTTTAGCTTCCACCATGCTTCACTCTGCCGCATCGGGACTGCCAGTTCATATTCGCTGCTCAGTCTCACCCACTTGTCGTGCATGAGCACGGAACTGGCACAGAAGACCCACCTCTGCCCTCCGATTCATTGGAACACTTTTGTTGATGTTTGGGGATGCGGGTAGGTCCCCACGAGTTTGTGTATCTTTCTCAGTGTCTACCTGGCTGTAGGTGGCCTACAGAGAGCGGAGTTTTTCACCGCCCACTCATGAGAGGAGCTGCTAACAGTTCGTGAGGAAAAATCTCCTGTACGTGACAAAGTACGTTTTGGCTCAGAGTCGCTGATACAACCTTTACAGTTTGTCGCTACATTTACAAGTGCAAGTTAAAACTCTACCATGCAAAGCAAAAGCCATATATCAACAACACCCAGAAACGCCGCCGGCTTCTTTGGGTCCTAGCTCATCTGAGATGGACTGATGCAAAGTGGAAAAGTGTTCTGTGGCCTTATGAGTACACATTTCAAATTGTTTTTGAAAATCATGAACGTCGTGTCCTCCGGGCTAAAGAGGAAAAGGACCATCCAGATTGCTATCAGCACAAAGCCAGCATCTGTGATGGTATGGGGATGTGTTAGTGCCCATGGCATGGGTAACTTGCTCATCTGTGAAGGCACCATTAATGCTGAGAGGTACATACAGGTTTTGAAGCAACATATGCTGCCGTCTAAGCAACATGTTTTTCAGGGACGTCCCTGCTTATTTCAGCAAGACAATGCCAAGCCACATTCTGCACATGTTACAACAGCGTGGCTTCGTAGTAAAAGAGTGTGGGTAATAGACTGGCCTGCCTGCTGTCCAGACCTGTCTCCCAATGAAAATGTGTGGCGCATTATGAAGCGCAAAATACGACAACGGAGACCCCGAACTGTTGAGCAACTGAAGTCATACATCAAACAAGAATGGGAAAGAATTCCACCTACAAAGCTTCTACAATTAGTGTCCTCAGTTCCCAAACACTTATTGAGTATTGTTAAAAGGAAAGGTGATGTAACACAGTGGTAAACTTGCCCCGGTCCCAGCTTTTTGGGAGCATGTTGCAGGCATAAAATTCAAATTGAGTTAATATTTCCAAAAAAAACAATAAAGTTTATCAGTTTGAACATTAAATATCTTGTCTTTTTAGTGTACTCAATTGAATATAGGTTGAAAAGGATTTTCCAAGCATTGTATTCTGTTATTATTCACGTTTTACACAACAACCCACCTTCATTGAAATTGGGGTTTGTATGTGACCTTGACTTTTGACCCGATGACCTAACCAATTCAGCAACCCTCTGTGTGGAGTTTCCATGTCTGATTTGGTCAGAATCCCTCCACTCCTTCAGTAGATACAGCACAAACCAGGTATTTGTGACGGATGATGAGATGAACGCACACAAGGATGGATAACAATATGGTTCCCGCCCAATGAGTGTGGCAGAGGCATACAAACATTCTGTGTGCCAGTTGACAAAGAAATGTGCCCAAACTAATTGGGAGCAATATCATCATCAAGCAAGGCAATGACCCAAAACACACTATCAACACAGCAAAGAACTTCATTTGGAAGAAAAAGTGGAAGATAGACAAGTTCAGTCAATAACCAGACCTTAACCCAATTGAGCATGAATTTCACCTCCTGAAGAGTAGATTGCAATGGGAAACTCCCAAGAGCAACTGAAAGCGGCTCTAATAAAAGCCTGGAAAAGCAAAATGCAACAGTGAAATGTTAATGGATAGCAGATTGATGAAGTTATTGCAAGCAAGGGATATGCAACCAAATTATAAGTGTAATTTTCTGTCATTTAAGCACTCTCCATTTAAGTGCTTTTGCTCACATAAAAATTAGGTTGTATGATACCAAAGATGCTATGTTTTAAGTAGTTCTGGATATCTAAGTGGAAATGACCAGACATAAAAACTTAAATTCTGAAATTTTGTCTCGTATTCATCTTTTTATCTCAACTCTAAATGTATAAATGTACCGCAAAAACAAAGGAATTGACCTTGCTGTTCCAATCCTTTTGTATGGGGCTATACATCTTTAGCTACTCAGATGTCTGGGAGCTTCATGGTGGTATTTCACCGTTTTTACCGCATGGCCAGTCTCGCATCCACATTCATCAGGAAACCAAACTGTTCTAACAAGTTCAGAAAGTGGCTTGCTGTTTCCTTGTTGAAATAAGAAGAGGCGTCTTTGCAAAGATGTCAAGAGGACAGCAAGTAATAAGGAAGTACAATTTATTTATTTGGCACTTTCCGAAGATGTAGGTCTGAAACTACTTTGCAACAGCATTAAAGCATACAAAAAAAAAAAAAAATTATGATCACCTTAGCCACCTTTATGAAGCTAGACACATTGTAAATACTGTATGAAGAAATGCAGAACATTAAAAAATGTATAAAAACATTGTGTAAAATACCAATACAAATACACAACAATAAATAAATGAGTGCAAATCAAGTGAAGACCACAAAGGAAAAACGATCAGTCAAAATTTTGCATTTTTGTATATTTTGTATATTGTATATTATTATAATATTTATAACAATATATAATAATAGTAATATTATATATTACTATAATATTTTTATTGCATATTTTTTCACTGCTTTGTTTCTAAGATTGTTCTGAATTTTTAATTCATCATTTCTCCACAATGTGAAAATGTGACTGATCATTTTTCCATTGTGGTCTTCAAGTGGATTGCAGACATGAAAAACAGTGCAAAAACTGTAAATGCAATTCCAGAATAAATAGCTAAAGGCAAACGTGAAGTATACAGATCACATAATGCCTGTCAAAATACTGCAGTGTGCAGTGATGATTATACACAGTTCAACTAAATGAAGATAAATCAAAAACCAAGAACTATTCAAGTATTTATTTCATGTAATATTGCATGATATTGATGAAAATAAGTAAACAGATAATATATAGTAAAAACAAAAATAATAATGTCTTTTTGAGAGAAAAAAACAATATCTAGTGTGGCCACCCTTTGCTTTGATTATAGCATTTAATCTTTCAAGCATGGTTTCCAATCTTTTTATATCCTCACTCGTTAAACCATTCCATATGGTTTGAAGTTCATTCCAAAGAGATTCTTTCAATGTTACAACAGATTTGCTCCATTGGATTAAGGTCTGGACTTTGAGCAGGCCAAGTAAGAACTTTTATGTCACTAGGTGTTAGTTTCAATTCCTGCGAAACTTAGAAGTGTGTTTAGGGTCAATGGCCCTCATTTATCAAACGTGCATACACCAAAAAAATGGGTGTACGCCAAATCTCCCACAAGGATTGGCATTTATCAATCTGAATGTGAGCGAACAGTCCACAAAAATCTCACGCCAGGTCTGACCAGGCGTACACAGATTTGAAACCAGCGTGCAACATGCAGGAACGAGTGCAGCTGTCAAAATGAGAAATAAACCATATGCAGCGATGCGGACGTCATGCTGTTGTTGCTTTTATTAGTAAAATGAATAAATAGGCTAAATAAATAAATAAATAAATAAGACACCTGTGTTGAGAAATTAATTACTTATATTTTGAGACAACCTGCTTGTCAGGCCAGACGGCTGACAATTACAATCAATTTGATTAAGCGCAATGCGTGGCTTGGCAGATATGCAGTGTGGAATGTCAGATGCTCATCCAGTCAGATATATACTGAACAACAAAAGAAACGCAAGTTAATTAAAGGCAGACTGGAAAATAAGTTTGCGCGTAATTATCTTAGAAAATCGAATGTGTTAGCCTGCTAGCGCATGCACATTTACACTCGTTTCATCAAACTTTTCTTCATTTTGCGGTCACTTTGACTGAGTAACCATAAGAGTACATTAACTAACTAGCTAACTTGCGTTTCTTTTGTTGCTCAGTATATATAGGCCGACAGACACTTTGACCGTGATCACATTTTGACAATGGCAGATCTTCTATTGTTAGAGGAATAGCTTCTGTCCGACATGTGTGGAACTTTTGGCACAAAGAAGATCTCCTCCGGGAAAGTGACGAGTGGCTGCTCGTTTTGTGTGGCACCCAATAAAATGTAATGGAGTAATACTAATAAAAGTACAATGAACAGTGATCTCTGCAGACTGTATTTTAACAATTACCCTCATGCAGCTCTGATCAAGTCGGTGGGGACTCATTCGTGTCCCCACCGCCTCGTATTCCCACGATGCAAGGGGACCCCATCAGTGCTGCCACGCGCTCCTCGAACGGTGACAGCTGGAGGTTCAAGTCTGGTTGGCCTCCACTGGTCCATGCGCTGCTGCGCCTGAGCGAAGCAACCCGTTTTTTTGGTGGCAAATCGGACCACTTTTTTTTACCTACATGTAAAGCGTTTGGATTGTCAGTTATGTAGGCTATATAACATGAAATATCATGGATCTATAAATTGAATTTATTAAGGGCGATGTTATTCGCACTTATATGTGTGGTCAATGCTGAATTTTTTCCTTGGCCACACTTATAAGTGTGCCAGTTGATGACCATTCCAGTGCCGCTTATAAAGTACTGTTTAAAATAAGTTTGGCCAAGAAAAAAATTTTTAGCTTTGGACACACTTAAAATAAGTGTGGGCAATGGAGAAATGTGAATTTTAGCCACACTTATAAGTGCGTCTATCGCGAATTTCGATCAATTTTTGTGCTTGGACGCACTTAAATAAGTGCGAATAGTCACTTCGATTTATTAATGAATTAAATCAAACCTCTGCTGCACTCCGGTTTTCCACCCCAACGGTGTTTACCGCAGCAGCAATAGTTTTCCAAACTGCAGCCTTCTGGGCTGCCTTAATGCCACTCCCAAATAAAATTATTTTTGTTTTTCTCCACTGCAGACTTGATCATTTTTATTTCCTCCTCAGTGAAGTTCTTTCTTCTCTGCCGTTTTTTGAGAGTCCATGTCGTTCAGTGGGCAGGCCTATGCCTCCCGGAGCATGAATTTATAGGGGCGTCATGTAAATTACGATGGTTTCAGCCGCCAGATTTATCAACGCCACGCCAGTTCTACACCGAAATCAGCGACGTACACACTTTTAGTAAATCAGACGTGACACCTGGCGAACGCTGATATTTACACCAGAATCTACACCAGATCCTACGCAAGTTCGAGGGCCATGATCTTGTTTAAAATAAAATCTCTGATCAATCTCTTTCCAGATGGCAATGCATGCTTCACAAGGATTCTGTGACACTACTTTTGATGAATGATTCCGTCGACTTTTATGAGATCACCAACTCCTTTCAAGCAGTCTGAACCCCTAACCATAATATTACCACCTACATGTTTTATTGAAGGGGTTAAACAGTCATTTGTAGGACGTTCTCCAATTATACGACCCATAAAGTTCTGTGTTTGGGAGAGAATATTTTGAATTTTGATTCAGTAGTCCAAAGGACCTGTTCCCAGTCCATTGGTGTCCAATCCTTGAATTTATTGGCAAACTCAAGTCTTTTTTTGATGTTGCTCTTGGCAGCAACACAACCAATCAGGAAATCTTCACACAGGCGTCTGGAAATACTAAATCTTAATACTTTAATCTCTTCACTTCTGGCGCTATTAATATCATCTTGGAGTTGTCGTGCTGTAAACTGTTGATTTTTTTTTTTTGTCATACACAGATAACGAACATCAGATGCACTTAACTCCATTTTTGCACCGCTTTTGCAACTACTTTCCAGCAAACTGGTCTCTTTGAAACGCTTGATAGTGTTTCTTACCATAACATGGCAGCTTAACGTTACGTTAAAATGGTAACGTAACGTTAACATATTAATGTCTTCAGCATCATGAAAGGCCACAGTGCAGCTAAAAACAATCTCAGAGAGCTCTTTCCATTGCGCCATCGTGCTTAACATTGTGACACTGCTTAAAGTTCATATCACCTTATATACAGGAAAAACTGACCATCACTACTGTAGGTATGTCTTTTGCTGGGTTTGAAAAGAGCCCATAATATCAGCAGATCGTAGAGGTGGAGTGCATAAATGAAATAAGATCAATGGAAGCAATAAAATTGGATGAAGTCGTTTCAAATGATCCTATTTCATTTAAACAATTTAAACGGTCATGAAACACATGCATTGCTTCCAACCCCTGAGTAAACAAAAGTGAAACTGATAAATCTCCATGCACAAGGACTTCAATGCGTTGATTGAATAATTGCTGACTAGAGAGGGGAATGTAAATATGCCACTAAAACTCACGCTAAATGCGTGAGAGTTGACAGGTATGCCTTATTAATGAAAACTGACCACACCTGATAATGTTGAGAGTTTTCGGAGTTTGGTCTGCCTGCAGCCCAGACCTTTCACCAATAGAAAACATTTGGCTCATCATAAAACGAAAAATCTGGCTGAGAAGACCCAGGACTGTTGAGCAGCTAGAATCCTACATCAGACAAGACTGGGACAACATCCCTCTTCCAAAACTCCAGCAAATTGGTCTCCTCACTTGCCAGACATTTACAGACTGTTGTTAAAAGAAGATGGGATGCTACACAATGGTAAACATGGCCCTATCCCAACTTTTTTGAGGTATGTTACTGCCATCAAATTCAAAATGAGCTAATATTTTTCAGGAAATGGTAAAATGTCTCACTTTCAACATCTGATATGTTGTCTATGTTCTATTGTGAATAAAATGTGGGTTTATGAGATTTGCAAATCACTGCATTCTGTTTTTATTCACGTTTTACACAATGTCCCAACTTCATTCGAATTGGGGTTTGTAAAATGGAATGGTTGGTTCACTTCAGTATTTAAAAATTTTGACAGGAGCTGATAGATCTCTTTGGCATTAGTATATCTGCCTGTTTAGGGCTCTGTGGGTTGGTGTTTTTAAGTGTTTGCTAAACAGTGCCATAGAGACCGACACTGTTTGTTTGACATGATACTTTACGTTACAATACAGAAGACTGGATTACTATCTAAATTTTCATGAATTCCATGAAAATCAACTAGTAAAAGGTTGGCGGCCCAGGCCTCTTTTACTAGTGCAGTAAAAGCATAACGAAGATCTTTGAGATAGCATATTTTGCTCCAAAATACAAATACAAATATAATACAATAAAAAAAACATTATAGGTACTGTTACAGAATTTTTGCGTGAACAAGAACACAACTCAATAACACTGGAAATTTATTAGGCCAAATCAACCCACTTTACAAAAAAAGGCTCCCATGGTTGGCTCTGACATGCAGTATCACCCATGCATGCCTTGGTATGGCCAATGTGATCTTTCCTTCACCCCCTCTCCCAAGACCTTCTTACACACAAACCAGGATAATGGGAATAAGAAGTAATCACATCTGCTTAGACTCAAGGTGTAATCAGCATTCAAACAGGTCATAGATGAGAGCACAAGGTGAGATAGCTCAATTTTACTTAAACAGCTTAAACTTGGGAGTGCTTTGTCCAAACTAACATACTCTAGTGTAGACTGTGATGGTCTGAGGGCATTTAAATTTTGCGAAATATACAGGTTTTAATGAATGTACACAGTACATTGGCTGCGGTTAATTGAAATCATATCATGTGCATCATAATCATGCTTCTTCATCTGAACAACTTTGTCTCCAGAACAAATTTACCTACCAAACAGGAAGTGAGAAACAGTCCTTGAAACCAGTAACCAGAAGACTAATATGCTGGCCATGTAGTGTAATTTCTTCTCTCAAATCTCTTGTTTTATGCACTGAAGAACTAAAGACAGAGTTTTTTTTTTCCATTTGAGCTGAGGCAGTTGCTTTTCCTCAGATGTGGTTTCAAACAGTAGAACTTTAGGTTTGTGGGTCTAGTATCAGTGTTGAACAATTGTTAAAGGAACTAACATTTTCAGGATAATATTCTGTCTTAAAGTTAATTATCATGTCTTTGTGTCTTTTGAGGGCAAGAAAGGGAGGGGTGTTGACAGTGATAGGCAGACTTAAGCAGCCTGATCCAGAAATTCTTTTACTCAAGGGCTGCTAGATGGTGCACCCGACTAAAGCGGCTGTTTTCAGTGCGGTGATGCACGTAATGGGTTTGAATTGAGTGCTGATTGTTATACTGCCAACTGTGTCTGCCTGGCACAAGCGCAGGTCAGTCCATAATTGACAATGATATTGGCTGGAGAGGGAGCAATTGCTCAGCTTGACAGGGCACCTTTAGTCTGCCCTAGTTAAACGTTTATTCATTGTTGGTTCCTGATGCAAGGACCTGTTAATTCAATGCTTGAACTGTAATATTTTGAGAAAAAGAGAAATTTGACCCGATATATTTATTAATTTTTAAAAATTACTGCTATGTTGGTTATTGTGACCAAAGGCATCCTAGTTTGATTTCAGTGAACTCCTGACCTTCATCATCAGTGTTGTGAGCAAGTTAAGACATGGTAAGCAATGGATGATAAGGAAAAGCAGGACCTGCCCCAAGTCTTTGATTTGATCTAACTACACTATCCAGTCAATGTTCTGCTACTTTTGCCCACTTAAGCAACTGCTGTGAGATATGATGTGTTATGACATGATCTAATACATTAGTGCATTGCACATTTTTTTAGTCCCTGTAGAAAAGAGTGTACAGTGTGACTGGGGATGCAAGCAGGAAAGACAGATATCTAGTTCAGGTCTGGTGTGATGCTTCCATTTCCATTTCTCCAGCCTCAGTATTGGAATTCTCCAAATTCTGTACTCTCATTCAGACAATATATTTTAATTGCATGATTTACTTAGCTGTGATATATTGAATCTGCCAAATCTCTCATGATGGTCAGCCCTTCAATTAACCAAGTCCCTCAGCTGACATGAAATGAGAGCCCAGTCTCATCCCAACTCGTCCTCTAGTGATGCTACCTGACCAAGCCTCAATATACGAAGAAAAAGGAGGCTTTTGGCCTCCTCATTTGACGCCAGTTTAAAATGAACCCTACCCTCTAACCCTTAACCCTTAACTCACACCCTAACCCTGAACATCATATAATGACCTGAAAAGCCTCCTTTTTCATCGTATATTGACGCTTGGTCAGGTGGCGTTACTATATGACAAGTCGGGATGAACATGTGCTGGAAATGAGACTTTTTAATTGTAAATTAGAAAGAGTTTCAGATACTGCACAGGTCAGTTTATTGTACAATAAATAGTGCTTTTTTATCAAGATAAAATATCATCTTATTTAGATGTGTATATAAATGCAAAGGTTGGAGTTGTCCATTTTTGTGGACTCTACATCATATTGGATTTGGAATAGAGCCACCAACATGAGGTCAACATGCAGATTTTTAGCTTTAATTTGAAGGTATTTACTGTATATCTCAATACGGTGATATTTCTCCACTCAGTTGACTATGTAATTTAAAATATATATATTTTGATTGTAGGGGGGAATACAAATGGAATTTCAAACACAAATGGACATTAAATTAATGCGTCACCAAAAATGTGAATAAAAGGAAAGAAAAAATAGCTTAAACCAATTCAATAGGGCAAAAAAATAATTGGTGTGAAAGAAAAAATGATGAGTGATTTATAAGTGCTATCAAATGTGATTCCTCACTTTAGACTCATCTACCCAGGGACAAAAGGTTTAATGGTGTTCCATGGCAGCTCTGTTAATTCATATAAAATGAACAATGTGTAGGAAGCCAATGAATCCTCTCTGATGAGATCTTTCAAACAGAGCAACAACAATTATTAGAATATAAACGAATAATTTTCACTTTCAGTAGATTCAGAGGCGTTTTTTTATTTTTCTTCCTTTCCTCTTCATTAGTGTATTACACTTATTGGTAAATGCAGCACTCAATTGAAAATATGATTGATAATGGAAAGTCTGACTGCAAATGGAAATAGGCCTCTAATGCTGCATTTGAATGTGTGCTGCTATTTGCCCGCTGAACAAAGCAGCTATAACATTAATTTCAGAAAGTGGTATGATAAAGAGTAGATTTCATTATCTTCACAACTGACATAGAACATAATGGAATATGATAGAATGGACACTAGCTATTCAGTATGTCTCTTTTTTTATCTATTGACCAGATTTTTTTTGCGTTTGGTACGTCTCAAAATGCGCGCAAAGACTGATCACTGCGCCAATTCCTATTTTTCTCCTACTGTCAAGACTAACTTGCATTTTTCCTTGAGCGCTGTGCACATGAAAGAAGTTAGCTCAAAAGGCTGAAGAAAGGTTTATGTGAGAAAGCCTTTAAAAAAAAAAAATCTATATTATAATAGCCGAGTGGCCTCTGTGTGCATGCGTGCGTGTGTGAGTGCATGCGTGTGTGTCCGGCCACTCAGTGCTAGATTCCACCGGGCGCGTATTTGCAGCATTTGGGAGCAACGCTATTTGGCTCCGTTCACAGGTGACTATGTCCGGCCAATCAGTGCTAGACTCCGCCGGGCGGGTATCTTTGCTAGATTCCACCGGGCGCGTATCTGCAGCATAGCGGGAGCCACGCTGTTTGGCTCCGTCTTGCAGGCGACTGCGTCCGGCCAATCAGTGCTAGACTCCGCCGGTCGCATATCTGCAGCATAACGTGAGCGACGCTTTTATAATATAGACGTACAGGGGATTCCCTTTTGTCCTCTCCTGGGGATTCCCCCAGTATCCCCCTCTCCTGGGGATTCCCCCTTTTGAACCCAAGCCAATTCATCCGCAGGAGTCCCGAATCCCAAAAAACAGATGCTAGACCGCAAGATAAAGTAACGCGTAATCTGCAGCATAATGTGAGCGACGCTATTTTGCTCCGTCTTGCAGGTGACTTCGTGTTCAACTGAAAGTGAAATGTCAGCGCAGCGTATTCCCCTTGATGGTTACTTAGTTTTAGTTACTATAAAAACATTGGTCGCGTGACAGCCACCTGGGTGATTGTGGAAACGCCATAGCAACACCGTAGCAACGTGATGACATCATAGAGGTGCATGTGATGACATCATAATGCTGCACGAAGTTACATAAAATAGAACCCGTGGATCCCCATGGGCAGAGTGCTAGCGTATATATATTTGGCATCTCCAATCCCACCCGAATCTGGAATGCCCAATTCGAGAACTATGTACAAGTCTTGCTTGTATGCAGCCCCATGTTGCCAACTTCGGGAGAGCGAGACAGTTTGCGACTCTCCTCCGAAGCACGCTTCTTTACACTCATAGGTTGAAACCTCGCTAGTTCAAAACGAGGGCGGAGGATACCCGAACATGAGCAAGCTTAGAATTTTATTGATGAGTGCCTGGCTGGCCAACAGGAGGCGCTTGAAGCAACGAACAAAGCAACTATTTTATTGTCTCATCCCATCAGTCCCTTACCAATTTGTATTCTCTGCAACACAAAGCGTTTTGCTCTGAAAAAGCTGCTGACCACTGCTGGTTGGTACGACCGAGGATCGAACCCGCTCCGTGGTAGACACTACTGCTCCGCAATGCTTTTAAAGACGTGGTTAACAGTACACCATGTTTTTTTTTTTAAAATTAATCAAAGTTTTGGTGCTAAGACCAAAAGAAATAATTACTGCATGTTGCCAAAACCTAACCAAGAAGTCTTGTTGCCTGAACCTAATCAAATACATTTGGAGTCAACAGTTAACCATACAGTGATTGAAAACTGAAAATTATAAATAAAACTCAAAACAATATGAACTAAGCCTAAAAGTAATAACTAAATATACAGTACATTTTCCCATGGGACTCAAACCTCCTTTGTCTGCGCGGGAGTCCTATGCTTTACTCATTCATTCACCACCGCTGGCTTATTCTGCAGCATGTGCGGCTCTTTATGCTGCACCCCAGACTTCTTACAGGCTGAAAGAAAGCCTTCATGGCTAACTTCTTCCAGCTGCTACTGGCGCACACAGCTGTGCGGAGAGATGAATATCAAGGGTGTGCTTATCTTTCAAGGCATGTTTTCCATGTAAATTAGATGACATCAATAGGAGTATTATTTAAAAGAGGTTGTGCTAGGTGATTTGTGGAATCTTTGTAAACCACTTATATGCTAAGACTAAGACTAAACAGAAGTGCAAGCAATTCACAATTTCACCATAAGGTGCTGACAAACAGAAAAATCTGTCTGTATGTAAAGGAAACAATATGAATAATTTATCATGATTGCGATGCGTCTAATTGTACCATCAATTTTTATTACCCTCTTGGCGATTTTAGCCAAGGTCATACCTCAAATTTTGGCCCTTTTTTTTTTTTTAGGTCAAAGGTTGGCCACGCCCACCTGTAAGGCACACCAAGGGGGTATATAGTGCCAAGCGCAATCTAGTTATTATTTGCAGGCTGGCCATATTTGGCATTGATAATTGTTATGATCCAGAACAGGAATCAAATGCGGAGACTGAGTAAAATCCAATAGTTGGGTTTATTGATAGTAATACAGTAAGACAGAGGGACGGCACCCAGAGCAGAATGACACACTTCACTTCAGATGTTACAGGCGAGGTAGTGTGGGCATATCCTGTGCCTGGCCAGTGGCTTTATGAGATGGCTGCCAGATGGACTCCAAACTTTGCCCAAGCCGAACTGTCCAATAGCAGGATAAAGAAGTTTAGCAGGAATGCGTTCCCAATCGTAATGACTGTAGAAGGCTTTGGAGCTTTTTCCTAATAAACTGGGCAAATGAAAAGACTGAGAGTAGGTTAACAGGAACGCAGTCCCAATCCAAGAGACCGAGAGTAAGGCTTGGGAGTTTGTTCCTATTTACTGAGATAGGAAGAGAACTTCTATAAATTACAATCATTAATGGTTACTGATTTACGTATTTCATAACATGAAGAGCTTTACTTGCTGACTGGTTGCTAAAGGGCATATAGCAAGTGACAATTCAGCAACTTGCAAGCTCAAAGTAGAGGGTATAAATACGTTAATACTCAGATGAGGAGGCATGAACATGAATAGGACACAGCCAGTGAATGAAAGCATGCAAGACGTAAACCAATTAAAAGTGACAATACTTCTAATGCACACGCAGTGGCGGCACCAGAACTGGAAATCTGGGGTGAATGATTGTTGTCTTTCTTTAACAGGGAGAACAAACAGTGCCTGATGGTGTGGAGTGTTTTCGGACTGAATGTGTCACGCCCTAGGGGCTATAATGAACAGGGGACTGGATGATTTATTAAATTTGTCTTACCTGTGTGTTGATTATAAATTCTCGGTCACGTCTTTTATAATGATTAATTGGCGGCTAGACGCAACTAATTACGGGTGATCAGCCACGGACATTCAGATTGGCTGGACTCCCTAATATTAGCTCGGGGTTGAGGGATGGAAGGGACACGGGGCAGAGGGGCTGACTCACGTTAACACCAGTGTGAGTTCCGGTAGCATGGACAATTGTTGGGGGCTGCCGTATGGTCTGTTCTTCCGTGTTGTTTCTGTGTCTCTCCCTTCCTCTTCCTGGCGACTGTGCGTCCTGTTGCTGACATGCTTATTCTGGAGCTGGCTGGCTGAAGCGGATGTGTTGCAGATGAGGAGGAAAGGCTGATACTAACTCAGTGAAGGCAACGCACCCGACCAGCGGAGGATCAGCAATGGTGCTGGAGGACTGTAGGCATGCGATGGCTAAAAATATAGAACATTGAATCCGATATAAAGGGAAGTAAACAGGCCTAAATCCATTGGAGTGCGTGAGGGCGTTTGCAAAGTGTGAGCTCGCCACTGCGCCTCTGTTGCTCTTCCGCAGGCTGGCTCGGGTGGGCGGTTCCTTCCGTAACGTTGCTGGAGGCACTCAGCCAATCGGCAGTGGACTTGTGGTGTGGACACGTTGACGGGGCCTGGATGTTGGGGCACACCCCCTCGCAGGGGATTGGACTATGGGCCACCAGTCAATGGCAGGGGACGGTGAATATGGACTCTTGATGAGGCTGAGCTTCTGAAACCATTTTGATGGGTTTTTCTTTCCTTTTCTTTTTCCTTCTTGGCTATTTGTTTTTTTTTTGTTTCTTTTGTGATTTCTTTTTTTTTTTTTTTTTTGGTTGTTTTGGGGGAGTGCAGCATGTGGCTGTGGCCGAGCCAACTGCCCCCAGGTTTAATGATCTGAATTTTCTGTTTGTCTGTCTATTGCCAATCTCAGGTGTGGGGTTAGCCTCCTCATAGGGGACGGTGTGAAGGTTGTGGCAGCGGCTCTTTTTTACCTGTGTGGGTTGCCGTGCTAATCTAGCTGGCCTTATGCCTAGTGCTCTTGTGTGGGTTAATGATTTGTGTGCTGTATGCTGTGTAATTTTAATTGTGTGACTAGCCACTTTATTTTGCTGTTGCCGTGTCCGTCTGCAGCTACATAGAGGGTATAAATGGTCTGTGAGGGGGTTAACAATAAACATTGTAATTGCATTCTCAGTGTCTGTGTTGCTTGGTCAATGGGCCCTGAAGTGTTTGTGCAGGGAACAAACAGAAACCCCCCCCATTTCCTGTTCTGACACCGCCACTGTAGACATGCAAGCTGGGATGGGAGGAGATGCATGAAACATTCACACGAGGGTTGTGACCGGTTATGACAAATGATAATGTAACTTAACCGTGGAGTTGGTGAGCTATTTCTCACAGCTGACTTGATCCCATTTCAGGTTTATATAAGGGGATGTTTGAATAATATTTAGAAAGACATATCAGTTGTGACATACGAGACTCAAAACTTAAGTTTACATGATTTTATTTGCTCTACCCACTTAGTTTGGAGCAGTAATTTTTTTGGTGTGCAAAATATGTACTGTGGTCTATATTTGCATAGATTGACCAAGTGTAGAATAGGCTACTAATTGCCTGGAGGACGAGACATATTTTTTAAAAGTGTTCTAGACTTACCCGTGGAGACGTGCCTCTAATTGAGGGTTCTGGACATCTGTCATCCATACAGTCCAAATGCCCTCCCCTTTCTGGTGAATAGGACAAAGGCCCTGGCTTTAAATGCCAATTTTTAACCTTTTTTTGAGCATCCTGAGGGCAGGCCGATATGCATAATTGCATTTTTATACAATAAAATATTGTGCTACGTTATAGAACTATATATTGTTCGAGAGTTTTAACTCATTCCCTACGGAATACTTTTATATAAAATTGTCATGTTTGTATGGAATACTTTTCCCGAAAATTATACAGTATAAAGTATTGAAGTATTGGCCCATGACCGCGATTGTCAACTGATTTTGTGTTTTCATCGGACTGTGAATGGTCATCCACGCCGCTGGCACCGGCTCACCATAGGGAATGGTAGATTTCGCCGTGCCGTTGGCAGCGGCTTGCCGTAGGGAATGAGTTAAGACTCAAAAGCAAAAATGTTTTTAAAATTGTATCATGACAATCCTCAGCCTGACTACGAAGTCCCATAGGTTCAGTTGTATAGCATCATTCAGATTTGTCCAAATATGTTGAAATCGATGTTCTTACCTTGGTAGTGGTTCAGATATAAAAACCAGTCATACTTTTATAATCCGTAAAACAAGCAAAGTTAGACAAACATAGGAAAATTGACTTAGACATAGAGGTTGTAGCTGTGCGTCGTTGTTAATTTCACTATAATTAGCTTTTTCACTCATGATCAAGGGCTGTAAATTGTACAGCAGTCCTTTCGGAACTAAATATGTGCACCCACTGGCTGTTATGTGCTGATCTAACATAACAGTAAGTGTTTGAGCCTATCAGCCCTTAATATAACAGGACAAGACTAGGTGCAACCTAGTATACGGCTGGCCCGCCAAGTGCTGCATGAGAATATGGGCCCAAGAAAAGGGTGCTAAAAGAGGCAAAGCTCACACAATTATATGAAGTGCAAGTTTTTATGTGTTTCCCTATTAAATCTCGCAACCAATACTGTCCTCCATGCTTGTTAACTGTCATATCGGTTGCGAGATTGAATAGGGAAATTAAAAACACATTCCGACCATTGTTATGATTCTTTCACGCTAGATTGGTACGATGTGTTACATTCCTCTATCTCTATGGAATCTCGCAACCGGTACCAGAGAAAACAAGCATGGAGGACTGAAACAAACTGAATCAATCTAGCGTGAAAGAAGATTAGCCTAATAATGGTCGGATTGTGCTCATAATGCAACAAAATCGAATGGAACTTTTTAAAAGACCTGGATGCTAGCTAGGGCAAGTGCAGCATATGCATCCGCTATATTAATATTTAATCCATCTTTTGCTGTTCATTGGAAGAAAATATGCATTATTTTTGTAAAATGGCGACCAATATCGTCAAGAAACATTCATTGGCGTGAAAAATTGGACATTGTGAACATTTTATATGTACAAAAATGTGTTTTAATTGAACTGTACATTTACCTGATTATTGCAGTCTATTGCTAGACTGGATTCAAATACTGGTCGTATTTTCATTTTACATAGCGTCTTAACTTTTCTGGAAATGGGGTTGAATATTGTTTTATGTGTCAGAGTCATGATCATATGGCAGATTATTTAATACTTTGACCAACCCTGATGTTTGCCATGTCAGAGTTTTTCAGTTTTGAAACAAGTCAGATTTAACTGTCTAGAGTCATTGCTGGGACAATAGTAACAGGTGGCTCTTTTGGCACATCAACAGTAACAGCGATCGCGTCTGTAATAATGAGTAAGTAATAAGTAAGTAATAATAATCATTTTAAAATGATTTATGGTACTAACACAGCTAATAAAATGTGTTATTTTACACTATCAATTGTAAGGTGCCACTGACATGCAGACGATTGTGATGACTTGGTGGTCATGTGGTTCTGGTACAGGACATAGTAATTTTGCCATCCACAAATTCCATGCTCTTCCTGGTTTTTTACAGATTTTCCCTTTGAAAAATGTCACTTTCGTCAACACCCAAATAAAACTTACCTCCACTACTAGTGAGTGAACTCAGTGAAGCATAAACAATAATGGTGAATGGTGCAGATTCCATAGTGGTAGAGGCATTAAAAGCCTGCGATTTAAGAAAGGTATTGAAACAGAGAGGAATACCATGACTTGTCCTGATATGAATAATCACTTTATCGCCCCGAACTGCTGAAAATTCACAGACATCAAACACATGGCGTATCCATTTGTGCTAGCTATTAAGGTGTGCCACCAGCAGTTCCAGCACGTGCAGACCCACGTGCAGACTGTTTCCATGCTCATATCTAAAATATCATATTTAAAAAATACATTCTTACATTTTGCCTTTCAACATGCAAGCATAAAAATATTTCTGAGAGGACCACTTTGTCAAAAAGAGAAAATTTATAGAAAGCACACAGGCATACAAGCATACGTTGGGTTTATCGACATGGCTCCCTGCTGTCCAAGTGTGGAACCAAAGGCAGGGAGCTGCTGCTAACCCCTCAGCCAAAGATCAGAGCCTACAGCAACAATGACCTCAAAAGGAACAGACATTGTTATTGAACAGTAATTTAATCATAAGAGAACATGATCAATGAATGCTATAAAAGACAGGTGGAGCTGGGGTGGAGGAGGGTTGTTGAGTTAGCGCGCCAAGGTATAGCTACTCTGGAAGGCAAACTTAAAGGTACCATCCCAGGCGGCTGGATTTAGGATTTTTTTTCAAATTGCACAACTGATAAGCACCCACCCCCTCCGTCCAATCAGGAATCACCCAAACCACGCCCCCACCACTCAGTTCGTGCACGTGCTTCATTCCACCACAAACAGCTGACCGGTGCAGCCAGTGTTCTGACAATTTGTGCTGCCTTGTCAAAAATGCTACCGTAATGCAAAGCGATCGTAAAGTCTCTGTTCTCGCCGTAATATTGAAATATGAATCTGTGTACAATAGTAACGTTGTCATTTGTTAGCTTATTATAACATAAGCAGATGTTATGAGTTGGATAGGTTTGTTTGAAGATATATGCCCATATACGCCATTATCATCCAATCTCTGCGTTTTCAAGAAAATCCAGCATGTACATGCAAATATAAATACACTAAAAGGTCGGAAAGCGCACCGAAAAAAGATGTATATTTATAATTTTTGAAGATACTTGAGATGTGAGCGAAGAAATAGAGCCCAAGATTTTAGGTTTGCGAAACGCAGAACCGCGAGGCAGCATATTTTGATAGCACCGGAAAAAACATTACAACACAGACAGCATCAGCAGCAGTGGATATCGATGGCAGTTGCACAGGATTTACAGCATAGCCAGGGAATTATAGCCCACACACATGTAGGCCACTGGCAGTCAGACCTAGCGTTACATCACAAAGCCACCAACAACAACACCTGTATCTTTCAACACTGGATTCACAGCATAACCAGGGCATTATAGCCTACACACAAGTTTCCTAGGCTAGTGCCAGTCTGTAGGCATACAACAACAAGCAAACATTAGCTACCGATTTCTAGGCTGTAGCGAACGTTATTTGGCTAACACCAAAAGTAGCCTAGACCTTACTACTCAATGTGTATAGACTACACTTTCTGTCTATGTACAGCATTCACACAGAAAGAAGACAAGAAGCTAGCTTACCAGTCTAAGAGAAACCCCACTACGAGTGCGTCAGTTTTAAAACCTTTCAGTGTCTTCAGTTCTCTCCAGCGATCGAATGCTTCTCTGTCAAGGGATACTCAAGTTGCATTTGCAATTTTTACACATTCTTGTCTATCATGCATACTTTCAATGAAGGTTTTTGTCTTTTTAGCTGGTGGTTGACTGCTGGGTGCAGTTGGAGGTCGGAAAACTGGCTGCTTGTTCAGCTGCGCCATGACTCCGTTCAAATGCCTAGCTTGCTAGCTATTGCTGGCTATGTAGTTACAGCCAAAGTCCGCGCACATTGGAATGCATGCACAGAACAGCGTGCATGTTGATTTGGCAGTTTGACTGACAGACGGGCCACCCAATTAAAGTTGTCTGAGACTAATTTGATTGGTGGCATAATTTTGGCCCCTGCTCCTTACACAAATGACCAAATTTCGTCATTGATATGTCTAATCACTTATGTTATCGATTACTGTCTAATACTTACCAGATATACTCAGATTTTTATAATTTTGCCAAAAAATGAGCCGCCTGGGATGGTACCTTTAAGTAAGCCAACATATTACTGGCCAAGCAATCATGATAACAAAGTCAGATGACAGTCAAATGCACTCAGGTGACTTGCCAGCAGGTAGCACCTCCTCTATGTTAAGCAAGCTTGACTCCGTGGCCTATCATAATTTACGTCAAAAGCTCGATTTGTACGTGCTGGCTTTGCTGGAAAATGTAACAGTTAGACATTGGACGATAACGGCATTTAGCATGTTACCTCTGAGCAAACTAGCTACCTCGTTATATGTACGTATGCTATAACAAGTTAACAAATATCTAAGTTGCCAGTATATGTTGATTCATATTTCAATAAAGGCAAAAACAGACTCTGCGATTGTTTTGCGTAGCAGTAACATTTTCCGAAAAGCAGCATAATTTGTCAGAATAACTGCCAGCATGGGTTGTTGAAAATCTGTCCCAGCATGCATTGGGAAAACTACCTAGACACCTCCTGGTGCTAACAAGCGCAGTATCTGGGAATGGGTCAATCGTCACATGTTGACTAATACTATTGCTACAAATGTATAAAGTAGCATGGTATCCAGTAGGGACTCATCCGAATCCATATTCGGCAAGTCACGAATAATAGCTTTTTGCCGAATAAATTATTCGTCCGAACATTTTGTTAAAAGTTCGGCTTTTTATATGTACATATTTTTTTACCCAAGTTGACTAAGGGAAACATCTCCTACAAGTGGTTGGTTCTGAAGTTCTCTAATTCAAACTAGATTGGCTGCCACCGCTGTCAATCATCCTCACCAGTCAGTCAAAATCGATGACGTCAGCAGCCTTTGTGTTTGGAGCACTGACTGGAGTTTACTCAGACTCACCAGAGAGACAAAAATCTTTTCATGATTGTTTTTTTTTTTTTTTTTGTTCACCGCTGACTGTATTTCTTTTGATTCGCAGAGTGGATAAACGTTAGAGTGGGTTAATCTTAAACCTGTGTTGCTTGTCATTTTAGCGCAAGTCTGTACATTTAGTTATGTACAGGCTACGGAATTGTCTTTAGTGGGAGCCTGAGAGGCTAATGTATCGTCTTTAGCCTGTTTGTGTAGTTTGCTTGCTTTGTTCTACTGTCGGCTTGTTGCTAGAAAGTTTTAAAAAGCTGACTGTATTTCTTTTGATTCGTATCGTCTTTAGTCTTGCTTTGTTCTTATTCCAAGTTAGTCTCTCTCTCTCTCTCTCTCTCTCTCTGTGTCTGTGTCTGTGTGCGGGCGCTCTGGAGAAAAATACATGTGACGGAGAGTTGGGTAGCTAGCTATCATTGCAGACAGTTTAGCTAAGTTCTGATTCCTTTATTTACCACTAAAATAGCTACACTAAGTTGCATTGCTTAGTTGTGGCATGCTGTTGTTTAACTAACCAAGTTACTTTGTGAGTGTGTGTGTGTGCGCGTGTGCGCACGTGCTCTGGAGAAAACTATGTGGCTGAGAGTTGGGTGGCGAGCTAGCTCCATTGTTTAGCTTGCAATTAAGTGCTGTTCCTCAGTAGCTCAGTGATTTTTATCTCAGAAATTTTCCTTTTTGATTTGTCTCTTTAGTAATATTTTGAAAAATTAATTTAGACAAACATGTGCATGATCCCCCTGGTTTGCAGTGCTATTCCCCCACCAAAAAAAACACTGTAGTGATGTCTGGGAGCACTTTACAGTCAGTGCAGTAGAACCAACCTAGGTGATCTGCAAACTGTGCAAAGCTAAAGCTAGCAGAGGCAAGGATATTAATCACCTGTCAACATCTGCCATGCATAATCACTTGAGTTATAAGCATTCCACCCTGAAAATGACTCAAACTACCCCAAGTACTTCCATTTGATAACTGATTATTTATTCTCCTCAAGATAGTGGTTTCGGAATTTCAGTAATTTTAGATTTCTTTGTGGTTAAAATCCAATGATAAGAAAAAAAAACCAACGTGACTTCCAGTTTTAGCCCCGCCCACTTTTTTTTTCCTGAATCCAAATTATTTTGCCCAAAAACAAATACAAATACAAATAGTGGTGCCTCCTCACACCTCTAGTATCCAGTATAAACTGGCGCAGCATGTAAAAAAAGAATAAAATTTAAAACATAGCCATTGTTGCCTTAGCGGACATTCTGTGGGCATTTGATTTTTTTTTAAACAGCAAAAATGCATCAAAGAAGTATGTTCAATAAACCAGATAATGCAATTAATAAAATGTGTTATAAATGTCCACAAAATAATGGTGAATGTCTTAACGAAAGCCAACAATGTCAAATAGGCTTTGTATGCACCTTCCTCTTGAGCGTACATCAGAGCCCTGGCACAGGGTCCCAGCATTGGTATTGATTTAAGGCAGCCTATTTTGACGGATTGCTGCTCTTATCATGACTACTTGTGGCTATTGCAAAGTGCGCATATTTTTAAATACACAGAAGAACTACTCCCGTTGATGGATTGTGGATGAGGTTATGATGGTCCTTGTGTATACTGCATATGATGGGAAAAATTGGGCCCCATGTCTTAATATTCTAATTACACATAACTATAATGTTATTACTGCTCTCCTATCGAAATAATTTAATTAAAGGTCTTCAATTTGTGCAGGTATAAATACATTTATCTTCTGCAGCAAGTGTCAGCTGTTCAATAAACTATTTTCTCTAGTATTGCACAAGCCACAGAAAATTCTTCAATTCCTTCTTTCCGAAATGAACCTTTTATGCCTCGGGCATTAAACAGTGACACATGGGTATCATTCACATTGACTGCTGGCCTGTTTTGAGCAGAAGTCAATCTTTATTATGGAGGGCAATTGAGTGAAGAGGTCCATTTATTTTATTTTGTAACAGGTGTGACAGTAAAGCATAACTTCAGTATATGACCAAGTCTTCTGCTGAGTGCATGCACTTACCTATTGAGGCGGGTGTTTCGATCTCCCTCTACACCTCTGGTGCTTTGATCCCATCTTACTACCTGCTTCCCTTATGTCTTATTCAAGCAGGAAATATGGCAGGAGGAGGGACTTTAAAGTTTCTCATCTCTTATAAAGGAACATGGGTGAGGCAATCCAAGATACTTTTCCTTGAACTAGTGAGAAACTTTTTACCAGTGTTTTTCATACTATTAACACTGCTGCCCAAAATAACTTAAAGGATGCTCTTTGCTGCACTATCAAGCCTGCTCACAAGCTATAAACCGTCAAATATTAATATTTATGATCTCTAAGTATGGATATCGGAGCAGTTATGTGAAAAGAATGTAAACATCACATGGACAGCCTCTGTTTTATGAACACAGGTCCTTCTAGCTCAGCTCTTTCCCCCAGTCCATCTGTTTCCTTTGCTTTCGATTGCAAAAGTGGTTGGTGAAACACCAGCATACACAGGGGGTCCCCAGGACCAATACTGACAACCACAGCTGGAAATATGGGGGTACAAGCTGCTAGCGGCAAACATGATGGCTTAATTAATGTGAGGCATGAGTCTTCCTGAGCAAAAAAAAAGGCTTTCCCAGCACTGCGTCATGACGATTTATGGATACACAAGAAATGGTAATTTTTAAACCTGGCAATTAGGATGATTCTTACGTTTATGGGTTCAGAGCCTCTGGACCGCTGCCTGGGGTGGGGTTTGGAGGTGGTCGGTAGAGGAGGGGCACACTCCATTCCCCACAAGTTCAATAAATAGTGAGCGATTTATTAAGAGGTCTAGACTTTAGTCAAAGCAAGCCGGAAGTCATTAAACCTCGCTGTAAGCAGCATGGGGCACTAGTGTTCCCTTTCTGTTCCCAAGAACGAGTGATATTATGCTGGTCACGGCACTGTTTCAGGGAGAGGCCTGCAGGTCAGTGGGCAAGGTGCTTGACTGTGATCCAGAAAGCGGGTGGTTAGTGGTTTAAACCCTGGAGCTACCCCACTGAGATGATTGCACTGGTTGGGCCCCTCCATAGTCTAGTCAACTTTCAATCAAAGGTCACTTTGGATAAAATATTATTGTTTTTATTATTATTATTATTATTATTTTCCATTTACTGTAACCCTATCCAACTGCTTCACCATCACAGAAGTCAGCCTAATGCTGGAATTACAATAAATAAAAGCATAAAATGTAAGACATGCTTCCATTTTCTCTATTCTCATGAATATGAAATGCTGGCGATAATTTTCTCTTGAACATTTTGTGCACTTTCTCACCAGGATCCAGATGATAATTCTGTTGTTTTTCATTAATTGCTTCAAATAGGTTTTTCACTTTTTTAAGATGAGCTGTCAAGAAAATCTGTCACGGAAATTGGGCTGTGGTCAAGATTGGACTAGCCTGGAAAAAAATAGCTCTCAAAAAATAGAAATTCTAATCTCTTCCCTGGTAGATCTGAATGAATTCAATTGAAAAACAAATGTTACAGCACTTAATCTTGCCCTTAAAATCCTGTGGTTCATATTATCTGACCTCAGCATTTAAATGCAGTTAAATTAGACAGCTTTTGTGTCTGACTGCAGAGGCTTGCTATACAAGATAGAAAATTGGAAAAATTGAAAACAATTGGGAAAAACTGTCACAAAAAAAAGAGGTTCCTGGTAAAGACTTTCATTTTGCAGGTATTGCCAAACATGCAATGCTTTGTGACAGTAGGAGCATAGGTTTTCTATGGTGATAGGTTTATGTCTTGAATATCAGAAGGTAATTATGGTGGTGTGTAAACCATGTTAAATCATTTTAAATGGAAACTGCTTTGACCATCATGAGAGAGTAAAGGCTTATATTTATAAAACAAAAATTTTCTACTTTGTCTGACTCTTACACAAATTTTTTATTATTGTTGATAATAACATTCAGTTCATGTCTCATGATTGCATCTCAGAGCAGCTCAGCACAGTCCAACACAGCACAGAACATTACTGCAAACCTTGCCCCCAAAGTTTGCCACTGTCATTCTGCTGCTTCAAACTTGCCTAGCTAAGGATTAATAAAGCTGCCTTACAAAAGCAAAGCAGCTGCAGTGAACCACAGACTGCAGTAAGTATGCAGACACTTACTGAAAAACGTGACATTAAAATTTTTGAGTTTATGTGAGAGAGGAGGCACTGCGCTAGATCAAGGAGTAGCATGTCCACTTGCCTGACGTCGAGTGTGAATGTTTACAAACCTTAAGTTATTAAGTTCCTGACTTATTCATTTTATTTAATCAATATTCAGTATAGCTTCAACAAACTGGTGAGATTTTACTGATTTTACTCAACTCAACCCCCTACAGAGAGGGACTGACTGCCTATATCGGCACTTTATTACATAGAGAAAGAGACTGACTGCTAGCAGCAGCCTTCTCAAGAGACTTCCTGCTAAATCTGAAACATATCCCAGGCATGAAAAGAAAAGAAATAAACTCTATTCCCATCTTTTCACTGAAAACAGAAATACACAACCTTCAAAGCAGAAATGTGAAAGAAAGTGGGGTGTCAGACAAAGAGGGAAGCGTCTAAGGGAAAAGATACTGCAGCGACTCATGCTGATAAATGCTTGATCACTCAGAAATAAAATGGAAGAGATCACAGCAAACCTGTGCCAGCAACAGTATTACATCACTGCTTGCTTGTGATCACTGAGTCCTGGCTTGAAGCGTTTCTAAGACCGAGGTAAAACCAGATGAATTTACTATCATCAGGTCATAACGTAATGCTGTTGCTTCAGGAAAACTTCATGGCAGTGACTTCTGTCTCCTCATCAGGGACTAATGGTGCAGAGCAGTTGCAGTAAGGGAGACTGTTTGCTCTCCAGACATCATACTGTTTTCAGTGTCTCTACGACATTTATTGAGTGTATGTCGGCATCTAATCACTCTCGATTTGCCTAGAAATTGATTTTTTTCTGTGTGTATGTGTGTGTGTGCATTTGTGCATGTCTTTTTAAACTACTGTTCTGTGCATTTAAAAGTAACAATGCCATTATTTTATCTAATCCCGCCAAGCAGATGTGGGCTTGGTTAGAACCTGGACGGGAGACCATGTGGGACAATCAGCCTGTAGGCATGGTGCACCGAAACTACTTACTGAGTTTTAATGGGCCATGACAAGGAAAGGTGTCAGAAAATAGGTAGCCAACATACATGAGGACAACTCGAGACCTTCAGGGTCCATAAACTCTGATTTCATAGTGCACACTTGACAAACAACATGGCCCATGTGGCCCTGTTTGTACAGCTCGGGTTTATTTAACCCCTTTCTGCAGATGTGTCTGCCCGCGGACATGGAGCTGAAAATTATGCAAGCAGTTACAATATTCTATCACTAAATGGCATACCCGGATCAGTTATTGAACAGTCACTAGCAAGCCTAGCTCGAACACAGTTTAGAATATGGACGAGTTCACTCCCATCCCTGTTTTTCAGGAGTTGCATGAATTAAACTCCTCAGCCAAGGCTGATGTGCAAACGAATCAATATACTAGCTGGGAAATCATGCAGAGGTGGGGTATAAATGAACGCTGGTGCAAAACTGTTTCAGTGAGAGAGAGCCTTTATACCAAGGATGTGGAGTTGCTTTCTTTGTCCATGCGCCCCATCTACAACCCCAGTTCCGAAATAGTAGGGACAAAGTGTAAATTGTGAATAAAATCAAAATGCAATGACTTTCAAATCACACCAGCCAGTATTTTATTCACAATAGAACAGAGATAACATAGCAAATGTTGAAACTGAGAAATTTTACAATTTTATCCACAGATTGAGCTCATTTCAAATTTGATGGCTGCTACAGGTCTCAAAAAAGTGGGACAGGGGCCTGTTTACTATGGTGTAGCATCTCCTCTTCTTTTTAACACAGAGTGGAGGCATCTGGGCATTGAGGAGGCAAGTTTCTTGAGTTTAGCCATTGGAATTTGATCCCACTCTTGTTTAATACAGGCTTCCAGCTGCTGGAGAGTTTTGGGTCTCCTTTGATGGACTTTTCTTTTAATTATGCACCAAAATGTTCTCAATTGGTGAAAGATCAGGACTGCAGGCAGGCCAGTTCAGCACACGGACCCTTCTACTACGGCCATGCTGTTGTAATAGCTGCAGTATGTGGTTTTGCATTTTCCTGCTGAAATACACAAGGCCTTCCCTGGAATAGATGTCGCCTGGAGGGGAGCATATGTTGGTCTAAAACCTTTATATATCTTTTCATCATTCATGGTGCTTTTTAAAACATGCAAATGTCCCACACCATATGCACTAATGCATCCCCATACCATCAGAGATGCTGGCTTTTGAACTGAACGCTGATAACAAGAGGGGCGGTCTTAGACGCCCATGATTTCTGACAAGAATGTCAAATTTGGACTCGTCTGACCACAGGACACTTTGCCACTTTGCTACAGTTCATTTTAAATGAGCCTTGGCTCACAGAACACGGCGGTGCTTCTGGATCATGCTCAACAATGGCTTCCTTTTTGCATGATGGAGTTTTAGGTGGCATCTGTGGATGGCAAGGCGGACAGTGTTTACAGACAGTGGTTTCTTGAAGTATTTCTGGGCCCATTTAGTAATGTCAATGCCAGAATCATGCCGGTGAGTGATGCAGTGGTGTCTGAGGGCCCGAAGATCACGGGCATCCAGTAAAGGTCTTCGGCCTTGTCCCTTACGTACAGAGATTTTTCCAGTTTCTCTGAATCTTTTGATGATGTTATGCTCTGTCGATGATGAGACCTTCAAAGCCTTTGCAATTTGACGTTGAGGAACATTGTTTTTAAAGTATTCCACAATTTTTTTTACGCAAGCCTTCACAAGTTGGAGAGTTCTGGCCATTTTTACTTCTGAGAGACTCAGCCTCTTTATGACATCCCTTTTATAGCCAATCATGTTACATACCTGATGCCAGTTAACTTATTTACTAGCTAAATGTTCTTTCAGCTGATTTTCTTATATATTAATTGCTTTTTCAGCCCTTTTTTGCCTGTGCCCCAACTTTTTTGAGACCTGTTGCAGCCAGAAAATTTGAAATAAGCTCATTTTGTGGATAAAAATGAAAAATGTCTCAGTTTCAACATTTAAAATGTTATCTATGTTCTACTGTAAATAACATTGGCTCATTTGATCTGAAAGTCATTGCATTTTGATTTTATTTACAATTTACACTTCGTCTCAACTATTTCGGAATTGGGGTTGTACTTGCCACAGAATTTCCACAGATTTTTGTGACGGTCGTTTATGTTCACCCAAAGGCAAATGAAAAAAACGCCTCAGAGCTCATCTCTCAGTCTGTGCATAAACTTCATTATCTCCTGACGCTCCTAAATTATTTTAGGAGATTTTAATCACTGTTAACTGTATAAATCCCTCAGGAGCTTTTATCAGTACGTTTCCTGCCCCACCAGGAAAGACAGGATTCTTGACAAGTGTTATGGGTCCATCAAAAATGCATATAAATCCACTCCCCCCGCTCGGCTCAGCTGTCCATAACTGTGTCTCCTTGGTCCCAATATATTGGACATGTCTTCAGAGGGGGAAGGTGGCAACCAGAAACATCAAAGTGTGGTCAGAAGAGGCCACACTGACACTCCAGGGCTGTCTGGATAGCACAGCCTGGGAGAGTTCATCGAATCCTCTAGTGACATTAACAAACTCACTGATATGGTTAGCTCCTAGATAACTTACTGTGAGGACATTGTTGTTCCTGTAAAGACTGTTAAAACTTATCCCAATAGTAAACCTTGGGTGAGCAGACACCTTAAAGTGTTACTAAATAAAAAGAAACAGGCTTTTAAACAGGGTAATTTTACTGAGCTTATGTCTGTACAAAAGGAAATCAAATGGGAAATTATGAGAGCTAAATTATCTTATAAACAAAAACTTGAAGACAAGCTTAGCAACAATAATCTGGGTTCAGCATGGGACTGTATTAAGTCTATGATTGGTCTGACTGACAACGTGAAGAAAAGGGTCTCATTAGATGGGTTCACCTCAGATCTGGCTCTGGCACAAGAGGTAGACAAATTCCACTCCAGATTTGATGTGCATTGTCAGAAAAACTGGGGGGAACTAATGTTTGGTCCCCTGAGTCAGGTCGTGCCTTGTTAATCGATGTATATTAGTTGTTCCGTTGTTCCATCAGCACTTTTCCTTCAGTGTGCGTTAATGATATAAAGGTGAGTAATTATACATAATATGTCGCTAAACCCTTGCTAAATATCATTTACGTAGTTTCTGTTTAGTATTGACCTGGATATTTTTGCTAGGATTGCTCAGTATTCTTAATTTGTTCGTTGTATTTCTCCGGTCTGACGGTAATTCATGACGGTGTTATTTTTAGCTCAATCTGCCATCACGTTGCACTTGAATAGTTACTAACGATCTATGAACGAATCTGTGCCTCAGATTTATATTGTTTCTGATTATTTTTTATTCTGTATTTATTTTCAGACCACACACAAGTGAATATATGTGGGCTACATGTGAATAAAGCCAATGTAATTCAAAGAGCTATGAAGGAATACTGCAAGTTTAGCCATTAAACATTCTCAATAAGACAAAGATCCAGTCTCCCGATTCCCTAACCAGAGTCAACTGTCCATATTGGCCGCTTCAGTCCAGCGTAATTAATTCAAGTTAATGTGGAGATTCCTACATTAAATTCTGGTCCTTCGAGTCGGAGTGGAGCAACATAAATACAATATGGAGAACGCAGCATCCATGGAAGAGGCACAAAGCAGGCCCCCCATCTACCCTCATACTTCTTGGACTATAGAATTGACTACCCAGTGCTCGGCTCACTCCCTCCAATCGCTTCATCCCGCTCAGGTAGCAAACACAGAAGCAGCTCGAGGACAGCCCAGAGCTCCGCATCCAGTTTCAGCGCACACTCAGGAAGACGCACCACCAGCTCTGTCGGTCGCTACCCACACGAAGGGCTCTCTCCCATGCAAGCTGCAATTCTGGATGAGAACGCTAAACGACTTGAACTCGATAACCTCCGCAGACAAATGGAAGAAGATGCACGAGCTGAGCGTGAGCTCCAGCAAATACAGGCCTAAGCTAAAGCTGCACAACAAGCGCAAGAGGAAGCCATCGAAGCTCCAGAGGCCCTGAGTAAACGCCTAGACAAAAGTCGCAGAATAAAGCAACTAGAGACTGATGTTGAACTGGCCAAATTGGTCACCTCCATGCTTGGTTGCAACAGCACATCAAGCTCATATGAGCCACTCCCGCCACCTATAGCTTTACCTACCCCAGCAGTTCACATGACTCCAACTGCACACTTTAGCCCTGCGCCGAGTCAACGTGAGTCTTGCCCAGACGTCGTCAGACCACACAGGCCGCCTGATCAACTCCAAGCAGCAACTGCCAGTGAGCACTCACCAGTAGCACCGCCAGTGAGTAACGATGCTGTAGCAACTGTCCCCCAGCCAATGCACTGCAGCCCCTTGCAACTCACCAAGTGTCATCATCCCAACATCAAAGCACTGGAAGACAGATGACAGAGTCAGCTTCTGCAGTGCACCAGCCACAACTAAGCAATGCCACAATCACCGCTCCACTGAGTGCTCAACCAGCAGTGCAACCTCAAGCTGTGCCTTACTACACCCTGCCTCCTACACCGCACCCTTCTCTCACTGGCACCAATGCAATGCAGCCACCACTGCTGATGGCAGCTCACAGACGGGAGCAAACTTCGGCCACCTCTTATGCCAGCCAGGCTCCTCTACCAGCACTTTCCTCCTATCCTGGTTTGCAGCCACAACTCAACCGTGAGAGCGACTTTGCCCTCCTGAAGATAGCATTGGACAGTCTGTTGAATAACCACAGCCACCTCAGTGAGCAATACAAATACCAGGTGCTGCTAAGCCATTTAAAGCTACCCAGTGCTCTTCAACTCGCCGAAGCATATACGCGTCATCCAAGCCCTTACACTGCTGCAAATAACGCGCTGCAAGATAAGTATAGCCAACCGAGGCAACTTATCCAGTCCGAGCTTAGCGCCATTCTGAACTCCCCCTCACTTCAAATGGGCGATGCAAACAGCTTTGACACCTTTGCTCTGTCCATCCAATCGCTTGTGGGCCTGCTGATGACTCTTGAAGGACAGAACGGTATTGAACTCATGTGTGGCTCACATGTCGGCCGGTTGCTAAGTAAACTACCTCCAGCTTACCACGACAGTTTCGTGGAGTACTGTCTCAACCGAGGAATCCTGCAGTGAGGTTCTGACTGGACATACACACTCCTCGACCTAGCGGCCTGGCTCCAAGTCAAGTCACAAGCCAAAAGCATATCAAGCCGTGCTGCAGCCCTCTACCAAACTGAGCCCAGCAAGCCAACCAAAGGTACAAAGAGTTTCACTCCCCACAGAGAGCAGTGTACACCAGTCCTTCTCACAGTAAAGGAAGAGTCACCTCCCCCTAAGCCTGCTCGTCCTGAACCTGCCTCCAAGTCACAACCCTACTGCCCACAATAAAGACCACTACCTGAACTCCTGTGACAACTTTAAGAAGCTCGTGCCCAATCAGATTGTTAAATGGATCAAAGACAGAAACCGGTGCTGGAAGTGCGGCCGCAGCCACGCAGCGGAGAACTGTAACCTCAAACGGCCCTGCAAGGTTTGCGAAGAGCAGCATCTCACAGTAACCTTCATGACTTCATGTCAGTGAGACCTCCAATGCAGTCTTAATGGTGAGCCCTGCGACTACCAAGGTCTACCTCGACCGGCCCAACCGCACACAGCGAGTGATGTTAAAGGTAGTGAAGATCCTCATCCACCATGGCAAGCAAGCAAGCTATTGAGGCACACGCTATTCTGCTCGATGGCTTGGAGAGGACGATCGTCTTGTCACCAGTCCTCCAGTCCCTCAAGCTTCCTGGAGTCCCAGAGACTCTTCCCATCCAAACAATATACCAAAATGTGAAACAGCTGGAGGGTATAGCTGTGTCCTTCGAAGTTTCCCCTCTTTCCAAGCCCAGTGAGAAGTACCTCGTATCCAATGCCTTCTCCACTGATGGTCTAAGCTTTGCCGAGCACAACTGCCCCATCGCTGCTCTACAGCCTGCTCACAGACATCTGAGAGGCCTCCCGCTTCTCCCAGTCGACCACGTACAGCCACTACTCCTTATTGGTTCTGATATGTGCCACCCTCACTCCCATCCAGCCAATTGTCCAAGGCTCCCCAGACGGTCCTGTTGCTGTACGTACACGCCTCGGCTGGAGCCTCCAAGGTCCGATGACCCCTGTCCAAAGCCCACGTGGTCTTACTCAGTGTCTGCACATTGCCACAGCTGCACAGAGCTACTCCAGCATGTGTAGCGCCTCTGGCAACTCGACACCCTGCCATACTGTGAGAAAGCTGTAAACAGGTCAAAGCTTGACCAGCAAGCTTTAAACCTGCTTCAAACATCTACAACCAGAGTAGACACAGGAGACATCTTGCGCTATGCTACTCCACTCCTCCGCTGCTCTCCACCAATTCCCCTTTAGGTGCCCAGAGAAGCAGCGCTACCAAGTCTTCGCAGCGCTGAGCGTAGACTCACAAACCCATCATGCGCTTCCTGTGGCGATACATGCAAAGGGAGGAGGAGCTGGACATCTACAAGTGGCAGGTCCTGCCCTTAGGGACCACCTGTAGTCCGTGCTGCGTGACCTACGCCCTGCGGCACCATGTCCAGGATCTTCAAGCCAGCTGACTAGATCTTGCTGAAGTTGTGACCCAGGCCTTCTATATTGACAACTGCCTTTACAGCACTCCAGATCCTGCACATGCCAAGGCTTCCGTGGATGGATTGCAGCAGCTCCTTGCAGATGGAGGATTCGAGATCAGGCAGTGAGCCCGCAACCTACCTTCAGTCATAGAGCACTTGCCCCCCGAATATAGATCGGTCAGCAGTGAGCTGTGGCTGTCCCGAGACAGCGCTGACCTGGACGAGCCCACGCTTGGGCTTCAGTGGAACTGCCTTGATGACACCATGGGCTACCGACACCGCCCACCAGAGCCTCTTCAACCCACACTGAGAAACCTCTCCAAGACCCTGGCAAGCTAGTATGACCCACTGGGGTTCATAATGCCATTCACAACCAGGGCCAAGGTTCTCATCCAAGACCTTGGAAAGCAAGACTTAAGTTGGGACAAACTCATTGGACACCAACAGCTCAAAGAGCAGTGGCTTGCCTGGGTCGAAGAACTCCCCAGCCTTCATCAAGTTCAGCTTCCAAGAGCCTACATGCCACCAAGTGCAGATACCTCCACAGCCACCAGGCAGCTCCATGTGTTCTGCGACACTTCGGAGAGAGCATATGGCTCAGTCGCTTACCTGAGAACCACTGATGACCAAGGGAATGTCCACGTCACCTTCATCCTTGCCTGTTCCAAAGTTGCCCCCAAGAAGTGCCTCTCCATGCCTCGTCTTGAACTGAACGCCGCATTAACTGGTGCGTCTCCTATTGTACAACTACACGCTGTCTTCCTACACGCGTATGGAGGTAAATCTCAATCTTTATTCAAGAGCATGGTATTCCGACGTGAGAGCAGACAAATCAATTTCCTGCATAGATTTTTTAAGGTTTTCCCCTAAAATTCTGCTCTTGCATTAAAATAGCCAGTGCCTGCGCTTGGATCTGCTGCTGCGTGGACGGATTTTTTGTAGGCGAGCCTTTTCCCTTTGCGCACAAAACTGTCTCTCTGTGCTTGAAACATTTCTGCTTGCACTCGGAACATTGCTGCTCGCGCTCTGACTTTTTCTCTTCATGCTCATAACTGTCTCTACGCGCTTGAAACGTTTCAGCTTGCACAGGAAACATTTCTACACACAGTCGGATTTTTTTTTTCTTTGCGGTACATTCCTGTCAAAAATCGCCCACTAATAGAACGCCAGGTTCCGTATTAACCAGTGAAATTATCACTGCCTTGTTGCAGGCCCATTCGTTTAACTTCATACAGTGTATGAAGTTCAAGCACTTAAAAGCACTCAAAGAAAAATCTCCACAGCCCGTAAGATACTAAGCTTGAAACCACCTAGTCAAGTTGACATTTACAAAGCTAGAGCTTTAGATAAGGCACCAAATTCTACCGAGAGAATTTATCCTACAGCCATCTGGCAGAAGGTTTATGACCCTGGCAACTATGATAAACAGAACTAGACTATCTTTATTCCACCTGTAATCTCCTCACTTGGTTGAATTCTTTCTCCTTCAAGTAATGTGTTTATCTGTTATTTATCCATGTATTTTTTTTTTAAATCTGTCTAAATGTACAGAATGCCTGAGTTTGTGGAATGTGAACAGCACACTGCAAACCTAATTTCCCTTAGGTTCCTATTTTATGCTAGTTTTTGTTTCTTTCCAAAAATTTTCTCTAGATCATAGTAATGATCAAGAGAAACATGAATACTTTCTCACAAGACAAAGCAGAAATCCATAAAACTCATTTCAGCCATAAATCATTTTCCACCAAAAAATGTTCCAGTGGAGAGAGAAAGCAAGAGGGCAGCTCACTTTCAAATAACCCTGTCAAAATTCGCTGGTCAATGGATGTGAGGAAAATCAACAACTGCGGAAAAAGTTATTCTTTCAGCTTAACCCACTGTTCTCAAGGCGTTCAAATACATTACTGCATACCCTCAAATATGCAAAATTGTGATGAGTGCAGTGTTTTTATCTTTTGACAATGAGGGGGAATTCTATCATAAATCAAAACTGCTGCAGTCAGACTCATTTCCAGAGAAGTAAACCAAGTCAATTGCATTTCATTATTTGCATGATATTATGTCTATTATGGTTATTTCAACAATACAGGTCCAACTTTTAGATTGTTTTCTCTGTCTTGTCATCTTTAAATTCTGCAAATGATCTTATAATTGGTTCCTATATGCATGCCAGCTATTCATATACGTGTATGGAGTATCTTTAATATACTTTTCATAGTATTAAATTATCATTATGATAGTCTCAACCTCAGTTACTATTCTGAAATATGACAGCAGTCTCACAGACTCAGACTTCAATGGTTGTGGTTTCTTCAGGGTTCCTGCCTGAATGGGAAACATTTCAGACTTTGACATACACGCTCAGGATGAGACGTGATGAATGCTGTTCTCCCCACAGAGCTGAACAATTTTGCACTGTTGCAGAGCTCTGAAGTTACTAATCCAATGTCATTCTTTACAGACACAAACACCCCATTGGTCGTGGCTACCCCAAATCCATCAGACATCAGATTTAGAAATAACAATCACCTAATTAAACTTGTCTTGTGCACTTGGCCAAAGCCCATGTATGGTCAAAGAGTTGAAAATGAGCTCAGGGCACCAACGTCCTTTTTGTTCCACTGATAGAAGATCCCATTTGGCACACTCAGCAAAAAATACATCATTTAGGAACTGTGCTTTATTGCTTTAAATGCAGAGATAATGTATTACGACTGGAAACAGGAACAAGCTGTATTGTAAAGTAATATGATTTTAATTTGGTTGTCTATCTAACGCGTATCCCTCTGTATTTTTAATTGAGCTGCAAAATGGGCTCATCATGGCAGGGGGCCACTGTCAGTAATGTCAGCAGGTAAAGAGGCATCACACATCACTGTGTTAGGAACAGTGTGGGGGCTGACAGCCTTCTCTGTGAATGGGCTTTTCAGTTCCATCTCATCTAAGCCTGAAGGCCTGTCGCGTCTCTCCTTCCTTCTCCCACCACCAGGATACTGTCAACTGAGCTGGTGTTTTTGTTGCGATTTCAGGGAGAAGGAAGGCAGCATCTCTCACAAATGGGGAGCATGAACACTTCAGCCATGTCAGTTATGTGTGGTTTCTCACCTTTTTGAGTGATTCCTCTGTACGGTCAGGACCGTCTCATTGCTAGACTGGAACCCATGTCAGCCATTTTTAGCTCAAGCATGGACCCTCTGTGCCAGAGGAAAGAGCATAGAAGCACCCATCTCAAAATGGATGCTGGAACACATGCTGCCAACTTATGATGGATGTTTGCTCAGTTTGGAGCAGTCATGTCCGTGATTCTGTGCTTTTCACTCCCTGTACTTACTCTTACCTCAACAGGAGCACCTGCAGACTCAGCGTTCAGCAGTGTGGTCCAGCACCTCTCCTCAGAGCACAAGTCACTTCACACTGTAAACCCTGACAAATGTGGTGAATGCAAATATTTTGTGGGAACCGATTACCTCAGAAAAAAATTGAGTATGCAAACTTAATGATTTTGTGTTCACAGCACTTGAAAAAATGTAAAAAATAACTTTGCCTTATTTTCTTAAAGTTCCTTCCACACAATGCAATTAAGTTGGCCCACACATTTTTTTTTTTTTTTTTTTTTTTTGCAGTAATCAGTTTCCACAAAACATTTGAGTTCACCACATTTGTCTGTGTTTACAGTGCAGATACAAGAGAAACTACCCCTCCTCCCACCATCTACAGCTCTCAATCCATCCACAGTGAAGGGTATTAGGGGTAAGGTCATTACAAGCTGGACAAAAGTACCAAACTTTTTTTGTAGGCACCTATAAACAAAGTGAATACAAAAATCCCATGCTCCAAAAAATTTTGTGTTTTGTGTTAAAAATCCAAGACGGCGGCCAACCTGGCAAAAAAAATCTACATGAACAATAATAACTTCACGAATATTGAAGATACAAAGGTGTGTGACCCATCTATTTATAGGTTTTGAAGTACAAGAAAGTCATTGCAATTATTCGCTTTTACATCAGAGGCTCCTAGACCAAGATAAAGGTCAACATGAACATTTTCATTCAAAATAAAAAGCACCCTGTGGTACATTAAATCGGTTGCATAGCCCGTTTTCATTCTTTCGCAATCCCTCTTTTTCATCCCTTCTTTTTTCCCATACAAGTCAATGGGCGGAATGTTCGTGTCGATGGGCGGAATGTTCTCGCACTCAAGGATTTAGAGTGCAGAGAGGCAAAAAAATGACTCAGAAAAAAATTTTGAAATCGCTGTCCCGGCCACAATTTCTAATGTACACACACAAATTCTTCATAAAAACGTAGGAAAATTTGTGCAGGCCTGAAAAATTTCACTTTGGAAGAAAACAGACAAAGAGCTGAGACTCTAGGCGCCCCCAAGCGAGTTGGCGCCCCCAACTGCCTCAGAGACAGCCATTATAACAGGAGCAGAAAAGTTTGGGAAGAGAGCAGAGAAACACCTTTTTTAAATCTCCATCCTGACCACATACTTGACACTACAAAAAAAAAATACATCAGGACGCTCAGCAGAGTCTCCTCTCGCTCACACTGTTTTTTTGCCGTAGGACCTACGGTCTGCCAGAAAATGGAAGTAGTTTGGATAGTGTCACTGACCAACTCCCCCATAGGCAGCCATTATAACAGGAGCACACAGTTGAAAAACACCTTTTTGAAATCGCCATCCTGACCACATACTTGACACTACAAGAAAAGAAAATACATGGGGACGCTCAGCAGAGTCTCCTCTTGCTCATGATGTTTTTGTTTTCACCATAAGACCTACGGTCTGCCAGAAAATGGTAGTAGTTCGGACAGTGTCACTGATGATTTCTTTGAATTCCTTTCTGTCTCACAGCGCCTGTGAGACAGCAAGCACACAGGGGTGCTGCTGTCTCCATAGAGACAGGCACACACATAGAGGAGCTGCTGTGTCAGACTCACGCACACACACACACACCTGTCTGTGTATCTCACTGGTAAAAAATACAGCGTCAGCAATTAAACAGGCCGGTATGGACTAATTTCAGAGTGCAACGCGCTCTAAAATTTGTCCTTTAAAGGGACACTCCAGTCATTGAACATACCTAATAAAACACAATATTTCAATGAAGTATCGTTCTCTAAGCCTACCATGAAAAAATCAATAACATCCTCCCAGGTATTTTGATATTATGACACTTTTTTGCTGAACTGTCAAAGCTCTCCACGGAGGCCGCCATTTTAACCATTTTCTTCGAGTCACATAATCATAAATCATGGACCTGACGTCACTTGTGCGTATAGCACATTCAATCGCTTATCCTTCCCATTCATTTGATGTTGCTGTCTTGAGTGTCGAGTCGACTGGATTCACTCAATAATCGCAAATAAACGATAGTTTATTTTTTTCATTTGTCTGTTGATTGAGTGATAATATGCGAGCGGGGATAATGAAACAGAAGACAGTAGCCAAACACGCATTGTATGTATGCTCGGAACCTAATGAGCTGTCGGGAATTCTCTGGAGTCCAAGCAATGACAGAACACGGGAATGTCAAAGAAACTTGTTCAGAGAAACAAATGATATAGCTTGCTTTATAAATGCTGCAAACCCAGATTATTCTAATAACAAGCATGTTAATTTTGTAGGGCATGAAAGGATACGTGAATCATGCTGAAAACAGCCAAGATTTTATTCAGGTGCAGTTTTTCTGCTCTGCCTCCCAACTATGGCAATGATGACATTATTTCCCTGACAGATGGAAATAGCATGAACGCTTCGCTCGCAACTCACGTGTTTTATGATATTAATCGTTAATCATAAAATAAAAATGATCAAGGCTTGGCGACTGACAAATGTTGCTATGTTCCAGAGATCTGTGCTCTTACCCTGCCAGTGCGCACTGAAACTGGGGGAGCGGTAACGTGCAGCAACTTCACTGCTGAACAAAAGTTACATTTTGGGCGTCTTAAAATGCAGCACTGTCAAGCAAAAATCAGCCTCATAATAATGCCAACTTTAGCTATTTAGCTAGAGACATGAGCAGACGCATGTACACCACTAGCGATTTTTATTACGAACAAATATTCCCTAAAATATTAAAAAGCAACCGAACTAAGGTGATTCAGTGGTTTTCATATTTTATTTACCAAGGAATTATTCACATGTATGCGTTTCTTTCGGTGCCTCTGTGACGTTGGTAACCATCTTGCCGATGATTCGCGTGATACTGTGGAGACTTGTCTTACCAATGGTAACACACGAACGCGCAAAACAAAGGGGTAGGGCTAAGTGGTAGGGCCAAGGGGTGAAATGGGATTCTCCCTTAATTTAAGCGAATTGCGATGCAGCCCTCGTCTGATCCCCGCTCGTTCGTTCGTTTTTCCGCATTTTCAAGCGACTGCAGTACCATGCCGTAGCAGCCGGTGAGCAGTTCGGGTGGGCGAGTCTAACTAGTGGGAGAAGTCTAGGATCCACTTCAGCACACGGACGTTTGACAGGCTGATCCGGTACATATCGGACACTAAAAAGAGTTGTTAAAAAAGAATGGTTCGTTCATTTTTGCCCATCACTAGCCTGTTAACACATCCACAATCATGGAGCAACGTACAAGCCTTGAACTTCAAAAAAAAATGCAGTAGGTCCTAGTAAAGTAGGCTTGTTGCTGCAACGTCATTCAGTATCAGTTTACTTGCGAAACCCATGGAATACTTTATCAGATTATTCGAGTATAGTTCTCCGGGTACGTGAAGTGTTCACTACACACACGGACCTGTTGATCTTTTGGTTCAGGACGTGCACATTTCGCAAGCCACTGAATCTGTAGACGCTTCCTTTTCTTGTCAGCTGGCAACTTGTGAAATCTAGCATTTCGCGGATAGTTTCTATCTGAAACAGCGCAGTGTTTAGCGATACAATACGGCATTTCATGATGAAATGATGGACAAAGGAAACCAAACGAACACGAGGTACAAACACTGATCTATATAGAATAACTATATATTGTTATTTTATATAGATCAGTGGGTACAAAGCGGAGATTACTACTGTCAATACGCACACCTGACGTCACTTCCGTTGAGATCGGTCATGTGACTGGACGAAATGGCTGCGCCCATGAGAGCATCAAAAATTTACAAAGTAATCGGCTAAAAACTATACAAAACGCTATCGGATAGCACTGAAATTTTGTACGTACCTTCTATACATTATGAACTATCGATTGAAATTATTTCATTTTTTAGCATGATGACAATAGTTTCCCTTTAAACAATGTCAGATGATACCTGTGTGTGTGTGTGTGTGTTTGTGTGTGTGAAAGAGAGAGAGAGAGAGAGAGAGAGAGAGAGAGAGAGACAGATGAACTACCTGCACTCTGCCAGACTGCCACTCTAGGGTGTGTATGTGTGTGTGTGTGTGTGTGTGTGAGAGAGAGAGAGAGAGAGAGTCATTGCTTTTAACTTTAGTGTCAACATTTTAGCAAGCACATTCTCGAGGTTCGTCCTGATGAAACACAGTTCTAGGTCTGTTCGCACCTGCAAACATAGAAAAGATCACATTACGTGACTGCTTCATGAACTTAGTGATGATATTTTGCTTAAGCTTGCTTAATTAACTTTTTAGTACATGAACCAACAAACAGACAGGTTGCATACATCTTTATCACCAATATGGCCTGTGATATTACTGTGTAGGGACTTTTATTACATTTTAAGCTGCCATCTTGGATTTTCACCACATAATATGGTCAAATTTTTTGGAGCATGGGATTTTTTTATCTAGTACACCCATGGGCATCTCCAAAAAAAATTTGGCTCTTTTGTCCAGCATGTAACGATATCAACATATAATGGCCTTAATTCCCCTCACTACCATCAGTTCCCAAAGCATCACTCGCACAATGCAGCATCATCGCTTCTGTTTTTACCATCTTCATCTCAGAATGCTAATGCTCCTGACTTAAAGAGTGGATAATGTTCACATTTCTCATAACTTTTGTATCATTTCCACAATGCTGCAAAAATCATACTGACAAATACTGAGGCAGCTTTTCAAGCCCTTTGCATCGTTTCTTGGTGTTTCTTTGACAACAAGACAGTGATGTGTTTCTTAAGACTTGGGCTCACAGGCTTGGTCTTTTGTTTTTCCCAGCAGGTATTATCCTGGTCTTGACTGACATGGATTTGACTACAATACTAGCGCACATTCACTGATAGTATTTATATGCATAAGTTTTATGGTGGCTGACAAGGGCAAAGGCGCTACAACAGCCCAAAACATCTCCAGTCAGAGAAAGGCGCCAAACAGCTGAAAAAACAGCAGAAATTCAACAATGCATACAAAATCTAAAATAAATGCAACAATGGAAACTTGCTGCTGTAATCCAAAGCAAATAAATGAGCTGGAAATGTGGTGCAAATACAGAAATTGTTCCAGTTCTCTGATTTCAGCTTCCTAGATGTAAATATGTCCAGTATTCTGTAGTCCTCTATGACAGCACACAGCACCATGATCAGCAGATTAATTGGTAATAAAAATCAATAGTTGCAGGCCTATTTTTGAATTCTAGTGATCTTTTTATCTTTGGCACTGTTTCACAAGAGGTTCCCATTTAGGGACAATAACATTATTCCTGCAGTAATAAATACTCCTGGCTGCAGATGCTCTGACTGACTTTTCTTTTTATGATGGCTGTCAGCATTGATAAATATCTGCTCTTTTGCTTTGTTTATTATATGTCTTTTAATGTATCTATATGTGGCTTCTTGTTGTCTGATGGAAACTTGTTGTTTGTCTGTTTGTCTTTAACCTTCCATTGTAATTGTTTTATTGTGATCAGGGCTCCCCTGCAAAAGAGACCGCTCTCTCAGTGGGACTTCCCTGCAATAAAGGTTATTGATTGATTGATTGATTGATTGTGCTGCCTGTCTTGGCCAGGACTCTTGAAAAGGAGAATTTTAATCTCAATTAGGTTTTCGTGGTTGAATAAATGTTAAATAAAATAAAGCAAAAATATGCATTCAACTGAATCTCATTTTTTGTGGAAAACAAAAAAAAAACTTAAAGCCCAACGCCCACTGGCCGTGAAGCGAGGCGTCGCGTCAAACTCCAGACGTTTTTAAAAGCCCACCGGAAGCGTCAGTATTATCAATATTGACGGATGACGATAGGACCGAGAAGCAAGCCATGGGTGTCACTCTCAAAATATTCAACAAGACAACACTTAATTTTGAAAACACCTACCGATAAAGCTTATTTTAAGTGATGACAGGTTACTGTGCACTATACGTGTAGGCATAATTTTCCTCCTAAATTTAGCCGTCTAGTAAATTAAGATTATGATTCACTTACTTCACCCAGCAGCGAATTAGCTAGCTAGATAACATAGCAGTGTTAAGTTCTTACCAGTGTACCTTGAGTTAGATTTGATCACTTGATAACTTAAATGCCCGCAAAATAATGGATTTCCTTTCAAAACTGCGACTTGGTTAAAAAGCGGTTATATCGGTTTCAACAACTGCATGTGAGGTTGCCGCTGAATGCGTGCCACCAACCATGACAAGGCGAAATTGTTAAATAACCTAGAGGCAAATGCGTTTTTGTTGTCTTAACGCTTAAGAAATTGATCAGTGGCAAAAAGTAAAAATCTGATGCGTGTCGACGCGCGTCACACGCTGCCAGTGGGCGTTGCTCCATTGAAATGAATGGAACCTATTTTTTGATGCGCGTCTCACGCCTCCAGTGGGTGTTGGGCTTAAGACAGCTGGACAAACCCAAAAAACATTTCATAAACAAAACTGTTAATCAGAAAGAAAAGAAAATTGCCAGGATAATCCATATCAAATTAAAAGACACTCATACCAAATTGTATTTTATCCACCATTTTTTCAAACGCATTTGAAAATATTTCCATTTGTTGAGTCAGTTCATTGTGTCGCTTATTCTCTTTTTCCAATTCTTTTTTGAGGAACTTCAGTGCACGTTCTTATGATTTACTCCTCCTATTTGTAGCTGCTGGCTGGGGAGATTCAGGTGAGGGGCAAATTATGTTTGGTGCGGGTGATGTGGATGGTCCACTTGGGCTGAAGGGACTAAAAAAGGGAGGGGGAATTAAGGGGGTCAGTGGGGAGAGAACTGTTGCCATGAGCAGGGGATTGAGGAAGAATGGTGGGGTCTGGCAAACAGGAGGCAACTAAAGCCGGGGGGCATTTTGACGGCCTTGAGCCCAATGCCTCATGCATTTCAGCAAAATAGGGCCAGGTGCTTGGAGTTTCCTCTCCCTGGTCAGTCCCCGACCCAGTGGGTGGCTTTCTCAGGCCCTGTGGTTAAGGATGTAACTAAGTAAGCTCTCATGCAACAATAACACAGTAACACGTTTGTGGATTATGACACCCTCAAGCTCCATCTCCTTGATCATAGACCTATGTAAGGGATAATCAACTCGTAGGTGTGCATCAGACGGTTTTAAGACACGACGCGGAGGCGAATAACCACTCGACGGGAAGCGTGGGTGGTTGCCTTTGCGAAGTGCCTTAAAACCGTGTGATGCGCACCTACGAGTTGATTATCCCGCGTATATCATTGTTATTGCCAGCAATATCAAATCAAAGCATTCAGAAATTTTTGGTGAAAGTTTTGCCCTTAAAATGGAAACTTTATGAAGCAAGAGCTTACCGTCATCATGATGAGGAATAATTCTAGTCCCTTTTACCATGTCAGTTAGCCACAATTGGACAGGGTGAGGAGAGCGATGGTCATTTCCAGTAAAGTATAGCAGATAACAAAATGTTCATTCGTTAATTCATCATTTAAATTTTTTAATAAATAGCAGATAATAAAACGCAACAGTTTAAGTCCAACCAACTGGCATTAAATCATGAAATAAATAACAATTTAGAGAGACATAAGCCACTATACAGGTGATCATTTATTCATTCATTAATTCATCAATTCATTAATTTTTTATTTCAAATAAAGAATAGCAGATAACAAAATGTGGCAGTCTAAGTCTTGCCTACCAGCAATAAATAACAATTTAGAGAGAAACAGGTGATCATTTATTCATTCGTTAATTCATCAATTTAATTGGTTAATTTTTTATTTCAAATAAAGAATAGCAAATTTCAAAACTTAACAGTCTAGCTCTAGCCTACCAGCAATAAATAAATAAATATATAACAATCTGTTAACGATCTGTTTAATCCCCGCGGTTTTGTGGGTACGTAAAAATATAACACAAAACATTAGGAATATGTGTTATAGTGTGAATTTGAGCTCTAAAACGATGTGTCAGCTTCTTAATAACACCACAAAACCGCCGCGATTAAACAGATTAAACAGACCCGAGCATTTTAAGCTGGTACCCCGTTTGTTTACAAACATGAATAACCTACCTTTTATTTCCATTGTAACGCGGTCTGCATGCATTTTTCGCACAAAAATATATTCATTTTGGTCAAATTAACCAATTTTAATTAAATACATTTCAACCCAGAAATATGTAGCCTAATTATGTGACTATCTTCCTTTAATTAGTGAAAATGAAATTCCATGTTTCCATTTTTGGTGCAATTTGTCAATGAAATGGGTACGTTTGGCTTATTGGAAGGTGGATGAACTGGGGTAACGGTGCTTGTGGAGGTTGTGGAGGTATGGCAAGACAAGATCTGGCTCCATGTCTTCCTCTCTGATACGGATGAGACCCAGTATGATTTGAGCCTGGTAATCTGGCGACTCTCCAGACCCGCATCAGAGAGCCGACCCCCAGCAGTGCTCCGTAGGCTGTGATTTGTGTAGATCCGGGAGAGGGGTGTGGAGAGACTCACCTGAGAGGTGTAAAATAAATGTGAATAAATTATTTGAGCGGATGGGCAGTTAAAGCATATGAAATTATACATTTAAGATTTTACTCAGCTTTTCTGTATGCCTAAATATCTCAGCTCTTCACAGATCATTTTCAGCATGTTTCCGAGGTAATTAACTCCCATCGGCTCCTGGGTGTACCACACTGGAGTGGCATTAAGCTGCGAGTCCGGGATGCGCTTTGGGTGGAGATATTTCGGTGTTGTCTGGACACCTGGAGATGTAGGTCTTTGAACCAGACACAAGGGATTCCCAGGCATGGAAAACATGAAACTGCTCACATTTTCCTTGTCCGAGGTGGTGGGATCTTTATGGTTTTTGGTGTCTGGATTGTGTGCCAGGCTGATATATTCGACACCAGCCTCATCATACAGGAGAACAAAGGATGATTTTGTTAGCTGCCGATTCCTTTCTCTGCCCCTCCGTGCAAAGCAAAGGTGGATGTCAAACCACACCTTCCTCACCAGGCCAGTAGGTGTGTCGGGAGACAGGATGGCTGAATTTCTAATAATCTGCAGGTCAGACTCGGTAATACGGGGATGATGGACACAAGTGTCTTTGCCGCTTTTCCTGTAGCGTTTCAGCACTGCTTTGAAAACAATATTGCTCGACTTGAACTCGGTGTCACTTATTATAATAAAACGTGATAAGTGGCGGTTGATACCACCTCTAATGCTCATTAAACTTGCTACACTGTACTCACCGCCGGCCGCAGTGGACTGAACTGAGGCATAAAACTCACGTAAAATGTCATTGAGCATAGCCGCAGAGTATGTCTCCAAATCAGTGTTCTTTTGTTTTTGGTAGAGAAAGTCTCTCAGTATATTAACTGCCCATTTTGTTGCCTTTTTTGCATTAATCTCATCCTTCTCTTCCTCTATCATTTGAAGCTCTGCGGGTGTCAGTTCCTTGTGCTGTTTTCCGCTTGGTTTCAGTTATTTCTTCTCCATTTCTTTTTCTTCTGCTGCATCCAATTCATCAAAATTCTTGTACTCTCTGAATACCTTAAAAGAAATGTTAAAATCATCCATTTGTGTTTTGTTGTGGTCTGCTCTCGGCAGTTGACAGTTTGACAGGGACGCTCTCTAACGTTGCTATGGTTACAGGTTGTCTAGCAGATGAATTTCGAATGGTGAAACTACCGTAGCAGAAGTACAACCCCAATTTCTGAAATAGTTGGGACAAAGTGTAAATTGTGAATAAAATCAAAACGCAATGACTTTCAAATCACACCAGCCAGTATTTTATTCACAATAGAAAAGATATAGCAAATGTTGAAACGAAGAAATTTTACAATTTTATCCACAAAATGAGCTCATTTCAAATTTGATGGCTGCTACACGTCTCAAAAAAGTTGGGACAGGGGCCTGTTTACCATGGTGTAGCATCCCCTCTTCTTTGTAACACAGAGTGGAGGCGTCTGGGCATTGAGGAGACAAGTTTCTTGAGTTTAGCCATTGGAATTTGATCCTACTCTTGTTTAACACTGGCTTCCAGCTGCTGGAGAGTTTTGGGTCTCCTTTGACGGACTTTTCTTTTAATTATGCGTCAAATGTTCTCAATCGGTGAAAGATCAGGACAGCAGGCAGGACAGTTCAGCACACGGACTCTTCTACTACGAAGCCATGCTGTTGTAATAGCTGCAGTATGTGGCTTTGCATTGTCCTGCTGAAATACACAAGGCCTTCAGTGGAATAGATGCCATCTGGAGGGGAGCATATGTTGCTCTAAAACCTTCATATACCTTTCAGCATTCATGGTGCTTTTTTAAAACATGCAAGTATCCCACACCATATGCACTAATGCATCCCCATACCATCAGAGATGCTGGCTTTTGAACTGAATGCTGATAACAGGAGGGGTGGTCTTTCTCCTCTTTAGCCCGGAGGACACAATGCCCATGATTTCCAACAAGAATGTCAAATTTGGACTCGTCTGACCACAGGACACTTTGCCACTTTGCTGCAGTTCATTTTAAATGAGCCTTGGCCCACAGAACACGGCGGCGCTTCTGGATCATGCTCAACAATGGCTTCCTTTTTGCATTATAGAGTTTTAGGTGGCATCTGTGGATGGCACGGCAGACTGTGTTTACAGACAATGGTTTCTTGAAGTATTCCTGGGCCCATTTAGTAATGTCAATGACAGAATCATGCTGGCGAGTGATGCAGTGGCGTCTGAGGGCCCGCAGGTCACGGGCATCCAGTAAAGGTCTTCGGCCTTGTCCCTTACGCATAGAGATTTTTCCAGTTTCTCTGAATCTTTTGATGATGTTATGCACTGTCGATGATGAGACCTTCAAAGCCTTTGCAATTTGACATTGAGGAACATTATTTTTAAAGTATTCCACAATTTTTTTACGTGAGCCTTCACAGGTTGGAGAGCCTCTGACCATCTTTACTTCTGAGATACACAGCCTCTCTAAGACATCCCTTTTATAGCCAATCATGTTACACACCTGATGCCAGTTAACTTAATTACTTGCTAAATGTTCTTTCAGCTGATTCTCTTATATATTAACTGCTTTTTCAGCCCTTTTTTGCCTGTGTCCCAACTTTTCTGAGACCTGTTGCAGCCAGAAAATTTGAAATTAGCTCATTTTGTGGATAAAAATTTAAAATTTCAACATTAAAGTTTCAACATTTGAGATGTTGTCTGTGTTCTGTTGTAAATAACATATTGGTTCATGTGATCTGAAAGTCATTGCATTTTGATTTTATTCACAATTTACACTTCGTCCCAACTGTTTCGGAATTGGGGTTGTACCTATGCGTTCCACGGTTTTAACGCATACCTGCCAGCCAGTCAGAAAAGAGTATTCACCCAGACCATGTTCTATAGAGTGTAACACATCATAAGGAGATGCAAATGTTCGCATTTGCTCTCAGTACCCAGTCTTTTTAAGTGAGCCTAGGATACCATTACCCACCAATTAATTTGTTAATACTTAAAAAAAGTGACACAGCCAACTACTTACTCCTAAGCCTGTTTGGCAGCATTTCTTTTTTTTGATAAACAGGATGTCATTTTTAGCCTTATGAGCTGCCTTGTCCTTTCCAATGTCCATGTCAACACAAAACATCTAAAACTATGAAAATGGGACAGTGATTGAAGAAATACTCAAATCTTTTACTTAAGTAAAAACACAACTGTATTTTTCACAAAGAGTATAAAAGTAGAAGTGGTGGTTTGGTCATTCCAACTGACAATGTGCTTGAATTTGGGGACATTGGGGCTGGAAAATCAAAGCCACCCTTAGAACAAAGTGGTATTTTCTTCTCATGTTTTATCTTTTAACACCGCACATTTTGTGGTATCAGCGCAACAAAGGTGCTAGTAAAAATTGGACAAAGTAGACGGACGGAACTTACATTTGTAAGACGTTTCCTCCTCTATGCTTCTGTTACACTTCCTATTGAGTCTGCACCGATGCAGACTCGCTATGTAAGGGTTTGACAGTCCACTCACACTCCACTTGGTTTGAGGCAGCCCTTAATGTGGTGGACCGCGGGAACACGCAAATGGAGGGGGAGTGGATAGGGCAAATGGATAGGGACCGGTTTGGGATTGGGCCTTGGTCCACTAGCCAAAAGAATTTCTATGCGCATTAAGATGGCTGTCAGGGGGACACTCAGGAAGGAGAAAGTGGAACACAATTCTCAGAAACAAGGAAATCGCTGTGACACAATGCAATACTCATATTTTAGACTAGATATGCAGTTTTTCTGTTACATCTGTTTTCATGGGTTGTGTGTTTTGACTTTGCATTGCTTCTGTATTTGCAACATGTCTCCTGTTTGTGTATTGGTTTTGGATTTCTGAAGCACGTTTCTGTCATTGAATTTGTTTTAGATTTTTGTGTGTTGCTGAATTTGTATTTTTTCTCAAGCAGCAGAATGGATTTGCCTTGTCAGCCACCGAACATGAGGAAACCCCTGAACTACAGTAAAAGTATTCTTTGAACAGCATATCTATATTGTAATTATGGATACTCTTACATATGAGAGCCTTTTTTAAAATTTGCATTGCCGACCAATGTTGTATAGGAATGCACCATATGAAATTTAAAGGCTTTATATGCAGACATTGCCATCAAAAAACTGTTCTTGATATGTATGTATATTATAACCACTTTATAATTACAATAGGATCATGTTTCTACCATTTACCATGCAGATTGACAGATGGCAACACTGTCACAAGTTGGAGAGCAAGACGTGCTCACCCACAGGACCAAGCACAGGCGACAACACAAATGTGACCCACTGAATATGTCAAATTGTGGGTTTTTTATAATGGGTACATTGTCCTGAAATGTGAAACAGGTAAAAATGATAATCGTCTGGGAATGTAGATTTAATACTGAGCCAGTGATCAGTTGACCGGAAAGACTGAATGTCAGTTGGCTGGAGTGTGGGAGGGTGAAGTTGCTGGTGTGACACACACTTTGTACCGCACATTGTGTAAACTGGACTTAGATGGTTTTTAGCTTACCGGCCACATTTCCAGGTTTTTATAATTCCCTGGGTCTTCACGAAACAGGCTTTTATCAAAATACCACAAGGATCGCGCAGGACTGCACCTTTGCCACTTTTTCTAAACAGCCCCTCTCAGAACCACTGGTTTGAGAGCCTGTTCCTTTAAATGGTACTGAGCCACTGCTCACCCCAGGTTTTTGTGTCAACCCCTCTCCAATCAATGTGTCCCTTGATTGCCATTCTTGTATGGCCTTTTAAACCACTACCATGGCAATTGTTGAGTGTAAATTGGAGAGCCAACATAAAAAAAATGGAAATTTGCCAAGAAAGAATCTAAAATGCAGTTCCACCTTATAGTTTGTATGTTTGAGCCTCGGTCAGACCTAGCGAAGGAAAAGGCCCCCCAAGTTTGACAATCAATGATACTGCAGGAGATCTCTGAATACATCAAAATAAAAAATTTGTTGGGCTTTTTTCATGGATGCTTTTTAATTGATTAAAGTCGTAGTTAGTAACTTTGGAGAAGAAAGCAAAAGAGAGGGATTTTCAGGGGTGATGGGAGTCCAGCACCATGCCGTTTGATTTTGAGCCTCGGTCAGACCTGGCGGAAGCGTTTGACAATCAATGATACTGCAGGAGATCTCTGAATCGTTAAAAATAAAATTAGTAACTTTGGAGAAGAAAGCGGGGTGAGATACATGCCTGTAGAAAGATCGCAGACAGTAGACAGAGATGGGCTTTGATAGACCTCTCGCTCTCAGCCTATGGCTTTCACTCCCAACCAGTCCAAAGCATGGATGTATTTTTAGAACTGGATACTGAACCAGGGCTGAGGCGCACGCCGACAAGGGCTTAGCGGTCAAGCTGATATTGCAAGTCACGTGATGCCATGGGGGGCAATAAGAAATTTTTCCATAGGGAAGAATTGAAAAAGACACTGACAAAAGGCTGAAGCCAAGCAGAGCAAAGGCTGTTGTTGGTTAACTGAGGTTGGATAACGGGCGTGTATTCAGCAACTATTGAAGGTGACATCCTATAATCGCGCATCTAGCTAACACTTGCTTGGTTTTTTTATTAAAATGTTCAAGATGCACCTAAACTGAGTTGTACATTTCCATTACATTGAATATCCTACACCGATTCACGGTACTGTGTTTTGCTGCTTCATGTATGCTGGCTACGTACCTAGCTAATTTGCATTAACTAAGTCCTTTCAGCATGGTGTAAATTCAGCCCAAAAAACTGCATAGCTAATCATTTATTTACCATTGTATGCAGATTCTTCATTATTAGAACAATAGCAGATGTGCATATACTTGATGTCGTAACTTGTCAGCATATTTTAAGATAAGATACAAAATATGAAGCATTATTTTATGCATGCGCCGAACTTGCATGACAGCATTGCACAAACAGAGACAGTGTTTGTAGTTCAGCATTTATTAGCTAGAAGTGTTGAGTGGGTTGGAAACGCTGGACAAGATGAGATGTGAACGAAACACTGTTAGTGAGCAGCATCAGTGTACGGGAGTGATGCTGCGGAGATTCGCTGATCCGGCCGAACTCCATCTGCGCAGAGAAAATACGAGAGTACCAGAGGAAAGAAACAGATGAGAATGAAACGAAGATCGACTTTATGTATATTTTACAACTGGGCTGCAGATTATGTGAGGACTTACTAATTTGCTAATCCTGTACAAGGGGAAGGAAAATAATTCCGTATTCAAACTCCACTAATATCGAACAAAATCAGCACTTTTTCGGCTTACCTTGATGTTTGAGTACCAAGAGAAACATTTGGGTTGTAAAAATGTCAAGCATGCATTTAGTCAAGAAAATTTAGAGTTTTAACTTCTAGTGCTGATAAACGTGGTAATGGCATATAAAGGCAGCAGCTGTTACTGATGACACACCGGGTTGCGAGGGCAAGCGCAGCATATGCTTTCGCGATATTAAAATTAAATTCTAATGAATGGTGTGTGCACCCTGCGATGGATTGGCGAGCTGTCCAGGGGTGCGTTTCCCGAAATCACAGATGCTAACTTACTTAGTTGGACCCATTGACTTTGAATGGAGGAACTATGTAAGTTGCTAACTTAGTTAGCAACTACGCTTTTGGGAAATGTGCCCCAGGGTGGGTCACTGCCTTTTGCCCAGAGTCAGCTGGGATGGGCTCCAGTTTCAGGTATAGAGAATAGACGGATTTAATGAGCTTTGAGCATACGTACGCTAAAAGTAATTTTGCTTGTCAGAATTGGCTAAATACTTTAATTAATGTCATCTACTTTAAAACTCATCAGTTCATAAAGCACGGGCAGTGCTCTGTGCGGTTGGGTTATTGTCTTGAATCCAGTAAGAATAGAGGAGGTTGTAAACTAACAAGCTTGAGACGCTTCACTTTCTACGAATACAATTAGCTTTGAACCGCATGGAAAACGAGATTGAACTGTCATCTTATAGAGCAGCAAGTCAACTGTTTTGCTGACATTGTTTGCGACGTAGTGAATAATTTTATTTCCCTGTTAAATAAAAATAGATTATCAACATTGTATATCCCTATATATACTGACCAAAAAAAGAAATGCAATTTTTTATTTCTTGATTTTATCAAGTGTAACTGTTATTAATCAACACTTCATTGGTAGCAAATGAAAGAGGGAATCTCAGACAATTGATATAACAGAAAATCGGGTTGGAATATCTCTATGTTGGTTTTTATTTAACAAGGTGAAGTTCGACATTACGAAACACAAATGACACTGTCAGTGTCTTGTATGTCCCCTGTTAGCGTCGCGCACGGTGGTACACCTGCGTCTCACCAGACACCAGACATCACTAGATGTCTGACTGTTGCTTGTGGAACACTGTTCCACTCTTCGGTCAGTGCTTGTCTTAGCTGATGTACTGTAGCTGGTGGTGGTTAACGTCTCCAGATCGCTCTATCCAGAATGTCCCACAAGTGTTGTATAGGTGTAAGATCTTGTGAAAAACGCTGGCCAGGGAAGGATTTGCACGTTTTCGGCCGGAAGGAACTCCATACAGATACGTGCCACGTGCCGACGCGCGTTGTCCTGTTGGAAAGTCAGTCGGTGACGTCGGACTAACGGAAGGATGACTGGACGGAGAATTTCATCGCAGTAACGGACGGCGTTGAGGTTTCCTTCAACAAAATGAAGGTTTCTTCGGTTGTAGCAGACGGACAGTCGTGATACGACGGTCAGACACTGGAGTCGTAACACGTGGCCTACCGGATCTGGGGCGATCGGCCGTGTTTCCAGTGGCATTAAACCTGGTTCTGAGGTGACTAATTGTCGCAGAATGCATGCCGAATTGACGGGCAACTCTGGCCTGCAGCATCCCAATCGCGCGTTCTCGTTGAACTTCCGTTAGTCGTGGCATTATAACCCGTCTGATTTTTACTCATTTTCAGTCAGACTTTTTTAGGCCCCGGTGTCTACGAGGAACTCAAAACAAAAATGGGAGTGTTAGGACAATGGTAGTACTTGAACCCAAGCACTGCCGATTGTTTGGTTCCGGACGAATGGCGGCTCCAGAATACGTGCTGTGACCGCAAAAATTTGTGTGGTAGCAGTACTCACCTCCAAAAATAACTCAAGAGCAAAAGCATCTTTCTCAACGGGTTTGTCGAAATTTGGCACCAGATTACGTAATTACGTTTCTTTTTTTGGTCAGTATGTAAACTGTTTTTCTGAACTATATTTAAGCCTTCACCAAGTGCTACGTTTATTATTTTCAAAAAATGTCTTGCATGTTTTAAAAGTGTGTTAATTAGTTAGTAGGTAAGTTCGAAAAATCATTCTAGATATAGAGTTAGTTATCCGATGTGAATTCAACAGCAGTGGAAAAATAAGATTTTCTGTAATAATATTGTGCTGAAAATTCTGATCGATCCTTATAGAGGTGTCCATTGAGGAACTTGGGTTACTAATCCAAGAATAACCCATCATGAACCTAGCTTGACTTTAGAGCCATTGTTAAGGCCCTGATGTCCTAGTTATGAGGCAGTTAAAGCCCAAACCCAGTGTTATTACATCACAGTCGAAAGCTCAGCTCATACTTCCTCATGCCGACCCATGAAATGCAGGATGTAGGCCCATCAACGACCCATTCCTCATGACCCAACCTGAAGAAAAATTTTCAGTCTTGAGAATTTTTTTGCAATCACCCCTGGATTTTGATCAATAACACTTCCAACGCTCCTTCTCTGCTTCCTTGCACCTTTCTGTGGCCCCTTCTATCCACTAGCCTCTCCTTCCAAACAAGGCTCATGCTCTTTGACAAGTTCAGTTCATTAGCCGTAAACAGAAGCACCTGAGCTCCAGTATGTCTGATTATGACCTAAGTAACACTGGGAGTAACAAAATGGCAAACATTGAGCATGTTACTGACAGACAGTTATCTAAGTCATTTTAATTGTATTTGGTAATCTAAAGATGTTAGAGAAACAAGACAGAATGTCAACCAAGCTGTACATATTACAAGAGCTCCCTAAAGACAGATAAATTAGAAACTTTTTTTTTCATTATTAGAGTGTACAAGATGAGAGCCTTGGCAATGGCGATGACTACACTCGGGGTCCAACCACAGTACATGGGAGGTGAAGTCGACGGAGGTCCACTACAAAAAGAGACTAGTTTTCTTCCCCGTATACTACAGAGTAAAATCCGCACCTGCTACGTATTGATCTGTCCTTATGTGGACTCTATTTTCACTGCCTCACAAGGCATCACAACACCAAGCTATGATGCTACTCGAGGCCATCAGACACATTAGCTCTGTTTATTAGAGCTTCAGTTTCTAAGTATTACACATCATCGCCTATTCTGTTACTGATGAATTGATTTTACATTATTACCACTGGAGGCCAGTCAGTAAAAAAACTTGCAGACCAGTGCTAATGTAGAGGCATGCTAACAAGCTACTTGCTTACACAATGCCAGTAGATCTTCCAAAGACTAGTTCCAAAGACTTAACACGGGTTGCAATAATTACTGCCAAATTAACTTAACATATTTCACGTTACAAGTTAATATATTAAAATAACACAGCTAATTACCTATCCAGACGAAAGGTAGTGAACTTGGCATTCAATTTCAAACCTCTAAATCCCAACACTGTACACATCTTTGGAAAGCCACAATGATTCTTTTCTGATAGTGTCTTTGATCTTTTTAGTGGTTTTTTGCTAGTATGTGCAGTTGTTGGCAACAAAAGAATTAGGAGTATTGATGGAGATTTTGATGCTTCTGGATTTTCATCAACATTTTTCCAGTTTCCCTGGAAACTCAACCAATCAGAATAGAGAGGTCAGAGAGAGGCCTTGATTGATTGTAAGTAATTGGAGCAGTAGTTTTATTTTATATTTCTGAAAATAGAGGCAGGGGAAAACACAGAGATAGAAATTTACTCTCAGCCCACTTCAATTTATGATAGTTGAAAGGGTATTCTGACATTTTTAGCAAATAAAACAATACAAATTTACCAGCTGCAGCCTTCAGGTCATATCTTGCACTTGCTTGCGGACCGTCCACTACTCTTTCTAATTCCAGTGTGTCTATATTTTTACGTAGCTGCCTCTTATCAAAAGTTAACATTAGATTTCTGGCATTTAAACAGCCTATCCTGTTGAATGTACAGTTTACTACACCTGAATTCAATGATCTGAATTGTATAATCATTACTCAAGCCATATCTCTCTGCGTAGTTCATAGATAAGGCAACCTTTGCCATTTATACAGAACCACCACTACATTTTCTGGCATGTACACTATTTACATTTTTTTATACCATTGCGATGTCATGTGAAGGATGCAGCATGTACTTTTGCCCAAAGTTGATTTAGCTATGTTAAAACACACAACTCAGTGCTTTCTAGCTGAGGATTGTGATCCAGGGTGGTAGCATAATTAGCTGATCTGACTTTTGTGAATTATTTCCACGAATACCATCAAAGACGCTTAATTTTGCAAGGCTACCCACCTTCATATACCTCAATTGTGAGAAATTGTTAACATTTCCTGTGGGCGCAGTCGCCTTGTTAGGAAATGTTGTTTGTGTGGGTGAATGAAAGTGGAGTGGGTTGTATGTCGCACGACGTTAAAGGACAAGGTAAGCGGGCTTACAAGTAAATATTGTTATTTATATGCATGAGCTATAAATCTTGTATTTGCATAATGTCTTTATATTTCATTTTGCTCACATTAGATATTTAGGGTCACAACTCTAGAATGAATGCCTTTCGTTTATCTTCCTATACACTGTACTGTAATTCTTGAGTGTTATGGGAAAAACCTAGCAGTCCATTTTTGTACTTACTAGACTTTGCCTCATCACATATAGTAAGATATGTAAAAAATAATCCCTGATTTCCTATGTTTTGCTGTAGCAAAACTAAACAAGTCATCAGTTTTTAATAGTCTCTGAAGCAAAAAAAACTAGCAAGTTTATCCTCCTGGGTTCTTCCTCATTAAATTGTCTAATTTTTGTCATGGCTAAACTTAGTATGTTGTATTAGCCAATTATGAAGCAGCATACCTATTACATGATCTGTCTGGTGTTAGTCCCCATGCAGGGCATTGGATGTGCAAGACATTCTTGGTCTGAATTCATAATTCACATAATAATTCAATAATGACTGATAAATTGCTTCAACAGGGAAGCAGATGATGGAATTAATACTGAAAAACTGTCAAACACCACTGCAACTACATAATTGCAAGGTGTTTGTCCATCATTTTGATAATTGATATTTTAAATTTTTCGATGGATAAACCTTGTCATCATTTTGCTGACAAAAAAGAAAAAAAAAACTTCCACAAATATTTCTTACTATATAATTAGCAAATAACTGCCAAATGAGTTTCGTTGTCGGACAAGAACTTAAACACAAAGGGATACAGTTCTCTGTCTTTTTCTCAAAATCCGCTTTTTCGTACTTGCTAGGTTTTTCCATAACACTCTAGAATTCTGTACTGTAATTTCCAATTTGTGCTTAGAACCAGTCATGTAAAACTCTTCACCTTTATTATCTTTATTAATGTCTGCAATTTCCAGAAGCTTTCCTCTTTTCTCCGTTAACTCGAACAAGCTTCTAAGCCTACTCAGGGTCCAAGGTTGGTACCGCGTTCAGGTTAACTCAGCTCATCAGTTCCTGTGTCCAGTTTAATTAGAGCAAGCTCCCAAACGTAATCAGGGTCCAAGATTGGGGCCGCGTTCTTGTTAACCCTTCCAAGTCTGTTCCTCTGTCCAGTTTGTTCAGAACAAGCTTCCAATCCTCCTATGGTCATCAGGATCCAAACCAAGTTTTCCTCTGGGTACTCCATCCTCCTGTGGAGCAGCTCGGCTCTGGCGAAGTGTGCACTCCACCTGGCTGTATCCCAGAGGCCACTGGCTGGCAATTGGCAGCCCAGTTTCACCTATTACATCTGTGCTGAGCTGCGCTCTCTTCCTCTGGGGTTCCGTTCCCACCTCTTCCTCTGGAATTCTGTTCCCAATCATTAGCGTACCGCTGCCAATAAACCTACGTGCCTATTAGATTTTACTCTGCCGCTGCCCTTAATTCCCTGGTCTAAAACAAAATATTTAGCTATACAGCTAACAGTTAAGAAAGAGTTAGCCAACTTAGGGCATTCATGAATGCTAGCTGACATTCCCTGAAATATTTGACACACTTTGGCTAACATCAACGCTAGACTTGTGATGGTTGCTTTTGAACAAGATAAAGAGTAAATATCGTTAATCCTGTATATACTTTGGAAAAAGAGAATTGCACATTCAGTATAGTCTTGGCATCGTTATTTTATTGTATGAAATGTCTGAGAAAATTACCTGCATCAAAACCTGTATGTGCAAAGAGTACAACACAGAACAGTTGAAAAATCATTCTGTCATTCTAACTTGTAAAAGATGTCAGTTTCCTTTTCTTAAATCATCTTCTTTCATTTTGCTGTTGCCCTGCCTTAACTTGACTCCTATCCTGCACATTACATGTTTTTATGCAGAGCGAAAACTTTACTTTGCTCATCATGAGTGCATGTCTATTTTTTCATCAGAAAAGAAAAGAAATGCTTCATATGTTTGAAACTGAAATAAGTGCTGTTGCACAGACAAAAGCTGCCCCATACTTGACCTTTTGAAATATCTAGCAATAGCCTACTTAAAATTAAAAATCATAGTCCTGCATTGTCCCCAGAATCATAGCTCTTTCATGGCATTAGATCACTGGGCACCCTGGTGTATAAAACTAATGTATTTATACTGAATTATGTATTTTACATATTTATTGTGAAACATATGCTGTCCTTTTCACCAGGTCTGGAAAATATATTTCAAATCTGTACGGGACTTCTTGGCATAATGACAAAATAACATATTACTCACACTACGGTCATGCATTTTACTGTAACTGGCATTACCTAGCTAGAAGGGCATTACAAAACAGTTCCACCTTGCTCATTCAAGCCTATGCAGTTGGTATGAAATATGACTGTGGTTAATATCACTTGCTGATTTATTACCTGTCAGAGTCCTTTGGAAATGAGAGGCAGGGTCACTTGTTCCTGTTATTACAGCCTATTGAACAAAGCTTTGGCATGTTTAACCAGTGCCATATAACTGATGGACTTTAGCTTGTCCATGTCAAAACAACAGAACACCAGACGCAGTACAAATGTAATGTGTGCACCTTATTATGCCACTCATTCTTATCCACTAGCTTAATATTGGATATAAACCCTGTACAAGAGAAGAGATATGCGTCAACAGATCTCAGGAGATTACGTTACTAAGAGACACAGATCTTGAAAAAAGTTCATTTTCTCCTGATTTGTTGGTCTTAAAAATGTCATTTTACCGTCAGAATGTTCAAAAGATATGTGGCTTCTGAAAAATGAGAGTAATATTTACTTCAGTGACTGGGGCAAAAAGAATTGGGCATAATTTGTGCTCATGCACACTTCCCCCATGAGAGTAAATAGCTTTAAGACCTGACTCTCGGGGCGTGGTACTCAAGTAATGAAGTTTTTTGACGTCTTTATTGAAATAGAAATGCATTTTGCAAATGGCAATTAAATATGCAATTTGGTCATTCAATTTGAATATGAATTTTGCAATTGGCAATTCAGTATGCAGAGTGGCAATGCAGTCCTCAATTGTTTGAATTATTTTGATTAAAATTTAGAATGAAAGCTCATTCAATCGAATTGGAGAATTCAGTAAGGGCCCAACTACAAACATTTTCAACATGGAGTTGGGCCCTTATTGAATTCACCAATTCAATTATTCAATTGCATCTTGTATTGCCGTGGTTTTTAGCTTACCAGCCCTATGGGCCGATAAGCTATTGTTGTGGTGTGGCGTCTGTCGTACGTCGTTGGGCGTCCGTCGTCCGGAACATTTTTTATCTTTTTTTTGGCCCGATGAATTTTCGTGTAAATTTGCAATAACATACCACTAGACCATATCTCCAGAAGTTTTTCTCAAATTTTTGATTGAATCATTTTGGTTCATTTTATGGGCCCTTGAAATTTTGGCTCCAATGTTGAAGATAGGACAGAGAAATTTAGAAAAATTATTTCTCAAAAACTGCGTGATAAATTTTTTTCTAAATCAGGCAATCAACTTACCTTGGTACTGTCAATGTACAGTGCGAGCGCCATTTTGATTGAATTGACAGAAGTGGGTCTATTGGGGGCGCTGTACTTTATGAATATGCAAGATGGCCTGTGGAGGCCAAATGGTTGCAGATAGAGATTAAGTTTGTATTATCGACATATAGGAAGTCATATATGACCTAAAATTTGGCAATATTAAATGTGACCACAGATGACTTTGAGAGGTCAAACTGGAGGTCAGGGAATATATTAACAATGTTAAAAGATATGACTTGAAATTTCAAAAAATTATTTCTCAAAAACTGTCCGATAACTTTTTTTCTAAATCTGGCAATCAACTCACCTTGATACACTTTATGTACAGTGCGAGTGCCATTTTGATTGAATCGACGAAAGTGGGTCTAGTGGGGGCGCTGTACTTTAACATTAAGTCTTATGGAGAAAGTGCGAAATCGCCTGTGGAAGCTAAATGGTTGCAGATAGAGATTAAGTCTGTTTACTGACATATAGGAAGTTATATATGACCTATATTTTGGCTGTATTAAAGTTGACCACAGATGACCCTGAAAGGTCAAATTTGAGGTCAAGCAAAACATTACAATTTTCAAAGGTTTCTAGGCTTGAAAATATTGAAGATTGGGAGCATATGTGCATTGAACACTTATCGGAAGTCATGCATGAACTTTCATTTGGTGGCCTTGAACTTGACCTTCGGCGACCTTCGAAGGTCAAACTTCACATAGTGAAATTTCAATGACTTCTATCGCCAAAACTATTACAGATGGAGCTTAGGTTTGTATTGCGGGCATATAGGAAGTCATGTATGAAGTTTCATTTGGTGTCATTGAACTTGACCTTCAGTGACCTTGAATGCCCAAACTTCACTGTGAAATTTCAATGACTTATATCAGCAAAATCGTTACAGATTGAGTGTAGGTTTGTGCTGGAGCCGTATAGGAATTCATGTATGAACTTTCATTTGGTGACCTTCATATTGACCTTCAAAGGTCCAACTTGACCTAGAGAAAATTCAATGACTTCTATCACTGAAAAGGTCACAGATGGAGCCTAGGTTTGTGTTACTGATATCAGAAGTCACATATGAACTTTCATTTGGAGACATTCTGTCATGGTTTAGGCGTACGTTTGTTTGTTGGACCTTTCTTTGTTCTATCGTCCGGGACGATATCGGATTTCTTTTCCATCGAATTCCTGGCCCAGCTGGCTGATTGAGCTGGGGCGGAGTTTTCCGGACTCTATATATATGGCCGGGGGTTCGCCACGCCTATCGCTCGAGTGTCTGTTTGTTTCTAGCACTTCGGCCGGAGAAAATCTCTAGTCAGATTTCCTAGTGATTTGTTATATTCCATTTATTGTTAGGAATTGCTTCTTTTAGAAATTTTCTCTCTTTACTCTTGTTGTTTATTCTCTCTCGCACTGCTTCCGTGTTGCGGACTTTTATTCGTCCTTGGAAGCGCAAGCTTTTACCGGAGGTGCGTACCTCTTTTGTGTTTGTCTCTTATCTGGGCTGCTCTTTGTTCTTTCTCTCACTGGTCGCGGCACCTGGTGTCCTATCACCACCCATTACACATTCAGCTTGACTGTTGATGACATTCGAAGGTCAAACTTGACATAATACAATTACAATGACTTGTCTTGCCAAAACGGTCACAGATGGAGTCTAGGTTTGTATTAGAGACATATAGGAAGTCTATATGAACTTTCATTTGGTGACCTTCGTATTGACCTTCAAAGGTCAAATGTGACCTAGTGAAAAATCAATGACTTGTATTACTAAAACAGTCACAGATGGAGCCTAAGTTTGTGTTACTGACATCTAGGAAGTCACATATGAACTTTCATTTGGTGACATTCAACTTGACTGTCAGTGACCTTTGAGGGTCAAACTCGACAGTGAAATTACAATGACTTGTATCACCAAAATGGTCACAGATTGAGCCAAGGTTTGTGCAGAGACATTAAGTAAGTCATATATGAAGTCCATTTGCTGACCACGACTTGACATTCTGTGACCTTTAAAGTTCACACTTGACATTGAATAAATATTGACATATTTTAATTACTTGTATCACCAAAACTGCTTCAGAGTTTAGGATTGTATTACAAAAGGTCTTATAAATGTATGTGAACTTTTATTCAGTGACCTTTACATTGATTTTCATTGATTCAAATGTCAAACTTCACATGAAATTTTCATAACTTGCATCATCGCTGTAAGACTGCTTGCCGGTAAGCTTCAGAACCCTTGGTCCTATTTTTAAGCCTCTTTATTCAAATGGAAATGCATTTTGCATTTGCCAATTCAATGTTCAATTAGGTCATGCAATTTAAATATGCATTTTGCAATTGGCAAAACAATATGCAAAGTGACGATGCAATCCTCAGTTCAATTTGTATTATTTTGATCAAAAATTAGAACAAATTGCATTTCAAATTGCCGTGGTTTTCTGTCTCTTTTCTCAAATGGCTAAGCATTAACAGCGCCTACAGTCTATTGCAGTCACATTTACTTGTTTCTACTCACTTTTGAGTCAAGAAATGAAAATGGAAATTCAAACTGTCCTCTCATCAGGGCAGATCTTCAGTTACGATGTCAGTCATTCTCTCTGTGGGCAGCACACCATAGGCTATTTTCGCCTTCCAGTGCAGGAAATGAATACAGCCTCCATCCAGCCAAAAGTTGTGGCTCAAGACATTTCACCATGTTTAAAAGAGAGAAAGGGTAAGACAATTGTTTGTTAAGTTATGCATGTTGTCAAGCAATTCTGAGACAGGGACGTCATTAGACATTGATGGTTGGGAGGGCTAAGCCATCAGTCAGGGGGGCAGGGGACTAGGGCTTTGAAAAGATAAAATCGGGTTTCGGCATTATTTTTAGAGCATCACGCCCCACAGTAGATCTTGTCATAATTTCTATTGAGCACAGCTCAACTGAAATAAATTGTATCTATCAGCTTACAGCATTCACAAAGCAAAAAAAGGCTATCTCCTTTCTCAGACAAATATCTGGTCCAAATTACTGGTTCAATTACACAGTCTACAGATTTGTTCAATTTTAATTAGTTCAGTCAGAAGAGCATAACTTTACTTCTAATATCTATTTACAAAATTGAACACTTGTGAGCACAATTAAGAACTTTTATGAACAACATTATTGCATACATACACTACCAGTCAAAAGTTTTTGCACACCTCAAGATTGTCTGTAGCTGTTACATTTTTTTATATTTTGTTCTTGTGTAATAGTCTCATATTGGTTGTATAACAGAAAGGTAGGAACACTGAAGCCCAGTGTATAAACCATGTATATAACAAATTGAGAAAAAACAGGATCAGTTATTTTGTCAATGTTTAAGTAGATCAGTGACAATGGTCTAATCCAGTGCTTCTCAAACCTCTCCTGGAGGACCACCTGTCCTGCATGTTTTAGATCTCTCCCTGCTCCAGCACAGGTGATTCAAATGATCTACTCATTATCAAGCAGCTTCAGGGGCTTGACAGCGAGCTTATCATTTCAGTCACCTGTGCTGGATTCCTTGTGGATTTTTCTTGTACATTTATTATTGATAATAAACAAGTATTGGGTTCCGGTGATTTCTTTATTGTAAACATACATGTAAGATAAAGACTTCACAAGTTCATAGGGTGCACAAATACTTTTGACTGGTAGTGTTTGGCTCTTACACTGTCTTTACAGATGAGATGCAGTATGATGGAAACTGTAGAGTATGGGTGAAAATAAGTATTTTTCATGTAGGTTAACTCTAATTCATTTACAGAGACTGAAAAATGCTACTGTGAAAAAATGAAAAAATATACACACAGGGCATTGAAATAATACACTCATAAAAGGATGATTAGCATTATACCTGATGACTATTTGGGAGTGGGCTCATTCCATACTAAACTGTACAAATGTGCTACAATGGTGATGAAAATTCAAATACACCTTTTCCAATTCTGCAACCACCGGCGTCGCCATCTGCTGGCCATTAAATGGAATTCAATTTCCGCATTGGCCTCACTTTTCAGACCCAGGCGCTGCGTCCATCGTTTTATACAGTCTCTGGTGATAGCGCACAGATTGTTTATGTTTTTATGCTCGTAACACAATATTAGGACACGGAAAAATTTTCATTATTTTTAAAAGCATGGTATATATGATTGTCTGACGCCTTGTGAAATTTTGATGCAGAAAGTCAGTACCTTATTTTGCCGAGGTCATCTTTACGCTATTTGCATACATTTTGCAAATTAACCCACAGGGATGGACGTAACACGTGAGGACGCGACTGGTTACGCCCACGACGGTCATTTCAAATTGCATTTCTGATTAGACGAGTCCCGATAATTTAGTGCAGACAATTGAAACCGTTATTTTGGGTATTTCTCTGCAATATTTCATTTCACTTTCTTTCGAAGTATCAACAGACATGTCATGAGCATTTCATGAAGTTGGCTGCCAAATTTTATAACAATATATGTCCTTTTCAATGCCTTGGCTGACATCAGCACACCACTTTTTCTGCTGTGTTGTTGGACCGATGACTCTGATTTTTTCTTTTGTATATCTGCAATCCGGGAGTGAATAAATATGAACAATGCAAATCAATTAAATCTCCTAGAATTAATTTTATTGACCATTCTTATACAACACAGTGAATTGCACAGTTTAGTATGGAGTGACCCAGTGGGAGCATCGAATCATATCGGTTCTTGGAGACAGCAATCTGTCTATGACTCTGCTGCTGGTGAGCTGCCCTAGTATTTCACTTTCAGTTGACATGGCTGCAAGACCGTGAGGCCTCTTCTGGCCCATGGTTTTATGCAGCCAGGAGTGGACCCAACGCAATACACTAAAGGATCTTTCACAAGAGCAGCTGCTTACTGGGATTGTTGGGGCGACTTGCAAAATAGCCTTCCGGGAGGGAAACATGTCCCCATCAAGAAGATTGTGCTCCTCCAGCGTTTTTTTGTGGCGATATGCAGATTCTATTTTTTGGGCCAGATAGTTCCTAACCATCAGCAACTCTTCCAGTTTGAAATTAATGTTGTAGTGCTGAGAAAGCTTGGCTAATAGTGGCTCATTCGAGAAGAGCTCGGAATAGCGGCTGCACACTTGGATGCCATTTAGGATGTTTGCGTCCGCTCTAGAAAATCGCTTCCCTAGTTGATTCACCAACTGATCCAAGCTGGGCAACAGTAAGTCACTTTTGAAGCTTTAAGAGCAGGAAAGGTCTCGGTCTGGAACTATGTTTATTTCCAAAACAAGCCCCTTCATGTTCCTCTGTTTGAAAGCATTTACCCTCTTCCGCTCGTGTATTGCTATCGGAGGGATTTCGGTACTGCCCTCACCTCACCTTAAAGCGCGATACATGTCCAAACCCGTACCCATTTAGGGCTGTTAATTAGCAACTAGCTGTTAATTTGTTCAGTAGCGAGGATCAATCTGAATCTATTTCCCCTAACCCTAAATGTTCATTGTAAAAATTATCAAGCATTTTCCTGTCCACATCAATGTTAACATAAAACGTCAATATATTACGACGCTTCTGATTTCCTCCAGCTCACAAAACGGTGTATTTTTTTCTGCGTCTGATCGGCTTGATATGCCTAAGAAAATGTTTCTGTTAGAAATCAGTAATTTGTATGTTTGTTTTTAGCTTGTTTTTAGTTTCTGGTTTTAGTTTCTAGTTTTTAGTATATTTCTTGTTTGTTTTTAGTATCGCTATTTATATATTTATTATATTTATTCGTTAGAGCGTGTGTTTCTGGATGATTGCTCTGTCTCTGGTCTTCAGTGTTTTCCTCCCGTTTCTGTCTCGTGGCGTCTTGTCTTTTTCATCACACTCTCTTCCCTGTAATTTCGGTTGGGTGTTTCCACTTCCTTCTCGCTGTTCTCATTGACTATCCGCACCTGAGAGTAGTTTAGCGAGGCACGGTGTTTAGTTAGATTAGAGTTAGAACTCCACCCGTTTTCCCTCTCTCTCCTATCGCCGTCCTTGCTTTTCTAGTTCCACCTCTCTCTACAGCTGTCCTGTGTTTAGCTGGGATTCCACTTAATTAGTTTGTGTTTAAATGACCCACTTTCCCGTAGTTTCTTGTCGACTCGTTTCTACCACAGCTCGTCTTGGTCAGTCTCGTTTCTGCGCTTTTTTTTTTTTTTTTGCGATTGTTGAAAGCTCGTTTCTCGTGATTCTCCCGTAAGTCTTGTATTTGATTGTTTGTATTGCGTTGTGAGATTGCGATTTGATTGATTAGTACTTCGTTCTCCCTAATTCCCATTTTGTACCCATCTGTTTAGTTTCTCCTGTGTTCTCCCTTACCCCATCCAACTCCCTTTTTCCTTCCCCTTCCATTCCCTTAGTTTCAACCCTCTTTGTTACTGTCTTTGTGCGGATTGATTATTCTGGTTACTGGATCTTTTTGCTTGTCCCCTGACTTCGATTCTGCCCATCCTGCATATCTCTGTTTGCCTGGCTATTGATCTATTTCTGTCTTGACCATGAGCTCTGTAAATCCTAATAAATGCCCTGCCAATGCTGAACTGCATTTGGAGTCAATGCCCGTTCCTTTCAGTACGAGTCGAACAGTACAGACTCCAGCGGATACTGCTGAACTTCAGCGACTTTTTCAACAACAAGAGGTCGTCATTCAGCAGCAGCGTCGCGACTTGCAGGAGATGAGAGCTACTCTACAGCATCTCACTCTGGGCCCCACCTTTCCCAGTCCTGCAGTCGCACCGGCAGAGGCAGCTCCCATTCGGGAGCCACGCCTTACCTCCCGCGGGAGTATGACGGAGACCCCACCACCTGCAAAGCATTCCTGTCCCAGTGCTCGATCATATTCGAGTTACAGCCCCTAACCTTTCCTACGCCACGTTCCAGAGTAGCCTCGCCATCACACTCTTGACCGGCAGAGCAAGGGACTGGGGAACCTCGATGTGGGACGCTGGCCACCCCTGCACCCGCACCATTGAAGATTTCATGGCGGAGATGAGGGAGGTGTTTGACCGGTCCTACCAGGGGCGAGAGGCTGGAAGCGCACTACTGAGTTTACGGCAAGCCGGGTGCAGTGTCTCCGATTACGCCATCCAATTCCGTTCGTTGGCCGCCTCTACACACTGGAGCGAAGATGCCCAGTTTGATGTGTTCTTCCGGGGGTTGGCAGAGAACATAAAGGATGAGTTGGCGTCCCGTGAGCTTCCACCTGATCTGCAGGGGCTCATTAGAGTGGCCATCCAGATTGATTCTCGGATCCAGCAGCGCAAGAGGGAGCGCTAGAGCCATTCAGAGCCCCGACGGTCAGACCTGCGTGGTAACTTTCGATCTCCTCGGGGCGACTCTCCTATTCAGGAGACCGGCGAGCCCCGGGGTCGGAGAACCCATGCAGGTCGACCGTTGCGGTTATCGCCACAAGAGCGAGCTAGGAGACTGCGCGCACGGGGCATGTCTGTACTGTGGGCTAGCGGGTCATCGTATCCAGTGCTGTCCCCTACTCAAAAAGGAGGGGGTGAGTGGGAGGATTGGACAGCTGGCTCAAGATAACAAGGATCCACGTAGGCTGGTTTCTGTCACTCTACTTTTTGGCAAGCGATCATTAACCACTGATGTTTTATTTGATTCGGGATCAGACATCAACCTGATCGACGCCAACCTGTGCAACCAGCTCCAACTCCAGCCCCAGAAATTACCCACACCGTTCCAGGCACTTGGCCTTTGTGGGCAACCGCTAGGTCAGGTGACCCTGGTTACGCCCCCACTCACGCTCATTGTCTCCGGCAACCATCAGGAGCAGATCCGGCTCCATGTCATCACCTCCTCCTCTGCTCCCATCGTCCTGGGCCTCCCTTGGTTGAAACAGCACAACCCCACCATCAACTGGAGGACTGGGCAGGTGGCTGAGTGGAGTACTCATTGCCTGCGCTCCTGTCTCCGCAAGGCTCCCGCCAAGCAGGCCGAGGGGGGATCCAGTGAGCTTCCAGTCACTCCAGATTTGTCCAAGGTCCCCAGTGAGTACCATGATCTGGCCGAAGTCTTCTCTAAGTCTCGTGCCCTGTCTCTGCCTCCTCACAGACCCTCGACTGCGCCATTGATCTCCAACCTGGCACAGCGCCCCCCTAAGGGGGTCTCTATTCACTGTCTCGTCCAGAGCAAGAGGCCATGGAGAGATATGTGGAGGACTCACTGGCTGCCGGCATCATCCGTCCCTCTTCCTCTCCTGCTGGCGCTGGGTTCTTCTTCGTTAGCAAGAAGGACGGATCTCTCAGGCCATGTATTGACTACAGGGGACTCAATAACATTACCATTAAGAATCGATATCCCCTTCCTTTAATGAATTCTGCTTTTGAGCTGTTGCAGGGGCCCACTATCTTCACCAAACTTGACCTCCACGCAACGCTTACCACCTCGTCAGGATTAAGGAAGGGGATGAATGGAAGACAGCTTTCAACACCACTAGGGGGGCACAACGAGTACCTGGTCATGCCGTTTGGTCTAGCTAACGCCCTGGCTGTCTTCCAAAACCTCGTTAACGACATTCTGCACGACATGATTAATCAATTTGTTTTTGTTTACCTTGATGATATATTAATATTCTATCGATCCAAGGAAGAACACAGACGTCATGTTAGTGCAGTCCTGCAGCGCCTCCTGGAGAACCAACTCTCGCCAAGGCAGAGAAGTGTGAATTCCACTTGGACACAGTCCCTTTCCTCGGATTGTGGTCACTCCAGGAGGCATCCTAATGGACCAGGAGAAGGTGAAGGCGGTAAAGGATTGGGCCACCCCTACTACTCGCAAGGAACTACAATGTTTCCTAGGGTTTGCTAACTTTTACCGTCGATTCATTCGCAATTACAGTACCGTTGCTGCTCCATTGACCTCTCTGACTTCCCCCAAAGTTCCTTTTGTGTGGACCCTTCGGCAGAGAAGGCTTTTCTGGAACTAAAACAAAGATTTACCACTGCTCCAGTTCTCCAACAGCCAGATCCTGAAAAGCAGTTCATCGTCGAGGTAGACGCCTCTAACACCGGCGTGGGGGCAGTCCTGTCGCAGCGCAATGGCAAAGATAATAAGGTACACCCTTGCGCCTTCTTCTCACGCAGACTTAGCCCAGCCGAGCGTAACTATGACATCGGAAATCGGGAGTTACTGGCAGTGAAGATGGCATTAGAAGAGTGGCGTCATTGGTTAGAGGGGGCTAAGGTTCCATTCCAGGTCTGGACCGACCACAAGAATCTGGAGTACCTCCGTACAGCTAAGAGATTAAATTCCCGCCAATCTCGTTGGTCACTGTTCTTCGACAGATTTAATTTCACTTTAGCTTACCGCCCAGGCTCCCAGAACAAGAAACCTGATGCCTTGTCACGAAAATTTTCGCCTGACGCCCCTCCCAAGGAGCCTCAAACCATCCTACCCAGTCGTGTTGTGGTGGGAGCATTAGTTTGGGAGTTAGAGGATCGAGTCAGAAGGTCACAACCTTCTGGGGGCCACCTACTAACTGTCCCAAGGACTGCCTCTTTGTTCCAGACTGCCTCCGAGCGAAGTTCTCCAGTGGGCCCATTCCTCCCGTCTCGCCTGCCATCCTGGTGCTAACCGGACCTTGGCCATGCTAACTCGCAGGTTTTGGTGTCCAACGGTCCGGAGAGATGTAAAGAACTTTACAACTGCTTGTCCGGTCTGCGCCCAAAACAAGGCCACCCACACGGCACCAGCTGGTCTCCTGCAGCCGCTTCCGGTTCCTTCCCGACCATGGGCTAATATTGCATTGGACTTTGTCACTGGCCTTCCGCCCTCCAGAGGTAACACCGTCATCCTGACCATTGTTGATCGCTTTTCCAAGGCAGTACATCTCGTCCCTCTTCCCAAACTTCCCTCTGCCAGAGAAACAGCTGAATTACTCGTCCAAAACGTAGTCAGAATACACGGCATTCCCTCTGACATTGTCTCCGACCGTGGCCCTCAATTCATCTCACAAGTCTGGAAAGCCTTTTGTCAAGCCTTGGGAATAACGGTCAGTTTAACCTCTGGATTTCACCCGCAGAGCAATGGACAGACAGAGAGGGCCAACCAGCAGATGGAGAGTGTCCTTCGGTGCCTCACTTCCCGAGATCAGGGGGACTGGAGCGAACAACTACCCTGGGTCGAATACTCCATCAACAGCCTTCCCACGGCTGCCTCAGGTGTGTCCCCCTTCCAAGCTTGTCTCGGTTACCAACCACCTCTGTTCCCCTCACAGGAGGTCGAAGTTGATGTTCCCAACATCCAGGAGTTTCTACAGAGGTGCCGAAGGACGTGGGAGGAAACTCGTTCCGCTCTCCTGAAAGCTGCTGACGAGATGAGTCGCCAGGCCAACCGTCGCCGCTCTGTTCCACCGCAATACAAAGTAGGACAAAAAGTTTGGCTTTCTTCCAAAGACATTGCACTAAGGACTGAAAGTCGCAAGCTAGCCCCCCGTTTCATTGGTCCTTTTGTGATTGAGAAAATCATTAACCCTGTCTCTGTTAAACTCAAGCTACCAGCCTCTATGAGCCGTATCCACCCAGTCTTTCATGTGTCATGCATTAAACCTGTACTGTTTTCCGTCCACACCCCTGCCCGACCAATCCTCCTCCCCAAGACTCATCGATGGAGGAGAAACATATACAGTGCACAAGTTGCTGGGCGTTAAATCGGCGAGGAAGGGGCCTACAGTACTTGGTGGACTGGGAAGGATACGGCCCGGAGGAACGCTCATGGGTTCCTGCTCGTCACATCCTCGACAAATCGCTCATCAAAGACTTTCACAAAAGGACTTTCAAGCCGAAGCTTAGACCGCCAGGTGGCGGTCATAGAGGGGGGGGTTCTGTTAGAAATCAGTAATTTGTATGTTTGTTTTTAGCTTGTTTTTAGTTTCTGGTTTTAGTTTCTAGTTTTTAGTATATTTCTTGTTTGTTTTTAGTATCACTATTTATATATTATATTTATTCGTTAGAGCGTGTGTTTCTGGATGATTGCTCTGTCTCTGGTCTTCAGTGTTTTCCTCCCGTTTCTGTCTCGTGGCGTCTTGTCTTTTTCATCACACTCTCTTCCCTGTAATTTCGGTTGGGTGTTTCCACTTCCTTCTCGCTGTTCTCATTGACTATCCGCACCTGAGAGTAGTTTAGCGAGGCACGGGTGTTTAGTTAGATTAGAGTTAGAACTCCACCCGTTTTCCCTCTCTCTCCTATCGCCGTCCTTGCTTTTCTAGTTCCACCTCTCTCTACAGCTGTCCTGTGTTTAGCTGGGATTCCACTTAATTAGTTTGTGTTTAAATGACCCACTTTCCCGTAGTTTCTTGTCGACTTCGTTTCTACCACAGCTCGTCTTGGTCAGTCTCGTTTCTGCTTTTTTTTTTTCTCGTTGCGATTGTTGAAAGCTCGTTTCTCGTGATTCTCCGTAAGTCTTGTATTTGATTGTTTGTATTGCGTTGTGAGATTGCGATTTGATTGATTAGTACTTCGTTCTCCCTAATTCCCATTTTGTACCCATCTGTTTAGTTTCTCCTGTGTTCTCCCTTACCCCATCCAACTCCCTTTTTCCTTCCCCTTCCATTCCCTTAGTTTCAACCCTCTTTGTTACTGTCTTTGTGCGGATTGATTATTCTGGTTACTGGATCTTTTTGCTTGTCCCCTGACTTCGATTCTGCCCATCCTGCATATCTCTGTTTGCCTGGCTATTGATCTATTTCTGTCTTGACCATGAGCTCTGTAAATCCTAATAAATGCCCTGCCAATGCTGAACTGCATTTGGAGTCAATGCCCGTTCCTTTCAGTTTCTAGAAATGCAGTTAATTAATTAGATAATTGCTATTCATAAAATCTCATACTATAGCCTTCCGACAACTTTCCCAGAAGCTAGACTATGAAGACCTCATGAATGACTTTGCAAATGACATTGCATGAATGACTTTGGATGACAGACTTCCCGCCGCCCACTTCGCCATTGTGTCGGCTGTATGTCGGTCCGGAAAATATGCTCAACTGGGTATTGCCAACTGAGTACAGATCTCAGTCAATTGGCAAGTAAAACAATGGACAACGTTGTTTGACGCACATTCAATGCATTGGTTTATCACAGGGTCAAAAACATAGAAAATTGGAATGACAGCCAATTACTCTTCTTCGATTTTATGCAAAATATACTAACCAATTACCCAAAGACACCCCGATCTGTAGCTATCCCAGACCGTTTCCACATCAGTTTTATGCGACGGGATGCCTCGCTCCCACTCAGAGTAAGCGCATTGTGTTTGTCCAAAGGTTTGAAGAAATAATGACGTTGGGATTTAGGATGACCGGGAATCCCCACGTCACCAGCTGCCGAATACCAGGAAGCAATTTTTTTTCCCCATTGTGGTTCTGGACTCAAATATAAGTCATTAACACAAGATCAATCATTTCTCGTCAGAGTCGCATATATCATGAACATGTCAAAAAACTAAGCAAATTCGCATGGAAGCCTTTCGGCACACATTGGCCGCATCAAAATAAATGCTGAAATCTGCGTTTTGTAGCTCCCCTCTCAATTTCAGAACACCATTTACATAATCAAAATAACTTGTTGGGAATTTCCATCAACGTGATCCGGAGACAAACACTTTCAAAGAGAAAGAACCTGTCATGGTTTGTGTATGTGCTTTTTGCTTTCTTTGTTACTCTCGTCCCTGACGACATCGTTTTCTTTCCCCATCTGATTTTTTACCCAGCTGGCTGATTATTCCTGGGCGGTCCTTCCCCGGAGTCTATTTAAGCTGGAGGTCGCCACGCCTCCTTTGCTGGAGTGTCTGATGTTATTTTACTCGCTTTGGCTCGAGAAATCTTTAGTCAGGGATTGCCTGTCTATGTACTATCTTTATTTCTGGGAAGCTTTGCTTCTTTAGGTTTTTATGGCACAATTGTCTAGTGCATTGTTTAGTTTCTCGTTTATTGAGATTTCTTTTCCTCTGTGGTTGCTCGCTTCGTTTCTGGCACTTAAGTCTTTCGTGTATTCAGAAACGCGAGCTCCTTGCCCTTCCAATTTTCGCTCTATCACTTTCAGCTGCGCCGGCTCCGGGCTTGGTGCACCTTCGCCTGCCGCTGCATCTGAAACTCCACTTTTACCAGCCATTACAGAACACTCCAGCCAGACATGGAGTCGTCAGCCGTGGCTGCGTTTGAGAAAGTGGTAGCTAACCAGTAGGCTGTCCTTTCTGGCCATAGCAAGGGTCTCTCGGCTCTTAATGCTCAACAAACAGAATTTGCTGAGAGACTAAGATTACAAGAAAGTAGCACTCAAAGAATGGAGGCTGCTTTACTCTCCCTCACGGAGAGTGTTAGAGCCCTGTCGGCTCAAATTACACAAAACGTCGCACAAGCACAATCTTTGAGCTCCTACCGACAGAGCCGCCGCTCCCTATACGCAGAGTACGCAGAGTGCGTAGGGCCACGAGTACCTGGCGGGGGCCCCAAAAATTAAGGTTGATAAAAAAACGTCGTGATAATTATTATATTGTTACATAACAAAAAATAATTAGTTTTGAACAGGCCCACTATTTACCCTATTAATAAATTTGGGCACATTATATGTTTTTACCTAATATATAAAAATACCCTCCCAGCCCCCGAAATGGTACAGCCTTCAACTTCTCATCTTTTCCACCGGAGTTTTAACGGGAGCGGAGTAATTAACTATGTCATGATGCAGGCGCGTAGACCTGAGAATTCGGGCTAATATCCCTCCCTTTATTGAAAATAATTAGTCTCGGCTAATTCTAGATGGTTTTCCTTTATTAACTCGTTTTCCAATTCAAGAATAATCAAGTGGCAATTGAAGACACGGCTTCTCTCCCCCATGCGATCTAAAAGCGAAAATAATGGGCTACATTCAGTACCGAAAAATAAATTGATTATAATTAGGTCTATGCACCGTCACTCAGCGAAGGCATTTCAGAACTATTCAGCGAATGCAGGTAATTTCGGCGACAAGTACGTACACCTGTTTTGCAGCACAGTCACTCAATTCGCTGTAAAATAGACAGCTGTCCGATTGGAAAATGTAAACGATCTAACCACGTACTAGTCACCAAAATTACCTTCATTCGCTGAGGAGTTTTGAAATGCCGTCGCGAAAGTGATGGTGCATAGACCTAATTATAATTAAATTATTTTTCTGTACTGAATGTAGCCCATTATTTTGTCGCTGTTAGATCGCATGGGGGAGAGAAGCCGTGTCTTCAATCGCCACTTGATTATTCTTGAATTGGACAACGTGTTAATAAAGGAAACCCATCTAGAATTAGCCAGAACTAATTATTTTCAATAAAGGGAGGGATAATAGCGCCGGAAATTTCAGGTCTAACGACGCGCCTGTTTAGATGTCAAGTAAAAGGCACCATGAATCTGGAGCAGAAAAGCGGAAGAGGAAAAAACTGAGAGATAACGCCCGTGCATCAATTTCTGGTGAGTCCGTGTTTTATAGGTTTAATTGCTTTGCTAATATAGCTCATAGCTAAGCTAACGTCAGCAGTCTAATTACAGAGACGCCAAGTCTCAACGTCTTAGGCGCGAGTAGTGGCATTCACGACATTTTCCGTAGTCTGCAATTATTCAATCAACGCGCACCGAAGAAATTCACTCGCGGAATTCAAGTCATTGTGCATTAAGTTAATCAGTTTCATGTGCATTACGGTGGATTTCCCCACTAGTGACACGGAAATCGATTATGACTTGGGAATTCTCAGGCTTGTCTTTACTGAGGGATTGACAGCAATGGAATTGCATAAAAACGTTTCAAATGGTCTTATTTCATTAAAACAATTTAAACGATCACAAAACACATGCATTTTCCATTGTTTGCTGAGTAAAGGGAAGCACAGGAAGTCCGGAGTCATAATCGCTTTCCATTTTAATTTGCTTGAAATAGGCGTGCATGTAGTAAGCTGAATGCTAGCCTGGAAAGATAAACACGCAGTTTAATTGGTTGGCATTTTATACCATTATTTCCATCTCAGGCTATGGAAGGGGCGACATCTGTTGGTTAATTTTAAAACTTGCGGTGGCTGGGCCAAAATATGGTATCTTCACTTTTGGTCGTTTACAAAATGCCACCATTGTTTTGTTTAATGTACACAGCATATATATTTAAGGTATTTTTCTGTGTTCCACTAAATTAATATAATAGTTTAATATAATTCTCCTCTCATTTGGCTCTGGACTAAACTCCCTGCCGCAATGCGTCTCATCTCTGACCTGACCATCTCATTACTGCACTTTAATGTGGTTTTTGAAAAATAGTTCTGTGTGTGTTTGTTTTGATAATGCTACTTCCGTTTATACCTTACTCAGGTATATAATTATTTTTGTTCATCTTTGGAGTCTGCAGTTGTTATTTTATTATTATTTTATTATATTGTAATGCTTATTTTATGATGTCAATTTGTTTTATAGTATATTACTTAATGTGTCGTACACATGCCGTAGTTATATGTATATTTAATGTTGATTTTAAAATAAATAGCAAAGGTTGGAGTGGAACTCTGAAGGTTTTGTGTGTGTTTCGGGGGGGGCCTCCTTGACCAATTGTGCTTAGGGCCTCCAGAAGCTTAGCAGCGGCCCTGCCTACCGAGAACCGAAACTGCAAATGCCTTCTAGATATGGGGGTGAAGCAGGGAAATGTAAGGACTTTGTTGCTCAATGCGAAATTTTCTTTAAAGCCCAACCTTCACGGTTCGCTAATGAGGAGTCTCGAGTGTCATTTACTTTATCCCTGTTGACTGATACTGCACTGACTTGGGTGGGTCCACTAATCCGATCTAATTCACCGGTCGTGAATACTGTTGAAGCCCTCGTTAGAGCTATGGAATCAGTCTTTGATCAGGATGTTTGTGGTCAAGACGCGGAAACGCGTTTAATGCATCTTAAGCAAGGATCTGAGAGTGTCGCTAACTTTTCTATCACATTTCGTTCGTTAGCGACTGAAACAGGCTGGGCGGAAGCGCCCTTAATGACAGTTTTTATTCATGCTCTGGCTGAGGATGTTAAAGACGCTTTGGCGGCATTGGAGCCTTGTGTTTCCCTAGATTCGTTGGTTCGTACAGCTGTGCGAATTGATAATCGCCTCCGTGAACGTAAAAAGGAGAAACATTATGCATTGGGTACTGTTGATAACAGGGTTAGTATTCCCTGTAGCGTTCACACAGTCCTAGCTCCACCCACAGATACTTCCACTCCTGATGAATCTATGCAGGTTAATTACTTATTTAATAGCAGGGCTCGTAAGCCCGCTCGCAGACATATAATCTGCCATAATTGTGGTAAGCCAGGGCATATCCGTCCACGCTGTCCTGAGCTTCAGGGAAACGGGAAGTCCCCCTAGTGGTATGAGGAGCACTAGAGGGTCAGAATCAATTTCCCCATTGTAGTTTAATTCCTGTTGAATTGACTAAGGGGACACAGAGAATTTTTATTAATGCGTTTTTAGACTCTGGGGCAGTAGACTGTTTTATGGATAGGGAATGGGCTAAGAGACACTCCATTCCGGGTCGCCCTCTTTTGCAGTCACGCTCTGTTAAAACTTTGGATGGTCGCCCGTTGGGTGATGGAATTATATCTGAAATCTCTGAACCTTTGTTTATGTTCAATTCCCTTGGTGGACGCTCTGAGGAAATCCGTTTTTTTTTATCAGTTCCCCCGTTTTCCCAGTTGTTTTAGGACATTCTTAGTTACGAAAACACAAGCCTCGTATCCTTTGGGGGAATAAGGATAACCCTGTTGCGCAGTGGGGTTCTGATTGTAGATCCCACTGTATGGATAGCTCTATGTGTTGGCCTGGACGTCAATCCATGAGAGAAAGTGACGCCTGGAGCGATTCAGGGAGATTATCCCACACTGCCCTCCCAATCTTGAGAAGGGGGCCGAGGAGGGTTGGAGTGGGACCCTCAATTTGACTGGCGACAGCCAGAGGATGATTGTTATTCGAATGTGGCTCTGATCTAGAGACTGTCATTGATGCGGCTGAGTCCCAACAGGTTGAGAATTTAGGGCTGCTTTGAATTTTTGTTTGCCTCATAACGCGCTTTCTACTGCTTATACTGATCTCGAGAGGTTTTTAGTAAACAACGGGCCTCTAATTTACCTCCTCATCGCCCTTACGATTGCGTAGATCAATCTCCACCCTGGCACCACCCCCCCTAGGGGGTCATTGTACTCACTGTCAGGTCCTGAACGGAAGGCCATGCGGGAATATATTCAGGAAGCCCTGGCTAATGGTTTTATTCGACCATCCACGCCCCCTGGGGCGGGTTCTTTTGGAAAAAAAAGGATGGTAGCCTGAGACCTTGTATTGATTACAGGGCCTGAATAATATTACTATTAAAACCGATACCCACTTCCTTTGATGAATTCCGATTCAACGCTTGCAGGAGGCGTTGTTTTTTTAAGCTGGACCTGCGGAATGCGTATAACTTGGTTCGGATACGAGATGGAGACGAGTGGAAGACGGCGTTTAATACGCATGACGGGTACTACGAATATTTGGTTATACAGTTTGGATTGGTTAACGCCCCTTCTGTATTCCAGGGACTCGTTAATGATGTCCTCCGAGAGATGTTGGAGGAATTCGTTTTTGTTTACCTTGACAACATTTTAATTTTTTCTTCAACTCTCTCCAAGCACATACAACACGTCAGAGAGGTGCTGGAGGCCCTTCTCAAAGCTAAGCTTTTTGTCAAAGCCGAAAAATGCGTTTTTCACGCCAAGACGGTCTCATTTCTTGGTTTCATTGTTTCTAAGGGGTCGGTCCGCATGGACTCTGACAAGGTGGCAGCTGTCAGGAATTGGCCTGCCCCCCAAAATGTCAAAGAGGTCCAACGTTTCCTGGGATTTGCCAATTTTTACAGGAGGTTTATCCGCAATTTTAGCAGGATAGCTGCTCCCATTATCGCTCTCACTGAGAGAAAGACCTCCCCTTCTTTCGCCTGGTCGCCAGCAGCCGAGGCTGCCTTTCAAGAGCTGAAGAGACTGTTTAGCTCAGAACCTATTCTTGTCTTGCCCGACCCTCCCTCCCCATTTATGGTTGAGGTTGATGCCTCGGAGGTCGGAGGGGTGCTATCTTGTCCCAGCGCCCCTTTGGGACAATAAGCTACACCCATGCGCCTACTTCTCCAGGTCATTGTCTGCTGCTGAACGAAATTACAGCATCAATGACAGGGAGTTGTTAGCTGTTAAACTGGCGTTAGAGGAGTGGCGCCATTGGCTGGAAGGGTCTGAACATCCGTTTGTAGTCTGGACTGATCATAAAAATCTCCAGTATATTCAGCAGACCAAGGACGTAATTTCGCAGGCGCGGTGGTCGTTGTTTTTAACCGCTTTTAACTTCACGTTAACTTACCGCCCTGGCTCAAAAAATATTAAGCCGGATGCCTTATCGTGGATTTACGATCGTTCCGACCATGATCCTATGCCTGAGCCGGTCATTCTGGTTGACCAGATTTTGGCACCCGTCCAGTGGGACGCGGAACCCGTGGTACAGGAGGCCTTAAGAACCGATCCCGGTCCTAGTGGGGAACTGCCCGGTTGTTTATTTGTTCCCGTTGCGGTTCGTTCGCAGGTTCTCCAGTGGGGACACTCTTCCCGTCTGGCAGGTCACCCTGGGGCCCATGGAACCAAGCAGTTCTTGGCCCGACGATTTTGGTGGCCCAGTATGATGAAGGACATTCGGGAATTTGTGGCAGCATGCAGCACTTGTGCCAGGAATAAGGTGTCCCATCTCCCCCCCGCTGGCCTGTTGCGCCCGTTGCCTGTACCCAAACGCCTTTGGAGCCATATTGCGCTCAATTTTATCACGGGCCTGCCCGTCTCTGATGGCAATACTGTCATCTTGGTCGTGGTCGACCGTTTTTCCAAGGCCGCTCATTTTATCGTGCTGCCCAAACTGCCTTCTGCGCGGGAGACAGCCTTCCTAGTTGTTAATCACGTGCTCCGGCTGCATGGTCTTCCCCTTGATGTGGTTTCTGACAGTTTGCGGCCAAATTTTGGCGTGCTTTTTGTAAACAGTTGGGGGCCACGGTGAGCCTGTCGTCAGGGTTTCATCCTGAAACTAACGGGCAGACTGAGCGTACTAATCAGTCCTTAGAGAATACTCTTCGGTGCTTAGCGGTCGATAATCCTGCATCCTGGAGTCGTTTTTTGGCATGGGCTGAATACTCCCATAACTCATTGTGTAACTCCTCTATGGGTCTTTCTCCTTTCGAGGCCCAATTGGGTTATCAGCCTCCTCTGTTTTCGGAGTCTGAGAAGGAGTCAGAAGTTCCCTCTGTTGAACACTTCATTCGACGCTGCCACTCTGTTTGGACTAAGGTCCGTTCCTCCTTGTTGCGGGCTGGGCGTAGACAGAAATCTACGGCTGACAGAAAACGCTGTTTGGCCCCATCTTATCGAGTGGGCCAGAGAGTTTGGCTTTCTACTCGGGATCTCCCCTTGAGAGTTGAATCTCGGAAACTGGCCCCTCGCTTTATTGGCCCGTTTAAGATATTGCGGAAGATTAATCCTGTCACCGTGCGTCTTAAGCTCCCTAGATCCTTGCGGATCCATCCCGCCTTTCATGTGTCCAGGCTTAAACCTGTTAGCACCAGCGTCCTGGCACCTCCCGACAAATCCGCCCCCCGCCATGATGATTGAGGGGGGCCCAGCGACACTTACGTCAGACAGGCCGAGAGGCGGTGGGTCGGGAATTCCAGTTTTTGGTAGATTGGGAGGGATACGGTCCTGAGGAGCGTTGTTGGGTCCCTGCTCGGGATATCCTGGACCCTGCCCTTATTTCTGAGTTTCGTGCAAGGGGTTCTTTGGGAACGTCTCGGGCAGTCCCTTAGGGGGGGGGTCCTGTCATGGTTTGTGTATGTGCTTTTTGCTTTCTTTGTTACTCTTGTCCCTGAAGACATCGTTTTCTTTCCCCATCGGATTTTTTACCCAGCTGGCTGATTATTCCTGGGCGGTCCTTCCCCGGAGTCTATTTAAGCTGGAGGTCGCCACGCCTCCTTTGCTGGAGTGTCTGATGTTATTTTACTCGCTTCGGCTCGAGAAATCTTTAGTCAGGGATTGCCTGTCTATGTATTATCTTTATTTCTGGGAAGCTTTGCTTCTTTAGGTTTTTATGGCACAATTGTCTAGTGCTTTGTTTAGTTTCTCGTTTATTGAGATTTCTTTTCCTCTGTGGTTGCTCGCTTCGTTTCTGGCACTTAAGTCTTTCGTGTATTCAGAAACACGAGCTCCTTGCCCTTCCAATTTTCGCTCTTTCACTTTCAGCTGCGCCGGCTCCGGGCTTGGTGCACCTTCGCCTGCCGCTGCATCCGAAACTCCACTTTTACCAGCCATTACAGAACCATTAGCTTCTATACGCATATCAATGCGCCTGCAGCCGATGGAATTTCATCTTGCCAAGAGATTTTCATCTCAAACTAAATACAACCCCAATTCCGAAATAGTTGGGACAAAGTGTCAATTGTGAATAAAATCAAAATGCAGTGACTTTCAAATCACACCAGCCAGTATTTTATTCACAATAGAACAGAGATAACATAGCAAATTTTGAAACGGAGAAATTGTACAATGTTATCCACAAAATGAGCTCATTTCAAATTTGATGGCTGCTACAGGTCTCAAAAAAGTTGGGACAGGGGCCTGTTTACCATGGTGTAGCATCCCCTCTTCTTTTTAACACAGAGTGGAGGTATCTGGGCATTTAGGAGACAAGTTTATTGAGTTTAGCCATTGGAATTTGATCTCACTCTTGTTTAATACGGGCTTCCAGCTGCTGAAGAGTTTTGGGTCTCCTTTGACGGACTTTTCGTTTAATTATGTGCCAAATGTTCTCAATTGGTGAAAGATCAGGACTGCAAGCAGGCCAGTTCAGCACAAGGACTCTTCTACTATGAAGCCATGCTGTTGTAATAGCTGCAGTATGTGGTTTTGCGTTGTCCTGTTGAAATAAACAAGGCCTTACCTGGAATAGATGTCATCTGGAAGGGAGCATATGTTGCTCTAAAACCTTTATATACCTTTCAGCATTCATGGTGCTTTTTAAAACATGCAAGTGTCCCACACCATATGCACTAATGCATCCCCATAGCATCAGAGATGCTGACCTTTAAACTGAACGCTGATAACAGGAGGGGTGGTCTTTCTCCTCTTTAGCCCGGAGGACACAACGCCCATGATTTCCAACAAGAATGTCAAATTTGGACTCGTTTGACCTCAGGACACTTTGCCACTTTGCTACAGTCCATTTTAAATGAGCCTTGGCCCACAGAACACGGCGGCGCTTCTGGATCATGCTCAACAATGGCTTCCTTTTTGCATGATAGAGTTTTAGGTGGCATCTGTGGACAGCACGGCGGACTGTGTTTACTGACAGTGGTTTCTTGAAGTATTCCTGGGCCCATTTAGCAATGTCAATGACAGAAGCATGCCGGTGAGTGATGCAGTGACGTCTGAGGGCCCGAAGATCACGGGCATCCAGTAAAGGTTTTCGGCCTTGTCCCTTACGCACAGAGATTTTTCCAGTTTCTCTGAATCTTTTGATGATGTTATGCACTGTCGATGATGAGACCTTCAAAGTCTTTGCAATTTGACGTTGACGAACATTGTTTTTAAAGTATTCCACAATTTTTTTACGCAAACCTTCGCAGGTTGGAGAGCTTCTGGCCATCTTTACTTCTGAGAGACTCAGCCTCTCTAAGACATTCCTTTTATAGCCAATCATGTTACACACCTGATGCCAGTTAACTTAATTACTTGCTAAATGTTCTTTCAGCTGATTCTCTTATATATTAATTGCTTTTCAGCCCTTTTTTGCCTGTGTCCCAACTTTTTTCAGACCTGCTGCAGCCAGAAAATTTGAAATAAGCTCATTTTGTGGATAAAAATGTAAAATGTCTCAGTTTCAACATTTGAAATGTTATCTATATTCTATTGTTAATAACATATTAGCTCATGTGATCTGAAAGTCATTGCATTTTCATTTTATTCACAATTTAGACTTTGTCCCAACTATTTCGGAATTGGGGTTGTAGAAATATGCATCTAACTTTACCACTGCCATAAGACTTGTCTTCTTTGGAGTCACATTTTTTGTTTGATAGGCACAGATTTTGAGAGAGTGCCAAGAAGGAAATGATATGGGTCTTGTGCCACAACAAGTGGATCAGCTAAGGATGAAATCTGGTGACTGTTTAACTTCTGAGAGCAGAAAGCTGGCAACATGATTCTAAAAGAATAAACAGAGCCGCCTTTACTGTAACACATGTACATGTATTTCAGACTATATTTACTTGCATGTCTGATTTTTGATGTAAAAGTTCCTATTGCCTAGACAAATCCGCACACCAAAAAGCATGCCACTCAAATGTTAACGGTGGTCATAGAAATTGATTACCACTCTTTAACCAATATTTCTTTTTGGTGCAATAAGTGATATGCACATATTGTAGGCTTAGGCTTAGTTACGCATCACTGATACTAATAAAAACTACTTGAGGGGGCTTTGAAAGAGGCGTGGAATTGAATAAATGAGTGCAATGCAGTGCGCTTTGAATCACATTTCAGTGAAAACAATTCTCTTGGACATCCACGATAATAATATAATTGCTGATCTAACTCTGAAACAACTTTATTCAACTCTTGGACAAGTGGACAATGCCTATATTAATATGCTACTTGGCCAAGGTGCCACTGTATATTACATAGATACTGAGACAGAAGTGTGCTGATTGGTCATATGTTAATGAGTTGTATTAAGAGCCTGGAACCAGAGTAAGGAAAAAAATTTTGAGAACCAGAGTGAGGAAAAAATTTTGGCACTGTGAATAGGATGCGCTGAAGTGGCTGTGGCAAAATGCAGCAGTAGCTAACAAAATTGGGGAAAAAAATTCTTTGACCTGCAAAAAGTAGGCGGCGCAGAAGGCTGTAGTTGGCGGCGAAATTTCCGCCCGCTGCCTCTTATTGAGAAGCTGTGAGCCCAAACCCTAAACATCTAAGAGGGCCTCCCAAAGCCTGTTTTGCGTCTTATATCGAAGCTTGGTTAGGTGGCGTCACTATATGACCAGTCGAGATGAGAATGTGTTGCATAAGGCCTTGGTTTTTAATAACTCAGATGCAAATCCATCAGTCCGTTTTCCTCATAGTGTGTCACAAATCGCCTGTTTGTAAATAAAAGCTTCTGCCAGGTCCACAGACTCTTTCCGTAGGAACGGAAAAGAAGGGACTGAAACAGCGGTAGTGAATATAATATGGAGAACCTTTGTTCTTCTGACAGCTGGTTTGCAATATTTATTGAGCAATATCTTGCCTAAAATCAAAATGTTAGGCAGGCATTTAAACTGAAGAAGGCTACTTACTGTCGCAGCTTTTCCATAAACCACATGTGATAGGTGCGCCTGCACCTAGTAGAAAACACTAAATGTTAAGTCAAGGATTCTCTAGATATTCTGTTTCTCTTGCAAAGTCAAACGAAAGGTCTATGGATGCATACAATGAAAATAGCAAAGATAATGACATGTATGTGCCAAGCAATTTAGAGGAGAGTTTAGAAGAATCCAACCACGTGCTATCAATTTTGGCTCATTGTTGTCCCCATTTCCAAAGTATCTTCACCCTATACATCAGGATTTTCTTTTCGCAATCTCTTTTCTAAACAGCTTGGCACATGCAGATATTTCATATATATGCGTTGTTAGTAGGGAAGCGGTTAAGAGTCTTGGTCTCATCTTGGTCAGCATGCGTCTTGCTTGGTCATTTCTGAAATAGTCTTCACTACAACACAGCAACAAGACTTCAGAGTCAAAAGACATTCCAATGATCTGCTCTGCAATGCTTCATTCTGCTGAATTTTTGCTTCACCCCAATAGTACAGGTGGCCAGCCTGGCAGAGGGTCAAAACTAAATTTAATGTACAAATGCACTCTACAAGATGAGTTACACTATTACACATTCGATGTTTTACTGAAATGATTTCTCCCATGTAATCATGGGGCAAAGACTTCCCAAAGTGAATGTAATCCTTGCACAGACATACTTCCCAATAACTTTCAATGCCAAGCTTTTTATTTTTAACTCACTGTCATGGCCAGGACATTGTGCCTTTCTGTAGCTGACGTGCTGAGACAAAATGAGAAAAAAATCAAGAAAAGTGCTTTTGCCAGAGAGAGTACCTTTCCTGGAAAAAATATTGCCATTCTGTGTGTAGATTTATCTGCAAATTAAGGGAAAATTGACTTCATTGGACTCAAAAGTGATCATCGACTGGCTGTAAAAGTGGACTATTATTTAGATTGCTCTCACAGATCAAATGATTGGAAACATACACCTTGAGCACAATAAATACTCTTCTGAATTAATTGGATGATGTATGCCCTGTAATTCTGCAGAATTTCAGCACTGCTATGCAATTTGCATCCGAAGGTACCTCTTAATTATCTGCCCCGATCTCATTCCATTGGGAAGGATAACACCTGCAGTCAGGCCTTTAAAGCCGTAGAACGGTAAGTCAAACCTGGGACTTTCTTGCTGTGAGGTGACAGTGGTATCTGGTGCACCACAATGCCACCCAGTTAGGATGGTCAAATAATGAATTATGAAAATGAGGGTGGTTTAGATTAGCAGCAGCAAACATGCATACAAATGAGAAGAGTTTAGACTGGCTGCATGCAGTAGCTTGCATGCAGGAGGAAGCAATCAAGTGTATAAAAGGAGACTGTTTCAAGAAGACCGACTCTTGTGGGAGCGGACTGTGATGAGAAAATATCCCCAAGCTGTGCAGTCAGCTTATGCAGCCAGAGCGATTGACTTCCATGTCCTGACAGAACCATGCCTGGCTTCTTTTGTCGCAAGGAATGTAAAGTAGTGGTAAATATATAAATATACCCATGTCCCAGCTTTTGGGATAGTTTGCAGGGAACAAATTTGAAGAGAGTGTATAATGGCAAAAAAGAAATTAAAAAAAAATTAAAAAATTAAGGTAAAACATCAAATATAATTTCTTTGTACTGTTCAATTTAATTCAGGTCAAAGATGATGTACTGCTGTCTTTTCTATTTGACTTTTCCATCCCAACCTATTTGGTAATGAGCAGAGGTGTAAAATCCAAGGGTCAGAAAGTAAAAGTCCTGCCAAGTTTTTCTCCCTCCCACAGAATGAGCTGATCACTCATCTGAGAGATCATCTCCTGTCCAAAGTAAATCCAGGTGGTTGGAATCAAGTTCTGGGGATGATTTTTACTTTCTGAACCCAGTTTTTACACCCCTGGTAATGAGGTTGTACATGCTTAAGTGTTGTTGAAATTACAGGCAGATATGCAAACATAAGACCTGTTTTGACACTGATGAAGACACAATAACGTCGAAACATTAGTCTGGTTGCACCATAAAGGCTGTTAATTTACCTGTGTGCTCCAGTCTCCTTTGTCCCTCTGTCTTTTTTTTCCATAAGACCTGCACAATAAGGCTTACTCAATTTCAAAAATGCAGTTTGTCAACAACAACAAAAAAATATTCCATATGAATTCAACTCTATGGAAGAGTCTGCATGGATCCTACTGGAAGCTTATGCACCATAAATGCACATGAACTTCTGCACATTAATTTTAACTGTTAAATTAATTCTGCTGAGCTCCAAATTATCCATTGGTATGCATTTTACCTCTGACATGTACATTGCTATAAAGACTGTTGTAGAACTTGGATGCCTACACTAGCGGACAGACATCTGGTTGTGGGGATGTACCTGGTGATAATGGAGCGTGGTTGCTGAAATTGAACATGAATAAAAGTTTTTGAACGACATAAACATGTTTATTAGCAATATTACTTTTCAAGTATCCGATTTTCATCTGCTTTCAGGCTCAAGTACTCAAATAAAAAATTTAAGCTGGAGGCAATGCTCCAATGATTATAAGAAGATAGCAGTGCTCCCAGTTGTCAGGTCAGATTGCAGAGTAATTGAAACTATGGGCTCAAGGAAACAATTAACTGAACTGAGTCATGGGTATAAACGGATTGCAGCTTTAATGAGCAAAGAAAATTGGAGACTGACATAGTAGAATACATGCATACTCATTGCTGAAGTTCTTCCTGCTAACAGAATTGAAGCACAGGCAAATGTTTAATTTACTGCAAAAGGCAACTTTTTATTGATTAAAATATCAAAGCATAGCATGTGTTTATTCGGATTCAGTCTCAGCAAGGAAAAGATTATGAAGAGTCAAGCCACAGATGGACAATAGAAAAGCATATTTACGAGTCTGATAATGATAGCTAAGGAGTGCAAAGGAAAGCGCTTCATCTTACAGCATAAATATGTCCATCTCAATTGAAAAAACTATAGAATGAGAGAGCATAGCAGAGGGTTTTTAAATGGGGTTTAGCTGTAATGGGGGAGGGGTACATGGTCAGTGGCACTGAGTAAACTGAACTGGAGTATGTGTGCCTCTGATGACAGGGTGATTGTGGGATGACAGCAGTGTGGCTAGGTGAAAGACACAGAGTTGGAGTGGAGGCGGAGTAAAACTGGAGATTGCCAGGAGTGAGACTGAAGTTTCTTTTTATTTCAGATGAGGAGTGGAATCCATCGGTATTGTAGCTGTGGCACAATTGTTAAGGGCAGCAATTCTGACATGGATAACTCAATTTACAAAAAACAGATACAAAAAAAAAAAAAAAAACCTAATATTGAATCGGATAGTCTGTGCTTTGACGTATTTGAGTGCATAATCACATCTATCGGGAGTTCAAAGGAATTGTAACCTGGAATTGTCTGGAAAAGATACATGAGTCATTAGTGTATGACTGTGGGCTCTTGCCGGGCAACCACCCTCTGTTACCCCTGTATGTTTGTGTGTGATTATAAGGGGGTTCCTTTGAAGGATGAGCCGGCTGGGTACAAACCGAAACGCTGCCATTGTCAGTGCGCTCTTGATACAGTTACAAACAGTGAACGTATACAATTTGAAGTCAGTGTTCTTCTGGGAAAGCCATTGTAAATCGCATGTCGGGTAGTGACTGCTTACTTCGGCAGCCTTAGCACTGGATGAGGGCCAACAAAATCAGTTTATCATATGAGGCAGGGAGTCAGGAAGGCCGTTATTATTCAAACACTAGACTACAGCTGGGGATGCAAACGTCAAAACGCCACGCAGATTTGGTAAATTGGAAAATCAACGATTTCAGTCCCCGCCAATACCAATGAATAATGCCTATGTGTGGTTTCAGATTGATTGGCAAACTGATTGAGGGCAAAACATGATTCCAGACGCACAGTTTTTGCCATTTTATCGTGTGATGTGTCTGCTTGCTTGTATAGTTTAAATTAACTGTATTATTTTGCGTTTGACTTCCCTCATCCATTGGTATTGTGATTAATACCTGCAAGTGGGTTTTCCTGTGAACCCTTCCCACAGAAAGAAGGTGAACTGTATCATCAGGTCATTCTGTCTGAACACCCTCCTTCTGCTCTCATTCTCAACAAATCAAGACAGACAGGGCTGAAGGAGACCAGGACAGATCGGAGCAGACTGTTAAATCTCACCAGAATCAGTCTTCAGTATCAAAGTCTTTAAAAGACCGAGCTCAACTTACAATTACATTATAGCGTAAAGCATTTAAAAATGCACTGTTCATACGGACAAGTATCTTGTGAAAAAAATTAACATATTTTTGAAGCAGTGACAGGCATAATATGATTTGCGGTACAACTGGCTCGGTTGTGCCCAAGAAAAGCCTTTGTCTTGAATATGTATTATTTTTTCTGGTAAGGGTCTTGCGCCTTTGCCGCAGAGACATCAATTCAGAATTCATAGCCTTTTCAGAGCTTTCCCAGCAGCAGTAAAATTTCACACAGCAGGTGACACTTTACCCGATAATATTTGTTGTTTGACTAGGGAGCAATCCATTGCAAGGCAGAAGAATGAGATTGATATGAAGGCAAAAGCTATTACAAGGCCTCCCTCATGTAGCTGAAATAAGCACACCTGAACAGAAAGACTTTGTCCCAGTGGTCATTCTGTTGGCCTTCTGAAGTACAAAGCAGAAGTCATCCCTGAAAAAAGAATTCTGCTCTTTTTGGTTATGTCAGTTTCTGTTCAGTGCAACAGACACTCTTGCCTAGGGCACTTCTGCAGGAAAAATGAGTGGACTACTGTTTTCTGACAACCTGACAGAAAACTAACACTCAGTCATTTCAACAGTCAACATTTTTCCATGTTTCATTTTCATTATTTCTTTTAAGACTCATTTCTTCTGGTGTCGAGCATATACTTTTGTATCATTCTCTAAACTAAAACAAGACTCATTCTATGGTACAATTCCAGTATAAGTTGTGTACACTGTGGGACTGAAAAGCTCCGTGGGTCTCGCGAGACCTGCAGTGTCCGATATTGTGTTGTGTAATAACAAATGAGAAAGCAGGTGTGGAGACACCTGTCACACCAACTTCACTGCTGAGACTTTGCATGCGGCCAGGAAAAGAAATGGCACAACTGTCAAATTATTGATGCAATGAACCCTTTGTTGCATGTTGACCAATATTTTGGACATAAGTTAAATGGGGTTTATTTTCTGTAGGCTCACAGATACCCTGAAAACACAAAATGTACATGTACATTTTACTGGACATTTCCAGATAATAATTTCCTCAATCGGTGCCTCTCTGGTTAGTCACATGATTTACCATAAACAGTCACAATGGCTGCATCCACAAGTAAGAGGTAAGTTGACGAAAGTCAGAAATAGTCTTATATTGTTCAAGTTTTGATCAGACTTTTTTCTGTTGGGGGATGGAAATACATTATATGGCACAAACTGAAAACACATAACCTATGTAATGCATGTCTGTTTGTTGGAATACATCTGAGTCTATGCTCTATCAAAAATATTGGACATTATGCATGCCGAGTAATTAGCCCCCCCACCCCACCCACACACACACACACACACACACAAAATATTGCACCAAATCCCAACAAATGGTCCAAGGCATTTGTATGTACTCTATGCATCAAAGGGTTAAAAGGCCGAGCCTGTGAAGTAAACTTGAAAAAAACTGGCCATTATTATTATTATCTTTTTTTTTTTTTTTTTTCAAATTTGTCACTGGTGGAAATTGATGGCTTGACATTAGTTCATCATAGCTGTTAATCCTAGCTATTCTTTCCAAACAAATTATTTACTTTCAGGCAGGACTCAAACTTTATATTGGGTCAGATTTTTTTAAACATCAATTTTTCATGCACAAACTCTGAGACGTATGTCTCTGTGTTGCTGTCAGGCCATGGATAATAGAAAGAATGAACCCCCGTGAAATCTCCACTGAATTTATTATTGGATTACAGTAACATTGTATTCCACGGCATGATATTTTCTTTTATATTGCGAGAGATCAAAGGCGAGTACTAAAACCAAGATTGTGGACAGGTAGACAGTTTCTCTGATAATGTGTGAGCGTCCACTTTGCATCCTCGGCCATGACTGTGCCCCTTTAATTCTGGAAAATATGACTTTTTAAACATAGCAGCCACTGCCTATCAGCACTCCCATGGATGCCATTTTCGCTCAGTCTCTTTATTATGGTGGAATCGTGAACACAAATGTTAACTGAGGCAAGTGAGGCCTGCAGTTCTTCAAATTTTAGTCTGGATTCCTTAGTGACCTCCTGGATGAGTCCTCGATGCGGTCCTGGATGAATTTTGGTAGGCCAGCCACTCCTGGGAAGGTTCACCACTGTTCCAAGTTTTCTCCATTTGTAGATAATAGCTCTCAGCATGGTTCGTGAGAGTCCAAGAGCTATGGAAAAGGTTTTGTAACTCTTTCCAGACCGACAGATGTCAACAACTTTGTTTTTTGTCTGTTTCTGAATTTGCACTGATTGCTGCATGATTGTGCTGTTTTTTATGTCAAATTGCGATTTTTGGCTCTTTTTAAGTAGTGTTTAGATTCAGCAGGGATGGCAGTAGTCATGCCTAGTATGTCTAGTGAAATTGAACCCAACTATCAATTAAATCTTTTTAATGGGTTTATTTAGTAGCTAATGGGGGAAATTTTTTTTTTGAGATGGGGCTGGGGAGGGTTGGATGGCTTTATTCCCTCAAAAAATTAAATCAACATTTACAAGCTGCATTTTTGTTTACTCGGGTCGTCTTTGTCTAATACTAAAATTGGTTTGATGATCTAAAATATTTAAGTGTGAAAAATATGCAAAAAAAGAAAACTGGGAAGGGGGCTAAAATTATTTACAGCACTGTGTTTGCTGATCTTGCAGTGCTATTTAACCCATTTCTTACCTCTGCCAGGAGGAAATGTTTTCTGCGGAATTTGTTTGTTTATCAGTTTGTTCATTTATTTGTACATCAGTTTACGAGATATCTCAAAACTATTATGGATTCGGTGCTACGGAGGAAACGATTAAATTATGAAAAAGATGTAACTCATATTCTTGATCCCAGATCCGTAAGAATTTCTATGTACGTAAACATGGAACTTTCTAGACTGGTTTAACACACATGTTCAATGACAATTCCCCCGCCAACAAATTTAAAAACGGTGGCAGTAATGCGCTCATTGGGTGCCTTCTGGTTCTCAATATTTTTATGAACGGAATCAGGTTAATTGAGTGACATATGAACATGTTCTGCATCTTTTTCCTCCATTTTGCTGTTTATTTTCCAGTAAATCTTATTTGAATAAAATGGGGGGTTGCAGTATATCCCTTTACAACAATTATTAGTCCTCACTCTTTCCCAATCATTTTTTTCATGAACAATACATTCACTCTGAAAAGAATCCACACTATCAGGTGTTGCTAGTTATCCTTGTTAAGGTAAGAGGACAATTATGGACGCGTCATTTGTGCATTTCGATCAGCCTTATTCAATATTATGTAAAGACATCTCTAATTTTTCTCTTTGATTTAATTTCAAAAATTTAAATGAATATGAAGCACAGGTTAGTTCGCCTGATGTACCAATAAGGTAGCGTGGAAGTTTCAGAGTTGTTTACCTTTCGTAAAGCTTAGGCCTACGTGTGAGTAAATTATTTTCTCTGAACTGAATTTAGTCTATTATTTAGTCACCCTTAGATTGGATGAAGAGAGAAGTTGTGTTTGTAATTTCCAACGGATTATTCTTGAAATTGGAAAATGTGTTAATAAAAGAAAATTATTGACAAGGCAGGACTAATAACTGTTTTAAAATTATTTTCTCCACTGATCCTGCTATGCCACTGACCCTTAAAGGTCCCCTATTATGCTGATCCTTTTTTTAATAAATACAAGTGATGTTATAAGGTTGGATGTCCATACTCAACCTCTGCAAAGTTTCTAAACATAAGAAACAGGGGTTTTTCCGTAATCCGAAAACGTGATTTCCTGAACATGATTTCCTCTCTGAACAGCTCGTCCCGAGATCTTCACGAGATCTGGGCAAAACCTGTCAGGTTATTGCATCCAATCAGGACAGACCTGGCCAGAGCCAATCACGGGGCTGAACCCGCCCACCCCGGAATTTATTCTATGAGGCACAAACAAACCCGAATCATTTAATATGCAGATTTATCAGTAAGTCTCCCAAAGCTGTTAGTACTTGTTTTTTTGGATGCAAAAAAAAAAAAAGCACAACTATTTTCTCTTCCAAAAGACAATGCCACCAGAAATCAGTGGGTAGCTTTTTTGTTTGCTGGGAGCAAACTCAAAGGGAACGTTAGCTGTTTGTGCTTGGCATTTCACCAAGGACAGCTTTGTGAATAAATGATAATTTGATATGGATATGCATCTCAGCTGCAGCTCAAACCTGGAGCAGTTGCTTAGATCAAGCGCTCTGAGCCACAAGCTGTAAGTAAGGATATAACAGCAAATAATGTAAGTGAAGCTGACGTATTACGGGTGGCTAGCAGGACCGCTAACAATATTTAACAGTCCTTCTTTATCTTCTTCTGAAGATAACGCCTGGATTAATAGCACTGTCCATGACTCACAGAGGCGGAAGCAGTTAATTTTACCATTATGTGTTGCTTTATTGCATAAGCTTACCTAACATGATAGCCTGTTGAATGTGGCTGTTGCACTACGGCTAATGTAGCTAAGTTACTGTTGCTAATGTTCATGTCCTAAATATGCAAGAATTAATAATATCAAGGAGACATTCAACAGAAGGTGTGTGAACATTAACCTCATTTGAAGCTAACTTTTTAAACTTGTTTGTAATTTGGATGCTTAGTACAACTGTTCACAGTAACAGAACTTACTGTCTGTAAAACCTGTATTGCAGGGTAACGTTTGTCTCTGTCGTTGTTATGAACGCTCTGTTACTGGCTACTGCATGTTAGTTCGCGTGCCGTGCTACTTAAAAAAAAATGCTCCTGGTTAACTAATATGCATTATTTTTTTTTTATTTATTTATTTATTTATTTTACAAAATAATTTGGCATCTCCAATCCCACCCGACTCTGGAATGCCCAATTGAGGAACTACCGACAAGGCTTGCTCGTATGCGACCCCTTGTTGCCAATTCAAGAGAGAGGGACAGCTCTCCTCTGAAGCACGTGCCCATCAACTACTGCTTCTTTACACTCAATGGTTGAATCCTCGCAAGTTCAGAATGAGGGTACAGGATACCCGAACATGAACAAGCTTAGAATCTTCCTGACGAGCGCCCGGCTGGCCCACAGGAGGCGCTTGAGCAACAAACAAGCAACCATTTTATATTTCCCTTCCCGGCAGTCCCTTCCCAATTTGCATCCCATGTAGCGCAATGGCCAATTGTGCGCTACTTCTGAAAAAGCTGCCGACCACTGCCGGTTGGTACGACGGGGGCTCGAACCCGCGCCGTGATAGTCACTTCTGCTCCGCAATGTGGTGCTTTAACCGAGTGAGCTATCCGGCAGCTCTGCTTATATGCAGTAATTCTGATCGGTATGCTTATTTTACTTTGGTTAGCATCAATGTGGCAATTTCATCATAACGTTGCCTGATTGTAGCCACTACAGTTGAAGCTAACTGGAGAGGTTTTGTATGTGTCTGCAAGGTTGGGCTAAAAGGCTTCATTTAGACCAGCCGTAAGTTTTGTGGAGCTTGGGGTATGTGTTTGGGTTTGTTTACTACTGTGAAACAATCGTTTTACTTATCCATGACCGGGTTCAGCCAGGTACTTTACCATTGTCTGGGCTAGGTCTCTGATGCTACTGCGGTGAAAGCAATTGCGAAACGTACTATAAAATGTCTTCTATAACAAATGATTTCTCTGCATTGCTATGGCGGAATTTCATCGCCCTTTAAAATTGTTCTGGCTAATTAAAAGCCGAAAAAGGTGGAGATTGGATACAAAATTCTTTCCTTTAGAAGTTATCGATTTGCTAGCTCCACATAAGCAACGGTTCATGCTAACGGAACTCACTGTCTTTAAAACCTGTGTTGCACAGTAACCTTTGTCTTTTTCATTGTTATGAACGCTTGGTTACTCCCGCATGTTTGTTTGCGTGCCGTGCTACTTAAAAATGCTCCTGGTTAACTTATAGGCAGCAATTCTGATCAGTATGCTTGTGTTATTTTGGTTAGCATCAAGGTGGTAGTTTATCATTACGTTACCTGGCCTTAGCCGCAAAAGAATAAGCTAACCAGTATGTATGTGTCTGCAAAGTTGGTCTGATAAGGCTGCAGTTAGACCAGAAGTAGGTGTTTCAGAGCTTAGGGTACATGTGTGGGTTTGTTTACTGCTGCTGTGAAACGACTGTTTTACTTATTCATGACCGGAGTCAGCCTGGTACTTTGCCAATGTGTGGGCTGGCTCTCTGATGCTACCGCGGTGAAAGCAATCGTGAAATGCACAAGCTATAATGTGTCTGGTATAACAAACGATTTCTCGGTATTGCCGCTGCAGAATTTCATTCCCCTTTAAAAATTGTTCTGGCTAATAAAAAGTCGAAAAAAGTGGAGATTAGATACAAAATTCTTTCCGGTACAAGTTATCGATTTGCTAGCTCCACATATGCAATGCTTACACTGTTTCTGTGTTTTTGCTACAAGCTCATTCAGTAGCTTGGTGTCGGAATTGTGTTTTGTTTTGGTAGAAATGGTCATCAGGATCTTTTAGCGAAGTTTCTTCCGGATGAGTGGGTATATAACCTGACCTGACAAGGTTGCCAAATGAAACTTAATACATGACTTCCTATATGCCCACAACATAAACCTAAGCCCCATCTATAATAATTTTGGAGATAGAAGTCATTGAAATTTCACCATGTAAAGTCTGACCTTCGAAGGTCACTGAAGGTCAAGTTCAAGGCCACCAAATAAAAGTTCATATATGACTTCCAATAAGTGCTGAATACATGTGTGTTCCCAATCTTCTATGTTTTCAAGCCTAGAAGCCTTTGAAAATCATAACATTTTGCTTGACCTCAAGTTTGACCTTTCAGGGTCATCTGAGGTCAACTTTAACACAGCCTAAATCGAGGGCTGTATAGGTCATATATGACTTCCTGAATGTCGACAATACAAACTTAATCTCTATCTGCAACAATTTGGCCTCCAGAGGCCGTCTTGCATATTCTCTACAGGATCCAATATTAAAGTACAGCACCCCCACTCGACCCACTTCTGTTGATTCGATCAAAATGGCGCTCACACTGTACATTGACGGCACCAAGGAAAGTTGATTTATCATGCAGTTTTTGAGAAATAATCTTTTTAAATTTCTCAGTCCTATTTTTAAAGCTGGAGTTTGCAATTTTTTAAAAAATCACTTTTTGTCATATTTGTTAAAACTGTTACTATGACCTGACAGTGGGATGTGAGTCAGATGATCTTTGAGAAAATCAGTCATCTGGCTCCATCTAGTGCTTCTAATTCCTTCTGCAAGATTTCACCGCGACCGGGACAAAACAACCAATCAGAGCCAGGAGGAGTGACTGACGATGTCAATCATTTCTCGTCGCGATGCAGCGGCCGCCCCTCCCTAGCGCTTTTTAACCTGTGTCTCGTCCGGCCTCTGGAGTTTTACCGAAGCAATGAATTAGGGGGCGTGGCTTTGGTCAGAGACTTGAGGGGAGGGGGTGGGTTTAGAGGTGAGGGTACATTCAAATCTTGCTCGCTGTTCCAAGATTGCATACTCTAGCTTTAACATTGGGGCCTAAATTTCAAGGACCCATAAAACGAACAATAATGATTCAATCAAAAATCCAAAAAAAAAAAAAAAAAAAAACCAAAACGCCTGGAGATATGGTCTAGTAGTATGTTATGGCAAATTTACACGAAAATTCATCTGGCCAAAAAAAAAGATAAAAAATGTTCCGGACGATGGACGCCACACCACGACAATAGCTTATCAGCCCATAGGGCCGGTAAGCTAAAAATGTATGCCTTTGTTTTAGTTAGTTGTGCGACAAAATCACAGGCAAAATGTTGAAAAGTAAGTTATATGCAAATTTTATATCAAAGATTTGTGGCTAGTTTCTTTTAGTTAAAAGCGTATCCCCCTTGACAGTTACTGCCTGCCTGGCACGATCTGAGTGTAGTTCCCATTAGCACTAATGCTACCGTATTTGGAACCAATGACTGTAGATGGTCGAACTATGGGAAACGTATCCCTGCTATATACAGGTCTGCACAACTGCAGCCTGCCACCGCCAAAAATAGACTTGGCACATATTCTCGGCGGACCAGCGTGGATAGCCGCTCCTAGGACGCTGCTGAGACGTGCCGTGGCGTGGCTAATAGAATAACAACTATTGCCTAGAATGGCCGTGATCAACTCCGCTAACCGTTTCGTGGCAGTAACGCGGCCAAGACGCTCCTGGTGGAATCTAGGCTTGAGGAAGTAACTACCCTGGGTTGAGTACTTACTCTTCCTCAACAGGGCTCTCACCATTCCAGTGCTGCCTGGGCTACTAAACACTCTTGTTCCAAGCCCAGGAGGAAGAGGTGGGAGTCCCATTAGCCACACAGTTCATCTGTCAGTGGCAAAGGACCAGGAAAAAGACTCAAACGGCCCTCCTACATGCCAGTCACCGCATGAAGAGGGCCGCTGATGGCCACCTGGTTCCTGCCCCCAGTACATCCAGGGAGAGAAAGTTTGACTCTACACCGCAGATCTATTTATCATGGTTGCTTCTCCCAAACTGTCTCCTTGAGTCATTGGTCCCCTCCCAATTTCAAACGTCTTTAACACAATGGCTGTCGGACTCCAACATCCACACACATAGCTCTGTGGCCCTAGACCCTTTGGACCCCCTCCCTTCCACCTCATCAATGGGCGGCACCTCCTGGACATGAGGCACCGGTGCCGGGGACTCCAGTCCTGGTTGATTGGGAGGGGTATGGGCCAGAGGAGCCATGTTAGGTTCTGTTGCGGGACATCCTCAATCCACAGCTTATAAGAGACTTTAAAAGGACTTATTCAGGCCCAGGTCATCCATAGCCACCCAGTGGTGGCTGTGGAGGGGGCAGTACTGTTAGAGTTTGAGATCTGTGTTTGTTATTCTCCATAGTATTATGGATCTGTCTTATGTATTTTTCTTAGTCATCATGTGTTTTGTTTATTGTGTTAGATTTCATAGTCATTTTGTTTATCTATCTGTCATTGTATTCTAATTCCCGTTCTGTTTCCACATGTTCTTGTTTTCTCCCTCAGTCCCATACCCGCCCTCTCCATTCTGTTTGGTAATTACTTTCAACTCATTCCTTTGTTTGTAACCATGCCCCTGCCACCCTTCCCTCAGCTCTGGCACCTGCTCTCATTTCCCGATTTTTGGCTTTAGTTTACCCTTTATATAAGCCTCAGTTTTACAGTGTCTTCACAAGTTTGTTTTATACTTTTTGGTAGCACTGCGAGCCTTTTGTATTTCCAAGAGCAGTTCCTGGTTTTGATTTATTTTTTATCCACGGTTTACCAGTCTGTTTGATCGCCTTTGTATTGTTGCATTTCTAGTCACGACTTCTGGCTGACTTATCGTGCATGATTTTGATCTCCCTTTGGTTTGGCATTTCTCCTGACTAGCATACAAACTCTGGAATGTTTACTGACTACAATTTGAATTATCCTTTTTGTGTTACGAGTGTCCTATTTGGTTTTGACCTGGATTGTCTAACAATGCTTGGTTTTCAATAAAACTTTTGAACTTACCTCTGACAGCACCTGAGTCCTAAATCCAGTCGCAGTCAGCTGTACCTTTATGAAGACATAAGTTCATGGCTCAACCTTCTGGCAGGTAACAGATGAATGCATCGTAAACTGATGTTAACGAGGGCTGTGGATTACCCATGGCTGCCGGTGCAGAAATTAAACTGAAGGCCAGTGATATGTTCTTTTAAATTTAAAATTGATTAAACTGAAAAACTTTGATAAAAGTCTCCTGTAAAAAGGATGAGAAAATGAAAAATGAGTGCACACCAACCCTCTGCCCCCCATTAGTACTAGTACATTATAATTAATTCCCAATCTAAAACCAGCAGAATAGAAAGAACATTATGAAGACATGAAGAATCAATAAGAGTCTGTTTTGCTGTGTTTTTGCACTGTGTCAATTGTAAGTCTGCATGGATCTAAAAATCTTGGCTTACTCACATACAGATTAGCCACAATCCGCTCGTGTGCATCGGCCCTGATTGAGTCAGCCATTGCAAAGGCTTAAGGAACCATTTTAGGATTCTTTAAAGAATACTAATGAAAGACAAGATGCTTCCTCAGAAAAGGACTTATATAAATGTTGTCCTTTTTTTGGCCCCGTTATATTATTTATCAAACTCTCGCGTCCGGTATGCACCAATTGAGTGTCATTGTTGATAGGCAATTTGGCCTCATTTGTAAACCTTCATTATCTTCAGCTTGCATATTTATACGCCAGCACGGCTATCATTAAGCTGTCATTTTATATGCCTGTTTATAAAACAAGGAGGGTGGGTGAGCAATTTCTATTGAAGCAGGCTTTCAGGATGAAGTTCTGAAGCAGTAGCTTAATTACACAAAATGAATTTAAGGTTGCACTAAGAAGGGCCAGCTATATTTACAAAACAATATTCTTAAAATCAGATGCGGTTGCTGTATTTGAGGCAAACTGACTTCAGGCAGCTTGTGGGAATGACACCATAAAATACTCACACGTTGACACTATATCAAATATGTTTTCACTCATATGTTTGATGGACCATGTTTTTATTCCCCATGTTTAGACTGATAAAAATTCTCATCTCAAGACTTGCACTTACTGTATGGATACATGTTCAGCACTCAAGCGCAGACTTAAGTAAAGTTTTACACTGTTTATTTTGGCCCACTGTAAAACCAGGTAGTGCTGCAAACTCAAATGTTTTGTGGAGACCTATTACCTCAAAAAAAAAAAAAAAGTAAGCCAAATACACAGCTGTAACACAGGCAGAGGGTCAGAAACCAGCCAGGTACAATGCAGTACAGGGACAAAGGCAGGATAGTAAACCAGTGATAAATCCGTACACAACAAAAATACCCAAATAAAGTTAACCAACACGGACACTTATTGAGTGAATGACGCATATTTAACTGACTGAGCAAGTAGAAGGTTTTTAAAATATATATTCAGTATAGGGTGGTTTTCTTGGCAGCACCACCACCTCACATCAGGAGGGTTATGGGTTTGAATATGGCCTGTGGCTTTTCTGAGGGGAATTTGCATATTCTCTTGATGTTTCTTTTTTTTCATTTTTTATGAGCCGTAGTGAATAACAGAAGTATTTACAAAACAAATATTTACAATACAGAAATTAGATACAAATATCTTGACAGAAAGCAAACATACAAACAACGGAAAGAAAAAAACAAGGGAGAGAAAGAAAAGAAGAAGGAATAGGGAAAAGGGGAAGTTGGAGTTGTGGGCGGGGTGGGGCGTGAGATGAGTGTACTAGACATGATGTGCTGAGTTGAGCGAGCATAATGAGTAGTTTGTTTAGGCATGGGCAACGCTCTGCATAAACTCTAATGGAATGCGTAACAGCTGAACTGGGGCGGTAAACAAGCCTCAGAAAACTTATAAAAAATGAAGTAAATACCATTTTCATACAAAAAGAAGACAGGGGTCGACAATATAAATGGCCTGGTGGCCTAGATGTACTTTTAAAACCGTCAGGGCCACCAGAACGCTCCAAGCACTGGCCCAGTGGGGCCAGTGAAAAATAATGCCTTGAAAATAAAATAACAAGTAAAAAATGTAATAAATCTAATTTCACATTAATTCCCTATGGTACTGTGCCTTCTAATGATTTCTGTTAAATCCTCTCGGTAATTACCGCTAACACATAGTGTTACGAGATCCCGATCAAAGACAGAGACATCTACTTTCTGTGCGCAGCGTGCGCTGTGCCCTGGGACGTACTGTAAGCACACCACCTGCGAGCAACTGCACTGTGCACAGCTCGCTCGCTCCCGCGGAACGCTCGCCGCTCGCTCACTGCTGCTGATTGAAGACGCATCCTGACATAGTTTTCATCAGTTAGCTACTTTAAAATGTTTCTAAAGCCCCCAGTACCCGGCCAAATGCCAGGCAAAACATACAAAGCAAAGAAAAAGTCACCGGAAGAGTTGAGGGAGAGTGAGAAGGAGTACGAGAAGAAAAGAAGGGAAAGAAAGTTCCAGCCTCAATGGCGAGACCGCTAGAATTGGCTGGGATATAAAGAGGCCAAAAATGAGGTCTTTTGTGAACTCTGCAAATGAATGCCCAGGTTTGCAGACAAGTAAGTTAGAGAAAAGTTAACGTGTATGAAAAGAAGTGTATGATAACGAATTGCTGTGGAACTACGGAGAAAATAACGTCATCATACGACGGTCTCGCTTGAAAACGCAGATCTGTAAGCACACAACGTGTCCCACATGTGACACACTGTGATCTTGTAGATCGGCGTTTTCCGCGTTGTACCGCAGCAATTCGTTATCATACACTTCATTCTCTAAATCAGTGTTTCTCAAACTTTTATATCAAGGTCTCCCCTTTACTCTGACAAATGTAGATATTTCACCCTCCCAATCAGAATAGGGTACTTGGAATTATTATGAAACAATTATTTTAATAATCTAATGATAAACACTTGCTTTATAAAAATGTATAGTAGCTAGTTGTAATAGTTATTAAAGTAGTCCGATTAAACAACACCCTTATCGGGTCAGTCCGGAAAAGCTACCGTCACATATCTGGGTCGAGTTATTGGAAGGGGTCAGGTGCGTCCAGTAATGGCTAAGGTACTTGCTATTTGCGAATATCCCGTTCCATGTGATCGGCGTGAATTACGCCGTTTCTTAGGAATGGTAGATTACTACCGAAATTTTTGCCGAAACCTGTCTTCGGTGGTGTGTCCTTTAATCGATCTATTAAGTCCAAAGGTTGAGTTTTTGGACCGAGGCGTGTCAAAATGCTTTTGAAAATGCCAAAGGTTTGCTCCTCTCTGCTCCAGTGTTGGTGGCGCCAAACTTTGCAGAGCCATTTAGATCTCGCAGTGGATGCGAAAAGCCAGCGCGCGCTGGTGTTTTTGCTGCAGTGTGGAACTGACAACATTGAGCACCCTGTATGTTATTTTTCAAAAAAATTCACGCCTTCACAAAAAGGGTACTCTACAATAGAAAAAGAAATGCTTGCCTTAATAATGGCAATCCAACATTTCGAAGTATACCTCGGTGCGTCACCTCAGCCAATTACCGTTTATACAGATCATGATCCCTTAAAACTCCTTGCTCACATGCGCAACCATAATCAACGACTAATGCATTGGAGTTTGATACTGCAACCCTTCGACCTTAAAATTTCACACATCCGTGGAAAAGATAATATCTTGGCGGATGCCTTATCGAGAATTGACCGTTAACTTTAAACCTGTTAAAAGTACATCTGTAAATATTGCTGTATATACACATCTGTTTGATTGTAGGCCATTTAACTTTCTATAATGTAGCACATTGACTATCATGGTAAGAAAAATTGAAGGAAAAGTCTCACGCTGATAACGCGGCGTGCAGATTCATTAGCTTGCGTTAGTTTTTGTGTATAGGCCTACTAGAAATTGATTCTGTAAACTGGTGAGTAAAAAATAAAATAAATAATTAAAATATAATGGTTATATTAAAATATAAAAATAAGGTTGCTGCCTTAGTTTTTTTGAGAAATGTGTAATGGTCTAGTTGTCTTGGTGCTCTGCTCTACTCTGTGAGCTGGCGGCCCAGTGACAATATTTGAGTGGTTAATTTTGTACGAGATGTCTAATGTAATTTGTGGGGACTAGAGTCACCATTTTGGGGTGGGGGTGTTGCGTCCCTCAGCCTACTGTGGCTCCATTCTAAGGTGTGATTGATTTTGGCTACCTCTGCTGGTAGTGGTCTGTCTTTTAATTTCCCCTTAAACTAAAGGTAATGCAGAGCACCTGTGGTGGCTAGCCCGTGCCCACAAAAACCCTCCTCCTGGACCCTGGGGTTGGCATTCACTGGTGCTGGCAGGGACGCACACAGTTCCATGCGGGAACGGTTTTCTCTTTGTGCAAGACTGGTCGTCGATCCAGGCTCCGTGTCGCGTTATTGTTATAAGTTTTTTTCCTCTAGACCATATCCTCTGTTAAATGTGAGCAATAAAACTATTGTTGTACATGCCAACCCGGTGTTGTCCACCCTTATGTTGCGTTCAGAGGTGTCCGGGCATAACATCATTGTTTAATCGTTATTATGGGGATCGATACCTGACATTGTCCTGGACCAGTGGTTACAATGGTGGGGCCAGTGATCTTCAAAAGCCGGCCAGTGGCAAATTTTCCTTATTGTCTACCCCTGAGAATTGATCGAGAGAATGTTTGCAGCTTCTTGATGCCAGCTCTGAAAAATTCTGATATATCTACATGTTTACTTGGGCAGCTAGAACTAAACTGAGGTGGTGAGTGGTGAGCTGCTGTATAAATATTACTATGGAAAGATCTAGAAAATTTTAAAAGGTTCTTGAAATACTTGTATGATCTACAGCATCCTAGAAAAATTCTTGAAACTTCTTGGAAGTTGCACAACATTCTAGAAAGTTCTTAAATGCTTGTAAGCTCAAGAAAATTCTGTTAGCAAACCTGCTCTATATCTACCTTTAATGTCCTGGAAAATGGATACCATTTGAAAAATTCATTATCCAAGTCACAAAAGCAAAGTTTGATAGGTCTTCCCCTTTTACTTTAGGTATAAGCAATTGGGAAATAACACTCTATGCCCAGGAACAGGAAAAAGCTAAAATTTTGTTACATTGTGTAATGGGCAATATGTTTCAGTCAGATCATGAAACCAGTCATTTCTTGAAATGATAACTTTTTTTTTGTCATTTCATGAAATGACTTAAGTTTGACGCCAGCCATTTCATGAAATGTACAAAAATTTTATTTTGAAAACAAACTGAAATACAACGATATTCTAAATGCTTAAAGTTTCTGATTTCACTGAAGCCATTTTCCCCTTCGCTGTGAAGCTCAAATCTTGAATTATAAAGCCTTAAACAGGGGAACGCATACATTTTCTGATCCGGCTTCTGCACAAAGGGGTTTGTTGCATGTATCTAATTCTAATAACTGATAATCGGAAGTGACAGTACATGCATACAATAATGCATCATGAGCAAATAATGACAAGCATCCTCAAAAATATATGTTAAAACTAAAAAAATTTTGAATTTACATCACCAAATGACAAGGAAATCAGATGCTAGAAGGCACCAGAATGCATCATAAGGCTTCAAATTTTTAAAATTCTCCTGGTAGAATGCCCTCTGGAGGGCTTTGCGCCCTCAATGCTTGGATTCTCGGCACCTCCACCGCCAGCCATAGCCGCCTACTCTTCTCTGCCAGCCGCCTACTCCAAAAACTTTTGAAAGCCCTGCTCTGCAGAGAGATTTGATTACGTTTTCAGAACTTTGCCACAACATTGCATCGGTACAGAAAGGTTAGAGTTTGTGAACTTCTTATACATGTTCCACGCGGCCTGCAGAAGGCGTAGGGCAGCGGCTAAGTGTATTTTATTGGCGATTGTTTTGGAAACATGTCGGCATCCAAGCATGGGAATATTGCAGCGTATTTCGCCCTGGTGCCTGAATGTGAGACTTTAGCAAAATGTTACAATAGGTAATGAGGTAAAGTAAAGATAAAAGGGCATTAGTGCAGTTGTACATTTGTCACAATTTGTAATAGTAATACTTTTTCACCATTTGATTTGGTGAGTAGTCAGACATAATTTCCTTATGCTCTGTATGTGAGAACTTGTTTGTAATCTTCAGAAGAATAAAGTTCAGTGGGCTTTCTGCAACTCTGTCTTGCTTTTAATATTATTGGTCACACTTGCAGGCCTTCAGACTAGATCACAGTAAGAAGAACAGAGGATGGGGGAATGGTAGAGAAAACTGATTGCCAGATCATCCTTGGTGATGAACAGTCATACAGAAGGGGTTTGTGAAGTTAAGTTCTCTTGCTGTGAGTTTAAATGAACTTGAATATTGTGTCAAGGCCCTGTACAAAAGGTTATTAACTGCCAAGTATCATTAATCGGGACACACAAAATTGAAAAATAACACCTCCGAATGTGCTAAAATGCTAGAGCTTCCGGGGGGCTTTGCTGCCCCGGGTCCCCCACTGGGGCACTACCCCTAGACCCCGCACGGTCTTGGTCCCCTGGCCAGTCATTACCCCTACGCTGCAAAAAAATCCTGGTGAGAACACTGCACACCATATGCACTAATGCATCCCCATACCATCAGAAATGCTGGCTTTTGAACTGAACGCTGATAACAGGAGGGGTGGTCTTTCTCCTCTTCAGCCTGATGGACACGACACCCATGATTTCCAACGAGAATGTCAAATTTCGACTCGTCTGACCACAGGACACTTTGCTACAGTCCATTTTAAATGAGCCTTAGCCCACAGAACACGGCGGCGCTTCTGGATCATGCACAACAATGGCTTCCTCTTTGCATGATAGAGTTTTAGGTAGCATCTGTGGATGGTACGGTGGACTGTGTTTACAGACAGTGGTTTCTTGAAGTATTCCTGGGCCCATTTAGTAATGTCAATGACAGAATCATGCCGGTGAGTGATGCAGTGGCGTCTGAGGCCCTGAAGATCACGGGCATCCAGTAAAGGTTTTCGGCCTTGTCCCTTATGCTCAGAGATTTTTCCAGTTTCTCTGAATCTTTTGATGATGTTATCCACTGTCGATGATGAGACCTTCAAAGCCTTTGCAATTTGACGTTGAGGAACATTGTTTTTAAAGTATTCCACAATTTTTTTTACGCAAGCCTTCATAGGTTGGAGAGCCTCTAGCCATCTTTACTTCTGAGAGACTCAGCCTCCCTAAGACATCCCTTTTATAGCCAATCATGTTACACACCTGATGCCAGTTAACTTAATTACTGGCTAAATGTTCTTTCATCTAATTTTCTTATATATTAATGTAATGGCCGAAGGAATCAGGAGGCCAAATGCAGCGGCTAGGAGAAAACAGGACCAGTAAGGACTTAAGATACCCACAGGGAGAAAAATAAACGAAGAAACAGAACAGCTCTCGCGCCTCCAAAACGAACGCCCAATAATACAAAACAGGAAGCAGAGCGAGAGAGAAACAAACAAATAGGGAAGGAAAAAGGAAACTTCCCTGAAGAAATGAACCACAAATATACTGCGAAGACATTCGCTAAGAATCCCTGACTAGAGATATCTTCTGGCTGTAGTGATAACTAAATCAGACACTCCAGCTAAGGAGGCTTGGCAAACATTTGGCTTATATAGCCTTAGGAGAAGGCGCCGCCCACGCCTGACAAAACAGCTGAGGAAAATCCAATAGTTAAAGAAACAGACATGGTCTAAATACGAGCCACAAAGAGAGTCTAAAACCACACACACAGCCAGAACCCACACACAGCCAGAACCATGACAGGACCCCCCCCCTAAGAGACGGCCCCAGACGTTCCCAAAGAACCTCGTGCACGGAACTCAGAAATAAGGGTGGGATCCAGGATATCCCGAGAAGGGACCCAGCACCGCTCCTCAGGACTATATCCCTCCCAATCTACTAAAAACTGGACCCTGCAACCAACACGCCTCTTGGCCAATATGCGACGCACAGTGTAAACCGGGCCCCCCTCAATCATCCGCGGCGGTGGTTTGTCGACCGGTGCCAGGACACTTGTGCTAACCGGTTTGAGCTGAGAGACATGAAAAGAGGGATGAATGCGCAAAGATCTAGGGAGCTGCAATCGGACAGTGACGGGGTTGATTTTCCGCACGATCTTAAATGGGCCAATGAAGCGGGGGGCCAACTTCCGTGACTCCACTCTCAACGGAAGGTTCCGAGTAGAAAGCCAAACCCCCTGGACAACCTGATAAGCAGGTGCCAAACGGCGCCTCCTATCAGCGGTAGCCTTCTGTTTCTGCACAGAGTGCAACAGAGATGACCGGACCTTGGCCCAAACCGACCGACATCGCTGAATAAAACGATTAACCGAGGGAACTTTTGAATCCCTCTCAGCCTCCGGAAAAAGCGGTGGTTGATAACCCAGCTGAGCCTTGAACAGGGAAAGGCCTGTGGAGGAGTTACTTAGCGAATTATGAGCGTATTCAGCCCACGCCAAAAAACGGCTCCACAGTGAAGGGTTGTCAGCCGCTAAACACAGAAGTGTATTCTCAAGCGACTGGTTAATCCTCTCTGTCTGTCCATTTGTTTCAGGATGAAAGCCCGACAAAAGGCTCACGGAGGCCCCTAGCTGGTTACAGAAAGCGCGCCAGAATTTAGCCGTGAACTGTGGGCCACGGTCAGAAACCACATCCTGAGGCAGGCCATGCAGCCGGAACACATAGTCTACAACAAGAAGGGCTGTCTCCCGCGCCGACGGCAGCTTGGGAAGGGCGATAAAATGGGCTGCCTTGGAAAAGCGATCAACCACGACCAAAATGACAGAGTTGCCCTCCGAAATCTGCAGGCCAGTAATAAAATATAGCGTGATGTGGCTCCAAGGACACTTGGGGACGGGCAACGGCTGCAACGGACCAGAGGGGGGGAGGTGGGACCCCTTATTCCGTGCAAAAATGCAACAGCCCGCCACATCCATGCTGGGCCACCAAAAGCATCGGGACAAAAATCGCTTGGTCCGGTGAACCCCCGGATGACCTGCCAAGCAGGAAGAGTGACCCAACTGGAGCACTTGGGAACAAACCGCCAAAGGAACAAACAAACAGTCAGGCGGCTCCCCGCCAGGACCAGGATCAGAACGCAAGGCCTCCCGCACTACAGTCTCAACCTCCCACTGCACGGGAGCCACAATCTGAGTTGCTGGAATTATAGGCTCCGGAATAGAATCGCACCCCGAGTGGTTGTAAATCCGCGACAAGGCGTCAGGCTTGATATTTTTAGAGCTGGGGCGATAAGTTAACATAAAGTTAAAACGATTGAAAAATAATGCCCACTGTGCCTGCCGGGAATTACGTCGCTTGGTCTGCTGGATGTATTGGGGGTTCTTGTGATCAGTCCAAACCACAAATGGGTGTTCAGCCCCCTCCAACCAGTGGCACCACTCTTCCAATGCCAACCTAACAGCCAGCAACTCCCAGTCACCAATACTGTAATTTTGTTCGGCCGCAGACAACGACAGGGAGAAGTAAGCGCAGGGGTGCAACTTATTGTCCCGATGAGAACACTGGGACAAAATGGCACCCACCCCGACCTCCGAAGCGTCGACCTCCACCACAAACGGGAGGGAGGGGTCGAGCATTACAAGGATGGGCTCCGAACTAAAATGTTTCTTCAACTCCTGAAAAGCAGCCTCAGCTGCTGGGGTCCAAGCGAACAACGAGGAGGCATTCTTCTTAGTAAGCACAATAATCGGGGCAGCCACAATGCTAAAATTGTGGATGAACCTCCTATAAAAATTAGCAAAGCCCAAACACCGCTGAACCTCCTTAACATTCTGAGGAGCAGGCCAGTTCCTGACCACTGCCACTTTGTCTGGGTCCATACGGACTGACCCTGCTGACACAAGAAAGCCAATGAACGAGACTGTCCTGGCATGAAAAATGTATTTCTCCATCTTGACAAAAAGTGTGGCTTTTAGACGGGCCTCAAGCACTTGTCTGATGTGTTGTTTATGCTCCGAGAGAGTTGAAGAAAACATCTGAATATCGTCAAGGTAGACAAAGACGAATCTCGTCAACATCTCTCGGAGGATGTCATTAACGAGTGCCTGTAACACAGAGGGGGCTTTAACCAAACCGAACGGCATGACCAAATATTCGTAGTACCCATCATGGGTATTAAATGCCGTTTTCCATTTGTCACCCTCCCGGATCCGGACCAGATTGTATGCATTGCGGAGGTCTAGTTTAGTGAAAAACTATGCCTCCTGCAGGCGTTCAAATGCAGAGTTCATTAAGGGAAGAGAGTATTGGTTCTTAATAGTTATATTATTCAAGCCCTTGTAATCAATACAGGGCCTCAAACCGCCATCCTTTTTCCCAACAAAAAAGAAAGCAGGAGACGTGGAGGGTCAATTAAATCCATTAGCTAGAGCCTCCTGAATATATTCTCGCATAGCCTTGCGCTCTGGCCCTGACAGCGAGTATAAGGAACCCCTGGGGGAAGTACTACCAGAAAAAAGCTTGATCTCGCAATCGTAAGCATGATGCGAAGGCAAGGACGAAGCCCGTTGTTTGCTAAAAACCTCTGCGAGATCAACATAGTCATTAGGAACGTTGGGAGGTAAACAAAAGTTCAGAGCAGCCCCCAAACTCTGATCCCATTCAGAGCCCAACGTATCAACAACCGACTCAAAATCAGAAAAATCCTCTGACTCGAAATCCTCTTCTGGCTGCTGCCAGTCAAATTGAGGATCCCACTCTAACCCTTCCTCCGCCCCATTATCTAAATCGGATGAGTTAAGTGAGACAACCTCCTCGTCATCAATCCAGGCGTCAGCCTCCCCCACAGGTTGACGTCCGGGACGACATGCCAGAATCTCACTACAGTGAGACCTACAGTGTAAACATACACTGCATCATAGAACACCAACAAGGAAAAGATACACTAGATCACAGAACACCAAGAAGGTAAAGAAACATTACCTAACAGAACACCAAAAGGTAAAGATATGGTACATCAGAAAACACCAAAGAGGCAAAGAAAAACTACTTGATAGAACAACAAAAGGGTACAGACACTGAACATCACAAAACTCCAAGAGTTTAAAGATACACTACATCATAGAACACCAACAGGGTAAGCATACAATACATGACAGCACTCCAACAGGGTAAAGAAATGCTACATCACAGAAGACAAACATGGTAAAACACTACATTTCAGAACACAAAAGGGGAAAAGAAACACTACATCAGAGAACACCATCAAAGTAAAAAAAAAAAAAACCCTAGATAACAGAACGCCAAAAGCGTAAAGACACTCTACATCATAGGATACCAACAGGGTGAAGATACACTGCATCACAGAACACTAATAGGGAAAAGTTACATAACATCAGAGAAAAGGAATAGGAAAAAGACACACAATATCAAAGAACACCAACAGGGAAAAGATACAATTGATCAACAGAAAGAAGATACACTACGTGACAGACCATAAAGAGGCTAAAGAACATCAGAAAACCCAAACAGATTAAAAATTAACCACATTGCAAAACACCAGTTGGGTAAAAACACAGTACATCACAAAACACCAACAGAGAAAAGATACCCTACAAAAGAGAACACCAACATGGAAAAGACACACTACATCACCAGAGTTGCCAAGTTTCACGCATTTGGCGTGAGATTAAGTGGCATATTCACGTTCCCGTGCTGTAGTCAGCAATTATTCAATCAGCGCTTTTGTAAGAGATTCTCAGGAGGAATTGAAGTCATTATGCATGGAGGTTTATCAGTTTCACATGCTTTACGGTATTTCACCACTATTCATAACTCCGGACTTCGCAGGCTTTTCTTTACTCAGGGGTTAGAAGCAATGGAATTGCATAAAAATGTTTCAATTGGTCTAATTTCATTTAAACAATTTGAACGATCCTGAAAGACATGCATTGCGTTGATTGAATAATTGCTGACTACAGCACTGGAACGTGAATATGCCACTCAATCTCACGCCGAATGCGTTAGAGTTGGCAGCCCTGCATCACAGGACACCAACAGGGACAAGATACACTACATCACAGAACACCAACAGTAAAAAGACACACGACATCAAAACACTTACAACGCGGGCACCCTGGTGGCTCATCAGTCTAAGCATGCGCACCATAAACGCTGTGTCCTTCTCGCGACGACCTGGGTTCGATTCCAGCTCGGGTCATTTGCTACATGTCTTCCCCATTCTTCTCCCCAACTTTCCTGTCTCTCTCTACTGTATAACTATCAAATATAGGAAAAAGATCCCCAAAAAAAATCTTTAAAACATCAACAACGTAAAGAAACACTATATAATAGAACACCAAAAGGGTAAAGACACGGTACATCAAAAAAAAAAAAAAAAGAGTGCCAAGGGCCCTGAAGGTTGCTGGCAGTTACAGCTCCAACAGGAGAAAAGTAACTAGCATCAGTCCGCGGATTCAACAGCAAGCCAACACGAATTCTTGCGAAAGGAACACGTTGTCTACATGATATTGGCATTAAAAAGCTCCAGCTCGGAATTTCAGCGGTGATGGTGAACGGTCCCGTACCACTGCAAATCAATTCACGGTTCTTCAAATCAATTCTTCTCCGCGAAAGAAGAGAACTGTTTCATCCACACAATTACGCGGGCCAATGCAGCTCAGTGAGAAAGGGGTTTTAGTTAGCATTATTGGGCAACTCGACTGAGCAGTCACACTTTTTCATGAGTGACAGACGGCAACATTTCTGCCATTTAGCAAAAATATAATCTTTAAGAAGTCTACATCTTGAAAACCGATTAGATTTTTTTCTAACCTGAACTTTCACTGTCGTCTGCTGTCAATTTGTGAGGTGCGCCATCTTTTCAATTCACTTCTGGTTCTTGCTCTGCTTTCAGACAATGATTTTTTTTACACAACACTGCCACCAAGTGGGTCTAATTAGTTTTATTCTTTCTATTCCATGATGCTAATAGGAACAAACATCCAAAAATGGGTTTTGACCAGTTTTTATTGCTGCAATTGATCGTGAAAAAAGGTCGACCATGCGGTTACAATGCCCTTAAAAATTTGAATTATATATAGGTTAGTGCCTGATACATACTAATTTATAAAGACATTATTAAACAAGGAAATAAATAGATTGATTTTGTCACATGACCTTGACCTTGAAGACCAAAGTCAAATCCAATATGGTGTGTTTGATCAGCATACATGATTTTTCATTAGTATCCAATACATACCAAAGATCTAAAGCCAACATTAAAGGACTTTTAGGCCATTTTGTCATTACCTGGACCTTGTTGCCCAAGGTCAAATCCAATTTATCGAAAACAACCAGCATACATGATTTGCTATTAGTGTCCAATACATACCTCAGCTCTACAAACAATATTAAACAAATATGGGCCATTTTTGTCATATAACCTTGACCTTGAGGCCCAACATCAAATTTGGCTGACTGCCTAAGAATGTTCAACACACATGGTTTCCTATAGATGCCCCAAACATGTAAGCCTGTTTCGAGCCAGTGGCCCATCGGCCCGGTGCTTAACCCCGGTTTCTGTGGCATGAAGCGACTAGGAGTATTACTACTCCCCCTGGACGGGATGCCAGTCCATCGCAGGTACTCCCCCCAGCTCTTAGTCAGATTTTCCTGACTATTTGCTGGTACCCATTTATACACCTGGGTGGAGTGAGGTGTGGAGTGTGGGAGTGAAGTGTTTTGCCCAAGAACACATCGAAAAGGCCGTGGCCGGGGCTTGAACTCAGGACCTTACGATCGCAAGTCAAGCCAGTTAAAGCAATTTTTGCCATTTGATCTTGACGCCCAATGTCATATTCAACTTGCCGAGAATGTTTGGCTTACATGATTCCCTATCGGTGCCTCACACATACCTAAGCTCTAAATGCCACATTAAGCTGTTATAACACATTTTTGCCATTTGACCTTCACCTTGAGGCTCAAGGTGAAATTCGAACAACCGAGAATGTTTGGCATACATGATTCCCTTTAGGTGCCTCATACATATCTAAGCTCTAAATGTCATATTAAGCAAGTTATAGCACATTTTTGCCATTTGTCCTTGACCTTGAGGCCCAAGGTCAAATGTGACTGACTCACAATGTTCGGCATACCTGATTCCCCTATGCCTCATACATACCTAAGCTCTAAATGCTATATTAAGAGAGTTATAGCACATTTTTGCCATTTGTCCTTGACCTTGAGGCCCAAGGTCAAATGTGACTGACTCACAATGTTCGGCATACCTGATTCCCTATAGGTGCCTCATACATACCTAAGCTCTAAATGCTATATTAAGAGAGTTATAGCACATTTTTGCCATTTGACCTTGACCTTGAGGCCCAAGGTCAAAAGTGACTGACTCACAATGTTCAGCATATCTGATTTCTAGAGGTGCCTCATACATACCTAAGCTCTAAATGCTATATTAAGAGAGTTATAGCACAAAACACCCTGAAAAATGATGAAGTCCAGACACGTTGCCTAGGTGGCGCTATGAAGGAGCGATTCCATCAAAACGCCATTTACACCGTTGAAGCAGGTCATGATACTGATTCCATTGCTGCGATTAAAAAAAAATCTATCGGACAGTTTTTGAGAAAATTGCACCTAAGTGCCAAAAATTTCCATTTTTGACATAAAAATGGCTGCCAAGTCTAAACGAACGATTCAATCAAAAAAATTTTTGCTCGGGCATTAACTTGATGACCGATTTGATCACATCCCCAAATTAAAAAAAAAATTCATCAGACCATTTTTGAGATACGGCTTTAAACGGATGATGCTGACGACGCCGCCGGACGCAAAGTGACGACAATAGGTTACTGGCCTACAGCCGGCAATCTAAAAACCACCAAGAGCAAAAAGATACACTACTTTACAGAACCCCAACAAGGTAAAGAAAAACTACACAAGAAAACAACAAATAGGTGAAGAAAAACTACAATACAGAATGCCAAAAGGCAAAAGATATACTATATCACAGAAATAGGGACAGGGAAAACATACACTATATGAGAGAACACCAACAGGGTAAAGATTCTCTACATCACAGAACACCAACAGGAGAGAGATACACTACATCACACAACACTGACAGGCTAAAGATACATTACATCACAGAACACCAACAGGGAAAAGACAAACTACATCACAGAAAACCAACAGGGTAAAGATACATGACATGAGGGCACACCAAAATAGAAAAGAAATATACATCACAGACCACCCACAGACTAAAGATACACGACATCACAGAACACCAATGGGGAAAAGGTACTGTACATCAAAGAAGACCAAAATGGTAAAGATACATGACATCACAGCACACTAACAGGGTAAAGATACACATCATGACTGAACACTGACAGGGAAAAGACACACTATCTCACAGGCCACCAACAGCGTAAAAGGAAACTACATCACAACACCAACAGCGTAAAGATACACTCCATCACAGATCACTGACAGGGAAAAGACAAACTACTTCACAGAACACCAACTGGGGAAAACAAACACTACATTACAAAACACCAACAAGGTAAAGAAACACTACGCAACAGACCACTAAAAGGGAAAAGACACACTACATCACAAAACACCAACAGGGTGAAGATACACAACATCACAGGGTAAAGGAAAAACGCATTATAGAACAACACATTCTCATTCCAACTCGTCATATAATGACCCTACCTGACTAAGAATCGATATATGAAGCAAAAGGAAGCATTTGGTGTATTTATTTGACACTAAGGGTATGGTTTGGGTTAATGGTTAAGGGTTAGGGGGTAGGGTTCATTTTAAGCTGGCATCAAATAAGAATGCTAAAAGCGTCATTTTGTGTCATATATCGACTGTTGGTCAGGTAGCGTCAATATAGGACGCGTCGGGATGAGACTGGCCTCCACAAAACAAAAACAGGGTAAAGACACAGTACATCCTTGAGGAGCAACAGGGTGAATAACTGCATAATAGAACACCAGCAGGCAAAAGATACACTACACCACAAAACACCATCAGGAAAAAGATACCACTACATCCAGTGGCGGGCGGTGGACAGAGAACAAGGAGGGCGATAAACATGTCTTTAAACTGCTTATTAGTCTTGATCTGTTTTCAGTCAATTTCCCTGGTAAAAGACACTTGAACTCTCCCATCTCAGGTGTAGCTAATTGTCTTCGTTAAGACGAGAAATCAAACGCACCAGCTGAACGCAAAAAAGAGCGCATTTCAATCTTTTTCAATTAAACAATCATTACGCACAGGTTTGACAACTTGCTTAGGATGTGACAAAAGTTAACGCGGAAAATCCACAGTGGTTTTTTCATGAAGAGTTGCCTATTAAGGCATGTGAATTAAACATTTTATAGAATTTAGTATTCACTTGCCTAAACATTTCATTATGAGGGAAACTAACAAGTTGACCAAGAACAATGATTGAAATCGGATCACTAATCTCATCCGTTTCAAGGGATGTTTTCCACCCCCTCCCCCAGTTTTCCGTCCACCGCCCGCCACTGACTACATCACAGAACACCAACATGGTAAAGAAACACCACATAACTGATCGCCAAACTGGTTGAGACACAGTACATCGCAGAACACCACCTAGGTAAAGAAAAAGAATCAAACATCAAAGAACACCAATAGGCTAAATATGCACTACACCACAGAACACCAACAGTGAAAAGATAGACTACATCAAAGAAAATCAACAAGCTAAAGATACACCACATCACAACCACCAACAGGGTAAATAAAGACTGCATCAGAGAACACCAATAAGGAAAAGATACACTACATTACAGAACAACTGAAGGGTAAAAACTCAGTACATCACAGAACACCAACTGGGTGAAGACAAACTACAACACAGATACACTACTAGATACACTACATCTCAGAACACATACAGGAAAAGACACACTGCATCACAGAACACCAACAGGGAAAAACTAAATCACAAAACACCAACAGAGTAAAGAGACACAACATAACAGAACTTCAAAAGGATAAAGACACAGCACATCACAAAACACCCACAGCGTAAAGATACACTACATCCCAGAACACAAACAGGGTAAAGAAAGACTGCATCACAGGACACCAACAGGACAAAGACACACTACATCACAGGACATCAAAAAGGCAAAGAAACACAACGTAACGGAACACCAAATGGGTGAAGACAAATGAGATCACAGAACACCGACAGGTGAAAGATATACTATATCACAAAAAACAAACAGTGAAAACATACACTACATCTCAGAACACCAACAAGGTAAAGATCCTCTTCATCAGAGAACACCAACAGGCTAAATATACACTATATCACAGACCACCAACAGGCTAAGGATACACAACATCACAGAACAGCAACAAGGTAAAGATATAAAACATCACAGCACACCAACATGGTAAAGAAACATGCATCACAGAACACCAACAGGGAAAAGATACACAACATCACAGAACACCAGCAGGCTAGGGATACACTACATCACAGAACGCTTGCAAAGAAAAGATATACTACATCACAGAACACCAAAAAGGTAAAGAAACTCTACATAACTGAACACCAAATGGGTGAAGACAAACGTCATCACAGAACACCGACAGGAGAACGATACACTATATCACTGAAAACAGATAGTAAAAACATACACTGCTTTACAGAACACTAAAAGGGTAATGATTCTCTACATCAGAAATCACTGACAGGCTAAAGATACACTACATCACAGAACAGCAACAGGCAAAGCATGCAGTACATCACAGAACAGCAACAGGCAAAAGCCACACTACATCACAGAACAGCAACAGGGTAAAGATATACGATATCACGGCACACCAATATGGTAAAGAAACACGCATCGGAGAACACCAACAGGGTAAAGATACATGACATTAAGGAACATTTAATGGGTAAAGACTCACGACAACTCAGAACACCAAGAGGGAAAAGATACACTACATGACAGAATACTAACAGGTTTGAGATACACTACATTGAAGAATAGCAACAGGAAAAAGATACACTACAGAAAATCAATAGGGAAAAGACACAGTACATCAGAAAACATCAACGGTGTAAAGAAACACTACATAATATAACAACAAAAGGGTAAAGACACCATACATCACAGAACACTAACAGTACACTACATTACAGAAGATAAACAAGGTAAAGAAAGGCTGCATCATAGAACACCAACAGGGTAAAGACACACTGCATCAAGGAGCACTAACAATGAAAAGATACACTACATCACAGAATACTAATAAAGTAAAGAAACACTACCTAATAGAACATCACATGGGTGAAGACACTACATCGCAAAACAACAACGAGGTAAAGAAACACTACATAGCAAAACACCAAAAGGGAAAAGACAGTGCATCACTGTGAAGGCCTCCTGCCTCTAGGGCCTGCTAGTGTTTTGTGTGTGTTCCCCTTCACTGGTGTTTGTCTGTCCCTGCAGGCTTGGTAGGAGGTGTGCGCTGCACCTGGGTGGATCCCCCAGATGCATAAGAGCTGGCATTTACGTCTCTTCACTCTGCTCTACTCTACCCTGCGCTGCTGCAGCTCTGCCCTGCAGCGCTGCGATTCCTCGTGCGCACTATGTTTTTTGGTTTAGTTAGATCATGTGTTAGTTAAGTTATCATTTCATTCAGTTATTAATCTCTTAATTCATATTTTCTAATAAAATTATTTCGTTTTTTAGTTAAACCATACGTCTCCTCATTTTTTATCATGGCTTTCAGCCAGGTCATGACAAAATGGAGGCTCATCCACTTGTTTTCGCCTTTACGCATCGGTAAGCCATTCAATCATTTGGTCTGTGAATGAGCTCGGAAAGTTGTGAATGAAATGACGTCACTGTGCTTACTACGGAGAGGCGTGGGAACCCGGAAACCGCAATGGCTTTGTTTAAAATGTTTGGCATGTTGCGCGAAGAGGTACGGTAGTTTCCAAGTTAATCCGCTTCGTGTTTAAAAATAATTTTTTTTTTTGATAAGTAATATTTGCCGTAGCTGCTTTATATTTAAGTAAGTTTATTGTTTTTGAGCACCCTGATAAGTTTAGCCGGTGGGCTAAAACAACAACAGGGTAAAGATACACTACATGACAGAGCCCCAACAGGGAAAAGACACACTACATCACAGAACGCCAACAGTGAAAAAGAGACACTAAATCACAGAACACCAACAAGGAAAATAAATGCCACATAATAGAACATCAAAATGGTAAAGACAAAGTACATCACAAAACACCAAGGGCCTCATTTATTAAGACCTTTAGCACATGCAAAATCTTTTTGTTCATGCAAAACCAATAATATATCCCATGATTGGCCAGGGTACTTGCCTTGCTCCAATCAGTGGCAAGGTTTCTGGTTTTGCACTGGCAAAAAGATTTTGCATGTGCTAAAGGTCTTAGTAAATCAGGCCCAAAGAGCATAAAGATAAACTATATCACAGAAAACAAACAGGGTAAAAAAAAAAAGCTTCACAGTACAGCAACAGGGTAAAGAAACGCTACATCACAAAGCATCAACAGGGCAAAGATACACTGCATCACAGAACACCAACAAGGAAAAGATACATTTCATAACAGAACACCCAATGGGTAAAAAGTCAGTTCATCACAGAACACCAACTGGATGAAGACAAACTACATCACAGAACACTGACCGGAAAAAGACCACATTATATCATAGAAATCCGATTGGGAAAATATACACTACATGAAAGACCACCAACAGGATTGAGATACGATACATTACAGAACAGCAACTGAGAAAAGATACACTACATAACAGAAAAACTGAAGGGTAAAAAGTCAGTACATCACAGAATACCAACTGGGTGAAGACAAAATACAACACAGAACACCAACAGGAAAAAAGATACACTACATCTCAGAACACCTACAGGGAAAAGATACACTGCATCACAGAACACTGATAGGGAAAAGATACCTGCATCTTAGAACAGCAGCAGGGTAAAGATTCACTACATGACAGTACTCCAACAGGGAAAAGACACACTACAACACAAACACGGGAAAACAATGCATTACAGAAGACTAACAGGGAAAAGATACACTACATGAGAAAACACCAACAAGGTAAAGAGACATTATGTAACAGAGCACCAAAAGGGTAAAGACATCCTACATCACAGAATACCAACGGGGTAAAGATACACTGCTTCACAGAATAGTAACAGGGAAAAGATACACAGGGAATAGATACACAATATCATAGAACACCAACAGGGCAAAGATAGACTCAGATACTGCACGTGATAGACCATTAACAGGATAAAAAACATGACATCACAAAACACCAAGGGCCTCATTTATAAATGGTGCGTTGGCAGAAAAAAGATGCATATGTGACTTTCTTTGCGGATTTCTGATTTATAAAAACAAATTTGACTTAAAAAAGGGAAATTATGAAGATTATGCACATCATTGCATGCAGTTTATCCTACCATAGGTTTATAAATTAGGTTATTTTCTACTATATGCCTTTTTTTTTTTTTTTTTTTGCTTGCGTGTACGCATTAATTAGGTATGAAATTCACACAAATGTTTTATAAATGAGGCCCCAAGAGGTTAAAAATTAACTACGTCACACAACACCAGCTGAGTAAAAACAAACTACATCACAGAAGACCGACAGGTTTAATATACACCACATCAAAACACAGCAACAGAGAAAAGATACACTACATCATAGAACACCAACATAGAAAAGATACACGGCATAACAGAAAACCAACAGGGAAAAGACATAAAACATCATAGAACCTACAAGGAAAATATGCACTACATGATAGAACACCAACAGTGTAAAGATAAACTACATGACAGAACACCAACAGGGAAAATATACACTACATCACAGAGCACCAACAGGGTAAAAAAAAAAAATAGACTCACTGCATCACAGAACACCAACAGTAAAAAGAGACACTAAATCACAGAACACCTACAAGGTAAATAAACGCTATATAATAGAACATCAAAAGGGTAAAGACAATGTAATCACAAAACACCAAGAGCGTAAAGATAAACTATATCTCAGAAAATAAACAGGGTAAAAAAAGACTGCTTCACAGAACAGCAACAGGGTAAAGAAACACTACATCACAGAGCATCAACAGGGCAAAGATAAACTGCATCACAGACCACCAACAAGGAAAAGACACACTACATCACAAGAGACACTAAATCACAAAACACCAACAAGGTAAATAAACGCTACATAATAGAACATCAAAAGGGTAAAGACAACGTACATCACAAAACACCAAGAGTGTAAAGATAAACTATATCTCAGAAAATAAACAGGGTAAAAAAAGACTGCTTCACAGAACAGCAACAGGGTAAAGAAACACTACATCACAGAACATCAACAGGGAAAAGATACACTGCATCACAGAACACCAACAAGGAAAAGACACACTACATCACAAGAGACACTAAATCACAGAAAACCAACAATGTAAATGAAAAGTCATTCATAGAATGACGACTTGCCGGAATCATGCACAGATCTCAGAAACAGAATGAATGGAATGGAGTTGGTTTGAAGTCTCTAGCTGTAATAGTAGCAAAGTTATGAACCAAAATGTGTTTTTGACCTTTCTGGTGACCTTGACCTTTGACCTCGAAAAGAGACTTGTCTGTAGCCACAAGACTAGTCAATGTTGTCACCAAGTTTGGTGAAGAAAATGTGAAAATTGTGGCCTGTAGAGTACACATAAACAGACAGACAGACAAATAAACGAAAATAGAGCGCTGCTTAGGTGACCTTGACCTTTGACCTAGATTTACCAAAATAGTGCAGTGTTTAGGTCACGTAAAGCAGGCCTTGAGTTTATCAACAAATTATGCACTTGGTTTGAAGTGTCAACACCGATTAGAACCGAAGCTATGGCCACTAATGTGTTTTTGACATTTTGTGTGACCTTGACCTTTGATCTAGATTCACCAAAATAGTGCAGTACCTAGGTGAAGCAACATAGACTTTTTGTTTATCAACAATATGCACTTGGTTTGAAGTCTCTACGACGATTAGAACCGAAGATATGGCTTCATATGTGTTGTTGGCCTTTTGTGTGACCTTGACCTTTGATGTACATTCGCCAAAATAGTGCAGTACTTAGGTCAAGTAAGAGAGACCTTTCGTTTATCAACAATATGCACTTGGTTTGAAGTCTCCGCGACGATTAGAACCGAAGATATGGCTTCTTATGTGTTTTTGAACTTTAGTGTGACCTTGACCTTGACCTTTACCTAGATTCACCAAAATATAGCAGTGCCTGTCCTGTGTTGAGTATGAACTTGGTTTGAAATCTCTACGACGATTAAAACCAAAGATATGGCTTCTTATGTGTAAGACATGGCTTCTTATGTGTTTTTGACCTTTTGTGTGACCTTGACCTTTGACCTAGATTCACCAAAATAGTATAGTGCCTGCCCTATGTTGAGTATGCACTAAGTTAGAAGTGTCTATGACAATTAGAACCGAAGATATGGCTTTTTTTTGTTTTTGACCTTTAGAGTGACCTTGATCTTGACCTTTGACCTAGATTCACAAAAAGAGTGCAGTGCCTGCCCAGTGCCTGTCCTATGTTGATCATGTAATATGAGCTAAATTGGGCTGAAACTGTGGACGCCACAGTGCAAACAAACAAACACACACACAAACGAACAGAGTAATATACTTGCCAATCCGAGATTCCTCGAATTCCGGCAAGTAATAAACGCTAAATAATAGAACATCAAAAGGGTAAAGACAACGTTCATCACAAAACAGCAAGAGCGTAAAGATAAACTATATCTCAGAAAACAAACAGGGTAAAAAAAGACTGCTTCACAGAACAGCAACAGGGTAAAGAAACACTAAATCACAGAACACCAACTGGGTGAAGACAAACTACATCACTGAACACTAACCGGACAAAGACTTCTTTACGTCACAGAAAACCAATTGGGAAAACATACACTACATGAAAGACCAGCAACAGGATTGAGATACACAACATCACGGAACACCAACAGGGAAAAGATATACTACATCATGGCACACCAACGTACAAACCCCAATTCCAATGAAGTTGGGACGTTGTGTAAACCATGAGTAAAAACAGAATGCAATGATCTGCAAATCTCATAAACCCACATTTTATTCACAGTAGAACATAGACAACATATCAGATGTTGAACATGAGACATTTTACCATTTCTTGAAAAATATTAGCTTATTTTGAATTTGATGGCAGCAACACATCTCAAAAAAGTTGGGACGGGGCGCTGTTTACCAATGTGCAATGCTAACCCACACTGTCACCCTATTAAAGGGTACCTATACTATTCAAAAAAAGTAGGGGATATTTTATTTTGAGATCAAAATTTTCACATATACAAAGGATACGAAACCATGTTGTATAGTTCCTTACTGAGGAAGGATTTCCAAAGAAATTCATCACCCAAACACATCAATGACACTCTCACGATCTGCACGGGATGCTATTGATGATCAAGGGGTTGTGCCACAAATTTGCATGACTCTGAATTGGAAGGTTAGAGCCACTGTAAAGGAAGATTTTGAAGAGAAAGCATCAGATTATCAGTGGTTGAAGTCGTTAATTAAACAGAGACCATCGCCGCCTAACACAGGAGGAGAGGTTACGTGCCCTTGGCATGCTACAGGTTGGCACAAGACAGGTCGTTGTGGCAAGGGCAATGAATGTTTCCCAGTCTGTCATCAGCAGATTATGGTCCAGACATCGTGCTACAGGGTCTGTTCAGGATAGACCACGATCCGGTCGCACCAAGGGCAACAACTCAGGCTCAGGACAGATTCATCCGCACTATTGTCTTGAGAAATCGTATGGTAACAGCAAATCAGATAAGGTCTCAACTTCAAAGGATACTGGCTTGGTAGTGAGTGGCCAGACCATCAGGAATCGTCTGCACAGATTTCACTTACACGCCCGACGTCCTCGTGTCATTCCCTGTTTGAGGGATCGCGTCGTAGGGCCAGACTCCAATGGTGTCGCCATCATCAACGCTGGGATAATCGGCGATGGAACAACGTAATGTTCTCAGATGAATCGAGGTTCACTGTGGACTTCCTTGACAGACAGGAGGGTTTGGCGCCGACGTAACGAATGTTTCCATGACGTTAACGCATTAGACATGATCCGTATGGGGGTGGATCTGTAATGGTGTGGGGAGGCATCACTGCTGCCGCAGAACAGACTTGCATGTTGTTGCTGGACGTGTCACAGGGCAGTACTACCGACAACATCTTGGCACCCCATGTTGTGCCGTTTACGCGTCGTTATGGCCGCCGTTTCATTTTCCAAGATGACAATGCCAGATGTCATAGGGCCAGGATCGTTACAGATTACCTCCAGCAGCAGAATATCACCACATTACCATGGCCAGCACTCAGTCCGGACCTTTCCCCCATCGAGCATGTCTGGGACATGCTTGGACAGCGGCTATGCCAACGTCAACAACCTCCTACCAATGTCCAAGAACTTGCTGCAGTATTGCAACAGGAATGGAATAACGTTCCCCAAAATGACCTGGGACGCCTCGTTAGGAGTATGCCACGCCCATTCGAGCTTGTCTAGCCAACCGAGGGGTTTTACCCGCTACTGACTCTGTTTCACAATGGTGGTAAATTTGCTGTGTGACCCTGTGTTTGTGTCGACCCTTATTCTGGAGAATCTGTCCTTTACTGACTGTACACAGGGTTTCGAATAAATTGACAAATGTTTCCTTAATGTTTTTATGTCACTTGTTTCCTTCCTGACCTCATGATCTGCATTTCATGGTACTTGTAAATCCAATATCCCCTACTTTTTTTGAATAGTATATTATGCTGATCCTTCTTTTAATACATATAAGTAATGTTATAATGTTGGATGTCCATACTCAACCTCTGAAAAGTTTCTAAATATAAGATACAGGGGTTTTGCCGTAATCCAAGAACGTGATTTCGTGAACGTGATTTCCTCTCTGAACAGCTCGTCCCGAGATCTTCACGAGATCTGGGCAAAACCTCACGTCAGGTTGAGCCGTCCAAATAATACAGACCTTGCTGGAGCCAATCACGGCGCTGGACCTGCCCACACCAGAAACTATTCTAGCAGGCACAAACAACCGCGGATCATACTATGCCTTAGTAGCGTCTACACTTTTGGAAATACAAAAGAAGAACCGCAGATTGTTTGAGGTGCAGTTTTGTCATTATCTCTCCCAAAGCTGCTCGCCGTTTATTTTTGGACGTGAAGAAAAGCCTAACTATTTTCTCTTCCAAAAGACGATGCCGCCAGAAATCAGTGGGTATCTTTTTTGTTTGCTGGCAGCAAACAGCCACGGCCAAAGGGAACGTTAGCTGTTTGTGTTCAGCATTTCACCAAAGACAGCTGTGTCAATAAAGGGTAATTAATTGCTGGATAAGCGTTTCAGCTGCTTCTCAAACCTGAAGCAGTTGCATCGATCAAGCGCTCGGAGCCACAAGCTGTAAGTAACGATATAACAGCAAATAATGTAAGTGAAGCTAACGTGTTACGGGTGGCTAGCAGGACCGCTAACGATGGTTAGCACTAACAACTGACCTCAAACGCAGGTTTTGTAAAATATCTGAAGATAAAGCCTGTATCGGTCAAACTGTCCGTGACTCACAGAAGCTGGAGCTGTAAGTTGCTTTTTACAGCATAAGCCTACCTAACGTGATAGCCAGTTGAATGTGGCTGTAGCACAGCGGCTAACGTAGCCAAGTCACTGTTGCTAATGTTTGTGGCCTAAATATGCAAGAGTAATATCAGGAGAAATTCAACAGAAGGTGTGCGAACATAAACCTCATTTGAAGCTAACTTTTAATACTTGTTTGTAATTTGGATGCTTGGTACAACTGTCCACGGTAACGGAACTTGCTGTCTGTAAAACCTGTATTGCAAGGGTTTGTCTCTGTGGTTGTTATGACCGCTCGGTGACCAGCTACTGCATGTTAGTTTGCTTCTGTGCTACTTAAAAATGCTCCTGGTTCACTTATATGCAGTAATTCTGATCGGTATGCTTGTGTTACTTCGGTAAGCATCAATATGGCAGTTTCATCAAAACATTGCCCGATTGTAGCCACTACAGTTGAAGCTAACCGGAGAGGTGCTGTATGTGTCTGCAAAGTTGGGCTGAAAAGGCTGCAGTTAGACCAGACGTAGGTTTTGCAGAGCTTTGGATACGTGTTTGGGTTTGTTTACGGCTGCTTGTGATTGCTTCACTTATCCATGACAGATTACATTCAAAGTCAATGCAGAGACGCGAATACAAGCGTTACGGGCGCGTTAAACCGCTTTCACACAATGCATTGACTTTGAATGTGATCTGTCGTGCAAAAAATTTGTTTCGCGTCCAGTGTGAAAGCGGCTTATCGCGCCCATTTTCCACGAGCAAATGCTGGTCATTCCGACGCATTAAGTAAACCATTACCACGGGCAATTTCCGAAAAGGCTGTTTAGCCTGGAGCTTTCGCCCCTCTGTCATATACCAGCACAGAAGCTGTTTGTTACTCCATGCTAACGACACACCACAGTTATACACATGAACCAGCAGGTCCTTATAATACACACCTAAGCAATCCATAAGTTTTTGGTCCACTTTTTGCTGCTCCTCACTGTCCGTGTTTCCCTCAAAACTCAGACCCACCGGATTTCTACGGGCTCCGGTCTACACTTGGGTATGTCGACCCGTTCTACAAATGTGTCTGTATGGGGTGGATTCTAGCTTTCCCTCAATCCTAGCTATAGAGTAGAAACACCGGTGTACTCACCATAGAGGCCGTAGGTAGATAGCAAATTCGAGCTTGAGCTGGCAGACTTTCGCACTGTCCTCCACTTTCGCCGCTGCCTTTATTAGAACAAGTTCATTTTATTAGATCTATACACACGTACAGCATTTGATTGTGGAATTCCCCTGCCGATTCCTTGATTCATATTGCAGAAGTGTCTCACATTTCATGCCAGGGAGGCCGACCCGGCAAACTGCGTTCTGCCGAGTCCCACCCAGCTCCACCCTCCACAGAGCTGGCCAATCAGAAGAAAGTGGGCACACGGACAGGGGGGTCATAGCAGAAGAGCCGGCCAAACAAAGTGTTTCAGGCAGAGACTGCAATGGACTACAAATGGGTTTTTTTGAGGATGGCAGTATGAGCTAAATAAGGACCCTTTTTTGACTTTGAACAATCAGGAGTACTCAAGGGGGAGTCCAAGATCAAAATATAAATTTGGAAATGTAGCATAATAGGTCCCCCTTAAAATAATGGCCTGAGTCATTTTTTGAGGAAAATGAGTTTTTGGATTAAATCATCTCTTGCTCTGCATTTGGTAAAGTTTTTCGTGTTTTCCCAAAAACTTGAAAAAATGGAGACTTGTTGTAAGTTCTGATAGGCCATGGAGTCAAGCCTGCTAACAGAGGAGCAGCTCTACCCACTGGGGAGTCACCTGAGTGCACATGACTGTCATCTGACCTAGCTGCCTGATGATTGCTTGGCTGGTAATATGCTACCTTACTCAAGCTCGCCATCGGGAAGCTGCTGCTCTGTGTGCTCGCTCAACAATTAAGGTGCGTGGTATTTATTATTGCTGCAGACTTCCATAACAATGTTTATATTGGCTACCTCACTTCGATGGGGTTCATGTTGCTCTGGTCTACGATGTCATGTTTGCCCTAGCTATTCTACTACGCTGGGACTGCTCAGTTATGAAGGCCAGCACGCGCAAGCTTATTTGCCTTAAAATGTAGCTTGTTTTGAAACATTGCCCTATGTGTTTGTTGAAGGAATCTTTGGTGTAATTGGTGTCATTTGTCAAACCGTAAATTTAGAGCAGCACATGCTAATCTGGATGCAGCCACGAATGCTCGTCAATTCCAGTTCTCGCTTGACAAGGCAGCACTCTCATTGTTGGTAGCTAAATAATTTCTCTACGGCAACAATTGTGATCTGCTCGCCTGTTGCGAATCGCTACTGTTCGACAGCTGGTCTTTTCCGGGTGTTGAAAGCATGTGGATGCTTTTAAAATGCAGTAAGTGTACTGCGATATTGTCCTAAATCAGGAACGTGTTAATTGAACCTGTATGTCTTGCAAACAAGTGTGTGCGGGAGTGCAAACATATCATGGAAGTCGCGGCAGTGCTTGTGCTTCAGTGCAGTAATATCGCATTTTGTGAAGTTACCCGAGCTGCTAGTTTCTCCTCGTTTTTACTCCTGGATGAGCAAAGCTTAGGAAGGAGTTTTTGTGATGAGACTCGAGTGCCATGCACAAATCAATCTGCTGTTAGCACGACCACGGCCGGTAAGATAAATATGATCTTGGCATGGATGACCCGTCCCTAATTCACAACGGCTTATCGAGGAGTTAACGATTGTCACTTTGATTTTCTTTATGTACAGGTTGCTCGCTAGTTTCTTTGCACAGTCAGTGTATACGAGTTGCAAGCCTAACAAAACGCATCATGAATGTTATCTTACTGCGGCACTGAATCAGCTTATGGCTTCTATCGGAATGCTTATATCCAGTCGCGTTAATGCCTGATACTTTATGGATTGCTATAAATGATAACTTTTGGCTTCCTGTTGGACCTAATTCACTGGGGTACTATGAATTATTTAGAGATGGCAATTGAAACTTGTGTAAACAACCTCTGGGACACATGCTACTTCTTGGTCCAGTGACTTGGTTTCAAACTGCTTGGCTTCATTCGATTGGTTATCTCAACTTATACCTGGGTTCACAGACATGCCATCAAATGGATCGCCTGCTCATGTTCATCCGAGTTTTCCTCGAACAACCGCTATGGTTTGGTGAATTTCAGACTCAACTTCATTTGCCTTGTCTCAGGCCTATTAATATCAATTAATTGGCAGAATTACTACAATTTGCCTGTTATTCCCATTGAAATATTCAATAGATGTACTTTAGGCGTTGTTTTATGTATTTTTGCATGGTTTTGATTTACTTTGTGCTTTTAAATATCAGCAACGGCATGTTTGGCACAGGAAATTGTTCATGTTAATTTTCATAATTCATAATTTGAATAACCGTGGCTGAAAATGGATAAAGCATTATTCAGATGATGGTTGCCTTACTGCTGTTAAATGACTGGACCAATTGTGATTGCCATGAATGCTTAAATTGATTTCTGTTATGCTGCTTTAATTCTACTCGTTTCCAATAGTCATGCCGTAGCTACTCTTTTGTTAGTTATTGTCTATCCCTAGCAGGTGCTGCCATTGGTAGCAGAGTTCAGTTTAGGTAACAGTTTGCAAATTGCATCGCATACACCTCGTGACAAACCCACAACAAATGCTAGCAACTGAAGCTCTCAGCAATTGTTTAAAAAAAAAAAAGTGGATGTGGTTCCAACCAAAAATTCTACCTAATGCTGTGGAATGATCAGGACTCGGAGTAGTCAGTCCAGGTGGCACTGGAATTTCTGTTATCAAGCAGGTCATACTCAATCTTGTTTGTAAATGAATTGCTATCATATTTGCATTACCTTTCCAATTGCCAAAGCTCTGTGTTTTCCCCATAATTTGCCAGTATTGTTTTTGCATCATTGTACACGCACTAGTACCCTAGTGGGTAGAATTATGATTGCTGTGCAAGTTGTTACTTGCTTGGGAAGTAAGCCTTGGGTTGCTTGACAATATCAAGCTCACGTCCTCAAGATGTGGCTGATCTTGCGCACGCTCAGCAATGCCATGGTGCGGCGATATGTTGCTGATACTTCACCAATATTTTCCCTATGTCAGCAAGCCAGCTTGCGCTTTGGTCATCTGCCCATCATTTCATTCAAAATAGCTTTGTTTCTGCCTGCTCAGAATGTAATATAGCCTTTAAGTGTGCTAGTTAGTTAACCAAAAGCCATAAAGATCACATGGTCTCTGGCTCAAAAGGCATGTTGTTATTATCTTCTGGTCTTTGGGTTATGTGTGTTATTAGCTTCTGGTCTTTGATTTATGCCTGTATCGTTGGTTTTTTTTTTTTTTTTTTTTTTGATTCAAGCAGCTTTCAGATTCATGAATGATCTTCATATTTTGCAATCATGGTATTTTATTTTTATATCAACTTTGAGTACACCATGTTTTATACCATTATTTCATGGTATATCCCCAGCACTGCTTCCATCTCCTGCTCTCCATTAATTGCCTGGTTTTGTGTTCCTTCCATGTCTGTGGTGGGGCCCTGCCCTGAGTATGCTGCTGCTGGTCTTCGCCATCATCGCCATCTGACCCTCTGCCCAAGTGCTGCCCAGTCTCCACCATCGGAACAGTTTGGTCCATGGAGTCTATCCAGCGAACTACATCTATTCCTCATGGAAGCTGGGAGACCCATCTCTCAGTCCTGGTTCGCTGCACGACTTCGCCTAGTTTGCCAGCTCTGTGGCCACTCCCCTCATCTCTGCACTCCCCACTCCTTCCGTATTGGAGCAGCACAACCGCCGCTTCCGTTGCGTCTGTCCCGATACTGAAGGCCAAGGGACGTTGGTCGTCTTCGGCGTATAATCGATACCTTCGCCCTGGATTCAAGGACATTTTGGAGGTGCAAAAATTAATGAGCAAAATGTTGTAAGATACATCTGGTAATTAACTGTTGCAATGTTTGCATGTCCAAAACACTACACACTAAATCTCCACTCCTACACACATTTCTGCTCACGCGTCATCTAGCATTTCTTCCAGTCACATAGTCAGGGTATCAGCGTCACAACACTATTCTACGCCATCTCATTCATCACCAGTCTCACCTTCATTAATATATATAAAAAAGCTTATCTCGTTTCATCATACTTGTACCAGCTTGCTGACACGCTAGATCATATTGTAGCATATTTCTCTTGAAGTGGCTTCAAGAGAAATTGAGGTAGTCGTCGAGCTGTCTCTACACATGATACACAGCATATAGAATATTTCTCTTGTATCAGCATCAAGAGAAATCGTGCTAGCCGCCGGGCTGTCACGACACATAAAACACTTCATATGGTATATTTCTCTTGTATCGGCTTCAAGAGAAATTGTGCCAACCTCTGGGTTGTCACTACACATAATACAATTCATATAGAGTATTTCTCTTGTATCGGCATCAAGAGAAATTGTGCCAGCTGCCGGGCTGTCAGGACACATCGTACTCTCATATAGTATATTTCTCTTGTATCGGCATCAAGAGAAATTGTGCCAGCTGCCGGGCTGTCACTACACATTGTACTCTCATATAGTATATTTCTCTTGTATCGGCATCAAGAGAAATCGTGGCAACTGCCAAGCTGTCACGATACATTGTACTCTCATATAGTATATTTCTCTGGTATTGGCATCAAGAGAAATCGTGGCATCCGCCGGGCTGTCACGACATATAGCACATGCATATAGTGTATTTCTCTTGTATTGGCTTCAAGAGAAATTGTGTCAGCCGCCGGGCAGCCATATGCATCTACTGCTTCTGAACTTTTCTGCATTTCAGTTGGCTTGCTGGCATGGTTCTGTTTCGGGGGTTAGTAGCAGCTCCCTGCCTTCGGTTCCTCTTTCGAACGGGCAGGGATCCCTCACAATAGAGCCATGTCGCCAAACTCAATGTATGATTGTATGCCTGTATGCAGGGCTTTGAACCAGAATTTTTTCCCAATTGGTTCATTCTGAACAGAAACAGTATTTTAACGTTTCCGGTTTTGGGTTCCACCCCAAAATTTACGTTCTCGAACCGGTTAGAACCAAAAAATTTCGCTCCTGAACCAGTTAATATCGTTCCATGTCAGCCATAGGACTTTAAATTGATAAGTTTAAAATTAGCACTTTCAAATGTGCTATTATTTCCTGTATCCCACAACAAACACTACAATTCACAAGGCCTATGCCTTATACAAGCTGCATCACTAAGTAATTATATGGCCACATTTGTTACATTATTATTGATGAATTAAGACAAGAATAACTTCTGCTACATCATTTATTGCCAAACAACGGAACAGATCCCATTTCGCTTCTCACATTGCTCAATATATGCAAATGACAGAAACAGGACAGGCTACAGCTGCCATTGAGATCATTTAACAAATGGCTAGACCTTGTCAGGACTCAATCAGTGCATTTCACATGCTCTTCTGGTCATTTGGTACATTTTCTAGTCGTGCAGTCAAATATTGAATTAGGGCGACTGAGCCCAAACACCGCCATCAAAAGCTCAAGAGATGCAGAAGCCCGCGGGAAACAAATCCAGTCTTGTTCCTCGTTTAAGCAAAAGTAAAATTGCTGAAAAACTGGCGAACACAATGGTTTTGGTTACCTTTATATAATCGATTTAGCATTGTAAGGATGGCAAATTGGCAATATTATCGCAAAAAAAATAACTTTTTATGATGCTCAGCAATCGTTTTTGCGATTCTCACAATTGCCACTCTGCTGTACACCATGCCTAACAACGCTCTTTAGCTGTGACTACATTCAGAACATAAAACGGATTCTCCTGGCTTATTGCTTAATGAGCCTCGCAGAATAATTAATGCAAATGTTCGGCGTTTCAAGAGCTACATTTCCGCAGAATTTATAAGGAGGTATTGATATTTTAAGTCTTCATTTATGTGCAGATGAAAACGCCTCATAATTTTGTGATGCAATGTATAACAGTGCAATCAAGAACAAATTTGACGTCTCCCATTGACTTCGATCAGTCTGAGCAGCTGTTGCTAATCGGGAAAAGTAAACTGCAAGAGGTTTATGTTATTAAGAATTGAAAGGTGAGGTTTCAGCGGGCCTTTGTGACTGCGACTGACCGCTGCTGTGTTAAGCTTTTGTACCCCTGGATTCAGGGGTGAAAGTAAGATTAGATTCTTGCAGGAACTGTGCTACTCAAAAAATGTTTTTGCTCACGCGCTTTGCGCGCTCGCATCATATTAATGGCCCATCTCTGGTCTGTCTGCATAGCCTACCTGCTCCATGTTGTTCTTCTGCATCTTCCCCCATCTGTTCCTCAACTGCCACCGTTTTACCATCTCTCTTTCTTTTAAACATATAGTCAATTTATTTTTGCATTTTGAACAAGTTGTGTTTTACCGTTCCCTGTCAAAAGGATGCACGCGACCCCCAGCACCCAGCCTTGCATCACCCAGGCAACCAGCATCCAATCAAAAGAACGCATTGAGTGTTCCCACTTTCCGCATGTGTTTGTTTGCAGAAGTGAGTGGTGGACTACTCGTTTGCATGACAGAGAGTCATTCATGATTTAGATTGTTAATCGTGAAACCTCACAATTTATTACTTGGGGATTTTTCTTTTGTTTTTTTGCAAAAAAGACTGCTCACTGCTGTCTGCAAAAAATCCACAGCACTCGAGTCACTACCACTGGGTTAACGTTAAAATGCAGAGTGCAGACTGCCTACAAGTTGCAACATGTCACGGTAAGTGAGTAGCCTACTACAAATGATAACGTTTGTCCAGAGTATTAAAATCTACTTCAACACGTCACGGGCGGCACATTCTGTTGATGATTTTCATGTATTCATCAAATTTACATTTATTTCGGAGAAATTCGCTTGAAAATTGAAAGGGCTAGCGTTGTGTGCAGGGGTGAAAGTTGCTCTTCCAAGGCGTACCCCTGCGTACCGGCAGTTGAGGACTGTATATCTCTTCCCAGTACGGCGTACCGCTGCGTTCCGGCTTACTTTCACCCCTGCCTGGATTGTGCTAATGGTCGAGAACTATTGCGTTTTAGTGAAGAAAATTGACAGGCTACGCATAGCATTAGGCTTAGCTGTTTCCAACATCACTTTAACATGTTCAACACAGCCCACAACCACAAAATTCTTGTTAGGCAAGTAAATATGTTACAAACATTTCAGATTAGCTTATTAGTCTATAATATTTAGCCTACCTCTTATAGTTATGTTTGAGTTTGGGAGACTGCATTTACTTATTTCTTCTTGATCGCCTCTCGCTTGCTGGTGATAGGTGGCTGAATTCTCTTTACTCTACCCGGGCATGCCAGGGAACAACACACAGAAAGTGAACGTCTGTTGGTCATTGTAGCCCAAAAACAAAACATTTCAAGAACGAAAAAAATAACAGTATTAACCGGTTACCATTATTTTTTTATAAACGATTCTGCTCCGGAACATTAAAAATTCTAAAGTTTCTGAATTCGTTTTTGTTCCTAGCAAAATAGCAAAAGCTTCTGGTTTTCCTTTTTGTTCCGCGAACCGGTTCAAAGCCCTGCCTGTATGCTCCAATAAATATTTTCTTTTTTGACGAAGTGGTCTTATCAGAAATGACTTAGGCCTTTATTTTAATAGGGTGATGACATTCTGCATCCATCAAAACATGGCTTCGCTGTAGAAGAGTCCGGGTGCCGAAATGGTCTGCCTGCAGTCCAGACCTTTCACCAATAGAAAACATTTGGCGCTTCATAAAACGAAAAATATGGCTTTGAAGACCCAGGACTGTTGAGCAGCCAGAATCCTACGTCAGACAAAAGCGATACAACATCTCTCTTCCAAAACTCCAGCAATTGGTCTCTTTACTTCCCAGACATTTACAGACTGTTGTTAAGAGGGGATGCTGCACATTGGTAAACAGTGCCCCGTCCCAACATTTTTGAGATGTGTTGCTGCTATCTAATTCAAAATTAGCCAATATTTTTCATTAAATGGTAAATACACAATATCATAGAATAACAAAAGGTCAAAGATACTGTTAGAGAAATTTAGTAATAAATTGCTTATCCTTGTAACCTAGGTTATGCATAATTGCTTATCCTTGTAATCTAGCTTGTGCGTAAGCATAAGTGTTATGGAATGTGCTTAACGGAACTGTGTGTCCCTATACTGAACTGTGTGCACCTCTGGGGCCCTGAGATAAGATTTCAACAGAGGTCTCCTCTCCGCTGGGGCTGATAAGGTTGTTGGGACCAGATGTACGTGGGATACGTGCACTCAGCTATGGAATGCTGGGGGAACATGCTTATGTTTAAATCAGTGTCAAGCAGGGGGGCTGGATGAAATACCATTAAAAGGAGGAGAGTGATGAAATATTGGGGGAAGTTTGCCGCAGGGGCGTACACTTACGACAGTATGCTCATACAAATATCCAAGCAAAGGGGAATCCCTTTGTCCTTGTTCTGCATGTAACTTGGACCCTATATACATATAGTAAAGACTGGATCCTATTTTACTATCTCTGTGAGTGTTTCTTACAGGAATAAAATAAAATTTCCACCACAGATACACTCCTTCACAGAACACGAACAGAAGGAAGATACACTATGTGATAGACCAATAACAGGCTAAATAACCACAACATCACAAAATACCAACAAGTTAAAAATTCACTACATCACAAAACACCAGCTAGGTAAAAATGCACTACATCACAGAACACCAACAGAGAAAAGATACACTACATTGGAGTACACCCACATGGAAAAGATACAAGACATCTCAGAACACCAATAGTGAAAAGAGACACTGCATCAGGGCTCTCCAAATCCGGCTCTCGAATCCAAATACAGTCCTGATTTTCCTTCCTTCCAGGCAATTAAGTGAACAATTAATGCTGCTGATTGGCCAGCAAAACCAGCAGTTCTCGGCCCTCAAGGGCCGTGATTTGAAGAGCCCTGCACTACATCATAGAACACTTAACGGCAAAAGAGATATTGCATCATGGAACACCAACGGGGTAAAGATAGACTACATGACAGAACACCAACTGAGTTGAGAAACACTACATCACAGAACACCAACAGGTAAATGATACACTACATCACAGATCACCAAAATGGAAAATATACTCAACATGACAGAACACCAACAGGGTAAAGAAGGACTACATAACATAGCAACTAAAGACACAATAACCGGTACATATTTTGTGAAACACCAGCAGTGAAAAGACGCACTTTATCACTGAACACGAACAAGGTTAAGAAACACTCCATAATAGAACACCAAAAGGTAAAAGACACGGTACATCACAAAACACTATGGGCCTGATTTACTAAGACCTTTAGCACATGCAAAATCTTTTTGCCCGTGCAAAACCAATAACATTGCCACTGATTGGTGCAAGGCAAGTACCCAGGCCAATCATGGGCAATGTTATTGGTTTTGCACGGGCAAAAAGATTTTGCATGTGCTAAAGGTCTTAGTAAATCAGGCCCCAAGAGCGTAAAGATACACTACATCACAAAACACGAACAACATAAAGACTGCATCACAGAACACCAACAGGGTAAAGATACATATACGTTTTCATTATGCCTCGGTGCGCATGCGCAAGCGGGGCATATGGTAGTTCGTTTGTGTGTCAGTCATTTTGTCTGTTACCGGGATAGCCGCTACGCCGGTCAAAATTAAGTCCTAGAATATGGCTCTATGGGTTAACCCATTTAGGCCTGAGGCCTATTCAAAAAACACCTATGAAAACCTTTGGGCGATTTTGAAAAGAACCCCTAAAACCTGAGGTTTTCTGGAAAACAGCACCCAGGTGTCAACGTCTAGTAAAAAGCTGATATCTCAGCCTCTGTAGCAGATAGAAACAAAATTCAAAAAGTATTTGAGAGCTTACACCTGTGGCTTTCATAAGAACTATGTTTTTTATTTGTGCAAATCTTCATCACAATATTTAAAACACTGAACAAACTATAACAAACTATAAAATATAATAAAACCAATAAAAATAAATAACAAATCTCTATCTACATAATATGCACAACTCAAATGGAATAGAGGCCTAATAAATAAAAGTATAAGCTCTGCACTAGAGAATAACAAACATTTTTTCTTTCTCTGGAACAGGTGGCAGGCATGATAAAGTGTCCGTTCAAATAAAATAAAAATAAACATAAAAATATAAAAAATAAAGTGTCTTGAAGTGTTACTATGGCATCTTCCCTAGTATAAAGTGCCAGTAAAAGAACAGCTATGAGCCCGGAAATGGTCGGAAAAGTAATGAAAACTACAAAATGACGTATCCGCTTTCCCGGCCTGAAGGGTAGAAATGCGTAACAGCGTCCCCGGTTTTAAAGGTTTAAATGCGCACATGCGGTCCAGATTTAAATGGGTTAAATGCCATGATCTCTTGGATTTAAATTTGCCAGATAGAGCTTTGTTTTCGAGTTATAGCACTATTTGATTACCACGATGGCTGCTGCGAGCGATCAAGACTTTAACGAAGAAAAAGCTCTTCACAGTGGATCGCTTTACAACTTGGGAGTTTGATTTATATCACAGCAATAGTTACTGCTGATGGCAAAACTTGACAAACGGAGCATAATGCCGACAGTGATTCATGTAGACACACATTGCGCGCTGCGTTAAATACAGCACTGCGTGGATTTTCGAACTTACTGCTGCATGAACTTTATAAAACATCACAAATGATTTTTCTCCCCACGTAGTAACAGTGTGCAAATGAACAATGCTTTCAGTTATTGCTGGGCTTCACTAAGCCTAACAACTGCAGTCTCGCTAAGCGGTCCTACAAAGCTGCTTATCAACTTGTCATGTCAACCGGCCACTGGTGGGTAAATACTTGAGAATAGCCATGTTTCCGTCCACACGTTCTTATGCGAATTAAGTCATATCAAATAAAAAATGCCTTATGGAAACAGTGAAATTTATTTATTAAGCTTTGACATTAGTCAGGAAATGATTGCACAGGTGGCAAGGCACCTATTGCGAGGCAATCATCCCACAACATGTACAGACAATTGAACAAAGAGGAAAAAAAAGAAAAAAAAATAGTAATAATAAAATAAGACAGTATACTAGCAAGTGTAAGTAACATCAGAGGGACAGACGGCAACGTGAACAATGACATTTGCCAACCCACGTACAGGAATTGTCAGAAGAAAAATAGTTATTAAACTTCTCTGCATAAAAATGAAATAGCTTCAATTTAAAAGCAGCTGTAGAATCAGAAATTTGATAGAGGTGGCTGGCGTTCCACAAATAAAATAATCTGTTAAAATAAGAATGGCGAAAAGTTTCAGTCCTAAATTTTGGAATTTTCATTAAAAATGTATCCTCATTTTGAAATGAAACAAAATGATTATAGTTGATGTCATATTCCCCCTTCAAGCATTTGCACAAGAATACACAATCAAATATATCACGTCTGTAGCCCAGTGGTAAAAGATCAAGCTTCATTAGTCGAGCTTTGTTATTGCTTCCAACACAATCGTTATAACCAAGAATGTACTTAGTGGCTCTCCGTTGCACACCTTCAATATGAAGGAGAGATTTTTTTGATGAAACGGCCCAAGATTGGGTGGAGTATTCTAAAAGTGGTCTTATAAGTGAAATATACAATTTTCATTTTGTTTGAACCGAACACGAATGACCGCAAGTTCTTTGAATTAATCCAAGCATGCGATTTGCTTTACCGACCAAGACATTTGCATGTGCATCCCATGATAAATTTGATGACACCACAATCCCAAGATCACGCATGCAGTCGACTTTTTCAATTAAATTACCATTCATTGTGTAATGATGAAGAATGGGAATTTGCTTCCTTGTAACGCTCAATAGTTTACATTTACCAGCGTTAAATCTCATGTCCCATTTACGGCTCCAATCCAAGATGTTTTCTAGGTCGCACTGCAGCTGTGAACAGTCTTGCGTGTTTGTGATTTCTCTTATGCATTTAGAATCATCCGCAAACAAGGCAACCCGAGTCTCGGGACTTACACAGTCTGGCATGTCATTAATATACAGGAGAACCATCGAAGGACCTAAAATTGATCCTTGTGGAACTCCTGATATAACGGGAGACCAGGATGATAGGGCACCATCGACAGCAACTCTTTGTTTACGATTGGATAAATACGATGTAAACCACTTTAAAAGATTGCCATGAAATCCATATGTCTGTAGTTTATGTAATAGTAAGTCATGGGGGATGGAATCAAAAGCAGATGAAAAGTCTAGATATAAAATATCAATTTGTCCAGACTGATCTAAGAATTTAACAACTTCGTGAAATACCTGGATTAACGGAGTTGTTGTCGACCGACCCTTAACAAAGCCATGTTGTAGGTGATGCAGAACAGGCACTACATGAGGATAGACAAAATTAAATGTACACCTTTCCAGCACCTTGCTACATATGCACAATAACGATACAGGTCGATAATATACGTCTGCAAACTTGGCAGCTGATTGCAAATTCAGTGCTTGCTGCTCATTAAGGTAGGTCTTAATATCATCCTTGATATCATATCAATATCAATATCATCACAGTTCTTGAATTCTTCAACTAACACCATCTCTTTTAGTGAGTTGAAATCATCCTTGACCTCCATAGAAGTACACCAGCGTTCAAAGCAAACCTTCTTCTCGTTAGCAAATTCCACATAAGTCTGATTGTCAGATTTCTTCAGACCTCTGAATTTCTGTCGGTAAGCCTCTGGAACCAACTCATAAGCTGTCAAAATAACCTTTTTGACAACCTCATAATCAGAGGAATCATCTGCAGACAAAGCCGAATAGGCTTGTTGAGCTTTACCCTTGAGGACAGTTTGCAACATCAGAGGCCAGTGTTCCTTTGGCCACTGACAACTCTTAGCTACCTTCTCAAAGCACTGGAAATACTTATCAACCTCCTTCTCTGAGAATGGAGGCACCAGCTTTACCTCCTGGCTAGCCTGAAATTTGTTTTCAGCTTGCATTTTGATTTTTAGTAGCTCCATTTGGAGCCTTTCTTCTCCATCTAACTTCTGTAACTCGAAATCTCTCTGTCTCTGTCTCTCTCTTTCTGCTCTTTCCTCTTTCTCCCTTTCTTTTTTCTCTTCTCTGGCTAATTTTTCTCACTCAAACTGCCTTTGTTTTTCTTTTTCCTCCCTTTCAATCTCTAGCATTTTTAATTTAAGTTCCATTTCTACATTTGGATTTTCCACTGGAAACTGTTCCAGATCTCCTGGTGCAAACACATTTTCATCAATGTAATATTCAACAATCTCTCTAGCCAGTCTTGCTTTTCGCATGGCTGGTTTTACATCTGTCAGCTCTAACTGTCTGCACATTTCTAGCAGTTCTGTCTTTTTAAAAGACTTCAAAACCTCTACAGTTGGTGATGCTAAGAAATCATCCATTGCTGTTGATCTGCCAATATATATCTAGGAAAATTCAAAAAAACAATTTTACAATTTGAAATTTTAGATTTTCAATAAATGACTCGCACAATGGTCTATCCCGGACCCGAGCCCCCAATTTGTTATGGCCCCAATTTGTTATGACGTCACGGACAGCAAGGGATGACAGACAAAATTCTTAAACTTCAACAGATTTAATTAAACACTTAGAACTAATCTACACTCTACCCTACTGACCAAGATTGAAATAAAAAAAAAAGATAGTTACAGTCCCTTGGTAATTGAGATGGGCTGCTATGTTGCGATGTCCTGGGACAGGAAAATGCTCCAACACAGGCAAAAATCCACAAAAAGCTTCACAGGTCTTGAAAAGAGTGACAGGTCTGGTCAAATGTATTCTTCCACAATTTCTCCTTGCAATTTCTCCAACTACTCTTCCACTCTCTCAATTTTTTCTCCTTATATACTCTTGTCCAGCCCCCCTCTGAGGCATGCCCAGGACATGCCCAACCTAGCTCCAGACTGGGCTTAACAAAAAAAATTGTCAATACTGCCATCTAATGGCTTTTTTTTTTTCCCCCATTACAAAATACTCGTTGAACAGACTAGCCTTTGTGCTAGGATGGGAGGCAGTTTTATCTCCATAAGCAACAAAACTGGGGACACTCATTGTCTTTGTTTTACTCTTAAAGAATCCCCAAAAGCGCTTTGGTGTTTTGGCAAGAAAGTCAGCAAGATCGTCTAAATATTGATTATATTTATAAGTACATAAATTTTTTAATTTATTCCTTAGTTTACAAAATTTTGCCCAAAATGCTGCAGAGTTGCATTTTTTAGCTTGTTTCCGTGTGGATTGTACTTTGTTGCTCAGGTGACGTACTTCACTGTCAATCCAGGCAGGAGAACTAACATCCTTGATTACAGTAGTAGGAATAAATTCATTAACAGATGAGAGCACAAGATCTAGCCAGCTTTGCCAATTAATGTTAAGATCGGGATGAAGCATAGCAGAGTGAAATGACACTTTGCCCATGTAAGATCAAAGCCCATTAAAGTCAGCTTTTATAAAATTGAATACTTTCCTCGCGCATGTGCGAAGTCTGTTGACTCGAGTTTGGAAATTGAACTCGATCACAGCATGATCACTGTCAAACTGTCCAAATGTTATACTGGGTTCGGAGCAGCGTTCGGGGGTATTAGTAAAAACGAAATCCAGCACATTGCCCTTAATGTGAGTAGGTTGATCAATGATCTGGGTTAGGGAAAAACTGTCAGCCATGTCGCCAGTATTCATCGTTTCATCCCACCAGGGTATGTCAGGGAGATTAAAATCGCCAAGTGCGAATATGATTTTGTATTTCATACTGCATTTTGCAAACATGTTTGACAGCAAGTCGTAAAACAATACTTGGTCGCTATCAGGAGGTCTATAGCACAAGATAATGCACACTTTCGTTCATTTGCAAGGCACTAGTTCGCAGATTATGATTTCACAATTACTGGGTTCTAATTCAGGCCGTCGGCTGGAGAGAATATTTTAACAAATACCAATAAAGACTCAGTCGCCTCGTTTGCCACGTCTTTCTCTGCGATACAGGGTATAACCCTCCGGAAGAATTTCATCAGACTCAATAGAGTTATCCAGCCAAGTCTCTGTAAGGGCAGCTATGTCCGGCATGCAAGCGTATATTAAGCCTTGAAGCTGAATCAACTTGTTGCGCTTTTTATTTACAGATTTCGCACTTCTTGTGTTCAATAAAAAAATTTAAGACTCTTCGCCAGGTAAGCTTGTGATTCTACTTCCTCATTAGAGATGTGTCTCGAAACAATCGGAAAGTTCAAGGAAGTTACATCAAGGTTTACCTGTAGCTGAGGAGCAAAAGAGTTAACTCAGGAATTTCGGCTGCTCTGCTTGGCGTAGTCATTTGCGAGTTAGATCAATCGTGAGTAAAATGTTCCCAACTAGCTTGCGTGTACCAAGCGGAGTGGAATGAATTCCGTCTCTTTGATAAAAAGCTGCACGTCCCCAAAACAGATTAAAATTATCAACAAAAAACATATTTGACTTGATTTTCAAGATATCAACATTAAGTTTATACGGTTGATCTCATTGGATTTTCTTCTTGATCGGTAAAAGGTTTATGCGATAACTGCTGATGGAAATTTATTTGCTGAATAAATCTGAGACTGCATCGTGATGGTGTTTTGATGCCGTTGTTGGCTTCTGATAATGGTTTGCGTGTTGCTAATAGCTGGCACATAAGCACTATGACAACTTGTGCAATTATCATCATTTGTTGGGAGACATGATCCATTATTGCTTACTAGTTAATTTTGTTGGCTACCACACTACTTCTGTTCACTCGAAGGTTCTGTGATTCAGTGCGAAAATGAATGGAAACAGCTTCAAATGTCAGAAATCTATTCGATAGATTTGATCGCATAACAGCAAGTGACGTCATTACGCACAAGTTTTTTTTCGCTTTAATGCTGTTAGGTGGAAATGCATTTTCACCGCCTTTATTCGCATGAATATTTTTGGCGAACTTCCGATAATTCGATTAACAAGAGGATGGAAACATAGCTTATGTCAAGCATAGATGCACAGCTAGGTCACTCTGACATGTCCACACAGAATTTTATAGCTTCATTAAGGGACATACTTGTCACTGCTGTAAGCACCGAGGCATCAGCACCTTCAGTGCTTTCATTCTTTGTCAGTTCTTTCTATGCTGGAATAAAAGAAAAAAGTCACAAGTATACAATATCAACCATACTTAACCCCCACCAAAAAATCAAAGTACAATTTACTGCAACTGGAGCTTCTCCAGTTGCTCAATTTTTAATTTGAGCTTCTTAAGTTCTAATTCTTTTCTTATATTATCCAGCTCCAGGTTTCTTTTATATAGGACCCTCAGTGTCTGCTCCAACCTGAATAAAAAGCATTAGTTAGTACAACAGGATATTGAGGTGTTCATCAACAACAGAGATGAATAAGGTAGACTGTTCAGTCATGTTGGTGTTGTAATGGTGTTCATGATTCACTAAGCATGGTGGGTTCTTTATAAAGCCCACTTTAAAAAGATGGAAAAAGGACTATTAGAAAATAGAAAACCCTTGCCCTTTGAACAGGTGAAAGCCACAGGCCGAGGGTACTCTTGCACACTTTCTTCTCCCTGTGAAATACATCAGCAAGTGAAGCTAATTAATTGCTTAAAATTTTTGAGGTCATCTGAAACAGTCCAGCCTTTGCGTAGACTACCACAAGCATGTCATTGATACATTTGGCATAATTTAAGCCATCCCTAAATACACAGAGAGCATCTCCTCATCTCTATCATTCTCCTGAAAAATGATTTAAGAATGATTTAAGAGAATTGTATAAAGTTTATTCAGAGCATCAGCAAACATTGGTATGAGTATGACACCTTCATTTGACAGTTACCTTGGTGCAGGGGTCAACAAGGGCATGTGCTGGCGGCTCCGGCAAAATCATAGGATCTCCTTCGACTGTAAATTAGATAAAGACTTTTCACACCTGATGGCCACTAAATATATGCATTGACTGTTGGTTACCACCAAACCACATATACATACCCAGTACAGCTAACTGTTGCTGGGAGCTGCCAGCACCAGGGTCGGATGCTAACCCCCCCAATCCCCTCCATGATTGGCCGGCCTTGATTGTTGGAGAAGGCCGGCTCCTCTGGAACTGTAAAGTCTGGTGGAACGGGCCCTCCTCCAGTCTTCCTCCTTTAATTTTTTCCTGTTTGCTTCAGGTAATATTATCATTTTACATTTTACACAGCGTAAAATCATTAAAATAATTATGAAAGCAAAGCTACATAGCCTACTGCTTTGAAGAATTTTCTTATGCTTTGTTTTAACTTGCTGCCATGTCTTCTTGACAGTGTTTGTGCTGCAACTATTAAAGCACCAATTACAAACCTAGACATTCCGGTCGGCTGCGACCGCGTGGGTGTAGCCCCCGAAATCCCGCTTCTCCCCTTATTTGCGCATTATTCCGCCAATACTGTCACCATGGCAACCAAAATCGATAGGTGTTATAAGTGAAGTACAATATCACATGTCCATACCAAATATGAAAGTAATCAGTCCAAAATTGCAGCCTGTACTGCGTCCACAAGGAAATCTCTATGTTTTGCCACTAATATGCATATTATGTGGCCAATACTGTCGCCATGGGGCCAGGGCACACGGTAACAGAGTTAAAAAATTGTAATTGGAGTTGTAACTCCGCTACCGACCAGTTTTTTGCCATTTTCACCCAAAATAAATCAAACGAATAAAATTAGGTATTTTGTTGTTTGAGGTACTACGGAAGACCTACACAAAACCATTTCAATCAGGAGAGACTCGAGTGAAATCAAGAAAAATTTTATTATGCATTGAGCATAAGTAGAATTCAATTCAATTTTATTTATATAGCGCTTTACATAGAGAAAAGGGCAGAGCCCAGACTAATCCCTAATCCCCGAATAGCAGGCAAAAAAACTTCCTGTAGGGAGAAAAAAGCCTCGAACAGTGGTGAGAAAAAACTCCTCATTGAGAAGAAATCTCAGGAGGAACCTGGCTATTCTGGGGAAGCCCATCCTCTGCTGGCTGAAAAATAAATTGATGGTAAATTAGGGATGAGAGGATCAGGACAGCAGGAAGACAGCAGTCAGAATTAAAATGCTTAAAAAAAGACAAGTCTTTGGCGCTTGGACTCTTTGGGAAGACTCGTAGAGCAGGAGCACGGCTCAGAGCAGCAGCTGGAAAAATCCCCCTGTTAAGGAGTAGGCAGGGGAACACCAGATGCAGGAACTGAAGTGTTCATTGGAACACAAAACACTAGGAGAAAATAGGCACACAGGCTAGAAACAAAACACCATGCACATGCACTGAACGTTTGGACTGTTCGGGAAGACTCGTAGAGCAGGAGCTCGGCTCAGAGCAGCAGCTGGAAAAATCCCCCAAAAATAGGGGGCGGAAGCCCCCCCAAAACGCAGCCTGATGAATCCCCCAAAGGAAGGAAGGAATACTCACCGAGCAGGAACATCATAATGACCGAGAAGCGCGGGCTGCTGAGAGAGGAAAACATGATGAGCATGACATGGGACACAAATGAGGTCTAAAGAACTATACAATCCAGACATTAGCAAGCAATGGCTAGGGGCTGCAAATGGCTGCATTTTTTTTTCTTTTTACACATGATGATAGCCAGCAATGGCTGCATTTTTTTTTTTTTTTTTTTTTACATGATGATAGCCAGCAATGGCTGCATTTTTTTTTTTTTTCACAGATGATGATAGCCAGCAATGGCTGCATTTTTTTTTTTTTTACACATGATGATAGCCAGCAATGGCTGCAATTTTTTTCTTCTTTTTACACATAATGATAGCCAGCAATCGCTAGAGGTGCAGAGCCCTGCATGCAATTAGCAAGTGACAGCAGAAATACAGATGAAAGCCAACCACCGACCACCAGTTATTTGCAAGCTTACCCTGGACTGAAAAGGCTTCAGGGATCTTTGGGCTTTGATGATAGCAGATGCTTCGGGGTGCACGTAGGATGTGTTTGCTGAAGATGACCAGTGGCCTAGTTGATAGAGGCCGTAGATATACCATGCATACCCGCTGAAGAGCGGCACTTATTCTGAACAAATGATCCAGGTATTGCTTGGGCCATTACAAATAGGCTTGGAAAAGTTGGGTCAGAACATCTAGCTCCAAACTGAACCCCAGCTTTAGACCTCATATATGGTGGAGTTTGAAGTGACGAACATCAACCAATGACAAACAAGAAAATTAATGATTGCAGACCCTCGCTACTTAAAGCATTGGCAGTGGTTACAATGCGTAAAATTTCAAGTTAAACTTATATAATTTTTTTTTTTTTTAAATAAGTTATACAAGCTGACGAATAGGCATATGGAAAAAAAAATTCAGAAAACAGCTCCCAAATCCAAATGTGGATCCTCATCCAGGTCATCTCAGAGGCCGAGAAACGGTAGACACTCATCACTCTGGACTGTAAAGGCTTCCGGGATCTTTGGGCTTCGATGATTGTAGATGCTTCGGGGCGTACGTAGGATGCATATGCTGAAGATGGCCAGCGACCTAGTTGTTAGAGAGGCCGTGCCTATACCTTGCATAGCCGCTGAAGAGCGGCACCTACTCTGAACAAATGATCCAGGTATTGCTTGGGGGCTTTTAGAAATGGCTTGGAAAAGATGGGTCAGAACATCTAGCGCCAAACTGAACCCCAGCTGTAGACCTCATATATAGTGGAGTTTGAAGTGACTAACATCGACTAATGAAAAACAAGACAATCAAAGATGCAGACCCTCACCCTTTAAGGCACAGCAGTGTTAACAATGACAAGTTGCAAATAAACTGATGTGTAAAAATTATTATTTATTATTTTAAATTTTTAAAAATTTTTTTTGGAGTAACACGAGCTGACGATAGACATATGGAGAAAATTCAGAAAATGGTTCCCAAATCCCGATCTGGATCCGGATCATCTCAGAGGGGACATAGAAATGGTAGACACCCTTCACCAATAAAAATTCAAGATGATCCGATCAGCGGTTGTTGAGTTATGCGAGCAGACAGACATATTTCAATTACAAATATACGAATAATTGCAATAGATGCAAAGACGGTACTGACTGGAACAGGTCTTAGTGGCAAAAGCAGAGAAACACAACATCTCCAACAAATCGTGCAGTTTTAGGGCGGAGAGAGCAAGACCCTTCTCATGTAGGACCTAGCAGAATCTAAATAAGGCAGCAGGGGAAGCTGAAACTATAGAGGGGACTGGAGTACCCAGAGGAAACCCACGCAAAAACGGGGAGAACATGCAAACTCCACGCGGGAAGGCCCCACCGAATTCAAACCCACAGTCTTCTTGCTGAGAGGCAGCAGAACTAACCACTGTGCCGCCCTGACCTTTGTAAATAATGCTTACTACGGCTTCATTGTGCGCAGAACTGCAATGCGTTGCGATGCCAGAACATGCAAAAAATCCAAATGCAACGGCTACGGCAATGGTTAAACTTCGTGCAGTGCTGAGGATTTGAGCTTAGGCAAAGACCGAGGCCATTTACATGTGAACCAGTGACCTTGAAAATAACCATCAACCCAATGGAAGGGCAGCATCGATAAAACTGAAGAGAATTGAAGGAACAAACAGATAATAGAAAACGTCATGCCAATTCAATGAGTCAATAGTCTCGACCAGAATTTCAAATCGGAGCGGCAGCCCTCATCCAGGGAAATGACGTACTGCAGTTTAGGCACAGCCGAGGCCGAGCGCAGCAGATGGGAATGAATGCGTGACTTTGGGGAAATACAGGAATCGGATGAATAGATTAATTCAAAACAATAGCAACATCTTATGACCATACGCCCCCAGACCAAGGGCAATCAATATGCATAATAATGCAGCACATTTCCTAATAGCAACAACTTCGTTCGGCATATCCTCAAGGGATGAATTCTGATAAAACTCATTATGACAGTTTCCTAAACCAAACACAATTCAAGCACCAATCAAGTACCTAAGCATCTAGCAAAACATAGGATGACATAATATTAGACCTCCATCGCTCGCATTTCCACTGGATCTGTGCCATGTATACCAACGATATGTCAAATGAAAGAGGAAATCCACGGAATCCGACAATATAAGCCTTGACATTTTAAACCGACAGCGTACTGAATGAACACCAGGCTTGCAATTTGCTACAACGAGAGCATTTTTTTTTTTCACTTTGATTGGCCCATTTCGTAATAAAACTGATCGTGGGTAAATCTGCGCAGGCTATTTTTTAGCGGAATGTGTCCGTGTTATTTTTTGAAACTTGACCCGTCAGCCTCGGTACATGTTATTTTCTGGTGTTATACCGGAGCATCTCAGCAAACCAGAACATCATCAAAAAGAAGGCCGATTAATCCCAGTAACTCGACTCAAAAGCGAAACTCATACTATACGGATTCACAACACGCAGACCAACCATTTCAAGTGTCCACCTCCTCCAACTTCGATGATCACAACCGACAGCCAGTGAAAACCCAAAATTCAGCATCTCAGAAAACAGAACATTATTAAGATCAATAAAAGAAAAGGATTTTTTAACACTGGAATAATGAACTACTAAATGTATGAACATGTACAGCATTCAATACATGGTCGGGGCTCCATTTGCATGAATTACTGCAGCAAAGCAGCGGGGCATGGAGGCGCTCAGCCTGTGGCAAAACGGGCTTGCGCTGAAGTAGATGGCTGGAAAGCTGGCTGAAGCGTGGTCTGGATGATGCAGCCAGTGCGTATGCGAGAAATGGAGGCGAGTGTAGATCGCAAGAGCGGAGCTAATCTCAGCGAACAGCAGCATGAACGAACAAGAGCAGAGAAAAAGGACATTTTTTAAAAAGACAGCAACATAACGATTGGCTAGCGATGCGACTGAGGTGTGCCACGGTTGGATGGAAGAGATCAGCTGCTACACCAGCTGACTGCTCAATTGACGGCCACAGAGATTGACTGCAGAGGTTTATGGGCGAGCATGCGAGTGAACGAAAAGAAAATAAACGGAGTTGACGTGCGCGAGAGGGAGAGTCTTCCTGACTGAACTTTCGCTAAGCTTTATTTAAATTGTAAATCCATCTTACTTAGTTGTGGAGCTATGATACGAAATACACCAATTATGTAGCCTCGTTACCATGTGGCCTGGCCCCATGGCAACCAAAATCGATAGGTGTTATAAGTGAAGTATAACACTTCTACATACCAATTACTAGAGGGTGTGTCCAGGGTCCACATACCCCGCCCGCGCGCACGACCTTTGAATATGGCCGATATTTTAGAGGTTTTTTATCTGTCAGATCGGGATCCAAACTACTCACGGTTGTTGCTCTCCCTGGTGGGCTATGGACTTATTAAAGTAGGGATTCAAAGAAAATAAGTACCCATAAAATTGGTCCGTTATGGCAATTTCATGATAGGTTGAAGGTATTCACTCATATAACAAGAGAAAAAAAGTTTCATGCGACTTGATATTCGCTTTCCAAATGTTGCTCCTTTTCCACCGTAGCCAGTCCGCCGACAGTCTCATTTTCCGTGACGTCACATACGGGTTGTGTACTCTGAAAGTACCCAGATTCTCCATAGTAATAATACAGTGAACACTGTGAAAACTGTTTTCAATTTTGTTTTAAAGCCTGATGAGTCAGAACTCTTATTAGATTTCTTCCAGATCTTCCAGTAGTTCATAGTTTTAAATCCCATATTTAAATCTTTATTTTTTTTTTTTATAAAGGTGATTTCTTTCATTGATGCATATTAGTTTTGCTGCTTATTTTGGTTCGTTCCGTGCCTGCAAAAAGTCTGGTCGCCAAGGCTGGCTATATCGCTATACACGCATAATGCGTTGTCTAGTTTAGAAAGAAAATTATGTTTTTACTGGAGTCATGCTACCATTCCGAGGAAGATTGGATAAGCCAATGCTCTGGGCTACAAAAAAGATAGTATTTTATGAACACGATCAAGTCGACTGTCATAACAGTGATTGACTGGCATAGAATTATGGAGTGACGAGGTCATTTAGAACACAATCGTGCCCCTCAAATCTACATAACATAACATAACATAACATAACATGAGTGGCGAGAACAGGCCGTTCAGCCCAACTAGGCTCGCCAGTTTCTTTGAACTATTGAGAATATATCACTTCAGATACTCAATGTCTCAATGGTATCTAGCTTTGAGTCAAGCCTGCTCTTGAAAATTGCCAAGGTTTTTGCCTCAACAATATGGTCAGGCAAGCTGTTCCACATCGAAATTACTCTGGGTGAAAAAATATTTCCTATTCTCCACCTAATACCTCAAAAGTAGCCTGAATCGTCCGCCTGTACTTCTCATGCACTCAAGCTCAATTACAGGTCTTAATTGCTTTTTTATAGTTGTTGTATCTCTACCCATGGTTCTTTCTTCCACTTCTGGTCCTTCCTCCTCCATGATGGCCAAAACGAAACAAAACCTCAAATATAATAACATTAGATAGTTATAGTATACACAATAGAAAGATCTGACGACAGGCAGCTTCAAGTCCATGAACAATCTGTATTCCTGCGCGAGTTAAGAGAGAGAATACATTCTAAAAATCTTCCTTTCTTGTTTTGTCGTCGCTCTTATCAAGTCTACTCATCAAAAAAATATCATAATAAATTAAGGTAATAGACCTTCCCCCAGGGTTTCCGCTACATGTAATTGAGCGTGGCGCACCGCCACGGCAAAATAAAAGCCGCCATGCCTATGTAAAATGACTTTACATAAACTCCAAAAATCCTTAGGACAATCAAGGGTCGCCAGTTCTCATTGTTAAGTTAAAATGAGCGCTAATAATTCTTGACCTGTAGTCAATCATTTTGCTTGTTGAACACATTTTCCAATGAATAAAAATTAGCCATCGGCAGTAAAACGCGCTGCTCTCATCTTAATGCAATGTGTGCAACGATTAGAGAAAAAAATATTTTGTTCATTTTACAAAACGATCAACTACGATGTTAACTTGTGTTTGCTGTGAGCACATCCTGCTCTACCTAATTGTATCTTCATGATTATTTAATTCCAATTGCGGTGTTCGGAGTCATAATCGGTTTTCATATTATATGTGAAATCCACCATGACGCATGTGAAACTGATAAACCTCCGTGCACATAGACTTCAATTATTACATCGCCTACGTGCTGATTAATGAAAACTGGCCACACCTGGTAATGCTGAGTTTTAACCCGACGCTGAAGCCCTCCGCCACAGTTTCAAAAAGTCTTGGTGGAAACCCTGCCTTCCCCATATTTACACGATTTCTCTCAGATCATTTATATGTCCATGTTAATCTTCAATGTACTGGGCCTATATAGAAAAATATGAGTTTAAATAAAAAAAAGACAGATAAATGTTTCTCCATTATAATTTATCCATCTCAAGTAAAGTAAACTCAATTTTAACCTTAAACAAAATACAAAGCTTAGAGAGAGACATAGTATTTCTATTGACATGTAACAGAGCAGAGCTTGCATAACCCAAATGTGACGTCACCCAAAACGGGCCTCTTTCCTAGCATCACGGAAGTATTCACGCTCGATAAAGTACTGTTGTTTCGTGCGTGTTTCCATTTTCTCGTATCGATAATGTGACGGAATGACATTACATTGCATTCTTTGCATTCTAAGCTTTCCATTGATGTTGAAATTGCCATATTTCAGTTTTTCCTTATCCTTAATGAAAATGTCTGCCAATGTTAATGAAATTTTCAAAGTGATCCAGAATCCACAGCTTGATCTGGATCTGCACCAAAAACTAATTACATCTCACTTGGACCATTACCAGCCCCTCTGTGAAATATGAAGACGATCCGACTAAAACTGCGGCCTGTAGGCTGTCCACAGACAAACACACACACACACACACACACAGATAAATAAATAAATAAATAAATAAATGGAGACAAACACATAACCCCTCCTGCATTTCGTTTGCGGGTGGGGTAATGAAAGTAATCAGTCAAAAATCACAGCCTGTACAGCGTCCACAAGGAAGAGTGCATGTTTCAGCACAAATTTGTGCTGAGCAAGCAAAGAGCAGCGCACTTAACATAAGGCTTTCCCAAGTGTCGCCTCATCATAGCAAGTATTGGCTCTCTCACAGAACCTCTGTCTAATTATGTTGACCATCATATTAGACCACTGGTTGAGAAGCTTCCCTCATACCTTAAAGATACTGGAGACTTCATTTCCCAACTCTCTACAGTGACACACAATAGTGGAGACCGTATCTTGGCCACTCTAGATGTTGTAAGTCTCTACACCAATATACCTCACACCTGTGGACTCGATGCTTTGAAGTATTTGCTTGAGGCCATGCCTGAAAATGTTCCCCCCACTGATTTTTTGATTGACATGTCCAAATTTGTTTTGACAAAAAACTATTTCCTCTATGGCACAGACTTTTTCCTCCAAACCTATTGTACAGCAATGGGTGCTAGTTTTGCCCCTGATTACGCTAACCTTCTCACGGGCTGGTTTGAATATCAGTATGTATGCCACAACAATCCTCTTTCACATCATGTACTGTTTTGGAAAAGATACATTGATGATGTATGTCTAGTTTGGACTGGCCAATGATGATCTCCTTTCATTCCTACAGTATCTCAACAGTTGCATTGATTCAATTGTATTTAACATGGAATGTGACAGCCACAAAGTTAGTTTTTTGGATACATTGTAATCGCCGGTAGTATACGGAGGCCAAGCGCAATGACAGAGAGAAAGAGAGTAGCACGAACACAGTACAAACACAGAGAATAATATAAACCAAACGCAAGTACTCGCGCCTCCAAAGGACGTATAATAGTCCGAACCACGGAAGCAAAGCAAGATAGAAAAAGGGAGAAGAAACTCCAACAATTAGAAGATAGAAAGTCATACAAAACCTGACTACAGATATCTTCGGCTATAGTGCGAAACTAAACACAAACACTCTAACAAAGGAGATGTGCCGGACTTCCTACTTATATAGATTCTGGGAAAGCGCCGCCCCAGCTCAGTCAACCAGCTGGGTAAAGAATTCGATGGCCCAGGAATTCGATATCGTCCCGGGACGAGAGCCGCAAAGAAAAGTCCAAACAACACGCACACCTCACAAACCATGACATACATGGCTAATCTTTAAAGCTGCAGTTGGTAACTATGAGGAGAGAGAGGACTTAGCATGAAAATTTGAAAAAACAAAACTTTCAGATCCCTCCCCCTCCCTCTCCACAGCACTCCTGCCCTAAGACCCTCCCCTAAGGGAAGCTGCCGTGCACACGAAGGCACGCGAGCTGTTATGCATGCGACTGTGGAGAGATTTTGCAATTTCACATAATGAAAACGGCCAAGTTGCTGAGGCTAGACATTACTGTTGTGAGCAGTCAACAATGCTGGCCAACAAACGAGCAGAAATAAATCATCTCGACATGAAAAGTAATCTACAGCAGTATGTATTCAGTAAAAACCCAGCACATGCTTATTTCAGTAAGTTACCCATTTTTTTGAGTACAGAAACTGTCGTGAATCCTGCTGAATGACCAGTAAACCATGTATGACAGCATTTAGCTGTGAGAGCACAGAAACGTTTCACATATTTATGAGGATAACACAACCGATAAGGCTGCCAGGTCACTTCATAAAGATATTTTCAGCTACTTTCTAATAAAACGACGCCAGTAACGTTAGCCCTAGCATCGGAAAAAAGCTAACGTTAGCTTGACTGCAACATCACAGTAACATCACATGCACTACGGAGTACTGTAACAATTACAAGACGCTGGCTATTCGAACAGCGACTGTGCTTGTAAGCGACGTTCACTCGCTTATTTGCTGAGCGAAAATTAATTGATCCCTTTTAGGGCTGGGGTAAGTAGCAGCTGCGCATGTGAGCGACGCCAACTCGCTTATTTGCAGAGCATTGCGGAGCAAAAATGAACCAACAAATAAAGCAGGGGTTTACCTGTCAAGCAGAAAAGTTGCCAACTCTGCGTCAGTTTTTAATCCTTCCAGATCATGGAGTTCTCTCCACCTCTGAAAAGCTACTCTGATGTTCAATCTGGTTTTATCCCGGGCTTTGTCTAACTCTTTCTTTTGTGCTTTTTTTCTTCTGGCTTCCTCTTCTTACTTGTCTTAGCCATGTGTGCTGTTGTCAGTAATGGAGGCATCTGTATTTTTTTCCTCACTGATGGCTGTTGTTGTGCCATAAGTTTCTCTAAGCTCCTGAACCCTCTCTCGGAGATTTGAGCTTGACTGAGCAATGGCATGAACTGAGGAGGAAGGGGGAGGAGGCTGTCCGCAGCGCGTGCATGTGCACTGTTTGACGGCTATCAGACACCATCCTGGCTCTGATTGGTTATTTTTGGTCGGTCCGAACGATTCTGCTAAATTGCAGTAGGAGCAGTAGGTAGGTTTAAAGGAGCCTTTTTTTAAATTACAGAATACTAGTTTTATGTAATACTGTCTGTACACAGCGACAGTTTTAGCAAAAATGACAAAAAGTTACTTTTGTAAGACTTACCAACTGCAGCTTTAATGGTAATAACATCTACACTACTCTTTTCAGTAAACCCACTGACAGAAACAGTTTGTTACACTACTCCAGTTACCATCCTCCTCGCATCTGTACTAGAGATGATGATTTTCAAATAGAAGCCCACAAACTGACCAGTTCTTGAAAAGAGGATACCCACAAGATGCCTTGGAGCAGGCATTACATAGAGCCTCTAAAAGAAGCAGAAATGAATTGTTAACAAATGATAAAGCTACAAAACAAAAAACATCTCCTTGTGTATTCAATACCACCTATTCACCACTTAGGCGTGACATTTGTAATGTAGTGAAAAAATACTGGAATGTTTTTTCTGCTGATGATGTTGGAAAACAGATATTTAACTCTCTTCCCCTTTTCTCTTTCTTCAGAGCCAAGAATAAATGGGACATACTAGTGCATGCAGACACACCGACAAAATACCCCCACCAGAGACATTTGGACAATGCCACAGGCTTTTTCCCATGCCATAACTGTGCTGCTTGTTCTAATGGTAAAAAGGTTAACACATTTGCCAGTTTTATTTCCAAAAAGGAATACAAAATAAACAAATTGACAACTTGCAGCTCTACAGATGTTGTCTACCTCCTTGTATGCAACAAGTGTGGCATCCAATATGTAGGTAAAACTAAGAGACGACTGAGACTAAGAATCAATGAGCACAAAAGCTCCATTCGCCACGCTGATCTTACATCAGCTGTAGCCAGGCACTTTGCTGATGGTCATCATTCTCTTTCTGATCTGTCATTCTGTGGCATTGACATGATAATTCCCAAACGTCGTGGTGGCAATGTGGATCAAATGCTTTTACAATGTGAATGCAAATATATTTACTATTTAAAAGCCCTACAACCCAATGGGCTAAATGAAGAATTAGAAATGGCCTGCCTTTTGTGAATTTGTCTGTGTCCACTAATCTGAGTTTAATAGTCCCCAATTTATAGCATATAATGTATATGTATTTCTGTTGATGTACTTACTTACCTTTAGGTTCCTTGTTCAGGGCTGTGTGTAAATATGTGTATTGTTATGATGTGATGTGTGATAATGAGTGCTGGTACCCCTAATTGATTACCTGCCCTGTGTGAGTGGCTCAAGGTGTGCCTTATTAAGCTAAGTGTGTCTTGTTTGAGAAGACTGCTATATATACAAGGCCACCATGTGTTTCCCACTTGATGCACTGACGATGGGCCATGCTGGACTGAAACATTTGCCTACTTGTTTGGTCCAACAATAAATGGATCTGATGCTTCACTAAGACTTTTAGTCTTTATTTGTTTTCTGCCTGCAAGTCTTCTATTGCTTTTCAGCACAAATTTGCACATCACTCGGCCAATACTGTTGCCATGCAACTGAAATCGATGGGTGTCATGAGTGAAGTGTAACACATTTCCATACCAAATATGAAAGCAATCGGTCAAAAATTGTAGCCTGTACTGCGTCCACAAGGAAATCTCTGTTTTGCCACTAATTTGCATATTATGATGCCAGTACTGTCGCCATGGCAACCAAAATCGATAGGTGTCGTAAGTGAAGTGTAACACATGTCCATACCAATTATGGAAGTAATTGGTGAAAAATTGCAGCCTGTAGAGCGTCCACAAGGAAATCTTTGTTTTGCCACTAATTTGCATATTATGTGGCCAATACTGTCGCCATGGCAACTGAAATCAATAAGTCTCATAAGTCAAGTACAACATATGTTCATACCAAATATGAAAGAAATTGGTCAAAAATTACAGCCTGTAGAGCGTCCACAAGAAAGTGCCTACAGATGTGGACGCGGTGGCAGCGGAGACGACACACATGAATCCATAGTAGCCGCCCGACTTCGTCCACGGGCTACAATTAGTTAGTATTTTATCATGCTTACCATTGTTTTGATATGCCATAGGTATATTGTAAATTTGTAATGGTGCAATAGGTTAAGGTTATTGGTGGGATGGGATTTTATTAAAATATGTCATGCTGTATTGAAAAAAAAAAAAATCAAAGTGAATCAAAGTGACACTATTGTTAACCCCTGGATAAGCTGATTGTGAATTAAGGACAGGTCATGCCAAGATCATATTTATTTTACTGTCCGTGGTCAAGCTAACGGCAAATTGGTTGATTGATTGATTAGAGAGTGATGCTCGAGTCTCATCACATCACTCCTTTGTGAGTTTCGCTTATCAAGGAGTAAAAAGTCATGGAAAAAAACACTTTTAACCAAAAACAAATAAGTAAAATTGAGTATACTTTTGGTATTTATCACAGTCAGAAAATATTCAATCTGTAAATTAATTTTACTATGATTTTGGCCGAGAAACTAAAGTAATTTCCAATAATCCTTCATTATAAAACTTACGCATTTACATGGTCAGCAATTTTCTACGAGCATTCCTCTATGGCCTTATTAGCGGCAACAGTGTAGCCTTTTGCCGTTATCATAGTTTTATATTCCTAGTAGCTCTCCATAATTACGATCCTCCTGAGAGAAATACTTAGTACGGGATCGGTCCATTTTGGAGCGGAAGAGGAGTCAAATGATGCATGGAACACCCTTTTTATGGGAACACGCACAGAGCTTATAGCAAAAGTTTAGGTTAACAAAGGAAGATATAACCACCATTGTGGTACCAATTCTCCGTGATTGCAAGTTCAGGGTTTTTTGGGCCAGCTTACTCAAACAAAGCCTGTCTATGTTGAACTTACTTCGTAGTATACGCCCCTGCACCATAAGTGACTTTTTTATGATTTTCCCCCACCCTGACTATCACCCTTTTAATTAGAAAGTGAGAGAGAAGGGAAACAGAAGGAGAAAAAAAAAACAAACATCAACAATCACAACGACAGCAATGATAACAGATTAAAAAAATAGAAAAACATTTTGGAAGTGTTTATTTGATAAACATGTGCTTCTCAAGGACAAAAGCAATAATAGCCATGAGAGCAATCACAACAACAACCGTAATAACAACAAAATCTAGCCATTGAAACAGTTATTATGCTACAATAGAGAATATGTCTCAATATCTAAACTTAACTTTCAGGACTTTGGTTCCTCCCACTGAAATGGAAGGGGGGAGAAGAAAATCACATTTTCATTATCATTTCTTATTCATTATATGTCATGTTGTTAGGTACGGTTCTGGAACCAGACGCGAGAGTCGAGCAGTGAAGGTAAAATGGGATTTTATTGGAAAGGGGGCGAACCCCCGCAGAGCAGGAGGCGACAGTACAAAGTCCACAATCCAAAGAACACAATCCCAGGGACAAAATCCAAAAGTCGAAAAACCAGGGCAGCAATCACAGAACTCAAAGTCGGGCAAAAAAGGGTTCAAAAACAGATACAGACAAAAGTACAAAAGAGCAGATCCAAAAAAGGTCGGGCGGTCCAGTCAGAAGATAAACACAGAGAGTACAAGGCGAAATGAAAGCAGCACAGGTAAACTTGGGAAAAACGTTCTGACGGGGGAACTGCAGGAGAAGACAGCTTAAATACATTCAAGGGAAGTCACATGCTATGATTAGGATCGGGTGAAGGGGATCAGACTAATTACAAAGGAGGGAACATGAGGGAGAACCTAATCACATGAAATTGGCAAAAGCCAAAACGCGGACAGGGAACACGAGACAACCTATGACAAAACATACAGCTCCGGTTAGGGAGTTCTAATGTGCACAGAAAATGAGAGGTAGGATAGAGGAGCAGGTGCGGAGGATCCGCTGAATTGCAGGAGAGACAAAGTGAAGGCAAGAGGCGGAGACTAGAACAGGGCGAGTGCTGAGAGCTAGTTAATCAATTAGTAAGTGCAGCTATACAATCCCTAGTGCTTGTTAGTATTGGTTAGTAATATAGAAAAGAGAGGCGAAGGAAGCAAACGAGATTGGAAGGAATGTTTGAAACCCAGAAACCATGAAATCACCTAAGCATGTGACACGCAGGACTGGGGAGAAGCTGTAACTTAACAAGAGACCAGACAGGGGAGACAAAGTGCAATGCTGGGCATGAATAAAACATGGACCGAATCTAACAGAAAAGTGGAAGGGATGGCAAAAACGAAAACATGGCAAAATGCAAAAACTAAACAAAACATGACAAAACCTAACAAACATAATCATAAACATAACAGGGACTAGGGAAAATCATAATAAACATGGCATACAAGGCAGAAACAAGACAGAACAGATTCGAATCATAACACATGTATTGGTCTCGGTTGTTCAGTCAATAAATTATTGGATTGTTAATCAGGCGAGCTGTGCAATCCAGCATTAAAAGGTGAGGTTGCTGATACCCCTCTGAATATCTGACGACACGCCACTGTTAAAAGGTCCAAAAACTATTCAACTCTGTCAAAAAACACTCACTTCTCAGGTTCCATTCGGCCTGCTGGTGTGTCACATCTTTCTCATCATGCCGATTCCGCTCACCCATGTCAGCACGTGCTGTATGAACCCCCGCCGAAATTGGGGTCTCCCACCCAATCCCACCCCAAAAACTAGGGAATGGTGAGTGCTTGGTAATTACCTGGACAGAACCTCTTTTGTTCCGCCTTGTATATGATCTATGGTTTTTATGCTATATCAAAGATTAGAATGACTGTCAGGTGTTGTCAGTTGTGGGGGCCAGCAAGGGGAAAGTCATTTTAGTGTGGTGGCTGTGCCCCCACGAGCCACCACTTGGGAGCGCCATTGCCTACGACCTTTCTTGTTGCACCACTACCAGGTCAAACATTTCCAAATGCAATAACTCAAGCAGTTTTGTTGGGAATCACGTCAGACTTGTTGTGATTGTGTCTGATGCATAAAGCAGAGATACCATAGATGTTGCTCACCCTGTGTCCTTTGCTGCAGCACCACCACCAGGCCAAACTTTTATTTTTTAAAATTTGCAATAACTTAACTGTTTATTTTCCTGTTGATCTTCTGGACCTTATCCCCTTTCCTGTACCGCCATCACTGAGCAAAACTATGAATTTTGCCTAAGGGGAGAATGGTGTCATGTCAGGGTTAAACCCTACTGTCGTCCACCAACAGCATTTTTCCAGTTAAAGTAATAGCATCTGAGACTACTATTTAGTTTCAATTGGCTGCTTTTTCAAGTTGGATATTTGATCTGTCAGTATAATCAGCATTCTTTGGGGTTCTATACAGACTTAGTGCTGGTTAATTGTGCTACTTTATCATGATAAATTTTATGCAAGTGGGGTAATTTAATTTGCAATATATGATGTTACTGAAGATAAACAATCATGGCTCATTGCATCATCCATGGGAAGGACTTTATTAAGCAAGTATGGTCGAATGGCTGTGATTTTGTGAGTAAGGGCTCTTGTTGGCATCTCTTTGTGACTTAGTAAAATCAATATGCCAATGATTATTCAGTTATGCCATTAACTCCCAAGACCTCTGACAAAAGAATGATCATATCTCTTCAAGGTTAATGTTATTTGGTAATTTCCTCCTTTATATTGGACTGCATAATGCAGCTGAAAATTTTCTTTTTTCATAATTGATTCATGCGAGATGGAATAACAGTTGAATGAACATTTGAATACGAAGTTGGGGGCCTGTTTAGAAGAACTACTAATGCTGGATCATTTATCATCATTGAGAATGGCACACTGTCAGATATGCAAAGAGCTCAATCCAAATCTTGTGTTGTGAACGTTTTCACATCAGTGCTGTTATTATACTTGTACTAATGTGTTAGGATTCTGTAATCAGTTTTCTGTTCCGTGTCTTGTTTTTCCTGTATCCTTGTGATTCCAGTTTCCATTGATTTTCCAGTCCGACGTGTATTTTTTCCCTTTGTCTCAGTTCATTTCGTCCCCCGTGGCTGTGTCCCTTAATCGTTTCTTTTTATTCCATTAGCGTTTCCCTGTGTTGCCTCATTTCATGCCCTACCCCGACTGTGTTCCCCTTGTTTCTCCCCACCTGTTTCATGTTAGTTCAATTTCTCCGGGCGTTTATGTGATCTCTGTTTCCTTCAGTCTGTGCTCAGATGTTGCTTTGCTTCTGTGCTGTCTGATGCTGCTGTATTGCAGTTCTGCTTTGCTTTCCCTCCGTTTCCTAAGAAAAGTATGTGTTCAAGTTCGCTCCTGATCTCCCTGGTCTGACCCTGCATCTGCCTCTGACACCATCAACAGAACCTGATTATGAGTTGTAATCTGCCTGCCTGGTTATGAGCTCTGTCCACCTGACTGTGGCCCCAGATCCTTGCTATGTGCTGCATTCCACCCGCTCGGCTATTGAATTCTGCATGTTTTATTAAGCCTCCAGCTACTGAATTCTGCACCGATGCCTTTGATTCTCTCCAGTTTGGGCTCTGACTACTGCTCTCTGCCCTTTATGTTTTTTGTATGTCCCGATGCAATGTTTTGTCGAATATGCTGCTTTTATCATTGTTACTGGTAATACCACGCTACAGCCAATTTCAGTACATTTCTCCAGTCATTTTGTTCCTCTGCACAGCTTATGAGTTTAGCCCACTAAGTCTGCCTTTTGATTATGATTATTTCTGCACCAATCGTCAAGCTAGAGCATAGGACCATGGTTTAAAGAGGTAATTTACATTATCATAGTCTTTGGCAAAATACTGCAGTGAATAAGCATTTAATTATAAGTCAGTGTTGAGTATGACTGCTGACTATGTCCACTTCCATGCAAAGTAGCCTGTCCATTGCTTAAAGAATTCTTACTGTCTGTAGAAAAGAAACAGAAGGTTTTATGACTCTTTATCTTTTTTCAATACCAGAGCAATCTTAATTACTTGGACCTGCAACCCCACTTGCTGTATAAAGCACACAGAGCAGCAAATACAGGGAATGTACCTGTTGAGTAACGGCGATAAGCCATTTATTGTCTGCAATTCTAAGCAAACAGTTTTGCTTTAGGTGAGCACATGTCCACATCAAAGTGAGGAGGAAACAGCACACTATATCTCTAACGGTGGATTTATTGGATAAAGGAGACCAATTTGATCAAGATTTTTACATTTCTGCTCTCCTAAGAATGTCTTTTTTTGCGATACATGGTTTGTCCTAGAATTCTAATAATTTCAGGAGTTCCCAAATGACCAACAGGCTTCAATTACTTTGGACATTGTGTTTTCTGGTGTCGGTCAGAGCCAGGAACTGTTCTTCAGGATACTTTCAGTGTGACGGAGGCTCATTTGTGCTCAGTGACAATGTATGTGACTTCACAGACCAATGTGGGGATGGCAGTGATGAGAGAGATTGTAAGTAAAGTTTAGTATTTGCTTCTGTCGCTGAACTTTACATGTGCATTTGTGAGCGTAGAAAGAGTGAACTAACATGTTCCAAACTCTGTATAATCCCTAATGAATGCTTCCTCAATATGAATTTCTAAGCCGGTTTATATACAAAATCTGATTTGTTAGAACAACAGTGATGAACTTCTGTTCTATATCCTTTAGAACTTTTTACATAGAAATTACTAGACTGATTGCAATGAATAAAAAAAAAGAATCTGTATTTTTAAGATATGGCTTTGAGGTTAAGAGGACAGAAAACACAAATATATCATTTTGAGGAAAAGTGGTGGCTAGTTCTTTGATACAGTATGTGACATATGCGACCTGATTGCAAAAGACTAATAGGAAATGCAGTGGAAGACATGTAAATCTGACGTAAAACTGTGGTCTGGACATAAGCTGCCTGAATCCTGAACCACTAATCATTGAGCTATACATTTCTTATGTCTGTATCCTTTCCTGAAGATTTGTCTCTGAATATTTCTTTAAAGTACTTATGCACCAGCATACTGTGAAAAACATCAGTAACTCGAACATTTTTTTTTCAAAATCAAAAAGTAGAACTGTTTTGACAGAAGGCTGACTTGAAAAAGCAATTTGGACCAAGCTGCATGACATCAGTTTCAAATACATCATTACGCTGAACTTGTTCTTTGCTCTGAGTCAATTGTATGACATTATCTACTACCAACATATGCCTCAATGCCTATGACGTGAAGGCTCACACACAGGAGTAAACTCAATAAAATGAACTTGTCATGGGCAATCTGTTAATCTGCAACGTGCTAAACCTGGTTAAATAAGGAGATAGTGTGATCGACACTGCTGCATATGTCTTTACCTTTCCCATGGTCGGGGAGTGATTTCCTCTGTGTGAAACTGATGTTTCTGCATCCTGTTCCTGCAAAGGCTCCAGCTTTGAGAGGTGTGACTTCGAAAGGGACCTCTGTGGCTTGTCGCAGTGTGCAGACTGTCCCGCAGTCTGGACCAGAGTTAATGGTCTCACTGACACAGGGCCAGACCATGACCACGCAGGCAACCGCACAGGTACTTGGGGGGGCGTACTTTGTTGAGCTGCAGACCACAGAGAACACTTCTGCTCCATATGTTTAATATCTCTTCTTTGTAAATGACACTGAGTCACTACAAAGCATTTGTGAAAGAAATCATCTTCCCTATTTTTTAAAACAAAATATAAAATATATCAGCTGGACCCTCTTTGGTCTAGTTAAAGAACCCCATGGTTTGGAAATGAAGGCAGAACTGAATATCTGTCTTCTCTTACAGGTCATTACCTGTCACTGTCTGTTAAAACTGAGAGGAAGCCTTTCGCAGCCGTAAGAAGCGCAGTGTTCCTCCCAACAAACTCTTGCCAGGTAGGTGTGTTTTCACTTCCACAAAGTTTCCTGATTGGTGGGAAACACAGAGTAGGGGAGGAGTTAGTGAGACCCCCTTTCATGATTGATGTGATTCTTACAGATGACCTTCTACTACCACTTTGGGAAAATTGCTGGAGCTCTGCAGGTTCTGACCCAGACACACCTTAATGGACATCAAATGCATGTCTGGACACGGACTTCACCTGAACAAGATCTATGGACGCGATCTGTGCTTGTCTTTAACAGCCCCCACAAATTCCAGGTCTGTCGCCATGGATATGTCATTACTGTACAACTCAATACATAATATGCAATGTTTCACATTGGTAAACAAGTAGGAAAAGATTGCTCATCAGCTTTCAATGCTTCGTGAACTTTATGTGGTATAATTTTTTAAGCATGGACACAAATTTACTTGTGATCCTAAACACCTGGTATTGCATGCAATAGAAAGCAGCTAGCACTACAGCATCATGGAATAAAGAAATAGCACACACAATTATCATTACTTAATAAATCATCCACTGAGGTAATGCCAAGGAAGCATCAACCAATGGCATGGCATGTATAAAGGAAAAATAGCTCCCAAAGGCACAAAGCAAAGTGACATTCAGGGGGAAATATTATGGCTTCCCCAAGCCATCTGAAAGGGTGGATCGTACACCTTCTCCTGCGGAGTGATTCTGGCCGTCCTCTGGTGTAGTCACACTGCGGTCTGCAGGGCCATCTGTTGTTTTCCTTTACTGAACATGTGGAGGGCCTAATGCTTCACAAATGCAACCCATATTTCATGGTTATGAAAGTTGTCTTACAATATTGAAAGCTAATTGACATTTTTGGGCGGAACGAGCAAAACAAGTGTTCTGCAGTTTCCAGATTAAGACTTTAAATTGGGCCCATTTATGATTACATCCCTCTGTCATGTACTTACACAGGTTTATAACATACCCCAAAAATGCTGCCGCAAATAAGAACCAGAACAGCATGAGATGGAAACCGAGATTTGTGTACTGAATGGGGATGACACCTTCCATTCTCAACCAATTCCGAGCATTTATAGAAGACCCATCCTTAAGATGCATTATTCTCTCCATTTTTTTAATACATCACCATTGTGCAAAAGCAGAAATTGAGTCTTCTTGTTGACTTGGATGGATGCAATGAAAGAACACTCCGATATCCGGGGCTGTAAATCACTGTGTGTCCCATAAAACACCTCCCCCTGGAGACACTCTTGCTGCACTTTGTTCAGTGAATGAGTCATTAGCTTGATACGAGCAATGAAAAGTGTTCAGTGACTACTTCCCTGCACAATCTGTGTGTGTGCGCCAATTGTGATGTCGCAGACACAAGCAAAGTCCATGCTCAGATATTTGCGAGCAATGTGCCATCAATGCAATAGTCCATCCAGGGAAAAATTGCAGTGTGACACCTCATGTTTATTATCTTTTTCTTTGTGGATGTATCTTTTGATAAAGGTCAAATGCTCATTTTCTACAAGAGTCAAATGATGAAATGAGTGCTGCACAAATTACTGACAACATTCTCATATTTGAACGCCACATCATATCAGACATTCCACTAATGTTTTTATACATGGGTAGCAAGGTGGCAAAATGGCTAATGCCACTGCCTCACAGTATGAAGCTGGGCCTGTGTTCTCATTATGTTTGTGAGGGTTTGCTCCTGGCCAAAAAAAAAAAAAAAAAAAAATGCATTCAAGAATACTGTAATTGGAGACTGTAAATTTAGTGTGTGATCCATGTGATAAATTGAGGCACTCGGGTGTGCTCCTGCCTATTGCCAGTTCTACGCTGGGATCGACTTCAGACACCAACCCCACCCCCTTCAACCCCACCCCCCCATGACCCTGCCAAAGAATAGACAGGTTATGTAACGGATTGATGGGGCTTTATGCTTTACTGCTACATTTGGGAGCCCAATTTTGCTGAAGTCACATAGATTAATGCTTTTGCTTGTCAATTTTAAAGAAATTAAAGCGCTAATATCCTGACTGCAGGTGGTTCTGAAAAATCTCTGATGTTACTGTGCATGATTACATACCGTCACCCCTGCTGGCTGAAGCCCTCCTTCCCTGGACAATGCAGGCACCACTCCATTTACACTCATTAACACTACATGCTATGGTCTCGACGTGACATCACTCATCCCTGCACTTGAACAGTGTCTTAACCAAACAAATGAGTGCGAGCCCCTCCCTCTGACTTACACACTGCATCTGCATCTATAATAGACAACCCCATTTCCTGAAAAGTTGGGACGCTGTGTAAAATGTAAATAATAACAGAATGCAATGATCTCTAAATTATTTAAACCTTATATTTAATTGAAATTAGAACAAAGATAATGCATTAAATGTTTAAACTGAAAAATTCTACTGGATTTTGAAAAATATGCGCTCATTTTAAATTTGCTGCCAGCAACACATTTCAAAAAAGTTTGGACAGTGGCAACAAAAGATGGAAAAGTTGCATGATGCTAAAAAAAATACAACTGCTGGAAATGTTCACAGTTAATTAAGTCTATTGGCGACAGGTCAGTAAGAATGATTGGGTATAAAAAGAGCATTCCAGAGAGGCTGAGTCTTTCTGAAGAAAAGATGGCAAGGGCTTCCCCACTCTGTGAAAGAACGCATGGGCAAACTAGAACTGCGTTTTCGTCAGGACGAACCTCGAGAGTGTGTTTGGAAAATGTCAATTAAAAATGCATGGTGGAGTTCTGCCACTAGAGTGGGCCAGCATTCCGTGATTTCATAATGGCAGAGCTCCATCATGCATTTTTAATGGAGATAAAAAGGGATGAAAAACAGGGATTGCGAAAGAATGAAAAGGGGCTATGCTACCATTTGTACAAGGCCTAGAGACACGGTTGGGCAGGACGTTTTGGCGTTTGAACTGCATCTCTATCGCAAACACTCGGGCACTTGATATGGGACAAAAAAGTGTGTAGAAATGGAAAAAGAATAAATAAATAAACAGACTTAAAAACAACAATGTGTTGCTTGCCTTTAGCCTCTGCTTGCCGCAAGCACATAATAGTACAACAATTAGAAAATAACATTTATCTAAGTAAAATTGCAGAAAATTTGGGGATTTCATCATCTACAGTACACAATATCACTTAAAGATTCTGAGAATCTGGATGGAGAAGGCTGAAAACGAATATTGAACGGTTGTGATCCTCAGGCGGCAGTGCAATAAAACAGACAGGATTCTATAGTGGAAATCAATGCATGGACTTAGGAACAATTCTCAGATCCACTGTCAGTAAGCTCAAATCATCCCTTCATCCACAAATGTAAGTTAAAACTCTACCATGTAAAGATAAACCATGTATGAGCAAGATTCAGAAATGCTGCCACCTTCTCTGGGCCTAAGCTCATTTAAGGTTGACTGAGGCAAAGTGGAAATATGTCCTGTGGCTCTGTAGTAAAAGAGTCTAGGCGCTAAACTGGCCTTCCCGCAGACCAGTCCTGTCACCCACTGAAAATATTTGATGCATTATGTGTCATGGTGTGTGTACTCTGTTTGGTGCGAGGCTTTCTTTGTGCCTTTCATCTGGGAGGACATGAATTCCTTACACTAGCTGGTTGATTGAAGATGGGCAGCGCCTGTTTCTGGTTCTATTTAAGCCGGAAGTTCGCCGTGCCTCTTTCCTTAAGTGTCTGATCTTCTGAGTTCACACAAGCCAGGAAAGATTTACTCTAGTGTTTAGCGAACTATTTCGCAGTTATTTTTAGAGTATTCTTAGGAATTTCTTTCTTACGTTTTTTTCTTGTTTCCTCTCCTTTATTTGCACCGGTATTTGGTGCCTTTGGAGTTTTCTCGTCCATTTGGACGTATTTATTTGTGAAGCCTCTGGCTTCATTCTGCTCTCGTGTTCTTTCTCTTGTGCAGCAGTTTATCTTCTCGCGCAGCCGTGTACTCTGGCAGTCGCTGCATTTGGTCTCATTACTTACTCCATAATTACAGCACACTCAAACCATTCATGGAGAGTCCAGCACCTACGCTGCTAGACCAGCTGGTTGAGAATCAACAAACTATTCTCGCTGGTCACAGCAAAGGGCTTGTTAGTCTAAATAAACAGCAAACTGAGTCGGCGGATCGTATGCGTGTTCAGGAAGGGGCGTTGCAAAGGCAGGAGAATATTCTGTGAAGTCTTACGGAAAGTATTAGGGCTTTAACGGTTCAAGTCACACAAAACGTGCCACAAGCACAATCCATTCAAATCCCCCGTGAACCCAAGTTACAACTACTGCCCCGTTATGAAGGGGAACCCGGAAAATGTAAGGATTTTCTTGCTCAGTGCCAGATATTTTTCTAATCACAACCTTCGCGATTTACCAATAAAGAATCGCAAGTCTCTTTCATCCTGTCATTACTATCTGGCACCGCTCTCTCTTGGGCGGGGCCTCTCATTCAGTCCGGGTCACCTGTTGTGAGTTCAGCAGACAGCCTGATGAAAGAAATGATTTCAGACTTTGACTATGACGTGTCTGGTCAGGACGCCACTGCTCGCTTAATACATGTTCGCCAAGGGAGCGAGAGTGTGGCTGAGTTTTCTATTTTATTTCGTTCTCTGGCCACAGAAACGGGGTGGCCGGGAGCCCCACTTATGACTTTATTTATTCATGCATTATCTGAACCAGTCAAAGACGCTCTGGCAACCTAAGAACCTTCTGTGTCTTTAGATTCTCTGGTTCGTTCAGCAGTTAGAATTGATAACCGCATTCATGAGCATAACAGAGAAAGACGAGCGATGCAGCCTCCTCTAGGCGAATGTTTGGGTGCTACTCCAGATCCGCACGTAGCCCCAGCTCCACCCATAGAATTGCCCTGTCGCAGTGAGCTTATGCAGGTGGACGGATCATTCGTCCGCCAGGCTTGTGATCCTGAGCGAAAGCGTATAATCTGTTTTAAGTGCAAAAAACCGAGACATATCCAACCACACTGCCCTGAGCATAAAGGAAATGGGAAGTCTCTCTCACGGAATGGGGGGCGCTAGAGGGACAGACTCAATCTCCCTTTCGCACTTTTATTTCAGTGCAGTTGATTATTAAGGATCAGAAAATATCTGTAGAAGCCTTTTTGGACTCGGGGGCCGTGGATTGTTTTGTGGATGCTGGGTGTGCTAGGAAGCATTCCTTGCCTATCCTTTCTCTTTTGCACTCTTGCGCTATTATTGCTCTGGATGGTCGTCCATTGGAAACTGGTCTTGTTACTGAGGTCGCTGATTTATTATGCTCATCCAGTTTGGTGGTCACTCTGAGAGGGTTCAGTTTTTTCTTATCAATTCTCCGAGTTATCCTATTGTTTTGGGTCATGCTTGGTTGGTCAACACATTTTTTGGGGCAGCCATAATAGTCCCATTATTCAATGGGGTTCTAATTGTAAGGCTCACTGTAGCCAAACTAGTTCATGTCGCCCCATACGCCAATCTCTGGGGGAGATGGATGCCTGGAGTGACGACGAGGAGAGCGTCTCACTTGGCAAACCTGAGGGTGATGATAGGGCGGAGGATGATTTGGAGCGGGATCCCCAATTTGACTGGCGGCAGCCGGAGGATGATTTATTTTTGGAGGCTATTTCCAACTCCGAGTCAATGGTTGAGGCTCCAGATCCTGAAGAGAGTTGGAGTTTGGGGGCTACTCTGACTTTTACTTTGTCTCTGAATGTTCCCGCTGATTACGCCGACCTTGCCGAGGTTTTTAGCAAGCAACGGGCCTCTTCCTTGGCTCCGCATCGCACGTTTGACTGCGCTATAGAGCTCTACACCGGTACTTTACCTCCTAGGGGTTCGTTATACTCGCTCTCAGGCCCTGAGCGCAAGCACATGCGGGAGTATATTCAAGAGGCACTGACGAGCGGTTTCATTCGACCCTCTATATCTCCAGCTGGAGCAGGATTTTTCTTTGTAGGGAAGAAGGATGGAGGGCTGAGACCCTGTATTGATTATAGGGGCTTAAACAACATTACTATTAAGAATCGTTATCCGCTTCCCCTGATGAATTCCGCGTTGGAACAACTCCAGGAGGCATCGTTTTTCGCTAAATTAGATCTCCGCAACGCCTACAATCTAGTTCGGATTAAGGAGGGGGATGAGTGGAAAACGGGTACTACGAATATTTGGTCATTGCCGTTTGGATTGGCCAATGCCCCCTTGGTGTTCCAGGCACTTGTTAACGACGTGCTTCGAGAGATGTTGGAGAAATTCATCTTTGTCTACCTTGACGATATTTTAATTTTTTCTTCAACTCTCTCGGAGCATAAACAACCCGTTAGACAAGTGCTTGCGGCCCTTCTTGAAGCCAAGCTTTTTGTCAAGGCTGTGAAATGCCTTTTTCACGCCAAGACGGTGTTGTTTCTTGGTTTCATTGTGTCGGCAGGGTCAGTCTGTATGGACCCGGTGGCAGCGGTTATGGATTGGCCCACTCCACAGTCGGTAAATGAGGTGCAGCGTTTTTTAGGCTTTGTGAACTTTTATAGGACATTCATTCACAATTTTAGTGCTGTTGCTGCCCCGATTATTGTGCTGACCGAGAAGAATGCCTCCTCTCCGTTCTCTTGGACCCCAGCAGCTGATGCTGCTTTTCGGGAATTGAAGAGACTGTTTAGTTCACAGCCGATCCTTGTTGTGCCCAATCCCTCCCTCCTGTTTGTGGTGGAGGTGGACGCTTCGGAGGTCGGGGTGGGTGCCAATTTGTCCCAGCGCTCTCCTCGGGACAATAAATTGCATCCCTGCGTCTACTTCTCCCGGTCATTCTCTGCGGCTGAGCAGAATTACAGCATTGGTGACCGGGAGTTGTTAGCAGTTAAGTTGGCGTTGGAAGAATGGCGCCACTGGTTGGAGGGGGCTGAACACCCATTTGTGGTCTGGACCGATCACAAGAACCTCCAGTACATCCAGCAGGCTAAGCGGCGTAATTCCCGGCAGGCGCGGTGGGCGTTATTTTTCAACCGCTTCAACTTTACGTTGACTTATCGCCCCGGTTCTAAAAACATCAAGCCAGACGCGTTGTCTCCTATTTACGATCACTCTGGCCGCGACCCTGTTCCTAAGCCTATAATTCCTTCAGCTCAGATTGTGGATCCCGTCCTGTGGGATGTTGAGTCTGTAGTTTGTGAGGTTTTGCGGTCCAATTCTGGTCCAGGTGGGGAGCCGCCAGGCTGTTTGTTTGTTCCTGTAGCGGTCCGTTCTCAGGTTCACCAGTGAGGTCACACTTCCCGCTTGGCTAGTCATCCTGGGGTTCACCGGACTAAGCAGTTTTTGGCCCGGCGCTTTTGGTGGCCCTGTATGGATAAGGACGTCCAGGAGTTTGTGGCGGCCTGTTGCGTTTGTGCACGGAACAAGGGTTCTCATCTCCCTCCCTCGGGTCTGTTGCGGCCGTCACCCGTCCCCAAGCGTCCTTGGAGCTATATTGCTCTGGACTTTGTCTTGGGTCTGCCGGCTTCTGACGGCAACACTGTTATTTTGGTTGTTGTCGATTGCTTTTCCAAGGCCGCCCACTTTGTTGCCCTCCCTAAGCTGCTTTCAGTGTGGGAGACGGCCCTCCTTGTTGTGGACCATGTGTTCCGGCTGCATAGCCTGCCTCAGAATGTGGTCTCTGACCGTGGCCCGCAGTTTACGGCGAAGTTCTGGCGTGCATTTTGTAACCAACTAGGGGCTTCCGTGAGTCTTTCCTCTGGATTTCACCCGGAGACCAATGGGCAGACTGAAAGAACTAATCAATCCCTGGAGAATACACTTCGGTGTCTAGCGGCCGATAATCCTACTTCGTGGAGTCATTTTTTGGCATGGGCTGAATACTCCCACAATTCTTTATGCAACTCCTCCACAGGCCTTTCCCCGTTCGAGGCACAGCTGGGCTATCAGCCGCCGCTTTTTCCTGAGGTTGAGAGGGATTCGGAGGTTCCCTCTGTTAATTATTTCATTCGGCGTTGTCGGTCGGTCTGGGCCAGAGTCTGGTCGTCTCTGTTACGCTCGGTGCAGAAACAGAAGACCACCGCCGATAGGAGGCGCCGTCTGGCGCCATCATATCGGGTCGGCCAGAGGGTTTGGCTTTCGACTCGGGACCTTCCTTTGAGGGTGGAGTCACGGAAGTTGGCCCCCTGCTTCATTGGCCCCTTCAAGATCATGCGGAAGATCAACCCTGTCACTGTTCGGTTGCAGCTCCCTAGATCCTTGCGCATCCACCCTTCTTTTCACGTTTCCCGGCTTAAACCTGTTAGCACAAGCGTCCTGGCGCCAACTGACAAACCACCGCCGCTGCCACGCATAGTTGAAGGGGGGCCTGTTTACACCGTGCGGCGCATCTTAGCTGAAAGGCGTGTCGGTCGCGGGGCTCAATTTTTGGTTGATTGGGACAGGGTATGGGCCAGAAGAGCGGTGCTGGGTCCGTTGCCAAGACATCTTGGACCCTACGTTGATTTCCGAGTTCCGCACTTGGTGTTCTAGGGGAACTTCTGGGGCCGCTCCTTAAGGGCGGGGTCCTGTCATGGTTTGTGTGCTCTGTGTTTGGTGTCGGGCTTTCTTTGTGTCTTTCATCTGGGATGACAATGAATTCCTTACACCAGCTGGTTGATTGAAGATGGGCTGCACCTGTCTCTGGTTCTATTTAAGCCGGAAGTTCGCCTCGTCTCTTTGCTTGAGTGTCTGATCTTCTGAGTTCACACAAGCCAGGAAAGATTTACTCTGGTGTTTAGCGAACTATTTCGCAGTTATTTTTAGAGTATTCTTAGGAATTTCTTAAGTTTTTTTCTTGTGTCCTCTCCTTTATTTGCACCGGTATTTGATACCTTTGGAGTTTTTTTCGTCCATTTGGACGTATTTATTTGTGAAGCCTCTGGCTTCGTTCTGCTCTCGTGTTCTTTCTCTCGTGCAGGAGTTTATCTCCTCGCTCAGATCTGTACTCTGGCAGTCGCTGCATTTAGTCTCATTACTTCCACCGTCATTACATTATGAAACAAAGAGTATGGCAATGATGGCCGCAAAATGTTGAGCAGCTGAAATTTAATATCAAGCAAAAATGGGGAAACATTCTGCTTTTAGATCTACAGTCGTTGGCTTCCTCAGTTCCTAAATGCTTATAGAGTGTTTTTAAAAGATGAAATGATGCAATACAGTAGTAAACATGCCCCATGTCCTAACTTTCCTGAAATGTGTTGCTGGCATAAAATTCTAAATGGGCAAGATATTACCAAAAAACAGAAAAATTTATATTTCAATATTTGATATGTTGTTTTAGTACTATTTTCAATTAATTATAGGGTTTAAATGATTTTCAAATCATTGCATTCTGTTTTTATTTATATTTTACACACCATCCCAGCTTTTCTAGAAACGGGGTTGCAAGTTTCAAAAGCATGTTAGGCTACACAGCTTTTTATTAAAGAAAGTGAAATTTACAAAATCAATGTTCTGTCTCCAGTGGAAGGAGTAGCACTCATATGTACTGTTTTCTTTTTCAGGTGATTATTCAAGGGCATGTCTTCAATGCCAGTGATACTTCAGAGGGGCTGGCCATTGATGACGTGTCGTTTGGGCAAGGTTGTGTTCCAAGTTCTGGTAAGACTGACCTCACGTCCACATGAAAACAAGTCTTACTCACAAATATAGTCTAAAATGTGATATTGCTGATATTACATTGGTGTAACAAAACTGTCATTGCTTTGGGAGCAAGTGGGATTATAAGGAAAGCAGTCGCCCACTTTTTATGTGTTTTATTTCACAGACCACAGAGCTACATTAGCAATAAATTCATGTATTATTCACATTGTCCAATACAGTACATGCTGCTACACATGGATTTGATAATTACAATATATTTCATTGCATATCCTACTCTTAAATAAGGAGAACTCTGTTGGTCCTTCTGCCTGAATCCATTTTTATCCTCAGTTGGTTGGCTAATCATTCGGAAACTGCACATGAGCATTGAGCATTGGCATAGGCAATTGTTTATTTGACTGAGCTGATTTTTTTCCATTTTCCTGAATTTATGCTGTTTACAAGCAAATTTAAGGTGTTTATGAGCATTTTTGGCAAGTCTATGCAAAGTTAAGGCACATTTCCCCAGAATCTGCACATTGCTGTGGCTTATGTGTTCCCAAGTGTGGACAAGTTGCATGATTATAATTTGGAAAGTGTTTACATTTACATTCTAGGCAGTGCACAGTCACTCGGAGAAACACCCAGAGAAATATGCACCACTTTAATGATTTGAATATGACATTTTTTAACAGGTATTTAACTACTGAGGCAACCTGGGAATAAACCCTTCAATCACAGGTGTTTACAGAAAATGTTTGTGTTAAATGAGCTCTTAGTTCACACCGATCAACCGCAATATTAAAACTACCTGCCTTATATTATGTAGGTCCCCCTCGTGCGGTAAAAATGGCTGGAAAACTGAAGTCCGCTTAATTTCTTGGACTCAGGATTTCCCAGAACATTTCTCCGAGCACCACACTCTCTCCACCAGCTTGTTTTCTACCCTCAGCGCATTTTGGTGCCATTTCTTTCCCCGGTAAATTGTGTACACATACCTGGCTGACTCGCATGACGCCAAGGAAATTGGAACTCACTGGAGTAGTCGACTGTCATCAGTTGAGCCAAGGTTCTTTCCAATGCTTACGGGCCCACTTTATCTGCTTTCACTGATGGACTGGGTTTAGAATGGGTGATCCGACTGGTCTGCAGCTACAGTCCCACTGATCTGCAATATGAAGCCCTATATTCAGCTGTGTGCAATGCCCTGTGTTGTGACGCTTTCCTAACATAAGTACAATTAATATTCTCTTTAAGTAGAGCTACAGTAGCTTCTCTGTCATTTCGGACTAGACAGTATAACCTTCATTGCCCTCGTGCATTGATGACCCTTGGGTGCCCAACACCCTGTTGCTGGTTCATGGTTTGTCCCTCTTTGGACCACTGTTAGTAGGTACTCTCCTCTGCTGAGCGGGAATACTCCAGTTACTTTGTCACTTTTGAGATGTTCTGACCCACTGATCTGGTCATAACAATTTAGCCCTTGTCAAAGTCGCTCAGGTCCCATTCCAACATGTCCACTATGACGACCGAATGTTTTCTTATCGTCTAAGGTTTGTTTGGTGACCTTAACATGCTATTGTTGTGAGATAATCAACATTATTTGGTCTTAATGTTTTGGCTCATCTGTTTATTTGATACCTATTCTCTGCAGTGTTGGAGGAAAATTAACCCTGGATGTTGTACATGCACCAGCCCAGTCTCCTAAATGTTATGCCACATTACCACCCACATTGCTGAGTGAAAATGGGTGCACTGTTTGGGAGCATTTCATCTATTTCATTTTCATCCTTTTTTATTTTCACTTCATTTTAAACCGAGGGCTCTAATTTCTTGGCGCAGCGCAGGGTGGCGCAGCGTGGCGTAGCGTGGCGCAGCCCACGCAGTGGTAATTTCGTCCGGTGCAGCCCGCGCAGTGGTAATTTTGTGCGGTGCAACACCGTGCGCAGCCACTTTGGCAATTTGGTAGACGGACGTGCGCCGAGATGGGTGTGGCGGCGTAGTAGGGGGAGGTGTCACATTCATCAAGACGCAGTGACAATTTCGTAGAAAAAGTCTCCGCTGAAGTTGCCCAGAAAGCTCGCCAGCTCCAACCTGGTTTACTTTCTGTGCAGTGGTAATTTGGCTGACCGGGCGCATTTGCGCTGCACGCCACCGAAAAACCTCACAGGCAGGTTTCCAGAATGTCAGGCACATTTCAATGCAGTAAATAATTACAGCAAGCACTATTTAATGTAACTATCTGAATCAGGACATAAATTATAGTATCTATATCGATTGTCCTGATGTCAGATTAAAGGCGGTTGGCACGCCGTAATGGAAACTCGACCTGGCTTAATCAACGCAGCTGAATCTGTGATGCAAACTAACGACTTCACATCTTTCTCAGCCAACCACAAACTGCCTATATAATGCTTGCATTCTATGCTCAGTAAAGCTGCTTGCACACTGGACGCGAAACAAATTTTTTTCATGACGACTGATTACAGTCAAAGTCAATGCAAAGACGCGAATACACGCGTCTGTTTATTCGCCTGTTTTCTTCCGTTGAAGATAGACAACAGTCTTTATTCGGTCTCTTTTTGAAAATTAGTCAGATGGATCGAACAGATTCATGCTTTATTTCCACACCAGAGATAAAATAGTGCTTGTAGTCAGTGACCAAATCAATTCCATGACCATTGACATTGTGAATTAAATATCGCATGAACGATCAAGACTGTCCGACGTGAAATGCAAAATACTCCATGTCCGGCAGCCAGCAAAAAGTAAAATTTTTGATATGAGAATAGATTTATAATGAAATAAAGAATAAAAATATATCACCAACAAACAGAACATCCAAAAAAGATGGCCCACAAATAAATGAATCGCAGTGTTCAATGGATGTTCTGTTTGTTGTTAAAATGTTTCTTTTTATTCTTTATTTCATTATCAATCTGTTCTAATCGTCCTCTTTTTTTTTTTTTTTTTTTGGCTGTCAGACATGGAGTATTTTGCATTTAATGTTCGACAGGCATTGTCCATTGTCCCGCGCTAATGTCGACTCACTTTATTGAGCAGAGCTTAAACAGAAACATTGACTGAAATTCTCGGTACTCATCTTGAAGAGCTGAGCCCTCTTATCAAAACATTCACGTTTAATATCTAAAAGATTCAGTAGATTTGAAGAAATTAAAAACAATAATCGACTGTCGGACACGGAGTTTTATTGAAACCATCCGACCGTCGGACAAGGAGATATATTAAAACCCTGTCCGACTTTCAGACACGTAGACACTGCGTTCAACGCAGCAAAGCAATCTGTCGTGCGAAAAATTCGTTTCGCGTCCAGTGTGCAAGTGGCTTAAAACTAATTTTATTGTCACTTAGGTTTCATTGTATTTAGTGGGGGAAAGGAATACAGCCTGATTGCTATGATCTCGTACTGAGTTAAGATCACATATTGAAAATAAATGTGTAACGTATCTTGCATTGTTGTCCATGCATGTTAATCCCAAAATTTTAAGCAGCAACAGGGTGTAATAATAGGAACACGCCATCCATCGTTTCTTTTCCCAATGATGCAGGCAGAAGAAATAAAAGAGCAACCGTCGTATTTCATTCCAACTTCATGTGTTTGAATGATCTGACGTAGTTTTGTTTTGAAATTCCATTCAAGTTCGCTAATGGTAATAATTCGAGCATGCCTCATATTCGTAATGCTTAATATAAACGTAAGCGGTGCAGAAAACATGCCTGAAGCAGCAAAGTAAAATGCAACATTAACGCATCATGCAGATATAGGACAGAGGCTTCTTTATTTCAACACTTTAAAGGTGAGGAGAGGAGCTCATTTTATTGGTGAAGAGTTGACTCGGCCGTGTTAAACCCACTAAAGCTTTTTCTCCTCCCTCTTTGCCACTTGCGCCGGCAAAAGGGGCAGAGGCAGGACAGAGGAGTACTTATGCCGGGCACGAAATTGCAACATAGACCTGGACACACCCCGTTGGCGCGGCGCTCCCCCTATTCGCCGCGCCTGCGCCGCGCCTGCGCCTGGTTTACGAATTTAGAGCCCCAAGAGTTTATAATGCATGGAATAAAGCAAAGTAGACTTATTTATGTTTTGTATAGATACAGCCATTCATATTTGTTTTTTGTTCTGTTTGTGCAACCAGTATTTGTCTTGCACCCAGAAAACAGTCATAAACTGTCTCTATTACATTTAGTATATATGCCTGCCTACTTGGTTGGATTCCTGCTGTGCATTTCCATACTAAATACAAGTCTGCCTTTGCTCTTCCCTCCTGCTAGGATATCAGTTCCCTAGAGCTTCAGCTGTTTAGACCAGGATAGACAAAACAAACATGAATGCTCACATCAAAACTTGTTTGTCTTTTCCAAAGAAAGATAATCTGAAATTTCACCCAAAGCCCCCAAGGAGGAGTGGCAATAATCTCAAATTGAAATCGTGCATGTGGTTAGCGTGTTTGCTGTATTGCAGCGGTGCTCCCCAGGGCATCTGCAGAGAATGGCTCAGTCTCAAATTCGTATGTGTGGGGGCCTCAGGCTGGTTCCTGCTTCAGGACAAATAACAGGACACGACCTCAGGACAGAATGCTTTTAAATTTATGAGCATAATTACTGCACTGACTCAAAGAGAAAGTAGGATATGGCCCCAGAGCTGTCCTTCAGTATGGGGGACGTCTTGGGTTTTTTAAATGACCTGCCGGATGCATACATCCTCACTTATTCATTCATTTACAAACAACTCCCAAAGAAAGTTCTCAACACCCTGACATTCCTCAAATGTATTACTTATACCTAAATTTTGGCTTTAAATTAATTTTAATTTTTGGCTTTTTCCAAATTGTTGAATGTCATTGTCAGTCTAATGTGTCATTAATGAATTGCAGACCACACCTAAAATAGCAGTTCACAATATTTATAGAATTGTATAGGTGTGGGAATTTATGTTGATGTAGGATGGAATGGAGTCGAGAGGGACTGTACAGTGTAACAGGGAGTCCCAGGCGACAAGACTCAGGGTGAGACTAGTGTCTCCTCTTAGAGTCATAAAGGCTCCTTTGAGTCCCCAAAAGATGTGAGAGAGTCAATCCGAGTGTGTGATTTGTGAGTGTCATCAATGTCATTATGAATGTGGCACAGGTATTCATGTGATGACCAGTGACCGAGGACTTAGATTGTGTTGTCTGGGACTCCTCATTTTAAGGTCAAGTTGGCAGCACTGGCGAGGAAGGAATGTCCAAGTAATAATCGGGAGTTATGCCTGATTTCATTAAAATGAGTAATTGTTTGGGCAAACGAAAGAAAAACGTTAATTTAGCAAGAAGCTGGTTATGGAGGGAGCTGGTCTGGTAGAATGGTGGTTTGGTAGGATGCTGGTCTGATAGAATTCTAGTCTGGTATGATGGTCTGGTAGAATGCTGGGTACGTCAAATGAGACAGACCAGGATTAATGAATGCAGGTGGTATAATTAGGCTGGTTGGTTAGGACGTGAATGAATGAAGTGACATTTTTGCCGTGGTCTGGTTCACTAACCTGCATTTGGTTAACTCCAGTGGCAGCTGGTGAACTGGCGATAGGGGAAGCTCAAACCCATCCCTTAAAAATAATGATTGGTCATGACCTGTTTTCAATCATTCATTTAAATTACCATTACAGAAACTCCAAAACTCTCAACATTATCAGCTGAGGTCAGTTTTCATTAATAACGCATACCTGCTGCTTAAACTCACACCGAATGCACTAGAGTTGACAGGTATGTGTTATTAATGAAAACTGACCACAGGTCATGACCAATCATTAATTTTAAGGGATGGTTTTAGCTTCCCCTGTTGCCAGTTCACCAGCCACCACTGGTTAACTCCAATTGGAAAAAAAGTTGTTTTGTGTGTTTATTGCTACTAATGCAATGTTTCTAAAAGTTTAGAGACAATATTGATTTATGTTAAAAAGTTGTTTTGTGTGTTTATAGCTACTAATACAATGTTTCTGAAAGTTTAGAGACAATATTGATTTACGTTAAACCCAGTGCTTATGGGTTAAATATAAATGCAAATGCATTGAGTGCATTCATCACGCAACATGTTTATTTGTAATCTTTCATACTGACATTTTTCCCATGGTCAGATTCCATCTTGCCCTGCGCTGAAGAATTCAAAATATGCCAAAGCAAATGTATTCCAGAAGAAAAGTTCTGCAACTTCGTTTATGACTGCTTGCTGGACGTGGTGGATGAAATTGGTTGTCGTGAGTAACACTGTAGAGTTGTTTAAGTTAAAAGTGGAAAATTGTCTTTTGAAGAGCAGACTTCATATTGACTTGTTCTCAGCACAACAGTCAATGGCCGTGAACTAAATTGTGATGAAAATGTCTACATACAGTATTTTGAAATTACCAAGAGTGCACAAATGACTGTTTGAGTTTTTTGTTGAAATATAACAGACATTTTTTGTGCCTTTATGAATGCATTGCAGAAAATTGCAGTTATATCACCTTAGTGTCTTCTATCTCATTTTTGGTTGAAGTGTAAACAGTGAAATTTTCAGCATAATATTGAGAGTAAATCAAATCCTATGAAGTAAATTTATTCCTAGTTGAACATACAAAGTATGCTCTTTGGTGCAGTTGAATAAGCTTTGACATTTTGCTGTGTATGGATGTACGCCTCTGCAGCCATGATGTGTGACTTCGAGTCTGGGTTGTGTGGGTGGACTGCTGAGGGGACAGACTGGGTCTCGAGCTGGAAATGGTTGAAGGCTGAAGATGCTGTCCTCAAAGGCAGTGCGCCCTCAAAGGACCACAGTAACAAGTCCTCTCAGGGTATGTGTGTGTGTATGCGTGTGTGTGTGTGTGTGTGTGTGCGCGTGCATGTGTTTGCTTGTGTGAGTGTGTGTGCATTGTGTGTGTGTGCGTGTGTGTGTGTGTGTGCTTGCTCCCAGGTTGGAGTTGGTTTCCTGCAAGCATCTTTATGCTAAGAGCCTGTTTAAATTCCTCTTTTGATCATTTTTGGAATTTCATCACTAAAGACCTAGAAGATGTCTTCAAGATCCCATTTGCCGCTGTCCGCAGTGTCAGCATACGGTAGCATGTGCAGTGTATCCAAGCTTGCCGTCCCTTCCGATAATAACGTAATATTATAGTGAAAACATTTAGAAGCCTCATTATCTATGCTTTTCATTGAGTCTACAATGACAGCTATTATCTAAAAATATAATAATGCACTCCATAAAATAAAAGCTTTATTTAAATTATTCAAAATGACAACCGTATTAAATTGAACATGATAGTGTTACATTGTTGATGATCATTTTTAATATAAACATTACTCAACATTATTTCTCTAATAATTTTACCTATTAATCATGGATTTTTTTATTTTAAGTGAATATATTAAGTGGCAATGAACTTACCCTGGGGATCAAAATCATTATAGTTTAATTATAACTTGCTGGAGCATTTGATTTTGGGCATTATCAGTGTTGAGAAGCAAATTGTGTAATCACAGGATCCAACAGTAATGGGAAACCCATCCCTGTTTTAACTGACTTTCTATAATAAAATTGCTCTTTTCATTAATCAAACAATGAATTAGATTCCACTAATAATCGGCCCTCTGTGCAAATCCAGGGAATGTTGATGGTGCTAAATGTCTTTATCTGCCCTGGGAAGATTATGCTAAATACTAATTTAACTCAATTTATACGATTCTGTTCTTGTAATGATTAAAATCATTTCACTAAATAAAATTTTTCCAAGTTTACCTTTTGAATTGCGATGAGAAAAAGGATAATTCTACGTGAGATTCGGAGGATTGCAAATATGTATTTGAATAATTACTTTGACACATATTCCCCAATTTCTCTGATGATTGTGTTTCATCCTGTAGATTTCTTTTGTTCTCTTCACAATGCAAATTAAAGCTGTCCAGTGCCAGCTTTGAATATCATTTTTTGCAATAACCAGTTTTCGAACTATGGCATCTGTTTTTAAATTAGTGTGGGATTTTTTTATTATCCTATTATTTTTCAAAACTTATATCACACGTAAGAAAAAACTATTGCCTAATTGGGTGCCTAATTGCCGCCCCCCAAACCTAATAACTGGTTGTGCTGCTCTTGGCAGCAACATCTGCAGTCAAACATTTGCAATAACAGGCAATGAGTCTATTACATTGTTGTGAGGAACTTTGGCCCACTGTTTCTTGCAGAATTTTTTTAAATTGGGCCACATTGGAGGGTTTTTGAGTGTGAACTGCATGTTTATAAGAATGCAACAGCATCTCAATCGGATTCAAGTCAGGACTTTGAATAAGCCACACTAAAACCTTCATTTTGTTTCTTTTGAGCTATTCAGAGGTGGATTTGCCTGCATGCTTTGGATCATTGTCCTGCTGCATAACCCAACTGCTATTGAGCGTTAGGTCGCACTCTGATGGCCAGACATTTTCCTTTTGGATTTCTGGATCCTGAAGCAGCAAAGCAGCCCCAGACCATTGCAATATTACCACCATGTTTGACTGTTGGTATGATGTTCTTGTTGTAGGGTCCTATTCTGGCTTTACTCTGGGTGTAAAGGACCCATGTTTTCCAAAAAGTTTCACTTTCCACTGAGTATCGAGGGCTGACTGCAATAAAGAGTTATGTCCAGATGTTATATATTGGACATAACTGTTCATTGCAGTCAGCCCTCGATATCATCCCAAAAGTCTTGGAGGTCATCAAGATGTTTTTTTGGCAAATGTGGGACAAGCGTTCTGTTCATTTTGTCCTCGAGACGAGGACCAAAAACATTTTCAGTTTATTTTTGTTACTGTTCTTCTTCTTCTTGTTCTTCTTAGTGTGGACACTAACTTAGAAGCACTACTCCTTCATTACTACGAAACATACATATCGTCATGAAACTTCACAAGCCTTTTCTAGATGTCAGTGTGTAAGGATTAATTGAGCCAGATTTTGCGAAAAGGACACTGGGGCCCCCCAGTGGGGCCCAGCCAGAACCGACCTATTACATGCCATCGTCCCGAGGATGTAGTTCATTAGAACTTGGTAAGCAGTGGTTTTCACCTTGCAGTTCTCTCATTGATGCTATTTTTGCCCAGTGTTTTATTGTGGAATGATGGACACTGACTTTAACTGGGGCGAGTGAGGCCTGCACTTCTATTGTTGTCAATCTGGTTTCTTTTCTGACCTCCTGGATGAGTTGACAATGCGCTCTTGGAGGAATTTTTTTTTGGTTGGTCACTCCTGGGAAAGTTCACCTCTGTTCCAAGTTCTCTCCATTTGAGGATAATGGCTCTCAGCATGGATCACTGGAGTCCCAGAGCCTTAGAAATGGCTTAATGGCTATAACTCTTTCTTTAAATGACGGCATCATGTAGGCTTACTACTATTTGCCTACTTCTCAGACAGGTTCTAATTGAGTGATGTTTAGATTCAAGAGGGCTGGCAGTAATCATGTCTGGGTAAGTGTAGTGGAATTGAACTCAAATATCAATCAAATTTGTTTAATTAGTTGATTTAATATCTAAAGGGGCAATTACTTTTTCACATGGGGCATGGCAGTGTTGGATTGCCTTCAAAAAAAAAAAATGAAATCATCATTTTAAACTAAATTTTGTGTTTACTATGGTTATCTTTGTCTAATATTAAAATCAGTTTGATGACCTGAAACAAATGTGACAAATATAAGAGTGACAAATATGCAAAAATAGAGGAAATTGGGAAGGGGGAAAATACTGTGACTTTGGTCTTAAATTAAAAAATACTTGTTTAATAGCACTGAAATGTCCTGGAATAATCCAGAGTACACCCAATTTAATAATTAGTTAAGTCTTTGCTAGAATTTATAAGGCCTGGTCATAAGTATGCTATTCATATCAATTTTTTTAGACAATCAAACCTATTGCCTCAAATGGCAAATTGTCGGCAGTTCATAAAGCTTTATCGTCATGGCCCGCCTCCCCCCTCTAAAATGAGAAAACAAAAATAAAAACTGACAGTTCAGCAATCAGCTGTGTTGTCAGACTGGCTTTTGTTTTCAGTAGAGATGTTTGATAGGTCAATATCTGACCAAAGTTACGTGAAAAGTTGTCTTATATGCAGCAATGTGATCGAAGTTGGGGTGAGGACCATATTCTCTGTCTTTTTCAGGTCATTATCTCTGGGTTGGAGGTGAAACTGCAGGCCAGAGCAACAGCAGTGCATCCCTGAGAAGCCCAGTGTACCACTCCACTGCGCAGTGTTGCATTCTACACTTTTCTTACAGTCTCTGGGGAAACAGCACACTAACTGCCTGGCTGCATACTGCACTGGTGAGAGGGCACATGAGCTCATTCCTGAACCAAACAACCATAATATCACATCTTAATTAACAGAATCTTTACAGATGTGCTAACGAGCACAGGGTACCAGATGTGCTCTTGTCTCTGAACATGCACAATGTTCTCCGGTCAGAAATAACACAGATAGGGACATGTTGAGGAGAGGAGAGAAGAGAATGGAGAAGTGAAAGTCAGTGCTATTACATTTGTGCCAAATAGACTGAGATTGCCTCTAATAAGTAATTGGAAATGTGATTTGAAAGTTCAGTCTCATTACCTTGGCATAAATTTTCAAGTGGAAAAAATTAATCATCCTGTAGCCTCATAATGAGGTTGATGGGAAATTTAATCCTTGAATATCTTTGCAAACAAGTTGACATACTGTCGATTTCAGACTTGATTCAATAGAAACAACAGGAGCAAATGGAACCAGTCAAAAACATTTTTATTACTTAGGTCTTTCGTAAACATATGGGTGGAGCGTTCTGTAATGTATTTTGTCACCTCATTTTTTAAAATTACTTTTTTATCATAGGGAAACCAGATGGTCTTCCACACTGGAAAGGGAACGGAGAAAAAATGGATGGAGAGTGAAATCCCAGTCTTGATGGGTCCAGAGGAATTTCAAGTAAGCTTTATAGTGGCTCATTTCAAGGCCACTTAGTGAAACCCTCTCTGAATTTCCAATGCTTTCTGACAGGCTATCGCACCAGGAGAGCATGACTGTGCCCCTGCAGTCTGCTAGATTAGTTTGGGAAAAAAAGAGCTAGCACCTGTGTCCATTTCGCTTCTGGGATTTATGCTCTCCATAATGCCTTCTTATCACCCAGATAATGAGACCCCTGGCTCACAATGAGCCTGTAAGAAGCACTTTTCAATTCTGCTCATTTCCCAACTCAACAAGGATTAATTTCAGAGGGGAGACGCTGTGCACCATTGGGAGAAAAGGGGAAACCATGAAGGGTCTGCTGCTTTATTGTCTCAAAAATCCAGGCCCTTGCAACCTCTCAAATCTTCTCCGTGGCAACCCTTGTGATCGCTAGAAAAACGGAGGGATGATGATGTTGTTCTATATTTGCTCTTTGTTTGTGATGGTAGTTGATTATACGGCTGGCAGCTCTAATGTCTGTAAGCCCCTGTGGTTTAACTGCCTCTGTTCCCTGTTGGGAGAAAAGTGGAGGGCAACTTGTGCACTGCGCGTCTATCCTTGGTTATTTGTGCCGCTGTCACCCCCAAAAGCCACCAGGCAATCTCCCCTGTCCTCTCTTTATTAATGCTCATCCCTCCAATCCCACAGAGCTTGTTGTGGAAGGGAAAGATTTTGAGATTGACATCTCCAAATCAGTGAGTCTGTCACTGCTTTCCCAAGGGATGTACTTTTGAGGTTATGCACAGTTTCTGTTCATAGATTGAATTACGTACCCACATTACCTTTGGTCAATTAGCTATTTGTGTTCATTCATAAACATGCTGATATTATGAACGGCAGCCTGCTAACATGCCAAAATGGTTAGTGTAGAATGTGACTAAACTGTATCCTGTGATAGCTGACAAATGTCATCCAAAAATAATAAGCAAGTCTGAACAACTGTAAAATATATAAAAATGTAATTGTTTATGTATCAATTTTACTGACCGTCTGCACCCATCTCTTGTGCACAAATAACATTCTTAATAACTTGCAATACGTTCAACAACTGCTATCTGGCAAGGCAAGCAGATTGCATATTTCGTAATTAAACAGATGCACATTTTCTTTCGCCCTGTTTATCTGACACGATGGACTGTTTATAGAGATGCAGTGATAATCTATCTCATTGTTGCATTTTTGGCTCAAGACAAAGCTCTGTAATTGATTCCATTAATCCAGCCCTTCCCCTCCAGACAGCAGTGTGCCCCAATTATCACATTTAATCGATTGTAATACTTTGTATCCAGGCAGTTTCCCAACTTTCACCAACTTTCATCAGTTATTTGATGGATACTCTGTTTATATTATTTTTCTTTTGCTTTCTGGCAATTGCTGTCACTGAGATGAAAATAGAAGTGGCATGAAACATCCCTTTAAACTAATGATTAGTTCTGACCTGTTTTCAGTCTTTTTTTCTTTTCTCCCAAAATTAACATTGCACAAACCCCAAAAAAAACCTCAATCTTATCAGATGTTGGCCAGTTCTCATTCAAATGAGAAAATAAAATGCTTCATTTGGACAATAAATTGCATGTCAATCAACATTACGTTACATGGTGGATATAGGTTACAAGTTTTTGTTTTCTTTGTTGTAATTTAACCCTTAGATGCACGAGTGATTGGATCCTACATTATTCCATTAGTGGGTCAAAAATGACCCATAACAAAATCAACGTGTTTTTGTGCCATTATTGTCATTTTAGATTAATTTGGATTTTAATTTATATTTTGGTCCTTATGGGAAATCTTAGAAATTGTGTTTATTTTTCACTTTTTGGTCGATTTTGAACATATTGATAATTGACGAAAGAAAATTACACAAAACAGCAGTAGAAAATGGTGGTCATAATTCATTGTGTGATTGTGTGTGTGTGAGTGTGTGTGTGTGTGCGTGAGTGACTGCATGTGTGGGTGCACGTGTCTGCGAGTTTGTGTGAGTGTACAAGCGCGTGCAGACTGTCAAAGACTGAATAGTTGCAAACATTTTGACACAATAGTCATTAATGAGCATGTTGCTGAAACATATTAATTTGCTGAGAGATATTTTCTGAGGTAAAAAAATGAAGATAATGCTGACATGGATCAGATCTCGCCATGTAGAATAGTTTTTCTGTAGGGTGACACTTATGATTTAGAATGTGGTCGACAGTAAATATATTCCTGTCAGCCACAGTTGATCAGAATCAGATGTTTCTTTGAGTTTCCAAAGGAAATACTTGTGGGGTAATTTTGATCCACTATGATTCCTTGAAAAGTGTAAGAGGTAAGTTAAATGGACTGCATTTATATAGCGCCTTTCTAGTCAGATGACACAAAGCGCTTTACAATTATGCCTCTCATTCACCCTGATGGCGGAGGTTGTCGTGTAAGGTGCCAACCTGCACATCAGGATCAGTGTGGGGTTCAGTGTCTTGCTTAAGGACACTTCGACACGTTCTCTGGAGGAGACAGGGATTGAACCAGGAACCTTCAGATTCCTAGCCTAGCCGCTCTACCTCCTGAGCCATACCGCCCCGCAAATGGAAATGGAAAATGGATTGACATCAAAAATATCTTTCAGAATAGCTGGAATGTAAAATAATAACTTTTCGTGACAATGATATCGCAAGCAAACAACCTCACTGGGTCATTTTTGACCCATTTATGCATCTACGTGTTTAACAGTCATGAAATGCATTAGCTCACTTGGTATAGGTGTTGTTTAACAGTGCAGTGCGACCACTTCGGCATTGTATCAAATCCCCGGTTGTGCCAGTGTCAACTGTGGCCAGCAGCCTCTTGAGAGTAGCACATACTTGGCTTCGCACTGCTCAGGGAAATGGCAAACAGTTTTTTGGTTAGCATTGTCTGTAGCTCTAGTGTATCTGGCTGATCATTTGGGTGCTTGTCAGTCTCATTCTGAGCAAGCACATGTTCAAGTTTCCCCTGCCCTCATTCTTTTTATGCAAGGTTTGAATCTACAAACGTACAAGGGAGGAGCTGTGGCAGTTCACAGGCTTGTGGTTTGGAGTAGAGCTGTAAACTGCCTCTATCAGGGTGGTGAATGAACCCAGGCACAAATAGTGGCAGCAAAAAACACAAATGGTTTAATATGCTAAAATCATTTTCGACAATCTGCTTTGAAAACCCAAGGAGGAAAGGCAGTATAAATCACAAGGCAAAGGCAAGTCAGTCAAGAAACTGAGGGCAATCCAAAACCCATAAACCATAAGACAAAGGAAATCTGAACACTGGAAGTCAACTCGGGAAGAAGGCTACAGTGAAACAGCACAAAAAGAGTTGAGACAAACATGTAACAAAGAAAAGGAAAACAGAGGAAATATACAGAGGGAGAAGTGATTAAAGAAACTATGGACAGGTAGAGTGGAAGGCAGGAAAGAGTGGAGAGGAGCATGGCAACAATAAAGGTAATTAAAAAATTAAGGAAACAGAACAGGGAAAGCAAGACACATAGAAGACAAAAGGTAAACACAACCATGTGGAGAAAAGAACTATAGGGCAATAACTAATTAATTTAAAAAAGGCAGGCACAGATAACAGAAAAGAAAAGAAAAACATTAAGAATGTTAACAAAACAATAGTAGAGCAAAGGAGTGCTGACAGTCTTGCTCTCCTGCGGTGGCAGCGTGAGTTGCATGTGAGCATGCTAGTACATACAGTTTGCTGATTCAATGTTCCAGATTCAGGTGGGACTGGAAATGCCCATAAAAAAATAAAATAAAGAACTCATGAAATGTAGGTTATGCGAAAAGTAAACAGAGTACTTTTTTAAATTCATGTAATGTTTATCTTTATGTTGATCCTTTTCAAAGTGTACCGAGTAAATGGATGAATTGAGCCCCTAAGAGCCATACTGGGCCAACCCATGTTGGGGAACTTTTGAGAAAATGGGACTCAAAGTTGCCAGCTTCCTCGTCATCTAGAAAATCTGGGAACTAGAAACACTGCTTCTGTTAAAAACTCAAGATATGTACAGTTACGTAGTGCACTTCTTATGCAGGTTTTGGATGCCCTTCTGTTTCATTTAAAGTGAAACCTACCTCCTTCTGAAGAGGAACCATCATCTTCTGATTGATTTGGGTCAAACTCTGGGTCTCCATTATCTTCCACTTCACCATCATCATCAATCATAGCAAGCAATTCCTCATCAGTGCGATACCTAGCCGCCATGTTTACATTGAATTATGGAAAAGTTGTGGGATGGTCCACTATGACTAAGGCAGTGCATTGCATATTTACAGTGGCAGAGAGGACGTTTGCTTACATGAACAATCCTTGTGGGCAGATTGGGTTGGCTCGTTTAGGAAATGTAGATCTCAGTTTTCTGCACATGCTGACTACCTCAACTCAATTCCGCCAAAAGTGCGGGATGGCCCGGTATGGTTCTTAGGGGCTCAATTATTCTAATAATTGTACTAAAAAAGTAGTGGATTAAATTTACAAAAGTTTGTGTCTAGGCTGCTTTAAAATTTGAAGTTAAGTGAACTTAAGATGACAAGTTGAGGTAACTTATCTAAAATCATTTAATTTGAAATTTTAAGGCAGGCTGATCACTAACCTTTTTAAGTTGAAACAATTTTTTTTTTTTTTTTTACAGTGGAAAACTTGTCAATCAAAGAAAATGATTGACTGATTTAGACCATTCGTTTAAAAGGGATCTTTTATGGCCTCCTCTAATTTCAGCCATCTTTTTTGTCTTCACTGACAAGCACCTTTCTTTAAAACATCATGATTTTAGTCTCTGCAGCAAATATTTTTTTCTCTTCATTGGCTGCATTGCTGGGTGCGGCTGGGTTACATGACTGTGTATGTGTGCTGTATGTGTGCTTCTCAGATTGTGTTTGAAGGCCATGTAGCGCAGGTCGGTGGTTTCCTGGCCCTGGACAGCTTCCTGTTCTCTGGCTGTGGGGAGTCACACATTCCCAGTGTTTGTCCTGAAGGCACATGGGCTTGCGAGAATGGAGGCTACGTGCCCAGATCGGCCCTCTGTGACTTTCAGCCGGACTGCTACCAGGGGTCTGATGAGAATCCGATGCTCTGCTGTAAGTGTATTCAGAAATGCATGCTTACCTAACCTGAACCCAAAACGGACTATGATGCTTGCGCACCTTTTAAACCAGGAGTGGACAGTACAAGATGGGGAGAGCCAGAGTACTATAAATGTAGGTTTTTGTTCCCACCATTTACCATGATGAAATAAGTGAACTAGTTGCTCACAGTAGTAAAATATAAATTATAAAACGGGCGCTTCCTATCCTTAAATGTGATTTGCTGAGCCGTGTTCCATGCCGGTATTAAATCACTGTAACCCACTGCATTCTGAGGCAGACCGCAGCACAAAATATCCCTGCACGCAACCAACTACTCGGCGCTGAACTGACTCGTTAGGTTACGTTTGTTTCAAGACTTTTAGCTCGCTATTTCAGTGTTAGCGAAGTTTAGCCTTTTAACCCGCTAACCAGGTGGCTATCTACCTAGCTAGCTATTGCATTACAGAGTTCAATATCATATTAGCTTGCTAGCTACGTTGCTAACTAGCTCGCTATTTCAGTATTAGCGATAAATTGTTGATTTTTTTGTTGTGTGTTTATTTTATGAGCGATGTGTAGGGTTACCACATCCATTGTAGTGAACGCTTGCTGGCTGACAAGCTGGCTAGCAAACTAATGCACAATTCAGCATCTTTTTCTGGACACTGGCAAGTGTGGAGGACAAAAGTCAATCTTGTTCCCTACTCTCGCTGCTGGTTGTAATGATATGGCCGATCGGCGCAAGTTGAGAACAAGGAGACTCGAAAACAGAAACCGAAACGAACGTAAAATTATTTAACGGGGCCTTCGGGAGACCGAAGGAGACATTCCAAATAGTCTGCTTTCATAGTATATCTACATTAAAGAGCCCAAATAGCCTGATGTGACATAATGGCGCTAGATGAAAAAGCAATCTTAGCGTCTGTGTTGCTTGCCAACCATTCTGTCCACTCTATCTTGCTTGGTGGAAGACCGAATAGTTCTCAATTTTATTGTTGCATTGTTACCAATAAATTGTTTATTATTTTTTTTGTGTGTTTATTTAATGGGCTATATGTAGGGTAACCGTTTTATAAAAGCAATAAGCCCCTTGAAGCAGTGGGTAACAGTGATTTTATAACGGCGGAGGGGCACTAAGGCACTCCGCTGCGCGTCGTGCCTTAGAACGCCCCTCCACTGTTATAAAATCACTGTAACCTACTGCTTCTCGGGGCTTATTCCTTTAATATGGCGACAAGCACTGGTTTAAGCCAAAATGTTGGTAAAACGTTTTCTTGGGACATAAGAATGGTCTGCAGATGTTATTCACACAGCTACTACAAAAGTATATAAAGAAAATTTCAGACGGTGTAAATTCCAGGGCTAATTAAATTATGAAGACCAGAACTTGGTGTGAAATTCAGCAGCACATTGATCACTCCTCGCTCTGATTTGGAGAGTACCTTGCCTGAGTGGAAGTGTCAAAACAGGATTTGTCTTAGCCTTATATTTCCCCTCACAGTAAACTTGAATGCTTTTTTAAGGATGGACCTGTGACCTGACTTTATTTTCCATTTTTCATTTGAGGGTAACCCTCTTTGGGGTTTAAATTCAAAAATTCTAACTGGGCAATTTGTGCAGTATGCTATAAAAAATTATAAGCCAATCATTGGCAAACTGTTTCCTGTAGTTATTAGGATATTTCATTATGGGGATGGAAAACCTTAGCAAGTACCATGACCATTTTATTAAAATAAAAATCATTTCATCCAGTTCAGCTAAATAAATTAATTGAAAATCAATGCCTTGCTCCATTACGGGCAAGTTTATAATTGAGCCCCTAAGAGCCAAATAACCCATGTTGGGGAACTTTTGAAAAATGGGACTCAAAGTTGCCAGCTTCCTCCATTTAGAGTATCTGGGAACTAGAAACACTGCTTTGTTAAAAACTCAAGATATGTACAGTTATTAAATTCTTATGCAGGTTTTGATGCCCTTCTGTTTCATTTAAAGTGAAACCTACCTTTCTGAAGAGGAACCATCATCTTCTGATTGATTTGGGTCAAACTCTGGGTCTCCATTTCTTCCAAGACACCATCATCATCAATCATAGCAAGCAAAAAGCCGCCATGTTTACATTGAAAAAAAAGTTGTGGGATGGTCCAATGGCTAAGGCAAATATTTACAGTGGCAAGAGGACGTTTGCTTATATGAGCAATCCATGGGGTAGATTGGGTTGGCTCATTTAGGAAATGTAGATCTCAGTTTTCTGCATGCTCTAAAATTTACAAAAAAAGTGCGAGATGGCCCGGTATGGTTCTTAGGGGCTCAATTAATTATATTAAATCACAACTTCATAGCTTTAAAAGGCCTCTGGCTGCTGTATTCTCGGCCAGTTTGACATCAAGACACATTTTTTAAAAAAAAGTAAAAAAAAAAGAAAAATTGAAAGCAGTGAAATAAATCCTCCTCAGACAACTCAAAAAGATTTTGCATCAAAATCAAAGTAATATAACCCATAACCCTCATGCAAAAGGTACAATTGTGAATAAAATCAAAACGCAATGACTTTGAAATCACACCAGCCAGTATTTTATTCCTAACAGAACAGAGATAACATAGCAAATGTTGAAACTGAGAAATTTTACAATTTTATCCACAAAATGAGCTCATTTCAAATTTGATGGCTGCTACAGGTCTCAAAAAGGTTGGGACAGGGGCCTGTTTACCATGGTGTAGCATCTCTTCTTCTTTTTAACACAGAGTGGAGGCGTCTGGACATTGAGGAGACAAGTTTCTTGAGTTTAGGCATTGGAATTTGATCCCACTCTTCTTTAATACAGGCCTCCAGCTGCTGGAGAGTTTTGGGTCTCCTTTGACAGACTTTTTGTTTAATTATGCGCCAAATGTTCTCAATCGGTGAAAGATCAGGACTGCAGGCAGGCCAGTTCAGCACACGGACTCTTCCACTACGAAGCCATTCTGTTGTAATAGCTGCAGTATGTGGTTTTGCATTGTCCTGCTGAAATACACAAGGCCTTCCCTGGAATAGATGTCGTCTGGAGGGGAGCATATTGCTCTAAAACCTTTATATACCTTTCAGCATTCATGGTGCTTTTTAAAACATGCAAGTGTCCCACACCATATGCACTAATGCATCCCCATACCATCAGAGATGCTGGCTTTTGAACTGAACGCTGATAACAGGAGGGGTGGTCTTTCTCCTCTTTAGCCTGGAGGACACGACGCCCATGATTTCCAAGAAGAATGTCAAATTTGGACTCGTCTGACTACAGGACACTTTGCCACTTTGCTACAGTCCATTTTAAATGAGCCTTAGCCCACAGAATATGGCGGTGCTTCTGGATCATGCTCAACAATGGCTTCCGTTTTGCATGATAGAGTTTTAGGTGGCATCTGTGGATGGCACAGCGGACTGTGTTTACTGACAGTGGTTTCTTGAAGTATTCCTGGGCCCATTTAGTAATGTCAATGACAGAATCATGCGGGTAATTGATGCAGTGGCATCTGAGGGCCTGAAGATCACGGGCATCCAGTAAAGGTCTTCGGCCTTGTCCCTTACGCACTGAGATTTTTCCAGTTTCTCTGAATCTTCTGATGATGTTATGCACTGTCGATGATGAGACCTTCAAAGCCTTTGCAATTTGACATTGAGGAACATTGTTTTTAAAGTATTCCACAATTTTTTTACGCAAACCTTCACAGGTTGGAGAGCCTCTGGCCATCTTTTCACTTCTGAGAGACTCAGCATCTCTGAGATATCCCTTTCATAGCCAATCATGTTACACACCTGATACCAGTTAACTTAATGACTTGCTAAATGTTCTTTCAGCTAATTCTCTTATATATTAATTGCTTTTACAGCCCTTTTTTTACCTGTGTCCCACCTTTTTTGAGACCTGTTGCAGCCAGAAAATTTGAAATAAGCTCATTTTGTGGACAAAAATGTAAAATGTCTCAGTTTCAACATTTGAAATGTTATCTATGTTCTATTGTAAATAACATATTGGCTCATGTGATTTGAAAGTCTGATTTTATTCACAATTTACACTTCCTCCTAACTATTTCGGAATTTTAATCCGTTATTACAACCATACTCCTTTTTGGTTTACTGCTTTTCCAATAATGCCTCTGGTCTTTTTTCTGCTAGTAATGTTTGCAATGACAGTTACGCGATTGCTGACAGCGGAGAAAATGGAAGTGCAAATGGAGAGATTTCATGTCTCTGGAACTTCACTGTTTTGATCCACTGCACACAGTTCCAAACTGACTCTCGCAGCACTTCAATTAGCTGAAAGGCTATTATGACATTTCTACCAAATAAAACAAGAAAAAGTTACCAACTATAGATTTTAGCTCCTCTAGGAACTGGGCATGTGCGATATTGATTTAGAGTCTCGACCAAGGAGGAGAGCATGTGTGGAGAAAAGTGGCTAAACAGCACGTGCACGAGAAGTGATTAACACTGCCTTAAAGACTCCTCTTGGCTTTGATTGGTTAATTTTGTTCAGGCGCGGTGGGTTCTTGCCAATGCTATTAGAAGCATTGGGAGGAGCTGAATCTACCTGATTTTTAAATTTTATATATTTATTTTTTTTACGGATTTCCTCTCTCTTTTACAACTGAAGGAATCAGCGCAATAACTTGATGAATGCCAATCTCATGTTTTATAGTATTACACAGAAGATACTTCCACCATGTATCAATGTTGTGTACTGGTCAGGATGGCATTGTAAAGCACATGTATTGTTGTTGCATAAATAAAGTAAAGCAATATTGAAAACCATCCAAATCTTGATTTCTGTAAAATTGACTCATATAAAGTTATTGCGCTGAACCCCTCAACTGTCAGTATAGAGTGACAATTTCAGTAAATATGAAAAAAGTTATTTTTATAAAAGTTACCTACTGATCCTTTAAAGACCAAGGCTCCCTTTTCTAAAACAACCATCTGGTTGTACTGCACACGCACTCCCAAGGTAGAACTTACTCCCACCACAGGATGCAGAATCTATTATACCCATGCATCACCATTCAACCTCATACTTTTATATTTCCCTTGGTTCACTGATACTCATAAATAAGCAGAAGCACTGTCATTTAATGGTCTGACATTCAGACACCCAAACAGTAAATCACTAATATTTTTAATAGGCTGGTCTCGTGCAGACCTCTAAGCAAAGATAAATGCGCTTCTGTATCCCATATATTATGTTGCACATTAAGTCATTGGTTGTGTGCTCCATGTTTGCACCATGTTTCTTTGATACTCCACATTTATTTCTTTTTCCACGACCATATTTTGCTGTTTCAGTATCCAGTCTGTCCCCATCTTTATGGAAATCTTTAGTACCCCTATAATTCACAGCTTTGTAACCTGACTCTTTTTCTATAAAACAAATGGAGGCCACAACCCTACATCGATTTTTGCATTTGAAAATCTGTGAAGTGTCCGTGATCTTTAAGCTCCCTCTGGTATAAAAAGTGTTTACTAACAGTAGAAAATATGTGTATTTTTATTTTATTTTTTTTTTTACAGACAGTTCTACTTCAGTAGTCTCTAGAGTGCTGAGAACCTTTTAGCTTCGGCCATTCGCTAAAATTTCCCTTCTGTTATGACTAACTGGATAACAGTGTATGGGGCAAAGTCGCTGCAGCAGTCGGCAGTAAAATGTTCCATGATAAATCGACTCTTACAGAGGGTATGTATATGCCCTACTGACTCCACCTGCCATGTAAAAAAATTTGCAAGTGACATTGACTTTTTTACTTTTTTAAGATAAAAAAGTTGTCCATTAAAGGTTGACATGGGGTTCATTCTCACAAATGCTGTATGTTGGTAAATAAATAAAACTGAGCAATATTGCTTTATCCATCAGTTCAATGTGTCTAGGCAGTAGCAACATCTCTCTCTTATCCACTTTTTTTTTTTTTTTGGCACTTGTAGTGTGGAGACCAAGACCATTCATTTACCTATTCACCTGATCTCCTGTGCCATGAAAGGGCTCTAGTGAAGAGAACTCAAGAGGGTTGCCTCTTAAAGTGTCCAGTGTTGATGCACAATGTAATAGAAATCTGTCAATGCTTTTCTCATTTTTGACCGAAAGCTTTTATCAGATTTAAGCACATGTGTAAAAGAATGATAAGAATGATTGACCTTTTGTATACTTGAAGAATCTACAACCTGGCTGTATGTACTCAAGTGTCCTCATTATTGGTTTCTCTCAAGCCTTGTTTTATTTTCAGTCTGGGCACTTGGAGAATTTTAGTTATCATAAATACTCATTAATTTCAGAATTCTTTATTTTAGACATGGGCAGATACAGACGGGCGAAAAATTGAAGGAAAAGACCTGAATAAATGTGTGGGTAAACTTAACAAATGCAGATGATTTTGTGCATTTTCCTGGCATGGTTTGGGCCCACTGCTCCAATAAACGATGAAAGGGTCACTGCAAGTTGATGGACAGCAATTCTGTTTTATCACCTTTATAGCCTATGACGAAGCATTCATACAATAATGGGAGTGGTCATTTGCAGGATGACGATGGCCCAAGGCTCAGGGGGAACAAGAGGGCACTGAATGGTTTTATTAGTATGACAATGATCCTAAGCAGATCCTAAGCAGCCTTCACAGATCTCTACCTAACTGAACCCATGGCAAATTTTGGTGCAGCGTTTTTAATAGCATTCTTCGTCACCATCGTCAAAACACCAGATGAGGAAATATCTTTTGGAAGAAAGGGACTTCATCTCTTTAGTAAAGGTTTACATTTTGAGACGTTGCCAAGGTGTGCGGAAACTGATCCGGCAGCTTGTGGAGTCCAAACACCTGACTGCGACTGGTGATGCTGATTTTTCCATTAATCTCTCTCCCATCTGCAAAGTTCAATATTCTCCGCACTGTACAAGTCTAATTTTCTTTTTCATGGATAGTCTGTTTTTTCCCATTTTATTCCCCACAAAACACCAGGCAGTACAATAACCTTCTTCTTTTAATATTTTAGCTGGCTATACAATGTGTGATTTTGAGTCTGACTGGTGTGGCTGGGAGCAGCTGAATTCTGGAAATGCAAACTGGATCAGAGTCAGTCACCAAGAATTGGTTGGTGTGGACCACACACTGGGCACTGTGAATGGTGAGTAAGGCATAAGAAAAGCAGATACCCTTGATACAGCTGGATTAATTTTACATCTGGGTCTGCTGGCTGTCCATGCGCAAAGTGTCTTCTTCTGTGGACACATTTTTTTTTTTTTTGTTGTGTCAAATATTGACAAGGAATTGACTTATCTAACTCATGTCATCTGAAATAGAACATTGGTGGTCCATGTGCATCAATGCCCTTTGCCCAAGTGATGTGGCCATTGCCTTACTGTGGTATTGAATACTGACAGTCAATAAAAACGCATCACTTAATGTCAGAAACATTATTATTCTTATTCACCAGGTAGTGACATACCATGTGGTTAAATGCTGCAATGGACATTACCCAAGCAATTCAGATCATTGTGAGCCAAAATCAAAAGAAAATGATCGCTGTTCATTTCGTAATCAGTTGTGACCGATCAGGCAAAGAAAGATGACTCCTGCAAGCTTCAGTACTGAGTGTGTCCACCAGCAGCATTGATGCAGGAGGTGCATCTATGCCTCTTGCTGGCCACAAGTCGTCACAGGCTTTGTCGTGGGACGAGTTCCCTGTCTTCCTGCAGTGCCTGGATCCGTTGGTTTCTGTAGAGCAGACGTGGACTGCGTATTGCTTGGCGCCGTTTCATGATGTCCCACACATGCTCAGTGGGGTTGAGATCTGGGGAATATGCGGGCCAGAGCATCACATTGACATTTTCAGCCACCGGGTATGCAGTGGTGACACACTCAGCATGTGGACGTGTGTTACCCTGTTGGAACGTCGTGACGGCAATGACAGTGACGTTGTTCGCGAGATAATCGCAGCACTGTCAATTTCGTGTCTCAGGTGAAACCGTTTTTGGGTTCTGCTTTCGTTGGACCTCGTTTGTCACAACCTGGTGAATCCGTACATCTTACCAACTATCCTATTCAGAACAATGGGCTGATTACGTAACTGCTGATCATACAACTGCTGAAGCGTGAAATGCAATCACCTCAGTGGTCAGGCCATTGACAATTGGCGCAGTGGATACATCTGTACTCATAAACCTGTTCATGTTCATCATGGGTATGAATTTTACTAACAATAGAAGCGATGCGTTTTTATTGACTGTCAGTATACAGTATGTATTGCTGTGTTTAGTTATATCGCCCCCAGTATGTAACTTCATCATGACTTCCTCAGGGTCCTATACTTTCATCAGCACCAGCATGCAGCCTGAGAAGGCTATCATTTCACAGCTAGCCAGTCCAGTCATGCAGAAAACAGGGAATCAGTCTCTCCCTTGTCAGGTTGGTTACTTTTCTGCCTGACCCATAAATAACCTCAATTAAGACTAATATTAACACAAGCGCGTGAGGCTTATGAATCATATGCTTGCTAGCATTATGCTTTCTGTCTGTTTTATTTTTATGTTTTTGTTTGTTTAAATGTATATCTTTATTCTGTTTTACCCACCCTGTAACATCAACCTGCCAAGCGACTATAGATGGAAATTAGCCTGCTGCTATAATCTGGCATATTTACATGTGAATTTCCATGAATATGCACTGCCTCTTTTTTCTAAATAGATAAATAAAATAAAAATAAATAAATGCTTGCTTGGGGTCTTCTCCTCAGCTAGGTTCTGGTACCAGCTGTCTGGACATGCTGAACTGGTCCTATTCACACGGACGGCCGTGGGTGGAGATTTGAGGAAATGCTCCACCATCAGTGAACCCACTGTCAGTGTAGGGTGGGTGAGGGCAGAGGTGAACATAGAGCCGATGGTCTTGGAAAGTAGGATTCCTTTCCAGGTAAAGGTGCACTGCTGAAGTATCATGACTGTGGCAATGCATGCAAAGGGGCAGAGGGAGAAAGGGAGGGAAGGAAAGGGTGGGAGAGAGGAAGACTGCTGTGTCCATTCAAGGATAATGAGGCCTGTCAAATTCACTTGTAATTCATTTTTTCATGCTTTGGCAATATGAGTTATGTTTTTTGTCCAACAGCCAGTCAGTCAACATTAACAGATGGAATATCGTAACAGGGGCTTTAACTGGCTTGCACCAAACCAATGAAGGAAAAAAAAATCTCTAAATATTTCCTTGAATGTCCCACAAAACGGGCACATACTGTTATACAACCTGCCCACAGGATGCTTCTTGTTAATTTGACTCCTCCAATCCTCTGTCTCAGGTTATTTTCCAGGCCTCTTTACATGAAGCTCATGCCTTGCTGGCATTAGATGACATCAGCCTGACGCTGGAGTGTCACCCAACAAACACCTCACTACCAGCGGCCAGCATGGATTTCACAGGCAAGACATTAATCATGGGAACAGCTATAGTGGATAGTGTGCTTATGTCCCATATCCACTGCCACGTTTTTTAATTTTTTTTCAAAAGGAAGCATCATCAGCTATTGCCCCCTAGCGATCTGTCATCCTGGCACATATACAGCCTTCTTTATGGCCCTTTATGTGTCTTTTATTGCTGTTTTTTGCCTCTGTAAATCTCCAGGTTCTTGTGCGGCTGAAGCAAAATATTTCTCAAAGAATGTCCCACCAGCATGTTACTGCTTGGCATAAATAATGGGGAATTGTCATTATAAAAAACAACTATTCCATTAAATACCATCTGTGAATGCAGGCATAGAAGTTAATGCTACTGTTTGTTTGTTTTGTTCATTGCCCATTGTAAATGATATTTGGTTTAAATGTCCAGAAGTACTTTTTGTCCGCAGTAGTAAAGCTCAGAGTCTGCGCAACCACGTTCACAGCACCCTGCTCCAGATGGATCTCTCTGTCTTGGCTGAATATGATTTCTGGTTGTTTTTCTGGACTCTGCAGTCAGACCACCGATTTTCTATCAGTGCAAGAGAACAGGGCGAGTGTCCTGAGTCTCCTTATAGATTTTCTCACAGAGTCAGGGCATATCATCCTTGAACAATACCACCCAGGAAATATTATGGCTGAGTCACTTGTCCTCGGTATAAATAAATGAATGAGTAAATAAATAAATAACTGTATGAATGACAATCAATAAATAAAGTAAAATAAACAATAAAAATGCTTAATAGCTTGTCATTCACGTTATTTTTTTTTTTTTTTATTCGGCAGATTATGGGCTTGTCATGCTCCTGAGTGATGGCTCCCACCCTGACTCCCTAGCGTTGACGGTTGATAGTAACCGGCTGGCCACTGTGTCTCGTGTTGCTGACGGGCCCTCAGCTGCGTTCAGGCTGGTTTCCCCTGGGCTCTACCAAGGCCTTGTGGGCTCAGTTTCTCTTCAATGGGCAGTGGACAGCTCCTTTTATCTGGCACACTCCTCCTCAGGCCAAAGCCAACTATTTGTTGAGGAGATTCCAGTGAATGGGACGTGCTCGGCGAAAGCTTCTTTTTGGCTGCACAAAGACAAATGGCTGGTGGGCTCCACAGCTCTCGAAGCGGTCACTGTGCCAGGCCACTACATTCACAGGCTGAACAAGAACGTCTCTATCACCAAGGATGATGGGAGTCTAGATTTTAGGAAGAGAGCCAGCTGGAGAATCGTGGAAGGTATGTCTGAACTATCGCTGAGAACTGAATTCATGTCTCCATAATCTGTATAGATATCTGAGCCAAGAACGGGAAGGAGTGAAGAACACTGACCAGACCATAGTATGTCACTTTGTTAGACGATGTCTTTGTTTATATGAGTATGTTATGAATGCGGCATGTTAAAGCTGCTTCAAGAAGGCACAATTTCTCTTTCAGAACATTAGCTGAAATTATTCTGACTTCATGATACATGTCAGCACTTTACACTGCATGTCCCTGATGAAGAGTGTGATACTGTGCAAAGCCAGTCCTCCCTGATTTTTAAATTGATGAATGCGTATGTTTGCATGAGCTGGTCCAGCATAGTTATTGCTTTATTGGTAGTTGTCTGCCTCCCATAGAACACAGTGATGAATTCATAATGTAATTTCTCAATGGATTCTTTGTGTGTTCTGACCACACTGCATCCTCAATGGCACTTTGTTACACAGGACCGTTGTCAGTGCAGTGATCAAAAATGCATCAACGGTAACCTTTGACAGCACGGAGCCAGAATGTCTAGAACAACTGTAGTTTAATATGAAAATAAATCAATAACGATAGTAGAAGGGCTCTGTTGAGGTAAAATCATTGCTTGTTCTAAGGGACCGTGTCCCGTCCAACAGAATTATCTTTTATTAGACATGGCAGAAGGTACAGGTGGAGTTAAATCTCAGGCACAGTGCAGCTTCCTTTTATTAAATAGATATCCAAACACTGAGTCTAGCTTTGTTGCAGATCTGTGAGCTTCAATGCCCAGTTTATATAAAGTGGGTTGGCGCTATTTCCCTCAGGCCTGGAGTTTTTATGAACAGAGGAGACTCTGTGCCTTAGACTCTGCTCCTGTCTAACCTTATTACCTGGCTCATTAGAATATTATGCAGAGATATACCAATGGCACTGCAGAAGCTTAAACTTTCACTGCAGTTCATAATTATTTTAACAGGAACACTCTGTGAAAAAGGCTGAGATTCCTACATTCTTCACACAAAATGGATGCAAATACCTGTGCATTAAAGCAGACACTACTGAACGGTAACCTCATGAATGTATTCACCAGTTCTAATAGCAGAAGTCTGAGCCAAAAAGCACAAACTGTGACTGCCCTAGACCTTTCACATAACACCGTATGTTTAATAACCCTAGAAGATACATTGCATAGAATACTTACCTTGAGAAAAAAAAAAAAAAAGAAATATGTACATATTTTTTTCAGCAAATATGAGTGTGACGCCCCCTCCATCTCAGTGCCCGCCCCTGTATTTCTTCTGTGGAAATGGAGAGTGCATTGACGGGAACAAAGTGTGTGACTTCACCCCGCACTGCTCGACTGGAGAAGATGAGGCAGACTGTCGTGAGTATACAGCGAGAGAGTGCCTCAGCAGGCCGCAGTTGCATAATCAGATGTTTTTGTTTGGTTTTCCAGCACATTTCTGTGACAAACATATAATCTCATGCACTGCCATGCATGTCTTTGAATAACCTTTTATGATAATGTTCATGGAATTCTGGCTGTGTCAACCATATTTTGGAAAAAGCACATTTTTGACAGTTGGATGGGCATTGTTGTCTCAGGTTAATCAACTTTGGCTGAAATTGATGTGCCTATTTTGTGAGTTCAGGCAGATTAATTAGACTATCATACACACATTTCAATTAAGTGTTTACTCTTTAAATCTTAAAGAGTTCCAGTTTTAGAAGGTTTTAACACCCTTGATCTAAGCTGGCCGATAATTGAGCATTCAAACTTTACTAATTTGCTGACTGACACAGAGCTGTGTATGGTTCATTATCTGTTACCCACCTAAATGAGGGAGACTTTATCAGGAGGGGAGTAACCCATTACGGAACCTAGTAGTGCGATAAATTAAAATTATTATCCAGTACATCAGTAATTCAGGAATAAAGACTTCAACAGCATTAAAGCCCAAACAGCTGCTCCCTTCTGTAACCATTTAGCAGGAAAGAGCAAACCTGAAGACTATATGGAGACATTACCTCCAAGTTCATGCAGCATTACTCATATACACTTAGATCCACATGCATTTGGATAGTGATGCAATTTTGGAAAATTTGTCTCTGCACACCATCACAATAGACTCGAAACAAAGCTATGAAGATGATATATTAACTGGAGACTTTCAGCCTTAATTTAAGGGGTTTCACAAATAACTTGCATTAACTGTTTAGGAATTACAGCCATTTTAAGACATACAGCTCCATTTTCAGGGGCTCAAAGGTAATTGGACATGACTGTCAGTCAGTTTCATGACCAGCTGTGGCCTGTTCGCTTATTATTTCATCACAAATGAAGCAGATAAAAGGTCTGGAGCTTGGTCCAAGTGAACTGGCATGCGGTAGCTTTTCATGGGAACTTTTAATATGCGGTCCAAAGAATTGATTGTCAGTGCAGGTGAAGGAGGCCATCATTCGCCTGAAAAAAAAAAACACTATCAGATGGATAGCAGAAACTTTAGGAGAGGTTTAATCAACAATTTGATACATTCCTAAAAAAAAAAGGAATGCACTGGCAAGCTCAGCAACACCAAAAGGACTAGAAGACCACCAGACAACTAAAGTAGATGAACACAGAATTGTTTCCTTGCTGTAGAAAAACCCCTTCACATCATCGAGCCAGGTCAAGAACACTCTAAATGACGTGGGGTATCATGGTCTTAGTCTACAGTTTGAGACAACTTTGTGAATGTAAATACAGAGGGTTTACCATAAGGTGCAAACCAGTCATAACACTGAAGAACAGAATGGCCAATTTAGCCTTTGCCAGAAAACATGTAAAAAAGCCTGAACAGCTCTGGAACAAGATTCTTTGGACAGATGAAATGAAGAAAAACTTGTACCACAATGATGGGAAGAGAAAAGGTATGGTGGAGGAAAGGAATGACTCATGATTTAAAGCATAATGCATCATCTGTCGGGCAAGGTGGAGGCAGTATTATGGCATGGGAATGTATTGCTTCCAAATGGAACTGGGTCATTGGTGTTCATTGACGATCTGACTGCTTATAGAGGTAGTAAGATTTCTTCTGAAGTGTACAGACCCATACTATCTGCTCAGATTCTACCAAATGCGGCAAAGCTGATGGAATAGTGCCAAAACATTCAGCAAAAGCGAGACAAGGCAAAGATATTCAATATTTTTGAATAGCCAAGTCAGTCACCTGAGCTACTTTTCACTTAATGAAGACAAAACTCTGGGCATAAAGACCAACAAACAAGCAGCAACTGAAGGAAGCTGCAGTAAAGGCCTGGCAAAGCATCTCAAGGGCATAAACTCAGCATTTGGTGATGTCCATAGGTTCCAGTCATTGACTGCAAAGGATTTTCACCCAAGTATTAAAATAATTCTTATATGCAATATAATGTTAGTTTGTTTAATGACTACTGAGCCTCTGAAAACAGAGGACTGTGTGTACAAATGACTATAATTCCTGAATAGTTTATGCAAGATTTTTGTGAAATCCCATGAATAAAGGCTGAAAATCAACACTTCAATCAAATCTTGATTGATTCATTTCAAATCCATCGTGGTTGTATGCAAAATAATGCAAATTATGCTACAGTCCAAATACGTCTAGACCAAATCGTAAATACACCGATGAGCCATAAGATTTAAACCACCTGCCTCATATAGTGAGGATCCCCCTTGTGCTGCCAAAACAGCTCCACCAAACTGATGTCACTTGAATACCCAAGCCCAGGGTTTCTTCGCAGAACATTTCTCAGAGTATCACACTCCCTCCACCAGCTTGTCTTCCTCCCGCAGTGAATCCTGATGCCATCTCTGGTTAAATGGTGAACAAGTGCTCAACTGATGCTCCAGAACCAAACAAACGTTTTCAACTGTTCTTAAGTCCCTCCACCAGCTTGTCTTCCTCCCGCAGTGAATCCTGATGCCATCTCTGGTTAAATGGTGAACAAGTGCTCAACTGATGCTCATGATGTAAAAGAAAATGGGAATCAGAACCAAACAAACGTTTTCAACTGTTCTTAAGTCCAGTTCTGAAGCTCAGGTGCCCATTAGGGGCGCTTTCGGAGATGTACCAGAGTTAGAGTGGGCACTTTGACTGGTCTGCAAGCTAAAAAGTGCAGTACACAGCAGGGCATGATCCACTGTGAGCTGTGACACATTCCTTTAGCGAAAATTATTGAAAATCTCGGTGACTTGTCCCACAGTTGCCCTTCTGTCGGTTTGGACTAGACAAGATAGCGTTCATAGCCCTTGTGCATCTATGAGTCTTGGGCGCCCAAAACCCTGTGGCTGGTTCATGGTTTGTCCCTCCTTGGACCACTGTCAGTAAGTACTCACATCTGCTGACAGGGAGCACTCCAGAGGTCTTGCTTCTTCAGAGATGCTCTAACCTACTTGTCTGGCCATAATGATTTGGCCCTTGTCAAAGTTGTGCAGTTCCCATTTCTCCCACATCCAACACGTGGAATAGGAGATCTGACTCTTCAATTACCATCTAAGATCTCAGATAGATATATCCATCCATTCTCTATACTGCTTCTTCCTCACTTGGGTCACAGGGAAGCTGGAGCCTATCCCAGCTAACTATTGGTGAAAGGCAGGGACCCACCCCGGACAGCTCGCTAATCCATCGCAAGGTGCATATATCATTCACACACCATTCACTCACACCTTCAGGAAATTTGGGAATTAGCCTTATGTGGATGTCTTTGGACTGTGGGAGGAAAGCGGAGTGTCCGGAGGAAACCCACTCGAATACGGGGAGAACATGAAAACTCCACACAGAAAGACCCTAGGCCAGATTCGAACCCGCAATCTTCTTGCTGTGAGGTAGCAGTGCTTACCACTACACTACCATGCTGCCCCCCAATTGGTGTGAACTCAGTTGTGGTCATTGCAGAGCATACTTTCAACTTGTATATAAAACCTTTCTTCATAATTACATGCAATTGGTTGTTGATTTTCCTTCTTTGTCCCAAACACAGCTTTGTAAAAGTGTTAAGATCCAGACAAGGAGCTAAATGCAGACTCAGGGTACAATCCAGAAGTGAGCATTTATTAACAGGAATATGGTAACAGTAGAGGGAAAGGCCGTGGCCCAGAACAGAGGAGGGACCAGTCCAGCTAAATTGGTAACTACTGGAGAGGGTAGGTGAGTGTCCACACCAATGCCAGTGGTCGTTTCTGGGCAGAAGCCAGGTGGTGAATCCCTTCTGCAGAGGCAGGACTGCTGGACAGATGAACAAAAGGGTTGAGCTTGAATATAGTCCCAATCCTGGAAACTGAAGGCTTGGGAGGTGCTCCTAATAAAAGAACATTGGGGCTTAAAAGAACATAAAAGGAACATTGGGCCTTGGGATTCTGACTTCATCTGGAGAGATGAAGTTGGGAAGAACTCTGCTGTTGGGCCCTGAGCAAGGCCCTTAACCCCAAAATTGCTCCAGGGGCTCTATCCCTGTTTCTCTCAATCACTCCTCGCTTGGAACTGCGTAGAATTTCTCCCTGGGTATCCTTGAAACAGATTAAACATGTTTTCAGTGGAATTTCCCAGGTTAAATAAATAAAGGCTTCAAAAAAAAGAAAATACAGGCAGTAATAATAAATATACCAGAACGCGGCCCCAATCCTGGAGACCGACATGAACTTGGGAGCTTGTTCCTATTAATAAGACTCTAAAGAGTAATTATGCTTTTCTTTGCCATTAATTTACGAAAAACACATGGAAGAACAGCTTAGCCTAGGCTCAAACTGACTGGAAGGTTTAGTACCATATGAACCTTGACAATCCAGCAACCACACCGATATGACTTTATATAGACAGGACATTTGCCAAAGGAGTGAGGCATACAAATGATAACACCTGGGAGGAGCAAGGGAGGAAATGCAACATTATTTAAAGGAGACAAAACTGCAAAAACACACGCAGACTGCTGGAACAGGGAAGGAACCAATTACAGATGCATGAGGGCCTTGACAGGTCAGTTCAACGGTTACAAAATGAACAGAAGAATCTGGCGGTAATGCTGTGTGCCCAGTGATAGATCTGTAGTCTGTCCAGAGTGTTTTCTTACCTCTCCCCCTGCACATGCTGGAATGGGCTCCTCCATGACCATGGAAAGTAATACCTGGATTAGATACTTGATGCAAATGAAGATTAATGAGACTGAGCTCATATAGCAAACAAAAAAAGAAACTTTATTGCTTAAATGCATAGCTCGGATCTTTTGTGACCCGAGGCACGCATACCCTGCCTCTGATTCATTATTATTCTATTTCTTTTTAATTAAGCCCCTAACTCCCAACTATTCCTCAGATTATTCATTTTAACACAATTCTGGTATTAAAATGTTAAAATTGTAGAAAGCCATTGATAGTGTAATGTTTTTGTCTGAAAAGAAGATTTTGTAGGTTTATTATAGTTACAACCTGAAAAACTTCCTTGAGATATTATTCTATTGTGTCATTCAAACTGTGTTTCATAGATAATAGTTTGTAAAAGAATATTGTTGACTGAATTCAGTTCATCAATTGTTTTCTTAACTATTTTTAAAGAACTACTATCATAATACTGGATTTGACACCTAAAGATATACAGAAAATAGCTCACTCATCCCAAAAGAAATTTGTAGCTGGGTTCACTGTTCATTCTTCATGGTCATGTTTGCGCCATTTCATTTCAGCAAGGCTGCTGTCTCTGATGTACTGGACGTAATTTACCATGCTTTCTCTGTCCCAGCCGCACACTGTGACTTTGAGCGGGACTCGTGTGGCTGGTTCGAGTTCGCCCAGGGCGATGGGTTTGATTGGCACAGGAGCTCTGCCACCGAGGTGCCCATGGAGTTCCAGGACCAATCACCCCCCCAGGACCACACCACTAACAGCACTGAAGGTCTGTGGGCCATCGGAAGATTACAGTTAGACACTGACCCTATCGCCCTATTCACCAACATTTTAAGGTCATGCTCTCGCTATAATGTATGCCCTTTACAACAGGTACACAAAAGCTTTCAATGATTAATAGCTGCAAAGTTTTCACATGCTGGATTACCAGAAAACATTGTGAATGGCCACCTGACAACTTACTCGATGTTGCAATGTGTAGCTGTTCTTTGATTAATATGGCTGACATTCTATACTGCACTGAAACACTAATATGGAATTATGCCAGACTTGAGACTGAATGAGGCACTTGGGCCCTGAACAGGGGTAGAGAATGCATGCAAAAGGAATGAACCCCCTTTGCAACTAGTGAGAAGGAATTCTTCCTGAGGTTCAAAGCAGGACATGGCGAAAATGCTGTCTCAGCGTCTTGAATAATGGATACGCATCAACAGTCCTTGAGCCAGTTATTAAGATGGAATACCACAGTAGATTATCTGAAAAGTTTTTTTAAAATTTGCTTTTTTCTCACTCTCTATGGTGCTCTTCTCTCTCTCTCTCTCTCCTCTATCTCTCCCTGTCTCTCCTCTCTTTCTCTTTCATTGTATCTGCTGTGCAGGCCATTTTGTGTTTGTGCTAAAGAGCAAAAGCAGCCTCTCCCAGAAGGCTTATCTCCGGGGGCCAAAGTTCCAACAGTCTGCATCTAGCTGCATGATGACATTTTGGTGGGGAGATATTTGCTTTTTCATATTATTCATATCACGCTTTCATTTTATTGAAACTGAACAGTTGTTTGTGCTTAGTATTAAATAACAAACACATCAGTGCATTACAAAGATATGGTGAAGTTCCCAACTTTTCTAATTTTCTGAAGAAGCCACAGTTAGGAAGCCATCATCTAAGGAGATTTGACATGCTGTACTTAGAGAAGCAATGCTTCATAGTGCTAACTTCTGACTATTTCAGACCAGTTTTATTCAAAAAATTGCAATGGCTGTGAAGATTGCTACACCACTTGAAAAAACATAAGTGCAAGGCAATTTCTCAAAAAATTTCTTTTTCTCTCCATACCTATAAACTAGGATAATTACGGCAAGCTCTTAAGATGTGGTTTGCTATCCCTCCCAGGCATTATAACTATGGGATGTCTGTGGGTGCGGCAGACATGTATCTTCATATAGACGGCACAGAGAACATCACAGTGGTGTGGCGCACATTATACAACCAGGGCAGCCGCTGGCATCCCGTTACGGTACAGCTGGGCCGCATAACACGCCCGTTCCAATTCTCCCTGGTCAAGCTCAGCCTCGGCGTCTTTGACGGTGTCTCTGCCCTAGATGACATAACCTTCCACAACTGCTCCCTGCCCCCATCAGTGGAGGTCTGCCACGGCCATGACCACTTCCACTGCAAGAGAAGCCGGGCCTGCATTGACCGGCAGCTTCTCTGTGACCTGGTGGATGACTGCGGCGATGGATCGGACGAGGAAGGCTGCTGTGAGTTTTGGGGCTATGTTCTGCATTGTTTGCGCTGGGGAATCAATTTTTGATTTCGGCACCATTGGTCACTCTTCAGATGAAGAGTTGCTCATAAAGGCTTCATACAGCATGTATAATACCTTCATTAATGAGACATAATGTCTTCATAAATCATGCATAAGCAAATGTCATGCTTTGTAAAGTGTGAAATAACACATCCTTATTCAGCATGTGATGCCAGATGTGACATAACTGACAATGTCACTTAGCTAGTGGCTAAATGCTATAAAGGGTGACATTGTCAGCTAAGTGACATTCTCATTGTCACCCCTGGCATCACATGCTGAAAAGTATGTGTTATTTCACCCTTTACAAAGCATGACATTTGCTTATCTATGATTTATGAAGACTTTATGTCTCATTTATGAAGGCATTATACATGCTGTATAAAGCCTTTATGATCAACACTTCATCTTAAGTGTGACCGCACCATTTTGGCTCTGATCTTTGTTTTTGCAGCCCCAGAGCTTGGTTGCAACTTTGAGGAAGGCCTCTGCAACTGGACACAAGACAAAGAGGATGACAACTTTGACTGGACCAGGATCCAGGGCCCCACCCCGACGATGAACACAGGCCCTTGGAAGGACCACACCCTAGGCAATGTTAACGGGCACTACCTGTTCATCGAGGCCTCGGTCCCGCAGCAGTTCAGGGACACTGCCCTGCTGGTGAGCCGCAGCTTTCAGCCAACAGCCAGCCATGGCCATGGCAACCGCCCCTGCACCTTCCGCTTCAACTACCACATGTTCGGCGAGCATATCTTCAGCCTGGCCGTGTACCTGAGGACTGTGGCCAGTGGGCGGGGCCTGCTGCTTTGGGCACGCTATGGAGAACAAGGAAACCTATGGCACAGGAAGTTACTTTACCTCTCCAGCATTCGACCCTTCCAGGTACAGTCAAACCAGTCTTATAATAGTTATTATTATTTTCCCTATTTTAATTCATCTTTCTCAATAGAGGAACCCTTTCTAAAAGTTCTAGACCAGTCCTTCTAAGTTATGACATGACGAACCCTGCAATAATTACTATTTTATCAAATGCAAGAACCTTTGAACTGAAAAAATGTTTTTCTTAGATTGTTAGAGGAAGAGTAGAATGATACAGCTGCCTTTGATGACGCTAATGATGATGATCATGATAATACTGATGATGATCATCATTGTTACAATCATCATGATAACAATAAGGGAAATGGTGCAGCATGCGGATGATTGTAAGAATGTTGAAGTGTATGATGATGATGAAACTTGAAGATGAAGAGGTTTATTTAAGGGATAGTGACAATGATGAGCGTAATAATGATGACTGGAAACAGAAAGAGAGGGAGGATACTGATGCTTCCTACTCGCCTCTCACTTTGGTATCAGACTAATATATTTTCTTTGGCTCCACTTGCTGCAGGATAAATATTCTCGAAATAGAATTTGCTCTGAGCTGTTAGTCTTCCTGCCATTATTTTTTTCACCTGAGTGGGAAGTGTGTTCTTTTAAAGTGAAGCTCTAAGATAGGGGGACAGATGGTGGATGAACCTGGGAGAATATATCTAGAAGTTTTTCTCTTTCCCTTTTCAGATGATGCAGGTTCAGGCTAATACCCTGGTTCTCTTTTACACCCAAACTCAAGTTACACTGAAAGCCTTTAACACAGCTTTCAAATCCTCCAGATGTTCTCCAGTGAATCCCTTACTGATGTGAGACTTCTCTGTACTATCACATGTTGAAATAGAATCCAGCTTTAAAGCCTTTGATACATCCTCAAAAGCAGCACAGACCAATAAAAAAGATGTACTGCAGTCACTTGTCATATAACTGAAGAAAACGAGCTGAAAAAAATAGAAGCATTGCAGGAGAAAACTGCGCTCACACAGTTTCTAAATTGATCACTCCGCAGGGCCAGATAAGCAGCAAATGCCTCAGAAAATCGCATAATATTTTTACAGCAGATATAATTCAAGGTTCACTGAGTATGGACAGATTAGATGATCCAGATTCAGGGTGAAGTGGGTCTGACTGACTGCAAGAGTTTCGGTGGCTCCATTGTACCGTGCGTTGTTATGTTTGTTACCTCATGATGGTCTGTGAGCTGAAGACCTCTTCTGTTTATTTTTTCAAAATGTAAACTAAGTCCAAAAAAAGTACCTGTTTCAAAATTTATTGTAATAGTAGTAAACTAGAGAGTCTTTTTTAGGCAAAAACAGCTGTCTCCCCCCGAACCACCCTAATTTTAGCAAAAAATGGTAAAAGACACCTGTACATACAATGTTGAAAGAGTGTGCAAGGTTTGATGTAAATACTGTATCTTAAACGGTTTCCGAGATACAGCCCGGACACAGTGGGAGCACCGATGCGAATGCGGACGGGAACCCGCACAAAAACAATGTCTCCCTCCCTCCTGGGGGGGAGACATAATAAATGTAATGATACTCATAATTAAATAATGCAATGCAGTTGTATTATACTAAATGATTACGTTTTCTCTTTGATTCTAGCCATCATAATGTAATGTGATACCTCTGTGTACCTTAAGCCAGTTCATACGCAGACAACAACATCTCTTTTGCTGCAGGGCAACTGAAAGGTGTCACATTGTTGTAAAAATTATTCACTTAATAATGCAATGAAATTTCTTGGAGCAGTCAGTGTATGCTATTGATGGACCTAAATGTCAAAGACCAACTGAACATGCAAATTTGGTACACGGACTTAGAGCATATTATACAACTACTGTATATGCCTGAAATAAAACATACAAAAATCACCCTGGAAGTTTTGGTGCAATGTGGATAATTTGCTATTTTTTATTTAATGGCAGACACTTTACATTTGTTTTTATTCATAATGAAAATGAGACATGGTCCATTTTATTCTGTCATTTTTTTATCTTAGTGTTGAATTTGGCAATGGTTTTAGGGCAACGGGGCTCAGGAAATTTTCAATGTTTCAATGTGTGCTTTTTGTGGAAAAACTATTGTGCTAGTGTATTCTAAATCTACTCCCAGTTACTTGATTGTTGTCACCTTTTGAGCATGCATCTATTCATATTAGTATAAATGGGAGGGCCTGTATCATTCTTTAGTGCACTTTCAGAATATCTCTCAAGAGGTTTCTGACCACGATGTAGCTCTGTCTCTTGTAACCGTCCCTTCCTCATGGCCGTGGATATCAGATTCGAAATGGAGGAAGAGAGGAACGGAGATCTAGCCAGAATTGAGCAGAGGTGTCTCTGCACTTCAGGCTAAATTGACTTTGGCCATCTCAATGGCATTACTAAGCCAACACTAAAGAAGTTTTAAAGGAAAAAAAGAAAGGTTGCTGGCAAGACTGCACAACTTCTGTCACAGTCTGTAAGCTTTACCTGAAATTGAATATTGCAGTGAAGAAATCATCTGTATAATGAATAGGACCCTGATTAGAGTAATTTATGTATCAACGCATCTCATTGTATCGCCAGACGACGAGTCGGGGGTAATATGGATCAACAATCGTTACGCCGCGTCCGTAGAAATTTCTTGTGAGCACTCTACGTAGAAGTCACAATTCATTATGGATTAATTTTACATTTGGTATGGACCTTGTCTGTGGTAAGGTCACAAAGCCTAGCCTATCAATTTTGGGAGTGACTGGTTTAGGGTGTCTGGGGATATACACATTGATCTCTGGGCGACCGACTGTCTAGTTGATGTAGGTAAAAGTAAATAATTTAGTGTCCCTGCATGAACAGTGTGACTGCGGCAGATTTCGGACCACTTTCTGGTATTGGAGCAGTTCACTAATTCAAGGAGCCTTCCAGTTGTTCTGGGAGAACTGGTATCTGGGTCTGCATCCTGGCCTTGTGACTGGCACTTGGGCTGGGAATTGTTCTTGACTACTCTGACCTGACATCCTCTTTTTCCTTTACATATAGTATCTTGTCTCTTGGACTGAAAAATTCCATCCTGGCTTATCATACTATCATACTATCATACTATTGGTGGAACTGTTGCCTGGTGTGATCGCTAATTATCTGTGGTAGCCCAAAGAGAAATAGGCCAAACTTTCATTTTCAAACAAAGGTATTCGCTGACTGAGGAAATGTGTAACTGCTGGAAGTCAGTTGCAGTAATTACAGTTATGGTTACAATGTGAGGCCATGAAATTATTTTTTTCTCATTGAAAAATGCGGCAAAAAAAAAAAATCACTACTTTGATACACAGTGTCGCTCTGGAATAAATACCACTAATGTCTTTATTAGATGTAGTCTTAAATCTGCAGTCAGCTAACACAGATGTTTAATTTAGCAGTATAGTGCATTGTTTAATAATTTATACCTGTCATTTTTAATTAAGGAGAGTAGGGGGCCAGATGGGTTTAGTTTCCAAATTATACCTATTAGTGTCTTTTGCAAGAGATATTACACAGGAGAAGATAAGATGTGACTGTCACATATAGACAGTGTTGTAACTATGACACTCCATTCCTTTAGCTTTAACAGAAAGCATTATCAGAACACATTCTGTTGACTGAGATCACATTTCTATTGTCGTAATATTGTCTTTTTCATTTTGTGTCAGGATTGCAATAACCCGAGGCCTCGGATGAAATACATGCGAAAATTGCTTTGGATGCACAGAAAGCAAAGCCAGGGGGTTTTGCGGATGCATGTCGTTTTTTGAAAATAAAATTTTGAATCCCCCTCCTGAACCATCTCTCCCCTTATGCCTGTTTTCCCAAAGCCACCTACACAAAGGCCTACCTTTAAACCTGGCCTTTAAAACATGCCATACGCCTCCATCATTGTAGCACACACAACGCAATGCCTGCCTGTGCGATTCCCGCTATCAATGATACTCGGATCACCCACCAATCAAAAACACCTTATATACGTGTGGCAGTTAGGGGACCCTTAGCATGGTGAAATTTTGACTTTATACTACAATGTTCATGTTCCTAGAAACATAAGAATGCCGCCATTCACATCTTTCTGAATTACTGCAATATCTTAACGAGAGCCAAATTAATAAGATTCTAAAGCCTTAATTATTTTGTGTAAAAGTACAAAGTGAGGAAACCCTGCACTGAGGATTTAGTTTGCTTCCATTTAGAGATGCAAGAGATTAAAACGCCCACACTCAGTTTTCAATTAAATATAAGGTATAAAGGATTTGAAAATCATTACAGTCTGTTTTTATGTACATTTAACACACAGCGCCAACTTTTGTGGAAATGGGGTTGTAGCTTACATTTCACGCAGTTGTGGCCTACTGATGACTTGATCAGTTACGATGCAGAGGCGTAGGCGAAGCAGTTGGCCTACTAATGCTTCGTGTTGCAGGTTAGTCAGTGTCACTATTGTAAAAGTAAAAAGGTTTTACACAGCTTTTTTTATTGTCTGATTTTATTAAGTTGGATTACCTGTTGCGCCATCAGCAGTTTCCTAGTCCTTGTCAGTTTTCTGTAGATTCCGCCCTGCATTTTGTATCATGCCCTCAGTTTTTAGTCTGTATCAGTGTCTTTGTATGTTTTAGTTTCAGCCCGTTCTCTGTTTATACTACGTCATTTGTGTCTATCCATATATTGTTGTGTTTGTTATTTTATGTACTTTGTTGTTGCTATATTCATTTCTGAATACTTATTGTTGTTTTCGTTATTTTTATGTTTGTTTCATTTGCATGCCTACACGTAACCACATCCCCGTAATTTCCCTGATGTTCTCCACCTGTGCATTGTTACCCTCTGGTATTTATAGAGCCCCCTGTGCAGCTAGACTTTGCTAGATTGTCAAAGATTCCACTCTTTCTATCCCGCAGTCCTTTTCATGTTAGTCTCCTTGTGCATTACCTCTTTTTGTCGACCATCGATTTTTGCATTGCCTATGATTTTCTCTTTTGCCTATGTTCTGACCCATTTTTGTCTTCTGGTTTACGATCTTGGATTGTCTTGCACTTATTTTCTGGTATTGATTGGACTGTGTTCTTGATTTTTTTTTTATTCTAGTTTTCTCCCTGATACTTTTGCTTCGCTGACTGATCTCCTGTGCATTTTTGACCTCTGGTTCTGCTCCCTGGATTTTGAGATCTGTCTAGCCCTTTTGTACTGTCACTTCGGACTGATATTTTTGGATATTGACCCCTTGCCTGGAATTACGGATCCTGAAGTTGCCTGTCGATTTTTAGTCTGTCAAACTCTGGAATGGATTGCATTAGGTTCCTTGTTCCTGAACCTCTCACGGACCTGACTAATTTCAATGTCTTAAACATTTTGTTTTAAAACATCTAATTCTGTATTTAAGCTAACTTTCTGTCTCCTCTGTTTCATAGCCAATTCAATGGTTTGTGCCTTGCCATTGTGGCAAACTAATAAAAGATTATTTTGCTGTCACTCTATTTACCAATAACAACTTTCAAGGGACACTTCAGATGAGTCTGAATGTGAGGGTGACTTTGATTCCCTGTCGAGTCAGCTGACGTCCGAGCATCTGCCATCTCAAAGTGAGATCTTGGCCTGTTGCGCAAAGCATCCTAAGTAGCTGATTCTACTCATGTAGCCTATGTTGCCTTGTGCCCGCTATACACTCTGCAATTTTGGGCTGTCCCAGACCAAAGATGACTGTCGTGAAAGAATCGTGGCAATGTCTTTGGTCTTGGGTCCAAAACGGTGGTCCCACGTCACACTGTGAGAGAGGTTCAGAGACGGCCATTGTCACGGTCTTGCCACCAAAGATAGCCTGGGATGAAAGACCGACAGTGTCAGATATTTGGGATAACCATCTCAGTGTGACAGCGCCTACAACCTACGTCCACTAACCAACTAATAGGAATGCAGCATGAAATGACGTATTGATCAACGCGACACTAACGCTAAACCTAAACACAGGGTGCGCTCCTACCATGGAAGTGAAATGAGTAAGAAGTGGTGTTTGGGACTCGAACAAAGAAGAAACTCTTGTCGAGTTGTGGCAGCAGAAGCCTTGTTTATACGATGTGTCCTCCAGCTGTTACCATCCAGAAGTAGTCTGGATGACGCAAGGTGTCGATGTTTTCCTGGTACATTGACGTGCGTCTTTGCCTGCGATTCAGTAGGTTTGATCATCATTCAGCCTACATACATCAAACTTCATACATCAAACTGACGTCGTACCCAAGTTTACTAGATCCATGTCGCACAGGGTGGTTTGCATTAAACGTAGAAGATTGCTGAAATCGCACAGTCAGTAGCCGGCATAAGGGATGACCTTACCACATGTAAAGGATCTAGCAAAGAGCACTGCACAGAATTCCTTAAATTTTTCTCTAGGGTAAGGGAATCTGTTGACAGTTTTACTGATAGATTGTTATTGAGGCGATTTGAAATGGAAGCAGGTCGAGAGCAATCATGCTTTAAAAGGGCATAACACAAAAAATCCCATAACACCTGCATAACTCCTCGGGGAAGTCAGAGGGTTATTAAAGAAACATTTTACTTTCAGAAACAAAAAGACAGGAGACGAAACAAGGGCAACAGTATGACACCCAGTTTTACACAAATAATGGTGGGTGCAGTCTCTGAGTGGTGGAAATGAACCTGTTTGTTTAGTGCATAGCGAGTAGGCTACTTTTGCTCTGCAAACATCAGTTACTTAACATCTTCACAGAAAAGTCTGAGTGTTTACATTTGGTTCCTCTTTTGGCCAACATTTAAGTGTCATTGCATAGATAGACCATGCAAAATCTGCAAAAAGTGATAACCTGTGAATCAATGGATTTTCTTCAAATTCCTACCATAGACTGGTCCTGGGCTAGAATGGGGTAGGTAAAACCTTTTGGTGAATAATCACTCTGTTCAGGGGTAAAGGGCAATTAACCCTTCCAATGCATTTCCAATGCAAATTTTTATGAAATTGACAAACTTTGCCAATTTATGGCGCAATACTTGACAATTAGGACAGACTTTGCTTATAGGTAAACTGCAGCAGACATCCTAGGCTTTCTATAAAAAATATAAAATGTTACATACTGCAAGGCATTATGGGTATATTAATCCCTTAAAATAGGTTAACCCCTCAAAATCATAAAATAATGCCATATTTACATACCAATATCCCAGCTGCCACAGGGAGTTGGGCAACGGTTTTCCCAGAGGAGCAAGTCCAAGTGTCATTTGATCATTCAAAAAAAAAAATTTCTGGGCGCTCATTTAGGTTTTGATATGGAGCACTTTGATTGACCCCATGTGCTTATACTTGTCCACAAGCCATAATACCATGTTTTGCGGCTGGATATGACTGTAAATGACTTAAAAATGCCTGCTTACCCATAAGGAGGCAAGTCGAGGTCATCCCCCATCTAAACAGCCCCACCACCACCTCACACCTGCTTCTCAACTGGCTCCACCGCAGCAGCAGTGCTGGACTGCCCCTCCCTTTGGGTTACAGGACTCCCAGATTTTTCGTCCCCTAATGATAAAAAAAGTGCCACCATTGCTGACAGACGGATGGACGAACGGACGAGGTACAGGGTTAGGGTTAGAGATAGGGATAGAGATAGTGCTATAATGCAGGAAGAGGGCAAAGCATTATTGGGGATGAACCATCCAGGGATGAAGAGTGCAGGGACGAAAAGTTTTTTGGGACGAAAAGTCCATGGGAACGAAGAGTCTGGGGACAAAAATTCCTAGGGGATGCAAAGTCCGGGGACAAAAAGTCTGGGGACGAAAACTCCAGGGACAAAAAGTCCGGGGAAGAAGAGTCGTAGAGCCCTGTCATTGACACCTGACACACTTTCCGAACAGATAGTTTCAAAATGGCAGCCATGGCTGCTGGGAGTGATGAATCCCAGGTCACTATGCGATAAAATGCGGGTTTTTCAATGTCTCTCCTGCCATTGCATGCAGTGCAATGAAGAAATATCAAGTGTATTGCTTTGAGAAAGTGTGACAAGTCCATTCAAAGCCATTGTTCGGGGCTAAAAGTTCCTCTTAGAGGAGAACATGGAGAGAAGGGCTCACGACTGCCACTGGAGAAGGAGTGTGACGACATTGCACTGTGTGCTGGGCTATTCCATGCTGCTGACAAGGACATCACTATGTGTCCAGCACATAGATACAAGCTTGGCCTTGACTGGAAGCCCCGCGGAAGTGCCAGCACCCCTTCCACCATTCAAGTCGTCGGCCGCGTCAATGCATTGATGCAGCCACATTGTTGTCCCATAGGCACAAAGTAGCCTGATCAACCACAAGGTCTAGGAGAAGAGTAGAGACTGGAAGGAAGGTAAACCCTGGGGCGGTGGCTAAGAAAATCAAAGCCCGTTTTGTGAAAGAGGACTGGCAAACTACCAAGCAGGCTTCAAGCTACTTCTCCCATCTCTGTCCAACAGAGGTGTGGCCACTTGACCAAGGATAATACTGATACTCCTTAAGATGACCAGCATCTGTTAGCCTCCTCCATGACAACAAGATCGCAACTGCAGGCAAAGGTCATCAAACAGGTGGATCTGTGAACTCTTAGTAATTCTGAAAGAGTTCACATGGATTCTGTATCATGTATCATATTGGCTGACAACGTTGATACTTCAGTTGTCTAGTAAAGTTTTGTTCATTCTTGATGTGATTGTCTATGGTACCATTATCATGGTTATTGGCTGAACCTGGGCATACTAGCATCATCTTTTCTGTGGAGTCACAGGACCTGTTGGGCCCAACACTGCTTTATATATTTGATCCTAAATATTTTGAAATATAGATAAATTTCAACAGGTTGTTTTGTCTTTTTGTTCTTCATTTCCTAATGCTGGCTTCTCTGGCGGTCTGGTAGTTGCTGTCATTCACGGCCAGTCATTCTTGAACTGCTGGATAATAGATAGTGGCACCACTCCTGCTAACATGGTTAAGTCCAAGACTGCCTCATTACTGGACTCTCTAGACTCTATTTTGACAAGACCTAAAGTTTGAAACAAGCAGAAACGAAGTGTTCAGGTCTATATTAGGTTGATGCCAATCTGTTCATAGAGAAAGTAAAGATTTACGGAATATTGGATAGTGCATGGAAAAATGCCTGACACGCCCCTTTCCCAGGGAAACGGCCATATTTATGGTAGCATACGGTTAGTTTTCATGTGTTGGCATTACAATTGAATGAATAAGGCCAGGGCAGACAAAATATCATTGGTAGTGTTACTTGTTTAGTGTACAGGTTTGTAGTTCCAGATACAGCATATAGGTGGCAGCACTGCAAAACGATGAAATATTCTCCTCATTTCTGGTGCTACTACGAAGTACTGAGTTGAGCGGCCAGTTTTTTTTATTTCTGATTGATGAAAGAGCAAGTAATTAGCCACCATTTCCACCATGATTCATAGTTTCTACCCCTGTGGCAGATGATTTATAAGCTGTCGAATAGGCCAACACACAATTCCAAATTTTGGGGTGGGGAAATATGTTGACACATAACTGGCACATTTGGAAATATTTTTCGATCATTCTTGTCAGTTTGGTTGGCCATCCTATGGGCAACATTCCCACAAAGGGGCAATGTTGAAAGTTTAGCCGTTTTATGTGGAGGATGACCCAAATTAACCCCTTGAAAATCCTTCAAAAATGGTCCAAAATTCTTTTTTGGTGATTACTCCAACAAAACCAAATGGATGACGCTCATATTGTAGGTTTATTTATAACTTGGTGAGGTGCCTGAGTATACCAAATATTGGCAAAATCTGCCGACCCCGGGTTATCACCCTTTGCATGGTTTACCCATGCAATGACACTTAATCAATGTAGACAAACTTTTACCAAGCTATGGTTACTAAATTAGTTGTCCCTGCACCTGCCTAGTCCTATGAACGCGCACGCACACACACACACACACACACACACACACACCCACCCATACACACGCGCACAATATAGCTCAGGCCCCATCCCACCCACTTCAAAAATCTGTCTTGCGCCCCTGAGAATATCCCAACACATTATTCTGTGGCTTGCCGGTGCTTTGCACAGTATCTGCTGCTCAGGAGACTGCGGTGCTGCACAATGCCTGTGCAGTTATAGTTTTGCTTTCTTCACATTTGCTGAGCCAATAAAACCAAACTCTTTTGGAGTGGGTAGCAGGGAGTTGTTCAATGTGCACAACCACATTACTGTCACCGCCAAAATTACTAAGCTGTGGGTTGGACAATCTGGGAGCAATTTCTGAGAACGGAATGACAATAAAGTGATCAACTGTGGTCAGGTCTGTTGTCAGCCTAACAGAGCACCATTACGGTGCCTCTGAAGAGCGAAACACAAAAACAAGAAACCGGTGAAACAAAAACTTGCTGCCCTGAAGAGCAAAACACAAAAAACCAGAAGAAAATGCTAAAGCAATAACCTCACAGCAAGACTGTCGTGGGTTCGAATCTGGCCAGTGGCCTTTCTATGTAGAGTTTGTATGTTCTTCCCGTGGTCACATGTGTTTCCACTGGGTGCTCTGGTTTCCTCCTACAGTCCAAACACATGCACATCAGGCTAAGAGGAGTCGTTAACTTGCCCATAGGTATGAGTGTGTGAGTGAATGGAGTGAGCGCCCTGCGATGGATTGGCGAGCTGTCTTGGGTCGGTCCCTGCCTTTCACCCAGTCAACTGGAATAGGCTCCATCTCCCCCTGCGACCAAAGTGAGGAAGAAGTGGGGATAGAGAATGAAGATAAGAACTTGCAGCCCTTAAGTACAAAACACAAACAAAATATTTGTGGCCCAGAAGTGCACATGTATGGGACCAGATCAGTATCATATTGAATGAGTGCACACAGAAGGATTCACAAATGTATTTTGGGATTAATATTTAAATGGCTCCACTCAAAAATTTTTTTAATGCACTCAAATACTGCATATTTCATTGTATATAAATGTAAAAAAAAAAAAATCCACATATAAAGTAATGTTTCACAAATGCATTTCTGATGCACATACCCCACTAATATGTGTATTTCAATCAGGAGAGACTCGTGTGAAATCAGGAAAATATTTATTATGCTTTGAGCATAAAGGAGTAACATGCTTAGAATCAAACAAGTCTTTGGTGCTTCGACTCTTCGGGAAGACTCGTAGAGCAGGAGCACTGCTCAGAGCAGCAGCAGGAAATCCCTCAAAATGAGGGGCGGAAGCCCCCCGGAAGCACAGCCTGATGAATCCCCAAAGGAAAGGAAGGAATACACACCAAGCACGAACAACATTACAGACGGAGGAGCACGGGCTGCTGAGAGAAAAAAACGTAATGAGCGTGACAGAAAACCAATGAGGTCTAAACACCTGTACAAATCCAGACATAAGACAGCAATGGCTAATAGGCTGCAAACCCCCCAATTTTTTTTTTTAAATGACGTTAGCCAGCAATGGCTAATAGGCTGCAAAGCCCTGCAATTTTTTTTTATAATGACATCAGCCAGCAATGGCTAATAGGCTGCAAAGCCTTGCAATTTTTTTTTTTTTTTTTTTTTTTTGGTTGTTTTAGCCAGCAATGGCTTAAGGGCTGCAAAGCCCTGCTTGCGAAAACACAATAGCCAGCATTGGCTAAGGGGCTGCAAGCCCCACATGCAATTAGCGTACGACAATAAAGCCGAAAAGCCAACCACCAACCACCAGTTATTCGCAAGCTTACCATGGAATGTTAAGGCTTCAGGGATCTTTGGGCTTCGATGATTGCTGATGCTTCGGGGCGCACGTAGGATCCATGTGCTGATGACAACCAGCGGCCCGGTTGTTGGAGAGAGGCTGTAGATATACCTTGCGTAGCCGCCGAAGTAGCGGCACCTATTCTGAAGGAATGACCTGAATAATGCTTAGGGGCTAAATTGCATCTCAATAGGGTCTGATTTTAATAGGGGTGAAACCAGGATTTAGACATGGGTTTACCATCTGGGGTGAGAAAGAGAGGAGAGTCAGCTTCAGACAGAGGCCTAATCTTTAAATATTTGCACATGGATCTAAAAGGGCAAAATTGAGAACCTGTGCGAGCAATAACAACACGATAAGCACCGCCAGCTTTAGAATGTTTCAGATGAAGACTATAGCAGTCCGGAGAAAAGGTCAAATCTGAGTGAGCGACATCTTTTGATGGATCAAATGAGCTCGACAAAGTGGTAAATTTGCCGCTCCTTAAAAACCCGTAAAAAGCTAAAAGAAAAGAACAATCCAAAAGAGAGTCTATGTAAGGTGAAAATTTGATTTGATTTTGATTTGATTTTATTTGGATCTCTTTTAGCCATTGGCTAATCTTCCAAGAGTCCAGAAATAAAAGAAAAACATACATAATTCATACATAATATACGATGCATACACACACAGCCTTGTCTCAGAACTACTAGCATCCCATGTGAGATGGAGAGAGTGATGGGGAGTCTATTATCCAATTTTGGGGGATGAACCTTGGCAATACCTTTGAGCAGCAGTTTTATGGACGGATTGGAAAATAGGCTTGGAAAAGGTGGGTCAGAACATCTAGCACCAAACTGAACACCAGCTACCAGACCTCTTATGTACTGAAGCTTTAAGAGACGAACATCAACACAATGACAAATAATTTCGCAGACAGCACTGACTAAAACAGGATTTAGTGGCAAAACAGAGAAACACAAACAAACATTCTCCAGCAAAATCATGCAGTTTTAGAGCAGAGAGAGCGAGACCCTTTCTCACGCAGAACCTAGCGGAATCCAAATAAGGCAGCAGGGGAGGTTGAACCTAGAGGGGACTGCAACCAGTGATGAGCTGGCTTTCAGGCCAAGGCTCCTGAAAACCTAGAAGTTAAAGTGTGACAAGGAATTCGTGTGTCCTGGCAAAAAAATATTTGTTTATTTATTTTAGTATGATGATAGCCAGCAATGGCTAGGGGCTGCAAAGCCCTGCATACAATTAGCAAGTGACAGCGGAAATACAGATACAAGCCAACCACCAACCACCAGTTATTTGCAAGCTTACCCTGGATTGTAAAGGCTTTAGGGATCTTTGGTCTTTGATGATTGCAGATGCTTCGGGGTGAACGTAGGATGCGCATGCTGAAGATGACCAGCAGCCTAGTTGTTAGAGAGGCTGTACGTATACCTTGCATAGCCGCTGAAGAGCGGCACTTATTCTGAACAAATGATCCAGGTATTGCTTGGGGGCTATTAGAAATAGGTTTGGAAAAGATGGGTCAGAACATCTTGCACCAAACTGAACCCCAGCTATTAGACCTCTTATATAGTGGAGTTTAAAGTGACAAACATCAACCAATGACGAACAAGACCATCAAAGATTAAAGACCCTCGCTCACTAAGGAATAAGCTGTGGTGACAATGAGTAAAACTTTCAAGTTAAACCGATAAGAAATTTTTTTTTTTTTTTTTTGTAATACGGGCTGACAAATAGACATATGGAGAAAAATTCAGAAAACAGTTCCCAAATCCCGATCTGGATCCAGATCCAGATCATCTCAGAGGAGGACCTAGAAACGGTAGACACCCATGACCTGTAAAAATCGAAGATGATCCAATCAGCGGTTGTTTAGTTATGCGAGCGGACAGACAGACAGACATATATTACAGTTACAAATATACACATAATTGCAATAGATGCACAGACGGTACTGACTGAAACAGGTTTTAGTGGCAAAAGCAGAGAAAAACAAAACATCCTCTAGCAAAATCATGCAGTTTTAGAGGAGAGAGAGCGAGACCCTTTCTCATGTAGAACCTAGCGAAATCTAAATAAGGCGGAAGGGGAAGCTGAACTAGAGAGGGGACTGGAATACCCAGAGGAAACCCACGCAAACACGGGGAGAAAATGCGAACTCCACATGGAAAGGCCTCAGGCTGGATTCAAACCCACCACCTTCTTGCTGAGATGCACCAATGCTAACCACAGTGCCGCCCTGACTTTTGACAATGATGCTTACTGCAGCTTCATTGTCACACAGAACTGCGATGTGTTTGCGATGCCAGAACATGCTCCAAATGCAGCGGGCTACGGCAATGGTTAAATTTCGTGCAGTGCTGAGAATTAAAGCTTAGGCAAGGACCGAGGCCATATACATGCAAACCACTGACCTTGAAAATAACCACCTAACCCGACAGAAGGGCAGCATCGGTAAAAAACTGAAGAGAACTGGAGGAACAAACCAGATTATAGAAAAACGATTTGCTAATCCAATGAGTCGATAGTCTTGACCAGAATTTCAAATCGGGCGGCGGCCCTCATCCAGGGATAGGACGTCATACAGTTTAGGCACAGAGGAGGCCGAACGCAGTAGATGGGAATTGGACGCGTGACTTTGGGGAAATACACAAATCGGTTGAAAAGATATTGTTTTGAATATAGCAACCTCTTATGACCACGCGCCCCCAGACCAAGGGCAATTAATATGCATAATAAATGCAGCACATTTCCTAAAGCAACATCTTCGTTCGGGACATGCTCAAGGGATGAATTCTGATAAAACTCATTATGACAGTTTCCTAAACCGAACACAATCCAAGCACCAATCAAGTACATAAGCATCTAGCAAAACATAGGATAATATAATATTAGAGCTCTGTCACAAGCATTTCCACTGGATCTGTGCCATGTATACCAACAATACGTCAAATGAAAGAGGAAATCCATGGAATCCGACGATATAAGCTTTGTCATTTTAAACCAACAGCGCACTGAATGAATACCAGGCCTGCAATTTACATACTACAACGATGAGCATTTTTTTTTTTTTTTTTTTACTTTGATTGGCCCATTTCGTAATAAGACTAAACATTGGTAAATCTTCGCAGGCTATTTTTCAGCCGAATGTGTCCGTGTTATTTTGAAACTTGACCTGTCAGCCTCCATGCATGTTATTTTCCGTTGTTATACCGGTGCATCTCAGCAAACCAGAACATCATCAAAAAAGCCGATTAATCCCAGTAACTCGACTCAAAAGTGAAACTCATACTATGGGCTACGGATTCACAACACGCAGACCAACCATTTCAAGTGTCCACCTCTTCCAACTGCGATGATCACAACCGACAGCCAATGAAAACCCAAAATTCAGGATCTCAGAAACAGTACATTACTTAAGACCAATAAAAGAAAAGGATTTTTAACACTGGAATAATGGACTACTGAAAGTATGAACATGTACAGCACTCAATACATGGTCGGGGCTCCATTTGCGTGAATTACTGCAGCAATGCGGCGTGGCATAGAGGCGATCAGCCTGTGGCAAAAGGGGCTTGTGCTGAAGCAGAAGGCTGGGGAGCTGGCACCGGAGTTAACGCGTGTAGGGTTGGGGCGGTCAAAGCGTGGTCTGGATGATGCAGCCAGTGCGTATGCGAGAAATGGAGGTGAGCGTCGATTGCAAGAGCGGAGCTAATCTCAGCGAACGGCAGTATGGGTGAACTAGGGTAGAGAGAATGACTTTTTTAAAAAAGACAGCAGCAGAACGATTGGCTAGTGACGCAACTGAGGTGTGCCCCGTTTGGATAGAAGAGATTAGCTGCTACGCCAGCTGACAGCTCATTTGACAGCCTCGGACATTGACTGCGGAGATTTACAAGTGAACATGTGTGAATAAAATAAACGGAGTTGACGTGCGCGAGAGAGAGAGTCTTACTGACTGAACAGCTTCATTTGAAGTATTCACAGTATTCGATAGAGTGGAGGCTGGAAAGAGTTTGGTCAGTGCGTGTCGCCGTCTCGAGAAGTTGCTGGTTTCTTCAGTACAAAGGCAAATTTCCTGAAAACGGATTTCCAAAGGAAAGTGAAGAATCTGTTGATAAAATTATTTTTTACCACTTCTCCTCAGCAGTAAAACGCCAACCTTTTATAATGTTCCATTCCTTTCAGTGAGTTGTGCTTCCTGAACCATAGTTAGCCAGTCACAACTGGGTAGGCTTTAAGGGAGCGGGCCTTAAAGAAACTTGAGCCTGTTTCAGGCTGAGAGAGCCTGAGGTGCTGCACACACAGCTTGTACTGTATAACTAGGTGCTTTTTGACCATAAAAAACATGCAAATATTTGCAAGTCGATTGCAAAAATAAAACCATTAAGTTTCTGTTGGGCATATGAGCCATTTACACATTACTTCAGAGGAAAGAATTAAATTGTTTGTTTACCTTATTTTGCTATTAACGGCAAAGTCAGCTAATTAGTTTTCAGTGCACTATGATGTATTACTAAGTTGCCGGTGTTTTTACTGAGTTACTACGTTGCCCAGCTTGTGTAAGCTAGCTAGGTAGTTGGCTGACATTACAGACTAGTATCTAGATTTGGTCATATTTTACAAAATTTTCTGCTGGAATTCTTGTTTTCTGTCTAGCATAACTACAGCAACTTGTGTAACTCTGATTCTTTTACCTGAACTGCAATTTTCAAACTAATAAATGAACTCAGTATTGGATGTCAGCTAGCTAGCTAGTTATACATGACAAGCAAGTAGTCCACTACCTAAATGCCTCACACAGAATTTCTTACAGTAATACCAAAAAATCCTAAATATCCAACCATGAAATTAGGAAAACTGTCCATCCCTCCTTCCGTCTCAATTTATTTTTCTCCTTAACTAGTTGGCCAATCAATTTGAAACTGCACATTGGCATTGACCATTGGCATAGGCAGGGACTGACAAAGCTTATTTTTCCATTATCTCAAATCTAAACTGTTTATGAGAAAATTTAAGGTGTTCACAAATATTTTTTACATGCCTGCACGGAGTTCAGGTGCGAACTTTCCAGGGTCGCTCTATTTTGTTTCTATATGTTGAATCTGGACCTCATGGCTTGTGTTTTGCTATTCAGGGATGCAAGATTATTTTTTGCATTTCCTTATTGTGTGTTAGCATTTTAGTACTTCAGGGCCACTGGTTCTTGTTTTTGCATTTTTTTGTGTTTTGCACTCCAGGGTTGACAGGTTATGGTTTTGCGTTGTCTTTTTTTATTAGTGTTTTTGTACTTCAGGGCTGCTAGTTCTTGCTTCTGAATCCCCTGCCTCAGTGCCACCTTGATTGTATTCATCTACAGGTCCGTGCATCCATCAGTGCATCCATCCAGATCCAGCACTCTGAAATTGTATGATGCGGCCTTACGATTTTACAGGGACTTTATGACCTTTCCCAAAGCTTCAGATCTGTTATCTTTTTGTGGCTTTTCACCTTTAACCTTTGATTGATGACAATTTTTTTTTTTTTTGCAGAGCAGATCATATAACATCCTGCATAAAAGGGGTATAACACTTCAGAGGTGGCCTGAAGCGCTCTAAATCCCAGTATGAGAGGGTCGTAAGACCGGTCTAAAATTTTGGGGCACTCTTGGGCGCTCTTGGAGGTGGTTCAGGGTCACTTCAGAAGCGGTTCAGTGGCAGTAAGAAACATCACTGAGTATATCAATCGCTCTAGATTCAGTGGCTTGTGAACCGGAATGTCCAAGGTGAGCTGCAAGCACTGCAAATATCAATATGTGGATGATCTCCACTGTCATGCGATGTTCAATTAATCAAGAAAAGATAGTATTAGCATGGGAAGTGCCGTTTAGTGTGTTTTCATGTAACGTTCAAAGAAAGGTTAAATTTCTTGCAGAATGTGACATACTATTTACCGCTACATAGGCCTACCTGTATAAATCGTACATCATGACCACACGTAGACATGCAGGTATGCGTAACCTTTTGAAATTTTTTGCGCTCGTGATGCAAACGTTAAGGGGGAGAGAGCGTACTATGGCAACCACATTGGTCTCATACGCACCCTGGGTGGTTGCGAAGGCCAGTATAAAACGACTTTAGGCCAGACCCAGTTAGGCTGCTCCAGAAATCGCCTAAATTTTAGGCACAGTATGAAAGGGGTATCAAAGATTGTTGACAGTGCCCTTTTAGTTGCTTATGTAGTTAGGCCTCATCCTCAAGTTGTGCCTTCCGAATATTTTGTCGACCTGCAACCCTTGACCTTTTCCCTATGACTTTCACCATTTTGTTCAATTTTCAAATTTTCAAAAAAAGAGAAAAGTCTGAGCTTTTAATGTAGCACATGAGAAACTACTACGCTTAGGCCAAGGAAACCAATGCAAGTATTTGAATTAATCTACGACCTCTGCTGGACATTTTCTGTGACCTTATATTGGTGAACTTTGCCTCAGTTTCCTTTCCGCAGAATACAGTCCAAACTACTTGCAGTGGCCTTCTTTCAAAATTGCATTTCAGTCCCCTGCTACCCAACGGGTTGGTCAGAGGACTATTAATTTATGCCCTGTCTATCCTCAATACCATGTTACCATCTGGGCTAAATGAAGACTTGAAACCATTTTTATGATATGTCTTATGTATCTTTGCTTTATTTAATTTTTGGGGGGATTAACATTGGTGCTTAGATTGCATACAATTTTTGTCTTGTATAACAATAACTTACAATATTACCCTATGTATATACCTTTAGTGCATGTTTATGACTGGCTACAGTTGACTATAACTTCTTCACTTCACATAACATTAAGGGTTAAATATCAAGTGACTACCTGTGGACTGGTTTACCAATGATGTAATTACCATCTTCAGAATACCAAAGCCAAAGTAAACAACTGCAATAACATCTTGGGCAAACTAGTCTACTATAAATGGGGTGCAGATCCATCACCAGTCTGTATGACTGCCATGGCACTGAGTTTCTCCGCAGCCATGTTCAAGCTGATGTTGATCATGTTACACCAAACTGGTTAGCGTTAAATGACACCTGTCACATTAAGACAAGACGTGCTGTGCATCTTTGCCCTAGCCAGCATTGCTCTCCCAGCACGAGCACCTGGAAAGATGAATTGAAAGAATATGACTCCCGAGCTCTAGAATTACAAGGAGCTCTGGTAAACCTTTAACTCCAAGGGTATTTATTCAGGGCAGAGTTTTTGCCAGGGACATTTAAAACATTAATTTATGAAGGATGAGCCATCAAGACGGCAGGTGAAGGATCTGGACATAGCCACAGTTACAATTTAAGGAAAAAAATTGGAAACCCTGCACCAGGACCTGTCATAGGCTTAAAATGTAACACAGTTTCAATTCTACATTGTAATCAGTCGTCAGATCAACTGTCCCTTCAAAACTGGCATCAGGCTAGATTAGTGACAGCAACAGGGTTAGAAAAATAAAAGGGGGTGACAAGTCAGTCAAAGTTCTCAAATTCTGATTGCCTAAGTTAGACATTTGAACTAAAAAAAAAAGACAGAATAATCATTTTATCCATTTCATTATTTGGTTCTTTTAACAGCTAAAAACAAAGCTTATAATGATTTGTTAATTCATTATTTCATTCGTTTTTACAAAAAAATAAAAAGGGGTGACAAGCCAGTCAAATGTCTGAAATTCTGATTGCCAAAGTTAGACATTTGAACTTAAAAAAAGACAGAATAATCATTTTATCCACTTCATTATTTGTTACTTATAACAGCTAAAAACAAAGCTTATAATGATTTATTTATTTATTCATTATTTCATTCATTTTTACAAAAAAATAAAAGGGGGTGACAAGTCAGTCAAATGTCTGAAATTCTGATTGCCTAAGACATTTGAACTAAAAAAGAAAGGATAATCATTTTATCCATTTCATTATTTGGTGTTTTTTGTCATTGTTTAGGCGTGCTTTTGTTTGTTGGACCTTTCTTTGTTCGATCGTCCGGGACGATATCGGATTTCTTTTCCATAGAATTCCTGGCCCAGCTGGCTGATTGAGCTGGGCCGGAGTTTTCCGGACTCTATATATATGGCCGGGGATTCGCCACGCCTATCGCTGGAGTCTCTGTTTGTTTCTAGCTTTTCCGGAGAAAATCTCTAGTCAGATTTCCTAGTGATTTGTGATATTCCATTTATTGTTAGGAATTGCTTCTTTTAGAAATTTTCTCTCTTCTCTCTTGTTGTTTATTCTCTCTCTTTGCTTCCGTGTTTGGACTTTTATTAAATCCTTGGAAGCGTGAGCTTTTACCGGTGGTGTGTACCTCTTTTGTGTTTGTCTCTTATCTGGGCTGCTCTCAGTTCTCTCTCTCACTGGTCGCGGCACCTGGCGTCCTATCACCGCTCATTACAGCTTTTAACAACTAAAAACAAAGCTTCTACTGATTTATTTGTTTATTATTCCATTCATTTATACAGCAGAGCCTTCAGCTTCCACACCCTACATGGGATCTGCCACTTGCAAGCTAAATTGGATGATAACCATTTCGAGATGATAGACCAGGGGTGGGGAACCTTTTCCAGAAAGGGCCGGTGTGGGTGCAGGCTTTCATTCCAACTAGGTAATTACACACCTGATTCTACTAATCAAGGTCCCTAGCAAAGATTCCAGAGGTTGATTAGTAGAATCAGGTGTGTAGCTGCTTGGTTGAAATGAAAGCCTTCACCCACACCGGCCCTTTCTGGATAAGGTTCCCCACCCCTGTGATAGACTGAAGATTAGGTGCGATTTGGGGTGTTTTACTCCCATCTAGTGTGTCTGGGGTGAATTGCAGTCAAGAACTGCTTGAAGCACACACTCCTTTAGTGAGTTGCCATTAACAAGGAATATATTGCTTGATTGTGTCTCTGCCAAGAGGTAATAAGAATTCACCAGAGTGTGTTGGGTTGTTCGTTCATTAGTTTGTTCATTATGTCAAATTGTTATGGATGGATGTCAGTGAAATTTTGCCTGTTGATAGATACTGTTTTAAAGAGAAAGTGATTGCATTTTGGAGAAAATCAGACTCATATTGTTGAACCAGGATCCGAAAAAATTTCTATGCATGTAAAGACGGCACCGCCATTAAACACTCAAGTTCAATGATAATACAATGGCCAAGGCAATATGCTCTCCAAGTGCCTTCCAGTTACTTTTGGGTTTCACTTGATGCACCTTATAGGCTATGCCGTCGGCAATAGACATAAGCATGCTTGAGCAATTAATAAAGTTTATCCTGTCAGGGCATTTTCTATCAAGTGGTAGTCTAGACTTCTTCCACTGTACCTTACAATCATAAAAATCTCACAGTAGCTTAAAAAGGCACGAGGGAAACATTTTGGCACCTGTGATAGAGATGTACAGCAACAAGACTAAACGCGAACATTCAGCATTTATTTGGTGAAATGAAGGAGCGTAAATTAGTTATTGTAACGATGTTTGGTCAGTGTTGGTGATTTGCGTCCAGCGGTCACTTGCCAGGTGTAGTTGGAATAATTCTGTGTGTACTAATTTTTTTGTCCAAGAATTCATGTGCGTAAATTAACCGTCATTCAAACTTTTTCAACGTTCAGTATTTTACCCAAGCTCCCAGGTTAATGGTTGCTCTGATTACACCTAATGAATGCCTTGCCATGACCTTGGTTGGGCAACCTGAAAGTCTGTAAATGTACTCTGCATGTAACGGGGGAGGAACAAAGCACTGATGAAAGCCTGAAGCTACACAACAGAAGATGTGCAACTGTGGATCAGTGCAGAGCATGTTCCACTTGCAGGAGTGTCCTAATGCCCTCCTGTGTAGCCCAGGAAACCTGGTGAAACCCACCCCATCGTCTGTGGCCTGCAGTCCATAATCGCAGAATGATTTTTGAAATTGTGGACTTGAAAGAAGGAGTCATTTCTTGATCTTTTATTCTGTTTTACTTTTCACCAAGATTACCTGATGAAGACCCGAGAGGTCAAAATGCTGCACATTAAAATTTTAGGAGCATTAAACCAGCGAGTGGATATGTCGCTTTTTCCTGAGGGTGGACAGTGTAACATATCTTGTAATGGGATGTCTTCTCTTTTCACAGGTTTTGGTGGAAGGCACAGTGGGAGATGATTTCAATGGTGACATTGCCATTGATGACTTGTCCTTCCTAGATTGTGTTCCATTTGATGGTACTTATTATATCACTATATTCATTATATTGCTATAATGACATGGTTGACGCCATTGATAAGCGCCATAAAGGTCCCCTATTATGCCACCAGGTGCACAGCTAATTAGCCATAATGAGCCGGTTCAAAATCTCCCCTTCCTGACATCACAAGGGGGAGTGACCGCCCAAAATGATGAAATCTGATTGACTGCTTTGCTGAAGTTGACCTCTTGCCTTAGCTGAAGCTCCTCTTGCCTCTGGTTGGTTATTTGCCCATGTGATGTCAAGAGGAGAAAGATTTTGAAATGGCTTGTAATAACTAATTGGCTGTGCACCTGGTGACATAATAGGAGACCTTTAAGAGTTACTTTAGGTCAACATTGAGAGCTACAGTAGTGCTATATTTTTGAATCATGCAAATAACTGTACTTAAACTTAGCAGTTTCCATTCATATTTTGCGCTATTATCATATGATCATGTCCTAAATTGAGCCACATAAGACAACATTTGGGGTACGGGGACCAAACGAGTCAGCAGCAGGACTAGGGATGATAAAAACCAGAGTTTTATTGGGGTGATCAACTGTCTCCAGTTGAGAGACAGCGGCCAAAGAAATGCAGGAGAAATAGTCTGTTATCGATTGATAATCAAGGGTTGAACAGTGGCAACTGGATCAGGGGAATAAGCAGGGAAATGTTGGTCATCCGCACTGGGATCTAAATCAAGAATTCAGTCGAGGAATGTCTGTTAAGAACATTTTAGGAATGGAGCTTGTTCATTGGTGCATCATTGAATGGCACTCATTCACTGGTGCATCATTTCTACCCGTGTATTGCTATGTTTGTTCTCTTTCACGATATTTCAGAGAGTAAGGTTAGTGTCCAGGATTTGGAAGAGGTGATTGTTCTTCTTAAAAGTTTAAGGTTAGGGAAAGGTGATCTTGGTTTTTAGAACTTTAAAGTTTGGGTTCAGGGTTTGGGAAAGGCAACCTTGGTTTTTTAAAGGTTGAGGTTAGGGTTTAGGATTAGGGAATGGCCATTGTTTTTAAAAGGCTAAGGTAAGGATTTAAGGTAAGAGAAAGGTGATTTTTTTTGCTTTTACAGGGCTCACAGATGCAAATATTATCCAAAAATGCATCCCTAGCTCCTTTGAACACAGATTTTTGTGCTAGAACGCATTTGCTGTCTGTACAACCAATCTCAGTACGGATCCTTTACGTGCTGTCACCCTGGAACACTGCCATAGTCACTGCTCAGTCAGTCCGAGAGGGAGCGGGGATGGCAAGAATCATAATCATTTGGCTGGGCAAGTGGACACATGACCAGGGCAAACAGACGTGAACACAAAGATGCTGAGGCAGGAGTGCGGAACTAGGAATCGGGATACATAGTAAATACAAGAGAGTGAAAAACAAGCGCAAGACAGGAGGGAGAAAATCTAGCTCTGACTTGTTGACAGACTCAAACTTAAATACACAGGGACAACAAGTAACAATTTAGAAACAGGTATAGGGAAGGTGTGAGGAATTCACCAACGGATCGAGGTGGTAACAATGCAAAAATGTAAAGATTGGAATCATTCAACAAAACAAAATTCAGGGATTGTGCTAGCCGCTCACCACATTCACCGATGCAATAAAAAAGTTTGGGTGGCAATAATATTTTTGTTAGTCCTCGCTACAGTGGCGAAGGCCATATTTTCTCTTAGAGGTGATTAAATATCATTCTGTGGCGAGTTAGATGATTTGAGATCACGTAAGTCGAACGCGGCAAAGTGCAGAAGTCGGGAAATCATTCACGTTACCATTGACCAGAGGCTCTGAATGAATGCTGGCTCATTGTCATAAATAATTTCCTTCGCGGGACCGACTCGCTGTACATACATCACCTCTGACATTGCGTACAGTATTCCCAATTAATTTTTACCTCATTCATATTGTCATGATAATGGCTTGCACACGCACGAATTGGAGGAGAGCGCTGCATCATTTCGAATACTGGCCTCCCAAGAGCCCAAACACCTTGTCGACTCCGCCCGGATGATAGAAGCAGTGGCAGCTCGTGAACTCGCAACAAGGGAAGCTAAAACAATGCCTTATAATTAATGATTGGTCACGACCTGTTTTCAATCATTAATTTAAATTACCATTACAGAAAATCTGAAAACTCTCAACATTATCAGGTGTGGCCAGTTTTTATTTATAACGCATGCTCACACGCTCATGTATTCGGTGTGAGTTTAAGTGGCATATTTATGTTCAACTGCTGAATTCAGCAATTATTCAATCAACGCATACGTAAGAGATTGGTGCGGAATTGAACTCCTTGTGCATGGAGGGTTTGAAGTAATGGAATTGCAATAAGACGTTTCAAATGATCTTATTTCATTTGAATGATCATGAAGCACATGCATTGCTTCCAACCCCTGAGTAAAGAAAAGTGTGAGAAGTCCGGAGTCGTAATCGGTATGCATCATAAATGAAAACTGGCTACATCTGATAGTGTTGAGAGTTTTCGGAGTCTCTTTAATGGTAATTTAAATGAATGATTGAAAACAGGTCATGACCAATCGTTAATTTTAAGGGATTGTTTGAACTTCCCCTATTGCCAGTTCACGAGCCGCCACTGGATTGAAGTGATTGCAGTTGCGTTCAACAATTATGGTTTCATTACTTTCCCTGGTTACGGGGCAAATTTGTATTGCTCATAGTGCCGCGAGGCCGGCAAGAAAAACAAGCTAACTGAATGGAGAGATCGCTCAACGATCCCTAAAAAGAATGATTTTGAAAAACACCAGAAGATTTGTGATCATCAGTGAGAGTACAATGAGTATTTCTTTGATATTTCTTCAGAATTCCCTGACAGGCCACTCACCACTGGTATACTACTGTACATGTTGTAGTGTATCATGTACATCGATTGTCTGCTATATCCACATCCAGTACCAAAAGTAGAGATCTATTTTTGCCAGTATCAATGATGCATTGCAAATTCATGAATAATTTTAATTTCCAATCTTGTCCCTGAGGTTTTACTACGCTAGTCACGCCATATTGGGCACTTCCCTGAATGAATTTGTGTGGACAAGACTGGATAGGTGTCATTGACCCATTTTTTACAAAACACAGCTGACTGGCTTAATTCATAGAATAGGATTACATACAGCATGTCTCCAAAAATGTACCAACGTGTTATCTTAAATTGGGAATGAAAAAAGGCTAAACTGAGTAATGCCTCACCACTGGCTGTATTCCATGTATCAAAACAAAGAAATGAAATAGCTTCCGCCATTTTTATTCATTGTCATGCCTATATATCTGCCTTAATTAATCCAAAATATTATTCCAGAGGTAATGGGGAACCTGTGGAGCTACAAATTTATATGGCAGCACCAGTATAGCAAGGTGCAAGTCCAATTTATTTTCCATTTAAATTAAATTTTGTTGATTATCTCAAGAAAAACTACCACAATTGAATTAAGACTCATTCCAATTACACATTTGGTGTGATTTCTCTATGTAGAGTAAATGTGGCTACCAGTGGTTAGCCACAGTGCTAACAGACCTCTAATGTGGCTAAAGAAATGGAGAGTCAGATAGCCACAGTGGCTAACACATATTTCAGGCTAGTGCAACCACTGAAAACTGAAAAACAAGCAAACAACTAGAAACAAAGTAAAACTAATTAACAGAAGCACGGGACATGACAATAAATATGATACAAGAGTGGTGCCAGCTCCACGTATTGCTGGTTGTTAGGCCCTTTGCCCACATCTGATTCTTGTGTTTTAGGTGACCTGCCATCAGTAGTCCCAACAACTCTCCCCGAGACTGTCAGCACAAGCACATTGCTTACAAATACTTGCTCAGAAGGGGAGCTAATGTGCGATGTTACTGGTGACTGTGTGGATCTACGAAAGAGATGCGATTTCCGCCATGACTGCTCTGAAGGAACAGATGAACAGGACTGTGGTGGGCAGCTGCTCCATTTCATATGTATTGTTTATTTATACTGGAAATTTTGATGTGAAGTAAAATCTTCAATGCAATTTCTTTTCCCCTATCCTGTTCTCTCTTCATCACCAATTTTCACTCCTGCTCTCCGCTTCTCTTTCCCGACCTTTTTCGTCTCTCTGAAATTCTTCCTATTATTATCTAATTTCTTGAGATGCAATTTCATCAATCAAGTCCATTTCCAATGATTGATTTATAACTTTTATGTCTCATGAAGCCTTATGAAATATACTATGAAATATCAACCTCATTTCTTCAATAAGTGGGTATGGAAGTCCTGAAAGGTGAGGAAATTTTTTTATTTTTGTTTTTTGCTGGCCATGTCAGCCAAAATAATCTTGGCCATAGAAGATAACTCACATCTATGAAATGAACCTTGCTTATGAAAAGGTTTTAGCTGACACTGCCTGCAAAAAAAAAAAAATTATATATATAAAACCCCAATTCTGAAATAGTTGGGACAAAGTGAAAATTGTGAATAAAATCAAAATGCAATGACTTTCAAATCACACCAGCCAGTATTTTATTCACAATAGAACAGAGATAACATAGCAAATGTTGAAACTGAGAAATTTTACAATTTTATCCACAAAATGAGCTCATTTAAAATTTGATGGCTGCTACAGGTCTCAAAAAAGTTGGGACAGGGGCCTGTTCACCATGGTAAGCATCTCCTCTTCTATTTAATACAGAGTGGAAGCATCTGGGCATTGAGGAGACAAGTTTCTTGAGTTTAGCCATTGGAATTTCATCCCACTCTTGTTTAATACAGGTTCCAGCTGCTGGAAAGTTTTGGGTCTCCTTCGACGGACTTTTTGTTTAATTATGCGCCAAATGTTCTCAATCGTTGAAAGATCAGGACTGCAGGCAGGCCAGTTCAGCACAAGGACTCTTCTACTACGAAGTCATGCTGTTGTAATGGCTGCAGTATGTGGTTTTGCATTGTCCTGCTGAAATACACAAGGCCTTCCTTGGAATAGATGTTGTCTGGAGGGGAGCATATGTTGCTCTAAAACCTTAATATACCTTTCAGCATTCATGATGCTTTTTAAAACATGCAAGTATCCCACACCATATGCACTAATGCATCCCCATACCATCAGAGATGCTGGCTTTTGAACTGAACGCTGATGACAGGAGGGGTGGTCTTTCTCCTCTTCAGCCCGGAGGACACTACGCCCATGATTTCCAACAAGAATGTCAAATTTGGACTCGTCTGACCACAGGACACTTTGCCACTTTGCTACAGTACATTTTAAATGAGCCTTGGCCCACAGAACACGGTGGCACTTCTGGATCATGCTCAAAAATGGCTTCCTTTTTGCATGATAGAGTTTTAGGTGGCATCTGTGGATGGCACGGCGGACTGTGTTTACAGACAGTGGTTTCTTGAAGTATTCCTGGGCCCATTCAGTAATGTCAATGACAGAATCATGCCGGTGAGTGATGCAGTGGCGTCTGAGGGCCCGAAGATCACGGGCATCCATTAAACGTCTTTGGCCTGGTCCCTTACGCACAGCAATTTTTCCAGTTTCTGTGAATCTTTTGATGATGTTATGCACTGTCGATGATGAGACCTTCAAAGCCTTTGCAATTTGACGTTGAGGAACATTGTTTTTAAAGTATTCCACAATTTTTTTACACAAGCCTTCACAGGTTTGAGAACCTCTGCCATCTTTACTTCTGAGAGACTCAGCCTCTCTAAGCCATCCATTTTATAGCCAATCATGTTACACACCAGATGTCAGTTAACTCAATTACTTGCTAAATGTTCTTTCAGCTGATTCTCATATATATTATTTGCTTTTACAGCCCTTTTTTGCCTGTGTCCCAACTTTTGAGACCTGTTGCAGCCAGAAAATTTGAAATAAGCTCATTTTGTGGATAAAAATTTTTGCGAGACTCAGATGGACACCAGGCGCGAGACAGCAAGGCTTGGTTTGAAGATTTATTGAGAAAACAAAACAAAACAAAACAAAACAGGCACGATGGCCAACGAAAAAACTTGGCTCAAAGGGTTGCAAAATCTAACTAAGGAAAGCTTCACAGAGCTAAGAAAGAAAAATACAAAACGGGAAAAATAAAAAGCCACTAGAAACTCTAGGGAAGATAACCAATAAATAAAAATAAACAAACTATGAAAAGGCACATACAAAACGAGATAAACAAACCACTAGGCAAGACTATGGCAAGGAACCGCTTGAAAATGAACTGGAAACGAGACTCTGTCTGCCAGCCAACTCCAACCTCTCCCCAGATATAGCAGGGACAATCAAGACAATGATGAGCACCTGTAGAGCGACAGGGAGAAACGAGATTGCATGATTACGAGGCACGAGGACGAGAGAGGAAAAACACCTGTGGCGTGACGAGACAACAAGAGCAGGTATTTGCTCATTAAGAACAATGAGCGTGTTGCTGCATATAAGAACCCAATAAGATACTATGAACAGTTAAAGTGTTAAACTAGATAATAGTAAAGCACAGGTAAGAATGTAGCGAAAGCAGGAAGCATGCAAGTTAAATCCCTGTCTAAATTAGTGATGGTTAGTACGTGCCTATCTAATGGAAACACCCCCCGTGATTGATTAGTAGGTTGTTAGTAATAAATTAAAATAATTAACAAGCATGAAGACTAGGAAGCCCTGAAGGAAGAAACGTCAGAAAGAAGTTTGAAACTGTAAGCCACTCCCGAATGTAGTGCGAGAAGTAAAACATGGAAATAAGCACGCAGACACTGGAGAGGCGGATTGGCTGGGCAGAACGGACCTGGCGAGAAACAAAACATGGAAAAGTAAAAAACATGAACAACAAACGTGAAAACTGTGGATCATGAATCCTGATACAAGAACTGTTAAAACCATGGCATGAATAATGACTATGAGTGCTGAAACCTGGCACAAGAAACTGTTAAAACCCCAACCCGTGTTCTGGCAGAATGGCACAGAACCGTGGAATCACAACAAAAAATGTAAAATTTCTCAGTTTCAACATTTGAAATATTATCTATGATTTATTGTAAATAACAAATTGGCTCATGTGATCTGAAAATCATTGCATTTTGATTTTACTCACAATTTCCACTTTGTCCCAACTATTTCGGAATTGGGGCTGTGTGTGTGTGTATATATATATGTATTCATGCAAAAGGGTTGAAAAGTGTGACAAAGGCACATAATTTCAGAATATACACCTTGGTAATCAACTTTTAGGTTTTAATTAGTTCATTCAGTTTACTTTCAGGAGAAATCAAAGACAAGATAAGAATAATGTTTGGAAAGTTGTTATTTTACTTGATACATGATTGACTGAAATTGTCACGTGATATTGACAAGGGAATACCCTGAAAAATTCCATTTAGAGACAAGAGGGAACTTTTTTCTGCTTTTCAAAATAGAAACACTCCTTTTAGGTTGAAAAGGTAAAAACTTTCGGAAATATCCAACTTGCACTATAAGAAAACACAGTTGACACTTGTGGTACTGAGACAGTCAGGGTCAAGCTTCATTAGAAGTTAGTTTTTTTTAAGACTCCTTCTATCATACCAATCAAATTTTTTTCTAGCATTACTCATTATAAGCTGAAGTTTACAATGATAAATGCATGTCGGCTGTGGTTTCATAATAGAGGACGAAAGTTGAGTGTCACATATGTAATGAAAATGCTGGACAGAAAAATGTCACTTGCTTGATGCAGCTGTTAGACACATCAATACTGGTTCTACAATGAGGGTATTCACACTACTAGGATGTCCGATGACAAAAAACGGATGCACTACCAACGAAACAAAGAAAAAATATGGTGAGGAATGCAGGACACCTTGTTACAGGCCCTAGGAACAGAAAAATTGAATAATCTTATAACCATCATGACGTTTGACCGCTGTGAGCTGTCCATCATCACATTTGTACATTCAGTCAAAACACACTGTTGAGCAGTAGACACACTTCCCAGATGCAGCAAGATCGGGATTACGCGGAAAAGTTTGATTTTATTCCCGCTAATATTATATTAGAAGGTCACATCAAACCTTTGCACAATAATCCATTACATATTATGAACGAACGTGACAGTCTGAACGAATGTGATTTTTTGACGTAAAATCTTAACAAAGTTGCCTGGTCACCATCTAGATGCTTTTTGCTTCAACCTTGGCTCCAATGAGTGGGTTGCATCAAAAGCACAAACTTACTACTTTGCCCGTGAAATCTGATAGCTGAAAGCCGCAATGAACGTAACGTGACAGTTGACGGAAAAACAACATCTAAACTTCCATCAACTTTTATCAGTTGCCAATTGTACAGACACGCAGGGGTTAAACTGAATTTATTTAAAAAACAACTGAACAACATAACCTGAACTCTTTATTATTCTCTCGTGTTTAGGGCATTATGAAACAAGGTCTGGAGTTCGGTAATGTGTTTGATGGAATGCATCACGTAAGTGACGCCAAGAATTTGTTTGAAAAAATAAAAAAAGTAAGCCCAACATCCCAGAAAATGGGTTAAAGTGTCTTTAAGTTGATGTTGAAGATGTGGTCAGTTCCTAAATACAGATTCTACAGCCTTTAGATCATTCTCAAGAAAGCTTAAAAAATACAGCACAAAAAATGTCACAAAATGGAGTCTTAAAACTCACCATTTTTCACATATTTTTTTCTTCCTATCAAAAAAAGAAACAATGGAGCAACTTGAAACTATAATAGTAATAAACAATACGACAAAATACCAGCGCACACCAGGATACTCTTGGCAGCACTCAAAAATTACAAATTTTTAAATGTAATTTTTGAATAAAAGTGCTGCCAAGAGTATCCTGGTGTGCGCTGGTATTTTGCCTTATTGTTTATGAATTTGTCCTGCACCAGCCGGCACCTAGAACACAGTGCTGTGCACAGGGTATCCACAGTTTGTGGCTATAAGAGTTATGTCCCACAGTGATGTACTTTATAAAAAAAATAAATAATCGCATGTATCATCTCAGACTTGGTAAAAAATAATGGCTCATTTCACATTGGACTCGTGTACACCTTTGCATGGATGGACCCATAAATATATATATATATATATATCCATCTATTTTTCTACTTATCTAAGTTATAATGTCTGTCAATGTTTTGTGTAGCAAGCCAGTATATTTGAGCGAGCCACTTTTATGTATAGATGAGCTGATACTCCTATTTCCATTCATTTCCTTTATCGCATTTTTTCTGGGTAACTAAATGAGTAGGCTAATGCGTAGGCAGAACAGATGGTGTGGAGGTCAGCAAGCAATACCTTTCACTGTTCCAAGTAAATGATTCTCAAGGTGCGCTTGCCCTGAATTGTGATGAAATCAGTGTCAATTAATTACAGTCAACAACATACCTTTGCCAAAAAAGCCAAAGCTTTCATTAATTTTTTCCACACTAAAATTGTAGGCAGGTAGCAGCCCTGCAAGGGACCTGCATTAAAAAAAAATTATCTTGCCTTGCAGGGCTTCTGTAATTGGGACTGTACTTTAAATGCTAATGAAAACATTTAAGTGATTGCAAATTCTTCTTCTTTTTTTTTTAACCAACATTTAGTTGAAAACAACACAAAGGAAAAAATAAAGTGTCACCATATCAACTGAATTGATTTTTCTAAATATTTGCAAATTCCAGATTTGATGCTTGCAGAAAGTTCCAATACAGTGGAGACAGGGGATTGAAAAGGCTGGAAAAGGTGTGGAATAATCAGGGAGTGCAGAGCATTTTGGGATTTTACCATCAACAACCCATAGTATGTAGTAAAATGATTCTACGACTCTGGCGAAACTGGAGATATTGACCAAGTGACTCCTGAATCAGGCTTTGATAGGAACAAATTTTGCTTTTGAAACTTTTGAAACTTCAGTTCCAAAACAAATACTGAGTGTTATTAATAGGAGAGGTCTTTACACACTGGCAAACATGCACCTGTCCTAACTGTATTTGAACGTGTTGCAGACATCAGATTTAGAAAATTCAATTATTGAAGTTGATGAGTTCGAAAATCACTAATTTTTTCCTTTTAATTTCTTCAATTGAATGCAGGTTAAAAAGGATTGGCAAATTTCTGCTTGATGTTTTAATTTAACTTACATTTTATGCTTCGTCCCAATTTTTTGGAATTGAGGTTGTACAACCTTATAGTTCCTGTATAATATTTTTTTAAATGTATATCTGAACTACTTACCCAAATATTACTGGTAAAAAAAAGTGGAGCCACCTCTGCCCATTTGTGTGAACAGAATAATTGCATTACTCCAGAGAGGTGAAAGTCAGAGCAGACGCACAGGCTTTGGAATATTATCTAGGATTAACTGACATACTGAGGCAGAGGAGCTTAAGTATGGCTTAGTGCTTTGTCTTGTTTTTTCCACAGTGAATGAGGTGTGTGATTTTGAGGGGGGTAATAAGTGCGGCTGGTATCAGAGCTGGTCGTCCACAGTCCGCTTCATCCACTGTTACCACTGGCTGAGTGGCCAGGGAAAGACCATTCACCATGGGGAAGAGTTCCACCGGCCAGCCAATGACCACACCCTGTGAGCAACTTTCCTTGATTGTGCCGCAACCATGTTTTGTGATCAAAAGTCGTTCAAAGTCCTCAATTCAATACTATGTCCACAAGTCCACAATCATCAGTCTACCCACACCCAACCTCACTGCACTCAATAACATGGCTATCATACGCATTGCAACCTCAATAGTACAGGATTCAACACACCCATTACATGAACACCTCATCCCGCTGCCCTCAGGGCACCGGTGCAGGACATTAAGGTGCAGGAAGGCTCGTTTCCGGACAAGCCTGATCCCCGCAGTCATAGCTGCCTTAAACAACAGGCCCGCTGAGTGTGTCATGTCATGTTCTGTTTTCGTTTTGTACAGTGTTGTTGGCGATGTTTACCATGTGGAGTTTATGTGTACAGTCTGTGGACAAGAATTTCCCCTCGGGGACAATAAAGTCTAAAGTCTAAGTAGTTTTGCTCCGGATGGATAAGAAATGCTTTTATTTGGGTACAGATTCAGTGTTGTGATAACTTTAGGGTAAAGCTGTACAAATGCTGTATATTTTTTTCCTATTTGTTCACTGTACAGAATCATTAGAAACTGTTAGAAATATCAGTTTTGAGCAGCTCACAATATGCTGTTTTTGTTGAAAGTGTATTAGACATGGATTCATACAATTGTTTAGTCATTTGTAATGCTGTATTTATGTGTTTCTATGCGACTGTTCTACCCAGTATCCATCTGTCCCGTCTGTCAGTGTTGGCACCAGAACTGGAAATTTGGGGGCTACAGAACATCCCTTTATAACATCAATTAGGCTAGGCTAGTTCTCGATCATTTTCCTTTATTAACACATTTTCCAACTATAGTAATAATCCATTGGCAGTTGAAGACAGGGCTTCTGTCCCCATGTGATCTAACAGTGATGAAATAATGGGCTAAATTCAGTACAAAAAAAAATTTACATATAAATACGCCTATGCTTTACGTACGACAAACTGCTCTGAAACTTCCGCGTGACATTTTCCCGCGCATCTGGCGATTTAACTTGCGCTTCATGATTATTTAAATTCATTGTTTAAAAACTGAAAAACTGCCATGAATAAAGACTTAAATTCTGATGAGAATCTCTTAAATACGCATTGATTGAAAAATGACTGCTTCTTGTTCCAATGAAATATCGCCTTTCACTCTCGGTATAGTGTAGCGTTCCTCGGCCTCCCATTGGCTTACCCTTTTCGAGGTGTGGGATAAAATGGTGACGCCTTCACACCTCTCATCTTATTTTTGTACAAATGATTATTCTCCCCAACCAAGCACTTGTATTATATTCTCATAGGGCTCACAGTAAGAACTGAAAAAGCACAGAAGCAAAATTATCATACACCATGTCAGTCTGTGTGTATCTGGAAAATTCCAGGTGTCAAAACTTCATCGACTCGGAGATGGGTACAAAGTCTAGTAAATAATTGAACACAATATGTGGAAGCCTGCTTGAGGGTGCCTGCTTATAACTATATTTTTTCGTCTGCATGTTCGGACCCCTGTCCCTTAGATTTAATCTGTACACCTTGAGTTCCATTCTGGTACATCTGAGTCCCAGACTAGCTGGTTTCCTGGCCACCATCTCAGAAGAAGCCGCTGTACAACTTGACCAGACTTTGACCTCCCATATCAAACTGAAGTAGAAACGATGCTTGTGGTAAAATTGAATATGATAGGGAATATATGGGTGATAAGTCAAGAATGAACATAAAAGTAATCAATTATTAAGTAAAAGGATCATACAGTCATTATCAACACAATGGGCTCTGTCTTGCACCTGGGGCCTGTTTCATGACTAGTTAAGAAAATGCATTAATAAGAGTGAGTTTTAATTTACTGGCGCCAAATGTACATTTTGGGTTTGATAACAAAAATGCGTTCGGGATGTATGATGGGCTTCCGGTCAATAAAAACACATTTTTGAACGAAGATTTTGCATCAAGCACTAGTTAATTACCGCTTAATTGGCCATTTGCAATGCAAATAATTATATACAATGACAATGGGGGTTAATTATAACTCTCCGCAATTTTCTAGAAGGATTTAATTATAACACGGACGGATTTTCGGTCAATATATTGCAGATACCTGGACGAAAGTGTTTTTAATGGTTTTAATGGCGTAAGTAAATATTTTTATTGTACTTATTTTTCGATTTCTGAGCTGTGTGTAGGAGTCACCGAATCCAACCGCATGTTATCTTAATAACTGTCTTGTTGCCTAAAACATAGCACTGTTTTGAGATTTGTAACCAACTCATAGCAAGAGTTAGCTAGGCTTGAGAAAGCTAAACACAGCGGAGTTGGTTGTAACACGGCGTTAAAACTAAGCCGCCTGTGATGTACAGCGACATTTGACTAAAAAGAACTAATTCCCATAAATTTTATTCACAGAATGAGGCATCCAAAGCGCAAAACCGATAGGGGAGTGTGTAGGGAGGTTCTGTGTCTTGCTGCCAGGGATGTGGATAGCGGCAGGTCGATCAGAGGAGTGGCGAAGATGTATAATATCTGCCATGTGACTCTCCATTGTTTTATGACTCTGAAGAGAAAGCTGCAGGAGGTTGGTAGCAACGAGTTGCCCACTGTGGGTTACTCTCGTCACAAGCAGGTGTTCAACACAGAGCAGGAAAAGGAGCTCAGGGACTATTTAAAAACTGCATCAGCCATGTACTATGGGCTGTGCCCCAAGGAGGTAGGTTAGTTAGTAAATAAATAGTCTATATACATACATATACATACATAAATAAATACATAAATAATTAAATTGATAATATCGATTCCAGAGTTGTATTTATTTATGTTAGACACACTATATGTGGAGGCCTACCTAACTATTTCATTTATCCTGTAACCTGACATTTAATTTAAGTTTAAAAATTAGTTCACTGTTAATTAAATACATAACCTACATTTCAAAAAATAGTTTTGACATGTTTTGAATAATAAATTACTAAGTAAATAAAGTTCATTTGTGTGTGAATCATGAATAAAAACAATTAATGTAATTGATATGTAAATTTGTGATATGTGATATGTTTTTCAGGTCCGAAAGCTTGCATTTCAATGTGCAGTGCACTTCAGCTGCAAGTTCCCAGAGTCCTGGGAAAAAAAATGAGATGGCTGGAAAGGACTGGCTGACATCATTCCTGAAACGCAACCCCTCTTTGTCAATCAGGAAGCCTCAACCAACTAGCCTTGCCAGGACTGCCAGCTTCAACAAGTACAATGTGGGCACTTTTTTCAAAAACTTGAGTAGTGCATATGACAAGCATAAGTTTGAGGCTAAGGACGTTTGGAACGTGGATGAGACGGGAGTAACGACTGTGCAAGCTCCTGAAAAGATAATCGCACCTAAAGGGTTGCGGCAGATTGGGGCCATGGCATCCGGTGAAAGAGGGAGCCTGGTAACCGTTGCACTGGCAGTCAATGCGCAGGGGAATTCTATTCCACCTTTCTTTATCTTTCCCCGGAAGAAATTCCATGCTCACTTCATCCGTGACGGACCCACTGGTTCTGTTGGTGCGGCAAACGGGTCTGGATGGATGCAGGAGGAGGAATTTTTAGTATTCCTGCGCCATTTCATCCACCACACAAAGCCAACACAGGAGTCCAAGGTCCTCCTGTTGTTAGACAATCACGCTTCCCATGTTTCTGTGCCTGCGCTCAATTTTTGTAAGAAACATGGTGTTGTGCTGTTGACATTCCCACCCCACTGCACTCACAAGCTCCAGCCACTGGACAGAAGCATTTTCCGTTCCTTCAAAGGCAGGTTCAACACACACTTTGATAACTGGATGAAAATCCACGCAGGTACCAGTGCGACCATCTACGACCTACCTGGCATTGTGGGCAAGGCCTTACCGCAGGCGGCAACCCCAGAAAATATCATGTCAGGGTTCAGATGCACAGGCATCTGGCCCTACAACTCTGAAATCTTTAGTGAGGACGACTTTGCTCCAGCCATGGTAACTGACAGGGCAGAACCAAGCACTGCCTCCACTCCTGGCCCCTCTGCACCCACAGCCGCCGCACCACAGCCACCGCCACTGCCCCACAGCCCCCACCGCGCCCACTGCACGCCCACCACTGCTGCAGCCCACAGCCGCCATGCCCACTGCTGCCACCTCAGCCGCCCCCCACTGCTGCCTCTCTGCCCACTGCTGGACCCTTTGTGCCCATTCTCACTGTGTGCCCATTCTCACTGTGCCCATTCCTGCATTCAGCCCTGTGGAAGTCAGGCCCTTCCCAAAGGCTGGACCAAGAAAGAGTGTTGCCAGGGCAAGAAAGAGGAGAGTAAGCGCAATCCTCACAGACACTCCAGTCAAACAGGCAATAGAAGAAGAGGAAAAGAAGAGAAAATGCAGAAAACCAGCGCTCAAGGCCAAAAGACAGATCTTAAGTTCAAAGGAAACGAAAAATGATGCTAATCAGTCCTCTGTGGACTGCCTTGTGTGCGGCGAAGATTTTGCCTCCTCTGTCCCTGGTGAGAAATGGGTGAAGTGCTTCTTCTGTGAGGGCTGGGCCCATGAACTGTGCACCAAGGGGTATGACCATTTTGTTTGTCATCAGTGTGACAATCAGTGAAATTGGTTTCCTGTTTGTTTACACAGAACAGAGTGAAATGAGTATCTGGGAGCTTTTTACTCCAGCTGAAACCCAGTTTAAATAAGTTGAAGTTAAATTTTTTTTTTAAGTTTAAATAAGCACTAACTTTTTCTACCAGTATGCCTTTTTAAAGTGTTTTAAAGAAGACCTATTTGTTATATTGCTTGACAGAAATATTGCTCAGCTGATAAGGTCTCTCTTATTGCATATGTTGACATTAAGTTAATCCAGGGTGCTTTGTGCCCATTGTCTGTGTTCGTCATGTTTGGTAATCTTGACCTTTTTAAATTTTCATGTTTAAGGTTGTTTTTTCATATTGAGCTCTGTTAATATTATTTGGGAGCCAAAAGTCTGTCAGGCTTGTGTTTGATATGCTTTTACTGTATGTCTTTAGTCCAACCATCACTACTTCACTACATTCCAGTACTTTATTGAGGGGAAAAGGAAGGAATGAAATTGGGCAGACCAACTCATTTCACGGGCTCAAACTATTTTCGCAAGTACTCATTTTTTCATGGTACTACTGTGTTGGCCTGTTTGTTATAGGGTTTGCCGATCAATATGATTGCCAGATTAAAGCCTATTTTTATTCCATACTGTACTTTGAACATGAACATTAAAACGGTTTCAAGTTTCAGATTATCAATGTATATGCTGCAGCTGAACTATTCTGTTTTAACTGCTGTTGTCAAAAATAAATTTGTCAATGTTTGACACAGTCTCTTTTAAATATTAAGGCCTGTTTGTTATCGGGTTTGGTGAACAATATGATTAGCAGATTAAAGCCTATTTTTATTCCATGCTGTATGTTGAACATGAACTTTAAAACTGTTTCAAGTTTCAGATTAGCAATGTATATGCAGAGCTGAACTATTCTGTTTTAACTGCTGTTGACAAAAATAAATTTGTCTATGTTTGACACAGTCTCTTTTCAATATTAATGTGTTTTGATGTGTGGATGTAATCTATCTATCCGTCAGTCCATCAATTTGAATATTCATCAATGATAGACCAATAGATGGATGGAAGGATAGATAAATAGACCTGTATGGATATCCATCCATGAGGAGGTGGTGTGTTGGTATCTGCCATAGATTCACAAACAGTATTCTCCTATAATATATTGAGAGAATTGTATTGGATAAATTGCTTTCAAAAAGACTTTCCTAGCAAGTGTTACAATTAACCCTCTGTCTGTTACAATTAACCCCGCCTATGGGGTTAGTTTTAACATTTCACTCCTGCCACTTTCGGAGGAATTGTGCAAGAACAGTAAGTCTTACAAACAAACTTCAAGTTCTCATTTGTTGCAGAGATGTGTATATTACATGTATAAAAACATGATTAATGTAGCTTAAATATTTTTTAAATTATTTAGCCAAAACCAAAATGTGTTAGGTTGTGCCCCGCTCTCCCCTACATCTGTCACTGTTTCAAGAACATCTGTTTTTTTGGCGCGGATCCAAATGGCAACAGCACCAAAAGGAAGTTATGACAGCTTATGTACATTTTTGTGGGAGGTGATAATTTGAGAGAAAATAAGTACACACCCAAACCTCGGCTTTAGCAACCCAAACGTTCATTCTATTAAACTGGGAGTGCGCACATGTGACCTATTTTACATTCTCTCCGCTCTTGTCTTAGGATGGAGCACAGGGGTTCAGAGATAATGTTCCAGGGCATAGCTTATATTGAAAACAATAAAAAACATTATAGTTAAAAGATGCTTTTATCATCACCGTCGTCATCATCATCATCATCATCATCATTATTTTTTATTATTATTCATAAAGTGGTTATGTTTTCAACATTAATTACCTAGAATCACCAAGCAAATGGTAACTGTAGGCATGGTCATTCTCCAAACCCATGTACAGATTACTCGTCCGGGGTAACACTGTATATTAAGGTCTTTGAAATAAATGGTAATTAATGCTTAAGAAGCCACTTATAAGACCTTAAAAGGTAGTTATAAACATAAATAATTCTGTATAAGTGTCAATAAAAGCAGAATTGACACATTTATTATTGCTTATAAGAACTTATAGGTTCTTAGTAGCAACATCTTTACAGATTAAATACTGGTCATAAACAATAATGAGATGTTTATTATCATTAATTAGGCTTTATGAGAGATAATCAGAGAGTAATTAAAACATTTATTATTGGTTCACAAAACACTTGTGGCAAGTTACTTAACATTCATTGACAGCTTATGTACATTACTAAGATGTTTTTTTTTAACATTAATAAGACTATAAAAGTGTTAATTAAAATCATAACTAACATAATTATTATTGCTTATCTGCACCCCATAAACACTTAAAGCAATTCTTACCTTTCTGGCATTTTTACACTTTTCTTTTGTAATCTTAAAATGCTCCTAATAAGCGTATGGCACACTAAAATGTAAAAGAAATCCACCAGGTGTTGAAACTGAATGTTGCGACTGAATCTGACTCCATTGACCCGTTTCACTCTCCTATGAAAAAAAATATAGCGTGCGGCGCAAGGAAGTGAGCAGTGCGAGTGAAACGGGTCAATGGAGTCAGATTCAGAGTCACCGGTAAGTGAAAACTAACCAACAATAATTACATAATATTCAATTCTATATGTGATATAAAATAAAATGCCCTCATAACGTTTAGTTACCTTTGTAGTATGACGAACTACCACTTACTGGCTATATTTTTTTCCCTAGAGAAGTCAGGGAATTGGGGGGAAGAGGGTGGGACTTTGGACGGAGGCGGAGTTTTTCATGTTCAAATTTTTACTAAGTGCTGTGCGACATGCCAGAAAGGTAAGAATTGCTTTAATATAAACTTTTTAACAAGTTATATATACCTAATGAACCTTAATAAGATGTTTATTAACATTAATAACACTTATTAATCACTGTTAGTTATAGGATGAAATACATTTATTCTTGGCTCGTAAGATATTTATTAGCACTTGATAGAAAATTGGTAACAATTTGTTGACCACTTATGAACATTAATATGATGTTTATTAACTTAACACGTTGACTGCCGACAAGGAGGTAACTTGCAGGTTATAGGGGTCTCCCATTTGCCATTCTAGGTTTTTTTTTTTACATATGGTCAATGTTTGTTTACGGCACTATTTATTGGCAGATACAGAGCGTCTTCCCATGATCCTCTGGGGGAAAACCCTCTATTCGAGGCAAGTCGTAGCTGGTGGTGGGATATAACTGTTGCATTCGGTATACCAATAAAGAGTTTTCTTGTAGCGGTATTTGCGTAAAAGACATTGCGCAATTGTGCCATAATTTGATTTGAAGGTCAACACTTTTTAAAATGGCGCGTATGAGTGCAGACGAAGTCGCGGAACTGTTAATGGAAATTGATAATAATTTTGTGTTCAATACCCACTTCCACAGGTTGCAATCCGGTTGCCATAACTCCAGTTCTTCCTTTATGACAACTGCCAACCAGTCTGCTGATCCCCAAAGTTACCTATGTTAAACTACGGGATAACTCGTACTGGCAGGATTTGGTGCACCCGCCATTACGAGTTATCTCGTAGTTGGCAGTCAACGTGTTAAATAGGACTAAATGAGTGTTAATCATACCATAAAACACATCTGTTAGTGGCTTATAAGATAGTTATGAGCAGTCATTAGAGACTTGCTGACAGTTTACAGACCATTTAACAATGTTAAAAAGATGTTTATTGACAGTAATAAGACTATGTTAAATGTTAATATTAAAGGTGTATAAAAGCTAATAGATCATTTACAACGGACTTATTAGCAATTTACAATTCTTCTTCTTCTTCACTGTCTTATTAAGATTAATAAATCGTTTATTATCTACTTAATAACAATTAACAATGCTCCTTTGCAGCTACGGGATCTACAGTGGGAACAGTGTCTTATAAGGTCTTATATGTGCCTTATTAACTATTAATTACCTCTTATTACAAGGACCTAAATATAAAGTGTTACCCTTGTCCGGAAACAGAATGAGTCGTGAATGGAATCAGGCATGACAGTGTGCGCGAAAGTTATGCGCAACCTACAAATTATATCAATTTTCCATTCATATAAGTAAATATACAAATTATGAGGGAAATACCCCTTGGAAGTAAATGTATGTGTACTGAAACATCTGGGACCGCAAATGAAGTTTTTTTCATTTCTGTTTAAATGCACTTGTTATATGTGACCCTGCCTGTGATAACCCAGCTAAAGTCATTTTTTGGTGAGGTACAGTTTTTTTACACAATGTCATTCTGCATCAAGTAAGGAATATTCTGTGAAAAAAATCTAACTGATATCTCTAATATTGACCGAGAAAGGTCATTTCAAACTTTTGGCAAATTTCAGGCTCAGAAAAACTGTTTTTCAAGAAATTCCGATTTGAAAATAAGTACATTTTTAAAACAGCCACTTTTGAACCATAATTTTCCTGACTGTGTGTCATATACCAAATTAAAGCTTACATTCTCCTCTTTTCATCCATGTATGGTACATACATGGGAAAATTTAGTAGTTTGACAAAAGCAGTCTTTTTATAAGGATGCGCATGACCAAAAAGCATAAATCCCATTGAAATTTATGGAAGGAAGGGGTATCATATAAACTTTACTGCAACAGCAGTAATAGACTTTACTGCAACAGCTGAGCAAAAATAATTCTATTGAGATAATTTGTATATTTTATCAGTAAAATTGCATATCAGTATCAAAATCTCTTTCAGCTCCAAGGCTACGGCATAACATTTGTATAATATCCCGGAAATGCTGCGTTCTTGTGTTTCAGGTGCCGCCGCAATATTGGATAAAAAGGTACCTCCAGGGATGCGTTTCCCAAGATTACAGATGCTAACTTACATAGTTGGACCCATTGACTGTGAATGGACGAACTTTGTAAGTTGCTAACTTATTTAGCAACTACGCTTTTGGGAAACGCACCCCAGAACGATGGGTCTGCATATCGTCAATGTCCAAACACCAATTTGTTTCGCGAAGTAGCTGGCATGTCATGTCTTAAAACTAGGCTGGTTAGCTTCACAAGATGTTAATCTATAAACGCAAACACTTAATTTCTGACATTTCCAAGGTGATGCGACATAATCCATGGAGAAATCCGCACCCGGCTTAAGTTGCAACTCTTCTGCCATACCACGAAATGACCTTCTTTATGATGGTGCGCATTGGTATTATGGTCTACATTCATTTTCAATGGTAGAAAAGAACTTCCTAAACCGAATGACACCCAAACTATCGGGTGTTTATCCGCCGAGGGTAAACTAAAGCCGACTGAAACGAGCCTAGAGGAAACTTCTGATATTTCTCCGTTAAAAAACGTGAACGTAGTGTCAATAAATTCATTAATTTTCATATTTATGGTGTTAGAAATTAATTTTTGAACACTATATTTTCAAACCCCAATATGTAACCTATCATTTACACCAACAAACTCACATTTCATATTTTTGACATTTTTTATCATAGGGACTACTTGATGGCCTTTATCTCAAAATTAGATCAGGCAAGTTTAGCCGGGTTTTCACAGGCGGGGTCACATATTATATATATTACAAATTTACTGGCATCCGACGCGGCATATAAAATTAATATGCCAAATCAGCATTTTGGTCTTCATGTGGCCAATAGACATGTCATTTGTGGCTTTCAGCGAGGAATTTCGTAAATGACAGAACAGCCCTGCACACTGTTGATCGTGAAACGTGCTAGGAAATAAACAATATGTGAATACAAACCCCCAGATGCATAATAACGGAGAGCCAGATAAACCTGGAAAAGCAAGCGGTTGTTCTTAAAGGTGCACTATGCAAGTTTGTTTACTTTCATTTCTGTTGACATTCGAACTCAAACAAAACAGAGGTAGCCCGCCCCTCCCTCCCATAGTTTCCTCCTTCCCATGCTTCCATAACTGTCAACTTTTGTTGGTGATTGGCTGGGACGTTTTGTTATGTTATGGGGCACAGGCCCCTAAGGTTTATTTGCAGTTTGTGACGCCTGTGCGGTCTTCAGAGCTCAGGTTTTTTTTACAGTGAATTTAGGGGCAGGCAGCTAGCGGATCGTGGAGAGATGTTGGCTAATTGAGACTAAAATACAATCGCGCAGAAAGTAAGCAAACTTGCATAGTGCACCTTTAAAGGAGGACTATCATCAGGAAATTTCTGCCCTCCTGTTATTTCAATTTGTTAATCTCCTGCTAGTTAAACTGCATTCACATAGCTCAGTTGGCTAATTGACGAAAAAATTGAATTTAATTGAGCTCATTGGGCAGCGCCATTATTTTCCGTAGCACCTGTCTCGTCTGATTCTCGGTCGCGAGATCATGACGTAAGCACGGCAGTCTGGGGCTTCCAGGCATCACGGCCGATGCACTCGATTTAATGAGATTTTCTCGTCAGTGAATAGATCCAAAAATCGCTTTGAAAATGCTGCATTGTCTGGCATACGGTTGTGTCAACGACACTAAACAGAAGATGGCCGGTGTGACAATGTACACGTTCCCAAAGGACAGGGATTTAATTTGCCGTTGGGTTTTAAACTCGCACAATAGCACAATGCTTATCACTGATCAGGGATGCTTTGTTTACACTCTCAGCCGCCGTGTTCACGTCACGATCCCGTGCTTTGACGGGCTGAAACTCTGTCTCACGTGGCTTGAGTTCAAAACAATGGTGGCCTCCGTTTTGGATTTTATCATGGAAATTACAGGCAATTATCGCCAATCATGTGAAAAGGACTAATTATCTTGTGGAAATACTTGAAGGGGGTGCTGTTGGACTTCATTGCAGTTAATACAAGTCGAAACAGGTAAGCGTGAAAATCCTCCTTTAAGAAGCAAGTAAAATAGATAACATGAAAATAACTATGCAACTGATGCTGTGGTTTATCAGTGGCATTTTCAAACACAATATTACAGAGGTAGGGTAGCCAGATTAAATAAATTATATGCTATGATACTATGATCTTCATTATACATATACGAATGGTTTTAGGGAGCAATGACTGACGTAAATCATCGATTTACACATTCTCTGTGGGACAAACCACCACCATATCTAGTGCCTTGTGTGGAAAAAGGTGACCTTCCGTACTGTTAGGCCAATTCCTCTACTGTCGCCACATCCAACCAATATCGTGAGATGAATTTCCATGGATTGTATTCCTCAAAAAGATTTACACGGGGCCAATAAACTTTCAGATCTCTTTCATTTAGGCCACCTCCACGATGTCCTTTCAATTCTTCTTCATTGTCCAGAATATGTGGACTTGGATTCCATTATGCCTGTATGGCAATGTTCTGTCCGCCATATTTGTTTACGAGATCAGTGTAAATAATGTGTTAATTAATGATCGTCCTCTCAAACTATCATTAACTAAGGACCACCTTTTTGTCTGCGCTAAAAGAAGGGCACTTAACGCTTCAATTATGCAAAAAGTTTGTTATTAAACGCCCGCATTATTAGTTATACAATGGTTTGACGTGTTTTACATTAACTCAGCGTTTGACACCCTAACAAGAGCGCAGACTTAGTTATGAAATTGGCCCCAGGTGCACAGCAGCACAAAACGTGACGCAAGTATCTTTGCTTGTTTATGATTGGCGTAGTTGTCGTTGTCCTATCCAGCAACCATTTTGCATTAGCAGCAAATGCTCTTGCACCGAAATGAGTGCCCATAAGTGTGTTGGTCTCAAAACGAGGAGTGGTCAGGTGCATTGTTGGTGCGCTGCTATCTTGAGACAGCAGAAAGCGATTGCGCCGTTGACCTACAAAAACCTGGTCTAAAGTCAGTTGTCAGTATTTAACTGCTAATTTAAGGGCGCATAATATGACAGTATTATGTGTCTTTGTAAGGGAGTGCACAGTGCACATACACTCTGCTTCTTACACACAGGAACGAGCAGCAGCACACATGTAAAAAATTAAAAGAAAAAGATTACAAGTGAAAGATTGAGTAAAGCCATGACTCCTATTCACTGGTGTACTCTGTCATTCCTGCAGTCTAATGGGGGATCCCCCCCGCAGGGGTAACTGTTAGGGGACCATTAGAGGCATGGCATATCATGCCTAAAACTGCTTGAATTTTTGTTCAATGAGGTTGTTGCAAGTTACACAGGTGGTCACGTGATCCCCGAAGCAAAATGTACACAAAGGTTGATCGCAGCATAGTGAAAATGGGGAAATCTTGTGCTGCTGTTGCTTGCACCAATAATTATGCCATTCAGTCATCTGGAAAATATGGCAAAATAAGTTTCCATCAATTTACACAAAATAATGAAGCCCTTTTGAAAGTGGCTTGTTAAATTGAGAAGAATTGACTGTGGAAAGCCTTACAAACCAACAAAACATTCAGTTCTTTGCTCAGAACACTTCGAGAAAAGCTGCTTCACGTACCAGAAGTTCACAAGTCAGTCAACGGTTTTGTTGCAATGAAAACTGATTTTAAAGTGAACATTTAAAGAAACTAGAAGAAAATATATATTCAATACAAATATCAACCTTAAGCCTGAAGGCCCCTTAGCGGGGGCAATGAATTTGCGTAATAAATACAGCATGTTTCCTAATAGCAACCTTGTCATGCAGCATGTCCTCTTAAAACGAAGAAACTCAGCGAAAAGTTTGTGATGACCGTTTTTACCTAAACTGAACACAATTCAAGTACCAAGCAAGTAAATAAGCATCTAGCAAAACATTAAATAAAATAAGATCGGTGCTCTATCTCAAGCATTTCTACTGAATTTGTGCTATGCATACAAACGATACCTCAAATGAAAAAGGACAGTCCACAGATTACAACGATATAAGCCTTGTCTGTCATAGTTTCGCTCCCGCCGGATACAAATGTCAATCCGGCGGGAGCTAGGACCATGGGTCCAAAAGCAGGGAAGGACCCACACGCACAGGCTGGTAAAAAAAAAAAAACTGGAGAATTTAATGAAAGAAAAGCCAACACATAGATGAAACTGGGGAGCAGAGACACAGGGTAAAATCAAGAGAATGCAGCGACCATGAGGACTGGCAACTGCCAGCCCTATATACCTTAACAATCACCTCCACCTTCACGAGCAACAGATGCAGCTCATTAAGGTGGAGGTGAGAACAAGCCGCAGGGGAGGGACTGCAGGGTGAAAACCCTTACATTGTCATTTTAAATTGACACCACACTCAAACAACAGCAGGCATACACTTAACATGCTACAGAGATGAGCAAAAAATTTTCTTACCTTTGATAGTCATAAAAGCGGTTTGTGGGCAAATCTGCGCTTGCTATTGTTTTAGCCAGTCTATCTGAGAGTCCTCTCGCCATTGTGCTATGCACTTGAAGACCTCAGCTGTATAATCACTTAAATGGTTTGTTTTTTGTATTTTAGCTATAATTAACCGCTAAATATTCAACTGTTGTTTTCAAAGCCGGTTTATGACAGAGAATCCTTGCGCCAATATGCTCAAGTTCAAACGCAGCACAACTATACAAGTGCTAAATCGACCAGTGAATATATAGTCTGTTGAGCTAGTATCATGGATAAGGCGGAGCATTTGGACCTGAGATTCAATATCCGGTTATACATGTGACCTTTCAGAGCAAGGAAATAAATTTTTTTTGTACAAATAAATAATAATTAATCGATGCATTCCCATCCCATCAAAGCCATCTTCCTGGGTTACTTCGGGGATCATGTGACTTACACTACGGTTTCTGCATCCAGTGCAACGCCTCCATTGAAAACATGCCTTGTAATATCCTGAGAAACAACAGAAAAACAGGTTAGCAAGTTAGTTAATGTACTTGCATGGTCACCCAGTCTGAGTAGTAGCAAAACAAAAAAAAGATTCAAGAAATGAGTGTAACACTGCATGTGCTAATAATAAATAAGATTTTTATAATAATTACACTCATACTTAGTTTCCAGTCAGTCTTGTGTTAACTTGCGTTGCTTTTATTGCTCAGTATAGAAAGAATGTTTTGAGTTCTTCAGATGTTTGAATAAGTCAGGCCAGAGTCTGGCACGGATCAACCCGTTACCTGCAGTTATCTCAAAATCAATTTTGAATCCTACCTGATCCATAAATATAATGTAATACCTGCAACCCATCTGTCCTGCTTCAGTTATCAAATACACAACTCCGCATTTTGTTTGAAATGTGCTTCTTATTATAATTTACAGATTGGCAGACAAACAAAGCAGCATGATAAAGCAGTACTTTCACAAAAAATGACGGATGTCATTGTTGTCACTGTCCTAATTTTTTTGTATACATCTGATTTGGCCCTCAAAGACGAGATGTCAACAATCTGATATTCAACAGCAATTTTTTGTTCTTGTCATCCAGGCTGATCCATTTTTTCCCAGCCTCACTTTCAAAAGCAGAAGCAAGTTCATTTCACTCCAGCTGGATATTATGCAAGGGGTTATGATTGCATACTCAGAATAAAATTATTTTTGGTTCTTTCACCCCAGCTATTTTAACTTAATCATTTTAATTTTTTATCCCCCCGCACTTACATTTTTTTAATTTACCTGTAACCCTGAATTTAAACTTTTTTCATTTTGTTTGCTTATGCACATGTTCGAATGCAACCTCAGGATTCATTCTGATGATTTTTTTTTCCCCATCTGGATATGATTAAAACAATTTTGAACAATACTTAAAAAAATATTTTTTATCAACATTTCGGAGATTCCAGTGATCTGGTTTCTTTACTTTCAGCCGTGGTTTGCTTACACACTTTCTCGCCAAGGTGCAACCGTGCCTGACTTTTAAATGGAATGGGAGACGACACTGATTGGTTTATTTCATGTTATGCCTAAAACAATGCTATAATTCATTAAAAAGTCCAACCCATATGAACCATGCGCCTTTCTTAGCACCTGGATAACCTGCTGTTAAACCGAAAATGGTTTTGGATTCGCCCTAAACGCACTTACGCCACTCGCTTCAGACGGTGCAGTTAGGTCTTAAAAATAGGACCCAAAAAGTTGTAAATCTGTTCACAAGTGGAGAAGGGACAAGTGATCAAGCAAAAGAAAATCAATTGATGTACTGTCAGGAGAAATAAAGTAAGATGGGAGGTGTGATCCAATCAGAAACAATGATGAAAAATGTCTGTAAAATAGGAGAACTTGCGGAGAGAAATCAGTTCCTTTTTACCATTTTCATGGTTTTAGGTGCTCGCTGTGTTTTCCTATGTGGACTGTTTGAAGTTTTCATGATCTGCGGAAATCAGCCAGGGTTCTTTATGCCACTTTTGAGTTATATACAATAAATAATATCATATCAGACTCTTTTTGGTTTGTTTTCTGTGATAAGGTAAATTGTAACTGGCATGGTGGAACACCCCAGTCAACTGGCCCTCATTCGGGCACACAATTTTTTTCCAGAGAGGGATGGAAAGATGGCTACCTCCTGTTTTTGAATTGTTTGGTCACATTTTTCTTATTTGGAACCTTGTTCAACTTTCCAGAAAAATTGTATAAAATCCAGGTAATAATTTTTGGACTCCATATGGGTTATTCTTTTATTTAACATTGGTCTTGTGCAAGAGTTGTATTTTAACATTACTACTCAATAGCACTAGAAACAGACTCCACAATTATACACTGTAAATGTTCTTACCATCCACTTTCCTAGATGTTAAACACATACTGTAAATGCTGGGACAACTTTGAGCTCAGATACCTTGAAGTCAGTGTTTTGCATATTAATCAGAATTTGTTGCTCTGCTTGTTAAAACGGCTTTATGATTGTTCAAGAATTTAGGTGTCTGGTAAATCAATGTACCCTCACCTCACAAAATGGCCTCCAAAAGCTTCATAATGTTTTTTCCACTCAGTATTTCATGAGCAACTGCTGGTTATTTCAGCCCTACATTTTTTCTTGGGGCTGTGACATCGATGGCCCTCTGACTCATTACAGAGTTGGTTCTGACAATGAATTTGATTAGTTATCGCAGGAGCTTGAGATGCTGGACGCAGGCTGCCCATTGACCTTGATTCTGTGTCACTTTAACAGGAGGACTCAAAATTTAGGTTGTAAACTGGCTTTGGAGTTTCTCATTGTCAACTGTGCTTTCATCTGAAGCACTATCGATCCCCTTTGCTCTGAAAATTAGTGAGAGATAGTGTTCAGGGCCACCCCCAGAACTATTTTTCTTATGGAAGATTGGGTTCAGCCTGAGTGCCTGATATCAATTCAGTACAAGCCTGGGAAGGAGGAGCATCACGGCCAAGCTTCCCCAGCCCCCTGTGCTATCCTCTGATTTTATTTGTGATTGACAGGTTGGGAGTCTCTCAGGAGGCCCCAGGATCCTGGGGAGCTTAGCCAGGTCTTTGAACGCTGTGTCACTTTGACTAATGAAGGATGTTTTGTGTGACAGTGAGTCCTGAACTGGGTTCAGGTGAGGTAACTGACAGCGGACACAGGCTGCAGTCACTGATGTCATTTCTTCAGCACAGGGACTGGATCTAATGTAGGTGTGAGAAGACTGTATTGGGTACATATGGGTGCATATGTGTTTTTTTTTTTTTTTTTTTTACAGTGACTTTATATTGACTTTGCGTAGGGGGTGTGAGTGTTACTGTTATGTCACTTTTAGTCTGAACTGTGTTTTTGGGTTTTTCAGCGCTTTGATGGAGACTGAGTATTTTTCTTGTGTATTTCAGTTTGCATGAGCGCTATTGACTTTCACATAGAGAAATAGATTCACAATTATTTTGTTCATGTACACTTTGTTGTTTTATTTCGAACTTGCATTGGCAATGTAAAGGACCGTTTCCCAAGTCAATGGAGCCACGATAAATTTGAATTTTAATTTGATAGAGAGCAATTCTGTCAGTGTAAGCTGGATAATTATTCACTTATTCAGCAGGCAGGGAGAGGATATGTTGATTTTGAATATTTAGTGTTGAATATATTGATTTTAATGTAGGTTTTGAATTTTTTTCACCTTCAATAAATGAACAGATAATTTGCTAGCTGCATTTTGTGTTTATTCACAGTGTCTTTGTCTTACATTAAAATTAGTTGGATGATTTCAGTTAGCAAAATTGAGAAGGGACAAAGTCTTTTTTCACATTATTGTATGAGGAAGCAACATGTTGTAGTGCCTGCCATAATGTGCTGGGAATTTGGGGTTTTTTCTTGGAGGCCCTTCAATCAGGCTGAACCATGACTTCTTGAAATGCTCAGAAACTCAGAAACTTCATTGCAGTTGTTGAACCTTTCTGAGTTCCTCTTTTCCTCATCAAAAATTAAAGACTAATCTCAAATAAAAAAAAGACTCCATATCCTTGCTTATTATTTAGCTCACTGTGAAAGACACTTGGGCACCAGCAATCATTTTTGGCACCTTGAATATTAAATTTAGGCCCCTTAGAAAGTTACTTGCAGTGGGCACTGCTATGCTGTAATGCCTCTGGACTGATTGTGTGTTTACCAGACTGTTGTGCTGGTTCGGAAACTCTGCTTTTACTCCTGTGAAAGGGGCACACCAGAGGGTTGGTACATGTATGCTGACAGCTCAGACGGCGGATATGGCCACACTACCGACCTACTGACCCCCGTCATCACTGCGACCGGGCCTCGCTGCACCCTGGTGTTCTGGTACCACATGAGTGGTTTCACAGTGGGAACACTTCAGGTGAGGTCAGCCTCTGGTCGGCGTGGGTGAAACAGGCCCTCTGCCAGGTTTGGAAGGGAGCTGCTCCCAGTTACAACCTTGCCATCACGAATGGGAACTCTGTCCTCCTCACCTGTGTAGCTATTAATGTTTTCTCTCAATCTTATCAAGTCTTACTGTTTAAATTCTTCTCTCCAAGATGTGAGAAGTATGCAAACCTGTGGAATTTCAGGCCTATTTGAAATTTTAGCAAAGATGCCAATGATTCCAACGATCCCAAATATGTCCTGCTAAATTAATGAAATATGTGCATAAATTGATGTGCGAGATCTAGAAATTTCTATTTGATGTACTGCTGTGGCCATAAAATGGTGGTATTTGGGTTTGAATATTTTTCTCAATATAAGTATGATGTAGCTTCAGTGAACTGCTGCAACCAGCAGATACAGAATATGTATATGTCATTGTCTTATAATATGAAAAATATGCTTTTTCTGACTTTGAATCTACTTAACCTGACTGTGAATCTACTTACTTTATGTATTAACAGCAAGTTTTAATTTGGGCCTATATAAGATAAACATCGCTTGCACAATTGTGAGGAGTATTCTTTTTCATCTGTGAACATAATAATAATGATAATAATAACAATAATAACAGCATAGACCATGAAGGTTGTTGATAATAGTAACTCCTGGTCATGGACCTGTTTTTGGCTTACAGGTGCTCAGCAAATTTGGAAATGTCACACACGAGTTGTGGTCCCAGACTGGTAGTCAAGGAAGCAGGTGGAAGAGGGCAGAGGTCTTCCTTGGTATTCGGCACAACTTCCAGGTCTGCTCACCCTCGTGTGCGCTGCTTAACCATACAGTGCTGTGCCCCCTGCTGTGGGGTAATAAACATTGTGCTGTGAATTAAACTTTTTTTAGAGCTGTTGTGGGAAGCCATGTTGAAAAATTCAGACCTAATCACCTCAGCTGAGCCCTTATTGCTAAAGTCATTGTGATATACCTGGGATCAGTGCAGCTTCATATGTACCGTGTGCCTCTTCTGGCGAAAACTACAAGCAGAAAATACCTTGGTGGGCATTAATGATGGGTAACCTAATGACCGTATTTTATTTGTTCTCTCAAAGTGTATAACTGTGCCAAGGTACCCAGGTTAATTAAAGAAGCCAGCATAATTTGTTAGCCTCAGTCGCACTGATTTAAATGCAATCAGTCTTAATTGCTCATCATGTGCACAAGTGGCGGAACTGGTGCTTAAAGTTTCCCTGGGAAAGTTCTGAGGTAAAATTAGGACAAGGCTGCTCACAAGGAGGCACTTCAGACGGGAAAATTCATTTTAATATGGGAGTTCAGTGGTTGATTCGTAAGTGCTTTGACTATTTGGTAAAATGACTCACTTGATAGCATTATTGTACATTGCATCACATACTTATGAGGGGTGACACCATAAACCAGGGGTAGGGAACCTTCTCCAGAAAGAGCCACTGTGGGTGCAGGCTTTCATACCAACCAGGCTGCTACACACCTGATTCTACTAATCAACCTCTGGAATGTTTGTTAAGGTATTGATCAGTAGAATCACAGTGGCTCTTTCTGGAAAAGGTTCCCTACCCCTGCCATAAACAGTTAATATGTTTTTCGAAGACTCATAGGGCCCTATTTTAACGCTCTAAGCTCACAATCTGAAGTGTGTGGCGCACGTTTACGGCATGTCCAAATCCATTTTTTCTAGTTTAATGGCGCAGGGTTCAAATGAGACGTACTTAATCTGTTAATTAATTATGGGCATGTTTCAGGCATAACATGATATAAGCCAATCAGAGTGTCATTTCCCATGCCCTTTAAAAGCCAGATGCCCTTGCACCTTGGCAAACTGCTATTATAAGGGCGCACTTAAGTGTATGCCCTTATAAAAGTGTACGCTGCAGATGAAAGGGTCTGCGAAGCGCGCAAGTAAACCATTACTTAAAGTATGAAAACTGGAACACAGTAATCTTCAAAAATGTAATAAAAACATTTTTTAAATCTTTTTCATAATTATTTTTTCATACCCTGATGTTAAAAATCATCAAAATGAATTTACTGGGCAGCATTTGAACTTTACATTACATTACAACATGTGGATAAAACAAGCAAACAAAAAAAAAATAGGACCAAGGGTCCTGTAGCTTACCGGCAAGTAATCTTATAGTGATGATACAAGTTATGACAATTTCATGTGAAGTTTGACATTCGAATCATTAAAAGTCAATGCCAAGGTCACCAAATAAAAGTTCACAACATTTATAAGACCTAAATATAATCCTAAGCTCTGAATCAGTTTTGGTGATACAAGTCATTGAAAATTCAATATGTCAATTGTGAACTTTAAAGGTCACAGAAGGTAAAGTATAGGTCAGTAAATGGACTTTATACATGACTTTCTTAATGTCTCTACACAAACCTTGGCTCAATCTGTGACCATTTTGGTGATAGAAGTCATTGTAATTTCACTGTCAAGTTTGAACCTCTAAGGTCACTGACAGTCAAGTTGAATGTCACCAAATGAAAGTTCATATGTGACTTCCTAGATGTCAGTAACACAAACCTAGGCTCCATCTGTGACCATTTTAGTGATACAAGTCACTGAATCTTCGCTAGGTCACATTTGACCTTCGAAGGTCAATATGAAGGTCACCAAATGAAAGCTCATATATGACTTCCTATACATCTCTAATACAAACCTAGGCTCCATCTGTGACCGTTTTGGAAATACAAGTCATTGTAATTGTATTATGTCAAGTTTGACCTTCAAAGGTCAGCAAGTCAAGTTGAATGTCACCAAATGAAAGTTAATATGTGACTTCCTTTAAGTCTGTGATACAAGCCTAGGCACTATCGGAAGTCATAGAAGTCTTTAGAAGTCATAGAATTTTCACTCGGTCAAGTCTGACCTTCAAAGGTCAATATGAAGGTCACCAAATGAAAGTTCATATTTGACTTCCTATATGTCTCCAATACAAACCTACACTCTATCTGTAACGATTTTGATGATATAAGTCATTGAAATTTCACTGTAAAGTTTGGCCGTTGAAGGTCACTGAAGGTCAAGCTCAAGGTCACCAAATGAAACTTCATACATGACTTCCTATACGCCTACAGTACAAAACTCTATCTATAATAGTTTTGGTGATAGAAGTCATTATAATTTTGCTATGTAAAGTTTGACCTTCAAAGGTCACCGAAGGTCAAGTTCAAGGCCACCAAAAGAAATTTAATATATGCCCCTATAAGTGTTTAATACACATATGTTCCCAATCTTCAATATTTTCAAGCCTAGAAGCCTTTGAAAATTGTAACATTTTTGCTTTTGACCTCAAGTTTGACCTTTCAAGGTCATCTGAGGTCAACTTTAACATAGCCAATGTATAGGTCGTATATGACTTCCTATATGTCGATAATACAAACTTAACCTCTATCTGCAACCATTTGGCCTCCACAGGCCATCTTGCTTATTCATAAAGTACAGCGCCCCCACTAGACCCACTTCCGTCTATTCAATCAAAACGGCGCTTGCACTGTACATTTACGGTACCAAGGGAAGTTGATTGCCTAATTTAGAAAAAAATTTATCACGCGGTTTTTGAGAAATAATTTTTTGAAATGTCAAGTCCTATCTTTAACATTGGGACCAAAATTTCAAGGGCCCATAAAACGGACAAAAATGATTCAATCAAAAATCCGAAAAAATGTTCTGGAGAGATGGCCTAGTAGTATGTTATGGCAAATTTACACAAAAATTCATCGGCCGGAAAAAAGATAAAAAATGTTCCGGACGACGGATGACGGACGCCACACCACGACAATAGCTTATCGGCCCATAGGGCCGGTAAGCTAAAAAACTATATTAATTTAGAGTTGCGGGTAGAACAATAATTATGCGCTAGTGGGGAACGACTGACAGAAATTAAAATGTGTTATGTCTAGGGAAGATGTTGCCCAAAAAAAAGTTGAAATTTTAATTTAATATTATAGCGCGCTGGTAGTAAAAGACAGGGAATATGGAAATCGGGTGCAAAAAGTGTATTTACAATGGCCACAGTGGTACAGAGGTGAACGTAAGGTGCACAGTGAACAATCTATTTACAAAAGTATTTACAAACAAAGTTAGGGGAAAACAACAAGGTCTAAAAGCACTGCCAAATAAACAAAAGGAATAAAAAAAAACTGTACTAGAAAAACAAAAGTGCAGTACAACTAAAATATTCACAAAATAAAATAATTAACTACCCTAACATGTGCGCAAAAACCAAAATACAGAGGGTGGCAGCTGCCGCTAAACTAGTGGACTAGACAACAAAAAATACCTACGTGTGTGTGGAGTGTATAAGGGCCCCCGTCTACCCTTGACCGAGTTATTTCCCCACACACACACTGCACAGACAGACCACAGAACATCAAACGAGCAAACATCGCTGGGGCACGGGCAGGACTTCGTAATATTTAAACGGTTATCCACGAACGGGGCAGCACCGGACTGGCTGACGGAGAATCAGCTGATGGAGGAGGAATAAATGATGCAAATGATGGACGGCTTGATGGACGAAGAATTGTATAGGGGGAGACGGATCTGGCAACAAACAAACAGTAACAGAAATGCATACACAATACACCCGAAAGGGAAAACGATTTACAGAAGAAAAAAAAAGTTTCCCCATAACAAATGAGTAAGAAAAACACATGCGAGAAAGGGACGAAAATATTGTTATTTTGATGTTATTTTTACCATAACCCCTTGAATCTGACAAGAGAGGAAAAAAAAACTTGCTTCCGATTGGCTGACAATTGAAGGTCAAGTCAGATACATAAAAGAAATTTGGATTAATTATAGAGGGTGATAATGTCTCTAGTGCTTCTGCTGCGACTAAAAGGGTCGTTTTTTTGTGGCTAGTTCGTTTTTCGGCCAAACTGGAAATAATAATGAAGACATTTCAAATGAAATGTGGGGTTTTGTATTTGATAATAAAAGCGGGACAGAAGGGTTACAGGCACTGTATTAATGAATCAGGTCGGATTCAAAATTTATTTTTCAGATAACTGCGGACAATGGGTCTTCCCATGCACAACTTATACAAAGATCTGAAGTGCATTTTCAGCACTTCAAACATTTGTTCTGTTACAGTTTGTTTTGTGTGACGGCAGGAAAATCCATGCACTGTTTCAGACGATGTGTCATGTAAGGCTAACCATTATCCCTGAACAGCCTTACCCTCCGGGAGGGATCTTCTGAAGAACAGCGGGAATGACAGAGCTTGCTAATATCAAGGAGTCGTGGCTTTATCCAGAAGAATTTGCGAACACCTACATGCATAACCGCACATGTTGAATCACAAATCACCTGATGGAACAGGTTCACTGACAAATTAAATAGCCTGTGTCACAGCATGCCCTGATGTGCGGACGTCGGTCGCACGAACCATTCTGACATGCATTTTTGAAATATCTTGATAAAAATCTTTCACATTGTAATCTCTTTATTTTTAATCAGTTGCATGCGCTGCTGCTCATCTGTAACAAGCAGAGTGTACATTCATTGTACACGCACCTGCAAAGAAGCATAATACTATCTGACTTTGCGCCCTGAAATGAGCAGTCAAAAACTGACCATTGACTTTAGACCAGGTTCTTGTTGGTCAATAGTGTGGTCGCTTTTTTCGGTCTCAAGATAGCAATGCACCTGACCACACCTCATTTTATGACCAACATGCCCATGGGTGCTCAATTTGGGGCAAATGAATTGCCTATTTATGCAGCGAGGACGCTGGACGGGAAATTGGTATTTTTGTCAGTCATAAAATAGCAAAGACAGTTGTGCTGTGTTTTGCGCCCCACTGCGCTGGGTGTAAGATAGAGGCCATTTCAATCAGGGGAGACTCAAGTGAAAGCAGGAAATATTTATTATGCCTTCAGCTTAAGCAAATGAAACATATGCTTAGAATTAAACAAGTCTTTGGCGCTTAGACTCTGTGGGAAGACTCGTAGAGCAGAAGCATGGCTCAGAGCAGCAGCAGGAAAATCCCCCGCAGAGTCCAGACACTGTTGGCGGTGACGGCTGAGGGCGGACGAAGCTGGAGCAGCAATACAGAAGGTCTGACGAGAGTTGGGAGGCGTTGGAGAGGAGGCGGGCCAGCAAACCACAGCATGAGCGAACTAGGGCAGAGAGAAATCACATATTTCAAAAAGACAGCAGCAGAACAATTGGCTAGCGATGCAAATATGGTGTGCCATGGTTGAATAGAGGAGATCAGCTGCTACACCAGCTGACAGCTCAATTGACAGCCCCAGACAGTGACTGCAGAGATATAAAGTGAGCATGCATGTGAATGATAGGAAAATAAACAGAGTTGAAGTGTGCAAGAGAGATTCCTAACTGAAATTTTGCTAAGCTTCATATAGCTCATAAAACTGCATAGATTTGCTTAAATTTGTTGGTGAGGATTATTTTAATTGAAGCCTTTTGCCCAAGAGTTGCTTTGAAGATTGTACGAAAAAAAAATGGACGATGCTCCAAGATTTCACCTACAGAGTTCTGAAAAGCCAAAAGGAAGCCCAGTTGGTTCTTGAGGGTGCTCCCTGCCGTCGCCATCTTGGTAGTGCCTGACTCTGCTTTACTCCCCGCTAATGCAAAAATGGGCAAAAAGGTGGAACATTGGTGGATCTGAGGGCAGGCTATGAAACATGCCTGCTAACTGGAGGCTATCAAGTAAGCTATAGCTAGGAAGCTAGGTTATATCCGCCCAAGGAATGCAGCTAAGGAATGAAGCCTTCTGATACCATGCAGTAGCAGGTTGAACAGTGTACATAGCCCAGAAGCAGTGGTGGTTAGCTCACTCCACAATGTTATTCCCACAGAGAGTGAACCGCTGCTCTGCTCAGCTTTTTAACGTACATTAGCCAGGTCAAATATTAAGATCACATCAATGGAAGAATGGCCAGTTTAGTGTTTGCAGTGCATAACGTTAGCTTGATGTTGTGGTGGACCTTTATTTTCTATCCCTCACTGGCACATTTTGCTGAAAAGTATTATCACCCTAAGTTTGAACAGTTCTCAGGCCATTACATTCTGACTGTGGTGTGCAATTGTTTAATCAGCTAGTGTGGCTAGCATAGGCTTATGTTAGTATCATAGCACCTGGGCTTCCAGCTCAAAGGCTGAACCGAAGTAGCCAAGTAACTATACACCTGCAAGCTTTTGCTTTCATAGAATTTGCTAGCTACCCCAGCAGCTTCCCGTTTTTCTTTTGGGTTGTGTACTTCATGATATTTCTGATAAGTCTAACATTTTCTGTTGTCATTTAGAACATTATTTTGGCTCATGCAGTGAGACTGCTTGTGGATAAAATACAGTGCTCAGTTATAACCATCTCCATCTCATTAAAAAATGTTTTTATTGAGTTACCTGCAGCTATTTCAACAACTTTAGAGTAGCCAAGACTGATATGGACTTCAAGGAGGAACATATTTAATGACAGCTAGCTAGCTAACTAGATAACCCAAGGTATTTTTTTTTTTTTTTTTGGCTAGTTTGCTCATTAAATTACAATTATACCGTAGCAGAAATCAAGGTGCTATCCAATGCCCTGGAGAAGCAGCTAAGGAATGGAATCTTCTGACAACATCCTGCGGTGGGCCGAATGCAATAGCAAGCTAGGTAGCAGCCTGGCCGGGAATCTGTGACAGCTTTCTAACCTCACACAGACACCTTTTTTTCAAAAGCATCATCACCCTAAATTCTGTATAGTATTGTTAGTATAGTTAACCGCAAAGCAAGCCATTATTAGTCCGATATTTGCCTGAAAAAATCTCCAGTTTGTGCAAACGCAGCCTAGAGTTCATGTACAGTGACTTAAATTCACTTAGCTGAGGTGATGCCCCGCAGACAGCTAATGGCTAGCAACCAATGACCAGAGCCATACTGCTCTGTCTATGACCACACCCACTAGTTACTCACAGCGGCCACGCCCTTAATTGTGCATAACGGGTGACTTATATAAAAATTAAACCCCTGAACAGTTGTCCTGAATGGAAAAATTAACGGTAGAGACTAAAACTTTTTTTACTCAGGATGTAAACATGTTTATTTCTGCTGTGAAGTTGGGTCTTTTTAACATGGGGATCTATGGAGACTGACTCGCTTTTGCAGCCAGCCTCAAGTGGCCATTTGAGGAAATGCAGTTTTTGGCACGTATGCGTTGGCCTCACTTTTCAGCCCCGGAGGCTGCTGCTGGGGTCCAATTAGCCTAATGTTGCATTTCCACCGAATGCGAAACAAAGTTTTCGTGCAACCAAATTACATTCAGAGTCAATGCAAAGACACGAATACACGTGAAAAGATGCTAGTTCGCACCGGGCGACGCAAATCATTTGGGAGTTGCGGTGCAACGCGACGAGATTGGCTCACGCGAATGTACGAAATTTGCATTTCGCTCCACTTTGAAATATTATTTTGCAAAAAATTTGCGCGAGTGGAGCAGTGTTCTGAATAGCATCACTGCTATGAGCAGCAACATTGGCTAGCTAGGCTACCTAGTTTCATATTCAAACTGCAGTCAGCGGCATTGCTTCAGATAAAGGGAATGCTAGCTACCTAGCTTGCTAGCTAGCGAGCTCGCAGTGTCAAATAACCTATGGATCACAGTTTCACAAAAAAATAGTGGTCGAGCTCAGTATCGGATATGACATCATCAGTTTTGTGAATATTTTTATTCTCAAGCAGGCACAATTAACAACATCATCAGTTTGTGAATATTTTTATTTTCAAGCAGGGACAATGTTTATAAAGTAAACACAGCAACATTAGCATCGCCATCTTTTTGATGTATTTTGGAGGTTGCAGGAAGTGTCGCCCATCCAGTGAGTGTACACAAGGCTCAACTGGCATTGCTATTAGTCAGCGGAGTGAATGCCCATGTGCATCCTCGACCAGATTGTTCTCCCATAGAATTGAATGTGATCTTCACATGAACAGGACAGAAAAACTTCAAAGCGAAAAAAGAAAAATTATCCCACGGTCAAGCTCCCGTGAATAAAGCCAGGAGAAATTTTGCAAAACAAATTTTTTGTGTGTCTAGATTACATTCAAAGTCAATGCAAATGCATGCGAAAAGACAGTAGTTTCGATATTCGCATTTTACTCCACGTCAAAACATTCTTTTGTGAAAAATTTATTCAAATAGAACAGCATTGATGGTACTAGCAGCAACATTGGCTAGCTAGGCTTCTTAGCTTCATATCCAAACAGCAGTTAGCTGCGCTGCATGAGTTAATGGGAATAGCTTACTTGTTAGCTAGGTTGCTAGGGAACTAGCTGTGTAAAATAACCTATAGATCACAGTTTCACAAAAAAATAGTGGTCTAGCTCAATATCGGATATGACAACATCATCAGTTTTGTGAATATTTTTATTCTCAAGCAGGCACAATGTTTATAAAGTAAAATGCTTGTGATGTTAGCATAGCAACATCAGTGTTGTTTGTTGAAATGTATATTTTGTTGATAATTTTTGGAGATTGCAGAAAATACTGCCCATTCATTGTAAACAAGGCTCAACTGGCATTGCTATTGGATGGGGGTGTGAATTCGCGTGTCAATCCTTTAGTTCTCCCATAGAAGTGAATGTGATCTTGGTGCGAACAGGGCGGCGAATTTTAAAAGTGAAAAAATTAAGATGATCTCACAGTCAAACTCCCACGAATAAAGCGAGGAGAAATTTGATTTTGCGTTTTGTGGAAACGCAGCTTAAGATCTATTCTGCTTCATATGTGTTTTTTGAATGCTCATAACATTCTAAAGAAATCTAGCACCATCTTATGATTACGTACACTGCTGGAAAAATGCTGAAGTAAGAAATTGAAGTTAGAGAATGTCTTAGATTTTTAGCATTTAGTTGCATTGTTGCTATCGTTACAATATCACATGCATTATGTAAATGCAGCCAATTGGCAATCATTTTATCATTATTTTTTATCATTATTGGCTTCATATTGATTTGGATTATCAGCAAATAAATTGTTGATTTTTTTAATCAGGCATACGCAAATAGGATTAATCAAGCATTAAAAGGTGATGTTACTATAGGCCTTTCATTCCGCTGACAATGTGCCTCTGGACAGCTATAATTAAGGAACAAAAAAGTAATTGGTTTAAATATTTGTTCCCATATCCTTTGTATGCAATAAAATCTGAAGAACAGACATAATCTCATGCTGGGTATCTACCCCGGAGACACTCTGTGCGGCTGCCACCTTCAGTTCTTGCTTGTTTAAGGGACCTCTTGCCTCCTGTCTCCACGTCTTCATGTACAAACTAAAATGCATTTTAAGTTGGATTCAGATTTGATGATTAGCTCTGCCTAGAGAGCCAAAAAAATTCACTGTCCGGTGAATTATGATGCTCACTGTATATGTTCTCATGAGGGCTTAGCTTAAATATTAGCATAGCTTGGCCACTGCTTTGTGAACTGCTTTGTGAACAAATTCGTGCTGGAATTTCATGTCAGTATTACATTGGTAGGGCTGCTGGTTATTGAGGTATTATTTGAACTGAGCGACAAAGACTGTTTGATTCAGGTGTTTCTTCGAGATACTGTGTTTGCATTTGACAAAAAGAGTGTAGATTCCATTACACTATGCAACAAAATTATGACTTTTTCTTGTTTCTGAGCAGTAAGTGTTATTTCCCAATTACTTATACCTAAAGCAAATGGAAAAGTCCTATTTTTCTCTTCAAACTTTGCTTTTGTGTCCTGGGTGATGAAATTTTCAAATTTATCAATTTTCTAGAACATTAAAGGTAGATTCGGTGCTGACCTGCCAATAGAGAATTTTCTTGAGCTTACAAGAATTTTCAAGAACTTTCTAGAATGTTTTACAACTTCCAGGAAGTTTCAAGAATTTTCTAGGATGTTGTGGAACTTACGAGAACATCTAGAGCCTTATAAAATTTTATTGATTTTTTCCTCAGTAATATTTATATATAGCGGCTCTCCACTCATCACCTCAGTTTAGTTCTAGTTGCCTGTGTGAACATATGGACATACACACACTATCCAGGAATTTATGTTACATAGTGTTATGTGAAAGGATTCCGCATGTATTCACAATTGTAATTTCTGTAAAGGTCTTGGGTTTGGGATTGTGCAGTATGAAATCACTTCAGCATATGAGATTGTGTTTGACTGTGACAGCTTCTGTGATTGTCTGAGATTCTCAGACATGGCTCCAGATTCTACAAGGCTTCACATAGGCACTGTGTATGATCAAACGTAAGATCAAAATGTAAATGTGACAGAAAAAGCTTCTGAATCTTTCACGTTGCTTGTTAAATTCTATGCCTATTCCTCACACTCAATCTCTGGCTTCCCTCAGATGATTCTGCGGGCCAAGCGCGGTATCAGTTACATGGGAGACATTGTGTTGGATGATGTGTCCTTCCAAAACTGTATGCCACTGCCTGTCCAAAATCGACCCTGCGGAACTGATGAGTATGCCTGCGCCAATCAATACTGCATCCCTAAAGATCACCTATGTGACTTCATCAATGACTGTGGAGACTGGTCTGATGAGAACCCCTACATCTGCAGTAAGTTATGCTTCCACCACTTCTAAGATCCATTAGTTTTAATGAGCCATATTCTGTGCCTGACAGCTTTTGGAAGCATTTTGGGAGATTATCCAATGCTATTTAATACTGAAATGCCACTCACCATAATCTCCTTTATTTGAATTAATGGGTTGTATAACGATTATCTTTGCTAGTTCATAACACTCAAATGGGGGGTAAAAAAAGAAAATCCGCATGAATGTGTCAAATTCTATTCACGATAAAATCCTTTGTTAAAACATTCATTCCAATATTTACCATGTAATTCTGGGTTCCTGTGTACAAACACCTGACATTCTCACAGCTAAGTTTACTATTATTGTTGTTGTTTTTGTCATTGTTATTACTATTATTATGTCAGCAAAACTATGTTTCATCGATACAGCTGATCCCTCATGTAAATGCGATAACTGAGAAACCATTCATAGATTTCAAATTTTAGTTGCCTTTAGATTTGATCAAAATGGAGAACTAGATTGATTTCGGGCTTTGTATTATGAATAACTTGAATTAATCTCTTAAGCCCTGAGCCTCTGGCTCGAAAATAGCATGACCAAAATGAAATGAGTATATCTCTGTAACTACTTGGTCCATTTTAATTACCTTGGTATCATAATAAAAATAGCACCTTGGGGATTTTTGACATGGAGTAAAAAACAGAATATATATCACTAAATCAGAGTAAATGAATATGGAACACAGCATAAATGAAAGATCTAATTTCCGCCAAACAAAATTTTACTTTTATCCCTTTTTAAATGATTTAGTTGCAGTCTGAAACCTTAAAAAAATACAGCACAGAATCGCACCATTATCTGTGCCAAAGTTTATTCTAATCAAGTACAACCCCAATTCCAAAAAAGTTGGGATGCTCTGTAAATTGTAAATAAAAACAGAATGCAATGATTTGAAAATCTCATAAACCCACATATTATTAACAATAGAAAATAGACAACATATCAGATGAAAAGTTGAAAGTGAGACATTTTACCATTTCTTGAAATATATTACCTCATTTTGAATTTGATGGCAGCAACACATCTCAAGAAAGTTGGGAAAGGGGCAACAAAAGGCTGGAAAAGTAAGTGGTACTAATAAAAAACAGCAGGAGGAGCATTGTGCAACTAATTAGGTTAATTGGCAACAGGTCAGTAAAATGACTGGGTATGGGGCGCCCCGGTGGCTCATCGGCCCAAGCGCATGTACCATAAAGGCTGTGTCCCTCCTGCAGCGACCTGGGCTCGAATCCGGCTCGGGTCATTTGCTGCATGCCCTCCCCCATTCCCCTCCCCAACCCCCTGTCCCCGCACACAGCATAACCATCGAACAAAGGAAAAATTCCCAAAAAAAAATCTTTTAAAAAAAAAAAAATGACTGGGTATAAAAAGAGCATTTTGGAGAAGTAGAGTCTCTTAGAAGTAAAGATGGACAGAGATTCACCAATCTGCAAAAAACTGAATCTAAAAATCGTGGAACAATTTCAGAAAAATGTTCCTCAATGTAAAATTGCAAAGACTTTGAAACTACAGGATATAATATCATCAAAAGATTCAAAGAATCTAGACAAACAAGTCCAAAGGTCAATATTGGATGCTCATGATCTTCGGGCCTTCAGGTGGCACTGCATTAAAAACAGGCAAACACTGCATGGGCTCAGGAACACTTCCAGATATCATTGCCTGTGAACACAGTTCGCTGTGCAATTTACAAATGCAGGCTATAGCTGTATCATGCAGAGATGAAGCCATATGTGAACACGATCCAGAAACGCCGTCGTCTTCTCTGGGCCAAAGTTCATTTAAAATGGACTGAGGCAGAATGGAAAACTGTTCTGAGGTCAATTTATTCAAAATTTGAAATTCTTGGAAACCACGGATGCCGTGTTGCGCGGTCTAAAGAGGAGAGGGACCATCCAGCTTGTTACCAGTGCACAGTTCAAAAGCCTTTATCGCTGATGGTATCGGGTTGCATTAGTGCCTATGGCGTGAGGAGCTTACACATCTGGGAAGGCATTATCAATGCTGAAAAGTATATAGAGGTTTTACAATAGCTTATGCTCCCATCCAGATGTCTCTTTCAGGGAAGGGCGTGCATATTTCAGCAAGACAATGCCAAACTACATACTGCGTCCATCACAACAGCATGGCTTCACTGTAGAAGAGTCTGAGTGCTGAGCTGGCCTACCTGCAGTCCAGACCACTCTCTAGTAGAAAATATTTGGCACATCATAAAACGAAAAATCCAGCAAAGAAGACCCAGGACTGTTAAGCAGCTAGAATCCTACATCTGACAAGAGTGAGACAATATTCCTCTCCCAAAACTTCAGCAATCGGTCTCCTCACTTCCCAAACATTTACAGACTGTTATTAAATGAGGAGGGGATACTAAACAATGCTAAAGATGGCCCTATCCCAACTTTTTGGAGATGCGTTGCTGCCATCAAATTCAAAATGAGCTAACACTTTTCATGAAATGGCAAGATGTCTCACGTTCAACATCTGATATGTTGTTTATGTTCTATTGTGAATAAAATGTCAATTTATGAGATTTGCAAATCATTGCATTCTGCTATTATTTACATTTTACACAGCATCCCAACTTTTTTGGAATTGGGGTTGTAAATCAGAGCAAAATCAGAGAGGTTTTAGTTCAGGAATGTCTTGGTGGCACCTCCAAATTTGGGCATCTCTCTGGGCGCTGTGTGCCATTTGAGATTTCTCAGGTACCAAACTCTAAAACTCTTTTAATTTCATTTATATGTCACTACAGGCATACATATCATCTAAATACTATCATTTTTTTTATTTTTACAATTTTTTTTTTTTTTTTTATTTCAGCCAGTCCTGTATACATTTTCCCATTCAAAGAAAATACATACAAGGGAAATGACATTTGACTCCACTGGAGCGAATTGTTTTTCAATAAAGCAATCATAAACAAAATTCCAAATACAAAGGTCAGGCAAAATTGATAAAAAGTAAAAAGAACAAACACCCCAGCAATTATTTATTCAAGAACTCTGCTTTCACTGCTCAAAAAGAGCACACACCTCCTTGATGTTTGAACCCGGGTTTCCCACGTCAGAACGCATCGCTTTAACCACTACGCTAGCTGAGTGGACTGATACTCATCCATCTCATTGCACATATGAAGACTGAGTCAACAAAACATGTCATGCACCCCAATTTAGCGCTTGTATTGCTGCACTATCCTAGTACTCACGCGTAATGGCGCAAGGATTCTCAGTCAGAAACTGACTTTGAAAACAACTGTTGAATATTTAGTGGATAATTAGAGGGAAAATAAAAAAAAACAAACCACTTAAGCATCAATATTGTTGTGCTTTTTGAGTACTTGCGCGTAATGGCCCATGGACTCTCATATAGATGCGCCAGAAACACAAAGCTCTATCTCAGGCTAGGCTTGTGCGATTATGGTGGTTGAGGGCTCATTGGAAATGTCAGAGCCCTTAGAATCAAATGGCGAACAAAATCAAACTGACAGCATCACAAGCCAATCACAGAGAAGAAAATATATTGCGTCCAAACAGAGTGTTCATGGCGTGATCTCATTGGAAGCAGTGCCCTGGAAAAACACATGCATGGAGACTGGAAGATCTAGTTTCAATATAACATGGACACATTGGGCTAACAAAAGCCAGTGCAGATTTACCCTCAAACACAATTTTTTATTACAAAATATCAAAGGTAAGAAAAAATATTTGCTCATTGCTGTACAATGTAAAGTGTATGCCTGCTGTTCTTTGAGTGTGGTGTCGGTTTAAAATGACATGGCTTATATCGTTGGATCGCATGGACTTTTCTGCTTTTATCTGATGTATCGTGTGTATGCATAGCACAAATTCAGCAGAAACACTTGCGATCGAGCACTGATATTATTTTGCTTCATGCTTATTTACTTGCTTGGCGCTTGAATTGTGTTTGGTTGAGGTAAAAATGGTCATCATGAGCTTTTTGCTGAGTTTCTTCCCTTTTATTTAACCCTTATTTAACCAGGGAAGTCCCATTGAGATTTGAAATCTCTTTTTCAAGGGAGCCCTGGGGGTTGAGAGGGCATTTTGCACAGCCAATTAGATAAAAGGATGATTAGGTGGCAGGTCAAAAGAGCCAGGTTGGGACTTTTGCCATGACACCGGGGAACCCCCTACTCTTATCGAAGAGTGTAATAGGATCTTTAATGACCACAGTGAGTCAGGACCTCGGTTTAACGTCTCATCTGAAAGACGGCGTCTGCTTCAGTACAGTGTCCACATCACAGCACTGGGGCATTGGGGATTATTCCACCAGAGGGAAGATCGCAACCTACTGGGCCACCAACACCTCTTCCAGCAGCAACTTGGTTTTCCCAGGTGGTCTCCCATCCAAGTACTGACCAAGCCCGCACCTGCTTAGCTTCAGCTACGCGGCTGGAGCAGATTGAATAGTCGTATGGCTGCTGGCAACTGGATATGCCACATGACGATGTAGCTACACGGAAACATGCTGTATATATGATGTTTATGGATTGCCCCCTGGTACCTGGGTCATTCGGGTTTAAGAGGTGAACTAATTAATTTCCTGGAACTCCTGAGTTCCTTCATATTGCCTGATTTGTAAGGGATATCACCTTGAAATTTTGCCATTTGATTCTTTCACTCATGGTCAATTATTATATATTTATATATAATAATTTTATATATTATTCAAGATAAAATTAGGTTCAGGTTATAATAATTTAGTATCTTAAATAATTAAGTTGAGAAGTTAAATTTATTACTGACCTTGGGAAAATAATTTGGCATATTTGTGATTATTGAGTACATATAGGCAGTCTGAGCATATTTAAGATAAAACTGGGTTTAGTTTATATTAAATTAAAAGGGGAACTACAATGTCTAGACAAAATACTAATTTTCTGGTGGTATTACTCATGAAATCCATGCTGTCTGTTGCAATACTGTTGCTTGGCTTTCTTTTTTGGGAGCTGTTGCTGGAGGACTTTCACCGATATACCCTTTGCTATTATTATTATTATTATTATTATTATTATTATTAATAATTTCATTAAATATAACCAGTATTAACTTACTTCAGGTGACCATTGGTTTCACTGGGATTGAAAGTGATCTTGCATGAGTCTTACCATTGTCTTAAGGATAAGAGATTAGTGTTGTTGCCCTGGAGTGAGGTTATCAAACCCAGAAACACTCACAAGTTTTTTTCTTGTTTTCCTGTGCCATCTCATGTCAAGATAAGTTTGTGTTAGCCTGTGGGCACGACTCAGCACTGTGTCTTTAAAGGTGCCCGCTGACCTGAGTTATCTGTTTGCTTGCAGGGGGCTTTAACAGCCAGTGCAACTTTGAGTTTGACCTGTGCTCCTGGCGTCAGGGCAGGCATGACAATTTTGATTGGCTGATCAAAGCGGGAAGCACCCCCACCGGGGGTACAGGCCCCTCCACAGACCACACGCTGAGGGACCCTTCAGGGCACTACATCTACCTGGAGAGCTCTTTTCCTCAGTCTGCAGGCGACGTTGCCAGAATCACGGGACCCACCTTCAGCTGGCGGAGTCACGAGTGCAAAGTAAACAGCTTGTTCTCTTTTCTGAATAATCACAGCTTTGTCAGTCCCCTCAAACCTTTTCTTCGCAGTCTGGTCTCATTGAGTCAAAAATCAACGTCAAGGATAATTTTTCTTTGAATATATTCCTTTGAGGGAACAAGAACTTAATCTGGTAAAAAGCCAATCTGTGTGTGGGTGTGTTTGTTGGCGAAGTATTTTGAAGTACAGCCAGGATATACAGTGACAGTCCTGGCTTCAGACTTGACCAGAAATCCTGCATTTTAAATCTCATCCTCAAGCAGTAAAAGCATTTTGTCGTACAGTGACAAACAAATGCATATGTTATATTCACCTAATTGCTCAAGACCTTTTTGACATAACAGAACATGTAAGTTGCATGAAATTTATTGAGTATTTGCAGGAAATGTGCAGCAAATGACAGGTTGTTCATCTTCGGTTTGTTTTATATTTATGACAGTCCTACAGTCAGAACAGTGGCTGATCTGGAATATTTTACATGGGGTGATGGGGCGTGGGGGGAAAAGGGGTCTTGGGAGGGTAGCATGGTAAGACAGTGGAAGTCCCCATGGTTAAATGCAATTTTATGTGTATATGCAAAGGGACTGCGGTGAAGTCACTGAGAAAGGTTAGCTTGCTAATCACAATTGTCTACTTGGACATTGGATTGGTCATCATATTTCCCATAAATCTCCACAAAAAGTAAGAAAGAGGAAGGATATTTTCCATCACATAAACAGAAAACATGCAGCCATCCAACATCGATATCAATTGGAAATTCAATGAACTAATGTAGCTCTAACGAAGGCCCCTAGATATTTACATGATTATTGAACACTGATGGATTGAAATCTTGCTTGTTACTTCCCATGACTGAGATTTGTTGGCTTTGCTGTTGTTTTTAAAGCTGAAAAACTACTTATTGCAGCAAATTATGCGGGTGAATTCCTGCCCCCCAGAAGCCCTGTCACATCAAACGTAGGTAAATGTTATTCTCTTACTTGTCACCTCCTCAATTGTCATTTCGCCTCAGCAGGGATAGCTTGTCAGCAGATCCCCATCGCACCACTTTTAACTCGGGCCCAGATGCAACTGCTACCCCGGGATTTTAGCCAATAGTCATCAACATCTTGAATTTCACCAATTGCTTGAAATTTGTTCACTTTCCGCAACCTTCACTAATCCTGATCCACACTCCCGAAACTTGCTCGGTTGTAGTAGAGTGGACATTGAACCTAACTTAGTGGATGTATAGCTACATTACCTAGCTAGCCAGCTCTCAATCCTGTCTGTAAAGTGTCCTTGTTTGCGGTATTGTTGTCTTGAAACAACATTAGTTATGTGACTACAGTCAGGATAAACACTTCGAGTTGGACCATTGACTGCCTGTGGATTGGACGAGGCCGCAAACCGCGGAGGTACTGAAATTACATTGGGCTAGAGCATGTTAGATTTATGAATAAATAATTTTTCATTTTCCCCAATGATCCAAAGTCAGTTGGGATATTCTTGCCACATCTGAAAGTTGGTTGGGAGCCTGACTCCGGACACATTCCGACTATCCCTTCCCAAATCTACGCCAATGAATGAACGATTTTTAATTTATTGTTTATTTCTCGCTAAAGTTATTCAATGATTTCAGCAGTTTGTGGACCTGGTGTTGATTTGTTCTTACAATAGCCCTTTTACGAACTGAAAAGTTGGGAGGCAATTTCTACAGTTGGAGGGGCAGCTCCCCTCCCTTTCCCCCCAGTAGATTCACCCATGAAACAGAATTATAAAATGATCCTTTTTATGAGGGCAGTGAAGATCTGGTAAGTGGGTAGACTCAGAAGAAAATTTGAGTGGGAGGGGGCCTGTCTTTCCTGTGCTTCTGGGTTTTGACAGTGAGGGGCAGCGGTGTGATGGATACAGCGGCCCTAGTGGAACACTGACTGTCACACAGTCCAATGGACCAGTCAATCATTCACTCTCTCCGCAGACTGACAGCTGGTAGTTAGATTTGAGGGCTGAGCTCTCTGACAGTCCTGCATCCATATGCCTGCTTTAGACAGAACATAATTGAACAAGTCTTTGGTCCTCGGGTCAAAGCTCAATAATTCTTGTTAATTAACATCAGTTGGTAACATTAATTGGGCTGAGCCACGACACAGGTGAAAAGGCTGTGAAATGTGATCTTTGATTACTTTCTTCCTACTGTTAATACCTTGGTAATTTTTTTCTCATTTCATCATTTAATGCTATATAAAAGGCTTAGTGAAGACATAGATGGTCCAAATTATTTGAGACCCTCTCATGTTATTTAGGTGGCATTTATGTCAAAGGGGGGCGGGGATCTTGAAGCCACAAGTCTTTGGTAGTTGTATTTGACATCCTAGTACCCACAATGCACGTATGTTGTATATCAGTCTCAGTCATTTTCCCACACCTGGTTATAACAATCAATGAGTGTTTAACTTGTGACAATTATTAATTTAGTACAGCTGACCGAGTATGTCATTTCCACACTGCACCACACCACATTTGTGCCCTCATACAATGAAAGCATTTGCATGTGAATTCTAGGAGACAGTTGTTTTAAGCATGTTAGGTTGGTAAACACTCACTGGATTTTTCCTTTTCTCATCTTAGATGGTTTTCTACCTGCACATGTCTGGGGACAGAATTGGGACGCTTAGCATATACCAGCTTACCAGCTCTGGGCCTCTGCTCCTGCTGAACCTGACTGGAGACCAGGGGAACTACTGGCAGCGCCAAGAGGTCTTTCTCACTGCTCCACATGACTTCAAGGTTATGTTTGAGGGCCGGATTGGCAAGGGGAACAGGGAGGACATCTGCCTGGATGATATCACCTTTTCCCCTGGCTGCCTTCTGTCATCGTCCCTTGTGCACAGCGAGACCACTCTGGCGCCACCCTCAGGTGACCATTCATGAATACCATTACACTCTGATAGATTGAACTTGCATGACATGGATGCAGGACTGTGTCACTCTGGACGAAGCAGCAGCGAGCACAAAGAAAGAGGTGAATAATGACAATGGCTGGTTACAAGTACAATACATACTTTATTCTTCTGCTATAATATATAGCTTTCGTCAGAATTTGCACCACAATGCTCATTACTCATTGGCTGTGTTGCTAAGGAATGGGATCATTACACGGACTGTGTCAGCTGGGGCACATGGGTAGTAGAGTCCAGTCGATAAACATTAACATGTACACGCAGTGCGGTATCAAGGGAGCAAAACTACAAACCCTAACCTTATTTGTACTTGTATAAAGCTTACCTTCGCCGCTGTTTTAAAGACAGAAGATGGCCTGCAAACGCTGAGTCTCTGAAATACCCACATTTTATCTGTGCCCAAACCCACGAAGAATAAATCATACTATTTGTCCTTATTTCTTTGGGCAAAAATACATTGAAAGCATAAGAAATACTATTCCAATACCGTCAGTGAATTTGTGTTGGAGTTTCAATCTGTTTGCGTTGCATTCATCCTTAAGAAGTTTACAGAAATTAGTGTTTGTAGAACCTGTTTGTCACAAAGTTTGTTGGAGTTTGGGCTTCCTGAGCTTTATGAGACTACACCCTGGACTACCTTGATTGTTTTGCACTGAGGAAAACAACAGCTGCGTTAATTACTTTTTTCCGATGTTTTCCCCTCAACAAAGCAAGTCTTGCTCCGGCCCTGCCGCTTTTACAAAATAAACTAAATTTACAGAAATAAGAGGGCTTTTTTTGTGCACCATGAAGCATTTTGGGCACACTCATTGCATGGGAATATATCCACACAGAAATATATCCGATCTCTCTCCGATCAGGTGGTAGCATCGAAGTGTCAAGTGTGGACACACATATGCGAACACAACTGAGTTCTGATCTGGTGCATCCGATCGCAAGTCGCATTAAAAGATCAGTATTACTGCAGGCTGTATGTGGCTCAACTAGCCACAACTTCAGCATGTCCCTGTACCCCAAGGTAGACTGTGGAAGCTTTGCAAGATGTGGCTCATTGTTTTGTTGCCACAATTTGGAAAAAAAATGTTGACACAAACCATTGTTTTTTTTTTTTTCTTTTAGACAACATGAAGCTACTCCAACTCAGTACTCCACTCTTCCCTAATCAGCTCTCTCTAACTCTCGCCTGCATTTACAGTGTTGCCTTACTGCAGCAACTCACATCCCGCTAGATTTCAGAGTGAGACTTCCTCTTCAGCAAAACTTATATGATATGTTAGCCACACTTCTTTGTCGGGAACCTTTCCAGAATGTTGTCAGTGGCATTCAAAATAACGATTTGAACCTGTCAGTGACAAAAACACACACCCTTAATTGAGCGGACAAGTGCCCCATTGGACTACATTACAACCGTTTTGTGGATTGTGGGGTACAGCATTCTCGCTTAATATAAGTCTAATTTAAAAAAAAAAAATTGACCCAATGACACACTCAGACGCAAATGAATGGGAAAATAGGGCCCAGGTTCAAAAATTCCAGAATCCTTGAAAAAACAGTTTAGGGCTGATGTCACCAAGTGATTAAATTTCTGGTGTAATTTTGTTCCATTGTTTTAGCAAACCAGTCTTAAGGTATGCAACAATAAGGGATCTCCGTCTTTGCATTTTGCATTTCAAAATGCACCGTGCATTCTCTACTGGGGACAAGCTTGGACTGCAGGCAGGCTGGTCCTGCACCTGCGCCTTCTTACGCAAACATTGGCAGCCTTAACCCTTTACTCCCTGATACCGCCTACAGTCGTGATAATTTAGGTCGCTGTGCAGGCGAGTCCCGACTACAGGCGTGATAAACACATCGCTTCTGCCGGCGAATCCCGACTACAGTCGTGGTATTTTAGTAGCCATATTGTCTTAGGGCACCAGGGGTCAGTGGCTGCTAGGGCAGCAGTCTAAGATAGCTACTAGGGAGTAAAGAGTTAATTATGTTTCACTCGGTTCAAATGAAATGGGCCTTTTATCCTCCAGAGGTTTTGTTCCAGATCGAAGGAGTTGGGTAATGTGGATGTGCTTTGATTTGTCCCTTTTTCGAGATTTTTGTGCTTCTACCATGGATATTTAACCATTTATTAGTAAATGCTCTTAATTTCCAGTTTGTGTTGGGTTTTTAATCCCCCCAGCATCTAATGCAGGAGGATAGTCATCAGTATGACCGTCCGTCCGTTATCGATTAGTTTCTGAAGCAGAACTCGAAAACTGTTAAATATTTCTGAAAAAACTCGCTATGCATATTAGTCAGGTCCTAAACTGGTGCCTTTTCATATTTTGGAATTTCTGACATTTAGATTTTTTCTTTGTTTCCATGGAAACAAGCTTAACTTATGGAAAATGAGGGTTGGGACCGTTTCCAGAGCGGAAGTCTAAAACCGCTTATTTTTTTTACCAAAGCTGTCCATGCATATTTAATCAGTCCATAAACTGGTGCCTTTTGGTATTTTGACATTTCTTAGATTTACATTTTTTTCTGTATTTCCATGGAAACAAGTTTATTTTACTGAAAGTGAGAGTAGGGATCGTTTCAAGAGCAATACTCAAATACCATTAAATATTTACGAAACGAACTTGCTGCTTATATCAATCAGGTACTTATCTGGTGCCTTTTGGTAGTATGAAATTTCTGAGGGTTTTTTTTTTTTTTCGTTTCCAAGGAAACAAGCTTAACTTGTGTAAAATGAAGGTTGGGACCGTTCCCGGAGTGGAAGTTGGAAACCATTTAGTATTTTTCACCAAAACTGTCAGTACATATTAGTCAGGTGCCTAAACAGGTGCCTATTGGTATTTTGGAATTCCTGAGATTTTAATTTTTTTATCCACCTGGCATGTAATGCGGGGGGATATAGTCATCAGTATATCTGTCGGTCTGTCCGTAATCATTTCGTTTCCAGAGCAGCACTCAAATGCCATTTAATATCTTTAAACAAAACTTGCTTTTTTAACTAGGTCCTACGCTGGAGCATTTTGATATTTTGGATTTCTGAGACGTTTTTGTCGGGATTGTTTCTGCACTCAATATCTTTTGGAATTTTTAAACAGTGATGTCAACTGATTAGTTAAGTTAAGAGATTGCGGGGGCCAGGGGGATATGTCATCTTCTGATGACTCTTGTTATTTGTTAGGAAAGTGCTATGAAGATGAAATTGACATATTTTCTTAATTTTTTTGCTGTCAACTTGGAGTGTTTTATTCTGAAAATTAACAGAATGTTTTATGTTGTGTCTGTGTCCTGATCGATGTGCTCTGAGCTGAATTGTTGCGTTGCGTTCTGGCATCATGACCTTACAACCCCTTTTTATAGCATCAAATCAGCAAATAAAACCACTTATCTGAAAAAATGAACACTTGAACATGCAATAGAATGGTACACCCAGCTTCTACAAAACCAGACATGCCTGCTTTGCTCAAGTTAATTAAGACCACAAATTAAATATGCTCGAAATTTTCATTAAATTCTGAGACATCCATAGCATTTCATTATATGAAATAGCAAAATTACATGTTGCTTATAGTTTTCCTCATTGCATAATTGCCAAGGTCATAATTTTGCCAAATTGAGGTGTCGGCTGCCTGTTCTTTCGTGTCGGCGAAAATATGGGTTTTTCCTTTTTTTCCCCCCAAAACCTCAAAAAATAAATGAATAACATTCATTGTCTTAAATAATAATTTTAAAAAATTGACAAAAACACCTCAAAAAATGAAATCAGCAATTATGCTATGAGGCCAACATTATACATTTCGGCATAAGTTGGATGCATTCATTTATGGCTAAATGTAGCAGACTTTACGTATCAAGAGCAATATTCAGAGATACATGATCAATTTGAATTTAAATCTTTGCTAAAGACCTTGATTGGTAGAATCTGGTGTGTAACTGCTTATTTGGAATGAAAGCCTGCATCTATACCGGCCCTTTCTGGATGAGATTGAGGACCCCAAGGCAATCAAACAAGGAAAAATCCATATTCGGGCAGTTTCTTTGCTTCGCTCTTTGCTGGGATGTAATGTCAAGGGCTCTGGTGCTTACGAAAACCAAATTTCTTTAAAACCCAGTATATAGCTGGACCATTAATATTATCGCGATGATGATGCTTATTGTCCTCAGCGCCTTACTGGTGATTCCCACTATGCGTTAGCATTGAGCTAAATCCATCACTCAGTTACTCAGTCAGTCAGCGAGTAACAGACATTTTGTTTGTAAGGCTGGCTCTGCTGTTTTGGTTCATTCAAAATTGGTGCAAAGTCAGAAGACTGCATTTGACGTAGGAAAGGGAGCCAAATCTGAATGGCATGCCAAGGGATGTTTTATGAAAAAGGCAGCTCGAAAAAAAACTGACTGGGACATTTTATTTCATGGTTTGTCAGTTGGTAGGCTCTCCAGATGCTGAAATGTATGTGCAAAGGCACTGAAAAAGTGAGTCTTTTATGATATCTCCCCTTTAGAAGGTAAACATATAAGATGGTATATGATGGAAAAGTCACCTCTGAAACAACCTGAACAGTTTGAAGGTTGGACATAGTTTTTATATGAACATATGCCAAAACCTTGGAGAGTACAGAATGAAGATTGGGGTGACCATAACCTATGCCAGCTCAAAGCTGGTGCCCTAATAAACTGGGTCATGGTGGCATTGCCTGCTTCAAAAATATGGGTTAGAAATGTACATTGCTTTGATATTTTTACACTTTACGCTTACATTTTTTCCTTACCATCTATGCATACAACTTCATATTTATTCATGAATTGTGGTTTAAGTACCTTTTTCAAAGGTACAGTGGTAGTACCATACCTTGGCATCAAGCCAGGAATCTTAGATTTACAATCCATACTTTATGAGGTTTATGTAACACTGCCATGCTTTTTAGATTAATGGGGGAAGTAGAGAGCCAGGATCTGTGTGTTACATTAATTTATCTTCTGGCCTGCATCTGAACCTTAAGCTTTTTCCTTGTGATGATAATGCCTCATCTGGGACTCATAGTCTGCTGGTTATCAGCTGTTTTTATTAAGCTCTTTAAATGTCAGTATTAAAAGCATTGGCCTGTGCTAATACATGTAGAGTTTAGGAAATGTTACTGCTATTTCGTAAGTCAACCTATAGTATCATATAACACAAGTGCTGTTGCCTCACAACAAGAAGGCTGAAGGCACGAATATGGCCTGAAGCCTCTCTGTGTGGAGTTTGCATGTTGCCTTCATGTTCATGAGGGCTTCCTCAGGGCACCATGGTTTCCTCCTACGGCCCAAAAACATGCATGCTTGGTTAATTATAGGCTTTAAATTATTTGCACTTGTTTTAAGTTGCATTTGTGGATGTAGCGATGAACTATGTTCACTTATTGTGGGTTTTGGTAGTGTTCCTGAGTCCATGCAGTTCCTGTCTGTGTTTGATGCAGTGCCGCCTGAGGACCTGAAACTCACATCCATTCAGTATTAATTGTAGGTCTTTTCCCTTGCATACAGAGATTTCACCAGATTCTCTGAATCTTTTTTTAATGACACTTTGCACCGTGGATAATTAAATCTCCGAATTCTTTTTAAATTTCCGTTGAAAAACACTATTCTTAAATTGTTTAATTATTTGCCCAAGCAGTCTTGCACAGCCTGGTGAGCCACCTTCACTTCTGAAATTCTCCGCTTCTCTGGGACATTCTTTTCATTCCCAATCATGTTCCTGACCGGTTGCCAATTAACCTTATTAGCTGTGAGATCTTCCACTAGGTGTATTTTTAGCATCATGCAACTTTTCCAGTTGTTTTCTACCCCTGTACCAAATTTTTTGAAACATGTAACTGGAATCAAATTCAAATTGAGCACATATTTTTCAAAATCAACAAAATTTCTTAGTTGCAACATTCAATATATTGTCTTTGTACCATTTTCAATTCAATATAGGGTTTGAATGATTTGCAAATCATTGTATCCCTGGACGATGGGTCGGGGGTACCATGGATCAGCGATCGTCACACCACGTCCGCCACCGCTGCATCCATAGAGATTTCTTTGTGAGCATTCCACAGGCCACAGAGTTCAACCAAATAGCTTCAAATTTGGCATGAGCCTTGTGTGTAGTAAGGTCACAAAGCCCATCGATTTGGGAGTGATTGCTTTAGGGGATCCATGGATACATGTCAACCAGCGGGTGACCACCTGTCTAAGTTGTATTCTATTTTTATTTATTTTTTACACAGCTGCCCACATTTTTGGATAATGGGGTTGTAATATAATATGATGTAATATAATGTATTATATGCGCGTGTCTCGCTGACAGTACCAGTACACCCCTGCCATAATGTTCGCCGTATGGCGGAAATGGTCGGAACTACTTTCAAGTCGGACGTTTCCGTGGCACCTCGGATGGTAGAAACAAGTGTTATTTTCAAAATAATACGGATGATTAGTTTTCCCATTTAGAGTTCTTTCCAGATCGGTTGCTTTTTTGAAGGAGCTATAATGGATTGTCAGTCAACATTTCTATCAGATATGGCCTCCGTTGTGTTCGAGATGACTTGGATTCTCGCTGTTCAACTAGGACCATTGACTTCTCAACAATTTCGGAAGATCCAAATATCATTTCAGCGGCAAGTGCTAATATAACTTCATTTGAAAGTGAGTACATGACAAAGTATGAGTGCGGTTGCGCTAATAGCGAACAATGGAGAGTCAGTAGCTATGCATACGACCATTGCCAAATGTGACAGATTATTAAATGCTGATATTATGGATTTTGTGTCCCACATCTGTTTTGCATTGTTCTTGCTGGCTATGTAGACAATTCTTGTTGGACAGGTTTTGCAAATCTAGCCATTTTTCAGCATACATGCGAAAGTAAAATGACTGTTGTGATCACTGTAATCCTCAGTATTATATGCGCATGTCTCGCTGACAGTACCAGTACACCCATACTACATCAGATAGTTCCCTTTTTGTTTTTTTTTTTTTTTATGAACCAAATAAATCTATATGAAATGTTGAATTAGAACTTATTTTGTCTCACAAATGAATACAAAAAATGGCGCATATAATACATAGTTTACCGTGCTCATGTTTGTAGCGTCTGGGGAATTTCGGAACGAGTTGGGCCGCGGAGGGATGTTTACTGTAAAAATCCCTCCGTGGCCCAACTCGTTCCAAAATTCCAATCCACTACAAACACTCGCACCGTAACGTATATATAATGCTTGCATTAAATCTACCTTTTGGGCACTATAATCCTGATTCAGAATGTAGCAGTCCTCTCGTATTTTGTTCTAACCAGCTGGATTTGCTGATTTGTCATTCTTCAGCCTGGAGTTAGGCCTGATAGTATATCAGCTAGATGCATTCATGAGTGGATCATTGCTGTCAGTTTCTCATCTCTGGACTTTACACCTCTCATGCAAAGCAGGTTCAGTAATTATTGCTTAACATTTTAGCTTTGTAGCTGGAAAATCAGTCCAAAGAATCCAGGTGACTTCAGCTTTTAAATGCAGTATATGCTTGTTAATAGGTTCCATATCACCAAAACCATCCATATTGGTCAGCATCACCTCGTCGTACAACTACATCAATAGTGGTCACAGCCCTGTTACTGGAGGTCTACTGTCCTGTTTTCACCCCAACCCAAATAAAGCACATGGCATTCAACAGCTAGAAATCTGCATTGGGCAGCTATTTAGTTGTCAGTTGACTCAAATTAGGTTTAAAAGTAAAACTTACAGAGAGGTACATCTCTGCACGTCTAGCATTTCAACTCAAGCCTGGTTCTGTGGGCTTATCTGTAGAAATCTATTTAGCAAACCATAGACCGATTCATGATTTCTTCAATCAAAGCCAAACCCCTTCCTGAGAGGACAAAAAATTTGAATGTACTCCACTTTGTGGTTTTGTTTTTGGTCTGGAGATTTTTGGTCTGTTTGCCTGCTCCAGTTTACAAAGGGTTTGTTCTCCCTGCCTAACGGAGTTCTGGGAAGTTTCTGCTTTGTTTTTGCTATCGCCAAATGCTGTTTGGAAGAGTGGGATCTCTTTGTGTGTGGCCTTGGCCAGAAGGGTGTGGCATGTAGGCCCAGAGAAAATGCTCTAGTTGTGTACTCCCGTGGGTCTTTTGGGCAGTGGAATCAAAGCTTTACATAAATAAATCATAATATCCACTGCTTCGTAAGACAAATTCCAACATTAGTTTGCAAATAAAATTAATGTCAATTTGTTCAGAGCTAGCCAGTCCTTTTGCAAAACCTCTCTGTAACATTGAGCTGCCTCTCAGAGATGGGGCCTTCCTAAACTGGCAAGCGAGAATCAGTAGCTGGCTAGTTAATGCCTAATGCACCAAATGGCCCTTATTAGATAAAATTTTGAAGCCCTTGAGAGAGATGTCAACTGTATTTCATGTGAGCCCCTATCTGTTAATCACACAGGAATATGTTTTGTCAACTCCTTAAGAGTCTCATGGATCCGACCCTGCCGAGAATATGGTCAAATGGACTCTGTTAGTTTGACTCTGTAAGCCATAAATTAACTGTGAAAATGTTACTGAGAACTTGATAGTTAGCTAAAGACCAAGTAAATCTGGTGAAATCTGTTGTTCAGAATTGAAACACATCGGCCAGCACTATTAGAGAGCACAGATAGATCAAAGGACAGTGCAAAGTGACAGAATTATTGTTTGATTATGTTGTGACTTTATGTAATTTTGTTGTTATTAATTTTCATTATTGTGTGGTCACATGAATCATCTATGTACAGTGTGCACAAATGAGTCATCTGAAATATATCCAGTTATCTGCACACAGGGAAAATTCATATTTGCATACATATTATGCAGGTTTGCACATATGAATATACATTCACATGCACAAAGAAATAGACTTATACACCAACACGTGCTTACATGTGCAAACATGGACATCCTCCTCCACATACCGCATATAAATGCGCACAACAACACATGCACACATAAACGCACAAATACAAGTGTACACACAAACACATGTGCAAACAAGAACACACTGCCTGCCTTATTTGGCAGTTTGGGGACACACTGCTTTCGGCCTCTGCAAGCAGGCTAGTTAAATGACCTGTGTTCATGGTGATGGTGAATTTGCTCCTGAGGAATGCACTCGGCTGTGACAGTAACAATAACACTCACAGGACTCCTTCAGCCAATAATCAGCACTTCTCAAGTGAAGTTTTACAGCCGGGTCCGTGACTGCCTTCCATGAGGCTTCCTCTGCCTCTCTTACACACTTGAGTATGACCATTTCTCTCCTGTCTGTGGCTGGCGTAGTGCTCAGCCATTTTGTTTCTTTCCAAAATTCTTTTTTGCAGTTTCTGTTTCAGAGTGGTTGGAGCAGAAGTGAGAGAAATCATTCAGCTCGTTTTCATCCATTATTTTCAGCTGATAAGAAGAAACACTCTCTTTTACTTGCTTATGTATCCAGTTGATTCTGATTTATTTTGTAATTTAGTGATAACATCCTTGGCTATTGCCCTTGGGAAGGACTTTGCAGGGAGATTAAATATTATTAGCGGTGATAAAATATGTAAAAAGTAATCTCGCATGTCCTCTGCTCTAATTAGTTTTCATCTGGTTATAAAGGTGTCTTTGACGGAACAGCTGCCGTGAGCGTTTGACTGGCCCTCCTGGTGTTATATACGCCACCAGCACAATGTCTTACGCTAATTGATTCTGGAATTGAACCGCAATGTGACCAATGTGGCTTGTTAAATGTTCCTTATTAGGGAATATTGGTTTTTGACAGATTCGGGATATTATCATCATTACTATCATGGCCACATATTGTAGGTCTCCATGAAGTCTCAGTGACTTTGCATTATGGCATTCTTCATGACCACATGTTATCTTGGCAAACTACATATCCCAGCATGGGGCTGTGACTTAATGGCTGTGGGTTTACTGCAGGCTGCTGGCACTCATTCACACATGGGTGGGTGTGCTGCCTGATGTAGACACTCAGAGGAGACGGTTTCCGGCTCCCTGAAATTCCTGGAGTGAAATAGGTCATCCGCTGCCTTTTATGTGAATGGCTGTGCAATAAGGGTGACAGGAAAGGGAAGACCCCGAAGCTGTCAATCTTAGAAGAAGAGCGCTAAAAAAGGGCCATTAAATCTAATGGGATTCCAAACTTTTTACACACCACTCCTTGTTTGTTCCCCAGTTCATACACATCAGTGCCTATTTCCAGACCCTCTTTTGATTCAGGGAACGCCGGCATGCGATGACTTCTCTCCGCAGGCAAGTGCCGATTCTCCCAAGCTCGTAAAATGGGCTTTCATGGGGATTACCTGGGGGGAGACACTTAATGTGCTCTTTAACTGGTGGACTTACAGGCGCCGGAACAGCCAGTGGGGGGGTTTTGGTACACAGCGATGAGACGTGGGTCTCTGCCCACTGAACCCTGTCTAACCCTGAATTACATTGCCATCAATTATGGTTCACTCTATGGGGCTACCAGCAGTGGCACCAGTGAAATTCAGTCCCTGACCATGAGGTTCATCGATGCTCTAAAACTGGACTCTTGCCTTTATCGGATGAGCCATCCGGCTGTTTTCCTTTGATAGAGCAGACACTGTAGTAATCCCAGCCACCACGTCCCTGAAAGCATTAGAGAAAAGGAACTTGATGTTGAGGGCGGAGTTAGGAGTTTCGCAAAACAGAAAAAGACTGAGAAAACGTGATCGGGAGGTCTATTCGAGAATCCATGCAGGATCATGTGCACAGAGAAGGAAAAAAAACTGGTATTACCAACCAGGATCTCTGATGGAAAGGTCTTCCTCTGGCCATCTGAAGCTGAACAAGAATTTCGGATTAAAATGGATTTATTCCTTTCTTCTCCTTCATTACTGAGACCACTCTTATTTGTCACGCTTCAGCTCTTGGCCTAATACTTTCCCCCTGTCTCGTCCTCTTTGGAATGTTTCCAACTAAAAGCAGGTTTCCTCCCTATTCAAAGGGGGTGGGTGGGGAGGTGATTCCAGATCCTATTGAAGTGTCCTTATAAAGGAAATGCATAATATATAATTTAAATGCAATGGTTTTGCTTGATTTACTTTCCAATTTTGATGCTGTCTCTTTTTCCCCGATTCAGCTTATTCCTCTTTTTTTTTAATCTCTGCTAGAATCATGTTAATTCCTTTTCCCGTTAATGTGACAAAAGAATTGCGGTTGTTCATGGCTTGCCTTATATCTGTTCCTTTCCAAAATGTGCCAGTGGTCTTTATATAGATTGCCATGGATATTTAAAAAACCCTTTTGGGCTTTTTGCTGCATCACTATTATGCCTGACGCGGTCAACTGTACTACAGATGAAATGTCAATGTCCACTCCGTATATTTTTGACTTTAGTATGTGCAGTCAGCTTGTACAACCTTTCTCAGGTTTACTCGCTGTAATGAGGTTGGCTCCTGCATATTTTATACTGCGCTAAAAGCTGTGTGACCTTTCTGTCTGGCAGTTATATGGCTGTGTGTCGGTGGGTAACATCTTGATCTGCAATCTTGCTTCCCCATCATGCCTTAGAATGAGGATGCTAATGTACAGCAGCATGTTAGACTCTAGACCCTGTTTGTGCTTTAATCTGCAAGTAACCTTTTCACCAAATTTCACTGAATTCCATCTTGCATTGCTGCCTAATTGTGGCTTAATTTTATTAAAACCTTGAGGTATCCTAAGGATTGTATGGTTTTTCTCGTGCGCTTTCTTTCTGTCTCTCTCTCTGTCTCTCTCTTTGTGCACTTTTTTTCTAAGAAATGTGTTTGAATGTTTGTTGCTTGTGGGTATGTGCGCGTGTGTTTACTTCTGTGGTTGTGCGAATGCGTGTGCGTGTTTTTTGGAATATCTTTGCATTTGCGTGTTGTACATTTGTGTTTACATATTTGTGTGTGTGTGTGTGTGTGTGTGTGTGTGTGCGCATCCACAGACTCGTGCCCATCCGGATACCTGGAGTGTGGGAATGGGAATTGCTTCTCCCCACAGCAGAGCTGCGATTTTGTGGACAACTGTGGAGATGGAACAGATGAGAGCAGCTGTGGGACTTCCTGCACGTTTGAGAGGGGGCGCTGTGGCTGGAAGAGTTCTTTGGCCGATAATTTCGACTGGATCCTGGGTGTTGGCTCAGTCCAGAGCTTCAGGCCCCACCATGACCACACTTTGGAGAATGAGGAAGGTGCAGCCCACAGTTGGTCTTCACAATGCAATAGACAGAGTTGGGGAAGTTACTTAAAAAAGTATTATGTTAAATATTACTTTTAATCAAAAGTAACAAGGTACTTTGCAGCATTACTTTTTATTGCAGTATGTAATTAATTGTTGTGATACTTTGTAGTTCTTATAAATGAATCCCCAATATTACTTTTCCTGGTGCACATTTCATGGTGCATCAAAGTTGATTAGATAAATTGGAAAAAAAAAATTATAAATTACTTAAGGCAGAGTAATGTAATAATGTAGTAGCTGTAATACTATTTCCCAGATTTTAATGGTAATATGATATATAACCTGTTCTTCATAAATGTAATAATATGTCTGTAATGATTACTCAAAGTATTATGTTACTCTCAACTCTGGCTTTGGACACAGTGCAACCAATGAGTATTGGCACAGTGACACCACATGATACACCATATAAAGGGTGCTGTAATTCTTTCATGTTTTATGCAGTATGGATGGAAAATATCTGCACATTCAGGGTGCTGGAGAATAGAGCTGAAAAGCCAAATTTTTGTAAAAATAACTACACTGTATGTTTCAACTTGTATCCGTAGTGTTTGGGAATGGTTTTGACATATGTCAGCCTTTCCACAGTCTGAATTGATATTGGCTCTGCGCTGTGGATGGGGATTAGCCCCTTGTGCAAAGTCACAGCTGCTTTTGTGTCCTTGCGTCCTGCACAGAGGAGTCTGACTCATTCACTTCTCTCTTTGGTCCCTCTGTAACGGCACGGTCTGATTCGCTGAATGAATATATTCATCATACCGCAGAGACTGGCCAAATGAGGTCAGGACTGTCAGTTTTTCAGCAAAATTAATTTTAAAAAGTTAACCTAAAAAATGTTCGTAAAATTGTTTGGGCTGTTCAATGACAGGAAAGCAAGAGAAGCAATTATGAGTATTCCCCAAGGAAGAACATTTTACTGGAGCAAATTATTATTTGGAATTTTAACATAAATTGCATTTTATTACCCTTCACCAGACACTTGGCTCTTCTAAAGAGAAATATTATATCCACAATGACAGTTAAACTCTTTTCAGCATTCATAGCCCTCTGTTTCTGAAGCTGGGGATTAGGAAAGTGTGATAAACCCTAAGAGAACAGGTGCTAATTGTTTTCCCTGTTAAATTCAATTAGCTTATGTCACAAAGGGAACTCCACAACAGCATTATGTTCTCATATTTCTCCATCCAAAATGGTCACAGCCAGTAACGGTTCATCGGCCGTAACAAAGGGAAGCGTAACCTCGCCCTTCAAAGCTTAATGACTTAAACCTTTTGCAGTTTACTTTTCTTGATCAGCAGTTGCTCAAACGAATTGGTAGAAGGACAGTCAAATTTATTTTAGATAGCAAATGACGACGCAAATTATCAATACGTCTTTATAAATTAGTTTGCGAGGCTTCTTTCGCAAGAAGCCACGAGAATCCGTTTTCTTCAATCTTAATATAAAAGTAAAGAATGCGATGTTGCACAGCTTATTGCTTAATGAACCTCAGTAATCAATTTGCGAATCTATGCTGTTTCACGAGCTACTTGAGCACGGAATTTATAAAGACGTAGGCCTATGGTACTTTACGTCGTAATTTATGTGTGAAAGAAAACCCCTCATAATTTCGTGGTGCAATGTATAACAATGCTATTGAAAATAAATTTGACTGTCCTTCTACCAATTTGTATGAGCAACTGCTGATCAAGAAAAGTAAACTGCGAAAGGTTTAAGTCATTAAGCTTTGAAGGGAGAGGTTTTGGCTTCCCTTTGTTATGGCCGACGAACCGTCACTGGTCACAGTGCCACTTCATGAAGGATTCACAATCACCTCACATCTCTAATGACTATTATTAATGCGCAACACATTCCAAATGATTAATTAAACAGAAGTAAATGTTCTCAATTTCATTTTATAATTAAAGCAAATAAAGTACAAGCTATAAACTAGAGGCACTCAGAGAGTGCAAACCTCTGCAAAGGCAGCACAATCCAAATGTGCATGAGTGGGAGCAAAGTTGAGTTATCGCGTGTGATAGGATTTCAAGATGGCTGCCCTGGCGGCCATATTGTTTAACTGATCGGGGTCAAAATCAATAGAGTCCATTCTTGATATAATAGCAATCCACCCACACAATTTCAGACAAATCCGTGCATTACTTTTTGAGTTATCGCGTGTGATAGGATTTCAACATGGCTGCCGTGGCAGCCATATTGTAATAGTGATTGCGGTAAAAATCGAAAGGATTCATCCTTGATGTGATAGCAATCCACCCACAAAATTTCAGACAAATCCGTGCATTACTTTTTGAGTTATCGCATGTGATAGGATTTCAACATGGCTGCCGTGGCGGCCATATTGTTTCAGTGATCGCGGTCAAAATCAATAGGGTCCATCCTTGATGTAATAGCAATCCACCACAAAATTTCAGACAAGTCTGTGCATCACTTTTTGAGTTATGTTGTTCACAAACAGACAAGCAAACGGGCAAAAACATAACCTCCGCCCCAACTTTGTTGGCGGAGGTAATTAAGTAACCTCAGCTTTCAGAATATTTTTAATCTCGTTCATGAAAACTGATTGGTCACTTTTGCCACAATGTTATTGGCTGAAAGACTGGAGTGCGTGAATTGCGATTGGTCAATTTCGATCCGTTGGTAAAATTAAGTTGTTCTGTTGATTATGTTAATATCGTGAATAAGTCATTTGTAGGGAGCCAGTGGTTGTTGGCATCTGAAAATGATAGTTTTGTGATTTGGAAGGATGGAGACTTTTTCTATGAAAAATTTTTGAGATTTTGATGACAGTGGTACTTTTTTTGCCATAGTCCGCAGTAAGATTTAGGTTTGTTTCCCCCTCACTCTATTTCGCTCATTTGACTGGACAGTGAATTGAATCCAGTTTCTAGCCAAATGGACAGCAGCCAGTCTTCTTCATTTAACCTCCCGACTTCCTCCGTCAGGGCACTTTGTCTATCTGGAGGCCACGCCCGTGGGGCTGAGAGGTGACAAGGCGCACATGAGGAGCTCAGTGTGGAAGGAGTCAAGTGCCATCTGTAAGCTGACCTTCTGGTACTACATTTCCTCCAAAGCCACAGGGATCATTCGCCTCCTGGTGAAGGTAGGCCCCGCCCACCCTGGCGCCCGAGTCTTTCACACATCATCCAGGTCACATGGCCTTATGTGGTGATCCAGAAGGCTTCACATGCTTGCAGATTCATCTCATTCTGAAGGCACACAACTCATGCCACTTTCAGACAGATTCACATTATGGTTTGATTGGGATCGATGTCAGTTTCTGCTTAATTCTCTCTGTTTGGGAAGTTGATTGAAAACGTTTCAGTTTCAATATTTCACGAATTTTGAATTTGTTGAATTGATTCATAGATTGTAGTGGAACAGAGCCCAACTTTGTGTATATCCCTCATCACTGTTGATTGCATGTTTTGTTTCTGCAATGTTCCAGCAAAATACTTTAATAATGATTCCTTGGAAGTGAACAGCCTTGGGTTTTCAACCTCCAATATGACCGCAGTGATTCCATCCCATTTAGCATGGAGTCACGTTGTAATTACTGCAAGTGCATGTGCAGCATCTTAACTGCACTCAATGACTGACAAAACTGCAGTGGCTGGTAATGAGATAATGCCAACTGAAAAGCTTTGCTTTGTCTTTAGTGTTTATTTCCAAATTGCAACTGTTGCAATCTCATTGGAAGAGATGCGTTGCAGGTTAATGTTATAGGCACTCAAAAGTCTCCGTCTCAGTTTAAATGCATTTTGCTGAACATTTAGGACATCGTTGTCTTTTTTTATCCCTCTGTTTGTTGGGTACCCAGAACCCCACATGCACAGCACTTTTCCTCTGTGGGAAACTATTCTGCAGGCTGCATGGTTGCCTTTATTGTTGTATAGCCACCACTTAACCAAGGCACAGCACAGTATATGGGCCCTTGCTCATGTATAATAAGTATGCCATTTCAAAGATTCAAGTGAATGACTTGTTGCTATGGTTACCACTCTTTTAATTGCACTAAAAACCACTTGGCTTCTTGAACAGGAATTTTATATGGTTCTTTTTTTTGACTGACTGCCATGCCAGCATGTTGTTATTAGTATTTTTGGGCCAAGCCAAACACCTGTCACTGTGCAGCAGGCACGGCACTACACCGGGGCTAGGGGGTGCTATAGCCCCGTAAGAAATCTACATAGCCCCAGTTAAGCCCCCTCAAGCATTTTTTAAAATTAGTTAGTTTATTTATTTGAAAACAGGAATATGTGAAAGGTATTTAATCCCCATTCTGTTCCCAGTCTGACTGCTGGCTGTGTGCTCGTGTCGCGCGGTTTGTGTGTGGGAGGGGGGAGGGGGCTACTGTCTGCGCTTGCATGGCACATCAGGCTGCAAAATCTTTTTCTGCGGGTCGGGTGGTACCATTACGTACGTCAGCCAACCACAGATCGGCTGTGGTACCATTGTACGTGCCATCAGCCAGTCACAGCTCCGCTGTACTCATGCACTCGATGAGAATGGCATTCGACCTTGTCACTGTCAGCTGAGTTGCGCACGCGGCAAATTTGTAAATGCTCGTCTGACAATAACGATGTTAGTGCTCCACAATACGCGAAATTACGCTAGTGCACTAGCTGGTCTGCTGCAGAAGTTCAATAGTGTATTTATTAGGCCTTGGCTTCGGTGACTAATGTTGCAGATCGATGAGCAAATTTCGTGGTATCACTGTGTTTCCATTACCAGTTTTTTTTATTTTGCTATTTAGATTTTGCGCATTTCTAAGGGTAATGGAAACGTACCTTGAGAGTGAGGACGATGTCCGACGTTATAAGCCCAAAAATCACAGTCTGCTTCATGACCGTAGACTGTTCGTGACACAGACTTCTATTTGAGGCATTGCGCTGAATTGCATATTGTAACGAACCCTCTGTACTCGAAGGGACAGGCTACTGGATTGTACACACACTAAAAATGCCACCACCTTTAGTTACCGGTACGGTCCGGCGACAAACTCACGCGAGAACCACAATGGCAGAGGCTATTCGCCCAACGGCGGTTCAGCGCGAAAGATCAAAGAGCGGGGCAGATTATAAAATGAAATCTCTTACTGGCCCAACTGCGGGGCAAATAGCAGAAGTGCTTCCCTTATCCGTTCCAGCGTGGTGCGAATAGCAGAACTGCTTCTCTTTTCGACCCCGTTGCGGGGCAGATAGCCGATCCCTTTCCCCCAATTCACCCCGCTGCGGGGCGAGTAGCCACTTCCAACCACAATACAACAGCAGCAGTAGGAAAAATACAACTTTTATTGATTACAATAATTTCATGACAAGCGAAGGAAATGAGAACAGTAGTGTACTGCTACAGGGTGGCTGTAGCCTCAGGAATATTTGTCGGTTGCAGCAATATAGGAACACACACCTGATAGTCAAAACTCAAGCCCCATTTAAGGCTCTAAGAGCAGTTAGGTCTGGCAATCTCCCCTTTTCGCATAACCACAGCACTCAAGTGACAACCAGTAGTTACCAAGTGAATATACTAGAACCTGTGAATGCACTGCACACAATTTGAACCAGACAAAAAACCTGCACACTGCAATATAAATAATCAACTCTCAGTACATGCATCGCCCATACTATGCACAATCTCCAAACAGCTCAGTTCTACAATGCCCTTCAACAGGACTTAACTGCCTCCAATAACCCCCTAATCTTAAAATTCATAAAACTAGGCCCACAACAAACGCAATACAATTACATACATCAACGCAAATTTTAAGGAGTAAAACTTAACTCCCGCGAGTTGATACGACGACCCCCAATATGGTCGTCGCTGGAGTACATTGGGGAGGCGTTACCAGTTAGTTTCTGAATCAGTATTTTAAACATTTGTTTCAATTGACAAAATACAATTTTGCTGATCGCTGGCCAATTATTGGAACCCCGAAGAAAACGGACTATAAATCTTTAAGAACTGCAGCTTATCTCATCTTTATCGTACTCTAATGAAAATAAATCATCTTGCACTCGGACTAACCAGTCACCGATTTCATACATGAATATAAATATTCGTGCAAAAATAGAATTTTGGACTTATACAGCAGACCAGTTAGTATATTTGTAATTTTGCGTATTGTGGAGCACTTATAGTTTTTGTCAGACGAGCATTTACAAATTTGCAAACTCAGCTGACAGTGACACGGTCAAATGTGTTGCCATTCTTTCTCATCAATGCATGAGTACATTTTCAATGTATTGTGGCGTTATTAGCTGTGGCTCAGATGGTGCTTTCCAGTGCTGAAGTCTTTCACCTTTGCAGGTGAAAGACGTTTTTGCCTTATGGTCGCTTATAGCTATTTTGTTGAATATTCTTTGAGCAAATTTAATCAAAAACTACATTTATATTTAATGTGCTGTATGCACCATTATCTGCTTTTATTGAAAAAACAAGAACTGTCCGATAAAATATTAAAAATAACACTGAAGTCACGAAAATTGTCTGTTTTCTTAGCACCCCAAGTTTTGGTCAAGCCCCCCCATTAGCACCGGGAGGGAAAAAATCCTGGCGCCGTGCCCGCTGTACAGGTTATCAGTAGGGGACTCGGTGGAGTGAGGCATCAGTGCTGCCTAAAGGCGTGCCAAAATCTGACCTATCTACGCGGGGCAGTATCCCTGGAAAACAAAGCCTAACCAGGCTCTTTACAGTGCACATACAGTCTATGGCCTTTTGCACAGACCTTTAAGAAAGGGTGGTCTGAAGATGCCTTATTTTGAGATGCTGAGCTGTAGAAACACAAATAAGCCATACACTGCGGCTCTTGAGTTCTTTTTTAAGCTACTTACATTTTTTTTTTTTTTTTGAAGTTACACGTGTTTATGATGGTTTTCTGAAGCAAAAAATACAACAGTGAGTGCTCTTGTATTAACTAATTTTAAGATGGATTTTATACTGAACAAAAATATGAACGCAACAGTTTAGTCCTTTCAATATTCCGCATAATTATTTCTGAGGTTGGCTTAGTTGGGTTTATTTATGTGAACAAGGTTGTGTGCCACTGGTCTGTGTGCATTTCAGTCACCTTCTCCATATCATTGTCAAGTTCCTTTCCTTTTGTCAAAACTGGCCTGTCAGACAGGTGGGGCCTGATCCAGAGCTATTGAAATCAGGTAGTCAGCCCAGGCACATCCTGTACTCTGGTCAATAAAAAGACACCTCAAAAGTCCCAGTTCTGCCATTGTTCAAAATGCTATAAATGACTCGAGCCATCAGGGAGCGTGCCATTGGCATGCTCAATGCAGGAATGTTTCTCAGGGATGTTGAAAGGGCTCTTAATATCCATGTTTCAACGATAAGTCGCATAAAACACCTTTTTGAGGAATGAGGAGAGACAGCACACTGCCCACATGCATGATGACCATGTGTGACAACTGCCGCCCAAGCCTGCCATATCTAGACTCTCCATCTCTGATCGTTTGAGACCAGTAACTCCCACTGCAGATGAGACAGCTGGTCCCCACCATCACCCCATTTTTGCCTAAACCGTGAAAAATAATCTCAGGAAGTCCATATCTTTATGTCTTTTGCCCTTTGTGGATTGGACCTCTCCTCAGCTCAATGAAAAAATTGGTTCGACTGAGTGAATAGACACGTTTGATGGCCAATGGCACAATGGAGGACTGTTTTCTTCACAGACAAGTCACGTTTCCAACTTCACAGAGCGGATGGACGGGGGATCGTTATGCTGACATCATGGTGGTGCGCACAGTGGCGCATGGTGGTGGAGTGCTGGTTTGGATGGGAATATTCCAAGGACATTGCACCCAACTGCAGTTCAAGAACAGCAACTTGAATGCAGTGTGATTTCACAATGAGATGCTGCTGCCTATCGTCCTACCATTCATCCATCAAAGCAATAACTATCCAGCATGACCATGCCAAACCCAAGTCACCCATGTATGCACAGAATTCCTTGAGCCTGAAAACATTTGTGTGCTTGAATGGCTGGCTTATTCCTTGGATTTGTCCCCCTTCCAGCATCTTTAGAATGTCCAAAAGCAACGAGTTCGTCATTGGTTCCCATTTTCGGCCAATAGCCGCCAACTCCGCACTGCTCTTGAAGAGAAGTGGGAACATGTCCCCAAAGTCACCATTGACCATTTGTTACAGTCCACACAGCAGAGATGTGTAGCAGTGCAGCAGGCCAAAGGCGGACATACCCAATATTGATTTGTGAAATTTGGACAATAGACCCCATCCCCTTTATCATCACGCCATTGCGAGATTCTTGTTTGTCTTTTTAAATCATTGATCAAAATATATTGCAATATGGTCATACAATCTGTCAACACTCAATGAAAGTACAATGAGCTTATGAACATGGTCCTATTTCTCACAATCAGACGTATTGCGTTTATATTTTTGTTCAGTGTAGAATCTATTAGCCATTGGGGCTGAAACGGTCATGACTGATAACCCTTTTCCTGTTTTGTACAACTCCTCCCATAATGTTGGTTCTACAAACCCCAATTCCAATGAAGTTGGGATGTTGTGTAAAACGTGAACAAAACAGAATACAATGATTTGCAAATGCTTTTCGACCTATATTCAATTGAGTACACTAAAAAGACAAGACATTTAATGTCCAAACTGATAAACTTTATTGTTTTTTGGGAAATATTCACTCTTTGAATTTGATGCCTGGAACAGGTTCCAAAAAAGCTTGGACATGGGCAACAAAAGACTGGGTGAGTTGAGGAATGCTCAAAAAAACACGTTTGGAACATTCCACAGGTGAACAGGTTAGTTGTAAACAGATGAATGTGATGATTAGGTATAAATGGAGCATCCCCGAAAGGCTCAGTCGTTCACAAGCAAGGATGGGGTGAGGTTCACCACTTTATGAGAAACTGTGTGAGCAAATAGCCCAATTTAAGAACAACGTTTCTTGACATGCAGTTGCAAGGAATTTAGGGATTTCATCATCTACAGTCCATAATATCATCAAAAGATTCAAAGAATCCGGAGAAATCTCTACGCATAAGTGGCAAGGCCGAAAACCAGCATTGAATGCCTATGAGCATCGGTCCCTCAGGCAGCACTGCATTAAAAACCAACATCATTCTGTAAGGGTATTACCATGTGGGCTCAGGAACACTTTGGAAAACCATTGTCAGTTAACACAGTTCTTCACTACATCTTCAAGTGCAAGTTAAAACTCTACCATGCAAAGCGAAAGCCATAGATCAACAACACCCAGAAACGCTGCCGGCTTCTCTGGGCCCGAGCTAATCTAAGATGGACTGACGCAAAGTGGAAAAGTGTGCTGTGGTCTGACGAATCCACATTTCAAATTGTTTTTGGAAATCGTGAACATCGTGTCCTCCGGGCAAAAGAGGAAAAGGACCATCCAGATTGCTATCAGCGCAAAGTTCAAAAGCTAGCATCTGTGATGTTATGGGGATGTGTTAGTGCCCATGGCATGGGTGACTTGCACATCTGTGAAGGCACCATTAATGCTGAAAGGTACATACAGGTTTTGGAGCAACATATACTGCCATCCAAGCAACGTCTTTTTCAGGGACATCCCTGCCTATTTCAGCAAGACAATGCAAGCCATATTCTGCACGTTACAACAGTGTGGCTTCGTAGTAAAAGAGTGCCGGTAATAGACTGGCCTGCCTGCCATCCGGACCTGTCTCTCATTGAAAATATGTGGCGCATTATGAAGCACAAAATACGACAATGGAGACCCTGGACTGTTGAGCAACTGAAGTCGCACATCAAGCAAGAATGGGAAAGAATTCCATCTACAAAGCTTCTACAATTAGTGTCCTCAGTTCCCAAATGCTTATTGAGTGTTATTAAAAGGAAAGGTGATGTAACACAGTGGTAAACATGCCCCTGTCCAAGCTTTTTTGGAACGTGTTGCAGGCATCAAATTTAAAATGAGTGAATATTTCCAAAAAACAATAAAGTTTATCAGTTTGAACATATAATATCTTGTCTTTGTAGTGTACTCAATTGAATATAGGTCGAAAAGGATTTGTAAATCAATGTATTCTGTTTTTATTCACGTTTTACACAACATCCCAACTTCACTGGAATTGGGGTTTAGACTTAACCATACTTGCAGGACTCAGAGGTCAACTTGTTGGTTATCACAAACTGTTCAGCATTTCCAGCCTATCCATAGTGCGTGATCGGAGCACTATGCAGTTTTAAAACATCAGCGCAAATTTTACAGCTGAGATTTATCATTTTTGTTAGCAGCACTGGATGGGCTTGTACCAGGGGTGTCATCATTATATTCAGATTTGTACAATGAATAGTGAGGGCGATAGCAATATTACCCGCAATAATTTAGCTGAGGAAGCCAGTCTCTGGGGTATACTATAAATGTGTCTCACTGCACAAATGAGGTTGTTGCATGAAATTGTAAACCTGAATTAACTAAACTCTAGCATGGTTTTATACCTCAGATAATGACACTGGTGCGCGAATGAAATAATCCATCAATTAATATTTAATGAATGATGGAATTAATTCATTCATTCATTCATTAATACAGTGGTTCTCAAACTCGGCCCTAGGGCCCCACTGTGTATGCTGGTTTTTGTTAGGTGCATTTATGTTTAGAACAGTTGTTTATCCTCTGAAGCCACAATTGACAAATCTATACATGCCATGAAGAATAAAAATATGATATCCACATTAAGATATAGTAGAAACTAGTACAAATAACTGCAGGAAAAAAAATTTAGCCAAACATTTAAACAACGTAAACAATCAGTATGTTCCTCACTGGTGAAACTGTTGACACATGGTTGCAAAAACTAACAATTTATTTGCCAAACAACAGAGTCCCACCTGTTTGGTTTCATTTTCTTTTATAAAGTTCAGGCAAATGAAAGAACTCAAAACATCTGTGTTCAGCAACCTAATTTGGAGCTTACTGATTTTCTCAGCGTCTAATTTCATCTGTTTGAAAATGTTTTTACTTGAAAATCCTCATAATACAGAAAAATAAGCACAATATGTTCAAGGGTTTTCTTCTTTATGGCACAGTGGATATGTTCATCAACATGTGGCTAAAGATAGTAAATAACTGCTCTGAACATGGAATGCAGCTAATTAAGACAAATCAACAGGTTGTTAAAATCATAAGATTGCAATTGTGGTTGGAACAAAAAACAGCATACGCAGTGTTTGAGTTTGAGGACTGCTGCATTAATAGGACATGAATTTGTCTTTGCTCTATGACTCAAAAAAAAACTTATTTTTGTTCTACTGAATTTTCAGATCAATACTGTATCGATACAATATCTATCATAATAGCTTTCAACCAAAGCAATGTATAGTCCCATCTCCTTAATCATTTCAGCTGGTTGATTGATTACACCCAGCAGGGAACTTGCCTGTCTTTTTCTGTGCTGTGAAGCATTCATGTCAGTAGCACTGATGATGGTCTAAAGCTGCGTTTCCACCAAATGCGAAATGAATTATTCACGCGGCCAGATTACATTCGAAGTCAATGCAAAGAAGCAAATAGACACGAGTTTGCGCCTTCTCGCGTGTATTTGCATCTTTGTATTGACTTTGCATATAATCTGGCCACGTGAATGATTCGTTTCGCATTTGGTGGAAACGCAGTATAAGGACTGAAATGTTTGCTGCTGTTTTTTAATAAACCTTCTTTTGAGCACTGGGCACATTTTTGTTAGTGTACTGTGTCTTTATTAAAAGTCTGACTTGTTGGCATTGATCTCAGCCTCTGGATTTGTTTTGCGTGGCAGTTTTAGCCCATTTTTTGGTGTGCGGGTATCTTTTTGGTGATGTTCTTTACCTGTTACCAGTACCAACGCACCCAGGACAAAATTTTTTCTAGTAGGCGCAATTTCTCAGCCTTTTGACGATTTTCTAGTAAAACCAAATAGTAATGTAATAGCATCTCAAGATGTCTCTATGAGGTCTGGACTGCATATGTTTGGCTTGTCGCGCGCAGACCATGTACTGTGTCAGATTTGAAATGCTTGATTTGTGAACAGTTAAACCGTTATCCTTATTGTCAGGCTATTAATCATCTGCTGGTCAAGGGCCAGTTTGTATTGGTAAAATACTGGTGAGATTCCTGGCTTCAAAATGCAGGGCAAGACTGCATTGCTCTGCTCAAAGAATTATATTTTGACTTTTAGCATCCATTAGTATTTGGTGATGTGGACTGGTTCTCATCCAAATCAATAATATAAACATATACATTGGAGCATTTGTCAGAAAACCATTGAGAGCATATTGCTAATCTCTATTTTTCTGACTGCAATGCACTGTCACTTTATGAGGACACAGAGGCATGGGAAAGACCCCATTGTCATGGTGTTGCTGTGTAAGGAAGCAAAAGTCTCTGACTTTGAACTGAGTGCCTTCCTCCATCTGTCCCTTGGTTGCCAAGGGCTTTGGGCCTCAACCCCTCGTAAATGTTTTAGAGGCATTTTATTAGGCACTATAATAGGGTTGTTAAACTAGTCCTGTTCTCCTGGGGGAAGGAGATACACACTGTTAGACTCTCAGAGGTGGGTCTTTTGCAATTTATCTCCTCCTCCTCCTACACTACTACTACACTACTACCAGGCCTACTAACACTACTTCTACTACGATTACTAGTTCTTCTTCTTCTTCTTCTTCTTCTACTGTTCTTAAGTGACTGTCAATTCACATGACAGTCAATACTAATTTCAAGCTAACTGCACTGTAAAAAATAGCACCAAGGCTCCTGTAGTCCAACGGCCAATGATAGAGAATTTAGAAGAACTTTGTAAATTTTTGCTACAAATTTGGCACTTTCAAGGTCTAAGGTCACGGTATCAAGTATATTGTCAACATTTTCAACACTAATGGGCGATAAAATCAATTTGTGTGAACATTTCCACATGATAAATTACGGAGACTCTATAATATAAGGCCGTGCTACCATTTTCCAATTCAAAAAAATGTAAGAAATTGTATTATAAACAAGATTAAGAGGATTAAAACCGATACTCCGTGAGAAATTTCAAGTCATTCTGGCTGACAGTTTCAGAGAAGATTTTTTGAAATTTTCCACAAAGTAACCTTGGGTTTGACCTTCAAGGTCACTCAAGGTCAATGGTCATCCTACGAAATGAAAGCCCTTTTATAACTTCCTATCTGTTGTCAATACTGTTATCAGTTATCAATACTGTTATCAGAATAGATATATCAGTATCTCCAATTGTTTCCGTGTTATAGCCCATTGAAATATGCCAGCGAAAATATACAGAAGCAGCAAGCGATTTCGCGCTGGTAAGCTCTATTATTGCACCGGCAAAATACAAGGTGAGAGCAAATGTCGCAACTAGAGTTGCTCCCATCCGGTCCCCGGGCTAGGCTGGTGGCAAATTTATAATTCCCAACTGAACTGACTCAAGAATGCTTTGATTGGCTCTCGCTGAACATGTGACCAGCGGCACAACTACCATAGAGTAATGCAGCTGCTTAGGGGCCCATGGCAGATGGGGGTTTTGACGACTCTGATTGGCTGAAAAGAAGTTTAGAACATGCCCACCTAGTGCTCATGCAGCATGCGTAGGAAGCTTTCCTTTTAAAGAGGAATCGTTGTCCTTTGTAGCAACCACTTTAGCTATAGTGAGCCAATGATATCCCAATTAAGTAGTTAAAAAAATCCGTTTTCTGAAGCAAAAATTTGCCATGTTATTGATACTGTGCAATTCCACTATCAATAATCGTCATCACACATTAAAAACGCCTAATTTCCTACCGTGAATTTTCACGTAGATTCCTCCATCGACGAATGCAGTGCTCCCTTATATGGTATCACATACTCTCATTCATTAGCTAATCACTCAGTTGCTTACTTAAGCTCATCTGTGGAATGCACAGTTACAGTTCACACCCAGGTGAAACTTCCTTCATAATGATCTATTGGTTGACACGTTCCTTATCAAATGCCAGAGAGTACATATTTTCCACAGTAACTGAAAGACATTGATTGGACCATCAGAAAAGTATTTAAATCTTTCCCTAACAGCAGTTAGGTTGTATTCTCTTAATGTTGCGCACGGTTGTGCAGCTGACAATGACGTGATTTAAAAGAAAAAAAGACCTCCAAGTGAAGGGGTTATTTCCATATGTGCTCAAGTCCATATTCATAAGAAATCAGATAACGCTTCAAATCCATTGTTTCATTGATGAGGAATAACTCTTATAAGCTAATTTTGGCCAAGAAGTACTCAAGAACGATATAAAATGAATAGTGCATTGGAAGGTACTTCTAGCAGTGACCAAGTCCAGTCTAAAACTTCTTACAAGTACACATGTCCAGTCAGCCAATCAAAGCATGGCTTAGAAAATTGGTTGGCCAATAGAAGCTACTGTAGCTTTCTTACCTAACCAAAATGGGTGACTCTACCGGCCAGGATGTGTGTTTGTGGACTCAGCCCAAAAGAGCTAAAAAAAAAAAGGCCAGAAACATGGGCTAAAAACAAGCGAAAAAGAAGTCTGGCAAAAGGTAATCTCTTTTTAGCTACTTATTTTTTGGCTGAACTTTCTCATTACCACATGGTAGGGAGGATATCCCTGTTGATGACAAATGAAGTCTTTAAACCTGTTTGGATGGTAGTACTGCCCATTCTTAATTCATGGAGATTGGTTATTGGTTATTATATTGACCTTTGTTCAGATGTACAGTATTTACCTTCCATTTGACTGTATATATCTTCCATTAATTTTCTTCAAGAAACTTTTTGACATCCATGACTACAGTACAGTATACTGGTATGGCTATATTTGCTGTTCATTTTCATTAGAAAGTGGTGTGTTATGTTTTCAAAAACATGCTCTGTTTTAGTACTCTGAAATAATAAAATTTAATGCTGTGAATTTTTAAAATTGAGTTCAATTTTCGTTATTTTGAGGAATTTACTTCTAAAAGTACTCAAGTCCGCAGACTGGTTTTTGAAATAGCTGGGCGAAGAATCAAGGTAGAGGCTAGAATGTCTCCTAATATGTTTTAAGACTTCTTTTCTGATATTTCATTATGTTTACATCAGCTTAACACATGTAACATGATCCCCACAAGTTGTCAAATTCTTAAAATCTCTTTTCTCTAAAAAGACGAAAACGGACTTGAGCACTTCTGGAAATCATCCCTTCAAGTGCTCAGTAACATTTACAGGATTTAAATGAGTTACGGACATGGTCAATGGGAATTATTCCGATTGAAACAGTTTTCTTATAACATCATCGTAGCTTCCAACCCTGAGAAAAGAAACGCGTGAGAAGTGCGGAATGATTATTGTTTTTGGTGCTACTCATGGTAAAATCTGGCTTAATAAATGACTTTGCGCAGCAAAAATTCTAGAGAGTGCACCTCTGATGTAAATAAAACTTATCATGTGTTTCACATAAAATTATCCTCAGCCCTTGTGCTTTATGTTTATACAGCCTATGCACAGAAATGAATATTGTTCTCACTGTGCTGGCACGCTGTCATGTTTATGTGTCATGTATTTTGCCATTGCTGGTTGTTTTAAAGCTGCATTCTTTCACTTCTTACATTCGCTGCTAACGTTATGTTCTGTTACATCTGATTGTGATATTGTGAGATTGAGAAACGTGCTGGTGAGCAGTGCACAGGGCCACTGATGCTTAATCTTTGCATTAATCATGATTTACTTGCCTTGATGAGAAAAACTTGAGGACAGCCCCGCCTGATCTTTCAGGCGTTGCCTAGGCTGCTGAAGTTGTTCGCGTAGAAACACTATCTGAAACAATTACTACTCTCTAACACTCATGATGAATGTTTACAGTCAAATATGCACATTTATTCCGACTACATTTTATATGAGAATGAGATTGCCATTAAAACTGAGCTATCTCTACTTATGGGAGGGAGAGAAGCATGAGGGAGGCAGGTCAGTTCAGTTTGGGAAGTATAAATTTGTGGCCCAGTGCAGCATCAATGAACATCAGTATCGCGCTGAGTACATGTGGCATGCGTGTCAGACATGGTCCGTCGTGGTCACTGTGTAGCAGTACTCACAGTGCGCACTAGCTGTGTGGCTAGCTGGGACTAAATAGAGAGAGAACGAGAGAAGCAGTTCTCTCTCGTCCTTTCTTTTTCTGATATGAAAAAGCAAATGCCTGAGAAAAATTATTTTCTTTCTCTTTTTACTTTTCAGTCTTTTGCATTTTGTGTAAAAAGTTTTGCAGTGCTGTATTGTTGTTGTATGATAAACCGATGTTCGTTCCAAGTTCCAACGTGCCACTTGCCAGGCAGTAGGTACCACAGCTCAGGTTTCTCATTTTCTGTGTACACAGTACACAATGTTTTCCTCCCTTTTTCCCAAACCTGAGCAACATCTAACAACTGTTTAGCACATTTTCAGTATTTAAATTAATCTTGCCAGTGCCATTCTATTTCCTCATTTTGAGCTTATGATGCAAATGTAATGACTTGAAAATGAAATATGAAAGAAGAGATAAAAATATTTGAACAATTTTTCATCCTTCACAAGGTTTTCACTCTATTAAGCTCAGAATAACCCCCACTTTTTCATACTTGTGGAAAGGTGCTATTTGTAAAAGAAGCGACAAACGTTTCAAACCTTTTTGTTTGTATCAACTCTTCAGAAATGAAACTGTCAGTTAAAAAAACAATAATAATGACATAATAATCACATGGTTGTTGTGATTGTAGTTTTGTTCACTTATCTATTGTGTGGTATTTCAGTCCTGTCTTTGCATCTGATGAACAATAGATCAGCCTTTGCTTTGCCAACAATTACTCGGTTTTTTAGGTTAATGAAAAAAATTAAAAAAGAGAAATGCCCAAAGACTTGAATGACATCCAGATTGCCAAATATTTATAAAATATACTTATTGGAAAGTTTAAACAATTTATTTCATCTGGATATAAATAGGTCTCCAAATTCTACATAGAAGCTGTCTTGAGGTTTAAAATAGCTCCTGCTAACATTTTGACGGGAAAAAAGTAGCTCCTGCAAAAAAAAAAAGAAGTATTTTTTACCCAGAAATATGCCGAATATTGAGTATATGGATGAATTCAAAAATTTTAAAAATTAAAAATTTCAAAAATTAACATTTTCTAATTCTTTGAACACACTTGGTAGACCTTGTCACAAGGATGCTCCAGAACAAATATATAATCATTTTGACCGACATTTTCGGAGAAGAGGATTCTTGAAAAATTGCTAATGACAACGGCAACAATGCACAGATGGACGACGGACACTGGTCACTGTTGTAATATAATTCAGTTTTAAAATTGCGGTTGCAAAGGGAGATCAAATTGATTCTGAGGAATCCACATTTACAGTATAGTGAGAAAATAAAAATAAATTTTATCAGATGAAATGTATAACTTATTTTGTGCTTTGCTGGCTATGTCTTTGATTATTTTTCCATGTACTCTGAATAAATAATTATTACATTTTCAGTTTACAAAGCCAATGGGCAAGGTTTTAGTCTTGCTATAAAAGTAGTTTTATAATCAAATTTGAGCACTTTTTGATTTAACTGATTTCACATTTTTCACATGCATACTGGCTTTGTTTTTTTTCCCTAGGCTTCATTTAATTTAGATTCATTTGATATACCCTGAAATGATATCCCTATCTTCTGTGATCACCTCATCCACAGTAAATCAATGTTGCTTCATTTACTACAGTGACACATTGCTCCCATTCTACTGTATTCAGTTGATTTTATATTACTTTATTTAACCTCATATTCTAAATTATATACAGTAAATGTTTCATTTTATCCTGCTAATCTGCATCTCAAAAAATTTCTCACGTCCCACTGCCAGGACACATTAGCAGACTCAGGCGCAGACAGCAGTTTAGACCCCAAATTGAAGTTTTAATAATCAAGCTACAGTACAGAAATGTTATTCAATTCTGATAGTGAGGAGGGTCGGGTGGAAAGCTGGGCAGACAGACTGCCACAGCATTAGCAATCAGAGGGCATGGTCAGGCGGAACCGTGAAGTTGAGTTGAAGTCCAGAAGCGGTTTCCAAGGACGTAGTCAGAGGTCGAAGCAAGGTCAAAACCAACGCGATCAGATTATTAATGAACAGAGAATTCTCTTAAACAACACAAAACTGAACTGCAAGGGAGCAATCAAGAGCACAGCATAAAGATAACCGAGCACAAATTGAAATGAAAGGGAACATATAAACATGCAGACTACATGAATCAGACTTGGAATGGATGGGGAAAAGGTGGGATAAGAGTAGAGACAACTTGAGGAACGGGCAGTGTACAATGAATGCGACAGCAAGCGGGACCCCCACCTGCTCCCCCTGAGACAGGAGCAGCAGTGGCTGGTACCTTAGGCTGCAGTGATATGGAGGCAGCCCTATGGATGCAGTCGGTAGGGAGTTTGTGACATGCTCAACCCACCAGATTTTGTGGCTACAGGTGTTTGGCTGCAGTCACACATCTAAGGATGGTTTGCATATGCTAGCTAGCCTGCTCAGTCTGCCTCTCTGATTGGGGGTGGAGGCATGAGGAAAGACTAACAGAGGCACCCAGTAATTTACAGAAGACTGTCTAGAAGTTGGAGGTGAACTGTGGGCTTTGGTCTCAAACAATCTCAATGGGTAGCCCATGGAGCTAGAAGATGTGCTGGACCAGAAGTTTTGCCATCTCCTTGACAGAAGAAAGCATGGGCAAGGATATAAGATGAACAGCTTTTGAGAAGCAATCAACGATGGTGGAGATGGTGGTGTTAACATCTGATGGGGGTAGACCAGCGACAAAGTCCAGGGGCAATGGGAACATGACCGAGGATGCAGCAGACCAGCACACAGGGTGGGGGACGTATTGTTCCACATGCAGATGGAGCAGGAGGATATGGCACTGTGGACGTCTTTTTCCATAGTCGACCACCAAAACCATTATTTGAGAGCTGCCATCCATCAGACTCCAGAATGAAAGGCCAGCTGAGAGGAGCTTCCAGACTGCGGAACAAAACGATATTTCGACGGAGAGGCACAGGGAGCAGGACGTACCGGCTGAGAAGTGCAAACCACCCTCTTAATGCAGCAATGCGCTGCCGCTGTCCAGCAGCAAGGAAGCAGAATTGTATCCTCATCTTTGTACTTTTTTGATGGGGATTGACATCTTGAGAGGGCATCGGGCGTCCTATTTTTGGCTCCAGACAGGTAAGACTGGTAAAAATTGAACCAGGGGAAGAGGTAGGACCAGTGTGCCTGGTGAGGGTTAACGCTGTTGGCAGAATGGAGGTATTCAAGATTTTTATGGTCAGACCACACAAGGATCAGTATCTCTGTACCCTCAGGCCCATTCCTCCAAGGCAAATTTGACTGCCAGGAGCTTACGGTCCTGAACGCAGCAGTTTTGTTCTGTAGTAGTGAAATGACGGGAAAAGAAAGCAAAGGGGCATAGTTTGTTGTCAACTAGGGAATCCTAAGACAAGACTGCACCAACGCCAACAACCGAGGCATCTACCTCCACCACAAACTGGCAAGTAGATCAAGTTGGATCTGGATGGGGGCTGAGGTAAACCGATCTTTGACGATCTGGAATGCCTGGTCTGCAGCCAGGGTCCAAAAGAATCTTCTGACCGAGGAGGTAATGGTAGTAAGGGGAGCCACCACTGGACCGAAGAGCTGGATGAACCGGCAATAAAACTTAGTGAACCCATGGAAGCACTTGAGCTCCCTTCTGCAGTCAGGTGTGGCCCACTGCTACCATGGCTATGTCTTTATGCTGATCAATCTGTATGGCCCAGGTAAACTGATGAATGACAGGAAAGAGACAGACTTGCGGTGGAACTTGCACTTCTCAGCTTTGATGCACAGGCAGTTCTCAATAAACCTCTGGAGGACCTTTCTGGCATGGGTGGTGTACTGTCCTCTGAGTGGGCAAAGATGGGAATGCCATCTAGGTTGACCAAAATGCACCAGCTGATTATGTCCCAGAGGACATTTTTCATGAGTACCAGAAAGATTGCGTGAATGTTGGTAAGACTAAGGGTATGATGAGGTAGTTGTACTGACCTGCTGGGGAATTGAATGTTATCTTCCTTTCATCTCTCTACCTGTTGTGGTTGAGGTGGTAGGCATTTCGAAGATCTGGTTTAATAAAGATTTATGCCCCCTGGAGAAATCTGACAGCTGGATCATTCAATGCCAAGTGATCACAGGGAGTGTGACGTGGGTGATCTTATCCAAGGAAACTCCCGTGATAGCCAGGGCATCAATGAGCTGCTGGAGATGCTGACTGGGCAACTGCAGCAGGGAGGCAAGCATGACCTCTTTGAAATTTCCATCTGCTCCGGAGTCAATCAGGATAGAGATTGTCTCATGGGGGTTAGAGGTCTGCAGGAGTCAAAGGTCAAAGACCAGATTGCACAGGAGTGATCAGAGTGAGCTTTTACTGGATTGGCTCAGGCAGGACTGGACTGGATTGGGTTGGATCCACAGAGCTAGAGAGGATATTATTGGACTGCACAGGACTAGAGTTGACGAGACTGGACTGGATAGGCCTGGAGCAGCAGGGCCTGGACTGGACTAGACTGGACTGAAGCAGCCAAGACTAGACTGGAGTGGAGTGGCCAAGACTGAATTGCACTGGACCAAAGCGGTCAAAAATCGACTGAACCGGATTAGAGCAGCTGGGCCTGAACTGGACCAGGGTGGACTGAAGCGACAGAGACTGGACTGGATGTAACTGAAGAGGCTATGACTAGATTTGACTGGACTGGAGCAGCTGCAATTGGACTGGATTAGACGGGAGTGGTCATGGCTGAACTAGACTGGAGGGGACCTAGCGGTGTGGATAGTACGTACTTGTACTTCCCCTGGCTACAGCTTTTACTGACTAAGTTACCACAAAGTGGCTGGCTTAGCTGCAATATTGGCAGGTATGTATCTGGAGCCAGTGCCGGCCCTTCATGGGTGTCAGGCAGGTGAGATTAACCTGGATCAGCTGAGGAACTCCCAATGGAGCGGATGACCTAGAGTTCTTGGGACCTAGGGGTCTAGCAGATCTCCCAACCCTCCAAAAGACAAGCTGTGCCTTCTTACAGTGACAGTGGGACATCCTGTGGTCCATCTAGATAGCCTACTCCACAAAGGTGTTAAAGCCATTTGGAAGTTCCCTGGTCAGGGTCTCATCTTTAACGCCCTCCTCCAGGCCATGGAGGAAGGTGTCATACCGTACCTGGGGGGTCCACTTTGAGGGTGTGAAAGTCAATGGTGTGGTCTGACACCATGCCATAGCCTTGATGGATTAGTAGTATTTCCTGAGCTGCTTCCTGCTTCTACCTGGATCGATCAAAGACCCTCTTCATTTCACTCTTAAAGGCAGCCAGGGATGCACGCACTGGGGATAAGGACTCCCATATCGCTCTTCCCCTTTCCCTGACAAGCCTGTTGAGCAGCATTATAATTTGGGCAATCTTGATCCAGTCAGAAAAGAAGGTTGCAGGCGGTAGCTCGAAGATGAGCGAGCAGTGCAGCAGAACTGAACAGCAGGTACCTGGATCACTCGAATAGGAGCTAAAAGGAGGCAGACGGGCTGTCATAATAGGGCCTAGTGGCTGCAGTTTGAGGTTCAGCAATAGGAGCATTAAGTGGGGCATTTGCAGCAGCAGGTCAGACAGGGTGAGAGGGAAGACCACACCAGGAAAACCTTATGGTATAACAAGATACAATCATGAGGAATGAGGCAGAGAGAATGGTCATCAAATGAAAATGGCACCAGAATAAAACTAGGACAAGAAAAACAAGACATGAAGCAGACAACAGATTACGAACTGCTTGCACCTGGAGGGTATAGATATATGAAGAGCTTAAATGCAAAATGCTCTATATCCATTTTTATTGTTTTGAGAAAATCAGTATTTTTTTAGTGAGTTTTTTTTAATTGGAATCCAAAAACTCGAAATCCTTTGATAAGGACAGGGTATGACACAGAAAAATTGATGCGCAAATTCATGGAAATGTAACTTTATTAGAACTTTGAAAAAAATTCAATCTTTAATTGATTTGTCTTCAAAACGCTCCATACACACACTTTTCTGCAAAATGCTCCATATCCCTGGAAGTGTCTTTGGTCACAAAATGCACTACAGTCCAATAATTGCAGGACCTACTGTTTCAATTCTCAGTCTAAGTAATCTCCTGTGTGTGTTAGATCATTTCATACCAAAATTAGTCATCTCTGTCACTTTCATCACTACCATTCACACGCCAACCTTGGGCATTAGCCATTCTTTGAAGAATTCCCTAACATTCTTGTTCACACCAATGCTATCGATGAGCTTAAGCATATCTGTTTTCTTTGCCTCTTTCACGCAACTGACCATAGGAAGAACACCAAGCGTAAAGTTCGTCCAGGTCTTACCCTTGTTGAACAAATTATGGTAACAAATTCACCATTGTAGCCTATGCAAAAAGCTTATCACTATTGATCTCCTGGGATTTTGCTTCACTTATTTTGAACCCATGTTGAGTCTTTGTGAAATGTTTGACTTCACTCTTGTAATCGTAAACCTCAGAGTCATGCCCATAGATGTAGACTGTGCCACGCTTTCTACCTACTGGTGACAGTTCAACAGGCTCCTCTATTTCATCAAAGTCATTCATTTTCACGTTTAAAGTTGAGCAAAATAGATCGAAAAGCCAGATGCAGCCTTCAATCCATGGAGGCATCGATCTTGAAAAAACTGTGTTGTAGAAAGTTTGTGATTGGCCGATTGAATATGGAGCGTTCTGACAGCAAAAATGGTTGGCATATGGTGCATTTTGCCTCAGAAGGCAATTTTGAACATGCCTAATGCAAGGCATAAGGAGCATTTACACTAAAGCCTGTGTCTACTTGGATTTCTATTACCACAAGCATGGGAATGGAGGTCTTAACAATTTTGACAAAATGGTGTATAGAGCGTTCTGCATATAAGCTCTTCATATGTTCCATCTCGTTCTGTCTTCCCTTATTGTCTTTTTTGATGATGAATTGAAAGCTTAGATCAGTAAGTTTAGAATATCATCAGCTCAGAGAAAATGTGCCATGCAGTAAATGGCATCTCTCATTCTATCTCCTCTGTCTGTCACTTTCATTGACTTGACTAAAATGGTATGTGGTTCCTGCAGGCATGAATGTTAAATCAGTGACCTTGTCCCTGTTTGAGCTACAGGAAGATTTTGACTCATCTTGAAGTAAATGGTGAACATCCACCCTTTTGTCAAAAGATTAGCTTCAAAGTTGATAAATAGAGAGTGAGAGAGAGAGAGAGAGATGGGGGAGGGGGGAGGGCTAATTGTTGAAGGCTAACAAGCCTTTGGCGGAAGAGGCCATCTTTAACTGCCATGAAAGGCTAAACACAGGGCCTCTGAAGTTGACTTCAAGGTCTGTAAGGGCTGGCCTTTTACACTTCCTGGCGACTGGTGCTCTAAGCTCTCTTCACAAGTTACCATTTAAGAAACATGTAATTATCACAGCAAATGAAAACCTTTATAGTGACTGCATTTTCCACTACACAAGGAGAGGAAATCAGGATCCAACTGCAACTCCAACTACAGAGCCACAACTCCGGAACAAGTTTAAGAGTTTGGAGTGTGCATGTATGTCATTCCTTAACCTCGTTCACCCTCTCAGTGGTGCTTCTTGTTTAAACCACATTCATTAAAAAGCAGAAAGCTCTTCATATTGTGATAAGTTAGTGAAGGCAGTCATCTTTTGATCAAAAATGGATGCTCGTTTTTTTTTTTTTTTTGATTTTACTTGAGGAATACAGAATGTGTGCCCATCTGCTGTGTGGTAATTAGTGCAATTGTCCAGCAGCGTCGGGATACTTAAAATGCATAGGGGCGTTTCTCAGGCTTTTCTTGCTGAGTCATGTATTTTAGCAACCTTAAAGGAAGTAAGCAGGGCTTGATTTTAATCCTTTTTACCATTCAAGGTTAGAAATAAGCAAAGATATGACAGATAATGTGACTGTTTGCAGTGTATTCAGTTATATTAAAAATACTTACAGACTACAAACGCAGAGCCTCAAGCTGGCCTGTCATTGGTGGCTTGTGAGGTTGAGACAGAAGTGCAGCAGTCCTCAGGAATTTTGTTAAATCTTGGAATCTTGCAACATTGGACAATGTAAACATACAGATATGTTTCAGAGACTGAAAATAAAATATAATAAGCAGGGATTTTATGGGTACAATTTATCGCCATAAATACAAATTTAAAGACCTTTAATTGCGTATCTGAAATAGATTTAAAAAATGCTGAAAGGGTAATGTATGTATAATATATATTATACATTGTCTTTTTTTAAAGTGAAAAGAGGGAAAGCTACTATGACACACAAGTAAAATGACTTGATTACTAATAGGCATGGGTTATTCCGAGATGGAAAGGAGCTCTTACGATTAAATGCATTACATGAATTTTCCCATTTGAGCTCATGCATTATAATGCACTAACAATATCATCAGGCCAACCACAATATTTAATGGAAGCCATCAAGGTTACATCAGCTGTCCCCTGCTCAAATGGCAATCTTACGAGGCAACATGGTACATTTATTCCTGTTACATGACTGAAATGCAATTTTGCTTCAATTAGAGTGGATGAAAATATATTTAATAATTTTCTCACTTGAACCTGGTGTCACTGTCTGATTGGTGCAACAAATTAATTCTGATACTCTAGATTTCTCGTCAACATTTTCTCTTTGCACCAGCCAAGTTAATGAAAGATTTCAGTCACCATAAGAGTTATGAGCAGGAATATAGTAAATATTTTATTACGAAGGACACATTCATTTCTGAGTCACTCAAGTCATTTGAGTGCAAATATAATTGTCTTTGTTGGCAGGAAGCAAACAGATTCCATTTCCCCTGAAAGCTACCATTTCAAAGGCAGTTTTATTTTATTTGTGTATTTATTTTTATCTCGGGTAAATTGAATATCTTTGAATATATTTGAAATATATTTTTATTGTCTAGACTGTGAATATAATTTCGCCCTCGTCAGAGCAAATAAGTTGAATTGAAGACTAAGAGAATTAAAGCAGGTACAGTCAGACTCTCAGACACGTTATAGAAATGAGATAAACCGCATGAAGAAATTTGAATTGAAAAGTGGGTAACGCCTAAAACTGTGGTTGTATGAAATGTATGGTGCTCATTCCCTCCAAAAGTAAATCGTCTGCTTTAGAACACCCAAGCTGAGTAACATACCTATCCAATCGTGTTGTTGCCTGACTCAAGCACACAATTCACATTCCTCAGCTTTTTTTTTTTTTTTTTTTTTACATGTTTTGGTGGGATGAGCCAATGAGAGTATATCTTTCAATTCAGTGTAACGAGCTGATGGCATCTCCTCGCGCCATGATGTAAAAGTTGATGTCATGAAACTGAGCTCATGTGTAGTAGAAGTATAACCTTTGGGAAAAAGCACTTTACACCTTATTTTTAAAAAAAGTCACCAAACTATATTGGTGGTTTTAATCAGATTTGACTTGTGATTCTTTACATGCTGTTTTTATGTCCTAGTGACCATTGAAAGTGAAGTTTTGGCTCTCTTCCCATTCATTTCATTAGGGGCCTGGTTTTGCTGATCCAAAATAACTGCCTGGGGTTGTTGCCAACATGGCCGCTGAGTGGAGAGACTTCCCTATAAGGGTTTTGGTGCTGTCCCATATTAATATGTCATTATGGGAAAACCAATTGGATATTGTATCAAAGCACTTTCTCATGGAATATTTTCTTCCATTCATGTAGTTTTTCTTTCTCCTTTGTACTTCCAATATATGTTTTATGACAAAGGAACAAAATTTGTTGACACCCTTGCGTACAATCAGAATGTTGAATCACTCACATACAATATCACTGGCAATCTTTTATGATGAGTGATGATATATCCACATTTCTTGGATACCGTATGCTCAAGACAGTCAAGCGAGATGTTACTGATTACTTAATTTTCAGGTAACCGTCATGACAAACCTTATATGTCGAATGAGATTAAACTGAGGAAGATGTACTGCATTGTGAAGTCAATAGTTTACTTTTTAATTACTTCCAAATGAAAGTCACATTGGTGAATGGAATTAATCTTCCATCAAGACAGTCTGCTTCTGTCAAAGGTTTCTTAATATTTTTCGGCAAAGACAGAAAAGTGACAGTCGTGGCTGGTGGAGAGACAAAAAAACACTTTTAAAAAATATATTTACGGAGAAACTCTAAATAACAATGTGAAAAATACTGTACAATATTAATGGTCCAATGGAACCAACCAAAATACTTTACAGATTTAATTAAAACCATCTGTGTAAATGCCAACATTTTGATTTTTGCGAATCATTTGTGCTTTCATATTAAAAGAATCTCTATGATGCTGTCACACTTGCGAAATCCACACATATAGCAAATACTTTCTCAATTGTCGTAAAAAATTATAAAAAGGCAAGTAGAACAAATGCTTAATTTTGAGAAGATTTAAAGCTTTGCTCCTCTTCTTGGGTGATACACAGTTCAAGTTTGGGATACACAGCAAAAAACCATGTTTTTGGCAACTAGTAAAACTCCATATTTTATTGACATAGTATAGTTTATATCCAGTAGAATCTCTAATTTTGATGCAATGAGTGCAGTACAAATGCATGAATCGAGGTGTATTGGCATTGTAAGTATTGGTATCTCCATTGGGAATGGGATGATATAGTTATTGTTTCACAAGGGCTGAGATGCGCCTTTAAAAATGGTCCTCAATCAATCTTTAGCTCTGCTGCGGTAGTTTAGAAAAAAGTCACAAACACAGCAAGGAAGGACTCGCACACAGAAAAAGAAGCATCATTTCACACAGAGGAAAGTCCAATATGGGGTGAAACGTTTGCACCTTTGCTCTTTTTTTCACTTTTGCACATTTTTTGATTGTCTGTACAGCCCCGTGATGAATTTAAAAAGAAATATCTAAACTCCAGACTTAAGTCTGACGCTTCTTTTTCTGTGTGCGAGTCCTTCCTTCCTGCATTTATGATATAGTTATTGCCATTAGAGGCTGGATAGTCAAATTGGCATAATATACAGCATGTATATAATTAGAAGCTAATGCATCCCATGACAACCCCTTATTAGTCATGCAATCAGAAAAAAGTATAAAATCTATATACCTTTTTTAAATATTTTTATTCCACTTAGATGGTAATGGCATTGGTTGGGTAGGAGAAAGGATGCTTGCAATTTATCATTTCTTTGATAGCCGTTATGGTAGAGAGCATGTGAAGATGAAATATTGGATATATTTGAAGAATTGAGGTCCAGGATCAGGTGCCTGAGTGGAGTGGTTTGAGTCCAGTGGAGTTTCCTCCATTACTGTGTTGAAATGTGGGTAATTTAATTCTATTCTATGTTTAATCCAAACATATTTTGTTTCACATCATATTGCATGTTAAAATACTGGGCATGAAAATGAAAACTTATATATATATATATACATACCAGGTCCCCAAAATCACGGAGAAGTTTATAAAATTATTTCCTTACGATCATCTGTAAAAGAATCCCCTCAGAAATATTGTGAGCATGAAAGCAGTGAATAAATACCTTGAGAAATGACATAGTAATTATGAAACTGATCATGTGACTCCATAGTGTTTCAGCAGCATAAGTAGGTATTAGCAAAGTAATTAAATTCTGGATTGGTTTGATCTATTTGCCAATGAGTGTAATCACTATCCTAAAATATAAGCTCAAAGGAGGATTTACAGGACCAATTTGTGGCTAATAATACTATTGCTATTTCAATGTATTAGAGGCATCCTTGCACTAAAACATTCATAGTGGTCAACGGTACCGTCAGTGTTGGAGTCGTACCTAGGAACTTACTTGAATTAAAGCAGTGCTCAACCATTGTTTTGCAAAACAATGTGATTTTTTTGGGGAGCCTCATACAGTTTGCCTCCATTATATTGGTGATCAATTATCTGGCCAAGCTTTATTTTTGAAAGCAAATCACTAAAATTATTTAGTAATATTTAGGTTGTGCCAAAGCATACCACAAATGTTGAATAAAAAGCCCATTGAAGTCCATACAATGTTGTGCCAATTGTACAACTATAAAACAGTTTTTTTTTCCAGATGAATATTGGATTAACAGAAGTGTGGAGAAGCATTGCTCCTCCATATGTGCCCCTTGCAAAGCATACAGTCCTGTTTTTCAGGTGGACAGCGGCTTAATAGAAGTGTGGAATATGAGTGGAAATCAGGGGGAGAAATGGAACAAAGCTGAGGTCCCTTTGAGGAAGATGAGGAACTTCCAACTGATCTTTGAAGGGATTCGGGCAAAGGACGTCAGTGGAGGAGCTGCGTTGGATGACATAGAGTTCAGCAATTGCGCACCAAGTGAGTCTCACCACCATCCATTAATCGTAAGAAGCCCCTATTTACTTTGTGGGAGAGGTCTGTTAATAGAAACTAAGTGTATACCCCCAATCCTGAAAAAGTTTTCACATAATGGAAAATGCAAATTAATCGAAAAGGAGTGATTTGAATTATTAATTCACCTTTCTGTATAGAAAGACTACAACTAGACAGCATTCAATGGTGAACTTATGAAGTCAGTTTTTAATTACAAATATATACATCTTCAAATCTGATGACTGTTCTGCACTGAGTCCAAAAAAGTTGGCGCAGGGGCAATTTAGGACTACTAATGATGCGAAAAGTTGCATTAATAGACCTACATGGAGCAGACGTCACAGTTACATCACTTGTACTTGCGCGCGCATAGTGGTGGCAGAAAAAGAATGGAAGAGATTGGTACATTGCCAGAGGGAGACTGGAGGCATCCACAAAAACAAAAAAAGACCTGTCTTTTTGTGCCGTAGGATGTCGGAATAAAAATCCAAAAAAAGCGAACTTCACTGTTATAGAAAACCGTCGTCCAGAGCGCTATTAGAAGCCAACCATAGACGTTTATGGTTGCAATCAATCGAAAGGGCGGACTGGGCAGACGAAATTATCTGGAATTCTCGACTCTATCGTGCCCATTTCATATCCGGGGGGGTATACTGCAAAGCAAGAGTAGTGGGTTAGCAAGGTATGTCAGGCTTAAAGCCAAGCTTTTCAATGTCACGACGGTGGTTCTCTCTTAACGTGGCTAGATCACCATGGTAAAGTACGCTGCAAACTTAACCTGGTCGGGAGCAGGTTATGTGCCGAGTTTCGGCTTAAATTGGCGATAAATGTGCTGCTTTGTCACTAAGCACCTCCTTTGAAGATGGCATCACCTTTCTTAGATGATCCTGTGGATCTTGGTGCCCGAATAGGATGCGGTTCCCTTTGGAGGGAGAGAGTCTACAGAGACCGATACACTGTTATAAACTGACTTAAACAGTTAAATTAATGCATTGTTTCATGGTTATTTGAACTGTAAGTGGCGTCCTGCGTGCATTTAACTGTGGTTTAGACTTAACATACACCGAACTCTGTTGTAAACTTATTGTAAAATTACGGTTTAAATAACTGGCAAAAAAGGTGCCAGTTAAATTGACTGGTAAAAAAAGGTACAAGTTTATGACAGTGTATGACCCGTTGGCTTTTTCTGACGATATTTTCTATAAACGCTACAGATTCTCAGCTGCGGGAATATGTTACTTATGCAATCTACAGGAGCCATATGTTGCCAATGTAACAAAGAGAAGACGTACGCCGACAGTTGCACGAATGGTATGCATAGCGTTACAGTTTTTTTGCCATGGGAAGCTACATGCATTCAGTTGGTGATGCAGAAAATCTGAGCAAGAATATTGTATGTCGCGCTATACATTTTAAACAACATACCATTAAAATAATTGTGAAAGCAAAGCAACATATGGCGTACCACTTTGAGGAATGTTCTTATGCTTTGTTTTAACTTGCTGCCACGTCCTCTTGACAGTGCTGGTACTGCAACCATTAAAGCACCAATTACAAAATTAAGTAGTATTTTATCATAGTCACCATTGTTTTGGTATGCCATCAGCCTATTGTAAATTTTTAATGGTGGGGTTATTGGTGGGATGGGATTTTATTAAAATATATCATGCTGTATTTAAAAAAAAGTAGCAACCAAAAACAAATAAATAAATAAAATAGAGTTGACTATTGATATTTATCACAGTCAGATAATATTCAATCCACAAATTAATTTCACTTTGATTTTGCCCAGAAATTAAAGTAGGTTAATTTCCACTAATTCATCAGTACTGGACTGACGCATTTACACGGTCAACAATTTTCTGCCAGAATTCCTCTCTGGGCTTATTAGTAGCAACAGCATTGCTTTTTGCTGTTATTATATTTTTATATTCTTCATACTGTCCATAATTATGACCTGCTCCTCCTCAGAGAAATATACAGCATGCGATCAGTCCATTTTTGGGCAGAAGAAGAGACAAGTGACGCGTGGAACGCCCCTTTTATGAGAGTGCACACAGAGCCTAAAGAGCCTAAAGCACAAAGCCTATGTTAATAAAGAAAGATTATAACCACCGTGGTGGTACTAAGTATCTCTGATTTTGAGTTCAGGGTTTGAGCCAGCTTACTCAAACAAAGCCTGTCTATGTTGAACTTGCTTCGTTGTATATCCCCCGGTAAGGTTTTCTCCACTGTTTGTCACACACAGAGGCAAAATCAATAATGAAGTTACAAATGAAAAATTAGTGACAGCAGCAATCAACAAGCTGGCATTCTCAGCACACTATTTAATAATCGTAAACACTGTTTACCAACGTGAGCATCATTAACATGAAAGCTAGCATGTGGCTAAACAAACCAAATTGTGCACAGACGCTTTAGCTAACATTACTCAGTATTTATGCCAGTGTTTAATTAACGTTAACGAATGAATCATGATATTATAACTGTCTTGTGTCGGAAAACTCTTAAAATAATCGGAAAAGACGTCCGTATCATCCATGTTTGTTTTTGGCAGTCCTGACACCGGTCTGGAGAGCTGTCACTTTCTGCCACCAGTTAAGCTCCGCCCACAAAAAATGTCATCACTGTTTACAAACATGAAAGGGGTCTATAAGGTGATGTGAAACATTTGTGGGATCGTAGTGTTTGCATTTTTGCTTGATTGCTGGTTAAATGTAGGCTACTGTATAGCTATTATTTAAAACTTAGGTCAGTCACATCAAAACTGAATTTTGAATTTCTATATCCCATTTTTCTGGCCTTTCCTGACCAGGGATGGATCTGATAAAGTGCCAAGAGCACTAAAGTCCCTTTCTATGAGACAGGAACTGTCGCCAGAAGCAATTTTAGCTCAGTATGTGGTTAAAGGAAAAGTAAATGCATGATAAACCTACATTGCCAAATAAAGTACATAATCTCTGCTATCCAAAACGGTAAGCCATTATTTTTTTACACCATGTAATCTGCACGTAAATGTCTGGTATAAGACCGCTCAAGCAAGCGGCCATGTTTGTTTGGCTAGAAGAGAATGCCTACGTCACTCGGGCTGGTAGCTCACATCAGTCAGGTTTGGATTGCCTGTTTCGTTGGAACACCCAACAGCTGCGCAACCTGTTTCAACGTACTTTTCCTGATTGACAATCAATCAATTTTAACTTTTTTTGCCGAACAATCAAGACCTAGTCTAGGCTGTATGTAGCCTGTAATGATCAATTGGTGATAGAGACAAAAAGATTCATTTACGTTCATACTTTGATTTTGAGACTGCAAGGATTGAAATCTTAATATATATATACACTACTCAAAATTTGATAGGGATCATAGGAATTTTTTTGTGAAATGACATGCAAATTTGGTAACTGCCACTGATGAACAATATATTGGATAAATGACATGCAGACACAAAACACATTTGCACGTGCATTTCATGACATTAAATGAGCGTGCAGCCTCACATTTTGGCTTTGACTAACACTTCACCATTTCAACTCAGACGTGTGTGTTGCTTGTTGGTGAAAATTTGGAAGTTCCCAAATTTTTTGCATTACATTTAGCAATAACAATGTCTCCTCAACGTCTTAGACGTCGATTGACTTCAGAGCAATTGGGAAGATGCATCGGAATGCTTGACTCTGGCTTCTCACAACGTCACGTTGCTAATGCACTTAACGTCAGCCAAAGCGTTGTGAACAGAGCGTGGAACCGGCATCAAACGTTTGGTACAGCAGCACACCGTCATGGGGATGGTCGTCAGAGATGGACTACACAACGACAAGACCACTTTCTCACACTTCAGGCACGACGTCATCCTTTCTGGACAGCCACCATCCTACGAAATGACCTTCATAATGCCTCGGGGGTCAGGGTGTCCACTCAGACGATACGGAATCGTCTTCATACTGCCGGCCTCAACTCAAGAAGGCCATGTCTTCAAATCCCACTGACCCGTCGTCATAGGCGTGACCGTTTGGATTGGGCTCCGCGATCATGTCACATGGACACACAACGATTGGGCTCCAGTTCTCTTTACTGATGAGTCCCGATATTGCTTGGACTTTACTGACAGGAGGCAACGGGTGTGGCGAAGACAACGTGAGCGATTTAATGATGCCTACATCAACGAACACGACCGTTATGGTGGCGGATCAATTATGGTCTGGGGAGGAATAAGCAGGAACGGCAGAACGGACCTGCATGTCATGGGGAGAGGGGCGATGATGACAGGGGCGGTACAGGATGAGATCCTCAATGTGTACGTAAGACCATACGCTGGTGCTGTTGGCCCTGATTTCATCTTGATGGATGATAACGCCCGTCCCCATCGTGCTAGGGTGGTGAATCAATTCCTAGAGCAGGAGACAATTGTCCGCATGGACTGGCCCGCGTTCGCCCGGACCTAAACCCTATCGAGCATGTGTGGAACATGCTGCAGGTCGCCATTTCGGGTCGAGGGGCACAACCCACAACTCCAGAAGAGCTCGGAAATGCCCTTGTTGAAGAATGGAACAACATTCCAATTGCAAGCATCCGGGTTCTGATTGACAGTATGACCCGACGTTGTCAAGCCGTCATTCAAGCTAGGGGAGGCCATACCGGTTATTGACATTAACTGTGGTAATGAAACATCAAACGAAAACTGTCTGTTTTCACTTTACATGTCAGAGGTGAAACCATGAAGTGTTCGTGAAAGCCAAAAGTGTGAGGCTGCACGCTCATTTAATGTTATTAAATGCACTTGCAAATGTGTTTTGTGTCTGACTGCATGTCATTTATCCAATATATTGTTCATCAGTGGCAGTTACCAAATTTGCAAGTCATTTCACAAAAAAATTCTGATGATCCCCATCAAATTTTGAGTAGTATATATAAATATATATATATATAATTAGGCTAATTAGAAAAAAATCTCAACTCTCTCAGTAATTCCGTGTATCGTTTTGATCTTTTGTTTATCAGATTATGAAAGGGGACTGAAAATAAACTTCCTGTCATATACATACATATATATACACACACACACACACACAACCCCAATTCCGAAATAGTTGGGACAAAGTGTAAATTGTGAATAAAATTAAAATGCAATGACTTTCAAATAACACCAGCCAGTATTTTATTCACAATAGAACAGAGATAACAAAGCAAATGTTGAAACTGGGAAATTTTACGATTTTATCCACAAAATGAGCTCATTTCCAATTTTATGGTTGCTACAGGTCTCAAAAAAGTTGGGACAGGGGCCTGTTTACCATAGTGTAGCATCCCTTCTTCTTTTTAACACAGAGTGGAGGCGTCTGGGCATTGAGGAGACAAGTTTCTTGAGTTTAACCATTGGAATTTGATCCCACTCTTGTTTAATACAGGCTTTCAGCTGCTGGAGAGTTTTGGGTCTCCTTTGACTGACTTATCATTTAATTATGTGCCAAATGTTCTCAATCGGTGAAAGATCAGGACTGCAGGCAGGCCAGTTCAGCACACGGACTCTACTACTACGAAGCCATGCTGTTGTAATAGCTGCAGTATGTGGTTTTGCATTGTCCTGCTGAAATACACAAGGCCTTCCTTGGGATAGATGTCGTCTGAGGGGAGCATATATTGCTTTAAAACCTTTATATACCTTTCAACATTCATGGTGCTTTTTAAAACATGCAAGTGTCCCACATCATATGCACTAATGCATCCCCATACCACCAGAGATGCTGGCTTTTGAACTGAACACTGATAAAAGGAGGGGTGGTCTTTCTCCTCTTTAGCCCTGAGGACACAACTCTCATTATTTCCAACAAGTGTGAAATTTGGACTCGTCTGACCACAGGACACTTTGCCACTTTGCTTCAGTCCATTTTAAATTAACCTTGGCCCACAGAACACGGCGGCGCTTCTGGATCATGCTCAACAATGGCTTCCTTTTTGCATGATAGAGTTTCAGGTGGCATCTGTGGATGGCACGGTGGACTGTGTTTACAGACAGTGGTTTCTTGAAGTATTCCTGGGCCCATTTAGTAATGTCAATGACAGAATCATGCCGGTGAGTGATGCAGTGGCATCTGAGGGCCCGAAGATCACAGGCATCCAGTAAAGGTCTTTGGCCTTGTCCCTTACGAACAGAGATTTTTCCAGTTTCTCTGAATCTTTTGATGATGTTATGCACTGTCGATGATGAGACCTTCAAAGCCTTTGCAATTTGACACTGAGGAACATTGTTTTTAAAGTATTACACAATTTTTTTTACGCAAGCCTTCACAGGTTGGAGAGCATCTCGCCATCTTTACTTCTGAGAGACTCAGCCTCTCTAAGACATTCCTTTTATAGCCAATCATGTTACACACCTGATGACAGTTAATGTAATTACTTGCTAAATGTTCTTTCAGCTGATTTGCTTATATATTAATTGCTTTTTCAGCCCTTTTTTGCCTCTGTCCCAACTTTTTTGAGACCTGTTGCAGCCAGAAAATTTGAAATAAGCTCATTTTGCGGATAAAAATGTAAAATGCCTTAGTTTCAACATTTGAAATGTTATTTATGTTCTATTGTTAATAACATATTGGCTCATGTGATCTGAAAGTCATTGCATTTTGATTTTATTCACAATTTACACTTCGTCCCAACTATTTCGGAATTGGGATTGTGTATGTATATATATATATATATATATATATATATATATATACAATGGCATTTAAAAACTACGATTTAAGGGGGGAAACATTATTGTAAACATTAGGGGAGACCTGGAATAGTCGACTATTCGACAATTTGATTTGGAGTCTGATTCGACGATCAACCTCGTAGTCGAATCGTCGGAAAATGTTGTTATGTGACCAAGATCGTACCATTCTGACTACATGGGGGTGCACAGGCTGCTGAGCATAAATCTTTACATAGAATGTCTTTGTTTTTGTTATATATAGCCTATTTTGATACAAAATCAGCCTAATTTCTGTTACTAAAGAATTGAAAATGACGTATGCTTTTAAACAGTCGACCTATACTTACTATGCATTAATAAATCACCCACTGCAGTCAGCGCTCTGCGGGGGGGTGCGCGAGGCCCAGTGGCGACTTGATGCGCGAGGCGCTGCACACATGCACGCGCATTAATCATGTCAGGCTGCAAGTACATAACTGTTCTAGTTATACCCGGTGAAATGACATGCATTTTTAGACTAAAACAGCATTATTGTGGCAATAATTTAAACTATGATTTTTTAGATATCATAATCTTTCAAAGGAAAAAAATCAACTGCACAAAGATTGGCTTTTATCATAAAATCAGCTCAGCTGTCACTTTATATTGGCATGTTGAATATGACAGTGCGTCATGAATTACAATTCAACAAACACTAATACCTAATGGCTCACTCACTGGTAACAATCGCTTATTTTGACTCATTTCTATGGAAAAATCTCAGATTAACAAAGGCGTAGTATCCGCTGACATCCACCACAGTTTAACATTTGATTACGATGCAGTATATTTTCTAATAGGCCTACTAGTCAGTCTCTGCTGCAGTATAACTGTAAAACATCAGATTCCCGCTCACCATTCATTGATTAGGTGATGGTCACTTTCCTTGCCTTTTTGGCCGCAAAATTCAGCAATTAAATCCTTATAATCCAGCCTGGATGCAACGTCTTTTTCGATAGACAGAAGGGCGAGCCCGCATAGTCTCTCCTGCGACATGGAGGTCCGAAAATAGTTTTAAATTAGTTTTAACTTTGAAAAGCTTTGCTACCCCGATGCCAATTATTGATATCATCAATAAGACCCTGAGAGCAATCTCACAGTTAGGAAAGGCGAGTGAGCAGCGAGACAGAGCATGTCGCGTATCACGACATACAATTTAAAAAAAAGATCAGGGTAAGCTTTTATCGAGATGAAATGGTAAATAATGAAACTGACACAGAGAATTGCCATTTTAGGAGCATGATGAGTCAAGTGCAGTGATGCAAAATATGTATTCATTTATTAAAAAAAAAAAAAAACATGATTCAACGATCAGTCGACTATGTGCAAAATCTGACGAATCAGATTCGACTATGAAAATCCTTAGTCGAAGAAACCCCGAGTAAACATATTGACCACGCACTGAACGCAGCATAAGAAAGGTTTTGATATTTGTTAATGGCATTGCGTTAGCTTCCTCAAAAACCCCGTTCACGCAGCCCTGCGACCTTACGAAGACCATGCCAATCACCCCGATCTGAAAAAGTTATCAAATCGGGGCATTATCGCCGTCAAAATCCAGCAATTTGGGAAATTAAAGACTACATCACGACTGTACTGCGATGCTTCTATGTCAAAAGCGCTGCTGACTCGCTGCCACTACGATTACACCTAGACCAATGCCGACCAAGCAGTCGTTTCTATTACGTTCCCACTACGATGTACAGGCCAATACTACGTTGTTACACAGACCTAGAAGACTGTCGGGCGATGTCGCTACGCTGGTGCTGACCATATTACGCTTCTAATATGATTTGTGGCGATGTCTATGTAATTGTAATTACTGTATGCATTATATTTCTTTGGAGTATCTTATACTTGCTCAACTGATTTTGTGATGCGTAAGTTAAATACAGTGAGTGAAAAAATACTATACAGTAAGCAAAAGTCATTGTACATATTATTATTTCATTTATGCACTGCAATTATATTGTGCACTGATTTAAGTTATAATTTATGTCCTCTTGCTTCAGTTAAATATTATTTCCTACTTATAATTGTTTTATTAGGGAAGAAGGAGCATGATGGGGAAAAAGAAGTAGCAGAAAAAACGATTGAGTCCATTTTTTTTGGATGTAACATCACAGTACTGTATTGGTGTGATTAACGAAGAACGAAGATTAAAGATTGATTTGTGTACCACCAATTGTAGTGCTCATTCCCACAGCCCAGAGACCTGGAGCACGCGACTTAAATCGAGAAACGACAGTTACATCTATATAAATTGGGAGTGTTCAAGCATTTCTTCAGTTCTTTCCCAATTCGAAGATGAACGGACCTGATGCTGATTTAACTGTCTCTGCTCCAATAAGAACAGTGCTGCGTTTTTATTACGACCACAGAGATCTCACCATGATGCTATCACGCTGCTTGTACGATAATAGCGTTCCCACTACGTTCTTAAGACTTTACCCGCTTTTTGTTGGTCACGACCTGGCTACGCTTATTTTGTGCACGTCCAAAATAAGCGTGGGGAAAGCACGCAGCTTCCAGACCTACGAGATCCCACCCCAACCAAACCACGCTCACGGTGATCCTCCCATGTTTGGCCCACGATTGGCCAAGCTCTCGGCCAATTTTCCATCGTAGTAGAAGCGGCGTCTATGTATGAACGGGCCTTAAGCAAATATGAACAAATTTGCTGTCTCGTGGACATTTTAAGTTCGATGCACTGAGCAATAATGTCATGGATGAAATTGGCATGCCATTCTGCCATTTAGTCTTGTAAATTAGTTAATCAATCCTCTGATTGCTAATCAATCAAAGTAAAAGGGAGTTATCGTTTGTTTAGCGGTGAGGATTCTGCCTCACCTAACTGAGCTCTGATGGCATGTCACTGCTTTTAATCATCGACTCAACTTTCAATCCTTATAAATAAAAGACAAAACTGGAGCACTTGAATCACTTGCATCCACTCTTGGCACCTAAATAAATTGATGCAAGTTGATTTGAGTGCTCCAGTCTCGTCTTTTATTTGTATGTACTGTCCTTTCTGAGAGCACCGACCTCCGCAGATAGAGGGGCTGAAGCGCAAGGGGTTCCTTCATCTTTTAATACTTATGCTTTGACTTCATACACTTGAAAGACATGATCAGCCCTGGTGACGTCACGTACTGGTTTGGGCAGAATATTTCCTTTTGTTTGATTGGTTGATTATTATCTATGGCAGCAATGGCAGATTCTGAAGTTTCTAGGATTATGCAATGTTTGAAAGCAGATTACACAATGTAAAATGGTTGTCGTGGTCTATGGGAAAACGGAAAATTATACTCTGGTAAGATTGAATTTAATACTCTGGCACTGCACCTTGCATAGAATACCATAGAGTATGTCTTGTAATATGAACGACAGCAAAGCCAAACAAATCTCAGTTGTGGGAAGTGAAATTCTTTACATGTTAATCTGTCAATGTTTAATAATAATGTAAATATATCGGGCCTCCGTTAGACCAATGATAATTGAATTTTTCATTCTAATTGGCAGTTAGGCTGCATACTTTTTCTTGATGTGATGGAAAATATCTTGCTTTCTTCTTGTGTAGATTTAAGGGAAAAATTATGACTGATCAAATGTCCATGTAGGCTATTTTGACTAGCTGTAGTACCCTTTCTCAGCATCTTAACCTCACTGAAAATGCACTCAGAGAAACAGCACACAAATGGAAAAGAAAGTTGAGAGGAAGGTGAGGCGAGAGCAAAACTGGCAAAATTTGAGGAAGATTTTTGTCTTACTGTGTGTTGTGCACCACGATTACTTTTTTGGGCTACATGCCACTGATGTATTGTTTCCAGCTTGACCAATTCACTAACATGAGACAGTTGGCTACTGGATGCGAGTACCATGCTAGGACTCAGTTTTTGTTCCAAGATAAAGTGGACACTGACTTGGAGATTTTACATTTACAAGAAAGCATTAATAAAAGGAAAAATATGAGTTTTGCTGTGCTATAAACTTGGGAGGGGGCAGAAAACAGTTCTTCAAAAATTCTCAGTGTTAAGTGTTTTCTTACTTATGTGGGAACTTGGCAAGATGTTAGGCTTTATAGAAACTGAACGAGTCATTTCCAAGTCTGATTTGTACAGCTGTTAAATGTTTGACTGGCATCAGACCAGAATGTTAGCTAGATCACTATTTTGCAAGCAATCTTGCTAACTAATAAATTACCACATAATGATTGCAGCAGTCGCTTATAATAAAACATAATATTATGTAATTAAGTTACTTAAAAATTGTTGAAAGTTTTATCAATTTTTCAGTATTGTTAAGCTTCATAAGAAATGTTTGAAACACAACCGTTCTGCTGTATTCAGAAACCTAATCAAAAGTATTTGGATACAAAATAGAAAAATAAGTTTATGAATATGGCATGTATGAAAATTACAGAGGCATCTTGCTAGGCACCATAAAAAACATCAAAGAAACACAAATCTCCACTAAACTGTCCAATGGGAAGAAATCTCAAAAGGAACTGGGCTATCTCAGGAAGAATCTGGCTGACAGGTAAATTATGTAATGTATAATAATAATAATAATAATAATAATGTGTCCCCGATAAAATAAAAACTTCAACAGTTAAATGATTCATTTCCCCTCAAAAAATGGTCATCAAAGTCATGGCAGTTCCCTGGCTTTTTGAGAAAAAGCCAGGAAACATAAAAATCCTGGCAGCAGACCCACCGTCAGCTCTTTGGGGATGAGAGTAAATGGCTTAGCCATGATGAAAGTCTTGCATAATTACCTTGCTTCTTAGTCCTTCCCCTAATGGTCTGTGGGTGATGTACTCTACTGTAACTCTGGTGTTTTGGGGTGAGACCCAGACCCTTTGGTACTGGGGTTGGAGGAGTGGGCAGCTGCTTTTAAGTGCTTTAAAGGCTTGGTCAGGTGTTCTGTAATAGGTCAACCATGGATTAACCACACATTGGCAGGGGACCCTGTGGCCTAGAATGAAGTGGCAGATGGCCATAATTACACAGACGATGAAAGAGAGCACAATGTATTCCTTCACTGCAAGGTGTCCTCCACCCAGCTTACGTCCTCTTTGCTTTTTGCAGTGACGGCCCTCCATAATGTCATGCTTTATAAAGCAGTAAATGTGCCCTTTCATTGACAAAGCACTTATAAAATTTATAATTCTGCTCCGCTAAGATAGATCATATGATGGCATTCTGATCTGCACTACTTTTGTTTCTGTCCGGAGTCAAAGAATACCAAATAGTGCTTGCTATGGAGTGATTGATCGTCGAGAAATCTTTATCTTTACTATTCAGAAATGAGATAAAGATACTTTCTCAATTATGGGTGCACTTTTTTCTATTTCTACTTGAAGAATGTCTGACCAGGTGTCCCCAAAGACCCATTTGCAGACTTGTATTAGCATTATGCGTCATAAAAATGTGGAATGTGTGGGAGGTACACTGAGAGAGTGAAATCTGACTGAAATCTGGTCTATCATTATGGTAAGGTGATAATTTTAGCGACTGATGTGTAAATAAATAACATCGAAAGTTGTTTGCATCAATTGTGAGTCTAAGATAATTTTTTTATGGGTGTGTGTGTTTGCGTGTTCGTCTGTGTGTTTGCGTGTGTGCGTGTCTGCATGTGCCTTTGCTCTAGGTTCAGAACATCCAGGGTCCTGCCCAGCAGCCACAGATTTTGTTTGCCAAAATGGAGACTGCATTGAGTCACACCTGGTGTGTGATACCAAGGCTGACTGCACGGACAACTCGGATGAAATTGACTGTAGTGAGTTCATCTCTCTCTCTCTCTCTCTCTCTCTCTCTCCTCAGACACAGCCAAAACAGCCAAAGGTGAAAGGCCGTTAGCAACGCATCACTGTCCTGTGAATGCAATTAAAGTGACTGACCACTGAAAAGATTGTCATGCCATTTATATCACTGTACAACGCTTACAGTGATATAAATGCCATGCTTAAATCTGGCCCTCAAATCCATATACCACCCTAGTTTTCTCTCCTTCCGGGCAATGAACTGAACAGTTATTCCACTGATTGGCCAGACTCTCATCACACCTTACTCCCATTTGAAGGGAGGGTGGAAAACCAGCAGTACATGGCTGTGAGGACCGTGAGTTATGATTTAAGGGAAACCTCTGGAATTTAGATGAATCTTACCAATTGTACTTGTCAGTCTGTAAATAAATACTTTAGAGCGAAGTCATTGCTTTCTGGCCTTTGATGTTGATTTTATTAACTGAGAAAGTAAGGCTGTGTCATGGTTTGAGTTGCCTTGGGGCTGCCATATTTGCAATGCATCCTGGGAGTGTGATGTCATCTGGTTATTTGACCACGTGATACACAGCTGTCAGAAGCACTTAACAAAAAAAATGTCTTAAAAATCTCAGAAAACATCCTATACCATCCAAAAAAAGTAGGGGATATTGGACTAAAATGATTTATATGAAGCAAATTTTGAAGGCTAGGATCAAACAAATGGTGAGACAAAATTAAGGGAACATTTGAGGATTTATTCCACTCATTTGATACAGCCAGTGAAGCAGAGACTTTCCATGCTAGGGGCAAACCCACACCAAGGGTCAAACATCAAAGTTACCACGAGTTCAAAACAAAGTCAATAATGGGTAAATCCCCCTCTGTTGGCCAGGCAGGCACGGATCCGCCATGGCATACTCCCTATGAGGTGTCCCGAGTCATTTCGCACCTTCCAATTTCCTTTCGCAATGGCTAGAATCTTCAAATTCAAAAGCATGCAAATCTAGGGTTCAACCCCCATCTTCATCACTTGTATCAGGTGCAAATCCTGGGGATGTAATTATTGTGTTTGGGTGCTCAATTTCACTGGAAATGGTTAATCTGTAAGGATATATATTGCTTTCCCTCATATTCATTTGCATTTGCTAGAAGTATGGAATATCCCCTACTTTTTTTGGATGGTATATAATGGCCCATATTTTTCCATATCAGCAGGAACCGGAATATTTCTCAGTCCATGTATAGGCTTGGAGCATCATCAACAAAAAAATGTTTCTTTTGTAGCTTTCGACACTAACACTGCCAGAACTCAGGGTCAACTTAGACAGACACATGCTTTTGAAGTTGACAAGGCAATTTTCTATTTGTCAAGCCTTTTACACAGATCGACCTGTAGCTGAGTAACTGTGAAGAGCAGATGATGTTCCGCAATCAACGTGCACAAAGTATTTTTTGGTTGAAAACACGATCAGTCATTTATGCCACAGTGACGGTGGAAATGTGATTGAATATGAGTGTGAAGAAGGCTTTGTATTTGACAATTTCATGACGAAAGAATAGTTTCCTTTCCAAGGGTTCTGTAAGTTTGCTTTTGGGAGTGAACAGTGCAGAAAACGAACTCAGGGCTGATATAATTAGGCTAAAGTGAGCTATAGTGAGTGGGATAGCATGAATGCCATAAATATGATATATAACTGTAACTGAAGTTGTGGTGAATTGGCCGCCTGTTGAAATGCAGGATTACTGTCTCTCGGCACCTCCTTCGTTCTCAGTACATTTTTTTTAACAACTTTCCAATCAATATTCACAATGCATAAGCTGACAGACATTTACTCGGCTATATATACTGAACAGAAATATAAACGCAACAGTTTAGTCCTTTCAATATTCCGCATAATTATTTCTGAGGTTGGCTTAGTTGGGTTTATTTATGTGACCAAGGTTGTGTGCCACTGGTCTGTGTGCATTTCAGTCACCTTCTCCATATCAGTGTCAAGTTCCTGCCCTTCGTCAAAACTGGCCTGTCAGGCAGGTGGGGCCTGATCCAGAGCTACTGAAATCAGGTACAGTCAGCCCAGGCACATCCTGTACTCTGGTCAATAAAAGGCCACCTCAAAAGTCTCAGTTCTGCCATTGTTCAAAATGCCATCAATGACTCGAGCCATCAGGGAGCGTGCCATTGGCATGCTCAATGCAGGAATGTTTCTCAGGGATGTTGAAAGTGCTCTTAATGTCCATGTTTCAACAATAAGTCGCATAAAACACCTTTTTGAGGAATGAGGAGAGACAGCACACTGCCCACATGCATGACGACCATGTGTGACAACCCCCGCCCAAGCCCGCCATATCTGGACTCTTTATCTCTGTGATCGTTTGAGACCAGTAACTCCCACTGCAGATGAGACAGCTGGTCCCCACCATCACCCCACTTTTGCCGAAACCGTGAAAAATAATCTCCAGGAAGTCCATATCTTTACGTCTTTTGCCCTTTGTGGATTGGACCTCTCCTCAGCTCGATGAAAAAATTGGTTCGACTGAGTGAATAGACACGTTTGATGGCCAATGGCACAATGGAGGACTGCTTTCTTTACAGACAAGTCACGCTTTCCAACTTCACAGAGCGGATGGACGGGGATCGTTATGCTGACATCGTGGTGGTGCGCCGCGGTGGCACATGGTGGTGGAGTGCTGGTTTGGGTGGGACTATTCCAAGGACATTGCACCCAACTGCAGTTCATGAACAGCAACTTGAATGCAGTGTGATTTCACAATGAGATGCTGCTGCCTATCGTCCTACCATTCATCCATCAAAGCAATAACCATCCAGCATGACCATGCCAGACCCAAGTCACCGTGTATGCACAGAATTCCCTGAGCCTGAAAACATTTGTGTGCTTGAATGGCTTGCTTATTCCTTGGATTTGTCCCCCTTCCAGCATCTTTGGGATGTCCACAAGCAACGAGTTCGTCATTGGTTCCCATTTTCAGCCAATAGCCGCCAACTCCACACTGCTCTTGAAGAGAAGTAGGAACATGTCCCCCAAGTCACCATTGACCATTTGTTACAGTCCACACAGCAGAGATGTGTAGCAATGCAGCAGGCCAAAGATGGACATACCCAATATTGATTTTAAAATTTGGACAATAGACCCCATCCCCTTTATCATCACGCCATTGCAAGATTCTTGTTTGTCTTTTTAAATCATTGATCGAAATATATTGCAATATGGTCATACAATCTGTCAACACTCAGTGAAAGTACAATGGGCTTCTGAACATGGTCCTATTTCTCAAAATAAGAAGTGTTGCGTTTATATTTTTGTTCAGTGTATATACCTCTGGGTATTTCTGAGTTAAAATAATTTTATATTTCTATATATTCAAATAAAATTTGAATTAGAACTAAATGGCGAGCGAGTTCTACATTCAAACAATAAGACCTAGCTGGCTGATTGTGTGTCTTTATTGCTTGTTGCTTTTTATTTGCGAAGCAACTGGTTTTATTTTTTTTATATATATATTATATATTTTTATTACATATTGATTTTTACTTCCCCAATTCCGAAATAGTTGGGACAAAGAGGCTCTCCAACCTGTGAAGGCTTACGTAAAAAAATTGTGGAATACTTTAAAAACAATGTTCCTCAATGTCAAATTGCAAAGGCTTTGAAGGTCTCATCATCGACAGTGCATAACATCATCAAAAGATTCAGAGAAACTGGAAAAATATCTGTGCGTAAGGGACAAGGCCAAAGACCTTTACTGGATGCTCGTGATTTCGGGCCCTCAGATGCCACTGCATCACTCATCGGCATGATTCTGTCATTGACATTACTAAATGGGCCCAGGAATACTTCAAGAAACCACTGTCTGTAAACACAGTCCGCCGTGCCATCCACAGATGCCACCTAAAACACTACCATGCAAAAAGGGAGCCATTGTTGAGCATGATCCAGAAGCGCCATCGTGTTCTGTGGGCCAAGGCTCATTTAAAATGGACTGTCGCAAAGTGGCATAGTGTCTCGTGGTCAGACGAGTCCATATTTGAGATTCTTGTTGGAAATCATGGGCATCATTTCCTCTGGGCTAAAGAGGAGAAAGAACACCCCTCCTTTTATCAGCGTTCAGTTCAAAAGCCAGCATCTCTGATGGTATGGGGATGCATTAGTGCATATGGTGTGGGACACTTGCATGTTTTAAAAAGCACCATGAATTCTGAAAGGTATATAAAGGTTTTAGAGCATTATATGCTCCCCTCCAGATGGCAGCTATTCCAGGGAAGACCTTGTGTATTTCAGCAGGACAATGCAAAACCACATACTGCAGCTATTACAACAGCATGGCTTCGTAGTAGAAGAGTCCGTGTGCTGAACTGATCTTACACTGATTGAGAACCTTTGGGGCATAATTAAACGAACAGTCCGTCAAAGGAGACCCAAAACTCTCCAGCAGCTGGAAGCCTGTATTAAACAAGAGTGGGATCAAATTCCAATGGCTAAACTCAAGAAGCTTGTCTCCTCAATACCCAGACACCTCCACTCTGTGTTAAAAGAAGAGGCGATGCTACACCATGGTAAACAGGCCCCTGTCCCAACTTTTTTGAGACCTGTAACAGCCATCAAATTTGAAATGAGCTCATTTTGTGGATAAAATTGTAAAATTTCTCAGTTTCAGCATTTGCTATGTTATCTCTGTTCTATTGTGAATAAAATACTGACTGGTGTGATTTGAAAGTCATCGCATTTTGATTTTATTCACAATTTACACTTTGTCCCAACTATTTCGGAATTGGGGTTCTATTATGTGGAGGGAGTGGCCTGGCGTCTTGGTTTTGCGGTGGTGTTATGGATAATTGAGCTATGCCAGTTGACAGAAGTAATGATACATGTATGTTGTCGGATGTGCGTTTATGCATCTATTATCATTTAAATTTTTAAATGCTTGTCCAAAAGACTAGCAGATGGGTGCTCTGTTGCCGAGTACTACAATTTCTTAAAAAAAGATTTGTACGTAAAACTGCCTCTTGATATTTGGTTATTTTTGTACAGTACCAGGGTATATTTTGTATTGTACTATATTTTACTGATCAGTCTACCACAGGCATAGGGCCTGCACTGCTAATGGACTTTCCCAACACGCAGTGGTAAGCTCGCCCCCCCCACCCCCCCGAGTTACTGCTGAGCTCAATTCTAAGACAGCGACCACACCCCAGAAATGAATCACCACTCACTCTTGCGTGTTCTGGATAATATTGCGGTGTGTTTCTGGCCAAATGCTTCCAAGATAGTTTTACACAGACACCTTAAAGCAACACTAAGGAACTTTCATTTTTGGTTGAGTTTGGCGGTGCCTGTGGACCAAAGCGGTAGTGTTTTGCCTGAAGGAAGACCCCATTTCCCGTGAGCACCAGCGCGTAGCATCGTAAACATCCTGATCTCCCGGTCGCGTGCAGTTGTTTTGGAAATTAACTGAAGATGGGTCCAAACTTATGGAGGGTATTTTTGGTCATAATCCAAATGAAAATTAAAATTAAAATAATCAGGCCAAAATTAAATGTTAAAAATAAAAAGCAAATTGAAAAACCTAATGAAACATGTAAAATGATAATGTGAAACTACAAAACGAAAATGAAACAAGTAAAATTTCAAATGCAAATACGTAAATGGATAAAACGACAATGAAACGTTAAATTTAAAATGCTAATATGTAAATAGAAATGGTCAAATGGAAAACTTAAATTGTAAAGATGAAATTGAAAATGAAAAAATGAAAATTATCATTTAAGTTTTTTATTTATGTATGCATTTTTCCGTTACCATTTTACATTTGGCATTTTGCATTTGCCATTTTACATTTTGATTTTCCATTTGGCTTCTCCATTTGGATTTCTCATTTGGCATTTCCATTTCCCATTTTCCTTTTCCATTTTCCATTTTGCTTTTCAGCCTGTATGCAAATAAGGAGGTGTGGCCCAGAGGTTGGGGGGACGGTCTGAACCGGCCGAGTGCAGTGGCATCTTGTGGACAGCAGGGGGCTCCTGACTGCTGAGCCAACCTACAGTCTATGATATAAACTGGCAAAGCAGTATATATGTCTATGCGGTCCGTGTACCTTTCGGCCATTCGTTTTTCGTTTTGATTAAGGTAATGAAAAACGGAGAACGAACTGGTTTCCATTTTTTGTTTTGATGTGGGCAAACCAAAAACGAAAAACGACCCGTCTCCCGATTTTCGTTTGGAAATTGGAAATCGAAAAACGGAAAACGAGTCGTTATCTGATTTTCTATTAAATGATTACTAAACAAAAGTCGGGAAACGAAATACAGCCAATATCTTTTAATAGAGCTTGCTCTGACCTGAGCTGGAAACGAAATTTTTTTCCCCAGTCTGCTAGTAATGGAGAAATCACTATTGAGCAATCAGAGAGTAGTGACGTCAATATAAACAAGCGCACGTGGAAGCAGCGTTGATGTCAACAAGCATTATGTTGCTAGCTAGCATCGTGCTGCTACATAAAATGATGTGCCAAATCCGTAGCTCGCTGATTTCCGTTTTTATTGTGCGGTATCGTCACTTGTAATAATATGTTCTCGCCAGCAATGGCCAAATGTCGAAACAGTGATATGTGATATGGCAGTGGATGTGCGTGCTTCTGACGAACACGGGTCCATTGTTTGACTCACATTACTTTAATTTTTAGCTGGTTGGCTAGGTAGCTACTCTCCTGCGCGCTGGCGAACATTACGAACAGCAGCTGTATAAAACTTGCTTCAAGTTTATTTAACTTTACTAGATTGCCATCGGTAACCAGAAGCTACCAGTCAAGTATTTTTACATGGTTCGTAACGTTTTTAGTGACTTCGTGTTATATCGGAATCGATCGTAATAACATACCGTTTTTCAGTTTTCTGCACAGAAAGTGCAACGAACAATTCGGCTGTTCAAGAGGCGGGTAGCTATCGCGATCAAGTCGGTGAGGGCAAACTGGATGCTCGAAACTTCAGTTCAATAACAACCAAAACAGAGCAATGGATTTCACAGGTCTTGCAATTGTAGCAGCGCGATGCTAGCAGTAGGATGTGTCTTTCTAGTCTTCTGCCAGCTCCCTACTATGCTGCGATTCACCCACTAAATCGCAGTGTGGCACACGGAACTGGAGGCCGTCATGCTGTTACGGTCACTATGACCTCGACAGTGATAGCTACCCATTTCACCAACAGCCGAATTGTTCCCCACGCTTTTTGTGCAGAAAACTGAGAAAATGAATAAACTATACAGCGGTTGTTCTATAATGTTCGCCAGCTTGCAGGAGAGCAGCTAGCTAACCAGCCAATAAACTTAACGTGAGTCAAACAATAAAACCGTGGTGGTGAAAAGCACACACACCCATTGCATGAGACATATCAGAGCTACACTACAAAGGGAAAGGTGCATTATGTTGCTTGTATCGTGCGGCAACATGAAAAGACATGCAAAATCCATAAGTCAATGATTTCCGTTTTTATCGTACTGTAATGTCACTAAACAGTGATATGTCTCGGAAAATGCGTCTGCAGACTTTTCCCAAACACGGTTTTATTGTTTGACTCTCCTTCCATTGATTAGCTACTCTCTTGCTAGCTGGCGAACACGAAGAACAACCACTGTATAAAAATCGCTTCCGTTTTATTTCATTTCTCAGTTTTCTGCACTAAAAAAATGCGGGCAACAATTTGGCTGTTTAAGAAATGCATAGCTATCGCTATCAAGTTCATAGTAACCGTAACAGCATGACGGCCTCCAGTCGGTGTGCCACACTTAGATTTAGTGGGTGAATCGCAGGCAGCATGAGTAAGCTGGGAGAAGAGTAGAAAGACATATCCCACTGTTAGCTAACATCACGCTCCTACAATATGACCTGCGAAATCCATTGCTCTGTTTTGGTTGTTATTAAACTGAAGTTTCGAGCGTCCAGTTTGCCCTAACCGACTTGATCGCGATAGCTACCCATTTCTCGAACGGCCGAATTGTTCCTTGCACTTTTTGTGCAGAAAACTGAAACACAGTCTGTTATTACGATCGACTGCGATATAACACAAAGTCAATAAAACCGCTATTTAACCATGTAAATACTTGACTGGTAGTTTCTGGTTACCAATGGCAATCTAGTCAAGTTTAATAAACTGGAAGCAAGTTTTATACAGCTGTTGTTCGTAATGTTCGCCAGCGCGCAGGAGAGTAGCTACCTAGCTAACAAGCTAAAATTAACATAACGTGAGTCAAACAATGGACCCGTGTTCGTCAGAGGCACACACATCCACTGCCACTGCACTCGGCCGGTTCAGACCGTCCCCCCGACCTCTGGGCCACACCTCCTTATTTGCATACAGGTTGAAAAGCCAAATGGAAAATGGAAAAGGCAAATGGAAACACCAAATGAGAAATCCAAATGGAGAAGCCAAATGGAAAATGGAAAATCAAAATGGCAAATGCAAAATGTCAAATGTAAAATGGTAACGGAAAAATGCAAACATAAATAAAAAATTAAATGATAATTTTATTTTTTCCATTTAAGCTTTTGATTTAAGCACTTCCATTTAAGCCTTTCCATTACCCATTTTGAGTTTTACATTTGATGTTTCCCTATTGCTATTTAAATTTTCATTTTCAACTTTACAATTTAAGTTTTCCATTTGACCATTTCTATTTACATATTAGCATTTTAAATTTAACGTTTCATTGTCGTTTTATCCATTTACGTATTTGCATTTGAAATTTTACTTGTTTCATTTTCGTTTTGTAGTTTCATATTATCATTTTACATGTTTCATTAGGTTTTTCAATTTGCTTTTTATTTTTAACATTTAATTTTGGCCTGATTATTTTAATTTTAATTTGGATTATGACCAAAAATTCCCTACATACAAACTAGGGCTGTCAGAATGAGCCTAAAATGCCGTTCGAATATTCGCGACAATTAAACACATGATACCGGTATAATACTGAATATTTTACTTTCTGTATTTCCCACACAAAATAACGACATACCATACTAACATAAGATACATCAACATAAACAAAACCCAAAACCAGTTTGTAGTAAATCGATAAAAACAGAATAAATGATTTGCAAATCCTTTTCAACTTATATTCAATTGAATACACTGCAAAGACAAGATGTTTAATGTTCAAACTGAGAAACTTTATTTTTTTTTTTTTGCAAATAATCATTAACTTAGAATTTAAAGGCAGCAACACATTGCAAAAAAAGTTGGCACAGGGGCCTTTTTACCACTGTGTTACATCACCTTTCCTTTTAAAGACACTCAGTAAAACGTTTGGGAACTGAGGAGACCAATTTTGAAATTTTCAACAACTCTTTCCCATTCTTGCTTGATGTACCAGGCTTGTTCAACAGTCCAAGTCTCCGTTGTCGATTTTACGATATGCCAACCGCTCAATTTGGATTACAGGCAGACAGTAACTCTTTTTATAATGCTGTTGTAATTAGAATGTGGCTTGGCAGTACAGTCCATGAAAAAAGACGTTGTTTGGATGGCAACATATGTTGCAAAACCTTATGTACCTTTCAGCATTAATGGTGCCTTCACATATGTATAAGTTGCCCATGCCTTGGGCACTAATACACCCCCATACCATCACAGATGCTGGCTTTTGAACTTTGCCCTATAACAGTCTGGATGGTTCTTTTCCTCTTTGGTCCGGAGGACACGACGTCCACAGTTTCCAAAAACAATTTGAAATGTGGACTCGTCAGACCACAGAACACTTTTCCACTTTGCATCAGTCCATCTTAGATGAGCTTGGGCCCAATGGTAGGTTTCTGGGTGCTGTTGATAAATGGCTTTCGCTTTGCATTGTAGAGTTTTAACTTGCACTTGCAGATGTAGCGACGAACTGTAGTTACTGACAGTGGTTTTCTGAAGTCCTGAGCCCATGTGGTGATGTTTTACACACTGATGTCGGTTTTTGATGCAGTACTGCCTGAAACCCAAATGTTGGTTTTCGTCCAAACGTGCAGTGATTTCTCCAGATTCTCTGAACCTTTTGATTCTTAGATGATAAATCCCGCAATTAGGAATTTGTTTTTAAACTGTTCGAAATCAGCTCACGCATTTGTTCACTAAGTAGTGACCCTCGCCCCATCCTTGTTTGTGAATGACTGAGCATTTCAGGAAAGCTGCTTTTATACCCAATCATGGCACCCACCTGTTCCCAATTAGCCCGTTCACCTGTGGGATGTTCCAAATAAGTGTTTGATTGGTCCTCAACTCTCTCAGTCTTTTTTGCCAATCATTTTTTGAAACATGTTGCAAAATTAAATGAGCTTATTTGCAAAAAATTACAAAGTTTACCTGTTCGAATTAAACTTGTCTTTGCAGTGTATTCAATTGAATATAGGTTGAAAAGGATTTGCAAATCATTGTATTCTGTTTTTATTGATTTAAACAACGTACCTGGTTTTGGGTTTTGTAGTTGATGGATAACAAGCACATATTAAGACCTAGAGTTTCCTATGTCTGTAATAAGCCCCGACACAGTGAGTCTGAACTCAGGACCCTGACGCATTGCAGAGCTTATGAAATAACAACACACCAGGCTCATCCAAGTTCGAACGAGATGCCAACCGTTCAATTTTATTCCGTGAGACAGTAATTACTATAATTAATTACAGTACAGTACACAACATCATTAGCTCCCTCACCCCAGTAAAATCCAAAACTATTGTCCGCAAATGAAACTGCATTTCAGAAAGCACATTTTCTCTTCTCCGGTTTTTAACATTAGGCTACATGGAATGGTTTAACTCAGAACTTGCATATAGTTTGCAAACAACTTTAAACTCGGTCCTCAGTTTTACCGTCGTGATTATGAAACCCAAAGTATGTCCAAACGGTGCTTTTTAGATTCTTACTGTAAACCGGGGTTGAACAGTTGCGAATGAACTGGCGATAGGGAAGAAAACCCATCCTTAATGATTGGTCAGACCTGATCATTCATTTAAATTTCAGAAACTCCGAAAACTCTCAACATTATCAGGTGTGGTCAGTTTTCATTGATAACGAAACAACTCTTACGCATTTCGCATTGTCTTTTTTTGAAGCGGCATATTTACGTTCCCCTGCTGTAGTCAGCAATTATTCAATCAAACATATGTAAAGAAAAGTGCATGGAGAAGTCGTTCAAGCGGATGACTCTGGACTTTTCGCTTTTTCTTTACCGGTTGGAAGAAATGGAATTGCATGAAACCGTTTCAGATGATCTTATTTCATTTCAATAATTTAAACGATAATGAAACACATGCATTGTTCCAAGCCCTGAGTAAAGAAAAGAATCTCTGGAGTCATAATCACCGTATTGAAGCAGTTCCAAGGGAACTCTAGGGCAGGGGAACTCAGGGCGAATGCTGGCTGTCAAACCGGCATGCACATGCCCAGCACAAAGATGTAACAGTTTCAAGACAGTGAGCTGTCTCTGCAGTATAGCGCGTTGGTAGCCACCCGCTATACACTGCACACACTGACAGTGGGTTAATTATCTTGATGTGACTTTAAATATTCGATCATTAATTTTCATGTTCGATGGTTCGTTTTACTTATAGAAAATCCATATGTATTTGAATATGGAATATTCATTAACAGCCCTAGTCCAAACTACGTTTCTGTTTCCAGCGGCTGTTTGAGGGATGAATAGCGGCTAAACAATATCATATGACGATGTTGAAAATAAGAAATGTTTAAACAAGCAACAATCTCGGTAATTTTAGCTACAATAATGAAAAGGACTATGAAAAGTCATAACTCAATGCACACGGGTTTTGTTTTACTGATTATTTAGAGCAAGCAACACGGTTTGACGCGCCGACACATTTGATAGACTTCTTTTGCAATCACTGTGCTCAACTCAACAAAAAACAAGACAAGCATCCCGTTTGTCTCTGAAACTATTACCTAACAATCATCAGAAACTACTTGGTCAAGTACATACAAACTGAGACGATAATCCCACAATGATTCAGTATGACTGATCTTCCATCTCTGGTACTTTTCACAGGAGGAAGCTACATATTTTACTCAAACATTTATATTTACAGTTTGCAGTCATCGCTTGCGATGCTCAAATAACAATGATAATGCTAATGTTTGCTATCGGAAATTTGTGTGGTAGCAATAAATAGCCACCAGCTTGATAGTTCGCAGCTCCACAGTGACACGACCAGCCACACAACAAACTCAAAAGTACTGTAACGATATTAAGAAAAAACAATGTGTAACATTACTAGTCCAGCAGTAACAGGGCCAAGGCAGCATCGGTCGGACATCCCTCCTCGTCTTTGAGCTCACGCCAGCGAGTGAAAGCCTGGCCAATATTGATCCTTGTCTGGGCTTTGATTCTGTTACTCTCTCTCTTTCGTTTTTTAGCCTCCTCAGACAAAACTTTTAATTTCTTTGGTTTTCTTGCTGCTTCCGCCATGATAGCGGTAATCCCACATAGGCATTCGCATTGACTTCCGTCTTTTAAACGACTGAGGAAAGGGGGAAGTGACGTATGCCGTAAAGCAGTCAGCAAATTTGTAGTTTTTTGTGTGCAGATGTTCCTACCATCCACCTCGAAACTGCATAGTGCCAGTGAAAGTGATACAGACGCCCTCAGGCCATGACAGAGGTGTCATTCAACCTGCTGTAAGTCGATGTACCATCACAGAAGTTCTGAAAATATTATATGAAGGTTGAAAAGTTACTTAGTGTTGCTTTAACTATTTTACTCAAGAATATGCTCATGCAATCAAGATTGTTGACGGAACGGGTGGAGGTGTCAGAGTCAAAGTGAAGTGCAGGCGATCTCTGCAGAAAAATCGAATCCCTCATGAACTACACATTGAAATCCAGCCAGGCAAGTGGAATCATACTGCACCTGTAAAGCAGGGTGAGTAGTCTTTCATTGGGATGGATTATTCTAACGGAGTTTTGATTACGGGTATGGAAGTACATGCATTTGTCAACTATATTTTGCATTTACATTTCTATCATGCTACTACATGATTGAACCTATGGGACTGCATAGTCAATCTGAGGGTTGTTATGACACATTTTAAAATACTATTTTTGCTATTGAATTTGCATTATAAATTGGCTTACGCAGTTTGAATGCTGAGTCCTCATATGTTTGAATGACAGATAGTTCTACAACGGAGCACAATATTTGATGGTATAAAAACGCAATTACGCCTAGCAGCCGGCCCTCGGGCCGGTGCTTGCTATACGGTTAAGATCTTTTCCATGATTTCTATGACTCTTTTCTCACTTTTGAGTGCTGCAGACAGCTGTGTTTTGTGTTCAAGCAACCCGATGACATCATACTCCCAAGATGCTTTGCAAGCTTTTGAATATGGCAGGCCTCAAGGAATTCAAACCATGATATGGCCTTGCTTTTACAGTAAACAAAATCAAAATGAAAGGCCAGACAGTGATGATTTAGCTTCAAAATATTTATTTATAGTCTAACAAGTAAAATATGTAAGTTTCATCGAATTTCCAAATGTTGCTTTTCAATATGTGCAGTGCTGCAATCAAAGTAACAATGCCAAACACCATGTGGAAAGAAAAGAACTTACATTTGCTACCATTTAAAAGTTAAGGCTTGAGGGATAGTGGCTGGGCTGAGCGTTCCATGGTAATCTGGTTCAGATTTGCTCACAGGTCACTACTCTTCCTGGACACAGGTCACATGCAGGAGCTTCCTGGTGCCTGCAGCTTCAACATGGCGGAGTCATGGGAGCACAGCTGCCAGCTGGCTCAAGATCACAGTGATGATTTTGACTGGAGAATTGGTCAGACCAGAGTGACACCAGGCACAGGACCCATTTTGGATCACAGCCCAGGTATGTCAGTGGCCCTGGCTGTCTCACCGGCAGGGTCTGGGGCTGTGTTCTCTGCTGCCACACTACATTTCTTGAATATATGAACATAGGCTCTCCAGTAGATAATTCGGCTGAGTCAGAGAAAAAACTCCTTTATTTACAGTCCTTAAAGTATTGATTTATTAATAATAAAAATGAAAGTTGCGCACACATAAAATTGTCATAAAGTTGTTCTGCTTTTTGATATCCCAGCAAATTTGAAAGGGGATAGATTAAATACTCAAGTGAATAAAACTGGCTTTTGTATTTTCATAGTAGGGATTTCTTCTCTCTGTGTTGGTGAATTGTGCATGTTTATTCCTATCCGAGAACTTCCTCTGAAATGAGGTTGTAGCCTCTGATTGAAAAGATTGTTTCGGGATATGTAAGATTTTAAAGCAAAGGAAATTAAAAACATTCTTCTTTTTATTAGAAAAATAATGTGTATGTGCAACTACATGCACTGCAACTAAACACAGCTGTGACTAATGCTGTACTTTGGAAGGATGATAGGGAGGAAATTTAAAAGTCATGCTGTGCAAGAAGCTGTGCAGACAGCTGGCTGAGCCTCTGCTGCACAGAGAACAGGCACTCCTTTGCATGTGCAATGCCTACTGAATTACTGAACTATGGAAAATAAAATGCATTTAATATAAAACTTACAAATCTGTCCCTGTTACAGAGAATAATTGTACAGTTTAGGGAGCAAAAATCCAGGCATCATGTTTTGGAATAGAGTAATTAGTCCTTGTTAGTGACAGGTCCTACTTGGACAGTACTGGCCAAAATTGGACTGGGGTACTTTCAAGTACAAAGGGTGAACTTTGAAGTAATTCAAGATCAGTCGGTAGAGTTTATAAGAAGGCAGTTGGTAACTGAATTTCTCCAGAATTTTGATTCCCCATACTGATTTGCATCAATGTCAATAATGTTTATTGAGACGTAACCCGAAGGATCCCCTGGTGGATTAACTGAGCCGGTTGAGTGCCGAGATATTACAGGTAACACATGAAACGATGCCATCCCTCTGCCTTTCCCAGATTTACACATACTGTGACTTCTCCCTGGCATGATGGCAAGGTTTTGATCATGGTCTACCTGGGAGAGTCTTATAAACCCAGCAGATTGCCATTTAGGAGAGGGTTTCCTTCCTGGGATAATTACAGGGCCAGATTGGAAGCAAAATGTCAGTAATGTGGCCAGGTCACCTGGGAGATGCTGTAATTATTTGCAGTTTCAGCCTCGGCAATCTCACAGGCTGTGATGGGGCAGTACGTGGGTTCAGTGCTGTGTGGCAAGGCGGATGTGATCCCACTGTCGATCAGCTCTGATTGGTCAGACATTCAAATACACACACCAAAGTACCCTTTTGTGTACACCACTGACGCCCAGTGAATGCAGGGTAGAAGCGGAGCAGCCTCCTGGGAAAGGGTTAGTGTTCAACTGTGATGTTGGCGGACACAGGGTAAGGAAAGATCTGAACCATGAGAGTGAGACTTTAGAAACTGGGTAATGGGGACGTCCATTTTCACTGCCAGAAGTCTTATGTTCACACATAACATAACACAAAACTTATTTAACTTGGAGAATAACGACTGATTATGTTGGTATAATTATGACATAAAGCATTGTATTTGTATTACTTTTTTCTGTTCAGCAATTGAAACAGAGAAAATAAATCCAATATCCAATCAAACCTTCCCACTGTGTTAAGAAATAACTCAAAAGAGAATACTGCTCTGTGAAGTGGGGCTATAACAATAATTTGACATTGTTCAGCAGACTGTGAAAAAATAATGACAGAATAAACACTGTGATAAAGGCAAACAAAATCCTCAAAGATGTAATTTGAAAGACATGGAGTGAAAGAAATTCTGGAAAGAAATTAACCCTCACGAAATTACTGAAAACTTATGCCAGTTCTGTATATTAGGCTTAAATATCAAATATCAGCACCCTCATTTGGGTAAAGTAAACTAGAGGTCTGCGCTCTGTGCATGAGACAAATTTCCAGTCTCGCGCCCGGCCATTCCCAAAACGATCTATCCCGCAAAAAATATTGAATTCAATTCAATACAATTTTGCACTCATAAATGTTCTTCTGACTTTTCCTACAATCATTTGGGGTAATTTTCTGCATCAGCATCATACCTTAGAACTGGATATAATCAGACAGAACCTTACCTTTTTCAATATCCACTCTATCAAGACATTTTTGTCATAAATGCATCATTACCTAATGGACAAAAAAGGTATTTCTGTCTGCCAACTTGCACATGAACCGTTAATTGCAGTATTAACAAACAGATCCCATGATAGTTCGGTTTGTAGGCTCTGACTCAACCACACCCTGTGGCCTACTGAGCTTGAGGAGAACAGGGCAGCGAGTGTCAAGATCAGACTTTTTACTGGGATTTTTTCTTGCTGGTCAGTGTGTGTCGGAAAGAGATTTATTTTGCAGGTCAAATCTAAAAATCTAAAGACACGTGTAGCCTGGTGTTGGTATTTATGTTGCCAAAAAAATACTGTTCCCATTGTCACAAAAATTATAACATCAGTTAGATCAGTGGTTCCCAAACTTGAGCCTGGGGGACGAATGTGTATGCTGGTTTTTGTTCCAACCACAATTGCAATAATAGAATTTTCACAAGCTGCTAATTCTTCTTGAGAGAGTGATTTTGATTCTTAGATGGATTACTTATTTTATTGATGAACATGATGCCAGAAAAAATGCAATATCACAAGGAATATATGTAATCCCCAAGTTCATATTTTGCTTCTTGCAAAATGGCAAACAATTACAAAAAAGTAACCACTGAGGTAATAGGCTCCTAACTTGGTTGGCATTTATTAATTTTCTTTCATAAACATCAAAACAATACAGGTTTGCCTCATGATCATTTACTTTGTCTCTGAATTGTTCATTATTGATCGGATGGCTATGAATGGTGGCCAGGTGTCTGGACTTCCACTAATTAGCAGCCCATTGATTCAGATCAGTCTCATTTTGATCAGAGACTATTTGTCATCCAAGTATATGTTTGCAGTAAAGCCCAATAATCATTACATGTCCACAGAAATGTAATTATACAAACCCCAATTCCAATGAAGTTGGGATGTTGTGTAAAACATGAGTAAAAACAGAATGCAATGATTTGCAAATCTCATAAACCCACATTTTATTCACAATAGAACATAGACAACATATCTGATGCTGAAAGTGAGACATTTTACCATTTCATGAAAAATATAAGCTCATTTTGAATTTGATGGCAGCAACACATCTCAAAAAAGTCAGGACAGGGGCAACAAAAGCTGGAAAAGTAAAAGGTATTAATAAAAAACAGCTAAGGGAGCATTAAACAACTAATTAGGTTAATTGGCAACAGGTCAGTAACATGACTGGGTATAAAAAGAGCATTTTAGAGAGGCAGAGTCTCAGAAGTAAAGATGGACAGAGGCTCACCAATCTGCGAAAAACTGAGTCTAAAAATTGTGGGAAAATTTCAGAAAAATGTTCCCCAATGTAAAATTGCGAAGATTTTGAATACCCCACCATCTACAGTACATAATATCATCAAAAGATTCAGAGAATCTGGAGAAATCTCCGTGCGCAAAGGACAAGGCCAAAATTCAACACTGGATGCTGGTGATCTTTGGGCCCTCAGGCAGCTCTGCATTAAAAACAGGCATAATTCTGCACTAGTTTGCCATGCAATCAACAAATGCAAGTTAGAGCTGTATCATGCAAAAAAGAAGCCATATGTGAACACGATCCAGAAATGCCGCTGTCTTCTCTGGGTCAAAGCTCATTTAAAATGGACTGAGGCAAAATGGAAAACTGCTCTGTGGTCTGATGAATCAAAATTTTAAATTCTTTTTGGAAACCACTGACGCCGTGTCGTGCGGACTAAAGAGGAGAGGGACCATCCAGCTTGTTATCGGCGCTCAGATCAAAAGCCTGCATCTCTGATGGTATGGGGTTGCATTAGTGCCTAAGGCATGGACAGCTTACACATCTGGATAGGCATCATCAATGCTGAAAAGTATATAGAGCTTTTACAACAACGTCTCTTTCAGTGAAGGCCTTGCATATTTCAGCAAGGCAATGCTAACCCACATACTGAATCCATCACAGCAGCATGGCTTTGCTGTAGAAGAGTGCTGTGCTGAAATTGCCTGCAGTCCAGACCTTTAACCAATAGAAAACATTTGGTGCATCATAAAATGAAAAATCCGGCAAAGAAGACCCAGGACTGTTGAGCAGTTAGAATCCTACATCAGACAAGAGTGGGACAACATCCCTCTTCCAAAACTCCAGCAATTGGTCTCCTCACTTCCCAGACATTTACAGACTGTTGGTAAAGGAAGAGAGGATGCTACACAATGGTAAACATGGTCCTGTCCCAACTTTTTAGCTATTGTCGTGGTGTGGCGTCCATCGTTCTGAACATCTTTTTTTTTTTTTTTTTTGAATTTTCGTGTAAATTTGCAATAACATACTACTAGACCATATTTCCAAACATTTTTATACCCCCGCTACGACGTAGTCGGGGGGGGTATATAGCGCTCCGCCCGCCCGTCCGTCCGTGAGTCCGTGCGTCCGGAATGGTTTCCAGAGCATAACTCAAAAACTACACCACCTAGAAACTTCAAATTTGGCATGGATATTACCCTTAGGGTGCCATTGTGCCTTTTGGGGGTTTCAGTTCTGAAGTGCCCAAAATATTTGAAATTTTCACCAAAAACGGCCCAAATTTTGGACTTAGTTTCGTTTCCGGAGCATATGTCAAAAACTATAGCACATACAAACTTCAAATTTGGTATGGATATTACCCTTAGGGTGCCTTTGTGCCTTTAGGGGGTTTCAGCTCTGAAGTGCCCAAAATTTTTGCAATTTTCACCGCAAAACGGCCCAAATTTGGAACTTTGTCTCACTGTATCACTTACAAACTTTAGAATTGGTATACATCTTACCCTCATGCTGGTATTTTTCTTTTGTGGGTTCCAATTACTAGTGCCCAAAATCTCTGTGATTTACACCAAAAACAACCACATTTTCAGACTCATTTTCCCCAGAATAACTACAAAACTATAACACTTGCAACCTTTAAATTTAGTATGCAACAATCACTTATATTGGCATTTCTGAAAATTGGCCAAAACATGCCTAAATTTGCAACTTTATTTTCCTTTCCTATTTTACTGCAAAGAAAGACTTGTTATAACTTCAACCTTTTCAAGTTTTTAACATTTTCCTTGTGACTTATACAAACGTTTGCTGTGAGACTCGGACTTCAACATTCTACATGATAGGTCAGATTTTACTGCTATTTTGTTTTGTTTCAAAGGTGGCAACATTTTTCAGAAAGATGTTTTTCATTTGCACTGGCTAGCAACTTCACATTCTAGTTCATGATATCACACAATCCAAAATTTATTTTAAATTAAAATTATTATTTATTGATACATTCTTCTTTTTTCTGGAATGTGTTTCAAAACAAGGAAAAGCAAAGTAATGACAGCTGAGAATGTGTACCTAAACTTCATTTTTTAAGATATGCTTACACTGATAGTGCTATTATCTACGTTTTAAGTAGTGATTGCAAATTTTTGTCAATTCAAATGTACAATGTTTCACTGGCCACTTTCGGGTGTATATTTTCAAATATATATATATCTTTTTTTTCTACAGTAATCATATTGTTGCAATTACCATGGACACATGATTGCCCATGTGATGCTCATAGAATACATATCTCTCAAACTTAGCTTGGTAGCTTCATCACACTTCATACACACATCAACTAAACTCCCCAAGTTGGCATTTTTGGTAATAGACCTGTATATTGTATTTCCATTGATTTGTCTTTTGCTACTGAAGTTTATTGAGCGAAAAATGGGGAGCGGGGGTATGTGAGCTTTGCTCGCTTCTACACTTGTTTCTCGGATTTTAGATTTAATCATTTTTGTCTGTTTTATGGGCGCTTGAAATTTTGGCCCCAGTGTTAAAGATAGGACTGTGAAATTTAAAAAAATTATTTCTCAAAAACTGCGTAATACATTTTTTTCTAAATCAGGCAATCAAATTACCTTGGTACCGTCAATGTACAGTGCGAGCACTATTTTGATTGAATCGACAGAAGTGGGTCTATTGGGGGTGCTGTACTTTATGAATATGCAGATGGCCTGTGGAGGCCAAATGTTGCCTTTAGAGATTAAGTTTGTATTATCGACATAGAGGAAGTCATATATGACCTATATTTTGGCAATATTAAATTTGACCACAGATAATCACAGAAAGGTCAAACTCGAGGTCAGGGAATGTATTAACAATATTCAAAGATATGACTTGAAATTTCAAAAAATTATTTCTCAAAAACTGTCCAATAACTTTTTTTCTAAATCTGGCAATCAACTCACTTTGATACACTTTTTGTACAGTGCGAGTGCCATTTTGGTTGAATCGACGGAAGTGGGTCTAGTGGGGGCACTGTACTTTAACATTAGGTCTTACGGAGAATGGGCCAAATTGCCTATGGAAGCAAAATGGTTGCAGATAGAGATTAAGTTTGTATTACAGACTTATAGGATATGACCTATATTTTGGCTGTGTTAAAGTTGACCTCAGATGACCTTGAAAGGTCAAACTTGAGGTCAAGCAAAATGTTACAATTTTCAAAGGCTTCTGAGCTTGAAAACATTGAAGATTGAGAACATGCTGTATGTGCATTGAACACTTATATGAAGTTATGTATGAACTTTCACTTGGTGGCCTTGAACTTGACCTTCAGCGACCTTTGAAGGTCAAACTTCACATAGTGAAATTTCAATGACTTCTATCACCAAAACTATTACAGATAGAGCTTAGGTTTGCATTGTGGGCATACAGGAAGTCATGTATGAAGTTTCATTTGGTGACATTGAACTTGACCTTCAGTGACCTTGAATGCCCAGACTTCACAATGAAATTTCAATGACTTATATTAGCAAAATGGTTACAGATAGTTTCAGTTTGTATTGGAGATTTATCAGGAAGTCATACATGAACTTTCACTTGGTGACCTTGAACTTGACCTTCGGTGCCCTTCGAAGGTCAAACTTCACATAGAAATCATTGAAATTTCACTATCTCCAAAACTACAACCCCAATTCCGAAATAGTTGGGACAAAGTGTAAATTGTGAAAAAAAATCAAAACGCAATGACTTTCAAATCACACCAGCCAGTATTTCATTCACAATAGAACAGAGATAACATAGCAAATGTCAAAACGGAGAAATTTTACAATTTTATCCAAAAAATGAGCTCATTTCAAATTTGATGGCTGCTACAGGACTCAAAAAAGTTGGGACAGGGGCCTGTTTACCATGGTGTAGCATCCCCTCTTCTTTTTAACAGAGTGAAGGCGTCTGGGCATTGAGGAGACAAGTTTCTTGAGTTTAGCCATTGGAATTTGATCCCACTCTTGTTTAATACAGGCTTCCAGCTGCTGGAGAGTTTTGGGTCTCCTTTGACAGACTTTTCGTTTAATTATGCGCCAAATGTTCTCAATCGGTGAAAGATCAGGACCGCAGGCAGGCCAGTGCAGCACACGGACTCTTCTACTACGAAGCCATGCTGTTGTAATAACTGCAGTATGTGGTTTTGCATTGTCCTGCTGAAATACACAAGGCCTTCCCTGGAATAGATGTCGTCTGTAGGGGAGCATATGTTGCTCTAAAACCTTTATATACCTTTCAGCATTCATGGTGCTTTTTAAAGCATGCAAGTGTCCCACACCATATGCACAAATGCATCCCCATACCATCAGAGACACTGGCTTTTGAACTGAACGCTGATAACAGGAGGGGTGATCTTTCTCCTCTTTAGCCCAGAGAACACGACACCCATGATTTCCAACAAGAATGTCAAATTTGGACTCGTCTGACCACAAGACACTTTGCCGCTTTGCTACAGTCCATTTTAAATGAGCCTTGGCCCACAGAACATGGTGGCGCTTTTGGATCGTGCTCAACACTGGCTTCCTTTTTGCATGGTAGAGTTTTAGGTGGCATCTGTGGATGGCACGGCGGACTGTGTTGACAGACAGTGGTTTCTTGAAGTATTCCTGGGCCCATTTAGTAATGTCAATGACAGAATCATGCCGGTGAGTGATGCAGTGGCGTCTGAGGGCCTGAAGATCACGGGCATCCAGTAAAGGTCTTTGGCCTTGTCCCTTACGCACAGAGATTTTTTCCAGTTTCTCTGAATCTTTTGATAATGTTATGCACGCCGATGATGAGACCTTCAAAGCCTTTGCAATTTGACATTGAGGAACATTGTTTTTCAATTATTCCACAATTTTTTTACACAAGCCTTCACAGGTTGGAGAGCCTCTGGCCATCTTTACTTCTGAGAGACTCAGGCTCTCTAAGACATCCCTTTTATAGCCAATCATGTTACATACCTGATGCTAGGTGACTTACTTACTTGCTAAATGTTCTTTCAGCTGATTCTCTTATTCCTTTTTTTCAGCTGTTTTTTGCCTGTGTCTCAACTTTTTTGAGACCTGTTGCAGCCAGAAAATTTGAAATAAGCTCATTTTGTGGACAAAAATTTGAAATGCCTCAGTTTCAACATTTGAAATGTTATCTATGTTCCATTGTAAATACCATATTTGCTCGTGATCTGAAAGTCGTTGCATTTTGATTTTATTCACAATTTACACTTCGTCCCAACTATTTCGGAATTGGGGTTGTATCAGAGATAGAGGTTAGGTTTGTTTTGTGGGCATATAGGAAGTCATATAGGAACTTGACCTTCAGTGACCTTCAATGGCCAAACTATACAGTGAAATTTCAATGACTTATATCAGCAAAATCGTTGCAGATTGAGTGTAGGTTTGTATTGGAGACGTATCGGAAGTCATGTATGAACTTTCATTTGGTGACCTTCGTCTTGACCTTCAAAGGTCAAATGTGACCTGGTGAAAATTCAATGACTTGTATCACTAAAATGGTCACAGATGGAGCCTAGGTTTGTGTTACTGACATAGGAAGTCACATATGAACTTTCATTTGGTGACATTCAACTTGACTGTCAGTGACCTTTGAGGGTCAAACTCGACAGTTAAATTACAATGACTTGTATCACCAAAATGGTCACAGATTGAGCCAAGGTTTGGATAGAGACATTTACCTTGTAGAAAGTCATATATGAAGTCCTTTGCTGACCACAACTTGACATTCTGTGACCTTTAAAGTTCACAATTAACATATTGAATACATATTGACATATTTCAATGACTTGTATCACCAAAACTGCTTCAGAGCTTAGGATTGTATTACAGAAGGTCTTATAAATGTATATGAACTTTTATTTAGTGACCTTGACATTGATTTTCATTAATTCAAATGTCAAACTTCAAATGAAATTTTCATAACTTGTATCATCGCTGTAAGACTGCTTGCCGGTAAGCTACAGGACCCTTGGTCCTATTTTTTGAGATGTGTTGCTGCCATCAAATTCAAAATGAGCTGATATTTTTCATGAAATGGTAAAATGTCTCACTTTCAACATCAGATATGTTCTCTATGTTCTATTGTGAATAAATTGTGGGTTTATGAGATTTGCAAATCATTGCATACCACATGCACGCAACCGCAATTCAATTACTTTTACGCCATTTCAACAGTGAACTATACGATAATCTCGCAAGACACGTCATTTGACGCGCATTATGCGACGGAAGTCACATGGGGGGCCAGATTTTACACAACACCGGCACATAAAATTAATTCTATTTCAAGTAATGCCAGAAAGTGTCCATACCCCATCATAAGTTTCAATGTGGATTTTACTTCTGACACCAGAAGCCAGTGGTGTTGTCACCTCAGTACTCTTTATCCCACCTACTTGAGGGGCGCAGCAGAGTCTGATATGCATGTACTGCAAAAAAATTTAAGTTAAATAAATTTTAAAAAGTATGGCAACCAGCTGCAAAGCTTTTTTTTAGTTTGCTCCACTTCAAATCTCAGTGGTTGCACAAACTCATTTTTGAAAGAGCTTGGAACTTGAAGTTGAGCAAACTCAAAAAAAAAAGCCTTTCTGTTGGTTGCTTAACTTTTTAAGTTGATTCAACATTTTATTTTTCACGGCGTGAGAATATCTGTGGGAAAGTGTGTTGTCTGCCAGAACTAGTTCCACAAGCTACACATCTTTTTTTTCCCATTGCTAGCATGCCTTTGTGGCTCTCTTGCACTCTGCCTTGTGTTGTATTTTCTGTGTCCTTGAAATTCTAGCTTTTGAGTTTCTTCTCGTAAATTTGAGGGAGCAGGCATGCTGTACTACTGCATACTGATTGTAGCAATGTTGCAAGGGCCTGTAGCTCAAGGCAGGATTAGTGAATCAGCTGGATAGCTGCACAAAGTAAAACCTCCCAAGACCGTAGCATGGACTAAAGTAAACACATCTGTTCAGGGGTTTATTTAGTGCAGTAATCCAGCTAACTCAGGATTGTTGCTTTGTGATACAGGCCCCAAAAGGCATAAGAAAAATGTTGCACACATTTAGAGGTTTGCAGTTGTTGGTGGTGTTTTTAGCGGTAATTCCCACGTTAGCCTCTTGTTATGGAGAACAGGGCAGTAAACCTCCAGCTGTATAAATTCTCTCATCTTTAGAGACAAAAAATATAAACCGCAAGTCAACAGACTCAGTTCCCTTATACCGTCATTCTCAAATTGCCAGGCCCATAAACAATATGCAGTGGTGTGTCAAAGTGTCTGGAGAAATAAATGTGTTACTGTGTGGAAGGTTACTTCATTACAGCAGAAACAAAGATAATTTTCTACCGTATTGAGCAAATGGAAAAGGCAAAAAATTGCACATTCCCTCATTGGGCCAGGAAGGAGCAGGACAGAAGCGAGAGTGATGGTCTCCAGAGGAATGAGAATTAGGAATGTGATCCCACTGAAAAAGTCTGAAAATCCCCTTACTTCATCTGAAAGCACTCTTATTTTGGGGCCTCAGCTGGCTTCCATATTATGGAGAGCCTGAGTGGAAGATTCGCCTCAATGCAGCCTGCTGTATAAGGTTTTAAAGGAGAAAAAGACTGCCAGTTTGACTTAAATTGAATTTCTCATCATTTAAAAATCTTCCATTTTGAATATAGCTCATCAGGGATTGCTCTGACTTTTTTCTGTCTTTTAGGTATCTTTTATCTTCAGCTATTTGAAGGGGATTATTGTCTAGGTTGTATGACTGCCAATAAGCAGTCAGCTAATCAATGAAAAAATTAGCAAACACTTTTATAAGCATGTTTTAATGGCTGTATGGATATGCAAGTTAAAGTGGTTTAGTTCAAAGCAATATCTGAACCTGTATTGTGTTTTTCAGGTGCACACAGTGCTCTGCTGAAGGATTGTATGAGTTGAACTAAGCATGGTTTTCACCCCTCTGTACGGTAGAGGGCTTTGATTTAGACTGTGCCTCTTTGTCAACAGCCTGTTCTTGGCACCTCATTTTTCTCCATAAACTTTTTTTTGTAAACATCTTAAAAAGCAGCTTTTTTTTTTTTTTTTTTTTTTTTTGCTGAACAGAAACAGAAACTGCTCTGTAAAAAAAAAAAAAAAAGTCGCTCTACAGCTGTTTTTTTTTTTTTTTCCTTTAATCACCCCATAAGAATTTATCTGTTGGACTTTGTGAGCCTTGAAAAAAGATTAGGTATTCACTGCTGTGCTTTAAGAGCTGTCTCTTCTCCTCTGCCCCTCATCATGGATTCCATCAAAAGTTTAGAGCCAGCAGACGTGTGTGTGTGTGTGCGTGTGTGTGTGTGTGTGTGTGTGTGTGTGTGTGTGTGTGTGCTAGAGAGGAAATGAATATTCTGTGAGCCAAGCGCCATTTCTAGTTTACAGCTGTTTGTTTCCACTATATGAATCTGTTATCATATTTGCTTCACAATGCATCCCATCACTGTTCCAAAGGGATGATCTGCGTTTCAATGGGAAATACTGTATGTTCGCATGACTGTAGTGAATGTGCTAGGAATGATGTCATTTCCTGTAGTTCGTCTAGCTTTGGGTTAGAGATAGAAATGTTTTCTCATTTGGCTCTTTGTATAGCCTTGTGCGATGACAGTTATGCAGACTTCAGCCGCATCTGTTACACTTAATATCTAATATTTAGGTTGGGGGGAGTAATATGTTTTTCTTTATTTTCTGTCATTCATATATCGTTACAATTTTGGGTGTCCATGGCCAGAGGTTGAAATAAACATATTTAAATCTCCATGAGACAAATCCTCAGGATTTAGACTTGGCTGAACGTCTAAGTTCCAAACCTTTTTTTTTTTTTCCTTACTTTTGCGACAAACTGAACAATGAGCATCCATGGTGTTTTTACTGCACTGTCTGCAGGCAGAAAATGTTGCTACATATGCTGATATTAAAAGGCAATTGATAAACTTTGGATTAGGTTAGATTTCTTTCCTCCTTTTACACAGTTCTCCAGTGACCGTATTCCACCAACTGCAAAACCTTAAATTTTTCTATGTGCAACTGTAATTCTTTTATGTCCACATTTGTGTTTGTGTCTCCTAATCTCTTTTGGGGCTGCAGCTGCAATGCAATTGATTGTGCTCTCCATTGCAGCCTGAGCTCCAAATGGGAAAAAGCTTTCAGTTCTCAGTGCTCTTCAAAGCAGAGAATATTTTCCAAAATATATTTTTACACTGGCATTGTTTTCTGTAGCATAGCTCAAATGAATGATCTGAGTATTTGAAATTTGCTGTAATGTGTAATTGTAAACAATTCTCCTGTGATCTGGAAAAACCTAGTACGTATTTTCACTTCGGGTGGAAACTGAGTTTGAACCTCATTGCAATAATTAAAGGGATATTTCAACATTTTAGCAAATTGGCCTATTGCCATAATCCCTATAGTCATATGAGTAGTACATTACCTTTAGTTATCCGTGCCCGTTGTTTAGAGATTCGTGGGAGAGAGATGCTAGTTGCTCAGCGAACATAATGAAAGTGAACAGTACAGGTCCCTCGCGCCTTCAAAACTCATCAAATACACAATCCGACAGCTCCAAAATGCTCTCGTGGACAAGTTGTGAACTGCACATTCACCACGCTATAAAATAATAATGTATATTTACGAGACGGACTTATTTTCAAGGCAAATACATAACCGGAACTACATTCTAGACGTCCCGGTTGGGCGGAGTGATTTCAAAAGCGTATGTTTACTGCAGCTACTCACAAGGTCTGAGGTGTGCACTGCACACTGTGTCAATCTGCCCAGCGGGTTACTCAAGAAAGTAGTTCCGAGTATTTGCTTCATTTGTCATAATGTTACATAATTATACATTATTATTTCGTAATGTGGTGAATGTGCAGGTCACAATTTGTCCACGAGAGCGTTTTGGAGCTGCTGGATTGCGTATTTGATGAGTTTTGAAGGAGCGAGGGACCTGTACCGTTCACTTTCGTTATGTTCGCTGAGCATCACGCTCTTCCCCCAATCTCAAAACAACGGGCACAGATAACTAAAGGTAATGTACAGTAACAGCGTGGATGAAGGTTCCACTTTCGCTAACGCACCGTTGGCTGTGTGTCAGCCGAAAGTCAGGTGGATGTGCCCTGCTCACTGAACCGAAAAGTAGAGTGAGTGAGAAGGCATGTTGGCCGGCCGTTTCACACATATTGTAGTGTAAATCCCCGTCGCAAAGAAGTCCAAATAAGTTCAGCGTTGAAATTTTTTCGTCGGACAACATGACGTCGATTATATTTGTAGTATAGTGTGAACGCTTGAAGTAATTTTTGCTACAGATTTTCTTTTGCGCAGTTGGCGATATATTTATTTCCAGGAAAGTTAATGCCTGCAAATTCATGTATTTTTGCCAAAATATTTTTGCCGTAATATTTGTCTATAAGAATTAAGAAATGAAACCTTTATGCTGGGTTTATACATAACGACAACAAGTCACGAATGCCATGAATCTAAATTCGTGACCGAGGATCTTGAATTTGATGATTCGGGGCAGAGGCGTCACGCGCCGTCACGAACTGTCGCAACCTGTTACCACGCGTTACGATTAATGGCACGAATCACTGGCGAATAATCACGAATCATTACGCACGGTCACGAATATTGTCCCGCGCTGTTGCGCGCCATTGCGAATCGTCACGTTCTGTCACGAATCTGTCACGAATGTTGCGAATCGGGCGAATTTGGTGTATATATATATATATGGCTCCACAGAATCAGACCAAGGAACGCCCACATACTTTTGCATCTGCTTGTATCACCCCCACACCCCAGCTAATATCGGCTCATAACTGTACTTTTCTTTCCTCTCTAATTCTCTACCTTACACTGGTTGCTCCTGCTCTTTCACCACCCACCACCACCCTCTGGGACCGACTGGCTTTATAAATCGCGGTAGGTTTAAAATTGTGTTCCTTATGCATTTTATCATTACTTTCGGTGAAAAATGTTGTTGTCTAGCACCCCTGAAGAGCTATTATGCACTGTGGATGCTATTTTCGGCCGCAATCTACAGAATGTGAGAGTATGGGCTCCAAGAACCATCAAGGATACACTACAAATGCTGTCACGCTCTATTACGAATCACCACTAATCACCACGAATCGACACGCTCAGTTGCGAACTCCACGAATCGAGGGTGATTCTTGACATTCATGGAGGATTTTTTGGCAGCCAAAAACATGCTCCACGAATATCACGAATGTCACGAACCGACACGGGCTGTTAAGAACCCTATTCAGATGCGTTAAGTCACGTTAAGAATGTCACGAATGTGCCAGGAATGATGGGAAAATGATATTCGTAACGCAATGTGCCTATGTGTAAACCCAGCTTTAGTTCCAAAGTGCCGTTATTGGAGACAGCAAAACAACAACATGTTTTACCACCACTTCAATATTATTTAAATTATGAACAAAACCCACTCTACTGAAAATAGAAATAAAATACGCAAATATCTATGTAGTTGTGACTTACAATAACAGTGTCACTTTTTCCTAAGTCTGCAAGAAATGTTTCGGCCTTTGGAAATCCGGAGGTTTTAGTCCTCTTTGTGTATAAGCCGAACAACTCTCAGTCAAGAAGGCGGTGATTTGTTCAGTCGGATCAAACGGTTGAACGTAAAGTGTGCTAACTTTTGTCGCCTTTTACTCATAATTTGAGAGCTAATCTCAAGAATAAACTTTGGCTGTTACCGACAAATTAACGTGATAAAGCCCTTCTCAGTTGCAAGTGTCATGGGGTAATGCGGATGAAAAACTGTTCTCAGAGCAGGACTGATTATGTTTTTACATTTGTGAGAAATGATCACTTATCCGCTTTAGGTATACTGTGTAAAACATTTATATTCAGATTTAATGGTATAGTTATCAATTTGCAAACTGTGTGCAAGCTAATGTCTTGCATTATTAAGACCAATATTTCACCACGGCAAGTTATTGACATTTACAGTGACATGAGCAAGATTTAAAAATTTGGGCATCCAACGAGAAATTATGAATGTATTAATAAATATTTTGTGAAAATAAATGCGTAAGTTGTCATCCATAAGGAAAGCGTTTCTACTTCATGACTACTCCTACAACCCCAATTCCGAAATAGTTGGGACAAAGTGTAAATTGTGAATAAAATCAAAATGAATGACTTTCAACTCACACCAGCCAGTATTTTATTCACAATAGAACAGAGATAACACAGCATATGTTGAAACTGACAAATTTTACCATTTTATCCACAAAATGAGCCCATTTCAAATTTGATGACTGCTACAGGTCTCAGAAAAGTTGGGAAAGGGGCCTGTTTACCATGGTGTAGCATCTAGGCCTGTAACAATTATGAAATAATTGTCTAATTGTCAATTATGTAAAACAATCGCAGTTTCATGGCTAAACCGCAATTTTTCAAAATGAGATGGGCCGCCACAAATTGATTCCCGTAAATTCTGAGGAAATGCGCAATTGCGACCTGTTGATAGTGTATGCGCACGTCAAAGGAAAAAAAAAAAAAAAAAAAAGTAGTGGAAGACATTGAATTTGCGCAATAACAGTGCCATGACCCCACCCCGGCCAACAAAATTAAATTAATCCCCTCTTCTTCTCTTCCCCTCCAGAGTGGAGGCGTCTGGGCATTAAGGAGACAAGTTTCTTGAGTTTAGCCATTGGAATTTAATCCCACTCTTGTTTAATACAGACTTCCAGCTGCTGGAGAGTTTTGGGTCTCCTTTGTCAGACTTTTCGTTTAATTACGCGCCAAATGTTCTCAATCGGTGAAAGATCAGGACTGCAGGCAGGCCAGTTCAGCACATGGACTCCTCTACTACGAAGCCATGCTGTTGTAATAGCTGCAGTATGTGGTTTTGCATTGTCCTGCTGAAATACACAAGGCCTTCCCTGGAATAGATGTCATCTGGAGGAGAACATATGTTGCTCTAAATCCTTTACATACCTTTCAGCATTCATGGTGCTTTTTAAAACATGCAAGTGTCCCACACCATATGCACAAATGCATCCCCATACCATCAGAGATGCTGGCTTTTGAACTGAATGCTGATAACAGGAGGGGTGGTCTTTCTCCTCTTTAGCCCGGAGGACACAACCCCCATGATTTCCAACAAGAATGTCAAATTTGGACTCGTCTGACCACAGGACACTTTGCCACTTTGCTACAGTCCATTTTAAATGAGCCTTGGCCCACAGAACACGGCGGCGCTTCTGGATCATGCTCAACAGTGGCTTGCTTTTTGCATGATAGAGTTTTAGGTGGCATCTGTGGATGGCACGGCGGACTGTGTTTACAGACAGGGGTTTCTTGAAGTATTCCTGCGCCCATTTAGTAATGTCAATGACAGAATCATGCCGGTGAGTGATGCACTGGCGTCTAAGGGCCCAAGATCACAGGCATCCAGTAAAGGTCTTCGGCCTTGTCCCTTACACGCAGAGATTTTTCCAGTTTCTCTGAATCTTTTGATGATGTTATGCACTGTCGATGAGACCTTCAAAGCCTTTGCAATTTGACGTTTAGGAACATTGTTTTTAAAGTATTCCACAATTTTTTACGCAAGCCTTCAAAGGTTGGAGAGCCTCTGGGCATCTTTACTTCTAAGACATTCAGCCTCTGTAAGACATCCCTTTTATAGCCAATCATGTTACACTCCTGATACCAGTTAACTTAATTACTTGCTAAATGTTCTTTCAGCTGATTCTCTTACATATTAATAACTTTTTCAGCCCTTTTTTGCCTGTGTCCCAACTTTTTTGAGACCTGTTACAGCCAGAAGATTTGAAATAAGCTCATTTTTTGGATAAAAATGTAAAATGTCTCAGTTTCAACATTTAAAATGTTATCTATGTTCTATTGTAAATAACATATTGGCTCATGTGATCTGAAAGTCATTGCTTTTTGTGATTTTTTTCACATTTTACACTTTGTCCCAACTATTTTGGAACTGGGGTTGTACTTCTAACTGCCTCTTACAGAATTAGAGATTTTAAAACTAATAACAAGAACATCGATTGGCTTGTAAATAAGTCATATCCGATACAGTTGCGGTAGTTTGTTCTTGCCAAAATTCAAGGCCTGCAATAACATCTGATACACACCAGTCATGCCCAAAAACCGCTCCCCCCTATCAACAGTACCGTCAAGTTCTGCCTGCCGGGACTACACCGGCACCTGTTGTAATCCTATGCCACCCGCCAGGCCGATCACAGAAAGGTGGACGAAAACACGAAGCCAACTTCTCGTTAACTTTAGTGGTATCTTTATCCACGCTGGTACTGTACCTACTCATATATACTGGACAAAGAAAGTTAGGGATCACCCAACTTTTCAAGATTAAAATATGATATGGAAAAAAATACAAACTATCACATATTTCAAATTCAAAATTTGGGGTGATCCCTAACTTTCTTTGTCCAGTATAACTATAGGGAATATGGCAATAGGCCAATTTGCCAAAATGTTGAACTATCCCTTTAAGAGTGGTGAAAATCTTTAAGCACTAGCTATAAGTGTTATTTGAAATGTCAAAATCAAGCATCTATTACTTTTTTTCTGTTAGGAGAAGTCCAGAATCTAAAAGTTTTAGTTCAATTGTGAGACCCTTGCCACTGATAAACTCACTAGGTTTTTCCAGATTACAGGAGAATTCATCAGCTTCACTGACCTCACTGTAATTAGTGCACTGGCCACTACATATGAAGCATCTGTGTGACACATGACAACGAATATGAAGTCTGCCTTCAAAAATCACAGTGGACTGCGCCCCTGTGGCACATTGGTCTAAGCGCGCGTACCATGAAGGCTGTGTCTTTCTCGCGGCGACCTGGGTTCGATTTCGGCTCAGGTCATTTGCCGCATGTCATCCCCATTCTTCTCCCCAACCTTCCTGTCTCTCTCTGCACTGTAACTGTCAAATGAAGGTGAAAATCCCAAAAAAATAATCTTTCAAAAAAAAAAAAATCACAGTGGACTTAGATATTCAATAATATAAGTAATGTTTTAATGACTTTTTAATGGTCATTTATGCCTCTTGAGACATTACTCATAGTGTGGAAATCGTTGCTATGTTTTGAATATTTTGGAATAAGCTTAGAATTATTTCTGAAGGAGGGTGTGCGTGCATCTGTGCTTGTGTGTGTCTTTATGTATCAGAATGGGTTGAGAAAATAGCTTGTTTTCGTCACTGTATTTAAATATTATTTAAATCCTCAGGCAGTTTGTCATTTCTGTCCTGCATTTTGGGGATGCCTTTGTCTATCTCCTGTCCTATTAATTTTTAATTCACACACGCGCTCAACAGTTTCTTTTTGTTGGTCCTGCAATAAATAATTTTTGAATATTCACTATAAGTTTGTCATTGTCCATGGTGTTAGTTTGATATCACTCATCTGAGATTGTTATGATTTTGTTTTTTCTCAGTATTAAAACAATAGGTGCTTGAAGAGCGCACTCACCTGAGTATGTTGACCCTAATGGAATAATGGAAACAAGACTCAAAACTGAAGCAGTTGTTGATCACTTGGGGCCCCTACCAGCCAGTTCAGAGAAGTGAGGAGTCAGCTGTCAGTGTTGGTTTGAAATAAAGCAGTCAAGAAAATAGATTTTTCAGAAATCATGAATTACTGCAACCACAATAGGTCCTTGAGCATTCAATCAAACATGTCCACTAAAAAGCTGATGGGTCCAGTAGTGTGTGATATTAAAGTGGACAGATACATGCTCGGAAGCATGCGCACACACGCACACACACACACACACACACACACACACACACACACACACGACCAAAGGCATGATCCCTTCCAAGCTTATGCCTGGCAGAGATAACTATTAATCATAAAAAAAAAAAAAATACAAAGAAGAGTCATAGACAAATGGAACTTAACAGTTTCAATAGCCTAATGATCAACACAGTGGAAATAATGGAAAAAAATAGCTTTATTCTGGCAAGGTACTCTATTGATGAATTCCATGGTCCTGAATGTTTCCTCAAAGGAAGAAAAGGATTGAAAAGCACAAAGAATTGTTGTGAGGAAAATATGTGTCTGTTCATAATTATGATGTGGAAAATGATTATTTTTTGCCAAGTCTAAAATGCTGATCCACATGGTGTCCTGAAGTGAGTCTGTACAGTGTCTCAGAAACAGGACAGATGTAGGGTTGGATACGCTTCGTGCTAAAATGGTCACAGCTTGCAAATTCCAAGTCTAAGATTGCTGTTGCTGTTTTTTTGTTTCTTTATAAAGATGGACAGGGGAAATTTCTTTATGTGTACTCTGCTGTGCAAAGAGAGGGTGACACTGCCGTCTTCACCACCAAGAATCCTTTCCCAGCAAGCATTGGGGTGTGTCATCTTCGATTTTGGTACTACATGTATGGATCTACCCAGATGGGCACTCTGAAGGTGAGAGCTAAGCACCTGTTATCTTGCCATGGTACACTACACGGCCAAAAGTATGGTCTGTTTTTTTTTTTTTTTTTCCTTCAGGTTCTTAGTTCCACTGCAGTAATATTGTGATGGTATGTCATACCATGACCTTTCAGGTGATTCTATGCTTGCAAAAGTTTAGGGATGGCCATTTGCTATTTCAGCAAGACAGTGTTTTTATGATCCAGACAAGGAACCAATAGCAGATTTGGGATACAATCCGTAGGGAGCACTTATTAACCCATTAATGCCCAAATTTCTTTTCAAAGTAAAAGTTACCTTTTACTATCGGATATGGCGTACAATGAACATTCAACACTTATATTCTGGGGAAAAATATTTATTTTGTCATCGAGGACCCCAAGTATGTATGTTCCTTTACAAATGTACACAGATTGTTGAAAGCATAAAAATCACCATTCTGAGAAAAACATATTTAGACAATGCTATAATCTCCAATTCTTGTCTTTAGTGTGATATAAAAATGTGCCTCAGTCAGAAAAATGACGACACACCTCTTGGAGCGTCACATAGTGCTGTTACAGATTCGAGAAATTCATGCAAATGGCGGCCCCCACCACTGCTGTAAAGGAGACTACTCTCATAAGCACTTTTCCTGGATGCGAAGTTACTTCCCTTGATTAAGCTACAGCAGCTTAGTCACAGTAACGCATTCACTTGGGTTACAGAGGTTAAAATGTGCCATGTCCCAGAAATGGGACAGTGGTCATTAATGGGTTAACAGGAGTAGGGTAATAGAAGAGGGAAAGGCCGAAGCCCTGAACTATAGACAGTCAGTCCAGCTTCATAAGTAACAGGTGGAGGAGGTAGGGGCGTGTCCGCGCCCAGGCCAGTGGCCATTCCGGGGCAGGAGCCAGGTGATGAATCCGCCTTTCACGAGTAGGACTGCTGGACTGTAAAGATGAAGGGTATAGAAGGAATGCAGTCCCAATCCTGGAAACTGATGAAGGCTAAGGAGGTGTTCCTAATAAACTGACTGAGAGGGACAGGCAAAAACAACAGATTAAGAGAACGCAATCACAATCCTGGAGACCGATATTAAGGTTTGGGAGCTTCTTCCTATTAATAAGGCTTTAAAGAGTAATTACGTCTTTCTTCATCATTAATTTACCGAAAATACATGGAAGAAGAGCTTTGCTCAATACTGGAAGACACAGACTAACTGGTGGGCTTTGTAGGGTACATAGCATGAAATCCAGCAATCATGCTGAAATCACAGTGAAATTATATAGACCAGATGTTCACAAAAAGGGTGGATACAAAAGATAACACCTGGGAGCAAGAGAGGAAAAGAGGCATAGAGAAGACAAAACCATAATAAACACATCAGATTGGGGAATAGGAAAGGAGCCAATTAAGGGCACATAAGGGTTGTGACAAATGCCACATGAATAGTGTGCAGTCCTTAGAAGATTTATTAACACTAACATAGAGGAACCAGAGTGTCCTGCATGTAGAACTGACCTCAACCCCATCAAACATGGATTGGATCCACTGGAATGCCAATATTGAGCCCAGCCTAAACATCAAACATCACCGCCTGAACTCAGTAATGTTTTTTGTTTTTTGGCTATATATGGTCACGATGCGCTTCATAGTAAACCCTGGTCTGAACCCCCTCAAAAGCAAGCCAGTGGTGACAGTGGCAAGTAAAAACTCCCTATGTGACTCAAAAATAGGAAGAAACCTTGGGAGGAACCAGGCTTAAGAGGGGTGGTCCATCCTCCTCTGACCGTCCCAGGGTAGAGTTCATGGTTGCCATAATGCGAAAGGGACTGTTGAAAAGCAGTCCAGGATTTGTAGTTTGCTGAATAGATGCCATGAACCAGACTATTTTGATGGTGGAGCAGCACTTGAGTAGAGGCCAGGTGGCGTTGATGGCGGAGACCAGCAGCAGCATGCTCAGGGCAGGGCCCGCCATGGACATGGAGAGAACAAAACTAGGCAATTAGTGGAGAACACTGGGGGAAGCAGTGCTAGGAATGTACCATGAAATAATATTCTACCATTCATTCCAGCGAATTCTGCATTTTGATTGGTGAACACCAGGTATCTATTCACCGGTAAACTACCTCGCACTGGATCAAGACCAGAGTTGCCAAGTCCGCTTATAATACGTGACTTTGGGCTTCTTTTTCTCTGAAGTCGCTTGAAAAAATTACGGGTTGCGGGTTGCGGTTTTTTTGGGCTTGTTTTTAAAAATATGGTTGCTTGTTAGAGAAGTGTAACGAGCAACCTAATTGTTATACGTTTATGGTTGCTATTTCCCCCCGATTCATTGATTGACTCTGTCTGATCACAGCATCACGAGCAATGTGAGAGAACCTGCCGTCTCTCCTCGCCCCTTGCTGAACTAAATGAAAGATAATCTCTCCTCCCCCCCCGCTAAACAAAACGAAAGAGATTCCACCCCAGATCTACATCATCTTAGTATCGTCTAATTTATATTGCGCTTGTTTTGGGCTTGTTTTTGAAGCTGTGGTCACTTATTTGTCTAATCAGAGTTGGCAACCCAGGTCAAGACCTCGTCATGATTATGCCGACAAAATAAGGCTACAGTTTGTGTACAGTCTTACCCGCTAGCGAGCTGGTTGGCTACCTAGCTAGCAATAGCTAGCGCGCCAATGTATTTAGCTACATAGCCAACTGGCTAGCAAGCTAAAAAGGCTGCAGTTTGCTTTCAATGCGTACACTGTCGTACTCATTAGCGAGCTAATTGGCTTCCTAGCTAGCAAGCCAAAGTGATATCGAACTGTGTGTCATAGCTAGGACGCCAATATTTTCGTAGGGGTGTTGACAAGAGTCATGGTAGAATGGAGTAAACCAACAGTTTTTTCAGCACTGGATACCTGAAATTTACATTTGAAACCTCACAAATTTCCAGGTATCTATCCTACGATAAATACCTCGTGTTCAAAAAAAACTGTAGTTTTATCTCCTAATTGCCTACTCCATAAAGTTGATATAATAAGAAAAAAAAATAAAATAAATATATATATATATATATATATACACAAACACACACACACACGTGTCATGATTGAAAATTGTAAAGAGGCTTTTGAATCTGAAAGCTTAGAAAGCTACTATAATCCCCCCAAAAACCAATGATGTTGCAAAACCCGAACACCAGAGGCTAATGACAGTGAGCCTTGGAGCCATGACTTTTGGGTCAACCCAGCAACTGGCAAAGTTAGAGGCTATAGGACATACTGAGCAGGCAGAGGCAAAGCAATTTGAATGAAATAAGTAGAAGACCACAAGGAGTAGCTAGTTGCTGACATGGGGTAAATATTAGCAAAGCATTGGCAATGTGCCACACCATGTCATTGCTGAGCGTGCACAAGATAAGCCACAGCTTGAATACGCGAGCTTGATGTTGGCAAGCGCTCTGAGGCTTTCTTGCAAAGCAAAACATAGCCATCAAAATTTTACCAAAACTTGAGTGCTAGTGCATGTATGATTATACAGGAACACCAGAGGCACTCCTAGAGTGCAAACCTTCGTCAAGGCAGCACAGTCCAAATCTTGCTGAGTAGGAGCAAAGTTCAGTTATCGTGTCATAGGATTTCAAGATGGTTGCCATGGCGGCCATATTGTTTTACTGATCGCGGTCAAAATCAATGGGGTCCATTCCTGACGTAATAGTGACCCACCCTCAAAATTTCAGAGATATCTGTTCATTACATTTTCAGTTATGTGTTCACAAACAAAACAGACAAACAAATGGCACCGATCACATAACCTCCATCCAACTTCAGTTGGCAGAGGTAATTACTGCCAATGTTACTGGGGAAACTGCCAATTTGGAAAAGTAATGTAAATACAATATTAGTTAATTTACTAACAAGGTGAAGTAATACCAGATTGATTTCAGAAATTCTAATGCCAACCGGAATGGCTACCGTAACTCTGATTCTGCAGCATTTATAAGATTATTATTATTTTTATTTAATTTATTTTTTATTCACTGAGCACTCCAGTAGCTAGCATTTACTGTCAGTTTAACTCACGCAAGATGTATACAATACGATTTGCGAACCGTTACCATAATGGCCTGAGACCTGAGGCCTGAGACAAGGCAAATGAAGTTTGGTCGCAATCCATGAGACCTCAGAACCAGTTTGAGCGAAACTCGGATTGATGCACAGTCAATCCATGTCACGTCATATCTGAGAACTCAGGTAGAAGTAGAGTTAACAAATCGAACTACACCGAGAAGTTTAAAATTTAAATCACTTGACCAAATAGCATCCAACCCAGAGGTTGCTACAAAGTATTAATTTTCCATCTCTAAATAGTTATGAATAGCTGAGAGAATTAGGTGCCACTAGAACGCCAAAGTTATTATTTGTACAATCGGTAAGGCATCTGACATGAAAACGATTCAAAAAGCCGTGAGCTTGTGCATTGCCACGATGAGATAATGTTCAACATGCGCTTGCAAGGGCTTCCCAATCATATATCCCGACCGCACAAAAGAGACTAGCGAGCATCCCGTATATAAAGTAAAACTAGCAGCTCGGGTAACTTCACGAAATGAGACATAAAAGCATCTTTCTGTGCTGCGAAATGCCAAGAATCAAAATATTTGCATTCCAGCACACTTTGTCTGCAAGACATGCAGGTCTGAGCACCATGCTCCCGATTAGGACAAGACCGCAGTACGTTACTGCATTTCTTAAAAAGCATCCAAAAGCTTTTTCCACACCCCCAAAAGACTAGCTTCTGACAATAAGAGTACTGGAATCGAGCGTTCATGGCTGCATCCAGATTAGCATACGTTGCTGTAAATTTATGGTTGAACAAATGACACGCCAATTACGAAAGGTTCCTTCAGCAAACACAAAAGCAATGTTTTTTAAACGAGCTACATTTGTAACACAAGAGGTTTTTGTGCGCTGGTTATCTTGTATAACCAAGCACTTCCAGCATAGCAACATGGCGAGCATGACATCAAAAGCCACATCAATTCCGCCGAAGTGCGGTAACCAAAATAAACATGATATAGAAGTAGCAGAGATAACGAAAACCACAAACTTTTTAGCAGGTGGCTCTGCTTTCTGTGCAAGCAGTGTTAAGCGTACGTGCTGAGGAGCTGCTTCTCAGAATGAGAGTTTAAGTAAACCAGAATATTATCGGTCAAGCAATCATGTGACAGCCAATCAGGTGACATTCATGAGCACTCAGGTGATTCTCCAGCGGTAGAAGCAGCTCTTCTATTTTAGCAAGCTTGACTCCATGGCCTATCAGAATTTACGTCAAAGCTCCATTAATGTAATAAAAGATTCACTTCAATCTACGGGCAATGCGTACAGGTCCAGATCTACTACCTTTCTGATGTACTTACTTGTTGAAGCATTTCACTGACTCTGAAAGACAAGAGCATTAGTTTTGTTCCATTAAAAGTTATATCTGTTACTTATTAAAAGAGATTTTTTGGAGAGCCAAAATGATTTATGGGTACTCTGCAAAAAATGAACAAGAAGTTCATGTTGTTAAGTATTTTGACTTAAACATTCTAATTCTAAATTTTCTGCCAGTGAGGTAAGATAATTTCCAAACAGTTCGGAAGGTTAAGCCTCGGTCACAACCGGACGCACAGATTTTTTTAATCGTGCATTCTATGCGTTTTTTGCCGTAGGTGAGAGTCGTAGAGGACGTGGAGGGAAAAAAGAAAAAGTAGCAGTGAACTCATAAGGCGGAAGTAAGAACGACATAATCGTGCCGTGCTGTCCTTGAGGGTGACATAAGAAGTTCGCAGCAACACTTTTGCGATTTGGCACGTGCGTGCTTCGTAGAGGTAGTGAAGAGGATGTGCGGCAGCCTTGCGACAGCTGCGCATGCCTTTCTATGCCCCAGCCTTGCTCGGACGTTCTTTTTATTTCGTACGTTGTGTGTGCGCCCGTCTTATGCCTGTGATCCACTTACGCTTTTAAGGCTTCCGCACGCAAGCAATCGTGGCCAGTCGGAAGCTTTTGGAAGCGCCGGGAACCATCCAAAACTCGCGCAAACAATCATAGAAAGTCACAGTGATTGGGGAAAAAATTTTATCCCGTGATCCACTAACACGAGCACTTCTGATTGATTTTTGCCAACGTCAACAATAAAGATGGCGGTTGTTTTTGTAAGCGGTTTCTAATTGGCTAATTGCAGGGGAAATATTCGCCAACTAGTTTGCACTTGACGAACCGATACTCGCGTCATTGCAACACCTCATACCTTCCGACAAAATCAAACTGGTTTGATTTTGTCGGAAGAGGGATCCGCGTGATCCGATCCAGTCGAAACCTGTCTTATTCACGCGGAAGGGTTGGAACAGGTCGGAAGTCATGATCCACCTACGTCTCGCGCGTAACAGAAATTTCCACTCGTAATCGCTCGTAACTGGTCGGAAGGGGAGAATCGGGACAATCGGAGACCTTAAAAACGTAAGTGGATCACAGGCTTTATTTCTCACTCGCGGAAAACTTGTGATCGATTTGCGTCCACCTTGCAGCAACTTGTGTCTAAGACAAACAGTTTTATTTCCATGACCAGTAAAAAAATGCACGTCTGACCTGCGTGTTCCTCGCATGCTCCTTGCGTCGGGAGCAAGGGAAACTTGCTCCCTGGAAATCGTAGAGTTTTTGTGCATGATCAAAATCCATCGTATGTGCTTACGGGCAGTCTGCGGACTCAAAATTTTGCAAGAAGAACCTACGTGGCCCGTGAGTTCTGTGGCGTTTTTTTTGCTGTAGATACGCCCTGGCGTGGAAGTACGGCCGGTTGTGACCGCGGCTTTACCAAGGGCATGGTTACATAGAAGAAGCAAATTGACTTGAGGGTGAAAAAGGAGTTGAGACGTGAAGTCTCACAGTAAGATCGAAAGATTTGGTAAGACAGGGCTCCCTATTTGCTCTTGAGCACTTTTCAAAGGACAAAAACACAAAAGTATACAATAATGAAATCAGATGATTTCATCATGATTTTCTGCTCTTTGTGTTCCAAGTTCACAATACAGAACAAAAAAGGGATAAAATTACATGTCAAATGAATGCTATTCCTCACTGAATATTTAGAAATTTTGGCTCACGTAAAATGATGAGAAAAACAATGTCTAGCTTGAATTTCAAACTACGTATTTAGTCACAAAGGTAATATCTATTCTTATAAAAAGTACAGATAGTGTTATAATCATCAGTTAATAAAATTTTTAATATTAAGTCACATTAAGTCACATTCAGTTTCTCTTCCATGTCAATCCAAATGGAGAGTTCTGCACAGAAAATAGCTGTTCTGTAGTCATGTCACCCATAGACATCTCTATCTTTGTTTCAACTGAAATATTTTCAATGACAAATTCAGGAAAAAATCAGCAGAAACCAAAGAGTATTTCAAGTCATGTAACATGACCAGAGGTGTATAAAGTACTCAAAATTATATTCAGAGGTACTAATTACAAAAAGAGCTCTGTACAGACAAAGATCATCACAAAATGAAGAAAAATGCCAAATATGAAGTAAATTGGATGTACAGTTGCTGAGAAATCTGTATTTTCTTGTTGAAAATATGTATTTTTAGAAAAACGTGATTTTAGTTTGGCAGTAATAATTTGATCGAAGTTTGACAGTAATGTTCTCAGAAGTAATACATTTAGTATTTTGTTTTTAGTGGTTTTTAGGATTTTTAGGATTTTTTTTCCTCCTTAAAAAGGCACCAGCCTCATAAGTAACTCCCTCCTCTACAATCTGTTTCTTCTCCAGTTTTACGTGGTTGTCGAGCATCTATTCGTTTCTTTTTTCAAGTTGTAGTGCACGTTTTTCTCTTTCTTTCACAAGGTTTCTGTCCATTTCGTGATAGCGTTTCATTGAGTGTGCCCCTGCCTTTATGCCCAATTTCATAAGAATGCAGGCAATTCCTCAGTGGCCATCATTGAAAGTCACCACACGACAGTGTTCGTGACGAGTGTTTCCTTGGAAACACGACTCCATATTATGGACTATTTGAAGGACCACTTCATGTTCTTACCTCAAAACTAAAATTTTGAACCAAATTGGCATTTTAATTAGCTATAGGTCCCTTTAATAAATGCCAAATCCAGATAATCCTTAAATGATGAATTACATTCATATTTTAATTTGTAACGAGTAACGAAGTGGCCAGTGTCAAAGTAACGTAGCAAAAGTGTACTTTTTATGTTTTAAATGTAGTAGAGTAAAAGTCCTGGTTTAAAAAAAAAACTCAAGTAAAGTACAAATCCTCAAAAAAAACTACTGAAGTACTGTAACAAAGTACATGTACTTCGTTACTATACACCTCTGAACATGACAGACAGCTGACAAGGAGCAGGAGATAAATGTATGCGCTGGATGTTTTGGATGTTTTGTTGTTATTTCCAGATAAAAAAACAGTCAAAAGTTAGTAGGATCCTGCCTCACATCCTTTCAGTTATTTTCACATTTGGACAAATTAACCAAAGTAAACAAATTCATGGTGCTTGGACTGGCAGGATTTAAATTCAACAAATTTATGTCTATCAATACCTTTATGTCTCTAGTGAGTTTAACCCTCTGTTAACCAAATACCTTTCCAACTGTGTAAAAATCATTTCCCTAGGCAAATATGTTGATTATGGGCCAATATTTGGAAAAATGGGAAAAAAAAATTTCGACTCTTTGGCCCACCTTTTCAAAAATGTAGCAGATCTGCTACATTGGGTAATAATGCGAATGGAAAAATTAAAGTGACGGACCATTCAAGTTATTCTCAAATGTTTATTTGGCAATAAGAAACAAAACCAGCAGGGTGTCCAGGCTGTTAACCCTTTCACTTTATGTAGCAGATATGCTACGGTGGTTAATAGAGGGTTAATGCAATTGCCCCTGAAGTTCACATTATAGACATGGTACTGAATCTAAATCAACATTCACATGATGTATAAAGACTCACAGGAATCTGTCATTATTTTGTTTTATCAAAAATTTCAGTATCATGTTACTTGAACAGACCTCGATGGACGCAATTCTGTTTAGTTATGTGAAATGAGTATTTCTCTTTAACTAAAATTAATTGTGCTTCTGCAGTCTGTATCTACTAGATTCAAGAAGTGCATATTTATCGAGACTCTTAATTTTCAAGCATAATTTTTAGACTGATACTTAAAGTTAGGAAAAACTGTAATTTTTGGGAACTTTCACGTAATCCCTTCAAATTTTCCCTCTTATGTCCTGAATACATTACATTGGAAATAAATCTGTCAGTAACCAGCTTCTGCCCAAGAGTCTATGGTTGACGTAGGTCACTACCATAACAACAGGTAAACAATGTAATTTGGGAACCTAACTTTGCAAATATATTTAAAAATGTGGTAAATTATGCTACATTACCATCTAATGATCAGAAGAAGATACTTTCTCATAACTTACCTTTTTCGCATAACAACTTGACGATGCATGATCCATTTTCGTCCTCGTCCTACTCGTTGTCTGCAATCAGCAAAGGCTGCCGTGCATGTGCCAGTTTAAAGGTAATTGATTTATATGAACTATGACATATTTTGAAGTTTATTCATCCGGAACTGGCCTAGTTTCACCATTCATGTTACATCTGATTTTCCTGACAGACAATTGAGGCATCTTGAACAAATTCTCTTATTTTCAAATGCTTGTGATAAGCACTTTTTCATACATGGATTTATACAATTCCTTCCTCAGAATAATGTAAAAAAGCTAAAATTCCATACTTAGGAGAATATTTTGCAGGAGGCAAACGTTTATTCAATTAACTAGAACATGAATGACGGTTACATGAAATATCCTGCTAAATGAGGCATCGACATTGCAGAATTCAAAATAAATACAGACTTGGAGCGATTTCTAAAGCAAACTTTCCTTGTTAATGTCTGTGTGTATCTGAAATAATTTGAGTGATAAATCAAATATTAACTCAAATACAGAAGTGCTTATGAAATGCATAGTTTCTCAAGGCATGTTGCTGGAATAAAATAAAGATTAAGTCCAAAAAGTGGATTTTCATTTCTTTTTTCCCCAAACTTTGAGCCCCTGCAACACGATTCTCCAAGTGACAACGATGTGGCGACTGATTCATGGGAAAGTTCAAGTACTTAAGTTTACATATACATAAGAAATAGTTTTGCAGATTGTTACGACCCGTCGGACAGGAGCCGCAACATAAAGGGAGACGCACACTCTTGGCTCGTTTTAGACAAAATAGGGGTATGTTTAATTGACAAAACAACAGATATGCCAACGGGTTTCTTTTGAGATAATCGAGTTATTAAGCAGTAGGCCAGCGGGAACGAAGTGGCGTGGACAGTTTCTCAAGGTTTCTCTTCCGGGATGTGTGCACCTCCTCTGCTGTTCACCCCCAATCCTCTTTATAGAGCTGGGAAACGCTGCTCAGGTGTGGCTCACCTGTAATTAGGACAGACGGAACACAAAAGAACCGGCAACCACCAGGGGCCGCCAAAACAGCATGTGGCTATGGCCACCAGGACTGGGGGACGTAACACAGATTGAAATGATTTCCCATTATAATGCATCTCATAAGACTGTTTTTTTCCCACTTTTTCCCTATTTTGGCCCTGACTTTTCAGCTTCCAGGTGGCGCTGAAACCAAACGAAGCGACCAATGGCAAAAAAAATTTGGGGATTTTCTGTGATACATATGTATGTACCTACACGCAAAGTTTCGTTCAAATCTGGGGAGATCATTTCCACAAAGTGTCGAAAAAGTGCTATTTTCTCCGGCAATGGCTCTTAAATATATGTCTAATCTTCTTGCTGGCATAACTTAAAAATTGTTATTGAACTAAAATAAAGATTTTATTAACCGTTGGAAAAATTTATGCCAGAGGTGCTCAAGAGCAAAACGGGAGCCACAGGCACTTTTATAGGGTGTACATTTGTCAAAGATGCATCATCTGGAAAAGTAACTGCTTCCCCAAGATTTAGTATTGTACTGTTCGTGCTTAAAGCAAGGCCGGTAACGTGTCACCCTGAATCCCTAGACATCGGGCTGACATAATGCTGTGATATAACACATGCCAGAGCATCTGTCACAAGATGGGATGACAAATTGTGTCGGTTCATGTCAAATATCATAAAAGCATCATCACATTTATTGACAAATATAATGGTGGAAACATTTACAAATACAGTGAATGCATGATGGTTTCAGGTCTCTTGACTCCAACTGACTTTGGCAGATGTCATACATTTGATAGTGTTAGCCTTATTTTGAGCCGTTCTCGTATGCGTCTCTCAACAGGTATACACAGCAGGGGAGAGTGGTATCCCCCTGCTAATGTGGGCCATCAGTGGCAACCAGGGCGAGAGGTGGAACTACGCGAACGTTGTCCTGTCCAACAGCAGGGCCTTCAGAGTGGCCTTCCAAGCAGAGGTCGGGGGGGATGTGCATACGGACATTGCCCTAGACGACATTTCTTTCTCCACAGAATGCTGGGTGGGAGGTGCGTCAATCATGTCCCCCCCGCTGTCCCTTCTTTTTACCTCCCTCTGATGGATTTTCCTCTTTCTGTTCTTTTTCCCCCTAAAACGGCCCCATTATTCCGATTAGTCCAAGGTGAATTTATGAAGCAGCCGGCGTGGCCGATTAGATATAAATTCAATGTGGAGGTGGGTGTGGGATTCAGAAAGTTGTGGGGGGGGAAGCAATTACATTGCTATCGAGTTTCCTTTTTGCACTGCAGTTTACCCTCTTACCCATCTCCACTGCCGCCTGTGTCATCTCTTGCCAGAATTTGTGGGGAAAGCTGCTAAATTCTGATTTAAAGAGCCATACTGAGTCATTTAAGCATTCAGAAATGGTAATGAAATTCTCCAGATCAAACAACATTACCTCGATATATGATGCAGAACATCAAATGTTGACAGAACTTGACAAAAGTGAGCTCTCAGTGGAAAGAAACTGGTAGTCTCGAGTGAATAAAAATTGTCAGTGATTAAATTAGAACAAATGTGTTTGCAAGCACTAAATCTCAGTTCAGTGGTTTCAACTGAAGTCGATTAGGTCCATTCCCATATATACTGTGGCGCTTGGGAAATTTACTGTATACCAGGTCGTTAAATTGCTGAAGGTATGGCCTGGGCCTGAGGAGATACTGCGAAAGTAGTGCCTCCCTTGGGTGTTTTGGATTACTGCACCATTTGCTGCTCTCAGTGTAGAGAAAAAGGTTGTAAATAATTAAATAAATGAATAAATTTAGGATCCCTTTTTACTGTTTAGCAGACCTGTCAAACAAAATGACATGTTTGTTCATCCGTCGCAAATATTGTGAAATTGCTCTCATTTTAATGTCAGCTGGAAAATATTGCTCAATATCACAGCCAGATATTGGCAGGTGCTGATAGAAGTAATGACTTTGTCATAGTGCCTTTGGATTATAAATTCTGCTTAATGAAGCTAAATTTGTCCATCTCAAGCCTTGTCAGTCTTATTGGCAGACTACTGCGTAGCCACCTGCTGTCATATTGGTTTATACAAGATCCCATCTTGCAATATCACACCAGCCGCACTACTGGTGAGATGTCTTTTGGTGCCCATGCTAGGCCCACACCCACCGTCAAACTGCGCCCTCATTGTGATCTCAACTACACGTTTGTGAAGTTTCATGACTGCAACTTGCACTGTCGTGATGCAGTCGCAGATAGAAGGACTAATATAAACACCAGTCAAAGTACTCAATACCACTTCTGTGGTGGTTCTCGCTATGGTAGGTGTCTCCTGTCTCACATTTTGCCATGATAACACAAAAACATGTCCACACTCATACTTTTTTTTTTTTACACACTCATACACACACACACACACACACACACACACACGCACATGCACGAGCACACGTGCGTGTGCACGTACATACTCACAAGGCGAAAACAATACAAGCTGATGTTGTCAAGGTTTGTAAATTTTAGAATAGAATTGTCTATGCACTGATAGAATTTATACCATTCGGGTCTGCCGTCAGATATAAATCTGAAAAAGTATTTAGCATCTTTGCTCTTGTACAGTTCCTGATGATAGTTCTGACGGCATCTCGACAGTTTATTCATTTGCATTTGACTTATTCCCTCAGTCAAGGCATATATTGTGTAAAAATTTCCAAACACAGTTCAATCACATTCCAACCATCCCCTTGCAACATTTCACATATTTGTACGCTTCTATACTGCTCACACAAAGCAACTGCTCAAATTGAAGACTGTATGTTTACACCTGTCTGTGTTTTCCTTTTTGTGTGTGTGTGTGTGCGCGTGTGTGTGGGTTCTTCAGGCCCAGTGACCCCCGAACCCCCTACATGTGGAGCGGAGACTTTCCAGTGCTTGTATGACTTCCAGTGCATCCCTCAGAGCTGGCTGTGCGATGGGGAGGCAGACTGCCGGGACCTGTCTGACGAGGATGTGTGCCCCAGCAGGGTCCCCGGCACACTGCCCCCTCAGGGCCACTGTGGGGAACTGCAGTACCAGTGCAGCAATGGGCTGTGCCTCCCCTCTCTGCTGCGCTGTGATGGAATCCCTGACTGCGCCAGCGGCGAGGACGAGTTCAGCTGCCGTGAGTGTCCCATAATGCTTCAAGTGTGTGTGCGTGTTTTTATGCTTGTGTACCTGCGACTTTATTCTGCTGCACCCAAGAGACATGGATTTCAGGAGACATTTTAGCGGGAATCCTGTCTAAAAAAGAAAAAAGTGTCTAAATATGCGCTGAGGCAAATGGATTTTTTTTTTGATAGAATGGCATAGACTACTTTCAGTATGACCAGATCTGATGCTTAGATAAATGCATTTTAGAACTGTTTGTGTTCAAAGCCAGCACCTCCCACAACTGCCCCCGCTGACTCAAAGGAGAGAACTCCAAGCAATTTGTCTCTGTCCTCTGTTCTCTGAAGAGAACATTTTCCCTCTTAAACAGCATATGGAACGAGTGGAAAATCTCTTGTGTCACACGCATCTTTGGTTTAGCCCTGGGTTTTGCTGAGAGCTCTAAGTGGAATGTTGGGTAAATGATGAAATCTTATATTTGTCATGGCCTGAGACTTCTCTATTTGTTTTTTGGTGAAAACATTTCATTGGGATTTATTGCACCGACTAAACATAGAGGCCTGCTGGGCAGGATTGGGTAGGAAGGCTAGGTGGTGGAGTGCTTTTTGTAGAACTGTATGTCATACCAAGATTGTCATGAAAAAAACATTTGCCCACCTCCAGATTTCCTCTATTTTTGCATATGTCAACCCGAGCAAACACAAAATGCATTTTAAAAATGATGGTTCTATTCATTGAAGGAAAAAAGCACTCTACCCGGCCCAATGTGAAAAAGTAATTGCCCCTGAGTTACTAAATCAACAAATTAAACAGATTTAATTGAAAATTGGGTTCAATTTGACTAGACACACCCAGGCATGATTTCAGCCAGACCTGTTGAATCTAAACATAGCTTATACAGAACCTATCTTGCAACGTGAAGTTGGCAAAAAGCAGCACATGATGGTGGGATTTAAAGAAATTCAAGAACAGGCATTTAGAACATTCCCAATGTCACTGAATGAAAACACTTCTGCAATTAAGTATGAGCCAAAATTCCTTCACAGCAATGTAGAAGACTCATTGTCTGTTATAGCGAAAGTTTGATTGCAGTTGTTGACGCCATGGGTGGCACAAATCAGTTATTAGGTTTAGGGGTAATCATTTTTTTCACATGGGTGATATATAGATTTTGAATAACTTACCTTCAGTAAATGAAATTATCATTTTAAAGTAAAATTTTGTGTTTACTCCTGTTTTCTTTGTTTTAATTCAAAATTAGTTGAATGATCTGTAACATTTAACTATGGCAAATAGGTAAAAATAGAGGTAAAAAGGAAGGAAGCAAGTATTTTCTCCCAGCACTATGTAACTGTATGTCCTCAGGAAGGAAGTTCGCAAATATGATTAGATTGCTGTTAACTGAACACTCCACTGCTGATGTAACTATCACTACTGCAGATTGGAAGCAATGGAGTTCTATCACATCGCAGGAAAAAAACATGCTCTTCTAAGGGTTAATACTGGTTTTTCTGGAGCAGCGATACTGACAGCATGAAGCTGAGCCATGTCCTTGGTCAACTATTTCCAGTAAGTTTGTTGGAAAAGCCGAGCCAAACAGCCTTGAGTGAAGCTCAGTATTTTGGAAGCCTGCAGTACAAACAGCTGTTTGGCTTGATGAAATACTGTTGCAAAGGCTACAGGGCTGTTGTGAAACAGCTGTTTTCTTTGCTCTTTCCTTTTGATTGGTACAGCCTAGAGAAATGTCCAATATGTTTTATACCTGCAAAGAATGTTTTTTGCATCTTATTTTGTGTGGTTCATTCAGACTTTCATCCTAATCAAGCTAGCTCAGCAAGGATAGTTCTGACAGGACACAAAGTCTGCTGCGCCATGATGCTGACTCCAAAATTCACATTTCCCATTCGCTCATTACCAAATTTTTCAGTCTATTTTAGCTCAAAATGCCAACAGCGCCCTTATCCCAACCCCACGGCCACCTCAGCGTGATGTTATTCTTGCACAGGTATGTTCTTCTCCCTGGGTGGAGATGGGCAGGGAGCTTGATGTTCATGCAACTTTCCTTGTAATAGGCTCCATGCATGCTGGCACGGTTGTGTAGGCAGCTCCATGAACGGAGCAATGCTACAAATCATTAAATCATTGCTAGTTCATACGTTCGTGTTGTCGATTTCTCATTGGGTCTCATTTATCAATCACTTTATAAATATATGTGCAAGTTTCCTCGTAAAATTTTACGAACTAGCTAACAACTGCTGCCTCATTTATCAAACGTTTGGAGGCACCTAGTTGCAGTGGCATGCATGTTTGTATGCTGCTGAATAACAATCAGTCATAAATCAGAAGCGCATTTCCGCCATGTTAATTTACATAATTGCCCCACCTCAGGCGCACCATGTAAGGCACTGCAGAAGACCCACTTAGAAATTTGTCATGTGCAAAATGGCACTCAAGAGAAAAAAAAATTATAGGGGAGCAGAGGTGGAAGTTATGATTGGCCACGTTCAGCGCGATAAAGAAATACTTTGTTGTAGCAGAAGCAGTGGGGTTTCGCACTGACCAGGAAATCAAAGGAAAATATTTTAACATGCAACTTGAGACCAAAAAAACAAAAAAAAAAGAAATCAAAACAAGTGTTGCCAGGCAAAACAAACCTCTGAAAATCCGCAACCTTTAGTTTGACCTTTTAAGGCCGCTGAAGGTCGAAGGTCATGGTGCTAAATGTAAGCCCATATGGGACTTCCTATATGTTGATAGTAAATGTCTGTCAATCATGAACTGTTTTCAAGTTATAGCCCTCTGAAAATCTGTGACCTTCAGTTTGACCTTTCAAGGTCAAAGGTCATGGTATGAAAAAAAAAAAAAGCCCATATAGGAGTTTCTATTTGCTCATAATAGTGAACATCAGTCTATCTGCAACTGTTTTTGAGTCATAATCGAAAATATATTATTTTCACTGATGACCTTGACTCCCATGCCAATTAACCCCCAACCGCTACGGAGACTATCAAAGCTACCCCATCATGCAGCGTATGGTTGGAAGCAGAATTGAAAGATGCATTTTTTTTGGTTTTGGGTTGAAGTCTATATAATGAATTTGAAGAGAGTTATCACAAAAAAAAAAAAAAAACAATTTTGACCTTTCTGGTAACCTTGACCCGATCACCACCAAAAATGAATTCAGGTAATCTACGGACCATTGCCCACCTAATCTGAAAGTTTGAAGTCAATCAGTGTGACTGTCTAGAAGCTAGATTGTTAAGACACATACGCACACACACAAACAAACAAACAGACAAACAAACCGCACTGATTACAATACTTCGCTCCACTGACTCCGTCGCAGGCAAGGTAATTAGGAGCATGTAGGAAAAATATCAAGGCCGCAGAAGGAGGCCAAGGAACATCTGAACAGATGAACATATTGCTGCCATAATTGGCGAGGTGTCATTAATTTCACAGGGGGACAGTGAGCATCTCAGTGTCCCATCTCGTCTGTAGCGAAAAAAGAGGCGCACCAATCCTGCTTTAAGAGTAGCCAAGTTTAGAAATTATGGGCAAATGCTCTAAAATGCATTCATCTTCTCATTTTCCCTAATCGAATTGCATTTTCCATTCCGCATTTATGTAGTTCGGTATACTTTTTTTCATTTTAAATACAAGTCTACCAGCCCCTCGTAAACTTGGATTCACAACTGATTGACCCTTTCAATAATCATTTTTCAATTAACTTTAGGCATATTAAAATGCATTTATGACACCCAGTAAGTTTTCAGGCTACTGTAATTTCTAATATTTTATTTTAGGCCCTTTTTGTTGAGAGGTCTGGCATTAAATGGAAACAGAAGAAAATGTTTCCTGATCTTCTCTGATTATTTTAACAGTATACAGTAATTTATGGTCAATTTAGGTTGTTCTATTAAAACATAAAGATTCAAGATAGAGAATGAGCAACGCTGTTTATGCGTGCTTAATGTGTGCTCTTATGTTCTCGTTAATTTCCTTTGCTTTTCCAAACTAGTCTTGCTCTCAAGAGGTTTAATAAATCCCAATTTTCTTGTGTAAACATCAGTACGAAGGAAATATGGAAATTTGGCCATGTACGTGGCACTTCCTGCAAAACGGGGAGTCCATTTTTTCCCCCCTGGAATTGCAAAGGCTTGACCCGCCCTTCTCTGCCTCTGATTGGCTGGCACTTGCTTCTGTTGTTGGTAATAATGGTTAAGAATATCAGGGTAAGCCAATCAGGTAGAGTAGAGCAGGTCATACCTTTGCCATCTAGGAAAATTGCAAACGCTAGTATGTCCCCATGACTGGTGGAGGCTGCACAGCTATCGGCCGAATTCTGCCAATACCGATAGTCAGTAAAAAGTCCCATCAATGCTGATTAATCGGCCAAACTGAACAATCGATCGACCTCTAGTGTCCAGTACAGTGTGTTGGCCTAATATATGTTATCATGACATAGTAGTGTAATTAAATAATGGAAAATTACATAGTATAAGAGCAAATTATAACAATCATGTGGCAACAGGTATGGAAGAGGTCATGTGTGACCTTTTCTCTTCTGTTCAGCATGGGCCAAACCTGGCGCTTCTCATTATGTCAAACCATAGCATACAGTATATGTAATCCTACCCTAGCTGAACCCTGAAACCAAGTGATTATACAACTTGTGTTCCACATTTAGCTCCATATCACTTTTCAAACGCAAACTTTTAATTAGATATTACAAGTTTAACTCCAGGGTAATGGCAGAGTTAAGTGTCAGCTTAATGTAAAACATGGCAAAGTGGCCACTCAGTCTGCCTCAGGCATACACAGCTGTTATTGAAACTGTAAATGGCAAAATATTCTTGCGCGCGGACGTTGCTGCTCACTGTTAGTTATTTATTCATTCGCCTCTTGTTGAGTGTGGTTTTTTTTTGAGTGCAAAGTTTTGTGAATAATGGAGGGGGGATCGTCCCTTTTCGTCCATGAATGGCATATTTTTGTTATTCCATGAATAAATTTAGTTCAGCTTCCCATGGTGTGAGTCTACCTTTCCTCTGCCTTACTCATGCCTTTGAATGAGCAGGACTTAGGACATAGGACTGGGACAGAACTAGCCTGTGTATAGCCTTGTATCTGCAAGCATATGTGCGGCACAGATGATTCAACAGTGGCCTGTGATTCCATTACGACAAATTGACCGGCGAGAGGTGGGGAATGTGGCTTGGTAAGACACGAGTCTTAATTGACAAGAGGCCTGCACTAATAAGGCTTTGCCGAATCAACATTCAGCTTGCAAACTGAAGAGAATAAATTGGGGTCGAGTTTTTTTTTAAGACCGGGAACTAAAGCCTCTCAGATATTGCCATTGTTACAGCTTATTAAATTTATTGTGTGATTCAACACCACTGCAGTGTGTTATGACAAGTCAATTGAGTATTGTCTGCAAAGCACAGTATTTTATGTGACAATAAGTAAAACATCTCTTTAAGGTTTTTGTTTTATTCATAATGAAAAAAAGAAATATAAAACATCCTCTGATGAACATTTTATTTTTGCGGGATTAAAGCTATTATATTATGCATCGTACATGACACATTAACATTTTACAGTATGTGAGGAGAATACTTATTACAAGCTTGATTAAAGACCAGTAAAATTAATGGTCATTGTAGCCATGACAAACTGAAAAGTGGTTGCCTTGTGACTAAACACATTTATGACCGCAGGGAGATACTTAATTATTTGGCTGCCTCGGTGCCATTCTGTGTTTGGCCTGGATTATTTGTGAGATAGCAGTGCATCTGCGGCATATCCTCCAAAATAGCACGGGCTACTCAGTATCACAGGTGGTAACACTTACGGCCAGGAAATGGAGGTGGAGATTGATTGGCACTCTCTCTGCTGCTGGTGGATAGATACTGATGCTCATTTAAACACTCTCTCTGAGAAGAGGCCAGTGATCATTCAAGGAACGATGGTAAGATAGCAGATTATTTTGGTACCCCCGTACCTCTGTTATCTACTCCCTCCACTCTCACTGAACAATGGAATGGCAAACATCTAGCCAGGATGCAGTTCTGTCAGTGTAAGGGCAGGTAGTGATTGTGCTCCATCGATATTCAGTCTCGTCACCAAAACTTTCTGCTGTGTCAATGAGAAGCTCGCTTTTACCATGAAAGTCCTTCCAATGCCATAGTTGCATACTTCACAGTTTATCATATCCCTGGATAGAGTCGGGATACTATGGATCAGCAATCATTTCGCCGCGTCTGCCGCTGCATCCATAGAGATTTCTTGTGAGAGCTCTACAGGTCACAGTTCTTTATGGATTCATTTCATATTTTGCATGGACCTTGTGTGTGGTTAAGGTCAGGAAGTATTTCTATTTTGGGAGTGATTGCCATGGCGTCCGGGGATACACTTCGACCTGCGGGGATTCGACTGTCTAGTTTTCCTTTTAAATTCCCTGCTGGCTGACTTGAAAGATACTTGTTTCCCAATTCAACAACTGATTAAGCCTAAATTAATCAATCAACATTTGTTACAGTAAAAACAGTCTTTAGACAGGTAGGGAGTCTCTGCACATGGTGATAGAGAAACTGTACATAAATCAAGAGTGATTTGCAATTTCCTGCAGGGAAGTAAAAGACATTGCAAAAAGCCCGCATAGTGGTTTTTAATGGATGATGGGCTCCTCGGGGATTTGCTGTGACATCAACAACATGAGTTAAATGACTAAAAAAGTGCTTATCTTTCATCCACACTGTTATAAAGTGCTGATTTCGCCACACTGTAAGCATGTACTTCTCTGAAATCTCTAAGCGGTTGTTATTTTGTTTTGTTTGGCAATCTACAATTTCCCCATGCATTGCTTAGTGTCACTTTTATTTAATTAATACACAGCCCTTCAAAAAAAAAAAGTTTCACACTAATATTTTGTTGTGCCACTTTCAGCTTTGATCATTGCGCTCATTCGTTGTGTTGTTGTTTAGACAATCATATACAATATTACAGCCTTTATTTCCAACCAAATTTGCTTTTATTTTTGGCTGACGTATTGTATTGAGGATGGGTGAGACAGACAACTTTGTTAAGCCTTCTCCAACACATCATAAAGGCTTTGAACTGGTCAAGGCACAGACTCTGTGGTGGCCAGTTCCTGTGTGAAAATGATTCTTTGTGCTCAATGAACCATTCTTTCACAATTTGAGCCTAATGAATCTTGGCATTGTCATCCTGGAATATGCCTGTGACATCAGGGATTAAAAGGTCCATTGATGGGTTATTGGTCATTCAGTATATTCAGGTAGTCTGCTGAATTCATTTTATTGCTGCAGAACAGTGCTGAGCCTAGATCTGACCAACTGAAGCCACCCCAGACCATAACACTGCCTCCAGAGGCTTGTACAACCCCATTTACAAAAACGCTGTGGGACGCTGTATTAAATATAAATCATAACAGAATGTCATGATTTGCAAATCATTTAAACCCCATGTTTAATTGAAAATAGAACAATAATAACACATCAAATTTTGAAACCAGGAAATTGCATTGTTTTTTGAAAAATATCAGCTAATTTTCAATGTGCCAGCGACACATTTCAATTAAGTTGAGACAGGGCAAAAACAAACAGGAAAATTTATATGGTGCTAAAAAATACACCTAGTGCAAAATCTCACTGGTAGTTTGGTTAATGGGGACCCGCTCAGATGACGTCACGAAAAACGTGAATAATCGTCACGTGATGCGGATGTCTAGCAAGCATTGGGCATCTGCCATAGAGAACCATTGAAAACGAGACGCACTAAACTGCTTGTTATTCGTTTTTTCTCCATGGAATAAAGCGGAATGTGTGCTCATAGGTAGTTTAATAATAGAATTACTCCTCCCGAGGCATATATCGATGAATATTAACTGATTACACTAAATGAATGGGCGAATGACGAGCAGTAAATTTAGTCACACTCCTCCCTTTCTCCCCATCCTGGGCTGCGACTTACGCCCAGGTAACCTGGTTAACCTGTTGCCTTCTGATACTTATGCAGACCCACCAGCAGTGATAGGTGTACAAAACTCCTTTAGTAGTCTTCACAAGCTTTGTTTCTTTACCTAGCATTATTCTTGAACATCAACATATTTTACATACACTCCGAGGTTTGAATTAAGCAGTATTGCATCACATTTGCGATCTAAAAATGCCTATTTTCGAACCAAAATGAACAATACCGGACAAATGAATCGCCGCCGCTGCGAAAGAAAATCCTAACAACATAGGTGGAATAACTTCAAATTCTAGCATAGAATCATACAACTAGTGTATTATCAAGTAGGTTAACGAACTGTTACCAAGCTAGCTTGCCGTTACAAACCTGTCACAGGGGTCACAAATTAAAGTATGAATACGAAGTCTCCCCCGTTATCCTGCCGTGATTCGAGCATTGAACACGTTGCTTTTGCATTTCTGTAGCTGGCTAAGCGCAAACGAAAAAAAAGGGTTGTTATTGTCGCGGTTTGTGTTATCTGACTGCCCTTATCTGTGTTTCCCCGTGAGCTGTCGATGGTGAAGTGAATTTTTTCAGAGCCATTGTTGCTATTGCTCGGTCTGCTCTGCCGAGCCAGGAATGCGTTTATCGAAAGAACAGGTGCGAACTTACAAAGTTGGAGCCATTGACAGTGAATGGATGAACTACGTAAGTTGCTAGCGTAGTTAAAAAAACTATGCTTTTGGGAAACGTACCCCAGGTCCCCATTGTCAACACAAGTTAGATCTAAAATAAAAGTTGATAAAATCGCCTGAAAACCTACTTTTTCTAACTCAGCACATTGCCTCCTGTTGTTCGCTTGCCAGACTTCTGGGTTTGGAGAATGACGTCTGCCTTACGTACAGGCTATTTTTAGATATTGGGCGGGTCCCCATTGGCAACAGCTCAGGAACATAATTGGGTATGAAAACTTTTCAGAAGTAAAGATGGCTAAGGCTCCAATACTCTGTGAAAGAATGCACGAGAAAAAGTTAAACAATTAAAGGATAATATTTCTCAAAATAAAATTGCTCAGAATTTGGGGATTTCAGCCCCTACGGTAAATAATATCATTAAAAGAATCTGGAGATATCTCTGTGTGCAAGGGACAAGGCCAAAAAACAATATTGAATGGCTGTGATCCTCAGGACCTCATGCGGTACTGCATTGAAAACTGACAGGATTCTGTAGAAGAAATCATGGTATGGGCTTAGTAACACTTCTGAGAACAACTATTAGTGAACACAGTTTGTCGCTAGATCCACAGATGCAAGTTAAAACTCTGCCACCTAAAGATTTAACTATACAGTGTGGAAACAAGATCCAGAAATGCTGCCACCTTCTCTGGGCCAGGGCCCATTTAAGGTAGACTAAAGCAAAGTAAAAAGCTGTCCTGTGGTCTGACCAATCAAAAGATGAAATTTGAATTGGAAATCATGTAGATCATTCTGAGCTAAAGTGGAAAGGAAAGATCTGGCTTTCATCCGTGCTAGTATGGAGATGCATTAGTGCACACGGCATGGGGTGGGTAACTTGCATATCTGTGTAGACACCTTTAATACTGAACAGGTTTTGGAGCAAAATATACTGCCATCCAGACGTCTTTTTCAGGGAAGGCCTTATTTATTGCAGGAAGATAATGCCAGGCGTCACATTTTGTACATATTACAACAACATGACTTCGGAGTAAGAGTTTGGGTGTTAAACTGGCCTGCCTGCAGTCCAGACCTGACACCCTCTAAAAATATTTGGGGCATTATAACATGAAAAATATGACAGAATAGGTTGCAAAGTGTTGAGCAGGCAAGTACATCAGATAAGAATGGGTTAACATTTTGTAAAACTACAGCAGTTGCTGTCCTCAGTTCCCAAATGCTTTCAGAGGTGTAGCTAAAAGACGAGGTGATGTAAAACAGAAGTGAACATGGCCTTGTCCCAACTTTTTTGAAACCTGTTCCAGGTATATATTCTTCTGAAAACAATAAGAATTCAGTAACACTTTATATTAAGGTCCTTGTAATAAGTGATAATTAATAGTTAATACGTCACGCATAAGACCTTATGATAAATTTATAAACATAAATAAGTCAATATAAGAGTTAATAATAGCATAATTAACACATTTATTATTGCTTATAAGACATTTGCAAGGCTCTCATGTACCTGGCATACATATTAATAAAGTGTTTATTAACATTAATCAGAGTTTATAAGGCATAATTAGAGTGATAAACATGTTTATTATTGCTTGTAAGAAGCTTTATTTTAAAATTTTTAATATTATAGACAGCTAATAGAAATTAACGTTTATTAAAATAAGGCTATGTAAGTGTTAACTAATATATATTATTGCTTATTAACATCCCTATAAGCACTAACTAATAACTTAAAAGTTCTGTGTAAATATCTTATGAAACTTCATAACATGTTTACTTACATTAAGACTTAATAACTATTAATAATAGATTAAAAAACATTTATTCTTGGCTTGCAAGGTATTCATGAGCACTTTCTAGAAAATGGTCGAGTTTACAGACCACTTACCAAACTTAATAAGATATTTATGTTAATAAACAAGACTTAATAATTTCTAATTGTTAATAAGTGCGTAATAAAAAGATTTATGAGCATTTATAAGGCATTAATATTGACCTTTTATATTCTTATTACTGTCATTAAACATCTTATTTAATGTTAAATGGTCTGTAAAAGGTTAAAAGGTTTCTAATAAGAGCTCATAAATATCTTTTAAGCCAATAACAAATGCATTTTACGATATTAACAGTCATTAAGTCTTATATGTTAATAAACATCTTATTTAGGTTGGCAAGTGGTATGTAAATGTAATCTTTTTTTAAGTGCTCACAAATAGCTTGGTCGCCAAAAATAAATGTGTTAACCCCATAGCCCTTTATGGGCTGATGGCGTATTGTTATACTTAGTTGCGTCTGGGTGGGCAGGCGGCGGCTCCACAATTTGTCCGGCGATATCTCCGTAAGTGTTGGCCAAAAGAGTTTCAAATTTACTATGCCGGTTCTTTGTGAGGGATGCAAATCTAAGGGTCATGAGTGGATTTGACCTTTGACCTTGGCACAGTGACCTTGAATTAGTTATGTCGTTGCCACAAGTTAGGTAACTCGTTTCCATGAATTAGCCATCCTGTGGCCACAAAATATAAGTCATTCCCATAATTTATCTATTCCGTGGCCACTAGATATAAGTCGTTTCCAAGACTTGCCACAAATAATCTCCGGGCACGGACCAGCGCTGCCCGGTGAGGGGATTTACAGTAACCAAGCAAGCAAACATTATAAGTCAGACGCAAATTTGATTTACTTTTCTGGGGAATACTTCCAGTTTGGGCTACATTACCGTTCTTCCAGATGCAGTACGCTCCCTAGGGCTAGGAAACTCGAATATGATTGATTAATGGCTCCAGGCTAAAGTTGGAGCGGCTACGTTTTTGCAACAGTGAGCAAAGTGATCAGTAACATTATTCTATCTATTGCAATGTATTACATGAAAACCATGGCCAATGTCCTGATCCTCATTCAGTTGTTGTTTTCAATAAATTAGACAGGCCCGTGGCATTGTCAGCGTGCTTATTCTGAAAATTGCTTCGGCCAGGCTGGCCATGGAAGGGGGTGGATGGCGTAGACGCTGGTCTGCGCCCGGAGATTATCGGGGATAAATGCTGTCTGTTCCGGAGAGATGGAGGGAGTGTGAAACACATACTGTGGAGTGGCCACAGATTAACTAAGTCTTTGGAACGACTTATATCTAGTGGCCATGGAATAGCTAAATTATGGGAACGACTTATATTTTGTGGCCACGAGAGGGTTAAATCGTAGGGACAAGATTGTTAAATTGTGGTAACCATTTATATTTTCTGGCCACGAGATGGCTAATTCATGGGAATTACTAACTTGTGGCAAGAATATAACTAATACATGGGAACAAGTTACTAACTCATGGGAACGAAATAACTAATTTGTGTGTATCTTGTGGCCACAAATTAATTTTTTTCTCTTGTCATTGCACTTCCTGGGCTCCGTAGTTTTCTTTGCTTGATGCTGGAAAATAATTAACCCCTCTTGAAACACTATCTTTTCAACGACCATGAGATGTGTCTTCAGACATGGTTTTTAAAGAAATGAGAATTATTTATGCACTGAATCAATCAGGATTAAAAGAATTATTGCCAGCTGAAACATATTAATCACTGCAGTAATGATTCATTCATAGGCTCTTGAGTATTTGCTTATTAAAATCCAAACAGCACTTTTTTTCTTTTTTTTTCGACGGGCAGTCTATATTACGATGTAACTTCTTTGGTTTGTGATAAGAAGTGCTCAGAGAATTATCACATGAAGCACTCATTCAGCATCCATGGTTACTTCTGCACTGGAACTGAATGCTGAACTTACCAAAACATAAATGACCTTGGTGTTACTTTTCAGGTCACTCTACTGGCATTTTTCTTTCAACCTTCATCTTAGCCTTCATGCTCTACTGCCTGCTCAATATGCCAGCAATAAACGATCAATAATAAGAATGGCATTCTATTGCATAGTCCCCATCATCCAAGGGCGAAATTGCACTTAAAACTAGGAAATAATACACATACTTCACCACTAATACAATTTCACAGAGGAGATATGACATCTAATTTGAGGTAGAAATCTCCCTTCAGATCACTAATGGTGTAGAGGCACAGATTTAAGATGCCTTCTGCGGGCTGATTACATACCCAATCATCCATTTGACTTCGACTCCCTATCCTGAGCCACGAGTCCTTTTATAGCCAAAGTTAATGCCTTGCCATTGTCTGTGTGAAAGAGACTCTTGGAGCTTGGGTCATTGTTCTTATAGCCTGGCTCTGTGGGAATTCTTGGCCAGGATTCTCTTGACTAGTCAAGCCAATGACCCTAATAACTGCTTTTCTTATCATATAAAACCTTTTTTACTCCCTCTTTTCATCTGATCTCTTTTTTAGTTTTGTGTTTGCCCAATTTACTGTAAAGGTATTTAGGGAGATGGCAGCAGGAATTGTGATCATATTCCAGATGAGAGGATTCATTTATTATGCAATTTTGCTCATTCTGTTGTCTGACAGGTTTGGACGATACAATGTTATTTTGTTATTTCCCTGTAATGCATTGGCTTCTCTCACATTCTAACCCACAGCAGTGTTGCCCTTTGTGAAATTTTTAATCCCTTTCCCCTCTCATGCAAAATCAGTACCTTCAGCAGTCCAAACATTACTCCTCAGATTGTGTATCAGAGTTAAGTCTTCAATTAATTCTAATCTGCATATGTTATGTGTCTCTGCACTGAGTGTACAGTTACTGTCCTTTGGACTTTTCAGTAACCTCCATTAAGTATCTCTCCTCCTCTCTCTCTCTCTGCTCTGCTGACCCTCGCCCTCTCTCTGTCCTGGTGCAGCTGTGCAGCAGTGTACTGATGGTGCTTTGATGTGCGAGGAGACCGGTAGCTGCATCCCCGTGAGCATCGCTGTAATGGCGTCATCAACTGCACTTCTTTCCAGCCGGACGAATCCAGTTGCCTCGGTGAGACAGGAATCCTCAGCATGATCTTACAGTGGCCTTTCACTCTACCTTCATTATACCCCCATTATTCCTTTATAGAATGACTTTCATTTTAGTATTTATTTCTCAGGACTCAACGCTTAACATATTTAGGATTTTGTTGTATTATTGTGTATTTATTCCCATCCTATGCTCTATTTCCAAAAATGAGTTCTATCCAGTTTATTCTTCACCAGTTTATTTGGAATGCCTAATAATGTTGGTGGGTCCATCCCATACTTGCAGTACCATTCCAGGAGAGGCCCTGGCTTATTTGATGGATTGAAACATTTTCTGCTAGCTGTCACCTGCTCATACTCTGCTGTCATTCAGCCAAGCTGGGAAGTCATTTATTTGAGCAGCGATATTTCACATCCTGACTGCGACTATCAGTTGGCATGGATGCCACAGTGTGATGTCTCTCAGTTATGTGCCAAGGAAGGAAGCACTGTACTATGCAGATCAGTGGGTTGAATTATGGCAGGACTCCATTGGATTCCCATTGTCTGGGACTCACAGCTATAGATGACCGTGACAGAGTCTGAGCTCAGCACCTCTGAGATGCATTACTGCGCCAGTGACTATTACTCTAGACAGAAATGCAAGAGGGGAGACTTTTTACATCCCTTTTTCATATTTCGCTCGGAGGGTTATGTGATATGATGGTCATAGCCTAACCTGAGACATTTAATAAGCATTCCTGTTCATTTACACAATTTTATTTTGTGTGTGTTTTTTTTCCATTGTAAGGGCTCTTGCAATTGAACTTTGGATGGAATAGATGCATATTTGAGGTCCCATACCCTCTCTTTCTTCTATGGGAAATGCTGTAAATTGGAGCTCAAGGTCACTGCAGAGGTTATGAAGTTTAATCACAGTTGCATTTTAAAGCTGCAATTGCTGAGGGAATTCAAACCTTAACCTCATATTGAAGCACAATGTTCCACAAATTGAATGTATGCCCAGTGCCCGCCACTGATATTGGCTTCATTGGTTAATACCGGCTGGAAAAGCTATGAGAATAATTGTTCATCATCCCACATTTTCATTCAAAAGTTCACAAAAATCTAACTTTAAATTTACTAAAGTAGATTGAAGGACAACATTATTCTAAATATTTTCTTAAAACTGTGTATGCCACAATCATTCCAACCCCTAGAATAACAAAAATCCAATTGATGTATAGTATATTCCAATTAATATTTTGATTTTTTTATTTCCATAGTAAAGATGAGGAGAAATAAAGTGGTGTCCTATGACTTCCTGTTTCCCTGAGGTATAGACATTAGGTGATGCTCAGGCCACCTTCCCTCAATCACCCATCAGCATGACTGAGAGAAAAGAATACAGCAACAATGCATGACAGAAAGTTGTTGAGCTTCAGAAATGGGAAATGGTTCGAAGAAAATGCCCACTAAGTTGAAAACTGCCCCCACCCTGTCGTCATTCAAAACAGCCCTCAAAACCCACCTTTTTAGAGTTGCTTTCCCTGCTTAACTTATTTTTAACTCCCTTTTACTGCTTGTTGCTTTGTTTTATTTTTTGTTTTGTATTCCTTTACTAGTTTTATCCTATTAAAGTTGTTTTCTTTTCTTTTTTGTAAAGCAATTTTGAGTATCCTGAAAAGCGCTAAATGAATGACATGTATTATTATTATAAAATACCCACTGTGACTGTCAGGAACAGCAATTCAGAAGTATAAGCCCTGTGGCATTATTAAGAATTTGCTTGCAAGAGGTTATATGCCTATTTTAAATGCGCACACTGTGAGGAGACTGGTTAAAAAAAACTCTAAAATCACAGTTGAGCTGTTGCAGTAATTAATTACATCTCGGGCTCAGAAAGTCTCCAAAACTATGATCAGAATGGATCTACACAAGTGCGAGATGATTGTAACATTTGTTTAATCAAAAAGCAAACTCATGGGACTACACTTTGCTAAATGGGACTTCCAGTGGGACTGGATTCTATGGTCATATATGAATGAGATAGAGCTGTTTGGTTATAAACATATATTTATATGTTTATAACTTATAATTTTGGCATAAATCTATGATACTGTCATGATACCACTGCTATTTCTTTGTAAAGCCACTTTTTTATTTTAATTTTTTAAAATAATTTTCAACATAATTTAGTGGATTCTGGACTTCAGAAACATCTTGTGCCAGTTGTCACCTCTACTTACTCTGCTGGGCAATCAACTTCGCTGTCACTGTATCTTTTCAAACTGAAAATGCTATAGAATACAGAACCAAAATAAAAAAATGTCTTACTGTTCAATTAATTATAGAACTTGCTGGATATACAGACCAAGAAAATTGCCAGTCATCTTGTTTCACGAAGGAAAACATGGACAATATTTAAAGCTGAAGACTGGTGATGGGCAATGCTGCTTTTTTTATGATGACAACAAGTTCAGGGGAGTAGTTTTCATTGAAATGGAGATATCATGGATAAAAGGATGTTGCCTTATTTATGAAAGAATTGTATTTGTTGTATTGTTTGTGGTAAAAGTGGAGCACGTCTTTTGATGGTCACCATCAAAAATGAAGGAGCAACTTGTGTCATTGTGAGTGCTCATTTTTTTGGCTATCCTGGCCAGGAAAGTAACTTTTCCTGCAAAAGGGGATTGATGAATAAATCTCATGTGATACTCTGAAGTCCTAACTACTCTAATTTTTATATGATAAAGAATTTATTTAGACGTCAATATTTCTGATATGGAATTTCTCAGTCGTGGTTTCAAGGCCCCCAGGGGTGCTGTATAGCTTCATCAGGAATCCTGTCAGAAAATATTCTGACTTTGTGGACATAATTAAATAAAATACAACAAAAATCAAGAACAAAAACTATTGCCACAACTTATAAATTTGCAGATCATGAGCCACCTCATACATCATCAAAATTTGTCTCAGATGCCCCTTTCCTCATGTCGCAACATTGTCAGGGTTAGTGAATGACTGCGTCACTACGCACTGCATAAAAAGAAAACTTTTTTAATACTTCATGATGTATGCAGAGTTATGAGAGGTTTACTGAAGCAGTCGATGCACTCAAACAAGAATGGAGCAGTTTTTGAGAAGGATGCTGCCAGAATCAGATAACTCTAAATCCGCGCCATCAATTTTGTCGTCTGGATATGGCCCAGCAGCAAGCTGAGGAATAGAGAACGAGTCGAGCTACATGTCACATGGTTTCATCTTTACTGGGGAACCTTCTTCCTTTTGGCGACAAAGGGCCATCTGCTGGCTTTCAATGGGGAAGTTCTTGGGCCGATTGGACGAGTTGTGAGAACTCAGAACGTTCCTGATAGGAGAAAATTCGGCATATGTGGAATTGATTGCAGATGCGTAATGGCAAGCAAAACTTAGCCAACATTTTCACCAGCCGCAACAGCATGGGCCGGTTTTGTTTCCACCTCTTGAGTCTATGTGTGTCCGTGCCGTTGTGGCAAACTGTTGTCCTGGGGACATCAGTTGTAGCATGAACTACCATAAACGCGGTTAAGAGTGCTTCACCAGGTGTTTGTGTCTGCCCATCTGTGGACAGATTTTTCAGCGTGATAGTGTCACAACTATTCAAGATACAGTCACAAAACTTTATAGGTGTCTGGCTGAGGCCACGGTTAAAGGTGGATGCGGTCTGATCAAGGTTGTCGAAAGTTGGCGGGTAGGAAGAGCGGCTGGCGTGATTCCATCGCAAAGTGGTCTCTAGCTTGTCATCTTCATGAACTGAATGCTAAAGTGGAAGGCAAAAAAAAATCTTGTGTGTCTTCAGATCAAAGCTCACACTCTGGTGCTCTTTTGTGGAACGGGGTTTGAGATGTTTCCTTTAAACCAGGGGTGGGGAACCTTTTCCAGAAAGGGCCGGTGTGGGTGCAGGCTTTCATTCCAACCAGGTAATTACACACCTGATTCTACTAATCAAGGTCCTTAGCAAATATTCCAGAGGTTGATTAGTAGAATCAGGTGTGTAGCTGCTTGGTTGAAATGAAAGCCTGCACCCACACCGGCCCTTTCTGGATAAGGTTCCCCATCCCTGCTTTAAACCCTTTGCACAGAATACAAATAATGCCAATTTTTTCCTGTTATGCATGAGCCTATATTTAGGCTTTGTATTTGTGTCACAGAGAAAATTATTCCAGTGAAGCAAGACATTCGGAAATTCAATTACAGAATTATTTTGAAATTAAAGCTCAGAATTTACGGACGCCGGCATCTATATCTGCGCAATGGGGTTAAGTGGTGAGCGTTCAAACAGCAGCACACTTTCTGACTTTATCTCTCAACATCTGAAAATTCTTAAAAAGATATTTTGCTATTATTTTCCAGTGGAGTCTCCTGCACAATTTGACTGTGCCTCTGACCCTTGTAGTTTGTGTGCACTGGAAAGCTTCAAAGACTTGCCATCATTGGCACAGGTGCAACTGGCAGAGATTTGGGAAAATTGCACATTAAAAATGAAATTTCAAGACAAGGCTTTGAATTTGTTTTGCATATTAATTGGAGAAGGAGCAGTCAATAGTTTCAAGTACAGCCATTGGAGGTCTGCTCCCACTCTCCATGACATATTTGTGCAAGCTTGAATGAGTGCTGGGAGCGACAGAGGGCGGTGAACCAGAAGCTCTGTGTCTGCCTCTTATCCATCCCTTACAGAAAAGGGCAGTTGTGTGCATCGTCCCAGGCTCGGCTTTCCCACTGATTTTAAAATTGATAGTAAATCACATTTACTCCCCCCTACAAGTCTCCCGACCCCCCAACTCCCCTCCCTCTCTATCTCTCTCATGACAACTATTTACTATTTATGTGCATTGTGTGTCTTGGCTGGCAGAGGGATGAACAGTGGTGTGAAAAAGTATTTGTGCTTTTTGCAATTTCTTCTATTTTGGCTTATTTGCAAGAAACACTTATTTTTTCCCCTTAGGACCTGTAATTGGAAGGAGTATTGCCAGGCTCTCACCTCGCCTTAAAGCACATTACTTCTCCAAACCCGTACCCATTAACGCTTCCTAATTAGCAACTAAGTGTTAATTCCTTCAGTTGCAAGGATTAATAAGTCGAATTATTGCCTGTTTGCCCTCATCTTACATTATTGTTCATTGCAGTAGTAATCAAGCAGTTTTCTATCCAAATTAATGGTGATCTAAAACGTCAGTGTCTTTCGAAGGTACTGAATTCCTGTAGCTCACAAAACAGTTTATATTTTCTTTTCTGTATCAGTGTCCGATCTGCTCAATACGCCCAAGAAAACTTTTTTTAAAAATGCGGTTTTGCGGACTCAGGTCTGCATGTTAAGTTTGCTTATGCAAAAATAAAACTGTGTACCAGTGACATTACCATAATTCAGGTTAATTCTCAACCTGTTTCTGATTAAAAATCTGACAATTAACTGAATTCATTTGCTGAGCAAATAAGTTCTGTTGCCATTAATTATTGAGGCATATGGCTTTGTGTCAAACAGGAAGGCTACAATATGACAACAATAACTGAAATATCAATGGACAAACAATAGTAGATGGCAATAACTGAAATATCTCGAAATTCCATCTTAAAGTAGGATATTATGTAGTAAATGCTGCTGAAGTTGGTATTCAGATAAGTTTTAAATTTTGTTTCTTATTAATTAATTGGATAATTGCCATTCTTACAATCCCATATTGTGGCCTTTCTACGACTTTCCCAGAAGCTGGACAATAAAGACATCATCAATGATATTGCAACCATGAAAGTTTAAAGCATGACATGCATTTGAAATTATTTTAAATGCATGCCATGCATCGAATTTTCGCGATACACTAACAACCAGTTTACTAAATTATTGAATTACCTGCACTTTGAATTAAGATGCATTGGTAATTTAATAAACTAATTATCATTTCATTGGCAAGGGGTGTAAAACTACTCTTCCTCGCAAATGTAGCCTATTCTTTACAATGCTGAAAATATTTTAAATGCAATCTTAAAATAAATTAGGTTGCTCTGCTGAAAAAAAAGCTAAAATGGGAGATGGAATTCAGAGAAAGTATTGGATTACCGGCAATTAATTATTACTTTTATTATTTTTTCTGCCCCTGTAATATAACTACTAAGCACTACATTGTCAATGTATCCCATCAATGATCTCTGTTATGTCTTTATCATTTTTTAACTATTACAAGTTTATATATTAGTCTTGATTATTCAGTAAATAAATTGTGTGATCATAAATCAAGTGATCTTAAACAGGAACAGCTTGAAAGAAATTATGCGTTTAAGGGTCAGAGGCTCACAGCACGCCATTGAAAATCCTGTAACACCGGAGTTACTGCTAGGGGGACGTTTAGCTTTATCTTACAAGTGAAAAAATAATATCCCCCCTAAACCTGATAGCTGGTTGTGCTACCCTTGGCAGCAATTGCTGTAATGAAACTTTAGTGATTACTGACAATAAGTCTTTTGAATCCCTGTGATGGAATTTCAGAAGGCTCTTGTTCTCAGAATTGCTTTTAATTTTGCTACATTGGAAAATTTTCAAATAAGAACTGCCTAATTAAGGTTATGGCACATCAGGACTCTGACTAGGCCATTCTGAAACCTTCATATTCTTTCATATGAGCCATTCATACTTGCTTGAGTGCGTTGTCCAGCGGCATAACCAACAGCGCTTGAATTTAGGTCTCAAACTGCTAGTCAGTCATTTTCCTTCAGGATTTTCTGATAGATAGCAAAATTCATGGTTTCATCAATTATGGCAAGTTGGCCAGGTCCTGAGGCAGCAAACCAGCCCCAGACCATCACACTATTACCACTGTGTTTGACTGTTGGTTTGATGTTCTTATTGTGGAATGCTATGTCAAGTTTACATTAGATGTAATGGGACCCATGCATGTCTTCTGAAAAGTTCCACGTTTGACTCGTCAGTCAACAGAATATTATCCCAAAGGTCTAGGGGTTCATCAAGCTGTTTTTTTGCAAATGTGAGACGCGGCTTTGTGTTCTTTTTGGTCAGCTGTAGTTTTCACTCATCCATGGATTTCATTTTTGTCCCACCTCTTTCTTATTGTGGTATCGGGAAAACTGATCTTAACTGAGGCAAGTGAGGCATGTAGTTCTTTAGGTGTTATTGTTGGTTCTTTTGTGACCTCCTGGATGAGTTGTTGGTGCATTCTTGGTGCAATTTTGGAAGGCCAGCCACTGCTGGGAAGGTTCACTGCTGCTCCAAGTTCTCTCCACTATTTGTGGATAATGGCTATCATCATGGTTCACCGCAGTCCCACCATTTTCAGGCTGATAGATGTTGACAGCTTTGTTTCTCATCCGTACGTATATTTATTTAGATGACGGCTTCATGTGCTGCTTTTTTCCTTCTGTACATTGCCAGACAATTTATATTTAAGTGATGATTAGATGCCACAGGGCTGGCAGTAATTATGCTTGTGTGTGTAGTGAAATTGAATCTAATAATGTAGTGAAACTGAATCTAACAATTTCTAACTTTGTTGAAATGTTTGATTTAGTTACCAAAGGGGAAATGACTTTCTCACATAGGGCCAGGTAAGCTTAGATAGCTCTTCTCCTTCAATAAATGAAATCATTTAAAAACTGCGTTTAATGTTTACTCGGGTTTTGTTCTCATAAATTAGGATACGTTTTATAATCTTAAACATTTGATAAATATGCAAAAATATAAGAAATTGAGAATGAGGGTAAACGCTCTTTTCACAGTACCGTAGAGAATTCACTTTTTGATACATTTTATATCGAGGTGACTTGAGATTTTGTATGTTTTTAAAGGATCCCATTATTGAAAGAAAGAACGAGAAACATTGTAATTAATGGAAAAATTTTGAAAAAAATCTGTACATGATATTCAGATCTTCCCATTTGGAAACAACTTTTTCGCATATATTAGTTCAACCTCATTTCCAAAAAAGTGGGGACACTTTGTATAATGTAAATAAAAACAGAATACAATTCCGAATGAGCATCTATTTTTTCAAAAAAAAACAATAATATTTCTCATTTTCAACATCTGATATGTTGTCTTTGTATTATTTTCGAAGAAATATACAACTTGTAGAATTTAAATTATTTGAAAATAATTTCATTCTGTTTTTATTTACAAGTACATTTTGCACAGCATTCCAACTTTTTTTAGAGATGGGGTTGAAATTGTGAAGAATCACATCATTCACTTCCCAAATAAGACATTTTCTTTTTGGCCAAAGAATCGCTGTGGAGTCCATGAAACCCAGTAAATTTGATTTAAATAAGTAACTTCTGTGTTGGTGGCTTGGTGCCACATCAGTTTTAATCCGTGTTCTGAAGCTAGAGGTCACGCGCTTGCTGAATTATGCAATTAGTTCTAGAAGTCCTGAAAATAACATTTGGAACTATCTCACTCTGCCCAGAATCAAAACTGAAAAGCATTTTAAGCTCTAGCTTACTGCTGTTGGCCATGGCTGCATGCAGAAATGAGCCTCATTCCTGGATGGTGAGATGATTTATCATCTACGCAGATGGAGGCTAATCCATTGACCCACATGAGAACAGAGAGGGCTACAGGTCCTCCCTCCCCCTCGTGCTCTAGAGCCACATTTACTCACCGAGATCCGCAGCTTTGCACTTCCACGTCCCACAGCCAGGGCCAGAATGAACACTGCATGAGGCTGATTAGCTTTGAAAGATTCTTTTTTCCATTCTTTCTGTTTTTGCCTGATTTCGCTCAGTCGTACTTGCAAGCACAAACTCACACACACATACACACACACACACACACACACAGGCAAACACACAAACACATACACACACACAGACACGCATCGATGCGTGCAGGTGCGCACACACATACACACACACGGACTTGCACACAAACACACAGACGCGCACGCACACACTCTCATGCATACAGACACAATCATGATTCAAAATGAGGTGGGAGTTCAGCTGAAGCCATTAAAGCAATTAGAGGAAAAGGCAATGAAATCTGAATAACTGCTGCCCGCCCCCTCTTGACATTTACTTGTCATTCTTTAATTACCTGTCTTTTCAGAATGTCCTGTGGGGTATTGCATGAATGAAGGCTTTTGCCACGTGGAGGATTGGGGGCCTTTCTGCCAGTAAGTATTTTGTCTCGCAAGAAAGATGGATTCACTTTTGAATTTCACTTGTCAGCCTCTAGCTACTGCATATCCCACTGAGGTTTGGGATATACAATGTGACTGTTCAGCACATCATAAAGAAAACATAAACACAACTATCAGTGCTGCTTTCTCGTGCAAAATTAATAGTGCAGTGGTTTCAACTGCCAGTGCTGGAAATCTTGCAACACAAGCCACATAAATGTTAATGATGGCTGACAAAGAGTATTTAACCACTAAACCATGCTCGTGTTGAGCCTGAAAGCTTGCCTTATGTTATTATAGGAGTAGAGGTACACACACATACATTATACGCATGACATTTCCAGGCCATGCAATTTCAAAACCCTTAAACTGTGAAGCATGGGTTTTCTTTTTTTTCATCTTCCAGTAAACCACAGAGTGAGTGGCTGCATATGCAGACAAATGAGCAAATGCCCTGTAGATAATAATAACACCACAGTGGTAGTCAGCCCACAGCCCTGGACCCCCTGCAGGCCCACAGACGGCACTTTTTACGACGGAGTTAAAACCCACCACCCACAAGATCTCAAGAGAGAAAGGGAAGTGCTCCCCAACGGCGCCAAATCCTGAAACACACGTCTGCGAAAACCCTTACTTCCGCTGGCCCACAGGTCAGAGGTGAATGAGCGCAGTGCAGGGAGAGGTGAATGAGTGAGTCAACCAAGAGCCTCCCCTCCTCCCCACAAGAAATGTGCGCCCATTTTTCTCTCTCTGACTGGTTGCTGCTTAGCTGCACCGAATCCAAAAGGCAGTGGAAAAATATCACTGTTTTTTTTTTTTTAATTTAACCGAGGTCTGCCAAAGTGAGTCCAATACCCTATCATCCACTTCCTCTCACAATCCAGTATGTCTGCTTATGAGCTTAAATATGCTGATATGCTCATAACCTTGAGCGATTGGAAACTCGCTACGTCTGGTGCCTGGTGGGTGTTCCGCTAATGTTTGCTGTTTTTGTCTTAACAAGTGCTGGAATTTTCCACCAGGAAACCCAAACCTAAGAGCTGTCCAAGACGGAGAACAGTCGCATCCACACTAAGGCTCTCTGACCGTCTCAGGGGACGAGTCGCGTGTGTATCGCTCACTGATCGCCACGGATGCTGCTCTCAGGCTAAAACATGGAAATCGCTGCAGCGTGCGGCTGGCTGTCCCTCCAGGGAATAGTCGTGCTCCGTGGACCATGGGAGAATCCTGGAGCTGATCTGGCCGGGCTCTTCATCCCATTCCCACAGATTCTCGCAAGCGATGCCGCTCCGCCCCCGTTGGGAAAAGAGGAGACCACAGTGGGGACGCCAGACTGCACTAATCCCCCGATTCCCTCCAGTTTATGTGACCTTGTGTGTGAGCGAGTTCAGCGAGCTGTTTGCTCTGACTCTCACTCCAAACCACACGTATAACTCTCTGCTGAGAGCTGTAAGAGGATATGCTGCTTGTGGGACCGGTGATGTTTCCCAAAAAAGTTACTTTGTCTTCGTCAGTTGTGCATGTACAGCAGTGGCGGTTTATCGGCAGTAACAAAAGCCTTCAGAAATCTCGCCCTTCAACGCTGATTAACCCAAACCTCTCGCAGTTTACTTTTCCCAATCAGCAACAGTTGCCCAGACTAACTGGTAGGACCGGCGACAGTATAATTTATTTTTGATAGCATTGTTATAGATTGCACCACAAAATTATGAGGCGTTTTCTACCGTACAAAAATGTAAATGTAAAATATGATTATATCTTTAAAATTTCTGCGTTCTTTTAGCTTGTGAAAACAGTGCAGATTTGCTTAGTTTGCAAGGCTCATTAAGCAATTAGCCACGAGAACTGGGTTCTATATTCTGAATGTGGTCGCGCTAAAGGGCGTCGTTAGGCACGCTGCACAGCAGAGTGATGGCGAAAATAAATGCTGCTAAGTCCGCGGAAGTTTCGGATTTTTTGTACGTTGCCGTTATCATCCTTTCAATGCCATATCAATTATATAAATGTAGCCAATAGGCATTCAGTTTTTTCATTATAATTTCTTATTATAGGCCATGGATTGTTCTTTGTTGTTCAGTCGATAAATTGTTTGATTGTTTATAAGGCGAACTTGAACGAGAACAGCTTGAGCACAATTGAGCGGTAAAGGGTGAGGTTACTGAAGGCCTTCTGAACATCTGACGGCACACTGCTGATATACAGTATAGTCAGCTAGTGTTCTGACATAATTTTAAAAGGGCTGTTACTTGTACAGTTTTTATGGATGCAAATGCTCTCAAAATTAAGTTCTTTTATTGTTTCAGTTTTAATTTGAGACTATTGACATCCATATAGGGCAAAACGCATAAATTTCACTCCATTTACAATTGTGTTAGTTTGTAAGTGCATTTATGGGCGCAATTGCTACTCAAATAAGATGGATTGGACGCCTTTATATTTGTGTTTTATGCAAATTGCGGCTAGCAAATGCACCTGCAGTATATGGGCTATTGAAGCGAAGGACGTTTATGGATACTGTTGCGACTGTCAGCCGACATAGCAGCTGCTTGGATTAAAGTGATTTTTTTCAGGGTTTCATGATAATGCGCAGCAGTGATTTAGCGCCTCTGTGTCTGAACGTCTTGCGGAAACATTGCCAGTAGCGGGGCCTCTTGGCTCGTGTCAGTTGTAAAACACGGCCAGATAAGTTTTATGCGAGTGCAGCAAAGCAATCAACACAAGGGTCCAGCCCGCCAAGATGGCGAGATTGATGTGGAGCTGGCTTGCCCGTAATACCAATTCCTACGATGCCATTTGAATGTCACGTCGAAATGCAAAAGCGTATCCCTCAAGGCGAGTGGAGAAAGACTTAAAAAATGTGCATTTTAAAGATGGGCTGAACACTTGGGTGGTGATATTTCTCTGGTGCTGGCAGAGGAGACGCTGTTTGTAGTTGTGTTATTCCCCTGGACGGTTACATAACTGGCAGTGCTGAGGAACTGTCTTTGTGTAGGTGTCAGTCCCTCCCTCTGCCTTGTGCTCCTCTGCGTCTGTGTGGCAGCAGACGGAGGAAGCGATGGCACGTACTGTAAATGGCTTCAGTCCAACCGACACCCACTGCAAGCCTTTCAAACCAAAGGTTCCTGCTCTTAATCGAAACAAACAGTCTGCTCTTTGATTTGTTGACACTCGCATTTAATTTAGATTTGTTGACAGAGTTAAGAGTCATGTTCCCCAAATCCTAGGAATATGATCTGAACATGTGCATCATGTCGTTATATTGCACCTTGTGCAGCTCAGCTTTAAAAAGCTTATTTTCCGTTGCTCCCCTTCACCCCGTGATTAAAAGAAGACAAACAGAAAATTCCCACTTTAATTATCTCTGCTGTCTTGCAGTTTTATGTAGTTTAATGCTTGTCAGCATAATGGCACAGCTACTCAATACTTATTGCATTTTAATTGACTGTTGCATGAGAAAAGCAGAATTCTGTTCAATCGAGATGTGTCTCTTTGATATGTGGTGTCAGAGTAGACTTATTTGCATCATCTGCAATAATGGAATGTGCTGATGTACTCTTGCTGATATATTCTGCACTGCCTGACGGCTTATTCGAAGATATGCTATCTCTGTCTCCCTCTCGTATCAGAGTTTGAATCGCTATTTTTTATGTCACAATCGGTCTGTCAGTTAATCAGTCTCTACACATTTCTCATTTATTTACTTTCTTATTTGTTCAACAGGCTGAACTTGGCAGAAGACTGCGGACTTGTTTCAATAATAGCTGTATGAGTCCTGTATTCCGTTATAGTACTTGTACATCAAAACGTTCTCACCCCGACTTTTCATATAGCAACACTTTAGTAACCAAGTGAGTCCTCTTGTGTCATTATTTGACAGCACTGCCCAACAGTTAGGTTTTGATGCCACAACTACTTGGTTAGTTTTGGCAACTAAACTATTCCTTTAGGTTTGGGAAAAGGTCATGGTTTGAGTTAAAGTACACACTTTCACAATGTTAACTATGTCTTAGAGAGGAGCTCTGCCAGCAAGTGTGGCGATGGACGGGTTGGTGTGATTGTCTTCATGTAGCTATGAAGTTCTGGGTCTAAGCCCTGACCAGTAAATGTTTGTGTTATTTTAATGTCATCATCGAGTACCGACACTGTCGGCTTTGTATTTAAGCATACTCAAATACCAACAACGTCATCCAAATATGATGTAAAGAACTCCTTTTTATCTCCCACCACTAAGTGGATCGGGGAATATTGGAATGGCGCTCGTCCGTCCGTCCATCCGGGTTCAATGGGGACAAGTTTTCTCGGAAACTATTGCACCTACGTGAATGAAATTTTGTATGTGGCTAGTACTGATGGCCCAACTGAATGAGTTCGACAATTGATTCTGAGAATTTTTTTTTTTACAGAGTTATGGCCCTTTACTCTGTTCGTGGACTTAAGTGTATGGGTGTTGCAATGGGGACAAGTTCTCTCGGCAACTATTGCACCTACGTGGATGAAATTTTGTGGGTGACCAGTACTAATGATCCTATTGAATGAGTTCAACAGTTGATTCCGAGAAATTTATTTTTACAGAGTTATGGTCCTTGTTTCTGTTCGTTGACTTGGAGTATGGGATTTTCAATGGGGACAAGTTTCCTCGGCAACTATTGCACCTTCATGGGTGAAATTTTGTGTGTGGCCAGTACTAATGACCCTATTGAATGAGTTCGACAATCGATTCTGAGACATTTATTTTTACGGAGTTATAGCCCTTGACTCTGAACTTGGTGTATGGGTGTTGCTATGGGAATATGGAATCTCCCGTGACCATTCTTACCGTGGCGGGGGATATTGGTGACAATGTTGCCTTGTTTATCATATTATAGGGTTGCCCAGGGCATTTGCCCAAATGTGGACTTAGGATGTCTAGTTAGAATGGGCTGTGTGTACAGTCAGTAGGTCAGGAAGAGGTTCTGACAAATTCAATATAGGTCATACTATTTTATTATGACTAGATACTAGAGAGATACCAGAGATACTAGACATACTAATACTAGCAATTGGGCTAACATAGTTTGACTGCTTCCCATAGTCCTGAGCAGGAATGTACAGTGCAGAAAACATGAAAAAGAGTTACAGTATGTATTTACCTTCATCAGTTGTGTGTAAATCTTACCCTTTCTCACCCCAGCTGTGTTCCTGGCTGGAGAGGTAATCGCTGTCACCTGCGAGAGAAACCAGTGTCTCCTGCCCCTTCCCCAGGACCTGAAGACTCAGGGCAGGGTGAGAGAGCGGCTCTCTTTCAGCTCTGTCCTCACACAGTCAGTCAGAGAATCATGTCCACTGCAGTGAAGCTGTTAGTGATACTGAGAGAATCTCATTAGCTGAGCTCTGCTGCAGTGAGCGGAAATAAAATTAAAGACACTCAAAACAAACCTACAAAATTAGAAAACAAGCAAAAAACTTATTCACAACTTGTATGTGATCTTAATTTATTGTCTACAGCCAAACATTAAACTTGCTGGTGTGACTACGCACTTAAATGTTCATTGTTGATGAGCTTCTATGAGGTAAAGAAGGTCCATATTAATTTGATTTGTGCAGTACTTTGAATGAAGACTGGACATTTTCCTGCATGGGGGATTGTTTTTCCAGAATTGCAAATGTTTTGATGTTCGTGCATGTGTGCTGAACACTTTGTCATATGTTGTGCTGAGTTATGCTCAGGATGCAGTGATGTCTGTTTTTCACCCCGTCAGAGTCCCTGTATATTGGCCTGGGAGTGGGGCTACTGCTCCTGTTTCTGACGACTGCTTTCACTGTCTACATTCTGCTCATGAGGAAACTCTCTTCCACGTAAGCTCATAAATGTAACGATGGTAATTCTATCGGGGATGGATGTGAAGATATAACCCTAATAATAGAAATCTTTAGTTTTAAATTAATTGTCCATAAATTTGGAGGGTACTGGTTCAAACTATGATTGCTGTTTATAACGCCAAGGTGTGATAATAGTTGTCATCCGATTGCCATGATATGCATGCTGTGGTATGTGTTTTCTTTCAGGGAGTCTGAGAAAATGGACTGTGCAGTGATGGATAATCCAGTTTTTGACCTCTTTGACTGGAGAGTAGGGGCAAGTCTTCCTCCTATCGTCTGTTTTGGGCGTTTAACAGTGCATTTTCTGAGGACATTGCTGTCTGTTTCCCATCTGTAAAATGTTCACGGTCCCTGTGTGTGGGAAGTCATTGATTCCAATAGCATGAAAGCCACACCTGTTTTCCTCTCCCTCACACAGCCGGAGATGAAAGCCTAGATTGCCTCCCAGCAGTGCTGAAGTACATGCAGATCAAAGGCTGGAGCGCAACATGGCAGAGCCCACGGCTTTCTATCCTCAGCATTGTACTACTTCATCTCCTGAAAAAAGCCTTTCAATTACAGTTATCTGACAAAGGAGGCCGCAGGACTAATCTTGTCGAGCAAATTGCTTAAATTCGAAGGCCTTTCACATTCATAAAGTTACTATTGTTCGTTTTCTGGGTTCTCCTTATAAGGATGTTATCATTCTTCTTTTTTATGCTTTTGAATCCAGTTTTAGCTATTTCAGTGCATAATCAGATAAACATTTTCCAAGGAGGGGACTTGGGGGCTCGATGACAGATGAAATTTGAAATGAAAAGATAAGATCACTGTCATTTCAGGGAATATGTTGCATATTCCATTTATAAAGTGAGGAGCTGCCTACGTTGCATTTTGCACATTAATAAAACGGAAGACAGGGTGCCTGGGGGAGATATTGACCTCTCCATGACAGGCATCTTTATGCGTGAGATGGAGCTGGAAGAATTTAGTGCAGGAGTCATTCGTCTGACGTGTGTGTGGACTCGAGCCTGGGCATCCCAGCGGAAATGTTACCGAGCCTGACAGCAGAAAGAATGACCTCTGCCTTCTTATAAAAATGCAATTCAAGATGGTGCCTGAAATGAGATAAATGTGATTGCATCACCACCTCCTGTTTAGCCGGATGTACAAAAATATTTGTGTGTGTGTGTGTGTGTGTGTGTGTGTGTGTTTGTGTGTTGTGTGTGTGTGTGTGTGTGTGTGTGTGTGTGTGTATGCGTGCCTGTGTCTGTGTCTGTGAGTGTCTGTAGTATATTACTGTCTGTCCTAATGGCTTCCTCCTGTATAACCTGCAAAAGCAAAAAGGCAAAACTTCACTAAATAAAAGGCTCATTAGGTCTGCTTGGAATTATGCTGTTAATATTTTAGCACCGTTAATTCCATTGTTAGTCATATTAGCTGAAGATTAGGCCAATCAATGTTTTTATTCTCTCAGGACAATGAAATTCTGAGGATGTGAGAGCATTAAAAAACCTTGCTGAAAGATATTTGAGAAAATTTTAGTACTGCTTCAATATCGTCTCCAAACACCAGTGAATGAATTGAAAGTCCAGACCATTACCTTCCTTTTCGTTTCATTCCTTCAAGAACAGAAGTGTACTCATTCAAATTATATCTTTTTTGGATAATTACATCACATTGTTGCCCAGAGTGGTGTGAGGATCTATTGCGGATCCTATAACAACCATTTTCTCTCCTTCTCTTTATGTAGTCATCTTCAATTGAAAAGGTACCTGGGGCTTCTATCAGTGTCTACCCCTGGAGGAATGAGATAGAGGTAGGGGATCGTGCTCATGGGTGGGCTCTACCGAGGGAAGCAATTTATTGTCTTGAGCTAAATATTCAGTTGATGCTGTTCTGTTGATGCGAGAGTGCAAGAGCTGCTTCTGATATGTGCATGCTGGCAGTACGTCCAATTATTCCTTGAATTTCCCTTTCATGGATATAGACTGCCTGGCCAAAAAGAAGTTGCCATTTTAATTTAAATGCGCAAATACTTAGGAGCCCATGATTGAATCATTATTGCAGTGATGACTATCTTGGCTGAAAACAATTATTTTAACCCAGACTTATACAGTGTGTACATTGTGTGTTCTGATTTCTTAAACAACCATCGGAAGACAATTCCCTTGGTCATGGAAGAATATTGCTGTGTTTCAAGAATGGCACATTTTTGGCCTGCATCAAGTAAGGAGAACAACTGAGGAGATGGCTGAAATCACCAGAATTGGGTTCAGAACTGTCCAATGCATTATTGAAACCTGGAAGTACAGCGGTGAACCATTAACTTTGCATAAAAAAATCAGCCGGAAAAAATTTTCAATGATTGTAGCCCCCGGACAAAGTTGAGCGGTCACTATGGATCCATGCTTGTCGTCTCCGCCGCCGCATCCGCGTTCGTATACACTTACTCGTGGACGCTATACAGGCTGTAATTTTTGGCCGATTACTTTCATATTTGGTGTAGACTTGTTATACTAAAGTGAGGACACCAATCGATTTTGGTTGCCGTGGCGACAGTATTGACCGAAAAATGCACAAATTTGTGCTGAAACATAGAGATTTCCTTGTGGACGCAGTACGTGTTGGAGTACCCATGCAGTCACGGCTTCCGGACTGTCTAGTCAAGATTGGAAATCATTAAAATACCTGGTGATGTCTTCGTTTTAAAAAAAAAAAAATAATAATAATAATGTATAAAGTCTCTTTGACAAGATTTTTCTTTCTGGTATTCCATTCTTTGATTTGTAAAGAAAATTTAAACAATCATAAAATTAAATTTAGGCAGTTTTTTGCATTCAAATATACTGCTATTCTGACTTGGAACTGGTCGCAAGGATGTGTGTCATTTGATTTACTCTTGTGAGGTCAGTTGCTGAAAGCAAGAGGAAGGTAATGGAGAAAGGAGTGTGTGGTTGTATTGTGTGGCTGGAGCGCTGATCAGCCAGAGTTGTATATCAATGTATGCGTTTCCCTCAGATCCCACTTTGAGGGCAAAATGGGTCAAACTCATGCAGTGCTGATGCGTTGATTTCAGCGAACAAATCTAAGTGAAATGACTCAAAGATGCGTATTTCAAACAACCAAAAACAGGGGAAAAATTTGTCATTTATACTTGGATTGTGAAGGTAAGAGGATTTCCATATGTATAATCTGACAAGAAATTTCAGGATTGGGATTAGACAGCTGCGAGGTCACAAGGAAGCCACTTGTTATTGAGGATAATTGGGGGAAAAAACGACTTCAGTTTGCAAGGGAGCATAAAGATTGGACTGTGGAGCAATGGAAAAAGGTCTTCTAGTCTGATGATTCCAGATTTACCCCATTCTACAGCAATGTGTCCACCGGGGTGAGAAAGGAAGCCCATAAAGCAATGCACCCAGCATGCAGGTACCCACTGTAGAAGATCTGGGGTGGCTTCAGTCAGTCAGCAATGTTATGCAGCAATAGAATAAAGTCAGCAGACTACCTGAATGTACTGAATGATCACATTATCCCATCAATAGATTAATTAACCCCCGATGGATGGCACTGGTATATTCCAGGATGATAATACCAGGATTTACCAGGCTCAAATTGTGAAAGAGAGGTTAAGCAAGCATGAGGCATCATTTTCACACCTGCATTGGTCACTGCATAGTCTGACCTTGACTAGTTGAAAGTCTTTGGAATGTGCTGGAGAAGGATTTACGGAATGGTTTGACCCTCTCGTCCTCAATACAAGATCTCGGCCAAAATTAATGCAGCTCTGGTCGGAAATTAATGTTGTAACTTTATGTGAGATTGTCGAAATGATGTCACAACAAATGCAAATGAAAGCCATCCATGAAATGTGACTTAAGGCCAGTCCACCAAAATGAAGTTTTGAGTTCATCGAACAATTTTTTTTTATTTTAATCCAGGCAGTGTATTAAACTTCTCACCTTGATAATTGACAAGCTTTTACCCAAACAGCCAGATTCATTGTAACTCCTATAACCAAACCTCCAGCTCACATGCACTGGCATCAGCTATGCCTTGTGTAGCAGCAATCATATTTGTCCAGTCAATCTGTAGACAAAGAAATATCCACTTTTGATGATTAACTCTTTTGAGTAAATTATCCAAGGCACAAAGGCAATTAAGGTGAGTGTATTGCCTGCTGATGCGGATCTGATTTTAGTGACAGCCAGTCATTCTCATTGTACTATAGCCACCATTCCAGTAGTTCATCTCTCTCTTTCCATGGCACACATTTGATAAGTCCTAGCAAACACCATTGTAAATGCCTTTGAGTCTTTATAGAGGCCATTGTGCTCTGTGTGTGCTCCACAGGGCCTGGACATGAGAAACCCTAAGCTGTCCTTCAGCAACCCCTTGTACCAATCCCACATCGGAGAAGATGCGCCGGACTCCAGGAGCTCTGTAGCTTAGCTATCAGAGAACATCTGACATTAGAACCTCAAGACTAACAAAGGATTTTCCCTTAAACAAATTAAAAATATTCCTTTTATTTGTAATTGAGCTTTTTATAGAGGTCTTTTGAAAAGTTGTTGTATTAAGGAACAGAAAAAGTATTCGGTAACTCTGCTTAAATCCCAAACAAGCAAGCAACTTTGGGGGGAAAAAAGCAAGTCCCTAGTAGAGAGATAAACAGCCTCAAATTCATACTACAAATGCAAGGGCTTGACTGCATTGTCTGTCTGAGTATCACAAAATGCTAACGCTAACCAATAAAATTTGTCTAACAACATGGAAAATAACTTTTCAAAACATACTGTGTGAAAAGTGGAAAACTTTATTACAAATTATTGTTTCTTCTTCCTTTGGCTCACTAGGACTGCAAGCTTATGCAGCGAATTTATCGGCAATGGAAATCTGTGCTCTACCAACTTTACTAAATAATATGATACTGTGGGAAGTGTGGAAGAACAAATGTAAAACGCTATATTTTATGGGGTTTTAAATATTATGTCAGTTAGAGTTTTACAGTGCCATTATTGTTATTTCCGAGCTCTTAGTCTGTGCTCATATGTTACACATGACTGAATTATTAAAACTGAAAAATTCTCTCAAATCTTCAGGAAAATGTGTGATCACAAAATACCCAAAAATAGTTTTGGCCTCAGTCTAACATGAGCAGTCATCATAATATTCGCTGAATTCACTGTAGTTCAGGCAGAAAGTGCAGGCAACAAATGGTGCATTGAAGAACGATGGGGTTCTAATTATTATGGCAAGTAGTGGTTATTACAACATGTACTTTATGAAATATAATGTAATGCAGCATGTTTCACAGACATCATTGCTTGACCAAATATTCAAAAGTTTTGAATGTGATATTGTTTCTATTCTATTATTATTCATGAACTGTAGCTCTTTACTTAACATGATTTATGTTCATAAACACCCAGGCAGAAGCATATTTATTATTCATCTACTTTACAGCAGTTAAACCCATTAAGCACTGGGAGTAAACATCCATGTTTTCAAAATCCATCGTAGAAGTTTAGATTCCTCGCCATTACAGATTATCTTCCAAAGCTGCTGTACTGGATTGGGAGGGGTTTGAAACTAACAGTGTTTATTTTTGATTTCAGCCCAACATCAGTGGATGAGTTCAAAAAAGCAGCGAGGCCATATTATAAGTTTTTTGTGAGATCATGCAATCATGCAGAGAAATGATAGCTCTATTATTTGTATTTATTTGTTTATTTGTTCGGCAATGTTTCCACACCACTGGCAAAAAGAAAACTTAATACCAAACCAAATGCCAAATGTACGGTGCCACCATGCTCTTGCTTTAGATCCTTATTTCTCAACCAAGGAGATGCTTTGTTAATTTTTGTCCAAACTCTTCATAAAATATCAAAATTAGATGTCTTCTTCAATATAACAGTGCTGCTTCTTAATGACTGCCAGCACAAGATAGCCAAAATAAAACAATGTACAAAGCCAACACACATTGTATACCTTCTTTTTGTTAGTCACTGATGCATCAATGTGAGGGGGCACACGACAGTTTGTGGGTGCAATATTTATTATTATTATTATTATTATTATTATTATTATTATTATTATATTGTACTTCAATTTGCCAACATTTTGCCTTCTAGGGCCAGAGCCAAACCATGGTTCTAAGGCACTAGAGGAGTGTTTGTTCCTTTTACTTGATTGAAAGGACCCTTCTCAGAATGTGTGCTGTTCCCAGCATTGCTGTTTTTTGGATTTCCTGCAGGTTGCTTTTGACTGGGATTTCCCAGAGTTGTTTGTCAGTGTCTTTCTTAATGACTCCGAGGGCACCTACTACAATGGGAATTACCACTGTCTTCATCTGCCACATACGGGCTATTTCTATCTCCAAATCTTTGTATTTGGATAGCTTTTCTGATACTTTAAAAGAAGTGTTTTTGTCAGATGGTATGGCCATGTCAATAAGAGTACATTTGTTTTCCTGCTTATTCTTGATCACAATGTCTGGTCGGTTTGCCGGTATTGACCTATCTGTCTGAATGGGCATGTCATAGAGGATAGTGATATCCTCTTTCTCTAATACTGTTTTTGGATCATGCTCATACCACTTGTCTACAGTATCTACATTACATTCCCTGCAGATATTCCAGTGTAGGTGGGTTGCAACCTTATTGTGTTGGTGGATATATTCTATCTTTATTATTATTATTATTATCATTATTATTATCCAAAGTTTTTTTTTTTTTCTTTTTCTACAACCAAATTTCAAAAAAAGGCTTGAAAGCTGTGTAAAATGTAAATAAGAACAGAATGCAATGATTTATAAATCATTTAAACTATATTTCATTGAAAGTAGTACAAAGACAATATACCAAGCATTGAAATTGAGACATTTTATTGTTTTTTTTTTTTTTTAAATCTGCTCATTTTGATTAAGATGCCAATAACACATTTCAAAAGTTGAAACAGGGGCATAATTACCACTGTGTTGCATCACCTCTCCTTTTAAAAATATTCCATAAGTGTTTGGGAGCTGAGGAGACCAAATGCCGTAGTTTTGAAAGCATTTTACCATTTTTTCTTGAAGTAAGATTTCAGGTGCTCAACACTTAATCAGCCTCCTTTGTCATATTTTTCATTTCATTATAGGCCTATTACTTTCAGTGGGTGACAGGTCTGGACTGCTAGCAGGTCAATTTATCACCCAGACTATTTCACAATGGAGCCAAGTTGTTGTAATACATGCAGAATTTGATTTTCAGCCTTGTCCCTTCCGTACAGAAAATCACACTGATTCTTTGAATTTTTTAATGACATTATGTATCACAGAGGATTAAATTCCCCTATTTGAAATTTTAGGTTGAAGTAATTCCTAAATTGTTGAACTATTTGTCCATGAAGTCTCTCACAGAATGGTGAAGCCATCGCCACCTTTACTTCTCAAAGACTTTTTGTACCCAATCATGTTACTGACCAACTGCCAAGTAAGCTAATTAGTTGTGCGATATTCCATCAGGTATATTTCTTTTCGCATCATACAACTTTTTCCAGTTTTTACCCCTCGGGTATAGAGGGGTATTCTCTTCCCCTTTGCAGACTGGCGGATGGGCGTCCGGGCATCCAGCCATTGTTTGTTGCCCCTGTTCCAACTTTTTTTTCTAAAGAAAAAATTATTTTCCAAAAAACAATAAAATTTCTCAGTTTCAACATTCGATATGTCTTCTTAATACTATTTCCAATTAAAAATAGGGTTTAAGTGATTTGCAAATCATTGCATTCTGTTTTTATTTGCATTTTACACAGCATCCCAACTTTTTTTGGAAATCGGGTTGAAGGACAGTTTTTATGGGAATCGTATTACACTTCTTGTGATCGTTTCTGGTGCGCAGAAAAGGGCTATTCTGGCCATTGGTCATCCTGTGATCTTTGCTGTGGTGCACCACTATGCATAACTTTTTTTCGCGTAAAATCTGATTTCCACATTCCTGGTGTACAGAGGAATAACCTTATTCTATCTTCAGACGATGAGTTGGGGATACTATGGATCAGCGATTGTCTTCCCGGGTCTGCCACTGCATCCGTAGAGATGTTCTTGTGAGCGCTCTACAGGCCAAAACATTTTAACTGATTCATTTCCTTCTTGTCGTGGGCCTTGTGTGTGGTAAGGTCATGAAGTCTATCGATTTTAAGAGCGATTGCTTTGGGGGGGTCCAGGGATAGATGTTGACCTGCAGGTGACCGACTGTCTAGTTGATTTTGATGGCTTTAGTAACTTTATTGTTGCACCACCATAAGGTGAAATTACATTTCCAAATGCAGTAAGTCAAACTGTTCTTATGCAAATCAGTTTAAATTTGCTGTGAACATCTTAGCCTGTAAAGCAGAAATCGTATTGTTTTGTTGACATTTTGACTGTTCCTAATTTTTTCAAAAATGCAATCTAAGTCAAACATTTATCTTGGGAATCTGGAAAAATTTATTGTCAACATTTGTGGAGCCTACAGTAATTTTTTTTTTATTATGATTATCTGGACCCTATATCCTTTAATGTAGCGCTGCCACCAGCCCAAACTATGAATTTTGCTTCTGGGGAGAATGCTGTATTTTTGGGGATATACCTTGCTGTTGTCCACTGATAGCATTTGTCTAGTTTCAGTTTGAATCTCTTAATTTCAGGGCATGACAGACACCTGTTTTCAGAAAATTCTTTTCCATTCTACTTGTTTTCATTATATTATGCTTTGATGCATTGTTGAATTCCGGTTTTTATTTTCATACCCCAGCACCATTTACAGCATTGGGTGAATGATGACTAAAACAGGTTTTTTCCCCATCTGTGCAGGGAGAGCAGTCACTATATGAATATTCTAGCCAGCTGAAGTCTTGAAAACCAAAATTATCACATTTATCTGACTTGCCATTCATATTGAAAGGGAATTTGTTAGTAAGAGTGCTCCACTCTTTTTAAATAAACCTTTGATAATCTTTTATTGCACATAGCTATCAGAGGGCAAATGACTGCTTGCACTATTCGTTTTGTATGGCCGTGAGCACAGTTGACATATTTTATTCATATTCAGCCAGGCACTGAAATTCAATTATGTGACATTCTACTCGGGGTGGCAGGTACATTTTTACATTTTTTCATGCTTCTCATTTCTGATGCCCCATTCAAAGAGCAGCTTCTCTTTTTTGTCCCCCGCCGCCACGGTAGTGAGCGGAGCGGGGGACATAGTATTCAGCTCCGTCCGTCTGTCCGTCCATCACGTCCCGTTTGTTGTGAACGAGGTATCTCAAGAACGGTTTGACCGATTTCATTCATCTTTGGCTTCAATGTGTATTAGTGTGATACGCCGACCCCAGTCGATTTCCGTGACCTGGAGGGGGACATGGCCACGTTCAGTGGCAACATTTGTTGTTTCATGCATCTTAAAGTGAAACTAATATACAGTTGTGTGTGTGTATATATATATATATATATATTTATATACACACACACACACACACACACATATATATATATATATTAGTGGCGGCTGGTGAACTGGCGATAGGGGAGGCTCAAAACAATCCCTTAAAATTTAAAATAAATGATTGGTCACGACCTGTTTTCAATCATTCATTTAAATTACCATTACAGAAACTCCGATAACTCTCAACCTTATCAGATGTGGCCAGTTTTCATTTATAATGCATACCGATTACGACTCTGGACTTCTCACTTTTCTTTATTCAGGGATTGGAAGCAATGCATGTGTTTCATGATTGTTTAAATAAAATAAGATCATTTGAAACCTCTTTATGCAATTCCATTGCTTCCAACCCCTCCAGTGCACAAGGACTTAAATTCCGTGCGAGAATCTCTTACATACGCGTTGATTGAATAATTGCTGACTACAGCAGAGAAACACAGATATGGCACTTAAACTCAAACCGAATGCGTGAGAGTTGACAGGTATGCGTTATAAATGAAAACTGGCCACACCTGATAATGTTGAGAGTTTTCGGAGTTTCTGTTCTGGTAATTTAAATGAATGAGTGAAAACAGGGTGTGACCAATAATTAATTTTAAGGGATTTTTTTGAGCCTCCCCTATCACCAGTTCACCAGGCGCCACTGATATATATATATAAATCTCCTTGGAGTCATTAAAAACGCACAGGTGAGGTATGTACTGTATTTGCTCTGATTTGAAGAATCACTTGATTTTTATTGCTTTTCCGGTGAGATAGGAGTAGAAATAAAGAAAAGCGTGTGGTATTGTAATCCCGACATGCGCCACATGGATATGCCGAACGCTTCAGTAAGAAGGAACATTGAATTGTTTTTGATATCTACAGTGATGCTTGACTTGTTGTTTTGGGTGTGTTCAATAGCTTACATAAAGCGTATAAAAAATGCATGCGTTTGGATATCTCAGACCCCTCATCTCAACCAGTTTGGCTGGCTGTCCAGAATCTGTCACGTGCATGCTGTAACCGGATGTGCCACTCTTGAGCTGGCTGCCATAAGTGCGATCGGCCAGCGACAGGGCCTGTTTTTCGTCTCGGACAGACAGCCGACTGATTGTTGACCAGTGACAGTGCAAATGACGCGCCACTGCTCGACGGCTGAGACTTGCTCGTAACATACCAATGGCTCTTTTTCTTTTCTCTCCTCGTGTCGTAAGCCGTTCAACTTTCTTGATGGTGCAGCATTTTCTTTTTGAATTATGCATCATTTATGTTGTCCACTAAAGAAAAATTTGCTGAATTAATGATATCTGGAAGCCATTTATAAATTCACCTGTAATGGCTTGAATGAAATGTTATGGCCTCTTTTTTGACACGTTGGCTTCTTTCTTAACCATTTTCTTGCTAGTGAGTCCTCTAGTTTCTTGCTGTTTTCCAGGCTGCATCCCTGTAATATTGCTGTGCAGTGAGTGCATTGGGCTGCGGCGGTCTCTTCCGTGACCGTCTGCTCTAGATAAATCAGTCAGCAGGTCATAAATGGCAGTCCGTCAGCCGTGAGACTGAAAAGCTGCACTTCAGCATTCTCCCTGTAACTGCAGTTCTGCCCTTTTGGGCCATTTTTTGTTTGGAATGGACACGTAGTATTTGAGCTGTAACAAAACAACAAGCATCCAAATGGCCTCTCTCCCATTTCCCCCTGGCCTGGTCATCGTTCCCCCGCTTTTCATGTGATGCTCAGCTGAGTGGGAAAATGTGCAGCCATCAGTGTTTTTCAGTTTTTTTCACTTCTTTCTGTGCTTCCCTTTTTGTTTTCTGTCAAACCTCTGGAAATCTCGTCATTCACACCACTGAAAGGGAAAAAGTGCCATTAACTGCTGAAGCCAGGCTCGCTCACAGCTCAGGCTATTGTTTACAGATCAAAAGCAAAAGCAAAGACAGTCAGCCCTTTTCATTAAAAGCTTTAAAAGTACCCTTTCAGATTTATGTCAAGTCTGGCCTTCTGATGTAGGAGATACGGCTGGAGTGCTGAAGTCATTGATGTGATTATTTATTCTTGAAACATATTTTCATTATGAAGTATTTCACTACCCCAACTTGGGATATGTTCAGTTGTTACGGAAAATGAACAGAAAAACAAAGCAGTGATTTTTAAATTAATTGCAAATTGTATTTCATTTCAACAGGTGATTGAATTCATGATTTGGTAAAAAGCAGTATCAAAAAAAGTCCTAGTCCTTTAGGAGCAAAGATAGGTCTAGGATCGCTAATTAGCACAAAAATTCTTGAGAAAAATAATTGAAAGGTTAAAAAAATGTTCCCCAAAGAAAGATAGGAAGGGATTCAGATAGGTCGCCCTCTGCGGTGAATAATATTATGAAAAGATTCAAGGAATCTGCAGGAATTTGTGGTTGTAAAGGGCAAGAGCATAAGCCGAAGCTGAATACTGGTGATCTCTGATTAATCAGGTAGGACTGCGTCAAGTACTGTCATTCATATATGTGATATAACCACAGGGGCTCAGAATTACTTTGGCAAACCTTTGTCAAGTCCTTGGAATCTGTAGATAGTTAAAGCTAAAACGATGCCTTATGTTCACGGTGCCCAAGAGTGCCGTTGACTTCTCTGGGCTCAGAGGCATCTGTGAGGGACCATCATACAGTGCAAATGTGTAGTGTGGTCAATATTTCAGGTGTTTATTTTTTTTGGAGGACACGGATGCTGTCTACTTCAGATCAAAGAAGAAAAGGACCATCCGCACTGTTACCAGCAATAGTCCAAAAGGCATGCTCTGTCATGGTATTTGGTTATGTCTGTGCACTTGGCAAGGGTAACTTGTACTGTTGTGAAGGCACTATTAATGTTGAAAAGTACACTGAGATTTTTTTTCCCCCCTCAGCTCCTTATACATTTTTTTGTTCCCCAAATAAAATATTCACTGCTGCCTGAATCAGTTCAATCCATTCTAGACTGCTGTTAATTCCAGTTGTTATGAAACCAATTTTGTTGCTTTTAAATGAGCAGATTGTTTTCCTAGTATAACAAGAGGCTCCTCAAAGTCTGTACTCGGGCCAGGTCTAGGCCTGGGCCAATCGCGGAACCGCGCGCGTGCATGACCAGGACAATTCCGACCCCAAGAAAAAAAAAAAAAAAAAAAAAAAGAACGGAGCCGAAACTTACACAAGTGGCCTACCGGCCCGAGTAAAAATACACTGCGGAAATATTATATTTTTAGTTAGTTTTTTTACATTTTTATTTTTTCAGAATAGATACATTTTTATCCATATCAGTTAAGGGGACCTATAGCCAGGGGCGCTGTCAAGCTTCTGGAGGCCCTAAGCACAATTGGTCAAGGGCCCTCCCTCCCTAAACGCCAAAACCTTCAGAGTTCCACTCCAACCTTTTTTTAAATATACATATAACTACGGCATGTGTACGACACATTAAGTAATATACTATAAAAACAAATTGTCATCATAAAATAAGCATTACAATATAATAAAATAATAATAAATAAAATAACAACAACTGCAGACTCCAAAGAAGAACAAAAATAATTATATACATGAATAAGGTATAAAAAAGGAAGTAGCATTATCAAAACAAACACACACAGAACTATTTTTCAAAAAACCACATTAAAGTGCAGTAAAGAGAAGGTCAGGTCAGAGATGAGGCGACACGGCAGGGAGTTTAGTCCAGAGCCAAATGAGAGGAGAATTATATTATACTATTATATTAATTTAGTGGAACATAGAAAAATACCTTAAATATATATGCTGTATACATTAAACAAAACAATGGTGGCATTTTGTAAATGACCAAAAGTGAAGATACCATATTTTGACCCAACCACCACAAATTTTAAAATTAAACAACAGATGTAGCCCTTCCATAGCCTCAGATGGAATTGATGGTATAAAATGCCAACCAATTAAACTGTGTTTATCTTTCCAGGCTAGCATTCAGCTTACTACATGCACGCCTATTTCAACCAAATTAAAATGGAAAGCGATTATGACTCCGGACTTCCTGTGCTTCCCTTTACTCAGGAAACAATGGAAAATGCATGTGTTTCGATCGTTTAAATTGTTTTAATGACATAAGACCATTTGAAACGTTTTCATGCAATTCCATTGCTGTCAATCCTCAGGCCTGAGAATTCCTGAGTCATAATCGATTTCCGTGTCACTAGTGGGGAAATCCACCGTAATGCTCGTGTGAAACTGATAAACTTGATGCACAATGACTTAAATTCCATGAGAGTGAATTTCTTCAGTCCTGCGTGATTGAATAATTGCTGACTACGGAAAAAAAAAAGAATGCCACTACCCTTAAAGACGTTGAGACTTGGCGTCTCTGCAATTAGACTGTTGACGTTAGCTAGCTATGAGCAATTTTAGCAAGGCAATTAAATCTATAAAACACGGACTCACCAGCAATTGATGCTTGGCGTCATCTCTCAGTTTTTTTTCCTATTCTGCTTTTCTGCTCCAGATTCATGCTGTCTTTTACTTGACATCTTGACAGGCGATCGTTAGACCTGAAATTTCCGGGCTAATATCCCTCCCTTTATTGAAAATAATTTTGGTGACTAGTACGTGGTTTCGTCCGTTTACATTTTCCAATTGGACAGCTGTCTATTTTACAGCGAGTTGAGGACCGTGCTGCAAAAACAGGTGTACCTACTTGTCGCCGAAATTACCTTCATTCTGGCAAGAGTTCTGAAATGCCGTCAGAGTGAAGGTGCATAGACCTAATTATAATCAAGGTATTTTTCGGTACTGAATGTAGCCCATTATTTTCGCTTTTAGATCGCATGGGGGAGAGAAGCCGTGTCTTCAATTGCCACTTGATTATTATTGAATTGGAAAACGTGTTGATAAGGGAAAACCATCTAGAATTGGCCAGGACTAATTATTTTCAATAAATGGAGGGATATTAGCCCCGGATTTTTCAGGTCTAGCGACGCGCCTGCATCTTGACATAGTTAATTACCCCGCTCTCGTTAAAACTCCGGTGGAAAAGATGGGAAGTTGAAGGCTGTACCATTTCAGGGTGGGGGGTGGGAGGCTGGGGAGGGTATTTTTATATATTAGGTAAAAACATATAATTTGCCCAAATTTATTAATAGGGAAAGCAGTGGGCCTGTTCAAAACTAATTATTTTTTGTTATGTAACAATATAATAATTATCATGACGTTTTTTATCAACCTTAATTTTTGGGGCCCCGCCAGGTACTGGGGCCCTCACGACTCTGGGGAAAAGATAGGAGCGGCGGCTCTGCCTATAGCTAAGCAAAATGCCAATTTTGGTTAAAAATTTTAGTTTTGAGGTAAGAACATGAAGTGGTCCTTCAAATAGTCCGTAATATGGAGTCGTGTTCCGAAGGAAACATTCGTCATGAATACTGTCTTCAAGGCTGGAACAGCTATGAGTGTGTTGACTTTAAATGATGGCCAACGAGGAATTGCCTCCATTCTTATGAAACTTGGTATAAATGCAGGGGCACACTCAATGAAAGGCTATTACAAAATGACCTGTGAAATGGAGTGAAAAATGCGCACTAGAACTTGAAAAAAGAAACAAATAGACACTCGACAAACATGTAAATGTAATGGCCGGTAGTATACGGAGGCCAAGCGCAACAACAGAGAGAAAGAGAGTAGCACGAACACAGTACAAACACAGAGAATAATATGGACCAAACGCAAGTACTGTGCTTCCAAAGGACGATAATAGTCTGAACCACAGAAGCAAAGCGAGATAGAAAAAGGGAGAAGAAACTCCAACAATAAGAAGATAGAAAGTCATACAAAACCTGACTACAGATATCTTCGGCTATAGTCTCTAAACACAGACACTGTAGGCGAAAGAGGCGCTGGACATCCTGCTTATATAGATTCTGGGGAAGCGCCCAGCTCAATCAACCAGCTGGGTAAAGAATTTGATGGCCCAGGACTTCAATATCGTGCCGGGACTAGAAATGCAAAGAAAGGTCCAAACAACACGCACACCTCACAAACCATGACAGGACCCCCCCAAGGAACAGCCCCAGAAGTTCCCAGAGAGCCCTTTTCAGAGATAAGGGTAGGATCCAGGATATCCCGAGAAGGGACCCAGCACCGCTCCTCAGGACCATAACCCTCCCAATCTACTAAAAACTGAGCTCAACGACCCACACGCCTCTCAGCTAAAATACCACGCACAGTGTAAACTGGCCCCCCTTCAATCATCCGTGGCGGCGGCGGGGGTTTGTCGAGCGGAGCCAGGACACAAGTGCTAACCGGTTTGAGCCTGGAGACATGAAAAGAGGGGTGGATCTGTAAGAATCTAGGGAGCTTCAACCGGACTGTGACCGGATCAATCCTACGCACAATCTTAAAAGGACCAATAAAGCGGGGAGCCAATTTCCGTGACTCCACTCTCAAGGGCAGGTCCCGCGTGGAAAGCCAGACCCTTTGGCCAACCTGATAAGATGGGGCTGAACGGCGCCTTCTATCTGCGGCAATCTTTTGTTTCCGTCCAGGGCGCAATAAGGAGGAATGGACCCTGGCCTAAACTGACCGACAACGCCAAACAAAGTAATTAACCGAAGGAACCTCTGAATCTCTGTCAGTCTCAGGAAACAGTGGAGGCTGATAACCCAACTGAGCCTCAAACGGGGAAAGACCTGTGGAGGCGTTACCCAGTGAATTGTGGGCTCATACTAAAAATCGACTCCACGAAGATGGGTTGTCAGTCGCCAAACATCGAAGAGTATTCTCCAAAGACTGGTTGGTTCGCTCAGTCTGCCCGTTAGTCTCTGGGTGGAAACCCAAGGAAAGGCTCACGGTGGTTGCAAAATGCACGCCAGAATTTGGCCGTAAATTGAGGGCCCCAGTCAGAAACCACATCTTGAGGGATGCCATGCAGCCGGAAAATATGGTCCACAACAAGAAGGGCAGTCTCCCGCGCCGAGGGCAGCTTGGGCAGCGCGATAAAGTGGGCGGCCTTAGAAAAACGGTCAACCACGACCAGGATGACCGTGTTGCCTTTTGAAACAGGCAGCCCCGTAACAAAATCAAGAGCGATATGGCTCCATGGGCGCTTAGGGATGGGCAACAGCCGCAGCAGACCAGAGGGGGGGAGGTGGGAAGTCTTGTTCCCAGCGCAAATACAGCATGCCGCTACAAACTCCCGGATGTCCTCCATCATGCTGGGCCACCAAAAACGTCGGGCCAAGAACTGCTTGGTCCGATGAACCCCGGTGATCAGCCAGACGGGAAGAGTGCCCCCACTGGAGAACTTGGGACCGCACTGCTAAAGGAACAAATAAACAGCCAGGCGGCTCCCCCCCAGGACCGGATCATTTTTTCAACACCTCCCGCACTACAGACTCGACGTCCCACTGAATGGGAGCCACAATCTGAGCTGCTGGGATAACCTGCTAAGGAATAGGGTCGCGACCGGTGCCGTCGTGAATCCGCGACAAAGTGTCGGGCTTGATTTTTTTAGACCCCGGGCGATAGGTTAACGTAAAGTTAAAGCGGTTGAAAAACAACGACCACCGCGCCTGCCGAGAATTACGTCATTTAGTCTGTTGGATGTATTGGAGTTTTTTACGATCCGTCCAAACCACAAACGGCTGTTCAGCCCCCTCCAACCAATGGCGCCACTCTTCTAACGCCAACTTGACGGCCAACAACTCCCGGTCACCAATGCTGTAATTCCGTTCGACCGCCGACAACGACCGGGAGAAGTAGGCGCATGGGTGCAACTTATTGTCCCAAAGGGGGTGCTGGGATAAAATGGCACCTACTCCGACTTCCGACACATCCACCTCCACAACAAATGGGAGGGAGGAGTCGGGCAAAATGAGAATAGGTTCTGAGCTAAATCATTTCTTTAACTCCTGAAAAGCAGCCTCAGGTGCAGGAGACCAAGCAAACGATGAGGAGGTATTCTTCTTAGTGAGCGCGATAATGGGGGCAGCTACCGCGCTAAAATTATGGATAAACCTCCTATAAAAATTAGCAAACCCCAAAAACCGTTGCACCTCCTTAACGTTTTGAGGGGCAGGCTAATCCCTGATCGCTAACACTTTGTCGGGATCCATGCGGACCGACCCTTCCGAAATAATGAAGCCAAGAAACGAAACTGTCTTGGCATGAAAAACGCATTTCTCAGCCTTGACAAAAAGCTTGTCTTTAAGGAGGGCCTCAAGCACTTGTCTGACATGTTGTACATGCTCCAGAGAGTTGAAGAGAAAATCAGAATATTGTCAAGGTGGACAAAGACGAATCTCTCCAACATCTCTCGGAGGACGTCAATAACGAGTGCCTGGAACACAGAGGGGGCGTTAACCAATCTAAACGGCATGACCAAATATTCGTAGTTGCCGTCATGCGTATTAAATGCCGTTTTCCACTCGTCCGCCTCATGGATCCGAACCAAGTTATAAGCATTTCGGAGGTCTAGCTTGGTAAAAAATGACGCCTCCTGCAGCCGTTCAAACGCGGAGTTCATCAACGGAAGTAGGTATCGGTTTTTAGTAGTGATATTATTCAAGCCCCTGAAATCAATACAGGGTCTCAGACCGCCATCTTTTTTGCCCACAAAAAAGAACCCCGCTCCGGCAGGAGACATGGAGGGCCGAAAAAATCCATTAGCCAGAGCCTCCTGAATATATTCTCGCACAGTCTTCAGTTCAGGCCCTGACAGCGAGTATAATGAACCCCCGAGGGGAGTGGTACCCAGGTGGAGATTGATCTCGCAATCGAACGTGCGATGATGAGGTAAAGTCGAGGCCCGCTGCTTGCGAAAAACCTCCGCGAGATCAGCATAATTGTCAGGAACACTAGGAGGCCGACAAAAGTTCAGAGCAGCCCCCGAATTCTCACCCTGTTCAGAACCTGTCCCCTCTGAGTCAGATTCCGAGTCAGAGAAATCCTCCGAATAGCAACCCTCCTCTGGCTGTCACCAGTCAAATTGAGGATCCCACGCCAACCCCTCCTCCGCCCCTTTCTAAAAATACAGATTTTCAACAAGAAAATACAGATTTCTCAGCAACTGTATATCCAATTAACTTCATATTTGGAATTTTTATTCATTATGTGATGATCTATGTCTGTACAGAGCTCTTTTTTGCAATATGTACCTCTGAATATGAATAAATAAAAATATACATATTTAATTAGCAATTTCCCGCCAAAATTGATTTAGGGGGGTCAAAATCAATACTAGAACATAGAAACCTGGGAAAAAAAAAAAAAAGCTCTGTAGTGACATTAGGAATGTTTTTTCCTTCACATTGCAGCTGAAATTATAAACAAACACTGTTTAGTTATCTCAATAACTGTGTTTCTCTAAGTATCTATATATTCATTAAAACAGCCGATGCCATTGCAACCACTGATGTAATGCTACAGAAACTCAGTATTTTAAGTTGCAATTTCTAATAGAATTATTTTGATGATAATTCTTAGTTTAAAAAGTGAATATCTTGGAAAAATGTTTGCTTAACTATAAGTCCCCTTAAGCAGACATCGACCATAGCCACTGGATGCTATCTAATTACATGCCTCAACTGATGCTGTTCTGTGAGTGAGGTCATGTCACTTGTGTTGCAAGAACCAGATTTATGAATAATTTTGTGCGTTACATGGATTTAGTTCAAACCACCTGAGAGATCTTACCAGCTTTTAATCAAGTTAATTTTAGATAGTGGTAAGTAGTACATTGAAAACATTTTTGGCTGGGCTTCAAACTCTGTGCAGCTGTTTGTTACAGATGTCTGAAATGCCATAATGCTTACTCAACTAATTTCACTTCCTTGCATATTACTTAGGGACCCTGAACAGGGTGGGGTCAATGTGTCTGTGTTCAGTGGTTCCCTTATATCTGCTTGTGATTACATGCCATTTACGGCTCCAAGCGTATCAGCTGGCTGATTCATTCTGACTTTGTTTACAATCCTCTGGAACTTTTTTCTTTTTTTGCCCTGAGGCAGCAGATGTGCAGCTTTTATCATATCATTGTCTCTGTTTGTTTTTGCTTTATGAACTCAATAATGAATATAATTAGGTCCTTGCTTGCTATGACTTCATTAAATCCAGACTCCCCGTTATACTGTATTTGTTTAATATTCTGAATGGCTCCTGGTGTTTCTGTTCCTTCATTTAGTTCTCGTATTTGATTTACCTTGAAGCGGTATCAGTTGTTAGCTGCTGGAGGCCTGTTTGTATTGTTGGTATATGAAGTGGAATATTACCCTCTCCGAGGTCAATGCCATCCATTTTCTTATCAGAGTGAAGGGTAGAGCATGGTTCATGACAGGATTGCCTTTGAATATTGGATGTTAATTTGATGACAGAAGTTTAAGCAAAATTTGAAAAACTAAAAAAAAAAAAAAAAAAAAAAAATTGCATGTTTCTGGAAGCAGTTTTCAGAGTCCATGTGCAGAATTGCCTTTACATTTTACAGGCAGTGCAGCGTTTCTTAACCTCCTGCTGATGTTCCTGTCTGTCAGGCCACAGATTCTCTTCCATGTCACAATGGATTTCTTCCCTTGTAATGCAGCAAGGAAAGAATTTTTACATATGCACAGTATGGGTCGGTATGAAGTAAACTGACCACATACTACAAAATGCAAATGAATATGATACATTACATTAGTAATTATAAAGTATTATAGTACATTGCACATTGTTGGATTACATACCTGTTCTCCGCACAAAATGACACGGTTGTCTCCCAACATTCAGCTGCACCCTTCGACCAGCTTCAGCCATTGTTAGGCCATGATTAATATCAAAATCTACAATTGAGGAAGAAAAAAGTGGGTGGAGGGCTACTGGCGTTCAGACATAATCAATTAATAAAGCAGATAATAATTTGAAGGTCATTGGTTGAAAAAACAAGTCTTCAAGAAAGTAGTAAGACCAAGGCACTCTTCTTATAATAAAAAGCTTTAATCAAAAGGCCAGTTCATAATGGAACTTTCAAAAAAAAAAAACAGGCAAAGTAAACAATGCAATTAGAATAAATGATGCCTACCCTTGCCGGAAGTGATTAGATTAACTATTGTCGTGACTGATTAACATACTCTGATTATATAATTGAGAAAGTAATTTGCTTGCTTAATAATTCTACTCATATGGTGGCCAAATTTTGAGATGTTCAAGATAGAAATGGAAGATTGTATAGCCCTGAATTCTTTGATGTCCTTTATGATAATTTATTTTGTAAATTGGGATTATATGATTCGCCTATTGCTTGTTAAACCTCAACCATTATGAATTGTTGCATTTCAATGACTTTATAGAGATGTTGCTTATTCTTTTAAATGAATTTATTGATTTAGAGATGGGTGATTAATGGAATACGGAATTTTTCATGTTTCTAAATTACAATATCGCTGATTTTGTTTTAAATTGCACAATTATTCATTACAAGGTAGAGATTACTCCGACTACTCCAACTGGAAGTGATTATCTGACTAATTGCTGTTGTTTTATATAACTCTGTAACATTCTCTGACACTCTTGTCCTGATGAAGGCCTGGGTGTTAGGCTGAAACATGTTGGCAATGTTTTTTTAAAAAAAAAAGTTCCCTTATGAACTAGCCTTTTGACAAAAGCTTTTTATTATAAGAAGAGTGCCTTGGTCTTGCTACTTTCTTGATCTACAAGTGAGGCTCTTATTTCATCAGGAATGTTCCTTCTACCTCTCCCTCAGTTTTGCCTTCCTATGCCTCCTCTGCACATCCTTACTTCTCCTCTTCTCTGTCTTCTTCCTGCTATTTAAAACTGTTGAAATTCTTGTTCTTCCTTTTTTAAAAGTCATAACACTTTTTTTGTGCTTGGTGCCTGTAATAAGCTTGTCAGTTGAATGTTCATCAGATGCACCTCTGATCAGTTTAGAGCACTGGTTGATCATGGGTTGATCTAACGCCTTTAATTGTCCCTTGGTGTTCGTGAAAGCCAAGATTCATGTGAAAGCAATTTCATCAAATCGGGAGACATTTCAAACAGAAAATACATCTGACAAAAATTATGACAACTAGTTCATTCATTTTGCATGTAACAACTTCTATGATGAAATAATGCCAAGATATTTTGTGGGGGGAAGACTATTCAAAAGGAAACAGTGCAAAATGTTTTGATCAATATGACATAATCGGTTGACAATGTAGGAAACAGCAGATAATTGTACATAGTCATTTGCATGATAATGTATTAAAGAATTTGCAAATAGCTATTAAAAAATAAGAAACTGCTTTTATGATGTGCACAAGTGATGAGATGATGTGGAGAATTAACAAGTAGTTTTTGGAAATTCAGTTCTGATCTGAGAAATGTACAAAAGCAACTGAGAAAAACTAACTGAATGCTAACTAAAGAAAGGACAAAATTGTGAAATATTCACCCTGGGGCATTGGGAGGACTCCCTGCTTCTTGACTAAGAGTTGATCGAGCAATCAAACCAAAAAAGCAACACCAGTTAACTTTTTTTCTCACCCCGGATAAGAAGTTGTAAGATCCTGTTTTCTAATGGAGGGCCAAAAACCTTACCACATGCTGCTGAGACATGAGAGTGCTGAGAGTGTTTTTTTTTTTTTTAATCTCACCAATGAGGTCATGTTTTTGCCTGCCTTTGTTTGTCTATGTATGTTTTTCTGTTAAAAACTTTATTCAAAAAGTTGCGGACAGATTTAGTTTAAATTTTCAGAGGCATAAGGTATGGCACAAGTAACAATACTTTGGATACTGGTGGTGATCTTGATCATCTAGAGCCAGGAATGTTTTGAAAGGATTCTTCACCATTTCAGGATTGGAAGATAGGACCATTAATGCCATACATCCGAAAATCCATTTGGTAGCAGTAAAGTTTAATGCCACAAAACTTTGCCAAGCGTAGAAATATGATGTTTGCCGCTTTTATAAACATATCATGTTTCTGCAAATAAGTAAAAAAAAAAATTGGTTTGCTTTCTGACAAGGGGCAATTTTGTCAATGAAGTAAAGGGGTTTTTTGGAAACAACTTTCTTATGCATATACTATTGCACACCAGTGCAGGGAATTAGAAGGAGTATAATGGAGTGAAAATTTAGCTAGAAATGGGGAAAAAGACCTGAAAGAAGGAATTGTAAAACTATTGTAAAAGCGTACGTGACCGTGATTAGGAATGCAGGGAAATTTGGACTCCCAAAAATTGTTTGTTGAAACACGCACGAACATAACCAAGAAAGAAATCTGTAAAATATTCATTTTTGGTTACAGAATCATAATATTTGAAGCTGCAGTTGTTTATGAGTCTGGCTATGGCTGTATCATTTTTCTAGGCTGATGAGTTTCAGTCACAGCGCCACAGGGGCAGAAGAAAATGTAAAATGTAAAATTTTTTCTGTCCAACAAAAACTTATATTTCCATTGTTGTTACTTAATTTGGGTTATATTCTCAGCAGTTCTGATTATGTGAGAGCAATCTACTTAGTGTTGCCTTTCAAACGAGACCACCATTACATATGTTGTCAAAGTGGTTCAAGAGCAGTGAGCAATTAAGTTTGAGAGGAAATTTGCTCAAAAAAGGACTGCACTTTAAGGGAATAAGCATGGTGTTGCCAAGGTTTGGAGTACAGTTATAGTGTCCTAAAGCGGTCACGTCACCCTACCATGATGCTGAAACTTTTAGTTCCAAACAAACCTGCATTCCATTCATAATGGCAATGCTATCTGTCACTTTGCTGCTTTCTCTCTTCTCCAAAGTAAAGAAATCAATCAAAACGAGAGAAAACCACTTTAGGTCAGATCACATGGAGGCATTTACTTATCAGTTGGGCGTTTTATGTGGAGAAGTACACACAAGCATTATGATCAAGGTTTATAAAGTCAGGGTGAGTTCAATGAAATGTTCGCTATTAAACTCCGGTCAACTGAGATCACTTATGAAATCTTAATAAAGTCTAAACTCAAATAATTTCATGCTTTTATACGATCTTTATATAATACGACCAAGCTGAAATATGAACTCTCTTTGGTGCGATAGTGTTCAAGAAAAAACACAGTAAGCTTGGTTCGTAGCGCTGTTCAATTGTTGATATTGTAGCTTGTCGGGTACAATTTATGTGCTACAATGTTACTGAAAAATTGTTTTGCCAATAAGATGCTCACCTGTGTAAGAACAAGTGTTGCCTCCCGGTCGGGGCAAAACAAAGAACCATTTCTGCCTGTTTCAATCTCTCCCTTTACAATTCCAAAATACTAGATGATCCTTTGATGCTCTTTTAACCTTTTTTGTCCTTTTAGCTGTCTTTTGTAGGAATACAACGCATAATTAAAGGTTTTGACCTTTCGAACACTGAGTACGAGACCCACACACATGTAATTTTGGCTTCTGTTTGGAATTGAGTTTTGCATCACCATGGCAATATGTCATCACACTTAAGGACTCTATTAAAGTTACAATTAAACAACATTGTAGAACTGTGGTAATACCATATTTAGGAGTATAGTAATCATAGTTACCATACAATACCATAGCACAACTATGGTAGCACCATGGAGAGGAGCATTGCAAGTCCCAGTTATCATAAAGTACCATAGTGTAACAAAGGTTACTTCATGAAAACCAATGGAAATTGTGGTGAATTTCCATAACAGTGGTCAAAAATGTCCAGCCTATTGCCACAACTGTCTCCTCTATCAATTCTGAACTAATTGCAATGGTAAACTCATTTACTGAAGCACACACCATCCCTGATTCTGATGTCTGCCATCAGTCAACCGCTGCAGCTGCTGCTATGTGGGACTGCGCAGCTACAGCAGGCATAATCACCAGACAACTCCATCAGACCACAGAAGAGATTAATAAGGGTGGGTTTCCCCCTCCGAATCAAAAGCCTCCCTCCCTCTCAGTTTTGTGGCCGTTTGTGTATATTTGCCATTGATTTGTGGAATGACATATGTCCATATTTGGTCAAAGTCATGGAGTGTGTAGATACCGCCAGCATCAATGCATTGGTCAGATGCATTCAACATATATGCGTTAAGAAAGGCTAAGATCTTAATTTCTAAACAAAGAGGATGGCGTTTTACTCTGAATCCAAGCAATTGTAATCCAGTTTTCCAAGTTAAATGTATAGTAGGTGTAATTTAAAAAGCACATTCTCAGATCTGTTATCTGAACTGTTACATTGATTCACAAGGCAGGTATCAGAGAGCAATCTTGAATGGTGCTTATTGTTAATAAATTCAATCCTAACTTGAGTGTTGGTTTAAGTTTACCCGTTGAGAATGTTAACTCTTTAATGTCCTTACTAAAAAAGCAATGGAGAAACGTTGTTTGCTTTACCAAACGGTTGAGCTGACCATGAACGGGTTGAGCATTGCAGTTGACTCAATCAAAAATTAAATTTAAAAAAGATTATAATATAAAATAACTCAAATATTAGCCATCATTCGTGCATTTTCATCAGAGTCTATCTTTGTTCATCGTCCTTTTGCTGGCCACAAAAAAACTAATGCAGCGGAGAGACATGCAGTGAACAATGGTGCCATGCCAGAGGAAATTCACATTCTGTTCAAGTCATGGCAGTACTGTTTTCAGGAACCATTCATAGCGGCCCCTGTAGTGCATAGCAGGAACATCTGGAACAGACTCCGTTTAGCCCATCCACACCCTTCACGCCGCACACAGAAGGGTGCACAGAAGATGGGGCGCCACAGGGGACAGGATGATTAGAATCTTGAATCTGCTCAAACCAGTGAGGGGAGGGGGCTGAGATACAATGACATCTGTTAATGTTTTGTTAATATGCATAAACATGCTCAATGAGGGAGAGGCAGTGCACTAGACTTAGATTATCAGACTTTACAGCGGATAATTAAAATAAAGAACAGCGTATATACTCACATTATTGTGATGCATATCATGGTTTGATCCCACTGAATGCAAGGGCGTAGCGCTGCTGCTGACTCATAAACTGATAAGTATAGTTTGTTATTATATTCGTTTCCTAAGTGGCTTCCTCCCTCTTTCAGGGCAGCAGATTTGTTTCAAAGCATTTTGCTTCCCTTAACATTTTCCAGATCCAGCTTTGAGACTGTCAAGGCGTTTTTGCCTTTGTAATAGGTTTTTATTCAGCTTTGAGGCTGGTTTTCTCTCAATGGTCAGCATTGTGTCCTGGCCTTGGTCTGTTTGATGCACATGTTCTCCTTAGAGCTGGGGGAGGCTGATCTGTGTCCTGCCCTGCCTTCGTCCAGAGGATGAATCAAACATGTGTGTTCATCTCAAGAGGTGCACATTTCTTCACTTCAGAATGCTGGTTGAGAAGAACTCTTCATTGATGCAATTTTTGTGTTCCAGACACAAGTCAAATGTTACGTACCGCAGCCAAAGGATATCTGTCTGTAATTGATTCAATTATTCTTTGACATCATGAAAGCTTAATGTAATTGATGCCAAAAGCATCTGTGGTTATTTCTAGTTTTATCACCCTTACAGTATTCAAAACATAGCGCTAATCACTGCCACAACGATAAATTTGCCAACTCTCACCTTGTCACTGCTTTTCGCTTGACTGTCATGCATAGTAATTCACTGCAATCCTGTCAAGTACTCGGTTTTCTTATTATTTGTATTGGCCCTGACAGACAGGAACAGATTTTAAAAACTTATCATTTGAAAGGTAGGAAAAACATTGAAATATCTGACATACAAATACAGCAGCTTCTAAAAGTACAGGTTTGAGTAATGCCACTGGAAAGCAATGGCTTGGGGCACCTGTACTTAAAATAGACATCATAGTTCACCTCTATCACTCACTGCAACTTTGTGATACCTTGAAGAAGATTTTTTAAAAATATGGAAAAAGTTTTGTGCTTACTGGGCTTGACAGTATTACTGTCTGCCTTTGGACCGCCAGTGTTTTCGTAGCATTGATGTACAGTTTCCACCTCTGCTGTGATGGTCTGGGGATTTACTCCTGCGTCTGGCCAAATATCCCTTTAGCATTGGGGAAAACCTAACATTGGGCAGTCAATTGTAAAAATGGAAAATTTACACAGCATTCTCCTTGTTTTCTTTATTGGCTAAGGTCTGAAAACATGTTTTGATGATGCCGTTCCTTCCAAAAATTAATTTCATGAGCATAAGGCCCCTACTCATAAACATGATGCAGAAATACCTCAGCATGTATTTATTGAATGCAACCAATTCCCCAGGAGGAAGAAGCAGTCTCTAAGAATAGGGTGAGCAGTTAATGCGGTTGGTTTATTGCAGCTGAAACTCCTGGCTGGCCATGGCGCTTACTGCTGTGCTTTTCTACTTTTTATAAAGTTTCTGAAAAGCAGCTGAGCAGTGGGGAGGAAGCAGAAGTAGATTTGTAAGACTGCAAAGATAAGGTCCAGTCTGGTGTGGTGCCACTGGAATATGTGACCCATCTTTTTCCTGAGAGTCAGACTGCTGCAGTGCCAGAACCCTGGAGTGAAATGATTAGGTGGCCAGACTGGAAAGTATTCCTTATTATGTCAGACCTCCTGTTTTGCGTTTCGATTTCAAAAGAAGAGAAGTGCTTTACAAAGAAAGGAGGGGCAAAAAATACAGAAGTAAAAAACCACTGTCTAAGAGTCAGCAAGAAATAGTGCTTGTTGTGCACGATTTTGGTCTTAGGTTTTGATTCTGCTGACAGCTGAACCTTGGGGGTTAATCTCAAGGAAATTGCATTATACCATGAGTATAGAAGTAAATTCCTTCCCACCATGAGAACATAGCCTTAGTTAAATCAGATGCATTGCTGTCAATTGATAACCGCATACTCCTGGCCTTGTTTATATCCAGGTGGCTGCTGAGTTTGGATGGAAAAATCTTTCTTCTAAAAAAACCATATTGACTTTGCAGATGTATATTGAACAAACGAGAAAAGCCATCACTAGTGAAGTGAAGGTTATATTTGTGATCCTTGAGGCTTACAGCGATGGTACTGAAAAAATTTCAGTAGTTTTGACACATCAGGCCCGGAAAAATATTCCTGCTAGGGCCAGGACTTTCGACTTACACCCCGAGTATTGCATTTCAATATGATCGTGAAGAAGGGAAGGTCTGAAAGACGCAGCAATGGTGTGTTGCTTTGAATACTGTATTAATACAACCTGCTGAGGCTGTAGCCTGAAGAAACATACTTGCTTTATGGAGTTTATGATTCATTGTTGAAACTGAATATTCAAACAATTAATTGTCCGTCTTTGAGATCACAGAGTCTACAAGTGAAATTCTAGCTTACTTATGATGAATTCTGTACTGGTTTGAATGATAGCAAAACAGGAAGAAAAAAAATCTGCCATTGCTGTCTGTCTGTCTCTCTCTCTCTCTCTCTCACACACACACACACTCATACTCACAAACACCAATTATAGGATCTTAAATAAACTCAGTTTCTTGTTATTGCTGCTTTTGATTTAATGTGGTCTGTGGAACACATCATGAGTGTCGCTTGATGAGGACCATGGAACACAAGCTGATATCCCCCAACAACTCAGCTGTCTGAATTTTGGTCTGCCCAACTGACCTTGTTAAACTGGTCATTGCTGCTGCCTGTGTCTGGCCTGACATTAAACTACTTGAGCAGCAGAGCTTCGGAGAGCCAAAGCCTTTGAGGTTCTTTTGCATTGAGTTCATGGCATTCTGCTTACCCTTGCCATGTCTTTGAAAGTTTTTTTTTTTGATGTTTCCATCCACCTCGTCATGTTTTGGTGCATCTTTTCATACATATACTAGTTAGCTAGTTAGCTAATTTCCAGAGTGACATAAATTGGTGGATGAATGCATGTTTTAGGCACTAGGTCATCAGCGCCTCATTGCAGTCAAGGCATAGTTCAACAACATAACAACAGATGCCACCACAGGCTTAAGCAGGAGATTTTGGGGAAATTTATGCCGGTCAATTTGGTTTTAAACTCAGGAAAGGCGCGGTAGTGCGCAGAATAACTAAGATGAAAACATTGAGAAGAAATGTATTGGCTAGAGACAGTGATTTATAATTACAGCTCCAACTCAAAAAAAGCTTGTACACTATGGAAAATACACATAAAAACAGAAAGCAGTGATTTCTAGATTTACTTTGACTTGCATTTCATTGCAGACAGAATGAAGACAAGATTCTTTATGTTTTGTCTGGTTAACTTGATTTTATGTGTGTGTAGAAAACATCCATTCCTGCCATTCAGGCCTGCAAAGCACTCCAGAAAAAAGGTTGGGATGGGAGTGATTCAGCACTAGTAATGAGCCACTAAGAACAAGAAAAATGATGTAATTAGAAACAGCTGATGTCAGCACCTCGTTGTAACCATGAATAATAAATAATGAATAAAGGCCCTGTCCTTCTGGAGCAAAGCTGGGCCAAGGGTGGCCAATCTGCCCACAAATGCAAAAGAAAATCAGTGGTTGGTTTAAAAACAATACTCATCAATGACAGATAAAAAGGGATTTGGGTATTTCACCATCTACAGTGCATAACGTAATTTAAAGATACAGGAAATCTAAAGGAATTTCCATGCTTACAGGGCAAGGGCACAAGCCTAAGATGAGTACTCAAGATCTCCGTCACTCAGATGATGCTGCATCAAGAACCATCATTTATCTACAAGTGAAAAAATAATATAACCACATGGGCTCAGGATTACTCTGACAGCCCTTTATCCAGTACTACAACATGTAATGGTTAAAACGTCACTGTACAAAACGAAAGCCTTATGTTAACCGTGTCCTGAAGCGCCACTGACTTCTCTGAGCTCTGAAGCATCTGCAGTGCACCATCAGACAATAGAAATATGTATTGTGGTTGGACAAATCAGTGTTTTTGGTGTTTTTTGGATGAAATTAACGCCGAGTGCTCCAGACCAAAAAAAAAGAGAAAATAACCATCCAGATTTTTACAAGCATTAAGTCAAAAAGCAATTGTCTGTCATAATATGGGGTTGCGTCAGTGCCTTTGGCAAGAGTAACTTGCACTTCTGGGAGGGAACCATTTATGGTGAAAAGTACACTAAGATTTTGGAGTAACATATGCTGCCTTGTAGACAATATATTTTTCTGAGACACTTATGCATATTTCAACAAGACAAGATAAAACCACATTGTGCATGCATTACAATGGCATGGCTACATACTAAGAGGGAGCAAGTGCTGGACTGGCCTTACTGCAATCCCAACTTTTCCCCAATTGAGAATTTGTGGTGCATTTTGAAATGCAAAATTAAACAACAAAGAACTTGTGCAGCTAAACTTCTTAAGACTTTTCTATGGGAAGAATGGAACAAAATTACTCCTGAAACACTTAAGTAACTGGTGTCTTTAGTCCTTAAAACTTTATTAAGTGTTGTGCAATGGAGAGGCAGCAATATATATATATATATATATATATATAAATATATATTATTATTATTATATAATATATATTATATACTACCTTGTAGTTCTGCCTTTTTTAAAAGTGTTGCAAGAATCAAAATTGTAATGTGTTTATTTTGGAAAATCAATAAAATTCATCTAGTGAAAAATAAAATCATGTGCTGTTGTATTGTTTTCAATGTAATTCACATCAATACGATTTACAAATCTATCAGAGTTGTCTGAAAAGAAAGAAACAAATGCAGGATCAGATGGAAACCCAGAAGGTGCTTTATTGAATAAATGGGCAGCCAAAGCAGGAGGGAGCTGGCAGAGCTTGGTTACTGGATGGGCTGAGGTCAGGCACTGACAAATTGGGTACTGAGGAGGAGGCAGATCACGGTCAATGAACAGGTCTGAGGTTGTTACTAGAGAGTTAGTCCAGCGGGAGCAGTAGAAACTAGGAAGGGGACTGACAACAAACAAAGAAGACAATAAAATGGGAAGACAGCAATGAGGAAACTTGGAGGAGCAGAGGCTTAGAACTAGGACAAACAATGAACACTGAAGAATGCAAGGAAGACAGCCTTACACAAATGAATGTCTGGCAAAGGGGAAGATGAAAACCAGGAACTTAAATACAAAGACAAGGATTAGCAATGAGGAACTGGTGTGGGAGAAAGCAGATGAGAAGCTTAAAGGGAAGGGAGAAGCTATGACACTATGGGCTCTAAATTCGTTGACCAGGCGCAGGCGCAGTGAATGGGGGGAGCGCCGCGCCAACGGGGTGTATCCAGGCGTATTTTGCAATTTCGTGCCCGGCGCAAGTACTCCTCTGTCCCGCCTCTGTCCCTCCTGCTGGCGCAAGTGGCAAAGAGGGAGGAGAGAAGGCATGAGTGGGTTTAACACAGCCGAGTCAAATCTTCATCAATCAAATGAGCTCCTCTCCTCACCTTTAAATATTGGAATAAAGAAGCCTCTGTTCTATATCTGCATGATGCGTTAATGTTGCATTTTACTTTGCTGCTTCAGGCATGTTTTCTGCACCGCTTACGTCTATATTAAGCATTACGAATATGAGTTAGCTGGCTAGCTAGGGCATTCGCGAATTATTACCATTAGCGAACTTGAATGGAATTTCAAAACGAAACTACCTCAGATCATTCAAACTTATGAAGTTGGAATGAAATACTACGGTTGCTCATTTATTTCTTCTGCCTGCATCATTGGAAAGAGAAATGATGGATAGCGTGTTCCTATTATTACACCCTGTTGCTGCTTAAAATTTTGGGACTAACATGCATGGACAACAATGCAAGATACGTTACACATTTATTTTCAATATGTGATCTAAACTCAGTACGCGATCATAGCAATCAGGCTGTATTCCTTTCCCCCACTAAAAACGATGAAACCTAAGTGACAATAATAGTATTAAGCCGCTTGCACACTGGACGCAAAAAGAATTTTTTGCATGACAGATTACATTCAAAGTCAATGCAAAGACGCGAATACACACGTGTATTCGAGTCTTTGCATTGACTTTGAATGTAATCAGTCATGCGAAAAATTTGTTTCGCGTTCAGTGTGCAAGCGGCTCTTCTGAGCATAGAACGCAAGCATTATATTATATATATACAGCGCCCTCCATAATTATTGGCACCCCTGGTTAAGATGTGTTAAAAGCCTTAAAATAAATTCAATTTTTATTGCAGAAGCATACTCTCACATTGAAAATTGTAGAACAACGTAACCTTCAACTCAAGTGAATTTTAAGGGAAAAAAAAAAATCCCTGACTAAGAAATAATTATTTTTCATAAAATCACCTGTTCCACAATTATTGGCACCCCTAACAATTCCTAGGAAATAAATGTAATTGAAGTATTTCTGTCATTTCTACAGTAGTTTACAAAGTTGATCAGAGTATCTAGGAACATTTAATTAGTAATTCATCACTTCCTGTTTCTCTGGGGTATAAATATGACGTGACACAGAGGCCATGTCTCTTATCCACTCTTCAACATGGGAAAGACAAAGGAACACACCATTCAAGTAAGGCAGATGTGTGTCGACCTTCACAAGTCAGGCAGTGGCTACAAGAAAATAGCCACTCGCCTGCACCTGCCCATATCTACTGTCAGAGGAATCATTAAGAAGTTAAAACAACGGGAACAGTGGTAAACAAGCCTGGACGAGGACGCAAGGTTATTTTGCCACCACGCACAGTGAGGAGGATGGTAAGAGAAATAAAAAGTTCTCCAAAGTTCACTGTTAAAGAATTGCAACAAATGGTAGCATCTTGGGGTCACAAAGTCTCCAAAACAACCATCAGGCGCCATCTACATGCTAACAGACTGTTTGGGAGGCATGCACGGAAAAAACCTTTTCTCACTCACAATCAAAAACGCAAACGTCTGGAGTTCGCTAAGCGGTACTGGGACTTCAACTGGGACCGTGTGCTTTGATCAGATGAGACCAAGATAGAGCTTTTTGCAACAAACACTCTAAGTGGGTCTGGCAGAACACAAAAGATGAGTATGCAGAAAAGCACCTCATGCCCACTGTGAAGTATGGGGGAGGATCGGTGATGCTGTGGGCCTGTTTCTCTTCCAGAGGCCCTGGGAACCTTGTTTGGGTGCATGGCATCATGAACGCTTTGAAATACCGGGACATTTTAAATCAAAATCTGGTGGCCTCTGCCCGAAAGCTGAAGATGGGTCGTCACTGGGTCTTTCAGCAAGATAATGACCCTAAACATGTGGCCAAATCTACACAGAAATGGTTCACCAGACACAGAATCAAGCTCCTCCCATGGCCATCTCAGTCCCCAGACCTCAACCCCATTGAAAACCTGTGGAGTGAGCTGAAGAGGAGAGTGCAGAGGAGAGGACCCAGGTCGCTGGATGATTTAGAGAGATTGTGCAAAGAGAAATTGTCGAAGATCCCTCTTTCTGTATTCTCCCATCTTGTGAAACATTATAGGAGAAGATTAGGTGCTGTTTTGTTGGCAAAAGGGGGTTGTACAAAGTATTAACGTCAGGGGTGCTAATAATTGTGGCACACATGATTTGATGTAAAGGAATTATTTCTTAATGTGGGATTTTTTTCCCACTGAATAAATGCACTTGAATTAAAGGTTGGATTTTCCTCTTTTTTTCATTGTGGTCCTATATTATTTAGAAAAAAACTGAATTTATTAGAAGCTAAAGAACACATCTTAACCAAGGGGGGGCCAATTATTATGGAGGGCACTGTATATATATATATATATATATATATATATATACACACACACACACACACACGCACTGCCTGATGCCGAGGCAGTTTGTGGCTGGCTGAGAAAGATGTGAAGTCGTTAGTTTGCATCACAGATTCAGCTGCGTTGATTAAGCCAGGTCGAGTTTCCGTTAAGCATGCCAACCGCCTTTGATCTGACATCAGGACAATCGATATAGATACTATAATTTATGTCCTGATTCAGATAGTTACATTAAATAGTGGTTGCTGTAATTATTTATTGCTTTGAAATGTGCCTGACATTCTGGAAACCTGCCTGTGAGGTTTCGGTGACGAGTGCGCACTGTGCGCCGGTCAGCCAAATTACCACTGCACAGAAAGTAAACCAGGTTGGAGCAGGCAAGCTCTCTGCGCACTTGCGGCGGAGCCTTTATCCACGAAATTGTCACTGCGTCATGATGAATATGTGACACCTCCCCCTATTACGCCGCCACACCCATCTCGGCGCACGTCCATCTACCAAATTGCCAAAGTGGCTGCGCACGGTGTTGCACCGCACGAAATTACCACTGCACGGGCTGCATTGGACGAAATTACCACAGCGTGGGCTGCGCCAACCTGCGCTGCGCCATGAAATTAGAGCCCAATAACTGAATAATGGAAATCAATCAATTAGACAAGGCAAAAAAGTCAGAGACAGCCAGCGTGCAAGGAAAACTAATTATCGAAGAATGGGGATGTGACACAAATCACTGTTTTCACATTTAATCTAAATTTAAGATACCACCCCAGCGTCCTCTGATTTTGGGTTGTGCCACATTTAAGAAAATTGACAATAATTTGGCACTCAATATAAAAATGTTGGAGTTGGCTTGATTTGCTATTCAAAATAAATGAAACATTGTCAAAGTTCAAATGACTTGATGTGCTATAAAATAAATGAAAGAGCATACAAGATTCCCCCTGGGAATGGGGATGTGCCGAGTGTTCTTTCTACAGAACAAGTTGTTCAAAACGAGAAACGCTTTACAACTTAAATTATCCAGACCAGATTTCCTCAATGGTTACAGATACCCTAGAGTAAACATGCACCCAGATTTATCCCAGATAAAACTGCAGTGTTGTTATCCAATAAATAAACATGTAAATAAATCACTAAATAAATAAATGCTCCCTGCATGTTGATCTCTGAACAGACCCAAAAAGAGAATTTAAATTCTGCTTGTGGTTAGTGCAAGTAATGCTGGATGCTAAGTGATGAAAACACGACTGTTATGAAAGATGGAGTTTCCACTGTGACATTACTATCTCACATCCAAAGCAACCTTTGAAAGAATGGATATGTGCATTTCCAGCAATATATTACTACAGATGTTCAATGATGGAGAAAAAGCTTGTAATAATGTAATAATGCAGCCAATGAAACTCATTATATCTCCATTGTTAAATGGATTTAGATATAGCTAAATACTGTTCACATTACCTCAGCCCCTCCACTGTGCCCTCCACTAATATTGTTTTGGCACCCTCAGTAAATATGGATAAAAGTGTTTATGAATGAATGACTTTTTTTTTATCCTCTTGATGTTAAGTTTCGTATGTTGACAAAAATAAAGGTATTATTCTAACTGAAGTGCAATGATCAAAAAAGTAATAATTATTATCATGAAAGAAATGGCAAAACCTTCATTCTGCGGTTGAAGAGCCATTTTTGTGTTGATTTCAATTTAAATTTTGGATAATTTTTCTGTTGGCAGATCCTACAACAGCCCAATTTAAGCTTTCTTGCAGATGCAGTAAGGTTTAAATTAAAGCCCTAGTTGTCAGACGATTAACTGGAAGCTCGAGCGCTTCCTCGGGTAGCAACGATTGTTGCATGCTTGAGCTGGAAGTCTGACTGCTAACCTGGTCTTGGCTTGTGGAACCCAGCCAAGATCAAATAAACACTAGCGCTAGATCATGCCTGACAGCATATCACCACAATAGGACTTCAAAAGGACTGGTGATTCCCAGATGTGATACAAATAAAATTCCTGCCTTATATTATGTGACTTCTCTTCTTTTCTCCTGTACACAAATTTCTTTTGGTAAGTACTGAGCCACATTTGAGTGACGACGACCTCCAGTTCAAGAGTAGTGCATTTTTAAGGTCGTGCCAAGGGTGCGACACAGGCAACAACTAAATGGACATACAGTTCTTCTCACTCCCAAGATCTGCTGAATCTTTGCTTTGGAAATATTTTGGTCTTGCTATGATTGACAACAAAAAACAACAAAAAGGTAAAATGCAACCTTGGCCGAAAAGATTACAGTTATTTGGGTATTCAGCAGTAACATTTATAACAGAGCCTGATGATTAAATTTTTTTTAGGGTCATGAAAATCTTAATTTGTACAATATCAAAAATATCTAACTTTTAAACACCTCAGCTATATTGAGGACAGCACAATGCATAATTCCGGTACACATAAAATTAGCCATGGCTCTTTGTGGAAATGCACTGTTATGTTCAGTGACTTTTTAAGCGACAAAGTGTAAACCAATGAAGCTCTAAAATGATGTAAAGTGAGTTAACATAACGCAGAGGCTTGATGCGAAAACTGTGGTGCGATTTGGCTTGCATCCGCTGGTTACGTTTAGAAAATCTAATGAAATTAAATGGCTGGTAAACACAATCCAAATTGTTTTTTGAAGCCCATTTGCTTAATGATCTTTTAAAACCAAGTTTTGTGGATTATCATGATCCTGGAGCGCTTGCCAGGGCATGTATTTGGGACAGGCAGGAAACTGCAATAAATGAAGGTGAGTGAGCACAGCATTTGAAATGCTTTGAGTAAGGCTATAACATCATATTTTGACTAGAACAATGACTTATTATCAAGAATGGATGTCACAAAAGGATTCTCCATGACAATATGGGCGTGTTTTGATGGTTATATGGTAGTAAACTATTAAATTTACTGACTTGTGGGGGGCCCCGGCGGCTCATCGGTCTAAGCGAGTGTACCATAAAGGCTGTGTCCCTCCCTGCCACATTTAAACACATAAATATTTAACAAAATCGCATACATGACAACTCTACTGCTTTTGGCGGTAGACTACCGCTTTCGGGGCATTTCATTCTGAAAAAATGCCCCAAAAGCAGTAGTCTACCGCCAAAAGCGGTAGGGTTGGCATGTATGAAATCGATGGAATAAAAGTAAACTTGATATAACTGAGGATGCCGTTGCGGCAGTAACATGCTGCGTCGCAACGACAAGCAGGCACCACGGAGGCGGTACTATCCTCTAATGGAAAAGCAACCCCAAAAAAGTACCTGCTGCCGAGTAGAGGAGAGTAGAGTAGAGCCGGTACCATGTAGTGGAAAAGTGCCAATAGTGATGTTGCGTCAGTTCTGCAGCTTCTGTCTGGTGTATAGAATCAGCTCTCACTTCTCAGATAGGGCACGGAATTTAGTTTTCAGCCAGGTAATGTTCCCATACTCAACCCCATCGCAATCATCCTGTAACTTTTGCTTCAGATGTCCTTCACAACATAACTTGTTCATAATGATCCAGGCCATATAAAACCAAAAACAGAACAACATTAGTTCTGAGCTGTATTTCAGTTGTTTTTCAGTTGTTCAAATATTGTCAGTGGGTGACAGGTCTGGACTGCAGGTAGGCCACTTTAGCACACAGACTCTTTTGTGACAGAGCCATGCTGTTGTAATACGCGCAGAGAATGGTGTTTTGCATGGTGTTTCTGAAATGAGCAAGGTCTTCCCTTAATAAAGGCATCTGGCTGGCAGTAAATGTTTCACCAAAATATGTATATATCATTCACCATTAATGTTGTCTTCACTGATGCACAAGTTACCCATGCCATATGTAATGCATGCCCATACTATCATGGATGCTAGCTTTTGAATTGTTTGCTGATAATCAGTCAGATTGCTCCTCTCCTCTTTAGCCCAGAGGAGGTGGCGTCCATGATTTCCAAAAAGAATTTCACAGTTTGATTAGTTAGACCTCAGGGCCATTTTCCAAATCGCCTCAGTACATTTTAAATGAATATAAATGGCCCAGAGAAGAAGGTGTAATGGCCGGTAGTGTAGGAGGCCAGATGCAACGAAAAGAGAGAATGTGAGCAGCGAGTTAACAGTACAAACACAGAGAACAACACAGACCAAACGCAAGAACTCGCGCCTCCAAAGGATGTCTAATAGTCCGAACACCGGAGGCAACGCAAGAAAGAAAAAGGGAGAAGAAACTCCAAAATTAGAGAATAGGAAGTCTTTCAAAACCTGACTAAAGATTTCTTCAGCTATAGTGCGTAGCTAACCACAGACACTCTAGCGAAGGAGGCGTGCCGGACTTCCTGCTTATATAGATTCTGGGGAAGCGCCGCCCCAGCTCAATCAGCCAGCTGGGTAAAGAATTCGATAGCCCAGGAAACTATATCGTCCCGGGATGAGAGCCACAAACAAAAGTCCAAAACACACGCACAAACATCCAGAACCATGACAGAAGGCAGTGTTTCTGGATCTTGTTTATATATGTTCTAATCTCTACATGGCACAGTTTTAACTTGCATCCGCAGATGCGGTGACAAACTGTGTTTACTAACAATGTTTTACGGAAGTGCTCCTGAGTCCTTCCACTACAGAATCCTGTCTGTATTTAATGGAGTGCCGCCTGTGAACCTGAAAATCACATCCATTAAAAATTGGATTTTGGCCTTTTTCCATGCGATTTTTCTGGATGCTCAGAATCCTTTAATGATATTATCTATCAAAAAGGAAATGGGGTTGTATGTATGATTTCAAAATTGAGTGTGTCACGAAGTATCCACAGAAAAGTAAATGAAAATAAATGTTCATAACTACAAAAAGCTGACAGCAAAAGAGCTCATTTTGCTGTCTAACCATTTCTCAAGACTGTGTAGGTGTGGCAGATTGTGGTTTTATTTGCATCTCTCTCCCTCACACTATACAAGCGCTTTGTGCCCATGGATAGAACGCTCAATGTTTGATTAGTGAGGAATGCATTTACAATAACTAGCTACAGTTTTGAACTACTGTACTTTGACATGGCCTGGTACGACAACCAATAAATTTCTGGGCAAAATCACTGTACTGGTCTTGGTGGAAATTGGCTGCAAGTGTGGGAGTTTTTCTGGAGGACTCCACCAGGGCTCTCCAAAAACACTTGCCACAGTTTTTTTCAGGCCCACCGCAGTTGAAAAATCAGAGAATAACACATTGCCATCTTGACCGGTGGATGTGCACCCAGGGAAAGCACAAACAGGCATGATTGGGCAATTACCAAGGAGGGACAATGACGGAGACAGAGAGATCAAATATAGACACAGAGATATCAAATATAGATGGTCATTACTGAGCTAGCTACCCTTATTGCAAGAGGCTATGTATAGATGAGTTGGCTTAGACTCAAAAAGCCAGATTGAATGGGAGCAGCGAGGTTTTGTTGCACCTGTTCAGGCAGGACAAAAAATGTGGATTTTTTATAAGTGGTTTACAATTTTTATGATATAATCTCTGACATAACAACACCCGATTCAATCCAAATGTCAGGAAACTACAATATTTCTAATTTGGATTGAGTCTACCCTGCCACCCCCGGAGGGGGAGGGTATTGTAATTCAGTCAGTTTCTTTCTTTGTTTGTTTGCTAGATAGCATAATCATGCGAAAACTATTGCCTGGATATACACCAAATTTGAGAAGAAGTTGAACATTGACCCAGAATAGATCCCATTAAATTTGGGAATGAATTGGTCAAAGTCAAGATCAAAGTGACAGAAAAGGTCAAAATCAATTTTTTGGCCATAAGTCCGTCAAATATGGTGCAATTTACTTCAGACCAATGCCAAAATGTAAAATATAATCCCAGCTATTGCTATAGTGAAAAGTGCATAATTTCAAAGATCGGTTGGGGTCAAATTTCAGGGAGGGTCCAGGTCATTGATCAGAAACACCCATTTTCAAATATATCTTAAAAACCACTGCAGATCGGCATTTGGTTACTATTGATCACATTTAGGAAGTCATGAAGATTAAAATGACACCATGATCTTTAACTTTTTTTTAACAAACCCAAGATCACAAATAGCAAAACAGTGGATCAATTTAATGAACAGCTAAAATACTTGCAGGGGCAAGGTGGCCATGCCTGGTACTGCTTGTTTCTATACTTGTTTGATGCTTTCTGTCATGGATATAAGACCCTGAATTACATAGTTAGAAGGCTATAGATATTTGGGTCTCCTGGGGCTATAATGTCAGCAGGGATTTGATGGAATGCATGATACCATGAATTCTAACAAGTTATCCAGGACCTTTGAAAGAAAAACAGCCCCACAACATCAAAGATCCAGCACAACATTTCACTGTGGCGATAGGGTTCTTTATGGAATGGTAATTTTTGTTTCGCCAAAGCCACCTCTTGGGTTTACTGCCAAAAACCAGACATTTTTTTTTTATATTGCCAAATGCATTAAATTTCTGAATTACTGCCCTGATATTCACAATTGGTATTTTCAACTTTTTACCTATTTTATTAATGTCAAACCCCCATTTCTGATCCTCAATAACTATCTGTCATTCATCACTGCTGTATTCATTTGCGTTAACCATGCTGATGGATGACTGAGCAAAACTGGCTTTTATCACCTCATATTTCTAGGAATTTCTAGATGTTATAAATGATAATTTTTTGGAGCAGTATGTTAATAAACCGACAAGAGAGAAGGCAATTTTAGACTTAGTGCTCTGTAATGACCCAGATAGAATTAGCAATGTTGAGGTACTGGAGCCACTTGGGACAAGTGATCACTCTGCTGTTAATTTTGATGTTTCATGGGAAGTTAAAAAGGTGTATTCAAAAACAAAAATTTTTAATTTTAGGCGAGCAAACTTTGACAGGATGCGCTCATATCTAAGTGAAATAAAATGGGAGACACTCCTGGACTGTGAGTCTGTAAATGAGATGTGGGAAAGATTTAAGGGGGTTTTACTTGATTTACAATGCAAATTCATTCCAAAGGTGTCCAAAAGTAAGCTGAAAAAGCAGAATCCTCAGTGGATGACCAAAAGTATTCGTAGGATTTTGAGGGAAAAGAGGAATCTTTATAAGATGTACATAAAGGATAACAATGAGAACACTAAGGCTGAATACTGTAAAATGCGGGCTGTGGTCAAAAAAGAGCTGAGGAATGCTAGAAGACTGTATGAAAGACAAATTGCAGAGGGGGCAAAAACTAACCCTAAGCGCTTCTTTCAGTACTGTAGCAGAAAAAGGAAAGTCAAAGAGCAGGTTAAGTGCATAAAGAATAAAAATGGATCGCTGCTATATGATAACAAGGATATTGCGGATGCCTTAAACAGTTACTTTTTTGAGAATTTTACCTCAGAGTGGGTCTTTATTCGGCCAGAGGGCATGTTAAATGCTCAAGATTATTTAGCGGAAATTGAGGTTAGGGATAATGAAGTATTAGACAAGTTGCATAAACTAAAGGCAGATAAGGTGGCGGGTCCTGATGGCTTATATCCTAGAGTGCTCAGGGAAGTTGGTAAGATCATCTTTAAGCCGCTATCCGCCATCTTCAGATGGTCTTTAGAAACTGGAGAAATACCAAATGATTGGAAACAGGGCAATATAATACCAATATATAAGAAAGGGGACCGTACTGAGCCAGGAAATTACAGGCCAGTCAGTTTAACTTGCATTGCGTGCAAAATATTGGAATCTATCATAAAAGATGAGCTGGACTTATTTCTTGAACGTAACAGTATCTTGAGGGATAGCCAACATGGTTTTCGTAAAGGAAGGTCATGCCTGACAAACCTTCTGGAATTTTTTGAAGAGGCCACCAAGACTTATGACCAGAGCAGGGCTTATGACATCATATATTTGGATTTTCAGAAAGCATTTGATACAGTACCACATAAGAGACTAATTTTTAAAATGAGCTCCATTGGAGTTACAGGAGGTATTCTGGAGTGGATTCAAAACTGGTTACAGGACAGAACACAAAGAGTGGTGGTCAATGGTATCTCATCTGAGCTAGGTATGGTGGGGAGTGGCGTCCCCCAGGGATCGTGTTGGGTACCCTGCTGTTCCTCATCTACATTAATGACCTTGATAGGAATATTGAGAGCAGATTAGTTAAATTTGCAGATGATACTAAATTGGGGGGTTTGGCAAATAGTTTAGAGTCCACTAAAGTGATTCAGGATGATTTGGATAGAATCCAGAATTGGGCAGAAATGTGGCAAATGAAATTTAATGTAGCGAAATGTAAAGTTGTACATGTAGGTAATAAAAACATTAGACGGGATTACTTCATGGGAGGTTTAAAATTGGAATCTGCTCCACACGAGAAAGATCTGGGAGTGATTGTTGACCAAACCCTCACAGGCTCTAGCCATTGTGCCGTAGCAGTTAAAAAAGCCAATCGGATGCTGGGATACATTGCCAAGAGTATTGAGTACAAATCTAAGGAGGTGATGCTTCTTTTGTACAACACATTTGTCAGACCACATCTGGAGTATTGTGTGCAGTTCTGGGGACCATACTTTAAGAAAGATATAGAGGCTCCAGAGAAAGTTCAGAGAAGAGCCACAAAGCTAATTCCAGGTATAAAACATGAAAGCTATGAGAAGAGGCTGAAGATCCTTAATCTCTTTAGTCTTAGGAAAAGGAGACTAAGGGGTGATTTGATTGAGGTCTTTAAATATGTTAAAGGGATTAACAAAGTGAATTATGTAGGATTCCTTCGACCTAGTGTTGTTAGTAGAACTCGGGGTCACAAATGGAAGTTGACCAAATGTAAATTTAGCACTGATATTCGTAAATATTTCTTCACCCAAAAAGTAATTTCGATGTGGAATAGCTTGCCTGACCATATTGTTGAGGCAGAGACCTTGGGGGTTTTCAAGAGTAGGCTTGACTTAAAGCTAGATACCATTGAGTCATTGAGTATCTGAAGGGATATATTCACACTAGTATAAAAAACTGGCGAGCGTAGTTGGACTGAGCGGCCTGTTCTCGCCATTCATGTTATGTTATGTTATGTTATATTTATAGATCTGGGACACAGGAATGAATTTAAACTAAAGAATAAGAGAATGAGCCAAAACCTCGTTTGTTCTTAGCCTTTAGAACCAATTGTCATGGTTTTGGAGGTTGGCGTTTGTTTGGGAGCTTTCTTTGTTAATCTCGTCCGGGACGATATCGTTTTGCCCGCATCGGATTCTTTGGCCAGCTGGCATTTATTGTGGGCGGCACCCGGACTCTATTTAAGCCCAAGTTCCGCCTCGCCACCTTTGCTAGAGTGTCAGTGTTACGATTGCACTATAGCCCGTAAGTTCTCTTGCTAGAAAGTTGGTTAGAATTCAGGTGCAAAGAAGAAAGTGTTAGTTAGTAAGGGAAATTATCTCTCACTTTTCTTCTCTCTTCCTCTATCTCTGCACCATCTGGGTGCTTAATCTTTTGATCTCGGCTTCCGAGATTTTTCCTTTATTTCATTCAGTCTAGCTCGCGTTGCTTCCTTATTTTTACTCAGGACGAGATTTATGTCCTTTGGAAGCGCGAGCCCTTCTCTCTTGTTTTGTCTGTGTTCGTCATTTTTACTGTGCTTCCTTTTGTTCCGGCCACTGCATTTGGCGTCTCAAAACACCAGCCATTGCACCAATATTAACCAAGGGCGCCAATATGAGCGAAGGACTCTGTACATGCACAAATATGCTTACAAATATGCTTACAAACATGTTTTGGCTAGGATTTAGAGTGCATTTTTGTCTTTTTCATGTGAATTTAGGAACATCATCTTGGTCTTCATTCACTTATCAACCTTGCCCCCAAAGGAGGGGCGAGGGTATTGTAATCGGGTCCATCTGTCTGTCTGTCTGTCTGTCTGAACGCATATCTTAAAAAACTCTTGGCACGATTTACATAAAACTTTAACAGCAGAAAGGTCCTATCTCTGGCTCGGCCTCAAATGTCAGACTGCTAGGTCAAAAATCAAAAAATCAAATCAAATCGCAAAACTACCTATGTTTAACATGGGGCGAAATTTTAAAAAATCATATATCCACCAAAACTTATCGAAACGACTTGAAATTTGATACACATATATAGGGTGGCGATATCTATCATCAGATCAAGTTTCATCCGATCTGATCCAGACAGCAGATTTGGTGGCCATTTTAATTTAACATTGAAAATCCCATTTAACTTATATATTTTGCAATATATCGGCCTGGAATAAAGATGCTGCCTTGAAATGTTCAGGTTAGAGGCACAGTGCCATTGCTTATTCTGACCTGTAATGTATAAAAACATCTTGCCGAGAAAGCTGGGGAAGTTGGGGCTGTGTCACCCTCAGTCATGGCTACCAGAATACAGCAAATATGTTCTGAGAACTTGCATGTCAAATGATATATTTCAAAGAGAACTTGGAGCCATGCATTCGTCATTGGAGTGAATGGGTGCAGACAGCAATGGTATATTGCACAGTATACCAGAGCGCAGTGGCTATGTCTGTACCATACCCTCCCAGCCCAAACTGTCTAATTATCTTGATGTTTCATCCGTGGTCTGCTCTCCCTCCCTTGTCTCTCCATTTTATGCTTGAGGAAATAAAGTCAAGAATCTCCAATAAGCCTACCTATATTACTATGGACACATACATCATACGGTGGAGAAGCCGTAAGATATAATCTCCCTCTTTTCCCTCCACAACAGATTATCAATGAAATTTGCCTCTGACCCTTGAAATCCAAAAGTCAACGACGGTGACGTCATACGCATGGTCGGTGCCATTTTAACTTGTGGCCACTTCCCCCACTGTGAAAAAGTAACAAATTTGCAATACAAAACAAAAACAACGACATGTCAGAAAATGAAACAAATGTCAAAGGGGCGAGGGTTTGCAATCTCTGATTGTCTTGTCGTTGTCTTCTTGAGGTGTACTTCAGTGAAAGTCAGGGGTTGTGAGCAGACACACGATGCCCGACTCGTGAACGATCATGCTTGTCCGAAAGATGGCGCTATTTCCGTCTTATAATGTAGAGCAATAGCTATACACTTTCTGCATCCACGGTTTCAGAAACTTCTGTTCCTATAACATAAACACTAAGCTCCTCTCAATTTTAACAAACTTGGTGGCGCTCTGATTCCTTATAGTATGTAAGATTCCGTACAATTTGTGCTTTCAAACGTGAAATGCACTTCATTGATAAGTTTTGAAAGGAATTTTGAACAGCTGGAGGTTATATTAGGATGTCCTGTTAAATAGTGTTTTTATTTGTTTGTCAAATGGTATACCAATGAAGGGTTCTCTCATATTTGCTCGCAAGAAAGCGTTTTACATAATTCACTAAAGGCCCTATGCTAGTTCACTGGCTTTTCACGTACTACGGTAACTCTGTATTTCATTGAAGCAGCGACGCGCAACACGTTCAGAACCTTCAGATTGTTGCCATTGGTGCGAAGACTTCCGGCTACCGATACATTGAGCCAGAGCAGCGAGCTGCTCGCTCAGTGCAGACAAGGAACCGCGGGTGGTGAGAGCGTCACTTGAAATCGGTGGAACTCCTCACGTTGCTTTAAAGTCGTCAGAGGTACTGAGGCAAGCGAGCTGCACGGACCGGGATACCTGCTTGTCTTAAACATTCACACTTCTTGAAGGAATATTAAAGGTGTATCGTTTGTCTTCTCAGAATTTTAATTCTAGACTGCAACCTTATGAAATAAGTACTGTGGAGAGCACTGATTATGAATATGAATACAATGCACTGTATTGGCCATTTTGGGTAATACGGGCTCACATTTAGTGCGGCGAATGTAGCACAGCTACAATTGGAAACTGGAGACGAAGAGGATACCTACAGTTTTCAAAGCAAGCGATTTAATTGGGCTTCTATATACTGTACAAGAAACCTTGATCTTTGTGGAACGTGATGACCCTCTTATTGTAAGCTGTGCTGCTTTTCTCCCGCGGGGTTGGAGCGGTTCTGACCGCGCGTATTCGCAGCACTTTCCCTGCGGTATTGTGAGTAGGACACGTCTGGATTAACGGGGCAATAATTTCAAAGTGGACCCTGGAAACATAAAAGCAAGAGGCTTTTGGAGACAACGGAATCTCGTTAATCTGTTGAACGTAATTGCTATGGCGTGTGCTTATAAATTTGACATTGTTATTGGAGTTGTTTTAGTTTGGCAATCTCTTGGAATTGTGTTTCAAGTGACCAGAGGGGAGCTGATTCCTGCAAACGGTGAGACTCTGTCGATTATTAAAATAATTATAATAATGATAAATTGTAAAAATAACGAGTCGTGATTATATGTGTCATTTTGTTCCTCAAGTTTTTGCATTTGGCCACGCTGCATGTGTTCAAGTCGGTAGTGAAGGTTTTGAAACAATCTTGCAAATGTAAATTCGCTTCTCCCGTAACCAAACGGTTTGTTTCAACAGCAGTGGCATACAATACTGTGGCTTCATACTTTTTTCATCTTTTTCGTTCAGAAGTGTATTCAAATATGTGGCATGCACGATGGTCCTGATGCAATGGTAAACAATTCAGTTATTAAAGTAAACTGTTTCATTTAACTATTGCGGGAGAGCATTATGTTGTGAAGATCTTTAAAATTCTCTATTGATGTTAAAAGCGGGCTAGGTCTGTGTTTTTGTGCAGTGCGGGAATTAAAACGTAATTTCTTATTTTAATGTATTGGTTACTGGTAATGCAATGCGCGTTATTGAAGCGGGTTCTTCAGCGGTTTTATTATTTATTTATTCATTCATTCATTTATTTTTGTATAGACGGCCTCTATTTTTATTCTAATTCGGTAGCTTTATACATACCATTTCATTAGGCTACTCTATGACTCGATTGCTTCACACAAACAGCAAACCGAACTGCTCTTGGATTCCTCTGATGAAACATGGGGTTCTATTTCCATAATGTTGTGGCCAAGGTGTTTGCGGGCAATATGCATGTGCGCTTGGCAGTGTGTCACTGTAAATCAAACATGCTGCTGTGCTGTCAACTGGTAATTTTGCATCTTACCGCGAAGAGCGTAAGTGTAGAGATGCATAGTTTTGCTCCCCGGTCAACACTTGATGCCTCCTGACCCGATGTTGACCCTTAGACACCTGTCAGGGAAGCACAAACATGAATTCTTGTGACTAAATTGGTAAAAGTGGTCTGCATGATACTGTAAATTCTGGTGAATGGCAGAAATATTATCTTGCAGGCTATATATTCTTATCCAGACAAAAGCTATTTCCTTAGGACGGTGTAAAATAAATGGTGTGTTGCCATTCACCTGTCTTGAGAGCATTTGCCCCCCTCCTCCAGTGTTTGCTGGGGCTGGCTGCAGCAACTTTGTGATGCTGAACTGAAATGAGCGGATTAGATAATAGCTAGATTGACTGAAGGACTGCTGCCTTCCATTTCTGGATTTGCTGGCAAAAATCGTGTCATGCAAGGCTCTAAAATGTTGCTCCCACAGTCCAGTCACATTTGTGTTTGGGACATTGAATTCAGCTGGAGCAGGAAACAGTCTTGGAGATTTGAATGCAGTGCTGAGAAGGTGTTTTGGGACATAAAGGCAGCCTGCAAAATTCCCATTTCTTCAGCCTTGGTGTGCGTTCTGAGGTGGTGGTGCCCACTCTGTATGGTCTTTGAACTGAACATGTCACTTGTACCTCCATCTTAGCGTGGCACTTCACTGCTTATGCATGTCATAGTATGAGCTGACAGTAGTGTATAGTGAGAGTCTGCATAAAACGACCCTGTTGAACACTGCAATTCACTTTTTATTCATAAATATTTAAGGGGGGTGAGGCATGTCCACTCAATGAAAACATTCTGTTTTTCATGTTTCTCACTGCTAGCTTAGACCATGGAGATTCATATTAAAACAGATTTAAGAAATAGAGGTTTTCTGAATCCAACTCTCTGCAGTATGTTTAAACCTCCTTGACAGCTAAGAACCACCAACCATTGCATTGTTTATCCCATTTATTTTCAATGGAGTAAACACTTTTTCTCCTTTGTGTTCTCTATCTCTCCTGGTGTTCCTCAACGGAATATATATAACAAGTAGATTTAGGTCAGCGATTGTGCGCTCCTCAGCATTTTTTACTCTCTCTTGTGTGATACCATTCACATTCCTCCGGGCACCCTCTGGCTACTATCACTCCCATGCAATTTCGCCATTCACTCATCACAGAAGACAGCTCTGGACTTTCTGAATAGCGTATTCAATGCATAACCAGTATTTCACCGCAGTTGAGGCCTTTTGTTGTAATGTTGCTTAGAGAGAAATCAAAACTATTCTACTGCTGAAAAAGTACTGAGAAGTTCAGCCTATGCCGACATGCATGGTGATGAGTTGGGTCACACCTGGTATTGATTTGCATGCTTTTTCAAACAAAACACAGTGTATGTCTTAAAATGTATATTTATTGCACCAACAATGCTACGGTCACCTGCCATAGCAGGATTTTATCAGATTTCAGAAACATACATTGTCGTGCGGAGAGACATAAAATCATGGCTGAAGGGGAGCTGTCATTGATCTCTTTTCTTTGAAATGGTGGCCATCTAGAATCTGTGCCTGACTAGTGTTGACACAATTATAAATGAGATTCAGGGCACTGCCTTAAAAACACAAACTATTAAGAATTATGAGATTTTGATAATGAAACAGTTAGCACGTTTAATTATGAGCCTACATATATATTGATTTTGAAACATGCTATTTAGGAGAATCGATGGAGCTTTCAAGCTCCATTTAGTATTGCTTTTCAGTGAAAATAATGTATGTGTGCGATAGCGCAGACTAGACTGCGGGGATGAGATACACTCTGGACAAGTCTGCTGAGCTATAAGCCCAACTTGTACTGCAGGTGAAAGCGCGACAGCAAGTTAAAGTTGAGGTTATTGTGTGTTTGCTTATTTCTCATTTATCATTTCAATTGAAAACTTGAAATCATTGCATATGAAGTCATTCAGTTATTTATTTGATGTTCATGGCAAGAATCATAATACTAGTAAGGGATGGATGGATTTTCACTCTCTCATAACATCATTGAAAAATGATGGAAGATTTTGCCGCATTTGCATATCCTACATTATCATACCCATTTCAGATACTTTGCTCTTGCAGTAGTACGGCAGGTTTTGGAGAAAACATGGCCATTGACCATGTTTGTGTATTTCCGCTTGACCAGATTGAGACTCTTTCAACATGTGGCTCTATATTCCTTTCCTGTCTGTTGCAAAGTGAGTAAGATCCGTGCTTGGTGTAGGCTACATGCTGTATCCCTTCCCAATTCCGGATTCATGGTTTGAGTCACATTTTTTTCTGTTTAGCTCTATCTATTTTCTAGATTAATTAACATAACTTACTGGCTGGACAACTTACCAAGTCCATCCAGATTATTAGCTAGGTGCACCAAACATCTGGCCAGCACCTTATCATATTTGACTGCCTGATCACATTAAAATGTTTCCATGGGAACTTGTTATGTGACAAAATTGTGGGTGTGACAGAAGCCTTCCGTGCCAATAGTCCTAGGTGACAATGGAATAGTAAATGAAACGCTCACACTTCAGAGTTTTGAGCACCTTAGTACATGGCATTACTGGACAGGCGCTGATAATAATGATAAGATTTTTGATCAAATTTTTTCTTTATTTTTTGTTCGATACTTCGACTATAGCAGAAAAGATGTCTTCATAATGTGTGTATGGTATCCTCGGATATTACTGTATGTTCGAAGTGTCCTTGCCTTGGGCTGCTACCGTTTAATTAAAAGAATTCCAAAAATGCAACCCCACCACTGTGGCTGCAAGTGTGATGACAAATCTATAATAATATTTCTCTCACTTCTGTTTAATTGCTTTGCGGTTTATATGGAGCAATGAAGGACTGGCTCTGTCTCATTAGTAGCAAAGTACTGAAAATTTGTGCCAAATCATGACTCATGATTCCAGTTTTTTCCTGCATTATTGGTTCTATAGAAGCAGCGTTTAAGTAATAGACTAAGTTCATGATGCAGTTTGTTGTGTAAGAGTCGGCCTATTCGCAGTGCTTGCATCCCCCAGCATCACTAAGGCAATTTGTCCACATTGTTGTACAATAAGTCTGTGAAACGTTTATCCGCAAAGTGCATGAGAGCTTATTGTCAATGTGGCAAAAAAAAGTTCGAGGAAATACGCCTTGTACAGTTCAACTGTCCTCAGAGCATTTCCTCAGCGGTAAGGGGTGTTGAGAGGTGGCAGCTGATCCCACCGTTATGGGCCCTGCCTGCCTCCCCACTCCTGAGCCTCTGAAGTACGCCTGTATGACGCAAATTTGTATTGAGAACAGTGGCCTCGTCAAAGTGGCGTGCCATCAAATTTCGGTTTAAAATGATTGTATGCTCATTTCAGTGACAAGATCTTGGTGTGTGTAGATTTGAAGATAATATTTCAGCCAGGCAGAGTAACGCCTGATTTGGTGAGCAATAAACGTTAATTTATTAGTAGTGGGATCAATGAAGGTCTGTTATCAATAACGGTAATAACAATAATAATACCAACCACAGTAACATCAGCAACAGGGCACAATCCTATGCAATTAGGCCAAGTAGTGTACTGTCTGATACTGTCAAATTAATGTCAGTTGCAATGTTGGAGTTTTGGGTCGGTAGCCTATCAGTTAGTCAATACAGTGGCTGTAACTGACAAATCTGAGGTACTTAACCAACAATCATGGCAGATCTTGCTCTCCTTGAATACCTCAGTGCTTCTTTGTGATGCCAGCACATATTAAATGACCAGTCTGACTTCCTAATGGACGATGATGAGTGGTTCATGTGCTGTTTTTGGCTCCCAAGACATTTGCAGAGGGAGCTTTGCAATTCGATCCATTCAATTGCAATCATATCACTGCTCATTTGAAAGAGGGAAGACTGCTCAAATAATTGTACTTGGAGGAGTTTTTAGGTGGTTCATGACACTCAAATCTCTCATCTCCACACAACTATGATTTGAGGGGGGAAGGGGCTGTAAATTTGACAATAAGGTCAGAATAAATCACTGCTCATGTCCTTTTGAAATGATGGCTTTGTAAGTTTAAGGTTAATTATAGTAAAGTTAAGGGGATGAAGTCCTGAAATCAGGATTAGGCATAAAATGATGTCTTTAGAATCATTCATACGTGTGAAAATCAGCCGAGAATTGAACAAGTAGTTCTCACCTGTCTCAGAGGAAGGTGGAAATCATGTCTTTTTGGCAGTTTTTCTGGTGATTAAGGGATGATACAAGACTTCTTTACCTTACTAGTGGTTGTCAACAGTGACAATGCTTTGAAATGTACATCATACAATGTGAGAAAATGTGACATGCTGGTGCAAAACAGACACTATTTTTGGAATCAGCATACGGAAATTAGTTAGACACAAGCGTTCGATTTTATTCAGCAAAAATGATGCAGGGTGTTGTTATCAGCAGTGTGATTGCAAAAAATAACATAAAACAATATAAACTGAGCAACAATAGAAATGGAAGTTAATACAAGACTGACCAAAAACTAAGTATCAGTGTAATTATTTAAGAAATCTTCTTTGTTATAAGCACATCCACATTTACATTCACTTCTTCAAACATTTCTTTGGCGGTCACTCGGATTGGGTGACTATGTGAATACATTGATTAGCTTGGTATCTTACGTTTCTTTTGTTGTTCAGTATACTATAACTCCATTAAATGCTCTGGATTACTCATCCAAGTTTTTAGTTTGCTTTTTTTTTGCCAGGTTTCCTGGAGTTATTTGTGATGTTATTACTTTTTTTGTTCTGTTTGGTTGTTATGATTTTCAGAGCAGATAGGAGCCAACCACAAAATCAGTTAGTATTGCCACAATGGGCTTAAAGCGGAATGCAAAAAACGTGGCAGACTAATTGGAGTGGCGGGGGACATAGGTGGCACTTGGATGGCTGGACTAGCTGGGACCAGAATTGGCTCTAGGAATATGAGCCAGAAGGATTTATGAGGGAGTGCAGCAAGCAGCACTTGGGGGACCAGAGAGTAGGATGCGATCATGCTGGACTGAATCTAACAGAGAGTTCCTCCCAAAAGAAAAAAGTCTTCGGGTTCTAGTCATTACTCTTTGAAGACAGTAGACATGAAACTGTAGACAAAGCAATGCAGAGTAACAGTCCAACAAAGGGAAGACGGAGACTAGGAACTTAAATTCACAAGACAAAAATTAGCTCTGAGGGAAAGCAGGTGTGCAAGGCATAGGAAGGGAAACGAGAGGAGGAGAAAACAACAAGACAATAATTGTATGATAATAATAATTCAACGTAATTGAACCGAAACTGACGCAGACAGCTGGATTGTGGGAAAACCAGAAAGGAAAACCAACAGGATGTGACAATAGGATCATTTTGACTTCTGCTTTAACTTTGATTGTGAAATAATTGCTTTACTTATGATATTAGAAGACTGAGAAATGAAAATTGGGCCCTCATACATGTGAAATTAATGGCTTTTTGAATTTTTTTTTTGAAATTTCATGTTCTGTAAGGCTTTTGAGCGATAGGAAGTAGGCCACTTTCTTGTAGCTCATATTCCCTCAAAACTGAAATTAGGATCAACAGTTTCTGTCTTGGAATAACTGAACATTACAGGAGCTGAATGTGTCGTGTTTACACAATGGCACTTAAAAAACTAGTGAACTACGGGCAGCCACAGGCTGAAAAATTTAGGGAGACTGATTGCCATGAAATGAAGCGGGAACATGAACAGGAGAACCAGAGCAGTGGCCCAACTCAGAACCCATGGAGACAGATGATGGCTTATATAATGATGATCACCACAATACTGGTGATAAGTAAGTACCTAGTGTCCTGCGCATAGCAAAGCATTCGAAGCTGGTCAGCCATTTCATTTTGCCAACAATGCTGTTGCTTGTCTTTACAGTCCCCTTTGTTTTTCCTAAGTTGTTCCTTAGAAAGAAGATTCTTCTGCTGGGAGTGTTTCACTGTATGTGGGAGAGCTTTTTGTGAAATATACAGCCTCTGAATGGGTTTGGAAATGAAAGCCTGCTTGAGTGTGGAAGATTTACAGGAATGCATGAATGTGTGTGTCATGTGATCATTGTTATTTTGGTGCAGCTGTACATGAAGACTCATCTGATACCCTGTCTTTCTGCATTGATCTTGTCAGTCTGCTGGGAGAGCAGGCGACTCTGCATGGGGTAAAGTTTTGTGGTAATAATCAAACGACTGATGTTTGAAACTGAGGACCTGTTTCTCGCATTGTTTAAGGACAGTCTCTTTCTGCCAGTGAGACAATTTGAGTTCATGAAACCACTCCATTCCCAGAGATTCTATTAAGTGCTGCTCACAGTATGATAAAAGGATGATAATATGTGGATTTGCAGCATGCCATGACATTGGCAAATCTGATTTGTCACGGAGGGATCATCGCAAAATGTAGCATCAGCATGTTGCAGTGTACTTCACCTGATTAAAAATCAAACTTTTCTTTACTGAATAGTATGGAGCATAGAATGATTAAGAGTAGAGAACAAGAACAATATAACTTGGGTACAATGGGAGCTGGTAAAGAGGGTAATAATCGGAATAATTCATCAAAAAAAAAAAAAATCAAAGCTTTCTGAATTTCATCCCCTTTTGTAGCATTTTTTCCATCAGAGAATATGAAAAGTTAATTGAAAATTATGAGATGTATGTCAGTTTGGCTCTAAGTTTCTGTTAAAAGACTTAAATTTAAAATGGGGAACATCCTGTTAAGTGCATTGAATCAGCACTGAGTGCAACAGATGTGAAATGGATTTGCTACAGTTAGCCAACAAACAATTTGCACAAATCTGTGCCATTTAACTCATTATGACCGGCTGCAATATTTGTGTGTATATCCCTTTTGCATCTTTGTGCTTCTCCGTTTAATTTCGGATACAAAGTTTGGGCGATTTACATGATATAATCATTTTTAGGAAACAGGACCTTTGAAATATCTTGTGATTCGCTGAAAGACACGGTGAAATACATCATGGTATTTGTATTAAAAAAAGGGATTAGTAGGCATATACTTGGGCTACCCTTCACCTAGATGGAAACGGGTAGCGACCTCGTACGTAGCCTAGTTTTCATGACGTGATACCCAAAAACTGGGTAATTTCCATTTCTCAATGCAGATGATAGATAGATAGATAGATAGATGGATAGATGGATGGATGAAACAGTAGACTTAGACTTGAGCTACTTTACAGGTAGCCCTAGTAAAAAGTTTTCATACAGTGACAATGGCTGCAAGCGTAAGGTAAAGATTGACCTCACTGACAGTGCAACGCCGTTACTGGTGTTCATGGTTGTGACTTCTGATAGAGACAAATTCATACCCGGAGCAATGTAGGAGCAAAACTCCGTCCAGAAGTATATGGACGGTGAAAGAAATGAAAATCGAAAACCTTGTCAAGGGACAGATTTGCAATGATCTGGAGATAATAATAATAATAATAATAATAATGAATAAATAAACCAATTATGAAATTTAAAAATGTGTCATACATGCTTTCATCATAAGAAACATACATACCTGTATGCATACCTATGTGCAATGCTCACTTTTTTTGTAAATTGATTTTTTAAAAATAGAATGTTAATACACATCAGAGCAAAAGCAATAACTGCCAGTGAAAGCCAAGGTGTTAACATCTCAAATGGTTCTTATTTCATGTTTCTATCTCTGACAGAGGCTTAGCAATAAAGGTACTGGTCAACTTTAACAATTCTGTCAGGTTTTTCTTTGAACTCTCAGGTTCAAGAGGTTGTTTTCAAACGATGCCTTAGGTTTTACAATACCTTTTTAGAGGGCGCTGTAGGTCTTAATAGGTTAACAAAGATTTAGGAGATCTTTGAAACACATTAAGAATCATTGAAACACATATCCAGGTTTTATGTCAAAATGCTTAACTACTTCATGATAATATGAAAAACAAGTATAGAATATTCAGATGCCCTGCCACAGGATGGCTGATATCTGCCCTGGAAACAAAATGCAGTGGAGGGATGGACAGATGGACAGACAGACAGACAGGGGTATGAAAAGGCACATCTAGACTATAAGATGTAGCTGTATTCTAAATTTTGTTGGGAAATATTGAACGGTGTTGGAGTTCTAGCCTGGAAAAGAACAGGATGGCTGCCATCAGGTCTGAAAAAAAAATGTGCTTGAAGTGCGGACAGACTGACTGGAGGACAGATGGAGGTATGGAAAGGTAAATCTACACAGTAATATGTATCCTTGTATGTATCTTTGTGGGGTATGGGGGATAACAATGCTATTTAAATCTAAATATAAATTTGCTAGTCACTCTTCTGATTAGTCATGGTTACTGAGCAAATAATTTGTTGTGCTGCCAATCAAGCAAAGTAAATGAGCAGGCTGAAAGTAAACATGTATTGCAGAGCGAACATTTTGCTAACCCTGTTTCACCTCTGATGACACTTTTGTGATGTTTATTCCTTTTGTGCCTGTATTAAAGAGAAAGCGTGAGAGAGAGAACTGTGGAAGTAGACATTATACCACCTCCAATCATTGCTGAGCACTCACTCCATGTTGACTGCAAGGCATACCAAAATGCAATACCATGCCTGCATGTCTCTGAGGCAATACATTGAATAGTTCTACATTGTGTGGCACTGTAGAATATGTGCAGGCGTAGAGAGAACACTGTGGTTGAATTCTCCCTGTGAGTACTGTATTTCTGGGGGATTAGATCCAGTTTAGCTTTCAGTCTTTCTGGCTGAACTAAAATTGCATACAGGAAATAATTTCCCACATCTGAAAAGAAATACTAAATTTCAGCATTTATTTTTCACTGTCAGTGTTTCAAACATCCGTGGAGGTCTGTGCACATGGGCGTCGAGGCTCGGCATGTTGAGTGGGACCACGCCAACGGATAGAATTACATTGACTGTGGCTCCAATCAAGGACAGCTTTGTTTCAAACAGACTGGAAATGTCTTGGATACATTGAGTAGTGCTCATTGCTTTCTTGTTTGTTATTCTTAAGAGTTTATAATAGCTGATCCTTAAACCTATATAATCATTGTGCCTGATCCATAATTTTAAGCTTTAGGCTATTGTGTTTAGACAGTAGATTATTCTTTTACTGAATGTATTGCTTTCAAGACGACCAACTATAATTAGTTCATGGTTATTTGCCCCAGATTTGCGAAACATAATTGGCAACGAGTGAGGGAAAAATCCTCTCAGGTTCATTGCAAGGCAGGGTGTCCTGCGAGGGACCTATCAAGGGCCAGATTCTGCTCTAGATAAGGCAGTATTTTTAGAGTAAGTTGTGCCTCTCTCCTTTCATCCTTTGGTTTACGTGGGACTTCCCTGTCTTGCATTCACATGGGATCTCTGCTAACCCAGGTCGGCACTGTCATTGAAACGTGGGGGAAATGAAAGCCATCTGTGCACTGCTAGCAGGGACCCAGACTAGCATACATGCGGTAAATACTCACTAAATTGTTAAAAAGAGTAATGACTGCAGTTCTAACAGCTGGACAGAGTTAGAGGGTCTTCTTGTCGCCTCGGCATTTTCCGGACAAATCATTCCATTCCCTCTGAGGGGAGTTGTGGACTGTGGCGTCGGTGTGGGCGCGCTTGCATAAATAAGTGATGGCATTTGCTGTTGCTGAGATGGTATTGCCAGTTCTCTATATTTCAGTTTCTGCTTTAAACCCTCTCTGAGTTTATACCCTCTGTAAGTTGATACATCATTCAGTCTTACCCGCATATAAAGGGATAGGAGTGTTGTTTTCGGCGGCATTTGTTTGTTTGCATATTAGCACCAGTTTATCACAAAAATAGTTTGAGCATATTACACATAATTTTCAGGAAATGTTTTCAATGCTCCAAGGATCATCTGATCAAATTTTGGACCTGATTGGATCAAGGTCAAGGTTGCAGAAAAACCTCAATTTATTTATGTCTCCCTCAGATGGGGTATATTGTGCCTGAACCCACTTGTTCTAGTTTTAAAATAGACTTGATTTCACTGTTGTGTGTGGAAGAACCATTTCTCTGGTACCCAGTGAATTGACCATGAGGAACTGTCATCGATAGCCTGGCTGCTGGCTGGCTACTCATTCGTCTTACTTCCATGACTGGTTGCTTCTGCTCTCTGGGCTGAATCTCATAATACTCAAGATTTAACTCCCACTGGGCAAAAGCATCAAAATCTCTCTTTAACCTTTGTGCTTCTAACATGTGCATGTGAAGCTATAAAGATTGTGGCCATTATTAGTCAGTCTCCGGTTGATTTAACTCAGTCGAGGATAAGTACAGAAAAATTAGAAAAAGTAATAACCTTTCGAGTCTGTTTAAAATTAATAATTTTGGGAGAGTACTTAATGCAGATGGCAGTTAACTGCAGGAGACTGCATTTTATCTATGCCCGTCACACGTACTGATCTTTCAAAAAAAAGCAATTTGAAAAAGTACTTCTCTTAAAGTTGAAACCCAGTTGTAAATAGCTTTATTGTAACCCGGTCTAACCTTTGATCATTTTTCCCAAGTTCAGTCATATGTTAAATTATCATTTTATTACTTACTGTATGAGTTTTAATTTGCTGCATGATAATATATGGGTAGGTTCAACTGAATTGCGAATATTTTTTTTTCAGTTGGAATAGTTATTGTGAAAGTTCTCAACCCAGCCTGGGGGAAGCTGGCAGATGGGAGGGAGTCTTTCGACCTTACACAGCGCACAGGCCACTTCATTACCATGGGGGGGAACGGAGCGCCCTTTCATTGCCTTTAAGAATGAATTCCTGAAAGAGGCTGAAGTGAATGGGTGAAAGGGGCTGAAGTTTGATGGGGAGAGGGAGGGCTGATTCTCCTCCCCCTCTGGTGTCTTGTGAAAATGGACGCCCTGCTAAACTCAGAGAGTGTTTTCACTGGGTGATATTGGGCAGGTGTCATGTCATTGACTTCCAAACTGTGGTGAATTCCTCTGCTGTGGTATGAAGACCAGCAGGGCCTGCAAGTTCGGGGGATGCAAGGGTAGCTCCTCCATTGCTTTCTTCCAGCAAGGAAACAGAGGACCAACCTTGGAAGACAGGAAAGATCGAATATTAACCTCAATCCTGGGCAGCTGTCGCAAATGAATACGTCATTAGTCTTGCAGTTTTTCGATAAATTGCGAAGGCAATCTGTACCATTAAGATCATGACTTACTTTTTTTCTTAAGCATGTTCCCAGGTACCTTTAAAATCCCCTGCATTTTTCCCTGCACCTATGGGACGTTTTCTAGCGAGGTCACTAAAAAAGTGGAGAGAAAAGAAAAAAGGTGCTTTGCATTCTACTGAAATGGACTTTACTGCATGGCTTTGAAAAGAGTATCAAGATGAGGATTGACCGTAGACTGTATATACTATATATATAGTATTAGTACTAGTATAAGTATTAGTCAACACAAATCATTTAGCTTTGGAAGTACCTTTGCATCTTGGCAAGTCTGAGAAAAGAGGACATTGGAAATTAGCTTTTAATTGTTTAAAGAATAGTATTGCACTCACAGAATTGAAGAAAGAAATTAAGGTTATACATAACTTCAGTGTTTTTACCCAATTCTGGTGTTTCCCTGTGGGAGATTATGAAAGAGATATAAAAATCATGTTGTTAGTGAGCCCCGTGCAACAAAGTGGAGAGTGGTGACATGAGGGGCAGAGGAGGAGCTTATTTTTGGGCTGGCAAAGAAATTTTGCAAACAACAATCAGGAAACTCTCGCTAGTTGGCGGTAAACTATATGATGGAAAGAGACCTAAAAGTGATTACTCTCTCTGTTTGAAATTTACAAATAAGAATAAATAAAATGAAAGAAGATAAAGATAATTTGAGTGGCATTGCATTGTAATTGACAGAAATTAATAATGATGTTTCATTGCCTTTGGCTTCATGCAGGTAGATACAGTAATATAGAAGGTCACAGTAATGCTCATGGCTTGATAAACCTACACAAAAATAAACTTTACCATTAAATATGTAGCTGGAATACAAAATGATAATGGGCAATGAACAAACTATTAGGGAAAGTATTGAGGAATTATGTAAAAAATGTATCAAAAAGCAAAAAAAAAAAAAAAAAAAAAAAAAATCTGAGCTAGCTGTATTTTTTAATTCCATTGAAATGCACTTGGTTGGCCTAAATTCACTGCATGTGGACATTCCAGAAGATGACGTAAAATGAGCAATTCTAGTATTAAATAAAGGTAAGTAACTGGTCCAAGTGGACTTTCTATTGAATTTCATCAAATATGTATAGATGAGATCACAGACTCACTAACCTCAGTTTTTAATACTGGAATCAACACGGGCAAATTGCATGACTTTTTTTTTTTCCATGGAGTTACATATGTAAGAAAGGAAATGGACATGAAATGAATAATTGGAGATACATAATAAATAACTGTAGACAAACTTCCTTCTGCCATATCAGTTATGGCTAAACCAGAATATTCTCTTTTGCAGAGATTAATCTATCGGTACGTAGCAGCCACTTTCCTGATTCCAAAAATTTAACTTAATTTTGACAAAATAAGGACTTCCTTTTGTCATTTCACTGCAATAAATATGTATCAGGGAAAATGGCAGCTGCTGGTTCTAATATTAATGTGAATTATTATCCAAGTCTGTATACCAAGTGATGAAGCTTTTAAGCAAATTGTAACTGATCTGAAAAGACTAAGAACTCTGGACATCAGGCAGAAGAGAGACACACCTTGGCACTCACTAGCATTGTAAGTTTTTAGCATTTCATTACTTTTGAATGTGTTGTTGAATGTATCCATTGAAATTGTTATGTGTGTAATTTCACCCCTTGCAATAAGTTTAAATTAAAATAAGAAGAAAGGCCACCTATAGCATTCAGACACAGACTTGAATCTCAAGGGCACAATGCAACCCAGTGGAGGAGGTATGTATAGGGGTGCCATGAATTGACGGCAGGTGGATGTTCTGATTGAATAACCGGCTGGAAATCAGGAAATCAGGGACGGCCGTGACAAATGCTCCCTCATCTTCTCTCCTCTCATCGCTTTTCTCATCTTTGCATTGGCTGGCAGAGTTTGCAGGCAAAGCATTTGGCTGTGCATCATTTTAGGAGACAAAGAGACTATTAATGATAATTGAGGACAAATAAGGATATCAAGATATTAAAGATAATATGAGTTTCATTGACTTTAGAATCTAAAAGCTGAGGGCAGTCACCAAGCAGGATAGCATTTTAAATTTGGTTGTATTTACCACTGTTTTCCCGTCAGAAGCAAGCTTGTTGTGGAAAGAACGTACTGAGTGCATGATGGAATGAATGAACTTGAAAGTTGTAAATTTATGGGTAATGCCACAAGTGGGAACATTGATGTCAAATGATGTATGAACTGCCAAGGTGATGACATGTAGTCTGGTTAGCCACTAAGCGTGAGAATATTTTGTGGATTCTTATATTCCCTGTGAAATACTGCACATCATTCCATCTCTGGCTGCAGACGCAATGAGGTCATTTAGCAGAGCAGGTAAAGCAGTACAATAGGCCTGTTCATTTTGAGTCGGTGTGTCATTTCCCTGTTTCTCACGGAAATATCAGGTCATTGTACATTCTGCAGTGAGCGCTCCTCTTCTCCCCTCAAGTGTCTGTGTATCAGCTGACGCGTGACAATCAACCTTTGCTAAAAAACCTTACCACCCAAAGTGCCCTTTTATCTCCCTGCTGTAGTAGATACGTGTATCAAATGTTAAAGTGTGGAATAGGCAGTGCTCCAGCAGTTTCTTCCTGGTGTCAATACAATGGCCCAGGTTCATTTTTAGGCTTTAGACTGAACTTGCTGAACCAGCATAAATATATTTTTTGGTCGTTACTGTTCAGTGTACCAAGTGATCCTTGCATTTTTTGTGTGTTGGTTTATGGAGTTTTGTTTACTCTTGCACTGCTCTAGTGGCTAGCAACTGCGATCGTCATGAAGTTGTCTTGAAATCCACAAGCTGCTAATTTTATGTTCAGTCTGCCCAGTGCCCCCATCTGAGTCATCAAACAAAGCCTGAGCCATCCTGCCACATATATGATCTGATGTGACTGGTTCAAACAGGCATCTCCGCCTGGTGCCACTTGCATCCTATAAAATGGCTGGTGGTCAACACTGTTACCCACCTTTATGCCACCTTTGTGGCAGCTGTAAAACATGCCATCATGCATAATGTGGGAATCAAATGTCTGTAGTAATATACGTATACCGTGGGTTCCATCAATATGAAAGGGCTCATTGATCTAACATTGCCTGTTATATTCAATGATGCGATGTGCAATAAATGAGGTACTGAATTTTTGTAAACAGAAATTGCAAATAAGGAAAATAACTGCATTTTTCTGGGGATGCTCGAGGAGGAAATCTGTCAAGAGAAAGTATTGCTTTGGTATTGTTTACGAAGAAAAAAAAACCAGTGAATGAAAGAAGACCAAATTTAACTGCTGTCTCTGCCATTTCCTGAGATGACAGGTCCTATATTCAGGACCCATAACCCACTGAAACAATGGCATTACTTTTCTCTTGAAAGATTTATTAACAATTACACATATCGAAGAGCATGCAGGAGTTTGAATAGCCCTGCAAACAAATACTGCCAAAACCTGCTGAGATTCCGAGGTGCTTTATTCTGTTATATGTGCTCCTTACTGGTCATAGGTTGTATGTTGTTTTTTGCGGCTGGTTTGTTGTTAGGCATCGATGTGTGGAGTGAGCTGGCTGCCAAACTGGTAGAGTACCTGACCATTGGGTGGTAAGCTCATAAACAGAAAGTCAGTCTTCCCAACCAGATAGGTACCATCTTAGGTTAGATTAAGCTATTATTGTATTTTATAGCTCTTTATGGTCCAGAATAGTTCATAAAAATATTATGACTTGTAAAGTGATTATTGAATTACTGTCATTGCCTCAGAGGCTGGCAGCACATGGCTTAAAGTTTAAAGTTTTTATGCTTTGCTGTATCACTTGGCTGTGTGCATGGATCACAGCAATTAGCTTAATAGCTATAAAGTTTAGGCAAAGTGATTGGGTGTCATGTGGGCCCCTTTTTCAGTAAAAGTGTGACCCCCCTTCAGACTGTTTGCTTGTGCAGTCAAAGTTATGCCCTAATGAGGACTACATGGTTTTCTGTGGCATATTTGGAAATTGCATTTTGCAAACTGCATTCAATTATTTAAGCGCATGTTAGACATCAATCATTTAAGCTATAGGAAACATACAAGTATCCTCATGCCTCATTGAACACTTGGCTGGTAATATTCCCACAGTAAAAAATATGCGGGCCAGTGACTCCATTCCAAAGGTGAATGTGCCTTAAATCATCTCCTAATTGAACAGTCACTCTGACCTTGAGGCATGTAGCCGAGGGGGATTTGATTTCAGTGCACCTAATTAAAGATATGAAATAAGCAGAGATCAGGGCTGGCATGTTTAGTGCAGGGGAGCAGGGAGAGTTGTTGTGGGCACTTCGACTTTGGACTTTCTCCCAAACATCCCCGCTGCTTTTCAGTTATCACGCAGAGCAGCAACGCATGCCCTGCGAGCACTGGGAGTCTTTGATCAGAGAAGAAACAAGCTGAAGTTCAGTTGGGTTTGATCTTGGATAACGGCTGCATTACAAGTCACTCGAGGAGCGCAAAAAGGACTTGACGCAGCCATTGGTGGGGAAGTGTGTAGAAATACATATTAACTGAATCATATTTTTGCACTCTCAGTCAGACTTCCAGCTTCACTGCGAAAAATGTGTCTTAATAAGTCATTTAGTCTTAATATAAGACCTAACTTCCTAGTTTTCCTCTCTCAAGAGGAATATATATGCTTGTTTTAAGTTGCCATGTGCTTGACAAGTGAAATCGTCTTATCCCATCGGCAAATCTAGAAATAAGTCACAATTATCTCACCCCATTGGCAAATTTTTGTCTTACTGAGAAAAAAGGTAATAGAAATAAGTGTTTTAAGTCCTTATAGAGCCCAGTCTCATCCCGACGCGTCATGTATTGACACTACCTGACTAAGCATCGACATACACACGCAAAAGGATGGTTTTGGAGTCCCTATTTGATGCCAGTTTAAAACGAACCCTACCCCTGAACGCCTGAACCCCTAACCCTTAACAAGAAGCTTAACCGTAAGCGCCAAATAAAGAAGCCAAAAGCATTGTTTTGCATCGTATATCGACGCTCGGTCAGGTAGCATCACATATGATGAGTCGGGATGACAATGTGTTGCTTAATACAAGATTAAAGTGCTTGGTAAGGTGGAATTATTTTTCAGTTTTTGCAGTGTTTAGAAATTGTCAGAACCGAACACCAAGCACAGCTGAAAAATGTAATTTTATATGAAGACAGAAGCTGCTCTACCAGGAGACTTATCTCGTTTTGGAAGGAGGTGGGTGGGGTGGAGGAGACTGCCAGTGGATCTGGGGGTTGCTGACATGCAAACTCTTTATAAACTGACTCTGACTAAGAACAATTCATACCAGTAATTACTTGGACTGTATATTACATTGTGTGGTCAGGTCTCTAAACATGCACAAATAATTTGAAAACCAGACATTGGAGTTTAAAAACCCAGTGTCAGGTGAACATGCTAGAAGGAGCAGTTTAAACTGTGGTTTTCTCAGCCTTGTGGTCTCGGCGAAAAAGCGGAGCTCTACAGATTAGGGGTCGAAGGTGGCGGAGAGCGCCGTGTTGAGTGTGTGTTCGGTGGGGGTGGAACTCTGTGAGGGCAGGGTAGGTCTGTCAGCGGTGGGTTTGTCAGTCACCAGCAGGTCACAGGTGGCATTGAGACCCCCCGCAGGGACAGGCAGTGTTTCCCCGTGCCCCGTGGAGCTGGCTGAGCTGGGCCTACCCAGGCGTGCCGAATGACTGACAAAAGGGCTTGGAGCCTTGGCCCCTCCCTCACTCTGAGCAGGGCTTGAGTTTTGCAGGCCCAGCAAGAGGAGGAGAGCAGCTTCTTTGTCATGAAGGAGGCTTTTCTGCTCAAAGGTATTTAACCATGCAGTGTAATAAGTGCGCTGCTGGGCTTCCTCCTGTGGTTATTTTCTCCAAAACCACCTCCCCCTTCCACAATATCTCTTCTCTTTGTTGGAAAAAATGAAGTGATCCACTGTAAAATTAAACGAACGCAGCTGTGCTGCCCTTTCCCACTGAGTCCTGTTTATTGTGTTTAATAACAAAGCCTGAAAAGATGAGGGACTAAGACCGAAACCGATGGGCAGTCCTATTTCCCGAATTCCTTTTTTGTTATTTTCTCATGTAATTGCCACCAATTTGAACTTAATTCAGTTCAACTTTGTGACCTCCAATCATAAACATGATAGAGGGGATGAAGTTTGTTGCGAGCACTTGAGTGCACTTCTAGCTTAAGCTAGCTTTTTTATGGAGCCATTTTTTTTGTGCTGCAATTGTTATGGAAAGCTTGACGCGTTAGTGGTTGAGCAGGGGTATATAAAACACACTTGCTAGTGTTATTGCTCTTTTTTGGATATGAGCATTCTCTCCAATTGAACAGGTGTTTTAAAAAGACAGATTTTCTCAGGATGGACTTTACGAGAGCACTGTTTAAAAAAGAAAAAACTTTTCAGCTTTTATTTTCCCTACACGATGCTATCTTTAACAGCCTTCAAGTCTTAACAGGACAGCTAAGACTTCTCCCAAGCTCCCAACTCCCAACAATGTTGCATTGTTTCCATGGCTGGAAAGCTGCTGTCTTCTTATTCTCTATAAGTTCCTTCTTTTGGGAAGAATTCATCCTGTGTGCAAAGCTAAGCCTTTAGGATTCAGTGGATTTAAGTAATAGAAAGACACTTGAATACCTTAATGACCGACTGCTAAAAGTTTGTATAGTGTTACACATTATAGTGTTCAAGTTATTCAGTGCGATATAAAGAGGCTGTCTGTGGGCTATAGAATGAGACGGATTTGATCAAATGGGGCTAAGGCCCCCTATCCTCAGCTTAGGACAAATTGAAATCGTTAACTGCTTATAGGAGAAAGATTCAGTAATACTATCCAGATTCTTAGTTATTGCAATATTCCATTCCCAAACACACCATACTCAGGTCCAGGCCATGAATTGTAGCAGCAATTTATAAAGTGATAAAGCCAAACAAAAATTACCCGAGATCTGGCAGGGGTATGCACCCCTGCAACAGGATATATCTAGTTCTCCTTAATCATTATAGTTTACTGAAGGCAAGGGTTTCCTCTTTCTCAGTTTTATGTTTTAATGCTCTCTCTCTCTCTCTCTCTCTCTCTCTCGCTCTTTCTCCCTTTTTCACGCTCCATCTTTCTCATCCCAGTCTTCTATAATTGGGTGGGTCCGACTTTGTCTCTGGCTTCATCTAATAAATGATATAGTGTTGCATAATGTAATCTGATTTTCCTTGTAAGCACTGAAAGAAGTATCGGCATATTGATCCACTCAGATTGCTTTTATCTTTGAAGTGATATCAGATCAATCATGATTCATGACCTAATTAGCCATCATCTGGGGAACCAGTCAGGAAAAAAGGATAGTTTATGAGTTAAATAAAACTCCTACTCATATCCTGGTATCTGCCATTGGGTCACTCATCAGCTGAACTACATGCCAGAATGTGGAAGTTCTCCTTACAGGAGAATATTCACTGTTTTTTTCTTTTGGCTTTGATCTGAGGCACAGTGTCAAATAAGGCTAAACTAGCCTCAGGGCTGTTGGGTTGGCTCTCTCTGTAAAGGTGTTGCTTGCAGCGCAAGAGTGACCGCCATGGTCTCAGATCGAATCAGGCTGTGCCAGTGCTTACTGTGGCCAGCTGCTTTGCCGGGCATAATAGTTTCTGCTGCTTAGGGATTTGGGAGGGTCACAGTCTATGTTTGGCATGTTTTGTTGCCGAAGTGCCTCCAGCTGAACAAGTGCGTGCTCAGTTTCCTCAGCCCTCATTCAGTACATGCTAGGACTGAGGCCACGAGTGGCAGGAAGGAACAGGTGAAAGGCCTGTGTTTCGGAAGAGAACTGCAACCTGTTCTCACAAGCTGGTAGCACAAGCCGCATCCAAGCTGGCCAGTACATAGTTCGCTGAATGGACATTCTAGATTTGGATGGGATTGAAAATGACAAATTAATATTAAAAAGATATGTATAAAACAATAAAAAATAAATAAATAAATAAACCTCAGAGGATCCAGTGCAGTTCCCACGATGCCTTGCTGCTGTTGCTGCTGATTTGCTGGTAGTTTTTATTGAGCTGGGGAATCACACTCCTAAGACCAATGTCCACTTTTTTTTTTCCTGTGCTGTTTTTTTTTTGAGGCTGGCTGAGGCTGGTTACCTCTGAGTCTCCGTGCCTGATGCTTGAGAATGAGACTGCCATTGTGTTTGTTAACCTGGGGTTCTGTGGAGACCCTTTTGGGAGAAGGAGTGTATAAAAATCAGAAACTCTCTAAAACTATTAAATTTGTACAACCCCAAATAAGAAAAAGTTGGGACAGCTTATTACATTAGAATTAAAACTGAAAACAGTTATTGTAAATCACCTGTAATGTGTATTACACTGGAAACATGATAGCCACACATTATTTGATGTTTTCCCATGAATTTTATTACTTCTGTTCAAAAATAAACAAATCAAATTTGATTCTTGCAACACATTTCAAAAACGCTGGGACAGTGAAGCATTTACCACTCTGTTACATTCCCTTTTCTTTTCACTGAACTTATAAGACATTTAGGGACTGAAGAGACTAAGTGATGAAGTGTTTCAGGTAGAATTTTATCCCATTCTTCCTGTGAACAAGCCTTAAAGTGTGCTACAGTGTGAGTTTTTTCGTTACAGCATCTTGTGTTTCAAAATGTGCCACACATTTTCTATTGGGGACAGGTCAGGACTGCAGGCAGGCCAGTCCAGCACCCAAACCCTCTTCTTCCTTAGCCAGATCTTTGTAATGTGTGCAGTGTGTGGTTTTGCATTGTCAGGCTGAAATATGTGTGGCCCTCCCAGGTAGAGGGGCCGTTTAGAAGACAACATATGTTGCTCTAAAATCTCTATGTACTTTTCTGCTTTGATGGTGCCATCATAGAAGTGCAAGTTACCTTTGCCCAGGGCGCTGACACACCCCCTTACCATGACAGACCCTTGTTTCCGGACTTGTTACTGGTAACACTCTGGATGATCCTTTTAATCTTTAATCCGGAGCACACAGCGTCCATTTCTTCCAGTGAAGACCTGAAAATATTGACTCATCTGACCACAGTACACGTTTCCACTGAGTTATGGTCCATCCCAGATGCCTCCGAACCCAGTGAAGTCGATGACGCTTCAGGACACAGTTATTACAAGGTTTCTTTTTAGCGCAGTAAAGTTTTAAGTGGCATTAATGGATGTAGTTCTGTATTTTGTGCTTGAAAAAGATCAGCTAAAGTAAGTCTGAGCCCGCGTGGTAATATCAGCTATTGATGAATGTCGGTTCTTGATACAGTGCCGTCTTAGGGATCGCATATCATGGGCATTCAGTTTAGCTCTGCGCCCTTGTCCTTTACACACTGAAATTCCTCCAGAGTCCTTGAATCTTTGACATATATTATACACAGCAGAGGATGGAATATTCAAATCTTTCCCTATTTTTATATGTGGAACATTGTACTTCAATAATTTCATCAGGCATTTGTTGGCAAACTGGTTCTCCTCGGCCCATCTTTGCCGCTGAAGGACTAGGCCTTTCCTGGGTGTTGGTTTTGTACCAAATCATGACTGAAATCACCTGTTGACATTACCTGATTCAAATCACATCATTATTCAATCCTACGCTTCAATATAATGCTAATTTACCTTCCATCTCAACTTTTTTTTCTCAATGTGTAGATTGCCTGAATGACAGGAATGGATATAAATTTTAAAAAAGAGATGACACTGACCTAACAAAACATGACATATAGTGTGTTCAGACCATCTATGATGAAACCTAAGGCCCGTATTCAGAAACGACACTCACACTAATTGAGCGTGAGTGAGTACTAAAACTTAGTGTCAGGTTATACTAAATGAGTCAGAGGTTGCCCTAACACTCATTTGCTTTCAGAGATCTCACTCACACTGAAAATAGTGTCCCTTTCTGAGTGAAGGTTGAGTGCAGGAACACCTCCCTTGAGCCGCACTAACTTGCGCAGGTATTTCGTTGTCATGGCCTTCAGGTGGTTACAAACATTGGAAACTCTGGATCATTTACAGCCACGTGCTCGACGCAATCGCAACTACGCAAATTTGAACTATAATGATGATAACGATGCCGGTAACTGCACTGTGGTGAACTCGAGGCTAGCATTTGTGTACCCGCCAGTGGCTACTGGTGAACTGGAAATAGGGGAAGCTAAAAACCATCCCTTAAAAATAATGATTGGACATGACCTGTTTTCAATCATTTAATAAAATTTTATTTACTCGAACTCCAAAAATCCTAAGGATTATCATGTGTCGCCAGTTCTACTTGTTAAGTTAGAATGAGCAGCGATAATTATTGCCCTGTTTTCAATTTATTTAAATTACAATTGCAGAAACTCCAAAAACTCTCAACATTATCAGGTGTGGCCAGTTTTTATTAATGACGCATATCTGTCAACTCTCACGCATTCGGACTTCTTGCGCTTTTCTTTACTCATGGGTTGGAAAATTCTGCGCTCAGCTGGCTCGTGGTGCGCCCTATCTGCGAGGCTCATTTAGCTGTAGGTCATGAGAGTCCATTCTTTTCTACATTCTTAATTGCTGAATGTAGAAGGAAATGTTTGGCACGTTTCACAGCTTGTTGCCTAGTGAGCCTCGTGGGCTGTCCTGCGCCTTTTGCGAGCCACTTGACCACAGAATTTATGAAGACATGCTGATATTTTATGTTGTCATTTATGTGCGAAAGAAACGCCTCAATTTTGTGAAGCAATGTATAACAAAGCTATCAAAAATAAATTTGATTGTTGTTTTACCAATTAGTCTGAGAAACTTTCTAATCAAGAAAAGTAAACTGCGACAGGTTTAGGTCATTCAGCACAGAAGGGTGAGGATTGAGCGTCCCTTTGCAGCAGCCGACGCACCGCCTGTGGTACCCACTGCCCACTACTGTCAGTTATGCTCGAGTGGCGTTTGTGAATAGCAAATGGCGAGGAGTGGGACCACTCCCTCGGTAAGTGGTAGGTCGATCTCTTTCTCACACTCCAGTTACATTTCAATCGTACTCACTATATGGTGAGTGGAGGGTGAGTGTGAGTGTCGTTTCTGAATACGGGCCAAAGTGAAAAAAAAAAATACAAATCACTGCTTTCTTTATTAATTTGCAATTGCCATACTGTCCTGACTTTTTCTGATTTGGGGTTGTAAATGCTGTGGTGTAAAATGCAAATAAGCAGCAGTGTCCTGTCTGAGGTAAGCCAAAAACATTGGCTCTTTTGACTTTGCATTGATGGCTTTCCTGGTTTTTGACAGCACTTTACTTATACGATGATAATGCGCTGCCAGTCTCTTTTTGCGGGTCTTGCCATTCTAAATCTAGCCTATTGTGCTATAGCAGTAATTTATGGGCTCTTGAAATGTCTGCAAATGGCAGGGTTGGGTTCAGGGAGTGTTATGATTAGACTCGTTGTAAGACTGTTTATTCTGTAGGAACTTTTGCATGATTGAAGTTTTGTTTTTCTTTAATCCAAATTGAATCATAACCGGCTTGACTGAAGCCCTAATGGAAAATTATTTTTCCATTAAATGCGTGTGTCAGTCTGATTGACAGTGCAAATGTAGTGTGGGTACCCAACTGACAAATATATTTCCATGGCATTGGGGGGAATATTCAGGTTACACTCCAGTTCTTATTAGTCCCCTGCCGCCAGATGGGTGGGTTGGGGGATTATTGATTGAGAAGGTGTTAGTCGGTGTGCCCGTCCATGTGTCCTTCCGTGCATCCAGCCATGCATCTGTCTGGATCCATTTCTCTGAGACAGGAGCCTAACCATTTTTCACTGACTAAATGACCTTTACCAAAGTTTCATATCAGTTACCTTTTTGTGACCTCTGACCATTGACCTCTCAGCAATCACCTCCATCACTGCTATTCATTTATATGGCGTGATTATTAATCATGCAATCTCAAACAGGAAACAGCTTGAAAGCAGTTATGTGGGTCAGAGGCTCACGGCATGCCATTGAAAATCCTGTAACGCCGGCGTTCCCAGTAGGGGGATGTTTGGCTTTAGGAAACCACTGACCTCTTCGCCAAGAGTAGGGGGTTCCCCGGGGTCCTTGTTAAATTCCCAACCTGGCCCTTTCAACCTGCCGCCTTATTATCTCCTGATCTAATTGATATACGAGTCGTTCTCTCCTTCTAACCCTCAAGCGATGAGTGGTGTGCGTTCTGGTGCAAAATGGCCGCCGTGCATCACCCAGGTGGGTGCTACACATTAGTGATGGTGTGATGAAATTACCCCATATGACTGTAAAGCCCTTTGAGTATCTATTCGAATGCGCTGTAGAATGCATTGTTCATTCATTCATTCATTCAATTTTTTAATTAATGTCCATTCAGGCTCCTACTAATATATTTTGAATAATATTTATGGTTAGTGTACAGACGTGAGTAAGTATGCATGCACAGGCAATCTATACCTCTAAATGTCACTATCAGTCCATTTTCTAATCCTCGTCTTAGAGCAGCAGTGAGCTCAAAACTCCCACTGATCAGTTTTTATTTGCTTCCACTTATCAATCAGCTTGACTACATCTGTGTACTGCAGCTCACTGTCCTGCTCTCAGAAGTAATCTATGCTACATAACCGGATACCCAGAAAGGAGCAGCCGTGTTTGCTGTAAGGCTGTAGTACAGGCCTCAGATATGAATATTTAAATATGAATTCTGGCCTGAAAACATTAGCCAGCCACTGTATCTGGATCATGTCTGCTGTTAGTATGCAAATGATAGCAGATGGTTGACATCCACGAGTGGGTTAAGAGTAGCACATTAAAGTTGACCTCAAAAATTTATCACACCATGTGCTCTACTTCCTGTGTTCCCCACTCAATGTAATTTGCTTGATTCTGCATTCATTCAGCTCAAGTTATTGTGCTAAAATATACAGTTGTGCCAATTAAATAGAATCAACAGGATGGAGCGCTATTTGGTGGGCCTCTCCTCAGGCCTGCATTTTAACTAGACTAAATCACTTGAGTGATGAATAAATTCATTCTACCTGATTCAGTCTCATGCATAATGGCTGTCGTGCTTTTGGGGAAGGGCCCCTGCTCAGTTTTTGTGTGCCAGTCCAATTTGAACCCCATGGTCAGATTTTTCTCAGATCTCATTACATCAAAAAGTGAAGTCAGTGTTGGCTGTCCATCCTTTGTGGACCTCAGTTTAGACTCTGACAATGCAGTGGTGTCCTCAGCAATTGAGGTGTGTAATACGTAATTAGAAGAGAGGTCCCAGTATGGATTTAGTGTCAGGTTCAGCACACAGTTTGCCTCTTGTCATTGGTGAGCAGGCTGACTGGGTCAGATATCTGATGCTTTGAGGTACGGCTTTGCAACTGTCTTACACCACTTGCCCTCACATTCACAGTACCGTATGTCTTATTTCAGTTATGAGTTTTAAATACAATTCAATACTGTGGGAAGCTGTATATTTTTTGTTTGGATGAAGAGGAAGAAGGCTGCTATAAGTATGTCATTGGCTCTGATAAAATGTGTGAATGTGTGCACGTGCATGTTTACATCTGGGCCAGGTCACATGGTAACTGAGTTACAAAATTGGTGTATTTTGTATCATAGCTCCAAAACGAAGTAAGATAGAGTTACAATTTAAATGGCTTTGCATAGGTCTTCCCTAGTTCTTCAAACAACAAAATGGCTAATTTTGTTCATTTGACTTGTTTTGGGTGAAAATGGCAAAAAACTAGTCAGTAAATTTGTAACTCCGTTACCGACCAGTTTTTTGTCGTTTCACGTAAAATAAATCAAATGAAAAAAATTACCTATTTTGTAGTTTGAAGCACAAGGGAAGACCTACACAAAGCCATTTAAATTGTCACTGGATACTTTTGGAGCTATGATACAAAATACACCAATTTTGTGACTTTTGTGGCCCATCTGTGCATGCGTGTGTATATGTGTGTGTGTGTTCATTAGCACTTGGAAACATGCGTGTGTGTCTGTCTGTGTGTTTTTGTGTTTGGAGTGTTGCTTATGCCACTGCGTTGTGATAAATAAAATTGATGGACATCCACCCCCACCAACATTTTCTAATTTAGGATCAGATTTACTATGACTTTTTCTTCAGTAACACCGTTAAAATAGCCAATGATTGGCGCAAAACAAATTCCCTGTCTAAAGTGATAAGTGAATCTGAATGCCCTGGCATCTATCCTTTCCACCTCTCTTCACCCCATTTTCTGCGCTGTCCTCACCTGGGTAAAAATACAGTTTGTGTGTAAATACAGTATTTAGTGGCATGTTCCTGTGTTATTGTTTCTTTGTTTTCAGTGGGAAAACCCAAGTACTGAATGAGAATTGTATGTTGAAGTCAGATTTTAGTGCCTTTACAAAAAATAAACAAACTTTACTCTTGTTGTCCCTCAGGCAGAATATTTGCATCTTGTTGCACAAGAAAACACTTCAGATTCTTGTTTCCCAGAGTGAATATAATGGATTTCCTCCACAAGAAATACTACTGCGACTACTACTACTACTACTACTACTAATGCTACTTCTACTTCTACTTACTACTACTACTACTACTAATAATAATAATAATAATGATACATTTTAATGAATTTCAATCATCTATCTGTTATGATCTGTGATTTTCTGCTGTTCTGGTTTATGTGTATTTCCACTTGGTTTGTTTAGTTTATGCTTTCTGTAATATCTACCAGTTTTATGCACATCGTTTTTCCCCTGTGATGTCTTGAGCTTCTATGTTCCCTGCTAGTGTACTCCCCTGTCTGCGAGCGGTCACCTTTCGGGTGATTTCGGAAGTTTCCAGTGTTTCACAAGTTCCTTCATGCCTCTGTTACTTCCTTCATCACTAATTACTAATTAGGTACTAATCACACTAACACTGTACGTTTTGTCTAGTTTATCTACTAACCCAGATTAATACACTAATCCTGTAAATAACTAACATTCTAACTTGCAATATTTGGGTAAAATTATTACTGCACTAACTACTAACATTACTAATTGAGTCTCTTGCTTTCCACACCAACCTGTAACTCTGCCCTCTCTTTGCTATCCTGGTCCTTGCCTGAGTTTCTGCAGAAACCTTGCATCTATCTCTTAAACTAATCTGCCTCTCTCATCATTCCCATTTAGGCACTCCTTAAATAGAGGCGTTTCTGTTTAGTAGGTTTTCTGATTACAGTCCTTGTCATTGCTTTTCCCATTTTTTATTGTTTAATTACCTCTTGTGTTTTCTCCTCTCAGTTAATGTTTAGATTATTCCTCACACCTGTTGCCCCGCCTAGCTTGTTATCTCCCTTGTGTATATATAGTCCCTCACTTCTGCTTTGCTTTGTCAGATTGTTGATCAACTTTTCTCTGTGTTGAGCCCCGTGTATGCCAGTGATCTGTTTGTGATTCTGGGACATCCTTTTGCCCGATTCTGATTTCTGTCTGCCTGCCTGCCTGCCTGGATTTGTTTGCTCTCTGATTACGACTCATTTTCTGCCCGACCACGATTTCTGTGTATTGCTGCCCTAGTTTTTGAATTTGGATTTCGGACTTTCTACTCTCCCACTGCTGAACGATTTGGTACTGTCATCTGTGCTTTTTGGTTTTGAACCCCTTCCTGTCATTGGACTCTGTTTTTTGGATTGCCCTTCTGTACTGTCTCTGTGTTTACCTGGCTTTGGACTTGGACTGAATAAAGACCACAGTTTTTGCATTTTGGACTACTTGCAGTTGGTTCCTTTCACCAGACATAACACTATCAGTGGAATAATCTTGAAAAGACCATTCTCATCATCCATTAATATTAATTGATCATCACTCTCTCCCTGTTTCTCTTTCGCCTATCTCTCACCTTTCCCATTCATCATCCCCACTTTCCATTCCTTTATTCTGAAACCTGTGACAAGCAATTCCAATTGAAAGAACAATGGTGAATCCTTGATATTGGACTACTGCCCCTTGGTAACAAACGCTCGTAATGTTCTGAAACTTTTGACTCCTGAATGCGATAAAGACAAAATACAGTACTGACGCCACCTCTGAAATTTATACAAAACAAATGGTTCAAAGTGGAAAATGTTTTATGTAAAAATCAGCACCCATTTTTGAAAAATGTTTTTATTTGAAATAATCTAAACTATAACAAAAGGAGGATATTTTCATGTTCATGTTCCTTGTGAGGTACTAGAAATTCAATTAGTGATGCTAGAAAAAACTGGAACGAAAAAACTGGGCTCTTTGTGTCATTGCAGCACCATTTTAATTCAAGCTTCAACAGTTTTCTCTTTGCCAGACATCACCTCTACTTCACATCACAAAGCATCCACTCAGTTTTTAGGTGGAATGTATAATTTATCTCTGTAGACCTGCTTATTATTTATGAGAAAGGCCATTGTTAAATTCGGGAGTGAGAGTCGAGATGGGTATGCTAGCTGCGCTTGTAGGTTTAATATATCACCGTTCGTGACTCTGCAGCCGTCTGGCACATTTTCCTTCGACCCACTGTGTAGGATTTGACCTCTGGGCCGAGACGTGAAGTAATGCAGAGCGCTCAGTACTGGAGCAGTGCCCCTCTCTGACCTCTGACCCCCCTCTCGCTGTCTTAAAAGTCCCCAATACAGCTCTCTGACACTGTCACTCCATTCTCACATTCATCTTGTAAGCCCTGCAGGGTACAGGCGCATTTACCCCTGGGAAATTCGATTGAGGATCCAGACAGTCCCTTACGGTGCATTTTTTTTTCAATCTACAGTGCCAGGTGGTGGTATCCCTGACCATGAATTAGCATTAGCTTTCTTGGCTTCAGCAACATTCGCATTCATGGTTGATTGTACTCAGCACATTATTTTTAATGTAGATGGAGGTGGCAGAAACCCAGCGCTCACAATTCCAGAACAAGCCTGCTAATTAATGAATTAGCGTGTACAGTATTTGGCAATTTTATATATATGGATCTCCATGTGCTGAATTTAGTGGCTTTATCAATTTGAAGGGACTGGGGGGATTGGTCACATGCAGTGAACATGGGAAGCCTACCAATGAAATGATTAATAGTGGGGAGATGACAGAGATGGATAGCAGCGTGTTTCTGCTGCGTGGGTTGCAGAATGGCATCAGCCTCCTTCCTCCTCTCTGCTACAGTCTCCACTGCAGTGGCAGTTCTGGGTGTCAGGCTGCTGTACTTGGGCACATTTAATTACCCGTGGTCAGGGTGCTATGCTTTTAACGCTCTCTGTATGGTATTTCAGAGCGGCCCAGTTTGGCATATTTCTGTGGCGCTGAACAAATAGCGTAATTAAAGAATCTGCTTCCATCGGGGATCTCAAATCTCAGTCTGGGTGATGACTCTCTAGGTGACAACAAACTCTTCTCCAGCATGAGAACCAGGGAGAAATGAGGCATTTGCAAAACTTTATGAACACCGGGAAATGTGTTACCGTACTTGGCTCTAGAGTCAGTAATACACTTTCTCTTGCTCATGAAGTAGTGGTTTCTGGAATTTAAACATGTTATATTTGTAAGAAGTGCAACATTTAAAATCACAGAAAACACAAAAGCATTTGTTTAATCAAAATTGTTAATTACAGCTGGGTCGTAATGTAAATTACTAGGATGTAAATACGCTGTAGCTTAGTTCCTCGGATGGAAATTCACACTTCACACTCGTGCAACCCAGAGCACCTCTACATCTCTGAATGATGTAACTCAGAAAAAGGAGTCAGTTGAATGAAAAAGTGACTTACGAGCATTGTTATAAAGGCTTTCTTGTATGATGGAGCAGTGTATAGTGGAAGCTAAAAATATATTTCTCTGTAGTTAAGTTAAAGATTTTGAAGTGACCATTACAGGCACCATTGAAACTGCCTTCTACACTGTTTTAAATTGACTGAATTTAACACGTAAATTAACGCATTGTCTCCTTGTTATTTCACTGCAAGCAGTGTCCTGTGCACATTTAACTGTGGTTTACAGTTAACATACATCTGTTATAAACTAATTGTAAAATTACAGTTAAAATAACTGGCGAAAAAGGTGCCCTTTTATAACAGAGTATTGGATTACCTTATACCGGCAAAAATGTTAGTGGGAACAAACCTGAGGCTGTGCTCTGCAGTACCTTCTAACGGACCAGTGGCTACAGTGTGGTGGGGATTTCACCTCCTGCCCCACTGAGTTTCTGTTTCATGGCTGATTTGCCGTGGCAGCTCACCCTTTCCCCGATAGGATGGATTTCTCTTGATGAGAGAGTGTAATCAAACTGACAGGGTGGTAATGGAGGCACTTGCTACCGAACAGTGAAGTCGTCTTAAGAAGTACGTGCCCAAAAACAAACAATCACATGATTGACATCCATAACTTGACCTTGATGGTCAATGCATTTGACTTCGCTATTGCTAAGTCTCATGCAAAGTTTGGGTGTTCTATTGTAAATCAGGTTGAAAATCTGAATGTAAATTGCTGCACATTTGCTCTTAGCATAGTTTTTTTTATCCTTCGGAACAATCAGCCAAACATCTTGGTTTGCCTGGGGCTAGAAGGCTTATTTAATGTATCAGGGAAACAAGTAGTGTCTATGTGTCAGACTCAGTCATCTCTGGAAAGAGGGAAGGAAATGTGCAAAAATATTTCAGCTAAATTGAATCTGTAAGTCCCTGAAAAACCCTGTGTCCACATTACTTCATGCAGGTGGAGTGAACCACAATAAAAGTTGATTTCACTGGAATTGACATCTGGCAGTAGACATGAACTGACTTCCATGTTTACGGACAGACTTTTGGCATTAGACAGATGCTGAGACAGAACAGCTGGTCAGAGGGAAACCTGCCCTATCCTGTTCTGCAACTCCGTTAGTTCAACAGAGAGCGAGAGAAAGGGAGTGTGTAAGATTAGATGACATTCTGAGTGTCAACAGAATTAGAAAATAAATTGTCCTACCAAAAAAGAAAACAACTCGATACTCCTTCACAGCAGTGGATCAGGAGATGAGGTGGAAAACACATTTTTTTCTCCCCTTTTTGCTGTCTTCTAGTTTTGTATAGTGCAGAATTTAACTTCAGCTGTAAAGTTTTACAAAAATCAGAGGGATGTTCTCAGGCATTACAAGTATTTTACTATTAGTGCATGCCTCGCATTTTATCTGTGTAAGGTGTTAATGTTTTTGTAGAGCTTAGTTTTGCAGTCAGTGTGTAATCTGAGGGGAATGGAGGGTTTACTAAGCAGTGCTTACAAATTTAACTTCCTGCAAATAGATTGAGGTCAGCTGAGGACTGTTACTTCTATTAGCATCAGTCTACCAGGTAAGAAATTTTAATATTTTCATGACTGCAGAAGGAGAAAATTGTTATTAATATATGCAAAGTGGTGCAGAATGCTGAGGGAATGAACATGAAAGGCCAAGGCACTGAGCGTCGCACGAGGCTGACACTTCTAACATTTAAAGGTCTGCTTTCCTCCTTGGCTGGCTATTCAGCGTGATGACAGATGGCGTGCCACTGAAAGACAGTAACTTGCAGTGAGGCCCTGTGTAACTGCTGTAGCACCTGTTTTACACATCCGCATCCAGTCGAAAAACCAGTGTAGACTAGCGGGGCAGCCGTGATATCCAGCAGCACTGATCCGTCCTGCTACCGATGGATTGGGGAGGGTCGAGCTACCACTGCTCTGCAGAAATGAAGGGTTGTTTAGAGAAGCGCAGCGGCAGCCTGAGGTGTCACCATGGTTTTGCGCTCCTCAGAACATGATTAAAAAGGAAAATTGTGTACATTTTTAGATTTTTAAGCAGGCTCTATTATCCAGGGTGATGCTTACATTTTACTTTTTTATTATCCCCCCGGCATATAATGCGGGGGGACATAGTCATGGGTGCCGTTGTCTGTCCGGCCGGCCATCTGTCTGTCTGTCTGTCAGTCTGTGAACATTTTGTTTCCGGAGCATAACTTGAAAATCATTCAATATTTTTTCACTTGGTGTGCACCTTAATCATGACCTGAAGTGGTGCCTTTTGCTAATCCGAAGTTGATGCATTTAGTATTTTTTTCTGGTTTCCATGGAAACATTTTGAACACAGAATTTTAGGGGGTATGGTTTATTTCCAGAGCAGGTGGCATTTTCATTCTTTCAATATTTGGGGCCAGGGGGATATGCCATATCCTGATGGCTCTTGTTCCTTTCTGATTATGAAGTCAATTCATTTGGTTTTATTTTTACTGAAAGAATCCAGGTGTTGCTACTTGTCTCAGGCATAAGGACATTGCTCATGTAATAGAAATTCCCAACAGCATAATTGTGAGTCCAAAGCTAAGATCGCTTTACTAGAGTAACCTTAATGTCACATTCTAGACTGCACCTGCATTCTGCTCTGAGCATCTTTTCTTTAGAGTGCAACACGGCCTTATTACACCTGGCTTCCAGGACTTTCAGAGATGGGAAGACTATCCCTAAAAAATACTTGACGAGATTTGAGCACATTTTTGAATCTTGGTCTCATGCCAATGTCCAGTCTGTTCCCTCTGCCTAACCCTATATTTATCATTACTAACCAAGGATCAATATGCAGTTCCTCTGTACACAAAGTGGTGTAGCTTGTAAGTTGACCTACTTACAGAGCTGACAGGGTCATAAAGGAGGATTTTACTGCCACCATAAAATAATGGATAAACAAAGTCACTGGCTGTATGAGGTTTTTAAAGCAATTTATGCTAGAAAATTAGGTTTTCCACCCATGCTATTCCACATTTTTTAAGGCTGCCTATTGCTGCACTGTTTATTTGTTGTTCCCTGTGATCAGCTTAGACTCATACCATGCCGTCTCTTGTCAGATTCAGTGAACTGAGTGATGTTTTGTTTGTGATACTAGGAAACCATTCATACGGTTGGTACATATATTTTTTGCCAAATATTTTTACAACTGTCTGTGTTTCAATAAAAAGTATTTCCAAAACATGCCCTATTTTATTTTGTGATAGCCGTTCAGTCGTTTTATTTCATTATTGGGCCCATGCAAAAATATTGTGAGAACAAATTTGCCAGATAGAATCTTGCATCAGGAAATCGAATATGTTTCCTCCCAGACCCGTTTATGAGTTATGAATTTCTGCTGTTATAAGGGATAAGCAGAACGCAAAATTTTGGTGTTTTATTGAAATGTGGTGAGCGCCTGCTAATCTGCACAGCAGTATGACAGCCAAACCACTGCACTATGACCTTTGGACATATCTTGCTATAAGAGGAATCTTACTGTTGAACAGCAATGCTTATGAAAAACCTTCTTTGAAGCTCTCTGGCCTCCTGGCTGGGTGTTTAGCTCTTTTTTTGACATGAGGAGCTGCCTTTATCAGTAAAAGAGAATACCTGCGCCAGTGTCAGAATCAGACCGCCGTGGGGATAAACAGGCGGGGCTCTCATGTTGCCCTGCTCAGCTCTCTGTATCGGCACTGTAATGGCTTTGTGTTTTCAGTGATCTGGCCATAAACCACTGCCCTCCTGTGTTAAAGCTTATCCCCCAGGGCTTTCACGGTCTGAAATGGAAAAGAAGTTTAATATTTTCTGCCAACAACTGTTGCTGCCGCATATTTTCTGCTGCAGACTTCCCAAAGGAGCTTCCATTAGTGTTTCTGACAGTTTTACACTTTTTTACCTGTACCTGGCGGTGACAGAGGTGCGTGCCGTGACATGTACTGCAGCTGTTTCTCTCACACTGTTGCAGGCTCATAAACAACACAAACTTACACTTTTAAATGCCTTTTTCCTTTAGTTTACCTGTCTGTCAGTGCAAAAGGTTATCTTAAATATGATTAGAGTCATTAAAATGTAAAATGAATGTCTCTCTTTAAAAAAATTTTTTTTTTTTTTTTGTTGCAGTAAGTAAGAAGAATTTGTTGGAGGAAACTATAAAGTTGGCAGGTGGCGTGGGTGATAAATAGGCCATACGATAATTTCTTTCATATTATTTCCAGTCAAGTCAGATCCAAATATATGGTTTGAACTGTTTAATCCATTCCTGGGCATACCTGAAATAGTCCAGGGCTTTTATGGCCAAAATTGGGTCAGATTGGAAAAAATTGCAACACTACATATCACTGTTGATATGCTTACAGAAATATATGCTGGACAACATATCAAAGTCTAAAGTTCTCAAAATATGGGAGGTTGGTCAAAATCACAATTATGTGGATCCCCCTTTTTAGCCATTTACCGAGAAACTGCCTGGCTATCAGCGCGATAGTACTGTATCTGGATTGGTCCAGCTGTTGAAATTTCTTCAGCACAAACCTCAGCCCTTGGGATTACATCACTATGGGTTGTTCCAGGGGTAACCACGACTATTATCCCGATACCGTGGAATGTGTTGTTACCATCAAGTGTCCTGATGTTGTGGTCGACATAATCAGCTGCATACTGAAAAAATTCTTCATTGTGGTTTAGTATGTCAGTACCCTTTTATACAGCTGCATTCTGGTTGAAGCATCTCACCTCTTTGTATGAACAGCAGAATCCCTGGGCATGTAATGAGTCAATAAGGAAACGAGATGCAAAATGATGGTGCAGCTGCACTCTAAAACCAATCTGAAGTGGGATAATTAGGACACGTGGCCTAGCAGTTTGCATTATTGCTTGTCCGATGGATGCTGTCTTCAACGTGGCGTCTTTTACTGTCAGTAGCTTCGCCAGGAAATTCTTCAGACTGTCTGGAAGGAAATTGAGATTGGCTTTTTCAGATGCTATATCTGCTGATGAGGGGTATGTGGCATGAGGTGTTTCCACTTGCTTGATATCTTCAAGTATAAATTTTGCTACAGCTTCCAGAATGCGCTTCTTTTCATCCACAGAGTCATTAGACTGACTGGCATGAAATTCCAACAGTATACTCTCAGCTGTCTGGTGCATTGTCACAACGTTTGACTTTCCATTGACTGTCATGATGACTCCATCACCAAAATGTTCTTACAGTCTGTCTTTCATGTACCTCTGAGAATATGGCTCTGTATTTGATTCAGTCAGATATTCAGCCATTTTGTCCACCAGATCAGATACAGTTTGTTGCTCATCATCGTATTCTTCAAGGAATTCAGCTACACAAATGAATTCCTCAGCCTTGTCATCTCTAACAGGACGGCGACGTTGTCCAGACAAGGTTGATTTTGAGGGTCTACCAAGCTTCTGTGTCTTCTGTGCTGCTTCACCCTGGACAAACATCAGAGGGATCTGCTTAACTGTCTGGAAATTTACACTGCATGCTTGATGGTAAACAGCGTCAGCTGCTGGAAGATCACAGACAATGAGCAAGCGTGCCCAAACTGTATCAGCCCATGCTTCATTCCGCGTGGAACACTGCCTCAGAGGAGTACCTATGCACTCAGTCAGGGTAACCGAATGGACATCTCCTTGAAGCTCTCTGCTATCAAATGTAACTTTCGAGCCACAAAAAAGACAATCGGACTTGAAGTTGAAGGCCTCCTCAGCTGATCTGAGTGATACACCAGGCCCTGGTTCCTGCTTATCTTCAAGTGCCTGAGCTACCTTTATTGGGTTACAGTATAGACGGCAGCATTCCTAATGGACTACTTGACCTGGGACAGTCTGAATAGAATCATTGCGTTGACCACTGACAGTATTGATACTCTGACTGCCTTTTTCTCGAAGGGTAACGACTGGACTTCCATTGTTTAGGGGCTCATCATGTAAGTGATAAAGCTCAGCATGCCAAAATTTCAAAAAGCAATGTTCTATTGCAGTACACATACATGATTGTAACTTTTTGTGACGTTTTGCAAGTGAAAAATGAGGAAAACTTGACCCTATGGTTTGAGACTGTTCCTGATTTTTTTATCTCTTTAGACTTTTAGTATGTTATTCAGATGCCTTCAAAGTAATCAATTCCACATGATTTGTTAGTGTTGCAATTTTTTCCCCTTGAAACACTAAATGCCCTAGACTAGAACTGGAATGCCCCATCCTGTAGGTTTACATTGGAGATCCACCATCTTGTAGGTTTACATTGGAGTTCCACCATCCTGTAAGTTTACACTGGAGATCCACCATCCTGTTGGTTTACATTGGAGATTCACCATCCTGTTGGTATACATTTCAACCGGAACAAAGCAGACCCTATTCCTCAGCTAGCGATCTTGTTAAACTACTATTTTGCAGAATGAGTGTACTGTAATGACAAGCAACAGCATGATGTATCTCCCGGAACAGGGCTTGACAGCCCAGTCCAAGACTTGGCCAAGGACTTGTGAAACTCTACAGCGACAGTAACAGCATTAGCAGCTTTGAGATACAGTATTTGTCAGCCTGGGGGTGATCAATGGCATAGAGCAAGGCTAAGCCTTCGTAGCAGCATGCCAGGACACATAGCACAAATGTGTCACAGAGGTTATCTGTATCACCCTGTCCTTAGAAGCCCAATTTAAGCCTCTTTTCCTTTATGAGTGGCCAGGTTCCTAAATGTGCAGATGAACTCCAAGTTTGGGGTTCTCATCATATCAGCCTATAAATGAATTTTTTTAGTCCCTTGCAACCTGATGAGTAGTCGGGAGACGAACAAGTTTGGTCGTGTCCGTCAATGCATGTGTCCGTGCTGGGCGTCTGTCCGCATCATTTCCGGTGCAGATCTCCGAAACTGTTTATAGTGGCCTTTCAAAATTGATTGTGTTTTTTAGTCTTATCCTCTGCTTGTGCCGTTTCGAATGTTTAAAGTCCATCCGTTTGTCCATGCTCGTTCTCATCTGATCTTTGGTGGGGGACTTTTGAGGTCTCTGACTGGTTTGTTTTAATGGAACTTCACCCTAAAAATTTGAAAGCAGTCATCTATCTTCTGAATTATGTGTTTTTGAAATTGTCTTGGTTTCAAGGTTGCCCTATCATTTTTGCATATGCTCACTCACCATTGTTTCAGACATATTCTGCATTTTAATACTGCATTTTAAACTCATGGGCAAATATTTAACCTTGATCTGTCTGCATTTACCCTGCACACATTCAAATGAGTGCTGTCAGAGTGATACCTGAATCCTTTGCATATCACTGTGGCCAATTCCTCCAGTAAATAGTGCATTTGGTTAATTTTCCCTTTGAGGAGAGGAACCATACTCAGGTGTGCTTGTGGCTCTGCTGGTCTATGTCTCCTTTGATGCTGTTGCTTGCTTGCAGAGGGTAACCAACAGGGAGCGGGTATTGCTCTTTATTCCAGGCTCTGCTGATTTAGAGAAATAAAAAGAAGAATAAGTAAATGATCCCTTTGGGGCTTACAAGATTATTTCAGACGACTAGTTTTGGCTTTCAGTATAAGGCTCCACCAAAAAAGCTAGAATACTATCCTTAGGGTAGTAACCAACTTAGCTGGCCAGAAGGAAAAGGTCTCGTCTTTTTTCACCATTGTCCTTGTATGTTTTCAGCTGCAATGCAATTTAATTTGAGATTCAGTCATACCCCTAAGGCGTATAGTCATCCAGAGAGTATCAGATTGGCATCCTGAGCATCCAGGGCCTGGAATTGTTTTTCTTTTTCTTTTTTTTTTCTCTTGAGTTCAAAATAGAAAATATATGTTCTATTGATAAAAAAAATCTAGTTGCATTAAATTCAATTGAAGAAATGTTTTTTTAATTCTTTCTTTGATTTGATGTTTATGAGAACTATGAAAAAAAGAAATTTATTTTGTAATTTTGTAATTGTTTTATCGTTTGGTATTTTATAGTTTATACAGACCTAGCATGCAGCATCTGCGTAAGTGGCAGGTAAGACAGTATGCAAAGCAGTTTCCTTTACGAGTGACCATGTCTCAACTATGTGGAGGTTGTTTTAGCCAGTGTCTCTATAGGATACAGTTACTTTGCTAACACAGTGGAACCCTGTGATGAGCCTTTCCATCAGTAGCCTTAACTTGGGTGAATCTATGTGCTGTATCGAAGGAAACAAGGAAGGCGTTAGATTCTTCTGACTCAGTCAGTATACCTGAAATTTCAAACAGAAATAAAGTAGGAGTACTTCATAGAGGATGGTCCAGACCAGCTTCACTGAAAACTCTCCTTATCCTTATTGTTCATGGATTTCAGGAAAATGTATCTGTCATTCTAAACCAAGTCAAGTCCAATTTGTCTCTAATCAAAACTCTCCAAATTATTTTTCTATCAGTGTGTACCTTTCATTGTGACATATTTATCAGTTAAATATATCTTATAAACTTATATATTTCATTTATGTAAAGTACATTTTATACATGGATGAGAATACAAATTGTATTTCAAATTACAGTGCAAGCACTTGAAACTGAAGTGTATAGAAGTTTGTCGCTCCACTGCAATACTCTGACTCAGTTTTGCTTCTCTGCTAAAGATGCCTGTTCTAGTGTTACTGAAATATGCATGCCCTGGCCCCAGTAACAATGCAAGGAATTTTTCATGCACCTAAAACGGTTTGCAAAGATTGACATTTTCGGTGAGTGGTATTATCATTGTTTGTCTATTGAACTGCATCCCTCTTGGGCTCAGTGAGACAGTGAGGAGAATCGTGATAGGGAAGGTTATTGTTACCAGTATCTCTGTGCCATAATTGAAAAACAGAGTATGCTGCTAAGACATAGTACATTTCCAGTGGCTCATTAGTTTGTTATTCTCTTGCATATGGTATGATTAATTGTAGTTTACTTCGGCACAAAATGATGCAGCAATATTTTTATTGATCTCACATTTCAGTGACAGTACAGAACTAAGTAGAGATTTGCTTTGACAAATTGCAAACATAATTGAACAACTGTAGCTAGAAACTAGCAGGCTGGGCTGTGCTGTAACATTTTGCCAGATTGGCATTTTAAATACCGAGGTGAAGACTAAATGCTTTGGGTTTTTTTTTTTTTAACGCCCAGATATAAATAAAACTGAAATGGCAAGAATGCTTTGTTTACCAAGGAGACACTGATGAGCAGTCTAATTAACCTTTAACTCTTGTGAAACAAATTATCGGGAAGACAGGGTTACAGAATAAACTGGGCATGCATTGACAAAGCTCAAGCATACTTCTAATTTCCTTGCAATTGCAAGATTTAATATGTGATTGTGAGGATATTTCCTAGGGACTGTTTTGCGTTGTTCTGAATGGTATATCAGGACAGTGATTTCTTCTCTTCTGTGGTGCCTCCGGATTGGCGTTACTGAATGCAGAGAGGGCGAGGATCACTGGTTTCTTCTGTGGGCCTATATGGGCAGCTCAATTATGAACTCCCTGTGAAAGAAAACAGCTTCTTTCACAGTTTGTCAACAAATATCTGAGATGCTCAGAATTCTGAACTTCTGATGCAGTCAACTGAAATTGTTCAATCAATTTGAGTGGTAGAGAGAGGCCCAAGGTCAATAGCAAGGCCGTTCGTCAACACTACCACTGTGGTAACTAATTTCTTTCTGCAATGATACAGAAGATGAGCAGTTCTGTGCTTGACTTAACTCTTACATTTTAAGTGCTTTATTGATTCTCACATTTTTTCCGAGGCATTTTCCTTTCTTTTTATTGTTGCAAAAAAAGCTTTAATTAAAAAAGAAAAAGAGCTAGAATTAATGGTATGGATTTGGTGAGTTTAGCAGCTGTATTTATTACTGCCAGATTTTGGTTGCACTCTTTGCTCTTTCTGCCATTAGCTCTGGTTTTGCCTGTAACTGTCTCTTTTACTTTGGTTAAATAAGACCCCAGGTTTTGTGAGACCTGGCTTGTTGATGGGCTATCAAGGCTTTTCCCCGTGTTTCTCTTGGCTGATGTAGCATTGCTATTAGGCGGCGTGAAAACATGAATTCATCCATTCTTGGCTGAACAATATAAAGGCATCAGAGGGAGCTCTATTCCTCTCAGTTATTTAATTGTACATCATTGTCCACCTCTTGATGTCTGTTGAGACATTCTCAGGAATGAGGGAACATGCGGCTAAAACATTACTCAACACTAAATGTCACTAAATGATTTAGAGGCAACAGAGCGGTTGTTTTTCACATAGCAAATGCTGAAGCAGTTTAATACTTACATTGGAACTACGGCACAATTTAAGTTGTGATTGATATGTGTTTGTGCTCCTCGGGAGAGAAGAGAATATTTCTGGGTGGTTTGCTGGCAAAGATGCTTGTGGTACTCTCGTAAATAAGCTTGACATAATTAGCATTTATTTTGTGTTTCCTGCTCCATCTTTATTTTGAACTGTCACTCACACTGTTATTGCCTACCAACATTGCTATTCCTTAATAATGTAGGGAAACACAGTGGCTTTGTTTACACACGGAGCTGAGGGAATCAGGAGGACAAAGAGGGAGATGGAGAGAGAGAGAGAGAGAGAGGGATTATGGAAAGATTGATTAATTAAAGAGTTGGAGATAATAATGTCCAAAGAGGAAAAGCATAGGCAATAAGATAAGATAAATTTATAAATTATTGAACAATGGCCACATTCAGCCCCAAATATGTACAGAAATAGGCACCCACCATGTGTGATTTTTAGCCCGATTGGCCTAGAGGCCAATGCTGTGGTAAGATGCCTTCATGGTGGTCTGTTGTTCATCCGTGCGTCTGTAAACTTTTTGTCTTGTCCGCATTCTAGCACCTTCAGTTTATCACGGATCCTTTTTATATTTTATGGGCATGTATATGGGATGAAAATCATGTTTGGTCAGGCAGGCGCAGTGGCTTTGCCACTGTTTTTATCTGTGCGGCTATTTGTGTGAGACACTGTGTTGTAATTAACATTTGTTCAGTTCAAAGCTTCTGTATTGATCTCATCCACTTTAAATGGCAGTTGCTCCCCTGAAGCCAGTACCGTCATAATTGGTGTTAAAAGACCATAGGAATGTCTGTTGCATGAACATCAGATGCAATCTTACGTTTTCATTAAGTTTCATAGACTCGGAACTCAGAAATGGATTTGTGGTAAACTGAGCTTCGAACTTCAAACACACCAGTGCCCTATGCCAGGTTTGCACATTTTGTATGAATCACAAAAACCAGCTTACTCTCTGATTTGAAGCAGTTGAGTCCATAGTGACAAAAACGGCTCTTACCAAGAATTACGGTGCTGCACTCCTGCATCCCAAGTCTTGACAGCTCTCTGAAAGCAGTTCTCATTCTTGTCATGTAGCTCTGAGTGTTAATTCATAACAGCAATTCCAGAGTGGGTTTGCTTGATCTCCTTTGGTACTATACTGGCCTGGCACAGTTTCAAGTTTTTCTTTTTTTCTCAGTGTCTTATTTTTTCCTCATTCTTTGCAGTTAGAATGTTAGAGTGTCAGGCTGTGGAAAATCTTGTTAATGTGTTAATAGCAGCATGTTGACATGCTGTGATTAGCAGAAACATTATTTTTGACTCCATTATTTCATTATTTGAGACTTAAAATCTAAAGTGACTGGGCCATTTAGATTCAGCTTTGATTCAATTTGATTAAAACATTACATTTAGGAAATGTTAACTATAAAATTTTCCAGAGCGATGGACATTCTCTCCATTCTCTCCATTTGCAGTTGTAGAAGGCTCTGTTATAAATTCATATGACTGAATGAATTGTTTTTACCTAAGTAGAGCATAACATTTTGTTGAAGATACAGTAGCCCTGTTAACTTACCTCATTATGCCTTCGCCCCACAAAGTGAGTTGGAGGCAGGCTGTTTATCTGCAGTCTGTTCATCATGCATATCTTGTGTGCGCGATATCTACTGAAGGAGCGGATGGATTTTGATCTAATCACACTTTTTAAATCTCAACAGATGGTAGCTGAACTGATTAGGTTCCGGAGGTTGTCAGGTCAAAGGTCGAGGTCACATAAGGTTGGCTCTCCGCACGGACCGAAGATCAACTTTTAGGGTGGATGAGGCCATGACAGAAGGAGGCATAGCAATTCAGTGTTTTGCAATGACTTCTACCTTGTTTCATTTTTTCTCTCAGTTTAAAAATGCTGGTGAATATTAAGATGTACTGGGTAATATTTTCCTTAAAAAAAATGTCAGGACTCATACAAAAATAATCTCTTTCAACTATCACTTAGGACCTGCTAGGAGTGCGAGGCGGTGTCTGTATCTTCGCAGACCCAGCCATCTGCCTGCATTTTCATATTTTACTTTGAATGGGATATATCTGGGCATCAGCCGTTGGGCAGTGAGTATGTAGGCCCCAGCCAATAGCAGTGCACAGAGTGTGGAGGACAACAGCTTGGCGATCAAGATGCCCAAGAGGAAGCCACAAGAATGCATACACTGCACTGAAAAAAATGAAATATAGTGAGGTAATACACCACCTAGATAAATCTTGTTCCAAAATAAGAGTAAATCTAAAGTAGGTTTTCACCCGCTGGTGAACAGTAAAGGGGTTGTTTGGGATGAATAGCGAAGTGCAGTAGGTCTGTTTTCTGTTGGACTGGTTGAGCTTAGGTAACTTCCCAAAGTGTCTGCTTTTCCAATACAAATATTCAATTGGTAGTAGCAAGCTAGTTGTGTAACTCTACGTACAAGAGGTCTATGTACACTCTAAGTTCTGCAATGACATTTCCCAAAAAGGTGGGACGCTGTATGAAATGTAAATAGAAACAGAATGCAATGATTTGCTGATCATTTAAACTCTAGATTTAATTGATTTTCATAGATAACATATCAGATGTTGAAACTGAGAAATTTTATTGTTTTTTTTTGAAAAAATATTTGCTCATCTTGATTTCGTTGGCAGCTACACGTTTCAAAAAAGTTGAATCAGGGGAATATTTGCATCACCTCTTCTGTTAACAACACTGTAAGAATTTGGGAACTGAGAAGACCAACTGCTGCAGCTTTGAAAGCAAAGACTGTTTTCCCATTCTTGTTTTATGTGGGATTTCAGCTGCCCAACACTTTGCAGCCTCCTTTGTCATAATTTTTGTTTCATGATGGGCCAAATATTTTCAGCAGGTGAAAGGTCTGGACTGCAAGCAGGACTGTTTAGCACCCAGACTCTTTTACTACAGGGCTATTTTGTGAAACGTGCAGATTGTGGTACTTGGCATTGTCTTGCTGAAATAAGTAAGGCCTTCCCTAGGACATCTAGATGGCAAGAAATGTTGCTCCAAAACCTGTATTCTTCTGCATTAATAGCGTCTTCACAGACGTGCAAGTTACCCATGCCATGTGCCCTAATGCACCCCCATACTGTTATGGATGATGGCTTTTGGACAGTGCGCTGATAATAAGCTGGATGGTCCCACCCCTCTTTAACCTGGAGGTATGCGGCATCCACAATTTCCAAAACGAATTTCACATTTGATTGGTCAAACCACAGGACAGTTTTCCGTTTCCACCAGGTGACAGCATTTCTCGATCCTGTTTGTCATGTGAAGATTAGACCATGTAGAGTTTTAACTGGCATTTGTGGATCCAGTGACTGAGTGTGTTCACTGGCAATGGCTTAAAAAAGCATTCATGAGCCGATGCAGAAATTTCCACCGAAGAATCCTGTCTGTTTTTGATGGGCACCTAAGGGCCTGAAGATCGCAGGAATTCAATACTTGCCCCTTGCACCGAGACATTTCATTTGATTCTAAGAATCTTTCAATGATACTCTGTACCGTAGAGGATGGAATTCCCCAATTCTTTGCAATTTTACACAAGTAAATGTCATTCATGAATTGTTGAACTATTTGCCCTCGTAGTTTTTCACAGAGTGGTGAAGCCTGCACCACCATCTTTTCTTCTGAAAGACTTTTTATACCCAATCATGTAACCGACCTGTTGCCAATTAACCTGATTCGTTGTGAGATCTTCCCCCAGGTGTATTTTTTTTTAGCATCACACAATTCTTCCAGCCTGATGTTGCTCCTGTCCCAACTTTTTTGAAACTTGTTCCTGGCATAAAATTCAAAATGAGGCAATAGTTTACAAAAAACAATAACATTCTAGGTTTCAACATTTAATATGTTGTCTTTATACTGTTCCCTAGTCAATATAGGGTTTAACTGACTTGCAAATCATTGCATTTTTATTAACATTTCATGCAGTGTCCCAACTTTTCTGGGAATGGGGGTGTAACTTAAACCAATGCAAATAATTATATATTTAGAGAAAACAGACCCTGAGGCACATTGCGCTGAATTAGATTTTAGAAACATTGCTCCTCTCAAATTTGTAACTCCGTTACTGACCAGTTTTTCGCTGTTTTCGCCCAAAATAAATCAAATGAACAAACTTAACTATTTTGTTTTTTGAAGTACGAGGGAAGACCTACACAAAGCCATTTAAATTGTTACTCTATCTTACTTAGTTTTGGAGCCATGATACAAAATACACCAATTTTGTAACTCCGTTACCGGACCAGATGATTAAAGTAGTTGTATCAGGTGTGCTTCTGCTCAGCTGGATTGAAAACCTGCAGCCCCTTGGCCCTTTTACGGTAAAGTTTTAGGCTTCTGATATAGAGAATTGTTCTTGAACCACAACACGGAGTAATGTTGCATAGGGCTAACCGCATTTAGTAGGCTGGTTGGGTGATGGACTGTTGGTTGAACAGGATTTGTTTTGGTCAAGCAAAGACAAATAATACATATCCATAGAATAATCCATTCTAGATGCGGGGGTATATGGCAGTGACAGTCCTTCACTCTTAATGAGGCCAATTTTCTCTTTGGCCATTAAGGTAATATTTATGTTGTGAATAATTCAGCAAAAACTACTAAAAGCAGCATTTTATATTAATAGTTTTTTTGTTTGTAAAACTAACATGTGCAACATACCCTCTCAAGCCTACATTGTATCTTTCTTCTAGGCACGCAAATGTGCATTTTCATTGAAGGGCTTAGAACCAGAGCAGCCTGACCCACAGAACATTGACATTGATTATCTCAAAAACAAAGTTTTTAAAATTTTTAAAAAATATATATATTACTTTCAATGTTGTTCACAGGTATAATACACATCATGGCACTAATTTTGCATTATGAATCCGATCAACATCTGTCACAATATGATCGAAACTCTAATTTTCATTTTTTTGTGGTTAGACCGCTCTGGTTCTCAGCCCTTCAATTGTAGTCAAAGATTTTAAATCTTAATGAGACCAACTACATTTACTAAATAAAACAGCCAACAAATTAGAATATGTTATAATTAGGTCAAAAAAGCATCAGCGTATTGTTTGGTCATACTTCAACCTCACAAGTGCAACGGCAGAACCTGCAAAGGCAGCATGAATAGGAGGCTCTGAAGGAATTTAAAAATTTCGAACAATCAACCAGTCTGGAAAAAAAAAAAAAAAAATAAAACGGCTGACTACTGGTCGACCAAGTTTTTTTTGTTTTAATCGAGGACAGCCCTAATTTTGTGCTAACTTGCCAAAATTATGCTAACTCACTGATGTTTCCACAGGATGATAATGTGCTCTGTTCAAATTATATTCAGGGGCGTGCCATTCTGGCATGGTTGAGCCACAGAAGTAGGGCCAAATTTGACTGTTGTGTTTATCAATAGCAACGGACAAATCCTAGTCAAAATATCTTAACTAAAACTTAAGATTAATACCCCAACTCTAAATCCTAAAAAGTTTGCACATCATGGAAAATGCAAAAAAAAAAAAAAAAAAAAAAAAAGGAACTAATTTGAAAAGTTGGTTCACGCTCCGCACCATGGAAAACTACTACATGGCATTACTTGATGTTCTAATGTGCATTTAATCATTTTTTGAAAGTATGCTCTGCAATGACTACAACAGAGTTCAGAAAAGTTGGTTTAACTGTTTGTTTAACTAATGATACTAATTTAACTGAAAGTTTAACTGTGTATCATCATCATCATCATGTCTTTTAGTCACACTAATCATGTGTTTGGGTACTGAAGACAGCAATTGGGGGATGGCTTGGTGGCGCAGTGGGTAGCAAAAAGGTTGAGGATTTGAATCCAGCCTGGGGCCTTTCTGTGTGGAGTGCATGTTCTCCTCGTGTTCGTGTGGGTTTCCTCTGGGTACTCCAGTTTCCTCCCACAGTCCAAAGACATGCACATCAAGCAAATTGGAGGCACTAAATTGCCTGAAAATATGAGTGTAAGACTGAATGGTGTGTGAATGGTGTATGCGCCTTGTGATGGATTGGCGAGCTGTCTTGGGTGGGTCCCTACCTTTCGCCCAGAGTCAGCTGGTAGAGACTCCAGCTCCCACTGCGACCCGAGAGAGGAAGAAGCAATATAGAGCCCTGGTCCTCAATTGATGGTCCTTGAGGTCTGAGAACTGCTGGTTTTCACTCTCCCTTTGCCTGGGAGTCAGGTGTAAGGACAGTCTGGCCAATTAAGGGCGCTAAATGTTCATTTACTTACCTGGGATGAAAGAAAGCCTGGACTGAGTTTGGATTCGAGGTTCAGATTTGAGAATCCCGGGTATAGAGAATGGATGGATGGGCACGAATTGTCTAGCAAGCAGAATTTATCTCTCTCAATTATTCTGGTCTTCAGATTAGAAATTTCATGGGCCTTCATTACCATATTTTTTGCTTCATAATGTGCCATACATTTTCAATTGGAGACAGCTGTTGACTCAATCTAGTGCCAGTTCTTGCAGGCATGCACTGGCACCTCATGCAGAATTTAATTTTGCATTGTTTTGCTGTAAAATGCAGGGATTGCCCTAAAAGTTAGGATGCTGCTCTAAAATTAGTACCTTTCTACATTAACACAGTCCATGCTAATGTGCTGGCTACCCATGTCATGAGATCTGACGCGCCCCCGTATCATGATGATGCTGGCTTTTGGACCTGACGCTGATAAAAGCCATGGTTGTCCTTGCTGTCTTTAGTCTGGAGAATATGGCAGCTGTTATTTCCAAAAAAAAAAGAAGAAAAAACTGTTTGAATTTTGACTCTTCAGGCAACAAAACACTAACATATTGCTGATTTCCATTTTAGGTGACACTAAGCCCAGAGAAATAAGCAGTGCTTCTGGACACTGTTGATGTTCAGCTTTAACTTGGATCTGTCGATGCACTGACAAATGGTGTTTACTGAAATTACAATATCCATTACACTCAGAAAACAGTTCTTCAGACAGAGACATCTGTGGGATCAGAGATCTTGTGCATTCAAGTGATTTTAGCCTCGCCCAGCATGCATTGAGGTTTGACTGAATTCCTTCCATCTTTATAGAATATATTCCACTTTTTTGAGAGTGAAATTCCCATAATTCTGCCAATTTGACTTCAGAGAACATTGTTCTGGCAATGATGATTATTGGCTTATGCATCTGTGACAAATGGGTGAGCCTTGACCCATCTTTGCTCTTGAAGGACTATGCTAGTTTTAGAAACTGCTTTTATACTCTAACATGATTAGCTTTCCTATGTAGCATCACCTGTTTTACATCACCTTATTATTGCAACTGTCTTATCTATTTTAGTCCCAAATTGCAACTTTGCCAACTTTTTGGAGTCTGCTGCCGTCATCAGATTTGAAATAAGGGACGGGAGTAAGTTCAATAGAAAATTGAATGAATTCAATAGTGAAGTAAAGCATCAAATATTGGGTTCATTTTGTGTTTTCAATTTATTTGAGTGTGAATGTCAAGGCACTCCGTTTTGATTCCAAATATACATTTTCCATAACGTGCCTTTTGGGAAGGTTAAGGTTTTAAGGTTGTAAATTGCCATCTGTACCACAAAAATAACCAGGCTGCATAAATCTCCTGAATGAAATATTTATGAATGAATGAAAGCCCAATGCTGCTTTAAATACTGAATTGAACCTCAGCAAACTCATAAATGTGCAATGGCAATGTGAGATTTGCAGCCTCTTGATATATTATGAATTTTAAGTAAATGGGCTGAGCCAAAAATTACAAGTGTACCTGCTTTGATAGATCCACATTCAATTGCTCAATGAGAACAACCATGAAAGTTATAGCACTGGCAGAAATTTAACAAACCTATTTGATAAGATGTACCAGTTTATAAGCAAGACCTGGTAACACTTTACAATAAGGGTATATTAATTAATATTAGTTCATTAACTATCAGTAACTAATGCGTTAGATAGCCTAATAAGCATTATGCAACCATAATTGACCATTTATTAATTTTCTGTGTTTCCCTCATGGTGAAGTTGAAAACATCCCTTAAGTACCCCTTATGCAGCACTTCAAACTGTTAAACCATAATGTAGAAATTAAACCTTTAGTTGATGTGACCATCATTTGTAAATGATTACCCAATGCATTTGTTAAATGTTAATTAGCTGTTAGTAAATGCTTATAAATGCATTGACTAATTTTAATTATTGTACCCTTATCGTAAAGTGTTACCCAAAACCTTTGAAGAAGTGGTCACTATGATGCATTTCAAAATGAAGACTGCCTTGACTTGAAAATTGAACAAGTGTGAATTAAATTAAATTCATTTAATTATTGAATTAAAATGTTTCTGTTTAGCTCAATGAATCTGCAGCAGAAGCTTTTCTATTATATAGTTGCAGGGGCCTTTGGAAGGTGTATTAGCACAGTGCAAACTTGAGCAGATTCTAGTGTTAGGGAAAAAGAATCCTTGTTTGATTGATCTAAAGTTCAATCGCGTACAGTGAGCTGTCCAGTCATCAGCTTGCCCCAAGAGCGTGCGATTTGGTGTAAAGTAGTATTTACCCCCCCTTATTTTTCTATATTTGCATATTTGTCACGCTATCAGATCTTCAAACAAAATTTGACATAAGACTGGGACAACATGAGCAAACATGATATGCTGTTTTCAAAATATTTCATTTAATTATTAAAGAATCTTTAAACATCCATTCTCTAGTCACGACCCTGCCACGCTAATGCAACTGACTAGCTCTGTTGACTTTTTCACAGTCAAAACAAACAGCAGCATCTTCTTCTTTGCCCAGTTAACCTTGAAAACATTGGAGACTTTTTTTTTTTCGTTGTTGCGCACTAAAGTGGTTGGGTAACCCGACTGAAAAACAGCTTTTTTTCGGTGCATTTTATGAGTTCAACAGTTGCAACATTTCCCCCTTATGTGACTTCAGACATTGCATGCCTTATTCCATAAGATGTTGTGCTGAATTGCTGCTTGTTCCCACTTACTACATTTGCAAAGGTGTGTGATACAAATGTAGTTTTGGTATAGCTTAGAATTTCTGTCAGCCAATCGCAATGAGTGTCTTGAAATAGTAATAAAAAATGACATTACCTCTGTCTCTTATCAGTAATGTAATATGAGAGAGAATTCTCTGAAATAGTTTTTTCCCCTTGATTCATGAAGCATGCCTCAAGATTACAACCCACCACATACCCCTCTCCCCCACACAAACCCTCAAGCTTGTAGTTCTCTGTCATCTGCTCAATAAAGTGACAGGATAGGGAGGGGAGGGCGGACATGACAGGCGGATGTACTTTACTGACTAAAATTTTGCCATGTAGCTAGTGCGTTTCAGCTTTGGCAGTAATGCTGCTGAATGGGGTACTTGCTCTCTTTGCGGGGATCCTGTGCCCCTGCCATTAAAAGGGATAAAAAGGTCTGTAACGAAGGCCAGTGCTGAGGCAGATTGACACATGGTGACATTTCAATTTTAAGGTCTGCTGAGCAGGGCATCCTGGGGCATTTGTGCTGGAAGCACATTGGAACAGCGTAGACGCAGATAAGATTGCTTTTTCATATGGAGACATTCTGAATGAGGAAAATCCTTCATGTGCTATTGCTGGTCTCCCTCAGAGTGAGATATGGTGGCTGCCCTGAAACGCCCACCCTAAAACAAACAGCTTTGCAAAGGAAAATCCTCTGTTTAGGAATTCTTTGGTTTCATGTTGTATACACTATTCAGGTATGAGACTCATCGCCTTGTTAAACCTAAAATTAAGCTACTCAAAAAGGATTAAAAAGAACCAAATGAAATTATCTGGCACCTTTAATGCCTGTCAAATAGGCTTTGTTTTGGAAATGGTGTAAGCAGATTTTGAAAAATAAATGTGCAAATTAAGATCACTCAATCTGAAGTCATTTACACAAATGTCTCTCATATAAGACTACACTGAATCAGTAGTTACCTAAGAAGCAGCAATTGGGGCACTTGGAATTCTCTATATTTCCTATACATATTGATTTTTTTTTTTTTTTTTTTTTTTGCTCAGTGTTCACCCGTCATTGAGAATTATGCTCTTATGCTTTCCAGTATAGCGTTTCTCACACCCCCATTCCCTTCTTTTGTATAATTTTATCTCTATCTCCCTTTCCCTGTCTCCCTTTCCCAGTGCTGAGAACGGAAGTGTCAACCAGTCTGTGCTGAGTGAACCACTAAGTATGCATAAAAGCCACCATGGCAAAAATTCAGCGCAGTGAATAACATGGTGGTTGCAGTCATGGTTTGTGACCATATGTTTAAGAGAAAAAACTACTCCACATTTTTGGGTCATAATTTGTAGGGGAAACCCTATGCAGTTTCGAGCAACTTGTAAGAGATTGTGTTTGTGATGGCCGCTGTGATCCTGTGAGCCATTCCTGTGCTAACTGTGTTGTCTTCAGCATGAATCTCTCTGGAATTGTTCCAGAATGTTCTTACTGGGGCCAGACTTTTAGAGAATATCATTGCGTAAAATAAGGCATTGCTCACTCCCCCTGTTTTTGTATAATCTTGAATGATATAGCTTCAAAACATGTCAGCTTAATGCTTTTTTAAAACCGTATTTTAGTGCTTAGACTTGGAAATGTTGAAGTGGATGAAAGGAAATAACACTCAGTTTCAATTTTGCAACTAATAATTTTAGTTTTGGTCCCTAGGTTTGTTGTTGGTCATAGCTGCTCTGTGGCTAGTCATAGCTTATTAACTGCTGAATTTAGTGCAGACTGCTATTTCACTGATGGTCAGAGGTGGGCTTGATGGGCTATAAGTGCTGAAAACACAGCTTAAAATGCTTTGACATGCTCAGGATTTTTGCATATAGCATGAACTTTGCAGGAAAAGAGCAGCATCATAAACACTAAACGACAACTTTCTTCAATTTCAAATTAATCCGTAGCACAATCGCTTACAGGCACAACTCATCTCATGCTGACTTTTTCAAGCCTCTGTTGTGGGGTCATTTTAAGCTTTGGCTTAGTTGTTTATACCGGAACCAAAGCAAAGAATAAAAGATAGTAATTTGGCGTTTAAAAACGGTAAAAAATTTGGAGGCTCACACACCTCCAGTGCTCTGTTTGACTTTCAACAGCCTTGTTAATTCCCTTAAGTATCCCAGAGCAATGTGGGTACGCAACATTAAGTCTTGATTTAATTAATCCCCCAAAGGGTTCAATGTAATTGCCACATTGGACGCGATATTTTACTCCAACACATCTTTATTTCTTTTCTTTTTATCTCCTGAAATGTCACCTTCAAGTAGTTAAATGGGATTTAGATGGCAGTTTTAAACTTGTGTGGTAGCATTGTTAATCATTGTTGAGTCTTGTTCATTTGGGATTATTTGGCATTCCCACCCTGCAAATTTATTCATTTATTTAAATTTAAATTTAAATTTATTTCATTTTGACTTGTTACTACTTGTATTGATTGAATACTATTTGCTCATGAAAAGACATGAATAATAATAGTAATGCAGTAAGTTTAATGCAAATTGGGTGACTGTAGAACTCTGTGTAAGACTCCTAAGTTGGAGAAAGTAAATACTTGATATAGGTGCAAAGAATAATCCACCCAACCTAATATTAATTAACTTATTTGGGGTGTGAAGGAGACTTAATTTATACTTGTGCACTCCAGTATCTAGTGTGTCCAATACTATCAGGCCAGGAATTGCTCCCAAACCACCAATTGCTCCCATTGCAGTGCTGTCTCATTTATTAGCAGCTGTTTGCATTGTAGGGCCCTCTATTTTAAGATGATGCTAACTCTGTGCCTGTGTTGAAGGAAGCCATAAAATGAAGATATATCTTTCCAGTGGGTACCATTTTTCATGTGAATCTGCTGCAGCTGTTTGAAATGAGACATACTTCTGATAAAATTTATGTTTGATCCCAAATTTAAAAATTTATTTATGTGCCGTGAACTTGAGAGTGTTCCATCCTAAATTGTATACACCTCCAAAGCACATAATAGGGCTTTGTTTGTCACTGTCTTTCAAGAAATTATACCATTGGCCTTTACCGACAGAAACAATATACTGTATTGTTGCTTAATTACATATCTTGCCTCTGCCAAGGAAGTTCCCCCTGTTTGTTTGTCTTTCTGTTAAAAGGATAACTCAAAAAATTAGGAACGGTTTGGCACAAAATTTGGCAGGATGATAGGTGGTAGTCCAAGGATGAGTTGATTCAATTTTGGCAGTGGTCCAGAACATATTCTGGATTCTGGATCTGGAAGAATTGAAATATATCTGCCTAACGTGGGTCTGTGTGATATTTATGACCGGGTAACTCAAAAAGTTATTACGGTTTGGCATGAAATTTGGCAGGATGATAGGTGGTAGTCGAAGGAGGAGTTGATTTAATTTCGGAAGTGATCCGGAACATATTCTGGAAACAAAAGAACAGATATATGGCGTGGTGGAGGTATGCGCTCTTCTGAGTGCCCTTAGTTGTTGCTGTTTTTCTTGAATTCTGTACAGTGTATTTACTCTTATGCTTCCCTGTTGGGTACACTGCAAAGTTCATGCTCTGCCAGGAGGCTGTTCTCTTAAATGCCCAGCTTAAATTTGTTACTGAACCATTAAAAGTCTGGTTCCGACGGGAAATTCCAGAGCTGGGCTTTAAGTGTGAAATTAGTCATCATTGTAAATTGATTCAAGATTAGAAATTCTGTAAATACTGTGTGCTGTTCTTCATTTTAATCTGAACATGTTGCTCAGTGTCACTTGAATTTCAAGTGTGAATATGCCATGTGACATCCTAGCCGCATGTGAATTTCCCACTGTAGAAAATACCTGAGAGTAAGATTAACCTGGAGCTTGCACATAACATAAAATGCCCTTAAACTTGCATTTAGTAATTCTGGAGACAAAACTTATGGTTTGATGATTCTGTTTGTTTCCCTCATCCATAATAAGCATTATTATTAGCACACTCATGTTCTTCCCACTCATTCTTTCTTTCTTTCTTTATTCACCGGTTTTTGTGCTGACTCACTACTCCTACATACTTTAACCAAGAAATTTCATTCAGACTTTAAAAAAATCAGCTTCTTCTAAATCTTGTTGCTAGAATTTATCTTCTTGATATCTTTCATACTTTTTGAGTTATTAAGTTTTATTTCAATATTTTTGTCCCATAGGAAACAATGAAACAGATTTTTCAAAATTTAGCTATTTTCAGCTATTTTTTACTCTGTCATACGTTTAGCTAGAAACGTCATTCAAACTTTAAAATGTTAAGCTAAGCTTGGACAATTTATTTACTGTTCAACTTTTTTGTAACTTCTATAATTTAAAAATTTTTTTTTTTTTACAATTAATTCTGGGAACTAAGAGTGTGGTGACATCAAGCTTAGAGTTGCGAACATCTGCAAAACCGTCAAGAAGTCTTCTCTTAAACTTGCTCTAACTCCCATAGTTTTCACTCTGCATTACCATTTTCATATCCAAGTTGTAGCAAAAGTTGTGCTGGTCACGAAAATGTAACTATGGAGGCAATTGGACAAACAGTTTTAGCTGTAAGAACCGAAAAGCGACGGGACTGCTCACCGAAACTCCATGAACTCCAATGTTAAATGGGACAAGAAAATTCAGGTTGCGAAGGCTAAACGCACAGTTTTCTAAATTAATTGTGTTCCCATATTTTTAGCACTATGAACACAATTTTGACATATTTTACTCAGCAGACTCTCCTCTTTCGTATGGTACCTCCATTTCATAGATTGGACTTACCATCTTTGAGTTCGAAGTCGCAATATGTAAGAAACACCTTCGCTAAAATTTCCATTGGACTAAATGATTCAGCCATTAACTCAAATGGCTCCGCATGACATAGCGAAATTGTAGCACAGCGGTAGGGTGCATAACATATATGGATCATTTGCAGTTCGATTCTGCCCTCTGCTGGCCTTTTTCCAGGGCTCAACATTATCATTGTTCGGAGACAAAGATTGATACGACTGTAAAAGAATAATTCTGCGTCAAACTCAGTGAAAGAATTTCCGGTATCGTAGTCGGTACAGTCGCACAAACCAGCTCCAGGACAGCACATTTAGCGCCGTAAAGAACGATCTTTTTTGCTGGGTTCGTCCAAGAGAACACGTTACAGTAAAAGCAGAAAAAAATTGCTTGAGATCCTATTCCAGCATATAGCTACCAGCAACTGTTTGCATTAGCTAAATATATTTATGATCGTATCTAAAATAGGCGAAATATTGGTATCAAAATAGAGCTAGTTAAGTACAAAGAAATGAAAGTGATTTTGCCCAGTCGCTATTCGTTCATCGCTTGATATGACTTTTTCCTGAGTTTGAAAATAGCCGGGTTTAAGGCTGGAGTTAGCACACTCCACCTTTTTTGCCAGTTATTTTAACTGTAATTTTACGATCAGTTCATAACAGAGGTTCTGTGAATGTTAACTGTAAACCACAGTAACATGCGCGAAGAACGCTTACAGTTAAAATAACAAGGCGATCGTGCGTTAATTTAATAAACGCAATCCATTGATAACAGCGCAGTAGCGCCTAGTAGTTCGGCTTTTCATAAATGGATCAATGCCGCCATTTAACATTACTTGTTTTATTATTATTATTATTATTATTATTATTATTATCGGCCGACTTTTTACATTATCCCTTGACTCTTGCTGGAACACGAGACCAATCACTTTACGGAAGTTTGTATTGATAAATAATGACACCCCAATTTACAGTGCTGCTCGTTGTTCTGGTCATCTTGCCTACCTAAGCTATAACGTTACCTATAATAAATTGAATGTATAATTTATATATAAATATATATGCCAGTTAATGACATTGGTCAAAATATTTATTGGCGTAATGATTCTGTAGCTTGAAAGCTTTCTTCAATGTAAAATGTGCTTTTGATTTTAAAAGGAGTTCTGCTCCTTATTGAATGGAAAATTTGTAATGGCCGGTAGTATACGGAGGCCAAGTGCAATGACAGAGAGAAAGAGAGTAGCACGAACATATTACAAACACAGAGAATAATATAGACTGAACGCAAGTACTTGCGCTTCCAAAGGACGTATAATAGTCCGTACCACGGAAGCAAAGTGAGATAGAAAAAGGGAGAAGAAACTCCAACAATAAGATAGAAAGTCATACAAAACCTGACTACAGATATCTTCAGCTATAGTGCGAAGCTAAACACAGACACTGTAGCGAAGGAGGCGTGCCGGACATCCTGCTTATATAGATTCTGGGAAAGCGCTGCCCCAGCTCAATCAACCAGCTGGGTAAAGAATTCGATGGCCCAGGAATTCGATATCGTCCCGGGACGAGAGCCGCAAAGAAAAGTCTCCACTCTCAAGGGCAGGTCCCGCGTGGAAAGCCAGACCCTTTGGCCAACTCGATAAGATGGGGCTGAACGGCGCCTTCTATCTGCGGCAGTCTTTTGTTTCCGTCCAGAGCGCAACAAGGAGGAACGGACCCTGGCCCAAACTGACTGACAACGCCAAACAAAGTAATCAACTGAAGGAACCTCTGAATCCCTGTCAGTCTCAGGAACAGTGGAGGCTGATAACCCAACTGAGCCTCAAATGGGGAAAGGCCTGTGGAGGAGTTACCCAGTGAATTGTGGGAGTATTCGGCCCATGCTAAAAATCGACCCCACAAAAATGGGTTGTCAGCCGCCAAACATCAAAGAGTATTCTCCAAAGACTGGTTGGTTCGCTCAGTCTGCCCGTTAGTCTCTGGGTGGAAACCCGAGGAAAGGCTCAAGGTGGCCCCCAACTGGTTGCAAAACGCATGCCAGAATTTGGCCGTAAATTGAGGGCCCCGGTCAGAAACCACATCTTGAGGGATGCCAGGCAGCCGGAAAACATGGTCCACAACAAGAGGGGTAGTCTCCCGCACGGAGAGCAGCATGGGCAGCGCGATAAAGTGGGCCTTAGAAAAACGGTCAACCACGACCAGGATGACCGTGTTGCCTTTCGAAACAGGCAGCCTCGTAACAAAATCAAGAGCGATATGGCTCTACGGGTGCTTAGGGATGGGCAACGGCCGCAGCAGACCAGAGAGGGGGAGGTGGGAACTCTTGTTCCTAGCGCAAATACAGCACGCCGCTACAAACTCCCGGATGTCCTACATCATGCTGGGCCACCAAAAACGTCGGGCTAAGAACTGCTTGGTTCGATGAACCCCTGGGTGACCAGCCAGACGGGAAGAGTGCCCCCACTGGAGAACTTGGGACCACACTGCCAAAGGAACAAATAAACAGCCAGGCAGCTCCCCACCAGGACCGGGATCATTTTTCAACGCCTCCGCACAACAGACTCAGCGTCCCACTGAATGGGAGCCACAATCTGGGCTGCCGGGATAACTAACTCAGGAATGGGGTCGCAACCGGAGCAGTCGTGAATCCGCGACAAAGCATCGGGCTTGATGTTTTTAGACCCCGGGCAATTGGTTAACGTAAAGTGAAAGCGGTTGAAAAACAACGACCACCGCGCCTGCTGAGAATTACGTCGTTTAGTCTGTTGGATATATTGGAGATTTTTATGATCCGTCCAAACCACAAACGGCTGTTCAGCCCCCTCCAACCAATGGCGCCACTCTTCTAACGCCAACTTGACGGCCAACAACTCCCGGTCACCAGTGCTGTAATTCCGTTTGGCTGCCGACAATGATCGGGAATGGTAGGCGCATGGATGCAAATTATTGGCCCGAAGGGGGTGCTGGGACAAAATGGCACCTACCCCGACTTCCGACACATCCACCTCCACAACAAATGGGAGGGAGGGGTCGGGCGAAACGAGAATGGGTTCTGAGCTAAATCGTTACTTTAACTCCTGAAAAGCAGCCTCAGCTGCTGGAGACCAAGCAAATGATGAGGAGGTATTCTTCTTAGTGAGCGCGATAATGGGGGCAGCTACCACGCTAAAATTACGGATAAACCTCCGATAAAAATTAGCAAACCCCAAAAACCGTTACACCTCCTTAACGTTTTGAGGGGCAGGCCAATCCCTGACCGCTGACACTTTGTCAGGATCCATGCAGACCGACCCTTCCGAAATAATGAAGCCAAGAAACAAAACTGTCTTGGCATGAAAAACGCATTTCTCAGCCTTGACAAAAAGCTTGGCTTTGAGGGGGGCCTCAAGCACTTGTCTGACATGTTGTTTATACTCCGAGAGAGTTGAAGAGAAAATCAGAATATCGTCAAGGTAGACAAAGACGAATCTCTCCAACATCTCTCGGAGGACGTCATTAACGAGTGCCTGGAACACAGAGGGGCGTTAACCAATCCAAACAGCATGAACAAATATTTGTAGTACCCGTCATGCGTATTAAATGCCGTTTTCCACTCGTCCCCCTCACAGATCCGAACTAAGTTATAAGCATTCCGGAGGTCTAGCTTGGTAAAAAATGACGCCTCCTGCAGCCGTTCAAACGTGGAGTTCATCAACGGAAGTGGGTATCGGTTTTTAATAGTGATATTATTCAAGCCCCTGTAATCAATAAAGGGTCTCAGGCTGCCATCTTTTTTGCCCACAAAAAAGAACCCCGCTACGGCAGGAGACGTTGAGGGTCGAATAAATCCATTTGCCAGAGCCTCCTGAATATGTGATCCCGGACCACAAAACCAGTCATATGGGTAAATTTTTTCATATGGAGATTCATGCATATTCTGAAAGAGTACTAAAAATGCTTTCCAACAATGTATAGTTTGTCCAGATTGGGTAAAAATTGATCAAGATATGGCATTTTGAAGATGGGAAACTTGGGCAATCGAAATTTCCAGAAAACGGAGAAAATTGAGTTTAGAAATTGTCATATTCTCTCCTTAGCAACACATATTTGTAATAGAGAGAATTAAATGAAGCTTTCACCATTCATTAAGCATACTATCACCTCTAAAAAGTGCAAGTACAAAGTATTTTTCATGGTAGCCTATGCATAGAAAGAAGCAAAGAAACCATGCATTGTTCTAACCTCGTGTTCTTTAATCAATTTTCAGGTGAGTGAAAAACGCAGTATTCAAAAAACAAACAGGCAGTCTCTCCTTTATATACTACTTCTTCTTCGAGTTTACTGGCAGTTTAAAAAAAACAATATAATTGAGTATAATTGATAGCAGAATTACGTAGTATCAATACCATGTCGAATTTTTGCTTCAGGAAACTTGATTTTTATTAACTACTAATTGGGATATCATTGGCTCTCTGTAGCTGAAGTGGTTGCTATAGAGGGCAATGATTTTCTTCTTTAGCAAGAGAGAATTTTATGAACTGCTGAATAGATACTATGGGCAAGTACTGAGCAGTTTGCACATCAGGCTTGATCCGGGGGTGTCATCTAGTGGTAGAATATTGTAACTGCGTGCACAAATTTGCAGCTCCATGTCCGCTGACAGGCACATCTGCACAAAGTGCTTCATATAGCCTGCGAGCACCGCTGTTCTTCTCGAACACGGCTCATCCAGATCATCCTTTAATGATGAATTACATTCATATTTTAATTTGTAGCGAGTAACGAAGTGGCCAGTGTCAAAGTAACAAAGTAAAAGTATACTTTTTATCTTTTCTATGTAGTAGAGTAAAAGTCCCGGTAAAAAAAACAAAAAACAAAAAAACTGTGTTTCTAGGGAAGGCCCGTCCTTGTTTACGCCAAGTGCGGTTTGTTCTGACGTCTCCTATTGGGTCACGTTTGAACCTTCGTAGTCATCACATAAATAATCAAATAGAGGGAATTCCCCGCTTTGCAATGATCTCAACAATGTTGGGGAATCCCCAACTGGCGGCGCACTGGAAGCGATTTTTGTCGGTGCATTTTTCATTGTTTTTGGGCTAATTACACAAAGATTTTCACCACCCACTTCTCCTAAATTAAGTTTGGAGGCACCTATGGTAGGATTTTTGCGAAACACTCACTTGGAATGGTGTGTTAAGTTATTTTTCTAATGTTTCATGCACAAATCGAAAAATCGATAATTTTAATGTAAAATGTATTAGACGGCTATAGCGCAAAATGGGCTCGAGCGACTTACGACTGGTTTTGTGATCCGGGGTCACATATTTTCTCGCATAGCCTTCCGTTCAGGCCCTGACAGCGAGTATAATGATAATGTTACAATTGTAGCAGATTATACATTTCTGAACGGGCTTACGAGCCCGGCTCTCATATGAGCCATCAACCTGCATAGGCTCGCCAGGAGTGGAATTTTCAGTGGGCGGAATGGGAGCTTTATGCATGCTGCTCGTAGCATAAGCCCTGTTGCCAGCAAGAGCCAATGCAGGACATTTCTCCCTGTTACGTTCGCGGATGCGATTATCAATTCGCACCGCAGTGCGAACCGGCGAATCTAGAGACAAACAAGGCTCCAATGTAGCTAGAGCATCCTTAACCTCCTCAGCCAAAGCGTGAACGAACACTGTCATAAGAGGCGCTTCTGGCCAGCCTGTCTCTGTCGCCAAGGAGCAAAATGTGATTGAAAACGCAGCGACACTCTCAGAGCCCTGCCTTAGATGCATTAAACGCGTAGCCGCGTCCTGGCCATAAACATCCTGATCAAACACAGATACCATTTCTCAAACAAGAGTCTCCACAGTATTCACTACCAGTGAATAAGATCAAATAAGTGGGCCGACCCAAGTGAGTGCTGTGTCGGTTAACAGGGATAAAATAATTGAAACCCGAGACTCTTCATTTACGAACCGTGAAGGCTGCGCTTTAAAAAATATCTCACATTGGGCAATGAAATCTTTACATCTTCCTGCCTCGCCTCCATATCTTGGGGGTAATTGAAGCTTTGGCTCTTGGGGAAGATGTACGGACTGTGCTTGTGCAAGATTTTGTGTGATTTGCGTGGACAGGGCTCTAATACTCTCAGTGAGAGTTAACAGAACGTTCTCCTGTCTCTGCATGGCATTCGCCTGAGGGCGGACTCTTTCCACCAACTCTGCCTGTTGATTGTTCAAGCTAACAAGACCCTTACCATAACCAGAGAGAGCAGCTTGCTGATTAGCCACAACTTTCTCTAACGCAGTCGTTGCTGACGACTCCATGTTGGCTAGAGTGTTCTGTAATGGCCGGTAGTATACGGAGGCCAAGCGCAACGACAGAGAGAAAGAGAGTAGCACGAGCACAGTACAAACACAGAGAATAATATAGACTAAACTCAAGTACTCGCGCTTCCAAAGGACATATAATAGTCCGTACCACGTAAGTAAAGCGAGATAGAAAAGGGGAGAAGAAACTTCAACAATAAGAAGATAAAAAGTCATGCAAAACCTGACTACAGATATCTTCAGCTGTAGTGCGAAGCTAAGCACAGACACTCTAGCAACGGAGGCGTGCCGGACATCCTGCTTATATAGATTCTGGGAAAGCGCCGCCCCAGCTCAATCAACCAGCTGGGTAAAGAATTTGATGGCCCAGGAATTCAATATCGTCCCAGGACGAGAGCCGCAAAGAAAAGTCCAAACAACACGCACCCCTAACAAACCATGACAAAATTAATGAACTTGTTGGAAAAGCTGAACAACGTGTAGCCTTTTATTTTTTTTTTTTTTTTTTTTTTTTAGGAGGAGGCTATTCACCCTGCAGCGCTTCCGCGCGAAACTTCAGAGTGGGCAGATTACAAAATTAAATTTCTTAGTGGCCCAGCTGCTGGGCAAATAGCAGAATTGCTTCTCTTATCGGCCCTGCTGTTTTCCTTCAATTCATCCCGCAGCGGGATGGATAGCCACCTCCTTTTTTTATGTCGCGCCCGAATAATTCCCATAATCTTCAGCAATATGTGTAAATATAATATTGATGCAATTTTGCAATAAATGAACCACTTCTTTCTCATACAATATTTTTCTTATGGAGCCCGTGTATTTTTGTGTCAATGTTAAAGTAGGCAACGTCATCAATTTATGTCGAATAAATATGTGAAGTAGGTTTGATGTGTGGTAACATTGCATCTTGGGGAGGTCTTCCTAAATAAGCGCTTTCATACAACTTCATGTCAAAAAATCCGAACTATCCCTTTAAACGATGCAATATCCCACTGTCACAAATAATTTTAATTTTAATAAGCTTTAAACTCGTGTCCAGCAGCTTTATCCTCACATTGTCAGCAATCCGAACTTCACATTATTGCCAGCTTCCAGCTTGCCCATGCAGTTTCCCCTGGAACTGCACTTCTCTAGTTATTATTATTACCACGGACTGCGCAGCTAGGTCCTTGTCATTTAACAACCAGGTGACCTGGATGTAAAAAAAGTTTCTCACCGTAGAAGAAGATAACCAGCATATATTCAGAACAGTGTTTGCTTTCTGTTTCCTTTCAGCATAAATAATGCTAATTTATAATTTATTACCAATTGGAATTGTTTTACTTTTTTTAAAAAAAATGTCGCTTTTGCCTACATTGTAAAAAATTTTAAAAGTTGACTCAACTTAGAAAAGTAAAATAAACAGCTGCAAACCATTTTTCGGTTTGCTCAACATCAAGTTCCAAGTTTTTTCACAATTGAGTTTGTGGAACAACTGGGACATGAAGTTGAGCAATTCAAAAATGCCTTGCAGCTGATTGCCTTATCTCTTTAAGTTTAACCATTTTTAAAAAAATTTTTACAACATAGGCCAGGCTGCCGTAGACACTTCAGTGACGAGCAGTCACATCATGCGGAGTCCCAAGTGCAAGTTCTAAGATATTGTTTTCCATCAAGGACATATTCTATTTGTTTTTGCTGACCGAATACAATGAAGTTGGTTTACGAAATCCAGATCTTTCTACCTTGGTGATGGTGACAAAGCGCCTGAGTTTGGTAGGCTAGCTAGAGCCAAGGTTACTTAAGCATACTTTTTCATGATTTCATCCAGGACTGTACGTCCTTTTCACACAAGAAATATTGGCATCCAACTTACCTCGGAATCTGTGTGTAATGTTTTCCTGAAATCAATCGCTTAGACTGCAACGCTGCTCAGGTGATTTGTAGCATGTCCCACGAAGAAAACTTTAGCAACTCCTGTTCTGGTCAAGAGCCATTCCTACGTCACGCTCAAGACATTAGCCATTTTGGCTGTGGGGGAACAGAAATAAATTCGAAGGTTAGTGCTGAATGCACCTTTAATCAGAGGGTTTGAATGTGAATGAAAGACAAATTACATGTACAGATGTTTTTTTCTCTCCCTTTTATAATCGGTCCTGAGCAGAAATCTGTAGTTTCATATATCTGCAGCTTATTTCCATCCATTAGAATTTGTGCTTAGACCAAACAGTATTTCCTCTAAATTCCGCTCATTACCCATGTGTTTCCTGTAATCTGCCACAACACACTGTAGCTTATTAAGCAATAGCTTATTTTGTTATTGGAAAATTCATTTTTATGGAAAACTTGAAATTGAAAATGTATGGAATTGAATTGACTCATCTCCCATAGGGCTGGCGTGTGCTTGCTTCTGCTGCACTGTCTGATTTTGATGTGTTAATTAGCCAGTAATTTAACATAGCATGCCATATATCTCTTTAATAAGAATTTAATAAAGCATGTGGCAGCATAGGGTTCTACACATGTATATTTTATGAGAGACTGTATTGGAGAATTTGCTCATGTAAATGCCCCTGTATAATTATCTTAGTTTTCAATTAAATACTTGTTAATTGAATGGAACATAAACTGCTGCACTCAATGGCCTTCTAGGTCTGTATTTAAGTACTTCTGAATTTAAAGGTAGGAATGCTGTTAAGGAATGCTTACCAGGCTACTTATGTTTTTGTGGCTGTTGGCTAACTGTTGTACTTTTCTGTACCTTATTATAGAACAAAATTAAGTTATTTTTGTCAGCATTAATTTTTATCCACAATAAATAAATCTTGACCAGAGTAGGCACAGTTAATGGAAAATTCACATATTTATCCAAAGTCAAGTCTGTTTACAACAGAAAGTGGAAATTAAGCTACTCATGTATGGTCAGGTAGTTTTGTTTATGTCACGAACTCTGACATATTCAAGTATGAAGGTGAGACCTGATTGTGCATTAATTCTGGGCTGCTGCTAGTGTAACATATCTGCATTGGTCAACATAGATTAGGGTAGTGTTATGTTTCCTTGGTCCTCCCTATGATTCAACTGCAGTTGTGTTCTGTGATTAGCTGTACTGCACTGCATTGCAAGTGTCCTTGCACAGCATTCGACTCTGCGGCTCTGGGTCTGTGCAGGCAGCAGTTCAGGTTGACAAAGAGTGGCAGTCACCTTGACTAGCCTGCGAGTCAAAATCTAGCAGAGCCCATGGCAGCTCTGACCCAGGTTTTCCATAATGCTGTTGCCTGAATCATAAAATCTAACAGAGCCCATGGCAGCTCTGACCCAGGTTTTCCATAATGCTGTTGCCTGAATCATAAAATCTAGCAGAACCCATGGCAGCTCTGACCCAGGTTTTCCATAATGCTGTTGCCTGAATCATAAAATCTAGCAGAACCCATGGCAGCTCTGACCCAGGTTTTCCATAATGCTGTTGCCTGAATCATAAAATCTAGCAGAGCCCATGGCAGCTCTGACCCAGGTTTTCTGTGATGCTGTTGCCTGAATCATACATCTGCCTCTTGTTTTATTCTGTCTTGCCTTGTCCTGATAGTTGAAGTTCACATCACGCCACTCTGTTATTCTGTCGCTCAAGTCCCAATTCAAACCTCAAATTCATTTGTCTCCTCCCTCTTGCAGCCGAACTTCTGTTTGTCTTCCCCTGGCAGCCATAACATTTATTCACCACATTTGTAATTGAAAGTGCAATAATATGCTTGCTCTTTAATGGTGATTCACCTATGACGACTTGCATGACAAGAAGAGAAAAGAGCCTGTTAAGTAGTTTAATGGTGATAATGATAATTACCCTAATGGCAGTCATGCCAGAGAATATGACTTCCATTTAATCTAATTCAGTTTCTTGCCTAAATGGACTGCTAAGTTGTTACGGGGCGGGTTTTTTTCTGAATAGGATGATAGTATGGTTTTTTTTACATTTCTGAAAGTATGGATTTGGCTTGTCAAAATTGCTGACAACCTTTTCAGGGTTTCAGCCAGGAGGTAGGGTAAGCGATGGGTCTATGGGGATTTCTAATGGGCAGATAGAGGCGGTTTCAACTGCTATTTCTTTTCATTTTCTTGACGTACCGAAGGGCCTTGTGCTCTCATTTACCCCTGAGGAGACAGATGTCTGTGTGAGAGTCAGTGTAAGTCCTGGCTGTGTCAGGGTTCGCTCATCACTGGGAGATATATCAGGGAGAAGCTTTCCCTCTGACAGTAATATGAGGTGCTTTAATTGCCTGACTGCTCATGACTATGGGCAGAGCCACAGCTCTCTGAAACCTGACCCTTTTCTCCATACTGGCTGGATACTGTGAGGTCAGTGTTTTACTCTCTCACAAGATGTGGCTGTGCTGGTCCCAATATGCCTCAGAGCTGCTCCCGTCAGGGGTACTGCCCACCCTGAGCAGGTCAGAAGTGATTTTTATCTGAGTGAGAGATTGTCCTTGGACATGCACAGTTGGGGATTCAGCCAATCATTGCTCTTGATGGCTCTGAAGATTAAGAGAGCTGCATTTGTTTTATTGAGTGCATGACCAAAATACACACACACACACACACACACACACACACGCACACTCATCCACATAGACACACACAAACGCACACTCACAGACACACACACATATATGTGCGCACACACACACACACACACACACACACACACACACACACTCACACACTCACGCACACACACATACGCGCACATACACACACACACACCATTTACCTTTCTTCCGTGTTGAGACCATAAAGAAATTGGCTTGGTGACTGTTTTTCCTTTACAGTCAATAAAACAATATGACTCACCTGCACCATTGCTCAAAAGTTTGGTCTCACTAGTAATATTCACATAGATTAAATGGAAGAAACTTTCTGTTACAGCAAGAAAAAATAATTGAAACTCAGCAGGAACATTCTGGAAAGAAAAGACAATATATGGATTGGTCAGCTCGCAGTCACCTGATTTTTACCCTGCATCTGTGGCAAGATCACCTGTATTATACACTTCATGAAGACCAAAGAAATATCACAGTCCATATGGAAATACATTGAGAATGATGCCTTATTATAGTGAATGTAACGAAGGCCTAAAATTGGCGAAGCAGTGATTAAATCTCACTGTAGAAACCACTAAAATAGATGACTGTGTTATCTATCATTTTAAACATTATTTTCCCCTAAATCCCTGAAATAATGAATGAAACATCTTAAATAAATTTAGTTTTTTTAAATAATGTGCTACTATACAAACACTTTTCTTGAATTAAATACCAGGAACTTCTATATTGACGAGTAGTTCCAAACTTTTTCATGGTAGTGTAAATGTCATAACATATTTTGAAGATTGCAACAGATTGGATGGGTGGAGAAGTATAAAAAAAGAGCAGCGCAATTATATGACAGCTAAGTTAATGAGTTGTAAAGCTGAAAACGGCTGGTCCTGGAAATAGACATACATTTAGATGCACAGTATGTATTACAGAGCTGACAGATGGTGCTCTGTGGAGAGTTTCCTCCAGGAAACTCAGCCATTTGGCTGGTGGGAGTATGTGGGCAGACGGGGCTGCCAGGTCTCGATGTTGCACGGCATTCCTGACTTCTCTGCGATCCGTTCAACTTCCTCTGACCTACCTGACCTGCATCTGGCAGCCAGGAGGGAGGCCTGCTTTGCCGCTCTATTAGGAAGACTAAATAGACTTTATTAGACTGGTCTGCCCTCATATCTCCTGCGGGTGACTCTGTCACTCGTGACCTTAACACTGTGATTGAAACGCTCGCTGGAAAAGGCAAGCGTTTTTCAAATGCTCAGTGGAAAAGGACCATTTTTAGATTTTACATTCTTTAGATATGTTCTTTTGTGAGGAAAAATATAGTGTACATAGTGCTAGAGATTGACCTTTTAACAGGCATCTAGTGAGAGCATGTATGATGACACTTTTTGCATGGAACTTGGCTACACACACAGAGCATTTAGTGTTAGTTACATTACCGTTTTTCATTTAATCAATGTTTTATCTGTTTGCTGCACTGTTGTGATTATTTTTACTTCCAAGGTTGTGGGAATGAGCAGGGCCATTTTGGTGACCTAGGCAAGATTGGGTTTTGGAGCCCCCCCCTATCTTCCGATGCCAATCACTGCATTATACAGTTTGGACGACTGCCATTAGACACACACCACAACAGTTCAATTAATTCTCAAACAAAGACACCAAATAAAACAGCGCCATATTACAATACCAAATAAAATCAGAGTTTCAGTGCAGGTTTTATGCTACTTTTTGCATCCTAGTTAAGTCCTAGTGACAGCTTCCATAACATTCATTAAAAAGGTGCTATGCTCAAACAATATAAAACAGTGCTATATAATATAAAAATATATTACATTAAAAAATAGCATATCTCCATCTCTCTTGGATTTTTAAATTTATTGTGATTTTCGCCATCCAATGTCACTCTGTGGCATGTCGTGCCTAATTAACGCCCTTTAGCCATGACTATATTTAAAATATAGAATGGAATCTGGTACTCTACTGTTTAATGAGCCTTGCAAACTCGCTAATTTGGGCAAATCTGTCATTTCATGAGTTATATGAGTTCAGAATTTAAAAAGATGTTATTTAACCTTTATATACCTTTACCTTTTATATGCAACAAAAATGGCACCTAACTTTGTGATGCAATGTAGAACAATGAAATTGAAAATAACATTTGACAGTCATTCCACAAATTACTCTCAGCAACTGTTGCTAATCAGGCAAAGTTAACTCCAGTTAGGCACCGAAGGCCTTTATTTACTCCAGTCGTCTGACATGGACTGGATAGCAGGGCAGTTAACCAAATAAGTTACTGGCTTGACATTCTGATGATTCATAAACATTTTTCAATCCTTAGCTGCTATCACAGCGTCATTATCCAGCATTATTTGCTAGCTTTGCTTTATTTCAACTTGGGTAGCTAGTATAAATAAAACTTATTCACAAAAAAAGGCATACTTTATGATATAAAGGAAGACATATTTATATATTTGGATTTATTTTCCACCTCAACTTTCCTACATTTTCAATAATGCACAACTGAAGGCTTGGACCTATTCAGTACGTAAAAGTTTAACGTAAAAATAGTTATAACCTGCCTCTTGAGATCTGGCAGTCCTGTCTCTCTTGAGATGCGCATCAGTCACCCATTCCCACTTCTACCGCAGCACAATCAGTCCTCACGTGACGTGGCACCACAAGTGTGTATATTTCTTTCTCTATTTGTTAATTTATAATTGTTATTTTCAAGGTAGAACATGAAGAAAAGGTGTCATTGGGAGCCATGAATTATGTACACACACTACCTGGGGAAAAAAAAAGTCACAACCTGGATTTAACTGAGCAAATTGGTAAGAGCCTTTGATTGGATAATTACTGCTGTGATTAATATGTTTCAGCTGGCAACAAGTTATTTTTAAAGGTGACCAGCGGCGCCCCTCCAGCATATGGCGGCTTAGGCGACCGCCTTTATCGCCTATGCCAAGAGGCCCTGCTGATGAGTATTGGCTTAAGTCACAACCTGCCCGATGTTCAAATTCATGGACTATGTCATAAACAGAGATGCTATGTTCTTGTAAAAAGAATATCCCACTCAAGAAAGGTTTTAATGACCTTGTATTTCACTAATGAACTTTAACTATGTGTGAGCCTGTATAATTATCTGTGTGCCTATCACCATAGCGATTTTTCGTTTATAATTCAGCCTCTCATAGCACCTAGAGGTTTTTTCCCCTCAATTTTTTCACACGTTATTTAAATCCAAACCTCATATTAAAGACTCAATTCACATATGTGAGGTAGATCAAATCAAACGCTAACACCTTAAAAAAAAAAAAAAAAAAGACTGATTGAAGGTGTTGCACTGGAAGCCACAAACCAGGCTTTGGTGGGAATCCCATCTTAGTATGATGTCTAGACATTTCATCTTTAATGGCTGATATTTCTTATCAAGGTATGATGAAGTATCATAAAAGCTTGTGAAGAGAAGCTTCAATCAGACTTTGTCAGTCGTGATTTCCTATTGAAGTTTGGAGATTTAAGAAATAACCTTTTGCAGCATAAACTGCCATTCACAAAATAGGAAGCAGGTGCTTAATGGGACTGCAAACCTGAGGCATATGTATGCAATTTATTTTTATTGCAGCATTGATCATACGGTCAAGAGTCCTATTTTCATTTCACCGATAAATCACAGATAAGAGGGAACATCTGGCATTAACAAAGCTAGGGACAAGAGTGAAAAAGGAGACAGAAATGCAGTTGCCCTTAGCCTGTCCTGTTATGTACAAAAACTGTACCTTGATGATGAATAAAAGGATTTTTGTGGGTTAATGTTGTTCAGTTGTTTTTGTCTCGTTTTTTAAAAAGTTTTTGGTACTTAAGTGAGGTACGGAGGAGCCCTGTCTGGGCTGCACAGGCTTGTCTAACCGCCTACACAAAACCTCTTGATGTCTCAGCTCCTTTAGAGCCGGGGAGAGGAATTCCGAGAATGTTTTCACTTTCCTCGGTGAAAACCGTCTGGACACTTCTATGTCATCAGGTCAACGTGAAAGCCTGGGTCTGCTGGGCTGGACCTGGTGAGACAGGTTGCTGTTGTCCAGATTTCTGAGACAGCCATCTTGTGCAACAGTGACCTTGGGAAAGAGGTCAATGTGGCTAACATGCACCGTTGTTTCCTAAACACTGTGGATAATCACCCAAACATGCACACTGCATCATTCTTGGATGATCATTTGCTGCTTGTTTTTATTGAAGAACAGCATTTTTTTTTTCCTTTTTAAGGAGTCTGCACTACCCTTGCTTATGTGGGATGATGATTTGTCATTTAGTTTCTATTGAGCAACAGTGAAGGATTTTTGGATGCAACTCTTGGTACATTGATAGAACCATTTTTAATTAAGGCTCGGAAAAGTTTGGCCTGAAAGGCAGATAACGCTGGAGCTTGAGGCTACTTTGGAGCTAATAGGCTCTCTCTCTTCGGCTCAATCCCTCCAACAAATGGTAAAGCATTCCTTTCAGGAGGCCTGTCCAGCCTAGGAGCGCCCAGTGAGCACAATAATGCAGACAGAGTCCAAGTCATCCTGTACCCAAATCAGTCTTGAGCAGCTTGATTAAAGAGTGTAGTTTCTGGTTGCCATTGTCAGATTTTAATTAGCTTGAGACCAGAATTTAAAATGTTAATTTTATTCTTTTTTTAAGTCAAGTGCAATTTCAAGATTTTTCTCTACTTCCAGTTGAAACTGGAGGCATCAGGCACTGTTGTTCCGATATCTGGAACATTCTCTGTGGCATAAACAACAGGAACGCCTCAATCAGCACTAATGAAATGCAACACTGGGAGAGCTGCGCCCCTGCTTGTTGTGATGCTGATTTTAAAAGTCAGCGTTTCCAGTAACGCAGTTACGCTTTGTGACTCCACTAAGAGAAGAGCAGTGTTTGTCAGCATTAATCAGAGAAGAAGAACAAAGGAAAGTTTCATGCAGGTGGTACTGATGAGTCATCATTGCTATTCACACTGGATCTCTGGGAACAATGCTAACTTTGTGGTCATGGTATTTTGAAATAACTTGGTTTGCCAAAATTTGTGGGTGCATATGTCAGGCCAAACAAAGGCCATTTCGATGTAAGAAAAGGTCTATACTCTCAGGAAATGTATGGGTGTCTTTTGGATTCTGCAGTGGCACTGCTGAGGAGCTTCCCTGAACTGCATTGTTTTAGGATGTAACTAATGAATCTTAGTTTGGGTAGACAGAGGGAGAATCAGTGCGTGCTTGGAAAGAAAGGCTGTAAAAGATGCCGTAGAAAAATCCAAGTGAGGCCTGCATGGCAATTACAGCAAATGATGCGATGCATGTACAAAATAACACATTACTTAGACTTTCAAATGAAACTGGGTTTAATTTGAGTGGTGTCAGTGCCATTCCGATTTGACCTGATGTACATTTTTTAAAATCTTTTTTGGATTTTGGCTTTCTTTTTGGTGAAGTCAGATTTCCCTGGGAATCAGGAAGAGTGCTGTCTCGAGCATAGATTTCAGTGAAGGAAAATTGGAGTTAGTTTTGCATCGCAACAATGCTGCTTCCTGAATTAAAAATTCCTACCTTCGCAGAGCCCCTGTTTGTAGTGTATCTTTCTCCGTCTTGAGTTTGACCATTGTATTTCCCTCTGTTTTCTCTGAGACCATATCTTGTGGGATAGACCATGTTGGGTTGGTTGTTTGTGTGTGTGTGTGTGCGTGCACGCGCATGTGTTCCTGTGTGTGTGTGTGTGTGTGTGTGTGTATATATATATATATATATATATATATATATATATATATATAATCCATCCATCCATTCATTCTCTATACCACTTCCTCCTCATATGGGTCGTTGGAGCCTATCCCAGCTGACTCTGGGTGAAAGGCAGGGACCCACCCTGGACAGCTCGCCAATCCATCGCAGGGCGCATGCAACATTCGCGCTCACACTAATACCTATGGAAATTTATATACATTTAAAGTTATCAACATAAAAAATGTTCTTGTTTATTAGATTCCACCCATCAAATTTTAGAAATTGTGAGATTTTCAATTTTCCCACTCTTCTCTTTTGAAGTCAACACATCTTGAAAAACTTGTCTACCTGCAGGGTACAAAACCTATTGTGATGTGAATGTCTACAACCATGTCAGTGCTTTGTTTATGAAATAACAGATTTGACGTTGACATGGGCATGGCTGTCTGACAGTCACAGCTTGTTTCTCAGCTGGTTCTGATGCCAATGAAGCTGGTCTTTCCAGCTCTCGACTGTTAGCTTTGTGATATTCAGTTGGAATCACAAGTTCAAATCTGGGTTATTGTGATGTGAGGATTTTGTTCTGGATTGTATGCTGTCGGCTGGCTGCTCCCTTCACCTTTGTATAGAGTCGCACACAGTTTTCGATCAATGATCAATAATTGTTGCCTCTTTTACACCTCTATATCTCTCCTTTTCTGCCTTCGTCCCTCCATCTTACCTCCCCACCTCTCTCTCCCTTCCTCACTCCCCATCTCTCACAGACACCCCTCCCCCTTTACACCAATGCCAAAGACTTCTCTGCAATGCCTTTGCTTTTCTGGTCTTATCTCCCCAGTGTTAGCGGTTTACTCTTTGGATGCCTCATTGTAAGACCATGTTTTCAGACATCACTTTCCACAGAATTAGCATCCCTTGCCTCACCTCTTTACATTCACTGTTTAAAGATGCCTGTTAGCAGTGCTGGTATTTCATACAGTCCTGTGCTGTGAGGCTAATAGAGCATTGATTAAAAATCAACCACTCTGGTTTCAGGACATAATTTCATGAGATGTGCTCTGACTTATGCAGGGAATTAATTAGCATCTGTGTGGTGAAAATAATACACACATCTTCCAACTGCGCCTTAGGGATGACTCAGGAAGTTTGTTTGGGTCAGGATGTAATTACAGCCCGTGGGCTGGCCCGCTGCCAGCCATTGCGAAAACATGGGGCCCATCTGCACTGATAATCTGCTTTATATCAACTACTGTCCCTTCGTTTGTCTAAATTCTGCGACCCAATTCTGTGAAGCAAAGTCATTCCCACAAAAATGGGAACCTTTGTGAAATTGCTGGTTATTTCCTTACTGGGAATCTTAAAAAGTTGGAAGCTATTTTATTCCGAAGTAATGCATGCTATACTCTGAATTCCACAAAGCCTCAGCATGGTTTCTATGTCCAGACTCCATGGCAGAGGTTCTGTAAGATGGATCTGTGGGGCAGCAACAGGATTTTGATAGATGTGCTGATTTATGAGTCTTTACTTAAAAGCTTCCTCTGAGTTTGGCCATTTTTAGCAAAACAGTGAACATATCTGCTGAGAAGAATTCCAAAAGAATGCCTGAATACTATCATTTGGTTAGAATACTGAAGTTTGGAACTGGTTGGGTGTCTGAAATCTAATTCTTAACAGCGTGTTCCTCAATTGAATTAAATTTTTACAGGTGTCAGTGAAAGAACACGACCCTACTGTAATGCTTTGGTTCTGGAAAGCACTGCAGAAGACAGCTTGAGCTCTCATGTATGGTTGTGGAAAGCACTGCAGAAGACAGCTTGAGCTCTCATGTATGAGTTATGCCTGAGGATGTGAAGTACAGAGAATGCACTCTCCGCCAGCTTTTCTAATCTTTGCATCTGTCGTCTCCTGTTCTTTTGCAGGGGGTCTGTACACATATGTTGGGGGAGCGCCTCTCTCAGAAGTTGGCCGCCTGGTGGATGTCAAGCTCTACAGCAGCAGGTGGAAAAGGTGGCTGTCTCTGCCCAAATCCATGGACAATAACAGAGCGAGCCAGGACCAGGACATGGACAGCACCGACCCGGACCGCTTTCCTGGCCTGCTGTCCGACGAGGACAACGACAACAGCTCTCAGATTGAGGTGCGGCCTTCAAGTTACACCCCTGGCATCTTACCCTTGCCACCCACAGGCCCTAGTCCTTCTTTATCAGGGACCCTGTTTTAAACCCCTTAAACCTAGGGACCCAGGTCTGTCACATGCAGCTGGGTCAATGAAGTGACATGCAGATTTTTGTGTCCGAGCGCACTAGTTTGGTTTAGAATAATTTTAAATGATTCATAATAAGCATCATTCTATTCCATAAAGCCTGTTTAATTTGAACATATTTTCAGTTTATCATAAAAATGATATATATTTTATGTTTTGCCATCTCAAACCCTCAAAATGTCAGGTGGCGCAACCGTCCGAGCAAGTTAACACTATGTGAAATGTATTAAATATGTAATTTAAAATATGAATAAATATAATATTAATATGGGGGCATAATTTTATATTGAAAACCTTTCAAATAAAGTTTAATAGTTTAATTGTTCTTAAATTGTTTGGAATATTAAAAACAAATTTGTCCGGAAATCTGCATATCTGAAATGTCAGGGCGGCGCAACCGCATTCATACAACTTTTATTTTAAATTGAAGAGAGAGATGAGTAAACAGGATATTGCATCATCAAAAGGAACCCAAGTGACCTTTACTGTTGAGTGAAAGGTATGTAGATCTCACTCAAATATTGATAAAAAATAGCTACTTTCTCTTCATAGTTAGACTTGTTCAGTTTACATGTCAGGTGGTACAACCAATATAAAACTAAGAAAAAGTTATTTTATTCTAAAACCCTTTATTGTATTCTAAATATGAATGAGTGAACTAGCTAGCAAAGTCAAAAGGTTATATAGGTGTCCAAGTAGATGCCTGAATAATTGGGAATTAGTAGCAAATGTCAGGTGGTGCAACCAGTAAGTCAGGTGGCACAACCAGGTAAAATACTAATTTAAACCGAGAAATGGGAGATTGACGTGAACAAATGTTTAGAAATTGTGATTTAAATAATCATTCTATACAACACTATACTTCTTAAATTTGTAATGTATTTATTCACATTTTAAATCTAAAGTTGGATGTTGGAAAACCAAAATACCCATCCCCTACAATAAAGAATCCATAAGTTACTTTTAATACCCTGCTCAACTACAATATAGTAATGTTTTAGGCAGAGTAGACACTCTCAGGTATACTTACAAAAAAAAAATCACTTAGAAAAAAAAGGGGGAAGTGTTTTTTTTTCAAGAAACTTTTGGTTGCACCACCTGACATTTTTTGGCTGGTGAAATTGCAAATACCGTCTAAAACTGCACTAAAACCCTGTAAATGTTGCGCAACCATTTATACTTGTTTAAACGCACTCTTCCAACTTCAAATAAATGTATTGTGTACATTTTTAAAGATTTATTTAAAAAAAAAACATTTTTAAAAGGCTTATTTGTCATTGACCCAGCTGCTGTATTCAAACCTTTTAAACTCCAGGCCTATTCAAAATTGTAATGAAGATCCCAAGGTTCCCAACAATCCCAAATATGTCCTGCTGAATTACAGGGAAATGTATGTAAAATGATGTACAAGACCTAGATATTTTCCATCTGATGTAATGGTGTGGCCATTAAAACATGGCATCTTGGGTTTGAATATTTCACTCAGTGTAAGTGTGATGTAGCCTCAGCAACGTGCTGCAACCAGCAGATACAGAATATGTAGGGCAATGTGATATTGTCTACAGTATGAAAAAAAATGCTTTCTTTGACTTGAAAGTTCTCACTGAAGGGAGAACTTAAGTGAAAAATCAGAGGTAAATGGAAGTTAAAGGGATGGCGATGCACTGGGTTCTGTTTCACCCTTGAAAGCACCTATTCATGGTGTGATTGATTAGTTTGGATAGTCTCAAAAAATATCCAAACTCTATGTATGAGGGAAAAACTCAATATTGCTTTACTCTGAGAACAGAAATTTAGGACTGTGTATTCTGTATCTAGGCGCTTGAAGGAGATGTAATTTGGAATCAGGGTCTATGGACTGATAATTCTGATGAGGGCGATACTGGCACTGTCGCATTGAACACAACATTGTATGTAAAAGCACTGAGCTTAACACATCTGTTACAAGAAAACTGAGCAATGCAACTTCATATGAGATTTTTTCATGACAGTGTGGTTAAATTAGCCCCAAATAAGGAAACAAATTTCCTCATGGTAGGCAGAGTATATTGCACAATAATCAAAAGAAGGACCTTTTTTGCTTTGGTGTCTGAATTGTGAATACTTCATGGACAGCAAAGGAGGGTCTTGGGTATTAATTTCCAGATTTTGATGTGTAGTATGACATTTTTTAAATATCCAGATTGAGTTAGAAATGTCTCAGTTGAGGGTCTCGATGGAGCAGCATGTGGTGCCCTATCGACATGCTCGGTATGAGTCGTGAAAGTAGTGGTTCGTATCCTATCACTGACCTTTGTTGCTCCCCATTCCTCCTGTCTCTCGACCCTCTGTAATAAAAAAAAAAAGCTGAAAAGAAATGTACTGTATACATGTTTGAAACGATGTTGAAGTAAAGTAAAACTATGATAATCTTGGGCGAGACACATTCACTGATTGATATTAATTTTCAAGCTGTGTACTTTCAGTAGCTGGTTTCTGTTTCAATTTGCTGATCTCCATTTTGAGGCTTTGTCAGCAGTTGCTGCCATTTCACTTGTAAGATGATGCCTTTTCATCTACCGGGATGTCAACACGACGATGTTTTGTAAAGCTGCATTGATTACCAACTCCTCAGGAATATAAAATATAGCTCTTTATTCATAATTAGGGCTTTACCAAGATCCATCTGCACAATTGCTTGCTGCCAATACCCAGGATTTGCTTTATTGCTTGGGTACTTCTTTAGGTAGACACTGCACATTGTCTTCCATCACAGATGTTTTTATGTATTGATTATCTGGCTTTTGAGAACCTGCTGGCAAACAGACACCTTCAGCTACATGCTGATTCCTGGGACTGTAATGTTTCTCATGCTATCTGAAGGGAGACTTTGTATAGCAATGACAGAGGTTTATTGGCACAGATACCACTCTTATCAATGTGTGCATGACTAGATTCATTTTAAAAGCAAGCGATTTTTAAAAATAATATAAATCTCTCTCAGTGTGGCAGAGAGGTTAGCACAGAATGGCTACACAATATGAAGTTAATTACCCCTTTCAAGCTGAGGTCTGTTTTGGCGCACTTGCACTTATTTTATCATCTGTCTGGGTGTCCACCAGACATTCTCATTTCCTTAAGTGCTTTTAATTTGGCTTTAACATAATTACTGGTTGAATGAAACATATTTTTTGTTCAAAGAATTGGCTTTGACTTTGTTTTACTCAGAAAAGACTCATGTACACAGGAACACACACATTCATACACACAGACAGGAATATGGTCTCTCACGCACAGACACAGACACACACACACACAAACACACGCACAGGCACACACGCACGCGCACACACACACACACACACACACACACACACTTCTCTTATGATGACTATGGGGTTTTTTGACATTGAGGAATAGGCCTACCTCTCCTTAACTCATGACATGGCCGATTTCTGCCTGTTTGAACCACAGAACAGATGACTGTAGTTTACTCCAGTATGACAGCTGAGCTATGGTACTATTTCCCGAGATGAACCCAGTGATAAACACACTGAGTCACAGATAAGACCCACCCAATGAGTGTTGATCAGCACTATGCCTGAGGGATAGTCTTGTGGTTTGCGAGCCTGCCGTTGCACGCTGGAAATATTCAGGTCAGACTACTTTTTCCCACACCGCCATGGCTTGTAAAGACATGCCCCAAAGTTAGTGGCTCTGATGGAACTCTGCGATAAGCAAACCAACCTGCATGTGTTCTCAATAAACAGAAATATTCAAATATGAGGGGGGAAAAGGTCACTTCTGGGGCAAAACGGCATGTGTATTCTAACTTTCTTGTTATCACGCTTTTTATTGTTTGCACTTGTTCTGCATTTTTTTGTAGTAAATGAGCTCCAATATGTGTTATATACTGTATACGGTCAGACCCCTCCACAACAGTAGGTCAAATCAAGAACGCTCTATAACTTATGCCTATCTTTGTTGAAAGGTCTCAAGTGAAGACTTAATCGGAGTAAATACAAAGGGTTTATTAGAAGATTTAAACTACTGGTATACCTTAAATACATGAAATTTGGCAAATAAAAGCCTACGCAGTTCTGGAACAATATCCTATTGGCAGATGAGACAAAGATCAACTTGTTGCAGATCTCCTCAGATTCAGCCAAATTCTTTAGAATTCATTTGGCACTGTGGACTATAATCTGCAACAAACTGAGAAATCGACCCAAGTCTTTTTTCAAGGCAAAGAAGTGGAACGTTCTGCATAAGCCACATAATCCACATAAGCGCACTCTTCACTTGCTAATGGGAAAATTGAAGAAAAAATGCTCCAAGAACAAGCAGGAACTGAAGACAGCGGCAGTGAAGGCCTGGCACTGCATCATCAGTGAAGGAACCCATTAGTGATGTCTCTGGGTTGAAGACTTCAGGCAGTCATTGACAGAAAATGATTTGCAGCAAGGTATTAACAGTATAAAATGAATTATTATTATTATTATTATTAATCCAATTACTTTTATGCCTTTGAAATTATTTCACCAAAATGGCTGTAATTCTTTCATGGTTCATGCAATATTTTTGAGAAAACTTGCAAATTAAAGCTGAAAGTCTACACTTCAAGCGCTTTTTGTGAATGAATTATTTCAAATCCACTGTGATGGCATACAGAGCCTAAATATGAAAATTGTGTGACTTGACCTGACAGTAAATGATCTGTATCTCTGTTAGATCCTATTGAGGTAATATTTCAGATGCGCTCCTTTTCTAGCGTATGCTATGGCGAGACCATTTTACTGATGATGTCTTCCATGAACACTGATGGTGCTGATTGGATGACAGCTCCACGTAAAATTCTACTCTGCACATCAGACACGGGCTCTCCCTCACCAGACTGTAAAGGGAACTTGAGCAGTGCAGGTTGCACTTAAATTCACTCCTTCATTTGTTTCACTTATGCTTCTGCTGATGTACAAGTTATTATAGTGCACCAGGTGCAAATAGTAATAGCAAGTCCAAGCAGCTCTGTAGAAATTTTGCGCAAATGAGAATTTCAGACTCAGATGGTGCCTTTGTGAATTAATTTCGGCAACTTGTCAGATTTCTTTTTCTTGGGAGCAACTTGGGAGAATTTTTTAATGATTAATACAGCTACTGCCACTATCTGCAGAACCTCTGTGCCGCCCCCAAAGCACCTCCCGCCAGAGAATGTACTCCCATGCAGGCACTAGCTGGTAACTGCTGGAGGCGTGTCAGTCAGAGCAAAAAAAACGAGGAACAGTTAGCATAGGGAAATGGGTAGCTATGAACTAAGTTACTGTACCGTAGTGAGGCAACACATCTCAATTACTCAACATTTGCTCTGCCTGCAAAATCCTTACAATTAGAAAGGATACTCAAATGTACAGTAAAAAGATAGTTTACTTACTTATCTGGCAGAAATGATGCTAACTCGGCATCAGTTTTGTATCCATTCAAGTCCTACTGCTCTTGAAAAAGCCACTCTGATATTTACTCGACTTCTATCCCTTGCTCAATCCACTTCCGATTTGGTGGGCTATTTGTTTAAGTTTCTTGGCTGTCTAAGCTGTAGTTTGAAAGCGGGTTTGAGAAACTTCTGTTGCGGTGAGAAAGGAGCCAACTTCTGTCAGGTGTGACACCTTGCTTGCTGGAATCTAGCGAAAGTATGAATGATGGCACTGTGAAGGTCTATTCTGAATGACAGCTTTAAACACTACTTTCACATGAACAGTAATCAATAAAACTATATATTAAAATATTCTTAAGCTCATAATCGCATTAATTCACAGCATTTATATTGCAAAATGCTTTCTCTGTTCAATGTAATCTACTGCATGGTAGCTTAGCAAGCTGTAGCAATACAATGAGTTTTTCTGTGGTCCTGAACCATCCCTATCAGTTATAAATCTAAAGTGCACACGCAAAGTTTTAGAAAGTATCATGTCAGCTATAATAATGTTCAAGCTAAAGATACATCAGAATTAGCGTCATGCCTTTTGTTTTTTAAAATAGCTTTTCAGTCCTAGATTCTTTGTTTAGGACGATATAATAGGAGTATTTCACAGGTGCAAAAATCACCTCGGAAGAGACGGTCAAACTTCTATCATTAATCTATTCAGATTCATAGGTAACATTAGTTATCTAACGTTTGTGGATGACTGGATAAAGAACTAGTTTGCTATCTGTATAAATATAATGACAATGACAGCAATATGTTGAATAAATATTAATTTCTGTTTCCTTCTCGGCACAGCCAACTTCTCCGCCATGGTTGCGTGTTTCCTTGTTTTGCAAGGGCGTGAATCAGAGAGCGGCTGTGTGGTGACTTACTTGTGTATGCAGCATGAATGCCACTCAATCAGATATGCTCCCTTCTTGTGATTGTTTTGTTCACAACGGGTGTACGAAGGCAGAGAAGTTTGACTTTTGGTGGAGTGCTTCACCCAAAGTTACCCATCAGCGTATAATGTCAATTTTTGAAAATATGATATAAAATCTATTATAAGAAAGTTACCAACACCAGCTTAAAAGTTCTGCATAGCAAATAGCATTATGTCCTTAGTTACAGTGCCACAACTTTCTGTAATGCAGCATTAATCACCTAAAAAAATAAATATTTTAATCTGTTTTAGTACGATAATCCCTTGTTCAGCCATCCGACCAATTGCCACCTACAGTTTCATAAATAACCATTATGTGATTAGCAGAGAATTGGTTGTAAAGTCACTGGTGCCAATAAGTAATTACTGCAATTTTATTCAGATGGTTGATTTTTTTTTGCTAAAATTCGCATGTTTTCCTCAGGCAAACAAGCCCAGGCATGCGCTGCATGAGGATGTTCTTTTGAACCAGTACACTAATGTGAAGTTAGTGTATGGAATTGCACTGGTATATTATGGTATATTGCACTGGTATATTATGACTATATTGGTAGTGATGTCTCATCCTTGCTTAAAGTGGTTGCTTTTTCTTCAGTGTTATCTGTATGTTGTGCCAAATGATATTATGCCAGAGGTTTAATTATAGAAGAGTAATTTTATATACGTTTGGATGTATGTGAATAAATCAAAAATATATTCTGTGTGTTCATCTGTGGGCATGCATGTCTGTTTGTGTGTCTGCGTGTGTGTGTCCTTATCTGCATGTCAAAGTGTGTGCACAGTATTTACTGTATGTGTGAGCATGCATGTGTGTGTGTGTGTGTGTGTGCTGTGTATGTGGGTGCATTTGCACTGTATGTGTTATCCTGGGTTTCCCTGTTTAAGTGGAAGTAAATGGCGGAAAAGGCAGGAGGAGATGGGTATGAGGATCCTCATGTTTAATGTTGCCAGGGGGGTGCTTTGTGTGATGTGTGGGCCTAAATGAGCTTTGTGATGAAGTGTTATTGCCGGTAATGGAACACTGTCCAGGGTGGAGAGATACTGTGCTGTCACTTATTCAACTCATGTGTGCTATTAAATTGTCCCTTCAGTTCAGGTGTTAAACAAGGTAACAGTCAAGTCAAAGCGCTGATTGCCATGCCTCCATCTGCCATAGCTTCATTCGCCCTCATAATTGATCTTCGGTCCCTGCAAACAGCTGACCTTATGTGACCTTGAGCTCTGGCCCTGTGACCCCCAAAACCTAATCAGTTCATCTACTGTTGTGGGGAGTTACCATATCTGATCGGGTCAAACTCCCCCCACTCGTTTGGAAAATATCACACACACAAGTTATGGACAGACAGACAGACAACTGGGACCACGTATGCCTCCCGACCACTGTGTGGGGTGGAGGTATTATAAAAATACCTCATGCTCCTCGATTGTCTCACTTGGTAGGTTTTTGAGAAGCGACTTTGGATTTATTAAATCCTGTTTTGAAATATAATGTAAAGTGAAAAAAAAGTGAAATGGTAGCATAATGATGCTTATCTACCAAATTAGGCATATATATGTTGCTTTACATCTGTTTCAGACTACCCTCATGTGAACCTACCCTTGATCTGTGCTGCCAATCACTCCTGTTCATTCTGTTTCTTGCCTTGTCCAGACCTCTTCATCGGTTTATGTCTACTAAGTGCTGTTTTGAAAGTCTTTTAAGGATTGAAGCCCCATGAATGTAAAATAAAGGACACCAAGAAGGTTCCTTGTGGTTTTCTGTCGGAGGATATGACATTGCTCTGCCCTGTAAGATGCTGTCATAGGTCAGACAGAGCTGCAGAGATATGTACAGCCCTGTTAGACTGTGCCAGGGATTCAGAGACGGCTGCATGTTATGACAGGTGCTGCATGGCCGCCCTCAGTTTCAGTTTGTGCTTGCAGTTTCACAAACACCTCTAAGGCTGTGGGGACACGTCCAAACACACTGTCACATGGCCACGCATGGCAAATGCAAAGCACGCAAATGCACACATAATCTCAAACATTCTGAGACACGCATGCACTCTCTCACACATATGCATGCACACACAAATACTGTCATACACATGCACGCAATCTCTTTTACACATCCAAATACACAAACACACAAACACACACGCACACACACACACAATCATGCATATACACACACATGCGCACACACACGCACACGCACACACACACACAAACACATATCCATGCACACACGAATACCCTCATACACATGCACACGATCTCTTTTACGCACCCAAATACACAAATATACACACAAACACACACACACACACACACACTTGGTCTCTCTCATTATTTTTAGCCATCTTTTAAACGATTTTTATAATGGAAAATTATGTTGCCCTCCCTGGATTGCAGCATTTACACAAACAAATTGATTGCCATCTAGTAATTTGCAAATATGCCCTCGTAAACAGATTCTTGTGCATCACAAAGAAAATTAAGTTTACCGCTCCAAAATATCCACTATAAAGTGTGCACTGAAGACATTCATAAAAGCAAGAAACTTAGGAGTTTTTGCTCTGAGCTTGCCCTGCACATTTGAAGCGATACGTATAAAATGAAGTGCTGCCTTACCTTTAGCGCAGTCTTATTATGATACTGTTTTTTATATGAAATACTGTCTGCCTTTTTGCAGTATTTTTTTTTCTTCCAGAAACTGCGGTATTGGCTACACATTCATTGATAGCTAGTCATTGCAATCATGATTCTGGCCTCCAATCAGAAAAGACTGAAATTTAGCAGCTCTTGCTGGAAGATTAGTGCTCTCAGACTGTGGCTGTCTGATTGACAGAGTTGTTTTTGGGGAGTAAATTCTCGCATAGCTGAGACCTTTGGTGTGGAAAACAGGTTGGGGTTTTGAGCTTTATGCGACAGTTCACTGTTCTAAGTTGTTTTCCTCAAACTCCCGGCTGCGTTTTACTTTTATTTTCAAGGTATCAAAACAATTTGTCTTCCATATATTTTTGTGGTTCATACAGTTTTGGCTTCAGAGAAAAAGGTTCCCCCGTTCCTTCACTTGCATGCAGCTTTCCTTTTTGGAGCATCATCTCAATGGCTGTGCAGTCCTGGCCGCAGTATTCAGTTGATTCGAGGTGTCCTGTTTTTTGCTGCCAAAAACCATCAGGCGCAGGGTTAGAGATGTGACATGTTTCACACTTCCCAGCCGCACTTGTGAGATGAAATTATCATCTTAAATTACATGAGCTCACTGGGGTCCCAGGCGAATCAGCCGATTACTGCGTCCTCAAATAACCTCAGTGGGGCCTAAGAAATTTCATCTCATTTTTAATTTTTGCCAATCTGCAATCCAAGCACTACCCTTATTATACAAAAGCATACATATTTCACAATTTTTTTTTACCTTCAAATAATCTACTGCATATTTATTGAAATTCAGGAAAGAGTGCGGTTTCATGCCTGAGAATTGTACTTCTGCCTTTTGGGTCTCTGTCGACCTTAGTGTCTCTCATTGTTTTTGCACTTAAAGTGATGACTTTACAGAACCTTCTCATTTCCTGCAGTTTGTCTGGAGCAACTTTTTGGAAGCTGCAAACAAATTAAACCGCTTTCTTTACTTGACAGATAGAAGGTATGGCTTGGTAAAAATTAAATTTCTTAAACCACAAGCTCACGTATGGTAGTTGCTGACTGTTTGTGATGGATCTCAGACATTGAATGTAGAGAGGATGCACCATATTAATAATGACTTCCTTGAGTTCGGAACATTGCCCTTGACACATCCTGATTTATTTGTATACTTAGGATTTCTGTTCGGGTGGAACATAAGTGAATAATAGATGGTGACCTTGCTCAAATTTAAGTTTGTCAGTCTTGATGGAAGATGAATCCTTGACTGCTTTGATTACATGGATCTATGAATCTTACTTTTTCTTATAACATGTAGATGGAGTCAAAATGTAGCATGAACAGCATTAATGTAAGCATTCATTCTGCCTTGTGTCTACATCGCAGATGGTTTTCATTAGGCAATAGTACTTGTAATGTCTCCTTTTCTTGCATTAGGCTCCTTAAGATTAACAAAACAAAAAAATTGAATGTGACCACATACCTAAGCATCGTTGCTCACGATGTATGTGTAATCTTTGTCAAATGAATACTTCTAGTTGGGAAATTAATTATTGTGTCACGCCTCAAATGGCTTTAAATCATTACTCAGTAGTTTGTCGGGATGAGGTGTAGGTTCGCTGTATAAATGTGAGACTGAATCCTGTGTGAAAGTACATGATGTCATTTGGGCTCCAGCTCTTCACTTAATCTATTTCATGAAAAATGTAGGCTGTTGTGGAGGCATGAGGAGGTCCTGTCTGGTAGTAGAGAGGTGTACTTAAAAAGGAGGTCAGCGAGTGTAGACTCATTTGATAGTTATATGGTGAATATAGTGATTTTTTTTGTGTTTGATAGGGAAGCACTGTTTTCAAAAACCATTTTGTCAGATGTTTTTCAACTCAAAACACAAGCAAGGCAACATACTTTACAGGAGAAAAAACATAGCAAACAGCAGAAGAATTGTATAACTGAAAGAGAATAAAATACAGCAACTATCTCCCTGTAACAACAAATAGCTGCCTTGTCTCACATCATAATACATCGGTTCTGTACGTCATGTCCTACCATGATCTAAATGGAATGTCTGAATTCGCACCAACACACTCCGCTAACCTGTTGGGATTTGACTGCACTTTATCTCAGGATAAGCTGCTTGCATGCACAAAAGACATGTTCATATCCAAAGCTGTCTTTATTACTTCTTTTCTGTTACTCACAACGTACTTTATAAATATCCAACTCTGTTGTGTCATTCTTTGTGAATATTGTTGCAATTAACACAAAATGTGTCATCTTAGACATGGTGATATGGTGGGAAGTTATGTGTTATTTCTGACAGGTCTATTTTGATACTGTAATTTGTAGCACTATAGCAGCTAAGAGCGCTGTCAAAATTTACCACAGATGTCTGCACTTCACTAGCTTGTCGACTTTGGCGAAAATGAGTCCTCATTTAAACAGTTGTGTTATCTGCTGATAGCATACGTTTCAAGAATTTTCAGGACTTGAAAGAAATGAACTGAATTTTCTCCTTAATTTTAGAAGTGCAGTTATCTGTTTCTCCTCTGGAAAGGCAGAAATGTGACAGTGTGCAGATTCCATGGGCCTCCCTCTTTCTGCAGGCTCTCTTGAGCTCAGGGTTAGAAAGAGGCTTGTTTATAGAAAGGCTTCAGAGTGATGTAACTGCCAGGCAGGTGTGAGTGAGTGCGGGAACATTTTCTCCCTTTCCTCATTCAAAAACCCGTCATTCAGATCAGAAGAGAGCTTTGTATTTCATAACTCATTACTTAACAGCTATTTGTACAGTTTTGGAACAAACTGACAGACTTGGAGTGAACATAATAAAATGGCCTTTGTGAACAGATGGAGAGGTGGCAGGGAATGGATTCAAAAATTGAGATGTTGCCATTGCCGAAAAAAAGTCACTGTTTTCCCCAAGCCATGGAGCAGATGCAATTTTACGAGGAAATACATAAATGCAAAGGTGTCTTTGTCACTGCGGCAGAACTTGCAGAATATATATATATATATATATATATATATATATATATACACCGTGAAACACACTTTCGATTAATTTTGCAATGTTGCCATTTAACCAGCATGCTGTTCTCTCACTGGGTTCACAATTGCACCAGTGTTTACTATTCAGGGACCTGTTGGGCGGTTTTGAGCTAAAGTTTCACTCAGTAAGGTCATCTGCACCTCTGTCTTTCCTCCCTATTCCTCCCCTCTCCCCCTGTCCTCTCTTCCCCTTTCCTGTCTTTCCTCCTCCATCTGCCAAGCTGACTGAGCGGAGACTTGCTCTTTGTGCTCGTGTGCTGCAGATCCCTCTCCCTCGTCGGCTCAGTGCTTTGCTCTGTCCAACTTTCAGGCTGTTTGACACGCCCTGCTCCTTCATCTAAAGTCCTGCTGTAGCAAAAAGACATCGAGCTGGCTGCTGTACTCCTAACTCAACCCCTCTCCTCCACTCCCACACTGTTATAAACTTACACCTTTTTTGCCAATTAATTTAACTGGCTCCTTTTTTGCCAATTATTTTAACACTAATTTTACAGTAAGTTTACAACAGAGTTCTGTGTATGTTAAATGTAAGCCACAGTTAAATGCGCGCAGGACTCCACTAACACTTAAAATAACAAGGAGACAGTGCGTTAATTTAAGTGTTAAATTCAGTCAATTTATAACAGTGTCGTCAAGAGGTGGGATTGTCGTTCCACCACAGTTTGAATATGACCACCACAAGCGATATTTTACAATGACCGAGGCACGACTGAAATTTTATGTAGTTGATTACCCGAATGTTGAGCTCATTTCCATGAGATCAAAAAGGTTAACATCTTATTTAATTGTTGGTGGCGTGATATTATCGCACAAGGGTGCGCTTCTGTTCAGAAGTGGTACTCTGGGACACTGCAATCTGCTTTGTTGTTCTTGTTCATAATACAATTTTGATTGAATGCCCTGGGCTTTTTTGGGTTCACGGTTGCCAGTTAATTTAAAGCAATTAATTTTCTCAACACTTAAAGTGATTAATGGCTTTTTATTATTAAAAAAACGAGGCTTTTCCAAGTAGAAGTGCATTTTTCATCAGATAAAGGATTACTACTTGCGCCATTGTATAATGTGTCAGTATCAATTAGTTTTCAAATAAACACTGAATGTGGACTGAATTCTTGAAAGGAGACTCAAGGAGCAATGGGTCTTATGTTGTTTTGTAATGTTATTTTGTGGTAAGTAGATGAATGATTCAGACATGTTTTTGATGTTTCTGTAGATCTGAGGAGTAAAATCTTAGTGTCTCAGATCTTCTTTCTTGTCCCAGAACTGCAGAGAAGCTGTATATCCACAAAAAAAGCTGCGGAGTCCAATTAACACCAATCTGACATTCTCTGCACGTTTGCTGAAATGCTAAGCTTTATCTCAACAAGGGAGTAGAAATACATTTGTGATGTTTCTTATTTGGAATTAAATGAATCAAATCATTTACCGAATTCCACAGTTTGCGGAGGAATAATGTAAAGTTTTATCTATATTGCAGTTGAAATGTGTTTTGATATTTTGTTGTACTTCTTGCATGTGGCATAAAAAAGACCCAAGCAGTTTTTGCTTCCCCTATTGCTTTACTGTTAATACATGTTTAATTGAAATTCATACATAAATAAGAGTAAATTTAGGGTAGATGTATGATTTATGCTGTGCACTGTTGGACTAGTTGAATGTATTATCAATTGACTGTATCAATAGAGTCTACTTCATGTTACATCAGGATCAATGATGAGTTGGTTTTCAAAAATCTTTGGCCCTCTCTGGCTAAATCACTGTAGCTAAGCAGATGTGGGCTTTGTTTGTATCTGTATGGGAGAATACTTGAAGAAAATAAGTTCCTGCTGGAGGTGTTTGTGGGCAAGTAGGTGTCAGTCTTCCCTCTCTTCAAATAAACCCCAATGCCCCAGTGCAGTAATCAGGACACTGTGCCATAGGAAACACTATTTTTCAGATGTCATGAGAGGTTAAACCAAGATCTTTATTCCCTGGTGTCCTGCTTAAATTCCTGACCTGGCTCTTTCAACCTGCCATCTAATCATACCCTAATTTAATTGGCTATTAAAACTGTCCTCCTCCTCTACCAATGTGTGGTGAGCGATCTGGCGCAGAATGACAGTCGTGCATCTCCCAGGTGGGTGCTACACACTGATGGTGGTGAGGTGAGATGCCCCCATATCGCTTTAAAGCATTTTGAGGACCTGTGAGAAAGCGCTATATAAATGCAATGTTCATTTATTCATTAACATACAGTCTTGGATTTTTGGCCTTCGTTGAGGGGAAAATTGTTGGTTGAGTGGGCCTCGTAATTGCTGGAGTAACGCTAATAATTCTTTATTGAATAGTCTGCTGAATGAAATCAGCTAGTGCAGTGTGGACAGTTCATTTCTATTGATTGACTGACCTGACTGAGTGATTGACATTAATTTTGACAACTGATAAGCCAGGAAGCAAACATGCCTGAGGCCATAGTCCCTTGTTTATCTGGCAGACTCTGAGAAAAACATAATGTTGAAGGAACTAATTGAATTTAGTTTAGTTTTAGTTGAATACCACAGAATCAATGGCGCATTTCCTTAAAGGATTTAAGACATTTTTCAATCGATGATGCGTCAAGATAAGCCTAGAGAATGGGTCCCGAGGAACAGCAGTGGTGGAGAGGCAGATATATACGGGTGCAGACTGAGCCAGTGCATCTCTGTGCCGTTCCACTAATCGATTCATGCTCCCCTGAGTGCAAAATGATGTCAGTGGGTGTCATTCTTAAAGCATGTTGTCAGAGTCGACTAAATGTGCAAATAAATTTACTGGTTTTTTCTCAGCCAAGCTGGATTTGGTCTTTGTATGGCCAACTGAGAGGTCTCATTGTCAGCTGGGTCTATCTATCAGTCAGATCTGCGGCTTCAGTGGAAAGGTTGGGTAAAGCCCAAAGTAGTGAGCCATTTCAGTTAAATCATTGGAAGAGATACCCCTTTTACAGAGTTCGCAGCTGCCACACAGAAAAATCTTATTATTGTATCTTTAATAATGGCGGCTTCAGTTGCAATTACTGTGCGAAGGGATGGAAAAGATAGGATTATCTAGTTTGTTAATTGATTGTTTGGTAATTGATTATCCTTTAGGTAGACTGATATCTGCATGGATTATTTTCTGGTGACCTTGCCCCCTGTCATATAATTAGAAGCTAACATTCTAAAGTCTTAGCACCTGGAATATGTAAATGGACTTGAAATCTGATAGATCTCTCTTAAATTCTCAATATATTCTAGTCACTCAAAAAGGTACCCAGTGAATTAATGAAATATTGTGTATTTTAAACCCATATGTTCTTGCTGATGATGTTGATACTTCCTATGCAAATGACCGTCGCAGGACCGAGAGAGGATTTGTGTTGGCTTAGTAAGTTCAGCGGTGGTAGCACTCAGATACTGCTCATGTTTATTCAGGATCTGTTGGTGACCAGTGTCATATGACAAGGTTTGGCATGAGCTCTCAATTGTGAAATTAAGAAGTTTTTTTTTTTTTTTTTTTTTTTTTTTTGTGCTTCATTTAACAATGTCACCCCCATCATAAAATATGTATGCTATGATGGAAGCATTCCTGATGGTATCTTGTTATGTCAAAATTAAAAACACAATATTGCATGCACATTTTGACTCTGTTTTTGTTTCATAAAGACAGTTAATAAGTCAGATATACTCAAGTCAGACCAATCTACAGAAATAAATGTGGATTGACTTTGAATTATTGGAAAGGCAGTAAGGACAAAAAATTATTTCTAAGGGTTAATATTTTATGAATGTGTGAAGTGAGAATTAGAGCCCAAATTAATTGCTGGTCTGCTTATTGGATGGGTACCTGAATTGGATTCTCATCTAATTTCAGCAAACACAAAACTAGTAGTCAAATATCAGCCCTGCATTAGAAGAAAATATTCTTCAATACTGCATGGGTCTGTTATGCAGTAAAATACAGCCAATATGCACAGTTTGGTGACTGGATTAAATTAGAATAAATCACTGCTCTGCAGGCATAGCAAAAATGACTGTTACGACTATTCCTGCAGGCTAAGACAGTCATCCTCGCCTTAATTATAAATCTTGTGTGACAATGTGCAAGTATTGGCATTTGAATGTTTTTTTGTTCTAATGGTTAGTTTGCACACTTCTGCTTTTGCGAACAGGAAGACACAGATCACAACTACTACACATCAAAAATGTTCGGGCCCACCGACCCGTCGGCCAGGGACCTGTGGGTCAACATCGACCAGATGGACAAAGAGAAGGTGAAGATCCACGGCATCCTGTCCAACAGCCACAGACAGGCTGCGGTAAGTACAGTATATTCCTCTCTGTTAGTGCAAGGTTGCTGGGGTCTGCTGGCTGTTTTTGAGATCTGAGCATCTCACAGTATTATGTCTCCCGCCCAGAGGGAGAGGGGAGACATATTGTTTTAGGCTCGGTTTGCATTCGCGTCGGCATTCCCACTTTCAAGAGCGCAACTCCAAAACTGTTTGGATGATCTTAATGAAACTTTGCATACTTACTACTCAGGTCCTGAAGTGGTGTCTTTCAGTATGTGCCTGCCTGTCTATCCGGATGTAATCAAGTTCAGTCTGGAGCATAACTCCTAAACTGTTTGCATAATCTTAACGAAACTACTCAGATCCCACAGTGGTGCCTTTTGATTTGTGTCTGTCTGTCTGTCCGTCCGGTGGGTTAGGCAGGGAAGGGGGCCGGGGGGGAGACATCCGTTTTTACGAGGAAAAACACATTCTAGTTCTGATTTGCCTCTATGACAGCATTAGTATTTACAGCGCTACCTTCAAACGTGACACAGCCATCTCGCAACCATATCCTATTTCTGCTCAACATTCCATTTACATAACGCCAGAGCAGTCGGGTTGCTTGAGACATAATTTGATGCCAATGCAGAACAGATGGGGTTGAAATTCAGTTCAAACTCATGTGAAGTTGGCTGACTGTATTGTGAAATGTTATCTGCAGTGCTGTGTAACTGCAGTTCCGTTTGTGTTGGCAGAATCCAGCTGATTGTCTGTTCCTTTGGAGGACTGGGTTATAAGTTCATAGGCTGTGAGTCTGGAAAGGAGTGGGCAAGGGGTTGATGCTTTTGCTTTTTTAAGATGTGTAATATTTGCAGTGAAGTTGCGGAGAGTCGATGGGTATGCACCGCTAATCAGCCAGGTTATGACCGTGGAATGTAGGATGATATTTAAACAAATGCCTATGGGAAAATTCCTGAATGTCACCATGGAAGAAGAGAACTTGGCAGTTTGTTTCCATGCATTCATGTTGCTTTGCTACAGTACATCTGATAATCCCTATTTATTTAGTTATTTTTTAATTGGAAGGCAGTTGCACCCCAGTGTTCATGCTCTGAGAAAATGGAAAAGGTGCCTACAAAGGTGCAGACACTTGTTTCTGGGGTCGCGCCCTATCTACAGGTACATAATTTTGGACCCCTAGCCAACGTCTACCTTTTCTTGCGAACAGAAAAAGATTACGTTTTACTGCTACCAAAATTGTTGTTTGTTCCCTGTTTATTTTCATTTTGGGGTTCATATGTAAACTTTTTTACCAAAGGGCTAGTAGTATTTGTTAAATTCCCAAGCCTTCGGTCCCAATATGAATTCTCTTTTTCTTCCATCAGTATGAAGATATGTAAATCACATTATGCATTACTACACAAAATGGGGCGTAGCTTACAGCATGTGGGGAGCATTCATTGGTTGGCACCATGTCATCAGGCAAAATATTTGTATGTTTGCGTTTTGAAGTGCCAGCTCTCTTGTTTATTTTTTGGCATGAAAATCTTTGCCTTCACAGCTTGCTGCAGCAACTGGGCAGCCTCTGTCTCTCTCCTGAGAAAGACTGTAATATACAGTATACTCTTCCTCGCTGTTTGGATTTAAACAAGAAAATACTGAGGAAACTATGATTGAATCATCATTGCAGGGATCAATACAAGCCCCTTTCGAAAAAAGTTGGGATGTTGTGTAAAATGTAAATCAAAACAGAATGCAATGATTTGCAAATCATTCAAATTCTATATTTAATTGAAAATAGGACAAAGATAACATACAAGTATGAGGGAATTTTTTTTGTATTTTATTTATTTTGTATTTACTATTCTCTCATTTTGAATTTGATGCCGTCAACACATTTCAAAAATCTTGGGTTGACAATAATAAAAAACTGGAAAAGTTGAATGATGCTAAAAAATACACCTGGTCATCTCACTGCTAAGTACAATATGTTAATTGACAACAAGTCAGTAACATGACTGGATTTTAAAAAAAAAAAACATCCTAGATAGGCTGAGTCTTTCAGAAGTAAATGGTGGGGGCTTCACCTCTCTTTGAATGACTGTGAATAACAATTTATCTATTTAAGCAACAAGCAGCATTGATTGAGCCCTCACACCCTCGTGCACATTGAGGACAGTGCCAGAATTCCGATGGGTGCAGTTGTGCACTTAACAGCCATTAGACACTGCAAGCCTCTTTAACATGTGTGTGGGCACTACTTGTATCCACTATGGGCCCTACAGAACCACTAAACCTGCCGAATGTTGCTGTGAATCAAATGTAGATCAAAGCATCAAAATTTTATCTAAAGTGTTTTTTGCACAGGAGTCTTACTTCTCATATCCTGTTGGTGGTGCCATGAAAAAGACTCAATATTGGCATGTAGATGTTTTCAGGCCAGGATGCGAATCAAGCATGTGAAGTTTAGGGCGGATCTGGCAATGTTTGTTTTAGTTTCAACATCTTCCTTTTTCATTGCAAAACATCAGAAGTCATTGTGCCATCACGGACACAGCATTCAACAAGTTCAAAAAAGCTTTGCCACAAAACTTTCTCAAGGTCATTCGATGTTACGCAACAAATTTGAAGTTGCTCAGTTTAAATCTCTTGAAGGAGGATGTTAAAACACAATGCCTCGAGATGAGAAGAATGGCACAAAAATTCCACCATAAAATCAAAATGGCGGACTTCCTGTTGGGTTCAGGTCGTGGCATCGGGAAACTTTTTTTTTTAGGTCTTGGCATGTTACAAGTGTCCACAAAATTTCGTGTGTCTACATGAAACGTGCTGCGAGGGCTGCTTCATTGAAATATTCTGAGGGCCGCTGTGGAACCATTTTTCCACACCCCTGAACACAAAACCCATATCAGACAACAACATACATGCTTTCTAAGAGTGGGCCAAGTTTAATGAGTTTTCAAGCATACCTTGTATCTGAAAAAACCACTTCCTGTTTTATGGAGTGTCATGCTCTGCCATGTCATTTTAAACTCAGAATCTTTACATCAGAGTATCATCAAGGTCTGAAGGCTTTCCTGAACACATTTGAGGTGGATCTAGAAAACATGGATAGAGCATTATGCCAAAGAAGAAACCTTGTTATTTCCTGTTGCCAGTAGGTGGCGCTATAACAAGAAAGCCACTTGTTTGTGAAGCTAAGGGGAAAAAAACTGCTTCAGTTTGATAGTGAGATTAAAGATAGGAATGTTGAGCAATGAAAAAAGGTCATTGTAGTAGCCGATGGCTTTTGAAAGAACCAGTAGAGCATGGATGAAAGTAACAACTCTTTTTAATCAGTCACTCACTAAGCACAAGGCTTCCCCATTCACTTTATCATTTCTTCTAGCCCTTCACAACATCAGAGTAACCATATCGAAAAGCCACAGTGACACCTATCGGTTGGGCATAGAACACACGTAAAGAATTTTATCATTAGAGGACACAACAGTCATGAGGTTTGATGAGTCCAGATTTACCCTATTACAGAGCAATGGGTGCATCAGGGTAAGGAAGGAAGCCCATGAGGCAGTGCGTCTGTCATGCATAGTGGCCACTCGTTAATGCTGGCCCTAGTGGTGCCATTGGTAGAGAACTGATGGCCATTATCACAGCAATATTGTTTTCATTTGTAATCCATAAAAATATACCTCCACCCCCGCAAAAAAAAAGAATTAAATAAAAAATAATACTAATATAAACACAGTAGCATAATTGTGTTTCTGTTTATCTTCTGTCACATAGGCCAACATACATGGAAGCTTATATACAGTTAAGATTTTAGACGATTTTAGTACGTGTCCCAAAATACACAGCTATCATCTCATACAATTTTTAAAATTCCGTTGCACTCAGAATGTGATCTGATTAGAGTGAATGTGTGTGTGTGTGTGTGTTGATGGTGAGATGGAGGGTGCACAAGAATGTTCAGCTTGCTTTAGTTATGTTATTAATGAAATAAAAGCATAATATAAACAAAGATAGAAATCACCTCAGTTTCATTGATGTGATGACACAGTTCAGTGAAGTTACAGAATATTAACTGAAATATCCTTCCAGTCATCTCAAATTCTTGGCTAGGCAAGTATAATACTTTATATCTTTATCTGACAAAATCCCAGGTCACCCTGTGCTGTGCCTGCTGTAGTCAACCTTGACACAGGGTTTCTCCTTCGTAGTTTTGTTATACAGCTGAGCTGCAGATCACGCACCCAGTAACTTTCCATACTGTGCAGTTACATTTACTTGATCCATTTTTGTCATGATTTGTGTGCAGGACTAGGAATAGGGGTCACTTGGGTCATTTTATGAAAATTGAGATTTTCCAACAAAATCATAGAGTGATCCAAGCTTTTCATTTTGAGAAAAAGATTGGGTGAATTTGTGCACAGCAAAGTGCTGTAAATTGACAGTACAGTAGTGCTGGGATATCACTAGCATTGGGATATCACTGAGATACCCCGTTAATCTCAGAATGGAGAAAAAATCCCAAGTGACCCCTTTTCCTAGTCCTGCACATATTTATAGGAATGGAAGTGTTTCCATGCGCTTTCCAATGGCAGCTTTCTGTCTTTCGTCCAATGGATGCTCAGATAGGTTTCAGTACCTCTTTCAACCCTAACCAGGAATAAGCAGGTTTGATAATGGATTGACAGAGGGATGAAATTGCTTTGAGATGGTTGCCAGATGTCCGGTTTTAAATCAGAAATTAATTTTCCCAATTATTTGTACAGAACCCCTTTGTGGTCCTGACAATGAAATCGGCCTGTTTGAGGAATTGATTGACATTTGACGAATAGTGTGAAATGAGTTGGATCTCTGACTGGGACTCTGTTCCTTCCTCGTTATTAAAATACAGTGCTGTGAAAAAAGTATTTTCCCCCATCCTGATTTCTTCTATTTTCACATATTTGTCACAAATGTTTCAGATCATCAAACTAACTTTAATATCTGACAGAAATAGCCCAAGTTAACGCAAATTTCAGTTTTTAAAGGATGATTTCATTTATTGAAGAAAAAAGCCGTCCAACCCTTCCTGGTTCCAGTGTTAAAAAGTAGTTGCCCCCTTAGATCCTAAATCTACACAAATTTAAGCGATAATTGGGATCAATTTCTCTAGACACACTCAGGCATGATTACTGCCAGCCCTGTTGAACGGAGAAGAAACACAGTCTTTGCCATCTATCAGTCTGGAAAGAGCTAATAAGCCATTTCTAACGCTGTGGGACTCCAGCGAAGGAGGGTGAGACTGAGCGCCATTATCTACAAATGGAGAAAATTTGAAACTGTGGTGAACCTGCCCAGGAATGACTGTCCTCCACAAAGGCCTCCAAAAGTGCATTGACTACTCATCCAGAAGGGGTCAGAGGAACCAAGAATTACATCTAAACGAATGCAGGCCTCAACTTCCTCAGTTAAACATCCTCTGTTATGCAGCCATTTTCCCCTCTTTATTTATTTTTATATACTTATTCATTACAAAACCATGAATATTTTTACATAAAATTAGCTTCAGTTAACATTTAATGCTGATTTATTCATGATTATTTTTAGTAATTAAGCCCTGCCCTTAAAAAAAAAAGTAGATATCAGGTTGTGTAGTCTGTATGCCATCAGGGGAATATGGCTCAGTCAGCTTGCCAGTATTTCCCAACTACATACCGTACTGCACTTGTATTGTGTTTACTTGTACAGCTTTGTCGAAAAGTTTGTGATCTGTTTCTAAAACTTTCAAGGTGAACAATGCCAAAGAGGTGCGTTGTTGGTGGATGGAGTAATACATCTAAAGATAGTCTCAGCCTTCATGTCTTTCCCAAAGAAGGAGAAGTATGGAAAATTTGCCATGCAAAAGTTAAGCTGAAGCGAGCAAAGTGAGACGAGCCTAGTGAGTACAGCATTTTATGCAGTGCTCACTTCAGGGAGAAAGCTTTTGAATAACATCCGCATTCAGACTTTGGCATGACCAGGTCAACACGACTAAAACCAGTGGATACCCCCACCATAATGACAGTAACAGAGCCAATCTGGGATGAAAACAGATCAGTGGAGAGAAGAGCAACTGAAAAAAGGAATAAAATCAGGGTGAGGCACCGCCCACTTGTTCAATGTTAATTTCTGTACATGATTACTAATGCTAGTCCGATGGCATCTGACCCCATGTGCTATGATAAGCAAATTCACATTTTCATGAGTACAAGCCTTGCACGTCCGTCCAATAGCTGATAGAGGTAGTTTGACGCAGCAAAGAAGGCTGCAAGTTTTTGCAATTTTTTTGCTATTTGAAAAAAATGTATCAATTCCACCCATCAAATGAAAATTGAATATATTTTTAACTCTCGACAATGACAATGACACTCATTCAAACAAATGAAATGAGTGGTTTTTGACCGTTTTTGTTGAGTTCACAGTTCATCGACTATGCCATAGCAATAGTACTGGCTTGTTTTAATGAAAATGTGAATGGCATCAGACACCAGTAGCTCAGAGTTACACCAAAAGATCAGTCTGTTTCGATAGTTGTTCCATTGAAACTCCATCTGGCTCCACAGACAGTCTCCACTCCTGCCTCCCCCGATGACGTCACCATAATTGCTTAATTGCCCAATGTTTTTGGTGAAATGTTCTGGGGCGTTCCTTAATCAATTTTTAAATTCAAGTTATTTCCTTAATCTTTAGAGGAAACTGATGTCATAAATGGATCTTTCGTTATAGGATTAGTGCCGTATAATCAGGTGCACTGGAGCAGGTGTGAGCTTGACGGAGGACCTTTCAAACGAAGATTGCAGTGAAATCTGTCACGGCCCTAAAACAGCGATTTCACAAAAGTTTTTCGAGTTTCCTTATTTTATTTCTCGCTGTCTTTTAGCGCAAAAGCGAGTGCCAACTGGTTATCTGTTATTTCAGAAAATGGATAAAACACCAGACATTGCAGTGGAATTAGTTCGCCACAGCCGTTAACATTGTTCAAAATGTTCACAAAGTGAGTGACAGGAGCGTTATGTGGCAGCTACAAAAAAGACGCATCCAGTGCTTATTACAATGTAGGCTTCAAAAAAAATCAGGAGAGATGCGCCTTGCTTTTCCATGCCGATAGAGCACATTCAGTTTGAATGGCCCCATAAGGTCAGTGTTCACAATTCCACAATAAGAAAGAGACTGGGAAAAATGGCATCCATGGGAAAGCTGCAAGGCGAAAACCACTGCTGACCAAAGAGAACACTAAGGTTTGGTTCACATTTGCTCAAAAACATCTTGATGATCCACAAGACTTTTGGATCTGTATTTTTAGGACTGATGAGTGAAAAGTGGAACTTTTTGGAAGACATGGTTCTTGTCACATCTTACGTAAAGCTAACACAGCATTCTACTGTTCCGTGCAGGAATAGAGGGAGAACCCAAGCGCAGAGTAGCAGGGCAAAATGACTGGTTTATTTTTCTTTGCACAAAGAAAACAATGGCAATGGAAAATACAAAAATGGCAAAGCTTACAAACCACTGAAAGGGAGAATCTAGATAAACCTAAATTGGTTATAAAAGAGCAGAGACGCAAACTCTGAAACAGAGTTAAATTTAGAAGGGGAAATTTAGACGCGCGAATAAGCGCAAGCTCTCAATAAAGAGAGAATTTAGTCTCCCGAAAGGGAGAGAACCAAACCAGCATAGAGAAAGGGAAGTGAATGGTCTGATTGACAAAGGAAAGCTAAACAAGGCAGGAACTAAATAGCGGAGTGAGGTGAAACTGATCAAATGGACTGAACCAACCACATCCACGATAAGAACATCATACCAACAGTCAAACACAGTGGTGATATTGTGATGGTCTGGGGCTGCTTTGCTGCTTCAGGACCTGGGGGACTTGTCGTAATTGATGGAATGATGACTTGTATTCTGCACCAGAAAATCCTGAAGGAGAATATCTGGTCATTAGTTCATGTCCCAGAGTGCAAGCACAGTTTGGTCATGCAGCAGCCCAATGATCTGAAGCAGACGAGCAAATCTACCTTTGAATCGCTTAGAAGAAACAAAATGAAGGTTTTGGAGAGGCCTTAAAAGTCCTGACTTAAAAGTCCTGATCCAATTGAGATGCAGTGGCATGACCTTCAGGCAGTTTTTGCTGGAAAACCCTCTAATGTGGCTGAATTAAACAACAACAAAGAAGAGTGGGTCAAAATTCATCCACAGGGATGTGAAAGACTAATTACCGGTTATCACAAATTTTTTATTGCGGTTGTTGCGGCCAAGTGTGGCAAAACCAGGTATAGGGTTTTGGGTGGCATTTATTTTTTCAAATGGGTGCTACAGGTTTTGAGTGACTCTTTACCATCAATAAATGAAATGGTAATTTAAAAGCTGTACTTTGTGCTCACTTACATTGTCTTTGACTAATATTTTAATAAGCTTGATGATCTGAAATATTTAAATATGACAAATGAGCAAAAATAGAAGAACTCGGGATGGGGAAAATAATTTCTCACTGCTCTATATGCTGCACAAATTGGAGCTTGTGATTGTATTTGGGAGGTTACTTCAAGTGAGGTGATGTCATGAGTGTTCGGGGCTGCAGGCCTATCTCTTCCTCCCAGGTATCTGTCCCTTATGGTCGCCTCTTGAGAGAGGGCTGCTGATTAGGGATGGCACGCCATGAGTATTCTCTATAACCCACTGTCTGGGCATGGTGATAAAGCCATCGTGGGCCACAGCACTGAGAGCTTGGGAACATCATTGATTGAGGAAGACAGCTCCGCCAGGCTGTGAATGAAGGAAATGAAATGTCTTGAGGGCACAACGTCCATTTTTCCAGCCTTTTATCAGGAAATGATGAATTAAGTGACAAAATGCCAGAGTTTGGACTTCTGATTTAAAATCAGGGAGATGCTTTCTCAGGCACTAGCTGCATCCAGAGAATCAATACATTGGAATAAATGCGCCGGCAGGCTGAATTCAATAGCCATTCAGGCAAGTGAGGGGTTGGCTGTCCGGCTGAATGAGAAGCCTGAAATGGATGATTTGGCGGTAAAACAAACCTGCCTCCTGGCTCAGGCCACAGTTGTGATGCAGAGGTGCTGTGGAGGATGAAAATAGACTGAGGAGGAAAGGAGCCTTGAACATACTATATCTTTGAACTTGTGAAAGAAAAAAAAAGGCAATTAGTGCCCATTATAATTACTGGTTATGTCCTAACAGTATTTTGTAATCTGAGAAAAATATGCAGCATGAATCGTCACTAAGTCATTTTACTTAAAGTGAAAGACCACCTTCGCACAAAACCAACATTAAATAAAAGAATTACCCATTTGGAGGACAGACTCCAGATATTATGACTTGGATTTTTGGTGATTTTTCTATGAAGTTTTACTATGTTTAATACAATGAAAATGTGACCAACCAATGAAAAAATTGGAGGTTGCCATATTTCCATCCCGCGAAAAGGTTTGGTCCAGTGGAAGGCCGAGGAATGCTTTGGTAGTCTCGTGACAATGGCATTGAATGGACATAGCTTAACCAATGTCTGTTAAGGCTTAACTCTTTTTGAGCTGAATTCTCCAATTTGAGCGTTTTTGTCAGCTTAAATGAGTTATTGCAAGAGCTAGTGCTCCCCCTCGCTTTCAGTGTTGTTTGTTTAGCAATGGGAGATTCTTTTATGATTTATTTTCTTCTCTTATCATTAATATCCTTTCTATGAAGTTTGCGTGAATGAAACTTGAGTTGTCTTTTCTATTGATCATATTGAGCAGATACTTACATGAGCACAGGTATTACCATTACTAGCTGTTTGTCACTCCTTTTATAGTTCTAGGGACTGGGAAGTTAGCTGCAGATTTGATCATTACGCGTTGCTAGCTTTTTTAGCAAACTAATTTATGTTTCAGATTATGTGGTTAGCCTAGCTGGGATCATTACCCCCTCGGCAATTCTAGCTGATGAGGCATTTTCGTCCCCTCTGCAAACCGTCAATCTGTCAGTCAGTCTGTCTGTCTTTATGTCTTCTCTTCACTTGTTTCTGCTCTAGCTGGTGAAGCATTGTAGGGACAGCCCTCAAATTTAACCAGGTCATGTATATTGGGTGTCTCAAGAAGCCAATTTGATATCAAGGTCATAGTTCCCATTTTTACCCAATTTTAAGATGCATCGAGGGGGAATATAGCGCCAAGCACAATCTAGTTTTTAGATTACTATGAATGTGCAATAGGTTTCTTAAGACGACAATTGTGCTTGGTTATATAGCAGAGCATTTCTTGTATTGGTGGACACAATTCTTCATTGAATTGCCTGTGTGTTTGGCAGTTGGCTGTCAGAACACTCATGGGAAAGCAGACAATTCGTGTTTTCAACGAGTGCTTTTTTTTAACCTCTTGCCATAAAAGAGCTATAGGCCATTTGACACCGCAGTTAAAGGGAAAATGGCAGATTCAGTGATTTTTCTGATCCAGATGTTTAAGTATTATTAAGTTCAGCTCTGTCATGAAATTACCAAAAACATAATTTGTTACTGCTTATGGGCAGCTCTTTCTTTTGCAGTTCACTTCAGACGATGGTCATCTTTCACTTTAAGAAAGTAAAACCACTTAGGTCTCCTTAAAAACCCAAAGTTGCTCCCAACCTTTGAACTACTGGCTATTTGAGTTTTACCCAGTGTCTACAACCAAAATGGCCTGCCATCCTTTCAGTCTAGGCACATTACAGGGTTTGTTTTTTGTTTTATTGTTTTTGATAATAGTTTATTGGAAGGACTTCATGCTTACCTCACTGAAAATTGACAGCTCGGCACAATATCTTCTCTCATTCTGTTGCTTCCTCTTCTTTTTTTCTCTCTCTCTCTCTCTGTCTCTATATCTCCCCCTTTATCTTTTAATCATTTCAGCTGGGTAGATTTCATAATGGGTAATTATCATTGATCGGATCTGCTGCTGAGTGACCTTTGGATAATTCATTAGAAAGCATTTGAAAAGACTCCAGCAGACCGCATGTGGACAGTTGAATGAATCAATTAGACCATGAGTAAATGTTGATTATGCAGTATTAGAAACATGCATTTATCCAGTTTTTCATTATTTGTAATTTTACATTTTTTTTAATGCAGACTGTGGCGATTCTTCAGAAATTTAACTCACTGAATAATGCATTCATATACAAAAAAAAAATTAACTAACAGGAAATTTTGTCAACACAGGTGTTGCAAGCAGGGTTCCTGCGGTCAGGAAATTCCTGGAAAAGTTACGAAATTTGAAAAAAGCTGTTTTCCAGTCTGGAAAAGTTATGGAATTAAGTAACGGTTTTGGAAAGGTTTGGAAAAATGCACTGTTTTGCCTAATGCTTATAATATGTTCACTAAATCCCCAAAAGATGTCTAGAGTTTACCGCAAAACTACAAGCTATTATTTAAAATCGAACGCGACACCGTTGAAACTAGCATGACGTTTCGTGATACGCGGAGGTTACATATGCAGCTAGTTGGCGAGCAGCGAAATTTTTTTCCCACCGGACTTCTTAATACCAACTTTATCTCATTAGCTTACAGCCAATAAGAATCGAGCACATGCTTTTGTTTACCTTTTGACGCACATGCTGTACCCCTCTATGCACGTGGTTACTTGGTACGCTATTCACCGAAATTTAAAGGGCAGTAATTGCACAGTATAGCTAAGCTGTGCCCACCCAAAAATTTGGCTAGCACAGCGCCCCTGAAGGGCACCGTTTTTCTAATAACGCCAGTTGAATTTTCCCACTGCCTTGCTTCAAATTAGTGTAATAATAGCATCAATGTCAATCAGAATAATGAATGAAATAACGTGAATATAATAAGATTTCAATACAAACACACAACATATTTAAATTTATGGTCGACGTCCATCTATGGCCCAATTGGTTTCTCTCCAAGTCATTTTCCTGCATTATACACTGTTCAAAAATATTTCATTTCCATCCTGGCATTTTTTTTTTTTTGTTTGATTACCCAGGTTCGCTTGCGAAACTCAATGATTTTTTTCAGGTCGATGAACACGTCATGCACGTAAATTGATTAGACCGCAAAGAAACCCGATTCCTGATTGTGGCAGAACAGAGTGTACGAAAAATATTTTCACTATTTGCTTTGAAATTCTCCTGCAAGTTCTCTCATTCCAAATAACATATTTTGTGTATTTTTAAAGCGTGTCTGTTTCAACATTATTGTGATGCATGTTCGTATTAACGCCGATTTTTGATTTTCTGAGAAAATGGGACCAAAAGTAAAGGAAACCAATTCTGGCTTAAAACACATAATTAATTTTTTTCACTAATCACGCAAAATTTCAAAATAGTAATTCTATAAGACAATGCGCAACATCTTAAACAATATACACTTTGGTTCATGACTGTAGCATTTTTTACGTTTGAGAAAACTTGCACAAAGTGATTATTACAAACAATTGAACGTTCTTAACATTCATTCGCAAAAAATTTTTTCAATCTAACAGTAGCCTACATTTGGCTCATTATTGCATTGTCAGTGTGGTGTAAGATTAGGTATGCTCTCAATTTGATAATTACTGTGCAACAATGAGCAAAGTGTGGGCTACTGTTCAATTGAAAAAAAAGATTTTTGTGGATTGAATGTTAAGAACATTCATTTGTTTGCACAATCGCGTGAATATTTGTGTTATCCGCACTAACGCAGTCCAGAAATGTTATTGATAGTCAAACGGTGTGATAAAAATGTTAAATGCACTTTAGTGTTTGTTGATTGTCACAAATGACTTTAAAGACGGTGTTAATGCCTTTCATAGCACAAATGAAAGTATTTTTTCTGTATTGTGTGCCGAATAACGCTAAAGATTGTCCAAAAAAGAGCAATTAAAATGCCAATGACGTTACTGAATCTGCTGCTGAGGTGGAAAATCCAGGGGTCAGAAAGTAAAAATCCAGCTAGGTTTTTCTTACTCCCACAGAATGAGCTGATCACTCATATTGGCTCTATCTCCTGTCAAAAGTAAATCCAGGTGGTTGGAACAAAGTTCTGGGGAGGATTTTTACTTTCTGAACGTGGACTTTATGCGGTACGCGCAAATGTTCGATTTTTGGCACTGATGAATGTTTCTTGGTGAAATTGGTTGCCATTTCACACAAATGAATGCGTATTTTCTTGTACTGAGCAGTAAAAGGTGTACTACTAATATTACAATTATATACTATTATAGAATATATAGGCCTTCTATTATTATTACAAATATATACTACTATTATTACTATTAGGCCTATTAATTATTACAGCCAATTTTAATATGTTAGTTTTTTTTTTCTTATTCAGCACGTCTCCTACGCTTATAATAAATCTGCCAGATCATCATCTGAGGATCATGTTAAGGTCAGGGGGGCATTTGCTCAAAAAAGGCTGAGAACCAGTGCTCTAAACAATAATTTGTAATTGTTCAACATCTGTCTCAGAATATATTAAATGCCATCTGTTTGTTACCTCTTCAGTGTTTTTGCCTTCTTGAGCATTTAAATGTAGCACTTGGTTATTTATTGTTGTTTGTTTGTTTGTTAAATATAATTGAGAAAATACAAGAATGGTGCCATGGCCCTTATGCCATTGTGTGATGCCCTAGGATAGGCGGTAGATAGAGACAACTTCCTTTCCATTCTCCATGCTACATTTGTGCTACACTGCTTAGGGCATAGCGCACTGTAGAAGCTCATTATGGCGCTCTGTGTTCGCTATTATAGGCCTTATCTATTTTAAACTAAGTCACGGAAATTAGGTAAAATATTATGGAAAAGTTTTGGAAAAGTTTTGAAAAATCACTGGTAAAAAAGTGTGGGAACCTTTAAACCTTTAAATGATATGCACCGACAGTCCAAAACATGATAACTCACAGATGAAGAGGTTAATGTTGAATATCTCGCAACAACGGCTACCGCGTTTGAGAGCCTGGGAACAAACAGATCTCGAAGTTGACATCTTTGGCACGGGAGGAATGGGACCTGAGTGACTTTGTCATGGACTAAATCTTTATTGGCCAATGACTGGGTTAGCGCATCTCGGAAGCAGCAAGGTTTGTAGAACAGTGGCCCGACAAGGGACAAATAATGAACTGGCAACAAAGTGCTGGGTGCCTAAGACTCATTGATGGGTAAGGGCTACAAAGGTAATGCCATCTTGTCCTGTTACCTACTGGGCTGTGCAACCGCAGATCGCTCATAGGGCCTACAATCGCTGTCCACCATTTAAAAAACTTAGAATAGGCTCACAAGCATCAGAACGGGGGCTTGGACCAATGTGAAAATGTTGCCAACTCTTATTAGTTGCATTTTTACCCATTTCTTTAAAAACATTGCCTGAGTCATTTTGGTATTCAGGATACATTTTAGCTGCTCAAGCATTCTATACTTTGCACCCAAAAATGGAATTGCTTCAGGATTGAAGTACTCTGGTTTAAGTACTGTACAATTTTACAGTTTAAGCACTGGCAGTCTTAAGCACAGTGTTTAAGCATCTTTAATGCTTGTTTAAACATTCATTTATTGATTATATTTCTTTAAAGATATTTACCACTTGGCCTCCAAAGAAATGGAAGGCTAATTATTATACTCCAAAATGGGGTAGATTAGTCTACTCCCGATATGTCACTGTGGCTTTACTTCCTTTGTTGAATATTCCTTCCTGAGCTTGTGTTTGGCTGTATGCAAGTAAGCTTATTAGTGTATGTTTATTGTGGGAATTAATTGTCTTCTCGAGTTAGCACGGTCTCTTATTGCCCCTAATGGTCACTTGAAGATGCACCGATTTAATCCTTACAAACCCATTCTCTGTGATACCACTGTTCTCCCTGCCTCACAGCGTGTGTTTTATACTCTGTGTGCTCCAGTGCATTTTTAACAACTCTGTTTTCCTCTTTTCCTAATGTATTTCACTCATAACTTTCCCCTCAGCTTTCATTTAACATCAACTACTTTATATTATTGAACCTAGAGGACAGTATTCAGTGCTAATCAGCACATCATTATTGTGCTGTTTTCATTTTTCTATGTAAGCCCTGTATCAGAAGAATAAAAATAATTGCCTTTTCCCTCTAAAGCAGAAAGTGATGTTTGGTCTTTGTTGTCCCGGTCTGTGAAGGCTGATGTGTGACTTTCACTCATTTCTTGTTCCTTGCAGCGTGTGAATCTGTCCTTTGATTTCCCTTTCTATGGGCACTATCTACGCGAGATCACTGTGGCAACTGGCGGTAAGTTGAGCATGCCTTTTGCAGCTGATTTTCAGCTCTAATTGGGATGATGCGGTGTGCTTGTATCATTAATTTACTTTTTATTTTGTTTTGTGCTGCATTATCTATATGCAATGAGATCAAATTTTGCACTGTTATAAATGGAGTGAATTTAACAGTTAAGTTATCGCATTGTCTCCTTGTTATTTTAACTGCATGTAGAATCCTGGGTGCATTTAACTGTGGTTTACAGCTGACATACACGGAACCTCTGTTATAAACTGATTGTAAAATTACAGTTAAAATAACTGGCAAAAAAGGTGCCAGTTTATAACAGTGTGGGTATAAATATTGTATGTCATGGGTGCACATTGTATATATGATGTATGTTATATGTTGCTTAATAGTGAGTGAGTGCATGGAATTGGCGACGAGTGTTACAGCAAGGTGAAACCGCCATGTTTATTTTAGAAGCAGACTCAGATGCTTTGTGTTTGCTGTTTGAGGCATTAACCTACATGGTGAATGTTGTCTGGAACCTCTAATCCATCTAATGGCTTCGATTTCATGAAATTAAACATGCTTCCCTCAAGCTGTTGAAACATCTGAGCTAAAGAGTAGTTTAAATGGCCACAGTGCCTGGCTGTGGAGTTCAGGGCTGAAGACTCTCTGGCGGATCTGGTATTAATGATGAGGAGAGACTGGGCCACATGGAGTGTTATTTATCTCGCCCTCAGAGCCGGAGGACTCAGGGGCTGCCAGGCCAAATGAGCGTGGCTGCAAAGCTCTCGTATGGCATGACCACAGTACAAAACCACTTACAGCTTTCAGCTTTACTGGGCAGCTTTCAAGACTGGGGTTTTCAGGGGGGGGATGGGGGTGGGGGGGACATGAGGCTGTGGTTTGGTCTCAGAAATGGGATGAAGTTGCCAAATGTAATTTCCTACAGCCTTCCAAGGTACATGAAGGAGGGAAATGAAAAACCGGGGTGTGGGCTCAAACATCTGATAAAAAGCCAGAATGTGCAATCAAACTGACATCCCCTTATTAAGGATAACTCACTGTAATGAATTCTGCTCTGACTGCTGCCTGCCTTACTTTGGTTGAACTGTTTGGGAACAGTTTAAAAAGAAAACAGTATATCCTTGGGTGCCAGGGAGAGATTACAGCAACAAACATTTTCTGCCGAGGTAGAAGGGCGACCATGTAATGATTCAAGGACATTATCACATTAACCTTTCATTCATAAGATACGGCCTGTTATCGTTATGGTCTCTGCTCTCAATGATGGGTTTCCTTTAATGTGTCCAAAATAGAGGTATTGCATTAAGTAGGTCTTCGACGTCTTCTGGTGGTATTGATTTTTGCTCAATATCAATGAAGTCAGTAAGTAATTTGATCAAAAACGGGCAGCCACACAAATGGCTGAAAGTTCACTTGGTACCCAGTTAGCACTAGATTTTTGGAGTAACTTTTTAAAATTACAAACAATATGACTGCTGCCTTATGTTTAAATTCTACTTCCGTGCTGTGTTGTAATTTATGAAATTAAAGTTCTATTTTGCTTTTTGCTGTATGATGAATGTATTGGCTCCATATGTAGTCCACCACTGAAAATGCCCGTAAAATCACAAACACATATTAACATCCAAATTCTGACTGAAATGATTTGCTTGGTTGTAGCTGAGACTAACGACTCACAATTAAACCTAATAATTAATAAACCTGCATTGTTGAGGATGGTGATTTATAAGCGTAGTGGCCCACGGTGGTCCACAACTTGAAATTTTAGCATGTTGCATAAGAAATCATGAGCGAAGCGCAAAGTCCTTTGCAGCCGGGGTCCAAGGTCCCGCCCAAGGGCCCTGGAAGCTCCAGGGTTCTAGATGCTCTCTGGTGCTATCTGAGCCTTATTTTGAAACATTTGACCGCACAGAATGAGCTGTCATCCATGGATAAAAACACATTTCCCTCTTCTTTTTGTAAGTGATTTTTTAGTAAGCATACCTGAGAGTGTCTACTCTGCCTAAAACATTACTATTTTGTAGTTGAGCTGGGTATTAAAAGTAACTTATGGATTATTTATTGTAGGGGGCAGGTATTTTGGTTTTCCAAACAATTTAAGAACAATTAAACTATTAAACTTTGTTTATTTGACGTGTTTTCAATATAAAATTATGCCCCCATATTAATATTAAATTCATTCATATTTTAAATTACATATTTAATGCATTTCACATAGTGTTTTCACATTGCTCGGACGGTTGCGCCACCTGACATTTTGAGGGTTTGAGATGGCAAAACATAAAATATATATCATTTTTATGATAAACTGGAAATATGTTCAAATTAAACAGGTTTTATAGAATAAAATGATGCTTATTATGAATCATTTAAAATTATTTGAAACCAAAGTAGTGCGCTGGGACAATGTCACGTCATTGACCCATTATATATATATATATATATATATATATATATATATATATATATATATTTTTTTTTTTTTTTTTTTTTTTTGAGAAATTAACTTCGTCATCATGAGTGATTAGGACTACATTATTTTTAAAATGTTGCATGATTCATTGATAGTACTTAGACCTTAGTGAGCATACCAATAATGTACTAATTATCTAAAATATAATAACAAGGACACCATTTGCTACTGGTTGATGGTACTGTTTTTAATGTCTTTTACACGTTTAACTATCAATGGATTATTGATATCATTAGGAAAACGTGTTAAAGACAATGATTGGAAACGGGTCAATAATCTTGTGCTTCAAGGGATATTTTCCGCTGCTCCTGTTTTCTGTTCGGCAGCCTCCACTGGTGAAAATCAGGAAAGATGCTGGCGGTGGCAGTTGAGATTTTTAAAATGTGCTGGCGGTCAATGTGTTAATATATGCCTTCCAGTCCACTGAACTAGTTATTGGCAAATATTTGAACCAACCAACTTACCGCTGTCCTCTTCGTAACTGAGCCAAGGGTACGCCTTAAGCCATTAGCGATAGAACTCGGTTCTCTGACTAATGCGTCTGCTTGTGCTTTTCTCCCGCATGCTCCGTGACCGTGGTCGCTTGTGCTTTTTCATCATCGTCATTAGATGTGTTACTAGTATCAGAAGTAGTACTGGCAGCAGCAGGAGCAAAAAAACTTGGCTTATCTTTGATTGGGGAATTATCATGAAAGGTCCATTCGGGCCTCATGAGCCTGCGTAAGCGCGAAAATCTTTTTTTTTTTTTTTTTTTTTTTTTTTTTTTGCTAAGGAGCGAAATAAGTGAGTTGCGCACTTCATCCGCCCTATGGTTTAGCCGGAATCTTAGCAAATTTTTTGGCATGGCGCTTAGAATGTTGCGGGTTTTTTAGGATGACATGAAAAAATTTTGGGTGTCTGGACCACCCTGGTGGTCTATAATTGAATTTAAAGCAGGTCATTGATATTTATTTTGTTGTCAATTCCACACATACAGTGTTTATCTTAGAGTTAATACCTGTTTGAAGTTAGCCGTGGCAAAATTAATGGAGACAGCAGACCTAGGCCTACTTAAAACAGCTGACTTGGGGAATTGAGAATTCTGGGAAATAACGAACTCCCACGCTCCTAGACCTTGAGCATCAATCTTTTCCAGCCCACGCGCACGCTAATTAGGTCTCTGAAATGTGTGCCATTATGTAATATGTGATTGTGTGTGTGTGTGTGTGTGTGTGTGTATGTGGGTGTGAGTGGATGTGTGCACATGCGTGTGTGCATGTGTGTTTGTAACTGTGTGTCTGTGTTAGTGAGTGCGCGAACATGCTTTGAATTCAAAATCACTGAAATGTACTTGCACTGTTATGGCAGTGCAATCGATAAGGTTGTACGCCACTGATTAACTGCTTTTGGCATTTCCTGAGCCAAGGTGATTGTGAGGAACCCAGGTATCTGTCAATTGCTGCAGATCCTGCATCTCTCAAAATTCAGCCAAAATGCCTGTTAGCTACCCCTGCTTCTCGACTTTTGGCAGTTGCCTCCTCATGTCACGAGGTTAAACTGTGTAAATGTCGAAACCTGCGGACGAGGTAGCAAGGGATCTGCCTGAGTTGATGTTCTAGGCTGTTATTCTGTCTCACACCGACAGGAAAGAAAACTCTGCTCTGGAGAGGAGATACTTCTACATTAAGCAGTTATTCTTTTAACATTTTGTTTGTATGTTCATGTATAAGAAAGTTTAGTGTTCAACTGCACATGCCACCGAAAATGACGAAAAAATATACTGTATACTCTGTGTGAATGTGAGAGAGAGGGACAACTCAAACATTTCTGTCGAGCTGGACAGAAAGAAGACGGGTAGTTTGTGTATGGTTGTTTGACCTTGAATATCTTTTGTGTAAATTTCTGCACATGGTCTAGAATCCATTCTGCTCTGGTTTTTCTGCTAGTGCTTCTATGGTCCTCACTCCCATTATGGTTTTATTTTTGCTGTTGTTTTTCTTGTTTTTTCACACCCATTTCTCACCAGTTGATGCATTTTCTAAAAGAGCCTAGACTCTGGTCAAGCGTGAAGCTTGCATGCATGTTAGGAATGCACTTGCTCACAGGAAAATATGGGGACCAAAAGACCCTTTATCAGTTCCCTGAAAAGGTAGCATTGGCCAAAGCTAATTGAGATTCCAGCGAATGCAAATACCACAAGAGGCATTTTCAGAGCCATAGAACCATTCAGAGACCATGACCAAACATTTGGCACTGACACTGGATTGTATGGAGTGGTCTGTATGCAAAATATTTGGCAGTGGTCTTGCATTGCAAAGGGACAAACAATCTAAGGAATTTGGGAAAATCAATAAGAGGAATGTGTTTCCATGTTTCGACAGACTCTTTAAAGTGTTGATATTCTTTCCCTTTTCATTTTTTTGTTTTTATTTATTTTATTTAATATTTATATTTATTTGTTTATCTATTTTTTCCTGATTCAGGCCTCTGGAATTCACAATATAGGCAAAGGGCTCTGATGAGACTGATTTGAGGAATTCCCTGCCACCCACAGATTTATGCTTTATATTAGGTAACATCATAGGCTCTGGGAATTCTTTTTTCTTTTCTTTCACCATTTTAAAACTGCCAGGGGCTACTAAACTGAAATTGGTAGCGCTTGATTGTTCCTAAAGGGCCTCTTTAAGTATTAGCCAGACTGATCTTAGAAAAATGCAGGCACATCCAAGCAGAAAATTGCTTGCTGTGGTTAAGTTTTATTTTTTTGAGACTAAGCTCTTGAGTGAAATGTCCTGATCTGTTGGTATGTTATGTTCAGTGGTGAGGAGCAAAACAGCTTCTTCTGATTCCTGATCTTGGAGGTCGTTTCAGGTGCTTAGTCTTCAGGACGAGTGCTCACCTCTAGCTGCACCTCAGTGTCTTTAAAAAAAGACTAGTGTTGCGAGCTCTGCATCTCTGAAATTCAGAGTTTTCTGACATGGAAAAACTCCCATTTGAGACTATGACTGTTGCGACTGGGGTTGTAATCCTCTTGGAATTCTCCGGAGGGCAGAGGTCACTGCACAACGTCACTGGGAGTTAGGATCAACGTGGCAAAAGCTGGGCTGACCTTCGCCTTTGCTTTCTCCTCTCCTTTTCCTGTGCTCTAAAGCCAACTAATGTATTTACATTTCCGGGACCCTGTTTGGTGAAAGTCAATGCAATTATAGCCGCTGAATGGGGGTTACTGTTTCATTAACTCAGGAGGTAGCTATCACTGTTGCTGCTTTCAGAGATAAGGGAATTTAGTGGCGGCAGTATGCTGATGAAGCGGCCGTCCTTTGGGGGAGGACACTGCACACCTGCCGCCTGCCATGAGCACGCTGCCCTTTAAACTTGGAGAGACCACCAGCTGCCTTCTTTTCTAAAGCCTTTAATCTATTTGCTGTTTGAGACTGAGCACTTTCCATCCTCCGTAAAACATATTGACGATAGTGAATTGGAAGTTGCTGGTGCTTGGCTCCTCTGGTGTTACTACCAATGCATTGAGCCATATGCCTATTCATCTTGGCCGCTATGATGCCTGACAGGAGTTTCCATGTAGTGCAGAGGCAGGTTATCGGCCTGTAGTTGGATGGATCGTGATCAGGACTGTCTACCCTTGGGTTAACCACTCTGGGTGGGCTCCATTCATTAGAAGCTGGTTCGTTTGTGCTGCCAGGCATTCATGGAGTGCAGTTAGCTTCTTTAGCCAGTAGGCGTGGATCATGTCAGGGCCTCGTGCCTGTGTGTGTGTGCGTGTGTGTGTGTGTGTTCTTGTACTTGCCACTTCAATGAGGGGCTGAACACATTTTTTACAGTGGAGTGGGGACATTTTTTGGGAGATGAGGACATTTTTACCTATCCTCACAACTATGTGTTAGCCAATTAGCAGCTTTCATGCAACCAGATGGACGCCTGCTGCCATGTTGTCACTTTTGCCTTAAAAACATGATGTTCCCTGGAACAAATTTCAGAAAAAGGTGAATGCTGTCTCTGTTTTACATGCCAGAGCCTGCGCTTAGGTCAGATTCGCATTCACGTTAGTGATCTTCTCATAATCTAGCAAGTTAAATTAAAACAGCTTCTGGTACTTTTGTAACTTGTTCTACAAGACACAATAAACTCCTTTCTGGTAAATAATTAACTTTGCATGTGTAGATATGGGTTTTTATGTGATTTGTTTACTTATAATGGCAGAATCTTATTTTTAGAGACAAATGTGACGACATGGCTACTGGAGTCTATCTGGTTGCTGGAAAGCCGCTGATGGGATAACATAAAGCAACCTATGATAACTCTATATAAACCACAATTTGGAAAACTTTCTGGAGGAGTTTATTTACTCAAAAAGTTATCAGGCATGAATACCCCTTTATGATTTTCTGAAAACACTCCTGCTCAATGATCAATGAGATTAAACAATCGAGGTGAGGACAAACTACGCACCTTTTCTCCTGCCGTTCTTTCTTTGTCATGTCGTTTGTAAATCTGTGGCTAGTTTGCGCCTTTCTTTCTCCATAAACTCTCCTCTCTTCACCTCCTGTTCTTTTTGTCATTACTCTGTCAGTGCGCTTTTCACAGTGTGAAACACATTGCTCTGTCAACACACAGTGATTACAATTTATATTGTACCCCTCCACCTCACCCCAGCAAACTTTACATCCGCAAAAGCCAAAAGAAGTCATCACTTATTCTGACATTCATTTTTAATCCACCTTTAGTTTTAAAATAGTACCTTTGAATCATATGAGACATAAATGAAAGATTGTAAAATACAAGCCTCTGCAGCCTCATAAACTCTACGGCCCATATCTTGAAATGATTTTGGTAGTGGCCGGCTCACTTAGATCCAGTTTTCCTGCTCCATATAGTATGAGTGAGAAATCAAAACTGATTGTGGAACATAACATAGGAGCGCTATGCAATTTAGGCTATGACTGCACATCTCATTTGTTATTGGTGTGTGTGCAACCCTTGAGGATGAAGTTGTGGTTGCACCGTTTTGTAGAATGAGACATGCTGAACTGTTCTGTTAACTCCCCTGCTGTGGCTTGTGGTTCTCACCCAAGATCAGATCACCCAACTTTTGTTTCTTGCGGACAGGTGTAAAGCTAGGGATGTATTTGTCTGAGCAAAAAAATCATTGTCTAAATAGCCAAAGATTCTGCTGTCCTCCATTACAAAATAAGTACTGCTATGAAAGAGGAATAACTTTGAGTACCTCACATTAATGCCAGAAAGGGGGAATTATTTTGTTGAGTTCAATGTGTCTTCATTCAGAATTACCCTGAAATATTTTACTTTGAAGTCCTCAAATTACCATTACAAAAAAAGCTATTTAACATGTGCGGGCATAAGCAATTTAACTGACGGCATTTTGTTTGGTAGGTCTCTAAAGATGAGGATGCTAACAGAATTGCAAAGAAGCCAAAAAGTTGTTGCCAAACTGCAGGTGCGACAGTCTCAAAATCGGCAAAATTACTCAAGGCGGCAAGGGAGCTGTTTCAAAAATTATCACAGCATCCCAAACAACAGTAACAGCAAAAAGAACTCATTACCTCTACTGGGAACTAATAACCACAGAGCTATAGCTCTAACAATTAAGAGACTGCACTGCGAGAGGAAGAAAAGCTGGTGCTGGGACTGTGATGCTCTGGGAAATGTTCTGCTTTTAAAACATGCGTTCAGACATTCACGTGGATGTCAATTTGATGGAGTTGTTTTGGCGGCACGCAGCGGATGAGCAGCATAAAGTATTAGGCCTCTGGTCAAAATAGTTTGGCTCATCTGCCTATATTGCCAATGCTAGAGCATCTTCCCAGGGCATGAATGATTCCCAGTACACTTCACCTCATACAGAATGCCTGCAAGCCCTTGGTATTAAAAAGTCTACCTTTTACACACACGATTATTAGAGTTAAATGGTGTGGCCATTATTTAATCATGCATCGTGTGAGCTGTTGCTTGACCTGAAACTGTTCTCACAGTTTATTGCTTAAGACAGCAAAATATGCATGTTGCAATTGAGCTATACCACTGAAGCAATATGCTAAGTCGTACCAAGCTTGTTGCGTAATGCAATGTGGTCGTCACCGCCTTTGTGATACTGGAGTGTATGCACAACTGATTTAATCAAGAAACATTTTTGTGAACTTCCCAGCGAATTCAAAGACCTGCCCTTAAGATGAAATGGCGCTGTGTGTAAGCCATCATTATTATCCTGATTATCATGATTACAGTCGACTCTCACAGTGGAGGAATACTTGGTTCCAGGCAACTGATGCAATTCGGGCCTAGGGTACCCTACCAGTATTCTCTGTCTTGCTCTTCAAAACCAATGTTAATGGCTCTTGCTGAGGGGCACCATCAACACAGAAATGTATAGAAAAAATGAAGTAGATGAAAACTTAATTTTTTAAAGTAGTTAAGATTCAAGGATTTTTTGGGGACTGGCAAAACCAAGTAAGAGGCTGGGGATGCGTGTATTATGTAGGTTGGAAAACGAACAGACAATAGGTCTGGAGCCGGGAGCAGAACAATTCTTCCTGATGAAGTATTGTTCTGACCTCCTGTCAGTGTGTCCATATCAGAATCATCTCATGAGCTCATCTGCAGTGCTTTCAGTGAAACCTTAAACTGGAAAAATTTGGTCTGATTCATTGCAGGGTCCCTGTGTGTGACTGCAGAGAGGAATGTGTTTTCAGAACCATTTGTTGTTTGTGAAGATGTGGCTTATTGCGTGACCTTTAGAAATCTCAAAGTTTGGATCATACACTTCAGGTGGCTACTTCATTTCCCTGAGTTTCCTAGTGTCCTGGCTGTGAACTTTGCATACTGCAGCTCAGTATTATGTTCTGACAGTGATTAATGACTCATCTCTGCTAATGTTCTAGGATTAGAAATGTAGAAACACTGCAATAACTGTTGTGGTTTTAAAGTTCCATGTCTACCCTTGCATAATACACTGTATCTAGGCGTAATAATGCGTGTCTTTTTGTGTGTGTTTGTCTGGTTATGTGTGTGTGTTTGTCACTGTGGGTGTGATCATTAATGTGTGTACAGTAGCCCTATTAGTTTACATAATGTTATTTAGAATATAATTTCATCATTGCAGTGATATTTTACTGTATCTGCACCAATAACCTATAAAAAGAAGGCAAACAGATGATGTTGATATTTCACAGGACTCCATTAATAACCAGGGGGTCTGCTACATACACACCAAATGGCACACTGTCACCATGCTAGTTATCATGATTAAACAGCAGTGCAGTGCATAAGCTGACATTAATTGTGGAGTGTGCTCATTCGAAGATGATTGCTCTGATTCCCTGTGGGTGGCACTACAGTGATTTGCCTTTTTGTCCCAGTCCGATCTGCGCCAAGAGTCGTCTACAAAGGTGCCGTCCCTAGAACCTATGAGACCTGCTGGTCAGTTCTGACTTCGGGCAGAAACAAGGTTCACACAAGTACATGACAATGCCTGGCCCAACAGGCACAAACACGTATCTCTGGTGAACATACTCAACATGCGCTCCTCCGCAGCAATGGAGGCAACAAACGTCAGTCCTCATGGATAGTGACGATATAGTGCAGGTCAGAATGTTTTCATGACCTCTGTAGTAAATAGTGACCCCAAACAGAAGAGGTCAGCTTTCTATTCTTGTTTCAAGCTATCGCCCCCACTCGCTATAACGCTCAGACTGCAGCATGTGTTGCATTACGATTTTCAGGTTATGCATTTCAGAGTGTAACGACGCGTGAAATTCAGCTTGCACGGCTTAAAGCCCCTGAGTTTGAGTACTTGTGTGGACAGTGTTTCTTCCCTTTGGCCCTTTTCATATGCCGTTGACACAGATGCCTACACTGCCCAGTGGCAACTATAAATGTGGCCTCTATGCTTTATACTTACTCTACAAAATGCTAATATTTTCACCATCCACACACTGGTCCTAAGATTACCATTCATAGAGTTATCACTTGTGGTTCCATGCATGCAGTGAACCTCGTTCAATGTGCCTGAGGTTTAACATATGTGGGAAAGACATCATGTTCTTTATGCACATTCATGAGTGAACACAGGAGCAGCGTTAGACGAGGTGATGAGAAAAACCCTGTTGTTGCTTACTCAAGCAGGTTGGCCTCAGTATCAGAGCTTTCCAGTGTATTGGGGTGGAGAAACTTGTCTGTCCACCCAGGGGTCAGGACTTTGAGAATATGTTACTACAAAGAGAAACACTATATACACTGCCTGGCCAAAAAAAAGTTGCACAGTCAAATATTTAGTTGGAACTCCTGTAGCTTGCATTAATTTTTGGCAAGAGATCTTGTCTTGACAGCAAGATGGTTGAACCACTAGTCCAGCACATCCCAATAACTTTCATCATGATTTAAGTCAGGACTTTGCGGTGGCCAATTTGTGTGTGAAAATGGTTCCTCATGCTTGTATTCCTCATTCATTGTTTTTTTTTTTTTTTTGCTAGATGTGGGCGAGTAATTTTCCCCTTCTGAAATACTGTAACATCTTTTCTGCCACCATGATTTTTTAAGAAATGAGAAGCAGCGCGCTTTATCAGTTAGGGTTAAAATGATTATTGCCTGCTGAAATATATTCACTGCAATAATTATCCAATCATAGTATTTATTTATTCATATTAAGATGGTGACTTTTTTTTTTTTTTTTTTTTTTTGGACTGTGTACTTACCCTGGACACAATGTCACCTAAAGGTTTTTTTTTTTTTTTTTTTTTTTAATTTGGCATCTCCAATCCCACCCAAATCTGGAATGCCTAATTCGAGAACTATGAACAAGGCTTGCTCGTATGCAACCCCCTGTTGCCAGCTCAGGAGAGAGAGGCAGTTCGCGGCTCTCCTCCGAAGCACGCGCCTGTCAGCCCCTGCATCTTTACACTCATTGGTCGAAACTATCGCAAGTTCTGAACGAGGGCAGAGGAGACCCAAACATGAGCAAGCTCAGAATCTCACTGACGAGCGCCCGGCTGGCCAACAGGAGGCGCTTGAGCAACGAACAAGGCAATCAGTTTAATTTCCCTTCCCAGCAGTCCCTTCCCAATTTGCATTCCCACAGCGCTTTAGTCAATTGTGTGCTGTTCTGAAAAAGACTGCCGACCACTACTGCTTGGTACGACCGGGGATCGAACCCGTGCTGTAGTAGTCACTACTGCTCTGCAAATGCAGCGCCTTAACCGAGTGAGCTAACCTGGCAGCTTGTCACCTAAAGGTTTTGATGAAGAATTGGTTGTGAGATATTTTCTGTGTATTCTTGGTTGTTGTTTTATTATTTTTGTCTTTTGGGGGCCTCTTATTTATCCAATTGGGGACTATATACTGAATCGTTTCTTGCTGATGGCACACTTAGGGACAAAGATGTGGCATACCTCAGGTGCACCAAATGTTCTCTGACTGCATAAGAGCAGATCTATCTGGTGAGAGGTCATTTTCTTTGTAATGCCTGATGAAGACCTGGCACGAGTATACATCAACATTGCTGCAGTAAATTGAGTCTTGCCTCAAAGGATTACAGGGTGCGGAATTTCCGTTACCTCTGATGCTGTTCTGACTCTGATCCGCCACATGAGTGCGAATTTACTTTTTTGGATTTGCGTACAACCTATTTTCACTACATTTTAACTGTCCTTTCAAGAATTTACAACCTCTGACATGCTGGCTGTTCTTTTGTATGTTGGACTGTTAGGCCATTGTAGCAGCTCAATTCATAGCCTGTCCAGCTGTGGTACTGTTTCTCACTGTACTGCTGTTGGTGATGGAGTTTACGGAGTGAAGCTGGGGACGACTAACTTGTTTTTGTGGCATTAACTTTAGACATAGTATCTTTAACTGCCGATCAATGACCATTGTCCGTTTTTCTAATCACTACCCTCAGTTATTAGACGGGGGACTTTTTTACCTGTTCAGTTTTTATGAGCAGACTGTTGTTATCTAAGCCAGCAGAAGTTTTTTGGCAAAAAATGCTGTTATGTTTGGCCACCTGATACCCATTAAACAGACTGCTGACCCTCTGGGCACAGTTTTCACAAATGAGATGCAGTAACGCTGTAGCATTTTAAACATCGGTGCTCATCCAAAAAAAATTGCCGAACTAAGCCAGATACATGCCTGTTCTGTTTTACATGTGTTTCCTACATGGTCTTGTAGAGGGTGAAATATTTTGTTCTCATGTTGTTACTGAGCGATGTTCAATCGTGCCCCATGCAGAGCAGTCGCTTGTTTGCAGGGTAAATCATTCTCCGGTTCTGTGGTCTCTGCATTATTCAGACTGACAGACAGCTGATATGAATTAATGAGAGTGAAAATCACTGGGGATTTGCGCTGATGCCGAAGGCTCGATCGATGCAGCATACTTTTCCAGTTCTGGGAGCCTGTTCCACAACCCAAAAAACGCTCCTCTGACACCCCAGCCCACAGCCTGCTTCATTGTAAAACCCAGGGGGTTCCTTACCCTATTTCACCCTTTTATGAAAAGTAATTCAGTAATTGCTACCTTGCAGTTATGTTTGTTTCTCTTTTTTTGAGATGTTTGTGTGATTGATCGTGATTTTAGGTTTTTATTCAAATTCAATGGAATAGTTCTGATTGTGAAAGGTTGCAGTTTTTTGTTTCTTTTCTTTTTTGTGGACTGTGACTCGAGGGATGCCATTAAATATGCAGTGTAGCAGCTGTTAGCTGCTTTTGGCGGTTGCTGAGGGGTGGAGGTGTACAATCCAGGTTCAGAGGGTAGAAGTCCTCCACAGTATTTTGGCCTGACTTCCTGGATTTGCTAGTCAGAACAACCCTGCAGCCAAGAAAATAATTTGGCTTAGCTCATGGGAGGAAACTATTGCAAAGCTCATGTGTCCTAAAATTGGTTCCTCTCTTGCTCCAGAGGTATTTTTGCAGTTTGTCTCCTTTAATTAATTTATTTTCTTGTTTCCTCCTTCACTCCCAGGTGTTATCATTTGTACGCCTCACCCCTTTTGTGAATGTCTCGCCTATAAAGGGTTATTGTTGTGGTTTCACTGGGGTTGCTGGATTGCCAAGGTTCATATCCTACAAAAACTAGCAATCAGTTTGTGTCATGGGGTATTGAGCTACGCTTCAGCGTGTTTTTGGTAAATTAACGATGAGTCTTACAAATAGGAACTCCCAGGCCTTTATATTGGTCTCCAGGGTTAGGGCCACGTCCATTCTGCCTGCCTGTTCCTCTGAGTTAGTTTATTAGGAACGCCTCCCATTGGCCCTCATTGGTCTCCAGGATTGGGTCTGCTTTCCTGCTAAACCCATCGGTTCTGCTTTCAAGCAGTCCTAGTTTTGCAAGGGGGATTATCTACTTGGCCTCTACCACGGGAAGGCCACTGGGCTGAACACGGACACGCCCCTACCCTCTGCAGTCATTATCAACTAAGCTGGACTGGCCCTGAATAGTTCTGGGCTACAGCCCATCCCCCATCTATTACCCGAAATACTCCTTTGTGGATTATACCCTGAATCAGCATCTGGTTCCTTGTCCGGACCATAACAGTTGTAAAACATAGCAGGACTTCTGCTTTTTTATACTTGGAATGTCCCCCCCTGCTGAAGAGAGAAATGTGCTTGTCTTTTTTTTTTTTGCGAACTAAATTTCACTTCTAATCAAGAAAAATATCATTCCATTGAGGAATTTCAAATTCTATTAGCTACTCTACTTTTGTCATGGAAATCAGTGCAAGTGTTTGCTTCTATCTCCATAAGTTTGGAAATTTAATTGCGCCAAACTGTGTTTTGTCTTGCCAGACTGAGTTTCATTAATTGGAACATATAATTTTAATGGAGAAAGGCAGCAGAGCTGTGCTAACTTCTTAAACTCTGCAATCCCATCTGTGGGTTCCTCAAATGTGAGCCCAGTCTCATCTCGACTCGCCGTATTGTGGCGCTACCTGACCAAGCGTCAATGTAGTGCTATGAAAAAGGAGGCTTTTGGCATCCTTATTTGATGCCAGCATTAAAAGAAACCCGACCCCCTAACCCTAACCCTAGCCTGAAACCTAACCCTGAACATCAAATAAGGAGGCCAAAAACCTCCTTTTTTTATTGTATATCAACACTTGGTTTGCTTGTGTCACTATAAGATGAGTCAAGATGAGAATGTGATGCAAATGCAGCTGCTTTATTCAAACCTGTTCAAACTTTGTGCCTATTTTAAATAATCATGGAGATACTAAGTTTTCCAAAGATCACAAATGTGTCTCATTGAATTACAGGGGACTATGAATGAAATGATGCTCATGATGAAGATATTTTCTCTTTGATGTAATGCTGTGGCCATAAAAAAACATAACATCCTGGGTTTGAATATTTCTCTCAATTTAGCCCGTTTAATCCCAGATTTTATCCTTGCAATGTAAGTGCATGCATTTTGCTCCTTAGACCTCCCTACCACATAAACTGTATGTTTTGTTTTATGTCATGATGGTTAAGTGCAAATTTGCATTTTCTGCCCAAAGCCAACAACAACACTTCTAGAGCTTCTAGAAGTTAAAAAAAAAATCAGTCCCAAATGTGACCAGTGGGATTAAACGGGTTAAGTGTGCTGTACAAGTGTGATGTGAAGTGCAGCATCCAGCCACCACCAGAATATAGTCTGTCCGTGACATTGCCCTACTAAATTGGGGGGAAAAATGTTTTTTGTAACTTTGAACCTACACAAGGGGAAATGCGCATAAAAATCATTTTAATGGGGTAGCTAAAGTTATTTGAATATATGCCAAATGCATGAGCATTCCCCCAGTGAACTCCATTATAATTGATAATATGAATACTAGAGCGGAGATTCTTTCAGAAATATTACGAAGAATCCTGGTAGGTCATTGATGGAGTCCCTAGGCTATGTCATGTGTCATATCATTTTTGTAGCGAATCATATTTTTTTTTCGACGTCGGAGGATATTGAGTTTGTATTACTATGAAACAACATTTATATGTTTGATGTCTGTCTGTTCACTGACCTGCCAGTAAGTGTTCTGTGTGAAATTTAATGTGGGGACTTTAAAACCCAGTATGTGGATGCTGTCTGTAATTCATGTTAAGGTGTATGGTATGTCTTTCATCTGAGTCGTAAAACCTGCTGTTATTACCACCTTAATGGCTCAGACCGGTGTACTGTACGTGCAAATTAAACATGTTTTGAACACAAGGGGAACTCCGCTGCTTGATCTTGCTGCCACTTATTGTCGTTTGTGCTTGCCGGCAGGTTTTATCTACACTGGAGACGTGGTTCACAGGATGCTAACTGCCACCCAGTACATTGCTCCCCTGATGGCGAACTTTGACCCCAGTGTCTCACGGAACTCCACTGTCATTTACTTTGACAACGGTAAGTGGCTGTCTGTTAGTACTAAGACGCAGCTTGTGCCAACTTTTCGAAAAATTTTTCTGAAAATTATGAAAAGGGGAAAAAATTGCAGCATGAACAATCTATTTCAATTTATTTTACCTGGAACTTAAATGAATGTAGCAGGGCTGGCCCTATGTTAAAGAGCATTTTAAGTTTGGTTAAATTGGCTTGGATGCAGTAGATTATTTATAGGATGAGTTAGTAGCATGCTGTGTGGGGCTATTAACAAACATCTTGGTACTCGGTTGTAATTAACTTCAGTGGGCATATTTATCGCATTTATCAATTTAAAGTTCATTGGAGGCCACTCTTGTAGTTCTTGACACAGAGTGATGCATCTCCAAATAAACCCTTAGAGATCACTACCTTTCAAAGCTCTTCAGTGTGTCATACTGTTTAATGTGCGCTTCCAGTGTAGTTCAGCAACACGGTTCGACAGCTGAAGACGTCTGCTGGAAATGTGTCAATCTCAGTTTAATGATGAAGCAAATTAAAGTTTTATTGATCCCTGAATAATGCTAACGGTCATGAGGATGACAATCATGGACCAGACCTGTTTCAAATCTTACTCCCGCCCAACCAGCTGTTCTGAGGTCAGGACAACCATGATTTGACAAACTGTCATCTATGGTCCTTTTCTTAATCTTATTTATGTGGAGAACATGAACTACTTATGTAATTTATTCATATTTTGTTCATTTGGAGAGAAGGGATTACTCTGTATCTCTTTTTTCAGTGGACATAAGCGATTACCAGATCTCACATAGACATTGCCTTAATGTCTTACAATTAGGTATGATAATGCAGATTGCATCCATTCAGCAGATGCACTTAAATAGAATTACTGATAGGACCATGTGCATAATTGCTTTTAAATAGACTTAAGAATGCAGTTCTGACGAAGACAGTGCACGCAGTTATCAGTGGTATCCATATAGCATGATTAACACTCTCTTGAAGTCTGAGTGCTTTGAACTTACAGCACTCCTCTGGGTGATTTGCTACAGCTGCTTTTGACCAGATTGGCCATCACACAGTGGTTAACACAGAGAGGCACAGAATTGTGTCGGCAGTTCTAAAAAAAGAGAATTACAGGAGCAGATAGTTAGATGAAGATTGGAAATTTGGCCTGGACATCTAAAATAAATGCTACGGGATTTTCATTAGCAATACCATTGTGAGTTGGCACAGTCCAAAAGAAAGATGTTTTCAATAATTATTTGCACAAATCACTTTGATGGCTCATCGTTCTTAAATCTTCTTTATAGTTTCATTTTTATGTTAGCTTAATGATATTTATTGAAGAATAATTCATGCAAAACAAATTTTCAGGAAGGTTACTACCCTTCAGTAGTGTTTCACAGCAGTACTCTGCGGTCATTAATATTGCACACTGCAGTTTGTGATTTAACGACTGGGAGTCAAGTTCCCTAGCAACACATGGTTTTGTTCTTTCCCAAATGCAGCATTTAACTAAAATTAAAGAAAAAAAATATCAGAATATTAATCAATTTTAAATGAAAAAAGGTATTATGAGCCAAGGAGTGGAAATTCAACGGCATTTCAAGAAAGTTTATGGTTTTGATTTGGGTGTACCTTTGTGCCAGCAGTTGGCCTCTACACTGTCACAGAAGAGTGGTTTCTGAAAAGCACAGAGGGCCAGTTTGGGTGCAAAAATATGGGGGCAAACCTGGAAATCAATTTCCTTTCCGTGCCTCAGGAGTGACCATTGCAATGAGCTTGCCAGTTGTCCTTATGGTCTTTGGTCATCCCTCATAATATTATATGAAGCCTTTTTATGGCAGGGTAACTCTGTGTCAGGTCAATCACGATCCGGTGGACTCATGGACTCCGAATACAGAGTGTTATGTAGAAACCATCCATTGAGCTCAGTTTCTATATCGAAATGGCACTGCAGTATAACTGTGTTTTAATCTATTGTGTCAGAAAACTGCTCTATCATGACTGTTTGCAGGAATGGTTATACCTCTAAATATCCCGTGACTTTTTTGAGGTTTGAGGCTTGGTATTGATGCATTGTATGCAGTGAAATATGCTGAATTTTCATAGAATAAGAAAAATGCAGTTTTTTATTACAAGCCAGTGTTTTTGCTTTTTGCCTTTTTATCTTTTTCACTGAATATCCTTGGCATATTGACAGTCCCTTTCTCCCGAAGCTTGTGTCATCATTCATCAAATCAAAATCATTTAGTGCCAAATCCATTGAGAGCAAAATGAATGACAGACCACAAAAACACATCGCAGGTGTGAGGACACCATGAACTAAATGGCAATGCTTTTGTCAGTCTGTTGTGTGAGTATTCTTTATCCCAGCTGTGGGGTGTGAGTGCATTACCTCTGTGTTAAACAGGCACAGCCCTGGTGGTGCAGTGGGATCATGTCCATCTGCAGGACAGCTTTCACCTCGGGAGCTTCACCTTCCAGGCCACTCTGCACAGCGATGGGAGGATTGTCTTTGCCTACAAAGAAGTAAACTTTCTTTTTCTATATCCATCTCTACCCATTCTCTCTCCCTTTTTTTTTCCTTTTGCCACAAATCATGACTCCATCATCTCATTCTGTTCTACCATCCTCAGGTACAGTCACTCCCTTCTCATCACTTACTGTATATTCACTCTCACTTTCAGTCTCATTGGGTGCTGGTCTGTACATTTTCCATTTTTATCTTTCGTCGAAGTAGCGCTTTAACTCATTCCCTACGGCGAATTCTACCATTCCCTACGGTAAGCCGGTGCCAGCAGCGTGGATGACCATTCGCAGTCCGATGAAAACACGAAATCAGTTGACGATCGCGGTCATGGGCCACCTGTACTTCGATATTTTATATTGCGTAATTTTCAGGAAAAGTATTCCATACAAACGCGACAATTTTATATAAAAGTATTCTGTAGGGAATGAGTTAATCTCCTGTAACACATCAGTGAGCCAGCGACTGATAGAAAGTGTTCTTTAAAATTTGCTCTCTTTTTGAATCCGTGTTTTCCAGCCAAGATTTATGTGAAGCCACAATGGCTATTGCAATAACATCTATAATTTATATAGGCTCTATGATGTAATCGCCTTATCAGTTTCCATATGTTTGACAAAATTCACTGCAGGCTTGGCGCTTAATAGACATTGATCATTCACCCATGTTTTTTATCAAGTTGTATTTTCAACATGACAAGATGTCATTCTAAATAAAATGCACATATACTGTATTTTATGGAATGTTTCAGGCATATAGACACTTTAATGTTCATAACAATAACATTAAAGTATATTTTATGTTCTTTTTCACAAAAATTGAAGTGATGGGATCTTGGAAGAAGTTGTTCTTGAACTAAGTGCATGTGATAAATGGATGAAATAGCCTGTATATGTATTTCATAAAATTCTTTAATCTTGGTCTGGAGTAAGTGAGGTACATTTAAAGTGAGGGATTTTTAAATGATAAAAAAGGAGGAATTCGTAAAAAGTAAAGAAATTCCTCGCTTTGTCATACAGCAGAGTTGATTCATATTTTACGCTATTTTTTTCCCTTCTTTCACTGAGAACTTTATCTGTCTCCAACCATGCAGGCATCAGTCGATGAAATTGCAGTGACAGATACTCCTCTAAAACAGTCATTTATGACATTTTCATTTCGTTTGACATTGTGCTCCAATGGGGCACGTCTGTGCTTTAGGACTGCATGCTGATTATAGCTATTTCACTGTGGCTTGTTTTTCGAGGCTGTTATCCTTGGAGAGCCTGAGAAATACAGGATCACCCGTTTCTTTTAAATAGCTTTTTTCCTGTGTTTCCTGTGCTATTTTGCTAAAATGACAATTCTCTCTGCTCTTGAGGAGCACCTCAAAACACTCGCAGAAAGTGTTCCTTTATCTCTCTGTTTTCACAGATTCCCATTTTGGTGACGGATATCAGTTCAGTCAATCACCCTGTCAAAGTGGGCCTTTCTGATGCCTTTGTGGTTGTGCACAGGATCCAGCAGATACCCAGTAAGTGGCAGCTCATTTTATTCTGCCCCGCCCAAATAAATAGATACCCATTGCTCTGGCAATATATAGGTATACTTTACAGGCTCGAGTCTCCCCCTCCTGCACTGCTTTGTCTGCAGAATAAAACTACTGGATATTTTCTTCTTGTCAAAACTTTCCATTGGTCAGTTGAATTTATGTGTTTGCTTGCTTGTTCTTTTGCTTGCTCGTATCCATCCATAGCTCTGAGGTCAATATCAATTCTCACTAAACTTATCAAACAAGGAGACCTTGGTCCTGAATAGAAACCTATTGCTTTCTGTGAAAGTGGCTCCAAGTTCCACAAAAATGTAGGCCAAAGTTCAAAAATAGTTTTTTTGCAATGACTTCCCTCAGAGTTGTCAGATTGATTTGAAATTAAACTCAGTACATTGTTCTTTCAATGCTGCAGCATAGGATGTGAAACATAATATCAGGGAGGTGAGCCCCTTCTTAGCGGTAGGAGGTGATATCACAGTGGGTCAGGCAAAAAGATTCAAATGTCCATAAAACCATCAGTATTCATCAGATTGTCTTTAAATTTGATACATGACATTTTATCAGAGATAGCTTAATTTCCATTAAGAATGATGGAAATCTGTTCATTCATTTCCAGTTTCCATGGCAAGGATATTTTTCTATAATAAGCAATGGGAAATTTACTTATTTCAGTTATCATGCACTAGCGCCACAATTCAGGAGATTTTTCGATGTAATTGGATAAGCATTGGTCATAGCCAAAAATAGGTCAATTTTCACCTTCAAGGGCCAATATTAATGTATTATTTTACTTTATATTTGACAAAATTTTTGGCAAGCTCTCAGTCGATGCAACTTATTTATCCTTTCTCTTATTCTGTTGAATTTTTAGCTTACCGGCCCTATGGGCCGATAAGCTATTGTCGTGTTGTGGCGTCCATCCTCCGTCGTCCGGCGTCTGGCATCCGTCTGGCATTCATCCGGAACTTTTTAAATCTTTTTTTTGGCCTGATGAATTTTCATGTAAATTTGCAATAACATACTAGTAGACCATATCTCCAGACGTTTTTCTCTGATTTTTCATTGAATCATTTTTGTCCGTTTTATGGGCCCTTGAAATTTTGGCTCCAATGTTAAAGATAGGACTGAGAAATTTTTAAAAACTATCTCTCAAAAATGGCATGAAAATTTTTTTTCTAAATCAGGCAATCAACTTACCTTGGTACCGTCAATGTACAGTGCGAGCGCCATTTCGTTGAATCGACAGAAGTCGGTCTATTGGGGGTGCTGTACTTTATGAATGTGCAAGATGGCCTGTGGAGGCCAAATGGTTGCAGATAAAGATTAAGTCTGTATTATCAACATACAGGAAGTCATATATGACCTATATATTTTGGCAATATTAAATTTGATCACAGATGACTTTGAAAGGTCAAACTCGAGGTCAGGGAATATATTAACAATGTTAAAAGATATGACTTGAAATTTCTAACAATTATTTCTCAAAAAGTGTCTGATTACTTTTTTTCTAAATCTGGCAATCAACTCACCTTGATACACTTTATGTACAGTGCGAGTGCCATTTTGAATGAATCGACGGAAGTGGGTCTAGTGGGGGCTCTGTACTTTAACATTGGGTCTGATGGAGAATGGGCCAAATCGCCTGTGGAAGCTAAATGGTTGCAGATAGAGATAAAGTTTGTATTACTGACATATAGGAAGTAATATATGATCTATATTTTTGCTGTTTTAAAGTTGACCTCAGATGACCTTGAAAGGTCAAACTTGAGGTCAAGCAAAATGTTACAATTTTCAAAGGTTTCTAGGCTTAAAAATATTGAAGATTGGGAACATATGTGCATTGAACACTTATAGGAAGTCATGTATGAACTTTCGTTTGGTGGCCTTGAACTTGACCTTCAGTGACCTTCGAAGGCCAAACTTCACATAGTGAAATTTCAATGACTTCTATCTTCAAACCTATTACAGATAGAGCTTAGGTTTGTATTGTGGCCGTATAGGAAGTCATGTATGAAGTTTCATTGGGTGACCTTGAACTTGACCTTCAGTGAACTTCAATGGCCAAACTATATAGTGAAATTTCAATGACTTATATCAGCAAAATCGTCACAGATTGAGCGTAGGTTTGTATTGGAGACGTACAGAAAGCCATGTATGAACTTTCATTTGGTGACCTTCATATTGACCTTCAAAGGTCTAACTTGACCTAGAGAAAATTCAATGACTTCAGTCACTGAAAAGGTCACAGATGAAGCCTAGGTTTGTGTTACTGACATAGGAAGTCACATATGAACTTTCATTTGGTGACATTCAGCTTGACTGTTGATGACATTTGAAGGTCAAGCTTGACATAATACAATTACAATGACTTGTATTGCTAAAATGGTCACAGATGGAGTCTAGGTTTGTATTAGAGACATATAGGAAGTCATATATTAACTTTATTTGGTAACCTTCGTATTGGCCTTCAAAGGTCAAATGTGACCTACTGAAATTCAGTGACTTGCATCACTAAAACGGTCACAGATGGAGCCTAGGTTTGTATTACTGACATCTAGCAAGTCACATATGAACTTTCATTTGGTGACATTCAACTTGACTGTCAGTGACCTTTGAGGGTCAAACTCGACAGTGAAATTACAATGACTTGTATCACCAAAATGGTCACAGATGGACCCAAGGTTTGTATAGAGACATTTAGAAAGTCATATATGAAGTCCATTTGCTGACCACAACTTGACATTCTGTGACCTTTAAAGTTCACAATTGACATATTGAATACATATTGACATTTTGTAATGACTTTTATCACCAAAACTGCTTCAGAGCTTAGGATTGTATTACAGAAGGCCTGTGAATGTATGTGAACTTTTATTTAGTGACCTTGACATTGATTTTCATTGATTCAAATGTCAAACTTCACATGAAATTTTCATAACTTGTATCATTGCTGTAAGACTGCTTGCCGGTAAGCTACAGAACCCTTGGTCCTATTTTTGTGAATAGAATGTTCCAGAAAGTCTGTGACTTTTTATAAAATGCACGTCCCACCCATCCTGCGCTTTAGATTCTCATAATGTCTACATACTGGGACATCTATCTCTCACACACAAACTCTCATGCACGCGCACGCGTACATGAGCGCGCGATCCAATGTCTGATGGCGAAGTTCTTTGAGTCTTTATCTGGTTATTTGATCATTAATACTCCGAGGAACAGCAGTCGATGCTAATTTGGGACATAGGATCGAGATTGGATTGTCTTGACTTGTTGAATCCTGCACTGATGTCTGCGAAAAGGAAAAAATACAGTTACCTAAAAGGCTAAAGTCAATGAATTCAGTAAGTTAATGTACCAGGACACAACTTGCCAGAAGTAATACATTTCCATGCATTTAATAATGTGCATCACTTACACTTTCTCTGAGAAGCACTTTGAAATTCCTAGTACATCACATTATTTTCATTTTGGGTGTGTGTTTTCCTTGAAAGTCTAAGTGAACAAAATTTATGTGGCCCAATTGCAGTATGTTTTGTAACTTAAGAGTTTCAGTATGGTCGGCTGAAAATGGCTCCCTCCTCAGTATTGTTGAATGTATTACCAAGTCTCTGAAGTGGGTAGATGTGCAATTTGTATTGATGAAGAAGTAAAAAACAATACTTTGCATGCAATGTAAATACATTTACTGTGAACAGTGTGTAATGTGTAAGTGTGTTTAATGTGTAGCATAAATGGCAATATAAAAACTGTGAAGTAGTCTCTCGAAAATGACTATTCAGAAAAAAAAAAACTGAAAGCCATCGCGCCATTTGAGAAACTCACCAAACATATTTCCAACTGCGAGTACAAAACTTTGAGGTGAACTGGCTTTTATTTAAAGTCAATATTGTGTAAAGTAAAATATGTGTAAGCAATATGTAATGTTGTTGTACTATCCCAGGTATGAAAAGGTTACCACTTCATGCAAATAAAATGCAAAATGCAAAAATGCTAATAAAATCAAAATGGACAGATCAGAGAAATCCATTCACCTTCTACCATATTGAAAACAGAGCAACAACACAGCAATTATTTTTTGTTCTAACTTGATTTAGTTGCTTATTAAAAATATACAATGAAATTATGGCAACCGTGTCTAAAAAAGTTGGCACTGTCAACTGTTTACCTCTGTGTAACATCACTATGTCTTTTAATCTTTTAGGGTGATCTTTAATCACACGCATTATGACGTTGTGTGGTTTTTTTGCTATTTGGTTGAAGAATAAACCAGTTAAAGGAGGAGACCGCACTTCGGCAAAGTGTATTTCAGCGGAAAGTAGAATTCTTGAAGTGTCTAAAACACATATTTTAATTCGATAATAATCCAGTGTGACGCATTTTTAAACCAGCGAGTCTTCAAATTGGCTTCAATATCAGGGGGCAGACATTGTTACTTGGGGAATCCTCTGATTTTGAATTCGATCTTCGGAAATCTCACCTTTAAAAAATGCTTAATAACCTAAACCTCTTGCAGTTTACATCTCCCGATTAGCCACAGTTGCTCAGACTAATTGTAAAAAACCGACGACAGTCTAATTTACTTTTGATAGCATTGTTATTCATTGCACCACAAAATTATGAGGCATCTTCTTCTGCGCATAAATGAAAAGGTAAAATATCAATATGTCTTTATAATTTCAGCGCGTGTATTGCTCGTTAAGCAGCACAGATTTGGGTAAATTAGTTTGCGAGGCTGCGGGAATCCGTTCTTTATTCTGAGTGTTGTCACGGCTTAAGGGCGCTGTAAAGCAAGTTGCACAGTTGTGTGACAATCGTAAGGACGGCGAAAATAAATGCTGTAAAGTCAGCAAAAGTTTTGGATTTACAATGCCATACCAATTATATAAATGTAAAATGCAAATAAAATGTAAATGGAATGGGAATTCACCTTTTCATTACCACTTCTAATTATAGATCAGCATTGGTCTTGGTCGCTCAGTCGATAAATTGCTGATTGTTAATCAGGCCAGCTTAAATAAAAACAGCTTGCAGGCAGTCAAGTTGTAAAGGGAGAGCTTACTGAAGGCCCTCTGAACAACTCCATGGCCCGGATGAAAGGAAAGAGAACAACTGATGTCACGAAAGAGAGTAACTGACGCCACAAGCACCGCGGCACTGGCGTTTGATTGGATAATGCGTTCAAAATGCACTCTCGCACACTATATAGGGCACTATGCAGTGTATGTTCTACATTGAAAACAATATAGTGAGCGAGTGGACAAGTGTGCATTTTGAACGCAGCCTTAGATTCCCCAAATAAAAATATCTGCCCCCTGATATTGATGCCGATTTGAAGACTTGCCGGTTTAAAAATGCGTCGCACTGGATCATTCCCAAATTAAAATTAATAAAACTATGCGTTTTAGACACTTCAAGAATTCTACTTTCTGCTGAAATATACTTTGCCGAGGTGCGGTCTCCTCCTTTAATACAACCCCAATTCCAAAATAGTTGGGACGAAGTGTAAATTGTGAATAAATTCAAAATGCAATGACTTTCAGATCACATGAGCCAATAAGTTATTTACAATAGAAGATAGATAATATTTCAAATGTTGAAACCGAGACATTTTACATTTTTATCCACAAAATGAGCTTATTTCAAATTTTCTGGCTTCAACAGGTTTCAAAACAGTTGGGACACAGGCAAAAAAGGGCTGAAAAAGCAATTAATATATAAGAGAATCAGCTGAAAGAACATTTAGCAAGTAATTAAGTTAACAGGCATCAGGTGTGTAACATGATTTGCTATAAAAGGGTTGTCTTAGAGAGGCTGAGTCTCTCAGAAGTAAAGATGGCCAGAGGCTCTCCAACCTGTGAAGGCTTGCGTAAAAAGTTGTGGAATACTTTAAAAATAATGTTCCTCAACGTCAAATTGCAAAGACTTTGAAGGTCTCATCATCAAAAGATTCAGAGAAACTGAAAAAATCTCTGTGCGTAAGGGACAAGGCCGAAGACCTTTACTGGATGCCCGTGATCTTCGGGCACTCAGACGCCACTGCATCACTCACCAGCATGATTCTGTCATTGACATTACTAAATCGGCCCAGGAATACTTCAAGAAACCACTGTCTGTAAACAGATTCTGCCGTGCCATCCACAGATGCCACCTAAAACTCTATCATGCAAAAAGGAAGCCATTTTTGAGCATGATCCAGAAGCGCCACCGTGTTCTGTGGGCCAAGGCTCATTTAAAATGGACTGTAGCAAAGTGGCGAAGTGTCCTGTGGTCAGACAAGTCCAAATTTGACATACTTGTTGGAAATCATGGGCGTTGTGTCATCTGGGCTAAAGAGGAGAAAGACCACCCCTCCTGTTATCAGCATTCAGTTTAAAAGCCAGCATCTCTGATGGTATGGGGATGCATTAGTGCATATGGTGTGGGACACTTGCATGTTTTAAAAAGCACCATGAATGATGAAAGATATATAAAGGTTTTAGAGCAACATATGCTCCCCTGCAGACGACATCCATTCCAAGGAAGGCCTTGTGTATTTCAGTAGGACAATGCAAAACCACATACTGCAGCTATTACAACAGCATGGCTTCGTAGTAGAAGAGTCCGTGTGCTGAACTGGCCTGACTGCAGTCCTGATCTTTCACTGATTGAGAACATTTGGTGCATAATTAAACAAAAAGTCCATCAAAGGAGACCCAAAACTCTCCAGCAGCTGGAAGCCTGTATTAAACAAGAGTGGAATCTAATTCCAATGGTTAAACTCAAGAAACTTGTGTCCTCAATGCCCAGACGCCTCCACTCTGTGTTAAAAAGAAGAGGGGATGCTACACCGTGGTAAACAGGCCCCTGTCCCAACTTTTTTGAGACCTGCAGCAGCCATCAAATTTGAAATGAGCTAATTTTGTGGATAAAATTGTAAAATTTCTCAGTTTCAAACATTTGCTATGTTATCTCTGTTCTATGGTGAATAAAATACTGGCTGGTGTGATTTGAAAGTCATTGCGTTTTGATTTTATTCACAAGTTACACTTTGTCCCAACTATTTTAGAATTGGGGTTGCAATACATCTGTTCTCTGCCAGGGTCTCATTTTTGTTACTGCAATCCTAAGTGATGTTGAAAAGAATGGTTTGAGAGCAATGTTTCCCTCTTCAAAGAAATTCTGTACATTCATAACTGTGAGCGTCCATGTTAACACTATTCAAATGAATTTAAATTATGTATGTGCGCGACAGAAGTCACTCAGTGCATTTGGGGTTAACTGTAACAGTTTCAGTTAAACAGAATTCTGTGGTGCCAGCTCTTGGCATGCTTAGAATCTGTTCTGGCTCAGTGTTTCATTATGATTACATTGACAAACCAATGACAATAAAAGGCCGCTGAGAAACATGATTGGCTGGATACAGCCAGATTTGTCATTGATAGATGGCCATTAAAATCTTTGTACAATTTGTACAATTTTACCTGTACTATTATTTTTGACACTATCAGGCTCACATTATTAGAGCGGATTAAAATGGGCCGAAGGAGACAATTATGTTGCTCATCGCACTTATTTCATAAGCAATCGTCTGTCAGAATCCATAATCTTGAGAAGCCTGCACATTTACAGGAAATAAATGAAGAGTGCAAATAAATGAGAAACAAGTTATAGGCCAAAATGTTCTAAAACATATTTCTAGCGATTGGGGAACAAAATGCTGTGACATGAAAATTACTGTTTAATTTACATGCAGATGTGTGGTTCTGTCTCTCTTTACAATTACAGGTTGGCAGGTAAATTTTTTGGCTCTGGCGCTTTTGGCCGTACTTTTGAAGTCCCTCTAAAGCAGGAGCGCTGACCTTCTTTCTACTTCCACAATGAACAGGACAGACAAAAATGATTAGAGATGAACTCTCTTACTCGTTGACATTTTATGAAGTGCTGCTATTGTATTTATAGGATAAAGCATCTTGTTTGTGAACAGACTACAAATTATCTCTGCCCATTTTAAATCAATTACTTTTAATATATGTGGAACCTGAACACCATGCCTGATTTGTTTTCTGTTGATTTTTTTTTTTTTTTTTTTTTGCAATTTCTGTTAAAAGCTGGACTGAACTGTTGCCCAACTTTACTGCCTTTACCATGGTGGGACTGTTGGAAATATGAGATGAATGTCCTGTGGGTTTGTCTTCAGAGGTTTTCAGGTCACCTTTGTGACATTTAAAAATGGGCTTATGATTGACTGTCTGAATCAGCAAAACATGATTACTTTAAAATGTTCTTAAGGAGCCCATGTTCACAGGCAACTGTGTCACAATTTGAATAATTCACTAGCTGTTGTGAACTCAGTCACAATACAAACTTATCTTGCACTCCGCCCATCAAAATACCACTCTCATTGTATTTGTCTGTTGCTTGCAACTTTAGTCAAATTCTTTTGGAAAATAAAATTAGGTAAAAAGTATTTTTCTGATGCAAACAGGCTGATGAGAATCTGATGCTGTATTGGAGGCTTTCTTCTCTTGGAAGACTCAGTGATACGTAGGTGTTCTTTAATGTGGGATGAAACCAAACTCTCCTGGATTCAAACACTGGAAAAATAAACATTTTTTGGGAGCTATGTGGGTGGGGGCTGAATGGTGCCTGAACTTTATAGATGAAAGATCTCACTCAGGGCTTTACATTTTAATCCCCCTCGGGAAATGTTCTTAAGTTTCTGGCCTATTTTTTCTCTTTTTGGTTGTTAAGCTTTTTCACGAACCTAAGTGTTTGCGGCTCCATTGTGGGCCTCCTGGTGGGCTACAGACAGGTCTCTTATTCACTCTAAAGCCATTTTTGATATTTTTCTTTTTCATTCAATGGGGTAAGTCTTTTCTACTTTGTGACATAAAGCTGCCTTCCAGAGCAAATGGGCATGCATCCTCTTATAGGTCTGCTGTTACTCTTCCAATGAAACAAAAATGCTGACAGGTGGATACAGAGGGTCTGACCGCATCTTTGGATGATTTTGAATCACAAGTCTCTTACATTATGTCAAACAGGTTAACCAGGAAGTCATCAAGACACTGGAGGTGCTAAGTGATTAATTTTCTTTTCAAACTGATTTCATATTTTTATAGTTCAGACTCAGTTGTTCAGTCCGCTGCTTCATGTAATAGAAACATAAACATACACACCCACAAGTGCGCACACTTGCATGCACAAAAACATGTATAAATACACAAGCATGCACACATGAATGTGCCCACAAGTGTGCACGTGCACAGACACACACACACACACACACACACACACACACATGCATGCACACAAACACAAATTTTAGCTTGTGCAAACAAATGGAGTGCCTGGTGGGCTGTGTTTGTGCTTTTGGTGGAAGAAGTATACAGCTGTGATACTTACAGATGGCAGACCTGGTCATTCTTGCCTCTGTAGTCAAAGGGCGGAATTAGCGTCCTGCGTGTTTTAGCTGCTGACAGCACACTACTTATCATATCTGCGCCTCCTTCCTGGGGAAATGATATACTGCCTGGCTAAAATGAGTTTCTGCTCTAAGGCTGTTTGGATCTACATCAGATGATAAATATCCCCTGAGAGCCGTCGTTATTTCCACACATAATAATCCAAATACAGACCGTCATAAATTAGCAAATTACATCTGGGGCCTCACGCTGGAAACCACTGTGACATTTGACCCAAAACATATTTTACATTAAAAGCAATGTGGAAGTATTTTTACAATGTAGGGATCAAAGAAGGGGAGAGATAATTCTGCACAGTTGGACGTAGAATGCACGAGTACATGGGAAGGGGAAAATCCTAGGAGTGCACGGTCCCATATTGTCAAAAAAATTAGTGAATTTTTGTGTTTAGTCTCAGTCTATAGTCTTAACCCTAATGTACTGGTGCACTGCCAGGCCTTTTCTGAATACGTAATTGGGAATTTTTTTTTTTTTTTTTTAGAAATTATGGAGCACTGCCTACCTTGCCTACTATAGACTGCAAGTCACTGATTATACCTTCTGTTATGTATTTTTTGAAAGGTTTTTATTGGTCAGTACATTGTCAACCCTGGCAAGTCTGGTGAACTCAAATGCTTGTGGAAACTGATTACCTCAAAAAAATGGAGAATGCCAACTTAATGATTTGTGTTCACAGCACTTAAAAACATGTAAAAAATAACTCTACCTTATCTTTTTTAAGCTCCATCCACACAATGCAATTAAGTTGGCCTACACAATTTTTTGAGGTAATCAGTTGCCACACAACATTTGAGTTCACCACACTATCAGGGTTTACAGTGTAAACCTGAATCACTTCCTATATGAAAAAATTAATAATTAGAAGTAGTTAACTGACTGGTGGATTACAAAGCAGACCCCTAAAATTGAGGCTTTTCTCACACAAATGTCAGGTTAATCGAGCTAATTGAACCTTAAAGACAGGTGAGGCTATGGTGGCATCAGAGAGGACACCATTCACCCATATTATTTTAAGGGGCAGAGTCGTTCATATCATCCATGAAGATGACAAAGTCCTCACAGATGAATTCATCCATTTTCTATGATCTGAATGTGGGGGAAAATAATTTGGAAATCTGCTTAGAATAGTTGTGTGCTGCATTAGTTCACAAAAGTAGATGGACAGTTGAGTGTATGGCATCAAGGCATCCTCGTAAAGTTGGCTGTAAATTGTTTTTAGCTGAATCAGAAATAGTTTCTCAGCACCCTAGAGAGACCGTGTTCGTTATCCAGAGAGCCGTTCCTCGAATAAGGGCTAATGTCTTTGGTGTGTTGTTTCTGTTGGCTATGTACAGAGCAAATTTTTTATACATTAGATCAGAGAATTTTTAATGTGCTAAAGAATTAAAACATTTCAATATCCTAAGGTAGAGCAAATGTGCATTCAATGTCCACTTGCGAAGATCTGTGGGACCCTGCAGACCAGCATGATAATTACCAGCTCAGTACATTAGCCTTCTCTGTTCCTTATTTTAGAAATCTTAGTATGTGCTGTCTCATCACTTTTGGGATGCAAAAACGCCTCATGCATTAGCTTTATGATGTATGTAAATCAAGCTGACTGTTTTAACCCTTAAACTTAATTTTTCACTTTCATTTTCTACTAAGTTGGTTTAATGTCAGAAGCTTTTTTTTTTCAAATTGTTGGACGATGTCACATACATACTCTTTATCTGTTGGTTGTAGCTCATCACTGAAGCTACATCACATTTATATTGATGGAAATATACAAACTCAGGATGTCATGTTTTTATAGCCACAGTAATGCATCAAATGGAAAATATCTAGATCTTCTACACCATTTTATGCACATTTCCCTGTAATTCAGCGGGACATATTTGGAAGCCTTTAGATCTCCGATAAAGTTTAAAATAGGCCTGAAATTTCACAGGTTTGAATACAGCTGCTGCACTTGATGGACCCATATATGGGTCAGTGGGTTTTATGGGGTTAAAGGCCTTTTTGCACTAAGCTTGTTAACAGCAACTGATAAATTCCTTGAGTCACATCATCCACAGTCAATTTAAAATACACACAGCAAGTGGTGTTCAATTTATGAATATTCTGCTTAATGCTTGTTTGGCCTAAACAGCATGAGCAGTTGACATTTTGTTGAATATCTATGGGGGACCTTGTCATTTTTTGTGTGATGGTGGTTGTTTATTCCCTCCAAGGAAAGGTCTCTGAATTTATGCGTGAATTAATACCGAGGATCTGTAATTAGCATTTTTATTTGCAGATGTTGGTGAAAGGATGGACTCCTTTACTTTTATATTTACTGGCGAAGTTGGGGTCACTATGAATTAACGTTCATTCCACTGCCTCTGTCTCCGCCGAGTCTGCTGCTCCCACGTTGTTAGTGAAATTTTAATTCCTTCCTGAAAGAAATCACACTGAGACAAGATGAGAGTAAATAGGATCCATTTTACTATGTGCCACATAGGGTCCTCGTTACAGGCAAGAACAAAGACGAAGGAATCTCTCTTGCTTTGGATATTTGTAAAAGCAGAACGTCATGATGTACGCCCTCTGCGTCAGCTGCGTGTGTGCGCATCCCACGTAAGTCTGGCTCCAGCAATCCTAAAAAGTTTCTCCCCCCACAGAAATTTACGTTTCCTCGGGTCTTATCTAGAACACTCCAGGCTCAGAAGGAACACACGGTTTCAGTAACACACTTCATGACGCTTCTACATAGGAACAAGCTAGATTATAAAAGTTGCAATCACGCATGGCCTAGGTCACCTAGGCCACTTGAGAACAAGTAAGGATAAACACTTAATGACTGAATAAACAAGCAAATCAATACTAAATCAAGAGCAAGCAAGGATAAATAATTAATAACCAAATCAGCAATAAGGAATTTATGACTGAATTCCACCAACACACGTCTGTAGAGGTTTCTTGCCATTAAACTGCAGGTCACCATTATCAACCAATTTCATTGATGTATGACATGAGCAGAAGTCGTGGTGTGGGTTCAAAACCTATCAATTTTGGTTGAAATCAGATAATTTACAAAGTGATTAATTAATCGTCTACATGGCATAAACCAAGACAAAATGGCCCATATTTCACTTACCATCACATCTAGAGCTTGTGTTTCTATTTGGGAACAATAGAAAGCCATATGCAGTATTGCACATCAGTTCATAACCTATGATTTTACTTTTGACCTTACCTTAAAGTTCAGAGAAAAATGCCCTGTAACTTGATTATTGCATCAAAAGGTCTATATCACATTTAATGTCAATTTAGGTCTTCAGTTTATATTAGGGACTGAGAGGAATTCATATATTTAGGGCTAGGCAATGAAGTGAATTGCAATTATTTTAAGAGCAATAAAAGTAACTGCCACTATGGGACAGACAGACGAGCGTGCTTATTACCTTTTCTGACACATACCTACTACAGTGTTGAACAAACACCAGAGGCCATTTGAAATGCTTCCGGTAAGAAAACTGCGATTTGAAGTCTGCTAATTACCAGTGAGGTTGGACAGCCTCCATCGCATTAGCTTACCTTAAATCAATTACCGTGTTCTTTGCCTAACTTGCACTCAAGCCATTTATTAAGCCAACTGACTAATCAAAACCAAAATGGGGGCCCATAATGATTGAGAAGAGATAACGAGAATCAGACAGACCTAACCTGGTTACCATGTTTGATTGAAAGAATGTCAATAATCTGAATAAATGGCAGACCTCTGAATTCCACTCTCATCATAGAATTTTCTTCTCATCATAGTGTCATTAAAAAGATTCCTTAAAAATATCATTTTAAGATGGCCCTAGTTTTTAAGCATTTGAAAAAAAAAAAAAAAGCAAAAAGCAGATAACATTTTGTGAAGCATATCGAACATTGAAAGTGAGAAATTATTTTCGCATTTTGCGAAATAGACAAATGCAATGAAGACTGGCGTGCCTGCAGTCAAGACCTGTCACCCATTGAAAACATTATGGCACATTATGAAATGAAAAATATGACAAAAGAAGGCTGCTAAGTTTTCAGTGACTGAAATCATTCATCAAGCAAGAATGGGCAAACATTTTGCTTTCAGAACTACAGCAGTTGGTCACCTCAGTTGCCAAATGCTTAAAGAATGTTGTTGAAAGAAGAGGCTGTTACGTGTAGGAATAGAACCCAACGCGCAAAGTAGCAGGCAAAACGACTGGTTTGTCATTGTACAACACTCACAATGAGCACACAAGCACTAGAAACAATGGAAATAGAAAATACAAAGTGGAAAAGCTTACAAACTCCAAAAGGGTAAAAATAGCCAATACCAATTTGGTAATTAAACATACAGAGAGCGTAGAGACACAAGCTCTGAAAATAGAGTTAAACTTAGACAGAGGAATTTAGATACACTCAAATACACTAGCTCTCATAAAGGAGAGACTTTAGTCTCCCAAAAGGGAGAAAGCCAAAGTAGACGGTCTGACTGACAAAAGAAAAGTGAACAAAGCAGGAACTAAATACTGAAGTGAGGTGAAAACTAAACCAATGAGAGAAACAAACTAATAATTGAATGATGAGTGAGTGTGGCAGGAAACTATGCTGGCAGGCAGGGCTGACGAGCTTCAGCTGGCGCTGGTCCCAGAGGCGATGCAACACAGTGAAAAACGTGTTTATCAACTGTCCCAACATTTTTTTGAAAAGGGTTGATGTCATCAAATTCAAAATATATTCATTTATTTTTTAAAAAACAATGAAATTTCTCAATTGTATCGTCCACTGTTGCCTTCATACAATTTTCAGTTAAATATGGAATTAAAATGATTTGCAAATCATTGCATTCTGTTTTTATTTAAATTTCACACAGCGTCCCAATGTTTTTGGAAATGGGGTAGTAAATCCAGTTCAGTTGCGTTTTATTATGCTCTGGAAGTGTAGAATTCTGGTCCTTTTTGTTTTTTGTTTTTTTTTTTTCTTGATACTGTCACTCAATTAGTCCAATCAAATGTGGCGACGCAGAATTGAAGGTACTCTGATGTCAGATAAAAAATAACCTGTTTGGCAGCTAATTTTACATATCAGCTTTTAATGACAGCTTTCAATGACAGAACCCAGTGATTACATGACTGAATGAGATGCTGAATTGCCTATTATTAGGATAACAGCTGCCCTGTTGATGTGAAATTGTTCACTCTGTATACCTGTCTTCTCAGCCACCTGTTCTCTACCACAGCATGTGTATTTTAGAAACATGCTTTAATTTTTTGCTCTAATTTTACTGCAAGCTTGATGTTATTGCATGCCTAAATTTGATATGACATTGGAATTTGGCAAAGGCAGGTTTAATTGCTTGAAATTGCAACTTCTGCTTTATATCAATCAATTATCGCCTCTACCTTGTGGAGTGTCTCTCTTACTTTGGACCATTATGCTGTACCATTTGACCCTTAGCAATCAAGGACAGGGTTTTTTGTGCATGGGATTCCTGTTTATGCTGGCAGTCAGAAAGTTTTTTGGGTGTAGATCATCCCAACGCCAGCTTATCTGCACAATGAGCTTCGCCTTACCTTTGGTTGTTGTCACAAAGCACTCTGATGCAACTCCACACACTAAAATTTGCATGCTGAAGACTACTCTCTTGCATATGAGGGATGATTGCTAAAAGTATGCAACAAGCTATGCATGGTGGTAGCACCAAAGTTTTCTGTAAAATGTTTTCTGATTCATAAACCTGCATGAGCAAGCTTTAAAAGCCTTTACATCAGGGCTTCCTGGAGATCGACCAGCCTGTAGGTTTCTACTCTGTCCCTAATTCAACACACCTGATTCAGCTCATTAGCAGCTGGTCAAGATCTGTAACTGGGAAAGCAGGTGTGGTTTGCTTTGGTTGGAGTGATAACCTTCAGGATGGTCGATCTCAAGGAACAGGGTTGGGCAGCCCTGCTTTACATGTCCACACCCCCAATTTGATTGTTTTCATTTGATACAGCATTATCAATGTGTCATTTTTTTTTTACTGTTTTCCAGAATGTCTTTTCTTTTGCCTATAATTCTGATCTGTTTCCTAACACCTCATCTCCTATATTTTTGCAATCTGCAAGGGACATTTTAGGTATTCTCTGGTTTTCTGCAATGTCTTCCACGTGTACATTGAACTGGTAGCAAATCCTTGCTTCTAGCATGCAACACTTAATTGGCATAAAAGTCTCCCTCTCAGTTGCACACAGTACTGATTTAATTTACGTAATTGTAATCTGGCACAGTGGCCTTAATTACTGCAGAATTAATTCTATTAATTTTATGTGCAAAACACAGGGATACATTTTTATATTGATTGCAGGCAGTTTTTGTCTGGCTGTATGAATCACCCCGAAGGCTCCTATCGGACTTGTGTATACTCTGTCAGAGTTAATCTGAACAACACAGAACTGTTTGTTGTGCAGGAGTTATACAGGATCAGTATGCCTTATCTGAATTCAGTATGCCTGAGTGTCTGCAGGACCAAACCATGTATGGATACGGTTCCTAATTTGGACTGCTTATCTGAGAACAGGGCCTGTCTTTGCATGTCCATGTCCATTATGAGCAAATAGGCAAAACTGGTGATGGATAATAAAGGAATAAGCCCCTTGAAGCAGTGGGTTACAGTGATTTTATAACGGCGGAGGGGCGTTATAAAACGCTGCGCGTCGTGCCTTAGTGCCCTTCCGCCGTTATAAAATCACTGTAACCCACTGCTTTAAGGGGCTTATTGCTTTTATAAAACGGTTACCCTACATGTAGCCCATTAAATAAACACACAAGAAAAAAAAACAATCAACAATTTATTGGTAATAATGCAACAATAAAATTGAGAACAATTCATTCTTCCACCAAGCAAGATAGAGTGGACAGAATGGTTGGCAAGCAATCACAGACACTAAGATTGCTTTTTCATCTAGCACCATTATCATGTCACATCAGGCTATTTGGGCTCGTTAATGTAGATATACCATGAAAGCAGGCTATTTGGAATGTCTCCTATGATCTCCCAAAGGCCCCGTTCAATAATTTTACGTTCATTTCGGTTTCAGTTTCCTTGTTCTCAACCTGTTCTCAACTCGCGCCGATCGGCCATATCATTACAACCAGCAGCTAGTGCAGGGAACAAGATTGACTTTTGTCCTCCACACTTGCCGGTGTCCAGGAAAATATGTTGAATTGTGCATTAGTTTGCTAGCCAGCTTGTCAACTAGCGAGCGTTCACTACAATGGATGTGGTTACCCTACATATAGCCCATAAAATAAACATACGAGGAAAAAAATCAACAATTTATCACTGATACTGAAATAGCGAGCTAGTTAGCAATGTAGCTAGCAAGCTAAAGTGATATCGAAATCTATAATGCTATAGCTAGCTAGGTAGATAGCTAACTGGTTAGCAGGCTAAAAGGCTAAACTTCGCTAACCCTGAAATAGCGAGCTGAAAGTCTTGAAACAAACGTAACCTAACGAGTCAGTTGAGTGCAGAGAAGTTAGTTGCCAGGCTACGCACGCAGGGATATTTTGTGCTGCGGTCTGCCTCAGAAACAGTGGGTTGTACTGATTTTATACTGGCATGGAATGCGGCTCAGCCAATCACATTTAAGGATGGGAAGCACCCGTTTTATATGCACTGTTAGATGGTTCTGCAATTTGGCCCTTGGGCTGCAGAGTGCGTGTAGATGGGCTTCTCCCACTGCTGAAAGTGCCTCTGAAGTGTATTTTTCAATGTGTTTATAAAACATGTCACTTTTAATTACATGTTTCCAAACAAAGTTTAAGATGATTTGGTTTAAGTTAATTTGGGTATAATCTTTGTGAGTGATAAGGTCAAATTGATTAAATTATGAATGTTTTCCGCATTTGTTTGATTTTCCTCTCACTTTCGGTGAAGGTTATTTTTTGAAACCTTGTTTTCCTATGGGTACATACATATTGCAACTTATCTGTTTGTTATCCTAAAATTTCGATTTTGCGTTACATTGAAAACAGGGGAAATAATCTTTCTGAATATTCTAGAATTAACCCTCACGCAGGCATTGGCCCGAGTGCAGGCTGCTTGGCATAATTACATTTTTATACTGTCATTGTGCTACATTGTAGAACTATATATCGTTCAATTTATTAAGGACTCAGCATTCTTACTGTGTAAGCCATTTTAAGATGCAAATACAATCACGAAAATAGTATTTATATTTGTTTCATGACAACTCTCAACCTGACTATGCAGTCCCATAGGTTTAATTGTATTGCATTGTTCAGATTTGTCAAAATATTTTGACATCCATGTTCTTGCCTTGGTAGCAATCCAGAGATTAAAATCTGTTATAGTTTTGAATCCAGAAAACAAGCAAACTTGGACAAATGTCACCAAATCAACTTTCACTTGGATGTAGTTGCTGTGCGTCTTTGTGAATTTCACTATAATTAGCTTTTTTACTCATGATTTTACGATACGCCTTTTGGGAACTAAAAAGTGAGCCCACTGGCTATTATGTGCTGATCTAACAGAAAACAGTTTTAGCCTATCTGCCCTCACTCTAATATAATGGGAAAATCAAATTATTATAGATTACACAGGCTGCTAGTGATCTGAAACTTCCAAAAGGCAGATGCGTACAGCAGCCGAGGGATTAATTTTTACAAGGAGGAATTGTTTCAATGGTTTCCGACAGGGGGATTTTGTCAATGCAGCAATGGAGTTTTGTAAGTCACTTTATTATACATATGCAGTACGATGACACTCTAGTGCAGGGAATTGGAAGGGTATTTTGGAATGAAAATTTAGCAATAAGGGGCAATGGGGAAAAATACCTGAAAGAAGGAAGTTGTAAATTAATTGTAAAAAAGATTGCGGCTGTGACTAGGAGCGCAGGGAAATTTGGACTCTCGCACAATTGTTTGATGAAACATATATGAACATAACCAGGATAAAAAATTGTTTTGGTCACAGAATCATTATATATGAGCCTGCAGTTGTTTAGGAGTCTGGCTGTGGCTGTATTTTTTTAGGATGGTGAGGCTTGGTCACAGCATTACATGGGGAGAAGAAAACAATCTTTTTCTCTGTTGAACAGAAACTTATAATTCCAGTGTTGTTACTCAATTTTGGTTACATTCTTAGCAATTCTGACTATCTGACAGAAATCCAGTGAGTGTCACCTTTCCAACAAGCCATGATTATGGCTGTAGTCACAGTGGCTCAAGCACAATAAGCACTTTAGTTTGAGAAGAAATTTGCTCAAAAAACTTGTCACTTTAAAGGGTTAACATTGGAAAATATTCTTTATTTTAGCTGAAAAATGACACACTGCCACAGTTGGGTCCTTCGGGAACTTAAAATACCTGGTGTGAACAACGTATTTTGCCAGCTTTGTGTTTTGAGCAGCGCTGAGGGAAACAGGCACAGATCCACAAAAAAGCCACAGTGGTGTTTTAATGAAGATTTCATGCCACAATAGGCGTAAATTAAGGAATAAAAACTCAAATCTCAAATACACAGGACTGAAGGGATAATCTAAGTCACGTGAACTACATCTTTAGGGAAAGATTAAGCCGTATTGGACAGGTCCGAAGGGAATTCCGGGAAGACAATCAGAGATACACGACACATAGGGTAGTGTGCAGTCTCAAACTCTAGCTGGGAGGGACCGGCCCACTCCCCAAACAGGAGCTGGATAGGACAGGGAGATATCCCTAATAAAGTAATAATTAGTAGATCTTGAAAACCGAGAATGGAGGGTGTGGAGCTTTTAGACTTACAGGCTGAAGGCAGTTTCATATTTGTAAGAAGTGTCTAATGACAGTGTCTGACAACCAAAATGATGTCAGAGAGGCAGAAAATAGTGTTGTCTGACAGGTCTTGTACCTGTCGAATATTTGTCACGTTGCAGACACTGTCGTTTTTTGTCTTATAATTTCACCGACTGAATGGACTAAAAGATCTGTGGTTTTTACGGATGTAGAAAGTTGATACAGTAGCTTTAACAATAAAACCTCGTGACAATAAATTATTACTTTGAATAAAAACACCTTAAAAGTTTAAAAAAGTTTTAAAAACATTTTTGAAAAGTTAAAAAAAAAACCTTTATAAAATTTTTACTGTAAAAACACATGACGGTTTGACTCAGCTTCGTGTCATTCTCAAGTGAATGAAGTCTGGTGACTTGATGATGAGGAGCTTAAATCAAAAAAAAAAAAAGGTCAAAGGTTTTTTTCTTTTTATATTTATACTCCTTGTCATTCAGGACTTCATTCACTTGAGAATGACGCAAAGCAGCGTTGAAACATCGCATGCATTTTTTACAATCAAAAAATGTAAGTTTTTTAGAGTTTACTTTTTTTTTACTTTTAGTAAATTTAGTAAAATAAAATTTACTAAATTTGGTAATTTAGTTAAATTACTTTTAGTAGTAATTTATTGTCACAAGGTTTTATTATTAAATGTATAATAAAAACTACTACTTATACATCATACAGTAGCATTCACAAAAAGATCATTATTGTTGTGGTTACAAAGAAATAAGTATAATTAGTATGGAAATGAAAGTTTGCACTGCAGACTTTGTCCAAAACTTCTCTTAAGTATAAAAGAATCTGTATCGTCCAGCACTTCTCTCAAAACGTCTGTTGACATATGTTTTATGAGTATATTAGTCTAGTTACACAGTGCTCAACGAGTATGGAAAGGAAACATGTGGGCTAGGCAAGGATGGTCATTTAATTCAAGAGGAAATATGACGTGCACTCACCGTGAACATTCAACTACATTTCGAATTCAGTCTGTTAAACATGATTCATGGTTAGCAGATGTATAATAGCAACCATTAGCAAATGTTCCATTAATATTGAATTGCAGCGCTTTGTCATTAAAAGCAGACGGAATGTCATTAAAAATAGTCCTCCATTCTGTTTGTTGCAATCGACTTGTCTCCTACATTGCCACTGTGGAAACTATTGACGGTTAATAAATTAACAATCAATTTAGTAGGTAGCTTGTACACTTGGAATTCAGTTTTAACAGTAACAAAAATTGGAAATACTTTTTTTTTTAAATTTAAACCATATTTTAGTATTTTTACATTTTTCCAAAGAGCTAGACTCATCATGGGGACTTATGCCACAAATATTCAATTTACATATTTTCCTTCTCTTTTTTTTTACACATTTTTTTTTCACGCAAGATACAATTCCAAATAGACCACAAAGACACTACACAAAACAAAAAAGAAAAAAAAACCAAATGAATAAATAAAAAAAGAGTGAATGTAAGATATTAGTGATTAATAACAAAACGCTTCCTCTGCTCTAAGAAAGATCTAACAGCAGAAAAAACAGCAGTGTCTCTCTCAAAATTAAGCAAAAGGCTACCAAAAAGTAAAAGCTTGAATTTATCCGATAAACTGAATGAAGACCATATACTGCCTGTGATTGACTTGACAGAAGTAAGTAGATGAGAACGCTGAGCAGCAAAACGAGGACACATCAAAAGAAAATGTACTACATCTTCTCTAAGAGCACCGCAAGTACACGAAGCAGATGGACTACAATTAATCGAGTACAAATAAAAATTTAAGCCACAATGACCAAGCCTAAGCCTAGTATGCAAAATAGACAAGTACCGATTGCCTTCATAAAATAACTTATTATAGGGTGGTGTATAGAAAAGAGGAACATGCTATAAGGCTCTTTTAAAAGACGCAACAGAAGGCTTATTACGTACTACATGGGGTATCGAATTCCATTGCTTAACTGAAGAGATAAGAAAAGAATTTTTGGATTTTTTAGTTACGCACAAAAGTCAGCCTGATTACATAACATATAAAAAGACAACTGACAAACATTGCATGGAAGAAGAGATAAAAGGTAATTTGGTCCCAAAAAATTTATCATTTTATACATTAATATCAGTTTATGAAACTTTCTATGGTCACTAAACCTCAAAAAATTAGTTTCCACCAGCAAGTCCGAACGGTGAGTGCCTTTCATAGCTCCAGTTATTAGCCTTAAGGCATCGAACTGGAGGCTTTCTAATAAATCAGATTCACCAAAAGTACATCCGTCCCAGACAACATCGGCATACTCGAACGTAGAACAAACAAGTGACTTATACAAAATCTCAAGAGTATATCTAGGTAAGAAATATTTAAAATCTTTTAACAAATTTAATTTTTTAGAAGCTTTTTCATATAAGTTGAACACATGAGCTTTCCAAGACAAATTATCAGTAAGCAAAACTCCCAAATGCTCGTGTTTCTTAAGGACCTCAATTGCTTCACCATTGATTGATAACGCAGGGTGACAAGGCTTATCATTCTTCAATGAAAAAGTCATAGATTTAGTTTTAGAAGCATTCATAGTCATCAACCATTTGTCTGCCCAAGAAGAAATCAACGTGAGGTCTTCATTAAGCACTTGTGCAGATGCTTCAGGAGAGTAAGATACTTCCTCCAAGAGTTAAGTATCGTCTGCAAACAAAAAGCATTCGGAACTAAGATCCTCTTGGATATCATTTATATAGATCAAAAAAAGTAAAGGGCCCAATACAGAACCTTGAGGAACCCCTGCATGAACCTTTTTCCAGGATGAATTACTACCCTCAATAACCACATGCTGCTGCCTATTGCATAAATAACTCGCAAGCCATTTATATAATACCCCATCTATGCCCATCTAATACCCCATCTAAGTTGGCCAATTTTACCAAAAGGCCCTTATGCCAGACCCAATCAAAGGCCTTTGAGATGTGCAAATACACCGCCCTTACTTCATTTCCCCTATTCAGGGTCTCATGAATTTTATTAACTATATAAACTAGTTGCGTAACAGTAGAGTCACCAGAAATTGGAAATACTTAGCTACAGATTCTCCCTGAAAATAAATCCTGGCGACCACTTATTTGTATCTTCCGAAAAACATAATAGGTCCCTTTTGAAAGTAAATTTTAACCACTAATCCCTAACTTCTGTATCCTTTGGAAGTCCAAATGATGTGCATTTGCCTTTGCATTGATAAAAACACTGTCTTCTCGGCACGCTGATAGTAGATTTGAACTCCTCCGGGTTGGGGGTCTTACTGAGGGGAGGCAGGAGCTAGGGGTCTTTTGTAACTTTGTGTTTTAGGGCCTGCAAGCTAGCCTGTCCTGTGGCCATAGTGATATCACTATGTTCAGAAATAAATGACTGGACTACAATTCAGGCGCCCTGCACAATTATAGCTCCGTGTTTTCTGTGGCCAAGAATATTTCTGCTCTTGGGTGGACCTTTTTAATACTCCATGTAGGCCTATTGCATAAAACACCAAAGAAAGGTAAAAACACAGGAAAGCATAGTAGGTCCCCTTCAAACATACACCACAATGATGAACATAATCAAATAATAAAAACTAATGAGGGGAAACAGAAGGGAAAAACCTGACAAGGACTGCTAGATTGCTGGAAAACAATAAAGAAAACTTGGGACTTAACTTCTTGTTGTTTAGGGGCACCAGCAATGCAGTATTGCCCTTGTTGTTGCTTATTTTGCTGACTGTCCGCATTGCTGAATTGATCTTTTGATGTGACAATGACGTAAGCGGTTGTTGTCAAGTGGTATTTTGGCCGTGCATTTCGAATACCATTTTTGAGGGCGAATGGCACAACTTAGAGGGCTTGTAAAATTGTTAGTTTTAACCCTAGACATCTTAAACTTAGGAAACGTATAATTAAAACAATAGATTTTGTAAATGGATGAAAATAAATTTCACTTCATAGCCTCTGTAGACATTTTCGCTGGGTCGTAGCTTTCAATTTCTGCCTGTTTCATCTGCGTAGTTTCCATGGTAAAGTGGAGCTGCAATACATATTTGCCGAGATCCAGCTCTCAGAGAGCTTCCTGCGGACTGTTTTTAGTGTTGTCATTTTTCTGACTGAAACACTCTTACTCCAATTGTTTGCTCTCATCATTGGCTTACGTTTTAAAATACTGCTGTTTGCCAAATCATTCTTAACTCATATTGCTGTATTATTCTAGTAATGCAGTGAGCCTGCATTTCCCGCTCATGGGAGTGCTAGATATCCTGCGGCTGTAATTGTGTAAAGTCTTTGCGCATGAACAGTTGGATAAGTTTGATGTGTTGGGGAGGCAGCTGGTGTGACATACAATGAATTTACTGCATGGCTTTCATCCAGGCAGCCTATAAGGATGGAACAGTATTGATTTTAGAGCAGTGAGAAAGACTTGCATGCTCTAATCACAGTTCACTTGACCACACAAATCCATACACACACAGACATACACACGCGCTAACACATACACAGTAGCCTTAATTAAAGCCCTGGTGTTATTCCATCTGTGTGAGGTTTGTAATGCAGTATGTGTGCGGAAGCTGCTGGGCTGGGTGGATGGGGGATGAGCATCAGTCAGCGGTCGGTTATCATCTTTCTGATCCAAGCTGGGAGAGCTTGGGGATCATATCTCTCGGTTAGAAACGCTGACAGGCAGTAATAACTGGGCGCTCCTGCCTCATGCCCCATATCAGCCTGTAGTCGGCAACCTCATAAATCCATCGCAATTACAGAAAGCAGCCTTTTACACTGGGCTTCCGCTTTCTGCTTGCCGCCATTCATCAGCCCTGTAATTATCTGCTGTAGCATTAACATTAGTGCAGGCTAGGGTTTTTTGTTGCTTGATGGTGCATGTTTGGAAAGATTGTGGACTATAATCATTTATCTTTTAAAACAAACAAAAATTGGGTGCAGCTTGAATATCAACTTCAGGCAGACAACTGGAGACATGCCCTCATTTTCTTTGACACTTGCATGCATATCTGGTGCTGCCCTGCCCCCTTGTTCAAGCTATTCTCTTCCTCCGTGGCAAAAATAAATAAATAAATTAAATGCCTCTGCCTGCTACTGTGCGGCTGCAATACATCATTCTCAACTGCTGCTAGTAACATTGCCTGTTGTTGCATCAGTCTTGCCTGCTGCTGGGTAACATCGCTTGCTGTGAGTTCACATTAGAGTTCCTAGATAGAGTTGCGACATGGCTTCCAGAAAATTTGGTCATGGAAATGTTTAGTTTCCATCGCATTATCGGGCGTTGTCTAACAGTGAATGAGTTCATCCAAGAATGGATTCATAATTCTGAATATACCTATTTAAAAATTGCAATATGGCAGATTGCTAATGTTGGGGAAAAGTCACAAAATGTACAGGTTCCCTGCTAATCCATAAAAACTATAATATGGGCAATTAAAGTCTGTTGTGAAGGATGAAAACCAACTTCTCCATTGATTAATTGTGAGGGAAGCCCCTCCTTGTTATTAACTTTGACCAGCTGCAGGGATACATAAATTTTCTTTGTCTTTGACAAAACTGAACTCAATTAATCAAATAAATGCATTTCCTATACTCGACAGTGAATGTATGATATAGCTTGTCAAAACTGGTGATAGCAACAATATTACGGGTTGTCCTTTGAAGAGCAAATTAAAAAAAAATTTACTATCTTTAACTGTCAGAAAGCCTCAGTGACAGCTCGATAACTGACTCACATTTATAGTTATAAATGGTTTGTCCCAATGATTGTCAACCATTTTTCACAAAAAAAAATTTAGTTTACAGAAACTAACAAGCATTTATTTGGCTAGCTAGCACCTTAAAATGTTAGCTCGGATTTTTAAAGGTCCCCTATTACGCTACATTTAGTCATTAAAAATATTTCCAATGGGTCTTTAAAATAATGTTAAGAATTCAGGCGTAGTGAGACCTCTTCTCTCACCCCATCTGTGCTGGCCTGAAACACGAGCCATTTTGAAAAGGGCAGGGAGGTTATGCTAATGAGGCACTGCTCTGATTGGCGCCTGGCCACTTCGATTCCGGGGGAGGGTGCAGGTCCGAAAAACCAGGAAACCAAGATTGCTGGTATTTCAGGACATAACTTTCATCAATTGCTGTAAGACCGTACATGTTTGGTCCCGAATCCGACCCCAAACGGAAGGAGGATTCGATTGAATTGTTGCAGCAACGTTTAGCAGGATGTCAATGTGTGTTAAGTCAAAATTTTTGTGTTTTTCTCATACTGTCTCACCTTGCATCTATGTGGTTGTAGCTATATTTATGTAGTCATGTTGTATACCCACTTATTCGGAAGAAACTTTGCTAAAAGCTCCTTCTGACCATTTCTACCACAACAAAACACAATTCAGACACCAAGCTACTGAATGAGCTTATAGCAAAATCACACAAACAGTGTAAGCATTGCTTATGAAGAGCTTGCAAATCGATAACTTGTTACGGAAAGAATTCTGTATCCAATCTCCATATTTTTCAGCTTTTTACTAGCCAGAACAATTTTTAAAGGGGAATGAAATTCCACAGTGACAATGCAGATAAATGGTTTGTTATATCAGACACGTTATAGCTTGTGCGTTTCGCGATTGCTTTCACCGCAGTAGCATCAGAGAGCTAGCCCATATATTGGCAAAGTACCTGGATGACCTCGATCATGGATAAGTAAAACGATCGTTTCACAGGAGCAGTAAACAAACCCAAACATGTACCCCAAACTCTGCAGAACCTACTTCTGGTTTAACTGCAGCCTTATCCGACCAACTTTGCAGACACATACATACCGGTTAGCTTTAACTGTTGCGGCTAAGGTCAGGTAACGTTATGATAAACTACCACCTTGATGTTAACCAAAATAACACAAGCACACCAATCTGAGTTACTGCATATAAGTTAACCAGGAACATTTTTAAGTTGCACGACACGCGAACTAACATGCGGGAGTAACCAAGCGTTCATAACAACAACAGAGACAAAGGTTACTGTGCAATACAGGTTTTATAGACCATAAGTTCCGTTAAGCGTGAACAGTTGCTTATGTGGGGCTAGCGAATCGATAACTTCTACAAGAAAGAACTTTGTATCCAATCTCCACCTTTTTTTCAGCTTTTTATTAGCCAGAACAATTTTAAAGGGGGATGAAATTCTGCCACGGAAATGCAGAGAAATCGTTTGTTATACCAGACTCATTATAGTGTGTTTCGCGATTGCTTTAACCAATAAGTAAAACGATCGTTTCACAAGCAGCAGTAAACAAAACCAAACACGTACGAACTCTGCAAAACCTACTTCTGGTCTAACTGCAGCCTTATCAGCCCAACTTTGCAGACACATACAACACCTCTCCAGTTATTTTCCACTGTCGTGGCTACAATTAGGCATTTTTATGATGAAACTGCCACATTGATGCTAACCAAAGTAACACAAGCATACAGATGAGAATGACTGTATGTAAGTTAACCAGGAGCATTTTTTAAGTAGCAGGGCATGCGAACTAACATGCAGTAGCTAGTAATCCAGCGGTCATAACAACGACAGAGACAAACGTTACCCAGCAATACAGGTTTTACAGACAGCAGGTTCCGTTACCTTAGACAGTTGTACCAAGCATCCAAATTACAAACAACTATAAAAAGATTAGCTTCAAATGAGGTTTATGTTCACACACCTTCTGTTGAATGTCCCCTGATATTACTCTTGCATATTTAGGACACAAACATTAGCAACAGTAACTTAGCTACATTAGCCACAGTGCTACAGCCACATTCAACAGGCTGTCACGTTAGGTAGGCTTATGCAGTAAAGCAACTTAAAGCAACTTACTGCTTCGCATCTGTGGGTCACGGACAGTTGGTCCCAATCCAGGCTTTATCTTCAGATATTTTACAAAACCTGCGTTTGAGGCCAATTGTTAGTGCTAACTATCGTCAGCGGTCCTGCTAGCCACCCGTAACACGTTAGCTTCACTTACATTGTTTGCTGTTATATCATTACTTATAGCTTGTGGCCCCGAGCACTTTGACTGCTCTATGTTTGAGAAGCAGCTGAGACGCATATCCAGTGTCGAATTATCCTTTATTGACAATGCTGTCTTTGGTGAAATGCCGAGCACAAACAGCTAATGTTCCCTTTGAGTGTGGCTGTTTTCCGCCAGCAAACAAAAAAGCTACCCACTGATTTCTGGTGGCATCATCTTTTGGAAGAGAAAATAGTTGTGGTTTTTTAATCCACATCCAAAAAAAGCGGACAAGCAGCTTTGGGAGACATACTGACAGAACTGCACCTCAAATGATCCGCTGTTCTTCTTCTACTTTTGTATTTCCGGAAGTGTAGACACTTCCAAGGCATAATCTGATCCGCAGTTGTTTGTGCCTGCTAGAATAGTTTCTGGGGTGGGCAGGTCCAGTGCCGTGATTGGCTCTGGCTAGGTCTGTACTAATTAGACGGCACAACCTGATGTCAGGTTTTGCCCAGATCTCGTGAAGATCTTGGGACGAGCTGTTCAGAGAGGAAATCACATTCAGGAAATCAAGTTCTCGGATTATGGCAAAATCCCTTTATCTTATGTTTGGAAACTTTACAGAGGTTGAGTATGGACATCCAACATTATAACATTACTTGTATGTATTAAAAGAAGGATCAGCATAATTGGTCCCCTTTAAGTGAATTTGCACGAAGTGCTTGTCCAGTTTTCTCACGTCCGGACATTTTGACCTTATGTTTGTCGATAACGGTGCTAGCTGTTTTATTTTTTTCCCCAAAGTTAATACGTTTTTCTTCCGAGGAATAAACAAAAAAATCCAACCCACATGTTAGATACCAAGTAGCTCCCATTCTTGAGCTGTTATGTCTCTCCCAATCTAGGGACTCTATATCAGCAGTTTGCCATCAGATGTTCAGAAGGCCTTCAGTAACCTCACCCTTTACCGCTCAATTGTGCTCACGCTGTTCTTGTTCAAGTTCGCCTTACTAACAATTAAACAATTTATCGACTGAACAACCAAGAACAATCCATGGACTATAATAAGAAATGATAATGAAAAAAATGCAAAATGCAACATAAATGCAAAAAATCCGAAAGTTCTGCTTACTTTGCAGCATTTATTTTCGCCATCACTCAGCTGTGCAGCCTGCCTAACAACGCCCTTTAGAGCGACCACATTGGCTAATTGCTTAATGAGCCTCGCAAACTAAGCAAATCTGCGCTGTTTCGCGAGCTAAAAGAGTGCAGAAATTATAAAGACATAATCAAATTTTACGTTGTCATTTTTGTGCGGTAGAAAATGCCTAATAATTTTGTGTTGCAATGTATAACAATGCTATCAAAAATAAATTATACTGTTGCCGGTCCTACCAATTAGTCTTGGCAAATGCTGATCGGGAAAAGTAAACAGCGAGAGGTTTGGGTTAATGAGCATTGAAGGGCGAGGTTTCTGAAGGCCTTTGTTTCTGCCGACGGACCGCCACTGCTCCACTCGTATATTAACATGCACTTCATCCTGCATTCAAACTGCAGCTTGCAACTAGTCTAAACTTGCTACGCTTGTATGAATTTTTGCTGTTGTTCATCTAAAGTGAAGCTGTAGATTACATGTTATTAAAGGAAATTTTGCAGTTCATTTGGCTCATCTTACCAGTGCTCTCTTTAGCCACACCATGTACTAGATCCATCTTGAGTTAGCCACAAAAGCTTGTATTAAGTGAGATCATTCTCAAATTGGCCACCCTGCCCATGTACCACATTGGCTTATGTTTAAATAGCAAGACGGAACACAGGTTGTGAGTCATGAGCACTGCTTAGATTTGTACCTTCTCATCCACGCTGTAAACCTCTTACAGCAATCAATGTCTGTCAACTACCAATGGCAATACTGGCTATATTAAACACTGGAGGTGGTAGCATTCAACATAACATCCCTATAAACGAAGGCAGAAAAGTTAGCAAATATTGCATGCATTGTAAATGGCCAAGCTGTGGATTATAGGCAAGCATTCATTCAGCTGCTAGGAGTGTAATTTTGGAATCCATGCAGTGGGGTACAAGCTGCGGTGAATGATATGTGCATGAGGGGAGTTGCTCTTTAGTTTGCTCTATTCCTGTTGCCTTTATTGCGCAGGGGTTTGCTATCTTTCAATTGGTTCAATCTGCTTTAATTTGGAGTTAACACCACTGTAATTGTTTTTGCACTATTTAATCACACTCAGCCCAGCAAAGCTCTCCCAGAAATGCATTTTTATCTACCATTTTGCATACTTGCGTTTTGCCTATGCATTTAGGTCTGTCAGATCTTTTGTTGTCAAATACTCTGATGCTACCCCATCCGTGTTTCAACTTTATGGAAAAAAAATCTGTAATGAACGGTATGTAATCATGTTTTTGCTAATGCTGCTTTACGGTTTAGTTGGTATTTTATTCTTCTGTGATTGTGTTCAATTGTTCTTTAGGTACTGCCAGCTCTGCATTTATTTGATTTTGAGGAGGTTTTATTCTGGTTTGCAGTGGTAGGTGGAAGCATTGCCTAAGGATCTGCAACCGAGCTTCAAATTAAATTGTTTCATTTTATCTTGATATCAGCTCCAGCATTCTTTATCATTTCAGGTGCATGCTAAAAGAAGCATCATAGATTGTGTCAGCATCTTATTTGGTTTGCATCATCTCCGGGTCTCTGTTGATGGCATCAAGAGATATGAAGCCTTAAGTGGAACTGTCAATGGATATGAATTGGCTAGATCTGTCATATTGCTTTTGTTTGAGGTGTCTTACCCCTTATGCGCTCATCATTGGAAGCTATTTCATCTATCTTTTCCTGGATATGGATTGATGAAAAGTACGTAACAGCAGTCTCTGACTTCTTCATGAACCCCGTTGTTCGCGCGTGTTTTTTTCCCATGAGGAGATCCTGGTTCCCCATTTGGCAAAGAGATGCATCCTCAAGCTGTGGCTACACAGTTCACTTAGGATTAGCATGGCTACTAATGCAGGTCTAAATGTTCCGATATCATGACTGAAATCTGTGCCGCTGGTCATTTACTACTTATTAGTGTGATATTTGTTTTTGCAATGGAGAAATATTGAGTTCCTATGCCATGTAAAGCAGCAGAATTGCAAAAAAATACATGAAGCATGTGTTTATTACTGCTCAAAAAAATTAAGGGAACACTTAATCATCATAGTATGACACCAAGTCAGTTAAAGCTCAGGGATAGCGATCTAGCCATTTAGGAAGCACGAGTGATTATGAATCAGTTTCACTTGCTTTGGTGTGAATGAAATTGACAACAGGTGCAGTGGAGAGGCAAAAGCAAGACAACCCCCAAAAAGGGAACGGTTGTGCATACAGTGGCCACAGACAGTTGCTCTCTGCTTATCCTTCCTAACAGATTATTCCCTAATTTTGTGTTCTGCTAGTGTCCTTATCACAACTGGTAGCATGAGGCAGTACTTGCAGCCCAATCAGTTAGCACAGGTAGTCCAGCTCTTCCAGGATGGCACATCAACACATGCAGCTGCAACAAGGTTTGCTGTGTCTCCCAGCACAGTCTCAAGAGCATGGAGGAGATACCAGAAGATCGGCCGTTACATGAGGAGAGCTGGACCGGTCCATAGATGGGCATCAACCCAGCAGCAGGACCAGTATCTGCTCCTTTGTGCAAAAAGAAATTGGAGTAGCACTGCCAGAGCCCAATAAAATGACCTCCAGCAGGCTACCAATGTGCATGTTTCTGACCAAACCGTCAGAAACAGACTCTATGAGGGCGGTATGAGGGCCCAACATCCTCTTGTGAGACCTGTGCTCACAGCCCACCTCCATGCAGCTCGATTGGCATTTGCCAGAGAACACCAGAATTGGCAGGTCTGCCACTAGCACCCTGTTCTCCTCAAAAATGAGATCTGGCTCACACTGAACATATGTGACAGGTGTGAAAGAGTCTATAGACGTCATGGTGAACGTTATGCTACTTGTAACATCATCCAGCACGACCGATTTGGTGGTGGATCAGTGATGATCTGGGGAGGCATATCCTTGGAGAGTCACACTGACCTCCACATCATAGCCAGCAGCACCCAGACTGCAGTTAAGTACTGAGATGAAATCGTTAGAGTGATTGTCAGACCTTATGCTGGTGCAGTGGGTCCTGGGTTCCTCCTGGTGCAGGACAATGCCCAACCTCATGTAGCCAGAGAGTGTTGGTAGTTCCTGGATGACGAAGACATTGATGCCATTGATTGGCCGTCTCATTCCCATGACCTATCTCCAATTGAGCACTGATGCGACATTATGTATCAGTGCATTCGACGCCACCAAATACCGCCACAAACTGTGCAAGAGCACACTCAACCTCAGGAGGCCGCTACTGCCTCAGAATCTAGGAGCCAATCATTGTGTCTATTCGTTAATACTGCAGTCAGCTGTTCACACACGTTGGCTTACTGACATGGGGTGCAGCATGTGGAACTAGTTCAGACAGATAACTCGAGACATGCTCTCGTTCTAATGGACTCCCTCTTGCATATCTGCCACAACCCTGCAAAAGGCCTCTTAATCCGCTTTCCTTCGCAAAATGTCTCTGCCTGCTGCTACTCTGCATCAGGCTCTGCTGCTGCCAGTAACATTGCTGGCTGCTACATCATGTTTGCCTGCTGCTGGTTAGTATTACATCTTCACCCCAGCATCTGGCTGTGGGCTCTAAATTTGCCTCCCGGGGGTGAGATATCATGGCACTCCCTGCTCTTTCCTCCTTGAGTTCAGCAGGTCGCCCGGTGTATTAGGTTCAGTGCTTAGATGCCAAACTATCATTGTGTCTACTTGTTCAATGAATGGTTTGCACGTGAGTTGGCTGACTGAAATCGTATTTAGTTATTTGAGCATGTTTGAACTCAACAAATTCTGCTTTTAAGGCAAACAAATGCTTCTTTCTTAGTTTCCTACATTGTTGAGGCTATGCTGAGAAATGCGTATAATATAATGCATTCAATTATTCATATCCAAACGGCAACTTTTTTTTGGACTGGCAGTGAATTTACTTGAACAGTCACCCATGGGTTTCACCAAATCTGCCATTTAGTACTATCTGATTTTTGTTTGTTCATTTTGGCTGGATGCTCACACCCAGGACCCAGGCTCATTTCTGCAGGACTGATTATTGGAGGTCCACTGATGTAGGCAACATTTAATATAGGGATCATGGGCACAAGGGGTTGGAGTAGTGTGCAGGGTATGTGATTGCGGACTGTTGGGGGTTTGGGGGTGGATACAGCTGAGGAGTAGCGGGGTGGGTGGGGGGTGGACGAATGTGTGGCTGTATCCTGACAGATGGGGCCTGAGGCAATCGCCTATGCCTGGAGCTGCGTCTGCATATGAACTACTGTAACATTTCCTGAAGGATAGCCCTCCTGCTAGCCAGGTTTGAGGCAACATCTTGTGAGTGCAGAGTTAATGTTATGAAGCGCTCCACTGCCACATCTGTAAAAGTACTGGGGCAGCAATGCCTGTTAATGATATCATGTTGTGTAATCTGAATGGAAAGTTGTAATTCAGCCAAAGGCATGCAAAGTATTATAAACTGTAAAAACAAATGTTTAATTTAAACATTTGTCAAACACGTACTGTATACAACACATTTATGTACATTTACATAATGTATCTGCCAAAAGACTAAATATGGATGATGACAGACACGTAGTGCAGCTTTCCAAAAGCACCCACTCTAGAAAAAATGTATGCATTAATGTTGAATGCAAGATATTTTGCTACCTTCTTACAGCAACAAATGTGTTTCTCAGAGATGAGGTTTCGCTCCCAGAATGAAGTTCGGGATTTTTTTTTTTTTTTTTTTTCATTTTACCATAAAAATAATATGTAAAGCGTAAGCTTTGAGATAAAATATGGGCAGAGGGGAAGGATATTGCATGCTTTGTAATGCTGTTGCCTCACAGTAAGAAGGTTGAGGGTCTCCCGCGGTTACTTCGGTCTCCTGCCACATGCATGCTAGGTGAACTGGTGACTCTAATAGCCCACAGTGTATGAGCATGCAAGAGAACGGTGCGTGATGTTAGATAATGGATGAATGAATAGCTTAATATTTTCTGGACGTTTCTGTATAGATGTCATATATAATGCAAGAAAACACCTAAGGCATTCTATGTTAGGTAGGTCCACTGTTGGTCATTTGTCAAACTATGTTGTGATTTTTTTTTAACTTGGGAAGTTAGAACAAGAAGTAGAACTGCACTTTTACATTTAGAGGTCTTCCTTTCACTTTATGCTGAAGAGCTGTGCTGAGATTAGATGTTGTGACTGTAGTATCACCAGGCAGTTTAAAGGAGGATTGAGGAATTGGCCTTATTTTTGTATGTAGATTCGGGGGAACCAACTTTAAAGCTTTGGGCGTGCAGAATTTTGCTTTTGATTGACCATGAGGGAAATTAAATTACTCAAATTAGCATGCATAATGTCTGGCATTTATCTCTGCTTTTTCAATGGTTGCTAATGGATGGAAAGAAAAATCTGCTTCAGCTTAGCTAATAGGCCTGACCCCATCTCACAATTCCAGGATTTCTACTGGATCGAAAAGGAATAAAAATAAGTGCTCCCCTTCTGTCCTGGATATGCTGGTCCCAAGGTTTTCTTTGGGGACCGCTTGTCCTACTTTCCTTGTTGAGAGCAAGATTCATGATGTTTTCTCTCTCTCCCTCTCTTTCTCTCTCTTTATCTGGTCTTTCTATCATTCCCCCCACCTCTTCCTGTTTCTTCCACCAGATGTTCGTAGGAGAACGATCTATGAGTACCACCGTGTGGAACTTCAGAAAACCAAAATCACCAACTTAACTGCAGTGGAGATAATTCCCTTGCCCAGTAAGCTGATATCTCACAGGAAGTTGCTTAGCAACATGAAATGGCCCAGATATCTGTGTGGTAATTGGCAGGGCACCTCTTTTTGATCCCCAACATGCTGCACAGTAACATGTCCAATGTTAAGTAATCTCCACAAAAGAACATAAGTATTAGTCCATTTGAGGCCATAGCACCGTAAACCCAGATTGCGTGGTGTGCTCAAATGTTTTGCAGAAACGGATCACCTCAAAAAATTGTGTTTGCCGAATTAATTGCCTTGTGTGGATGATACTCACAAAAACATGGTATACAGTATATTTTGAAAAGTTATCTTTCTATGTTTTAACCCTTTCGCAGGCACAGCGACATTTTTGTCGTTTTAACCAACGTGTTTTATAAAGTCTTCTCTCATTGGCCGATTGCGGGAATTCCCTTGTTAGTTACACTCATTACCATTGGCTGTCTCTCAGGTCACCCAGCACTGTATTTTTAGCCGTGAACGAGGCATGGGATTTCCTAAAAACGCTAAATACGAGACTACTTCCCGGTCAAATTGTGGGACATGTGAACATGGCATCGACGAGTACAAATAGCCGGCATTCTAGCCGTGTTTCTAAACGTAAATACAACGTGGATGAAGTTTTTGCTTTATTGAATGACTCTGACGATGAGTTTGAATATCCAGAGAGCGGGAGTGACTTGGATCCAAACGATTTTAGCGATTCTGGAGAGGATTAAAACATAAAAACATCAGTTATGGGAAACTTATTATGAGATTTGGTGTTATTTTATTGTTATTTTGAATAACAATCATATTTTGGTAAAAACCCAAAATTAATCCGTCCGTGGGGGTATGCATCTGGGCCAAAATTTGCCTGCGAAAGGGTTAACGTGCTGTGAACACAAGATCATTAAGTTGGCTTACAGAATGTTATGAGGTAAGTGGTATCCACAGAACATTTAAGTGCTCTACAAGTTTTGGATTTACGGTGTATTGTCCCTAAGAGCCAGTTTAACATGGAACATTCCACTGTGTGGTTACTGTGGTCCTTTTATAAGTAGATTGGAGTGACAGTTGTCCATGTCAGTTCCAGCTTTACAATATATGACTTCATTTTTTTATTCACACATTCCAACAAAATGACTTCCGTGTAATCTATATATGCATCTGTATCTGTATTTGTGTGTGTGTGTGCGTGTGTGTGTGTGCGTGCGTGCGTGCGTGTGTGCGTGTGTGTGCGCGAGCTTGTGCATATGTTTGCATGCGGAGTAACAAAGAGGCATTTTCTCTTTCTCCTCAGCATGTCTCCAGTTCACAAGCTGTGGCCCTTGCCTGGCATCACAAATTGGCTTCAACTGTAGCTGGTGCCACAAGCTCCAGAGGTAAGACTGCTGTCCTGATAAAGCTGCGGTCCTGAACGCTCTGTGGGGAGAGTGCCAGGTCTGATTAGGGCCTGCCGGTGGAAGCAGCGAGCAGCCACTTTGGGAGCAAGCGCTTGTCTTCAAGCTGACCACCGCAAACGACAATTTTGCGCTGCCCTGCCTCTCAGTGCCCTTCACCTCTTTGAGCTGTCATTCCCCTATCTTTAAGCAATAGTGGTTTCAGCGCCTGTGCTTTGCCTCCAGAGATGCTGTGTAAAGATCCGGACTCAGTCTCCAGGCTTTCTCTCAGCGGCACTGAGCTGTTTTAACACCTGGCTCCAGTAGAGGCACGGCCCACCCACTGCTCTGTGCCGATTCCCGCTGGCTCCCATCTCCCCCTTCCTGTCTGGGGAGCCGGCGCTGCATGTTTATTTTCAGAATTGTGGAAAACAAACAAAAGCGGGGATGAAGAGAAGAAGACTTTCTTTGCATGCGTTTCATCCACCAATGACCCAGAGCAAGCTCTCTTACTCTTTGTGTTTTCTTTTTTCTTTCTTTTTCTCCTTCCCTTTCCATGTTCTGTGATTGATATTCAGGATTGGGTTTTATCATAGTATAATGAATTCCAGACCACACTTAAAATAGTAGTTAAAAATATTTGTCGAATTGAATTAGCATGGGAATTCGTACTGATGAAGGACGGAATAGAGTAGGTGGACACCAGTGCAGGATAACGGCAAGCCCTAGGTAACGAGACTCAGATGGGGGTCGCATCACTCCTAGGAGTCTTAGGGCCCGTCCAAATATTTTATCATTGCAGCCTTGTGTCCACACGGAGATGGCGAAAAAGGAGCCTGAAAACGGTATTTTTTGAAAACGAGTTCCAGAGTGAGAAAATCCGAAAACGCCTCCCCAGCGTTTTCATGTGGACAACTAAAAAAGTTTTTTTTTTTTTTTTGAAAACGATGAAGTGACGGCCCCCACCCCCAGTCTTACCATAAGCCCAAGAGTGCCAGACAAAAACAGCAATGGCGGATAACATGCTTGTGTTCGTGCTGCAAACAGCTAAAAACTCTAGAAAAAACTAAAAACTCTAGTCTGTACACAAAGTGCAAGTTTTATACACATGCTCGCCGCCCTCTTCTCCGTTTTTTGGTCTAATTGCGTAGAAACGCTACAGCGCCTTACAGCGCCACACACAGGCCTGGAATATTTACTACAGCGTTTTGGGTCATTTTAGACGTCTCCATGGGGACACAGATATGTTTAGAAACGATGCTATGTGGACGAGATATTTTTTAGAATCGACTAAAAAAAAAGACAGTTTTCGACAATATCTGTCCGCGTGTGGACGAGGCCATAAAGGCTCTTTCAAGTCCCCTGGAGTTCTGATAGGGTGATAGAGTGAGAGATGAATGGAAGGGAATGGGAGGGAGGGACGTGAAACGAGACAGACGAGGACTGTTGAATGAAGACGGTATTAATAAGTTGGTTGGTTTGAACATGGATGAATGGAGTGACGTTTTAGGCGTGGTCTAGTTCACTGACCTGCGTTTAGAACTCCGTATTATACTTTTTGAGGATTGTTATGCTGGGAGAGGGTTCAGTGTTGCATTATGAGGACAAATCATCAGATCAGGCGCTCTTCCTTGTATGTCTTCCATTTTGGGACTGACACTATTGGCTGGATTACATGGGTTTTTTTCTCTTAGCGCAGGTACTTCGCTTAGGGTGTAGTTGCAGATAAAAATATCCACAGCTTGAAGTGAATTCCAATTTCAGGCACTGTCGCTGTGGAGCACATTATTAGAATATGACATTTTTTCATACATAGTGTCCCTGTAACTTCCCTTTTAGTTGCAGTAAATGTTTATTATGCAAAGAGTGCCTTTTTGCCTGCCCTGGAAATATAAATTGATATTCTTTAAATATTCAATTATAATGCATTATGGTGCTGTACTATTAAATTTCAACTGATGCTCTAACATACACCTTCCATTCTTTGGTTTGAGGAAGGTCTAGAAGAGAGACTGTGAATCAGTATCTGCACGTGTGTGTATCTTTGTATGTTTTTCTATGTGTCGTGTGTGTATGATTTATAACATCTACAGATTATTGGAAACACTGCCATAAATGCCAGCTTTGTAGAGCTTATGATGTTCTGGTTTTTGTGAGATATGGTTTCATTTCTATCATGATTTTTGGAGCTATAGTTCTGTGGTTATCAGAAACTATAAAACCAAGTGGCGGCCTGTCCCTGCCTGTCAGAGCTTTGCCTATAGTTTTTTTTTTTTTTTTTTTTTGCCGGTGCTGCTGCTGTTGTTTTTGGTGTTTGATGCATGCTGTGATAATTTTTTTCCCCACAGCACTACTGTAGCAAACTACTGCTGTGGGCTATTGTGGTATGCAAATTGTGGTCATCCAGTCACTCACGGACGCTTAGTAGGAACTAAGTAGGATGCCTAGTAGAGGGATGCATAAGCATTACGCGCGATGGGTCTATGGGGTTTCATGCTTGTTTACCCAGTTCCCCTTCCCATCTGAAATAATTTTACCATTTTTGTGACTGACACACCTGAAATTCAGATGACTATGTGGCCCCTTTGAATCTCTGTTAGTATCCTCCTCTCACTTTGAAAACTTGCCTAAATACTGCTGGCTATATGTCTTTTGAGAGGCATATATGGGGTCTGATCTGTCTTACAATGAATGAATGCACACAGAAGGATTCACAAATGTATTTTGGATGGGGCAGCTGACAGGCTTGGCTGTGCCCGGGACAAGGTGACCCCAGTTGTTGGTGTTAACATATTTATGTTGGAACACTAAATTCATACCATGCGTCAAACTTTCATGGTAGCAAAATTATTGATGAGGTCTGAAAGTCCAGTTTCTGGGAAAGTTGACGCTCTATGGCGAGCATTGCCGAACCATTTAACCTCTCCTAGGACGTTATAGAGCGCATTTAAAATTGTAGGAAGGCTACAATATGAGATTGTATGGACAGCAGTTATCTAATTAATCTATAAGAAATGAAATCTAAACCTTATCTAAATACCATCTTCAGCCGCTTTGACTTCATAACATTCTCCTTCAAGATGGAATTTCAAGAAATTTAAGTTAATTGCCATCCATGCAATTTCATATTGTAGCCTTCCTCTTTGATGCTAGGCTATATGTCTTGATCATTATTGGCAACAGAGCTTGGTAGCCTATTTGCTCAGTAAATTAATTAAATGAATTGTTCGATCTTAATCAGAAACAGGGTGAGAGTTCAACTACATTACGGTAATGTCACTGGTTGTGTACAGTCTTATTTTGACATAGGCAAACTTAACACATGGACCTGAGCCAGCAAAACCACGTGTTTTTAAATGTTTTCCAAAGTCATATTGAAGCCAACTGTACATCGGTGCAGAAAAAAATATGTTCTGTTTTGTGAGCTGCAGGAATTTAGAAGTTTTGTATGACATTGAAGTTTTGTGTCAACATGAATGTGGATAGCAAAATGCTTGATGACTAGCGTTATAGCAATGAACTGTCATGGCAGAAATATGAAATGGCCAGTAATCAGACCGATTGAATCTTGCAACTGATCGAGTTTACACTTAGTTGCTAATTACGAAGTATAAATAGGAACGGGTTTGGAGAGGTAATGCTCTTTAAGGCAAGGTGAGAGCAAGGCTTTAAGTGTCATACTTTGCTGTAGATTAACTTCATCAGTCACTTCGTAGTCATTGTCCACTTCATTTTTTTTTTAAATTTGGCCATAAAATCCCTTGGCACCTCTCTTTTCATTTTTTTTTCTTTTCTCCTTTCTTTCCCGTGCTCCTAATTTTAGGCACCTGGCCATTTTGACAGTTTACAGGGTGGAGGTTCGCCAATAGAACTTTTGAATTTATGCTGTGTAATAGGCCAAACCATTTTTGCTTAGATGGAAATTAAATACGTTTTCAACCACTACGTCAAGGAAAATCAGGAAAATTGAAAAGCTGAAGCATTATTCTGAATCTGCAGCTAATCAAATGTCTCATTTTCAGGCAGTCACATGAGCACGTTGTACTGTCTGAACTAAACAAAGACCAGCCTGCTGGGGATCACAAATGCGCAGTAACTAGCCAGCTCATTATAAGATAGACAAGCTAAATTTACCAAGTAATCACTACAAGTTATTGGCAAGGATTGTTTATTTTAGCTTCATTCTCGTTCCGAGTATTGTTCTAAGCTTACATTAGAGGAAAGCTAGCTCCCATGTCAGGAAGAGGAATGCCTGAACTGAAAGCCAACTGCAATTTCAATGTATCAGAACAAGTCAAGCTAAAAATGTAATAAAACATTTGCCGAACTCTAATAACATTAGTTGGCCGCAATGCATGTCCCCTGATTTATGCACATAATATTTAGATTGACTACATGGCTTGGCTAATGTAACGTTATAACCGTATTTTATTTAGCTGCACTCTTACAAACAATTAAAATGCTGTGGCAATGAAAGCACCAGAGGTGCTGATGCCTCGGTGTGTATTGCTTAGCCACTACTGATGTACAATAGTTGTACAGTAACATAAAAGCAAGCTTGAATACATAAACAGTCAATAGAGTGCGGTCCTTGTGCCAAAATCATGTGGGTGTGGCTTAACATTATGTACACAAAACGTGTATACTGAAACATGAAGTGCTACAAAAAATCAAAATTCTGGCACATTTAAAATCAAGAGAACAGTGTTTGTCACTCGTTGGCATTGTTACTTTAGCTTGGATGCACACGCTGTCGCAGTTATGATGGTAACAGACAGACAAACAAATACACAGACTGAGTACCGTATGCTCGCTGTGCGCATGCGCACACCGAGGCATAATGAAAACAACAAGGTAGCCAACTTCAGTGTTGTAATCCTCATAAAAATTGATTAAAAATTGTATTTGACAGGAATTCCCCTATCAAGGATGTGGCTATTTAAAGGGATACGTTGCCAATTCTCAAGTGGCTGTGTATAATTATAATATAATTGGTTAGTACAGTGGTGCTCAAACTCGGTCCTGGTGCCCCCCTGTGTATGTTGGTTTTTGTTCCAGCCACAATTGCAATTGTAGGATTTTAATAAGCTGTTAATTTGTCCTAATGCTGCATTTCATGTTTAAAGTAGTTATTTACTGTCCTCAGCCTCTTTTTGACTGATATATTTATGTGTGCCATGAAGAATAGAAGAGCTTTTAACATATCGTGTTTATATTTCTATTTTGCAAGCTATGTCAGGTCACAGGATTTTTAAACAGATCAAATTAGAGACTGAGAAAATCAGTCAGCTCCAAGTTATGTTGCTGAACACAGATGTTTAGAGTTGTTTCAAAATAATTTGCATGACCTTACTAACATAGATATGACCCAGAACAGGTTTGACTCTATTAATTGCTTTCCTTATAAATTGTTAGTTTAAGTGCCTGTGAGCCCACAGTTTCACCATTTTGGAACCTTACCTATTGATTGTCTACTTTTATTGGTAAATTTGCCTTGCGCCCACGACACACAGTCGCATATACTAACAATTTATTCGGCAAATGAATAAAAGAGTGATTGGCTGAAAGGGATGGAGACATTTGATTGGCTGTAGATAATTCTATGTTGAAAAAAATACATTTGCGAATCAAGTGACGTTAGGGGAATCTCCAAAAAAAAAAAAAAAAAGTGAAAAATGCCAGTCTATATATAAATGTATCAAAATCAAATGTGTTTTTGAAGAAAATTGCAAATGCTTTTAAATACACATATTTTAATTTGTGTGTACTACATCTATCTATAAAGCAAGAAGCGTTTGTCTGTGTGTCTGTGTCTCGCATATCTCTCAGACTGTTTGTCAGATCGGCCTAAGCTTTCGGATATGGCTTGTGCATGGCACGATGGTGTGCATCCTTCATTTTGAACCTTTTTCGATTAATTTTCAAAAAGTTACAATCCCATACGCCTGTGTAACCTATCTAGCCTGTCGCGCTCTCGCTCTCAGCTATAGCCACGCCTCAGGAAAAAAAGTTCATGCTCTCGCTCTCAGCTACAGCCATATCTCAGGAAAAAAGTTAAAAGAATCCCATATGCTACTGCTATACCGCTCTTGGTCACCGGAAAGTTTGCATAGGCTTATGGCATTCTCATCTGTAAGTAGGCTATTTCTTAAGTTTCACCACACTGTTCTCATCTGCTCATCGTGCTTGCTGATATGGCTAGAACATGGTCTGATTGACTAAAACATTGCCTAAAGTTCCCATACCAAAGCATTTTTTCAATATTTCATTTTTGTGTCCAGATCTTCTTTACGAAGATCTGCAGCGTATGTGCAGTCTTGATTGATACCCCCCGGAGTTTTTTATAGCATGCGCTTGTGGATAGGCTATTCGTTGCTTTATCGCATTAATTTTCAGACCACTGTCCATTCTCTTCCCTGTGATTTCACTTGCTAGCGTTTCTAACCTATTGCTAGACATCGTTCGAAATGCTGCCTTAGCAGTTTATTTTGTCCCTATCTTCCTCTGACAAATAAACGCTGGTCTCAGAAGCTAACACAGCCTCATTTGGCCATCCATGAAAAAGCTACTTAAGCTCCCACTTTTCTATAGGAATACATACTTCCTACGGGCACTGCACTTGTATACCGAAAGGAGAGCTATCGCAGGGATTAAATCAAAGAAAAATCTTTTGATTGAATTTTTTTCAAGCCGCAGCCAAGTCATATTTCCCATCTGCAATTTGTGTTACATGTTACATTAATTGATGCCTACTAAAGAAAAAACACAATATGTTAAATAATGAGATTTAAACACCACTCCACACATGTCAACACCTGCTGCTGTTCTGTTATGCAGTCATCAAGTTTAAATACTCCAGACCAATAAGGGAAGGGAAGAAGATGCTTTCGAACAGCTTTTCTATTGCCAGTTTTCATTGTCATTCCAATGTAATTTTTTATCTATGAAATGACACTGATATATTATTATTATTATTACGTTGTATTATTATTATTATTACAACCCCATTTCCCAGAAAGTTGGGATGCGGTGTAAACTGTAAATAAAAACAGAATTTAATTGAGGCCTTAAGTTTCCAAAGCGCCCAACTCCAAGGAACACACTTTTTAAAGATAAGGGAAAGATTGATTTCTTTTTTTGCCCTTATGACCCATATGTTTTTACTTAATTGCTTTACGAGAGAGTGTCATTGAGATACTTTTGGCTGAAATTACAAGAAAGTTCCCTTTTCATTAAAAGATATGCAGACCTCTAATTCATTGGAGTTGAGCCCTCTGGAAACTCAATGATTCAATTATATGTAAATCATTTAGTCTCTATATTTAATTGAAAATAGTGCAAAGACAACATATCAGATGTTGAAACAGAAATTTTATTGTTTTTATAAAATATATGCTCATTTTGAATTTGATGTCTGCAGACCTCAGTTATTCAATATTGGTTTTTGGCCTTGAACCTTGCATAGATATTTCTCTGGATTCTCTGAATCTTCTCATGATGTTATGTAGCATAGAGTATAAAGTCACCAGATTCTTTGCAATTTTTATCAAGAAATGTTGTTCTTATATTAATGAACTATTTGCCCATGCAGTTTTTTTTTTTTTTTTTTGTTACAACATTTGATACGTTGTCTTTGTACCATTTTCAATCAAATATAGGGTTTACAATTTACCAGATATTCTAACTGGCACCTTTTTTACAAGTTACTTTAACTGTAATTTTACAATTAGTTTATAACAGAGGTTCCGTGTATGTTAACCACACATATTTAACCACAGTTAAATACGGGCAGGTCTCTACTTACGGTCAAAATAACAAGGAGACAATATGTTCATTTAACTGTTGAAGGAGGACTATCATAGCTGGGAAAAGTGGGTTATATTATTTCAATATATCATGAAAAAAAGCTCCTACGACTTTTTTTTCTTTATTTTGCGATCTCTTTAATTTTTATGAGCGATTTTACAAAACTAGTGGACCGCGCCATTATCACCACAGCAGACGAAAATTCAGCTCATATCGGCTTGGGGCGCCCCTAATCATGACGTCGGTGCGGCTGCCAGCGCCATGAATGTCCATTGTCCTGCGCTCCTGCATTGTGATTGTTGAATGACCGAGATATTCCCGCTTCCTCATATGGGGCAGACAGACGAGCTTGATTATTACCTTTTTCTATCTGACACAACTTTAATTTAGAGGTGAACTACCATCAGAGGCCATTTGAAATGCTTCCGGAAAGAAAAGTACGATTTGAAGTCTGCTAATTACCAGCAAGGCTGGACAGCTGCCGTCACCTTGGCATAATTAGCTCACCTTAAATCAATTCCCATGTACTTTGCCTAACTTGTAATCAAGCCATTTACTCAGCCAACTGACCAATCAAAACCAAAATCTAGCCAATAATGATTTAGAAAAGATAATGAGAAGCAGACAAACCGAACCAGGCTACCGTGTTAGATTGAAATAATGTCAGTAATCTGAATAAATAGCAGATCTCTGAATTCCACCTCTCGTCGGAAAACTGTAACGTATTATTAAAAAAGATTTCTTAAAAAAAAAATCATGTTAAGATGGCCCTGGTTTTTAAGTGTCTAAAAATGTAGGCGAAGTAGAAAACATTTTGTGAAGCGCATCAAACTTGAATGTGCGAGAGAAATTATTTTTGCATTGCAAGCAATGGACAAATGGACCGAAGACTGGGCAAGCACGTTCAGGCAAATCTGTGCCGCAAATTTTTAACATTTTTTATTTAATAATTGAACAAGATTCGCACACAACAGCCAAATGTAATAATCAAGCAAACACATTCAGGCAAATTGCGTGCTGAATTAAGCAAAGTTAAGGTCTTCAAAATCATCCTCCTCTACTCGACAATTAGGTTTGGGCGGTTCCACCGTTTACGGAACCGGTTCCGGTACCGCATAAATAACCGGTTCCGAGTCGAAACCGGTTCCGAGTAATTCAAAGAAAAACATAACAATTTAAGGTCAAAGGTATTTCTATGTCTGCCATTATTGTGTCCTTGTAAAATCATAGAATTTGCGAAGTTGGCAATAAAATGTGTTTGTCTATGTCTTTTGGCATGAATTTCTTGAAACTTATCTGACGTTAGAAGTTAAAATTTGCGCGGCTCTCGGTCATCGGACTCGAGCTGCTGAGGCAGAGCCGTGTAGTATACAACTCGAGGTAGTCTCCGCAGACTTTGATCGACTCGGAGCTGATGTTGCTGGGGTCGAATGACTCGCATCAAGAGTATGCCACTCTCTTGTATGCATTGACTTCAGGTGTTTGTGCATCACCGAAGTACCAGAGCCGTAAGCCAACTTCTTGCTGCACAATGCGCAGATGACTTTGCTCGCGTTCAGCACTTCGCCTGGCTTTTCAGGGTCTTGTTCAAACCCAAAGAAATTCCAAACTGGGGCTGAAGCTCCCCTCTTTGGTACAAGATTTTTCTGTTGAAGCAGATTTGCCATTGAGTTGCCTACACGGACTAACTAAAGAGAAAAAAACTTGAATTTTTCTGCAGCAATTTTTCTCGGGTATGAAGAATGATCTTGTGAAGACTCACGTGGTACTGGTCAAGGTATGGAACAAAATGAGCTACATTGTGTAGTGTAGCGCAACTTCCGATTGGATAGTTTATTGGTCACAAGAAAGTTGTGAATTTTTGTGGTCGCTAGAAAGTTGTGCCATGACTCATGATTTAATGGAGTAGTACCGGTACTTAGTCCAAGAACCACGCTCCATTCTGTGAGAAAAGATATCCTTAAAGATCCATGATTTATTCATCTAGAATATCTGATAAACTGTGACTCCAGTCCAGAGAGAGAGAGAGAAAAAAAACGATTTTTGAAAAGGCTTTTTGAGACTTGTTCCAGCATTTATAATAAGAAGAATCACAAGTACCCTTTTTTTAAATAGTTTTTTCCCAATTACATGTAATTCATTTCGGTGATATGTAAAACTTATTCAAAAAGAAATATCAATAACACAATTGTTGCAATATTCATACCGTGACAAAAGTAAAAAACCCTGCCGAAAAAAGTGAAAATTCCTATTACAGTTTGTAATTTACTTTGTCCTGCTGTGAAAATTAAAAAATATTGATGTTACATTTCGTAATTGAATTTGCGGGATTAACTGTTTCTGGCCGCAAACTAACATTCCTCCAATTTTAATAAATTGACATCTTCAACGTGGAAGTTATCGTTGACAGTAAAATTATCGGTATTATTCGGTAAGAAACCTTGGAAACATCGTAGGGGTGTTTTCTTTCGACCACAAAAAATATCTTAAAGATGGCATGTTAACGATGACTGGCGCAGCACGCAGACTTGTTTCAGTGTGGAGGATCCGGCCAGAAGGATCGTGGGTTCGTCTTCTTAGAAAGTTGATTATATAATCCATAGTACAGGGCCACTGCCAGGCACTCCTCAACCGCAGAGGCAGATAAACAATGCTTGTCTGTCAAATCTCTTCGGAGGACGGCCGATCGGCAACAGATATTTTCTAAATAGGCTGTTGGGGTCTTATGTCTGGCCTTCCGAGGTTTCCTCGCTCAGTGGTTAAATTCGGTACCGGAACCGCTTTAGTGAGGCTTCGGTTTCAATACTCTACTGCGGGTACCCGGTAGGATCCAGTAACCCGTCGGAAACGACGCCTCTACAGGTACCCGGTTCTGAAAAATATCGATACCTGGAGCCGGTTCCCGATTTTGGAACCTGGTAGAACCGGGTACCCGCCGGAACCGCCCAAGCTTACCGACAATTGCTTTCATCCCCTTCCCATTTACTTTGCTCAATTTGCAATCAAACAGTTGATTCGCTCAATGAACAATTTTAAATTGGTTGGTAGTCTAATTTATTTGGATATCTTATTTTTTTCCATGCACATGAATGCATGTGGCAGCCGCAGTGACGTCATGATCTCGCAACTTCTCATGCCACGCGTGGCGTTAATGGCGGCCTCCTGGAAACAGCCTTAGGGGACAATTACGGCTAATTAATGGCCATTTAAAAGAACGGGGTATGTATGGACAAAAAATCGACCGGGGATATTATGTTGGAGTTAAGATTAAGTCAAAAAAGGTAGTTCTGTATAGTCCTCCTTTAAATTCAGTCAATTTATAACAGTGTAAGTGGTTTGCAAATTGTTGCATTCTGTTTTTAGTTGCATTTTACACAGCATCCCATCCTTTTTGGAAGTGAGGTTGTACTACTATTATTATTATTATTTTGCAAAGCTTGTCTCAGTTTTTACTCTTTCAAATAATCAACCATCTATACAACGTTTCAATATATATGTTTTTATTTCACTTATAACACCACAGTGAGAGGTCATGTTTCGCTGTAAATGAACATATACGCACTTTTTGGTTGCAAACACGGTCAGTCATGAATTGTTGAACGTCAGTTGCAGTGGTTGACGCACCCGGCAGCGAGGAGGCATCTGAAGAGTGCAAAGAGCGGCCTTATGACATGTTTTAGACTGATGGCGAGCTAGCACTTTTTTCCATTACTGCCATACTGTATTCTTTTGTGGCAAACCATAGCTACAGAAACACACATCGGGCAGTTTCATTTTTCCTGCAGCGCAAAGTAAAAGGCTAAAAATGTTGCGTTTGACAAACACTAGTTTTGTTAAGCAGTACGTTCATTTAAAGTAGACTGCACAGTGGTATATTGAATTCATTAACATCAGGTTTCTATTTTTAACGTTTTACCGGCAAATGTTTTCCTTGCGTTTAATGTTTTGACACAGAAAGCAACTTTTTTAAAAAGAATAAATAGTGGTGAACTAGCTTAGCTAGGCCTTCCAGTAAAAATGAACAGAGCATTGAGAACGAGCTCACTACAATGCCTTTATTAGAAGACAGAATACAGAGGAAATTATCAAACTGCTAAATCTGCAACTGTGGACAATAGTTCAAATAAATGGTAATCAAATATATGCTAATCAAAAATGTGTGGTAGTCCGTTGTTTTTAAGATTAACATAGGCATATCACCATTATACTGTACAGGAGAAGTTGTGCCTGTACTTCAGAACAAACTTGTAACAGTAGCACTCTAGACTTATCCACTGCCAAGATAATGCAGTTGATAATTGTTTAATTACTTACATGTTTTATGATCAGTTGGACATTTTACATCCCCAGATGCCAGAGTGTTGGTCATAAATCCTGCTACGGCGTATTGATAAGGCATTTGTACTCTGTAAGCCTTCCTGCTATCTCTGATGCTGGGGAATGAATTGCATAGCTACAAGGTGAATAACGTTTTAAATGTCAGGAAAAATAGATTTTGACAGACGTTTCACAGATGTTCAGGGACAAAATAAAGTAGGTGGTAATCGATATGAATCACCACTAAAAGATGTTTTTTTTTTTTAAAAAAGCTGACTTTCCCATTTAAAATGTGCTAAATGTCATTACGATCAAGGTAGAAAACTCAAATCGGACACAATTATCGTAGGGGCATTTCAAACGTGACGTAATTGGTACCAATGGATGCCAACCTTGCGGTCTAGCGTCCCCCGCCCCCCTTATTTCTTTTTTCCCCTCGGATCCGCACTGATCACACATACAGTAAATGACCTATATGGACTCCAAATGACGGACATCTGTCGAACCACGGAGAACTTTAATCCCTGCAATTGTGACCCTTACTTTCAGTTGTTTGTTAGACTACTATACAAAAAAAAAAAAAAAAAAAAAAAAAAAAAAAAGCGCAGAATTTGTAAGGAGTCGCTCAGGAACCAGACGCGAGAACCAAGCAATGCAGTAGATGAGGGTTTATTAGCGAGGGGGGGGAACCCCCGCAGGGCAGAAGGCAAAAGGTACAAAGTCCACAATCCAAAAATCACAATCCAGTTGGGCAGAAACAGAGTCGAAAACCAGGGCAGCAAACACAGTACTCGTGGTCAGGCAAAAATAGGTTCGGTACACAGGCACAGGTTTGTCAGAGAAGCAAAGCCAAAATCCAGAGGGCGAAATCCAAACCGTTACCAGGGCAGCAAACACAAAACTTCGTAGTCGGGCAAAAAAAAAGGGTTCGAAAACAGATGGTACAAAAAAGAGCAAGCAAAAATGGTCAGTCAGGAGATAAACACTATGAGTACAAAAGATAGCAGCACAGGTAAACAAAAAACATTCTGAGTCGGGGAACTGCAGTCAGAAGACAGCTTAAATACACTCAAGGGAAGTCACAATGATTAGGATCAGGTGATGAGGATCAGACTAATTACAAAGGAGGGAACATGAGGGAGAACCTAATCATGAAATTGGGAAAGCCAAAACGCTGCAGGAACAAGACAACCTATGAAAAACATACAGCTCAAGGGAGTTCTAATGTGCACAGATAATGAGAGGTAGGACAGAGTGGAGCAGGTGCAGAGGATCTGCTGAATTGCAAAAAGACTAAGTGCAGGCAAGAGGCGGAGACTAGAACAGGGCGAACCTGAGAGCTTGTTAATCAATTAGTAAGTGCCGCTATAAATCCCTAGTGCTCGTTAGTAAGTTAGTATTATATACAATGTTAGTTTGGGTTAGTAACTTTAACGAAAACAACAAACTGTTAGTATTGGTTAGTAATATAGAAAAGAGAGGTGAAGGAAGCAAACGAGATTGGAAGGAATGTTTGAAACCCAGAAACCATGAAATCACCTAAGCATGTGACACGCAGGACTGGGGAGAAGCTGTAACTTAACAAGAGACCAGACAGGGGAGACAAAGTGCAATGCAGGGCATGAACAAAGACATGGACCGGAATCTAACAGAATAGTGGATTGGGAATGGCAAAAACGAAAACATGGCAAAGTACAAAAACAAAACCGAACATGGCAAAACCTAACAGACATAATCATAAACATAACAGGGAGTGGCAGAATCATAACAAACATGGCAGAATCATGACAGAACAGATTAGAATCATAACAGAATTTCCAAACGAAAGTTCAGTTATGAATAACGTTGGTGACAAAAGTGTTCAAGGATGTATGAAGAGTTTCATCACAAAACATCATATCCATTTTAAGCATTTTTAGAAAAATGGCAATTTTGTCATGGGAAAAGTAAGCACGGTAGAGCTTTCTTATTTGTAAATATGCCTTGCTAAACAAGTTAAAACACTATACCACGATGCAATTATATCAAAGAATAATTATGTTTGTTAAAAATTGTGAACTTTGTTTTGATTGTTTGGCAAAATGCAATATATCCACAGGAGGGCACATTGGCACCAACATGAGTTTAATATTGAGGGGGCAAAAAATGTTGGTAATATTTGATGACATCATCGTGCTCTTAGTACATTTGTTTCAGTGCAACATGGTCCCATACCTTTCTATACTGGACAAATAAAGTTAGGGATCACCCCAAATTTTGAATTTGAAATATGTGATAGTTTGTATTTTTTTCCATATCATATTTTAATATTGAAAAGTTGGGTGATCCCTAACTTTCTTTGTCCAGTATATAAAGTCACTTTTATGAACATTATTTGAGGAATTATTTATTCATTTGTTAATCGCTTTGGCTTCAAGCACCAGCTAATTTAATGAGTACATTTAAAAATCACTCCGGTTTGTTTGTATTTTCCCTCATGTGCCAACTTTTTTTGGAATGGAGGGTAGATATCAGCCAACTACAATGTGCGGTCAGAACTATCTGCTGTATTCCTCATAAAATAAAAACTCCAGTGTGAATGGGAGTTTTTTTGTTAATATGCACATACAACAAGTAGTTTGGATCGCACATTCTTGGATCATACTGGTCCACCTACTTTGCTTTATATGGTGCCTTCTATTCTTGCAAATGTGTTATACAGTTTAGGTTAACAGTGTGATTTAAAGGTACTCTTCGTGATAAAATTTTGAAATATGAATTGGCTTGTGCTCTGTCTGACAGACTAAAGCACCCATAAATAAGAAACCTTACCCATTTTATACGGCAGGCGGTAATCTTTTCAGTACATATGCAGTAAAAGAAGTATGAATACACTGTGACTTTTGCGTCTACGCCAATACTTTACAGAGAACCTCCTGGTCATCTTACAGTTTAAGTCTCCATCCTCAGAGAAATGGAAGTGGAAAACAGTTGTAGCTGGAAACAGCGGAATACTGGGAAATTTCCATATTCATATGAAATGCCCCTTTAAACCCCTTGAACAGAGGTTTAAACTACACTACTGTAATTTGTACAGTCATGAAATGGCTGTTATTTGCGGCGTGTTGATCAAGAGAACATCCAAGTCGCCAGATGGTCCATAGAAATCCTGAAATTGCCGTATATTTTTTTGGAAACAGAAGACGGGCAGAGTAGGCTATGCGTGCGGCAATATAAAATATTTTATTTCATAAACAGTCATCCGCTGCTCCTGCTTTAGCTTCCATGTAACTTCGTTTTAGAAGTTACTTAACACAGCTGCACGGGACCATTTGCAAGCCTTTAACATTTTAGTAAATCCGACATTTATTCTGTAAGTGCGATAAATGCTGTATCTGCCTACAATTTAGAGACCATATGGGTTAACTAGATATAGGTCTTGATAATCTTATCAATTTATGACATTGAATGAGTGAGTTCTTACATGATGCAATGAACTGAAATTTCAGTTTTTAGGAGCAGGCCTGGACGCATTCAGCAGAAGTCATGGGTTCATGAGGGACAAGTTTGGCTCCAGAATCAGAGAATTTATAGTCTATTGTGAGTTTTTAACGTGACCTTGTTCTCTCATCATGTGGAACCCCACCCCACCATAGCATTGCAGGGGCAATCGCCCCAATGCCACCCTGTGGTCTGCGCCAATGCCTGTTATAGTTAGCTGGTAAAGTCAGGGCAAAAATCTAATCCGTCTGCTCATCATTGATGATAAGTAGTGGGCATGGCATACACTATTTTTCGACCAATAAGAGTTGTCAGAACTTCTCCTATAGCAATATGGTTTGGGAATCTCACATTCGTGGGCCACTGCCAACAGGGCTGACTTTGCCACAGCCAGCACTAATTCAACAGCACTGTCCACAGCGTTTCAGGATTGGGGGGGGTGGGGTCATTTCCCCCCCCCCCCCCCCATCTTTTACATTTGGGGGGACATAAAACCCAATGCTCTCCTTGAGATGGTGCCTATAGAAGTGCGATTTGAAGTCAAATGCCTGCCAGTCATTTTCATGGACATAAACATTTCCGTAATAATTCCTAATACTCCTCCATGTGTTGTAAACTTTTGGAATCTGCTGCTCAAGGAGGCCAAATCCTTGGGTCAGCAGGGAGAAAACTGATGGGAAACGTATTCTCTACAGATAAATTAGGGAATCCTTTTTTTTCTGCAGAGCCTTTAGCATGGAAATGACACTCATATTTTTGTTTTTCCCAAAGACAAGTGTCACTAAACAATCAGAGCCTGTTGGCAGTGCGGGAATCTCCATTCTTAATTGGCTGCATGGATATATCCCAGTTAGCACAAAAACTGGCTTGGCGTTTACTGCATTTTGGAATGACAGCTGATGTTAAAGCATGCAAAACACTGGGATATATGGCATATTGCTTAGGGCTGAACTTGGCATCACTACCGGCCTGCCAATGATGATCCTTTTGCTGTGGTGGTTCAAATATTTTGAAAGTGGTGTTTATTGCGTTTGGCAGTGAAACGCTTCACATGTCAGCCTACTTACCAGAATGGCCAGCTGATGTTCTAAGACAGCAAGAGAAAGCAGGAAACTGCCGGGGAAAACATTTAATTTTACTCCAAATTCAGCCATGATCATCCATTTCATTGTATCTCCCTGTTTGATTGATACATTGAATGGCTGCACAATGCAGCATTATAACAGCACAACTGAACAAATCAATCACAATTAGAATTACACAAAATGTCTGCTGACAATGGCGTGAGTGGCCGTTAGAGGATGAGGGGTCGCACTACGTCACAGCCTTGTCCTGATCAGACGCTCTTGGAGCGTCTGTCAGGTTTTAATAGCGCTACTCATTCATTGATAAAACACATTGGTATGAAGTACAGGAGGAGTATTCATTTTTTCCATCCTATTTTTTGCATATTCGACTTATTACTCTTGACAGTAAAACTACTTTGATCTTCCACAATAGGTCTCCTTTAGAACAAAAAAAGTGTTCACATCAGAGATACATTTGTGAAACTTACTTTTTTGTATTTGGAGTTTTTATATTTAGAAACAACAAGAAGCATTTTGTGTGCATTGAAAATTTTTTTTTTGGAGAAAACCATTTATATATGAATCTCAAAATACACATTTGTGAATTCTGTGAGACTGATCTGACCCCATAAGCTCATGCTGCTAATTCAACGTATTATGAAACACCTCTGTAGATGGTTTTATGATTTTGGTTTAGATTCTTTGAAGTTAAAACCATTTTTAGGGGTATTACTGATATTTTATCCAGCGCAGTGTGATAATAATGGTCATAGGAATTTTTACAACGGAAGAATCAGGCTTGTGAACTTGATCCACTTTGGGAATTTTATGGAGATTAGGATAAAAGACACTTTGCAGAGAATACGGGGACAGTTTAGCTCCCGGAGAAAAGGATGTCTCCCAGTTGGGACGCACTTTGAAGGCTAGGAAAATGTGTTCATTACCCTCCTTTGGATGAGAGAGCCTGATTTTCTGTTTCGCAGAGCACTCATAGACTTAGTGTGATTCACAGTTTTCGTCTTATCCTTTCAGTGTACCAATCAATCCACTTGCATGGCTCCTCCCACACGCATGTCAGGATTATTGATTGGGATCTGCTCATCTTTCATTTTCATTTGTCCCTTCATATCCCTCAAGCCTGGAAAGTGTGCTGTAGATGACAGTGTTTATGTCATTTGGCCTTAAGGCAGGCCAGATGATCTTGACTCAATATCTTGTCTGAGAGCCTTATCAATGTCCCCATTAAATCTTAGTTTAAGAGCTGCCGGAGCGCCATCCTGATTCGATAGTGTGCTGGAATCCATAAAATGCTGTGGGTCCAACTGCAATGTGGTAGATTACAGGGTTGATTTATTCTTAGAAATTCATGTTGACTCATGATTTTTCCTTTTTTATTTTATGCGGCCATTACTCAGCTGCAATAGGCAGCAGTAACTGACATCTTGCAGTTGCAAACTCAAAGTTATTTCTTGGCTGCTTTTGGAGACGTGATAGACATGAGCCCCGTGTCAAATCATCCAAAGTGAAGTATTCTTGGGTTCTCTGTTACATCCAAGGAGTAACACTAAAGCCATTTACCAGACAATTTTCTCACCACAAGTATTTCACACTACCGAGTGTCACTCCATGTGAAGCCTCCCTCACAGGTGTAGAGGGCACTCGTCATTAAGGAGGAGGGTATAAGTACCTGTGTGAGCTTTTGCACGTCCTTGCATGCATCAACAGAAGAACTAAATAAGTTGTGACCATGGATGGCATTCGCACGTTTATTTGGCTTCCATCGTCCTGCTTCCGGTAATAGGGAAAGAGACTGAAGAGTCAGTATTGATGCTGTTGGAGGGTTTTATAATCTCCTCCACCCAACACTTGGAGTGGAACAGACTGAGACTTTGTTTTTGAGTCCACATAAACGCAAAACTAAAGAAGGAGTGTGTCTGGCGAGGGTGTAGTAGGTCATATGGAATTGAGCTTGAGATTTTGCTTGTTTTTGAATCTCATCTCCAGATCTTTTTCAGAGATCTTGCACACTACAGTCACTATGGCTGGCTCCAGTATAGGTCAAAGACAGCCTGTTCGCCATTCAAGTCAATGGTAACTTTAACATAAAAAATATGAAGTGAATAACTTTTTTTCCCCACAAGGTTATGTTTGTTCAGTATGAATTGTTCTCTCATCTCCTCATCTACTTGTCTCCAGTGTGCCGATTTGTTAAGTTACTGTGCTGTTTGGGCAGTAGAGAAATGTTTTCCTGATGAATCCGGACCAGGTTATGTTGCTGAATGCGTCTCGCATTCACTGGCTCTGAATTATAAAACATGGCGTTGCCTAAAAACTGAACTTCTTTGTGCCAAAATACTTTCCGACAAGTGGAAGGAAAGTCAATGGCTGTCACCATGGTGACATAGTCAACAGTTTTTTACCCCTCAGCCCTGACTAAGGGGCGGAGGGGTATTCTCCTGTGCTCTGGAAAAGCCTCGTACGTATGTCACTTTTGGGAGAAACTGAGTTTGACCCTCTTTTGCAGTAATTAACAGTGGTGAAAATCTTAAAACACTAGCTATTAGTGTTATTTGAACTGTCTAGATCAAGTTTCTATTATTTTTTTCGGTTCGGAGAAGTCCAGAATCTAAAGGTTTTTGTTCAGTTGTGAGAATCCTTGCCACTGATAAATTCACTAGGTTTTTCCAGATCACAGGAGTATTGTCGTCCCCTTCGCAGACGGACGCGCGGCGGGCGGGAAACTTTTGTCTGAACCATTCCTCTATAACCGCTTGGGTTAGGAACATGATTTTATACATGCATACTTGCTTTAGTGGGTAGGCGTGCCCCGTCGAGGTTTCGTACCCGAATGACCTTTGACCTTGCCTCAGTGACCTTCACCTTTAAAACTTTGTTTGCACATTTTTACACAGTCTATGGTGACATCATCAATAATTTGATTCGCCCTGCCTCTGCACTGACGTCACTCGTTCATGTATTTGATTATCCCCAGTACAGCGCAGATCGCCATTTTGTTCCAGTTCTGTTTTTCCCGATAAGACCTGTAACAGGAGAGAGGAGCAGGTCTGTTTTGTCCGCAGCTCGCTGGTTTGATTTCCGGCGCAGGCAGTGTTGGCACTGTGAGCCGAAGGTACTCAATTTCCTCCGTACCCCCAGAAGTTAAAATGAGTTTGAATTGCAGGGCAGCACTATGATGGCAGCTGATACAAAATGTTTTGCTTCATGCAGCTCATCATTTCATCAGTGCTCCCCTTCATCTATTGCTTAATGAATTACGTATTTTCCCATTTCACTTTTTGTATTTGCTGCCCATATCTATGCATTCAAAATGAAATTGAAAGCTTGGAAAAACATAACACTGAATCCCTCAATCAAAAATTTAAATGAAAACAGAATTAACAAAATCCTTGCGAATCAAAAGGGTGTAATTACATTTTAAGTCTGAACAGCTGTGCACTGACGCGGGGGGTTTTGGTTTTTATTATTTTTGATTGCAGGATAAGGTACTTAAAGTGTAGGAATTACAAGAATTCCCTGTGTATAGTGAAAATGTGTTTTATGAATAACATTTAATGTAAATTTAGATTGAAGTGTGCATTTCATTATTTGGTATCATTCACTGCTTGCCCAAAAGCAGGTCACAGACTCTAATATTTTGCTTGGCCATCTTTAGCTTTGATCACAGTGCACATTTGTCGTGGCATTGTTTCGACAATCTTTTGCAATGTTAAAACATTTATTTTGTCCAGACTTGCATTAATTTTTTTGCCAAGATCCTGTATCGATGACTGGAGAGTCTAATGGAAATGGAATTTCTGCGGTCAAACCACTCTTCAGTGCCTTTTCTGGGACATCCCAAAGACTTTCAGTTGGTTACGGGCAGGACTCAGTGGTGGTTAACTCATATGTGAAAATGATTTGTTCAAGCTGACTGAACCACTCTTTCATAGTTTGAGCCTGATGAATCTTAGCATTGGGTCTACTCTACTGACTAGAATTTATTGCTGCATAATGTAGCTAAGCCTTGACCTGGCCAATTGAATCAACCCCACCCTGGTCACAGTACTGCCTTCAGTGACTTACACAGTTGGTACTATGCATCACTTCATGGGCTTCCTTTCTTATCCTAACACACCCATAGCTCTGGAATAGGGTGAATCTTGACTCATCCGCCTCTTTTTTCATTGAGCCACAGTCCAATCTTTATGCTCCCTAGCAAACTGAAGTCAATTTTTCCTGATTGGTCTGACTAACAAGCAGCTTTCTTGTGGCCATGCAGCTGTTTAATTCCAATCCTGTTAGTTCTTTTTGACTTATATGTGTAAATACTCTTGCTTCATACTTTTACAATTAAACATAACTGTGAATTCTGCTGATTTTTTTACGGTGAGACTTTGCAAAGCATTTTTAGCGATAGCCGATCACAACCATTCATGATTTTTTTTCCTCCGTGAAGTTGACGACTTGTGACTGTCCGACGATGTTTTAATTATATGTTGGATTTCAGCAATCGCCTTCGTTATTTTGTTTGTTTGATGCAGACCATTAATTTGCTCCTGTTGAAACACAGTAGTATTTTTTCCAAGACTATGGGATACTCAGTCCATCGTGGTTGTTTAAGAAATGAGAAGCTACACGCTACGTCCGGCAGAGTTAAAAGAATTATTGCCAGCTGAAACATATTAATCACTGAAAAAAAAAGATTCAATCATTGGCTTTTTAAGGATTTGCTTACTTAAATCCGAACGGCAACATTTTTTTGCCCCAGCAACGTAGAAAAAAGCCTCTGTGCAATATCATATCTGCCTGTACATTGTGAAATAAGCGGCAGAATAGCTGGAAACTGTCAAATACTGACAGCAGTCTTGGAACAGTGTGGTCTGGAAATGCAATATTGGTTGGGAATGTCTTTAGATCCCAGTAGTAGGCAGCAGCTCAGGGGTTGGGGGGGGGGGGGGGTAGCGTGCTGTTCAGGCAGGCAGGAGCGGACGGAACACGTTCCCAAATTGATAGAACAGACAGGCTTAGATCTGCGATGCCGCAATTCTGCAGGGCAGTGGCAGACAGAGAGGAGCTAATAATGCACTGTGCCCCACTTATTCCCTCTACCCATTACAGTGTGTTACTGCTTTAACAGGCCACAGGAACCATTAATTACACAGCTGACACTGTGCTACTACCCGATATAGAACAGCACATCTCTGAGTGAGAGGAAGCCCTATGCATGCTGGGAACCAGGCCTGCTTTCTTGCTGGAATTTGTTTACCACCTGTATCATAACAGCGGAGATCAGACATTGCTTCCCCTGACCTGAATAAAATGGCGGGTTTGGGGGCGGGAGGGGTAGAGTGGGTTTTTGAGGATCCGAAACGGGAGCAGACTGCCGAGGAGCGTTTAAGAATTCAAGGCACTTGCTTGTGCCCGTTTTTGCTGTCTGTTTTTGGAAATGGGACTCTTTGAGTGCCCTTTGCTGAGAGGAACAAGCAGTGGTGTGGTGAAAAATTAATGGAGCTTCTTTCTTTTCCAGTTCAGTCATTATCTCAGGCCTGCACTTTCAGTCAAGTTAAAGGACTGTTTGACTTAATATGAGTATCGATTTGGTGAGTGACTTCTCCACAATGGACGCCCAAGAAATATATGCCCATGCTCCTATGCTGAGAGTTCTTTTCAAAGTAGAAATTGATTTGTCAGACTCAAAAATATTTTCAGTCGTGTTAGCAGTCTGATATTGAGGCTGAGATTGAATACTGGATACTTTTTGATTATTTTTTTTGAGAAGTTGTTCACATTTTCTGAAGTCACCAGGGGGGTTATGAACACATAGTTGAAATGTGCAAGATTCTAATAGCGTGGCATACCAGAGATGTTCATCCCATTGCAGTTTCATGTCTTAAAAACTGTACAAGATCAAGATCACGGAGATGCATACGAACTGGTAGTTTTGGATTGGGTTGTAGTAGTTGTGCAAAAGGTAATAATGTATTTAGTCATTAGTTAGGGCTACGTTGTCACTAGTTTGTTTCAAACTATCACTGCACTTAATTTGGTTGCACCACCGACTTATCTAGAAAGTTCTATGTAGGGCAGCAGGCCCCATTGTCGGGGTTTTCAGGTTTCCATTCAATCTGCAGCTAACTCAAGCTTCATAAACAATGTGTGCGGATCCCTTTGCTAATCACTGTCTGAAATTGAGTTCTTAAGAACAAATTAAAAACCAGCAGCCACAGAGACCCCCAGGATTTGAGGTTGAGGCTCCTGACATAAGGTGTACTCTGCTACTAAGGCAAAAATTGTGACTAAAACGTGATTTAATGTCCCTCACCAATCAAGGCAAATACTGTTTGTGTAAATGCGGAGGTCAGCAGTGTAGAGGTGTTTGTGACTAATGTTTAATGTGTGCAGGTATTGGTTGACAGATTTAACAATATGTGTGCTAAAAAATATGATTGACGTTTGCCTTCTTCAAACAACCTGGTAACTTGGCTTTTTTAAAGGACTGATTCATTCTCCAACTGAGTCAATAGTCTTATGAGTCTTTTGAGGAATGAAATGTCACTCTGTGGTTCTGGGGTTGGTATGAACCTGTAGCAAACAGTATAGGGCTGATGGTTTCCCAGTCTCCTCTCACTCACCTTTCTCATAGTTCTCTTAAGTGTGCAGCATGAAAAAATTCAGACGTATGCCTGATTGTGGAGTTCTGAGTCAGGTGCATTCATAATGAACAAAGGTCTGTGTTTGATCTCTCTCTCACTGTCTGCCCCATTCGGTTCATACTGATACTATCTTACCATTTCAGGTGCTCGAGTGGTTTTGACCGCCATCGCCAAGACTGGGTTGATAGCAGCTGTTCTGATGAGGTACATAAAAGCTCTTACATTTTCTTTATTTTATAAATGTGTTAAAATGAGTCAAACTTAATTAAATCAGAATTGGCGTGTTTGATTTTATTTTTTAAATGCAAACACATTCTTGTTGGCACACTGTATTCAGGAAGAAAAACCCATATATTTCTTTCTCTGTAAAAGTTCAGAACATCAAACATTTAGATCTAAAAACTGAGGCTGGTGCTGAGCAGAGAAGGAAACTTACTTAGAAGGAAGTCCTAACACTCTTTATGCTCGCATGCTTGGCAAACACTAGTGTTAATGTATTAACGGTACTCGGGGGCATATGCAGTGTGCTGAATTTTCCTTTCAATTAAGTTACTATTAGAGCAACTTGAACCCAGTTTTGCATCTATTTGTAAGTCTGCCTTGAGAGGGAATGAAGATTAAGTGTCAGCACTGATTATGGCAATGGCTCTGCTTGAGTGTAGCAGGTAAGGCCATGTGAGGACTTAGAGCCAAAAAGGGGTCATATCCCTCGGCGTCACCTGCCCCTGCTTGCTCTGGGTAATGGAGTCCAACCACCAATAGGTTTGGCTAAGCAATGAATGGGCCAAAAATCTGTTTACTGTAGTTAACCATACTTGTGGACTGAAATGCAAAGCAGTAAACTATATCTGTCCTGAAACTTCTTTTACTGCAACTCCCCTCCATGGAGCAGAGCTGGTCTTTGCAGCTTCATTGCTGTGGTGGTGTGACTCTCGCCAGTTGGAGAGCTGGTTTGAAAGACAGTATAGATATAAACTCTGAGCTCTGAGGCTCAGTTTGGTGTTGCTGTAGCAGCCATGATGATGGATGGCCATGTCTGCAGATTCGTAAGCTCCGCTCTGGTGGGCGAGAGCCACTTCCTCTGCTCACACTCCTCCTGTGTGAAGAGATGGGAGAGTTTGCTCTGTCATGCCCTCCTGAGACACATATCTCTCTCCCTGTTTCTCTGTCCCTCAGCTCCAATACTTCACACGAATCTGCATTATCTTCCCTGATTATGCAGAGCTAAAAAAAAAAAATCTTGAAATAAATGCATTTCCAGATGGCAAAGCTTCGTCAGACTTCATTGTCTTGAAGCAGTATTAACTGTGCTGTGTTTATTTTCGACCACAGTACGCATCTGTGGTGCAAATATGTGTTTACCAATTGAGCAAAGCACATGCTGGGCATTTACACTACATGGTGATATTTCTAACACCAGTATTAAAACCCTGTGGTCATCAAACACTTTGTCAACTCATTATAAAATTCTCTGGGCTCTGTATTATAACTGCTTGAAAACAAAAATAAGGTTAAACATTTTTCAGTTGTTTTTCAGCATACATGCATAAAACAACTAATTAACTCGGTTTGGAATAATGAACATGAGATGAGGATTATTTATGTGTTGTGATGTTTTCATTAGCCTAGTTCAAAAGAAAAGCAAAAACATAAACCTCATTTACTCTTCACTCTCCTTCTAATTAAGTATAGCGAGAACTGTTTATTTGTGTTACGTTTTTAAAATGATTGAGGAAAAAATCTGCGGGGGTGCGCAGGGGGTAGCGCTGCCGCCTCACAGCAAGAAGGTTGTGGGTTTGAATTTGGCCTGGGGCCTTTCTGTGGCACGTTTGCAAGGGCTCCCAGTGTCCATTTGACTTTTCTCCAGCTCTACCTCACACAGACCAAAACGCGTATTCTAATTGGTGAAATTGGAGACTCTAATTTGCCCATAGATATGAGTGCGTGGTGTGTGTGAGCCCTGCAATGAGTGAGCTGTCCAGGGTGCGTTCTTGCCTTTCATCCATAATCAGCTGGGATAGGCTCCAGCTGGCCCGTTACTCTGATGAGGAAGAACCAGTTTAGATGATGGATGGATGTCCTGCATGTTTATGTTGTGTACTCAGTGAATTTGCTCCAAAAATTATTTGAAAATTCTTTGTATTATTTCAGACAAAGGAGAAAAGCTGTGACCTCGTCATCAACACTACACAAATGTACTCTTTCACGACACCGCCTGCCCCCAGGACCACAGCAAGGAGGCAGCTGACCACAACCTCAACCGTGTTCACATCTACCTCCCACCTCCCTACCAGCATCCCCACAGAAGGTAGGCTCCTAGCCCAAACCTTGCATGCTTCTAGTTTTGCTCCTCCAGGTTTGGGTTCATTTTATTTCAGTTCAGTCATATCATGATCCAGTTTTAACACCCACATTGTTAAAAATATAATATTCGAAGGGTTAAATATGTAAAGCTCAACCCTAAATTTGGAACATTTAGCACAATGTTGTGTAGGAACCTCTGAATCTATCAGTCGAATTTAAGGTCAGTTTCAATTTCAGTAGACCATACCAGGGTCTTTCCAGGGCCTTCATGAACCCAGAACCATGTTATTTCGTGGCTGAATTTCATCTTCAACTATAAACAAAAGCACCATTGTTCATCAATAAGGATTGAGATCAACAGAGCATGTATTTTTCACTGTCTTTTCCACAGTCTGCACGCAGCCTCTTCATGCTGGTAACGCTTTGTGCGCATTATTCTGTCAGCTTATTCATCTTCTGGAGGCCACATCAATTATCTGCTTTAATTATCGCTTGTCCTCAAGGGGTTAATCAATTGCTATTGTTGGTCTACGCAATCATGCTAATTTAAAATACGCCAATATAATGTATTCTGGAATATTTGTTTTCTGTGTTCGGTACGCCTCCTGCCAATATGCCGAGACGCTTGAGAGATAACATGGCAAGATTTTCTTTTGTGTGGCTGACAGCTCACAGTCCTGAGAAATTAATCTTTGATTAATGAAAAATTCTAGACTGAAGGCTTTTGTCTTGCTAAATGAATTATGGCCTCTCATTTGGTCCAGCATCTTTTGACATCAGGCTTGTGATTCGCTGATTGAAACCAGACTTTAGCTGGCTGCCTCATGAAATAGATTGTCTTTGGATACCTGTGGCTATTTGATTGTTTTCTTTAGATGCTTGATTGCAAGTGGCTGATAAATAACCCAGTTTCATAGCTTTAGTGCTTTTACAAGGCCTGCTGTGGCCAGATTGGAATGGACAAAGAGACCTGAATGTGCTGGCATCTGGTAAACTCCGGACTATTTTAATGACTTTTGCTTGATTGTTTGTTTTATTGTGTTGTGATGCCAGCACATCACACTTTCACATGCACTCACACTTAAAGTCTTGTTACTCGTAGCTGGCACATGCAGCTAAGATGGTCATTCACAGTGCTTACTAGATAATGGCAGTGGACAATTCCATGACAACTACAGCAGTTTGCAACATAGCACCCTTGATTTTTTATTTTTTTTTTTTTTTTTTGAGGGGGGCAGGGAATAGCCCAGAAAAATGACGTGTAGTTCCTTAAAATCTGTACTTCACACTCCATTTTCTCCATTTTGTCACTAGATCCTTTTAAAATTCTGCAGGTTTTGAAAACTGCATCTCTGCATGAAATGATGTATTTACAGGAGATTTCGAAGAGAAAACCCCGAACGCTTTGAATATCTTGGGCTGCTTTTATGTGTGGGTTTTACATCCTCAGAAAATGTTTATGTACTTTCCTTTTGGAGATATTTAGCCCTGAAAATGTACTCTTTTGCTGGGGACCAATTTTGCTGGTTATGCTTCAAAAGTAACATTTTTTCGTGATTTTAGTTATGTGAGTCATCTGAGGGCATTTCCATGAACAATAGTTGAGATATCAGGTACGGTAAAAATAGTATGGTCATTTTTGCACTTATAATCAGGGCCATAAGCCTTTAGGCAGTGACACGATTTTCATTGTTATGGCGTTGCTTGCCACCCTTATGGACTTGAAATGAAATATTCAATATGAGCACAAAATAAACTTTCAAAGTATTACATTAACCATGTGAGAATTCCATCCATTTGAATACATTCCCCCCAATTTTTGCAGATTGAAATGTAATTTGAGAAGTTACGTGGTCATAAACTATAAATACTTGTTTGAAAATCCTTTACAATGACTACGTAAAGTCTGGACTCACAGACATCACCAGACGCTGGGTTTCTGTTATCAGTTCGCACTTACTCTTGGGGATTCTTGCCCTCAGTTTTGACTGGAAATTAAATAAGCAAGATAACAATTAACAGTAGGGAACAGGTGAGAGCAGGAGCAGAAGTGGAATGGTGACACACAAGACAATAAATATTGAGAACCAATTTGGGAAACTGAAGGACAAACTGACGAAGATAACGGGGAAAAACAATCGATATGAAAGCGACATGATAGTACCTCCCCAGCAGGCGCCACCTGCCAGTGCTGTGGCCGACCCCCGACATTGATGCAGCAAAGTGCACCCCAGCGAGGGGTCCAATGTATTCCCTGTCGACAGCCAGGAACTCTCCTTGAGGCCTGCCCCCCCTAATTACCAGGAACTGGCAGTTAGGCCCCCTGCGCCGAATGTCCAGGATGCAGGGCACTGTGTATGCAAAGCCACCATCGATGAGCTGGGGGTGAGGTGGGGAGTAGCGATGAGGGCTGTATGGGAAAGAACAGATAGGTTTGATATGTGATACGGACATCCTGAGACACACTGCAGGGAGAGAATAATGGGCCAGTTCCACCCAAGGCAGGGGAAGTGACCGCTAGGTGAAGGATCTTCTGCAAAGGCAGCAGAGAGTCTTGCCCAGTTCCTGGTTTAACCTCTCCTCTTGACCATTGGTCTCTGCATGGAAGCTGGTCGAGAGACTTGGTGTAGCGCCCACCAGGGCGCAGAAGGCCTTCCAAAACTGGGTAGATAATTGTGGCTAAGTGTCAAACATATTCTCAGGATGGACTACAATGGCCATATTTTACAGTGTGCAGCCAGAGCTGGCTTCACGGTGTGCTTTATTCCACAACACGATTAAAATCGATGGTCTTGTGAGTGTGAACACGGTCGGACATGATGTTCATGGATCATTTTCATGCTGTTGTCCCTTTAGCGACTAAGATATAAAAATTTTGTATGAGTACAAGAGAAATTAAGGGCTCTTACGACCGTTTAGAGCTTGAAGCGTCTGGTGCAGACTGGTCTGATCTGGCACAGGCAACACTGGGGTTTACAGCCATGGGGTCTTGCTTTTGGCTGATGTTGAATTTCATTTCAAGTTGTTGTTTGTGTCTTCTCGGAGCCCAGAGCTTGTAACATCCTGTCCTGCAGAATCGATCACCCTCAAGGATGTGCTTTCCTTTTTATCAGTCTGTCTTTATTGCATAATCTAGGTCTCTAACCCAGTGTCTGCTCGCATCTCTCAGTCATTCTGTTAGCCTTTGGCTTCTCCGTGTAGGCCATCCACTTCTGGAGACCCTTCACGTTCGCCTGCTCACCGCCTTCACCTTGTTTTGCTGACGTCGAGCCTTACATCCCCTCAGTCATTAACCAGAAGCGAGGCTATGCCTTTTCTCTAGTAATGAGCTGCCAGTTGGGCTGCAGCAGTTTAAATGAGATGGCACAAGGCAGAGGCCTTGACTTAGGTTCATAATTTTTGGCCCTGGCAGACATGAAGGCGCACCGCCGCCCACTCTTTCTCAGTGAGCCGTGTCCCTGTTCCATCTCTCTCTACCTTATGGCGGTCAGTCGGAAACTCAATCATTTTTCAAGCTCAGCTGCGGTTTGTGTTTGGACATAGCTGCTCTGACCGGGCCCAGCCATTCAGATGCGGTTCAAAAAGCGCCATGATTGTCTTCACAGGCCTTTCCTGTGCTAGAGGACTGGTGAATAATTCTAAATAAGCTTTGTTTCATGGTCCATTTTTTCCATGCATTCCGAGCGCTGTGCGGCTGAAAAATAATGACATTTTTTATTCAGCATACATATCCATCGCTTTCCATCTGCGATAGCATTAGCGTCAGTCATCTTGTAAATCGATGATTTTTTTTTTTTGTATTGAGAAGATGCCAGCTATTTTTTTTTCCTGCCCAGGGAAATATGGTTAAAGCGCTGGGTTTTAAGACACTCTGAAGGGGAGCTTAAAGGATGTCCTGCCAAAAGGAAAACGGTCCCTGAAGCACCTTGTCTGCCTGACGGTGTGGATGACGCGGCAGTGGAGAAGTGACGTTTGTATTGTATTTGCAAAGGGGAGTAGGACAAAGAGTCTAGATATGTAATATAGCTGCCAGAACTCCTGTTACAGTGGGGACCTTCTGGGGTAGCGACTCCAAACCCCTGTCCTTAAAACCACCCCTTCCTTTGGCACACATATATGTGTACTTTTACAAAGTGACAGGCACATCCATTAACTCACATACTCATGTAGATTAATGCCCCATATTCATATGGAAACTCATTCAAACGCAGTGCTTAAATACACCCAAGAGACCGTGTGCTTACATTCATCAAGCATTTAATGAGGAATACTGTGCTAATACTGGATAGGGCCTCCCTTTGCTCTCAAAACATCCTCAATTGCTTGTGGCTCAGATTTCACAGGATATTGTAAGCATTCCTTGGAGATTCTGGTCCATGTTGATATCCTCACGCAATTTTTTTCAGATTTTTCAGCTGCAAATTGATGTTATGAATCCCCTGTTCTACCTCACTCCAAAGGTGCTGCATTGCTTCTCAGGATTGACCGTGGGAATCCCATGTGTATGCTGGTTTTCGTTCCAACTGCTACTGCAATCACAGATACTAACTGCTGTAAAATTGTTCTTAATTTGGTTGTTTTGATATTATATGGTTTATTGACCATCTTTATTCACATTGTCAAAAATAGCTACATCTGTTTGGTATGCTGGATAAAAATTTTGCTTTATTGCAAACATGAAGGGCACGTATTTTTATCTGACCGCATTAAAGATGATGGTGAATCAATCAGGTCCTAATTATGTTACTGAACTAATTTTTTTTTTTCATTTTACACAATGCAGGATTGGCTTTTTATCATTTGCTTTACCTTTAAATTTATCATTAACTACTTATTCACCAATCTTTTTGTTTGCCTGTGTCCATACTGGTTGCCTGTGCCTTCTGATCTGTCAAATGCTATCAGTCAAACATTGGTTTCTTCTTTTAATGAAAGCTTTTAAAATAAATCACAATGTAAACTTGGGAGGTTTTTTTTCCCATTTCATAGATAATCTGGCTAAAGATGGTAAATGATCCCTTTGAGTATTAAACACAGCGAACTGAGAAAAATTACCAACTTTTCAATGTTACGAGATTGCAAAAGTGGATGGAACAAAACCCAGCCTGTGTAGGGATCCCCAGGCCCAGTGTCGAGAGCAGCACATAAAAGTTCATGAAACCTGATTGTAAAGGTCATAAAACCACTTTGAGGTAACTTTTTCATTGTGACACGGCACATTATCATCCTGAATGTTGCTTTTGGAAAATGTGCAAATTCTGGCCTTTACGGGATGCACGTGGTCAAGAACTACAAGATAGGTTAGAGCCTTAAAATTGCGATTGATTGGTATTAAGGCGACCAAACTGTGCCAAGAAAACATTCTCCACACTACTAAATTACCTCCTGAAATCTGAAATGTTGACTCAATACAGGTTTGATCCATAGATTCATGCAGTTGATGCCAAATTCTGGCTCTTGTATCTTCTCGTCACAGCCAAACTCGAGATTCATCAGACCAGGTTATGTTTTTCTCAGTCTTGTCCAGTCTTAGTGAGCCTATGCTCACTGCTGCAATAAATTTTTGTGTGTGGCTGACAGGAGTGGAACCCATTGTGGTCTTCATTCAGCCTGTTACGCATTCTGAGATTCTTCTTACTGAGTTACTGTAGACTTTCTGACAGCTTGATCCAGTGTGGGAATTCTCCTCTGACACTTGCACATACTGTACACTAACGCGGGGTCAGACGTACAGCCATAAACACAAATGCTTGCACGCACACACACACACACACACACACACACAGTCACACGCACCCACGCATGCATACTCACAGACAGGCTGACTCGTTAACACATGCAGGCATGCATTCAAGAATGAGCACAAACACACATATTTATGTAAACACACCCACAAACACATGCTCTCACGGTCATGAAGAGAGAGAGAGCCTCTGACCCAGACAGGCCCAGACGCAGAAATCCTCCCCGGGGCGATGGAGAATACCAAAGGTGATTTCGGGGAGTCTGTGCCACAGTAATCCTGCCTTGAGGGGTACACTGAGGGGGCACGGCGAGACGCGGGGATCCGTGTTCCAGAAGACCTGCGGAAAGACATCTGCTATTTCATCTCTCACATCCTCTCTGCGTGAGGACAAAGCCTGACGGAGCCTCGTCTCGTCCGTCTGCTGGGCTGTCTTCATCAGGACGGATAAACCACTCAAGGTTTTCTCTTGCTGCAGATTGATTTCTTTGTGTGAGCACTCGGGTTTTACTGAAGAAAGAGGGAGTCGGCAACCCAGTTCATTACGAACATACAAAACCAATCCAGCAACAAATTCAGGACTCAGTCCTGCATGCCAGGAGGGAGAAAGAAACAAATCGCTGCTCCGAGGGTTTGGCATTCCTGAAACTGTGTCTGTACCACTTTGTCTGAGGGCCGTGCATATGACAGGACATATCACAATGGTTGCACAGAGCCGATGCAGTCCCAGTTCAGTTTTCTTGTACTTCTCTTGTAGAATGTGTTTTTCTTTTATTGAGTCCCACAATTGCTGTCCCCTTAAAGAATAGTTGTCATTTACACTACAGTAGGTTGTAAATTGGGTTTTTAAGGTCCAGGCCTTTCAGACTGTGTGTGCCTGTGGAGCATTAGCCATCAATGCAGTGATGCCGCCTGTGGAACTAATCCTGAAAATGCCAGGGTCTATTGTCACCAGGCAGCACACAGTTGGCCGTGCCTTTTAACCAGGGATTGAGCCTGTGGTTTTCTGTGTGTCGCTTACCCTCACCCTGGAGGATGAAATTGTCTGGGTGTGGAGCTTTTATTCACTGCATGTGAAGGGTTCATTTACAAAAACAGTCATGTGCATTTTGATTTATTTTCCTCAATCATGTTTTTTAATTGTGCACTTCAGGGAATATCAATCATATTATTGTTGGGTTATTTCAGGAAGATATCTCAAAATTTTTTGCTTTTCCCAAATGGTGTTTTTTGATTGTTTAGTCAAAGGAATATTCATCAAACTGCTGTTGGTTCATTCATTTTAAGAATGACCTTTATCTATTTTTGCAAATAAACTCTTCATGTGTATCAGCTGTCAGTTAACTGAAGCTCATTGGTTATCTGGCTATGATTGTTATGTACTGTAAATGCATGCACCCATGCGTACTTGTTTGCTATATCTGCAATTTATGGATGTTGCAATTACACATTCCCAATCTGGAGAACTAGCAAACGCTACACAATTCATGACATAAAATCTGTCACTGGTGTTCAGAGACTGTTTTCACCCTAGCAATGGTGATTGGCATTATTCCTATGCATTCCCATATAGAAAGAAAATACATTTGAGATACATTTGGAATATACATTAAATATGTAAAAAATGGTTGCTTCATATATTTTAATAAATATAGTTTAAATATATTATCAATTAATTTGAAATACATTTCAAATATATTGTCCCATAGGGATGAAAATATATTTGAGATATATTTAGAATATATATTCAAAATGCATTGTAAAATGCTTTTCAAATATGTAAACTGTTTCATTTTATCATTTCTAATGTATTTAGGATAGCACAAAGGGTAAATGGGCCGCATTTACATAGCGCTTTTCTAGTCACATGACACAAAGCACTTTACAATATGCCTCTCATTCACCCTGATGGCAGAGGCTGCCTTGTTAGGCACCAACCATACTTTCACAGTTGGTAAAAGAACCAGTTAAGGTGTCAGTAGTGTGACATATAAGCCTAACAGAAATCTTAATCTCCGTGTTAGCAGAAGTGTACTGAATTGGTGTGACGGTGCGTTCAGGAACACTCGCGAGAACAGGAATTCCAAATATTGCAAGCCTTTGTTGTAAAAACGGGCGAGACCAGAGGACACAAGAATTGCCAAGCCAAAAACAATATCCAAAAAGCGAAGTCGACTAGACAGGCAGGGGTCAGAACCAGTAAGGCAGATGTGCAACGGTACATAGACAGCAAGCCAAAAATCGTAGTCGAAATCCAGGAAGGTAAGTCATACACAGGGCATCCAGAACAGAAATCGTGGTCATACAGAAACAGGTCAAAATCCAAAAAGACAAAACAGGAATAGTAGGGCAAGGCAATCTCAAAGTCGGACGAAACAGTCGTGAAGAAACCATTAACAAAAGGCATACGAGGAGCTCTGCACAAATGAATACTGATCAACGTTCTGACAAAGAATGAACTGCAGTGAAGACTTTAAATAGACAAGAGGGAAGTCACAACCTATGCAGGGAACTGGTGAATTGGATGAGGAATAATTACAGAGGAAAGCACACATGGGTAAGTCCTAAACCACAACAATTGGCAAAGGCCAAGACACGGACGGGATCAACGCAGACAACCTATGACAGATAAACAGCTCTGGTCAAGGAGTTCCTAGTGCACAGACAATAAGTGCAGGATAGCAATTAAGCACGTGCGAGAGATCTCGCGGAAACGCAGGGAGAGGCAGAGAAAGCAAAGCAAGAGGCGGAGACTAGAACAGGGCGATAGCTGAGACTGAATTAGTAATAATTAGTAGAGGTGCAGCTTTACAAATTAACCCAAGTGTTCATTAATAAGTTAGTAATATGTACATGGATTAGTTAAGTTAGTAGACTATGATACACAATATAAATGTTAGTAATATTAGTAATCTAGGAAAGCAAGGCGAAGGAAGTAAACGAGAATTGACGTAATAATATGAAACACCAGAAACCATTGAAATCACCCGAAGCAAGTAGGCACACAGACTGGGAGAACGGACTGAACCAACTGATCACAAGACAAGGGATGACAAGTGCAATGAAACCTGGAATGGCATAAACAGAAAACCGGAATGTATAATAAACAAAAAGAATAAAGAAAAGACAAACAATGAACACAAGGCATGACATCAAAACACAGAACCATAACAATTGGGGTGTTTTATAGTCAGGTTCACCATCTGTAGAATGATCAATTAATATTCTATCATATTCTACTCAAGTGTTTGCATTATTTTATGGCTGTTGCACCTATGTCAGTGATATTATGTTATGCACTGACCTATCAGTATGCATTCCTTGAAGTGCTAAATAAACTGAAATGAAACATCAAATGTTGTCTTAATTTATTAGTCAAATCTAATTATGTTCTGTGGCTGGATTGAAGTTGAAGTGCATTTGCGTATACATATGCTACTTCTGCGAAACGCATTAGTAATTTTTTTAATCTCTATTTATGATTGCATTGGCATTTTCTCTGATAAAATGCACTTTGGGTTACAGCTTCTTTGGTTGGAATGAGCTCAAACATCAAAGATTTATTTTAAATCGGCTGGTATTTAACTTGCAGTTTTAACTATTGCATATCATGTCTAATCATTTATGACTCTTCAAATAATAATCATTATCTCTGTATTCCTCTTTTGTGTGTGTGTGTGTGTGTGTGTGTGTGTGTGTATGTGTGTGTGCGTGTGCATGCACATGCATGTGTGTTGTGTGTGTAAAGCAGATTTACACACACAGGTTGTGTATGCGTTTTAAAAATTTTCCATTTGCTGGCCTTAACTCGCCTAACTACTTGTACACTAATCTGCTGAAATCCTTTTAACGCTTCACTTTGAATAATTAACGGCTCAATAATTTATAGTTTGATGTGCAGAAAATCCTGTGCCAAGCAAAATTAAGCAGTGGATGGTTGCCCTTGTTTAACATAATCAATTTTTATAAATGCATCCCCACATGTTTATTAAGCATAATCAAGTGTACAGACCCATCGTCAGTCCATTAAAGCCCTGGATAAGACACTGAACCGCTGAGAAAACTTACTTATCATAACATCCACCTCCGCCCCAACCTACTGTATCTCGCCTCTCCGTGTTTCCACCTCCACCTCTGCTGCTGCTGATTTCTCACGCTCTCTCTATCTTCTCTTTCATCCTGCAGATGACACCAAGATCGCTCTGCACCTCAAGGACAGCGGAGGTGAGTTGAATTGCCTCTGTTTGACTGCTGTTCATCTTTCCTGGTGACAGTGCATCAGTGCATGCACTGATCTCTGAGACAGCCTGGGAGAAAAAAGCCAGCCGCTAAATACAAAAATGGAGACATGAACTTCGGTCCTTCAGAAGTGGAGTTTGTTATGTCTCACTTTTGTCGGAGCGTGTTTGTATTCAGAGGAGAACAAACTGCATGCACTGCAGCACAGGCTGGGGGAAATGGGGGAGGGGGGAGGGGGTAGACTGGCACATTTCAGTGCGTTTTAGGCACTGTATTCAGAACTGATTGAAATAGCTACAGTTACAGTGTATTGGACAGATCAGTCATTGTGTCAGGGAATGTGTGCAGGCAGCAAAGTTGTTTACCGCCGGCATGATGTTACACGGTTACTAAGGCTACAGTGAAGTGGAGGCCTATCAGTCGTGCGCGGATCCCATGAGGATTGGGAGGCAGGTTTAGTGGAGATGTAGATTGAACTGCCGCTGCAGAGGAGACGTACAGATGAAATCTTAAACACATTTTGTTGTTACTCTGAGCCATGAAAATGAATACTGGCTCAATATTCCCTGTCTCTGTTCTTAGCAGTGGCATACTGTCGGAGGTATGAAAGACTGGCGGCAACATCACATTTCAATGCTTGTTTTTTTTTTTTTGCTTGATTAACTATCTAACCATTTATTTTCTGATTGAACAAAACGTAATGTAGCCTACTGGCTAGATTTATGGGAGACTGGGGTCTGATTAGCCACGGGGACCAATGAGCCTTGCACATATTTGTAAACAACATATGTCTGCTTAAAATAGACAAAATAGTAATCAGGCTCATTGGTCCCAATGGCTCATCGGAACCCAGTCTCCCCTACATACACAGTAATGTAATGGGCGTGATATTGTAAAGATTGTAATAATTTGACAAAATGCATACTCATCCTAAACTTTCATGGACTTGCATCCCTCAATTTAGCATTTTTTCACAGCATAATTAAAGGAGCTGTGTCAGGATTACTGCTCATGCTCAGAAATTGCATCCCAAGAAAGTGAATCTGCTTGACTGCAGGTTATAATCTGATTCCATCATTGCTAATTCATCTTTGTTTTCCATTGTATTTAAATATTTTAGTTACTCCTACTTTATGCTCTTTTGTAGTAAGAAGCTTTCTATGGAAATTCAAGTATTCGAAACGCCATCTTAAGCTTTCGCTGAGGGATATGAAGAATATAAGCTGGTTGCCATCAACGATAACCATAGAAGAAGAAAAATATCTTCTTGACTTGCAGTTGAGCGTATTTACTTGGTTCAAAGTTGCGAGCATGCGCTGAAATCGTGGCACAGCTTTTTTCATCACATGATGGTGTTTAATTTGTTTGATTGAATTTTAGCATTCAAAAGAGAACTACTGAGAGATAAAAATCTTTGCAGGCATATCAAACCATACCAAACTTTTGGGTGAAAGGCTTTAATTATAATGTGTCCCAAACTATGCTAGATAAATGCAGAATCTTCAGAAGCCTCATCAAGACTTTATATTGCCATTAATGTGCATAGGATAATGCCACATAACTTTGCTATGCAATGTACAACAATGCTATCAAAAAAAGGTAAACTGGCCAGAAATTCTATAACCCCTTTTCCAAAAGAGTTGGGACGCTGTGTAAAATGTAAATAAGAATTGAATTTAATGACTTGCAGATAACTTAAACCCTATACTGTATTTAAAGGAGCAATATGTAAGTTTGTGGCCAAACTGGTAGTGCAATCACATTCAAAATAGCGCAGAGCGCAGTATCCCCTCCTCCTCTCCCCCAGACGAGAGGTTGCCAGCTAGGTTGCTGGATCCAGCAAGAACATCTACTACACGGAGCTACCATGGCTACGTTTCAATATCACCAATGATTTGCTCTCACAGGGTTGTGTTCAGTTCAGTTCAGTTCAGTTCAGTTCAGAAAAGATCGAGACTAATGAGTAACTAACTTTAGCAATGGTCATATTGGTCAACTTGCTCGTCACTCTTCTGTGTGGATAGCCCACTAAAGTCCATACTGTAAAATGCGTAAAGAATGAATGAGGACCCATTTGACCGGTGTACTGTCTCAATTACATTTCATATTGCCATAATGGCTGTGCTAATGTAGGAACGGTTTGCACAGTGTCTCAGCATAAAGCCAGAGAAACGGACTAATTATGCATTGCTAATGTTAGCAATGAAGAGCCACGGTTTTTATTTCTCAAACAATTTGTTACCTAGTCAATTCGATGACCCACCTGCATACGTACTAACGTACCATGAACGAACATACATAACATTCTTCGACTCTAGAGAATATTTGAAATGTCCATGCCTACATTAAATAGAATTAAGTTAGCCAAACTTAGCTGAATCTTACCTGCCCAGGAGAAAATGAGCAACTTCGGCGTCGGTCTTCAAACTCTTCTCTGCTTTCAGCTGTCTCCATCTTTCAAAGGCATGTCCTATACAGATCCTTGTTTTGTTTCTGACTTTGTCACAACGTATTTCGGAATCATAACGAGGCCTTTTAGGTTTAGTAACGTCAGACATTTGTGCTCCGAAACGCTGGTAGCTGCAGCTTAGTGGTAAGTGGCAACCTGGATGCCGAAATGCTACTGACTTCGTGATTGGTAGATAGGTGGAGTGCGGCACAACAGGCCAAAACACAAAATGACAACATCAACATTAGTTATGGGCTGCAACTTCGCTTTTGTAATGAGAATATTCTGGCCGGAATACTGTTGTCAGTGATATAAGTATTTGAAATTAACATCATTCCTTAATGTCTGGTGATATATCAGGGCCATTTCATGATTAATCAACATACATTTCTTACATATTGCTCCTTTAATTAAAAATGGTACGAAGACAACATATCAAATGTTGAAACTGAGAAATTTCACTGATTTTTGAAAAAAACATCTACTCATTTTGAATATGGTTTCTGCAACATTTCTCAAAAAAAGTATGGACATGGACAACAAAAGCATGGAAATGTTGTATGATGCTAAAAAAAATACACCTGGTGGAATATCTCTCAGCTAATTAGGTTAATTGGCAAGAGGTCAGTCAAATGTTTGGGTATAAAAAGTCTGTCAGAAGTAAAGATGGTGAGATGGCTTCACCACTCTGTGGAGGACTGCATGGGTAAATAGTTCAACAATTTAAAATAATGTTTTCCAACGTAAAATTGCAAAGAATTTGGGGATTTCATCCTTTAGATTCCATAATATCATCAAAAGATTCATATACTTGGGAGAAATCTCTTTCCTCAGGGAGCAAGGCCCAAAACCAATAATGAATGGCCATGATCTTCAGGTCTTCAGGCGGCACTGCAATAAGAGCAGACAGGATTCCGAAGTGGAAATCACTGCATGGGCTCAGGAACACTTTTAAAAATTTTGTCGGTAAACATCATTTGTTGCTGCATCCTCAAATGCAAGTTAGAACTCTGCCATGCAAATATTAAACCACATCTAAACAAAATTCAGAAATGCTGCCACCGTCATGGGCCAGAGCTCATTTAAGATGAACTGAGGCAACTGTGTGGGAAACTTTCCTGTGGTCGGACCAATCAAAATGTGAAATTCTTTTTGGAAATCATGTACGCCGCGTCCCCCTGGCTAAAGAGGAGAGGGACCATTTGACTTGATATCAGCGCACAGTTTACAAGCCAGAATCCACGAGAGTATGGGGGTGCTTTCGTGGACATGGCATGGATATTTTGCACATCTGTGAAGGCACCATAAACGCTGAACAATATTTACTGGTTTTGGAGCAACATATGCTGCCATCTAGATGTCTTTTTCAAGGAAGGCCTTGCTTATATCAGCAGGACAATGCCAAAAACCACATTGTGCATGTATTACAACAACATGGCTCGTGCTATAAGAGTCTGGGTGCTAAACTGGCCTGTCTGCAGTCCAGTCCTTGCACCCACTAAATATATTTGGCGCATTATGAAACAAAAAATATGAGAGAGTCAGTGAAGTATAAGTCCTACATCAAGCAAGAATGGGAAAACATTTTGCTGGTCTCCTCCAGTTTCCAAGTGCATACTGGTTGTTGTAAAAAGAAGAAGTGATGCAACACAGTGGTAAACATACCCCTGAGTTTAAATGATTTTTGAATCATTGCATTCTGTTTTTTTTACGTTACTCAGTGTCCTAACTTTTTTTGGAAATGGGGATGTATCAATTAGCCTCAGGAACTCTGCAAATTAATGTTTGGTTACTAATTATGCAGAGTAAACTGTCACCATTTTAGCATAATTAAACACTGAAGGTGAGTTTGCTGCAGGCCTTTCATGTTGCTCACAACACACCATGCACATCCTGCCCTGGATGATGAACCAAAAAAAGAAATTACTTTTTGTGTCTTATTTTAGTGAGAAAGGGAAAATCTTTACATCAGGATAGTAGAAAAATTCATGTGCAAGTTGGAACCACAAAAAAGATCAAATATGTTAACATACTCATATTTAATCATTTTGAAAATAAGCCCATGCAAATGACCACATTTTCATTGCAAGGTGTTTTATTTTTTATTATTTATTTTTTGCTATCTATTCTGAGAGCTTAAATAGCCATAACTACTATAAGATAGTGCATTGAATCTGCAGCTATCTGCTTCCTGCTGCAGAGTCCTCACTGTCTGTCTGGGAAGGGATGTTAAATCTCAGCTCTCATCATTTTCATTCCCATCCCAGAGTTGTGATGCTTGCTCGCGTATTGCCGAATGTCTGAGCCATGTCAAGGCTGAGTGCGCTCTTAAAGGTATGCCGCCTCAAGGGCCATGTTGAGTTACCAGTCTGCTTTCTAAAGCGCTGCTGGGTGTGAGAACTGCGCAAGAACTGCAAGCTGTGAGTTCAGCTTGCTCAGTAACATAAATCCTGGCCTGTTTTGTTTACAAAAAAAAAAATCTGTCCATCCTCTCCCCCACTCCTGATGATGGTAGTTTCATTTTTCCTCCTCATGACACAATCCATAGACGACTGGTGCATGTCTGTCCCTGAGCTTCGCCAAGTGACATTTTGTCTCCACTCAGCAGAGGGAAAAATTAATACAAGTAATAGAGGAAGAAATGGGGGGCCGTCAACTGTGAATGTGAATGAGCCATCCACCTCCTGTGCTACGCTCAATAACACTAGCCTCAAACACTTTCCATTTAAATTGATGCGGACTGGTCTCCAGTTGAGCATTAAATTGCTTTGTGCCCCTTTGATGAATCATTAGTATTGACTCTGTCTGCTTCTGCGCTCTTGATGAAGTGGTGAAAACTCAGCAGGCAGCAACATGAGTGTCACTTATGTAGATGAAGAGGAGAAGAACCCCCTGTATCTAAAAACAGACACTGTGGAAAGAGCAGAGTGGCAAACTGGGGGGCCGGGGGCTGTTGGAAGGGGGCAGGAGCACTGCTTGTATCTCATTGCTTAACAAACCCAGAGTTGAGTCCTGGTTGGGCTCCCATTAAAGGAGCTTAACTGATTGACTCTCCTTAACTTTAATTAATTGATAAATTAATCCCATCATCATCCCATTGTGAAACAGTGAAAGGAAGATAGATTCCCGCGGAGTGCGCGGGGGCAGCTGGAAGTTAATGCCCTCGTAAACAAGAGTGAAGCGACACTTGGGCGGAATGGAACATATAAATATCCAGGGAGGTTTTGCTTGATTCAGAGTTCGTCTCGGGATCCAAATGCCCTGGACAGGCCATGATTTATACATTAACACAGTCACTCATGTTTGTTTGTACTGCGCCTCTCAACTCCGAGCGTCTTTAATCATAAAACCAGCTTCAGTTGTTTGCTTCCCTCTGATCTTGGCTGATCCTGACACTGTCAACGTGTTGGTCTCATTCTCATTCTCATCACAGCGACTCCCAGTATGTACTCACTCAGAATGAGGGAGAATGAAGAGCAGCATTTGCTACAGTAAATTACGGGGGATGTAATTGGCATGCTGATACTGTAGGACATGCTATTTTACACACGCTGCATTTATTCCGGCACGATCACAGTGGACATGAGAGGTGATGAAATTAGCACGGAGATACGTGCCATTAAATGACATTAACCGTCACGCAAGGTGAAGAGACTGCAAGGGCCTGGCCTGTAATTTACTGTAAAAGCAGCAAGGAGGGCTGAGGTCAGCTGTGCTTTTCCAGCTCACTTTAATGGAGAGCGCTAATGTCTTCTACAGCCCAGCCACCCATAATCTTCCTCTGTGACACTCTGCTGTAATTGACAATGCTTACTATCTGTTTGATGGGATAAATCAGAAAAAAATGGTGAGATGAAAGTTTGTCCATGATTAGTCCAAAGGGTGCAGCTTGGAATTTTATTTTAATTTATTTAACCTTTATTTAACCAGGGTGGTCCCAATGAGATTGAAATCTCTTTTTCAAGGGAGCCCTAGGGGTTGGGGTGGAGAGGGAGAGGACAAGTTGCATAGCCAATTAGATCAGGGGATGATTAGATGGCAGGTTGAAAGAGCCAGGTTGGGACTTTAGCCATGACACCGGGGAACCCCCTACTCTTATCGAAGAGTGTCATAGGATCTATAATGACCACAGTGAGTCAGGACCTCGATTTAACGTCTCATCCGAAAGACGGCATCTCCTTCAGTACAGTGTCCCCATCACACTGCACTGGGGCATTGGGGATTATTCCACCAGAGGGAAGATTGCAACCTACTGGCCCACCAACACCTCTTCCAGCAGCAACTTCTGGGCCCCCAGAAAGGATATTGCTCAGGGCTCTCCTATCAACTGCAATGTCCATGGGCTTCCTCTCACTGCAGGTCTCTCAAGCTGAGCCCCCCATCCCCCCCTCCGTTCACCACACTAGCAACAGCCCTGGTCACCCCCTTTCATGGCCAGGGACAGATGACTCAGAGTATCACCATAAGTGTGTGTCATTGTCACCCCCTTGAATGAAACATGCTCCCCTCTTCCCCTCCATTAGACCAGTCCATTTTCCTCTCAAAACTTAATCTGCCATGCGTCAGAGTGACCGTTTACGAGTCTCCTGCATCCGTCCCGACAGTATGACAGGTAGTCTCGGCGGCCTCGTTGATTTGCGACGAGGAACATTTTATTAGATTTAGATGGTGCAAACGGGGGAGAGATGTGAAGTGCAGATGCCTGTTGCCCGCATGGAGATCAGCACAGCTGTGTATTTTACAGACTCACATGCCGATTTTGTAACGCTGCCATTTATTCCCTGCCTCCTGCAGCGATCTCTGCTAACACCTCCGATTAGCAGCCCACCCTGAGTGAGATCTACTGCTGCGATTGCAATTCGGCTCTTCCTTAGCTGGAGAAGTGGTGAAATTGTTCTCTGATGAAGCAGCGACATCGGTCCCTCCATTTCGCTCTTCTGATGCTGTTACTCTGTCGTCGCGGAAGATTAATCAAAGACTAATATCCTCTATACGGCTTTTGTTTTCCTGGTTGACTGCGGGTTAATATGGCTCCATTCTGAGACAGTCTGTTTTGCCGTGCTTCCCTCCCTCGTCGTTTTGTCTGTTAAAAATTACAGCCTTGTTTTAGCTTGTCGAGCTCATAGTTGCAGGTATTCATTATAAGGAGATCAGACACTTTAAAATCTGTTTGGCGGCTAAATGCAATTGACCTCCTTAGAGGAGAAGAATTCAGAGGGGAAGCAGGCAGGCAGGCTTGTATAAACAAGAGCAAATACGCAATGCCTGCTCTTAATGGCTGTGACATAATCCCTTAAGCATAACCCACGACTGTTATTTCAATGGGATGTGTTTAATTTTCCTTCTGCCGGTCATTCCGTTCGTCTGAATGCTTAGGGTGGAAAATGTATTCCATCTAACTGTTCAGTGCTCCTGCTACTGAGAGCAGCACTGAGTACTATACCACTGAGGCATCATGAATCTTAAGCGTTCACTGGGATGTGTGGCTCCCATTCTGAGTCCCTCAGAGGCCAGTTTTGAGGACATCAACAATCCGGCTAATCAATCTGATGAACATGTTGTGGCACTGATATCAAATTAAAATGCTTATTGCTGTTGAAGCAGTGCAGCAATATTCCTGGTCCAGTGTATGCTGTGATGCTGGCCATAAGTATTACTGTGGCAGTGTGTAAATACAGCCTCACAAGTGCTTGGGTTTGAGTGCTTTAACCTCTTACAGTATTTATTGTTTTCTAAATCTATGTCTGCGTTACAAACCCAATAAACAAAATTCTCTCTCTGTCCAAATATAACAGGACAGCATGGTATTTGACGTATTCGATACGTCATGTTTAATTGGTCAAGAGAGAAATGTGGATAATGCATAAAGAGTGGTGACTGACTGGTTTGAAGACACAAATTAAGGCCCGGTGAAAAATGAAGTCGATATGAATATTGCAATAAATTATGGAGTAATTAGGGGCCCTAGTACCATTTGAGAGAAGCACCTATTGTTATTGTTAGTCTTCATCTTAATATTATTCTGCCATTGGGTTTCAATGGCAGTCCCCAGAATTGTTTGGTAAGAAGTAAAATTTGACACACATAAATGCCACTGTTATATTTTATGGTATGTGCCTTGCTGATGCTAGAAACACATCACAGACTGTTTTATATATAACCAACGAAACAAAAATGTTGGCAAAAGGTGTGATGAATGACTGCTTTAGCTACCAATCCTCTTATGATTCACAACTAAAAACAAAGAACAGCTTTCTCAGCAGGACTGTCAGCTTATAGACCAGATATTATATGGTATGTTAAATAGAGACAATACCGAATAATTGTCTTGCACAGGACCACCTACCGTTAATGGAATTAGCTTCCATTTTTAAAGATTCTTTCCACTTGTCTTTAAAGATTTTTGACTAAAGAAGTCCTCACATCATCTCTTACCCCCTGAGAGAAGCTCAGAATGATTTGACCTCTGTAAAATCACAGAAGAATAATTTGTCATGTTTGTCTCTGGTTCCATAAAATATTTTTCTGGAGCATGGCTTACTGAGGCCTCCCCAGGCTTAACTGGGACCATTTTGTCTTCATTTATATTTCTGCTCAGCATTATTTTATCCCAAAATCCCACAGACAGCTTGCTAACCTAAATTGGTCCCCATTACTTTCACTTCTGCTTCTGTGACCCCTACACTGTTGAATATTCATTGTTAATTATGTTTAAAGGAGCACAGTCCTGCTGGACTAGTATGTCCTTTTTCACAATTTAAATATACACTGTACATTTTATTCTGCTCTGCAGTTATCAGTTTTTCCCCGCAATTCTCATACGCTCGGCTTCAGCAGAGACCTGTCAACAGAGGTCATGCTTTCATGGTTAAATCTTGCTGTTGTTAGCGTTTTCTTAACAGCTCTTGGGTTCACAGGTGTATTAAGAATTTGTTTATTCAGCGATTATTCAATAGAATGATCGTTAAGCCAGACGCCATGTTTATTATGAATATACAATAGGCTCTGTTCTGCTGAAATTCACTCTCCCTCATTCTTCTGCTCAAGTGTTGGATGGTTTGCAGTGCAGCGGCAGCCAAAAGTAATTTGAATAAATCTGCAGCAGCCGTCTGCAATTGCATGTACACATACCAGGCTGGTTTGATTACAGCTCTAAATGTTCCCGTCTTTGTATGATGGAAATCAATAAGGCATAGAGCCAACTCCGCCCCGCCATGCAAGCGCCTAGCTGCTGTTCGAAGCGGAAACAGAATTAAGCTGCTGTGCAGTAAATTGGTGGGGAATGAATGCACAGAAAATTCTCATTGGACAAAAAAAACCCATCACAGTTTATTTTGTGATCACTTCATTAGTGTTTCCGTGGCCCTTTTCATCAATTATCTTTTTACTTGGTATTTTCACGAGTCTCAAAGCCATACATTCAAGGTGAGAAAAGTCTGTAAAATCAGTGGTCATATTATTATTTTTATCATTGGAATTGGCCATACATGAAATGTTTTCTATATCTGGTGTTTTTCTCTTAATTGAAGGGTTCAGTTCAATAAGTTGAGAAATGCCAGTCTCATGTTTTATTTGAAAAAGGGGGATAAAAAAGATTATATACTTTAGTTAAATTTCCCCATGGATAGATTCAGAAACAATATATCACGAGAAAAGCAGATTTCTGACCAGTACACAACATTGGTACATGGTGAAAGTATATTCTGTGTAATACCATAAAACATGAGGTTGGCATTTATCGAGTAAATGGACTGAACCCTTCAATTATTAAATGCAGACAGTGCCTTGGCAACAGCTGAATATGTCTATAATCAGTGTTCATCCATGGTTTGCTCTGGCACGTAGAGAGGGGGAATTTAGATTCTTTTCCTGTAGTATGGCTGCTCTACAGGCCTCAGTGAAACTTAGCTGGTCTTGCAGAGCTCTTAAGTGCATCTGTTCAATTACAACTCTTATGAACTCTGGTGTTTTATATGGACTCCTCTCTTCTCTACCCTGATCTTATGTGGCGGCAATGCACTGCTTGGAAGTACTTGACATGAGCTGGGACCTAGCATCCCTGAGCACCCAAATGCAATTATTTAATTTCAGTATTTACAAGTAGGAACTTTGATAGTTTTCAGGCTCTGAACCTAATACACCCTGTAGACGACAGAGCTCGAAGAGAAGAGAGCAGAGAGTGTCAGGATATACCTGCAGGAGGAAATTCACGGGCCGCTGGTGGATGCAGGGAAGCAGGTGGGATGTTAACAAGGAGCAGGCGAGTGATGCAACAGCAGAGAGCGATGCGGCGTAGCAGCAGGCAGATGTTTTGCCTCAGAGGCATAGTAAGAGAGCAGCTTAAATAAGCCTCCTAACAGAGGGTGGAGCAGTGTCTGATGTCGATGGGGGTATCTTATAGGAATCTGGGCATGTCACGAGTTGTCTACCAGAACTAGCTCCTCATGCTATGCCCCGTTTATGCTAAATTCATGCACTTGATTAATTTAGCTGTCAATTTCTAATATACATTCTTTGTATGTGTGCCATGTTCTACCAATTAGTGTTTAGCATTGTGCTGCGCTCTTGCATATATATAATATTCTACTGCGGTCACTTGTGCATGTTTATTAGTGTTATTTGCCATAATGGTAATAAAAGTGTATGCTGCAGTAAAAATTACACGGCTTGATGGAGTGCATGTAAAAATGCGATCTGTGTAAACCGCTGTGGATTTGAGTGTTACAAGGGACGCTGAAATATAAATTGCAATGAAAGGCCTTTTGACAGAAGTGCCTGCCAGACCAATGCTCATTATGCAATGCGATGCAACAGTGTCACAGCTCTAAAATAGCAAGGAGGAAGCACTGCCTCCAGCAAGACACAATGTGTGGGCTTCCCAAGCGATCACAGGGTGGGACCTCCCTGTTATTCAGGTTAAATTGCCCGTGCTCATCTCGACAGAGTTTGGCCCCCGAGGCTTGAGAAGTGGTTCTCTGGGAGGGCAGTTTCCCAATTCAGTCCAATGGCAGGGTACTCGCCCTCTCCAAAAAGTTTGGGAGAGAATCCGTCAATTGCTAGCAGGTCTGAACCTAGCGTCTCCCGCAAAACTTAGACCAACCGGTCTCAGGCCTGACCAGTCGGAGCTGCTATAATTATATGAGCGCGGACATTTTTCCTAATCCCCTGCGATTTTTTTTCTCTCTCATGTTAAACGAGATGCGCTAACCTTGAGCTAAGGATTATTCCTCCCAGCAGTCGGGCATAGCAGAGTTCTTATGAATAACTAAGCAGGCACAGAGCAATGTTAATCTCGCCCTCACCAAATACGTGTCAGCCACAGGCAGTGCCGTCCTTGCATCTGCAGAGTCGGTCTTCTGTGTGTGAAATGCTACTTCTGTAATTCCAATGCCACTCCTGTCCTCTGGTCTGTCAAATGTGCTCCCTAATTACGTTGTAATATCTATTCTATGATTGAGCTTAAACGCATCACATAGACAAAGATCATCAGAGGGTTTTATTGTGCTTGCATATGCTGCACATAGTACTTGTGTCATGACGCAGTGCTGAACTTGATTTGCATTTACATTGCAAGGTGTACAGTTGGCAGTTGGGGAAAAAAGCACTGGGTTCTATAGCCAAGGGCTGCAAGCTTGGGGTAACTTAGTGAATGTGTCTGGGGCGACCCCTGGTGTACAGACATGGAAGTGCCGGATGGAGCTACAGTAAGAGGACAGTCTCTAAGTGGAAAAAATATGCTCAGTAAAATCGCAGTTTGGAATTTTCCAACGTACTCGTGACTGTGTCTTTGAAATAAAAGTTATAACTGTGGAAATATTTTTATTAAGATGTAAGTCTAAAATATTGCACTCACTGTTAACCTCAACATACAACAAATATGTAGAAAGGTAGCATTGAACAGCACTACATATCAATTACATAACACTGTCTGTTTGAATGCTGCGGATAAAGATTTTTATGAGGTCTGTAGTCTGCCGTGCAAAGATAAATGACCATTGAGCTTGCGGCTCATATTGTGACAAATTGTATTGCCAGTCTGTGTTGTGGCTCTTTGTTTGTTTTTTGCATAAAAGCTAATATCATCAGCTACTGCCTGCCTTTCTGTCATGATTCCCGGTGTGTTGTCCCGTAATGAGGGAGTGGGGTGGGGCTCTGGTGTGTTTCAGCCGCTCCAGCTGACAGCTCAGCGGAGATGAAGCAGGGGAGTGTGCACACGGGCCTCATCGTGGGAGTGCTTCTGATCATGCTCGTCATGACCGCCGCCATCCTCGTCACTGTCTACATGTACCACCACCCCACGTCCACCGCCAGCCTCTTCTTCATCGAGGTGAGTGCCCAGTGATGGACTTAAGTAAGCGCAAATGAAGAAGCTCACTGTCCCCACTGCCTTCCTGTGAAAAAGCAGAATCACTGCGGTTTGTCCTGGCCTTGCGATGTTGCCTACATTGAGTTTATGTGTTCTTCCTGCGTGCACTTGGGTTTTCTGTAGGTACTCTGAACAGACATTGCGCAAGGTCTACACAAAAAAATGAAAAATGAAAGCACATCTAAAGAAATGTTCTTTGACGTTAACTGACCTTGTCAAATTAACTAATCATTGAAGCAAATTCTGAACTTCGATTAGGACGTTCCTGAGCGAAGTCGTTTGTCGTAATTGTGGGCTTTTGCAGGTATGTCTGGACTCCCATGGCATATCTGTCCATCAGGAAAGTGGCAAGAGGAGACTTCAGAAACACTGCTCATTCTAGTTTTGATGTATGAATGCAGTTAACATCACCTTTAAGTCATCTATAATCTCTTAAGCTCATTACACAGCATAACTCTTAGTGGATCGATTTTAAATCGTTAACGCTGACGTTTCAGTGCTAAGAGGCCTTTTGCCAAAAGCCACTGAATTAAAATAAGAGATTTTTGCTTCTTTATGTTAGACCATAGAACTTATACACTACCTGACCAAAAAAGAGTTGTTTTAATTGAAATAAGCTACTACCAGAATGTACTAAATGACCAGGTTGTCCTATCAATGGATTTATTAATCCCAGACGGCACAGGCATATTCCAGGATGACATTGCCAAGTTTCATTGAGCTCAAATTGTGAAAGAATGGTTCAGTGAGCATGAGGAATCATTTTCACACATGAATTGGCCACCAGAGAGTCCTGACCTTAACCAATTGAAAGTCTTTAGATTGTTCTTCAGAAGGTATTACGGAGTGGTTTAACTCTCCCGTCATCAATACAAGCTCTCAGCCAAAAATTAAATGCATATTTGGTTGGGAATAAATGTTTCAGCATTGCTTAAGATTGTTGAAACCCTGCCATGGCAAATATGTGCCAAGATCAAAGCTAGTCCAACAAAATATTAGTGTGGAACTTCATTGAAATGCATGCCAAATAAGAAACTCTATTCATGCCAAAAATTTCAATCAGATATACCTCTATGAAGATCTCCTGTGATCTGGAAAAACCTATTTTGTCAGTTTATATAGAAATTGAGTTTGATCCTTGTTTACACTTTGCAGTATGGTGAAAATCTGAAGAAAAAAAACTGGTAATTAGTGTAATTTGAAATTTTGAAATCAAGGCTTTATTTTTATTAGGTTGGAAAAAATTGAAATTGAGAAGTTTTTCTTCAGTTGGAAGAAACTTTCCCCAATGAACTTGCTCAGCTTTTCCAGATCACAAGAGAGATGTTAATTGACGAGAGAAATAAGTGTCATTGGGAAGAACAAATAGAAATTAAAGATTTCATGCATGTTTTATCCCCAGAACTTATGAAATTGTGCGTGGACACTGCACACAGAAATAAAAACTGAATATTTTCCCGACTAGCAGTAAATCAGTTTCACTGATATACTGAGATCAGGCAGCACGAGGGCTGAGTTATGAGAGAGTGTGGATGAGTCTTCCTGTCCCACCAGATGGTGAAATTTATAATTACGTTTAGTAATTCTCCAGCATCTTCAACTTCTTGTTCAGCCATTAGACACTCATTGTCTACCATGCGCATTCCTGGTCAGGGTCTCGTGGGGGATCATATCCCTGCATATAAGGGCCAAGGGGGAGGAACACATACTGGAAAGTTGGCAAATCTGTCGTAGGGATCCATTCACTCACAGGTGGAGTCAGTTAGCCTGGCAGGCATGCATGTCTTTAGAGTGCGGGAGGAAACTGATGTGAACATGAAGAGAACATGCAAACTCCACACAGAGAGGCCCAGGTCAAATAAAAACACAAGGCCTTTTTTGCTGAGACTAAACAGCGCTACCCACTGCGCCCCCGTGCCGCCTGCCCTTTAATTAGTTTTCCATAAATCAATAAGGGAATTAAAAAATATCTGAAAATTGGAGATAAGTGGTGGACGCTTAGTCACTGTTTGCATTAATGAATTTGGAACATCTCTGGGCAGCACAAATCATGCTTTTCTCTGCTGTCATCGCACTTACAGATAAGTGACCAATCATGTTTAAAGTGAACTCTCAAGTTAAGAATTTATTTGTAATAGCTACCTTGTTAAACTGCATGGCATTCTGCTCATATGTCCATCCATCCATCCATTCTATATACTCACACACTCATGCACTCATTCATTCGCTCATCTTGTGTACCACCAGGTGCTCTCTTGTATGAATAGCAAGACATATTCTCTATCTCCCATCAGCCGAGGGGAAAGAACATCCACCGCATGTTTTTAAGCTGTCTTAAAAAGCCGCCCTTGCCTGCATACTGTTCTTAGTAAACACACGGATGTAGTGGGATTACCTGGCGCTGCAAGCAGGGGAACTGAAGCAGACAGGAGTGGCATTGAATTATTTAGATGTCCATTTAAACACCAGTCACGTAGTCAAATAAGATTGGCTAAACCCATTAATATAGAAGTTATGCTTAGTCCTAATACCTTTAGACCTTTGATTTATTTATTAGTTTGTTTGTTTGTTTGTTTGTTTCTTTATAGTAGTTTCCAATAATGTGAGAGTGGCGTGGGACTCTGGTGTGTTTCAACTTCACTGGCGGACTGCTCAGCAGAGAATTGATTTATTGCGGTTTTTTTAATCACTGTTTTTCCTTGAATTGTTATTCTGATTGTTCTTGCAAACTTCTGAAATGTCTTAAATAGATCATTGATTAATTTGTTTAATATGGGTCCATGATACACTTCTGACGATTCCTTAATCATTAGCTTTCAGGTTGTACCAACTCCAAAAAGTGCATAATCTAAAAGTAGTAATTCAATTACTGACCACATATGAAAGAGGTAATATTCAGATGTCTGGGGAAGAAACACTTTCCACAGAAACCTTAAGTTTTTTTGCCCCAAGGTGCCTTTAAATGTCACTTTCTGCTGCTTAAAATGGAAAATAAGCACTTCTTGCGCTGCTGTGTCCCTCATAGATAGTATTTGAATAGCTGTACCTTTAAACTGTGATCTGATTGTCAGTGTTGCACAACAAGGTCAGGGATGGATCATCATCCGGTTTTCATGGAATCTCAACTGCACGATGGTGTGTTAATGTCTGTGTGCATGTGTAAGTGAGTGTTGTGGAATTTATCACAGCAGTGTTGAGTTTCTGTTGCCTCCCTGACCCCGCTCTCTCCTCCTGTCTGTGCCCCAGAGACGCCCCAGCAGGTGGCCGGCCATGAAGTTCCGCCGTGGATCAGGGCATCCCGCTTATGCAGAGGTGGAGCCAGTGGGACAGGAAAAGGAGGGATTCATCGTGTCGGAACAGTGCTGAGGGTCATTTTTCTCTTTCCCTCTCTCCCCTGTTCGCTCTTTCTCTTTTCGCTGTGTCTGTTTCCCATGGACAAGAGCACCAGTACTGGTTTACAGGTGTGGAATAATTTGGGTGACGTTAAGTTTTTTTGTTATTGGTAAAAAAAAAAAAAAAAAATTGTGAATTAGCCTTTAACTACTGGAGAAAAAGACAAATGAACGATGGATCCAAACCTCAGGAGGGCAAGAATGAACGTTACGGACAGTAGTTTTCCTCCCTGAATGTAAAGTCCTTTCCTTCTGCCAATGAAATACCTTCTTGAAAAGCTTTGAGTCCCACAGATGGGGGGGACTGCTGTCATTGTGACTATGCTAAGAGTATAATCTCAGAGAAGGGTTGTGTTGCTGGTCTTCAGAGAACACTTATGCTTTGAAAAGCCTGCAGGAGAGACCCATCACTCACATAAAGGCTCACACTGTTGTGTAAGAAATGAGTGACCTGAATAAGCAGTGAAATAGGGCTCTAACGCTCCTGTAAAAGTGTACAGCTCAACTGCCATTATTTACTGCATCTCTGCGGGTGTTAGGCTTTGAAGGGAGGAGAGAAACTATATATTTTTTTGAAATTACACTTTATGTGACAAAAGATATTTCAAATTACAAAATTAAGATAAGGGTTTGCTCATTTGTCATTCAATGGGGGTTTTGGTTGTGAATTTATTGTTTTTTTTTTTTTTTTTTTTACGGGGATTTTTGTATGAAACATTTTTTCTTTGCTGTTGGTTATGTTGTTTGAATTTTTGCTATTAGAAATCCGAGACCACATTTCTTTCCTTTGATCAAGGCTGTCTAATGAACATGTTTATTGGAACCTGGGCAGGTCACAGAAAACTGAATGAGAGCTGCACAAAATAACTAGACGAATGACTGGATTTTGTTCATTCTCCATTACACTCCTTTCAAATTTTATTTTTCTAAACAAAGGTGTTTTGCCCTCCTTCAGTTTAACCAGTCTGTGGCGTGCAGTTATTGTTCCGGAATATTGCTAATACTTCCTTTGCTGTGCAGCATTGGTTTAATACTCCTGGGCTTATTGGTTTGTTTTAAACATGATAGAATCGCTTTTGGGTTTAATTCATCTTCAACCTAATCCCCAAGTTTTTTTTTTTTTTTTCTGTATCTTATCAATGCCTATTTTATTGTATTTTATTCGCTGTTTTAGAATGAATGACATGCTGGGCGCTTTGTTAATTACAAGGCAGGCGCACATTAGTGCCAATGTGTGTGTGTGTGTGTGTGTGTGTGTGTGTGTGGCTGTTCAAGTGTTTGTCCACATGTGCACATGTAGATGCAAGCGAAGATGCTGTGCATCCATGCATGTTGGGGCTGCATAATTGTGATGGGTTTAATTGAGTTGCTTTGAGGTGGGTTTGTCTGGCCTGTGTGACACACTGCAAAGGTTTGCAAAGACCGATCAGTCGGGAGATCAAACAGTGACAGATCAGCAGCAGCAGGATGTCTTATTCTGTGGAAGTCTGGCTCACCCGGAAGGCCTTGTGTAAACAGCTAGTACCCAGCTGTCATCATGCACTGAGGAACAGCATACCCACAGTACCTTGGTTCCTGATTATGAAGATTTGATTATCTGCTCAATCTTATATCTGAAAGGACTTACATCTATTATATATCATTTAAATGTGGCACAGCTTGAATCGGCCACTTGACGAGAACGAAGACCTTTGTGCATACTAATAACATTTGCAGATTCAGGTTCTGATGATATCTTACCTTTGTAGTCCTAGCATGTTTTTTCTGTTCAGGTCTTCCAGGTCGGATTGTTTCTATTTTCAGTTCTGCAGCAACTCTATTCTATTCTACTAATTTTCCAGACAGTAAATAACAAACAATAAATCTTCTGAATTATGTCTTAGCACTGATATGACAACAGCACTCACAGAAATACAGTCAGGTCTGTCAGTATTTAGAAAGTGACACAATTTTCGTCATATTGGCTCTGTATACCATCAGAAGGGATTTGAAATTAAACAATCAATACATGCAAGAAGTGTAGACCTGGCCTTCACTGCAGTTGTCTTCAATTCCTCCTGGGTATTTGGAGAGTTTTTCCTTCAGTTTGGCCTTCAGCTAGTGAACTGCAAGCTCAGTTGGATTCAGGTCAAATGATTGACTCAGTGATTATCAAACATTCTCTCTTCCTCTTTGGTGTCATCCAATGACTTTTGAAGCAACAGGCTAAACTTAATATATCTCAATATAATTCACCCTGTGGTTTTGGCCAGCAGTAACATCCCAGCAGTTCTTTTCCTTCTCCGTGCTCCTCTCTTCCCATCATTTTTGTTTAAATTGATCTTCGTCTCATCTATCCATAGGATGCTGTTCTGGAAGTTTACTGGCAATCTTCCTGTTTTTGAGGCTTTCTAGTGATTTACATCTTGTGGTAAACCCTCTGCATTTACTCCGCTGAAGTCTTCTCTTGATTGTTGACTTTGATAAAATATGCTTACCTCTTGGAGAGTCTTCTTGATCTGCCCAACTGTTGCAAGGGGATTTTTCTTCACCAGGGAAATAATTTTTCGGTCATCCGCAATGTTTGTCATCTTTGGTCTTCTGGGCCTTTTGTTGTTCCTATGCTCATCAGTGCATTCTTTATGTTTAAGAATGTAGTTTTAAGAATAGTTTATTTGGCTGCATCTATATTTTTGTGATTTCTATGATTTGCTGTATTTCTGCGATGGGTTTGTTCTGATTTTTCTGCCTAATGAAGACTTGCTTCACTGGCAGTCACAGGTCTTTGGGCTTTTTGAGAGTGAACAGCAGCAGAATCAAAATGAAAATGCCAAACTTGAAATCAAGACCTTTTACCTGTTATGTTGTAAGTAAGGAAATAACACACAGCTGGCAATGAAACTGCAGTGTAGCCATTTTAAATGACCTTTGGACCCTTTGAAAGGAGGGAACCACCATCGTTTACCCCATTTGGATGTACATACCGTCAAAGGTAAAAGTCTGCATTTTGATCTTATATTTATAAATGTAACGTAATTTCCAATATGCCGTGTAAGACAGCTAAGACTACAATTTTTAATTGTGTAAATATTTATGGACCTGACTTTACATCCTGTAGACAATATAATGCTTATGTTTAACAAACGTTTGATAACACTAGCATCAATACAGAGAAAAAAAGTCAGTGTGAAGTTTTAATTAGCCCCTGATATCAGGTACATACAGAGTTATGAACCAATATTTTTTTATAATATAATCTAAGTATTGTTAGGAAAGTGAAATTAATAAAACTATTAATTTTGTATTTCTCCAGACTATACAATCGCATCTTTTTGATAAATTATATCCCTCCACTGTGGCACTGCCTATTCTGGATACATCATTGGTAGCCCCTAATGAGGAAATCCGTCCAAGTTAATACCCAACATGAAATATTGAATTTGTCAAACAAACCTGCGTGCTTATGTAGTATGGTCTAGGGATGGGCGCAAGTTATGTTTTCCCAGATCGATTGATCACATGAATTCCTCGAGGATTAATCAATATATTTGATACATGGCCTAATGCCTAATTTCAATCTAACCTGGCACAGTTACCATTTGATATAATAAATTTCTTCACAATTAACAAAACTTTGTGACAGAAAAGGCATTATACAATTGACCTATTAATACAAAAGCGTGATCTATCGAACATGGTGATATTCACCTTTCAGATGGGATAGCAGTGGCCTCTCGTGTACTGAACGCTGTTATTCCTGTCTGCTGCGAATCTGTATTTTCTGAAAGCGAAATTCTTTTCTGCTGTAACAGTATATGTTGACGCATCTTGTAGCGTGGACCTTATTATCGTGGCATCAATGGCATAAATTCACAGTCCGCAAAACCAACTGTCAAGAGAATGGAACTTAGTTCACTATGCTTAGCAAGTAATTTGTGTGTAACCAAAATCAAAAAGAATCAAAATTATTCCTGCAAAAAATCCGTGCAGAAACTACCGCATGATATGTCAACTAAGTTTTCAGACTTTTTAAGTGACCCAGTTGTTGTGGCAGTGGACAAAGAGCGGGCAATAAATTGGATGATTAGTGCATTGTGTGCAAATTGAGATTTCGTTGGTCTTTGTGTCTTCAGGTATATTTAGGCTATTTTTATAAAGTCAATTACCGATTTCGTTCCCATTTTCTTCCCAGAAATTTGATGTTCACTTCTGTCACGAAAACACTTCCTAAATCCAAGACTGACGGCAACAACAATGGAGGAATTGATTAATTTCTAAAAGTAGCTAGATAACCAGGTTACCAAAATAATTGGGTCACTGACCATACTTATAGTGCTACGGTTTTTAAACTTTGATTGGCATAATTTGCACTGCTCCTGGTTGCCTTCATTTTGTACAAAGTACTTCCATTCCATACTTCTCTGTGCTTAGCTTTAGTAGCCAATAGCCAAAGTGAAACGGTGTATGATCTTTGAGCTACTTCAGGTGGGCTTGCACATGAAATTGGCGCTCAGCCACAGATCCAACCAAAAGAGCTAATCAACGCAACACAGTCAATCAAGATCGCTTGCATCAAAATGTATATATTTTACCCCATTCTGTTAGTTTTCCACTCACACAACTTCGTAATGAAGCCAGAATAGTTGTGTTATGCAGACATGAGGAGATATTTTAAAATATAGGCTATATAGATATACACATCGGGGGAAAAAAAAATAAAGTTCCCTCATGAACCCTCGAGTTCCCTTACAACAATGTCACGCCCATCCCTAGTATGGTCCATTGAGCGTACATAGTCTCTCAATTAGAGTGGCGAGAAAGCTATATAATAATATTATGGGTTTTCTACCCATTGAATATGTGCACATAATGAGGAGTAATGCTGGTCATAATGTAAGCAGCTGACTCAGTCATCTGTGTGTAAAACTGAAGCTTTTTCAGGAAACTGCTGGGAGCCTTGAGCATAGACCCTCAACCTGAGAACTGACACCAAAGACACACCACCTTTTTCAGCCTCAGTCCAAACCATCACATTTATCCTATATCAGACATTTTGCTCATACTCAGTTTGCTTAATTATTAATAATTTCGCTGCAAATCATGAATGAAAAATATGTCTTTGTATACGGGAAACATTTACCCAAGCACAATAGCCCCCCCCACCAAGTCAGGACCTTTGCAAACATCACCCGTGTTTCCTTGTTCTAAACAGAACCTGTTATGATGTCTTGTGAACATTGACTGACCTATTAATATGGAAGTTTGATGGTGACAAGGTGGCATTTACATTTTATGACTATGGACTTTTCAGAAACTGGATCCTCCACTGTAGTTTAGCCAATAAATATTACGTGTTCTCAATACAATTTCCTGAAACTGCAAATGTTAACCACAGTCTAAATTTGCACAAATAGAATATACATTCACAAGACTTTTGGTGATGCTGTGACCTTGGATGAAAATGTTAAAGAAATGTCTGTTGTATTCTTCACTCAAGGCTGAATAATCTCTGCATTTTCAGCTATGAGTTTCAAATTTCAAATCACATTGGTGTCGTAATCACTTGCATAGCCAGATAAATTTTTTCACACAGCTTTATCTTAATGTGCTCTTAGATGGGGAAAAATAATGTTTATCATTATTTAAAAAAAAATAGAATGTACTATTGAAGTGGGTTATTCTATTGTGAAATATTAGGTTAATGAAAACAGCATTGGACAAACAGAAATAATTACCTTTCTACCTTATGTATGCCTGTACTACAGCATAAGAATAATGATCTGAATGATTTGAATCTGCTTGTCTCAAGCTCTTCACATTGCTTCTAGGACACTCTGAAATACTCAAACCAAACAGTACCATTGGTGTCTCACTTCTGTAACTACTGTCATTTTGACTACATTTGAAATAATAAAGAATGTTGTTTTCATGTTGGTTTATGATGCAGTTTTGAACCCCAAATCTAAGCATGGCATTTGCAAAGTATTTGAGACATTGAAAGCATGTTCACGAAGGCTAATTATCATGGGAAATTACAGTATCAATTCAACTGGGAATTAAATTTGTCAAACAAAGTTGGCATATTTGAAATGAGAATGCACTGACAAATAATAGCAGAGCAGCCTCACCATTGAAATGACTGGTTTACCTGACACTTACTCTGGGCTGAATTTTGATGTGCCCTCTGGCTTGTCAAACCACGGTCTTTTCTAAGCTGTAATTCCTTGGTTTATAGAATGGTGTGAAAATGAGTCAATTTATTGAGGATTATTTATATCTACCTGTTTTCACCTTTGAAGCCGTTAAAGTGACCAAACCGTCAAACCATACAAAAAAGGTCAGCAAGTGAATTGGATAAGAAAGTATTTCCTATTTTTGCCATTTGCCTGCAGCAGCGTCTGCTAACTTGAGCATGTGTCTACTCATACCATCTCGAAGACTTATTCTATGATCTGCCGCCTACAAAAGGTATTTCTTAAAAGGAAGTGTGTACCCCTGGAGGTTTGCGGAATAGAGTCCGTGTAATCTCTTCGCTTTTCACACTTTTTCTATTTTCCTTCACATTTTTCCTGCTGAGCCACTTTTTTCTCATTTCATTCCAAGAAATAATCAGCTGTCAATCATCCACAGAAGCATTGACTCCACACTGTGCCAAAGTCTGATAAGATGCTGTTTATTTTTGTTTTTCTGAGAATTTGAAAGAATACCAAGGTTGTATCTGAATTGTTTTTAACATTGCAACCGATATCACAATTGAAGGGTTCAGTGCAATAACGTAATATGCGCCAATTTTACAGAAATCAATATTAGGATGGTTTTGAACATCGCTTTACTTTATTTATGCAACAATAATACATGTGCTTTACAATGGCATCCTGACTAGTACACTACATTGACCAGTACATGAGATTGGTACATGGTGAAAGTATCTTCTGTGTAATTCCAAAAAACACGAGGTTGGCATTTTTCAAGTCATAGCACTGAACCCTTCAAATGAGGTTGTGTAGCTGTCTTTGAGTGGGTTTTGATGTCGAGCTCAGAAGGTTTTGAAACAGACAGAATATACTTCCTGACCAAAACTAAGTTGCACACTCTAATATTTTGTTAGATCACCTTTTGTTTTGAAAACAGTGCACATTTGTCATGGAATGGCTTTGACAACCTTATGCGGTGTTACAACTTTTATTTCCAACCAGAGTTGCATTAATTTTTGGTAAAGATCTTGTATTTACAGCTGCTCTGTAAAGCCTTCTCCAGCACATCCCAAAAATGTTCAGTTTGTTAATGTTAGGACTTTGTGGTGACTAATTCATCTGTGAAAATGATTCCTCATTGCTCGATGAACCACTCTTTCACAATCTGCGCTGGATGAATCTTGGCATTGTCAACCTTGAATGTGCCTGGGCTGTCTGGGATTTACAGACTTATTAATGGGATAACCTGATCAGTGTGTACATTCAGGTAATCTGACTTTATTTTATTGCTGCATAATGTTGCGGAGCCTAGACCTGACCAATTGAAGCAACCCCAGATCATAACACCGCCTCCACAGGCTGGTACAGTGGGCACTGTGCATGATGGGTGCGTCACTTCATCAGCTTTCCCTCTTTCTCTGACACACCAGCCCTCTGAGATATAGCAACTCATCAGACCACATGATCTTTTTCTTTATCCCCACAGTACAGTGTTCATGCCACCTAGCAAGTTGAAGTCACTTTTTCCCAATTAGCCTCACAAGTGGCTTTCTTGTGGCCACGCGGCTGTTTAGTCCCAATTTTGCAAGTTCTTATTAGCATTAATGTAAATGCTCTTACTTTCACTATTAAAAATAGCCATGAGCTCTACTGTCATTTTTTATGATGAGACTTTAATAATTTTAGTGATCCCCAATCACAATCATTCATGTTTTTTTTCTGACCCATTCCTTCTGCAAAGTTGACAGTATACCACAATCATTCCAGGGTTTAATAATCAGTTGGACAGTTCTTAATCCAATTCCAGGGATTTCAGCAATTTTCAGCAATTTGATTTGTTTTCTTTGCTGGATGCTGGCCAACATTTTGCCTGTTTTGAAACACAGTAGTATTTTTTTCACACCACCATGGGATACATCTTCCGGTATGGTTGTCTAAAAAATGAGGAGCTACACACTGCATCAGTCTGGGTTAAAATAATGGTTGCTGGCTGAAAAAAAAAAAAAAAAAAAAAAAAAAAAACTTTTTTATAAATTTTAATCCATAACCACATTAAATTGTACTATGAATGATGGAGAGCCCATCTAGCAGTTCTCCTGAAGTCTATCTTCCTTCTGCTTTATTTTTGCTGACTATGATTTCTCCCATCTGACTAATTTAAGTTTTAATGCCGGAAAGTAGCCTGCATGGAAAAGAAAGGACAGTGCAGCATGTAATGAATGGTGATCAGTGTACCAGATGAAGGTAAGATAATGGTAAACCAAGCAGAGCAGGGCCAGCGCCAGAACTGGAAATTTGGGGGCGCAGATGCATCCCTTTATAACAACAATTAGTCCTTGCTTGTTCTAAATCATTTTCCTTTATTGACACATTTTCTAACTAGAAAGCACTCAGAGAGCGCAGCACCTCCGCCAAGCCAAGGCAAAAGCACGCCAATTGGAAATCCGGTCCATTGGAAAGACTTGAAATTTCTGGCAGCATAGCTGGGTTCGTACTTTGGCCTACAAAATCTAATCACTTGTTCCTCTTGTGCTACTCTAACATCCTGCAAAGTTTGGTTAAAATCTATGCTTCCATTTTTGAGATATCCTGCTAACAAACAGACAAACGCACACCAGCAAAAAAAAACATACATTTCGTTGGCGGAGGTGAATTATAGCAATAATCAATTGGCCAATGAAGACACAGCTTCTCTCCCCCATGTGACCTAACAGCTTTATGGGAAACAAACTGCTCTGGAACTTCCGCGCTACCTTTTCGGCACAACAGGTGATCTAACCTGTCCTTCATGATCGTTTAAATTGTTGAAATGAAATAAAAGACCATTTGAAACGTCTTTATGCAATTTCATAGCTTCCAACCCCTGAGTAAAGAAAAGCGTGAGCAGTCAGGAGTCATAATCGGATTCCCTAGCGCTAGTGATGAAATCTACCGCAATGCACGCACAACTGAAAAACTTCCATGCACAAGGACTTCAATTCCACATGAGAATCTCTGAAATATGCATTGATTGGATAGTAACTGATCTGCATTCCAATGGAATATCGCCTTTCACTCTCGGTACAGCATGGGTTGATTAAAAAGTGGGACTCAGCAATTAGATATATTTGTTAGCAAAACGATGTGATTTAAACGCACAAAATTAGGCATCCAAAAGAATGATTGTCATCTTACCTAAACGGGGAGAACTAGCAACGCCTAATAGTGTGGATCTTTTTAGGAGTGAATGTATTCTAAATTAAGAAATTGATTGAGTACAAGTCAGGACTAATAATTGTTTTAGAGGGATGTCTGTGCCCCCAAATTTCTAGTTCTGGCGCCATCCCTGAAGTAGAGTATTGTATTTGGCAAACTCATTGAAAGCATAACTCATGTGGATAAACACACCCAGTTTTTGAATGAGATGGTTTGAATTTTATCTAACTTTTTTCACTTATTAAGTAATAGTGTAGGGCTATCATCATATCCATGCAAAGACAGAAGAGAGCATATCAGCATGAGTTGAAGGTAAAATACTGATCATAATTCTGGAGTATGTAAGGATTGGACAGGAACTGAAGAGATTCAATTCTTCAGTCTTAAACACTGGGGTGGTGTATCCCTCTTAATTCCAAGTTGTATTTCATCACTTTTCGGCGATATACATTTGTCATTTCATTTGGTATGATTACTAGGTCTACCTGTAAGGTAGCTCGAGTAGAGGTCTGTCTGTCTGTCTATCTATTGTTGAGAATTGGAAATCACCCAGAAGCGTCTGGGTATCGTGTCATGAACACAAGTCTATGCACAAGGTCACTACCAATTTCCATCTAGGTCAAGGGTAGCCCGAGTGTACGGCTTCTTGGCGTCTAGTTTCATAACTTACGTAAATAGCTTTTTATGGTGGTTTTATGTGTCATTTTCCAAATTGAAAGGATCAAAATTTGCCGGGAAAATGGGGATCATGCTATCTTGATGTCAGAATCGAATTCATCATCACTTCTTCCATGTTTTCATCCAGATTTGAAACTCAGTTCAAAGATTCCCTATCGGTGTGTGTGTGTTTTTTTTATTCCCTTTCTCTACTCACCTTAAGTTGGTACTTTGAAGATTCATGCAGGGAGAAAAAGCATACCGTGGTGAAGTGATGTATTTTATTCCTTTTCATCAAAGTCATGGAATGTGCCAGGAGCAATCAACCATGTGGCATGAATATAAGCACATCAAAGGAGGAGCATGGCAGGAATATGCTGTCATGCAGGTCAGGGAGCTGGGCTGGTTTGTAAGATGGTGGCTTGCAACTGCATGTGTTCTTCCTGCACAAATGCAATTTGGTAGTGTCACTAAAAATAGTTTGGCTTCCAGAACCACAACAACAGTGCTCTTGTCTTTGAAAATATTTACAATGTGCTGACAATTTATGTCAGCTAATAGGTTCGAAAGCTAAAGAAGTATAGACATTGAAGTACATTTTCTGCCAAAATCTTTTTTTTTTTTGCTATTAATCTCATGCGCTTACTGTAGAAGAAAACCTTCCCAATGATATTATGGCCAGGTGCGAAATATATGGGTACTTATTTTAATGCACTATGAGCCACAATTGGTCATCGCGTGCTTTATTGTCGACACTCTTAAAATAAAATAGTGCAGTTTTTTTATCAGCCATTCTAAATTGTCATGACCATACTGTCCTGTATCATCTGTTGGTGAAAGTCAATCAAATTCAAGGCAAAGAACAGAGTTTAATGTTTCAAGATCAGGGCCTGAAACTATAACTATCAGGGAGCTTCTAAAAATCACTCCATTAAGCTATTGCACCTGTCAAACTGATATTTATACATCTAAAGCTCTGAAAACATTCTGGCTTCTCATTTAGAGTACTGGGACTGAAGGTCACAAGCTCAGAATGCTTATAACACATGCATTAATTCCACACGCCTCTTGACAGGCTTCCACTGGCTGGCAATGCAGATAGGAATCTTGTTTTTCAAAGAGAAAGAGGAAATACAAGACACATCTCACATTATTATGGAATGTAATTCTCATAGAGTCCTTGATTTCCCCATGCACAGACAAGTGGAGTGAACAGCAGCGAGATGCGCAGTTCACTTTGCATATAAATCATCTGCATTTGCATCAATCTCATCCAATGGTATTACCGGGAATGAAAGGTTTGATGTTATAATTCAAGGCTTTAACTTCTCTCAGCATTTGTCATGTCCATTCTAGACAATCTGCACCTAATTATGCACTTTACTTTTACACGTACATTCAAAGAGACTGACAATGCAAAGCATATAAACCTCATCTAAAATCGGTTTGGTTATCCAATTTTCTTGCCATAAAAATTTTAATGGTGTCATTATGCAGGGCCTGTGATTTGACTGTGGACAGCACTGGGAGCTTACCTACCGAAATTGATGTTGCATACACTTGTGCAGATTAGCTACCTTTATTTTCTATTGTGCTTTATTGTCTTGGCCCTTTAACCCTCCTCCAGTTATTGAGACTGCAGCACATTATTTGAAACTCAATACAAATTGTTCACAACAAATACAGAAGAATTAAAACTATGGTGACATAAGCCAGCATCCACAGGCAGCATTATCTGGGACAAATAAGCAATATGCTTTCAACATGTCTCCACACTGGATCAAGGAAAATTGAACTTTCAAAGAAAAAATGAGGAATTATAATCTGAGCTATGTGCTGATTGCCAGTAAACAGTATCATGATGAATAGTATTAAATATTTTATAAGCAGTTCTAAACAGTATTGAAAACATTTTTCTTAAAAAAAAAAAAAAAAAAAACACATGAGCAGGATTTTAAACATTTGGATATACAACCTCAATTCCAGAAGAATAGGACACCGTTTAGAATGTAAATAAAAACAAAAAACAGAAATTCGATAATCCCCTCTGAGATGTATTCAGTTGAAAAAAGTAGATCTAAAAATAGTACCCCCAACTGAGAAAAAGTTGGAGAAATGCACATATATATGCGCATAAAAACAGAAAGCAGTGATTTCTAAATTTAATTTGACTTGTATTTTATTGTAGACAGTATGAAGACAAGCTATTTCAATGTTTTGTCTGGTTAACTCCATTTTATTGTTAAACATACATTCATTACTGCCATCTCGGGCCACTTCCCAAAAGCATCTTAAGACTAAATTGATTCTAGAATCCGTCATATGAGCCTTTTTTCCATTTGTGAAGTGTTTCCAAAAAGCATTGTAACTGAAGACGTTCTCAGAATTGATCCTTGATCTATGAGTGACTCCTAGCACTAGGAGAAAGCTACTGTACATGTGTCTTAAGAGTACCCTATGGCACCTGCAGGAGTCATTGGGAACTATGAGTTTTTTTGCGTGTGTGTATTTTTTTAATTTTACCTTCTTTACATCTATAGCATTCCCACGAATGGCAACTCAAACTGTAGGCTAATAAACCTCACCTTGTGTGTGAAACTATTATGCTGGGGTCACCAACTGAAGCCTACTTTAATTGCAACTCAGTCATTGCGTTATAGCTGAATAAAAAATGGAAATATCTGAGAGGTGAAGGAACATGTGTTGTCTTACCGTGTTACTGGATTGAGAGTAATTTAAAGCATCTTAAAATGATCTGACTCAATATGAAATTAGACTTTAACTTCCTCTGCACTAGCAATGACTCACAGAAGGCTGCATGTAATTGACTGTGGCTCTGTATGGGATTGCTATCCAGCTATGTAGATGTGGATGTGCCTCCGGCTGGTACAGCCGGCAATAATATGAAGTGGAGGCTTTACGATGACATTATGGGCTCTAAATTCGTTGACCAGGCGCAGGCGCGGCGCATGCGCCGGCGTAAGTGGCTAAGAGGGAGGAGAGAAGGCCTGAGTGGGTTTAACACAGCCGAGTCAAATCTTCACCAATCAAATGAGCTCCTCTCCTGACCTTTTAAATGTTGGAATAAAGAAGCCTCTGTCCTATATCTGCATGATGCGTTAATGTTGCATTTTACTTTGCTGCCTCAAGGCTTGATTCCACCGGGAGCGTCTTGGACGCGTTACTGCCGCGACGCGGTTGCCGGAGTTGATCCGCGGCCATTCTAGGCAATGGTTGTGATTCCACCAGCCGCGCCACGGCGCGTCTCGGCAGCGTCCCAGAAGCGGCTCTCCGCGCTGCTCCGCTGAAAATAGGCGCCGAGTCTATTTCTGCCGCTGGCGAGCCGCAGTCGCGCTGATCTGAATATAGCAGGGATACGTTACCCATAGTTCGACCATATACATTTATTGGATCCAACTATGTTAGTATTTGTGCTAATGGGAAACGCACACCAGATCGTGCCAGGCAGGAAGTAACTATCAAGGGAATACGCTTTTTAACTAAAAGAAACCAGCCACAAATCTTTGATATAAAATTCGTTTATAACTTACTTTTCAAAGTTGTGATTTTGTTTTAACTAAAACACGGGCGCAGTTTTTTTTTTTTTTTTTTTTTTTTTTCTATGGTATTCACGGCTTGACTGTAGTAGGCTCTACAGCACAAAAAAGACGGAAATGACATTAAATGCAATTAAAGCAGTAAAAATAACAGAAAGCATTTAAGGTCGTTGCACAGATATGCCGGTAAAAAAATGACGAAATATGCGAAATCTGAGCAGGTCGATTGTATCAGCTGGCAGGACGCTGCGCCGACGTTCCGCGTTCAGTGGAACATGAAGTCGCGGACAAGACGCAGCAAAATAGCGTTGCTTACGTCACGCAGCAAACACGCGTTCGGTGGAATCCAGGGGTCAGGCATGTTTTCTGCACCGCTTACATCTGTATTAAGCATTACAAATACGAGATAGCTGGCTAGCTCGGGCATTCGCGAATTACTACCATTAGCGAACTTGAATGGAATTTCAAAACGAAACTACGTAAGATCATTCAAACTTATGTAGTTGGAATGAAATACGACGGTTGCTCATTTATTTCTTCTGCCTGCATCACTGGGAAGAGAAACGATGGATAGCGTGTTTTTACTATTACACCCTGTTGCTGCTTAAAATTTTGGGATTAACATGCATGGACAACAATGCAAGATACGTTACACATTTATTTTCAATATGTGATCTTAACTCAGTACGAGATCATAGCAATCAGGCTGTATTCCTTTCCCCCACTAAAAACGATAAAACCTAAGTGTAATAGTAATTAATAATAGTAGTATTAAGCCGCTCGCGCACTGGACGCGAAACAAATTTTTTGCACGACAGATTACATTCAAAGTCAATGCAAAGACGTGAATACACGCGTGTATTCGCGTCTTTGCATTGACTTTGAATGTAATCAGTCGTGCGAAAAATTTGTTTCGCGTCCAGTGTGCAAGCGGCTTTACTGAGCATAGAACGCAAGTATTATGTATATCACTGCCTGATGCCAAGGCAGTTTGTGGTTGGCTGAGAAAGATGTGAAGTCGTTTGTTTGCATCACAGATTCAGCTGCGTTGATTAAGCCAGGTCGAGTTTCCATTACGCGTGCCAACCGCCTTTGATCTGACATTAGGACAATCGATATAGATACTATAATTTATGTCCTGATTCAGATAGTTACATTAAATAGTGGTTGCTGTAATTATTTATTGCTTTGAAATGTGCCTGACATTCTGGAAACCTGCCTGTGAGGTTTTGGTGACGTGTGCGCACTGTGCGCCGGTCAGCCAAATTACCACTGCACAGAAAATAAACCAGGTTGGAGCTGGCGAGCTCTCTGTACACTTTCGGCGGAACCTTTATCCACGAAATTGTCACTGCGTCATGATGAATATGTGACACCTCCCTCTACTACGCCGCCACACCCATCTCGGCGCGTGTTCGTCTACCAAATTGCCAAAGAGGCTGCACATGGTGTTGCACCGCACGAAATTACCACTGCGCAGGCTGCACCAGACGAAATTACCACTGCGTGGGCTGCGCCACCCTGCGCTGCGCCAAGAAATTAGAGCCCTATGTGTACAGGCAAGTGATAACGGGGAGCGAATATTCCTTGACCTGCCCATGTATCAGAACTTGAAATCCCCAGCTGTCCATAGGATAGTTATCAGTCCAGAGGAATGCCTGGTTAAGATGGACATAATTTATTGAATAAAAGTAGGTTATGAATCTCAAAATGTGTTGCAGACACACTGACAATGACTGAGGAACTTGTGTTAAAGCGTCTCCCAGAACTGTCCCACTATTTCACCTATATAGGCCAACCCAAAGATCAAAGGAAACACTAAGTCATCAGAATAGAGGCCCAATTAGGAAGAAATGGCAATATCAGCAATCATACATGCATGATGCTTGCATGTTCAACACCTGGTTACCCTTTGCCTGACACCATTACTTTCATCATGACCCCTGATGCTGGTTGGGAATATAGGGGTGATTCATGGAACTTGAATGTTGATCTTTTAATTACGCAAGAACCTCCCCCCCAAAAAAAACAATTATAGATATAAAGACAATGAACATTATCTTAAAAAAAGCCTACATTAACAAATAGGGTAAATAAATTAATGAAGTAATAAGAAATAACATAACATTGTAACAATAAAGAAACAACTATAGGCTATAGCCTGCAAACATTTAAACAAATTGAGAAATTACATTAGAGGAACTGCGTGAGATTTGAAGCTCGTTCATATTTTGTGCTTCAGGAGAATGTCAGCCTTGAACAATGGACAAATCAAAGCACACTAAATTTACTTTATGCTTCTATAGTGTAATATGTTTATATTGTGCTTAGTATTTTATGTATTTTCTCTACATCACATTTCTTACAAATGCCTACATATAAATTGGTGACTATAGGTTTAAATCAGTTCATTAAACCTCTCAGCACCATTCAAGTGGGCAACACCATAGCGAGGTTATGCCGCGTTTAACAGCCGTGCGCGCACTCCTACTCTGATGCTCCTTCTGGAGACACGTGTAAAAAACGAAGAACTTTTGTAAGATTGCACTTAGGGAACCCTCTCAGAGCTCTTCAATCGTTCATGCAATAAACTCCAAAAAATTTTGGAGGGGACAATTTAGGGCTAATAATCAGGTAATGTATCTGAATAATGATGTGATTAGAAACAGCTGATGTCAGCAGGTGACAGTAATCATGAGTTGGTACAAAAGAAACATCCAAAACAAAAAGATACAGTAGGCCTTGTCCTTCAGGAGTAATCACGGGCCAAGGATTGCCAATTTTCTGACAAATGCATGAGAAAATTTGATTAAATTATTCAAGGAAGCTGGAGAAATATCTGCATGTAAAGGGCCTGGGTGCCTGTGTAAGCTGAACACTCTCGATCTCTGCCTTCTCAGACAGCACTGGATTGAGGACTACCATTTATCTACAACCCCAATTCCGAAATAGTTGGGACAAATTGTAAATTGTGAATAAAATCTAAATGCAATGACTTTCAGATCACATGAGCCAATATGTTATTTACAATAGAACATAGATAACATTTCAAATGTTGAAACTGAGACATGTTACATTTATATCCACAAAATGAGCTTATTTCAAATTTTTCTGGCTGCAGCAGGTCTCAAAAAAGTTGGGACACAGGCAAAAAAAAAAGGGCTGAAAAAATAAAGAGAATATATAAGAGAATCAGCTGAAAGAACATTTAGCAAGTCATTAAGTTAATTGGCATCAGGTGTGTAACATGATTGGCTATAAAAGGGATGTCTTAGAGGGCTGAGTCTCTCAGAAGTAAAGATGGCCAGAGGCTCTCCAACCTGTGAGGGCTTGCATAAAAAAAAAATGTGGAATATTTAAAAACAATGTTCCTCAACATCAAATTGCAAAGGCTTTGAAGGTCTTATCATCGACAGTGCATAACATCATCAAAAGATTCAGAGAAACTGGAAAAATCTCTGTGCATAAGGGACAAGGCTGAAGATCCTTACTGGATGCCCGTGATCTTCAGGCCCTCAGACGCCACTGCATCACTCGCCAGCATGATTCTGTCATTGACATTACTAAATGGGCCCAGGAATACTTCAAGAAACCACTGTCAGTAAACACAGTCCGCTGTGCCATCCACAGATGCCACCTAAAACTCTATCATGCAAAAAGGAAGCCATTGTTGAGCATGATCCAGAAGCGCCGCCATGTTCTGTGGGCCAAGGCTCATTTAAAATGGTCTGTGGAAAAGTGGCAAAGTGTCCTGTGGTCAGACGAGTCCAAATTGATATTCTTGTTGGAAATCATGGGCGTCGTGTCCTCCAGGCTAAAGAGCAGAAAGACCACCCCTCCTGTTATCAGCATTCAGTTCAAGAGCCAGCATCTCTCATGGTATGGGGATGCACTAGTGCATATCGAGGGCTGACTGCAATAAACAGTTATGTCCAGATGTTTTACATTGGATATAACTGTTTATTGCAGTCAGCCCTCGATATGGTGTGGGACACTTGTATGTTTTAAAAAGCACCATGAATGCTGAAAGGTATATAAAGGTTTTAGAGCAACATATGCTCCCCTCCAGATGACATCTATTCCAGGGAAGGCCTTGTGTATTTCAGCAGGACAATGCAAAGCCACATACTGCAGCCATTACAACAGCATGGCTTCGTAGTAGAAGAGTCCTTGTGCTGAACTGGCCTGCCTGCAGTCCTGATCTTTCACCGATTAAGAACATTTGTGGCATAATTAAAAGAAAAGTCCATCAAAGGAGACCCAAAACTCTCCAGCAGCTGGAAGCCTGTATTAAACAAGAGTGGGATCAAATTTCAATGGCTAAACTCATGAAACTTGTCTCCTCAATGCCCAGACGCCTCCATTCTGTGTTAAAAAGAAGAGGGGATGCTACACCATGGTAAACAGGCCCCTGTCCCAACTTTTTTGAGACCTGTAGCAGCCATCAGATTTGAAATGAGCTCATTTTGTGGATAAAATTGTAAAATTTATCAGGTTCAACAATTGCTATGTTATCTCTGTTCTATTGTGAATAAAATACTGGCTGATGTGATTTGAAAGTCATTGCGTTTTGATTTTATTCACAATTTACACTTTGTCCCAACTATTTCGGAATCGGGGTTGTAGATGTGAAAAAAACATCTGGGCTCAGGATCATTTGGTAAACCTTTGGCAAGAACAACAACATGTGGTTACATCCTTAAATGCCAGTTAAAGCTTCACTGTGCAAAAAGGAAGCCTCATGTTAACAGCCTCCAGAAGTGCCGTCGACTTCTCTGGGCTTGAATCCACCTGCAATGGGCCGTCACATGATGTAAACTTATTTTATGGTCAAATTATCAATATTTAAGGTCTTTTTTTTTTTTTTTTTTTTTTTAGAAGAAATGGATGCCATGTGCTCTGGACGAAAGAAGAAAAAGACCATCCAGATTGTCACCAAAACAACTCCTAAAGCATGCTCTGTCATGGTATGGGGTGGTGTCAGTACCTCTAGCAGGGGTAACTTGTACTTTGGTGAAGCCACCATTAATGCTGAAAAGTACACTGAGATTTTGGTGTTACATATGCTGCCTTCATCATGACATCTTTTTCTGGGTGCCCATGCATATTTCAAAAGGGCAACATAAAACCACATTCTGCACACAAACCAAAGCCTTTGCTGCGTAACAAGTGGGTGAGGGTGTTGGCTTGTCCCTAGTATAGAATGAGTGGCACATTTTGAAAAGCAAATTGCAACAACAAAGGCCCTGTACTATTTCACACATTATGATTTGTTTGAAGAAGGATTGGGTGAAAATTACACATGAAACTCTTAATTACTCAGTGCCTAAATGTTTACTGAGTGTTGTGAAAAGGACGGCAACATTACAAAGTGGGAAATACTTCACTGCCCCCATTATTTGGGAATATGCTGCCAGAGTCAAAAATTGAAATGTGTTTATTTTGAAAAATGAAAATAATTAATGTGGTGAAACATCACATAGTGATGTTTCACCACATTATTGGTATTATTATACCACATTATTACCACATTATTGGTAGCAATGTGGTAATGACTGTGAGGGACAGAGCCCAGAGCAGAATGGCGTAGTTCAGTTCATATGGAGTGGGTTTCAGTATAGGGCGTATCAGTGTGTCCCGAGACAGCACCCGGACAAAGAGAACTCTCACTAGAGCAGAACTGTCTAATGACTGGACAGGAGAGCTTAGCAGGAATGCGGTCCCAATCCCGATGACCGCCAAAGGCTTTGGAGGTATTCCTAATAAACTGGGCAGAGGAACATACTGAAAAGTGATCAAACGGAACCCAATCCTGGAGACCAAGGGCAAGGCTTGGAAACTGATTGCTATAAGTAGGACTAAGAAGAATGTTTTCATATTTAACTGTCATTAAAGATTATGAATAATTTCCAGATGATAAGGTCAAAGCTTGGATAATACTGGCAGGTTGCTCGAGGGCATAAAGCAAGTGACAATCCAGCAATCTCCACACTCAAAATAAGGGGCATTTACGCCACACACATGTAAGGGAGTAAGGAAACACGAATGCATCACACCTAGTGGGGGAGGGACACAAGACATTAAACCAATCAAAGGAGACGATATATCTATGAGATATCCAAGCTGCTGGATGAGGAGGAGAGAAGAAAGGGATTCACATATGGGTTGTGAGAATTGTATTGTTTCCAAAGTAATCATTTCCAAACTTCTGCTTTCAGTTTAAATTTTGCAGTTTTACTCCATTGCTCTGGCACATTTCTTGAATCGTCTGTAACATTTGTAAAACAGTAGGTCTGTTTCCCAGAACAAGTAGTGCAAACTACGCCACATAGTGCATTACCTGCAAAAGGTTGTAACTTTCTCAAAATCCTTTGTTTACCTCTCAAAAGTACATGTTTATGTCAATGAACATGTCAGTACCATCACAATGACAAGTCCTTGTTTCATGGGTTAGTCATGTCCTCAATTTAACTGGAGTTTGTGATGTAACCCATGGCTAAGTTTCTGAGTGGGATGATTGGAAATTGCACTTTTTCCATTTGGAATATATATATATATATATTTTTTAACTTAGTAGAGATATGGGGATGATTGCAAGAGATAGGACAGGATTCACATTATTACTGTTTGCAATGAAATTTTTACTGCATTGACAGAAAATGACTGAAATAAAAAAAAAAAAAATACAAATTTTACAGCATAACACAAATGAAAAAAAACAAAATTAGAAATCTAAACTTAGGAAAAATCCTTTACTGTAAGCAAGACCATATGTGTAGCGCAGTGTTTCTAGACCTTGATGTTCCTGTTGGTCAGGCCACAGATTCTCTTCCACAACGGATATGTTCCATTGTAATGCTGTATGAAAAATCTTTTTATATAGTATTTATACATGTACGGTATGTGTCTGTATGAAGTACAGACTAAAAAATGCAAATGAATATGAAGCCTTACAGTAAGTATACAGTATTATAGTTCATTGCAGACCGTTGGATTACATACCTGTTCTCTGTACAAAATGACAAGGATGTCTCCCAACATTCGGCTGCACCCTTCAACTGGCTTCAGCCATTTTAAGGCCATGATGTATAACATGGTCTACAAGTGTGGCTCTTATTTCATCAAGACTGTTCCTTCTACCTCTCCCTGTTTTACCTCCCTATCCTTTCACAACACATCCTTACTTCTCCTCTCTCTTCTCCTCCTTCTTCCTGCTTGTTCAAACTGATGAAATTCTTGTTCTGCTTTTTGAAAAAATATGAACACTGTTTTGTGCTTCATGTATATAATAAGTTTTTCAGTTGAAGGTTCATCAGATGCACCTCTGAGCAACTTAGAGAGTTGGATCATCATGAGGTGTTCTGACCCTTCAATCCTTCCCTTGTCATGAGTGAGATTTATGTGAGAACAATGGCATCAATTCAGGAGACATTTCAAAAGGAAAGTCTATAAGAAATGTACATAAAATATGTCTAACAAAAGATTATGACAAATACTTCATTCATGTTGCATGAAATGACATATGATGAAATAATGCCAAGATGTTTTGGGGGTAAGACTGTTCAAAAGGAAACAGAACAATATATTTTTATTGACATGACACAATTTTTTGACAATGTAGGAAACAGCAGATAATTGTACAAGTTTGCATGAATGTACCACAGCATTTGTAAATAGCTTGAATGAATAAGAAACTGCTTATATGATGTGCACAAGTGATGAGATGATGTGGTGATTGAACAAATAGTTTTGAGATGTTAAATTCTGGTCTGAGAAATGTACAAAAGCAACTGAGAAAAATAGGACCAAGGGTCCTGTAGCTTACTGGCAAGCAATCTTATAGTGATGATGCAAGTTATGAAAATTTCATGTGAAGTTTGACCTTTGAATTATTGAACTTCAATGTCAAAGTCTCAAAATAAAAGTTCACATACATTAATAAGACCTCCTGTGATACAAACACAATCCTAAGCTCTGAAGCATTTTTGGTGATACAAGTCATTGAAAATTCAATATGTCAAATTCTGAACTTTTAAGGTCACAGAGGGTCAAGTTGAGGTCAGCAAATGGACTTTATGTATGACTTTCTAAATGTGTCTATACAAACCTTGGCTCCATCTGTGACCCTTTTGGTGGTACAAGTCAGGGTAATTTCACTGTCGAGTTTGACCCTCAAAGGTCACTGACAGTCAAGTTGAATGCCACCAAGTTCATATGTGACTTCCTTTAAGTCTGTGATACAAAGTTAGGCTCCATCTGTGACCTTTTCAGTGATAGAAGTAATTGAATTTTCACTAGGTCAAGTTTGACCTTCGAAGGTCAATATGAAGGTCACCAAATGAAAGTTCATAGATGTCTTCCTATACATCTCCAATATAAACCTACGCCCTATCTGTAACAATTTTGCTGATATAAGTCATTGAAATTTCACTGTTTAGCTTGGCTGTTGAAGGTTACTGAAGGTCAAGTTCAAGGTCACCAAATGAAACTTCATACATGACTTCCAATATGCCCACAATACAAACCAAAGCTCTATCTGTAATAGTTTTGGTGATAGAAGTAATTGAAGTTTCACTATTTTAAGTTTGAGCTTCGAAGGTCATCGAAGGTCAAGTTCAAGGCCACCACATGAAAGTTCATATATGACTTCCTATCAGTGTTCAATACACATATGTATCAAATCTTCAATATTTTCAAGCCTAAAAGCCTTTGAAAATTGTAAAATTTTGCTTGACCTCAAGTTTGACCTTTCAAGGTCATCTGAGGTCAACTTTAACACATCCAAAATATTGGTCAGATATGACTTCCTATATGTCGATAATACAAACTTAATCTCTATCTGCAACCATTTACCTTCCACAGGCAATTTTGCCCATTCTCCATAAGACCCAATGTTAAAGTACCGCGTCCCCACGAGATCCACCTCTGACGATTCAATCAAAATGGCACGCGCACTGTACATAAAGTGTATCAAGGTGAGTTGATGGCCAGATTTACAAAAAAGTTATCTGACAGTTTTTTAGAAATCATTTTTTGAAATTTCAAGTCCTATCTCAAAACATTGTAAATATTTTCCTTGACCTCGAGTTTGACCTTTCAAAGTCATCCGAGGTCAGCTTTAACATAGCCAAAATATAGGTCATATATGACTTCCTATATGTTGATAATACAAACTTAATCTCTATCTGTAACCATTTGGTCTCCACAGGCTATCTTGCATATTCATAAAGTTCAGCGCCTCCACCAGACCCACTTCTGTCGATTCAATCAAAATGGTACTCGCACTGTACATTGACGGTACCAGGGTAAGTTGATCGCCTGATTTTGAAAAAAATTTATCAAGCAGTTTTTGATAAATAATTTTTTAAAATTTCTCAGTCCTATCTTTAACACTGGGGCCACAATTTCAAGGGCTCATAAAACAGACAAAAATGATTCAATCAAACATTGGAAAAAACCATCTGGAGATATGGTCTAGTAGTATGTTATGGCAAATTTATACAAAAATTCATCAGGCCAAAAAAAAAAGATAAAAAATGCTCTGGACGACAGATGCCACACCACGACAATAGCTTATCTAAAAACTGTTACATCGTCTACCAGTGTGGCCCTTATTTCATCAGGAATGTGCCTTCTACCTCTCCTTCTGTTTTGCCTCCCCATCCTTCCACTACACATCCTTACCTCTCCTTTTCTTCTTCCTGCTTGTTCAAACTGTTGAAATTGTTGTTCCTCTTTTTGCAAAAGTAGTAAAGCTGCTTTTCCAATGAACGCAAAACACATTTTTTGCCGATCAAATTACATTCAAAGTCAATGCAAACACACAAATACACGTAAAAAGATGCTAGTTCACGCCGGGTGAAGCGTATCACGCGGGAGAAATAGCACAATGTGGATGGCGTGCACGAACAGTGCGAATGCACAAAATTCGCATTTTGCCCCACATCAAAAAGCTGCGTTTCCACTGAATGCGAAACGAATTTTTCTCGCTACCAGATTACATTCCAAGTCAATACAAAGACGTGAATACACAAGAAAAGATGCCAGTTCATGCCGGGTAACGCGAATCACACAGGAGACCCGGCGCAACGCAACATGGATGGCGGGCCCGAACAGCTCGAATGCTCAAAATTAGCATTTCACTCCACGTCAAAATATTCTTTTGTGAAAAATTTGCGAGAGTAGAGAAGTGCTCTGAATAGCATCATTGCTACTAGAAGCAACACTGGCTAGCTTGGCTACCTAGCTCCATATTCAAACCGCAGTTAGCTGCATTGCTTGAGATAATGGGAATGCCAGCTTGGTAGCTAGCAGGCTTGCTGTGTCATATAACCAATGGATCACAGTTTCACAAAAAAATAGTGGTCTTGTTCAACATTGGATATGACAACATCGGTTTTGTGAATATTTTTATTCTCAGGCAGGCACAGTGTTGAAAAAGTAAAATGTTTGTGACCTCAGCATTGCAACATTAGCTTCGACGTCTTGTTGATGATTTTTGGAGATCGCAGGAAGTACCACCCCTTGAGTGTAAACAAGGCTCAAGTGGCATTGCTGTTGGTCAGTGGTGTGAATTCGCATGTCGATCCTCTACCAAGTTGTCTTCCCATGGAAGCGAATGCGATCTTGGTATGAACTGAGTGGCAAATCGTCGAAATGAAAAAATTAAAAATGATCCCGCGGTCAAACTCCCGAGAATAAAGCGAGGAGAAATTTTCTTTCACATCTGGCGGAAATTACACTTGACACTATTTTGTGCTCTGTGTATGTAATATGCTTGTCAGTTGAAGGTTCATCAGATGCACCTCTGAGCAATTGAGAGAACTGGTTGATGGGGTGATCTAACACTTCAGACCTTCCTTCGGTGTTAGTGCAAGTCAAGATTCATGTGAGAGCAATCTCATCAATTCAGGAGGCATTTCAAAAAGAAAGTCTATATTTTCTGTCTTATTTTAAAATATGTCTCACAAAAGATTATGACATCTAGTTCATTCATTTTGCATGTAATGACTTACATGATGAAATAATGCCAAGATGTTTTGGAGGGTAAAACTATTCAAAATGAAACAGTAATGAATAGTTTGATCAAGTTTACATAATTGTTTGAAAATGTAGGAAACAGTAGATAATTATACATAGTCATTAGCATGAATGTACCACAACACTTGCAAACAGCATGAAAGAATAAGAAACTGCTTTTTTATGCACAGGTGATGAGATGATGTGGAGATTGAACAAGTTGTTTTGAGAAGTTCAGTTCTGGTCTGAGGCATGTAGAAAACCAACAAAAAAACATACCATCCCAACATTTTCTGATTTGGGGTTGTAAACAATGTTTTAACTTCTTAACTCCATCGTTTTTTGAAAGTGATAACCACTGTATTCTGAAATGTGATGTCTGCAATACATTCCATTGAAGTTTGGATAGGTGGTGTTCACTGCGATATTACATTGCCTGTCCTTAAAATAACACTCAGTAATCGCTTTGGAGCTGAGGACACTAATCGTTGGACTTCTGAAAGCAGAATTACACAGTCAAGTCACATTATTATGACCACCAGCTAACATCCAGAGTAACCGCCGTGTGCAGCACGGACAGCAGCTAGACGGGCTGGGAGTGTCTTGGTAAGGTGCTGGAAGGTTGTCACAGGTATCTGGAGCCATGCTGACTGCAATCCATCAGACAGCTGCCAAAGGGTGCATAGTGGAGGGTCCATAGAGCGCACATGACGATCAAGGTGGTCCCACAGATGCTCAACTGGGTTCAAATCTGAGGAATTAGGGGGCCAGGGAAGTGCTAGGAAATCTTAGTTCAGTCAGGACAACTTTGTCAACAAAGAAAATTTATTTAGAATTGGCATTAATACATTTGGGCGGTATGGTTCTGTTCTGGAGCTCCCTGCCCTTCCATGTGCACACATGGAATGCCCCAAGGCAGGGAGAGCAGCAAATTAAACACCCCCAGAACAGAGCAGGCATGGATAAAAACAAGGTGGAGATGGGGAGGGGGTGGGTTGCAAAAGTGCTGGCAGAGAAAGGCATAGGAGTGGAAGGCAGCAGGTAGCTTAAATAAAGCATTGTACTTGATCTCATCCAATCGGGAAGCTTGGGTAGTTAGCTGACCTGCACAATCAGCTGTGGCAATCAGCTGAGCCAGAGGCGCTTACCTCAACTAATGAGCGAGCCAGGCAAGACAGCTTGGGCCGTGCAATCAACCGAGGCAGTCAGGCAGGCCCCGAGCTGGGCGAGAGGTGCTTGCCTCAACCAATGGCTAGTTATGCTGAACAGCTTGGGCCAAGTGATCAGCTGCACCAGATGGGCCATTGGCCAGGGGATTTAAGTTTAAGGCGTGACTCCGTTGCCTGTCTGAACTAACGCAATGCTCAATTTGTGCTCTTCCAACCACTGTTGGAGATTTCTAGCCGTGTGACACGTCGCATTGTCTTCCTGGAAGAGCCCATCAGCCCTAGGGAAGGCAATGGTGTGTATGGGTGTACATGATCTCCTAAGATGGATTCATAACCCAATCGGTTAGGAGTACCTTCCACAGGTATTTTTTGGACCCAGATAATGCCATGTAAACATTCCATAGACCATAACGCTCCTGCCCCCAGTTTGAGTTCTTCCAACAATGGTTGCAGAGTGTTTGTTCTCAGATGTTTCTCAGCTGACATGCCAACATCCATCCGATCGATGAAGCAGAAAGCCTGACTCATCGGAGAAGGCAATCCTTTGCCAATCAGGGTCCCATTCTCATACTGCCATGCAAATTCAAGCCTTTTTCGCTAATGCAGCTTCGTTAGCATAGGTGCAGTGACCATCCATCTGTTACCAAGCCTCATACGCAGCAGGGTTCTCTAAACTGTCATTTTAGACATGTCTGGTAGCCCCCTGGTTCATTTGGACGGTGAGTTGCTCCACTGTAGCGTGTCGGTCAGCCCTCATGCACCCTTCATAGTCGGTGTTCATCTCTCACATCAATGGCATGTGGTGCTCTACTGTTTCTACGTCGGTTATTCGCACTGGTGCAATCAGTCGACTCACGATACACTTTCACCACAGCAGCATGTGAACAGTTCACAAACTGCGCAAATTTCAGAAATACTGCCACCCTTGACCCGTAAGCCAATAATCATCCCTTTTTTCAAAGCTGATAAATCGCCCCTTTTACCCATGACACCAACGAGTGATATGTTTGCAGAATACCTACAGCACACCTTATATACCCACCAACCAGCTCATAACACGTGCCATATTTTCATTGGCTCTGCTCTGCTGACATCAAAAGTAGGACGTGGTCATAATAATGTGACTCGGCTGTGTAGTTCTCATTCTTGTTTGATATACAGTAGGACTTCAGTTGGAACAAGCAGGGGTGTCCCTGAAAAAGAACGTATGGAAGACAGCATGTGTCGTTGAAAAATGCGCATACACCCTTGTGTGTCAATTGTGCCTTCCTAGATGAGCAAATTACTGATGCTGAGTGCATTAATGCAAAGCCAGTCCATGGCAGACAACTTCTGGCTCTTGAATATGTTGCTGATGACAGTTGGAATTGTCCACGTTCTCTTCGGTCTTGAGAACAACATTCATCATTACCAAAAACAAATTGGAAGATGAACACATCACACCTCTGCCCTCCTTTCCACTTGCGTCTGTCCATTTCAGATGAGCTTCAGCCTGAAGAAGTTGGTGGTGCTTTTTGATAGAGATTTTATGACTTCCTCCTTGCATATTGGAGTCTTAACCCTTTGTAGCATAGCGGTTACTGTCATAACCAAACCCACCCACTACCCTGAATAGAAAAGAGGAAAAGAGTCATGAAACAAAGGGTTAAGTTGCATTTTACGATGCCACAACAAACTTTACTCACTGACACAAGGCCTCTGCAGTATTTACAAACTCACATGGTTATGTCTATTACAGAAGCATGTCAGTTCTTAATGCAGTGTCGTGACTTCCTCCTTGGTGATCTTCCTATCTACCCAATAGAATATACCAGTTTCTCCAGGGCCCACTACACCACTGGGCCCAGAGCGATCAGTCAGTGGGAGCTAATGTTAGCCAGTTTGGGCTTGCTATTGCTAATATTACTCTAATTTTAAATACCACCTCAACGACTACTGAGCTAAATTCACCTATAATGCTGTTTGTGACCAAAGTAAACTGCTATGTTCGTTGATGAAGTTTTTCAAAAAAAAAAAAATCATATTTCACTGGGGTATTACCGCAGAGAGGGAGGTGAAGAGATGGTGCGCAAGTGCATTTTCATTAACTTCTAAGTGTCTAGTCAAAGGGGAGTTAGCAAGAACAGCCTTAAAACACAAAAAAATTAAGTAGTCCACTGATAGTGTCCATGTGACTTAACTGCAAGTCTGCTTATAGTACAGATATAGCTACTGTAAATTTGAAGCATAAAAATAATACCTAAATAGTAACCAAGTAGTGTATATTATAGTGCAAAAATAATATATAAAGAGTAAACTATAAGTAAGTTCTGTAGGAGCCATTTTACTGCCTGTTGGAGCCAAGCATCATGAGTGATCCCAGTGCTGCCCCAGCGTGACTTAAAAATAAAATCAAAATGGGATAACTAAGGAATAGTTGCTTCAAGTTCACTTAAAGAGAACTTACTTGTTTAAAAACTTACAGTATAAAAAACTTACAATATAAAAACTGTTGAACAAGTAGTTTGCTGTAACTATACTAAAAAGTGTGCTTTCATAAACTAAAAAGTGGGATAGAAATATGTAACGAGTAAACTAACAGGATTATAAGTTCACTTGTAGTATTCTGCCCTACAAAGCCTAAGTGCAGTAACTACATATTGGGTAAAATGTAAGTTACACAGTTTTGGGCCTGAAAGTATATTGAGGTCAGGATTTATTTGGACAGAAATTGTACGATGGTGAGTCAGTTAATCATAATCTATCATCGAAGTGTTGACTATTTATTTGTTGGGACAGCAAACAAACTCTGAAGCCAGTTTTTACTGTTTAAATTATTGCGTAGTTACTGCACTTAGCCTTTGTAGGGCAGTATAGTTCACAGTATAGTTGCAGTACAAAATAAAACTTAGATGTCAACTATTGGTGTACAGAGAGTTTACACCTCTTACACCAAAAGGATAGTTAAAGTATAGATCCAAGATCTAAAAAAAAGAAGTACTAGTATTACACAACTAGTGAACTAAGAGTATGTGCAGACAGGTGACAAATTAAAGGGAAAAAACAATAAATTTGTGGACAAACATTACAAATGCAAATTCTTCCGTTCATTTTCCTTGTAAACTGGCATGATTTGGGTTTACTTGTCTTCTTAAAGGGTCACTGCAAATCAATGCAGAGTTATTCTGTGTAAACACCTTTAGATCCTATGATGAATCGTTCTTACTATTTTAGGAGAGGTCTCTTCCAGGATGACAATGCCCCAAACCCCACAGGGCACAAAGGGTCACTGAATGGCTTTATGAGTATAAAATGTATCCTAATCAAAAATCAAGGGTCCCCAACATCTCTGCACAGTACTGTACATTTCTACGAAGGATAGGTATACTAATTTTCGATGCCTAATTCCAAGTGATATGGATTTATCATTAAAACATAAACTGTGATGGAAAGCAGACTCATGTTCATGTTTGAGCTGATTAAATTAATTTGATGTCTTTTGGGGTTTTCAGCTAATGCAAATCTTTCACTTAAAATGTAATTGTTTTGTGGTTACTGTAGTGGCTGTTCTATTCAATTTTCTAGCTTGGAACATGGGCTAGTACTGAATTTAGAAATGCATTTTGTCAAATCAGTAGGCCTACTTCAATTACTCATAAAGAATGTTCTCTCATTTCAGTAATTGGAGCCAAAAGCATGCAGCCTATGTTTGCAGACAGAACAAAATCATTGTGCGATGAATTGTAATAAAGCTCCTCTGGCCAATTTTCCATTCACTCCTCAATCCTACAGTACGTAGGGTAATACATTACATTGGTAGTTTCACAAGGACATGCATGCATCGTATTGCAGTATATCAGAGCTGTCAGCCTCCAGGGCATGGGCATAGCCCTTGTCCACCTGAATTCACACATATTCCCTCCGAATTTTCCACAACAACACTAGGCCTTAACTACAGTCAACTGCACTTTCAATTTAGCTGAGCAACCATGGAAATGAATACTTTGATAGTGTTGCTCAAATTTGAGAAGCACCTAATAGCAATCATTTATGCAGCACTGTTTCCGAGGAAAATGAATGCTTAATGTATTTTCGGAATTCACTGAGACCAAAGGAGACTTGGAGCTTCTGTAACTTTCACAATGAAAATTAGACAAATGGCATGCCACTGAATACATGTCTTGGGGATTGCATCAGAAAGCTATTCTTGAGGTATACAAATATGATCCGGCAGATCCATTTTTTTAATCAATTCATTTTTTTCTTAAATCAATGTTACATTTTATCAAAAAACAAATACATAAAATTAGAACACTAGCATTCAATCTCAGAAAAAATATCCACTCAGTCTTTATTTATAGGCATCTTTTTAAATGACAACAGGGATGCCAGCAAATGTTTCCAGATTCAAAATGTATTACCCTGCCTGAGGGCTAAAGATTGCTGTGAGCAAGAGCTTCCTCTGGAGTTTTATTTAATCATAATAACTCAAAATTTTATTTTTTTTTTTTTTTCTCTAAAAAAGCAGGAGTATGCACTGTCAGATTAAATAAAAGTATTTTTGACATGGTTTCTTGGCCACCAGGGCTTTAGTGGGATCTTTCGTTGTCATGTACATACAGTATGCATAATCAAAAAACTAATCAGCCTTTTTTTTTTCAAGACAGCAAATTTGATGACAAAACATCAGCTTCTACTGAGGTACTCATTTCAGAGAATGAAATGGGCGTCAGTGGAATGTTATTGCCATCTAGTGGCGCGAAAGAGGAAAAGCATTTGCGTTTCTGGAGAAAACTTGCGCAGAATGCATGTTTACTCATTACTATTCCTTTATGTGGTGATCGATCAATCAAAACCGTGGTGCGGCCGACCATTTCAACATTTTAATGGAGCTAGTGAGGCTAGTGACTGCCTTCGTGGTACAGCGGGTGTTTGACTGTTGAGTTATTTTGAAGTCCATCTGAGACCGGTGGTAAAAAGTTGGCATTAATTATGTTTGTGAAGCTAGCTATAAGCAGTCATCAAGACCCTCCGTGTGATGCGGGAGGTTTGGTAGTTTTTCATTATTCTAAAATCCAAATGGGATTGGTGGCGCTGAGGAGGCCCGACTACATTTCTTTCCCTGCCAGGGAGTTTCTCACTCGCTCCAGGATTTTTCTCCCAACTGTAAGTTTTTTTTTTTTTTCCTTCTTCATACGCTTTATTCGGAGACCTGGGCCCGGCAGCTGCCCTTCTCTTATACTGCGACGCAGTATCTTTGTCTCAGTGCTTCTGTAAAAAGCATTACACAAATAAGACTGAATTATATCACTGGAATAACATTTCCCTTTCCTCATGCAGAAAACAGCACTAAAGATAGAATTTAACAAAGACTTTTACATAAAAGAAGATATAAATTATTGTGAATTAGTGTTCTGACTTGTTAGTTTTTCTCCTAGTTTTGGGAAACAGCACAATTTTAGGCATGAATGCAAGTGTATTTTATTATAATGGTGCATCTCAGCCTCGGACAAAGCAGTGGTGTACAAAAGGCGGCCCCATGATAGGAGCCATGAAATAAATTGAGAGCGAGCCATTTTGTAAATGATTCCATCCATTGTGCCTAATTGACTCTGAGTACTCATAGTAAAGAATGAAAAAGCAGCAAGTCACAGATGACAGAGGCATCATGAGATTTTAAAAAATATATATTTTAATTCAAAATAGGTGTGCTTTAAAGAGTCACGGTTTCAGATGCAAAAAATCAGCACCAATATATCCTGCTCAGCTATGATTTGCACGGAATCAAATGATCCGACTCGGGTCTTGTGTGAATGCTAATGACTGCAAACTTCCCCAGGACCATCATGTACAGTGAATGAGGTGAAGGTGGGTCAATCCCATTCAATACCTTGTATGTATTCTAGAGTTTTAGTATAAAAACTGGGGGTGCACGTTCAAATTCATCTTTCACAAGGATTTGACTGCAAAACGCATCAATATGAAAAACAGGGTGTTAGTTCTTTTGTTTTGCTATTTGAATTTAAATTATGAAACCTTTAAGATGATGGGGAAGACATCAGGAAGCCTAAAATAACTGTTCCCAACAAAATACAACTGAAGTTGCACAATGGATATTACCATATGACTGATGCAGGTAAAAAATACGTTCAAACTGTTGTATTGCAGTCAACGGGTCCCGTTACCCACTGGATAACTCATTAAAGCATTTAAAGTAAGTTTCATGCATGAAAGATGGTAATATGGAAAATCCTAACTGTCACTATATGAATAATAGGTACATTTCACATGTCCATTCATGAAATGTCCAAGTTATTTCCAGGTATGAAAATTAAAGCAAGGGGGAGGCAAGCACAGCATATACTGTGGGCACCATAATTCATTGGACAGTGACACATTTTTTTGTTATTTTGGTTCAGCTGGCCGAGTCAATCACTGGATCAGAATCCAACTGAACATGCATTTTACAAGCTGAAGAGGATGCTGAAGGCAAAGAGTCCCATAAACAAGCAGAAACTGAAGATAAATACAGTTCAGGCCTGTCAGAGTATCACCAGGAAAGATAATCAGAGTCAGGTGATGTCTATGCATCACAGACTTAAAGCAGTATTGCATGCAATGGATATATATCCAAAGGTCAAAAATTATTACTTTATTCTATGTCAGACTGTCCAATATTTTTGATGCTCATGAAAATGGGGAGGAGAGAGTGAGCGCCAAAGGTGACGCCGTTTCTAAATGGGTCATCCAATATGGACAAAAACACCCTCAAATCAGAACGGAGTCAGCATGTCTACCTGAGTCACTGGATCTTTTCAAAGTGAAAATGCTAGAGTACAGAACCAAAATAAAAAAATTAGTCCCCATCCAATGAATTACAGAGCCAATAGTATGCAATACTTTACCTAATGTCAAAGATCCAGATCAACTGTAAATTCCCACTTCAGCCAATTTCTGATAGTGTTATTTTTATAAACAACACAAACTAGCATGAATTAACTGGTTCTTATTTATTTGACAATAGGAAACATTCATTGCCTTGAAAATACATTAGAAAAATAAAAGTGCAGCTATAGAAAAAAATAATAGAAAATATAGAAATACAAGTTGATACAAAGAGACAAGAGGCTTCTCATTGCAATGACTCAAAACTACAAATTTTGTTGTTCAGCCACACGAGTAGCATCACCCACTCAATGCAATAAAACTTCGTTGATACAATTCTTTCCCAAATGAACAAGTTAAATTTACTACACTTTATACCAGAATTTAACCAACAGAAGGCACATTCAGTACACAAAGATCAGTCAAAACACCCCAAAATACCCCAAAGTAACATTACTGTCCCAAATTCATATCATTGCATAAAGTTGTCAGCAAAAAAGTGAATCTCAATTCTGAAAAACTCAACTTCTCCCTCACATCAGTCTACAAAAGGTGAAAAAGGCAAAAAAACAGCTTGATAAAATCACAGCAAACAGACGTTTCTTGACACTTGCTAAGCCAAGCGCCTTGCTTTAATTTCCAGTAACACACGCAGCACTTGATTTGATTTTTATAACAGCCCACTGAAGCACAAGAGCATCTCCAGTCAAATTTCATCCTTCATGGGTGTGAATGAAGATGCACCTCTTGTATTAACACATCAGTAACAGTACACCAACATTAATATTTGGTTACAAACATCTAACAAAATTTGATTTTGGTAACAAGCACAGCATTGTATGCAGCTTCAATAAACACATTCATGAAACTATTACATTCATGCACTTACACACCTGACACCACTAATCAAGCTCTTCAGTAAAGAGTTTTGGGGTTGATTAGAAAAATCAGGTGTGTAGCTGCTGGGTTGGAATGAAAGCCTGCACTCACACTAGCCCTTTCTGGATCAGATTGAATAGCCGTGGTATACACTGTCAATAACTACTTATGCTAATCAAACAATGGCTAAAAACTGAGCTGGCCGAATCATTTGTTCACGACTGAGTTTGAAATTAAATCCTATTGCTTCCATCTTCCTAAGCAAGAAATCCACTTCCTGAAACACACAGAAAAAAAAAAAAAAAAAAAAAAAACTACGCAAACAAGGAGTACTTGGTAATTAAATGTTCTTGTAAAAAGAGGCTCATAACTAAATGAACAATTTCACAGTGAAGCACTTTGTTAAAATCCGATATGGAAGCCTCTTGTCATTTTTGGTCATAGTTTAAAATACAGTGCCAGCTAAAAAGCAGCTCAAACCTTCCTCCAAGCAAGCCCTGGTTGGCATACCTGCAATGCCCACTCGCATATGTTACAATTGGACATTCTATAGCAGGGGGGCCTGAAAGTGGTCTGTAGAAGGGCCAGGGGGCTGCATATTTACATGCCAGCAGAGCAGAAGCACACCTGATACAACTAATCAACTGTGCAGACTGAGATCAGTTGATAACATCAGTTGCATCAGGTGTGCTTTTGCTTAGTTGGATTAAAAACCTGCAGCCACTAGGCGCTTTTATGGACCAGTTTGAGACCCTTGTTCTGTAGGGAACATTAATCTGATAAGGACTAGTACCGTAGTGCTGTCAGAAAGGAAGGCCCATATAACTGCAAACCATCAGGTCATCATTCCCTTTCCTTGAATTTTATTCAAGTATTATTCTGAGGCATCTTAAATTTCTCAGCCTCACCCAGATCGGGCCGGTATGGGTGCAAGCTTCTGTTCCTGCCATGCAGTAACACATCTGATTCTAATGATCAGCCCTTAGATTCTTTACAAAGAGTCTTAATTGGTGCCACTAACAGGAGTGTAACGGCTTGGTTAGAGTGAAGGCCTGCGCCCACGCTAGCCCTTTCAGAGTGGGTTGAGAACCTCTGCTTTATAATGTACAATCTACATCCATTTGCTCAACCAGAATTCAAAAGGACACCCCTTTCACAAAACCGAGGGCATGTTCTACTAACACAAGTCCAAAACAAATAATAATTATACCAATAATAACCAAAAAAAACCTTAAAATAACTCAACTGGGGGGGGGGACCTGAAACCAAAATGTACAGAAGAGAGACAAATTAATGGAAATATCAACATAAACAGTCTTTGTAATGTGTTGGGCCTCCACAAGCTGCCATATCAGCTTGTCACGTCTTGGCATAAAGACGAGTGTAAAACTTTACTGGAGGGAGGGATGGAGCACCTTCCTTCTGGGAGATATTCCCTCATTTGAAGTTCCCATGATAGTGAACGATCCAAAATGTTGTTCTAAAATCTTCCATGAGCTTTGTTGCTTTGAGGTCTGAGGACTGCAAAGTTGGCGTAGTAAACTTCAGATCATTTTTGTTCTCATAAAACCACTCAGGGACTCCTTGTGCCCTGGGAGGCTTGGGCCAGTCTCATGCTAGATAAAGTAGGAATGCTTCGTCAAAGGATATAAAAGTGATGACTCTGCATTGACTTGCAGTTACCCATCTGGTATAAGGGGGATAAGTGGACCCAAACCATTCTAGGAAAATGAACAGAATCATCTGCATTTGTTCTGTTTGTCCACATATTTCTTCAGTTATTTTTTTCCTTCAATTTGTCACCCCACTGTATATCGAGCTGTTAGTGCAAAGTTGTCTTTGTTTACATGACTTGGCTCTTGGTCTCGCTTTTCTCCAGCAATTCAGAATCAAGATCATGGTTTAGCTTTAGATACTAATGGATAAGGCACCTTCTCGTGTAATGTTGCATCATGCGAATATAAGGTTATAGGGTAAAAGCTGTATGAAATGTACTTCTGCTTGATAAAAGTACTTTTAGATTATCACTACAATCACTGCTGTAGGTGAAGAGCGCAACCAAGCAGGGATGGCAGTGGACTGGAAAAACCAAAAAAAGTATTTTAGTCATACATTTGGACTTAAAATCTAACATTTATGCCATTGTGTTGGCCAACATACAGTATATTACGTTTTGATAGCCAAATCAAAATATTATAACGGAGGAAAAATATTTTAACTATATAAAGACTTGTGAGAGGGGTGAGAAATTTTTACTCATCAAACAACAAAATAAATAACATAAAATAAGTTAATGTTTTCTACTTGAGAGAGAAAAATATGACCAAGTCTCATTAAATGACTAATAGACCTTTTCCAGCAGCATAAATACAGCCAGTGTGAGGAGTGTCAGCCAGTCTCTGGTGTCTGTAAGGGCCTTTATACTTGTTCAACTTTGTGAAAGGCTGCTAAATTACTTTCTGCCTTCTTCCATTTAATTTCAGCAATAAAAGCGCCAGCATGTCCAGTTGGGTAATCATACCAGACTGGAGTGTTTAAATGTGACACTGACAACACCACGCTAAGTGCTGTCACGACTGGAGAAGATTTATAGCAGATCTTCCTCCAACTGCCTTCATACTTAGCAATACAATAAAGCAATACTATGGTAAAATTACAATTGGTTGAATTTCCAATTAATAAGTTTTGAGTAAAATGCCTTTCTTGAAGAGTTAAAAATTAATTTTCTCTTTTTTTTTTGGGGGTGGGGTGGGGGGGCTGGTGGTTAAGTACAAATGCGACAGTAGTGCCACTAAACTGTCAGATGTACACTGTTCTCTCCACGATCTCAGTCCTGTAGTCAGATCTGTAGTCTGCCGGCTCAGCTCTGTCAGTTACTCCACCATACGTCTCTAGGCATAACAGAACAAAAGCACCATTATTCCCATTCCATTTCACCAGGCCTTTAGTGCCCTCATTAGAAATTAGTACCAACACACTGCTACCATACTCCCAACTGAGATATTTAGTTTAAGGGCTCTTCATGGTAAAGTGTAGAAATAACCATTATAATGTAAAAACTAAGAAATAAACATACTCAACATGATTTTAACCTCATAAAATGTAGTATTTTGATAAAAAAATTTAAATGGTTGCCATGGAAACGGCACTTCAATGACAAAATCTGAAAATATTTTGTGGCACTGATATTTCAATAACCCATGGTCAGATTTTACTCAAATTAGTCTCATATGAAAGGTTTAAGATAGTTCTATGAAATGACATAGGATTTTTTTGTTTGGAACATTTATGAATATTTAATGAGCTCTGTTATGTAACCATAACCAAATCGCTATCATCAACTTGCTTCCTTTTCAAAATTAACCCCCTAGGGATGTACCCATCTAGAAAATCCTATGTCATTTCATAGATCTCCAACAGATACAACTTCAGTCCAAATTTCAAGTCGATCAGATGAATATTAATGATTTTATGAATGCCATAAGGTTGAATATCAGTAAAATTGTGATTTTCGGTAATTTGCATTTAAAGTCACAAGTATCAATTGAGGCAGAGCAGAAACATTGATTCTTGGTGTTTACAGGCATCTCACTGCATTCCTTTATTTATTTTATGCGAAAATCAAAAATAGACATTTTTACCACGAAGACCCCTTAAACAGTGATTCTCAAACTTGGTCCTCCCAGAATTTCAACAAGCAGTTATTTTTTCTTAATTGTTTGCTTTTCATTTTCAGAGAGATTATTTATCCTCTTAAACCATGATATGACAAAAATGGCAATGCATATTGCACTAAACATAAAAATCTAAATGTTTATATTGTGTTTATTTTGCCATTTTTCATGTAATAACAACTGTGATGAATCAGTAAGCTGCTCACAAAGTTTCTAAACACAAGGTCTTAAGTTCAAACAAAATGCTTTTCCTCAAACTTAACAGAAAGCTAACTGAAAACATGATTGATTCAAAAATTAATGTCTTTGAATTCTTCATTCTAATTTTCAGTGTCTTCTTACAGGTTATTTTAGTGACCATGTGTTCTCAATTTCACCAATTAGATGCAAACAGATATTTTTTTCCATTTCATCAGTTATAATTTTTCCCTCTTTTCTGGCAATAAAAAGTTGTTTGCAATGTAGTACAAAATGAATTAGGAACTTGGCAGGGCATGCATATCTGTTCCAACATAATTTAGCTCAACAGGATAAGTAATCCCCATAAACATGAATGACGCAGTTAAAAATTTAACTGAGCCTTGAAATCCTAGGATTGTAACTGCAGTTGGAACAAAAACCAGCACAGACTGTGCCCCCCAGGACTGAGTCTGAGAACAGCTACATTAAAACCATGAACAAAGACTGATTCAATACAGGCATAGCTTTCATGATGTTGCTGTATTTTCTAATTAGGGCAAAACTTTTTTTCTCCAAAAAACAGAATACTTTATCACTTGCAGGATTTTAAAAGCTGTATGAATTTACGATGGCAGTTCACTTACAAGATGGTCGACAGTTCCGTGAAAAAAAAAAGATCCATATTTCACTTTACCATAATCACTAATCATGTGTCTGACTGGGCCATTTTTTGTCATGAACTGAACAAAAATTAGTCAGATCTTTGTCTAACAGGGCTAAAACCTATAATTACCACCCTGAGGAAGGCACAAGTCAAAATGTTCGTGTGCTTTCAGCTGTCCAGGCCCTGCCAAATAAAGGCCTTTTAATCATTAAGTACCACTTTCTGGGCTTTTCATGTCAGTTGTTTATTGATGTTGGCTCCCTTTTCCAGTGTACATCAGTGGTTCAAGGGATACCAGAAGCACTAGTGATTTTTCTTTATCAAAAATTGCTGAAAATTTGGAAATAAAAGCCAGGTTGCTTCAGGTTGACACTACCATACAGTCCTTATGAGGCAGATAAAGAGACTGCAAAAGCTAGTCCTATCAAGAGAACATTTCCAAAGCAAGGTGGTAACTTTACCTGGGGGAAATCACAGTCAAGGTCAAAGTGCCTCGTTTGCTTCAGCCCCACTGTTCTTCCTGTCACATGACTCTACACACAGCAGGAGGGAAGAGATAGACAACACAGTCTGAAAAAGCATACATAACACAAGCTAACGGCTCATAGACTGCACAGTATTTATATATTATATTATATACACACACACACACACACACACACACACACACACACACACACAAGATTATAGTACTTAAATACAGCCAGAATCCTCAGAACATAGAATGTAAACACTTTCACACAGTTAACACACAAACAGCATACATCTGTGAAACAGGCAGTACAGATTACGTACCGTTTCTCAGACAACAGACAGGGTGCTCAGTTACTATTCATACAAAGTCAACAGCATGCTTCCTCATACCTTCAGTGCTATTTGACAACTCTACCCCCGCCAGTAAGAGAAACACAATGTTACCTTGTGGCAGTTGGACGTTAGCGCTCTTGATGAAGGCGAGCATGCTGTTCTGCTTGGGTCTGGCACCGAGCTCCTCCACCACCATGTCCTTCCCAGCAGCCGGGCACTGTGATTGGGCTGTTCTTGGGCTTCTTCTCCACGGGATGTGCATGGTTCGGTCCGGACAAGCCCCCTCCTCCACCACCATGTCCTCCACCCTCTCCAGCAGCCGGGGCAGCTGTGGGTGCTCACCAAAGATGTTGTTGTTGATGACGATGTAGCGGTTCTTGCAGTGCTCCACCACCCACTGCAGGGCTTTCCCCTCCCGCCGGATGTGCCTCTCGATGGTGATGGTCCGGAGCACATCAGCCCAGGTGAACACCACCAGCGTGTGGCGCCACACGCTCTCCCCAAACAGCACCAGGTGCTCCTCCACCCGGGCCCGGTCTACCTCCGTGAACATGCCCACGGGGATCACCAGCAGGAAAGCATGAGGCCCCGGCGGGCACATGGAGGCCCCCCGCACTATCTCCTGCTGATACACCACTGGGGTGTTCTGGCAGGAGAACCAGCCCGGAGTGTCCACCACCACCACCTTCCGCCCCGCCACCTCCGTTTCCCGTGTTTATTAAATTGAATTTTAAATGACCGTGAAACAGAACTCAGCAGCCCGCATTCCAGCGGCGAAATTTATCCTCCCGTCCCAGGATAGTGTTCCCCGTCAGGCTCTTCCCAGGCCACCTCCAGCCCAGCAACACCAGCCTCAGCTCCGGCTGGCGGTTAGCCTCTCGGGCAGCCTCAACGGCCTTCTTCTCCTCATCCTCTGGGTCTGACAGCGTATTACCTGTAGCTACACAACACAAACTTTGTCCTGCTTTATTTAATTTTGGTTTCATCAATAGGATTTCTATCTACTTGTAGATGAGCATTATAAGTAACAAAGCTTGGAAAATATTCAATGTACAACAGAAGTTATTCTTAAAATTGTTTTGTCTTAGTCAATTAGCATAAAAATACCAAAGACAAGCCTCTTGGTGCTCGGGGAATTTAAAATTTCCCGTGTTTTAAATAGTTAAAATACTCAATTCATGGACCAATTTCAAAAGTATTTAAAAGTCAGTTCGTAAAGAACACGACTATTGTTGCAGTGGGTATTTCTCAGAGGGCACGAAGCAGATGAAGTTACAGTTAACTCGTCACATTTTCCAGTCGACTCGAAACGGGAAATGGATAGCTACCAGAATAGGGAAGCAAAGAGTCTCCTAATCAAGGGTGTAACGAGAAAATTTCAAGTGTGCCACAAGAAAATAGTGTTATCAGCCAGTATATTATTCACTGAAATCAAATTTTTTGCTTGACCGACAAGGGAGTAGGACAACTTAAGGTCAGCGGAAATCAAACGACTGTTCCACAGAGTAGCTAGCCAAATATCCAGTCGCAGATAACAGCTATCTGCTGTAGTTTCCGAGGCAATGCTGAATGAACGCTACTTTGTTTCGGTGTTACTTAGTTTCTTTCATTGCCTCTGTCAAGCTATCTGGCCAGTAAGCCAAATTAGCCAAGTCAATCATTTCTCTCTGCCGTTATACTACTCGTTGCTAGCTATGTGAAACTCAGATGTGAAAGTGAAGTTAATTTGCGAACTAAATGATTGGATCTCAGTGAATCGACCTACGAAGTTCTTTTACATTTCGTTAAACGAGAAATCGACAAATCGCTTGAATCACGTTTTAGGATTAAAGGTGCTGTCAATAGGCTCAATGATCGCATACACAGTGATGGCGGTTACGTGTCACGTACGTTCGTGTAAATTTAGAGCAATCAGTGGATGACATCAAGTTCTACTGTCACAATTCTCGTCGCGAAAGCATATTGCAGAATTCAAAAATTTTAAATAAATACCATACGGTATCAAAAAGCACGTACTCACCAATGGTAGGCCCTGTTGACTCGCTTGCCATTTCCGCCACTTTATCTGACTTTACTTGCCCCCTTCGCAGCCCTTAGCTGACCGCCGGAGAAGGATTTCCTGGTTGGTTGTCAGGCGCTAACGCATGCGCATGAAGCAGTGACAACTTGCGCCGAGCTGGCTATGGGTGCTTCTCAAGCGTAGGCTGCAGCCTTCGAAGGCTGCATTTTTAGGGATCGTCACTCAATTCCATCCGCCAAATTGATGTAATGTCATTTTAATCTCCGTTAGGCAGCTTTGTTTTAAGCGCCACTGATTTTCCTAACCTTGGGTCTTATTTATAAAAAATTGAGTGGATTTCATACCTAAATAATACGTACGCACAAAAAAATAAAAATGAAATTTTGTGGAAAATAACCTCATTTATAAACCTGTGGGTAAAATAAACTGCGTGGAATTTTCATCTATTTAATCAGGATGGACTTGGAATTTATTGACATTGTGCATAATCTTAATTTCCCTTTTTTAATGTTAAGTTTGTTTTTATAAATCAGAAATCTGCAAAGAAAGTGACGCATGTATCTTTTTTGTGCCTACGCACCGTATACAAATGAGGCCCCTTAACTCGAACCCCTAACTCTAAACCTAGCCTTAAACCTAACCCTACAATTAACTTCGGGTGTTACTTAATGAGTTGGTTGCAGTCTTTGAAGGCTGCATTCGAGGGCTGCGAAATCAGTGAAGACTATTCCTCTGTCAAGGCGCCTCCAAATGCGGCTGAATATAGGTGGTGCATCTCAAAGCATAGGTTGCATCCTTCGAAGGCTGCATTTTTAGGGGTCGTCACTTAATTCCATCCGCCAAACTGACGTAATGTTGTTTCACCTCGGTTAAACAGCTTTAGTCTAGGCAAATCGTCTCTGGTTCTCCTAACCTTGACCTACGCTCTAACCCCTAACTCTAAACCAAACTTGTCTCTTACCCTATATGTCAGTTTGGCGGATGGAATTAAGGGACGACCCCTAAAAATGCAGCCTTCAAAGGCTGCAGCCTATGCTTTGAGATGCACCCTATATGTCTATGGGCTACTTGGCAAGCAAATGAGCTCGCGGGAGATGTACATGGGAATTTTGGAGTGTAAAGATATTAAGCCTCCATTGTTGTTGAAATTATAAATAGATTTGACTCTCCGGAATGTGTGAAAAACGTCCATGGTAGTCGTTGAAAATTTGATGTCAAGAGCAAGCCAAATATGGTTTCTTTTAAAAAATATACATATATCAGTTATTGACTGCAGACTTCCCTCTCGCTACATCTCAAAGCAACTCAATCCAGGGACCAAGGTTAACAGTGGGGTGAAAAGTTTTCATTAATTTGGGTTCATAAGATTAAAGGGATCCACAATTGGCAAGGATCCACATCATATTTTCAAAGAGGGCCAAAGCGCTATTCTTTAAGGAAATGTGAAATTCTTCCGTGCCTGGGAGCATACATTTGCAGCCATCAAGTATGAGCCAAATTGTTTCAGAGCCGTTTTACTCGCGGTTCATCCTTAAAACACCAAATTGCTCGGGGAGAGAGAATCAAACCAAATCCAGCTTTTGCCAGACATCCTCATTGAATTAAAATAAATCGTTTAACCTCAAACTTTCAATATGCATGCCATATTATTTAATTCAGAAAGGTATATACTATTACACATGTAAATAACACGAATCTTATTCAGTTTCTTTATTATAAACCAATAAAAGATCATATTTTCAGAAATTTCTTCCTGACACAACATTGGTCAGTTATTTGGTGGTTTTGATGAAGAAAAGGTCCAGAGCTTTGAATTTAAAGGCTATGCACTTCCAAATGAAAAAGGTAACACCTGTAACTGTTGCATTCATTATTATGATTAAAAAGCAGTGTAATACAAAGTAATACAATAACAGTCTTCTCCTTAGAGAAATTGTAAGAAAATTATACAGATTGATGTACTGTACATTACTCAAGGACAAAATAACCTTCAGCATGGCACTAGACCTAGCAGTTTCAAGTAAAAAGAGTATGCAGTTTTAACCACCACACAAGTTGCTGTCAAGTATTATTTACTTCAATTAATTTTTTCACTCTGAAAATGTTTAATGTACACTCATAGAGAAGGAGTACATCTACTCTAGACTATTACACTATAAACACATACACACAATAGGGAGAAACATAATATTAACTATTGCGTATACCCATGCTAAAGAAAATAAGAAATCATAGACATTGAAGCAAATGGAAACACATTTTCTTCTTCAGCTATACGGAGTCAAAATGCTGGTTTTGTGCTCATTTATAGTGGCATTGGTGAATCCAGGCTATAGGGGATGATCAGAATTAGGATGCCCAGGAAGCAAGCCTTTTCATATCCGCATCATCCTCCGCTTTCTTTCTGGATTCTGTAAAACAAAATTGTTACAACTGAGCCATTAGAACTGGACCATTTTTGGAAAAGTTACAAATTAAAGCAAAATCATCTGGCACTAACTCAAAATCACAGATATCCATGATAATTGAGAAATGACCTGTGGCAATCACAATGATGTTGGTGTTGGTCAGTACTGTAAGGTTTGTACCAGACAAAAATAAATATACAGTATATGCCTTTTCTATATCTCGGTGCAATTGTTATAGAGGTATAGATAGACTGACAGACAAACACAGATTTACAGACAGACAGACAGACAGGGGACTGATTTTATTGAACCCCGAGGAGTCATTTTTCCTCTGCATTTGACCTATTCTAGTTACTCAGGAGCAGCAGGCTGCCACAGTGAAGCACCTGGGGACCAACCCCAGTCCTCAGGCTAGAGCCTTGGTTAGGGGTAATGGTAGGAGTGTTCAATAGTGCCTGTTTTGTTTGTCATACAAGGCATGCTTGAAATGGATGTTTGATGCATTTCCTTAGGCATGATCACAAGGCAGGGGACGGGGTCCCAGGGACTTAACTCAAGTGTAGAAGCACTGAATATTAGCACCAGCGGGCGTACCAGAAAAAACATTAACAAACGTTTTACCCTGTCTTCTAAGCTAGGCTCAAAGACATAACTTTTAATATCTTTTATCAAACATTCAATGTCATTAAGGGATGAAAGGTACCTCATTGAACTGATTATTCAACTATCGAAAAAGACAGATAAAGATGTCTGAAAATATAAAAATGTGTGGAAGGCTTGTGTGGAAGGGTTGGGCTGTGGCGTGGTCCCACATACGTGAGCGGTGGCTTGGCCGCGTGGGCAGGGCTATGGAAGGCACGCTGGGAAGTTGGTCCATGTTCTTTGTGCTCTCCTCTAGTTCCTCCTGCTGAAGCTCTTCCAGCTCTGCTAGCAGCTCATCCTGAAGAATACAGAAGGCGCCAATGTACTAGTTTGTCTGTCATGCTAATACAGAGACAAGAGCTTGAACAGAACCCCCTGCAGGCGTGCACCTTCACTATGGCTGAGAAAGGGCAGTCAGGGAACAGTGATGTTGACAATTTTGATGCTAAAGCTTGATCTGTTTCTTACACGTTCAACACTGCTGGCTATGACATTCAAAAAATGAGCATTGGAGCTGTTGGTCCAAAATTATGAAAAAAACTTAACCACAGTTCATTTTGTACTGATGTTGTTTGAAACTTGTGGAAATTTCATCACCTCCTCCCTCAGGGTAAAGCAGTGGTTTCAAAACTTAAGTAGCGGACTGATCAAGTAACAGTGAAATTAAACCATCAAACTTGTGAGTTGTTCAGTTAAGAAGGGAGTTTGGTTCCTGATGGAAAAATATTTTAATACTAACACAACAGTCATTTCAATGGGATTCTAACACATAAGATGTGTAATATCAGCAAATCTCTATTAAATTCAAATGAATTAAACAAATAACCATGTGGGTCTTTGCATAGGCTTTTTTGTATATGCCATGGTAATAAAACCATCAGTAATATTGATCAGTTGTTGAGGCTCATCTTCAATTATCATTGCTATTTTCAGTTCAAAACATTTCTAATAGCTGTAGTAAAACTTACCACCAGTATGCTGTGCAGTGTGCACTACTGGTAGAATGTTGTTTTTGAAACATTTCAAAGTGTCTTGAAATGGTTTTTGTTTCAAAGGTTTTAAAAATGTTTCAAAGGTTTGAAATTTCAACCTCTATGGAACAGTTTACAACAGCATAAAATAGCCTGGCTGTGAACATTCATTGGGCAGCATTTGGATAAGGAACTATTTGTTTTACAATCATAATATATTACCTCATCAAACTGATCTCCAAATGGCCGGGATATCGCCTCATTTATCTCCTGTGCAATATCCTGCTGCTCTGTGATATCCTGCATCATAGAGTCAATCTTATCCAGGTCGCTGAAACAGAAACAGAAAGTTGGTGTAATCTTACTACACTGTATATCATTAATAGGCATGGAGGCCAAAACTGGGAATTATATTTCAAAAACATGATACATTTGATGATATACACAACATACTGTCACATGGTTTCAAACATATACACCTGCATATAACATGTGCATACATGGCTTAGAAGTAAAATACTTCGCTCACATTGCATGTTAAAACAGAGTAGGCTACCAATAGCAGGAGCATATGAAAGGGCCTGCGAAAGTATTGCCCTGGGGGGGCCCTTTTTCCATTTAACATCAGGGCCATATCCAGTTTTGGAGTCAGACAGTTAAAGTCTTTCCATGCACTATTTGAACCGTGAATGCATCAAGATGTTTAATGAAACTGTCTGGAAGATTGTGCTAATTAGCAAATGCAGGCGATTAAAATCAAAATTCTGTGGAAGAATTTTACCTAAACCACTGCCCCCAAAGCTGCATAGCCCTCCCCCCTGCCTATTAGCTTTCACTCCACTAGTGATGCCCCTGGCTATTAGGCTCCTCTCTGTTTCTTCCCAGAATGTGGCTTCTCATTCCCTCCCTGTTCACTCACATTTTCTGGTGGACCCCTTTGATGGCTTTGGCAGCGAAGCCCATGTTCTTCAGCACCTCCGTGTTGGTGTTGGCATTCTCCAGCGCCTCTCTTTGGAACTCGATGGTGGACAGGGTTCCATCAATCTGAGTTAGCTGCTGCTCAAAGCGTTTCTTGCGCTTTAAGGCCTGGAGGGCAGCTGAGGATACAAGAGGGAATTCAGTCTCATTCAAATTGGGTCTGTAGCATAACGCGGCCTTCTCTTAAGCTACAATGTTATGACTGATTCTCTCATTTGATGTATTAGATTGTTCCCTTAATTGCATTCCATAGCCTCTGAAGTTGATGTCGATGATATGACCACATGGGCACTACTTAAAGGTCCTGTGACACCCAAAATTTCAAAAAATTGCTTTTCAGCCGCTCTACAGTACTTTTGCCATGTGAATTTGAATTTGACACTGGTTTTTCATTCTGCTATTCACAAGAAATGTAAAATGCAAATAAAAACCAGATTTGGGAATGCTCCTTGAAAATTGCTAAATTGCTCTGTGCAATTACGTAATCCATGAGACATTAATTCTAAAAGGACAATAATCTGAGCAGAGTACATTCGCCTAGACCTACAAGTGGACGTTTGTATCTTTCACTCCCAAATTCAATACAAATCATGTGCAACAATTGCAACAACAGTAGAGAGGATGAGAGAGAAAATGCTTTGTTTTCGGAGTCCACTGTAATATCAGATTTGTCAGAAGATTGTGAAATTCAAGCTGGAATTCAGGCAGCTGGAATAGGTCGGCCATATCATTATGAGCCGGAGGTGGAAGCAGATTTTAGAAACTCAATGCAATGTCACTAAGATATGTGAAATAAAGTCATTTTTGGTGCTATCCAGTTGGCACATGTGGGGGCTTATATAACAATGATGCCTGGTGAAATTTGGTGAAAAAACAGACCATTCCGTGAAAATAATGATAGGTCTTGGCCTGTTTCCTATCCTTTAATTAAACTGACTTCACATGTACTTCAAAGAGTTCACAAGCTAAACCAATTTTTCAGATGAAAAGTTGAAAACTGGCATTCAGAGACTAGGACCACAAAAACATCAAAAAGGGGAGACAACTGGAGCCCAACGGATTATCTTTAAAAAAAAGTTTTATTGAGGTGCAAGCATTCACTAACATTTCAACACATATGGACTTCTTCAGAGTGATTTTACATGAACTCCAAGAAAAATCAGGACCTTCAGGTGTAGCCAGTTCTGCTTGCTAAGACAAGCACTCATAAGCCTCATTCTGTTTTTAATCATTCTCCTTGATGAACACGTTTTCCAGTTATAAAAAATATGCCATCAGCAGTTAAGAGTTAAATGCACAGCTTCTTTCCTAATGCAATGTTGCAATGATTGAGGGGAAAATGTTTTATTCACTTTACAAAAAAAAAAAAAAATAGCGTGCTGTCGCGAGCGGGACCGCTCAGCCTTGCACTTGCCCTGCCGTGGCGGCTATATTGAGTATCGCAGTGGGACAGAAGTCGATAGGGAGCTTCCTCTAACCACCCCCAACATACCACCAGAAAATTAGAGCATTTGGCCAAGGCGTTTTTCAGCTATTGTCCGGAAATGAGAACTTAACGGACAGACAGACAGACGGACGCCGCTCGCCACGACAATACCTGTTCACAACTTTCGTCAGCTGAGGGTTAAAAAAAAAAAAAAAAAAACTATGATGCTAATTTTTGAATTTGCTTTAAGCACATCCAGCTGTATCAAATCTAAGCTTCATGACTGTTTAATTACAACAAAGAAAGTGAAAATTAGCAACGCAAATCCGCAAATGAATAACGTTGATTGAAACAGAATTTCATGTCGAAATGACACGTTTTCTTTATGTTAAATTACTGAGGAAAACTCATCAAAACTGATAATGTTGAGTGTTTTTGGAGTTTACGTAATGTTAAAATAAAGTAACGATTGAAAACAGTTTAAGCTCAATAATTATTTTAAAGGGATGCTCAGTACTTTACTCAATTTATATTTCACCATCTGTCACTGGTGTACAGCACTCGACCACGGCCATGTCTGGGTCGTAGAAGGCTGCAGCTTGCTTAAAGAAATGCTAATTTCAGGCTACAATCTATGCAGCAAGTAAGTATGACATGGCTATCTTTTAAGTTCCACAAAAAAAAAAAAGAAATCTGTCTCTAAATGCACTTTTTTGATAAGCTGACTTTGCATCAGTAAACTTCCCTTCCTGAGATGATGTATACAGTCACAAAACTCACATTGTGGAAAGTTAACTTTTTTCAGGGGTGGGGCTTAGGAAGTTAAAAAGTACACACAAACTGGATAGAAATTTCCATTTATTTCTCAAAATAGAGATTTTACAGACGAAACATGCAAAAAAATTTATCAGTATACAGTTATGCTAAAATGTTTCCATACCCTGGCTTTCTTGGCTTGGTATCAACATATCCTCTAATTTTCCACCTCTTAAACACAAACTGAACAGTACTGACTGGCATTTTCAAGTCTTTGGATATCTTTTTATATCCTTTCCCATTTTCCAAAAGTTGAACTACCTTGTTATGAAGGTCCTTAGTTCTTTTCCGCTCCTTATGGCTCAGTGTCTGGCCAGATCAGTGCATCCATTCGGGAGCTAACAAACTCAATGACTATACACAGACACTAGTTACAATTTGAAAAGTCACAGGTGTAGTACCCTTAATAGCCATTTAAACATGAGTGTGTCACTGGTGTCAAATATTCAAGGGTATGTAAACTTATGATCAGGCCCGTTTGGGTGTTTTCAGTTATCATTGTGATTTAAAAAGAAGCCAAACACCTATGTGATGATAAATTACTTCACATGATCACTGTCCTGAAATAAAAGACTTTTTGCATGATGAGCCATATTTTCAAAATAAATGGCAAAATTTCACAAACTCAGCTAGGCTATGCAAATCTTTGAGCACGACTGTACATATTTACATGTAAAAATTATTTTGATTACATGGGACCTTCAATAACCTCTGATTTCAAGTATTTTTGCATATTTGTAACACTAAGTGGTTCCAGATCTTTCTGCATAATTTAAAATACAACAAGCAAAATATGAGGAAACAGGAAATACAGTTTAAAGTGATAATTTCACTCATTGAAGGAAAAACGGTTATCAACACACTGTGTAACACCCATGTGGAAAATTAATTTCCCCATGACTAAATAAATTAATTTGGTCGTGCCAGCTTTATCAGCAGCAACTGCGTTCACAACTCTTCTCATAAACAAAGATCAGTCTTTCATATTGCTGTGGAGGAATTTTGGCTCAGTCATCTTTTAATTCAGCCATATTATGGTGGTTTTTTGGTGTGAGCTGCTCATTTAAAGTCCTACCACAGCATCTAAATTGGTTTCAAGGCAGAACTCGGCCACTCCAACATTTTGTTCCTTTTTTGAGCTTCTCAGATATACGTGCTCTTGTGCTGCGGGTCATCGTTTTGGTGCATAACCAAATTGCACTTGAGCTTCAGAGTAGAGACTAATGACTAAAAATTCTCCTTCAAGATTTTCTATTAGAGAGCAGAATTCATGATTCCATAAATAATGACAAGCAGCCAGGTCCAAAAGGAATCAAGCATCTTCACACCAGCACACTGCCACTAGTATATCTGACTTCTGGAATGATATTTGTATTGTGGAATGCTGTGTCAGATTTATACCAGACCTCAATTTATGGGGTAAATTTTCTGCTGGAGTAAGGTTACCTTTTCACACAGGACCAGTTGTTATTAGATAACTTTTGTTTTCCTTCACAACATGGAATGATCCTTATAATATGCTACTTTTGTATTTGTCAAGGTGTATTTGACTGATACACTAACCTAGGCCATCAACAATACTTCAAAAATGAGCAGTAAATCCTACTTTATACTGGGTATGGCTGATGATGTTGATATATATTTGGAAAAGCAGCTCATGAGCAATCATCATGCCAAGTTTCAACAAAATCGGCAGAGTACTTTTCCTTTAATGTCCAAATGTGTCCGAATATTGGATGGAATATTGTGTCTCATAAAAATTTATCATTTACATGAACTGTTGTAGCTTTTGTTTGTGTGTGTCCACATAAATTTTCTATCACAATACTAACAGATCTAAGTGTCACAAAAAATGAAAGCTATTTGCCTTGAGTATGGAGCAACTATTTATTCACCTTTCATATTGTTTAATTTACACTATTTTTTCCATCCAACATGCCCACTCCGACACATTGGTCTGTACTTATTGCCACAGAATGGGGAAGCCCATTAGTTTTGATGTATATAACAGACATTATGAAGAGATATTCAGTAAAAGTTCAATATTTTACATTGTTGGTACTTCCACCTGTTGTCAAGGTACCAAACATCTTCCGTCCAAACGTGTCCACTCCGACACATTTGTTGTTCTGCTTGTTGTGTGTCTTTAGTGTTGCTAAATATAAGACATTTTCTGTTTAACACACAGGCAAATATGCAATAATAATTTTAGTAACTATAAGTTTCTGAAAGGTCACATGCTTCATTGTTACATGCAGGCCAAGCACAATGTCCAGTGATTGTCCACTCTGACACAAGACATGAAAAAATATTTGGCTTCCAGCAGAAGTGGAAGACATTCAAGATGAATCAGCTACCATCAACTTTATGAAGCCCCAGGCTGGACAGAATCGTTTTGTATGGCCCGCAAATCCTGAAAGGGACACACTCCCTGTTCAAGAGATCCTAGCTATGTAGCCGGGATGATCTGCCTGGTCCAGCTCCCAGGCGACATTTTAGTCTCCCAGATAAAACATACATGGTTGCTGAAGCCACTATGGCCAGTTTAATGAAATGATTGTATCCCCGGACAAAGTCGGAGATACAATGGATGATATCCAAATGTTTGTCCACTCCGACACATATGGAGCATGTTCAAATATTCCGTGTTAATGACATTCAAGGCTTAGTTCAGGGTTCTGATGTTAGAAATAATACTAGTAACTTTAAGGAGATACAAGAGAACTGTCTTTGCAGTATTATTTTGCCTGTTTTGGAAGAATAACTTTAGTTCCTGAACATATTTTTTACATTTGAAAGTAAGCGAAATTCTTTCTCTAAATTTTAATTAGCAGTACTTGGCATTTGCATAAAGTATGATTTGGTGAACCTACTCTGCAATATAGATGACCCAACACATGGTTAAAAGGTTTATTATATAATTCTTGTTTATGCCCTAAAAATGTCCACTCCAGCACAAAGGAACTAAAATTGTTGTTGAGGCAATTGATGCCAAACAATTTTGCCTATGACAAAAGTAGGAGCACCTACAGATGGGTCAGGTGTTTGACTTTGGACATAACTATGCAATTTATTGTGTAATTTGCATGCTCTAACAAACAGTTTACATGAGCATGTTCAAAATTTGCAGATAAAACTTGCTGAAAACTCAATTTTCTCAATTTTTTATGATACATATAGACATGGAAGTATTTTGTATCAAATTTTGATGTTCAGGTGTTATTACAGATCAGCAAACCACAACATTTTGGTACATACCATATACTGAGGTGCTCAGTTTTTTAGTGGTTGAAGAAATAATTTTTTGCAAGTAACTCAACTTTTTGTTGTTATTGCAAAACTGTCATAACATCTGTAGCAGACTAACATTATTTTTTCACAAATATTAGATCTGTTGTTTTAATATCCACTGGAAGTAACATCACAAAATGCATTTCAAATTTTGACCCCATGAGACATGGATGGCCTAAGTTAGTGCGAAATTGCCCATATCAAGGGGGGGGGGGGTTTGCGCTCAATAGGCCTATGCACACTTGACAGCTTTCCAAGATAAAATGGAAGCAAACATAGAATGAGACTTAAAATTTCATGTCTGTTTGAAATAACACAACTCAAATGCAGCATTAACTTATTGGCAAATGGAAGAGATTGTCACAGTGAGAGCAATTAGTGATAAAATTTTAAAGAAAACAACAGAAAATACTTAAGCAGGATACAACTGCTAAAGATAAAGATGATGACGACTGATCAGACAACAAAGCAAAAGAAAAATGATAATGTGAAACTAGCAGCTACAGATCAAAATTTTGAAGAGACAATTCAAATGAACTTCGTCCTCGGGACGATGCCATGTAATTAGTAAGTGCTTGTGCAGGGTGGACGTAAATGCCTCCTCTGCGCTTTATGCAAAATCGGGCTCAGTCAATGACTGTGCACTATATAGAATCTGCAAGGTTCATGGCGATATGTTAAGTAACAACAGAGAAGCAGCACTTCAAAGTTAGTGTCCACTACGAGAAGAACAAGAAGTAACTGAATGAGTTTCTGGTTTATGATGGTAAATTTGGTGCAAAAGGACTGAGCACCCGTTTAAGTGGAATTTATACTTGAAGAAAATTGTTGTACATGCGTATCAGTAAATCTTAAGTTACAGGAAAGAAGTTTCAAACGTGTAGAATTTTTTTCCAACCCACAAACACAACTCAAAACTGAAACCTTCCACAATTTTTATAGCATGTGCGCAAATCCTACTCTGCAAGTCACAAATTAAAGAACTCATACGCTCAAATGTTTTGCTACAGTTGTTGCAGTAAATATGGTGCAAAACTACTGAGCACCTGTGAAAGTGGAATTTGTAGTTGTAAAAATATACATGTGTATCAGTAAATCTGAAACAAAAAGATAAGGTTTCATACTTGCAAATTTGTTTTTTTTTTTAAATCTACCCCATAAACAAAACAACACTTACGGCCTGTAGCACATAACCTGGTACCACTGTGTTACTTTTGAAGCAAAAAAGTATTTCAACTTCTGCAGAAAAAAACTTTAATTATAATATACACCCTCCAAGGTTATCGGACACAGCAGTTACGGAGCTTAATTTTCTCCGGTTATTTTTTATGCTTGGCTCTTAAGAGAAATGGAGGCTGAACAGCCATAAAGATTATCAGGCACAGAGTTGTATAATCAAAGGCTGTGACTGAACTGTGCCACTTTATTATTAGGATGGTACATGCGCTATGTGACGGAACTCATTGAGTTTCACTTTTCTCAAAAATTTTTTTTTGAAACGCAGCTCCCCAGCACCAGAAGCACTCATGCAGCCCCAGACCATGCTGCTGCCACCACCATGTTTGACTGTATATAATAATAGTTTATACCATGGTCTGGGTGCATACTCGATTCTGATTGGCTGCAGGGTGTCCGTTAAAAAGTGTAGTAGGACACCTATAAAAAAGTTCCGGTCAAATAGCCTGATTGTTCTAAATTATGGCGCTGGCTCAAACGCTAGTTGGTAACTGTGGCAACAGAAACTCAGAACATACATTAACATACGTTATTTCACAGTTTATTTATCACAACGGCAAGACAGTAGACAAAACATGAGTGATTTTATAGTTTCCTTTACCCTATTTGGTGAATTTGATAATTTTGAAGACTGGGATGCAGCAGAAGAGAAAGAGAGAAGAGAATATAAGAAGAACGAGATGCGACACAAGGAGGTGACACCGGAGGAATTGAACAATTTAGAGGATGACTATCTGTGGACTTTGATTCTTTGAAACAAAATTTTGCATCATCCTCTGGACACACACAAGGGTAAGAGGTGCACTTGCCCTCTGAAATGATACTTTGTATCACGTAACATAACGTTAAGCAATAATCTCACTTCCCTCCACTGATTAGGCATAATATAACAGCTGCGGCCGACCGAGCTGCAGGTTCAGTGGCCAGAGCCGGTTACCTTGGCAACGCGTCACAACAAGAGATATTAAATAGTCCACTCAGCCGCTTCTTGTGAAAAACTTACGATTTTAATGGTAAAACGGTAAAAAACAACATTAACGCATTAATAATTGATTTAATATTTATTTCTTTTGCAAGTGACCATGGTATAAGTGGGATAATGCCCTTCGAGGTGTCCATTATCAGAAATGAATGGACTTCGCGGAAGCAACCGCCTCCACGTCGTCCATTCATTTCTGACAATGGACACCTCGTTGGGCATTATCCCTTACATATATATATAATAAATTAATTGTCGAAATGTGAGGGGTGTATTCACTTGTGAGATACTGTGCACTCAAACAGTGCGGTCACATGTACGGTATTATTCCAACATTAACCCGATTAAGACAATATTCCGAATATGACACTGCCATGCAAACAGCAGACCTATGCTCTGATAACCCTATAATCAGAATAAGGTCACAGTAAGCAACAATTGTGTAAAGACCTGTGGAATATTCCAATTAGTCACATAACTGTGGTACTTTTCCTGTAGCCCAGCTCATGAGATGTTTTTGATATTTCCCTCAGGTAATATCCCTTTTGTGAAGATTTCATTGGCTGAGAGCGTTGGGAAAAAAAATTGCTCCACGTTGCGTCACGCTCTTAATATTTAGCCAAACTGAGTACCAAGTGTAACGCTGGTCAAATCGGCATGGCTTAACACTGTAGCGGGCTAGCTAAGTGCCACTCTCATAAGTACAACCCCAATTCCAAAACAGTTGGGACGAAGTGTAAATTGTGAATAAAATCAAAATGCAATGACTTTCAGATCACATGAGCCAATGTTATTTACAACATAGATAACATTTCAAATGTTGAAACTGAGACATTTTACATTTTTATCCACAAAATGAGCTCATTTCAAATGTTCTGGCGTCAACAGGTCTCAAAAAAGTTGGGACACAGGCAAAAAACTGCTGAAAAAGCAATTAATACAGAGGAGAATCAGCTGAAAGAACATTTAGTAAGTAATTAACTGGCATCAGGTGTGTAACATGATTGGCTACATAAAGGGATGTCATAGAGAGGCTGAGTCACTTAGAAGTAAAGAGGGCCAGAGGCTCTCCAACCTGTGAAGGCTTGCGTAAAAAAATTGTGGAATACTTTGAAAACAATGTTCCTCAACTTCAAATTGCAAAGGCTTTGAAGGTTTCATCATCGACAGTGCATAACATCATCAAAAGATTCAGAGAAACTGGAAAAATCTCTGTGCATAAGGGACAAGGCTGAAGACCTTTCCTGGATGCCAGTGATCTTCGGGCCCTCAGATGCCACTGCATCACTCACCGGCATGATTCCATCATTGACATTACTGGGCCCAGGAATACTTCAAGAAACCACTGTCAGTAAGCACAGTCTGCCGTGCCATCCACAGATGCCACCTAAAACTCTATCATGCAAAAAGGAAGCCATTGTTGAGCATGATCCAGAAACGCCGCCGTGTTCTGTGGGCCAAGGCTCATTTAAAATGAACTGCAGCAAAGTGGTAAAGTGTCCTGTGGTCAGACGAGTCCAAATTTGACATTCTCGCTGGAAATCATGGGCGTCGTGTCATCCAGGCTAAAGAGGAGAAAGACCACCCCTCCTGTTATCAGCATGCAGTTCAAAAGCCAGCATCTCTGATGGTATGGGGATGCATTAGTGCATATGGTGTGGGACACTTGCATGTTTTAAAAAGCACCATGAATGCTGAAAGGTATACAAAGGTTTTAGAGCAACATATGCTCCCTCCAGATGACATCTATTCCAGGGAAGGCCTTGTGTATTTCAGCAGATTTGCAAAACCACATACTGCAGCTATTACAACAGCATGGCTTTGTAGTGGAAGAGTCCATATGCTGAACTGGCCTGCCTGCAGTCCTGATCTTTCACCGATTGAGAACATTTGGCACATAATTAAACGAAAAGTCCGTCAAGGGAGACCCAAAACTCTCCAGCAGCTGGAAGTCTGTATTAAACAAGAGTGGGATCAAATTCCAAAGGCTAAACTCAAGAGCCTTGTCTCCTCAATGCCCAGACACCTCCACTCTGTGTTAAAAAGAAGAGGGGATGCTACACCATGGTAAACAGGCCCCTGTCCCAACTTTTTTGAGACCTGTAGCAGCCATCAAATTTGAAATGAGCGCATTTTGTGGATAAAATTGTAAAATTTCTCAGTTTCAACATTTGCTATGGTATCTCTGTTCTATTGTGAATAAAATACTTTTGATTTTATAAATTTTGATTTTATTCACAATTTACACTTTGTCCCAACTATTTCAGAATTGGGGTTGTAAATTAACGTTACTTAGCCAGCGACCGTGCATGCTGTAGCTTTCCATAACCATTATGTAAAATTAGTTTATTAGCTAGCAAGAGGACGTCAGTTTGCTTCTCAGTTGTCTGTGAATTTAAAAACCATGGTTATTTCAAACGCAAATGTCTGTGACTCAGGGACTTATGAAGTATCACAGCAATGGAGTTAGCTCAGTGCAAACATACTGGGAATTAGCATTAAGGAGCTAACGGAAATTAAGTTTGTTTTCTATTATGCAATTTAGTAATGTGACAAACAGAATCTTATACTCTTGGTCGTGTCATATGAAAGTCATATGACACGTTGAGTAAATTTTGGGTTTGTTTGCGAAAATTTCATTGGCTGAGAGCATGTGGGAAAGAATTGTTCCGCATTATGTCACACTGTTAATATTTACCCAAGCTGAATACCAAGTATGACGTCAGTTAAATAGGTGCGGCTTATCGCTGTTGCAAGCAAGCTAAGTGCTACTCACATAACTAAGTTTGTGTTACATAGCTAGCTAGCTAGCATGTGCGCAGTACTTTTTCATAACTATAGTGTAACATTAGTTTGTTCGCAAGCAAGCTAACATTAGCTAGCTACTCAATTAACTGAAAGTACAAACCATTGCTAGTTTGACCGCGAATGTCTGACTCAGTGACTGGCTATATTAGCAGACCGATGGAGTTAGCTCAATGCTAACAAACAGAGAGTGCTAACGAAAATTACAATAGTTTTCTATGACATTGCACAGTTCAGTTAGAATCTCATACTCTTGGTCGTGTCATAAGAAAGCTTTGAAACTCAAGTAAATTTTGGGTTTGTTGCTCGCTAAAGCTCGGAACAAACGCAAAATTTACTCAACTCGTTTCATAACTTTCATATGACAAGCCCACTCGTGAAAGGTCCTCTATTTTATTTGCACTATTGAAGAGCATTGTAGACGTGTATACACCTTTATCTCACAAAAGATTAAAAATTGGTGTGATATAACCATGTCGCACATAGTTGATATCACACAAATGCAATGCAGCTTTCTCAAATCGCAATTGATCAGATCCCGTTCATGGACAAATTTCAACCAATGTCTTCTTAACGGTAACATTACCAATCCTCCTGGTAACTGTTAACTACCGCTGTCATTTGCTTCTGGTGGTATACTCAAGTCAATGGGGTGAATAATTTGCTAGCTAGCATGCAATCGCTTTTTGCTGTTAAAGTAATAAGTTACACGTGTAACTGTTTTGCAGAAACTTGAATTTATTAATTGAATGGCAAAAAACGTCAGCATGCTAGCTAGCGAGTTATTCATCCCATTGACTTGAACAGACTGCCAACTAGAAACTAATGTTTTTTTTTTTATTTTCCAAATTATATGACGCTGATATTTACGGGATAAAATAGGATCTCAAATTCATGAGCCCCACATATCAAATTTATGAAACAAAAGTAGCAATTTTCATTTTTTCCAAGCCATTGGGGAATTGAAAATCACAATCCTCACTGATATCTTGGGCTCACTGATTAGAGATCCTCTATAAATTGCACTATAACGTCCTGTTGGGAGTTTTCACATAATTTTGCGACACTTTCGGCAGTCAAAGCGCTCTAGTTCCACTTTTTTTTTTTTTTTTTTTTTAAGATTATTGCTGCTGATTAAAGTTCCAATAGCTGTTTTTGGAATGAGGCAAAATCTATTTATACTTCATGATTTGGGGGAAATGGTTTTCACAAAGTTTTCTGATGGGCGCAAACAATGCAATGGGGATGTTTTCAAAACGCAGTGTCTAGAGATACGCCAGTTTTATGGGTACGGCAGTCGATTTGAAGGGATTAGGATAAGGATTAGGGATTATGGTTAGGGGAAGGGTTAAGGTTAGGGTTAGGGTCAGGGTTAGGTTAGGGCAGGGTTTGAAATTGGGACTGCCGTACCTCTCTACATTGAAATGCATTGGATGACTGCCGTACCCGTAGCAACTGCCTTTTCAAAAAGGTTGCTGACCGAATAATGAGGAGGGCAGCAGGAGTAAATGTGCTTGTCTGAAGAAATTCGCGACTGGTGTGAGATGCTAAAAATGCAGCTATTATGCCTCAAATAACAGGAGTGATAGCAATCCTTCCACTTTCCCATAGTTATCATATAATTTAAGTAATGCTCGGTCATCAACCTTTATCGAACATATTCAAGAGTGGAGTGGATGTTGGATCTGAGGGTCGCTAAGATCAGTTAAATCATGATGTGAATTTGAAACTTTTGCAAAATTATGGAGCAAAGACCAATAAAGTTACTAGGCAGCATGGCATTTCATGTTTCAATCAAAATGCAGAAAGTCAGAGGAATGATGATGGGGAAGTAATATGGACGTGCGTGCCACTTGAGACTTGTAGCAACAAATTCAAGCAGTTGCAGATATTGACCTGTGTTCATGCCGGAGAATCTGAGAAGGTGTTACTGTAGAGTTGTGTTTGTGGGAGAAAAAATTTAACGTTGCAAATTATATTCTTGGATGCAGGTGTGTAAAACAGTTTTGCACCAGATTTACCTCAGTAACTGCCGCAAAACATGTGAGGGTTAGAGTTCCTTAATTTGTGACTCGTGGATTAGGATTTGCGCTCCTGCAATTAGAATTTGAGAACATCTCAGTGTTGTGTTTCGTATGTGGGGCAGAGAAAAATTCTGCAGGTTTGAAACCTTATCTTTGTGTTTCAGATTTACTGATACACATGTACAAATATATTTTTACAACTACAAATTCCACTTTCGCAGGAGCTTAGTGGTTTTACACCATATTTACGCAACAACTGTGTCAAAACGTGAGCAATGCATATGAGTTGCTTAATTTTTTATTTGTTGAGTAGGATTTGTGCACCTGTAATAAAAATTGGAGAAGGTTTAAGTGTTTTGTTGTGTTTGTGGGGTGAAAAAAAATAAAAATCTACCAGTTTGTAACTTTATGACTTCAGATTTACTGATGCACATATAAAACTATTTGTTTCAACAACAAATTCCACTTTCATAGGTGCTCAGAACTTTTGCACCAAATTTACCTTCATACCGATTCCTCGTCCCGAGAGAAAAAATTGTTAACGGAGAACAAAATCTCCTGAACTCAAATTTGGTCCCTGTCTGGTAGACTAAGCGCAAAGGGAAAATAGCCAGATTTCATAAAGATATTCAAAAGAAACTACTCTAGAAGAGGGAAGAGAATTCTCTTTGTGTTAATTCAGCAGCAGTCACATTTTTGGATTAGCTTAGTTTTTTTTCCCCCTTGAGGGAAATGAGGGCAAACAATATAGCCTATATTGCAATGTGTTCCAACGTATTACTTCCGTAAGTCGTGATGTGATTGAAATGTCAACCAGTGGTGGACGGAAAACATCCCCTGAAACGGATGAAATTAGTGACCCGATTTCAATCATTGTTCTTGGTCAACATGTTAGTTTCCCTAATCATTACATGTTTAGGCGAGTGAATATTAAATTTTATAAAAATGTTTAATTCACATGCCTAAACAGGCAACTCTTCACGAAAAAACCACTGTGGATTTTCCGCGTTAAATTTTGTCACATCCTAAGCAAGTCGTCAAACCTGTGCGTAATTGTTTAATTGAAAAAGATTGGAATGCGCTCTTTTTTGCGTTCAACTGGTGCGTTTGATTTCTCGTCTTAACGAAGACAATTAGCTACACCTGAGAGGGGAGAGTTCAAGTGCCTTTTACCAGGGGAATTGACTGAAAACAAATCAAGACAAATAAGGAGTTTAAAGACATGTTTATCGCCCTCCTTGCTCTCTGTCCACCACCCACCACTGATGTCAAATGGTGACATTACACACCTGCACCTCCAAATTCATTGACGCATTATTTGACGCTCAACTGTAAGATCTGCCTCAAAATAAAATGAAGAGTATCCAGAAGAACGAGAATGTCGGTCAGCAAAAACAGAGGCGTTAGTCGCCTTACCAGATTCTTTTAACAATGAGCGGGAGATAGACAGATACGCCCGGTTTTAATGACAGCGCCACTGCAACACGAACACAACATTATTTTTTCAAACGAAGCCCTGCATGTCCATATTAGTTAGCCCATTGTACAACTTCAAAAGTAATTACCAATAGTTAAACTCATAGAGTATATGAACTGGCTAAAGCTCAGCAGGAAGATTTATTTTACTTTCACGACTGTAACAGCCCGATCACGCGCAGAGGGAATTCATCTCAGGACGGTTTGCTCTTGCGTAAATCACATGGAAAAAGTACAATGCAATAACATCCGATCATACCTCTCTTGTTTCTGGTCCCGTTCTTTTTGGCTATTGCAATTTCCTGTTCGATTTTTTTCTCCAGATATTCTTGTTTTTTAGTTAACATCTCCTCTGTCTCACGAAGTTTATGGATAGCCTCCTGCGGACACGGACCTGACTTGTGTCTCGATTTTGAGGAGCTGGAGCTCCCTTTAAACAATTTAGAAATTTTACTCATAGCGGTATTCCCCTTCTGTTTAAATGACAGGAGTTTGTGGGGTCTGAAGTGGATACTGAGCTGCGTTTCCAGAATGTGAGGCGGGTAAGGTATTTATCTGTTCACCTTTGAATCAAAACAGAGTGACACACCTGCCGTTTCCTGAAATGTGACGCCCGAAGGGGGGTGGGAACCGATAAGCCAAAACATTATAAAACATGGTTTCTCAAGCAAAACATTTCTCAGCGTATCCAACTCGCTCCGTGTTTCTTCCCACAGCGTAAATGCATCCTGGTGCCATCCCCTGGTAAACGCGCCGCACGTGCGATCATGATGTATGAAGAAAACGGGATTCAACGGACCAGACGACCGTCTTCCATTGCTCTGCTTATGCCTGGCATGGGCACGCTGAACGGTCTGCGGCTGTAGGCTACTAAATCCCATACGCAGCTGGGTGCAATGCCGTACGTGTCATGAGCCACATTCCTCTCATATCGTTAATGATATACTTCAGGTTCGCAGACCCAAGATAATGAAGGTTTTTTTGGGGGGAGGGGGGGTTTGTAGTTTGTTGCTGTCTTCTAAATACACTAACATAGTACTAAAGTTTATTGTATTCTATTGTATTGTACTACCTCAATATAGGCAAAGTATCTGGCGACAATTGGGGGTCACAGCCCATCGGCAAACACAAGATGGTGCCTTGTTTGGATCATGACCACCCCACTGGCCCAACAATTGTGCTGGCAGGGCTCAGACCAGAAGTCGGCTTTTGGGGACACACTGGTTTGCAGAGCAGTTATAGGTACAGTATGTTCACGTGTAAGACCTTACTAGGGGAAGAAAATCAAAAGTTTGGATTTATTTTTAGGCCAAATTTCAAACCTTTTGTGAATATGAAATTAACAATTTTTGTGTTTCTGATTATACTAGAATATAAAACCATTGTGGTATTTAAAAAAGCCAGCTTCTTATCTTATGCAGAATGCAAATAATGCCAATTTTTTCTTGTAGTGTATGAGCCTATTTAAGGCTTTATAACTTAATATTTGTGTCACAGAGACTGGGGAAAATTATTCCAGTGAAGCAAAACATGCAAAAATTCAATGATAGAATTAATTTATCCATTAAATTTCTCAATTTTCGAAGGCTGGCGTCTATATCTGCGCAAAGGGGCCAATCTTCATTCTGACTTGATGTCAACTTCTGTTCCAAGGCTAGTTTAAAGGCTTGCCCAGTGGCTTAACCAGGCAAAACAGATTTTAATTTTTTATAGCCTTTTTCGACCAATATGTTGCAGGAGCTAGGAATTAAGACTCCCTTTTGCTCATTCCTGTTTCTGTTTCCACCATATCTGAGAGGATTAAACAAATATGACAACACTTTGAGCTTTCTTTTCTTTTCTTAGGGCCTCAACGCACACACAAGCATATGTTTGCTTGGCACTATGTTTTTTCTTGCCATCTTTAATTCTATGGATGTAGTAGGCTCTTGTTTTGTCTCTATTATCTTATCGTCAAAATTGTTGAGAGCCAAAAAAGTAATTAAAAATATAATTCAATAAGATACGCGCACTCAGTAGAGGTGCTGACCCACACCTTGGGACCCTGTGACCTTGACCTTTTGACCTCAAAAATATGTCAGGTCGAGAGGACCTCAAGGTCAATCCCTGTGCCAACAAAACGATCCATTTTAAAGCAAAATTGTAGCTGTATTCTCCAGCTTTGGCAAGTGCGACATTGTTGCCATGCCGATGGCAGAGTGATATTTCAGTGATGAGGAAGGTGTGCTGTTATGCTGATTTGAGCACATTCTAAATGTCTTGTTGACCAGTCAGATTGCTTGGTCGGAACTACTTGCTGTATAATCCTTTGTTTTTTTACATTTACATTTAAATTGTTGTTTTCTTCCCCTTTTAGATGCTGTGAAAAAATAGAGCTGGGCCAAAGTGTCTGAGGTTGAGGGAGCCATTAGAACTTGGCTCCGGAATGCAAGAGGCAGGGATGGAGGAAGGAACAGAAGATTTAAGAAATGTCCCACAGTGGCCTCACATGGGCCCTAGGGGGGCATGCCTGCTGGGTTGCTATCCATACTCTTTGCTATCCATGTGAAAGTCATATTTAAAAATATTTTTGCAATTTCATTAAGTTTTTACGTTTTTTTACTCCCTATGACAATAAAACCATTTTTATGAAAAAATTGCATGTTTCAGTTTATCATCCCTTTTAATATAATCATATTTGAACTTCATAAAAAATGTCCCCAATACTTATTCATCCTGAGGAGATTAACTTAGTTTAATTTAGTTACTGATTTGTTACAATGTGTTTGTAGAACCAGTGGGGCCCACAGCGGGCCAACGATGGGCCCACATCAGGAAAGCCCATACCCAGTCCAAAGTGTGGGTTGAGTGTGGGCCCCACTGGGGCGCACTGCGGGCCCACATTGGGCTGTCCCACACAGGCCCCATACTGTGGGGCCCGCACATGCCCTGCATTTCACGCCGGTAGCGGGGCCCACAGTGGGCTGCCCATAGTGGCCCCCTATTTTCTGCCCGCAGTGGCCCCATATGGGCCCCAAAGGGGCATGTTTGCTGGGAATAGAAAAGAAAACAAGTTATCACTGAGAAAGGTAATTTTCTGACGACGTTTTGATCCCATTAGAGTATCTGATATTTTTCCAAATTAAGCCAGCAGTCGTTCTGGGAATATCAGTAAAATGTTTTATTGAAATAAGCCACCGGTGTCAGAACAGTTGTGATGAAATATTTAATTTATTTGTTTATTTCTGATTAATTCTCACGAGAGGATGATCATATGGGAACCTGTGGAGCTGCTTGCGGCTCATGGGGTTTTGGGGGGGGAGCAAAGCAAATTACCAAATTACCAGAGTTGACTGATTAAAACCGGGAACTCTCATACACATGGATACGTGCGTAGGCTGCAGATGTTTTTTTTTCCCCTCTCTCTCTCTCTCTCTCTCTCGTATTGAGGAATGGCTATTAAAGAATCTTTTTACCATGATTCTTACAGTACAAAATAAATACTTCTGCAATAGGAATTCCCCTGGATACGTGCGTAGGTTGCAGATGTTTTTTTTTCCTCTCTCTCTCTCTCTCTCTCTCTCTCTCTCTCTCTCTCTCTCTTGAGGAATGGCTATTAAAGAATCTTTTTACCATGATTCTTACAGTACAAAATAAATACTTCTGCAATAGGAATTCCCCTGGTGGAGTTCAGAGGAATGGCATTGTCTTTTAATGATTCTTACAAGAAAAAAATTGAAAAAGAAGCCCCTGAGGAGGACTTGTTCAATGACACAAGAAGAAATTGAAAAAGAAGCAGAGGAGGACTTATTCATAGGAGGAATGAAACTTGTTGGAAAAGTCATGAAACAAACCATGTTTTGGTGACAGGCATTTTGTTGGTAAACATAAAACCAGAAATCGGGGACGTGGAAGCAGTTAGTGTGTGCAGAATTGGGTTAGTGATGATAAAATGCGCAACGAGGATACGAAGGAAAAGCATTCAAAATTAAAGAGTTTGATTTGGTACAGGTTACGCATTTCCTAATGAGAAATTGACCGACGGTAAAGGGAGTAATTAGCGGCGTAATGCTATCCATCAAAGTTCATTTATTTCTGGAGGTAGAGGGCGTTTGTGGAACAAGACGCTTGAAAAGTTTCCGCGATGGGAAAGGAGGTGGTAGTACATCGGTATTATTAGAGTTTGAAAGGGAATTACCAGACCAGGCGTTATTGGATTATGTTAGCTACCAGAAGAAGGAATTTGAAAAGGGCTCCACGAAGGTGTTGTTGGTGCCAAGAATACGGGCATGTTGCAGCTGTATGCAGCAGAAGGGAGTTTCGATGTCAAAGGTTTGGCAAAGATGGATGTATAAAAGACTTGTGTAAATTGCCGACTGAAAGAGCTGTATGCCTTTACTGTAAGGGAAACCATGAAGCGGGAGCAAAGTAGTGCAAGAGAAGAAAGACTCAAAGTGAAGCTGAACGAACGCGTATGGAGAATAGACTATCCTATGTGGAGGCAGTTAAGGGAGTGAGGGAGGAGAAGGGAGTAGTAAGGAAAGTGTGTTGTGGTTGCAATTAATGCTCACACCGACACAGGGTTTAACGTGAAACTCATCGTCTCCATTTTACTGAACTTCCTCGAACCCCCATTCAGACCCAAGCAATCAAAACACCCATCCAGTCAGACACAACACAATGCACTCCCACTATCGAACTCCCAACTCTATATGTGAATGAGTATTTGAAACAGAACATAACAATGGGCACTAGTGTGCAGACATAACATTTCCCCCCTCCTACAGGATTTCAGACATGAAATGTAGATTCAAAGTCCTGTTAGTGGCCAGGGCGAGAACGAGTGCGAACCGGTCGCGGTGGCCTACGAGGATGGGCCTGGGCAGGCAGAGCTGGATATGTGCAAGCCTCTGGTGGCGGCTCAGTAGGCACGGCTGAGGCCTGTGTGGGGGCTACCTGAGGCGTTGGCTGAGGCATGGAGGCATCCTGCCAGGCTAGGGGTGTGACGCCTGTCTCGTGCTCTGGAGGTGGCACTTTATGGAGGCAGCTTGAGTGCCAGCAACTCCCGTCGCTGAGCAGGAAGGTGGCTGGACCCAGCTGGCGGATGACCTGGAGTGGGGAGGACCAAAATGAGATGAGTTTGTTGCCTCTGTGGGGCCTGCGTACCCTCACCCAATCTGAGGCATTGAAGCCTGGCACCTTAGCCTGCGCTGAGCGGTCAAATCTGCCCTTCATCTGCCTCTGCTGATGGGCAACAGAAGCCTGGACTCCAGGAGGTGGTCGCCGAGGCAGCGCAGGGCTGAAGCGGTCGAGAGGGAGGTGGAACTCACGGCCAAGCATGAGGAGAGCTGGAGAGGCACTTGTGGTAGAATGCTGCGTGGTCCTGTAGTGCAGCAGTGTGTGATGGATGGCCTGCGAGAAGGACAGTCCCTGGACCATGTGTGCTCTGAGGCTGTTTTTCAGTGACTGACGGAACCGTTCAACGCCGCCATTACCTCTAGGGGATAGAATGCAGTGCAGATGTACCTCCTTTGCTTTTGAGGGGATAGAATGCAGTGCATTGAGTGATGACAAATTCCTTTATTTTTTATTTAGATTTTTTGGGGGGAATTTTTCCTTTATTTGACAGTTATACAGTGTAGAGACAGGAAAGTTGCAGGCCAAGAATGTCGGTGCAGTGACCTGCGCTGGAATCAAACCCAGGTCGCTGCAGAAAGGACACAGCCTTTATGGGCAAAAGCCACCGGGCGTCCTTGACTCCAGGAAGTTTGTAATGACCTGAGAGGTCACTGAGCCAGTGGCGATGAGCTCAGGCCATTTGGAGTGCAGGTCATAGGCCACCACTAGAAAACGGTGGTGGGGAACCCCCTGTATCTCGCCACAAATATCCAGCTGCAGGTGGTCCCAGGGCTGGGATGACCACGCGACAGGCTGTAAGGGAGGGGGGGCCTGGTGGCCAGTCTTACCACTCAGGAGACAGGCAGAACAGTCTTTCACCAGGGCCTCGATATCCTTGTCAATTCCCGGCCACCAGACCAGGTCTCTGCAGTGCTGCTTCAACTTTACCATGCCCAGGTGCCCTTTGTGAGCCATGGCCAGAACGCGTGCTCGCAGGGCACTTGGGACAACAGTGCAGTGACCCCGAGCCACACAGGAGTTGTTCCAGCAGGACAGCTCCTGCTTTACTCTGGAGAATGCTGCCAACTCTTCAGGATCTTCGTGAGGCCAGCCAGTGTGGATGTAGGTACGGAGCTGTGAGAGGACCAGGTCCAGATGCTTCTTTGAGTTCTTGCAGCGATACAGTGGCCTCAAGGGGTGTGTGTAGCATCCGCACAATGTCCTGTTCCACTGTGTCAGTGTGTGCGCATGTGTGAGTGGCAGGCTGGAGCGGCACAACAGGTCGGCCACGACGTTATCTTTGCCCGGGGTGAACTTCAGGTCAAAGTTGTACTGGTGGAGGCGATCAGACCAGCGGTGCAGCCTCAGTGGTGATAGAGGAGATGGTGATAAAAGAACAACAACTGGAGAAAGTTCATATAAGCATGGACGAAAGAAGGTTTATGCATAGTGTTCGCTTTGGTTATAAATTGCGCGAAGTGAAATTTAATCAAAAACTGAAAGGAAAAGGATAGTTGTACATGCAGCCGGGGAAATTCTTCAAATATCTTACGTAGAAGATGGAATTCAGGATATTTTAGAGGAAGGGTTCGGTGGAGGCCAAAAAGCGAGGCAGGTGCAGATTACTGACTGTGACCTTTTGGACGAATGTAAAAAATAGAAAGCAAATGACGTTTAAATCCAGAAGGAGGCCACAATGCAATTGAAGTGTAGAAGTACCAAAAGCATAGCTAATTGGCGGTAATACACCATGTGGTTGTTAGGAACTGCAAACTCTACAGAAGAGGAAGTCCTAATGACGTCATCAAAATAGAAACATTAAGGGGGTTATCAGCAGAGTTCCGCTGTCTGTTAGGGTTGATGCTGTCCTGGAAGTGGAGCGAGTTTGTGTGGCAAGGAGGCTGAAAAGCCATAGGGAAGGAGAAGAGCAAGACAGCTTGTCAATGACGTAGGACCTTAAAAATAAGCAGTCTGAAAGGGTGTTTTTAGATTATGCTAGCTACAGGGTGAGGGAATACGAAAGGGTTCCACTTTGGTGTCAGGAGTGTGGGCATGTGGCTGCAGTGTGTAGTAGGCACATTCATGGATGTAGAAGGTGTGGAAAAGAGGGATGTGTGGAGGAGGAATGCAGTTCAACAAAAGAACAAGCGGTGTGTTTTCACTGTGGGGGAGGCCATGAAATTAGTTCTCTAAAATGTAAGAGAAGGAAAACAGAGCACGAGGAGGAAAGGACTAGAATTCAGGGGAAAATGTCTTATGGAGAGGCAACTAAGTCAGTGAAAGAGGAGAAAGCAAACATGGGGAAAGAGCAAGTAAGGGTTCAGGAAGTTGACAAACAAAATAGAGATATCATTAGAGTGGATGAGAGTTGTTTTTTGGCTTTTACTGCAGTGATGATAGAGAGATTGATAGTAAAAAAAATATGGTGGTTGATACAGCAAGATAATTTTTGGGAGTATGAGACGTGAAAAGGGAGGAGATATGGGAATATTAGAAAGGGGGTGGTGGGGGTCAGGTATCAGGAAGGTGAAGTTTGGGAAAGGAGGTTCTAGGAATGCGGGTAGGCGCTAGGTCAGAGGTGGGCAACAAGGGCCCTATCTGTCCCTGGTTTTCACATCAACTTCTGGCAAACTATTTCTGAAATCTGACGTTTCTGGCGCATTTCTTTAAATTATCATGAATTACCACCAACGACAGTTCTTGTCTCCCTGCATGAAACATTTTTCTTAGATCTAATCTATGCACAAATCTATATTTGGGTGCGCAACCAATTAGCTCAATTAGTCTAGGTAAATGATAGAAATAAAAACCTGCATACACACCGGCCCTCCAGGACTGGAATTGCCCATCTCTACGCTAGGTGGTTCGTTTCTTCTTCTTCTTGTTCTTGTTGTTGTTGTTCTTGTTGTTGTTGTTGTTGAGTAGAAGCACAAAAGTACCAACATAGCTAGTGGGCAGTAATACACTACATGGTTGTTGTAGCCATAAAACTCCACAGAAGAAGAAGAATGACGTCGGCCTGCGTTAGTCAACTATTAACTTGAGACTGAAGTGCCGGTGTGTCGGTGGTGTTAAAGGAAATTTGCTAACGATCACATAGGAAGAAATGGACATAGAAAAAAATGGAGCTTGATGGGGTGGAGGGTGTAAAGAAGAAAAGGAAAAAAGGAGCAGAAAATGAAAACAAAGAGCTGGCATTGGTTATTGGAATTAAGGCAGTTGGTCTGGGTGCTAATGGAAATTTTAGTGATGCATACAACATAGCAGGGCTGGCACCAGAACTGGAAATTGGGGGGCAAAGATTCATCCCTTTATAACAACAATTAGTCCTAGCTAGTTCTCAAACATTTTCCTTTATTAACACATTTTCCAATTATAGTAATAATCAATTGGCAATTGAAGACACGGTTTTTGTTCCCCATGTGATCTAACAGCTTCAAAATAATGGGCGAAATTCAGTATAGAAAAATAATTTACTCATAAGCCTATGCTTTACAAAAGAGAAACGGCTCTGGAACTCCCGCCCTACCTTTTCGGCACATCAGGCGATCTAACCTGAGCTTAATGATCGTTTAAATTGTTGAAATGAAATAAAAGGCCATTTGAAACGCTTTATGCAATTTCATAGCTCCCAACCCCTGAGAAAAGAAGAGCATGAGAAGTCCGGAGTCATAATTGGATTCCATGCTTCTAGTGGTGAAATCTACCACGACGCACGTGAAACTGCGAAACTTCCATGCACAAGGACTGCAGCTCCGCGTGAGAATTTCTTAAATATGCGTTGATTGAATAATAACTGATCCGCGTTCCAATGAAATATCGCCTTTTACTCTCGGTACAGAGTGGGTTGATTAAAAAGTGGGACTCGGCAATTAGCCTAAATATAATTTTTTTAGCCAAATTAAAAATTTCTATCATCACTTTAGTTATGAAGTGAAAGACTGCTGACTGCGGCGTGAGAACGTGATATGCCACTTAAAAGCGTTAGACTTAACGGATATGCAATTTTGAATAACGCCGATTTAAATGCCTCAAATTAGGCGTCCAAATGAATGATTGTCGTCTTAGCTTAACAGGGAGAACTAGCAACGCTTGTCAGTGTGGAGTGTTTTCGGTGCGAACGCATTTTAAATTTAGAAAATGAGAACAAGTCAGGACTAATAATTGTTTTAAAGAGATGTATCTGTGCCCCCAAATGTCCAGTTCTGGCGTCAGCCCTGCGAGATAGGGAAATTTGTGAAGAAAGAAATCGGTAATGTTAAAACTGTAAGGGAAAGGTGTGATGGAATAGTGATTGATGCCGAACTACAAAGCAACGTGAAAAGGCTCTAAAAATTAAACAATGCAATTTTGTATAAGTAGAATGCTTTATAATTAAAGAGGGAAAAACTGAGTAAAGGTGTTGTCAGTGGCGTTCCCACCTCTGTTAAGGCGGAATCATTTCTAGAGGTGGAAGGAGTTTGTGGAGCCAAGAGGCTGAAAAGACAGGGAAGGGAAGGAACAGGATAGCGGGTCTATTTTGCTAGAATTCAATAGCGAGCTACCTGAGAACATTTTTCTCAATTATGTTAGCTATAGGGTGAGGGAATATGAAAGAGCTCCACTCAGCTGTTTCTACTGCCAGGAATATGGACACGCAGCAGCAGTAGGTTATGTAAGAGTGATACTTACAGGTGTTGACAATGTGGGAAAGATGGATGCGAGGAGGATGAATGCAGTTTGTTAAAAGAGCAGGCAGTGTGTTTTCACTGTTGGGGAGGACACACAGTTGGTTCATTTGAGTGTGAAAGATGTAAAATGGAGAGGGAAGTAGAGAACTAGAATTCAGGGGAAAACATCATTACAGAGGCATTAAGGAGAGTGAAAGTAAAGAAAGAAAAGACTGGGAAATAACAGGTTAGGGTACAAAATATGGAAAAGCAATGCAATAAAGATATCATTACGATGAACAAGAGAAGTTTTTGGCATTTATTGCAATGGTGCTTATATGCTCGACGGATATTAAAAGTAAAAACGGAAGAATCAAAATGGTAGTAGACGCAGCTAAAGAGTTTTTGGGGGTATTAGACGTAAAAGGAGAGGAGATTCGGGGAATTTTAGAACATGGATTTGATGGGAGTCAGGTAATAGAAAAATAAGATTTGAGAAATATGGAGTTAGGAATACGGGTGGGTTCGTTAATTAGTTGGTGTCCTTTTTTTTCTAGGCTATGGTAAAACAGCTTCAGCTGATTATAACGCATACGCTGGCACAGCTGGTGGCGGTATGCATATTTTAAAATAATGGTTTACCATAGCCTTGGAAACCCAAAGAAGAAGAATGACGTCACGACAAAATGGCTGAGCTAGACATTGGGAGACATTGCTCTATTAAGACTTGTAATCAAAAAGGTAGCTATTGTGATTTGAGATGACTTTTTTTGCTCTCTTACCAGCTCATTTGTTAGACAGCTCGTGACTCTATGGTCATACGATGTCTATGCATCACTGATTACGGCCAACTGTGAAAGCAAGCTGTTACTCTATTAGCAGCCTGTTTGCTGAGGTCGGCATGAGATTCCATCCACCGAGAGCACTAGCCTGAGATGGTTTTCTGAATAAATCATAACTGGAGGCACTACATGAAAATAAATTTGACGGATCGCCTCGCCTAAGACCGATTATGAAAATAATCCCCTGATTATGATTCCCTTACCCTAACTCTCTCGACCGAGGTCTTTTTGGTGGATGAAATCTTTACTGTTTGCTGAGCTTTCACGAATTCTACCAGCATTACCAAACGTTCGGTCGCTAGTTTGTGCCTGATGGTTCACATGTTGCCAACTTAGTTGGGTTTTCGGCTTGCGAAATGTATTTTCTATTTGTTGTTGTGGCTAGTACCGGAATGTGAATCTAATTAAATTTACTATTGCAACATCGCATTTTATTATTTTACTTAGACTTCCTGCCTTTCATCTGCGATGCTTGCTCTGGCGTTTTTTGGTAAGTAGTTTTGTATTGGTGATGAAAGTTCTGGTGGTTTACGGAGCTCTTACGTGTTCTGACGTGCATACAAATAACTGAAGTCCCCTTGTTTGTGGGTTAACGAACAGTAAGAAGTAGGAAACGGAAACCTGTTTGCTAATTCGGATACAAGATTGCGGGCTTGCCTGTGCCTGATAGTTCATATAGTTTGAAGTGACATTTGGCAATTAATTTGAGCATGTTCATAATACTGTTTGAATGTGTCACAGACTGTTAATGGACTTTGACTTTGATTGTTTAACTGCTTAATAAAAATGTGAGTAGTCTGAGCTCATTGTCTATCATTTCATTCTTTTTTAAGCATTGAACACAGAAGTCGAGAATCGCATGCTTGTCCTGAGGTATATTTGAGATTTTTATGTGGTCTCATTGCCATGTTTTGTGTTTCAATTGATTGAAGTATCAGGGATATCTTGTTTGAATTTCCATTTAATTTATCACTCCACTCCATTTAGATCCCAGTCAAGAACGAAGCTCTGACATCGGGTTGCAATACCTCCTATCTGTGCACATTTGATGACTGCAAAGGAAAGGAGCTTCTACCAGTACTGTGCCCACACTGTAACAAAAACTTCTGTTTTGCGTGGGTATATGAAATAACGTGCTACAGTAAAAGCTGTTATCTGGGTTGAAAGTTGTTTGATAATCTTGGGTTAATGTCTTCCACTATTCTTAGGACTCCATTTCTGGAGAAAAGCATAAAAATTTTCACCCTGAAAATTCAAGCTTAAAGCTGCTCAAGCTGTGGTTTTGACCCTCTTAATTAGTTTACCAGCAGAGAAACCTGTGCAGTCTGACTGGTCCATCACCATCTTTTACAGTCGTTCTGCCAGCTTTACCATGGTCCCATTCAGAGAGAGAGAGTACACACTTCAACTCGGAAATAAATATTTGTTTAATTTCCTTTCGGTCAAAGAAGAGACACCTTTTCGGCTTGCTGCTTTGAGCAGGCTTGTTTCCTTCGTATTTGACAGTGGTTCTGAACATAACTCCCCCAGAATGTGCTCATATTTGATTCCTGTACTGTGGAAAATATCAGGGTTCAAAGCACCTCGGCTGATTATTTAACTAGTTAACCCAGGTATTTGTGCTCTTCCCACCCATAGCAAAGACAAATCTGGTTCTCCACTAGACCAAATTTCACAACCATTTTGTTTTAAGATGTTTTTGGGAGTTTTTCTCCTTTATTATGATGGTACAGTAGAGAGATAGTTAGGAGGATTGGGGGGAAGAGGGTAGATGACATGCAGTGTATGACCTGGGCCGGGAATCGAACCTGGGTCTCTGTGAGGGGAATTGGGCCTCTGTTTACAGTGTGGGCATTAACCCGATGAGCCACCGGAGCGCCGCCAACCATTTTGGATAAAGCTGCCCACTTAGGGTGCAGCTTTGACAGGAAGTGGTGAAAATGTAGCTTAACCTTGTTTAGAATCCACCCTATTTTATACTGGAATTTTCAGCTGGGTTGGTTGGTCATGTAGATTTCTATTAAATAAGGCTAAGTAATGAAAGGTGTCATTGGAAAGGTTTTCTCTATAGGTTCTCCACAGAGGCTGGATATTATTATTGTATCTTATCTGCCTCTTCCTGTCTCTGTCATTGGGCCCTCTCAGGCATCGGCATCAAGATGACCACAAGTGTGAAAAACTGGAGATCCCAAAGCCACGTATGGTTGCCACCCAGCAGCTCGTAAAAAATATAGTTGGTTAGTTAATTGTTCAATATTTTTCTTTTTTGCTTCACCTTAACTTGGAGAGATGCATGGTTAATATATCGTGGACACTTTACACATGAAAAAATGGTGCATTTTGTTGCGGGAGTTAACTTTACAGAAAGATTAATGATCTTTAAATTACTTGTCTTTCGGCATCCCTATTGTGCTAAACTTACTTCTAACCAATATCGAGAATTTGTCTCTGACAGCAAAATTAAAGGAGCAATTGTGTAGCGCTTGGTTGGAATCAATACTCTGTTGTTCTTAATGTGTCCACATGAGGGCAGTGTGAGCATAGGTAGACTGGACATTCCTGTAAAAAGCAATGGAGATGAACTGCTTTTTGCCATCTCTCAACTTGTCTGCAGAGTCAAAAAAGGGCTTGTCTACCAGTAAGCGGGGCAAGGGTGCAAAGAACAGTGCCACTGCTGCAAAGGTTGCTCTAATGAAACTGAAGCTGCATGCTGATGGAGACAAGGGTCTGCCACAGGTACTTAAGCGAGTCATGCTGGGAGTTATTGTTTTGATGTCCATGACAATTTGATATGAAAAGGATAAGTGGAAGTACACCGACCCAGGTGGGACTTGAACCCACAATCCCCAGCTCCGGAGGCTGATGCCTTATCCATTAGGCCACTGGGCCAGCTGCGGATGGCATTGCATATCAATACACCCATGCTTGTTGAACCTACTGATGGTCCTCTGCTTATTTCATATTGATTTTTCACTTAGAACTCAGTTTATGACTCAACTGTTATTTTAGTCACTTGATAGTTGGACAGCTAAATGGATGGAATTTGATATATGTACTTTGAAAGATATAAATGGCAGCTGAGGAACAGGAATAGACCATGTTACAATTTGTCCCAATTCATAGCAATTTGATTTAAATTGGACCTGATTATAGTTTTCCCAATTTATAAATATATTTTTTCAGGTTGTTTTACGATACCTTCCAATCAATGTAATGCAATGATGATTATGTTGCAATGTCTGTGATCAGTGTTTGACTGTAATAGTTTTATTTGAATCACTGCCTATCCTGTGTTCAATTGCAGATAGAGAGGACATACTTTCAGGTGTTCCTTCCTAAGGAAGCGAAAGATACCTGTCTACCTATGTTCTTCTGCTCAAAATGGAGCATAGGAAAAGTGGTGGACTACGCTGCCTCTCTCGCAAAGCTAAAGAACAACAACAATATCCTAACAGCCAAGGTAGCGATACTATATTGCTGTACGTTTGCTATTTCTGTATTTATTTCTTCCCTCCAATTTCAAATTCTCAATTCATCAGTGCACTTTTGTGACCTCCGTTTTCTGGTTCAGAATGTTTCAGCTACTGAGTGTGTCCTTCTCCCCTAACTACACCTGTCAGCTGATGCTGTCGCATTGCGTTTTGTTAGTCGGGATTACACAGGCAGGAGGCAGGATCATAGGCTTGCTCAAAAGACTTAACAGTACCGATAGTATCCAATGGGATGTTGTTGCCTTGTGTGTTGTCCTGTGAGTTCTGATAGCTAGAGGCAGCATTCTGGGTGGCTCTGCTTGGATACCACACCATGGAGCCGATTCATGTATTTAAACACTGTAATAGGGCAGACCCTCATTTTTTGGCTGTTCATTTTTTCAATAGTATGGAAGTCCTGAATGTTTCCTGCTTGAGCGCTCTTGTTCTTTGCTTACAGAAGCTCAGGTTGTGCCACCCACAGACGGGGGAGGCTTTAAAGATGGATGACACCCTGCTGTCCTGGTTGGATCACTCCGAATACCCCCTTTACAACGGCGGAAATGTTATTCTGGAGTACCTGGACAATGAATGTACTGAGTTGGAAAATGCCACAGCCTACATCACTCAGCCCTGATGAATGCAGTTTCTGCATCACCACAGCATAACATTGTTTCACTTGACAATTAAACTTATTGATGATTTATCTAGTCGCTGCCTAATTTGTATAACATGTTTTGGAGATATGTCACCATCCACTACATGGTGCTCTAAGAAGAATTGAAAATCCAGTTGCTAAAAGTACTTAAGTCACACAAAATGTCCATTTTGAAAAAATTGAGAAAATTAACTTGGGTAATTATAGAAAATGCTTTCCCACCTGATCCTCATGGTGTGTGACAATTTGATTTGAGTGCTTTTAGGACTAAGTATTTTTTGTATTTTTTTGTGTCCTAAAAAAATTATTGGCACTCCAGTTTTTTGATCCCTGCATAACTGCAATCCCTATTTTAAACAGATTAAATATTTCTTTATTATTCCATTTTGATTTTTAAAAGGATTATTTACCGTCTAGTCACATTGTAAGAAATTGCTTTTGCCTCTGTGAGCAACATAATTCACTGGACTGTGAACACTGCGTCATTATATCCCCGAAATACGAGTTTCGGGGATATCATGGTTTCGCCCCACCCGCCGGCTCCGCAAATTTTAGCCGTTAGCGCAATAACTCACAAAATACTTTACATTGGCTTCTCATTTTTAGCATATGGGTAGATATGGTAGAGAGGATAAACTGATTAGATTTTGGGCAAGTATGCACTCCTAGGTTTGCCACCAGGTGGCGCTATATATTGAAAAAATCCGTTTTTTAACCGTATCTGTGGAACAATTATTTACACAGACCTCAAATTTGCCTCATATTGTAGGTCTAGTAAAGGGGAATCTAATAAAGGGGGCTTCAAGGATTGGAAAATTTCGGGGATATACCCCTTGCTGTCGGCCGCCGACAGCGTAGGCCTAGTTTTGGTTTGTACTCAATACTTTAAGGACACAATGACAATGCAGTGAAAATGCACACTGCCTGGTTTCATTTTGGCATTTTCATCCATATTGGATGAAAGGTTTAGGAATGACAGCACCTTTAGCACAAAGTCCCCCCTCCCCATTTTCTGCCTTATCTAAGAAGTTTAACTTTAATTAGAATGAAGTTTGGTCACATACTTTTTTCATGTAATAACTGTTTGAAGTCACTGATGATTAGACATCGCCTGACACGGAGTTTCTTCCCTGGTGGTGCTCTGCTAGGCTTGGCCTGTACTACAGCCATCCTCAGTCCCTGCTTGTTTTGGGGACTTTTTGCCTTCTAGTCTCCTCTTCAGAATGTAAAGTTCTCGTTCAGTTGGATTCAGATCCATTTATTGACTTTTCTGACAGAAAACGTAAAAATGTGTCACTGCCCAATGAATTATGGTGCTCACTATTTATGCCATGTAGATTACAAATAATGGTTTACTGCAGTCATTTGCAGAAAGGGTACTCCTCTTTAACAGACCAAATAGAAGACTAGGTTGAATAAAATGGATTAAATTACTTTGTTCAACTCCTGGCTTTATTTTTTTTCCTTTTACACGATTAAGTTTTGTTCTCTTAGGTTATTTATAAATTGGCCATTTACTGCTGAATGGAAAAAAAAATGCTTTTTCCCAATGCCATTGTTTCCTGCTGTTACACCTCAGTGACCTATGACTGATTTAAAAAAAAAAAAAAAAAGTACAAATGACTTTTCCTGTCTGTCTACATTGGGGAAACTGTGTTATTGCTGGAAACATTTTCTAGCAAACCGTATGGTTTTTTTTGAAGCCATTCAGCTGAGCGCAGGATGGAGACTCACTTTCCTTGTGATAATTAGCATGTTTAAAAATCAACTGTGAGAGTTTGACCCAGGGGTACCTGATCCCACAATCCCTTGCTCTGCAGGCTGATGCCTTTTCCAGTAGGCCACTGAGCCTGAATGTATATTAATTTATATTGATTTATATTGACAATATAGCCTGGATATATTATTGATTCGGTATCTTCAAATAGAAACGTCTCCTCTGATGATTAGAAGGTGACCAACCTCAATCATAGACTCTTGAGCAGAAGCTGGTTGCTGACAGATCAGATTTGTTTCTGATGTTCACGTTATTATGAGGGACGGGTAAATTTGAAGGGATTATGTGAAAGTTCTTAAAAATTACAGTTTTTTCCTGTCTTCAAGTATCAGTGTAAAAATCATGAGTGCCAATATGCACTTCTTGAATCTAGTAGGTACAGAGTGCTGAAGCAGAATTAATTTCAGTGCAGGGGAAATATTCATTTCACGTTACTGAACAGAATTGTTTCCGTCGAAGTCCATTCAAGTTAAGTGATAGGCCTACCAGAAATATTAAATAGCGCGTAATTATGATAGACGTCTCAGAGTCTTTACAGATTATGTGAGTATTGTTTTAGATTCGGTATAATGTCCATAAAATAAACTTCAATTGCAATTGCAGAAAACTTTCCAGAAATGCAAAGGCATGGATACACATACAGTTGCAATCAAAATTATTCAACCCCCATTGCAAATTAGGTTTACTGACAAAATTTACAAAGTTTCAGCTGTTTGCAATGAACAAATCAAACAAGAACAATTTAAATGGCTCAACACAACAAATATTACAAGTGGCTTCTCCAAATTCAACACAAAATGCCACATTTGATGACTACTGCAGGCTCAAAATTATTCAACCCCTTCATGACAAGCATCTTTAATACTTAGAAGAGAACCCTTTTGCTGCTATGACCTGCTGGAAATGTGATGCATAGGCAGATGTCCGCTTTTGGCAGCATTCCCAAGCAATCTTAGCCCAGTCCTCGTGGACAATGGCCTCCAGTGAAAATGCCAGTCAGTGTTCAGTCTGTGATTAAGAGGTGGAAAATTAGGAGATACGATGGCACCAAGCCAAGGTCAGGTAGGCCAAGAAAGATTTCAGCCCAAACTGCCAGGAGAATTGTTTGGAACATGAAGAAAAATCCACTTAAGCTCCCTCAAGAGAGATACAGGACGCTCTGGAAAAAGATGGTGTGGTCGTTTCAAGCAGCACAATAAGGAGGTACCTAAACAACAATGAGCTGCACGATCAAGTTGCTAGATGGAAGCCATTATTGCACCTATCCCACAAAAATGCTCACCTAAAATATGCCAGACAACACCTTGACACACCTCACAACTTCTGGAATATTTTCATTTGGAGTGACGAGACCAAAATAGGAGTTTATGGTCACAACCATAATAAGCGCTACGTTTGGAGAGCGGTCAACAAGGCCCATGGTGAAAAATAGACCATTCCCACTGTAAAGCATGGCGGTGGCTCTCTGATGTTTGGGAGTATGTGAGCTCTGAAGGCACAGGGAATCTCGTGAAAATTGATGTCAAGATGCATGCAGCATGCCATCAGAAAATACTGGCAGACAATTTGCATTCTTCAGCACGAAAGCTGCGTATGAGACGTACTTGGACTTTCCAGCATGACAATGATCCAAAGCACAGGGCCAAGTTGACCCTCCAGTGGTTACAGAAGAGAAAGGTAAAGGTTCTGGAGTGGCCATCACAGTCTCCTGACCTCAATATCATCGAGTTGCTTTAAGGAGATCTCATACGTGCAGCTCATGCAAGACGACCAAAGAATTTGCAGGAGCTAGAGGCATTTTGCAAGGAAGAATGGGCAACTATGCCACTTAAGAGAATTAGGGGCCTCATTGCACTTTTGAACAGGGTTCATTTCATTTTTTTTCCCTTATTGCCATGTTTTATTTGATGATTGTGCCATTCTACATGACCTACAGTTGGATATGAATCAAATAAGAAATAAAAGAAATGTGTTTTGCCTGGCCATTCATGTCTTCTTTAAAAAATGTTACCTATTTTACAAATTCAGCCAGGGTATGCAAACTTCTGAGCCCAAGTGTACGTGTTTTTGTCCTTTGAAAAGTGCTCAAGAGCAAATAAGGAGCCTTAAAACAATTTTGCATTTAACTAGCTGGCTTGCTAGCTACATAGTTTGAGAACAATTTAGCCTTTAGACTCAGTTGTTCAGCTGATTGTTGATAGGTTATTTAGCAGTGACTTACTTAAATTTAGATAGCTTAGTAAACCCATTTACTGCACAAAGTGAAATAAATATTGTTCATTTGTTGACATAAGATAGCTGATAGCTAGGTAATAATAAACTTCTTTGCTCTATCAAATTCCGTAATCGCGAATGTTATCATCTGTTTTTTGGTGCCAGATGACTCCAAAACTTTCTCCATTTCCAAAATGGCACTTTCAAATTGAATATTTAGCTAATAGGTACACCAATAAGCATTTGAGATTTGGAGAGCAGCTGAACTGTTGATGATAATGTTACATTTAAGAACAAAAAATCGCAAGGGTGGAAACTGGTGTTAGCGAGCTAGCATGCTAAGAGTGCTTCAGTTTGGCAAACTAATATAAGTAGCTGGCTATACACTATGATACATTATCTAATGTTAGATAGCTAAATAGTTTGTCAGAATTTGTCAATTTGTATTTAACTGTAACAGTGCATCAACTGTTTGTTGAGTATTTACCTAGCTAGCAAAGTTTACTCAATAACCTTTTCAAGGGTCATAAGAGAACTATTGAGCAATGACCTGTAATGTTCAGCTAGTCACCCTGGGTAATGCTAGCAAGATAGCTAATGTTAACTGACAACAATGGTTTTGATTTGGATGTTTTGATTTGGAATTTAAAGCTGATATTAGCCTAATTGATCTTTTTACCTTCAACCACAGCAATTTAAAATCCCACGCACACCACAGAGGCTGAGCCGGAGACGGTGCGGCAAGAATGGCTCCATTTGGCATCAGACTGGTTAATGGCGGTCAGTTTTTAATATTGCAAACTGGCCTATTTATGAGACCAAATGTAAATGATAGTTTTAATGTATTTTTAATGAGTTTGTATAATTTACTGTAATAATTATAATTATCCAACTTGTTAATTCTAATCTCGGCCAAAAAAATTGGTTCATATGAGGAGTTTGATCGCAAAATGGGTTAACCATCAAATCCATATTTTGCTTACAAACAATACAAACAATAGAGAAAAGATAGTCTTACATTGATGTGAAATCAGATTTTTGACAGGTGAAATATATTCAGAGCTTTTAATCTGCAAAATTTATGTCTTTTTGCAAAACGGCTTAAGTGCCACCTCCGTTTGTTTGTAAAACGGGTTATATCCAATTGACCAAACAGCGTTTCAAAGTTTCACAACTAAAAAACAAGGAATTAGTGTTTTATGTGTATGAGCGTATAATATTTTGTGTGTGTGTGTGTGTTTGTTTGATTGGGGGCGTGCTTGTCTGTGTATGTGTGTATGTGTGAGTATTTTTGTTACATGCACTCACGTTTGTGTTTCAGGACCACACTGTTTATGTGCCCAATGAACCAAGACTAACATTGGGTGGTGTGTGTGTGCGTGTGCATGTGTGTGTGTGTGTGTGTGTGTGTGTGTGTGCGTGTGTGTGTGTGTGTGTGAATGTGCACGGGCATGTGTTTGATTTTGTGTTGTTCAGCAATATTGAATGAATTGAGTAGCCCAACACTACAACAAAGAAACATACTTATTCGTTTGGATTTAACCCGTTTTGCAATAAAAGCAAGCTATGGATTTAACTCGTTTTGCAAAAAAACTAATTTTTTGTTTTTTTTTCAAGAATATTCCTGTGGCTGGATTTGAAATGAATATGCCAATTGGTTCCATTTGGCTCATATACAATAGTAGAAAAGACCATTGTTCAAAGTTTAACAGAAATCGTAATTACACAGAAAGCCATTTTTCTCAATTTAGACTCATTGGAAGTAATCTGTTTTGCGATAAAACTCTTCACATTGTTCTTTTTTGTGAGTGTATATACAGTATTTATTTATAATATTAAATCTTTAAATATGAAGAATTGGCCTGCATTGTTTATTGGGTCACTTTGCCTTATTAGTTCAACAGATCACCTAATTTAGAAATAAGAAAAGGCTTGTTTCTTCACGTAAAAAAAAAAATAAAGTAAAATGTAGGAAAAAAGGTAGTATGAAGAGCAGGCCTCCATTGATGCACTGTAATAAGGGAGAATTAACGTTGGAAGGTGGCTGATCAACATTACATAAACAGCAGAGGAATGTCGGATAGACAAAGGTTAATGATGTCTTTGCAAAATCTTATCAATGGGCGGACAATATCCACGTGACGTTGTGCCTACGTTGCTGCATCTGTCGTGCCAGAAAAAAACTTTGATCAAAATATTAATTATTAGAAGCTGTTTATTTTGGCAACAATGAAAGAGCACGTGAGCACACACCACGGCTAACAAACAATAATGGCTCAACACAATTTGCCATTGAACACTCTTAATTTCTATGCACACCGTGCATTCCAATGCCAAAACGAGGCTTGACTAGCAAAACTAAGAATGGTCGCGTTCCGATCAGCATTTCACTGTTGCGTCCCGCAGTTTACAGGGGATACTAGATTGCACGCTGATCTTATTTTTCATCGTTTTCCAAAAGATTATTTTCGTAAGGAGAGATGAAGGGCTGGAACCATAGGGGTTTTATGATTGCGATACACGTATCCAGTGGTTCCCGAGGCTGCACTGCATTGGCTATCACTGGACGTCACCCTTTTCCCTTGTGACACACAAGTGGATTGGTAAGAATATGGATAAGAGATTGGCAATTTTGGTCGAGATTTCCACAGAGTGGAGTGCAGTTGAGGATGCCTGACATGCCTGTGTGTATTGTCTCTTGGCACGAGCATGGCAATTTTTGCTGTCCTGGATGAGGCTTTAAGGTTTTTAATTTTCATACTTGAATAGAAAGCTTTTTAAGCTTTTGAAAATATTTCAATGAAATTTTCACACTCCATTTATAATTTCATGAATGAAAAATAGTTATATTCAAAAAATACTTTTAAAAAATCTTTCTCAAAAATTTCTCAAAGTCAGACTAACACACCCAGATACTGCGGTTACTAGTCAGATTACTCCTCCATGTATATGCTTGAATCGAACCGAACTGGACTATGCGCTCTGCATATGCTCCATAGTTCATCGTGCTGGGCTTTCACCTGGAGGTCCTGAGGACTTGTGAACACCAAACTGATTAAAGGGGACCTATTATGCTGATCCTTCTTTTAATACATATAAGTAATGTTATAATGTTGGATGTCCATACTCAACCTCTGAAAAGTTTCTAAACATAAGATACAGGGGTTTTGCTGTAATCCGAGAACATGATTTCCTGAACGCGATTTCCTCTCTGAACAGCTCGTCCCGAGATCTTCACGAGATCTGGGCAAAACCTGACATCCGGTTGTGCCGTCCAATTAATATAGACCTAGCCAGAGCCAATCACGGTGCTGGACCTGCCCACACCAGAAACTATTCTAGCAGGCACAAACAACCACGGATCATACTATGCCTTAGTAGTGTCTACACTTTTGGAAATACAAAAGAAGAACCGCAGATCATTTGAGGTGCAGTTTTGTCAGTATCTCTCCCAAAGCTGCTTGTCTGTTTATTTTTGGACGCGAAGAAAAACACCTATTTCTCTTCCAAAAGACGATGCCACCAGAAATCAGTGGGTAACTTTTTTGTTTGCTGGCGGCAAACAGCCACGGTCAAGGGGAACTTTAGCTGATTGTGCTCAGCATTTCACCAAAGACAGCTTTGTCAATAAAGGATAATTCGACACAGGATACGCGTTTCAGCTGCTTCTCAAACCTGAAGCAGTTGCATTGATCAAGCGCTCGGAGCCGCAAGCTGTAAGTAACGATATAACAGCAAATATTGGAAGTGAAGCTAACGTGTTATGGGTGGCTAGCAGGACCGCTAACGATAGTTAGCACTAACAGCTGGCCTCAAACGCAGGCTTTGTAAAATATCTGAAGATAAAGCCTGTATCAGTCGTGACTGTCCGTGACTCACAGACGCGGAAGCTGTAAGTTGCTTTTACGGCATAAGCCTACCTAATGTAATGGCCTGTTGATTGTGGCTGTAGCACTGCGGCTAACGTAGCCAAGTTACTGTTGCTAATGTTTGTGTCCTAAATATGCTAGAGTAATATAAGGGGAAATTCAACAGAAGGTGTGTGAACATAAACCTCATTTGAAGCTAACTTTTGATACTTGTTTGTAATTTGGATGCTTGGTACAACTGTCCACGGTAACGGAACTTGCTGTCTGTAAAACCTGTATTGCAGGTTAACGTTCGTCTCTGTCGTTGTTATGACCGCTCAGTTACCAGCTACTGCATGTTAGTTTGCGTGCTGTGCTACTTAAAAATGCTCCTGCTTCACTTATATGCGGTAATTATGATCGGTATGCTTGTGTTACTGCGGTAAGCATCAATGTGGCAGTTTCATCATAAAGTTGCCCGATTGTAGCTGGTACAGTTGAAGCTAACTGGAGAGGTGTTGTGTGTCTGCAAAGTTGGGCTGAAAAGGCAGCAGTTAGACCAGACGTAGGTTTTGCAGAGCTTGGGATACGTGTTTGGGTTTGTTTACGGCTGCTTATGATCGCTTCACTTATCCATGACTGGGATCAGCCGGATAGTTCACCAATATCTGGGCTAGCTCTCTGATGCTACCGCGGTGAAAGCAATGCGAAACGCATGAGCTCTAACGTGTTTGGTATAACAAACAATTTCTCTGCACTGCCTTGGCTAATTTCATCCCCCTTTAGAAATTGTTCTGGCTAATAAAATGCCGAAAAAGGCGGTGATTGAATAGGAAATTCTTTCCTGTCGAAGTTATTGATTCGCTAGCTCCGCATAAGCAACTGTCCATGCTAACGGAACTTATGGTCTGTAAAACCTGTATTATGTTCATAACATGACTTTCTCTCTCTGGCTATTGATTACTATCCATAAAAAGCAGTTTTTTCACTGTCCATGCTAACGAATTTTTTTTGTCTGTAAAACCTGTATTACATTCAAAACAATGCAAAGAGCTCTCTCTGTCTGTCGTTATGGGCGCGTTAAGCAGTTTTTCACATCGGACCTTGAAACGAATTTTTCGCACGACAGATTACATTCAAAGTCAATGCAAAGACGCGAATACACGCGCTATGGGCGCGTTAAGCCGCTTTCACACCGGATGCGAAACTAATTTTTCGCACGACAGATTACGTTCAAAGTCAATGCTAAGACGCGAATACACATGTTATGGGCGTGTTAAGCCGCTTTCACACCGGACGCGAAACAAATTTTTCACGTGAGAGATTACATTCAAAGTCAATGCATTGTCTTTGCATTGACATTGAATGTAATCTCTCGCGCAAAAAATTTGTTTCGCGTCCGGTGTGAAAGCGGCTTAACGCGCTCATTTTCCGCTTGCAATTGCTGGTCATTCTGACGCAATAAGTAAACCATTGCCACGGGCAATTTCCAAAAAAGGCCATTTAGCCTGGAGCTTTCGCCGCTCCGTCACATACCAGCGCAGAAGCTGTTTGTTACTCCACGCTAACAACACAACTCAGTTATGCACACAAACCAGCAGGTCCTTATAATACACACCTAAGCAGTCCATAAGTTGTTGGTCCACTTTTTGCTGCTCCTCACTGTCCATGTTTCCCTCTAAACTCAGACCCACCAGATTTCTACGGTCTCCGGTCTACACTTGGGTATGCCGACCCGTTCTACAAATGTGTCTGTATGGGGTGGATTCTAGCTTTCCCTCAATCCTAGCTATAGAGTAGAAACACTGATGTACTCGCCTTAGAAGCTGTAGGTAGATAGCAAATTCGAGCTTGAGCTGCCAGACTTTCGCACTGCGTCCTTTACTTTCGGCGCTGCATTTATTAGAACAAGTTCATTTCATTAGATCTATACACATGTACAGAGTTTGATTGCGGAATTCCTTAGCTCAGATGGCAGACGCGTCTCATGTTTCACATTAGGGAGGCGGACCCGGAAAACTGCATTCTGCCAAGTCCTGCCCAGCTCCGCCCTCCACAGAGCTGGCCAATCAGAAGAAAGAGGGCAGGGGGCCATAGCGGAAGAGCCCCCCAAACGAGGCATTTCAGGCAGAGACTGCAATGGACTACAAATGGGGTTTTTTGAGGATGGCAGTATGAGCTAAATAAGGTTGCTTTTTTTGGACTTTGAACAATCAGGAGTACTCTAGGGGAGTCCAAGATCAAAAAATAAACTTGGAAATGTAACATAATAGGTCCCCTTTAACAACATCTCTGTATTCTGCACAACTACTAGGTTTGTACAAAACAGTGTAATCCTCATCTGCAATGGTATTGGTGCTTGAACAGTCATGTCTTGGGGGCTCAGAATCTCTTCCATTAATCTGCAAAATTTTTCGAATGACCTGAGTGTTATCTGAAAATTTATCTTTCACTCGCCATCAGGACACAACGACTCTCTCCCACCAGTCTTTGCTCCTGACCCGCATCCAACAGGCACGGGAAGCTCGGGGCTACATTTACCGAAAGCACAGATGCTAACTTACAGAGTTGGATCAACTGACTGTGAGTGGTCAAACTATGTAAGTTACTAACTTAGTTAGCAACTACTCATTTGGGAAACGCACCCTGGGGTAGTAGAGAGGGCACAAAGTGGAGCATAGTGGAGGTCGCGCTGCAGGAGCAGTCCAGGAGCATATGGCATTGCTGCTTGCCTTCGACTAATACCATGAGCATCAGGGATATCATGCATCTCAACTGCACAAAAAACATAGCGTACAGCACGTACTAAATGTACAAAGCCGTAAAGTTGCCGTGTGCTCGCCTCTCGACATGCTATCAATTAGCCGCCAGCTAACTTCACAAACAAGCTGAAAGGGGGCTATATCGCCTCCTATTGTTGCGGAGACAGACATGCTTCAGTCTATAAACCGATTCTCTCCCGTGTATACTGAGACAAGGACTGTAGTCCGATTAAATGGCCTAATCGAGTTATAACTATACTGGACAAAGAAAATTAGGGATCACCCCAATTTTTGAATTTGAAATATTTGATAGTTCAAATTATGTTCCATGTCATATTTCAATATTAAAAATCAGAGTGATCCCTAACTTTCTTTGTCCAGTATATAACACTTAACTGCGCATGTAAACGTACTGACTGTTGCTAACTTGGCGACTCCCAACACTCCCAGATCAGAGCTAGCAAGCCTGTCCATTCCCTCTGCCATTGTACTGAAGTTGGCTGCAATTCATCTTGAGGGCGCTAGCGGAATAGTCCTCAATGAATGGGAGAGAATAGAGCTACACGGTTAAAATAATTACTTACACATGATTCCAGACAATAAACTCCAATTTATTAATTTTTTTAGTTTGGCAAATAGTATCAATTATAAATCAATTGAAATGAAAAAAAAAAAGTGCTTTCATTTTTCTAACAGGGTGATTTTGTCCATAAAATGCTAGCATTGTGCTAATTATTACTTTACATCTGATTGCGACCAAACACTCTCCCTTGACAGCACAGAGAGTCTTTAGTTATCTTACGTTACCTGAGTCTAACTTACATACTGTACTGTCACAACCCTTGTGTGAATGCTTTCCATGTCTCCTCCCATTCAGCAACTTGCTTTATCTATTAGAAGTAATGTCACCATTGACTGGCTTACGTCTCGCATGTGCCGCTATCCTCGGCTGTCTTGTTTCAGTGTTACTTCCTGATGTACCTGTGATGTGTTTCTAAAACTTCTGCTTTGAGTTGCAAGTTGCCGGATTGGAAATCGGTATTCATGCTCAGAGCCAGTCAGTATTTCGTAGTAGGAACTCTTCGTCTTTAAAAAATTAAATGTAACCTTTAATAACAGTAATTTGCAGAACCCTTTATCTTTACCTAGTTATTTTTAACAAGCTCCCATGCCTATTTAGGGTCCGGGATTGACAAGTTAACCCAGTTCAAACCAGGTTCTTTGTACAGTTTAATTGTTACAAGCTCCCAAGCTTAATTCCGGGTCCAGGGTTTGGACCACGTTCTGTCCAAGTCTGTTCCTCTGTCCAATTTGTCAGGAACAAGCTCCCAGTCCTTCTGTGGTCATCAGGATTGGAACTGAGTTCCTCTCAAGTCATTCCATCCTGCCTTTGGACAGTTTGGCTCTGGCTGTCATCCCGGAAAGCCACTGGCCAGAGATTGGCTTTGCCCTGCTTTCCCGACTACATCTGAACTGAACTTTGCTTATTCTGGGGTCCACCCCACTGTTACTGTATTACTGTATAACCTTACTGTTGGATTGTACTCTGCCTCCATGTATTACTGTATAACCTCACTGTTGGATTGTGCTCTGCCTCTGTGTATTACTGTATAACCATACTGTTGGATTGTATTCTGCCTCCGTGTATTACTGTATAACTTTACTGTTGGATTGTATTCTGCCTCCGTGTATTACTGTATAACTTTACTGTTGGATTGTATTCTGCCTCCGTGTATTACTGTATAACCTTACTGTTGGATTGTACTCTGCCTCCGTGTATTACTATATAACCTTACTGTTGGATTGTGCTCTGCCTCCGTGTATTACTGTATAACCTTACTGTTGGATTGTATTCTGCCTCCGTGTATTACTGTATAACCTTACTGTTGGATTGTACTCTGCCTCTGTGTATTACTGTATAACCTTACTGGTGGATTGTGCTCTGCCTCCGTGTATTACTGTATAACCTTACTGTTGGATTGTACTCTGCCTCCGCACATAATTCCTGGTTTACAACATAGCACCCTACGACAAGTATATAAACACAATTACAAGAATTATGGTATATGCTTGTGTGTAAATTATCTTCCATATGTATTTTCCAAACGATAGCTACAAAGACGCTAAGAGTGCGGTTAAATAGAAAAACTAGTATATGCTTCTTGGTCTACAGCTATCAAGCGGCTGGGCGAATGCAAGAAAGTGGTTCATGGTGCATCATGTCACAAATATTTACAAAAACGTATTTTACTATCATTAAAAGCCCAGAAAAAATCTAAAAAAAAAAAAAAAAAAAAGGAACCATGCCTAATTGACCCCTTTTATCAAAAACGTAATGAAAATTACCAGAAAAAAATTTATTCTCCATGAACGTACCATTTTTGGGGTTACTGCTCCATTCATTCTGGACTATCTCACGAGCCCCCCGAAAAAAAAAAAAACGGGAAATTCTGAGAATGGGAGCTTACCCCATCAGAAATTCTCTGGCTTAATGGTGCTGGATGACAAAGGAATTTTGGATGTGTGCCGTCTCATTTTTATACCCTGGTGATAGAGGAAATTATTAAATGGCACAATATAGTTCAGTAAATCTTGGATGAACTTTGAATTTCATTTCCGGTGTAAATTTGGTAGATTTTATTTACATAAATATTTTGGGGTGCCATTAATATTGAAGCCTTAATTGTGAGGAAATTGATTTTTTAATTAAACATATCAATTTAAATAAATAATTTTTAAAATAGTATTTTGAAAGTATTTTCAGTCAGGGCTGTCAACAATTCTGAAGCCCACTGTATTCTTCCTGGACTCATGCATGTCAAGCAGCCTTATCAGGCATTACTCATTATTGTCCCCTGAATCATAGGATGAGGAGTGCTATATATAAATCAGTGGCATGAAAACACTGTATTTAGTCACTGACCAAGCTGTACCTGGATATTGCACTTTTTTCTGCCATTGTTTGTATAATCTTTGCTCTCGAGGATTTATTTATTCCATGTGCCAAAAGGAAAGAGCAAGTAGATGGTTTTTCTTATGAGTCACAGATGCCAGTTAACCTACATATATTTTTTTGTATTTCTGAGCTACCTTTGTAGCATTCTTATTGAAGAAGCAATGTTATTTTTCATAGAAGATCATTGCTGTACCACCACAAAATGTGCTTTAAGAAGTTTGGTATGCAATGGTACCTCTCAAAACTTTCTACTGGTGACATTTTCCTTGTTTTTAACTTGTTTCCTTTGTCACCAATGCCAAGAAATTACACCCATTCTATCCTTGCTTACATCACCCTCACGCCCACCTGAGTAATTTATTAAACAGATTGCGACAAAACCAGGCATTTTAGAGCTGGCAAACTCCAGGAGATCAATGCAGACCTCTGCCCACGCTGTGTGTAGGCTACAATTTATGGGTGACCTCATTTACAAAAAAAAAACTATAATGAAAATGAGGATTGATTTAGATCTTGCATCTGAGGCAGGTTGTGGTATTCTATAAACCAGCTGTGATAGTAAACTGCTAGTGAACCTGACGATGCATGTTTTTTTTTCCCGCAATTTGACAGCAAGATACGAGTGATGGCTTCTAATATTCTTTCATGATAAATAACATGAACTATGAATGGGGAGAAGTGAACAATCTTAATCAAAATTGATTTGTTGAAATAACATATGGAAGGGTTTAGTCAGCCGTGTCTTCTAAGTTAGACTTTTGAGTAATATTTTTTGGCCATTTAAATACAGGACATGAAAGAAAAAAATACGCATGAATGCAATTCATGAATTACATAAAAAGACGTAAAAACAGGCAGTCGTATCATTCTACTGGAGCACTAGTCAATGATGCAAAATTCAGAAGCAGCTCGAAGGAGTGATGGTGCACCTAAGTATAAATTCTAGCCTTATCAATGCAGTGTTCAGTACGAAATATTCTTGATATATGACTGCATGGAGCTGCAAGCCCTGATTTCAGTTAAAAAATCCTGGGCCAATTAGTATTCTTGTCTTTTATTCAATACAAAACCGAGCTGATAATTAGTGTACACTTCAGATAATGACTGTGTTTCCTGTTCATGTTTCTCTCTGGGTACTTATCCCTTACTTAAAACCGATAAACGGAATTGAAGCAGAAATATATTAGTATAGATGCAGGCATCTAAGAATCGGGTCACAGAATAAGAACACGCATTTGGACTATAGAGATTTCAATAAATCCATTACTCAGTTCCACCAGTTGAATGATCCTCTTGATGCCAATATTCAGTCATACATATGTGCAATGTTTTTAAGTCTCATGTCCTTGGATTATAAAATGCAATCTGACAGTGCCATGGGCAGGTTGCTTCTTGAAAAATTGATCCTTAAGAACTTGGGGATTTGTGTACCTTCATTTTAATTAGAAACATGTAAAAATATATCAGGATCGAATACCTGCCTGCAAGTGTGTAAAACCGCTCTTGGCTTAGCCGTCCATGAATATTACAGTCTCGGTGGAACTCTCCCGGTAAAATAAGGGTTAAATAAAAAAATTATAAAAAAAACTGTTCCCATAATGAGTCAATAAGAAAGAAAGAATGAATGAAAACCCATTAACTTGAAGTTTAATTTATGCCTTTGGTGTGACTGCGGCAGAATCAATATTCTTGTAAGCCTGTTGTGAGGTGCTGAAATCTGAGAAATGTGAGATGTGAGAAGACAAGGGTTTTTTATGGATCAAAGCCTGGAAAGATCTGTCTGCAGCCTCAAGTCAATGAGGAGCATATCTCTTCATTAGCGAATGGGCTAAAATGGCCATTTTTGATGCTGAATGTGTTCAGCGAGCATAGGGGAGACTTTAGCAGGCCCTATGTACACATCGTTACTCTACCAATCTAAATTTTCTAGAGCCTTTTGGGACCATTAGAGGGATTTTAAAAATCCAAAAACCATGATTCCTCTGCGTTAATAATGGTTCAACGGAGAATGAGAGAGGAGTAGGGGAGCATGGTGAGTGCATTTATTCTGAGAAAACAGGGCATCCATCAGTGGGATCCACCGTTCCTACAGTGCCTGCACGGAGAAGCAGAGAGTCTGCATTTCAGACTTGCACACTTGTACAACCTCTTGGGTAAAGTTGTTTTTGGCACCACAATGCCAACAAAATTTTGTTTAGTAATGACTAAAATGTATACTACTTGGGTTTGTTAGACACATATATGGCATGTGCATGCACAAACACAGAGAGAAACACGAGTGTTTTGGGCTTAGTGATGATGAGCCATGGCTTGATAAGCATTTCAATGCTCAGACAACATGTGTAGAGCACAGAATTAAAAAGCGCATCCATCATTAAAATGAATGATTCATGGCAAAGGTTGAGGGCTCCAGCAAAGTATTCTATTCATTACAAGAGTGCGTCATATATCCAGTGCTATATTGTTACGACCCACTCTTCGTCTTAATTGTTTTCCCCACCAGGGGTGTTGTTAGGGCTTGAATACATTGAGGGCTTCAGCCCCCTTGACCCAACCATTTTTCGGGGGTCCGGGGGTTTGTCCCCTGGGAAAATTTTTAAAATCTCGCTGTTAAAGACGCAATTTTAACATAGTTGGACAAGGATAGAGAGCACTCCTATACATCACTGTGTCTGTCTCTGCTTCCTTGTCTTGTTATCTAGGTTGCTGTGGGTGCTATAAAAAAGAGCTAGTAATTGTAAATTGTCAGGTATTGTTATTTTATGACTCACATACAAAGTCAATGAAGAACCTCTATAGCAATGGGTTGGTTAAAATGAGATCCATGTGTACTCAATTTTTCACGGATTGACCGAAACTGTTCTAGCTGGTACTGGTAAACATTCATATGAATCATCCATGTGCACCCAACAAAGGTGAAGCGGACTGCTTGCTTCACCTCTGTTGGGTGCATATGGATGATTCATGTGAATGTCTACCAGTACCAGCTAGAACTGTTTGTTTATGTAACAAATGACCACTAGAGGGGGACCGTGCACAGGTTATTCACACCAGAGGTTATAGCAAAGTTGTGCGTATGTGGCGAGCTCACGTGATCTAGGCTGGTAGCTAGCTACCTAACTATGGCACCGTGCATGTAGGTGGTCCATGCTTTGCGGGGGACACCATTTACCGAAATGTTATGTTCTCTTGTTCGTTGTCCGTGTTTTTTTGACTGAAGGTCTGACTTCATGGAATGGCCTTAACAATGGTAATCAGTTGCTACTTAAATAAACTTCCAGTAGTGACATTCTTGTCTGATGCCTGAGCTGATTGTTGACAACGTTACAATATGATCAAATGATATCAGCTCCATCCCACAATATGGACTTTGATAATTGTTTAAGGTGGCACACTAATACTGTGACTCGAAGGAACCATAGGTTAATAAATTACCAAATGACCACTTCATGCTCTTGTTCAATTTTCAGCTTGCAAAGCTTAATTCATTGTTAGCCTTGGCTTCCAAAGATACCTCCTCTGGTAGCTAGCCTATTTAAAAGCCAAGTCTGAGTGCTAGTGCTAGTGCTAGTGGAACAATTTCATGGAAAGGAGTTATTGCCGACTGAGTAGAGCTCATAGACTAGTAGAGCTCAAGAAAGAGGTTCTATTCTGTTCCATTCTACAGAGGCAGCAAGATCAGAGAGATATCCATCCTAGAGGCTGCAGATTACATCATGAAGCACACATAATCACGCTGTATGACAGAGGCTAACTAGAAGCCAGTCCAGCATGTCACAAGCTACCTAGCTTGCCATGTGATTTTCACGAACCTGAGCTAGTTGAAGCATTATCTAAGGTTGGGGGGGAGTCAGGGGACGATAACTCCTCCACCGCTTCTGGCTCCCTTGCCTTGTCCTTTCTCCCAAAGAACCGCCTGATGTCCATGTCAGTGATAAGTATTAATTTGATTGAAATCACTAGCAAGTAATACAACCCTCGCTTCCAGCATGCAACTACTGAACTGCCTACAAATGTAACATTGAGCGGTAAAGACCGGCCGACAGGGCCGGTTTTAGCCTGCATATATTAGGGTGGACTGGTAGAAATAATGGGTGGGCAACTTTGGCAGTAGGTAGCCCAAAGGTTAGGCATGAAAAGTAGCATCCTTGGGTTTCCAGTTCAAATCCCTGTTCAGATGGCACAAAAATCTAGCAAAATGACAGTCAGCAACTGGAAGATGAGATGCAGGCTGTATTGTATCTCAAGCTTGTATCTCAAGCTGTATTTTACCTACCAGCATACAATCGATGGTTTCCCCTGGTGCCTCCCTGATTTTGTGCTCAGCCCAAGTGGCTGAAGCCTGTATATGACTGTGGCTGGATGCATGCTTCTGTAACCCCCTGTCACTCTCGAGTGCTGCTTTCCAGTTGGTAAAACCATGCGAGGTAAAAACAGCATCCCTCACACCGGCAGTAACATATTTCCTGCAGGGAAACAAAAGCATGCATCCCGCTGAACTGAGTAATCCAGCCACGGTCGTGTATGATACCAGGCTGGATTGAATGATCACCATAAAGCACCGAATGCACGGTTTGGGTAACTAGCTAATATTGGCTGGGATGGAGCATCGCCATTCAAGTCGCTAACCGCGTGAGGTGGGGCTGAGGCAGCAGAGAGAGGGAAATGGTTTGGGGCAGTGCTTGTGCCATAGCCATAGCCATAGCCATAGCTTCTGGTGTGCAAGCTACAGCATCGCTTGAAGTTGAAGCAGCACAAGGCTTGCTAATACTTTTGTAGGTTTTAAAAAACGATACATGGCTCAGAACTCGTTTGCATGAATAAAATGAAATGTAGGTAAAATTGTGAGTCTCCGCGTGCTGCTCAACATACACCTATGAAGAGAATGACTTCACTGCCTGGTGAAGTATCCGTACTTAGAACTTTAGCAGAAGGACTTCGGTTTGGAGGCGGGCTTTAAGCTATGCACCAAATCAGGCGCTAGGAACTATCATTTTATGCGCTATTTTGTCATTGGCCATTTTTTTTGTGAACTTTTGACTGGGTGGGCAAGATTCATGTTTAGAAGGGCTGAGCCCACCCCTGCCCCTCCCTACCGCCGGCCCTGCCGCCCGATGTTGAACTTGGAAATCGTAACAATTTATCCTCATGATTCTGCGCCTCTGCCCGTATATGGGCATGCCCCATATGGCTGGCCTTTGTGATCATACCATACCATTTATTCCTGCTGCTGCTACTACCGCATCAGTGTGTCAGCCATCCAAAGTGATTTGATACTAGTAGGCGAGGCTACTGTTGTTGATTGCGGGGGTGGGGCTTCGGGACATCCGGGGCTATTGGCCAGTCATTCGAGGCTTCAGCCGGGAATGCCTGGGGCTAACGACACCCCTGTCCCCCACAATCAAGCAGTCTGTGTCTGTCTCACTCTGGATTTGAACTTGGTTCCTTCATCTGAAATCTTAAGAGTACAATCCAGCCACCCATGGAACCAGCAAATCACCCTCATCTTGCTGATGCAATCCAGCTCCAAGGGATTTGTCTGGGGCAGCAAGAGGCAGCACTTATTCACCTTTACTGGTTCATTGGTGCCATGTCCAATCAGCTCGCTGCCGTCACTGACATCCCCAGAATTCCGCTGCCTCTGCCCAGGCTGCCAGCTCCTTGCTGCACCAAACCCAGACCTAACCAATTATCCCAGGGGAGCCCAAGATTCCCTTATTGGACCCCTATGATAGCAACCTACAGTTCCTTGTCACAGTGTTTCATGGTCTTCAAGCTCTAACCATCATCCTTTCCCACTGAGTGCTCTAGGATTGCTTTTTTCATCTCCTGCCTGTCTGGGTTGCAGCTTGTTGGGAGGCAGTAGATCCACCAGGGCCATTTTTCCCTGCTTTTACTGAGGAGATGACAAAAGTCTTTGATCAATCTTGTTCTGACCATGCGACTGCCCACCGTTTGCTCCAGCTTCATCTAGGGATTGCTCCACTGACTTTCGGACACTGGTTGCCTCCACCCATTTGGATGACAATGAATGACGCATTCCCCTTTGACCTGGTGGAGTCTTGGATGAACTAATCACATGCTAACCTCCTCCTGACTTCGATGAGTAACAGACCTGGCCCTGCGAGTGGTTTCTTGCTAGCAAGAGAGATGGGTGGGGTGCGCCTCTAGGCCTTTCAACCACCAGGTCCTTCCAGTGTTGCTGCCAGGCCATCATCTTGAATGCCCTCCTCGATATAGATGCCAGTAGACTAAGCTAGGCTATACCACCTCAGTCCTGCGGAATACTAGCATTGTGTCAACTCTGCCCTCTTCCTTTACTGTGGAAGTGCCGACCATCTGATTGTTGAATGCCCAGTATGACAGCCCTAACCTGTCCAGGGATGAGAAGTGCTTACTAGAGCAGCTGTTTCTTTCTCCTGGCCACTGTCTGCTGTACAACTATCCTGGCATTCTGCCTAAGGATGCCGGTTAGCCTCTAAGGCTTTCATTAATTCCTGAGCTGATGGCAACCTTCTCCACCTGGGCTTTGCCACATGTTTAAAGGTTCCTTTGGCCCCCCTGTCTATACACATCCGCTCCCAAGCCCTCATGAGTATGGCGCTAACTGATGCTCTGGAGTCCACCAGCCCAGTCCAGATGTGGATCTTCAGCGGCTATCAGGAGGCCATCAGTTTTTGTCTTATGGAATCTTCTCACACCCCTGAGGTACTGAAGAGACCCTGGCTCCAGAAGCATAATCTACATGTGCACTGGCACAAGGGGGCCATTGAGGGCTGCAGTCCATCATGCAGAAGATCCTGCCTTTGGGCAGCCACCATCTCATCTTCTTTTCCTCCCACCTGTCCTGCTTTACTTTCTGTCCTGCTATCTGCTATTTGTGACACCCGGTTGCCCGCCCGTATCCTTGTCATGTTGCCCTCCTGAAGCCAGTGTTGCAACCACCCCCAGTCCAGCAGGCTGCGCTGCAGCCACCCCTGGCTCCAGTTCCCAGCCCAGAGGAGGCTCTCCTGTCAGCCCCGAGACTTGAGGGGGTACTGCCTCATCTCCAGCAACCAGCCTTAGGGGGCTCTTGACCCCACCTTTTTGAGGACATGCCCGGCCTACCCTTGCAGGTGTCTTGTGTTCACAGGTCATAAGAAGAGATATGGCCCCCGAATACCCAAGTAGCCCCACAGCCACCCCACCTGCTCTTGTTCTGCCTGATTCTGTTTCCCTCTGTTCTGGATCCCCCTCCCTCCCCCTTCTGCCTAAGGTTGCCAGGTGGCTCCCCTTGGGGGGGGGGGACACTGTCATGATCCGCTCCTCACGTTAATTGTTTTCCCCACAATACAGCCGTCTGTGTCTGTATCAGTCTCTTTTTCTTTAATCGATTCTCATTATCTTATTGTTGTCTTGTTCCACGCCCCTCCTTTCGTGCATTCCTCTCTCCCTTTCCCTCTCCAGTAACTTGTCTCTGTGCATTTAAGGTCCTGTGTTTCATCTTCCCTTTACTGGATTGTCATGTCTCAACATTGTTCTTCTAGTCTTGTTGTTCTACAGCCTAGTATTCTCCCTTCTTTGGTGTCATATAAGAAACAAGCAACTATTTATTAGGGACATTTTCCCCTGTTCTCTTGTGGTTGTCTGAATGAAGAATATCTCCACAAGCTATGGAGCTTATGAGTGTGCACAGTCCAGCATGATCTGCTGTCTTGGATTGCCTACCCAGTTTCGACCATGGACTGACCACTGATCACGGCTTGTCTAACCACCCCGGGTATGTTTCCCATACATTCAATTGCTAACTATGTTAGCAACTTACATAGTTCGACCATATACAGTCTGTATGTAAAGTAAAGTAAAGTTTATTATTCCCGTAAGACCCCTCATGGGGTTAGAGAGAAAAACAGCATATATACAATAAATTAAAATGGCACAATCAACTTGACTGTAGTCAAGTACTTGTTGATTTACATAGAACATGCAGCGATGGATAAATATACTACAAACGTTTAAATGTAAGCACAATCTCTTTACAAAATTTTGCAAGATTACGCTGGGTAAGAATGTCTTCCGAATTAAACAGCATGTCCGTCTTGTACGCATTGGGTCTCGACCTGATATGTGCAGGTAGGTATTTATTTCTTCCGGCACTAAAATGACTGTGGTTCCTACTATGTACATTGTTTTGTGATTTTGGGAAATGTACACCAGATCCTGGTAGCCCCTCACCTGACTCGGGGTGGTCTCTGACCTGCCTTACTAATGTCCTTCTCTGTTCCTCCATTTAAGTTTGTGCCACTTGCAGCTTGGGTCCATAATTAAAGCATCATCAAGGCTTATTCCTGGATCTGCGCCGGGTTCCTTCTTCCGAAATCGTAACACTTTACTAGTTTAAACTAAAGCGATGACATAATGATATGTCAATGCCTCAACGTTTTCTGAAATATTAATCAATCATGACACAATCATGTGTACACTCATACCACATCAAAGAATTATTATCCAACTATCTAGCTATTAATTTAGTTCAGTCCATGTTAAAAATGTCTTATTGTTTTTGTGTGACAATAATTCTCTAAGCATTTTTTGAGTATCAGAGAGGTTCGGTAACATTTCAAAACAACACCCATGTTGAAACAATGACTAACAATTCATGTTCAAAGGCCAAGTTAGTGTTTTTATTTTTATTTATTTTGTGTATTGTAAGCTCATACAATGTCTCAACATATTTTCTTTTTTCGACCCTGGTTTCTTGTTGGATTCATAGTGCATGTTACAATTGACATTTATTTTGATGAGTTGCACAGATATAGTATATTTAATCAATTTTTCCAATTCTATTGAATGCTTGTGGGTGGTTTTCATAGGGCTTTTTCACTACCCAGAAAATATCTTTGTGATGCTTTCATAAAAGCTTTTGGATCACAGAATTAAATTCTAGGTTTTCTATACAGTAATTTTATATTCACTATTGGGTGGCTCAAGTATCAATGCAATTCAAGGGATAGCAATTAGCTGACCAAACCTTGCCAAGGGTGGCGCTTAAATATTTGCATTGAGATACACTCTTCTGGTTTCAGTGGGTGAAACTGGCTTTCCCTTTGGGTTTTTCATTCGACCTGCAAGTTACGATATGAAATGTTAATGTATATTTTTTTCCCTCTGGAGACATGATTCAACACCTTTTCGTTTGCATTACATGGCACGCCTCTCCCCAGCCAAAATGCTGGGGGTGGCACACAGCTAAGACATTCGTTTGTGAGCCCCGTGGTCAGGGATCGAATCCCAGCCATGCCGTTACCAGTTATAGCCGAAGGCCTACATGGGCGGAGCATCAATTGAAGCAGCCTCGGCGGGGATCATAGACATATATACATAGATGCCGCATTAGTTGCAGGACCGTACGTCAACATCGCAGCCATGTTATGCAGGGCACCTTGCCATCATCCCACCACAACCAGTGTGGAGACAGAGTGAAAAAGATGCCTTATTCAATCGTTGAACACTTGAAACCCAATCTCAGGGAATTACCTTTCATAAGTATGTTAAGCCTAAGTATTTGTTTTTGGTTGTATCTGGCCATTATAACTTTATGTTGAGAGCTTACTGGCTATCAGAGTCAGTCAAGAGAATTTAGACATTTTTAGACATTAATTACTAGTGCTGCTAGACGTGGTAATGGCATATCATGGCGGCAGACATAATATTAATGACACACCAGGTTGCTAGGGGATACATAGCATATGCATTCATGATATTAAATACTAATATTAAATTCTAAACCCCTTCTCACAAATAAAACCCCCCAAAATACATTGGCGACCCCTTTTCAAATTGTTTTGCCAAATAAAAAGCCGAAAAACGTGGCGGTTGGATACGGAATGCTTTCCCAGTTAATAGCCAAGCTAACGTCATTGATAACAGTAATGTTAGCTTGCATTGAAAGCTGAGACTTCTATCGATGTCTAGAAAGTATGAAATGTTGATAAATAATTATAGCAAAAACTAAGCTCTTAAAGGCATTAAAATGGCCACTTGCGGATATTAGTCTAGGGGTAACGTTTCAAAAAATCTGAAAAAACATGCTCAACCGTCAAAATCAGTGAATGGGTGCTGAATCCTAAAGTAATGATAAAGTCAAAATGTACAGGACAGCACTTCACTGAACAAACATACTTTATTGCCACGCAAACGTTTCGGGTGAAACCCTTCCTCAGCATGTTTGAGGCAACAATCTGAATGAATCGCACACACACGTATCAGAAATCAGACTGACACAGCAGTCTGTTCAAACCAGTATTTTTAACTGTTCAAACAAACATTTTAAGTTATTTTTTCTGTTATTTAATGGCCATATTGACAGACATTTTTACAAAAAACAAGTTAGCACTAACTCTTCATTGAGTCTCTTTGGCTCTAAAGTGTCAAGAAAGTGAATCCAGAAACATTCCCTTTGTAGAAGGATTTTATCTCAATCTACCCCTCTACATGGAGTTTTAACTGCTTCAATGCCCAGATATCTGAGGTCAGTTGTAGTATGATTATGGCTATTAAAATGTCTAGCTACTGCTGATTTAGAATCGTGATAGCAAATTGAATATTTGTGTTCACAGATTCTAGTTTTTAATTCACTTTTCGTTTTTCCTACGTAGTACAGATTGCAAGGACATTTTAATAAATACACAACATATTTAGTGTTGCATGTAATTCTACCTCTATCCTTCACAACTAAACTCCAGTTTTAGGATGTAGGGTGTGGTTTTCTCTGATCAGATTCGGACATTGGACACAGTTAAAACAAGGAAAATTATGCATGAGCCTATCTAGGCTTTATAACTTAGTATTTGTGTCACAGAGACTTCAGAAAATTACTCCAGTGGGGCAAGACATTTGGAAATTCAATTACAGAATTATTTAGGAATGAAATTTAGCCATTTACGGACACTAGCGTCTATATCTGCACAAAGGGGATAACATTTTTTTTTGCACTCTCCTGCCTTCAAAAGACAGAAGCTAGATCCATGCTTGAACGAGTTTTTATAATTCCTTATGATAGTGAATAATTTTCCACCATGTAACTAATTCAGTTCATTTAACGAGTCTAATGTTGATACTATAATCCTCTCTTGAGCATCTAACAGCAATCATAGCTGACCTAACTTACCGAGATTCAAAGTTACTGAAGATAAAAACATTTTCTTCGTACTCTATGTAGCTCATAAACTCTATATAAACAGCTTATTGTAATCGGTTAAGAAGTGTATACGTTATTGATTAGAAAATCCACATCTCCCCCGTTTACTTGGATTTGTTTACAACCCCAATTCCGAAATAGTTGGGATGAAGTGTAAATTGTGAATAAAATCAAAATGCAATGACCTTCGGATCACATGAGCCAATATGTTATTTATAATAGAACATAGATAACATTTCAAATGTTGAAACTGAGCCATTTTAAATTTTTATCCACAAAATGAGCTTATTTCAAATTTTCTGGCTGCAACAGGTCTCAAAAAAGGGCTGAAAAAGCAATTAATATATAAGAGAATCAGCTGAAAGAACATTTAGCAAGTAATTAAGTTAACTGGCATCAGGTGTGTAACATGATTGGCTATAAAAGGGATGTTTTAGGGAGGCTGAGTCTCTCAGAAGTAAAGATGGCCAGAGGCTCTCCAACCTGTGAAGGCTTGCGCAAAAAAAGTTGTGGAATACTTTAAAAACAATGTTCCTCAACGTCAAATTGCAAAGGCTTTGAAGGTCTCGTCATCGACAGTGCATAACATCATCAAAAGATTCAGAAAAACTGGAAAAATCTGTGCATAAGGGACAAGGCTGAAGACCTTAACTGGATGCCCATGATCTTCGGGCCCTCAGACGCCACTGCATCACTCACCGGCATGATTCTGTCATTGACATTATTAAATGGGCCCAGGAATACTTCAAGAAACCACTGTCTGTAAACACAGTCTGCCGTGCCATCCACAGATGCCACCTCAGGGCTGTACAGTGTGACATATATGTCGCACGTGCGACATGAAAATTGGTCCGTGCGATGAATGAACGAACTGCTGTAGCACCGGTGCGATGAGAGACAGAGGCGTTGTGTGTATGCGCGAGAGAGCGAGACGTGAAACAGTGCCACCTCAGAGGTTAGTTAGGTGAGGCAGAATCCTCACTGTAAAGCAAACTATTAATCCCCTTTGCTTAATTAGCAATCAGACGATTAACTAATTTAGTAAGGCTATTCGGCAGAATGAAGGGCCAGTTTAAGTTTCCTCGGCGTTATTACGCAGTACATCGAACCTGAAATGCTCACGAAACTACAGATTTGCGCGTGCTTGCTTACAGGAAGCCGAAGCAAGCAATGCCATTCATTTCTTATGCTGAGTTCAATGCTTGATTAATATGCAATAAATTACCCTTCAAATATGCATTTTTTAACCCCAATCAAAAAAATGGGGCGTTTATTTTCAGTCTTCTTTCATAATCTGATGAACAAAAGGTTAAAACAATACGCGAAATTATCGAGAGAGCTGAGATTTTTTATATTGAATAAACATATTTCCATCCTTGCTGTCTTGAATCGAAGTGTATACGTCAATGAATCTTTTTGTCGTCATCACCTATCAGTATACAGGCTTCCTATAGGCTTGGATTTAATGGTTTTGATCGTCAATCAAGTATAGTACGTGGGAACAGGTTGACAAAATCCAGCGATAGAAGGTTAGGCCACTGCCTCACATCACCGCACGTCTCAGGAATACACTAATAAATAACAGCATGTATAAACAGTATTACAGTATGTTTATATAAACAGTATGCACAGAATGCATAAATACTTAAAGAGGTTCTTAATATTTCTGTGAGTTATGTGCCTGCATTATATTTGAAGTGTACGTTGTTTGTGTCAAGACTGCTTGACAAGTTCTGGAAATTACTTAAAATTGTATGAATTTAAAGAATTCCGAGACCTTGAAAGTACTTCAATTTACAAAAAGATTATTATTATTTTATATGTCTTTAAATGATAAACTGCACTACTTGTGGTTGGTTTTAAAGATGTAATGCTTGTACTGTGCTACAAGTTTTTGTCTTGTGCTACAAGACTATGAACCTCTGTAGCACCAGTGCTATGAGCAGAAAAAGTTAACGTACAGCCCTGCACCTAAAACTCTATCATGCAAAAAGGAAGCCATTGTTGAGCATGATCCAGAAGCGCCGCCGTGTTCTGTGGGCCAAGGCTCATTTAACCCCTTAGCGCAGAATACAAAATTTTGCCAATTTCTCCTGTTGTACATGAGCCTATTTAAGCTTTAGAACTCAGGATTTGTGTCAGAGATTTTTGAAAATTATTCAAGTGAAGCTAGACATTTGGAAATTCAATTACAGAATTGTTTAGGAATTAAAGTTTGGAATTTACGGATGCCGGCGTCTACATCTGCAGAATGGACCTTAAATGGACTGTAGCAAAGTGGCAAAGTGTCCTGTGGTCCGACGAGTCCAAATTTTACATTCTTGTTGGAAATCATGGGCGTCGTGTCCTCCGGGCTAAAGTGGAGAAAGACCACCCCTCCTGTTATCAGTGTTCAGTTCAAAAGCCAGCATCTGTGATGGCATGGGGATGTATTAGTGCATATGGTGTGGGACACTTGCATGTTTGAAAAAGCACCATGACTGCTGAAAGATATATAAAGGTTTTAGAGCAACATATGCTCCCCTCCAGATGACATCTATTCCAGGGAAGGCCTTGTGTATTTCAGCAGGACAATGCAAAACCACATACTGCAGCTATTACAACAGCATGGCTTCGTAGTAGAAGGGTCCGTGTGCTGAACTCGCCTGCCTGCAGTCCTGATCTTTCACCAATTGAGAACATTTGGCACATAATTAAACGAAAAGTCCGTCAAAGGAAACCCAAAACTCTCCAGCAGCTGGAAGCCTGCATTAAACAAGAGTGGGATCAAATTTCAATGGCTAAACTCAAGAAACTTGTCTCCTCAATGCCCAGATGCCTCCACTCTGTGTTAAAAAGAAGAGGGAATGCTACACCATGGTACACAGGCCCCTGTCCCAACTTTTTTGAGACCTGTAGCAGCCATCAAATTTGAAATAGGCTCATTTTGCAGATAAAATTGTTAAATTTCTCAGTTTCAACATTTGTTATGTTATCTCTGTTCTATTGTGAATAAAATACTGGCTGGTGTGATTTGAAAGTCATTGCGTTTTGATTTTATTCACAATTTACACTTTGTCCCAACTATTTTGGAATTGGGGTTGTACATGCAGGCCTTGCCTTCCCTGATATGGCAGACGCTCTGACAAATCGGAGCCAAAGTGGTTGATGCAGCGTCTATGTTTACATGTCTATGGGCAGGGATAACAGCAATTAAGCCAGTAAAACTTCTGTAGCGACCACTTCTAAAATGCACACTGATTACGTGATCCTCCAATGACATAGGCAGGGTGTAACTGGTGGTTCGACTGCATAGCGTAAAGAAGCAAGGGCTAGTTACCATTTGAGTTGGAGAAATCCTGTGCTAAACAGTTCGGCTGTGTTGAGGGTGGGGAAAAAAGGGGAAAAGTCCAAAAAAAAATTCTAAGTTGGGGGACAGTCGTGCTTCGAAATTTCTAGACTGGCACATCCATGGATGTAGTGTTGGAAAACTGTTCGAGATTATTTTGAACACTTGCACAAACCAATAAGTTCACGCAAAGCAAATTCCATTGCTGTATATAGTTGAGTGACCTGGGGTTGCATTGCTAGCAAAGAGTATTGGTTGCTGTGTTTACCATAAGTGCGCATTCCAGGACAGAATTGGCCTCCTTTAATTTCCAGGGTGTCAGCTAATCACTTGCTTGGATTTACCGAGAATTGCAGTAGCATCACTGGTGGCAAAGTTTGGAAAATTAATTGCGATCCCTCGAATTGGAAATGTTACAGCATATAGAAGTCAAGACCAGGAAAGCCTGATTTGCCAGACATTTATGCGGAGAGGTCTAATATTCTGCCAGCAGGGTCTAAAATTAACACCCGCCACTTGCCATTGTGAGTAAATATCTGCGTTGCGTAAAAAAAGATTACCGACTAGTGGTTGGTAATTGAAAACAAGATGCTGAAAGTTTTTTGTCATCTTTACTCTGTACTCCACAGCCCTCCAATATCAGCATACACAATATGCTGAATTACAAAAGTATTCTCATTTCTTTGGCGCCAGCAATGATTTGTTGGTTTGGATTTCTAACCGATTAATACAATCGCTATTACATGCATTGTTTACTTTGATCCTCTCTGTGCTCCGTCACTTCCATGGTTAGCATTGTGTGATTAGCTTATAGAAGCTGACAATCATGCAAGCTAGTCAGCTCAAGCAGGTAAATTTGGGACTTTGGATAAAATAGAAAGTAGCCAAACGTACGTGGCAACACATCGCAGGGATTGAGCCTCCCAAGAGGAAAAACTGGGAAGTGTAAGACCACGCCTCCAGCTGTCCAGCTCACCGGTCTACTAAGACCCAGACTGCACTTCGCCCTTTGTTCAACTATCATCTGCACCTGTTGTTCATTTCCACTGTGCGGTAGCAGTGTGCTATTTAAGACCAAGCTTTGCACTTAGCCTTTACGAAGTCTTGTCACTACATGCCTGTGCTGTATTCCTAGTCTTGTATAGACGTACTTTCTGCATGTCGCATGTATTATTCTCTATATTTAACTAAGTGCCGTTTATTGTTTTATACCAGCACTTTATTTAAAGGGACCTTGCTTCCTTTTGTTTTCCTTTTTGTAATACATTGTAACTGCAGCTAAAGCCCAGAGTCTGTATAACTAATAGTGTTAAGGAACCTCGTTTCCATTTTGTTTTGTATTGCAGCGTTTGTGCCTTCTGTTGTGCAGTAGGCATAATAAATGGAGCCAAGTCCATCCTTGCACCTGAGTCCAGTCCTTAACTTCCTGTCCTCCGTGCATCTGCACTGTGCACAAAGCACAACCGTTACAGGAAGATGAAACTTAATGCTCCTGTGCCATTTCTTTTTCTCAAAAAAACATTTATTTTATGAGAAGTTGCACCTCAGGGAGGAGAAGGGGCCGAGGAGTGACTGGCTTACTTACTGTGGGCCCACAAATGCAGTGGGCTGTAGTGTGTACCTCAAATTCTGAAGAGGCAGAGGTGGTTCATTCATCGCAAGATGCTATTCTCTTGAGCTCGAGAGCGATAGAAATCATGAGAGTTCAAAGACCCATCAAAATTGCATAGTGTCTTTAATCGCATCAGCTGTCTCCACTTCGCCCGCAATGTAGCCGGTCACCTTTTTGTTAACGAGCAGACGGCGTCCTGGATGTGCAACATCTCTCAGGCTGTTCATGCTCTTGGGAAGAAGGAGAGACCTCTCTCAAACTTCTTGCGGATTTGTCATTGAGTATTTTCGTCTTGTTATCTGACTAGTCCACTTTTATTAGTGCGTTGTTTTAATCACCAAAACTGTCAGTATTAAAATGTGATGTTTCAGCAAACTATGAATGTTGAATTAGCATTACCTGTAGTTAGATTGCTAAACTGATGGCTGTTTCATAGTGGCTATGATTGCTGAAAGTTTTGTTGCCAGCTCCTAATAATTTGTTCACGGAAGTTTCTGAGTAATTTACTTGAGAGTTCAAGACTGTGTTTGTTTCTCTCCCTCCTCTCTCTCTCTCTCTAAGCTCATCTCTTGGTCAATAATGTGATAAAAGGACATCTCTAGTGACTAGTAGAAAGTGTAGAAAGTGATCCTCTCTCTGAGTGAATTTGTGAGTGTATGTGCGTGTGTGTGTGTGTGTGTGTGTGTGTGTGTGTGTGTGTGTGTGTGTGTGTGTGTGGCGCACTGTTGTTTTGAGTTTGAATCTGCTGGATCTGTTGTTCTGTTGCTGACTGCAGTGTAATGTTCCTAATCTGAAATGGTGCAGTTTGAGTTCGGATTTGGACTGCTCTGATATGGGTGGTGTATGAGGGTGAGTGTGTGTGTGTGCTTGTGCGTGTGTGTGTGTGTAGGCCCACACACGCGAGTTAAGTGTAATTTGTTAAGATTAAACTGTAGTGCTCTTGTGTATTGAGTGAGGGGAAACTAATAATTTCTGAATAAAAGATGAATCAGGTAATTTTGTTATTTTCCATTTTCCTTGGAAAAGTTCATTGATGGACTTTTACATTGGGTATCTATTATAATGACATAACACTTTATATATATATATATAGATGTTTTCTGGCTGGTAAAAAAAACTATTCTCACAGATTTTTTGTTTATTTATTTTCTTTATCGTAGACATTGTCAGGTAGACCAATAAATGAATTTTAGACCCTGCTTGAAGTTAAATCACAATGGTGTCAGGGTCCAGGGAAATATGGACCCAAGCACCTTCAAAAATGAGAATATGAGCTGGAGATTATTCTTTCAAAAAGCAATAAACAGAAGAGGCAAGTTAAGGTGCAAAAGTCCAATAGTTAAATTGACACGGAAGAAAAACTGGAATATGGAAATGCACAGGAAAATAAGCGGGGGGGAAAAACAATATAATAAGACACTGGAAATCATGCAGAAAAGAAATCAACGTGCAACTAGCAAGAAAAACAAAGGCAAATATATACGCATACGTAGACTAATGAACAAGCATAAGACGTGGACGCACTTGAGAAACAGAAACGGATGCGGGTAAGAAACAAGATTACACGAGGGAACCTAAATAGGGTAATAAGATACAATTAAAACATACAAGATGTACTGAAAAAGTGAAACAAATACTTGAGGACTGAAACACAGAAACCGAACCGATGAAAACACAAAGAATAAAACATGGAACGGACAGAATCCTGACAAATTTCGCTAATGCAAAAAAAAAAAAAAAAAAATGCACCGAATATCTAAACTATCAGATCCCTTAACAATAAAATGTATGCAATCAGAATAAATTGTTCCAAAAGTGTACGAATAATTAAAAATACCTTTTCATAAAATAGACACCAGAAATTATGGTGCCAGCTTCGCTATGTTTACGAGTCTGAAGTTTATTGTTGATTTGCGGTGTTCTGCTGTTTCAAATGGTGCACCATTTGTGATGATAAGATGAAAATACAAAATACTATCCACAATTGGCAGGATATGTGAAAAGCAATCAGTTCCTTGATTCTTATTACTAGGGCACTAGATCACTGTGATATTGCATGGCAGCTGTCTACTATATTAGTGAACAAACATTGACACATTGCTAACATTAACGTTTAAATACTTCTTTAAAGCTTGCACAGAATGTTGCATGTCTTACTCCATCAATTACATCCTCTTCTTTCCAGCTCAAAGTTATATCTTGGGAGCAAGCTCTTCCTATGTGAGCATTTAGTGGCTTAACTTGGTAATACAAGTATTGCAGATTGCTAGCATTACTAACATCACTTGCGTAATGTTGATTTGTTTCTACGATAACTGTAGGATAATGGGCATACCTTGCTGGTCACGATGGAAATAAGTTTACGACTATTGTGTTATCCTCAAAAAGAAATAATGATGTTGTTACCTTTCCCCTTAATTGTCAAAAATAACCATTAATTACTAATCAAGTTATTGATAACATCGCTGTGAGTTTAGTCATGAGCTGGCATGACCAGGAAGCCACACCAGTTTTAACTTGGTAATGACGTGTTGCTAGTTAGCTCCATGAGGACATTATCCAACAACACACACTATTTTCACATTTGCCTTAGTTAGCAGCAACTTGTGATAATTAGCAGCAATGTAGACTTTTGGGTTTAATTTAAGGTTTTTTCCAAAAATATTGTATGTATTATGTTGGAATTGCAACCTTTTTTATACATAGTTCCCCCAGTTTTTGGGACTCAAAGGTATACGAAAAAAATAACTTAATCAAAAATGAAATGGTCATTTTTAATTCTTGGTTGCAAATCCTTTGTAGCAAATTAGTGCCTGAAGGCTAGGCTGGAACCCATAGACATCACCAGATGCTGGGTTTTTGTCACTGAAGCTGTTCTGCCAGGTCTTCACTGCAGCTGTCTTAAGTTGCTACTTAGCCTTGGGGCATTTTGCCTTCAGTTTTGCCAGCGAGAAAAAAGCATGCTCCTCCACATTCAGGACAGGTAATTGGTTAGGCTATTGTGGAACATTCCTCTTCTCCGTGTTAAAAAAGTTTGCGATGGTTTTACACTGTACCTTCAGTTATTGTTCATAAGCACTGTGAAGCACCACGGAAGGAGTCCTGCAGCACTTAGGTGAATCTGATTAAATAATATAGCCCTATACACTTCAGAATTCATCCTGCTGCTTTCGTCAACAGTCACATCATGAATAAATACAAAAGAACTGATTCCATTGGCAGTCATTCATGCCCAAGCATGACGATTCTTCACAGACGAGGGGGCAAGCTTTGAATCATGTATAGTTCCATCCCCTCTCTGTACTCTTCTCTTATTATTATTCTGAAACAAATTGATCTTTGTCTCATTTGCCCATATGGTGTTGTTACAGATATGTGCAGGTTTTTTATGAAGTTTTTGAAAAATATCTATATTTTGTGACTTAACAGTGTATTGCATTTTACCCTGAACTTTGTTGAAGTCTTGATTTTTGGTCTTTGACAGATATGTGCGTACCTCCTGGTGGGTATTCTTGATCTGGTCAATTGTTTAGAAGGGAGTTTTCTTCACCAGGGAAATAATTCTTCTGTTGACCACGACAATTGTTTTCCATGGCCTGCCAGGCCTTTTGGGGTTCCTGAGCTCACTGAGGCATTTTTCTTTTTAAGAATGAACCAAGTAGTTGATTTGGCCACACCTGATGTTTTTGCCTCGTCTTCTAAGCTTTTTTTTTTTTTTTTTTCAGCCTAAGGATGGCACGTTTCACTGGCAGTTGCAACTGTTTGGAATTCATCTTGAGAGTTAACAGCTACAGATTCTGAATGCAAATGACAAACTTTAAATCAACTTTATGCATTTTATTTCTTTACTTGTACATGAAATAATGAGAGAATAACACAAACCTGGCTACATAGCCACATATACAATTACTTCTGGTTGCTTAAAAAGGATGGCACTGCGTGTAAGGAGAGCTGTATTTCAAACTCTATTCACCCACTTTGGAGGTAAATATCCTCAAAGCTGAAGGAGCTCAAATTCATCCCTATGGGGCGATAAGCTATTGTTGTGGTGTGGCGTCCGTCGTCCGTCATCCATTTTTTATCCTGGCCTGATGAATTTTCCTGTAAATTTGCCATAACATACTACTAGACCATATCTCCAGATGTTTTTTTTTTTTTTTTTTTTTTGATTTTTGATTGAATTATTTTTGTCCGTTTTATAGGCCCTTGAAATTTTGGCCCCAATGTTAAAGATAGGACTAAGAAATTTAAAAAAATCATTTCTGAAAAACTGTGCAATAAATTTTTTTCTAAATCATGCAATCAACTCACCTTGATACACTTAATGTGCAGTGCGAGCGCCATTTTGATTGAATCCTCGGAAGTGGGTCTAGTGGGGGCACTGTACTTTAACATTGGGTCTTATGGAGAATGGGCAAATTTGCCTGTTGAAGCTGAATGGTTGCAGACAGAGATTAAGTTTGTATTATCAACATATAGGAAGTCATATATGACCTATATTTTGAATGTGTTAAAGTTGACCTCAGATGACCTTGAAAGGTCAAACTTGTGGTTAAGCAAAATGTTACAATTTTCAAAGGCTTCTAGGCTTGAGAATATTGAAGATTGGGAACATATGTGTATTGAACACTTTTATGAAGTCATGTATGAACTTTCATTTGGTGGCCTTGAACTTGACCTTCGGTGACCTTCGAAGGTCAAGCTTCACATGGTGAAATTTCAATGACCTCTATCACCAAAACTATACTCAAAGGCAATGAAAACGCAACACTCTAAATTTTGGTTTATTTTTGCTCAGGACCTGAGTAGTCCGATTTGAGTTCTTAAGTGACCATTGGGGTCACAATGTGTACCTCGTTACACATGAATGATCATCATGTAACTCAAAAGTGTGAGTTGGACTCTCATCAATCCATATTGAATACAACATATGGGATTAGGAGTTGTGCAAGTACAATGGTTGAAATGAAGGAGGGGTTGTCTTCCCTATATAAAGGCATGATAAAAGCCACACAAAAAACATTTTTAAGTGTCCTAATGCCACGTCTGTCGACTGAACAACGGAACAGGGCCCTGGGTATGCTAGAGGCGGGAGTAAGTGCCGGGCAAGTGGCTCACCGTTTTGGGTGTAGTACGTCCAACTGGGACAAGCTCTTTCATCAAGAGTACCCAGACCTCAAACCAGGCAGCAACTCCAGAATGCACTACAGGCAGAGTGGCGACAACTTCCCCAAGACAACCTAAGACGCTTAGTCAGGTCCATGAGGAGACGTTGTACTGCCTGCGTGGATGTTCGTGGGGGTCACACCCGATACTGACTGTTCTGTTGAGTTAATTTTTAAATGTGTATTCCATTCAGTCTTGTGATTTTTCATTTTCAACTTGTGCTCGTTATGTTTAATGCATGTTTATTATTCTCCAAATCGGCCCATTAACACATTTAATTCATCAAAGTCAACCCACCCAACATATATGAATTGTTAAAATAAGAAAATAAATTTGAGTCACAAAATTATTTGAATCCAAACTGGTGTTGCATTTTCATTGCCTCTGAGTATATTACAGATAGAGCGTAGGTTTGTATTGTGGGCATATAGGAAACCATGTATGAAGTTTTGTTTGGTGACATTGAACTTGACCTTCAGTGACCTTCAATGGCCAAACTTCACAGTGAAATTTCAATGACTTATATCAGCAAAATCGTTACAAATAAAGTGTAGGTTTGTATTGGACAGTGGCGAACCGTGAGCCTTACAGCTGGGCCTTCACTTCAGTCATCACCACCGAGAAAAGATGTCATCATGGAAAAAACGCAACATTACGATGAATTGAAAGGATTTAGTTATTTTGAGAATTTGTACTTTACTTGAGTATTTTTTAACCAGGACTTTTCCTCTACTACATTTAAAACATAAAAGGTATACTTCGTTACTTTGACACTGGCCACTTCTTTACAAATTAAAATATGAATGTAATTCATCATTTAAGGATTATCTGGATTTGGCGTGTTCGAGACGAACAACGTTGCTTGGCAGGGTATCTTTGTGCAGATGTGTCTGCCAGCGGACATGGAGCTGCAAATTTATGCACGCAGTTACAATATTCTATCACTAGATAGCACACCCGGATCAGTTATTGAATATTCACTAGCAAGCCGGAGCTGGAACACGATTTAGAATATGAATGAGTTCACTCCAATCCCTGTATTTCAGGAATTGCCTGAGTTTAACTCCTCAGCTATGCCTGATGTGCAAACTGCTCAATATACTTGCCCATACTATCTATCTAGCAGTTTAAAAAAAATATCTCTTGCTAGAGAAACAATCGCTGTCCTCTGTAGCAACCACTTCAGCTACTAGACCGGCAGCCCAGATCATTTTGATCAAATGAACGAGGTACCAATATTCAAGGGCGGGGTCACTTAAGCAATAATCTAACATATGCAGATCTGCCGGGGACCATCTGCTGCATTTGGCCCCTGGGGACCCCAGAAAGGAGCAAAAATATGAGGTGGCTCAAACATTCCAAGGTACCACATGAAAATTGTCTTAGAGGAATAAAGTCACTCCACAGAGTTCAGTACAGCACATGTCAGACAATTTGTCTGCTGTATATGACCCACCAGACACCCAAAAAGGGCCTAAAAATTGACCTGGATCAAACATTTAAGGTACCAATTGAAACTGTATTTTGTACTTGTTCAATTAAAAACAGAGTACCAATTGCCCCCTACCAGACATTTTGACTGCTGCATAAGGCCCCCCAGACATCCCTAATGTGGGCCCTATGGTACATTGTAGGTACCACATAAAACTAATTTTGAATGAACAAGGACATCTAACATAATACAAAATGGCCCCTGCAAGACAAAGTGTCTGCTGCATAACACCTCCCAGACACCCAAAAAGGGTCTCAAAATTTGTGCTGGATCAAACATTTCAGGTACTACCTGAAACTGCTTTCAACTTAACAAACACATCTTATAGAATACAAAAAAAGGCCCTGAGAAATATGACTGCTGCATAGGACCTCCCAGACACCCCCAAATATGGACCCTATGGTACAAAAATCAGAAACCATATAGAACTAATTTTGAATGAACAAGGACATCTAACACAATACAAAATGGCCCCTGCCAGACAAAGTGTCTGCTGCATAACACCCCCCAGACACCCAAAAGGTCCCAAAATTTGTGCTGGATCAAACATTTCAGGCACCATTTGAAAGTGTTAACTTAATAAATACGTCTTATAGAATAAAAAGGCCCCCTGCCAGACAATTTTTCTCCCCAGACACCCCTTAAATGTGGGCAGCCCTAAGGTACATGTAGAGGGCAAGATCTGGTATCCCAAAATCTGACCTTGCCACCAGACAAAAATACCTACTCCATCTTCCAGGTGTTAGTAATATCTATTTTTGGTGTTAGTATCCATGGCCACATGGAAGACTATGTATCTGGCTTATCTTTGAATTAGGTCACTTTCTACTGTTTTGTTTTATCTGCTGCTTAGAGGCATGTTTTCAGTGGGAAAGGGGTGAAGTGGGAGAGCCTGATCAGACCTCAACCAGCAAAGAATCCAGTATTTTCCGATTTCCCTCATAAAAATTGGGGAAACAGAAACTGAGACGATGGAGAAATAGAATTGGTTTGTCATCAAAGTAAAGTAGGTAAGTAAATTAGAACTAATGATTATACTGAAGTAATATGATGGTGTAGCCTAGGCTGAGCGGAGTGGTGAACATTATCTAATTAGCTACATGTACAAAGGCGTGCACAGATAGACTCTAGGTGGAACTATAGAACCTGCCCTTTGCCCTCTGGACCAAGCAAGAGCCCTACCTCCCCCCTGCTCAACAAAATAAAGAACATTTACCCCCCCACTGGTCTGCCACACACATTGCTTCATCGTCTGTAGGGGCCCTTATTTTTCACTGAGCACCTGCCCCCCAAAATATCTGTGCACGCCACTGTACATGTACATATCTGTGTGAGATATTGGCTACTGCTACTGTAATCTCATCTGCCAGGGCTAGGCCTACTGTAAGTCAAAGTACTAGATACATTGTATGTCCCCCACTTTGACTTAGTTTTTATGAATATGGCAAATGGCAGAAATTACAGCAAGAGCCAGCTTTGAGTTGAAGGTGTTTGGTGTATGTAGGCCAATCGCACAAATTTCTAGGTGAGAGAGCCAACAGTTTCAAGATCATCTGTGCAGAGTCCCCTTCAGCAGATGGTCCAAATTGGCACCCCTTTTGTGGGTCTTGCATGGGATAGACAGACACGTTGTTCATATCATCGAGCACCCGGATCCTGGCCTTTGCCTTCCATTTTTGCTCCCTGTTCTGTGCATAATACCCCTTTGATGCATTAAATGTGTATGATTCATTTCTGGCCATTTCCAAATCCCAAATGCACTTGCACCATTTTTTGTTTCAGGCAGCAGACACACCTGAGATGGATGATGACCGCCCTCCTGGCCATGCCAGCCCTGGAGCTCCTGATCAGGTATGCATATTTATTCAGTGGGACTCTGGTTTATTTGTGAAATGATACATATACCTTGGATCATGGCCAGCATGGCCAGGGGGGCGGTCATCATCCATCTCAGGTGTGTTTGCTGCCTGAAATGAAAAAAAAGTTGCACTTACATTCTTATTGCAAAGAAATATGTAATGTATTATGATAAATAAATAAACCAGGTCCATTTAGACACATAATGGGTTGGGCACCAGGATCCCAACAGGGAGCAAAAATGGAAGGCAAAGGCCAGGATCCGGGTGCTCCGATGATATGAACAACGCTCCGTCTATCCCATGCAAGACCCATATTTATAAAACGAAGTCAAAGTGAGGGACATACAATGTATCTCGTACTTTGACTTACAGTAGGCCTAGCCCTGGCAGATGAGATTACAGTAGCAGTAGCCAATATCTCACACAGATATGTACATGTAGCTAATTAGATAATGTTCACCACTCCGCTCAGCCTAGGCTACGCCATCATATTAGTTCGGTATAATCATTAGTACTAATTTACTTATCTACTTTACTTTGATGACAAACCAGTTCTATTTCTCCATCGTCTCAGATTCTGTTTCCGCAATTTTTATGAGGAAAATCGGAAAATACTGAATTCTTTGCTGGTTGAGTTCTGATCAGGCTCTCCCACTTCACCCCTTTCCCACTGAAAACATGCCTCTAAGCAGCAGATAAAACAAAACTGTAGAAAGTGACCTAATTCAAAGATAAGCCAGATACATAGTATACGTGGCCACATGGAAGACTAACACCAAAAATAGATATTACTAACACCTGGAAGATGGAGTAGGTATTTTTGTCTGGCGGCAAGGTCGGATTTTGGGATACCAGATCTTGCCCTCTACATGTACCTTAGGGCTGCCCACATTTAAGGGTGTCTGGGGGCCTTATGCAGGAGAAAAATTGTCTGGCAGGGGCCCTTTTTATTCTATAAGACGTATTTATTAAGTTAACACTTTCAAATGGTGCCTGAAATGTTTGATCCAGCACAAATTTTGGGACCCTTTTTGGGTGTCTGGGGGGTGTTATGCAGCAGACACTTTGTCTTGCAGGGGCCATTTTGTATTGTGTTAGATGTCCTTGTTCATTCAAAATTAGTTTTATGTGGTACCTACAGTGTCTGATCGAGCCCAATTGTACCATAGGGCCCACATTAGGGGTGTCTGGGGGGCCTTATGCAGCAGTAAAAATGTCTGGTAGGGGGCAATTGGTACTCTGTATTTTGTACTTGTTCAATTAAAAACAGTTTCAATTGTTACCTTAAATGTTTGATCCAGGTCAATTTTTAGGCCCTTTTTGAGATGTCTGGTGGGTCATATACAGCAGACAAATTGTCTGGCATGTGCTGTACTGAACTCTGTGGAGTGACTTTATTCCTCTAAGACAATTTTCATGTGGTACCTTGGAATGTTTGAGCCACCTCATATTTTTGCTCCTTTCTGGGGTCCCCAGGGGCCAAACGCAGCAGATGGTCCCCGGCAGACGTCCATATCTGCATATGTTAGATTATTGCCTAAGTGACCCCGCCCTTGAATATTGGTACCTCGTTCATTTGATCAAAATGCTCTGGGCTGCCGGTCTATACAGTGAGTCCATGGTATCTGAATTAGTAGTAAAGAAAAATCAGTTTTCTGAAGCAAAAATTCGACATGGTATTGATCCTATGTCATTCTACTATTATTTTATAATTATATTATATAATTATAGTTGGTTATAGTGGTTTTTTAAAACGCCTGTAAACTCAAAGAAGAAGAGGAAGAAGTATATAAAGCAGAGATTGCCTGTGTTTTTTGAATACTTTCATTCACCTGAGAGTTGATTAAAGAGAACAAGGAGAGGACAATGTGTGGTTTTTTGCTTCTTTCTGTGCGTACTATGAAAAATACTTTATACTTGTACTTGCACTTTTGATACTTAAGTATATTTTTTCATAAGATACTTTTGTTACTTAAGTACATTTAATGTGAGCTACTTCAAGACTTTTACTAAAGTAATTTTCTTATGGGTGACTTCAACTTTTACCAAAGTAACTTTCAGTTATGGTACTTCTACTTTTACTTAGTTGGTTTTTTTTTTTTTTTTGAGTACTTAATAAACCTCTGGTGTCTTCTTACAGCCCGTTGTCCACGCATAGCGCTGATAATTTTCCATCTTGAAATGCCTTTCCACTTTCTCAACCTTTTCTTTTAATTCCAGTTCTGGAGTTGGTCTTGCGTTTTTTTATTATTTGAAGTTTTTCTGTGAAAGGCCGCCTTGAAAAAGGCGATGGTATCAAGCTAGCCACGTCACTCTTGTCTTCCGCCATTTAACTCTGTCTCTCACCCGCCGTCAGCACTCTGCCGAGATTACGATGTTCGGACTTCACGAAGGCCTAAGATCTTTTGTTTTTGTCCCGCCCATTTAAAATCAAACCATGATTGGTCAATTTGCCCCTCACTCTCCAAACCAAGACACAGCTTTATGCATAGCTTGGCCTTCCCCCGGATTCATGAAGTCCTAACCAATTAATGAGCCAGCCGACCGGGTCTTGATAGAGACGGGCAATTCTGATTGGATAACATGTTTTCAGGACAGTTACCCTTTCATTGCAGATGTGAACTTGACAGTGAGCTTAACTTAAAACATAGATGAGAGAAAATGTATTAAATGTATTTTTTAAATTAAATGAAATAGAAAATTTCAAAACAATACTTATTTTTTATTTAATACTCCTATTTTTTGGTCCAGATTTTTTTAGGCCTTCTCTGAAGGCGTAGAAGGCCCTGAGGGTTCCCCTCTGGTATTGGAGACGTATTGACTAATCCGGTGAAACCAGGAAGTTGCGTTTGCCGCCATTGCTGCGGTCCAAACGTCATTGGAAATGAACGGATGTCTATGGAGAGCGCCGATGGCAGTCTATATTTTAGCCCTCTCTATTTACAAGTTTTTCTTTTTCTGAACTCAAATGCCGGAAAGAAACTGTTCTGTGTTCGGCTGCTCAAATAGCAGTGGGAAAATTAAAATTTGGAATAAGAGTATATACGAAATCCATGCACCTTTGGCACATAGTGACTGCCCCAGTTTAGCACCATATTCACTGCACAGATTCCCTGCCAAGGAGGATGACGTTTGCCAACAGATAGCGGTCCTAAGCTGCTGAGGTGAATGTTTGTGCTACCTGCTAGGGCTAATAACGTGGTAAAACACACTGCTGCATTATTAACGCAAACATTTGAATAGCTAAAATGACCGTCAATATAAAATAATCCGGAATCGGCTACCTGTAAAAATAGAGTATTATCCGCTAGCCTACGTTAGCGATGCCTACATATCTGTAGTTATATTGCTGTAGGCTAATTATTAACACAAAGATTTAGCTAATAACTGACCATTAATACCTAATACATTAATTTATAATATATACCTTTATCGGTAACGGTAGGCCACTGTCTGACATCGTCCACACAATCTGCCATTTCGGCAATTATTGATGCTATCGACATAATAATGACACTTCTGCCAGCAGCACAACCTATCAAGCAGGCGATTTAATCAGAACTGTCACCGCAGTAATGGCGCCGCCACAAGATGGCGGCGTCCACAAATCTCTCGCCGGATTAGTCAATAGGAAGTCATATATGAACTTTCATTTGGTGGCCTTGAACCTGACCTTCGGTGACCTTCGAAGGTCGAACTTTGCACGGTAAAATTTCAATGACTTCTATCACCAAAACTATTTCAGATAGAGGTTAGGTTTGTATTGTGGGTGTATAGGAAGTCATGTATGAAGTTTCATTGGGTGACCTTACACTTGACCTTCAGTGAACTTCAATGACCAAACTATACAGTGATATTTCAATGACTCATATCAGCAAAATCATTACAGATTGAGTGTAGGTTTGCATTGGAGACATATAGGAAGTCATATATGAACTTTCATTTGGTGACCTTCATACTGACCTTCAAAGGTCAATCTTGACCAAGTGAAAATTCAATGACTTCTATCTTTAAAAAGGTCACAGATGGAGCCTAGGTTTGTGTTACTGACATTTAGGAAGTCACATATGAACTTTCATTTGGTGACATTCAACTTGACTGTTGGTGACCTTTGAAGGTCAAACTTGACATAATACAATTACAATGACTTGTGTTGCCAAAATGGTCACAGATGGAGCTTAGGTTTGTATTAGAGACATATAGGAAGTCATATATCATTAGGCTCATAGCATAATTGCCTAAGTCATTTTTTGGCTTACTGTTGCAATATCAAAAAAAAATACCAATGCGCTTGCTAAAAATTGTTTTTTCTTGTTTTTTCTGAAAATGTTCAAATATGACTTAGGCAACTATGCTATTAGGCTAATGATATGAACTTTCATTTGGTGACCTTCGTATTGATCTTCAAAGGTCAAATGTGACCTAGTGAAAATTCAATGACTTGTATCACTAAAATGGTCACAGATGGAGCCTAAGTTTGTGTTACTGACATCTAGAAAGTCACATATGAACTTTCATTTGGTGACATTCATCTTGACTGTCAGTGACCAGAGGGTCAAACTCGACAGTGAAAGTACAATGACTTGTATCACCAAAATGGTCACAGATAGAGCCAGGGTTTGTATAGAGACATTTAGAAAGTCATATATGAAGTCCGTTTGCTGACCTCAGCTTGACCTTGTGTGACCTTTAAAGTTCACAATTGACATATTGAATATTCAATTACTTGTATCACCAAAACTGCTTCAGAGCTTAGGATTGTGTTTGTACTACAGGAGGTCTTATAAATGTATGTGAACTTTTATTTAGTGACCTTGACATTGATTTTCATTGATTCAAATGTCAAACTTCACATGAAATTTTCATGACTTGTATCATCACTAGAAGACTGCTTTCTGGTAAGCTACAGGACCCTTGGTCCTATTTTTTTTTTTTTTAATATGGTGTGGGAGATGACTAAAATAATAACTTTGTCAATGTCCAAATATTTATAGACCTGACTGTATATAAAAACATGTACACAGGAGATCCTTTATTGGGCCAACAGTCCCTAGATTTACAATTAGTCAATTAAACTTGGTTTAACATAGAACAATTTATTGAAATTAATACAGTCTCAAACAAATTGCCATTGATATATTTTATGATGGTTCTACAAGTTCTGCAACAGCTGGATGATTTACAGTAGTATAACTTCATGCTGAAATGATCCCAAAGACTATCAACAGATACTGTTTGAAGTTAAGTTATATTAAGTACTAAATTATTGTTTAACATGCATGAAATACTCAGATCTCCCGGTTTTGGCATTCTGGCCTGGAAATGAAACGTGACGGAGGGAAGGATGGAAGTATGAAAAGGCACATAAACACTATAAGATGTATCTATAAATCAATATTAATGGAAAAACGTTGAATGGTATAATTTCTGGCCCTGAATAGAAGCGTGACGGATGGACATGCAGACGGACATGCGGAATGACAACGCTTATTCATATATTCCCCTTCCACTTCGTGGTGGGGAATAATTATATAGTGACATGATTACTTATGCAGTCGTTGTTACTCTTCGGGACTGAGCAAAGCTTTGTATAAATGCGTTGAACGCATAATGACCTCTTGTCTTGACCACTTGTCAGATAAATTTGTATGATTGCTTTAAGTAGCGGCCAGGTCAATAATTAAGACAAAGGCTTCCCCCGCCACGTGACACATTCATCACATCATTCCAGTCCACTGACATGCTGCAGGTCTACTTCCAGCACATCGTGCATAAATTTAATTTTAATTTTCTGTTGCTCAATTTTGCCTACTATAGCAGCTCTTCTACTGCCGGAGATATTTAATGAATAAAATTGCTGATACATGGCTAATTCTACTTGAATAATAATAATAATAATAAATAATAAAAATAACCTATCAGGATTACATTAGTTCTCTTTTTTTCCAAAAGCCCTAAAGCTTGGGCTCTCAAGAAACTGGTGAGCTAAGAAAACTCCATTGATGAAAAGGGCTCTCTTCCTGTTGTTCTTCCCTCTTTCTTTCTAATTCTTCTTTCCCTTTGAAGGGGCAGAAGAGGGGAGGGAGGACTGCTGTGAATCGTGGTAAGTGGGTGGGGGCCATTCTATGCCCTGCAACTGACGTGTTAACACACACTATATAAGTGAGTGTGACAAGAGTAAAGCAACATTTAATGACAGCACCTGTTAGACTGAAGACACTGCGGCACTATTTTACAAAATAAGGTGAGTTATCTTATTTCTCAGCAAAGGGATAGGCCTACTTTATTTTTGTAGTCATCAGACATAATGCACTTTTGGTGGTTTTGTGGGATATGATTTTTTATGTTAAAATATTAATTATACAGTAAAAGCTTGTTTTGGTCAAACGTATTGGCCTAAAGAATCAGAGCGGATTGAAAAATTAAAAGAACTACCATTGAATTGCAGTTGCAAGGACGTGCAAGCGAAGTTGATAATGTAGTTCCTATTGAATAAAGCTGGAATTACTGTGAAAGAGATAGAGGAAATGGATAATGCTCTATTTCTTTTACTGGGTTTTAGTTGTATACCTGTGGTGCCCTGGTCAAACTCAACAATGCTGCCTGCCAAAGGCACATGCCCCGTGAGGCAATGCTGTTTCAAGTCCGGGCGTAAAAGCACCAGGGCCATCTGCACGGTACTACTTCTGCTTTCAGCGAGCATGGCATGTGCGCTCAGCACAACGCTCGAAGACGACTTCCACATCGTCCACAACCTCGACAACAGAAGTAAGTGTGTATTCTATCGGGATTCAACACAATGTAAAATGTGTGTTTCAAATAATTCACAGGACCAACAGTTACTGTAAACTGTTATTTTAAAAAAAAACTTCCATTAAGTGTATAAAATTTTTATTATAGAGGAAGTGTTACAAAACAAATAATACTTAATATTTTTTTTAGGACAATAAACTTTTTTTGCATTCATATTTCCCAACCAGGAAGTGCACAGAGTTAAACTTAGCAGATAAAAAATTCATCTGATCAAAATTATTAACAATGTTATCAAAAATAACTGCAAGGCAAAGCCTTTTTGTTAGATTAGCCTACTGCAAGAGTCAGACCAAAGACAGACTTATGATGCACTTTTACCAAAAAAAAAAAAAAAAACCTACTTTTAAGCACAGTCTCCTCCAAATAGATTGTGCCCAGGTACTGTGTGCTGCAGTAAACCAGTGTCTTCTAATGGCAGTAAAAAAAAAAAAAAAAATGAAATAAAAAATGGCTGCAGTATAGGCTGCAGTATTGTACTAGAAAAAGTGTATCTAATTCTCACCTGCCTGACTACTGGAAATGTTTAAAAATTGCGGATTTCTTTTCTTTAGAGGGTACATGTTGCAAATAGGAAAACTAAAGCCATCGCAAAATATTCTGCCCTGGGTCCCTATTATTAGTCCTATTACACCAATGAGCCAAAACATTGTGACCTCTTGCCTAATATGCTACTGGTTCTCTGCATGCTGCCAAAACAGCGCTGTCAAAGTGATGTCTATATGAATGCCAGACCTAGAGTTTCCCAGCAGCACCACACTCCCTCCACCGGCTTGTCTTCCACCCACAGTGCATCCTGGTGCCATCTCTCCCGTCAGTGAACGATGCTCATCTACCCAGCCAATGTACATATGATGTAAAAGAGAAACAGTAGACCAGGTGATCATCTTCCAGAGCACTGTGACCAGTCTGCGGCTAAAAGGCCTATACACAGCAGGGGGTGTTGCACTGTATGTTGTGCCACATTTGATTTGTAAGCGTCACGATTTTCTTTTATTTATGCCTTAGGAGCCCCTCTGTCAGTCCACTGTAGATGGGGTAGCCATTACTATCCTCACGCGTCCATGAGCCTTGGGCACCCCACGCCTTGGCGCTGGTTCATGGTTTATCTCTTCTCAAACCACTATCAGTAGGTACTCACCACTGCTGACTGAGAGCACCCTACAAGCTTTGGCATGTGCAGATGTTCTGACTCAGGTGTTTGACTGTGATGATTTGGCTCATTTGAAGTTGATCTGACCTCATTCCTTCCACATCCAATGCGTAAACTACGAGAACCAACTGTTTGCTTACCGACACAATTTTTTGGCTCATTGGAGAATATTCAAATTGGCATATATGAATGCATCAAAATTAATTTCCAATTTCACAGAAGGATTTCAAAGTACTTTAAGGTCTGTTGGGAAGCTACTGACATCCCAGTTAGAAACTGTTTGTTGTGGACCATTGATTTTTTTTTTAAATCTGGGCGCAAATTCGAAGAAAAAGGATTCGTGCTATAAATAATTTTTGGAAATTGGCAAGTCTGAAAATGAAGATTAATTTCAAGCTTTCATGATTTTCAGTTAACTGGATCAATATCGCAAGTCAGAAATAAAGAGTACATAGGGACGCTGTAAGGTGGGGGGAATGAGTGGGACTCAATATGCACGCAGTCTCCCGACACAAAGTCAGAACCACGAAGATTCCAACCACTAGAGACTCCTAAGAGACTGACTGAAGGGGTAAACCCCGTAAATAAAAAAAAATAATAAGAAGAAGGCTGAACACTCCTACGGGAAGGTATCCCAACTAAAGAAAAAGATACCTGCCTTCAGAAAAGACAAGGGAACCGAACGGAGGCTTGAGGAGTGCAGCTCTGCACTGCAATATAACAGGCAGTGCTACTAACCAAGTGAGCGAATCTAAACGAAACAGAAATCCTTCCAAGAGAGAAACTCACGAGAAGGCCAGAGCTAAATAAGAGTATTTTTTAAAAGAATGAATATTCAGCGAACTTAATCGCAACTTCTCTTTTTAGTACTCTTTCTTACCCAAAAAAGCGGTACCGGCGCGCGAGTATAGAAGACTCTAACGCAAGGAAAACTCTGCACCTGCATCTCTTAAATAAACCACACACAGGTGCAACCAATTAACAATCAGGCTCCTTAGGAACCAGTGCTTCCACAAACCAATGAAAAAGACGATTAGCCGATTAGCACAAAAGGCGTTGATAGCACAACGACGATATTACCAGTATAAAACATGCCAAACTAAACGTATACACAACGACAACATGCATACACCCCCGCAGAGGATAATACACGTGTAAACTCCACATGGGAAAAAATAGAGTAAAACCAAACTCAGGTCCTCCCATGGGGAAAAGAATTCAGAATAAGACCTGCAACATGACAGACGCAGCTACATTGACAAAATATTTACTGGCCCATATCACAAAAAGGTGGTTAAATTGATGGTAGTGCCTTTTGATTTGGTTGTATTTACTGCCCTGATAACTGCCACGAATTTACATATGCACCCAGGACAGTGCGTGCATCAAAATGCAGTTTGATCCTTCAAAAAATCTTTTATTTTTCATAATTTCTTGTAAGATGGACCCTTTTTAGTGTATTGGGTGTCATGCACTGACTCTTGAGATTGAATATTCTTTTGTGTTGAACAGGTCCAGAGATTGACCCATTCTGGTATGTTGGGCGCGGTGTGAGACCCATCGGGCGTTTTGGGAAAAGACAAGATAGCAATGGCTTGAGGCCAGCTGTCAGTCATCTGGAACTCCTCCTCCACAGCTTGAGGAACAGAGATGTGCAGAGCTTAGACAAGACACTGCCAGCAGAATACTATGACACATTAGCATGATGGCAGCCATGGCGGCCAACACGTTCTGTTTCACACCTAAAGAGGGAGAACACCTCATATTCCAAATGACTTGCACAGAAATAATTTTGTTACATCTCTAATGATCGTGTACAACCGCTGGAGGAAAAAAATAACATTTGTATATTGCAAAAGTTTATTCTATATTAATAAATAAATGAATTAAAGTCTAAAATTGTGTACTGTGAGTGTCTAAATGTTGATAATTATTGGCCTCTTGTAACATATTTTGCATTTATTTCTGTAATTTAACAAGAAAAATGCATTGTCTATGGAGTATACGAGAGTGTTGTTGTTGTGTGTGTTTTTCTACTGGTAAGTGCTGACATCTTTACTCAGCCTTGTCTTATTATACTCATGGCTGCCCACAGGCTTAGTGTTCATTACCAGTGCAATAGCAATGTTACATCTGTCATACTGTTGACCGTGCATTTTTCAAAAAATACTTGATTTGAAATTGTCACTTGGCAAATAACAGTTCAAGTGCCTGTCATCGCATATCAAAAAGGCAGCATATGCTGCCGACCAGCATAGGGGTCAAGTAGGCTTACCATTTTCATATTTAGGTTACTCGGGAAAACTGTGCACCATTTCTCAGTGAAATATTGGCTCTGCAAAAATACACACGATGATCTGAGCACATGGAACACTTTCAACTTCATTCATATTTAATATGTCAGATGGGTCATATTATGTTCATTTCCCAGTTTAATATTTTAACTTTTTGCAGTCCATTTATAAACTTTAGACTGCTTTTATAGACAAATAACGCCCAGTTACAGCTATATAGACTACATGTGCAGCACCTCAGGCTCAATCAGCCAGAAATGGGCTATTTTGGCTTCTGTCTATTGAAGGCCCTGTCCCTTAAAGCCCACTGTGATGTGACTGGCCCACAGCAGCTCAGAAAGCACAGCTTGCTGAAATGAAGGGAACACAATAAAAGATTGGGGTTAAACAGCTGAAGAGTAGTGGTAAAATTTATTTTTAGTACTGATTCTTAACTTTGTTTCCTTTTAGAAGTCAGTACAAAGGGAATTTACCTTTGCACTGAAGAAAATAGCGTGTTCTCGACAAGTCGATTGTTTTGATCCAGACAAGGAACCAAATGCAGAGTCAGACTACAATAGGAGTTAGAGTACAATAGAAGGGTTTCCTGGTAGTAGCACAGTGTTGACAGAGTGATGGAACCCAGAGCAGAATGACACAGTTCAGATGGTACAGGCCTGAGCACAAGGGATGTGTCCGAGCCCAGCCAGTGGCAATCCGGGGCAGATGCCAGATTGGGTGCGCACTCTGCCAGAGAAAAAATGTCAGATGGCTGGACTGGAGAGTTTAGCTGGAACACAGTTGCAATCTTAAAGACTGCAGTGGTTTAGGAGGAGTTCCTAATAAACTGGGCAGAAGAACATATGAAGGATGATTAATCGGATCATGGCCCCAATTCTGGAGAACAAGAGTGAGGGAGCTTTTTGGGAGCTTTTTTTAAATTTTTTACTAGGTAATACTTTACTGGTATTTTTTTACAAGGAAATACTGACTGGTTGGTAAAGGGCATATAGCATCCAGCGACTTGTACTTTCAAAACAAGGGATATGTGTACGCAAACATGTGAAGCAATGGGAAAACATGAATTCTTACCAGCTGGTGAGGATGGCAGGCGGGTCGTCTACCAATCAAAAGAGACTATAAATGACACGCAAGCTGCTAGATGGGAGAAAAAATGAAAGGGATTCACATGAGGGCTGTGACAGTAGAAAAGAGCCGTCCAAACTTTTCTCAGCCTCTGCTGTACCTAGCTTTGTTCGAAAGTGTGCCAAACTAGCCGCTAGTTGGGTGTTATGCCAAATTGTTAGATGGTGACATAGACGTGTTACAAAGAGAAGGCTGGACTACAAGCAAGGCTGTCGGAGGGAATGACTCCTTTCAGCTTGGACTTTTTACTTTGTAACTTTGCCTTTTACTAACACGAAAAGCTACTGTATATAAAATACTCAAGTAATGGGGAAAAACTGAAAAAGCATAAAATTACCCCTTTTATTGGGCTTCATTGACAGTATTGTAATCACGCTGGCCACAAAGTCTGGATTACTATGATTAAGTTAAGATATGGCTTTTATCCTTTTATACTCTTTTAACAGCCATAAATCTGTTTAATTAAGGATGACAAAACAATAGGCTGTGTGTTGTGAGTAGGATTTATCATGTGGCGTTTAGACCTATAAAGTTCTATGGTAGTAAATGTGTTTTGATTTTGTCATTTATTTTGCACACCCAGCTGCTGGAAGGCATTATGGTGAACTGTACTGCAATAGCAACTATTTTTATCTGGCAAGGGCATGCGAAGGGGAGTCTTCCTGACTGAACTTCTGCCAAGAGCTTCATTAGTCTTCAACACCAAACTTGTTGCCAAAACTCAGTTGTAAATAGCAATGAAATAACATGTCTTTGGCCAAACAGTCTGCTTGTTCAGTTATGCTGGGTTTACACGTAGGCACGATGCGTTACAAATATCATTTTCCCGTCATTCGTGGCACATTCGTGACATTCGTAATGTGACTTAACGCATCTGAATAGGGTTCTTAACAGCGCGTGTCAGTTCGCGACATTCGTGATATTCGTGGAGCATGTTTTTGGCTGCCAAAAAAATCTTCCACGAATGTCACAAATCACCCTCGATTCGTGGAGTTCGCAACTGAGCGTGTCGATTCGTGGTGATTAATGGTGATTCGTAATAGAGCGTGACAGCATTCGTAGTGTACTCTTGATGGTGCTAATTTGAATTTGTAACTAGTTGTAGAATATTAGTGTAACAAGATAAGAAAATAAATGGTAATAAAGCGTCAGTGTAAAAAAATGTAACAAGTTTAACAAGGTGTGTGAATTGTAACTTTTTTGGTATAGTTCAAATAAAAAGTTTGGTTAAAAAAAATGGGTTTTTCCTCCATTTCGAACACAGTAATAATTAAATAAAATTAAGTTCCCAAAATATAGCCTACTTAAGTTCCGAATATAAGTAAAGCTCCAAAAAACAGTTAAGTTCCCAAATACACTTAATAAATCCCAAAATATTCCCGAATGTACAAGTCGGTTGCAACAGGTAGACCTCGCCTTGTGGAGAGACTGTGGGGTGTGTGTGGAGCCATATAAATACCAAATTCGCCCGATTCACAACATTCGTGACAGATTCGTGACAGAACGTGACGATTCGCAATGGCGCGCAACAGCAGGGGACAATATTCGTGACCGTGCGTAATGATTAGTGATGATTCGCCAGTGATTCGTGCCATTAATCGTAACGCGTGGTAACTGGTCGCGACAGTTCGTGACGGCGCGTGATGCCCCTGCCCCGAATCATCAAATTCTATTCAAATTCGTGATCCTCGGTCAGGAATTTAGATTCGTGGCATTCGTGACTTGTCGTCGTTATGTGTAAACCCAGCATTAACAGAAGCTGCTAATCTAGTTGATGGAGGTCATGTGGGTGTGATCACATTAAACGTGACCAATCGGGGCGCCCCGGTGGCTCATCGGTCTAGGTGCGTGCCATGGGGGCTGTGTCCTTCCCGCAGCGACCTGGGTTCGATTCCGGCTCGGGTCATTTGCTGCGTGTCTTCCCCCGTTCTTCTCCCCAGCTTTCCTGTCTCTCTGCACTGTATGGCTGTCAAATGAGGGAAAAATTCCCCAAAAAAAAAATCTTTAAAAAAAAAAACGTGACCAATCATAAGGACCGGTGCCTCCTGTGGTTTCCGCCCCAAATTGTCAAAAGACAGGTTGTTTCATGCGAGCAGAAATAAATTTGAGAGATTGCTTGCCTGAGCGCGCATGTTCTCCCGTGCAAGCAGGCGTGAACTTCGAGAGAGAAAAATGAATTTGTGAGAGCATGCATGCCCTCCAGTGCTTGAAAAGCAGAAACTCTCTCACATGTGCACGAGAAATAACATAATTTGCTCATGGTCATGTGCTATCGAGCTCGCGACTTCTGACACAAATCTGATGCCATACTGAGCACTTATTTTTCTGGGATGGATGCTACTCGGTCATTTGATTGAAGTTTCGAAATGGGGTTGTAAATCTGTGTCGATACTGGACATATTGAACATGTTCAAACCAGTCAAACTTGAGTGTTCAAATGCCATCACTTGTACAAATAGATTCAACAAGAAATCGGAGATATCTTTTCACAGACGACTGAAAGATAAAGAAAAGAGAAGGAAACGGATTGCTGCAATTCGGAAAACCATTGGAATCTGGACTACTAAATGTGGATTTGTGATTGCCTTTTCGTGTCAAGTTGGTCTATGTTAAATTTTGGGGTAAAATTATGAAGTTATATACTGTATTGATCACTCACCAATAAAATATTTTGCATCTCTCATTTCTATTTTTTTGTGATTGTATGTTTTTGTCTGCACTTATTGAAAAAATAAACATCCATGATGATTAGTTTTGTGTTCCATAAATTCAAGGGGTGAGGGTGGCCAGCCAAGATAAACACTTTAATTTTGCCGGCCAAGTTCGTCTTGAAGTGTCAAGGCTTCCGTATGCCTCAGGCTTTGTTTCATATATTTCTCCGGTGTTGAAATTAGGTACGCAGATATCTGGAAACCCAATTCCTGGCCACTTGTCAAGTCCATGGAGCACTCCCTGCTGGAAAATCAGCGTGGAGCGGCATGGAAATTATGATAGTCGACGCTGGTTTGGTGATGGTCCGCACTGGTCTTTCCAGCAGGACTTGGTCTTTTGGTAAGTTCTCAGTATCATTGCTAGGGTCAACTGTCTTTAAGCAGATAATTGTGCATTTTACTACTGGTTCTGCTGTTTCGCCCACTAAAGGCAAGCCGTGTTGCAGGAGGTTTTGCCACTCAGTCCGCATGAGAGAGCGTGTTCCATTGGGAGAGTGACGTAAACGCACACCCTCTATATGTTGCTCCAAAACCTGTATGCATATTGTTCAGCATTAATGGTGTCTTCACAGATGTGCAAGTTATCCATGCATCGTGCTCTAATGCACTCCCGTACTATCATGGATGCTGGTTTTTGAACTGTGCTGATAGCAAACTGGATGTGGTGCCCATGATTTCAAAAAACAATTTCACATTTTGATTGATGAGACCAAAAGAAAGATTTCCACTTTGCCTGAGTCGATCTAAAATGAGCTTGGGCTCAGAGAAGGCGGTAGTATTTCCAGATCTTGTTTTGAAATGGTTTTACCATTACAAGGTAGGGTTTTAACTTGCATTTGAGGATGCAGCGAGAAGCCATTCCCTGACCATGACTTGCAGAAGTGTTTTTGAGCCCATCCAGTGATTTCCACTACCAATTCCTGTCAGTTTATAATCGAGGGCCACCTTAGGGCCTGAAGATCACAGCCATTCAGTATTGGTTTTTGGCCTTGTTCTTCAGATACAGATATTTCTCTGGATTTTCAGAATTTTTTATATTCCGTAGATGAAGAAATTACAGCAATTTTTTTTTTTTTTTTTTTTGCAAATTTACAATGAGAAACCTTATTACCAAATTGTTATTCAGTTTTCCACGGAGTGAAGCCTTCACCATCTTTACTCCTGAAAAACTTAGCCTCTCTGGAATGCTGTTTTTATACCCAATTGTTACTGATCTGTTGACAATTAACACAATTAGCTATTAGATGTTCCATCAGGTGTATTTTTTTTTGCATCATACAGCTTTTCTTGTCTTTTTTTGCCCCATCCCAACTTTTTTGATGCGTGTTTATGGCATAAAATTCAAACTGAGCAGATATTAAAAAAAAAAAAACAATTGAATTTCTTGGGTTCAATATCTGATATGTTGTCAATACCATTTTCAATTAAAAATAGAGTTGAAATGATTTGCAAATCATTGCATTGTTTTTACTTACATTTAACTCAACATCCCTCCTTTTTTAAAAAATAGGGCTGTGATCTTTTTTGTTAACTCCTGTGAGCTTGTAGAGCCAATTAACTAATTTAGTCAAGATAATCGGAGGAAACAATAACTTCCATACTCACCGGCCCTTGAGGACTGGAATTTCCCAACCCCGTTCAAGTCAGATATTGTTTCACAGAGCAAACATCACCTCAAGCTAGTTCCATAAACATGACAATGAATTCAGTTTTTTTTAATGGCCTGCTGAGAACCAGATCTTAATCCAATGTAGTGCCACTGGGGTGAGATGGAATGGGAGACTTGCAGCATGATGACAAATATGCAAAAACAATGTTATGTCACTGTGTCAGTGTGAACCAAAATAATTACAAAATATCTCCAGGGCCTTGGTGAATCCATGCCATGAAGAATAAAGACTTTTCTGGGGTCAGAACAAGGCCCTACACCGTATTAGGGAGATGAAGTGAATAATAGAGTAGATAAGGGTACAATCAGTATGATGCATTCATTAAAACACATTTTTAAATAATCATAGGCGACAGTGGAGATAATCTGCATTTCAATTTAAACGGCAATTTAAGAATAATAGCAGGGGTGGCCAACCCTGGTCCTGGAGAGCCACAGGTACTCTTCCCTTTTTAAATTAAATTGGCTATAATGCTCATCTATTAACTGGCGGTTGTATTTCTGTGAACTGGTCAGCCATCTACTTATGAAAGAAGGACATTTGATTACAGACACCGTCATTCCATAGAAGATATTCTGGCATCATAAAATTGCTATTATGAACTATACACCTTCTCTATATACTGCAATGAAAAGATATTTCTCAAATGAACAATCCTTCTTACAGAGATTTCCAGTAAGGCAGACTTTATTCATTTACAGTATAACTTATTTTGGATTAGAACAATTTGGCACATATATCGAGGATATTTTCAGTAGACCATTTTTTGCTTGTTGATCCTTTTGCACACGTGGTTCAAACATCCAAATGATTGAGCATAAGAACACAGATTTCATACATCAAGCTGTGCATAGTATAGTTCACTGCAATCATCCAGTTTGTATAATAGCGACACATTTTTGCACATAATACACAGAAAGATGAGTATGATCAATTAAGAAATGCACAATTTTCTCAATTTCCAGTTATTTTAATCAAATTCTCAACTGAAATAAAGGCTTGTTCATTTACAATAGAAAAATACAGGACATTCCTAAGTATAATCAACCCATTGGCTGTGCTTTTCCATAAGAATTTGTATATATCTGTTTTAAACCAGTAACATGCTTTATACACAAACACCTCCATTGACAACAACAACCATGATCAATTTCAACAGAAGTACAAAAAAGTAGGGAAGACATTTCAAAGAAAATATTAGTCTTCTGCAAACAAATGATTTACACATAATCTACAACACAGCTGCAATCTGTGTCTATTGATAAAGAGCTGATAAAAACAATGCTTATAATTAGAAAAGGAAAATGTTTATAACAAGGAGTTACAGAGACTATGACAATAAATAGTCTCTCCCAAAAGAAATGGCTGAATAAAAACAAATACCTTTGACATTGTACGCCCACTTTAGCCCAAATTCAATTTACAGTGAAAGAATGTAATAAATACAAACGGGGTAATTTATTAAGCAAAATGATATGCAGGGCATTGGTATTTCGCAAGACCAAAGCACAGAGACATAATCTTTTGTTCTGCCTTCAAGGATATTCAAAGAAATGAACAGTGTTCAAATGACATGGTCACCATTGCCAAACCAATGATGATAGCTATGCCTCCTTAATATTACATCACCAGAAGTCATATTTTTAAGTGCTCAGAAACTGTAAAAGAATAAGACAACTCACTATGCAATACATAATGAAATTAAGAAGAATATTAGGAAGAAAAATAAATTACTTTAATGAAAACACTGATAAAATCGACTCAGAATAGCCTTTACCAGAATTACTCTAGGTGAAATACCACACCAGTATGATATGCAATCAAACAGGTTGGCCTGAGTGGTGGTACAGTCATTCTGTGAATAACTGTACCACTCATCAGCCAGTTTAATGTTCAATTGCAAGAATAATTAGACAGGAAAAAAAAAACAACAAAAATGCATGAAACGTGAATACTGATGTGACGCAAGCAAGGGAACGTGAGCAATGTGGCAATTGCTGCGTCTAATAACCAGCTGACAACACAAGGAGTACAGTGGTCTGCGACTGTGAAATTAACAGTGTAAAACTAATGTACTTTTTTTTTTGTTAAACTCTGCATGATGAACAAAAATTCTTTTTGAAATGTAAGGCCACATGGTTAAGACTAAATCAAAAAACTAATACTGATGCTCCGTGGTGTAGGTGAATAGAAAATTCTTGGCCATATCTGAAAAAACATTGTCAATAACCACTTTCAAAAAAATATTCATTTGAAAGCTCTGCATTGGAGATACTCTAAAAACAATTGTTTTGTAATACACGTATTCCTGCGCAGATAGAAAAATTACCTGTGTTTTAAGAAACTTCATCAAATTTTAATGTAGGAGTATGGGGTGTGACCATAACGATTACGGTTTTACTGGTGTGCTCATTTCCTTAGATAAAATAAAATAACTGTGTGCCGTAAGGAAGAAAACCTTTCAGTGGCATGACCTAAAGTAAATGCATTCAAATTACTTTTGAATCTTTGGACAGAAAATGATAGATATCAGAAGTAGTGGGCAAATACCTAACTTAAGAAAACGTGGCTCAGCCATTTTTATATTTTCTGCTTTTCTTTTGGTGGGGGGTCAGGGTGCTCACGTCACATTTGAATTTTCCATGTTTCCTATGCACATAATTTCAACACCTAAAACACTCTTGCACACAGTTAGAAAACACAGGGACCACTGTAATTTTTCTTTTTCATTATTTTATATATAGTCATTATTTTTCTTCTTTCAGGATGTGTTCCCTCTCAGGGACTCAGGGATGCAGAAGCAGAGGTGGAGGTGCTGTGAGGAGAGGGTTTAAGGCAGAGTCTGGCATCCATGGGGTCAGGCTGTAACTGAGCTGCAGTGTGTTTCTGAGGAGTCCCAGGAGGTCAGACAGAGAGGGATGGGGGAGACAGGAGCCTGGCTGAGGGCAGCCCAGTACAGGGCCAGGCTCTTCAGAGCCTCAGATGGATGTAGGATCAAGGCACTGGCATGGAGAAGCCTGGGGGCAAGTGGCCCTTGTGCTGTCGTCACGGCTGCAGCGATCTCTACTGCGACTCGGTCCGCTCGCCTTTATCTGCCGGCGCAAAAGACAAAATGGTGAAATATTCCTCAAACTTCTCACCCAACATAGCATAAAGGTATGTGAGAAAATTTTATATGAACCTCTTCAACCACTCACGCAGGCGTACCAAGGTTAAGAGAAGACATTGTTCATTCAACCTGATTGCCCCCATTGTCTCGACTGTCTTGTATAGCCATTACATGCAAAACTTTATACAATTAATGGTATTCATTTTAACCATTCATGACTACATTCTGTATTCATTGGTATTCCTCTTTGAATTAAAGCAATTTGCCTCTACAGTTGTTAAGGTGCTAACACACAAAAAGAACTATGCAGATATATAGCAGTTCACATGATGCAACAGTACTGGCAGACATCGCCAGTCTTCGATGCAAAACTGTCAGCACAGTGGAATAGATAAAATAATACAGAGTCTGATATTTAAAGTAATATCTACAACCCCAATTCCAAGTTGGGATGCTGTGTAAACAGTAAATAAAAACAGAATACAATAATTTGCAAATCTCATAAACCCACATTTTATTCACAATAGAGCACAGACAACATATCAAATGTTGAAAGTGAGACATTTTACCATCTCATGAAAAATATTAGCTCATTTTGAATTTGATGGCAGAATCCTACATCTGACAAGAGTGGGACAACATTCCTCTCCCAAAACTCCAGCACTTGGTCTCCTCACTTCCCAGACATTTACAGGCTGTTGTTAAAAGAGGAGGGGATGCTAAACAATGGTAAACATGGCCCTATCCCAACTTTTTTGAGTTGTGTTGCTGCCACCAAATTCAAAATGAGCTAATATTTTTCATGAAATGGTAAAATGTCTCACTTTCAACATCTGATATGCTGTCTATGTTCTATTGTGAATAAAATGTCAGTTTGAAATGTGCAAATCATTGCACTCCGTTTTTATTTACATTTTACGCAGCATCCCAACTTTTTTGGCATTGGTGTTTTAAATTCCTCCTGTTCCAGTTACCTCTCAAATACTTCTCCTCTTTGGGGTACCTGATAGGGGGATTCCTATGGGGGGGAAGTTGGTTATTCTGGCATAAAAAAGTAGTCATCTCTTTGATGTGAGTATTATTACAGATGGTGTTGCCTCAAGCAGGATTTCTACAGGTGTTGGCTCAACAGGATACTTTCCCATCAGTGTCAGGTATGGATTATTGTAGTTAGATTTCCTATATGTGTGCATTGTGCACGGGTACCAAAGGACCTCAACCATGATTAATGTCCCGCACTACAGACCAGTACACTGCATCTAGGCAACCTTTTTCAAAAGCATGATTTGGGAACAGAATACAAATGATAGGATAAGCAAACTCTATACTATATCATCAGAAGTTACACAGAGTTGACCCAGAAACCATGGAAAGATACCTCTTTTCATTGTCTTTCAAAGACTGGCTAATGGGTAGGCTGGTCTGGTAAGCAATCTTTGAAGTTGTAACTACACGACAGGGATGAGTCACAGATCCACAGAAGGCATCCATCAATGCCGGAGAGAAACGCGTTAATTAACAAGGCAGCCTTTGCTGAATGGCTTTCCTCTGACAGGGAATAAAGCAACCTAATCCCAATGTATCCCCAGCTAACTAATGGAGGATCTCTTTAGCGGCTTCACTGTGCCCTGTGTCTTTCTTCTCACTCTCCCTCCATTTTCTAACAGCCTCTCATATCATAATATCCAATGTCTTGGTGCAAATAAAATAGTCTGAGCATTTAAAAGGGTATGCAGAAAATAAATTGTGATATCTATGAAAGATTAGAATGGCCGCTCACGGCTTAACAATAACACAAGATTGTCTACATATGCATTATTTTTATTATTATTATTATTATTATTAGCACAAACAAGGACATAATTATTTTTGCCTATTCTTTGCCTATTATCATCATTATTAATTCAGCCTTTTGCCTTTTTACGAAAAGAAAAAAAACAATCTCACAAATATTGGTAACCTTTGGCAGGCATGTAGAGGATCCCAGCCCACACCAACACAACAATTTTTATGCAAAAATTCAAGAGGGGGGCACTATAGCAAGAAGTTGAATCTTTCAACTTTGAGAGGCCGTAACTTTTGAACTGCTTGTCCTAGAAACACCGAATCAACTTGGGCAGATCCGTCTCTTCAAGCAAAACAAAAAAGCAATTTAGACTATAAAGATTTGTCATAATAGATTTTCATAATTTTTCTATAACATTTTGAAAAAAAAAACATGTTAATAATGCTTAAAATATACAGCAATTCTGATCGAAATCATAAAAAGTGCAGTCCCAAACGAGTTTGCAGATGAAAAGCTCCCACGTCAAAAAATGGCCACACAATATGCAAATTAATCAGGACCATAATGAATCAAATATGAAAATGAGGCCATTTTGCCATTTTTTTTTGTCAATTCATGTGAAGTCAAGTAAACTTGATTGCTATAGCACATTTTAACCCAAAAGAAGTTGATCCAAAGTATGGAAGCCCATAGGGGACAATATTCAAATGGAAATGTAACTCCACTATTGTCTCGTCTTTCGGATGAGAAGTTAAACCGAGGTCCTGACTCACTGTGGTCATTAAAGATCCTATGACACTCTTCGATAAGAGTAGGGGGTTCCCCGGTGTCATGGCTAAAGTCCCAACCTGGCTCTTTCAACCTGCCACCTAATCATCCCCTGATCCAATTGGCTATGCAACTTGCCCTCTCCCTCCCCACCTCAACCCCCAGGGCTCCCTTGAAAAAGAGATTTCAATCTCAACAGGACTTCCCTGGTTAAATAAGGGTTAAATAAATAAAAATAAATTATAAATGTCCACTTATGAATGAGTTATTTGAGACAATATTAAATAGAAAATGCATTAAGCCAATTATGACTTTCATTCGGGAAATCTATGACTATATTCAAATGATAATGAAAAGCTATTTGACATTTAATTTTCAAAGTCGTGCCCCGCAATACAGTGGACAATATTCAAATGCAATAAGCAGAACAGCACCCCCAGCCTATTGCATTTACATTAACATGTCACCATACTCTTTTAGGGTCAACATGAAAATGTAAATGCTATTTTCTGACTACTTGAAAATAATACTGAAAACGGCATTCAACATTTCATTTGCAAAGACTAACCTGCTCTACTGTGGACAATATTCAAATGCAATAAGCCAAACAGCACTCCCAGTCTATTGCATTTACATTTACATGTCATCACGCTCTTTTAGGGTCAACATGAAAATGAAAATGCTGTTTTCTAACCACTTGGAAATAATAATGATATAATAATGATGACGACATTTGACATTTCATTTTCAAAGACTTATCCTGCAATACTAGGGACAATATTCAAATGTCGTGAGGGAAATAGCGCCTCCCAGTCCATAGCATTTTCAAATACATGTCACCGCGCTCTTTTTGGGACACAATGAAAATTAAAATGCAATCTGTCAGCGTCTCATCAAGGCGGGTCTTCAGCTAGGACGTCACGTATTAGGGGCGCAAACTAAAATGATGTTCTTCATTAACATACTAACCAATCAGCTTCTGGGTAACGCATGTACGTACGGAGCCTTACTGATAATGTTATGACGGATAATGTTATGTACTGTGTGCCATTCACTGTTATTCTATATAGATCAGTGGGGCCATCGCGTAAGAAGTTACGTTGCTCTTGGGATATAGTCACCTAGGCAGCAAGTATGCTAGCTAATATTAACTACAGAAAATCTTTGTAAATTATCATCACATTAAAGCGATATGATTTGGTTTTTGCCCCAACTTTACTGACGTAGCTAGCTGTAATATGCATTAACTTATCCGAGGCTTCGCGGCAGTGTTGTGCAACTGCAACCCAAGAGTACTTGCAGATTTCTGAGACGTTAGCTAGCTTACTAGTGAGTTTAAAAGCAATCGCTTAGGTACAGCTCGCTACCTAGTGAACCTATGGTAGCTATGAAGCCTATTGGAGAAGCTCTGATTTGTCATTTTCAACGTTATCGCACACACACAACCTCTTTCACCATTGATTACCAGCTTCTTTTACCTAAAGAGCGAACTGACAGTTCGGCCTGAGACATGTTATTTCATAGCTAGTCATAGCAGCATTATCCTTCTATGTGCTATCATGTATTACATTACTCTGCAGATTATAATGCCAGCCATCTCCCCACCCTGCTGACGCTAGTTAAGGGAAATGTTTGTAATCGTTGTTGTACTTAACCGATGTGATTCAGTTTTTGCCCTAACTTCGCAAGCTAGCTAGCTGACAGCGATAGCTCTTGAGCTAGCCAAGAAACAAGTTCGCCACCGGCCTCCCGTGAAACTCGCACAATGAACGCCCTTGATGCAGACGATGAACGATTAAGTGAGTGAGCCGCTGCTGATGCTCTCTACTGGAGCGACAAGCTAGCTATTCCTGGGTGATAGCTATTGCGATGATAGTAGTGTTGCTTCCATCATTTGTACTGTTCTTTCATCACTCTCCACGAGTAATGTAAGTGTTTGTATCACTTACTTTGGTTTTCTCTGAAATATTATTTGGAGGAAAAAAAAATCAGATATCCCTCTCTGCTTGCTGTTCGCCGTTTTTGCTTGCCAATGCGTTTGTGTCCGCGCCTTCCGCTTCTTTGAGAAAGCGTTTCCTCAATACATAAATGAATAATTTGAAAATATTTCAACCCAAATTTTTTAAACACAGGTATTTGACACAGACTGTACAAAAGGGTTTTAAGCCAATTGATGCGTTTATTCTTCTGTTTTAATTTTTACTGTTAAAATTACTGTGACATTCAAGACGAGCCTGCAGCCGACATCAGGAGGGGCTGCAAAAGGGAGGGGGGGCTGCAGCCCCGGCAGCCCCCCACTTCCCGCGCTAGTGGTTGCTAACGAAGTGAACTAAAATTCAGGCAGCCTGAAATGCCAAGGCATAAAATGGGATTTTAAACAAGATTTAAATATGGCCATAGTGGGGGGAGACCTAATGTGGAGGGAAAGACAGTTCCAAAGTATAGGGGCCGCAACAAAAAGTCCCAATCACCCCTGAGCTTCAGCCATGATCACGGGACTGAAAATAAAAGCTAGTTAGATGACCTGAGGGACCTTGGGGCTCAGTATGGTTTGAGGAGATTACAAACGTACTGAGGTGAAACACCATGAACTGACTTAAAAGCAAAGAGCAACACTTTAAACTCAATTCAAAATTTATCCAGCAGCTGGTGAAGTGCAGTCAGAGCAGAGTGATGTCTTCCTTTCTGCTTGTAGTAGTTAAAAAGACTAGCTGCCACATTTTGCACACCCTGGAGCTTAGACAGAGAGGTTTGTGCCATCCCCATATAAAGGGAATTGCAGTAATCCAAGTGAGATATAATTAGGACATGGATTACTGTCTCCAAATCCGTGGGTGATAAAAGCGGTTTTATCTTGGCAATTGTACGAAGCTGAAAGAAACTTCCTTTCACAGCAACAGTAATTTGTCAAACTTCAGCAAGGACTCAAAAATGACGCCAAGATTTTTTACATGGTCATGCAAGTTGGCACATAGAAGGCCTCACTGATTACCAACCATAGAGATGGAGGCAGGAGGTCCAATAAAGATAATATCAGTCTTTTTTTCATTAAGTTGAAGGAAGTTATTTGCAAACCAACATGACGTCATTAATGCACTCAAAAAGTAACATTAACAAACTGCCGCGATTGGGTCCAATTGTAAAAAAAAAAGCTGCGTGTCATCTGCAAAGAAATGAAAAGAGAGACAAAATTTTTGGGAAATAGAGACGAGAAGGAACACGTACAAAGAAAATAACGGGGCCTGGTACAGAACCTTGGGGAACACCACATGAGATGTGAGCCCCTGACAATGAGGTAGTACCTATGTTGATAGAAAACCTTCTGTCTTCAAAGTATGTGGCAAACCACTTTAAAGGAACAACCTGAATGCCTATTTCACTACTAAGATGGTTTAACAAAATCTTGCGATCAGCTATATCTAATGCAGCACTGAGATTGAGAAAAACCAGGACTGCACCGGAGTCAACAGCCAACAGGAAGTCATTCATAACTTTAAGAAAAACAAAATCTGTACAGTGTAGCGCTCTGAAACCAGACTGAAATTTCCCCATGATATTGGAGCAGTTTAAATGAGAGAAAACAACCTTTTCACAAATTTTAGACAAAAATTATAGTTTGGAAATGGCTCTGTAATTTTAACGGACTGTTGGGTTGAGGTTTGACTTTTTCGGCAAAGGCTGCATGGATGCATGTTTAAAACAAGATGGCACACAACCGTTGTCAAGACGGTCATTAATTTGGCCCAAAACCATCGGGCTAAGAGCAGAAAAAATATCCTTAAAAATATGTGAGGGTAGAGAGTCCAAAGGACAGGCAGTCTGCGTCATATACAGTAAGAGGCAATCTCAGATAGCTGGGGAAGAGAAACAAGCTGAAAACAGTTAAAGGAGAAATGTAGCAATGTTGGCACCAATAGGTAATCTGCAGGAGGTCAGATTTTAGACCTTATGACATAAAATTTATCAGTAAAAAAAAAAATGTTTAGGGGCGCCCCGGTGGCTCATCGGTCTAAGCGCGCGTATCATAAAGGCTGTGTCCTTCCTGCAGTGACCTGGGTTCGATTCCGGCTCAGGTCATTTGCTGCATGTCTTCCCCCATTCCTCTCCCCAACCTTCCTGTCTCTCTACACTATAACTGTCAAATAAAGGAAAAATTCCGAAAAAAAAAATCTTAAAAAAAAAAAAATGTTTAAATTGTTCACAGGTTTCAGTGAAAGCAACAGGGAAGGTATTGGCCCTAGGATTTAAGACAGTATCTATGGAACTGATAAGTACCTGAGGTCTGTCCTCATTTTTTGCAATAACATCAGAAAAATATTTAAATCAGGCAGCTTTGACAGAGAGCTGATATTTTGACAGTCTCTGAGAATTTGATATGACACCTGGAGTTTGCCTATTTTCCACGGTTAATCAGCCTGCCTGTACTCCCTGTATCAGAGTGCCAGTAGTCTCATTAAGCCAGGGCTGAGCACTGGAGCAACATAGTCCAGAATGTCGGTACTAGTGGTGTCAAAAAGTGTAACCAGCTCCTCAGTATCAGTGCAGCGTGAGAGAACAGCAGTAACATAGACTTGTGAAGAAATAAAGAGGCATTGGAGAGATGCAGGGCTACGGAGGCACTTATGGCACTAGGAAACCGAGGAGTTTGGGGAAGTGGAGGTGGGGGACAGGGAGACTGAGGATTAGACCATATTTTGGATCTTGTTTTGTCTGATGAGTGGGGCCTGCAATAGACTATAAGATTAAAAAATAAACTCTGACATACACATGAACTCTTCCACCTAGGGCCTAGATGGACAATAAACATGAATATTTACATCTCTTAGTATCAAAAGCTTACAGAACGGGTTACTATACAGGATAAAAACTCAAGAGAATTCCTGGATGAAATCATTACTGAATTTAGGTGGTCTATAAACTAAAGCATGAAGCACTGGGACTAGTATGATCAATCTTAAAGGGTAACCAATTCTTTCCTTATCCTCAACTTTTTTTTCGAATAATTTGCCAGGCTGTTCCAATAAAAAGATTTGGTTTTAATATCATACTCGACCCTTAACAAGGATAAATTCCGAAGGAAAGCAATCACTCGACTGTTACGATCAGCCACTGTGGCTGCTGGACCACGGCCATTTCGACGTGCCTATTACTTAATATGCGTGAGCGATTTGCATGAAAAGTCATGTCAGATCAGTCATTGGATTCGACTGCTACTAAATAAATTACATTTATGGATTAGAAATTCATTACTATAAATATGTCTAATTACAAATATGGAACGATTTCAGATCTGAAAGTGCTAGGAAACAGGGAAATCGGGCATTTTGCACCAGGCATCAAGTTTACTAACGCATCCGGCAAAAGTTTGGCCACATCTTCATTGGAAATATCCCCAAACCTGGATTTTAAAGTTTTCCAGCGATCACTTTGGCTTTTATATTTTTTAAAATTTTTCATTAAAAATTTTTTATTTATCCTGGCCTTCAATCGATCTTCTTCCTGGCCTTTTCGAGCACTTTTAGGGGCCAAATCAGTCAGATATTTCTTTGGCCATGGCATTTTGCTGTTGGCTAACTTCTCTTCATTTCTGCATCCACCACGCACATTCACTTTCGCGTGACATTTTTGCATACTCATGAATACAACCCCAATTCCGAAGTAGTTGGGACGAAGTGTAAATTGTGAATAAAATCAAAATGCAATGACTTTCGGATCACATGAGCCAATATGTTATTTACAATAGAACATAGATAACATTTCAAATGTTGAAATTGAGATATTTTACATTTTTCTCTGCAAAATGAGCTTATTTCAAATTTTCTGCCTGCAACAGGTCTCAAAAAAGTTGGGACACAGGTAAAAAAAGGGCTGAAAAAGCAATTAATATATAAGAGAATCAGCTGAAAGAACATTTAGCAAGTAATTAAGTTAACTGGCATCAGGTGTGCAACATGATTGGCTATAAAAGGGATGTCTTAGAGAGGCTGAGTCTCTCAGAAGTAAAGATGGCCAGAGGCTCTCCAACCCGTGAAAGCTTGCGTAAAAAAATTGTGGAATACTTCAAAATCAATGTTCCTCAACGTCAAATTGCAATGGCTTTGAAGGTCTCATCATCGACAGTGCATTACATCATCAAAAGATTCAGAGAAACTGGAAAAATCTCTGTGCATGAGGGACAAGGCCGAAGACCTTTACTGGATGCCCATGATCTTCAGGCGCTCAGACGCCCCTGCATCACTCACCGGCATGATTCTGTCATTGGCATTACTAAATGGGCCCAGGAATAGTTCAAGAAACCACTGTCAGTAAACACAGTCCGCCGTGCCATCCACAGATGCCACCTAAAACTCTATAATGCAAAAAGGAAACCATTTTTGAGCATGATCCAGAAGCGCCGCCGTGTTCTGTGGGCCAAGGCTCATTCAAAATGGACTGTAGCAAAGTGGCAAAGTGTCCTGTGGTCAGACGAGTCCAAATTTGACATTGTTGTTGGAAATCATGGGCATTGTGTCCTCCGGGCTAAAGAGGAGAAAGACCACCCTTCCTGTTATCAGCGTTCAGTTCAAAAGCCAGCATCTCTGATGGTATGGGGATGCATTGGTGCATATGGTGTGGGACGCTTGTATGTTTTAAAAAGCACCATGAATGCTGAAAGGTATATAAAGGTTTTAGAGCAACATATGCTCCCCTCCATACGACATCTATTCCAGGGAAGGCCTTGTGTATTTCAGCAGGACAATGCAAAACCACATACTGCAGCTATTACAACAGCATGACTTCGTAGTAGAAGAGTTCATGTGCTGAACTGGCCTGCCTGCAGTCCTGATCTTTCACTGATTGAGAACATTTGGCGCATAATTAAATGAAAAGTTTGTCAAAGGAGACCCAAAACTCTCCAGCAGCTGGGAGCCTGTATTAAACAAGAGTGAGATCAAATTCTAATGGCTAAACTCATTTCTAATGGCTAAACTCAAGAAACTTGTCTCCTCAATGCCCAGACGCTTCCACTCTGCATTAAAAAGAAGAGGGGATGCTACACCATGGTAAACAGGCTCCTGTCCCAACTTTTTTGAGACCTGTAGCAGCCATCAAATTTGAAATGAGCTCATTTTGTGGATAAAATTGTATAATTTCTCAGTTTCAACATTTGCTATGTTATCTATGTTCTATTGTGAATAAAATACTGGCTGGTGTGATTTGAAAGTCATTGGGTTTTGATTTTATTCACAATTTACACTTTGTTCCAACTATTTCGGAATTGGAGTTGTACTAATAATGTATTTCAAATGGCGCGGGGAGTTTTTGCGGGTCCAAATACTATTTTCACATTCAATTTTCGGGGGATTGGAAGCTTTCTCGGAGAAAAAATTTATTTATTCCCGTTTGTTTTGGTCATATCTATTAAATATATCAAAAAAAAAACAGATTGTTTACCTTTAAGTAACTGCACCTCAAAGCTTTAAAATGCATCAACAGACAGCAGTCAAAATTAAAAACTAATATGAAATATAGTGGCTAAACCACCACCTTGACCAGTGCACCTAGGGGCATTACAAGAGCTACAATCATTGGGTGAGAGTTCATAGAGTCAGTGTTTCCCATACATTGACGAGACTATGGCGGCCCGCCATAGTCTAATTTCACCCGCCATAGTGTTAATATGCACAATTGCCGCGTGTTGATCTAACATGCGAACATTTGAAAAAAAAAAAAAACAGAAAAATAGGGAAGGTACTGTAAGACACGGAATTTGCGCAATTCAACCCCCCTGCTGAACAAAATGAGAATAATTCCCCCCCCGCTCAAGAAAGTGAGAATCCACCCCCCATCAGTCCGCCACCACACATGTGGCCCCATATTCTCCAAAAATTCTGTGGGAAACACTGATAGAATGGTGTGAAATCACCAACATTAAGCGAATGCTCATGTCACAAACAGAATGCGCAATCCCCTTGACGTAGAAAAGTCATTTTATGTAAAGGATTTATTCTCCAGAGATCGGCCATTAACTAATGCCAGCTTCACAGGAGGGTGATCCATGGTTGACGCTGCAGCGATCTCAGATGTGTTTAAAGATTAATATTGCAGCGAGCGTAAATTATCATAATTAATTCCATTTCCAAATGTAAAAATTTAAGCTACTCAAGACAATGCTATAGTATAGACTTACTTTGTTCCAAATTTTAAGATGATTGGATAAATACCATGGCTGCCTCTAACCATTCAAAATACACTGCTCAAAAAAATAAAGGGAACACTAAAATAACACATCCTAGATCTGAATGAATGAAATATTCTTATTAAAAAATTTGTTCTTTACATAGTTTAATGTGCTGACAACAAAATCACAAAAATTATCAATGGAAATCAAATTTATTAACCCATGGAGGTCTGGATTTGGAGTCACTCAAAATTAAAGTGGAAAAACACTACAGGCTGATCCAACTTTGATGTAGTGTCCTTAAAACAAGTCAAAATGAGGCTCAGTAGTGTGTGTGGCCTCCACGTGCCTGTATGACCTCCCTACAACGCCTGGGCATGCTCCTGATGAGATGGCAGATGGTCTCCTGAGGGATCTCCTCCCAGACCTGGACTAAAGCATCCGCCAACTCCTGGACAGTCTGTGGTGCAACGTGGCGTTGGTGGATGGAGCGAGACAGGATGTGCCAGATGTGCTCAATTGGATTCAGGTCTGGGGAACAGGCGGGCCAGTCCATAGCATCAATGCCTTCATCTTGCAGGAACTGCTGACACACTCCAGCCACATGAGGTCTAGCATTGTCTTGCATTAGGAGGAACCCAGGGCCAACCGCACCAGCATATGGTCTCACAAGGGGTCTGAGGATCTCATCTCGGTACCTAATGGCAGTCAGGCTACTTCTGGCGAGCACATGGAGGGCTGTGCGGCCCCCCAAAGAAATGCCACCCCACACCATTACTGACCCACTGCCAAACCGGTCATGCTGGAGGATGTTGCAGGCAGCAGAACGTTCTCCACGGCGTCTCCAGACTCTGTCACGTCTGTCACATGTGCTCAGTGTGAACCTGCTTTCATCTGTGAAGAGCACAGGGCGCCAGTGATGAATTTGCCCATCTTGGTGTTCTGGCAAATGCCAAACATCCTGCACGGTGTTGGGCTGTAAGCACAAACCCCACCTGTGGACGTCGGGCCCTCATACCATCCTCATGGAGTCGGTTTCTGACCGTTTGAGCAGACACATGCACATTTGTGGCCTGCTGGAGGTCATTTTGCAGGGCTCTGGCAGTGCTCCTCCTGTTCCTCCTTGCACAAAGGCGGAGGTAGCGGTCCTGCTGCTGGGTTGTTGCCCTCCTCGGCCTCCTCCCACGTCTCCTGATGTACTGGCCTGTCTCCTGGTAGCGCCTCCATGCTCTGGACACTATGCTGACAGACACAGCAAACCTTCTTGCCACAGCTCGCATTGATGTGCCATCCTGGATGAGCTGCACTACCTGAGCCACTTGTGTGGGTTGTAGAGTCCGTCTCATGCTACCACTAGAGTGAAAGCACCGCCAGCATTCAAAAAGTGACCAAAAACATCAGCCAGAAAGCATAGGAACTGAGAAGTGGTCTGCGGTCACCACCTGCAGAACCACTCCTTTATTGGGGGTGTCTTGCTAATTGCCTATAATTTCCACCTGTTGTCTATTCCATTTAGCAAACAGCATGTGAAATTGATTGTCAATCAGTGTTGCTTCCTAAGTGGACAGTTTGATTTCACAGAAGTGTGATTGACTTGGAGTTACATTGTGTTGTTTAAGTGTTCCCTTTATTTTTTTGAGCAGTGTATATTAAAAAAAAATTAAAATTTTTCTTTTCATGAACCTTTCATCTGAGTGACATGACATTACAAAAGTATTATGCTTTTACCTGTCCCTAAAAAGTTGGCGAAGCGAAACTTCATACATCAATGAACCACCCTGCATCCTGCGAATGAATTGGCACCATGCTGAACAATGTACAGCCTTTTCACCATTTTGTCAAAAAATGGCCCAAAATGGCAAATGCCATGCCATTAACATCCACAAGTAGGTAGTAAGTTCGTATAAAAGAACTTTATAATATGTACTATATAACATTGCACATGAAATACACATGCACATGTGTTTTCAGACACGTTGAAAATGCAGACACAGCTACCAGCCAGCATCGTGTATGACTCGCTCTGCTTTTGAACTGTCTTCAAAAAGAAAAAGAATTCAAAAATGTGGCTGTATGCTGTTGTCTTTTTCTGCAGTGCTCCCCACTGAGGAATAATAATACCTCACTGTGATAGAAAATAAATTTCATCAAGCTTTTTTCTAACCACAATAACACTGGAACATACACATGTATTCTTTTCTTCATTAAAAAAAGGAAAAGTCTGACTCGAGCCAAGTGGCTTCTCAGGCCAATGCTTTACCCCGGTTTCGAGTAGCACGCTGCGACTACAATATTGATTACTCCCCCTGGATGGGACGCTAGTCCATCGCAGGTTACCCCCCAGTTCTTAGACAGGTTTCCCCAATCATTTGCTGTTATACATGAGGGTGGAGTTGGGCACTGTGGGAGTAAAGTGTTTTTGCTCAAGAACACACCACAAAGTGCCATGGCAAGGACAAGAATTCAGGACCTTTCCATCCCAAGCCAAGCACACTTAATCACTGTGCCATTGTCTCCCTCTTCTACATCAAGGTCAATTACAATCGCAGCATTATTATTATTAGTATTATTACCACTCATCACCACTGCAACTGCTGCTGCTGCTACTACTATGACTACTACTACTACTAATAATAATAATCAGTGGCGGCTCTTGAACTGGGAACTGGGGGGGGCACAGACACGTCCCTTTTAGTCCTGGCTAGTTCTCAATCATTTTCCTTTATTGATGCGTTTTCCAATTATCATAATTGGCAACTGAAGACATGGTTTCTCTCCATATGTGATCTAACAGCGATGAAATCATGGGCTAAATTCAGTACCGAAAATAATTTACTTATTGCCAATGCTTCGCGTTGATTGAACTTGTCTGTGTTCCAATGAAATATTGCCTCTGCGGCTCAAGCTATTTGCTTGAGAGTTGTCAGGTATGCAATTTTGAACAACGTTGATTTAAATACAGCAAATACGCGTCCAGATGAATGATTGTAGTCTTACATAATTGGGGAGAACAAGCAGCACCTGTTAAGTGTGGAGTGCTCTCGGAGTGAACCTTTTGTTAATTATGAAAATGACTGAGAACAGGTCAGGACTAATAATTGTTTTAAACGGATATTTTGTGCACCCAATTCTCAGTTCTGGCTTCGCCACTGTAGCCTACTGAATTTAGCCCATGATTTCATCGCTGTTAGATTGCATATAGAGAGAAACCGTGTCTTCAGTTGCCAATTACGATAATTGGAAAACGCGTCAATAAAGGAAAATGATTGAGAACTTGCCAGGACTAAAAGGGACGTGTCTGTGCCCCCCCAATTCCCAGTTCTAGAGCCGCCACTGATAATAATTATAATAAACACACATAGGCAGGAGAGTTACTGTATACAATAACAAATCCCAAAATACAAGAAAATAATGCATAAATTCACCCTAGAAAAATACACATACCTTGTCATACCTTTCAAGGGAGGAGCAGGTAGCTTTCTTCTCTGTTGCCGTGAAGAGCCAATGGTCTCAGGCTGCAGAAAGGACAATATCACATTAATATAATCTCACAAACCGTCTCAGAAAATACAACTCAACCAAGATCAACTGACCTTCGGCTTTGGCTTGAACTTGGAGAACCGTGCACAGGCTGTCACGTTCAAACCAGCTGTTTTCAGAGCTGAAATTCTCGCCTCAATATCTGAAATCTGAGAGGGCAGCAGAACAACAATCAGCCATCACTGGTGTATTATTAGTACATTATGGATGTAAAACAGCCAGTACAATCTAACCCAATAAACATACGCCGTACAGTTTCAACTAATGCATGGCATTATATATATATATATATATATATATATGTACTGTATTTATACTGTATCTGCCATTTAAACTGCATCTTCAACTGTACCCTCTAAACCTCACGTCTTGTGCTACGGTTATCTACACTTTCCCCACGCAAAACATGGCGCTTGCCAAATGCCCCATTACTATAACACACAAACACATTCATGCTAATTTGAATATCAGTCATTTCCAAAGTAATCAGCATTTTCCGCATTAGACTGGGTACTTTATGAGAACCTCATGGGTGGTTTATGTTATAGTAAAATGCTTCATCAGTTCAACCAGCACAGACACTCACGTTCCTCCAGCCCAGCCCTGATCTTAACCCCCAAGCCCCTGCACACCTGAAGCTCAGACTGCTGCACCTGTGCAGCAGCACTGGCCACCTGGTCCTCCAGGTAAGCAAGCTCTTTCTCTGTGGTGCTGCTGCTGATGGCGCGGGCGCACTCCTCCAGGTCCCCCAGCTCGCCCTCCAGCCCGTACACTGTACCAGCTGCCAGATACACCTGAGGGGAAAAACCAAAGCAGTCATGTACGCTCAAGCATACTGCTATTTTTGCCAAGGGCAATACTTTGGGTTGAACATTGTGGGAGTTGAAGTGACCCAATCATTGTAATATGATATTGGGGCGGGGGATTGTAGTGGCTGGTCTGAATTATTGGGGGGGCAACCTCCCCATAAATTACGCGTATGATTTTTTTCTATTTCAAAGAAAGGATTATGTTCTAAAATGCCATTTTGGCTCCAAAGGCTCAAACTTTTTCCTAGCTCTACTCTACCCCAGGACATGTTTGTACTGAATTCTAAATGCACTCTACTAATGGTGCGTTGTTCGCTCACAGCATTGTCGAACATCCCCTGACACGTTTAGGACTTGACGTAATCACTGTACATCTGTGCAATTTCACTCACTGCCAGGTGTAGAATTAATACACCAATGAAGATAACTAATTGGCAAATGTTAATGCGCATTTAGGTGAAATTTCCAGGAAATAGCGTACTGAGCAAAAGTTTAAGGCACATAAAAATGATTTTGGAAAGTGAGAATGTCTCCGAAAATGATGGAATAAAGCAAAAATCTTCAATAAAGAGTCATGAGCATAGAAAAATTTGTAGATCTAATCCTTACTTGCACCTAAGACACACGTATGCCGTCCTGTGGTTTTATAATTGTAGCTTTAAAGGTAATTGGCTGGTAGGTTGAGCATATTGGAGAACTGGCTGCAGTTCTTGCACAGTGCAAGTGTCTCATTTGCTTCTGTCTCTCCAGGAAATCCCAACCAGCCTTGATGAAGCTGCTATCAGGTGTCTGTCGAGCTGTATTATGAATTACTATATTTTACAAAATTACAAAAATGCCTGTGGAATTATTTTGTCAGATCTATGTTTGGAATCTCACATGGATTTATTTCGACAGCCTAAATAAAGTAGAAAATGGAAAATAAACATCTACGTCCAAATGTGTGTTTCTAACAATCTTGGGTGCCTAAGACCTTCGCATAGTACATACGGTATGTACGTACAGACCTGCCTTACTTTGACACTCAATAATATATCAACTCAAAAATCAGAGCATGTGACCATGTCGCATTTTGGAGGTTTATATTTTGGAGCGAGACTGGAACATTTATTCCTTTTCCGGACGCAAATTTGCGAACCCCAAGATGGAAAAAGAAGGGCCCGCCTTGACCATGGCCCGAACGAATTTCACTGGTTATCCAAGCACTGTCTTCGTCTGTGGCATTGTATGTGCTGCAACCCTAACCCTAACCCTAACCCTAACCCTAACCCTAACCCTAACCCTAACCGTAACCTAACCCTAACCCTAACCCTAACCCTAACCCTAACCCTAACCCTAACCGTAACCCCAAAGAAGCAGCAGTAGAAGAAGGTGTTCAGACAACCAATTGAATTCATTCTGGGCGTGGTCAAGGTGGGACCTTCCTTTGCTGTCTTAAGGTTTGCAAATCAGCTTACCGGACATGGGTGCTTAATGGTGTGTCTCATTGCGGATTTTAAAAGGTTCACCTTAATGCTTTAATTATTTATGAAAATCCTCTTTTTTTGAAGCTATGTATTTCTATTCAGCAATGGGAAGGGGGTGCTGGGAGTGTGATGGTTTGATAAATTCAGTCTGACTGGTCCAGAAAGAGAAATATGAAGCTAGAATTGAGACTTCAACTAAATGCTCTACCATGAAAAGCTGCCCAAAACAAAATAAAAATTTTATTTTTATGTATCAATAAACCAAGATCACCACTTACAAACCTATGAGGAGACCATTTTAATAAATATCCACAAAAATGTTAAATGAATAGTCACACAGAATCATGCTGTAAATAAGCAAGATGACGAATTCACAGGAAAACTGACAAGACAAAACACTTCTGTTCAGTTTAAACAGTTTAACTCAAGATAAATGAAGCACAGTACTTATGGTTTGTAAATGCAATGTATTAGTATAAATGTGTATACTGTAGCATATCAAATACAGTTTTAGTTTTTAGATGAACCAGAGGTTGTTTGTGGTTTGTAACGCATCACATTACTTTGCACCCAATATGCATAACTTATCAGCAGTAGTGTTTCGTTAATGCTGATTACAGACTGATCTGCAGGTACATGGCGACCCTACAGCAGATACACTGCTGCTGGAAAGTGGGGCAGGTGGGCTTATGTGCTGTTGCTCTTACGTTCTCCTCCAGTTTGGTGAGGTGCTCGTCCAGCTTCTTGGAGCTAGAGCAGGAGGGCAAGGGCGAGGGTTCTGAGGGGCCGGAAGGTTCCACCGGGACGCTGCTCTCGCCCCCAGCCCCCTCGATCAGCTCCTCAGTGGCATTCAATACTTTAAGCACCTCTGTGGTGATGCTGCACAGAGACGCGGCCGAGTACTTCTGCTCCAAACAGACACAAGAGAATGGCTTTACTTAACCCCATAACTCACTTGATACTTAGATCAGGTAAGGCCATCTGTTGTGGAGTATCACCAAAATAATTAAGAATTAAGATATGAATGAGACTCAAACAACAAATCAACATTTATCAAAATGGTAATTATGACATAAAAATGAAGCCACTGGCAAATCTAAGGGGCTTAGTCTATGGTCCACTTGGAGCTATCAATTCCTCACAACCACTGCTAAGTGTGTATTTCTAACTGACTCATTGACTAGTGTTACATGTGTTCCAACTTCTGTACCTTGTGGTCTGGGCTCACAGCTCTATCTCCATTGTACTGTTTACGTGAGTGGATAGTGACTCATGTCATTCAAGGTTTCATGAGCCTAATAAAGTCCATTAAAGGCAGACTCGGTGCAGTCATTACGATGCAATGAAAAAATAACTTTGTGTGTCATCAAATTTACCAAAACTTATTTGTCTCATTGACCATATGTGTCATGACATTTACATTGTCCCAAAACATCTTCTGATCGAACAGCATTGTTGAGATATGTAGCTACTTCAATGTCCGTCTGAAAAGAAATAGACTAAATAACTGCAAATCCTTCTTTGCTAGTAAAAAGTGGGCAGTTCCGTGTTGAGTAGAACATTTGGTAAACGTAACTGTAAAGCAAGTCTGTGACTTCAACTCGTGTTCGACCAGTGAAGGTCACAAGGGAGTGATGTCAGTGCAGATACCAGCCAAATAAACCCTCCCTTACCATAGGTACTGTTGCCAAAAACAACAGGAGTTCCAGACAGGTTACAAGCCGCATATGTACTTACATTCATGAGCTTCACTCACTTTTTCAAATATATTATGAACAAATATTTTTTGTTTCAGTGTCTGTAATACCTGCTCCTTCCAAAAGTTGTTTTTCTTATCGCAATCAGGGCCAGTGATGTTTTAGGTGACTGCATGTGTTAACTCCATGTGACTACAAACAGAGTGGGAAGGGCTATTTTTGATACGCACGTTTTATACCCAAAGGAACAGTCCACAAAAAAAGAGACAAAATATCCCTCACCTAACCCTGCACTTTGTCTGAATTTTCAGTTTGTGGTCCAAATTATTTATTTCTTTCCTTTCAGGTGAAATGAGGAAAACAGAATAGGGCCATAAGTTTTTGTGAATTAATCACCAGCACAAGCTTTGATCCATGATGACTGCGGGCCTATTGAACCTCATAAAACACCACGACAGCAAGCTACGCTACTCCTGAAAGGACGTACACGGGGAGGGGATAGAGTGTACTTGAGTTAGAGATGAGACGGCTATCATCATTCCCTTTCACACTCTTCTGCACTTTACACGCGTCGCTGAGACAGAGAGAATGTCGATAATGCAAACAATCAATGCCTTAGTGCTCATGCTGGCCAGAAACTAGCAGCTCTGAGTATAACAGACAAAGCAGCAGAACTTTGAAAATGTGAAAAGAATCACAAAATAAAGGACAATGTAGTGTCTGTTCTAACACACAAAAGGCTAGCTTCTCAATTAAGCTGAAACTAAAGCCTGCTATCTCTTTGCGATGTTTTTCTTGCAACAATGAGTCCAACAAGGACTGGTGGGAACTCTAGCACAGCAAATACTGTGTATTTTCTCATAATTACAACACCATCTCCAAAAAAATGTAGTGTGCATAACTCATCCATCCATTATCTAAATTTCCTCTTCCTCACTAGGGTCGCTGGAGAGCTGTAGCCTATCCCAGCTGACTATGGGGGACAAGGCAGGGACACACCCTGGACAGCTCCCCAGTCTTTTTCAGGGTGCACACACCTTGCTGGCTCCGTGTGTGCAATGTAAAAGAAAAACAGAAATCATGATTTGTATGTGTTTTATCCTGTATTCGACTGAAAACAGTTCACAGACAAAATTATTATTTAAAACATTAATTAACTTTTAATGTTTTTTGTCAATATTTGCATCGTCCATGTGATGCCCGCAACATGTTCCAAAAACGTTTGACGAGGGCGCATGTTTACCATTGTGTTACACCATTTTTTCCTTATAACAACACATATAACACATAGCAGTTGTTTGGGAATATTGTTGCAGTTTTGAAAGAGGTTTTTTCCCCATTCTTGCCTGATACTATACTAGAGCCGCTTAGCAGTTCGGGGTCTCTGCTATCTTGTGCTTCATAATGGGCCACATTTTCAGCAGAAAACTGGTCTGGACGGTAGGCAAGCCAATCTAGCACCTGCGCTAGACGTCCCTGAGAAAGATGTTTTCTAGATGGCAACATTTGTTCCTTTAAAAAGCGTATGTATGCTTTTTAAGCGTAAATGTATGACATCATATGTATGTATGATAGTGCCTGCTCAAGAGTGGGTTATCTAAGCTATGTGCATTATCCCATGCCTGCACAATGGCAGGCACTGGCATTTTAACTGTAAATTGGCAACAATCCATTCAGGCATGCCCTTTTCTGCCCTGGCCCTGAGAACTCAATGCACATTACTAAAACAAAATATATATATATATATATATATATTCAAATTGTGGACTTGTCAGACCATAGAACACTTCCCCTCAGTGTCAGTCCATCTCAAATGTGCTCAAGCCCAAAAATAGGTGGCGTTTCTAAATATTGATGGCATATGGTTTCAGTTTTTTGCAGTACAGCTTTTGCAGATTTAACTATGTACTGTGTTCAGTGAGAACAATTTTCCAAAGTATTCAAGCGCTAATGAAGCTATAATCATAACAGAAGCATTTTGGTTTTGGTTTTCAGCCCTGCTCTCTCTCCATATAAACTGCATCTTTTAATGATATTGTGAAAGGTAGATGGTGAAATCTCTAAATTCATTGTTATCATGCATCAGGAAATGTTCCTTAACTGTTGGCATATTTGCTGACGCAGATTAGCGCAGCCTGGTAAACCTCAAACTATCCTTGCTCATAAACAACTAAGCCTTTGGATGCTCATTTTACAGCCAAACAAAATATTTAAAGGGGAACTCAAGGATAATGCATAATGCTGTTTTATACAAACATAATTAGTAAATGTATGTTGTAAAATACAAAAATGTGTAATTTTTGTTTTCAAAGACGAGATAAATGAGGTTTTATCCCCCCTAATTAACTGTCGTCTGCTACAACGGTCGCATGATAATGACGAAACGTCGCCCTTCACCCAGAGGTATGCGCTGTTATTGTGTTGGATAGGGTGATTGTCCCAGTCCATTATTTTATGACAAAAGATCGTTCAATATTGCCCATTGGCTAGTTGCACAAGATGGTGTTGAGTACTTTCTGAAATATGCAGGGTTGCTTCAATATTAATGGTTTGCTTCTGTTACTTATCAGCCTATATCAGATGCTGAGCAGATGACAGGTATATCATCCGAGAAATGTGATTTTTAGCCATGGCCGATATTCCAGGGCCAGATTTTCTGTTTCGGTTTCATATTGTATTTACTTTGACATTTTCTGATGCAACTACCTAGCAAGTACTGCTACATCGTTATGGTTTTCTTAGATGTGCTCAGCTAACCATAGCTACAGAAGTGATGGTCGTGAGAGTGCAACTGATGCCGAATGGGAAGGTAAACGAAGTATCGGCAATATTAAAACATGCGTCGATCGTGTGTTAGATTTATGAAATGGCATTTCCACATTATGGAATATTTACACATTAATTACCAGATATTTTCATATTTGTTATCTGTCGCTTAAAGCCAGTTCATCACTCATCAGTGAGAACAGCTGGAAATGTGATGCTAGTTAAAAACCCTCTCGTTTCTTGGTGGAGCAGCTGAAGTCTCATTAAGAGTGCCAACGAACAAACATCAGTCATAGGTAATCGTGACAAATCTTGCGAACATCATTCATGGTTAATTAAACCAAATCCTGGGAATATCAGCGATAGCTAAAATCATATTTCCAGGATGATATACCTGTCATCTGCTCAGCATCTGGTATAGGCTGATAAGTAACAGAAGCAAACCGTTAATATTGAAGCAACCCTGGGAATTTCAGAAAGTACTCAACACCATCTTGTGCAACTAGCCAATGGGCCATATTGAACGATCTTTTGTCATCAAATAATGGACTGGAAAAATCACACTATCCAATACAATAACAGCGCATACCTCTGAGCGAAGGCCAACGTTTCGTCATTAACACGCGATCGTCATAGCAGATGACAGCTAATTAGGGGGAATAAAACCTCATTTATCTAGTCTTTGAAAACAAAAATACCACATTTTTGTATTTTACAACATTTATTTACCAATTATGTTTGTATGAAACAGCATTATGGATTATCCTTGAGTTCCCCTTTAAGACAATAAAGCTCAACAAGAAAAACCTTAGAAAAATTATTTTAGTACTCTACTCAATTAAATTTATGTGAAAGAGAATTTTACTGCACTCTGTATTTATTATCATACTACACACGTCCCAACTTTGTTCAGTTCGGTTTGTAATTAAACTTTTCCTTTTCCATTACGTAAACTCATACCCCTCACGATAATAAAATTAATGGTAAACCAGGATAACATCCCAAAGCTTTCATGCCTTTTCTCTAGTCAGCTTTTTGTATAATAGACTCTACATAATTCGTTAAAGGGAAGTTTTAATGGGAGATGATGAATAGTCTGAAAGGGCATTCAATGGCAGAAACAAGTAAGGTAAATGAAGGAGGCTGCAGGCTATATGAAGACAGTCCCATTCATCTCAAGAGGAGTGAGACAAAAGGGTCGGAGTCACAAATGACTCCTCTCTCTGCCTGCCATTGTGTGACTGATGGTAACACCAACCCTCACCTGCTGTAAGACCGACGAGACAACCTGGAGCTTCTTCTGCACCTCCAGAGTATGCGGCCCTTCCTAACACACAGGCAGACAGAAGGATGGACAGAGGCAGGGACAGAGAAGGGACAGAGAGAGAGAGAGAGAGGCAGGGACAGAGAGAGAGAGAGAGAGGCAGGGACAGAGAGCGAGAGGCGAGGACAGAGCGAAAGGTGGGGACAAAGAGAGGGACAGAGAGACAGCGAGAGATGGGGACAGAGAGAGAGAGACAGGACAGAGAGATAGAGAGAGAGGCAGGGACAGAGATAGAGAGAGGTGGGGACAGAGAGAGAGAGACGGGGACAGAGAGAGTGGTGGGGACAAAGAAAGGGACAGAGAGAGAGCAAGAGATTGGGACAGAGAGAGTGGCAGGGACGGAGAGATAGAGAGAGAGGCAGGGACAGAGATAGAGAGAGGTGGGGACAGAGAGAGAGAGAGCAGCAGGGACAGAGAGAGAGGTGGGGACAAAGAGAGGGACAGAGAGAGAGTGAGAGATGGGGACAGAGAGAGGGACAGAGGTGGGGACAGAATAGAGACATCGGTAATAAAAGTGATAAGAAAAGAGATCCTCAAGGAAATGGGGAAGTAAGATGAAGAGAAAGAGAGAGAGGACAGGGTGGGAGCAGCAGATGTGTCAGACAGAAAGGGAAAGACGGAAAAAGACAGAAAGAGCAGAAAAGGGGTTAAAAGGCTTGATAAGCTGAAGCACTTGCCGTGTGAAATAAAGTTTGATAAAGGGAGAGGTCGGGTGAAATTCACAGGGTCCATTTTAACACTGAACAGAAAAAAGCTGAAGAAAACTAGAAATGTGACATGCAAGTGCAAAGCTTTGATCAAAGCCAGCATGCAGAGCTCTGTGTGAATATTAATGCGTTTTTATGCAGTAATTTACTTTTTTCCAAAAGAGGACTTCAATTGAATTTAATATGACCAGGCATTAACGCATTTTTACGACGCTAAAATAAAACGAGAATCAAATAACTAAATCACATTAATAATGCGAACAGCAATATTTTCTCCCTAAATGAGCACATAATCATACAGCTGTTAAAATAAAAGCAAGTTAAATTTTGAAAGCAAACATCAATATTCATGTGCATGATAAGTCTTTTTGCATGCTCAAGTTCAATCAGACATTTTTTGGAATGAATCAAAGGGATTAATGCTGCTTAGTGGATACTAGCGCTGCAATGAATATAATAAACGTAAAAATAATTTTCAGAACCCACCGATGTATTCAAGTACCCATTCTCAATTTCGTCCAATTAAACAATTTTATACGAAGACGAGAAGGCAATCCAGGCACTCACGTGACAAACGAAAGGAAAGATAATTAAAAAGCCTTTATTATAGTGGCTAGAACATTAAGAAAGCGAACATTTTTCGACCACAATGGGTCTTCATCAGGGCTTCAAACAGAGACAATGGGTGTGGTCTCACCTATATACCATACACAGCCGAGGACACTATCTGATGTGCTCAATAGTCTTGCTACATTGATTGATGTTCGCTCTCAATTTTTTGTTACTATGGATATAGAAAGTTTGTATACAAATATTGACCACCAGGGGGGACTAAATGCCTTATGTCATTATCTCTCCGATAGTGGACACTCCATACCCTCTGACTTTTTATTGAAACTGACTGATTGGGTTATTCACAATAATGTTTTCTTATTTATGGATGAGGTGTATGTGCAGAAGATTGGCGTTCCTATGGGTTCTTGTTTTTCTCCCAATTATGCCTGTTCATATTTGGGCTTGTGGGAAAAGGAATATGTTTTGAATCCTGTCAACCCTTTCCACCACTGTATTACCTGGTATGGTCGTTACATTGATGATGTGCTATTGATCTTTGATGGTAGTGAGACTCAACTTCTGGACTTTCATAAATATCTGAATTCAATTAATCCCAATATAAGACTCTCTCTTGATTACTCTCAGCACAGTATAATTTTTTTGGACTTGAACATTGCTAAGGGGGCTGAGGGACATGTACAAACTAGTCTTTTCAGGAAAAGTTCCTCCCGTAACACCATCCTGCAGGCTAACTCTTTTCATCCTCACCACCTCATTGAAAACATTCCATTTGGTCAATTTCAACGCCTTCGGCGCATTTGTGACCAGGACTCTGATTTTGCAGCACAAGCTGATGCCATGTCCAGTAGGTTTTTAGACAGAGCTTATAAACTCAAGCTGATCAAAAGGCACGGAACAAGGCACAATCACTGCAGCGGGATACTCTTCTTCTCAAAAACAGACGTAAACAGTCCTGTCAATCCCGTCCTTTTTTGTCACTACATACAGTACACATGCAGAAAAAATCAAACGGATCATTAAAAGAAACTGGTCCATTATTGAGAGTGACGCACTTCTGAGTAGAGTTTTTCCTGAACCTCCGGTTATGTCCTTTAGACGTGCCCCCACTCTTAGGGATAAACTTATGCACTCCTATCTTCCACCAGACAAAAAAGGCACCTGGCTAACTAAACCAGCTGGTACTTTTAAATGCATGCATTGCCCCCATTGTGATAATGTGTTGCAGACCAAAAGTTTTGTTGATAGTCGTACCAACAAAGTGTATAAACAGAGGGATTTTATTAATTGCAATACCACATTTGTCATATATCGCCTGTCTTGCCTGTGTGTGGAGGGTTACTTTTATATCGGCCGCACTAAAAGACACCTGAGGGATCGCCTTGCTGAGCATAAATGCGCGATTCGCATTAAGAACTGTCATTACCCTATGACGAGACATTTTTAGCCAGGTTCATAATGCCAATGACTCTCTATTGCGTATTGAGGGCATTGAACACATCGGATATTTGGTCAGGGGTGGTGACAGAATCCAGAAACTTAATCAAAGGGAAGTTTTCTGGATTCGTCGCTTAGGTGCGCTGCACTATCCTGGCCTAAATGAGGACATTGATTTTACTTGTTTTTTGTGATGCCTGTTATAATTACTTGTATACATAGACAGACTTTTCTCTCTGTAGTTTTTTCATCTCCTGTGGACATGTATTGTTATTGTTATCATACATATGAATATGTCTGTATATTGAATATATATGTATGTAATTTTTATATATATGTATGTGCATATTGTGTATGCATGTCTATGTATGTGGATATGTGTATATATTTGTTGTTGTATGCATATGTTTCTGCTAACCTACCTGTCAGGTGTTGGGTCAGATGACTTCTTCTCATTGGCTGTGTATGGTATTGTCTCTGTTTGAAGCCCTGATGAAGACCCATTGTGGTCAAAACAAGTTGGCTTTTTTTAATGTTCTAGCCACTATAATAAAGGCTTTTTAATTATCTTTCCTTCTGTTTTTCACATGTGAGTGCCTGGATTGCCTTCTCGTCTTCGAATAATTATTTTCTCCCGTTTTCCAAGAGCACCTGACGCACTTTTTATATTTACTATTATTATTAAGAGCTACCGGTCTTCTCCGCTTTTTTCTTAACTATTTTATGTTTTACAGAAAAACTGACAGGTCAATTTGCCAGTCAAACAAGACAAATGCAGTCGGTGTATGACAGGAGAGAATGTCCCTGAAACGACAGCATTCACCCCACAGGCAATATTCCTAGTTTGGCCTCTTGGTGGGACCACAGGAAGGTCATAGGGCCCAAAAAGTCAACAAAAAAACTACTCTGGGCTCCAAGAATGTTAATAGCAAATTTGCATTTTTAAAAATGAAAATCTTAGTCCGATGATAGTGCCACAGGGTAGGTCAAGAGGTCACCAGAATCACCTCTATACAATCAAGGAAAGTCTGAGAGGAATCTTGTCAAAACTTTATGATTGCATTTGGCTCAGAGGAGGCACATCAGGAGACATCACAGAGCCACCACTGTCAATAATGTCTTCCTCTATGCACCATGAATGCTGAAAGCTGACTTGTCATGATTCCCATTGAGCTGTTTTTTTTTTTTTTTCCCTCTATGGTGACACTACGGCAAAGGTTACAGGGCGACCAACATCAATCACAGCTCTTTGTTTCATACCACAGACGATCAAAAGAGGTGTACTTGATCCCCAGCAAAACTGTCTGAGTTATTGCATTTTGAAATGAAAAGCTTGATCTGGTGGTGGTGCCACAGAACAGGTTGTAGGGTCACAAAAAAAAATAGGATTCCTCTTTCATGCACCAGGAATGAACTTCGGGGGTCCTCTTTCGACAACCTAAACGCAGTCAGCAAACGAAAGTGATGATGGTATCGCACATCAAAACTGTATGGGTCTAACTCCATTCCGGTCATTTTGTGACAGGGAGCAACTGTGGCACTTTTATCAAAACTGTCGGACTAAGAAGAATTTATTACCTGTGGGTGTGGTGGAAGTTTGGTTCCATTAAGGCCAATCAGATTAGCCGTTGTCATTCCCTTTAAAATCAATCAGTTAATGCCACAGTGAACTAGCAATTTTGTGAACTTGCCTTACCTTCCTTCGGTATCCTGAGAACCACGCCTCAACGTAGTGGAGATGTTAAGGGAACTGAGGTCGATTCACCAGTTTATTTGTTTTGTATGAAAAGATGTGGGCAATTCAATCTATATACAGTACAAATGATAAATAGGCACTTGTGGTGTAAAAACAAGGGCGAAACTGAAATTATTTGTATTTCCCCCACAAAAGAAAATATTTGCATGTATAAAAATACCTCTTCACTCTCCCCTTCATATTAGACCCCACCACCATTTTGTAGTCATTATATATGGGGTACATAATGAAAATGAAAATGGGGGGGAAATGCTATGCGTTTATATGCGACCAGCTCTGCTGGCTGCAATTCAGTGAAACTACCAAAGAGGGACAGCGTTTACGTTAAAATGTCATTTTGGTGAGTCAAAATATAAACAGGTTCTCTGACATGCAAACAGCACAGGACCAGCTTCATGCATTGACAAACCTCCTTTGGAGTTTTCCAACCACTCCAACACTGTCCAACTTTTCATTTAGAGAGGAGACTTCTAAACTGGGCTTAGGCCATAAATATGCCGCTTGCGACGGGTGAAACTGTACATAACGTTACTGCCACATGCGATTCTATTTGGGAAGGCACAAAAAAGGCTCAAGAAGGTTCATGCGATTCCTAAAAACAAGTCATGTAATTGCAATTTTTAACAAGCCCGTCAGAGACTAGAAAAAGTCCCCCACCAAAGGACGCGCCCACGCACGGACAGATGGAGGAACCGTTAGACAGATGGATGGACGGACATAGCCTAAATCAACAGTCCCCGGCCCCATCTGTTGGGTGGCACAGGCAGGGCACTAAAAACAATTTTAAAAGGCCACTGCAAGTAGTTGGGGTGATATTCTCCAGAAATAATAATAATATAATAATAATAATAATACATCCTATTTATGAAGCACTATTCAAAAGCAAGTTCACAAAGTGCTTCACAGGCATAAAAAAGGAAATGGAAATGAGTTCATGGTCAGAAGTCAAAGGTCACATAAAATGTCCTGTAGAGGTCATAGGCCAAGTTTAATACTTGCATCAGTTTCCTAAACTTCTTTGGTTTCAATGTGCTATTTTAAAAATCCGGATGATTTTTCAGAAAGTTAAAAATTGCAGAAAAGGGTCACGGTCATAGGGAAAAAAGGTCAAAGGTCACAGATCAAGAAAATATTCAAATGGTACAACTACAGGATATGGCCAACCTACGCAAGCATTTTCGAAAGGCCACGGTGAACAGTGTCGGAGAGATGCTCTGGAAACAAAAAACAGTGATGGAGGTCATTGCTGAGTGGTCAAAGGTCAGAGGTCACAAAGAAAGTAACAGTTATAAAGCTCTGGTAAAGGTCATGAAGTCTGTGTAAAATGGTAAGGCTGCTGAATATAGTTTTAGAATAATGGATTTGGACAGACACACGATTGGACAGGCAGGGTATGAGTATGTAGTGCTGTGTAATGAGTGTTCTTACTTTGCGAACGTCCTCTGCTGACAGTATCTCCTCCTGGACATAGGGGGCACTGTCCTGTGATGGGTGCATGGGAGTCTCTTCCTCTGTCTTCTTTACTGCCTGCATCTCTTCCATCTGCAGGATCCCTCCTAGTATCTCCTGTTCTTTCTCAGCTGTACCCTCATCTGCTCTCTCTCCCTCTTTCTTCAATAGTCTCTCACCCGCTCTCTCTAGACTTTTCTCCTTTAATCTCCACTCCTCTCCTTTCGCATGTTTCCTTGAGTCCTCCTCGCTTGCTACCCTCCACTCTCTCTTGTTGGGGATCTCTGCCTTCCCCACAGGTCCTCTCTCGCGCGAGTCGTCCTCAGACGAGGTGGGCTCCTTGTCGCTGACCTGGCGGACCAGCTCACACAGTTTGGACTTAAGCTCAAGCTCTAAAGTTTGGGCGGCGCTGAGGGAGAGGGAGTCGGGAGCCTCCCCGTCCTGGCTGGCAGCGCTGGGGGTCGCTGCCTCGGAGGTCAGGGTGTCAGGGGTCACAGTGTCGGCCGGTGGGTAGCTGGAGCTGGGGGGCGGGGGAAGCCCAACCTCCAATTCTCTCTGAGCCAATGAGCTGAGAGAGAAGCTGCTGTGCTCCTGTGAGAGTAAACATGGCTACTGACCAGCAGGAACTCAACACGGTACCAGTTCTGCACAGCACACTTTAAGTATAAATGATAACGCCCAAGGACATAGATGCAAAGTAAGGCACTCAGCATGGTGAACAATATAAAACAATATGAATACAGACATCATAACATTATTTCACACACCCAAATAATTTTAATCTGTAAATCGTGAATGAAACTAATAAAAATCAGGGTTTGCAATGACTGTACAGTATGCTAGAAGCATTGCCTTGAGAGTGACATGAATGAAGAAATGAACCTTCTGTTGCCATCTAGTGGTAGGATAAAGACACTTGCTACTAAATAAGTCCGACTAAGGAAAACTAACATCATGACCACCTTCTAAAATGTGCCGCTCCTCCAAACAGATTTTTCAGAGTCACAGGGGATGCTGCCAGGAATTATGTTTAATTTTAAATTAAAAGGAATTTCAGATTTGGTGAGGATACCAGTGGAGACCAGTTACTTGTGAAAGAAACTGTAGCTTGCTCATCTGACAAGACCAGCACAGACAACTAATTTGGGGTCTGCCAAATCATATGTTAAGTGTGTCTGCGCATGCATGCAAGTTAGTTTGTGTCCGTTTTCGTAAGTATGTGCATGTGCGCTGGTGTGCACATTTGTATGTTTGTGAATGCCTTGTGTGTTACTGTGCATTTGTAAACAGCATGCAACTGTGTGTGTGAGTGTGTGTGTGTAGTTAGTGTCTCACCGGTACAGAAGAGGAGTGCTGTGGCGGATAATGTGTGTAGTGTGTGTAGTGTGTGTGTAGTTAGTGTCACACCAGTACAGAAAAGGAGTACTGTGGCGGATAGTGTCTGTAGTGTTTGTGTAGTTAGTGTCTCACCGGTACAGAAGAGGAGTACTGTGGCGGATAGTGTGTGTAGTGTGTGTGTGTGTGTGTGTGTGTGTGTGTAGTTAGTGTCTCACCGGTACAGAAGAGGAGTACTGTGGCGGATAGTGTGTGTAGTGTGTGTGTAGTTAGTGTCTCACCGGTACAGAAGAAGAGTATTGTGGCGGATGGTGTGTGTAGTGTTTGTGTAGTTAGTATCTCACCGGTACAGAAGAGGAGTACTGTGGCGGATAGTGTGTGTAGTGTGTGTGTAGTTAGTATCTCACCGGTACAGAAGAGGAGTACTGTGGCGGATAGTGTGTGTAGTGTGTGTGTAGTTAGTATCTCACCGGTACAGAAGAGGAGTACTGTGGCGGATGGCCCCGCCCTGGGTCTGCCTGCTCTCTCTTGCTCTTCCTGCGTCTGCGGGACCTCCTGATGTGGTCGCTATAGTGATCCTCTGCCTCGCTGCTGTCTTCCGGCCCAGTGCCTCCGCTCAGCCCAACCACCACCTTGGGGTTGAAGTTTATATCCAGGACGTCCACCTGGTGAGGGTGAGGATGGTAGGGGGAGTCAGGGGTGCCCTTCCTCTTCAGCAAAGGAAGCAGGGGCTTGCGGTGTTTGGGTGGACCATCCCGAGCAGAGTAGAGTACGGAGGAGGACTCTGAGTCAGAGTTGAGGGTCTCGGTGTTGGTATACTGGCCCGAGGAGGGTGAGGTGACAGCGGGGTTTTGGGTGTAGGTCCACTCGGGGTCGTGCTGAGAGTCCGTGTAGTACGTCTCATCCGACAGCTTCCGGCGGAATGCGTGCAGGGCCGACAGCCAACCGCCCGGGTCCTCGTCCTCTGTGTCTGAGCCCATCTCATCGTAGGCCGACACCACGCCGGACTCCTTCTCCAGCACACTGAACACCAGGCTCTTACGCTTGGTGAGCAGGCTGGGCCGGGACAGTTGTGTGCTCTGCAGGGCCAGCCAGTTCCCGTCTGGACTCTGCAGCACTGAGGACGCACCTCCAGGTACAGAGACACAAACAGGAACACACAGTGAGTGAGCAAGAAAACAACAGACACAGAAACACACAGTGAGTGAGCAAGAAAACAACAGACACAGAAACACACAGTGAGTGAGCAAGAAAACAACAGACACAGAAACACACAGTGAGTGAGAAAACAACAGACACAGGAGCACACAGTGAGTGAGCGAGAAAACAACAGACACAGAAACACACAGTTAGTGAGCAGGAAAAAAACAGACACAAGAGCACACAGTGAGTGAGCAGGAAAACAACAGACACAAGAGCACACAGTGAGTGAGCATGAAAACAACAGACACAGGAGCACACAGTGAGTGAGCTAGAAAACAACAGACACAAGAGCACACAGTGAGTGAGCTAGAAAACAACAGACACAAGAGCACACAGTGAGTGAGCAAGAAAACAACAGACACAGGAGCACACAATGAGTGAGTATGAAAACAACAGACACAGGAGCACACAGTGAGTGAGCTAGAAAACAACAGATACAGGAGCACACAGTGAGTGAGCAGGAAAACAACAGACACAAGAGCACACAGTGAGTGAGCTAGAAAACAACAGACACAAGAGCACACAGTGAGTGAGCATGAAAACAACAGATGCAGGAGCACACAGTGAGTGAGCAAGGAAACCAATTAACACCCAGGAGCACACAACAAATGAGCAAGGAAACAAGTGAATGCACACAGGAGCACATAGTGGAATGCTCAAGGAAACACATTATGTTTCATTATGACTAACTTACTCTTTTGCAGAGAAAAGCATTCAGTGAGGTCTGAACAGAGAGCAAATGTCCCCCATTGTTTCATAACTCAATTCTCCTTTGTCTATTGAGCATGGTGGTTCTGTCTGGTTACTTTACTAACCATGATGCAACAATGGCTTTAAGGGCTGCAGTTTCTACACTGATAAAAATACCCTAAAATTAAAGAGCAAACTGCTTTTTTTTTGAGGTCAGGCACATACTCGTGTGGACAGTGTAGAAACCACAACAAATTAAAGGTCCCATACTATGCTGTATTTAGTTGTTTAAAATATGTCCAATGGGTCTCTAAAATAATTTTAAGAATTTGGTTACAAAAAAAAAAAAAAACACACACATCCAGGCCTAGTGAGACTTCTTCTCTCACCCCGTCTGTGCTGGCCTGAAACGCAAGCTGTTTTGAGTGGGCGGGGAGGCTATGCTAATGAGGCGCTGCTCTGATTGCCTGCCTGGCCGCTTCGATTCCGGGGGAGGGTGCAGACCCGAAAAACCAGGAAACCAAGATGGCAGGTATTTCCGGACAGCTCTCCGCTGCATCTATTGCTGTAAGACCGTACTTGTTTGATCCCGAATCCGACCCGAACGGGAGGAGGAAGCAATGGACCACATCGGAGTTAGCTTGCAATACCCATTATCCATTGCGCGTGACGTCACGCATTTTCGGCTGGGGGTATAAACTCCGCTGTATCTCATATAGATTTCCATAGACAACCACCTATACAACGTTCATTTCTACCATTTATACGTGATATTGCACACTTTTGTCAGAAGTTGCAGAACAACAATGACATGGAAAGTACGCGATTTGGTGGTGTTTGATTTATAAAGTTTTAGGGAGTTTAAAAGGTTGAATTACGTGATGAATGAAGAGGCTGCATACATTTACTTTCATTTTGTAATACAACTATGGGCTGCGAACCATCCAGCGGGATGGGAATGAAAATGATAGTGTATGTAACCAGTGGGGTTTATGCTAAAAATAAATTGTCACGACTGTAGGCAGAAAAATGGAAAATAACCATTTCAAAAAGCAAAGAAGAGTTCATTTAATAGTCCAACAGAAACCACTATCTCTATGAATGAAGCTCAGATCGAGCTAAAAATCAAAACACATACCAGTTCTAACATCAACTCTGTTCACTGCCTTTACCCAGTCTCGTCTTAGCTCGTCGTCAGCTAGGAAGCGTAACATTCGGAGTGGTGGAGGGCAATTGCATGCGCCTTTACCAAACAGGCCAGCATGTTTTAGGCAGATCTTTCTTTTCCACTTACGAAGATAGTATGTGCTATTTGCAGCCCTTGACAGCACACCATGTAGTTGGCATCTAATTAAGAGAGAAAAGATAAGCTTTACTGCTATGAATTTGTATATGTACTGCCAGCATGGACAGTTTAAAATAAAAGGAAAGGAAAAACTTCAACTTTTTGCTTTTCGAAGTGGTTATTTTCCATTTTTTCTGCCTACAGTCATGACAATTTCTTTTTAACGTAAGCCCCCCTGTTTACATATGCTAAAATTTTCATTCACATCTCGCTGTATGGTTCGCAGCCCATAGTCGTATTTCAAAATGAAAGTGAATGCATGCAGCCACTTCATTCATCTCGCACTTCAACCTTTTAAACTCCTTAAAACTTTATAAAACAAACACCACCAAATCATGTACTTCCATGTCGTTGTTGCTCTGCAACTTCTGACAAAAGGGTGCAAACATCACGTATAAATGGTAGGGATGAATGTTGTGCAGGTGGTTGTCAATGGAAATCTATGTGAGATATGGCGGAGTTTATACCCCCAGCCAAAAATGCGTGACGTCACGCGCAATAGATAATGGGTATTGCAAGCTAACTCCGATGTGGTCCATTGAAGTATTGCAGCAACGTTTACAGCAGGATTTCAATGAGTAGCAAGTAGAAATTTTAGTGTTTTGCTTGTACTGTCTTGCCTTGCATGCATGTGATTGTAGCTGTACTGTTACATAGTTATGTTATATACCCACTTAGCTATCCGGAGGAAACTTTGCTAAAAGCTCCAGTTAACCATTTCCACCAAAACGAAACGAAATTCCAACACCAAGCTACTAAATGAGTTTGTAGCAAAAACACACAAACGGTGTAAGCATTGCTTATGTGGAGCAAGCAAATCGATAACTTCTACCAAAAAAAATCCGTATCCGATCACCACTTTTTTTTTTTCTTTTTTTTATTAGCCAAAGCAAGTTTCTAAGGTGGATGAAATTCCGCCACGGCAATGCAGAGAAATCTTTTGCTATACCAGACACTAGGGCTGCACGATAAACGGAATTGCGGTTATCGCAAGCGCAATAAAAGTAACTGCCACTATGAGGTAGGCAGACGAGCTTGCTTATTGCCTTTTCTATGACACATACCTAATGTGGTCATTTGAAATGCTTCCGGGAAGAAAACTGTGATTTGAAGTCCGCTAATTACCAGCAAGGTTGGACAGCCTCCATCGCCTTGGCATAATTATCTTATCTTAAATCAATTCCTGCGTACTTTGCCTAACTTGCAATCAAGACATTTATGCAGCCAACTGACTGATCAAAACCAAAATATGGCCAATAATGATTAAGAAGAGATAATGAGAAGCAGACGGACCCAACCAGGCTGCCGAGTTAGATTGAAAGAATGTTAATAATCTGAATAAATAGCAGACCTCTGAATTCCACCTCTCATAGAATTTTTACATAGCCTATCATTAAAAAAGATTTCTTAAAAATCAACCATTTTAAGATGGCCTTGGTTTTTAAGCATTTCAAAACATACATTAAGTGGATAACATTTTGTGAAGCATCTCGAGCGTGAAAGTGAGAGAAATTATAGGCTATTTTCGCATTGCAAGCAATAGACAAATACAGCAAAGACTTGGAAAACAAGTTCAGGCGAATCTTTGCCGCAAATTTGCTGCATTTTTTATTTGATAATTGAACAAGATTAATTTAAAATAAAATAATTCATAGCTCTTGATTTTGGTTTCGTTTGAGCGTCTAATAGCGAACAGCGAAGGTGGAAAACATTTTGTTTAAGCGTATCAAACGTCACGATTGTTAACGCATTTGCATGCCGCGCAGTCGAATGTAAAACTAGAAATAATCTAGCACACAGATTCAGGCAAATCTGTCATGTTTCATGGTCATTTAAATTTCAAAATGTAATAAACAAAACATATTCAAATAAATCAGATTGTCTACCAATTTAAATCGTTAATTGAGCGAATCAACTGTTTGATTGCAAATTGAGCAAAGCAAATGGGAAGGGGGTGAGAGCAATTGTCGAGTAGAGGATGATGATTTTGTAGACCTTAACTTTGCTTTGTTCAGCATGTAATTTACCTGAATGTGTTTGCGAGATAATTTCTAGTTTTACATTTGGTCACACTGCGTGCTAATGCAATTACAATTTCTACAAGTCACGTTTGATACGCTTAAACAAAATGTTTTCCACCTTCACTTTAGGCTATTTAGATGCTCAAAAGCAACCAAAATAAACAGCCATTGATTACTTTATTTGAAATCTTGTTCAATTATCAAATAAAAAATGCTCCAAATTTGCGTTTGCCTGAATGTGTTTGCCAAGTCTTCGCTGCATTTGTCTATTGCGTGCAATGCGAAAATAATTTCTCTCACTTTCACGTTCGATATGCTTTACAAAATTTTTCCACTTCGTGTATATTTTGAAACGCTTAAAAACCAAGGCCATCTTAAAATGGTTGATTTTTAAGAAATCTTTTTAATGATATGTAAAAATTCCACAAGAGGTCGAATTTAGAGGTCTGCTATTTATTCAGATTATTGACATTGTTTCAATCTAACACAGCAGCCTGGTTAGGTCCGTCTGCTTCTCATTATCTCTTCTTAATCAATATTGGCCACATTTTGTTTTTGATCAGTCAGTTGGCTAAATAAAAGGCTTGATTGCAAGTTAGGCAAAGTACACGGGAATTGATTTAAGGTAAGCTAATTATACCAAGGCGATGGAAGCTGTCCAACCTCGCTGGTAATTAGCGGACTTCAAATCACAGTTTTCTTCCCGGAAGCATTTCAAATGACCACATTAGGTATATGTCCTAGAAAAGGTAATAAGCAAGCGCATCTGTCTGCCTCACAGTGGCAGTTACTTTTATTGCGCTTGCGATAACCGCAATTCTGTTTATCGTGCAGCCCAAAGAGACACGTCATAGTGCGTTTCGTGATTGCTTTCACCGTGGTAGGATCAGAGAGCTAGCCCACACCAAGGCAAAGTGCCCGGCTGACCCCGGTCATGGATGAGTAAAACAATCCTTTCACAGCAGCAGTAAACAAACCCAAACACGTACCCTAAGCTCTGCAAAACCTACGTCTGGTCTAACTGCAGCCTTATCAGCCCAACTTTGCAGACACGCACAACACCTCTCCAGTTAGCTTCAACTGTAGCAGCTACAGTCAGGTAACGTCACGATGAAACTACCACCTTGATGCTAACCAAAGTGACACAAGCACACCAATCTGAATTACTGCATAAAAGTTAACCAGGAGCATTTTTAAAGTAGCACGGAACGCAAACTAACATGCAGTAGTAACTGAGCGGTCATAACAACGACAGAGGCAAACTTTACCCTGCAGTACAGGTTTTACAGACAGTAAGTTCCGTTACCGTGAACAGTTGTACCAAGCATCCAAATTACAAACAAGTATAAAAAGTTAGCTTCAAATGAGGTTTATGTTCACACACCTTCTGTTGAATGTCTCCTTGATATTATTTACTCTTGCATATATAGCTAGGACACGAACATTAGCAAAAGTAACTTAGCCATGTTAGCCGCAGTGCTATAGCCACATTCAACAGGCTATAACGTTCGGTAGGCTTATGCAGTAAAGCAACACAAAATGGTAAAACTTGCTTCTTCTGCCTCTGAGTCACGGACAGCTGGTACCGATCCAGGCTTTATCTTCAGATATTTTACAAAGCCTGCATTTGAGGCCAGTTGTTAGTGCTATCATTAGCGGTCTTGCTAGCCACCCGTAACATGTTAGCTTCACTTACATTATTTGCCGTTATATCGTTACTTTCAGCTTGTGGCTCCAAGCGCTTGATCGATGCAACTGCTCCAGGTTTGAGAAGCAGCTGAGACGCATATCCAGCATTGAATTATCCTTCATTAACTAAGCTGTCTTTGGTGAAATGCCGAGCACAAACAGCTAACCTTCCCCTTGAGTGTGGCTGTTTGCCGCCAGCAAACAAAAAAAGCTACCCACTGATTTCTGGTGGCATCGTCTTGTGGAAGAGAAAGATGATCCATCCAAAAAAAACACGAACGAACAGCTTTGGGAGACATACTGATAAATCTACACGTTAAATGATTTGGGCTCGTTTGCGTCTGATAGAATAAATTCCGGGGTGGGCAGGTCCAGCGCCGTGATTGGCTCTGGCCAGGTCTGTCCTGATTGGACGCAACAACCCGATGTCAGGTTTTGCCCAGATCTTGTGAAGATATCGGGAAGAGCTGTTCAAAGAGGAAATCACATTCAGAAAATCATGTTCTCGGATTACGGCAAAACCCCTGTATTTTATGCTTAGAAACTTTGCAGAGGTTGAGTATGGACAACCAACATTATAACATTACATGTATGTATTAAAAGAAGGATCAGCATAATAGGGGACCTTTAAAATTGGGGCTTTGGTGGCAACTGATTTCTGATTCTTACAAAACCGTGCCAATCTTTCTCATATCAAGCATGGTAAGAACCATCCTCCCATTGAAAATAATCCCCATATGAACGCACACACACACACACACACACACACACACTAAAACTACACAATAGAGAGACAGTTACAGAATATTTGTGACTGCTGTGTGATTGGTTGAGAACCAGTGGGGTAGGCAGCTCTTACAGGAGTTGTCCAGCCGGTCGACACTCTTCCAGCTGGTCATTTGAGCAGCAGCTCTGGCCTCCTTCTTTAGGGAGGCGTATTCCTTCACTTCCCCTTTCCCCATCGGCTCAGGACCTCCTGCTGTCTGCGCCTCCTCAGGGGGCTTCTCTGGGGAGTCGTCGCTCGTCAGTGAGAAAGCAGACCGCGACCTCTGCACAAACACACCAACGCAGCCAGACGTGTTTCTGAGCACATCCTTCACACGAATGCACCTATCATCTCTTCCACTCAAACTACCTGCAACATCATAGAGACCTACAGCATTTAAATGTACAAAACTTGCATGCAGACAGACTGAGGGTGAAGCTTACAGGTTTTACCAGCAGAGGGCAGCACACACCAGCAGTACACCAACAGTGCGTAGGATCCAAAGGTGGACAATTTTACCTCCAGTTGAGGTCAATCAGGGAGGTGCTGACTTCAGCAAGGCACTGTTTCACAAAGCTGGATAACTGGGTCAGCTGAATTATGGTACTTCGCTTTTCACGCTGGAGCGCAAATTGAAGTGAAAAGCATTTTCCTTTCTATTTCCTGGCACAATCACCCAGCAAAACAGTAATCCTGTTCTGTGAAATAAGCCCCAGGGTTGAGAGCTACAGGAGAGGAGCGCTACACTGTTTCAGACCTCTGGGCTCTATTACACACACAGAGTGCAGTAATTCAGTTTCCAGATGGCACCAGCCAGACAAGGCAACTTTATGCCCAGCAGGGTCCACTGCAGTGCAGTGTACTAACTCCTATATCTGCAGGCAAAGTAAAACAGAGTGTTCCCATACAAAGGCTTCTTACTCTCTCATACGTTTTTTGTGAGCCCAATCATAATTTCCTTAAATTGTTCATCCTTTAAATTTTTTTCACAATTACTCATTTTCCCTGCGATAGGGGGCTAATATGGCCACAATGGGAGTGAGTGATTGAGTGAGTCACGATCCTCTCATACTCAATATCTCAAGAATGGTAAGAGCCATATCCTTCTAATTTTGTACATTAACAGAAATAGTGCAGCAGGTGAGCTGATTAAAATTTGGTTGAATCACTGAAGTTGCATCATACTACAAACTGTAAATTAATCTGTAAAAATGCCCCGCACGGTCCTGTACAATCCAGTAGGACTGCATGTTGCTTCTATCAGTTAGCTTGTTTACCAAGCAAGCTAATGCATTAATAAAATTGTCAGTGACTTAGTCAGAACCTGATGAAGGCTACATTTTGCCAATAGTTATGCTAGCAATGCTTGTTCTGTGCTTCTTGCTCAGCTAAAGTGTATTGCACTTACGTTACTTGCGCATACCTTCATTTCACGTCTACAGCAGCCAGCTAGCTAGCTACAGAGCTGCATTGAAACTGTGGTGTTGACCAGCCCATTTTTCATGTAACTCTGTAGCTAGCTAGCTAGCACGCTGCTGTAAACGTAAAATTATTTTGGCTGGGTAGGAATAATTCAAGTATTACCTTTACTAGCGAGCTACATTCTCTGAACAGATCCCAAGCCTGCAAGAGGCACTTCAGCCTCGTTGCATCATAGTTAATTAGTATGCAAAAAGATACTGCATAGCAGGGGCCTGTACAATCTAGTAAGATTATAAGTAGCTCGAATCAGAAATATGAGAGTAAAATGCTCTTAACCCAATTGTGGAGATAACAATCCCAACATGCAATGGAGCTCCATAACAATGACCCAGCATTTCAAATGAAATAAGAAATCATTTAAAAAAAACCAACCCTTCCAAAGGTTAACCTCTGCTTGGAATTAAAAAAAAGATGCAAAGATTAATTTTTGACTTGTCTTCAATTACTCTCCATAATTACTAAAAGCAGGCCATTTAAAGAAATGAGTGGTGCTCTTTGTGCCTGTGTCAGCCGTAATATAAAGGCACAGAAGACAAGAGCGATGGAAAACTGCCATTACCGTTCACCTGAATTAACACAATATTTTCCCTCCTTTAAAAAAGAGAATAAAATCAGTCATTCAAATGACAAGTTGGATGAGTAATATATGGCATTAAAGAGAAGTGCTTAATGCAAGAGCAGCTTCATATCTGACTTCAGGATGCAGTTTTCCCCATTTGACAGCAGAGGGAAGCACTGTTAATGGAAAAGAAAGCACCGCTATGTTGGGCATCAAGGACATACAGACAATATGCAGGTGAAGCCATCAAATTCGCAGCAGAATAATGTAATACAAATACACTAAAAACAAAGACAATGCAACACAGCTAAACGGCATCAAGAAAATTCACTGGTTTCTGGTGTTGCTTTATACAAATAATAGAGGCAAATAATAATTACAAATAATATTCTGTATTATGAAGCGAAAAGCATTTTGTAATTGCTGTCAATCTCCTTCAGACTGGACATAAGTGGTGATGGTGCAACCAAAAGCAATAGTCAATGAGCAATCGTCTCAAATCGATTTAGAATTTCTATTATTGACTCAGACACACAGCACTTCATACTGGACTATACAGCAGCAGTGACATTGGTGTGCATTTAGATGAGCATATACACTGGTTGCACTTTGCTGCACTTACACAATCCTATCATCTGTATTTAGCTACCTGGCCATTTAGAACAGGGGCTGGCTGTGTTGATTTTTTTTTTGCACTCGGACAATAACAGATACTGTTTCTAACAGAAGATAAATTTCTAATCTAGACATGAATATTTGTTACAAGAAGTAAGCCTGTACGAGCCGAGTGGCCTATCGGGCCGGTGCTTAACCCCGGTTTCCATGGCATGAAGCGACTAGGAGTATTACTACTCCCCCTGGATGGGATGCCAGTCCATCGCAGGTACTCCCCCCAGCTCTTAGTCAAGTTTCCCTGCCTATTTGCTAGTACCCATTTATACACCTGGGTGGAGTGAGGCGTGGAGTGTGGGAGTAAAGTGTTTTCCCCAAGAACACACAGCGAAGGCCGTGGCCAGGGCTTGAACTCGGGACCTTACGATCTCAAGTCAAGCCTACTTGACCACTGCGCTACTACAAATAGTAAATGATAACCAGGCTTGGTGTAGAAATGAGAAGTCCCTGTCATGGAGCAACATATTTTGGTAGTTTTCTTATGATTAACCTCTTTCACTCTGGGCTTGCCATCAGAGGGATTATAGGCCTGCTCTCACCCCGCCTTAAAGCGCATTACTTCTCAAAACCCTTTCTCATTTATGTTTCCAAAGTAGCAACTAAGTGTTAATTCATGCAATTGCGAGGATCGGTCAGTAGAATTACTGTCCAACCCTAAACCTGTTCCCGATTGAGAACCTAACAATTGATTGAATTAATTTTCTGAGGAAATAGGGAATCAATAAAATGTGTAGGAGCCATTACTTAGTTTATTTTCCATATATATGATTTCTTATTTTTGTGTTTGTGAGTGCGCCCTCTCAGGTGGTGAGGGCTCTAAGCATAAAGGATGGTGGCCATGGCGTACTCGGCTGAGAGGGTGGGTTACAGCGCATACCGTCATTGACCTCAGCCTCAAGCCTCAAGCCTCAGCTCATGCAACGTCAGCCTCAGCCACATCAGCGCTTCGCAGATTATTGGGACCTGCAGCATCTATAATTTAAATCTCATGAATGAACTGCTTGTTTATTTTTACACCATTTACGTTTCTGTAATAAATTGCGGTTAATAGTGGTAGGAAACGTTTTGAGTGAATTGTTTGATGTAAATGAGGCTGCAATTCAGACACGCTGCACCCCACTCTCCGTGTGGTAAACACAATAGGAAAGGATGGGGAAAAATGCAATTGTAGGATCCAAATCAAAGTTTTTTGCCACTACAAGCTGCATTACCATTAAAGCTGTATAGCCTTTCATTTTTGCATCATTTAAGTCAGAAAAAGAATTTTCCTTGGCACCACAATAATTTTATTTCTCAGTATTCAAATATAGAATCCAGAATATTACATTGCCATTTTTATCATAATTCATGCTGTCAATAATAATTTTGTTTACAGCACACGTGGGCGGAAAAACAACCGGCCTGAAGTACGAGACCCATATTGTGTGGCGACGTCATAGATCACGTGGGGGCTTCCCCCAAGTTGCTCTACATTCTGGGAACGAAATTCAAACCAGACTGACGGAATGTCCGATTAGGTCAACAGAAAATTTTCATAAAGATGCCAAATTACAGCATAGCATGTTGTAGGCAATACAAAGTTGTATATTTTTATCTTAAAACCAACATTCTTCTATCTATTGCAGCAAATCCATCAGTTTGAAGATAATTCAAGGTTATACTTCCGAAATTGTGTAGATCAAGTATGGCGAATGAACAGAAATTGGTCACGGGTCAGCTTCAAACTTCACACATGCACTCATGCACTTCTTCCTGCAGTTCGTCTGTACTATATGAACTGAGGGAGACACAATATTTGCCATGGAATTCCCCCCAGCTATATATTTCATGGTGACTAAAAAGGGCTGTAATTTTTCAGCATGTTACAAAAATAAATGCATATTATAACGCTGTATTTCAAGAGCTAAATTATGTCAGTTTTGTGAAATGTGAAAGGCCATACAGCATTAATGATTAAGACCTATAGCCTTGCATCAAGGAGGAAGGCTACAATATGAGCTTGCATGGATGGCAATTAACTGAAATTTCTTGAAATTCCATCTTAAAGTAGAATGTTATGTAGTAAATGCTGCTGAAGGTGGTATTTAGATTGGGTTTAGATTTCATTTCAAATTAATTAATTAGATAATTGCCATTCATACAATCTCATATTCTAGCCTTCCTACAACTTTCCCAAAAGCTGGACTATAAAGATCTCATTAATGATTTTGCTACCATGAACCATTGTCCTTTCGGCTCAAGGTCAAATTCGACCAACCGACAACGCTCGGCAAGCATGATATGTTGTCAATGCTCAATTCATACCTATACTATAAATGCAATAATAAGCAAGTTACGGCACATTTTGTGGCAAAACACCCCGAAAAATGATGAAGTCCAGACACGTTGCCAAGGTGGCGCTATGAGGGATCGATTCAATCAAAACGCCGTTTACACCGTTGAAGCAGGTCATGATACTGATTCCATTGCTGCGATAAAAAAAAAAATTCATCGGACAGTTTTTGAGAAAATTGCACTCAAGTGCCAAAAATGGCCATTTTCGACATAAAAATGGCCGCCAAGTCTAAATGAACGATTCAATCAAAAAATTTTTTGCTCGGGCATTAACTTGATGACCCATTTGATCACATTCCCAAATTAAAAAAAAAAATTCATCAGACCGTTTTTGAGATACGGCTTTAAGCGGACGACGCCGACGACGCCACCGGACGCAAAGTGACGACGATAGGTTACTGGCCTACAGCCGGCAACCTAAAAATTATTTAGCAATTAAAGTGTTGAAATAAATTACGTTGCCCAGCTGAAAAAAAGGCTAAAATGGGAGATTAGCGATTAAGCGCTTTTACTAATTATATAAATTCTGAAATTAGCTGAAAAACTAGCAAATACTCTGTCCCTCTGCAGCCAGGGCAGAGCAATGAAGAGTTATTGGATTATAAGGTAGCTGGTTCAAATCCTATATGATCATTTGAGTACCATGCCTCTTAACCCTCTATTAACCAAACCCATTTCCAATTGTGTAAAAATCATATCCCCAGGCAAATATGTTGATTATGGGCCAATATTTGGAAAAATTGTAAAAAAAAAAAAAAAAAATTTTTAAATTTAAATTTAAATATTAATTTTTTTTTTTTTTAATTTTAAAATTTTAACTTGACGGACCATTCAAATTATTCCCAAATGTTTATTTGGCAATAAGAAACAGAGCCAGCAGGGTGTCCAGGCTGTTAACCCTTTCACTTTATGTAGCAGATATGCTTCGGTGGTTAATAGAGAGTTAAAAGTGGCTAAAGCATAAATCCAGTCGTAAAACTTAATGAATAATGTAATAGAGCAGGCTAGTATACACTGCTGCTGAGAATCTCAGATTATTGTCAGTCAACTTCAGCCACCTAGAGCCAGGTGTCCATGTAGAGGTGTCTGTGTCCTAAAACAGGATTATCTAAACCACACCTCCCCTCCCTCTCACCCAAAGGGAATAGGAGGTCTTCAGGCCGGCCTGGACGGTGTGAGGACTGGGCTGGGGTGCGTTGGGAGAGGGCAGCTCAGTGCTCTGGTTCTGATTCTGGCTGGGGGGCCACACCATCTCGTACTCTGCCTGCATCTCCGTGCGTTTCCTGCGCTGAATGATCTGCAACAGAAGAGAGGAGGGAAGCTTTGCATTACCTGCACAGCCCCACTGTCAGTTATCACTACTATCATTCAACCCAAGCATTCAACCCTCCATCCCAACTCAAGGGGCACCCTACAATAAACATTCCCACTCCATCCCCTCAAACCCCAGTGACACAGGAATGAATAAGCCATCTGTAGCCCCAGGCACAGGAGCGTCAAAGTACTGCCGCATACTCCATTACGGCTCAAGACGAGAAAACACAACCAGCTGGCCGGCACCATAGAATCTCTTCCTGCAGGTGGAACCATGACTTACTTTCTGCACAATAGTTGTAGCGAGTTCCTCTATTAGCTCTTCTTTGTTGTCCCGCAGGTAGCGAGCCTCATTTTGTTTCTCCTGAAAAAAGACACATATGCAGGCTCTGGTTGATACAGAAGAAGACTTTAATTATAGCCAAACAAATAAATACTTCCATAAAAGACCAAACATGAAGGCAAAGGGTACCGGTGTCAACTGCCAAGATTGAGGAATACAAAAAGCTGACAGGGGACGTGACGAGTATTCGAGATGAAGAGAAAGATCTCATTAGCAGCTACACCGAAATTCTCCGTAAGCCTTTTCTCAAATCACACAGCAGCTAATGAGCTGGGTTTCTAAAGGTTACATTTCCCAATTCAGCCCCTATTGCAGGACACCGCTATTATGCGTTTGAGCAAGTAGTTTATTCAATATGACGATGAGTTCTGTTTCTGTTTTTGGTAATAACAACAATAACAATCATCATCATCAGCATTATCATCATCCTATCTCAGCAATGCAGAGTGTAGTTGCATGTTCACAATGGGAACAGTCTGAATAGGGGGTTTAGCGATATTGCTGAGCAGGCGGGAAAGACTGGAGGGTAAATCAAGCTTCAGACTGCAATGGGAGAGATGAAAGAGGACAAATTACCAGGTGGGGGAGCAAATAATGTTTCTCAGAAAGTGTGGAGTTTACACCTAATCTTAGTAAGCAAATGCAGATGCATGTAATAGCACACACCCAAGCGCGCACGCACGCGCACACACACACACACACACACACACACACTACTGACGTATCATTAAAAAAGCACACTAAAAGGATAATGAATTTGTAATACTAAGCAGAAATGAGGATGAGTCTCACCAGGCTGTCGCTGTACTCCTCGGCCTTGGCAATGGCCTCTTCTATGGCCTCTTCAGCCACCCGCAGCGCAACAGTGAGCGTCTCTGCCATGCTGTGTCCTGAGGGGACAACGCACACGCAGGTTACTCCGCCACCGCCACGCACACACACACAACATACACACAGACGTAATATCAAAGCACACATGCAAGCACTCAGTTATGACTATGGTCAAAAAAAAATGAAGACTTTTTGTGACATTGCACAACATTTGATTTTTGGCATTATTTTTTTTTTGTATGATAACAAACATGTCATGTATAACCAGTAAAGACATATCAATATAAGTATAGACAAACGGTACTCTGTCCGAAAACTGCTCTTTGAATTTAACATAAATTTTAACAAAAAATGTGTGACACTTCTGCAAATCAATTGTTGTGCAATGTCACAAAAAGGCTTCATTTTTCTGACCCCAGCCTTATACAACATTGTAAAATAACAGTGGGCAAAAAAAATATATACAATATCATTGAATGGGCGCCTAACTCAAATAGCTCAGCCACTACTGAACTGAGCCCTGAAGTCTAGACCATACTGGTCAGGTCTGAGAGGATGATACATGTAGCATGAGTACGTACAGCAATGAGCCAAAACATTATGACTGCAGACAGATGAAGAAAATAACATTGATAATCTAGTAACAACAGTCCATGTTTGGGATATATTAGACAGTAAGCAAACAAGCAGTTCTCATAGTTGACATGTTGGATGCAAGAGAAATGGGCAGGCAGGCAGGCGTAAAGACCCCAGCAACCTTGACAAGGGCGAGATTGTTGTGAACAGACGAGTCGTCTGAAGCATCGTTGAAACAGCAAGGCTTGTGGGGTATGCCCAATCTGCAGTGGTTATTACCTACCAAAAGTGGTCTGAGGAGGGACAAACCACAAACCTGCGACACGGTGTTGGGCGACCAAGGCTCGATGCATGAGGGCAACAGGGCTATCCCATAGGTTCCAAACCGACAATCTGGCTACTAACACGTTGCGGTAAATATTAAAGATGGTTTTCTAAGGACTGCGTCACAACATACAGAGGATTCATTACATCCTGCAGCATAGCCACAGACCAGTCAAAGCACTCATGCTAAACCAAGTCCACCATTGAAAGCAACTATTATAGGAACGCGAGCGTCAGGACCGTAGAGCTCAGAAAGGTCAATGACTCCTCTTTCCTTTTACATCCTGTGGACAGCTTGGAACATGAGCACCTTCACTCAGAAAAGAGATGGTACTAGGATGCTCTGCAGGAAAATGACAAACTGGTCGAGGGAGCGTGATGCTCTGTGCAGTGTTTTGCTATGGTATGAAACCCTGGGTTTGAGCTATTCATATTCATTTTTGCAGCAAGGCGCACTTGATCACTGCAACCATACTACCTGATGGCAGGGGCATCTTTCAGCAAAATGATGCACTCCGCCACACTGCACAAAGTGTTTGGGAACAATCTGAGGAGGTCAAGTTGTTGCCCTGACCACCAAATTCTCAAGAACACAATCTGATCAGGAGTCTTGTTGGATGTGCTGCAGCAACAAGACTGTTCAGCCGTGGCTCCACCTGGAAACTTATAAGACTTAAATGCTCTGCTGCTAACATCTTGATCCCGGATACACGGAACACCTTCAGAGGTTCTGTAAGGTCAAAGTTGTTCTGGTGGGAGGACGCAGAGGACAAGCAGCATATTATGCAGGTAGTCAGTATGTTTTGGCTCATCGGGTTTGTTAGACATTTCTGACTCCTGTGAGGATGAAGATGCCGCTTGTAGTTTCAGAGCTTTAACACAACAACCCCACAGCAGGAAGCAAGTGTTTGAAACAGCAGACGAGGGGGAGAGGTGAATAATCGCTGAGCGACAAAGGGGAAACATTGCTAACAAAGCCTCAAACATGCATTTCAGTGCCTGAGCAGGAGTATTTTTTATCAAAACACCCCACTATCAAGTTCACAGTAAAGATATGATCTGGTTAGATATGATCTGACTTCAAACTTGCCCACTTCAGCCCTTCTAAAAACTGTGAGCGGCTGAACTGCAGCAGATGGTATTGGGTTTGTACAGGATTGATTACAAAACAGCAACAAATGCCTTGCGCAGAAGCTCTGACTCCAGACCGATAAAGTCTGCACAGCAGCCTCGCCATCTCTCCCACTCTCACCTCCTCCAACCCCCCTTCACTCAATTCAATTTGCTTTACAGGCATGTCAAAGTGCTACATTTCATTTTGCCCTTTCTCACTCCCTCCATTACGACAGCATAAGAAAAACTGTTCATCTAATAAAAAATAGACACTAGAGTCCAGACTTAATCAGCCCCTGAGAACTGCGGGGAAACAGTGCGAGAATGCTAATGTAAGGCCTGAGTTTAGAGAGGGCAGATTTTGGAAGCCAATAGGCTTGTCTTCATCAGAACAAAGTTAAACTAGCCAGCTATTTTGCGGTTAGGGAAATTAGCAAGATAGTACGAATTTGCGTCTCCATTTGCCCGAAAGCCCTCCACTCAAAAAATAAGCCCAAAGTTGATGAATGCGCACTTTGCATTATTTCCAAATAGAGCACGCGGCTCAATTTGGCTTTGCCAGTTCAATTTCGGTCTAATGAAGATGAAACACAAATAGCGGGCTAATTTATGAATTAGCTGGCTATTTCGCAAACTAGACCAAGATTTATCTGGAAATTTCCCAATCAAATTTGTGGGCTATTTGCATCTTCACTATAAAATAGCAAGCTAATTTGACATTGGGCTAATTTCAAAACCGCAAAAAAACTAGCTAATTTGAAACTTTGTTCTACAGACCTATTGTCTCTGCAGCAGGAATTCCTCAGATGGAGAGGCAGGGCTCCAAAGAAGCATGTCACACTATGATCTTTTATGTGGTGAGGTGCAGTTCTTCACCCCAGGTCTTATGCAGACCTCCACCGTGGCGACTGCGGCTGGGAGTCTCAAGAGATGTCCAATTACTCAGGAGTAGAACAGCCATGCTTATTAATATGCGGTCTATTCGATAAACACTGGGGGGCCCAATATAATAAAGATGGCGTCATTACTGTGGTCACTGGTCAGCAAGGTTGAAAGCCTACCTTCACTTTGCCGGTAGAAAGTAGAGTCGCTGCCACAGATGCTTCCTTCATTGTCGATGCTTCCTTCATGAACACTTCCCTCTGAAGGAGAAGAGATCAGATGAGTAAGGCGATGAGAACAACATGACACCTACCCAACTGTCCCAGATTAGAGGACTGAATCCTAGTATTTGGGGAATGACAAGACCTACTCATCCAGCAGTTCTCTGGGGTGATTTGCCATACAGACTTAACATTAATATTTGAAGAATCTGTTTCAGTATAGGCTTTGCTTTACCTTCACTTCAGGTTCACAAACTCCATTAGAACATAAGAAATGTGGTGGCATTCCTGTAAGTTCATCTAACTGCGTAGAAGTGGCCAGGTTTTGAACACAATCAGATTCTCAGGAAAAGCGTTGTCCCAAATCTTGCTCAGGGCAAATACTGCATTTAAACACAGGTCCATTTAACATTCAGAATTTTCCAGAGGTGATGGAAACAGGCTTGAGACAGGTATTCCCCAGAATACACAGAAACAACAGAGATATGGAAGAGTGAACTACGTCCTTGACGACTCTCGTTTACTCCTTTGCAAGCCTCGGGGACAGGAGGATCGAGCATCACCTCAGAACTGAACAGTACCACAGCATATGAGGTTTAACTGGGACAGGAGATCGGTCATAATAGGAGGAGGTAGGAAAGGACAACCTCAGCTCATCAAAGCATCGGGGTCATACAGATTTCCCAGTGTCATGAGCACATCTTGCCACAGACAAGGAATCAGATTAATAATGCATTCCCAAAATGGAAAGCAAAGGCCAGGGCAGACAGCACCCCCCTCCAGTCCTCTGCTAATGTGGTCCATGCTGGCAGCAGCAGAACACAGACTTACATCTCAGACTGTCGCTTCGTTTTTCTAAATGAAAATCAATGTGGTTTCTGGTCTGTGAGTCCACGGGCCTGCCCTGTTTCAGACCGGGCTCAGAGTGACACCGCTCAGCTTACCGCACAGAGGTCCTCTCATTTCACATCGATCGGGCAGGAGAGCCAATAATAACGTCTCAATTCACTCTGCTGCTATGCTTACATCTGCTGCAAACAGCAGTACCCACAACTACAGTGATGTTTTTTTTTGAGGGGGCTCTCTGAGGATTTGGAATCCTGCCTCAGCCACTAATTAGAGAAAGTGATTATCGGCGCACAGGGAAAATAAAAAGTCAATGGAATGAAGTAAAAGAAAACAAATGGGCTTTTGAGCAGCTCCTGAAAGGTACTGTGGTCTAATGTGTACGTGTGTGACAGACAGAGAGAGAGAGAGAGAGTAATGAATCTCTGTTAGCGTGGGCTAATGGGGAAGAGGGTAACTGTGCTGGCATTCTCGCTTTGGTGCTTGAGTGACATATGTGCGGTGTTTCTGAGTGTTTATTCTCACATGTGAATCCCCAGCTGTGCTGTGCATTGGATGCAACCCCTGCTTTGACAGTACATTTCTCCAGTCACAGTTTCCCTGAAGAACAAACTCCAGTATTACTCAGCCTTACTGTTTGGGGGGGCAATTGAGAGGCCACATAAACTGTTGTACCTCAGACACAATATTATTCCCCAGCTGAAATGGACAAAGCGCATTATTGTCTCTGACTCACAGACACGATCAGCAAAGTGGCTTTTGTGCAGCAGCCAGCTGCTGGCTCAGATAGAGCTGTTCCTCAGGGCCGAGGGTCAGTCGGAACGCTTTACTTTTTAAACGGAGCTGTGCCGTTCTGCCGGTGGACAAATGCTCTGCTATCCTGTGAATAGATTAACCATCCTCTCGCAGTCTGCTGTGCAGTCCTTGCCAGAGTACCTGTCAAGGATATTATTAGCCATGGCTATAGCTAACACAGAAAATAAACATCGCTCTCGCTCCAAGATCTCCTACTGCCTACAATGACCACTGTTTCACTCCGAAGTTCCCTGCTGCCTACGATGACCACTGTTTTGCTCTTGCCAACTTGAAGGTAGGGGGAGGAAGATTTATTCCGTGTCACGATAAAAATGGCCCGGCAGGTGCGAAAGCAGTAAGCCCACGTCCTCCTTACCTAATGGAAAAGGAATAAGGACCTGCTTACACCAGCTATGCTCACAAAGCAGTAGTGCGTCTCATATTGGAGCTATGCATCGTAATAGGAGTGAAAGGTACGGAAGATAGCAGCTGTGCATGTACAGCGTAGACGCATTATGAGGTGATGTAGGGAACGGTGAGCCATCTGCATCTTTAAAAGAGACAGGAGCATCCTGCCTCCATCTGCTGATGCCTTTTTAATCGATCTCTGCGAGCTGAAGTGCTCAGCAGGGAAGGGCTGTGCTGAGAGGGAGAAGCAGCAGCAGAGAGTACATTACTCCTGACCCGGGCTGTCAGCTGAAGAGTTCATTTAAAAATCACAGGAAATGATCAAATAACACAATATAAACATGTCACGAAACACTTAATATCACTTTGAATCCAGTACTAACTGTTGGACTGCTTCTGTCTTCTTTCTGTGAGTTTGTTTATCGGAGTGGCCGTTTAATCAGTCCAGACTGCAACTGAGTTGGTAAGTATTTGGTTTTCTTTACGCAGTGCTGTTGACACAAACCCAAAAGATACAAAAGAAGGGCTATATTTTGTCTGGCTGACACAAGCTATGATACAAGGCCTCTCTTGTGGGCGAAGTACTCACTGGCATTGCATTACTGCCCCACTTCCAAAATGTGACCATATATAAAACAGGAATATACGTAGGCGTGTATTCAAGTTACCCTTAACGTAGTGACCTTATTCACAGCCTCATTTTAATGAAATTTCTGGACTATTTCCAATTCGCAATGTCGACGACAGATAGATGGATAGATTGACAGAAGAAATGGTAGACAGATGAAACAGTGATTTACAATTTATCCTTAATTGAAAACAGAATCTGACAAAATATTTCATGTTTACTTTATTAACTTCAAGTTTCTTTTTTGTTATGTTTCTAATTTATTTTAGAAAGTTGACCCATTAGCTAGGGAGAAATTTCTAGCAATAAAGAGGGCAAAGTATTACATACCAATAAACCAATGGAAAAGCTAAATAACCAGTGCAATTTATTGAAAAGACAGTTTTACTTCTAAAATAAATGTGTGTTATGCCCAGTTTAAGCAGTAAGTCATCATAGTTATTTGATCATACAAACCCCAATTCCAATGAAGTTGGGACATTGTGTAAAACATGAATAAAAACAGGATGCAATGATTTGCACATCCTTTTCGATCTATATTCAATTGAGTACACTACAAAGACAAGATATTTAATGTTCAAACTGATAAACTTTGTTTTTTTGGAAATATCCACTCATTTTCAATTAGATGCCTGCAACACCTTCCAAAAAAGCTGGGACAGGGGCAACAAAAGACTGGGAAAGTTGAGGAATGCTCAAAAAAACACACCTGTTTGGAACATTCCACAGGTGAACAGGTTAGTTGGAAACCGGTGAGTGTCATGATTAGGTATAAAAGGAGCATCCCCGAAAGGCTCAGTCGTTCACAAGCAAGGATGGGGCGAGGTGCACCACTTTGTGAAGAACTGCGTGAGCAAATAGTCCAACAGTCTAAGAACAACGTTTCTCAACATGCAATTGCAAGGAGTTTAGGGATTTCACCATCTACAGTCCATAATATCATCAAAAGATTCAGAAAATCCGGAGAAATCTCCGCACGTAAGCGGCAAGGCTGAAAACCGACATTGAATGCCCGTGACTGTCAGTCTATCAGGCGGCATTGCATTAAAAACCGACATCATACTGGAAAGGATATTACCATGTGGGTTTAGGAATACTTCGGAAAACCATTGTCAGTTAACGCAGTTCGTCGTTACATCTACAAGTGCAAGATAAACTCTACCATGCAAAGCGAAAGGCATATATCAACAACACTCAGAAACTCCGCCGGCTTCTCTGGGCCCGAGCTCATCTGAGATGGACTGACGCAAAGTGGAAAAGTATGCTGTGGTCTGACGAGTCCAAATGTCAAGTGGATTTTGAAAATCATGGACGTTGTGTCCTCCGATTAATTTTATTAAAAACAAAAACTAATCAAAGTGAAAGTTCATACCTTTGAGACCCATTGATGTCAGACTAATCAATAGGATATTATACGTCAACCTATAGCAGTGTATGACAAGGAAATCATTTAGTTGAATGTTTAACCTTTCAGGTTCAATAACCTTTGATAATTTTTTTCCGAGAAGATATACAGGCAAAACCATTACACAATATCTGATGTTCAACTCTTCCATTTTTTGAAATCTGCACTCATGTTGAGAAATTGAAATATCAAAATAATTGCACAATGTAAATTAAACACATTTTTAAAATACAATTTACCGTGGTCTCACAGTTTTATATCACAATAAACGGTTACCTGAACATATCTATACTACTAAAGCGGTGTTTAACTGCTGTCATATGGAAGTCATGGTGACGTTGTTTTCTAGTTCAAAAAAAAATAGTAATGGAGCTTTGTCGTTAAATTAATCAGGCATGGAAGTCAGGCTGGTCACAAGACCCGTTCTCTCCAATCTCTCTTTACTTCAGCATCTCCCACTGAATTGGTGAGCTTCCATAATCAAGACAGCATTAATTAATTTCTCTGACTCCATGCCCCCCCCCACCACTCCTACACTAGTCAACTAAAAATCTGTATCTCATCAATTAGCAGTGTGACAATTTCTTTCCTCTTTTTTCTTTTTTTTTTTTTTTTACATGTGGACGATCACTCCCAAGGTAAACCTTTATTGCCGTTAAAGGACAGAGACAGACTTTTTCCTCTTCCCATCCTATTTGAAGCTAATTTGGCCCACCTGCCACAAAGGTTGTGTATTTTTTTATTTATTTTTTTTTTTACTATCTCTGGGGCAATTTATCATAATAGTCACAAATAAAATATCTGGGGTCATCCTTCCTCCATGCACCGCACTTTGGGAGGTTACTTTGGCTGATGACAAAGATTTCGTGCTTGGCATGCTTTTCAGGTTATGGAACGATGAAGTTTGACTGGCTGAAGGAGCTGGTGCTCTTCTCTAATGTTCATTTAAAATGTTCCAACTCATCACCAGCAAACTGCAGATTCTGGCCGAGAAACGTTAATTCAGCTGAGCTCAAATCTGAAAGGCATTGCTAAGATCCCCCACTATTTGCGGTTAACCTCCTTTGTGTAACCTCCGGTGCATTCAAGTATCTCCCATATGGACTTGTTTGCAAGGCCGCATTTAATTGCACCATGCAGTTTATTCTGAGTTTTAAAACCTTTTTAAAACATTTGACTTTGAAGGTTACGTCTCAGAAATCTTGCCTTTTTAAACGTGGCAATTTAAAATGGAATCACTGTTTGTTTATAACCTAATTAAATGCTTTGGTTAAATGAACAAAGAACAAAATGAACAAACAGCTGGGGAGAAATAAACAAAATAATATTATTTTATTACACTATTGTAACCTCTTGAATAATATCCAGCGGGATTGAAATTAACTTGCTTGTGCTTTATTGACAGCGAGGCTGGGAAAGAAAGGGATCAGCCTGGATGACAAAAACAAAAATAACTGCTGGTGAATGCCAGATTATATTATTATTATTGATTATTGATTATTATCTCATTCTTGAATGCCAAGTGGGATGAATGGAAAAAATTTGGATTAATTATAGACAGCGACCACAATTTAATCTGTCGCTTTACTGCTTGATAAGAGTTCTGCCTTTTTTTTAAAGATTTTTTTTTTGGGAATTTTTCCTTTATTTGATAGCCATACAGTGGAGAGAGAAAGGAAAGTTGGGGAGAAGAATGTGGAAGATATGTGGCAAATGACCCGAGCTGGAATCAAACCCAGGTCGCCGCAGGAAGGACACAGCCTTTATGGTGCGCACGCTTAGACCGATGAGCCACCGGGGCGCCCCAGAGTTCTGCCTTTTAAGGTTGCTTTGTCTGTAAGCCAAACTGTAAATTATAATAAGCACATTTCAAACAAAATGCAGAGTTGTGCATTTCATAGCAGAAATGGGACGGAGGGGTTGCAGGTATTGTATTCATGGATCACGTCACAGCAAAAATTGAGTTTGAGATAATTGCGGGTAACAAGTTGATCCGTCTCAGACTCTTACTTGACTTATCCAAACTTATGAAGCACATTCCAACATTCTATCTATACTGAGTAACAAAAGAATAAATAAATAAATAAAAGTTAATACGGCACCGACCAGAAACAAAGAATGTGTTATAATTATTATAGAAGTCTTATTTATTATTAGCACATCCGCATTTACACTCATTTCTTCAAACAATTCCTCATTTTGCAGTCACTTTGACTGGGTGACCATGGAAGTACATTGACCAACTTGCTAACTTGAATTTCCTTTGCTGCTCAGAATATTATAGTACATATTTTCTAGCGAATGGAAATTCACGCAGTTTTAAGCACAATATGCCATTTCTTTAATGGTCCCTTCACAGCTATCCCTCCAGGGGGGATCAATAATGAGACTGCTGGAATGAGAGAGTTCGCCAGTATAAAGGAGTCAGGCTTTATCCTGAACAATTTGCGACAACATAAATATGTCATCTTGCATGCACGTTGAATCACAAATCACCTGGATGTTGACGGACTGCATTCCCCCACCATTTAAATACATCAGAGCATTCAGTGATGGGGCACAAAGTTGTCCGGGCGCAAAATCGATCCCGCTCACCATTGTGACATCTATTTTTTAAATATCTTGATTTACAGTATAATAATGTTTCACAATGTAATCTCTGCTGTCTGTGTACCAAGCAGAGTGCCTGTGCATTGTGAACTCGTGCACATAAGGCACATAATACTAATGCACCCTAAAAATAGCAGTTAAAAACTGACAATTGACTGTAGACCAGGTTTTTGCTGGTCAATCACCCAATCGCTTTCTGCTGCCTCAAGATAGCAACATGCCAACAAGGCACCTGAACACACCTCATTTTAAGACCAACATGCCCTATGGTTGCCCATTTTGGTGTAATCACACTTGGTATTAATGCAACCTGAGCGCTGGACAGGAAAATGACAACTGCACCAGTCATAAACTAGCAAGGACACTTCCATCACCCTTGGCGCCACTTTGCAACAGGTGAAAGACGGAGTCCTAAGAATTTTTCACAGGCCACAATTTTTTTCAGATTTTCACCAAAACTGGCACAATGAATTTCATACCAAGCCTCAGATGAATATTAAATTTGTGAAAGCGTTTGCCCTTCACAGCTTAATAGGTGGTCAGGAAGAGTCGTGATACGTCAACAGGGCTTTGATGTATCAAAACAAAACTTGGTACATGAACTCGAGACCCCATTTTGACAAAAGCACAAAACACTTTGCATCATTTTACTGCCAGGGATCAATGCAATGAGCAAAAATGTGTTTTGGCTAAAAACTGTCGATGTGTTTACTTTAATAAGTAAATAGAGTATTTTTTTTGCATTTGGTAATACTGTGGATGGTCCAAAGGCTGTGAGATGGCAAATTCTCATGTCAACCTAATTGATGCAGTGGCCACATTGATTGGATTTTATCAAAAGGATTAAAATTTTTTCACAGGCCATAAGTTTTTCCAATTTTTGCCAAATATGCCGTAAGTGATCTTCAGATGAAGCCTCATGAAGGCATCGATATGAATTTTACATTTTTGAAAGCATTATTCCGTCACACCAAATAGAGATCAGTGGCAAAGCAACGAAACAGAAAGTGAGGTCATGTCTCAGCAATGCTCTGTGTTAAAACCAAACCCAGTGCATGGGCTTGACACTCCATTTAGAGAAAACACACAAAAAAAAAAATGTTGCAACATTTGACCACTAGGCAGTGCTGCAGTAATGAAAAATGTGTTTTTCGCTGGGTAATTTTTTATGAGTTTAAAAAAAAATTATTCTTGACTTTGGTAATACTGTAACTTTAGAGTTCTTATGGCTGAAATATGGCAACTTGTCATGTCAACCTAACTGTTGTGGCGGCCAAACTGGATTTTATAGAAAAGTTGTTAAATAGAATTTAGATTTCCAAATTAGTTTTGTCCATTATAGCCAAATTGAACCCAAACAACCTCAACAGGGCAAGGGCTCATATCTCAGTTACACCTAATCCTTTACCAATTCATATAAAACTCGCTATCAGTGTTTACAACCATGCTTTTAAGATGAGGGGCAAGAAGTTGCCATGACAACCTTGCCCTGCTGAACTGCTTGGCCCCCTAATCACTGCTTGTAGCTATATTTTGAAAGTAAGCTTTTACAAGTAAGCAAGCATTATTCTAATACAGTTAAGCACATATTTTATATGCAATTTCATCCTATTCTAATTTTTTGTCAACTTGATCTCCTTTTTTGTTGACCTCACAACCACATGGCTTCCTAATCAGATAATGTGCTGGCAAGACTGGCCCACCTGCAGCCCAGAACTGTCTCCAACTGAAAATATCTCACACTGTCAGAAGCACAAAATGCATGTTTCCCACAAAAATGTAAGGTTTTATTTATCTAATAAGTTGCAAAATGAATATAAAATATACTCAAGACACTAAAGAGGTTCATCTGTGAATGATTTTAAGGTTTTGGCTCACACACATGTATACCTGTACATGCATACACACACACAAAGCACATCTTCAGCATCTTCTTGTTTGTTCCGCAGTCCTCAAATGTTCTTCTCTGCGTCCCTAATTCCTCAATGTTAGATTTGTCTGTCCATGACACTGTTTTTCCAAATCATCCTCTATCCAATGTCTGTGTTGTTGCGCCCATTTGAATCTTTTTCCTTTTTTGGCTAGTCTCAGATTTGGCGTTTTTAAAACCCTGTCCAGAACATCAGCGTACCAGAGATGCCACTTCACTGTTAAGGATGTTTCGCAGGAACCATTTAATAAAGCCGCCAGCTTAGTACCTGTGCGGTATCTTGTTTCTTAAATTAGATACTCTTATGTGTTCATGCTCCTCAGCTGCTGTGCACTTCTCTTTCTATCCAGGCTACAGCCAGTTTGCACAGTTCTGTGAGGGGAGTGCAGCACTCCTGCATCAGAAATCTTCAGCTTCTCAGCAATTTCTTGAATGGAGTAGCAATAATTTCACAAAACTACACAAGAATCAGTTTTTAAAGTAATCTCTGTCTTTCAGGCCATGCTGAGATGGAAATTAAACCCACAAATGTTGATGCCCCAGGTACTCAAGTTGCTGCTGTTCCACTGTTGTTACATTTAATACAGTTTCACAATGATTTACAAATCTATTTATATTTTCCATATTGCCACAACTTGGAAATCTGATTGTAAAATGCTCTGTTTATAATGAAGACCCTGCTTTTTTAACGTTACATTTCCAACACACCAATTTATACCCCAAATGTTAATGTAAGTGCAACAGATTAAATGACCAGCCCAGATGTTGGTGATTAATTACAGTGATTTTATTAGGGAAAACTTGAGTAATTATACTGCACTGTCTGGACCGACAGTTCATGTATTTATATGAAAAAAATAGCATTGATAATGTGTGGAATATGATTTAGCTACAGCTGTACACAAAAATAGTCTTCATTTCAAGTATATCTTTGACATCACAACTCTCATCAAATATTAGCTCAGCCTTGTTGTATGAAACACAAAAACCTCAAGCTTCTCAAATTCATGCTCAAAAGATGCCTTCAAAACATACAATCCTTTGGGTAGCCTTTGCAAAGAAACAGACAAAGCATTACCACCCCTTCCATCTCTCCTCAAAATAGCAATTAGCAAATTGCATGATTCAGTGCTGCATGGACTAGCACACATAAAAGACTCAGGGTTAATTCAAATTAACAGCCTAAGAAAATGAGAAAAGCAATATATGGAACTAAAATGGGCCAGTACCACTCACTCAGTGACAAGAGCTTACAGAATATAACACTGCTGTTCCATCCATTTCTACTTCTCCCCTATAAGGGAGGAGAAATGAGTCACTTGTCTGTGCACAATGCAGGTGTTAATGTCATTTCTTGGCAAGTCAACCATTGTGGAAGGGGTGGGAAAATGAAAGTAGTATCACCTCCAACATTTGACAGAATGTGACTCCTCAAAGAGGGAACCCTTGTAGAACAAAACATACAGACACATGAAACAAGAGCTGAGTTTCGGACACATAAAACACCCGATTTCTGTACTAAAATAGCAATCCAGAGAAACCATATTCACTGCACCCTAGATAAAGCACCTGCAATTATTCTGGGATACTTATCTGGGTCTCTGGACCAAGATTTTCCAAATATTTCATAATTGTGACACAGCACAACAGCACTGTCTACAGTCAGATCATCACTAAATCTTAAATGAAATGCAATCCATCAAAAATGCATGATTCCTAGTGTGATGAGAGGCCACTGCCATTATTTGTGGACAATTACAATGACAAACCTGATGAGAAGCCAGTTACTCTGTCACAACATGCTCCCCAGCTTTAAAAAAAATTAGGAACCAGTGGACAAAAAAAGAAAAAACAGCTTCTCAGAGACAGATTGACGAACAATGTGCTTACTCCACTATGTCATTATATTCTGAAATGTTCAGCAATTCACAGTCATTTGTCAAACTAAGGAGTTACATGCTACCTACAGATGCTACGGTATCTTTGTAAAGTTGGTCTAATGAACACAAACTGCACTCCCTCTCTGCATCAGCTCCAACCGCAGACCGAAGCTCCGATGCGCACTGATCTGCAGAGATTCTGATGGTAATTGAAAGGGTTTAACACACTTACTCTCGGCCTTTATAACTAGTCTCGTGGTATTAAACTCACTAGAGGGGGAGGCTTAATTAAAATTACTGCACTGCGCTCACTCAGAGCTGAGAACACTGGACTCAGTGCAGATAAAGTAAGGGCTTCAGCGTAATCCTCAAATACAGATCAGATTAAATATAAGATCATTCAATAAAGTTAAAAAGTCACGTACAAAATGCAGGAGAGTTCACATTACAAACATGTACAGTGTTGGGTAGAACATCATTTAGGCTCCATTTGGCAAAGAGATGCAGGAGTTAAAAACTGATTTTAAATTCTTATTCACTTTTGAGAAATTCAGTCCTTAATGGGCTTTAAAGTTTATGTGTGACCAGTTCCAAAATACACCAGCATAGTTTATAACATATCAGCCTGGTTTATCAATAAATGATAACTCTCCATCCTGTCACAAGTACAGCATTAAAAGAAAATATTTATTGTCAAAATATATTGCTGTAATTAGGTATTCATTGCTCTGTAAACAGTCATAAAGGACGCATGGATGCTTCTCATCACTTAATGCTTGTTTTTTTTGGTTTATGAACGGCTGTCTCGAGCCTCTCCTGAAAGCCGCGCTGATAGAGTCAGAGGGTTAAATGATAAGCTATCTGCACACAAAACCAGTGCGGCTCAAACGAGCGTCATTATGTCATTACTGCGGCCCGGTACTTCGGCCTGACAGGACTGTCCCCTGAGCCGGCGTCACCGCGGATGTGTCTGGACCTCAGCAGCCACAGGTCAGTGAATCTTTCCGTCCAAATATCTTCACTCTGTTTATCTGGGTTTCCACACGTCAGAGCAGATGGAGAAAGAATAGAAAGCAGAGGCATGTTTTCTCTCCATTTTAAATGCAGGGTTGTCTCCCTTAAAACTGGCACATATTTCTGACCATGCAGCATAAGATGTCTCTGTTCAGTTCCGTCTCATTTATCCCATCTTCAGAGCAGTATTTTGACACTTCCATTCATTAACTGATTGTTTATTCATGATCATTACTGTATGTACTCTGTGAAATGATCGGTCCAGCTTTTGTCATCTCTTATATTTTCTCATTATTTCTGCAGTGACCAGTATTGCTATTTATACGAACGAGCACAATCCAGTGACACTAATAAGCATCAGACAGTAATCATGCAGGGAAGAAACATGCTCATGAAACGACAGCAATGCTAATTATGTTTAATAATGGCACTCAACAGCTACTGAATAACAGACATTACCAGATCAAAATTTCCAAGTATAAATATGGCATTAGTTGAATTCATATTGATGAATCAAATGAGGCAGACTCAGGATCTTTCTGGAAGCTGAAGATGTTTAAATAGGGAGACAGCGGCATCCTGTTTTGTACTGAATGTCACGTATCACATGCAACTGCTTTGGCTTTTCCCCTCTGACCATCTCTCTCTCTCCCCCCCCCCCAGCTCCATCTCCCTCCACTGAAATCATACAAAACTGGTCCACAGGCTGAAACCCTGACATTTATCCTTCCTCTCAAGTGAAATGGCTCCATCCATGTTTAATGTGACCTCCCCTGACATCCATCATTCCTCACTACAGGATGGTGTTCTGATGTCAATCGCCCTCTCCTCCACCCAACCTTTTTCACTAAGGGAAATGATGGACTGCAGTCCTGAACTCTTTTGAATTGAAAGCCCAGGCAAAATCATTTCAAAACCAGTTAAAATTCTGTTGGAGTGGGAGTCATATCTCTGAAGCGCCCCATGCTCAGTGTTAAGAGGATTACGAGGGGCAGTGAAAATTCCTCATTATTTTTACCATCTATAAGTCATTCCAGCTTCAGGCGCAGGGATCTAAATCCCAGCAGATTTCTTGCTAATAGTCATTCATAACAGCCGTGTAAAAATGTTAGCTGCATGCTTATAACAGAGAGCCGTTTTCATTTTCCTATGCAGACTTCCATCACTTACAGACATTGAAGGTACTCTATCACAAATTTGGGGAAGCAGAGCAGTGCAGCAGGAGTATTACAGGAAAGCAGAGCAGATCTGCAGTGTTGTTTAAACAGCAGTAACCTCTCCCTGCTGTACTGTGAGGACATTTGAAAGTCCTTTACTATTTATTTTTGCACAGAGCAAGCACAGGCTCTCTGTGAAAGGAAGATACTGAGCATCCTTCACACACAGGAGCATTACCACACGTGTATGCACACGCACACAAACACGCGCACACATGCATACACACATACACACACACCCACACACACATCAACACACACACACACACGCACACACACGCACATATACACAAGCTTGTGCAGATACACAAACTCAAGTGTGCGCAGACGTACACCTTACACACAGATATACGTTGATGTGCAAACACATTAAAGCCACTCACAGATGAAGCAAATAATTGATTATCTCGTAAAAGCAGTGCATGGCAAGGTCCACAGATGGACCTTAGATGGTAAGTAAACAGTTGATTTGCATGGTCTACGTGTTGTGGATGTCATCTGGCGCGGATTAATGCACAGGCTGACCTAGGCTGCAGCCTAGGGGCCTCACGTGCGCAGGGGCCCCGAATTGGCCATACTATTTTGAATTATTTTAAATTTACCTAAGCAGAAACAAAAAAAAAAAAAACAATGTCTACTGGCCCAAAAAACAAATATACAGCTGATTGGATAGGCGTGAAGTCTCATCTATCCAATCAGCTGCGGTGGTCACATGTCAGTTATTTTGATAGACGTCACTGCTTTTGCTGGACAGCATAGCAGCAAAATGTCAGATAACGTTAAAAAAAATGACAGCGGAGCGCAAAAATGAAAACAACGATGATTAGAAGGACAGCCCGACCAAGAGCTTAAAAAAATCCCTAAATTGATGGTATATTTAAAGCCTTCATCCAGTCAACAACAAGGCGCAGAGGATGAAACACCTGCAGCGTCGGGATCCTTAGCTGTGGCCGCAGAGCTCATCTTCTCGGTAGGCTAACGGTTAATATTTCAGGGAATGGAAAGAGTAACGTTACCATATTCAACCTCGACCAATATCAAATGAAGTCAGTACTTTTTCTGCTTACCTTTTTGTTTAAGTACCCAGAGAAACATTCGCGTGTGTAAAAACATCAAGCGTACATCCAGTCAAAAGAATTTATATTATAATTTCTAGTGCTGCTATACATGGTAATAGCATATCAATAGTGGCAGCAGTGTCGGCGTCAAAACTGGAATTTGGGGGGGCACAGATACATCGCTTTGAAACAATTATTAGTCCTGACTTGTGCTCAGTCATTTTCTAAATTAACAATACATTCACTCCGAAAACACTCCACAGTATCAGACATTGCTAGTTCTCCTCGTTAAAGTAAGGGGACTATCATTAATTTTGACACGCACTTTGGTGCATTTAAATTAGCATTATTGAAAATTGCACACAGGCATTTCAAACGGTCTTTTATTTCATTTCAACAATTTAAACGTAGCGCAGGTTAGATCGCTTGATGTGCTGATAAAGTAGTGCAGAAGTTTCAGAGCAGTTTGTCTTTCATAAAGCATAGGCCTGTTTATAAGTTAATTATTTTTTCTGTACTGAATGTAGCCCATTATTTCCTCGCTCTTAGATCGCATGGGGAGTAAAACCATGTCTTCAATTGCCAATAGATAATTACTATGATCGGAAAACGCGTCAATAAAGGAAAATGATTGATAACTAGCCTGCAGGACTATTTATTGTTAAAATGGGACGCGTCTTTTTTAACAGTGGCGGTCCAACCACTTGAATAAATGTAGACGAAACACTGTAGCTTTGGCTGTCTCTATGCGTGTGTATGCCAGTTCACCTTAGTATTTGTATGTGGGCGATTTATGGCACTAAATGAATTTTCCGGTAAGAGTTGGGGCTGGAGGCGGAGGGGTGGGGGGGCCACACAAAGAGGCCCATAACCACCTTAATCCTCCTCTGGATGTCATAGAAACGGGACCTGAGCGACTGTGGCAAGGGCAAAATCATTAGGGCCAAACATGTGGGTCAGAGGATCTCAGAAGTGGCAAGGCTTAAGGGGTGCTCCCTCTCAGGAGTGGTGAGGGACAAACTATTAACCCGCGCCGAGGTGTTGGCCGCCCAAAACTCATCAACACACTAGGGCAACGACAGCCATCTCGTCTGGTCCAAACTGACAGAAGAGGTATTGTGACGCAAGTAACAAAGAATTTTATGATATGTGACGAATATGTAATAACTCGCAGTGCATTGTACCCTGCTGCATATTGCCCTTTGTAGATGAAGACCAGCCGGAGTGCCCATTCTAACCCCAATCCACAGCGGAAAGTGCCTACAATGGGCATGAGAGCACTGCAACTGGACTTTGGAACAAGTGAAGGTCGCCTGGTCCAGTGAGTTTCTTTTTTTTTACATTGTGAACATTGATAGGTCCGTGAGCAGTATTTTCCTGAGATTAATCATTTTATTGTATCAATGATATTTATTATTTTACTGTTCTTATCCTTCCATTTTATTACTGTCTTCACTATTTTAATTCTGTATTTTTTTATTTACATGGTCTTCTGTATTATTTGTTCTTAAACTGTCTGTCTTTTTACTTTGTAATTATTTTGATTTTATGTGAAGCGCTTTGAGCTGCATTTTTTTAATAAAAGGTAATATGAAAATAACATTTATTATTATTATTATTATTATTATAATAGATGGCACTAGGATGCACTGTGGAGAGTGTGCTGATAGGAGAAATGGTCTGCTGAGAAACCCTGGGTCCGGGAATTCAAGCGGACATCAGTTTGACGGAGCTGTTCTGGCAAGCCGAGAGGATGTACAGAATATAATGCAGGCAGTTTTAATGATTTGGCTAATCTGTACACACATTCACAGACACGCAGCAAAGCCCCTTAAAGAACAAGCTCATACAAGCTCACGGACATTGCCTGGCTCAGATCTCCGAATTAACTTCTCTTCCATTCATCACATCTGTCCAGCCGTTTCCCCAGAACGAGCAGCCTGACTGACGCCGCCTTTTCCACTGCGGTTGCTCTCCCCGACTCACGCTGCGTAATCTCCTCAGCTTGTTATCTGAAATGAAGGCCAAACCGCTGCTAATCCTTGCCTCTGCATGCTGTGATGCAGAGTGTGAGCGAGGCCCCGGACAGGAGAGGGGAGGAGCACACAGCTGCTGAAGCAGATTGGGGCAGAGTGGCCTTTCAGTGGAGGCTGTAGAACAGGACTGTGCATGACTGTGGCCGTCACTCGCTGAATACATTACACTACACCACCTTCACAGAGCAGAAGCTCTAATCCAGGGTGACTCAACAATTGGAGAAAACAACATGCATCACTCCTGAGTGTACAGACAAACCTGCCACCGATATACTAACAAGAAACGCCACAAAACCCCAGCTTCACCGCAGTTTGAATATGGCTACCGCAAGCAATGCTGCACAATAACCAACATAAATAGCATTGTTTTGAGAGGCGATTACCGACTGTTAGATTTCATGGCTAGCATTACTCAGGGTACTTTTACACAACCAGGAGGCTGATACTATATATTCACCAGCAATTAATTCATTTGCACAGACCAGCACATCAGAGATGAATAGAATAAATAAAAAATACAATCCACTGATACCGTAAAAATTATGATCCCGCAAAGAGCTCCATGGCAATACAAGCCATGACATTCGTTGAAGGGATCTGCTAGAGCTGAATATAAAAGAAATGGTCATCCTCTGAGAGAGGAAAAAAAATACATGAAAAAACATGACATTTTCACAGTCTTTTATCACTCGCTGAAGGCACTGGCAGGGTGTTCCCAAAATGAGCCATTTCAGGTTGCCTTGGTAACATTTACACATAACAGTTCCTAAACCACACCCGCTGCAGAAGATTTGCATGATACAGCACAACACCAGATAAACTCAGTACTTAATATTGAATTGTACAACTGCTTGCGCTGCACAACGAAATAGCTACGCCCTAGCATTCATGGCATGATATAGTGAGTAGGCCATTTTCTTGACCACTGCTAGCTGTTAAAACCATCTGGAGACCCAACAGTTTCCGACTTAGTTCTCCATACATTTTTAGCAACTCTACTTGTTTCACAGCTCTAGAAGACATCACTTCTTGGAGCCCACTTGCTCATCATTTGCATAAATTTAAACTTTGCACAACTTTATTGCATTGCTGGCCTTCCCCACTTATAGTCGCCACCTGTTATTGCTTCTCACCGCTGTGTTTTTCAAATCCCATTTAAAATAAATAGTCGCCTGTCGCTTTCCTGGACATTGCTGCAGTGTGAATGCCCCTTCACATTTACCAAGCGAGTGGCTCAACTCTCACTGCTAATATTTCAGAGGGATTATGGGTATAAAGCTCCTGGGATTTCATGTATTGGCACATGTAGCACTCAGTCTCTCTACGCATGATGAATGGAGAGATTTACTATGTCACTGTGCGCTCAAAGGATAATAAATCATGTCCTGCATCTCCATCTTAATGAATGGCAGAACTGCTAACTTTGGGCTGCGGGGCAGGATTTATCAGGAGTGCAATCAAAGATGGTAAACTCTTGAATAACTATGAATGTACGGTATATTATGGAGCTTTATGTTGAGTACGTTGGGTAAGGTCAGTTAGTCAGCATGTATGCATGCAGTAGTAAATGAGGATGGAGGTTAATGCCTTTTTCATGATTGTCCACCATCCATGCATCCATTTTCTTCTGGTTATCTGGAACAGGGTCGCGGGGGTAGCCGACAAAGCAGAGTGGCCCAGGCATCCCCCTCATTAGCCACTTCTGTCAACCCTTCCTGGGGATCTCAAGACGTTCCCAAGCCAGCCGGGAGATATAATCCCTCCAGCATGTCCTGGGTCTGCCTCGGGGCCTCCTCCAGGTGGACATGCCCAGAACACCTCTCAAGGGAGGCGTTTAGGAGGCATCCGAATCAGATGTCCGAAATATCTCAACTGACTCCTCTAAACACGGCGAAGCAGCGGTTCTACACTGAGCCACTCCTAGATGTCAGAGCTTCTCACCCTATCCCTAAGGGTCAGCCCAGCCACCATGTGAAGAAAGCTCATTTCGGCCGCTTGTATTTGCGATCTTGATAGTTCTTCAACCACTTCGTAACAGCAGCCGCAAATTTAGAGAGTCCATTACAACTGAGTGACTGCACTCATAGGAAAGATAAAATACAGACAGATGGAAATCACTATCAATATCCTGTGCTCTAGTCAATAAAAACCCCAAATCAGTATTCACACTGTGAGCCAGACACACAGATCTGTTTCTGTGCTGTGTGCAGTTCAAGGCTATTACTGTGGCTCTAGTCAGGGAGAGTCACCGAGACATTGTGCAGAGCTCCTTCCTGCTTTCACTCACACATTCAAAGGAAGTCTATGGCACATTTCAAAGTGAATACCCAGAGTATGAGCTCCAAACAACTGGACAATGAAAATAAGCTATGAAAAGAAAGTAAGAGGAAATAGGGAAGAGTAACTGCAGTACCTGTGAGTTCTGAGAGAGCTCCTTGCTCTGCTATGTGCTTCCTGTACAGCGTCTTCAACACCTTGGCGCTCCCAAACCTCTTAAACCGGCTTTTAACGTTATTGTAGTACCATTCCAAAGACTGTGTCCTCAGTACCCTGCAGAAGAAGAAAATGCAAGGGAAGAAGTGTTAGAGAAAATGGCAGAGAGAATACAGAGGAGGAAATTTGATGAAAATGCTATAATAGTGTTTAGAAGCAAACAATTAGCTGGCCATCTTTTCCAATTCCTATTCTCTTGGTTGGGGGCTGCTGGGTTTGACCAAGAGTCTACTGAGAAGCCCAGTCATTCCGTGTCAAGTGGACCAAGGGTGAGAAATTGATTTATACATGTTGTTTATGAATAAAGAAGGCAAATGCCAAAATCGTAAGTTTCTGTCTTAAATCCTTTGTTGCACAGTGGTGACTAAAGTAACCAAACCCACCCACTATCCTTAACAGGCAAAGAGGAAAAGAGTCATGGAACAAAGGGTTAGAATTGGTGGAGATACAACCCATTGAAATTTGGTCTCATTGGCATCTCTAACCTCAATACATCAGTTTTAACTGAGAGCAGCTTTGAATTCTAAGTAAAAAGAATACCAGAATAGATGGGTTTGTGAGGTCCACACCTCATAGAGTGATTCTTAGCAGTGTGAGAACCAGCTGAAACCAACTTAAGCCTGAAAACCAACCTGTAAATATTTTTCTGCAAAGTGGCAGATTTTTCTGAAGACAGATAGGCTAGAAAATTTAGGATATTTTTGTTGAGGGACGAGGTTTGGAGGTGCAACTTCTGCAAAGTACCTGCTGACCTATCTGACCATTAATTACAGTGAGCAATCTCATAAAACACCTGAATTACAATCCTTTAGTCCCTGTGGGTTTTAGCCCTTGTAGTCTTTATACTTTCTGAAAGTTGCAATGGTCCTGAAAACATAGTGACCCAAATTCTGTGGCAGTGTTTACTGATGACTAGAAGCCAAACCCCCCGTCTTTCATTAGTTTTTGAGTAAAATCTTTTTAATCTACGCAAAATTGTTTGTAAAACTCCAATTTACAGCTTGCTATCTATATTTCAAAGTAACTGTTCAGAAAATGGAAAAAATGAAGGGAGCTGGGGACTCCAGTGAGGCCAAAACTACAGCAGGCCTGATCTTGTCCATTTAAAAGAGAGGCGCTTACAATTTTAGCATCTCCATTCTTTCTTCATACACAAAAACATTATTTTTTTCGTGAATTTCTGAAGAGGGTCAATTTGGCATTTTAAACTCTGGGGTAAGGTATCACTTTAATTCTATCGAAGCAATTACTGTACATGGCTGATTTTCACCTGCAGTGGTTTTGGTAAAACGGTGCTGTCCATTATGCATTTCATCAGAAACTGTCAGCTGAAGCATAGGCTGAGCATACACCGAGCAGGATTCTGATTGGTTTGTTTCAATGACCTTTTTCTGCTCCACTGAAGCTGAGGGGGTTTGAATCCAATTAACAAGCGAGCTATCTATCCAGTGTGGGACTGAAATGCTGGCCTTTGATGTTAAGCCTCAATTTTGACTGAATAAGTTAAGATGTCCTCTAATGAATGGAGGATGGAAGCTGAGGATGAACGAAATTAGTATTTGCTGGTCGGCCAAATGAATTCCCAAACACAGCCACGATATTTCAGCTAACTCATGCGTAATTGCACCATGCACAAATAGATACAATGACAGAGATACATTTCTCTCAAAAAAAAAAAACCCTGGCAAAAATTATGGAATCACCATTCTAAGAGGATGTTCATCCAGCTTTCATATTCAATAGCAATGTGAAGATATGACACAAAACAATTTTTGTTCAATAGCTGAACAGTCTGGCTTCATCAAACATGTCTCAAATAAATTATTTGAAGTAATGGCATATTTGTTTCCAGATTATGTAGGGGAAAAATATTAATTCACTCAATGTTGAGGAAAAAAATTATGAAATCATCAAACAAAAAAAAATCAGAATTCATACTTTGTTGTTCCTCCTCAGTCTTTTATGACGGCCTGAATTCTTTGAGGCATAGACATCACTAATGAAAAAAAAAAATCTCCAACTAGCTGGTTCCAAATTCGTCATCGGTTGACAGATCAGCTGTGCAGGATGGGGCCTTGTAAGGTCTGGCCATGTCATTGATATGATACGCCTTTCCTGAGGCAGAAAAGTAGAGAAGCTGAAATGGCCCAACAAACAGAGGCGCTGAGCAGAGGCAGATATGCATGGGAATATATATATGATGCGGGCATGTCTAACATTGTCTGCCTGAACTAGCTCAGCAAACTATAAGCCATCAGCTGCATATATCCATGCAGTCTTATTTACGCCTCAATACATGACAATACCTCTTCAGATACAATGCTTGCAGTCATACAAAGTTTGGAGTATCTCCAATTCATTTAATTCCTTTTTCAGCATCAACCATTTTGAGGATTTTTGCTTCCATCACAAATACATCCGGAACATGAACTGATGAACTGAGTACATCTGATTGGTTGGAAAATGCACGTACATGGTTGAAACAGAGTGACAGAAGATCGGTCATTCAATTTTTTGTGGTGATTTACACGACTCAATTGACATTATGGGCATTTAGCTTGCGCTCTTATGCAGAGTGACTTGCACAGCTCTACTACATTCAATCCACTTATACAGCCAGGCACTTTAATGAAGCACTCCCGGTTAAGCACCATCTTCAAGGTCAAAATGATAACATACCATCAGGGAATCAAACTTTCAACCTCGATCACAGCACAGATCCCAGTTCATTATGCAATAGTGCTGCCTTTGCAAAAAAACTTTTCATTCTGGCAATTAAGACACCATGTTTTACAACTTTGATGTTTGATGGAGGTAAAAAAGTAAGTATTTGGAATAATGACCAACAATGCTTTTCATCAGATGTAACAAAGCCCTGATCTTAAGTAAGCACGCACCACTTAATGACTTCACTACAGTGTAATGATTATAGAATAGATTGAAAAGATAATGATCGGACAGAACTCTTATTTAGATACAAATAAATTAGATGTGTATATGGCTGGCAAAGCAGCAAAGGGTTCTGCTAGCTAGATGAATGGATAAATTCCAATTACGACATAAGGAATTTTAAAAAGTGGCGGCAATAGCTACAAGACAAGTCATTTTTGACAAGTCATATCCATTATCAGCAGCATTGAAGATCAGAAACATGGCCTTATGGTTTGGACAACCTTTTTATGAGAAAAAGAATTTTAGGGAAATTGTAGCAGGCTTAAAAAGCCTGAAGAAAAGCAGTGGTCTTGCCCATCCATACCATAGAACTGGCACTTGACTATATCACAGCCAGCTTCAAACTTCAACGTCAAACGATTCTCTCAATTTTTCATATTTTTTCCTTGAGTTCTCGTTCCCCAAATATCTTCAGTATACACCATGGAACTAGGCATTCTGCAAAGAAAACACTTCAAGGACCTAAGAAAAGTTGTAGTTTTATAGTTCCTATTTGACATTTTGTTAAGTAAAGGGGGGGGGGGGGGCGGGAATCAATGTTCAATAACTTTATTTTTAGGGTCACACCTGAGGATTAAATATTTTATCAACATACTATTCAATCAGAAGTTATCAGTTTTTTACATCTTTTGATAATTAAATCTTTTAATTTCCAAGTTCTTGCATTGCTATCTATTCAGTGATCACTCTTCAGAAAGACTGAGCTACTTGCAGTTATAATACAGCTTACCAGCCATGATTCTTATCCAAATAGCAAAACCTAGGCAAGAATAACAGGGATGCTACCTCCCTGGGATGTGATGAAACTTATACGCACCGTCAGAAGCTCTAAAAATGGAGGCAATTGGGTACCTGAATGAAGAAATTGAATTTTTGCATGAATCAGACTTTAAAGTGCCCCTATTATGTGACTTTTCACTGATCATTCTTGTATTCTTGAACTCTACGAAAAAAGGTTCAAATGCGTCATTGTTAAAAAAAAACACTTGAGAATTCTCATGCTTGCCAATTCTGCAGTGCCTGTCTGTAAAACGTTCCATTCAAGGTCCAGCCCCCGCCCTCCCGAAAACCCCAGTGTGCTGTGATTGGTCAACTTGATCGCTCACTTGTGATTGGTCCACTGCTCATGCCCCTTGTCACGCCTCTTAGCATAAATGGATTTCCGCTTTAGAAACAAATACCAGCTAAGCCTTAGGGTGAAACCCACTTGATTCAAGGGCATGCCAAACTATGCTGTATCTGCTTGGCGTGAAAATTCAAATGGTGACATCAACAATTGATGAAAAAAATGGCCAGAAGCGATTGGGGCGTTTCAGTCAGCTCTGAAGCGGTGAGTTTTGCGGCAGAGAGCGCTTCTTCTGGAGGTGACTTGGAGTTGTTTTCCGACACAGACCTTTTAAATGTGCATAAAAACGATATGATTCATGCAACAACATTAAAATAATGAAAAACCATAACAGGGGCACTTGAGATAAAAAAAAAATCATTAACTCACAAGCATCACCTTCTTGACTGCCAGCACACATGCGACACATTTACAGCTTCCTCATTTTGGAGTTATTCAGGTAGAAGAGAGGGAACATGAGAACAAGAAAGAGGATGAAATGAGAGGGGAAAAAACTGCCACAAAATGCTAAAATTGACACAATTTACCATGACACAGAGTGACATGGTAAAATGATATATTGTTAGTTGTTTGACAAGATGTGAACACAGAGAGAGAGGTACTGAATTAAAATAGACAGAAACAGAATGAAAGAAAGCATCAGACTAGCAGGAGAAAAAAGGAGGACCTGAAGAGATCTCGATCAGTTTGAAAGAAAGATGGATGCTGTATTTTCTCTGTGCGCAATGGCGTCTAAAACAGTGCCAATGAGGAACCTGGCAGCCATCACAGGACAGAAGCACAAAATTTATTATCAAAATCAATGCACTCATGCATCCAAGGAAATAAGCCAACTGCAAGGGGCCCACAGACAGTGTAGCGAACTCTCTCATAAAACACGGCCATGGCCCAGAACCCATTAAAGTGACAAATTGTTGCTTATTTTTCAACCTTTAAGGAATACACATCCACTATATTTTGCCTATATGCAGACGTCTGTGTTTGCCTTTTGCATCACTGTCAGGACATAGTGGAACAGAGTGCAAATTATAAACGTCCACACAGTCTAAAGGAAAGCAGGTGGTGTAAGAACAACTCAGCTCAGTAGCAGATGGCTTCTGCTTCAGCTGTCACTTACATTTTCAGGCAAAGTCCTCACTGAACCCATCATGCCCATAATATTATTTTTGCCAGGGAAGAGATGAAAAATATGTACTCCATTATGCTGTAAGATTCCTTCAAAAACCCAAAAATGAGTGTAAACTATACCAGAGGCACAAGGATGTGGTTTAATTGAAGGAATAAGAAAGCTTCTCATGTGAAGGATACATCTTTATGGCTGCATGGAGAAAAGCTACGAGAAGATTGTTTTTCCCAATCTTTTGCTTCTGTATAGTGTAGATATCTCCATTATTTTGCAGTCTGGGTAAAAAAAAAAATGCACATCAGGAAATGGCATCACTTTCCTGACTATCAATTTGTGCATATTAACCAGATTTAAATAAAATATGTGCTTTGAGTGAAAAGAGCTCTGTGGTCCCGCCAGGTTTTCGCTTCCTCGGGCAAAACGACCTATTAACATAATTGACATTCTGAATCTCATAATGAATTTAAATCATTCAAATTGTCAGGGCAATTTGAGGAAGATTAAATACTGTATCTCATTCAGTCACCAAACATTTCAGAATGCTCCTCTTTTCTGAGGAATGAAATATAAAATTGAAATCCTTTAAACATTTTTCAAAAGGTAGTCATAACTCTACATAATTCTATATATATTTTTTTACAAGGAATTGGAATATGAAAGTTTTATGACCAAAAGTGAAAATTTTGCCATTTTAATGGCAGTAGATGAACAGGTGATGAATTTTTTAGGACACAGCCAGCAATGGACTCCAGAGACTACAATGCCTAGAAATTCTACAGTCAGGTCGGTAAGTATTTAGACAATGACACATTTTGGCTCTGTATGCCACCACAATGTATTTGAAATTAATAAATCAAGTTCTGTTTGAAAGGTAAACTTTCAATTATAATTAAATGCTTTTGGAAAATATATTGTATGAGTCAAGCAGAAAATATTGCCTTTTTAAAACATTGGGCCTAAATTCAGTGACCAAAAAGTAATGGGACAAACTGTTGTAATAATCAGTTTAATTGTCAGTCTTAATGTCCGGGTAAGGTGAAATTCAAGATTTGCTTCTAAACACAATATACAAGTCACAAAATAGCTGCTGATAACATGTGAAAAGACTGCAAACTAAATTAGTGCTGAATTGTGGCGTTAGACCATTAAACAGTTCTTCACCAGTTTTATTTTCCGGATTATTTGGGTGGTGTTAAAACAGGGCCTGATGGTGCACTGAGGCCCTTCCTAACATAGCCCGCCACGAGCAGTATACAAAATCATGAGCGCATTGCATTAGTGGCTACCAACTCAATCATGATTAATGACCGCACGTCCTGTGTTTAGCTACCTAGTTGAGTCACCATTGTTCAGTTTTCTAAGTAGCAAATCAGCTATTCCGCCTGCTGTGTCCCAAAATTGTATCTTCTCTAAAGGCGAGAATTAAAAAAGAAAATCTCAGTCATCCTATTTAAATTTCCGAAAAATGAAGAACAGGTGGATTACTTTTGTAACCAGTCAAGTTGATGGAGAGCTGAGGATCACCTCCACTACTCCTCTCTACAGTAAACATTTACACTGGGTGCTTTCACTAACTTTCATCTGAGGCAATTAAGATTCACGGGTAGTCTGCTGATATTGGTAAATGCAGCCAACCCGACCATCTCCACTTCCGCTGACATCGTATACTCTCATCAACGTTTACATTAGCCGTGGTGCCCATCAGTGAGTTTACAGGTAAGTCACACTGTCAGCAGTTATTTTAATTATAGTAGCTAGCTAGCTAGCTAGCTAGGTAGTCCACAGTAACTGTATTAAATTGTGCCACTCCTCTACTACTCTACTACTCCTCTAGCTGCGTAGATGTAGCTGCAATGACAGCCAAGGCCCGTTGCAGCGGTACATTAACTTATTTGTCATACACAGCACCAGGCTACACTGACTTGTAAAAAATACAGGCTAGCTAACTAGTAAACTGGTGCTGTTGATTTTTTCCTTTTTTTGGATAAAAAATGGATTCAAATGTTTACAGTTCTTAACCAATTTAGTTTTGAACCAATTCAATTCAACTGGTGCATGGTCTAGCTAGCAACATTGAACAGAAAAAAGTTTTGTCGCCAGTTAATAGGAATCCCGAGGCTACAGTCGCTTAAAATATCCATGTCTTATTTGATGCAGTTATTGTTTATCAGAATGCAAATGAGGAAAATAAAAGTGGCAGCATATTTCTTGCAGAATCAAACTTTGCTTTCGTTTTAAGTATGCTCACCCCCTGGCTAGCTACCGCATCCCGCAGTCTCTCTGCCTTGTCACTGAAGCTCCAGAAACTGGCCTTCAGTAACAGCCGTGGGTTTCACTAAATCATCCGACACCCTGGTCAGCTATCACCACAAATATCATCACCACCGTATTCAACCTCCACCAATGTCAAATGAAAGCAGTACTTTTTCAGCTTACCTTGATGTTTGGGTACCCAGAGAAACATTCGGGTGTATGAAAATGTCAAACGTACATCCAGTCAAGAAAATTTAGAGTTCAATTTCTCATGTTGGTATGTGGTGATAGTATATAATGGCGGCAGCCATGTTACTGATGACAAATACCGGGTTGCTAGGGCACGCGCAGCATTGGCATTCATGATATTAAAATTCTAAACCCCCTTCTCACTAATAATATCCCTAAAAATATATTGGGGCCCCCTTTTAAAAAGTGGAGGTAGGATACGGAATTCTTACCAATGATTCTGTGAGAAACACTTTATAGACAAATACAACCATCTGGTGATGAGACAAAACATGTTTTGTTTGAGCAATTTATTCATTGATAGCCTGACTTTATTTGGCTTGGTTGTTAGCACTAAATACGACTTACTTGCGTTAATGGAGGAAAAATACCATTGCGTTGAAGACTCTAAGGAACTAGGTTGATTGTCGAGTAAGTCGGCGTTCTTTTGTTTCGAACTGGATTCTGGCTAAGGTGGCTAAAACATATCCTGCTGTTCTATTCTAATAAATTGTTAGCTGGAGCATCCATTTCGCCATCTGTGGTGCACTTGAGACAGCTGAGAAAAGTTGCTCCTTGCGATTGGGTGTTATCTCAGTGGCATTAGTGAACACGCCTACAGCGCTTTAGAACTGAGAATAAGGCTTACTTTTTGGCAGTTTTGACACATAATTTTATTTACCTAGCGATTTTTTAATCATAAAAATTGGGCTGAGTGCTTAATTACACAATTTTGTTGTGTGCCGAAGTCAGAACGTACAGTGTTTTTCGCTTTCCCCGAACATCAATACTTTGTCGCAAATTGTTTACAGTAAATGACTGCCAAAAGTCTGGAATCCACTGGCATTGCCATACACCAGGTATCTTCCCTGGTGATGCTCCATCAGGCCTTCACAGCAGCTGCCTTCAATTCCTGCTTGTTCTTTGGGCGTTTTGCCTCCAGGAAATGAAATGCATGCTCATTCAGTTTTAAGTCAGCTGATTAATTAACCACTGTAGAACATTCCACTTCTTTGACTTTAAGTCTTGCGTTGCCTTCAAGGTATACTTTGGGTCCAGTCCATCGGCACTGCCAAACATGGTCCAATGAGTTTTGAGTCATTTTGCAGAGACCAGGGCGATAATGTAGCCTAAACAATTCAGAACTTGTCCTTTTGCTTTTCTAAGCAGTCATATCATCAATAAATACAAGGGGACAATTTCATTTGGATGCCATACGTGCAAACACATGCCCATGCTTCACAAATGAGGCGATGTGCTTCAGATCAATAACAGTTCCTTCCTTTCACCACACCATTCTCTTCCCCTCATTCTGGTAAGCATCTAGTGATTAGTGATGTCTTTGGGTTCAGGCAGTAATTGACTGCAAAAGATTTGCAAGTATTAAGTATTCCAGTTTTATTTATGATTGTTAGATTGTCCAATTACTGTTGAGCCACTAAAATGAGCACATTTTAAGTACAAATTGATATTTGTCTCTGACATGCAAAGGATGTTTTTTGAGAAAGGTGCAGGCTTTTTTCTTTTTTAGCTTCTTGTTTTTGAGGCTTATGACAGGTTTATATCTCATGGTAAAGCCTCTGCATTTACTAAGGTGAAGTCTTCTCTTGATTGTTGACATTGACACAAATACTTCCTGAAGAAGTTTCTTGACCAGGCAAACTATTGTCAAGAAAATTTTTTTCAAAAGCAAAGATTTCTGTCTCTATAACAGTTGTTATTCATTGTCTCATCGGCCTTTGGGGTCTTTTCAGCTCATCGGTGCCTCAATCCTTTTTAAAAATGAACAAAACAGTAGATCTGGCCACAGCTAATGTTTCTGCTATTTCTCTAATGGTTCTGTTTTGATTTTACAGCCTAACGATGGCTTACTTCACTGGCGGTGACAGCAACAGTGGACAGCAAAAGATGCAATGCAAATGGCACGACTGAAATAAACTTTATACCTATTATCTGCTTCCTTATAAATGAAATAATGAGAATAAGACATACCTGACCATGAAACAACTGAAGAGTTTGATCGCAAGATGGGTTAACCACTAAATCCACATTTTGCTTGTTTATTATCTCTTAACAATAGAGAAAAGATAGTGTTACGTTGATGTGAAATCAGATTTTTGACAGGTGAAATACATTCAGAGCTTTTAATCGGCAAAATTTGTTTTTTTGCAAAACTGCTTAAGTGCCACCCCTGTTTGCAAAACGGGTTATATCCAGTTGGTGCACAACTAAACAACAAGGAATTAGTGTTTTATGTGCATGAGTGTATAATATTTTGTGTTTGTGTGTGTGTGTGTGTGTGTGTGTTTGCTTGATTGGGTGTGTGCTTGTCTGTGTATGTGTGTATGTGTGAGTATTTTTGTTACATGCACTCACGTTTGTGTTTCAGGACCACAGTGTTTGTCCAGTGAACAAAGACTGACATTGGGTGGTGTCATGTGTGTGTGTGCGCGTGTTTGTGTGTGTGTGCGTGCGTGTTTGTGTGTGTGAGCGTGCGTGTTTGTATATGTGTGTGTAATTTTTGTTCACATGCACACTGGTTTGTGTTTCAGAACCATAGTGTTTGTGTGTCCAATGAACCAAGACTGACATTGGGTGGTGTCGTGTGTGTGTATGTGTTTATGTGTGGGGTTGGGTGTGTCTGCGTGTGTGTGTGTGTGTGTGTGTGTGTGTGTGTGAATGTGCACGGGCATGTGAGTGTGTGATTTTGTGTTGTTCAGCAATATTGCATGAATAGCGTTTCCCGACACTACAACAAAGAAACATACTTATTCGTTTGGATTTAACCCATTTTGCAATAAAAGCAAGCGATGGATTTAACTCGTTTTGCAAAAAAAAAACTGTAATTTTTTTTTTTTTTTCAAGAATATTCCTGTGGCTGGATTTGAATGAATATGCCAGTTGGTTACCATTTGGCTCACATACAATAGTAGAAAAGACCATTATTCAAAGTTTTACAGAAATAGTAATTGCACAGAAAGCCATTTCACTCAATTCAGACTCTGTGGAGTTAACTTGTTTTGCGATAAAACTCTTCAACTGCACAGCCAACTGTCCCATTAATTTTGGTCCTTAAAAGGGGGGGGGTCAAACTTTCTAAAAAAAAAAAGCTGCATTTTATGCACTGATGACCGGATTTAGGTGTAAATATCCCCAATTTACCAATTTAAACCTGCAAGTCTGGACTAAAATAAAAACAACAACTTTGCCAATGTCCAAATATTCATGGACCAGACAGGATAATGTGCGCTCAGATGTGCTGACTCAGGACCTTAGGTTTTGAAACCTCACAGTTTTTTGGAAGAGTGAGTTGCATAAATCATTGATGCACTCAATTAAATTCCAAAATTGGAAACAGGGAAAGAAATTTGCAGAAATAAGGTCACCCTGAATCCACAAAATACCAACAACAACAACACAGGTACAATAAGTAAAATAAATTAAATGGCATATTTATGTAAAAACATATGCAAAAGTCTTTTTTTTTTTACAAAAAAAAAAAACCAAACAAACTATGGGCAGCACTGAAAATGACAAATTGAGGGCTGATGTCATGTCAGGGCCCAAAGGGGGTCTGCAGTTATTAAAGACGTCACTCACTGATGAACCTGTGAAGCCCGAGAAATACTTTAAAGAGCTCAAATGCTGTCATCCACCATCATTTTATGTGGGCGCAAATGAAGAATACATCCGAGGGCTGCTGCATTGCCTTTGCATCCCTGAGTTCAGAAATGCCTGCCAGGAATTATCGTCTGTGGGGAAAGGGACCATTATAAAAATGCAGCAAGCAGCGCACGTAAATAGTTTTGTTATGTCAAAATAAATCAGATAGAATCTGGATCTGGTGGGCTTCCACCACAATCAGCCTGATCTAAATTAATGTCATCCATGCGCGAACGCTGAAAGACAGTGAGCAGCACACCATCGGTCTCTCGAAAACCACTCAGTTGATTGAAGATCTGATTTTTTGGTTAGAGGTTTGGGCAAAGCGATGCAGCTTTTTGAGTTTGACAGAAGCAGAAATGACATGATTACGTGCTGTGATATGTACACAGCTGTGAATCATTCGGTCTATGAAAATATATTAAATTCTGATGAAAGTTGTCTCAAAGTATACCCAGAAAATTTTCTTCTATTTGTGTTCAAGGCTCCTCATTTCCCATCTCTGCGACTGAACCATCCTGTGGTGGGTAAATTATATCCTTCTCTGGCAACACACCAACAATCCAGTCTGCAGTACACTTCAGTTAACACAGCACTGAGAGCACAGTACTGTGGCTGATATCATACCGCCTCTGGGGCAGAGACCTGCTACCTGGGGAGGCAGTGACTTCATCTTCTATCGCTGGATTTTGTCAACCTGTTTCCACATACTATGCCTGATTGACAATCTATCAATTTTCTCTTTTTAAAATTTAACAATTAAGACCTAGCCTATATGTAGCCTGTAATGATTAAGAGGTGATAATGACAAAAATGTTCATTTACGTATACGCTTTGATTCGAGACTGCAAGGATGGAAATCTCGATAATTAATCAGGAAAAACTCTCAACTCTCTCGGTAATTCTGTGTATCGTTTCAACCATTTTTTTATCGGATTATGAATAAAAACGGAAAATAAACTCCCTATTTTTTTGAATGGCATTAAAAAGTACATATTTAAGGGGGAAAATTATCGTAGACTTATTCACCACGCATTAAACGCGGCATACGAAAGGTTTCAGTATTTTTTAATGCCATGGTGTTAGCTTCATGTGAGCAAATATGAGCAAATTTGCTGTCTCGTTAGCATTTCAGGTTTGATGCACAGAGCAATAATTTTGTGGAAACTGAAATTGGCCTGTCATTCTGCCGTTTAGTCTTGTAAATTAGTTAATCTATCCTCTGGTTGCTAATCAAGCAAAGTAATAGGGAGGATTCTGCCTCGCCTAACTTACCTCCAATGGCACGTCAAGCTCTGTGGATATAGTATACTCTGTGGCCAATATTGTTTTCCTTCTTTAAATATACCATACGCTGCAGCTGATTTTATTCTGCGGATGCAGTAAACACAGTGGCTGATTTCCTTCCTCTTCTAAAAATATAGAAAACACCGTGGCTGGCCCTACTGCTAAGAGGCTGCTGGACACACTGCAGCTGATCTCCTTTCTCATCTGAAAAAACAGTCCACACAGAACTGATCCTGTTCTACAGTAGATAAGTTACACTAAGTTTGATCTTACTTTGTGAATACTAAGCACACTACGGACAAACATATCTTTCAGATATGGTACATACTGCGGCTGATCTTACACTACACTGTAACAGTAAGAGAGTCATGGCATAGACCTGAGCAATGCTGCCAGCCCAGTGAATTGGAGAGCAGCACCATTCTTCCATCAGTCATGTTTTGGGACACAACCACGCCAGGCAAAGCCCTTCACCGTGTCCTCAGTCTCTTGTCTATTTCCCAGTCAGGAAGGTTCTGACATTGATTCCCTCTTTTTACTCCAATATCAAGACCACTTTCGACTACCTCAGCCTTGCTATATAAATTTTGAATTTCCAAGTCTTCAAACTTCAATAAAAAAACACAGAAGAATGTATATGTAAAAACAAATAAAAAATTCGGTTGCAGAAGATTAGATCATTCAGCTGCCTCCTGAAGCGCTACAGGCGGTATTGGTGAATTCCATCGTCTTAAGTCCATTTTATCATCTTACACTGAACACTAAGCCACTGTGAATAAGTCTATCACTGGCCTGACTGCAGGGGAACTTCTGCCACCACTCATAACTGCAGCCAAATAAACAGACCTGCGGCTAATGTTCTGATCACAGGCAGAGGGGTACTCACAAACACACAGTCAAGTCCATAAATATTTTGACATTGATGAAGTTCTTGCCATATTCGCCATCTACCACATACCAGAGATGGCATTAAATTAAGAATATGAGTTTATAGTGCATACTTTCAGCTTTAATTTACGGGTATTTGCATCCAAGTCGAGTGAACAGCATTGGAGTTACAGCATTTTTTACATGTTCAGCCCCATTTAATGGGACCTAAAGAAATCACACAATTGGCTGCTCAGCTGTCTCATGACCACGTCTGTGCGATTCGTTTATTATTTGAACTCTTGTCCCATCTCGCCCTGCCAGCAGGCCAATAGGCATGACCACAACTCATACAGTTAAATATCATGCACCATAATTGAGCTAAAAAAAAATTATTAAAAAAAACTTGGGGACACATCGCCCACAAACTGCCAAAGTTTGCTTTGATAAATAGACAGGTAGCTGTAGCTGCACACCCTTACAACAGCATATAATAAATCCGCTTTCATATGTGCAAGGCTGCAGACTGGACCCAGCAAGAACAAAACAAGCCCTCCAAATAACCATTCTTGGCTAATTTCACTGAGCAGTACAAATTGCTTGCACATTTGAGACACTAAAACTTTTTTTTGTTCACACAGACAGCCAATGGCCTGGAATTACATGATTACCAACAGAAATGATAGCCAATAGATTATTGCTTACAGTGTACAGGGCGAATGGCCTCTGCCAAAGGGGTTACAGTTCAACAGTTGAAAGGGGTTTTAGATGCACTGACATTACACACACCACCACATGCACGAGTGCAGGGAATCAGAAAGATTATATTGAGGAATAAAAATTTGGTAAGAGATGGAGAAATGACCATAAAAATTGTTTTTCCATGAAAATTGTGCACCCTCGTTTCCAAAAAAGTTTGGACGCCATGCAAACTGTGAATTATAACAGAATGCAATGACGTACAAATTATTTAAACCCTATATTTAATTGAAAATAGAACAATGACAACATAACAAATGTTGAAACTGCGAAATTTTATTGTCTTCTGAAAAATATCCTCACATTTTAAATTTGATGCTGGCAACACACTTCAAAAAAGCTGGGACAGGGGAAGCATAAGTCTGGAAAACCTGTTTGATGATAAAAAATACACCTGGTGGAACATCCCGGAGCTAATCAGGTTAATTGGCAACAGGTCAATAACATGACTGGGTATAAAAAGAGCATCCCAGGGAGGTGGAGTCTTTCAGAAGTATAGATGGCTTCACCACACTGCATGGGCAAAGTGTTCACAATTTGAGAAAGGGATCTCATCATCTACTGAACATAAAATCATAAAAAAAGATTCAGTGAATTCACAAAAATCTCTGTACGCGAGATACAAGGCTGAAAATCAATACTGAATGGCCGTGATCTTCAGGCCCTCAGGTGGCACTGCATTAAAAACAGACAGGATTCTGAAGCAGAAATCACTGCATGGGATCAGGAACGCTTCTGAAATCCATTGTTAGTGAATACAGTTTGTTGCTGCATTCACAAATGCAAGTCAAAAATCTATGCTGCTGCATCCGCCAATGCAAGTCAAAAATCTACCATCAAGCGAAAACAGGGAAATGTTTTGCTTTCAAAACGCAGCAGTTGGTCTCCTTAGTTCCCAAACAGAGTTGTTAAAAGAAGAGGTGATGCAACAGTGGTAAGCATGCCCCTGTCCCGGCTTTTTTTCTTTTTTTTTTAAGTGTTGGTGTTATTTAATTCAAAATGATCATCTATTTTTCAAAAACAATAATATTTCTCAGTTTCAACAACTCTTATGTTGACTTTGTTCTATATTCAATCAAATGTGGACTTTAAATGATTTTCAAATCATTACATTCTGTTTTTATTCACATTTTAAACAGCATCCCAACTTTTTTGGAAATAGGGTTTTATAACTTTGTCCAACATGGCAGTAATGAGGAAGACTTGGAAATTTGGAGTCTCCAAAATTTTACTTTTGATAAACGCATGGGCAGTAGCACTGAGGAAAAAAAATCTGTAATATATTCATTTTCAGTTCTAATATCATGTCACTTTGAATCTGCAGTTGGACTGGCTGGTGACTGTGGCTCTTTTGAGTTTCTAGGCTGATGAGTCTTGATCATAGGGCCACAAGACCCAAGAAAATTCATAATTCTTTTTCTGCCACTCAGAAAACTTTTATATTCCCTTATATTTGCGGTGAACTCAATTTATTTAAATGTATTTACACTTTATTTAACCAGGAAGACCTCATTGAGATTAGCAATCTCATTTGCAAGAAGGTCCTGGCCAAGACAGGCAGCAGCATAATTAACAAAGTTACAAACATAAAACACACAAAGCAATTTACAAACACAAAGTCACAGAGTCACAGAACAGAACAGAAAGCCATTAGTCAAAGCATCTACAGCCTGATACATCTTTTTCCAATGCCTTTAATTGACATTTAAAAATATTTAAGGAGACCAGCTTCTTCAGACCCAACTCCTCCTGCAGCAAATTCCAAGCAATTTGGGTAATATTCTTATATTTCTGACTGTTGGAGACCAATCCTGACATTCGCATTTTAGAAGAGACCATGATTATGCTTGTTTTCAAAGTGGTTTAAGAACAGTATGCACTTTATTTTGGATAGGTCGTGGCTCAAAAAAGGATGTACTGATTTATATGATTAATTTATTAAGTAAACAGCATTTAGAACCTTTTGCAGCTAACTTTCCATATGAAGTCCAAAGAGCTGCCAATGGCAATGAAGAAAGCCACATTTTGGCTGAAAAATTAACAAATCCGAAAAAGAGATAGCAAAAACATTAGGTGTAGCTGAATGAACAATTTTGTGCATTTTTAAACAGAAACAATTCTCTTGTGAGCTCAGAACTACTAAAACACCCAGAGGACCATGAATGATAACTATTGCGAAGGAGAGAAGAATTCTTTCCCTGGTGATGGAAAAACCTCTTCAAAACTGTTGTCCAGATCAGGAACACTCAACTGGACAGAGGCGCATATCTGTGTCAATGTCTGAGTCTTTTGGAACCATTTCAGTCTGGCTTTTGCAACACATACAGTACCAAAACTGCACTGGTGAAAATCACTAATGACCTCCTCTTTGCAGCCGACTCAGGATCTCTCTCTATTCTCATACTTCTTGACCTCCGCTCTGCATTCGATATCATCTCCCACAAAATTCTTCTGGATCGTCTCCTATCAATTGGCATTTCTGACCTAGCTCACCTTTGGCTCTCCTCCTACTTAACCGTCCGTAAGCAATTTATCTCCCTGAAAGATCACAGATTTGTCCATGCCCATGTCTCCCACGGTGTCCCCCAGGGGTCAGTACTGGGTCCCCTCCTCTTCGTCATTTACTTTCTCCCCCTCGGACGCATAATGAGACACCATGGAATCCTCTTCCACTGTTATGCTGACGACACCCAGCTCCACATCTCCACCAAGCCCACAGCCACATCCCCTCCCTCCTCACTTATCCTCTGCTTCCAAGACATCAAGAACTGGATGACTCATAATTTCCTTCAATTCAATAGTAATAAGACTGAAGTCCTTCTCATTGGCACAAAACCCACTTTGTCAAAATCTACCAACTTTAGCCTCACCATAGACAACACCAATCTCTCACCCTCACCTCATGTCAAAAGCCTTGGTGTCATCTTGGACAACACCCTCTCATTCGAACCACACATAAATTCAATTTCTCGCACTTGTTTCTTCCACCCCCATAACATCTCTCGACTCCGCTCCTCATTATCCCAGTCTAGCACAGAAATACTCATTCATGCCTTTGTCACCTCCCGACTCGACTATTGTAATGCTGTCCTTCCTGGGCTCCCCAATAAACTCCTGAATAAACTCCAGCTCATCCAGAACTCTGCAGCTCACATTATCACATGCAGCCGTTCCAAAGACCATACCACACCTATCCTCCGTGAACTCCAATGGCTCCCAGTTAAACACTGCATTGACTTCAAAATCTTCATGCTCACCTTCAAGTCTCTCCACGGACTTGCTCCCCCCTAACTTTCTTAACTCCTTCATGTTTACACGCCCCTTACTGCGGTCTTCCTCTGCTGGCCTCCTAATCAACCCCCATGCCCGCCTGTCTTCTGTTGGAGCACGCTCTTTTAGTCACTACGCTCCGCACCTCTGGAACTCCCTGCCATCACACCTCAAACAGCTAGATTCCATCTCCACATTCAAAGCACAACTCAAGACTCACCTGTTCAAAATTGCATACACACAGTTCCTGCCCCTCTCCAAATTCCTGACCTGGACAATACCTACCTTCTGTCCTTCTGCTCTCTCAGCTCAATTCACCATTATCTCTTTATTTTTAATTAATTTTATGTATTTTATCCTATTCTGCATTGTCATGAACTGTTTTTACTTCTGTCATTTTATGTATGCCCTATGTTGTTTAGTCCATCGTTACATCTCTGTACTGCATCCTTGGGTTTCTTGAAAGGCATATTATAAATAAAATGCACTATTATTAATGTTAACAAACAAAGACTTCTTCAGAGTAAATACATGAAGTATGAAACAAAGGTGCAAACCTTTTGCAAGCCTGCAAAAACAAGAGGCTTGCCCAAAAAAAAGACATCTAAAAAAGACTGTACAGTGCTGGAACAAGATTTGATGAACAGATCTTGTAATAAACAGATGGAAAGGGAAGAATATAGACAAGGCAAGGCAATGAACCGAGCACACCACCTCATCTGTGCAGCATAGTCATGTGTGGGCATGTATGACTGCCAATGGAACAGGTTCCCTTTCATTTATTGATATGACTGCTGACAAAAGCACAAGCATGAATTCTAAATTGTATAGGGCTACATTATCTGACCGAATTCAGCCAAATTCATCAAAAGTCATTGGTTGGCACCTCACAGCGCACATGGACAATGACCTGAGGCATAAAGAGAAAGCAACCAAAGATGTTATAAGGCATCTGACCTGTGTGCAACCTGAATACAAAACTAAAGGCAAAACTCACAGAACAACTGGGAATAGAAGACAGTTACAGTGAAGGCTGACAGAGCTTCACCAGGGCTTAACTGAGCATCCAGTGACTTCTGTACGTTCAGCCAAAGACTGAATGCAAAAGGTTTGCTGGTATTAAACAATTTTATCTACGATTGCCAATTTGTCCAATTACTTTCGAGTCACGAAAATAAGCATGTTTTAAGCACATTCAGATGTTTCATTTCAAATCCATTTTGGTGGTGCACAGAGCCACAATTATAATTTGTGTAACAGTCCAAATAATCATGGGCCTGAATAACTACTGTTATCCTGACACACATGACTCTTGACTCTGGAACAGGGGAGCATATAGACATTTGAAACACCAAGGGTTGAGCCCCAAAAAGAGGAATTGATCCATAGATTCGGCATTTTTTTAAATTAAATTATTAATTAGCCTATGGTATCATGAAGTCATGCACCTGGATTAACTGAAACCCAGTGTTTAGGCCTAAAACATGGCATTTCATAACAGTGACAAACGCAAAAACATTTGTAATATATGTAATATTAGATTAAGTTCAACACAAATGTTAAAGTAAAAAATACCATGATGATGCCTCATCTTTTTAATATATTCACTAATGATTGTGTTCTACTCTCTGCATTAAAGTCCTCCCAATTATTGAAATCAAGGAAATATTCATTTACATCACCATTTTTTGAGAAACATAGCCTACACACAGAGACAGCTGCTCTGAATTTTTGACTGAGCGCAGTGGGCACGGCGGGGTGTTTGATCAAGCCATTTGATGTGAGATCCAAAATCCCTGGAATCAGACTCTCGAATAGATTAGAATAAAAACTTCAAGCCTCTGGCCCTTCACTGAATTGTCAGGTGTGTTGAAAATGAAAATAAGCCAATTTAAAATCGGTCTGTCAATACTCATGTGCTCTCCCATGTTTTTAAAATCAGCGGTTAACGTTTGAAAATCCTTGTGCGCATCAGGCATATAATTAGATAAAGCTAATGTAAGTTACACTCAGGAGTTAAGCGGCACAGAAAAAAGTAACATTCAATGTAGATAATGTAGCCTAACAATGTTCCGTACAGATAACGTTTTGCCGCGGATCGCTGGATAAATTCCTCTGAATCACAAAAAAAATTTATATCTGCGTCATCATTGCTTCCTCCTCTTTCTTCCCTGATCAAGCACCCTCTGCCATTTGTCTCTGGCAGATCTGAGTAAGTTTGCTGGCTGCACTCACTGCTGTCAGTAATGGCGGGAGGGGAGACTGTCACCTTGGACAGCGACTGGGGGGGAGCGACAGGCACTCCTGACAAAAAGTAGATTTTCATTTAGTCGGGGCCTCTTACAATACAATATTCACAACAAAATTATTAATAAACGATCACATTCCATTGAATATGCTGCATTTTTATTGAATAACAGCTTTAAAACAAGCAACGCAAGATAAAGTCTCGATGATGTTTACTGTTCGGCAGCACTGTCAGACTGGATGCCGGTAACGGACAGAAGAACAGGTCTGATAACGGTCGCTGTTTGTGCGTCGTGGTACGTACAGTGATGCAAATTTTATTTAAAAACTATAAAAGTGAAGTGTTGCAGTTCCATGCACAGGAATATATTACTGCATAAGCTAAAGATTCAGTAGTCGTATGATCACAAAGCTCATACTGATATTCAATATTTTGGCAGTAAATAAAGATCTGGGGCTGAATAAAAACATCTGGGGCTATTGCTCAATAGCTGGGGTCTAAAGATGCCTCTTCTTCTGGACAGCTGCATTACCATTTTCAAACTAAAATAGAAGGAAGTCGGACTTTGCAAATATCCCATGAAGGGAACACACAACTGTTGTGAAGACCTGACAGTGTGTCCTACTCAATGAAAAACAACCTATTAATAAGTGCAACTTGCACAACAGTGACTTCACTGTTTCCCAGCTGAACCGGAGTTCACCGAGTTTACATTAACCTAGTTGTTTCCAATTGTTTCATCACAAAATCACCATTTTTTTGTAGGAGAGGAGATATGAACATTATTGCTGCTACTCAGGTGGTGGTACAAGCAAGGGCCCAAAGGCACAGGCCATTTCAATGGAAGGGGCAGCTGGGGCAGTTGAATTATCTGGAGTTTATCCCAGGATGAGAGCCCAACCTTGAGCATTGCTAATCCAGATCAGCTTGTACATGAATTGGTCTCCACACAGCTGTGTCACAGGCAGGAAACAAAACACCAACAAAATGCCATCTAATGTATCCAGAACAGCTTGAAACAAAAACATTTTAAAGAGGGAAATTAGCCCCTCAAGATACAGGACGAGGAATCCAAGAAAAGAGGGAAATTAAACTAGCGAGAGAGCATCTCAGGGCAATAACTGACCGCAGACACTGGTGGCACTGCCATGGGCTGTGGCACAGAAATCTCCTCCTTACATGTATAGGAGAACATGGTTCCACAGCGTCTACTGAGGACCTGAGGGAGGGGAGCAGTGCTTTAGCTGGGTGCGGGTGTTCACTCAGGGAACATTCAAGATGTTCCAGTTCGGTCAACCAAGGAAATCGAGTATTAAGGAGCTTTCAGCTCCCTCCTCTCATTCGGTGCTGTTAATCAAGGCCTCGGGCGATTGGTGGGTCCAGCAGTGCACTCACTGCTCATGAAGTGCATCATCAGCAGCTGGACTTGGAGAAGCAGAAACAGGAAATGCTAACTCCCGCAGCGTAAAATAAGCCACTTAGCTGCAGCAAAGCCTCTGTCCTCGAGCAAATTATTTCACCAGGGTGACACAACTATGTGACAGGATGGAAAGTGCAGGGCAGAAACAAAGCTTTTTGTATGAACAGAATACAGAATGAAACCATTTTTTTTCAGCTCATTGATTGAAAAAGCAATTTCTCAGCTCTAAAATGTATACTGTTGCATCTGATATGCTGCACAAATACAAAGGTTAGATATGTGTGCTGGCCATGATGTAACAAAGTCAGTATTAACTTTGCACAGCTGATGCTAATCCATGGCAATGTGACACATTTTGAGAGGGTGATCAGCCAAGTGTTTGACTGAATTTCAGGCCAAGAAGACTGCCCAGAAGGGAAACTTAGCAAGCTGACAATCGCACATATCTCTATGATGATTGGGCAAATGTCTAAATTTCTGCATGATTACTGGACTGAGTGATGCATCCTTGCAATAACTGTAATGTACAAAATCCATTAAAATAAAAATGAGGTAAGAGAGGGTCACATTTATAATTGTTCAGTACTGGTAGGGGAGCTCATGAAGATAAGCCAAGGAAGGACATGTACTGTGATAGTCTTTCAAAGTCCCCCCACAGCCACAACATGGAATGCGGACTGCTCAGCCAATCACAGATGAGCGGTCATTATCCAGCAGGCAGGCTGACTGGAACCTAAGTTTCAGACGAGGCAGGGTGAGCAGGGAGAACATTTTAGACTCTAGAAATGTTGTTGTTAAATCCCATAAGAATCGTTAATAGCTCAAAAAACATGCTAATCAGCATTTTTTTTTCACTAGATATTTAATAAGAGTTCCCAACGAGTACTATTTTCCTTAGCTTGATAACTCATAGTTAGGTCTATAAATATTCGGACATTGACAACATTATTGTTATTTTATCTGTTGACCTCAGAATATTGGAGTTGACATGAAATGATGAGTATGCACTCATGGAGCAGACTGTCAGCTTTAGTTTGAAGGTACACACACCAAAATTAGGTGGACATTAGGAATTACAGGTATTTTAAGAGATCCTCTCTCTTTTTAAGGGACCAAAAGTATTCGAATAAGTAGCTGCTCGCTCTTCCATGGCCGACTGTGTATTTTCCCCATGACACTGTAGATCATCTGGTCATGTGATTGTATCATGATTGCTATCGTGTATATCTAAGATGGTGCTGTGCTCTATCCACTTGAGTCTGATGAAGAGCAATTGTGCTCGAAACGTCACTTAGGTGTAATAAATAAGTGGATATTGGAGCCCTGCAGTGAGCAAGTTATTTATTTTTTTTTATTACAAGTGAGTTTTATTCCCAGATTAATTAACTTGCAGGTGAACACATAAAAGGTTGGCAATTGATTTCAAGAATTGCACTTGCATTTGGAATCTGTCAAATGGTAAAATCAAAACAAGCCTTCTTAATTATAACCTTCTGAATTGTATTATTAAAATATTTCATAATACATATTAATAATAATACAAATGCATATTTCCTCTTGGTGAGCTCAGGAATATAAAAAGGCCAGAAAGACCATGGATAACAACTATAGCCGCTTTCCGACCGCAGGAACTTTCCCCAGGAACAAGGAACCTTTTGAGGAAGCCTGCGTGTTCCAACCGTAGGAACCAGGGTAAAAATTAAGTTCCTGGGCCATTGATTTACCCCCAAAATAGTCCCTGCAAAGGGGGTAGTACTTTCCAATGACCCAGGGACTTTGGGGACACGGCAAGCGGTGCTGAATATCTGATTGGTCGAGTACCTGCAGCATTTTGGGCATTTTCAATCTGCTTTGCAGCAAGTGCTCGTTTCCTTGCCATGGTGGATTCGATGAATCCATTTTCAATGTGATACTGTAAACGCGGAATATTTTGCGGTGTGGAAATTATCGCGTGATCCGCACCTGGCTCGAAAATAGAAACACCGAAAATTGTTACTTGTGTTTATTTATTTATTTATTTGTTCGTGTACATTAACCCTTTATCGGGCGAGGAACCATATTTGGCAACTTCAGTCGGCATCCAAAGTGGCGCCCCCATGCCTCTCCGTGAGGCAGTAGACCAGCGGCGATTTCTCCCAGCCAATGAGAGAAAATCAGGCTATATCACAGGCAGTGACATCAGGGTGCTCGATCAATCAGCAGTGGCCTAGAGCATCTCAAACTTCTTCTCCAGACCTCTCACAGTGCGGTTGTGTGCCCTTACCCAGTCCCACTCACAAGGACCTAACATCAGAACTCACGAAAGAAAACTGATGAAAACTCATGCATTATAAAGTTGAAAAGGTTTGCTAGAAGTTGAGATAGGTGTTTGTGTAGGACTTCTAGAAATCAGCAAAATTTTGCGTGAAAAACAAAAAATTTGGTGGTGAGGTCATATTTGATCATACACCCTTTTCAGCAAAGTCTACAGCAAGTGATGGTAAGACTATTTATGGACACTCGCCCAACGCACAGTACTTTTTTACACTGTGCTTCTTAGGGTATTTTTAGTGCCCTATAAAGGGTTAAACTCGAAATTAAAAAACCGCCGAAATTCATCTTCTTTGGCCGAGCACGAAAAATTAATCGCTCAAAAATTTCTACTTTTACAGTAAAGCATAATAAGCAAAAATCTAGCTTCAATATCCTCCATGGATATCCTCCACTCGCAGGAATGATGATGCCTGCCTGTCCATCCAATTGTATGGCGTCATTATGGCCTTCATTTTCTTCTTATTGCAACCTACCGGACTGGTGGTTTATTGTGGTTACTGTGATGCTTTTCCATACTTCATCGGCCTGATTTGCATAAAATCCTGAGGACTTCAGGTCGCGGTCGGAATGCAATGAACAGTGGGCCACAGGAACCTTTTAGTTCCTCGAAGACAATTTACCAGGAACTCCAAGTTCCTGGTAATTTTAGTCCGAATGTGGCGGCTTATGATGACTGACGGAATTCTTTCTCTGGCTCAGGAAAAAACCCTCCACAACAGTAGGCCAGATCAAGATTCAAGATCACTCTCCGAAAGGCAGGGTTACCACTGCTGAAGTCAGCAATCAAGAGAAGACTTCACCAGAGTACAACTGTGGAGGATATATCACACAATATATATAAAAAAAAAAAAAAAAAAAAAAAAATAGGCGAGGCTGAAAACATGACATTTGCCCAACAAAATAAATAAATAAATAAATAAATCTAAGAAGCCTGTACACTTCTGGGACAACATCCCAAAAATAGATGAAAGATCATCTTGTGCCTAAATGTTGGAAAGAGAGGAATGTGGAGAAGGGAAGAAACTGCTCATAATAAGGAGCAAATAGCCTCATCTGTGAGTCATGTGTGGGCATGTAAAGCTGCCAGTGGAACTGGCTTCCTTCTATTTGTTGGCGACTGGTAACAAAAAAAGGAAATATGTTGAAATAAACAGGCAAAATTATATGCTCAGATTCAACAAAATGCTTTAGAGCTCACTGAACAATGCTTCGCAGTGCTCATGGACAATGACTGGGAGACACACTGCAAAAGCAGCCCAAGATATGTTTAAGACAAAGAAGTGGACAATTCTACAGACAAGTCAATCGTATGACTTGAATCCAATTGAGCATGCATTTTACTTGATGTGGACAAACAAAGAGTTTTCCACCAAGTACTAAAAATGCAATTAAAATGATAATTATGTCAGTTTGTCCAATTACTTTTGAGGCCCTAATGCTGAGGGGGCAATGCATAAAATAGGTGTTACACCCAGCTGGTTCATACAACAATTTTGGCAAAACCTAAAAAGTGAAACTTAAAGCCTGCGCCTCAAGTACATCTTCATTGTTTTTGAATCCAATGTGGTGGAGTACACAGGTAAAACAATGAAAATGGTTCGACTGACCAAATATTTATGAACAAACTGTATTTCAGATATGCGGCACAAATTCCATTTTTTGAAACTTTTGCTCATTCACCCCAACTGATGCAGTTTCCCTCAGAGATTTATACAAACAAACAAAAAAAGGCTGATAGTAACAAAAGCAATAAATTTTATAGCTTTTTGATGAAACATCCAGATGTTGTCAAGACCCAGTAAAAAGGGCTCTGCTTTCGTTTTTTTTTTTTTTTTTTTTTGACAGTTAAGCGTTAAGCTTCATTTCTACCCAAAAACATGTACATTCACAAAGTTAAAATAACATATTGCCAACTTCTACAATTATGTATCATGTGTGGATTAATGCAGAATGTTCTCTCCTATGGGTCATTCCATGTCAATTCAACAAATGCCTCCCACTTGACCATCTCAGATTTGTCTAAAAAAATTATCACAGAAAGGTAATATACTTAATAGGATGTGTGCCAAATTTCAGTTAAATATGTCTATTAGCTTTGGCAGAAAAAAATAATAAAGATGGTAGTGTTGTGCAAATTTTCACACTCGTTTTTGCAACGTCAAATAAAAGGGAGTTTTTAGGAGGCAATATCTCCTCTTATACTTATGCCGTTGCCTCAAAATCGTCCACAGTGTAGCATCTAGGCCCAGTAAACTAGGCAAGCACATTTTCAATGGCTTTTCTCTTTTTCTCAGGGAGCTATGGCAGCTTGAAAATGCTAATTTATTTGACAAAGTTGTCTGTGACACCAACTTTGAAGGCCATTTATGACCAAAGTTATGCAGGTAAAGAGCTGATTTTTTCTGGGCAAGCTCTCCTCACATAGTGCTATTGGTACAATAAACAGCAAGCATGTCAATTTCATGGTTGTCCAGAAAATACACAGCAAAATCCTAAAAAAGCCAACATTTCATGAAATTTGACGTCAAATTGCCAAGGTGTGACAACCTGTAAATTCTTGAAATCTTTACCAGCTTAAAGTTTACATTCTTGGCTATCTTTGGTTCAAAGGTGGTTGTGGTGCAACTCTTCATTAAATAGTTATGAATTTTTTAGTAACAGCTTATAAACGCTCGTTTTTCAACTGTTTTTTAATGTTAATACAAATTTGAGATCTGATCCTAACAATCGTTGGTGTCTGAAAGTCCACACCAAGGTGTTCCCTGTTCCTTTGGGGTTTCTCTGTCTTTTTCCAGTGTAGAACACTGGATACAATGTGCCTCAATTTCATGTCCCATGGGATAACAAAAACCGCAGAGGGGATTCAAACCTGCATATGTATTTCTCTGTCAAAAGATATATTGAGCACAAACATGAATTTTCCTATATAATAATTATGTGAATCTGGCAGAGAAATGGGGACTTACAAGTATCAACCTTTTTACATCCTGGGCTGTTTCCATTATATAGCAGATCATTTATCAAAATTAGGAACACTTTAATTAAACTGCTATTGTATGCACAATTATAAATGTCAATTTGGGGAAATAAACAATTTGTAAGTCCTCCAATGCCATCCAATGGTTGAGATTATGTCATCATTCATCAGTTTTGTTAACATGTTTCAACATGTCTCAGTGAGAGGCAAGTCCTAATCTGAGTACTCTTGCCACCGATGACATCAGATTAATTTTCAAGTTTGCACATGATCACTGGGATGAGTATAAAAAGTTGTGTGAGCAAGCAGAAATTAGATCACAGAAATTAGTCAGAGTCAACATGGATCCATGCACCATTGGGATTACACTGTCTTGTACAGAAAATTGCCACAAGTTGGACCATACTAAGAAACTGAAAATGTAAGTATTTCTTCTATAGTTTTGGTGATCAGTAAATTGACTCTTTAATTATGTTTATCAACAGTATACTAGTTGTATTGCTTCATTTAAATTATATGATCTGTTTGATATAGCATTTCCTGACCTATATATGGTACTATAACCAATGTATCTAAATATTGCAGATCTTTAAGTGACTTTCTGTTATCTGATGTTATGATTACAGTCTCAGAAACTCCTGCAATATGCAAGGACTCACATAGAAACAATGAAAAACGAGCGTTTACAAGGCGTTACTAAAAAATTCATAACTATTTAAAGGGGACCTATTTTGCAATTTTTCCAAGTTTATATTTTGGTCTTTGACTCCCCTAGAGTACTCTTGATCGCAAAGAAAAAAAAAAAGGGTATTTATTTCGCTCATACTGCCATCCTCAAAAACTGCATTTGTAGTACATTGTAGTCTCTGCCTGAAACGCCTCACTGGGGTGGCTCTTCCGCTATGGCCCCCCACCCCCGTGTACCCACTTTCTTCTGACTGGCCAGCTCTGTGGAGGGCGGAGTTGGGCGGGACGAGGCTGCAGAACGCAGTTTTCCGTGTCCGGCTCCCCAGAGTGAAACCTGAGTGAAACGTCTGCAATCTGATAAGGAAGCCGCGGGCAAATTCCGCAATCTAACGTTATACTTGAATATAGATCTAATGACATGATCTTGTTCTAACAAAACGCAGCGCGAAAGTGGAGGACGAGTCTCTGCGAATATCTGTCAGCGCAAGCTCAAATTTGCTATCGGCTACAGTTTGCTACGGCAACAGTTGGTGAGTACCGCGGTTTTTCTACTCCTAGCTAGGATGCAGGGGAAGCTAGAATCCACCCCATATAGACGCATTTGTAGAACGGGTCGACATGCCCAAGTGTAGACCGGAGACCGTAGAAAACCGGTGGGTCTGAGTTTAGAGGGAAACATGGACAGTGAGGAGCAGCTAAAAGTGGACCAACAGCTTATGGACTGCTTCGTGTGTATTAGGACCTGCTGGGTCGTGTGCATAGCTGTGGTGTGTTGTTAGCGTGGAGCAACGAACAGCTTCTGCGCTGGTATATGACGGAGGGGCGAAGCTCCAGGCTTAACGGCCTTTTCGAAATTGCCCGTGGTAATGGTTTACTTATTGCTTCGAATGACCAGCTTTTCCTCGCGGAGAATGGGCACGTTATGGATTGTCTTGCGAGAGCAAGCTAGAGCTCGGTTATGTTATGAGCATAATACAGGTTTTACAGACCGTAAGTTCCGTCTGCGTGAACCGTAGCTTATGTGGAGCTAGCGAATCGATCACTTTTACAGGAAATAATTTAATATTCAGTCGCCGATTTAATATTCAATCAACAGCAATGCAGAGAAATCGTTTGTGATACCATACACGTTATAGCCTGTGCTTTTCCCTATTGCTTTCACCGGTAGCATCAGAGAGCCTGCTCAGACATTGGGGATGTATCAGGCTGACCCCGGTCATGGATAAGTAAAGCGATCGTTTCACAAGCACCCAAAAATTCACCCCAAGCTTTGCAAAACCTACGTCTAACTGCAGCCCAACTCGGCAGACACGTACAGCACCTCTCCGGTTAGCTTCAACTGTAGTGGCTACAATCAGGCAACGTTATGATGAAACTGTCACATTGATGCTTACCGAAGTAACACAAGCATACCGATCAGAATCGCTGCATATAAGTTAACCAGGAGCGTTTTTAATTAGCAGAGCACGCGAACTAACATGCAGTAGCTGATGAGCCGTCATGACTTAGAATGTAATCTGTCGCGCGAAAAATTCGTTTCACGTCCGGTGTGAAAGCGGCTTGACATGCCCGGATTCGCATCTTTGCATTGACTTTGAATGTAATCTGTCGCGCGAAAAATTTGTTTCGTGTCCGATGTGAAAGCAGCTTTATGGATAGTGCGCGACAGCTAGAGAGAGCTCGGTTATGTTATGAACATAATACAGTCGAGCTCGGTTATGTTATGAACATAATACAGGTTTTGCAAACCGTACGTTCCGTTAGTGCGGACAATAGCTTATGTGGAGCTAGTGAATCGATCACTTCTACAGGAAAGAATTACCTATTTAATCTCCGCCTTTTTCGGCTTTTTATTAGCCACAACAATTTCTAAAGGGGGATGAAATTATGTCAAGGTAGTGCAGAGAAATCATTTGTAAACCAGTAGAGCTTCTGCGTTTCGCATTGCTTTCATGGTAGCACCAGAGAGCTTGCTCAGACATTTGTGAAGTATCCTGCTGATCCCGGTCATGGATAAGTGAAGCGATCACTAACTGTAGAGGCTACAATCGGGCAACGTTATGATGAAACTGCCACATTGATGCTTACCAAAGTAACACAAGCATACCGATCAGAATTACTGCATATAAGTTAACCAGGAGCATTTTTAATTAGCACGACACGCAAACTAACATGCAGTAGCTGGTAACCGAGCGGTCATAACCTCAGAGACAAACCCTTGCAATACAGATTTTACAGACAGCAAGTTCTGTTACTGTGAACAGTTGTACCAAGCATCCAAATTACAAACAAGTATTAAAAGTTAGCTTCAAATGAGGTTCATGTTCACACACCTTCTGTAGAATTTCCCCTGATATCACTTCTGCATATTAAGGACACAAACATTAGCAACAGTAACTTGGCTACATTAGCCGCTGTGCTACAGCCACAATCAACTGGCTATCACGTCAGGTTGGCTTATGCAGTAAAAGCAACTAACAGCTTCTGTGTCTGTGAGTCATGGACAGTCGCGACCGATACAGGCTTTATCTTCAGATATTTTAACAACCCTGCGTTTGAGGCCAGTTGTTAGTGCTAACTATCGCTAGCGGTCCTGCTAGCCACCCGTAACACGTTAGCTTCACTTACATTATGTGCTGTTATATGGTTACTTACAGCTTGTGGCTCCGAGCGCTTGATCGATGCAGCTGCTTCAGGTTTGAGAAGCAGCTGAAACGCTTATCCTGTGTCGAATTATCCTTTATTGATAAAACTGTCTTTGGTGAAATGCTGAGCACAATCAGCTAACGTTCCCTTTGGCCGTGGCTTTTTGCTGCCAGCAAACAAAAAAAAAGCTACCCACTGATTTCTGGTGGCATCGTCTTTTGGAAGAAAAATCGTTGTTTTTCTTCGTGTCCAAAAGTAAATGGACAAGCCACTTTGGGAGAGATACTGACAAAATTGCACCTCAAATGATCTGCGGTTCTTCTTTTATATTTCCAAAAGTGAAGATGCTACTAAGGCATAGTATGATCTGCCGTTGTTGGTGCCTGCTAGAATAGTTTCCGGTGTGGGCAGGTCCAGCGCCATGATTGGCTCTGGCTAGGTCTGTACTAATTGGATGGCACAACCTGACGTCAGGTTTTACCCAGATCTCGTGAAGATCTCGGGAGGAGCTGTTCAGAGAGAAAATCACGCTCACGAAATCACGTTCTTGGATTACGGCAAAACCCCTGTATCTTATGTTTAGAAACTTTTCAGAGGTTGAGTATGGACAACCAACATTATAACATTACTAATATGTATTAAAAGAAGGATCAGCATAATAGGTCCCCTTTAATGAAGAGTTGCACCACAACCACCTTTGGAACAAAGATAGCCCAGAATGTAAGCTTTAAGATGGTGAGGATTTCAAGAATTTACAGGTTGTCACACCTCGGCATTTTGATGTCAAATTTCAGAAAATTTTGGCTTTTTTAGGATTTTACTGTGTATTTTCTGGACAACCATAAAATTGACATGCTTGCTGTTTATTGTACCAATAGCACTATGTGAGGAGAGCTTGCCCAGAAAAAAATCAGCTCTCTACCTGCATAACTTTGGTCATCAATGGCCTTCAAAGTTGGTGTCACAGACAACTTTGTCAAATAAATTAGCAATTTCAAACAGCCACAGCTCCCTAATAAACACATATTTGCCATTGAAAATGTGTTTCACAAGTGTACTGGGCATAGATGCTACACTGTGGAAATTTTTGAGCCCATGGCATTGATATAACTAGAGATATTGCCTCCTAAAAATCCACTTTTATTTGACGTTGCAAAAAAAGTCTTGAAAATCAGCAAAATGTTGCCAGCTTTATTAATTTTTTTTTCAAAACTAAAGAAGATATTTAACTGAAACGTTGCACATATCCTATTAAGTACATGGCCTTGGTGTGAGAATTTTTTAAAATAAATCTGAGAATGTCAGGTGGGGAAATTTTCTGAAATTTGTTGAATTGACATGGAATGACCCCTATTTGAAAGTTCCATTGTTTGTTCCACTGTAATTTTTTTAAATAAATATATTCAGTCCATTTTGAAGATATGCCACAGATGCTCAAGCCACAGTATCAAAGGGCAACTAGTCTGGTAACCTCTTGCAACGCTGTTTTTGGACATAAGTCAAATGGTCAAATATAAAATGATGAATGTATACGAACCATTTTTAAAAATAATATTACTACTGTGCCCCCCATCTCAGTGTGTACCCATCTGTCCATTATATATTTCTGAAACACCTCACATAGCATATAAATGCACATCAGTAAAGGAGTCTAGGACATGAACATTGGTAAATATATGGGTACCCTGTGCAATATTTTTGTGCAGTGCTGGTTTGCAGATTTTTCCTTATTTCTTTAACATGAATAAATTATTTTCCTGGAGCTCTGTTTTCTATTGTGTATTATTCATACAGATAAGCATGCAGGTGCCCATTGAATTGGAAATAGAGAACATTTATTTTTCAGATTTTTTTTTTCATACTATTCATTGGGGCCATTTTCATATTACATTTCCTGGCTGCACAGTCCATGTGTAGCGATCTTCAATGAGAAGCAGGAAGGCAAGAGCTATCTTTCATCTCCAGCAGGAGCCCAATCATGCTTGCCCTGGCCATGCTCTGCGGGGAGTCAGCCATTTCATTCCCTCTTTTGAATGAAGCCTCACTCAATAAGCCTGCTCTCCCATAAGGACTCTTTAATGAAGTTCAAATGGCGTAAAAAAGAGAAAAAAAGCAGCATGGTGTGACATTGGTCCAGCTTCTGAAAATTTACTGCACCTCACACCCTTCAAAAAATAAATTCCCATCTACCCCCATTTTGACACAGAAACTTAACATTTTCTCAAGACATTTATCCAAAAAAAGAGTCCTATAGCAGGAAAGTGTGATGCAGTGAAACTGTTATGCACTTTGATGCTACTTTGAGGCAATGGAGGGGGGGGGTTTCCCAGTTTTGTCCCACCCTGAAAAAAAGCCAAAATGTTTAGTTTGCTCCCATCAACAGGAGGATGATGCCTTCGCACATGATTCCTCCATGTGACAACTGGCCCTCGCTTCTTTACGCGATTAAGTCTCACTGCCAAACACACACTGCCTATTCTGCCAGAGGATAACGCAGTTCGTGTACAATTTGCTCACACAGCTACATGCACCAAGCCGGCCAGGAGTAGCGAAAAGAGACCAATGAAACTTTCAAATTTTAACCGACTGAACCTGGTTTCCTAAGCAAGGCTGAGGGGTAATTCTACAGTAACACGTGACATTTGCAAACTTTTGCTGACTTCCACAGAGTTAATGAATGATGCTGGACATTGATTGAACTCTTCTGGGATAAATATCCAGTAACCTTTTATACTTACACCCAGTATTGTTTTGCAATGCGAGAGAATCCGAAGAAAGAGGTCAAAATGTGTGGCAACGCGTGACAGATTTGGACACAACTTTTCACCACCTCCAGTTTCATTCAAGAATTCTGTGAAGTGAGATGGCCAAATTTAATGTTGCCAAAAGGGCATGCATGAGTGAATGATCAATGAAATACGGGATCAAATGAAATAAAAACTAAAATAGTTTTTAAAATTTTGGCAGCTTATTGTGGTAACACACATTACATGTCAAGTAACACACGTGACACTGTGAAAATTTCAACAAGACCAGTCAAAATGATCAATCACGTCAACTTCAAGGAACATATTTTCTTTCAGAAAAGAAGATTTGAATCTAGAGTACCTGCATTATAAGTATATGAAATTAAAAATGCTGCCCTAAGAGATATCAGAGCAGTGTACTTGTAAATCAGATTTTCTCATGCACACCACACAGGATTCTTCCACTTTCAATTTCATACATCATCTGCATGTAGATCATTTTCATTCAAATTTGCATCTTTTCAAACTATTGTCCTGTTATTTTCTTATCATTTTCTTATAATTCTATATCCAATAATCATGATTATTAAATCTTACCCACTGATAACTCTTACATTGGAGATAAAGCTGGATCGAAAACTGAAAGGCAAAGTTTAATTTGTGAAATCTCCATTGCAAAAGAAAGTTCCAGAACAAGGAATTGACATTACTATGCTGGCAATGATTGTTACGTCACAATCAGCCAGGGGCCAGCTACAGTTTTACTCTGTAACAAACGACGGTGGCGGATTTCTCATAGAGCCTACATGAGAAGACTGTCATCACAGTTCAGCGACAAAATAAGAGGATGTTTGATACATTGTTTCCTTTAGACAATAGACGTGTTTTGGTTTTGAAGCAAGATAGCTACTTGAGCTACTGTTCAATTCTTAGGTTGGTGATTTTCTGTGGCTGATAGGCAAAGACAATACACAACTGGCTGTCATATTCCATGTGCTCATTCCAAAAGTGCCTCAAAGCATCATTGACCCTGATGCGGTACTACCTCAAGGCATCCTCTGCCCTGGTACAATTATGCCTCCAGGCATCATCCACCCTTAAAGGGTTAAAACGAAAAAAAGATGGACTGCTGGTGCTGCCATCTATAAGAAATTAGCAAAATTAACAAACAAAGTTTGTAAAATAATGCAATTCAGTTTTGGTCTGCCGCTACTTTGCCTTTGTTGTTCTCCGTTGGTCATGTCATGTGTGTTACCCTTTTTCTCTGGGAAGGGGCTAATATTTCTGATTGTTCTCCTTTTTACATTAAAAACCATGGGACTGTAAAAGAGAGTATAGGTTAGCTCTGAGATTATTTATCAAGGATTTCTTAACTTTTTTACAAAAAAGTAACACATGTTACATATTAGATATGGGTCAGAGGAAATGGGTTAATGAGCACAGAATATCATACAAACCAAAAACTTTACACTTGAATTTGAATTTTCAAAGTTGTACCCTTAATGAAGCCTTAAGTTCAGTAATCTTTTCTTCAATAAATCTTTTCCCCTAAGATTGGCAATTTAAAATGCAGCGGGGAAAAAAACAAATTTTTGTCCATTTCAACTCCATGACATTAAAAGGGTTAATTTCATGAAGGAGGGTAAAGTATGTCACAATCATTACACCATGTCATTTCAGTTTACATACCAACTAAACTCGAGATAAACATTTCAATTTTGACCCTGTGATTGAAGTTTTCGTGGAATTGCTCCGAGCAATTGCTGCCTCACTCATGCTGACCTTGGAAAATGTTACTTTCAGTCTCTTCGGAGAAAGCTGGAATATACTCTGAATTCATTGTTTGAATAAAATACCATTTTTGGAGAAGCTATTTTTTTTTAATCCAGAGGCTTTCTCCCAGTTATGTGAGTTCAAGAGAAGATCATAGCACAAGACACTAGCAGTACAAATAGTCTGCATGATGAATAAGAGAAGAAACCCATCTCAGTGTTATCGTTGCATATCGGAAGGGGGTTATCCACCAAAGCAAACACAAGGCTTAAAGACCCCATTCTGAAGTATCCTTGATATTAACGACATTAAAATCTATCCATCCGACTTGTACTCAGTGCCTCCCCATGCGGTAGTGTTTTGTGTTTTCATACTTCTGCATTTGTTCACTCAATAACAACCAATATCAGGGACATCTGCTCACAAAACAGTACTGCCAGGGGTCTTCTGTATCCCAGCTCTTCACTGCAAAGCAAGCCTGTTTGCATCATACTGTCACAACAGAGAAGAGCCCCATCAGAACAGTTCTACCAGAGCAAAAAGGATAACATAAATACATTTAAAAAGTCAGTGACACATTGTTTTCTCTTTCACATTGAAACGTACATTCAAGGATTTGCATGGAAATCTCCTATCCAAAGGAGGGCATCAGAGAATGGTGGTGTAAATCTATCACACCAAATATGACATTTAAAAAATAGACTTAAGTAAATATAACTAGAATGTGTTTTTACTCATAAAAATGTATGTCTACCCCCGGCCCCCTTCCCTGCCTAACCCACCGGAATGATGGACAGACGGACATACAGACAGGCACAGAACAAAAGGCACCACTGCAGGACCTGAGTAGTAAGTATGGAAAGTGTCATTAAGATTATGCAAACGGTTTAGGAGTTATGCTCTGGACTAAAATTGGTCACATCCAGACAGACAGACAGACGTATGGACAGACAGGCACATACCAAAAGGCACCACTTCAGGACCTGAGTAGTAAGTATGCAAAGTTTCATTAAGATCATGCAAATGGTTTTGGAGTTACGCTCGGGAAACGAAGTAGGAACGCCGACGTGAACGCGAACGGGAACTGAGCCTAAAACAATATGTCTCCCCTCTCCCTCTGGGGGGGAGACATAAATATCAGATTAAGATTTATTCGCACCTACAGCAGCATTGAGATCCACCTGTAAAGAGAGCGTATACTGTAGCTGTCATGTTAGCAAAGCCTGAACTAAATGATCCAAACTGATAATGTCTTTCAACTTTTCGATGTTGGCAATCCGTGGAAATCTCTGCAAAGCAAAACATGAACATCAAAATTTCAGTAAAAGAAGAGCAGATGTTTTTTTACTGTACAAACAGATCATAATTGCCAAGCGGCCAGTATTGTATGACTCCTGGCCACATGAGATGTAGTGGTTGGACAAAATTGCTCAAGGATCACCACTAGGTTAGACAGAAAAAAAGCAAGAGGAATCAAATTGTGATCGAAGATGTGAGATAAAAAAGGTAAAGAGGTTTGCGATGTATTATTTGTTTCAAAAACGGAAATTTGTTCATTCACAGGGAGTTGGCACTATTCCGGAGATCAGAGCACCTTGTAATTCCATTGCATTATTCATTTCTGAAAGGTTAAATAATGGATTCATATTCTACTGCAGAACTGAGATGCAGAATTTAAATGAGAATGACAGAGAGGAAAAGAGAGGTGCATGCAGTGTGTACACCGTATCAACCACCAGAGGAACGAATTACGTTCAAGAATGGCCCTCTTGGCTTTATGACTGTCGACCAAGCACTGCCCTTGGCAGGCCTATGAATGGCCACTATTTAATGTTTGGGCATGGCCTTTTCAGTAAGCACAGTGGGTTCAGTTCGTACCAACTCAAGGAAGAAAAATTAGATAGTCTGGTCGGCTGCGACCGCAAGGGTGTAGCCCCCGAAAGCCCGCTTCTCCACTTTTTTGCGCATTATTCGGCCAAAACTGTCACCATGGCAACCAAAATCGATAGGTGTCATAAGTGAAGTATATCACAGGTCCTCACGAAATATGAAAGTAATCGGTCCAAAATTGCAGCCTGTACTGCGTCCTCAAGGAAATCTCTATGTTTTGCAACTAATGTGCATATTATTTGGGCCATGATGCAACCATGGCAACCAAAATCAATATGTGTTATAAGTCAAGTATAACACATGTACATACCAAATATGAAAGCTATCAGTCAAAAATTACAGCCTGTACAGCGTCCACAAGGAAGAGTGTATGCTTCAGCACAAATTTGCACATTATTCGTCCAATACTGTCGCCATGGCAATAAAAATTGATAGGTGTCAAAAGTGAAGGGTAACACATGTCTATACCAAATATGAAAGTAATCGGTCAAATATGGCAGCCTGTACTGCCTCCACAAGAAAATCTCTATGTTTTGCCACTAATTTGCATATTATTCGGCCAATACTGTCGCCATGGCAACCAAACTCAATGGGTGTCATAAGTGAAGTACAACACATAGCCATACCAAATTTGAAAGAAATTGGTCAAAGATTACAGCCCATGCTGCGCCCACAAGAAAGTATTTGTGGATGCGGAGGCGGCGGCAGGAAAGACGACACGTGAATTCATAGTAGCCGCCCGACTTCGTCCAGGGGCTACAATAATACATGTGTACAGCATACCTTTCAGGAGAGGAGAACATATAAGGCCCTCTTTATTAGCTCACACTGACTGACAAAGATGAATAGGCTGAGTATTGCGAAAGGCTAATTACAAGGTTTATTTAGAATAGGAATAAGACAAGGGATCTCCAAAAGTAAACAAAGCAGGTGCGGTTTCCCTTGACTAAATTTATTCTCAGACACAGAAGGATCTTTTTTAAGAAAACAAGATGTAAATTTTCTCTCGGAACAGCAGGAGTTGCCATCCACAGAGTTAAAGAGGATCGGAGGAGGAACGCAGTTTTAATCAGGATCACGGTCATTACCAAGTGAGGGATTTTTTTTTTTCTTTTTTATCTTTGTAATGAGTGTTTGGTTTGGGTCCTGTCCACACTGTAAACCTGAGTTCACCTTAGTAGACACCACAGAAATGATCCAGACTGTCAAATTAACTTAAAAACAGTATGCTCAACTGACACAATTACTCATCCCTAGTGAGGTTAACGTACATATTTTATGTCAAGGCATCAAGTTTTTATTTTTGAGTAAATTTTACTAAACTTTTTTGAAGTCAATAAAGCCTTAGAATTTGAACATCAATTAACAATGCATACGTTATGCACTTGGCATTTAGTCTCATAGTTAAATCAACGAATGAAATAATTGTAAAAATATTTATACAATGTTTTTCTGTTCATATCACAAGTAGTCACTTTTTTGTTCAATAAGGTGAAAGCTTAACGGCATTGCTTGGGGCGATGGACAGTTGCCTTGCCACACTTCAGTGCTGTTGTTTATGTTTTCCCATTGTGCCTAGTAGACTTGTATGAGTGCTGCTCATCATTCAGTCTGTGCATTGCAGTAATAATTCTAGTCATAGTTTGACATTGTTTGTTCACTATGAGTGTTACTGTCTTTGTCAATGGTGCACTTTCCTCCAAATGTTCCATTATTGCAGCTTGCGCCTAGCTTGCACAGTGAAATTAACTTACTTTTGTCAAATGGGCAAAGGCTATGAAGTCTGGAGCTAACCGAGATGAAAGACTGTTAACATTTAACGATCAAAAGTGCACACTATGAGTTGGAGATTCTTCATTTGCTAAGCTAAAATATATTCAATAAACTGAATGGAAAATTAATTGCCCATTGCTTCAACAACACCATGTTCAGGTTGCCAATATGAAGATTTGATTTGATATTAACAGCACTTTTAGCCTGAAAGGCTATATTGGGACAGTAACCGAATTATTGATGCTACTGTTGAAACAGAGGTTTTCCACATTGGAAAAGTTTAAAATTTTCAGACTAAAATAAGAGTGGATTGAAAGTATAAACAGTCTCGTCCAGCAAGAGTTTCCCAACGTGATTGATGTCCATTCTAAACAAGTTTCAAATAATGAGGTGAATGCATTTAAATCTCTGTCAGAAAAATCCTCAGGCTTTAGATTTTGCTGAATGCCAGGTTTCAGATGGGTTTTACCGTATTCACAGTCACCTGACATCAGTTTATTGCGGATGTCCTTATAGGGTCACCTGCTCCAGCTGCAGCACGCCCACGAAGCACCGGTTTACGGACTTCGGCCGATCAGAAGAAATTGGGTTTTTCAGGAGGGGGGCCTTAAAGAGACGGGAGCTGAAACAGCTTGTTTCCGACAGAGGCTGAGCTTAGACGCTGCATAATGGGCCAGTAAAAGATACATAAGATTTTTTTGTTGACCTATGAATCATACAAACTACACTAGCGGAGTCCCGGTGTAAAAATATAAAGCCAGAAATGTGGCATAATGCCCTCCTTTAAAAGTAGCTTTAAAAACTCCTCAATAGCAGATATACTGATATACTCTAATTGCAGAGCTCAAAACTTAACAGCCTGCCTGCAGTGGCAAATGAAGTGTCTCTGGATACAGAAAGCTAATACCCACCAGAAAAACACAGAGGTGGACTGAAGCTCTGCTCTCTGTAATTTTCCCTCAGGCTCATTTCAACACATCTGTCACTGAGAGTCCCTTTACTTCACTTTTTATTTGTAATAATTTTCAATGTGTCACAAGGGTGTGTTTTGTGGGAGGCTGTATTACCTAATAGAAGTCAAATAAATGGACACTTTCTCCACTGCTTAACCAAATAAGCTGGCAATAATGAAAGCCCCTGATTTATCCTAACCTTGCAGACACATCCCCTTGGGCTCTTGCTGGTGAATAGTGATTGACAGGTTTGGTGCATCAAGTCAAGCCAAGGAAGACCCAAGGGATGTGAATACAGGGCTGAGTCAAATGTGGGAGTTTAATTATTCATAATTAAAAAAACAAACTCCTCCAGCTGGTATTCAGAATGCTCACTGGGATTTATGCCATCCTACGTGGCAGTAAAAAGATGGTGTCCATTCAGAGGGAGAAAACATTTTCTTACATATTCTACATGGTGATATTCAGCTGACCTCATAGCACTCGGTGTGTACACAAAAACTGCATAAAGTCTTGCATAAAGTGTCTTCCATTTCCTTGTTTCATGCTGCAGCATTGGGGCAGCCCATATGTTCTTCTATAGAGCTAAACGCGACCACAGCTTTCTATTCATAGACAATTGAATAGGATGGATGTGGTGGATTGGAGACAGAGGATGAAAGAAGCTAGTCTTCAAGTACAAAGTGCCTCAGGATATTCAGGACCATCAACCAACCTTCCTTTGATATTATGCATCTCCCCCTCTCTATCCCTCTCTCCCTCGACACACACGCTCAGCACTGACGAATAAAGCCACATTTAAACGATGTGTTTCAAATCAATGCCACATTCAATGAGCAAATATGACAGTTAAAACCAGATCAATAGCTTCCTGGGCTAAAGTGTATTTCCTATTTCCTCTTAAGGCCTTTACTAAGAGAGTGGGGAAGCATGGCAGAAAACAATATTTAGTAAACAAAAAACCCATCAAACGCAACAGTAAAGCCGAAGCGCAGCTGACATGGCATAGTGAATTGCGGTTGGACCAGGAATGTAAGTACGGTCAAAGGAGAGATTTTTGGGTTTGTTCACTTGAATGAAAAATATTTTTGCTCGGCGCTAATGGAATAGGTCAGCAGTTTGCCAGCAACCTCACAGAATCATACAACTTGCCCGTTCCAGTTTCTTTTCCTTGGTCAGATCAGAGAAATTTTTTTCACATACCAAATAGATCCAAGAGAAGCCCTTATCTCACTGCAGCCCGCAATATTTTCATACTCATGAATTTTTAAAAAGTACATAGAAATTCCTCCTGAAAGTGCAGTCACATTGAAAATGTATCATACATTTCAGGGAAAATAAGCATGCAGAAATACTATTTTCACTATTTTGAACTAAGGAATTATGATTAAAAAATGTTAGGAAGTTACTTCCTATAAAATGAATCAAACATCTTTGTGGAAATCAAACACTCAGTTCAATATAGTAATAGTTTAGTTCATATAGTTTACATGCACAACACTTATTCATAAATGGTGCATTGATGTGACTGGTGAATATTTTCTTGGAGTATTCATCTCATAGCATCATTGTAACACCAGGCTCTAGTTATATGTTTCTGAATAAACATGTTTATTCATCATTTTCATGATTATTCTTGCTGTAGTATGATTTCCAGTTTGCTAAAATAATTATTTCAAGGGGACCTAGTACACAGCATGAAGCACAATGTTCATCAAGCAGAGCACTGTGCGAAATGCATTTAATCTATTGTGCATGCAAAAGCTTTGCATGGGATTTATATGCAAGTAGAAGACAGTTTTTTTGGGGTTTTTTTGGTGGAACAAATATACGTAGAATTATTGAACCATTTAAAGCCCAGTTGTTTTTTGAGCAAATTTCCTCCCAAACTAAAATGCTTACTGCTCTTGAACCACTTTGACCACAGGCATAATCATGGTCTTGTTTGAAAGGTTCTAAAATAGTCAGAATTGCTGAGAATAAATACAGTTTCAAGTATTGTGATTCCATAACCAAAAATGATTATTTTACAGATTTTTTTTCTTGGCTATGTTCGTGTGTATTCCAACAAACAATTTTGGAGATTCCAAATTTCCAAGCGTTCCTAGCCACGGTCTCGTTTACTTTTACAGTAGTTTTAGAACATCCTTACTTCTGATCGTTTTGCCCATATGTAGCAAAATTTCACTCCAATCTACCCTTTAAATTCCCTGCACTAGTGTGCAATCTTATATGGATAATAAAGTTGCTTCTAAAACTCCTATGCTTCATTGACAAAAAACACCTCTGGTCAAAAACCATCAAAACAATTCCTCCACCTAAAAATTAATCCGTTGGTTACCACTGCATTCGCCTTTTGGACATTTCAACCCACTGGCTGTCTGTGTAAAATAAAAGAATTTGATTTTCCATGCTGAAGTGAGAACTGATTGGCTGAAACGCCTGCTGTTCTGCTGGATCAGCACATGATAGCCAGTGGGTGCAGTTACTTTGTTCCTAAAGGGCTGCAGTGCAATTTACAGCACTGGAACATGAGCAGAAATGCTTACTCTAGTGAAATTCACAAAAGCGTGCAACTACTACGTATGTAGCTTTTTTTGTGGATTAAAATCTATAACAGGTTTTTCAGTTTGGACCGCTACCAAGGTAAGAACATCAATTTTAACATAATTTGACAAATCTGAACAACGCTATACAATCCAAACTATGAGACAGCATAGTCAGGCCGAGGGTTGTTATGACACAATTTAAAATACTATTTTTGCTATCGTATTTGCATAATGAAATGGCTTACAATGGAAGAATGCGGAGTCCTCAAACATTCAAACGATATACACAATGTAGCACAATATTTGACGGTATAAAAATGCAATTATGCCTAACGGCCCTTGGGCCCGGTGCTCGCGAAAGAGTTAACAGGTGTGCTGGCTAAAGGAACCTACACACAATTCCTGGAATAACCTAAATGAAATTAATTTTCATCAGTCACCTCCACAAACGTGAGCACAGGATTGTTATTATTATTATTGTTATTTCAGGAGATCCCGAAAATGAACAAGGAAAGCACCAAAAAGCTCCTTATCTGTAGGGACCACAATTTCTATGTATAGTGATGCATGATAACTATTTCTGCAGCTTAAAAAGCAGGTTTTGCTTTTATCAAGTCATCATTCACTTATTCAGCAGAATTCTGTCATGCATTTAGTTAGTAAATCATATTCTTACAGGCACTGTCCATTAAATGTGGGCTCAAAAATGCAACACAGTGTGACAATCTTGAATGGGAAGTGAATCATAGGTTTTTGTTTTAGACCAGCACTAACCCACCTCTCTTGATCAATCAAGGTATTGCTTGAGGACCATTGTAGTCAATTAGTTGAATTATAATCCCCTAACTTAATTATTTGCCATCTCCATAGTATCCACTCTCAACCAGCTCAACAATACCAATTTCACAAAATTTTAAGTCAACAGAAATGGAAGATACTGATTGACTCACGAAAAAAAAAAAATCATAGAAACTTGCAGTTAGGTTGGCTCATAATCATGCATTCCCAAGAAGATGTGAATTAAAAATAAATAAATAAAAAGAGGAATTTAAGAAAGTCTTTTTCATATACATTCACTGCTTTTTGCACATAAAACTGGCAACATTTGTGACAAACTAGCCTGCCTTAAAATGAAATGAAGAGCATTTCAAAAGCAGTGAACAGCTCCGGTGTCAAATCAAACATGGGCACTACTTAAACTGGGTGGGAGGAGTGAAGAGGGGGCTCTTTCATGTACACTTCACCTGCAGAACGCATCAACAGTAAGTTGTGGCGTGAAGCTGGCGAGTCTGCAGCGTGAAATCGAGCATAAAGCAGAGAAACGCTTCCCTGCAGCACTGGGAACGGTGGCTGCCTGCGTCTTTTGAGCATGGCCTTTGAAGGGGAGCTCCATCTGGGCACCCTGAAGGTCAGAGCTGCTCTGAGAGATGGGTGCGATCGATGAGGCTGCAGCTCGCCTCCAGCCAGAGAGAGCATGGGGCTGAATCTATGATAGTCAGGGACACCTTGGACAGCCCCCTCAGAGGGAAGAATGACTGAATTTAGGGCTTTCTACCACAGCCAACATTAGCCACCAGCAAAACCTGCACGCCCACAACACATCTGTGTTCATAAGAGAAACATACCACACACTATTCTCTTACAAATAAAACCACATAAGACTCTACCTCAGTCTGTCTGCCTCACTGTCTCCATCTCCACCTAAATTTCTCTTATTTGCCATCACTTTACACAAACACATCAGCCAGTGATACAGGGCTATAGCAAATAAAGTTGACGTCAGTCTTTCAGTCTTCAAAATTGAGGAGGTTATGTATTAATACGAGTAAATCAATATGATTCATAATAGAAGTCCAGTCAAAATTTGAAAAAAAAAAAAACAAAACTATTATTTACCTTTTTCACCGCTTGTTTAAATTAATTTGCACAAGGGCATATGCATTGCCATTTGATTTCCACATTTTTGGACACGGTCAAACTATTCACGACATCCCACCATAAAATTTGTTCTGACGGACAGTAATGCCAGAGAAAAACGCCATTTTTCACGCACCGAGTCTTGTACACATGTGCCATCCACAGCTCAAATCAGGACACCTTAAACTGTCGTGTCATGCTGAGGAGCCGTTAATATTATCTACCACTGTCTGTTGCGCATGAGTAAACACAACACTTCTCAGCTAGCTCAGTCTTCATGTAACTAATACAAAACCCAATTCCAATGAAGCTGGAATGTTGTGTAAAATGTGAATAAAAACAGAATGATTTGCAAATCCTTTTTGACCTATATTCAATTGAGTACACTAAAAAGACAAGATATTTAATGTTCAAATTGACAAACGTTATTGTTTTTTTTTTTTTTTTGAAATATTCACTCATTTTGAATTTGATGCCTGCAACACATTCCAAAAAAGCTAGGAGCTGGGACAGGGGCAACAGAAGACTGGGAAAGTTGAGGAATGCTCAAAAAACACCTGTTTGGAACATTCCACAGGTGAACAGGTTAATTGGAAACAAGTGAGTGTCATGTTAGGCATAAAAGGAGCATCCCTGAAAGGCTCAGTCATTCACAAACAAGGATGGGGAGAGGTTCACCATTTAGTGAAAAACTGTGTGAGCAAATAGCCCAACAGTTTAAGAACAGCGTTTCTCAACATGCAATTGCAAGGAGTTTAGGGATTTTATAATCTACAGTCCATAATATCATCAAAAGATTCAGAGAATCCGGAGGAATCTCTACACGTAAGCGGCAAGGCCGAAAACCAACATTGAATGCCCATGACCATTGGTCCCTCAGGCGGCACTGCATTAAAAACCGACATCATTCTGTAAAGGATATTACCATGTGGGCTCAGGAACACTTCAGAAAACCATTGTCAGTTAACACAGCTTGTAGCTTCATCTATAAGTGCAAGTTAAAACTCTGCCATACAAAGCGAAAGCCATATATCAACAACGCCCAGAAACGCCGCCGGCTTCTCTGGGCCCAAGCTCATCTGAGATGGACTGACGCAAAGTGTAAAAGTATGCTGTGGTCTGACGAGTCCACATTTCAAATTGTTTTTGGAAATCATGGACATTGTGTCCTCCGGGCTAAAGAGGAAAAGGACCATCCAGATTGTTATCAACGCAAAATTCAAAAGCTAGCATCTATGATGGTATGGAGATGTGTTAGTGCCCATGGAATGGGTAACTTGCACATCTGTGAAGGCTACATTAATGCTGAAAGGTACATACAGGTTTTGGAGCAACATATGATGCTATCCAAGCAACGTCTTTTTTCAGGGACGTCCCTGCTTATTTCAGCAAAACAATGCCAAGCCACATTCTGCACAAGTTACAACAGCGTGTCTTCGTAGTAAAAGAGTGCCGGTAATAGACTGGCCTGCCTGCCGTCCAGACCTGTCTCTCATTGAAAATGTGTGGTGCATTATGAAGCGAAAATACGACAACGGAGACCCTGGACTGTTGAGCAACTGAAGTCGTACATCAAGCAAGAATGGGAAAGAATTCCACCTACAAAGCTTCTACAATTAGTGTCCTCCAGTTTCCAAATACTTACTGAGTGTTGTTAAAAGGAAAGGTGATGTAACACAGTGGTAAACATGGCCCTGTACCTGCTTATTTTGAATGTGTTGCAGGCATCAAATTCAAAATGAGTGAATATTTCAAAAAAAAAAAATAACAATAAAGTTTATCAGTTTTAACATTAAATACCTTGTCTTTGTAGTGTACTCAATTGAATATAGGTCAAAACGGATTTGCTAATAATTGTATTCTGTTTTTATTCAGGTTTTACACAATGTCCCAACTTAATTGGAATTGGAGTTTGTATATTTGTCATAAAACAAAAGTTCTTTGTCACGTTTTTAGCAATCACAATCACAATTATCACTAAAATATGAATTTATGTTAGTCTATATAGCGATTATGCATACCCGCATCAGATCCAAACCTGTCAACCCAGCCTTAAATTTAGATCATCATATTTATCAATTTTGATAGGTTTCACCAAAAGAATAACAATTCAGCTTCTGTAAACAAAAAAGAAATGTGTATGTTTCTTTTTTAACAAGTACAGCTTGTTATGGCAACAACTCACTTTAGCCAGCGTTATGGTCGGAATGTACATGTTTACTGCTGAAAGTTTTTGAATAAAAAATGGCTTTGCAACGCAATTTTTCTTTAAAACAAGTTTTGATTTTCAGACTGCTGAAACTTAGATATCATTGGCATTCTTTTCTGAAGGTGAAGTCACAAAAGTGAAAAAAAAAAAAATCATAACAGTAGAGACACCCTCTGCTTATATGTAGTACTGAAGGCCATGTGACACGTACATGTGATAAGAGTGAAACCTTTCATGTTCCATAGTAATTCATTTTAGGCTGATTCATTACTTTCTGTCTATAACATGCTGACCATAATTTCTTTTTCAGGACTTGCTCTTTCCCTTCTTATTATTCAATTTCATGGGATTATATACTTTTGTAATACATATTTCGTCATGTGTATTAACTTACCGCATACCCTTGGCAATGCAACAATTTGTCATAAATCAGAACAAGAACTTTTGTCCATAACACATTATGGACATAACATTCTGTCCAGAATACTGAATTTTAAATTGGGGAAGTGGATTGATGCAGGAGTGGGGCTATGCTAAAGCTAAAGTACCAGGCCTGTGATCCAAAGTGCCCTTTACTCGGAAATCCCAAACTCTTCACTGATTTCTGACCTATTATGAAGGTGGGTGGGACTGGATCATTTTTCTGATTCCGTCCATAATGCATACCCAATTTGCATATTCACACCGATTTTACATGACCTCATTAATCATTTTTGGTTATACTGCAGATATTTCCCAACTTGTATCAATCATGCATACCCACCTAATTGTATCTCTCACGCTATTTTTGATGGGACTTTATTTCTCTGAATTTTATTCATAACGCTTACCAAGATTTTGGATCCTGCCCAGCAACGGAAGCATGTAGCCTTTGAATCAGATCATGAATCGCTACTGCCCCCATGACTGGCTCAAAATAAGGATCATCATTGCTGTCATCGGTGTTAAAACGGACAACAAAATATAAATCTGTTTTATTTTGATGCTTAAATTCCTCCTTAGTTTTTGGCATTAAGCCAACTCCTATCAGAGATGTAATGTAACATTGTTGAGCTCCCAACCCCTATAGTAAGTCAAAGTTATGTGGTTGAGCAAAATCTAAAGGAGTGTTTGGCTGACAATTTGTGTTACATTGACATTTCACCATGTTCAGCGTTTAAAATTTTCTCATTGTAAAAAAAATGCAGTGCGTCATCTCCAGATATTCACGTCTCTGCTTCAAGTGCAGTTTAAAATGTGGGAGACCACAAACATAACGACAGATTTAACCGCTTTTATCCCTCGCCAGACAAAAGCCCAAAAGGGGACTATGTCATGGTGCAGTCTGTCTGTCCGTCTGTCCGTCTGTTTCAGTAAATACTTTGCTGATGAAATCAACTCCTCCTACAGTTCTCATAGAAAATCCCTGAAACTTTGAACATATGCTGCCGATATACTGATCAAACGAATATCACATTTGCAATGCCAGCGGAGGATGTTGTGCTCTCAGAGCACTCTTGCTAAATCTGTCGTCATGTCTGTCGTCTCCCACATTCTTTAAATCAGGTAAGGTTTCAAAATCATCCAGTGTACCCCAAGCATTAAGTTAGATCAAGCATGTAAGTTACACACGGTTGCTAGCCACCATAGCGAAGTTCCATAAAGTTGATAATGTTGCAGTTCCGTACACAAATCATGTTTAATACAGATGATGAAACATCCACTGATCCCGAAATAAATTACCCTGAATTATGAATAAAATTCATATCTGCCATCACTGTTTCCCCCCCTTTCTTCCCCAAGCAAGCACAAGAGGCTCATGCCATCTGTTTCTGTCAGATCAGAGCAAGTTGCCTGAGTGCACAGCACTCACTGTTGTCAGTCATGGCAGAGGTGGGAACATAGGTAATGCTATAAAATAAAAGAGGGACGCCGCACACTCAGACTCCAAGTGCAAAAAATTGTTTTACTGTGACAACGTTTCGGCTGTAGGCCTTTGTCAAGGACTGCATACATGAGACACAGAAGGGGGATTTAAATCTTCTATGAACAGCGCACACACCTGTTGTGCATCAGACACAAATCTCATGCAAGTCAGATGACATTAAGTAATTAACTCATTTGAATACTCATACATCAATGTAACATATACATGAATTCAAAAATACTATATGTATTTCAAAGCAAACCGGCCCAATAAATTTGATAAGCCTGGAAGTACATGATAATATAAGAATATATGTAAATGTGAATAAAAACTAGTGCCCAATCAGCTAACAGCAGCCCACAGTGAGGCAGCATAGCACAATCAACGGGAGACATCCAAAGAAGATACACCTGATATATGTATATCAGGTTAGACACCAAAACATTTTGGAACGCAAAATCATAGAAAGCACCTTAGATCAAAATCAATATTAAGACTATTGGGTACCAGAGTATTCAAAAAATGTATGTAGTAATGTTCCCTCCTAGATTTTCTAAATTCCCACCTCTTCTTGGGAGAGAGACCTTCTCTACGCCAATATACTTTAAAGTAGTTATGGGATGATTGGCCTTGACAAAATGGGCAGCCACAGGATAATTAAGGTTTCTACATCTGATGGTACTACGACGCTCTGCAATGCAGGTTTTTAATTCCCTGCTTGTTCTACCGACATAAGCCTTCCCAAATGGACAAGTAATAAGATAGATCACACCTTTAGTATGGCAACAAATAATTCCCTTAATAGGGATAGATTTACCAGAATGTGGATGTCTCAGGGTCCGTTTACACGTGGCCGGCTATTTTCATAAACGAACATTTCACCGTCTCCGTTTTCAAAAAATAATATCATGCACACGTATCAGTTTTCAGAAAAGTTTTCATTTACACGTACCCGTGTATATGCCATCAAGAGCATACCAAACCTGTAGGTGGCAGTGTAACAATAAGCTCAAGCCCACGTTAGCCAATCAGAATCCTGAAAATAGCAACAAAAGAAACGAATCACGATCATCCATGATCACCACCTGATGTCGGCTGCCTAAAACTCCGTTTTCCTCAGTTTACATGCAAACTTGCAACCGAACTTTTTCCAAAATCTCCACTCTGGCCGGAGTTTTTAGAAAGAATCGTTTTCAGAGGTGAATTCTCCATTTGCGTGTAAACGAAGGGCACAAACGCAGAGAAATATCTCCGTTTGTCAAAATAACCGTGTACGTGTAAACGGGGCCTAAAAGAACTACAACGATAAGTATAATCACATTGAGCACAGGACCCACAACGTCTGTTACCATCTGGGATAGGTGCAAGTAATCTTAAGTTGGATTCAGAAGTCGGGGTCAAATCAGATCTTACCAAATGGTCTCTAGGATTGGCTCCACGTTTTAAAATATCTGAAGATGTGGTGAAGATTAGGATCAGACTGAAGGATATGCCAGTGTTTTCTGACAATGTCTCTAATCTTCTCAGAACATTTGAAGAGGTTGGTTCCAAAACACAATAAGTGCCAAAATTACAAAAATTGAGATAATACCATAAAGCAATAGCCCTGTGCTTCCTACACATGGTGCAAATTTTCTTTTTTTTGAAATTCACACTATAAAGTGTATTTTTTCATGGTCAAAGTTTGTGTTTCTCTATAATTGCAATAGGCGCCAACCTAGAAAAAGTTGATTTACTCAAAATGAGTAAAATGGATATATTGCATTTTGGAAACAAACTCTTCATTTAGAATATTTGGTAGAAAAAACAATGGAGGAATTCTTAGTAGTTATTTTCCTTTGTAAAAAATCTGACCTAGGTCGAACAGTAACGCGATCAGCAGCTGAATTGATTTGAGTAGGCTTGTAACCTCTTGTGCTGAATTTATTCTTCATCTCAACCATATTTCTATCAAAATCAGACTGTCTACTACAAATCCTCTTCACCCTACAGAACTGATTGTAAGGGAGACTGTCTTTTAAGGGAAGAGGGTGACATGAATCAGCTCTGAGCAAACTGTTACGAGCTGTGGGCTTAATGAAAAGGTCTGTGTGAAGTATATTATTCTCACCTATAATCCATAAATCAAGAAAATTAATACTGTTAGAATCAAAATTCATTGTGAATTTGAGGAATTCAGAACAAGTATTTAGGTAACTAAAGAACATATTTAATTGATCCACACTGCCTAGCCTGAGAACCCACACATCATCAAGAAAACGTTTCCATATAAATACACTATCTTTAAAAATGTTATTGTTGTAAATATACATTTCTTCAAAAAAAAAGCCATATACAAATTTGCAAAGGAGGGGGCAAATGGACTCCCCATAGCTAAACCTCTCTTTTGAAGAAACCAAGAGCCTTGAAACACAAAATAATTGCATGTAAGAATTTGTTTTACAAATTCCATGAGACAGGTTAATGAAGGCGTAGAGCTACAATCTCTCTTAGATAGAAAATATTTCATAGTTTCAACCCCTCCCTCATGAGGAATGGAGGTGTAGAGGGCAGACACGTCAGAGGTGGCAAGAATCATTTCATCCTCAGGAAGTGGGTTCAGAGAGTCAATAATAGACATGTGGCCAGTATCTTTAATGTAAGAAGGAGCATCTTCAGCGAAAGGTCTAATAAAAAAATAGTATAAAGATAGGTAATGCTGACAACACATATTTTAAATTAATTTGTGCCCCTAACAGTACTATAATTCACTATGGAATGATTAAAAAACGACCGCATTTCACCAAAAAATATTCTCATTCTGTTGCATTTTTCTGTGAAAAATGAAACTGTGCTAAAACGAGCAATCTTACAAGATAAAATCACACTGATGTTTCCCAGTTGGCTACACTGTCAGACTGAACTCAAGAGAAAGAGAGCAGCAGGTCCAGAAACGTCGCTGTTTGTGTGTCATCGTACGCGCCATGATGAAGATTTTATTTTAAAAGTATTAAAGCGAAATGCCGACTTTCATGCATGGTAATAAATAAACATCACTATATAGGCTAAAGATTGAGCGATACTATATGAGCTCAAAGTTCATATTCATATGAAATATTTTGGCTCTAAAAGAAATTTAAAAAGACCCAGCGCTAATAGCCCATTAGCCAGGCCATAAACACAGCCCGGCCATCATAATGTTGAAGCATCAATTGATATTTGTTGGACCAGATGACAATTTTCCAAATTTTCTAACATGTATTTTTGGTGGGCCTTTTCCAACTATAACCTTAGTTTCCGGTTCTTGACAACAGTGGAAACTGATGTGATGTTCTGCGGCTGTGGCCCATCCATTTCATGTTTTAACATGCTGTATGTCCAGAGATGTTCTTCTGAAGAGCACAGCTATTGCTACCACCTTCCTGTCAGCTTGAACCAGTCTGGCCTTTCACTTCAGACCTGGCATTAACACGCCATTTTCTCCCACTGAATTTCCAGAAACTGGATGGTTTTTTTTTTTTTTAATTGCACCTTCCTGTGTAAATTCTAGAGACTGTTCTGTGCCAAAATCCCAGAAACTCAACAGTTTCTGGAGAAACACGAATTATACCGTCTGACACCAACAATCACTCCATGGTCAAACCTTCTTAAAACACATTGACTTCTCATTCTGATGTTGGTTCTGAACTACACCTGAACCTCTTAACAATATTTGAAGGTTTTTCTGCAATGATTTGCTGCCACATGATTGAATGATGAGAGATACTTGCATTAACAAGCAGGTGCACAGGTGAACCTAAGGAGTGGAGACTGAGTATATCCAGCTATAGCATACAGAATGCAGAAAAGGTTATGCAAGAGATACTGCTAAATGGCTGGAACGTAATGCCAAGCTCTTCAGAAAAACGATTACAATCACCATCATCACGCTAATTATTTGTGACGGTTTCCCCAGCACATCACCAAAAAACAAACACAAGCCTGCCAAATATCTGCTTCTATTTTTCTCTCCCCCTCTTCTCCCCCCAACGCATAAAGAGAGGCAAGGGAAGATGGGATTATACACCACACTTACTGCAGAATCCCTACTATGCATTTTAAAAACGGAAAGAGAAATCGCATCAATTAAGAGCCTCAGAAGTTTCCAGCAGCGGGGGCCTCTGGGAGGAGGGTATTAGCGCTCGGCTGCTTGAGATGAACCCACCATCGCTCTTTCCAGGAATGGCAGGAGAGCCCAGAGTGAGAGGGAGGGAGGGGTACCAGAATGACACAGACCAGGTATCCCAGAAGCCACTGTTCCCCCCCTTGGGACAGCTGATGACTGAACCCATCCAAGGGCCTCGCTCACACATAAAAAAATACTTTAAAAACATCTGGTGCTCTGCAGCGCTCTGAGGACCGGATGTGAATAATTATGTAAATGCAAATGCAATATACAGAACTCCTCCCCCCCCTCCCTCTCCTCCACATCCACTGTTTCCCTCCATCTCCTTCTTCACTTCTTTTTATTCCCTCACCATACCGTATCTCCCTCGCTTCCTTCCCATCTCAGTTCCTCTCTCAACACACCCTATCCATATTTCCGTCCTTCCCTCCCCCTGTTTAATTCTACCCTAAACATTTATCCAGCTCTCCCTGTTTCTATTTACGAAGCCCTGGTACTTCAGCAATCAAACCCTTCTCACTCCCTCACTATTCACAATGTAGATGCTGTGCTTTCATGTTGCTGAATATTGAGATGAAGAGGGGTGTGTGTGTATGTGTGTGTGTGTGTGTGTGTGTGTGTGCGCTCGCGTGCGCGTGTGTGTGGGCATGTGGGACGGGGCTACAGGAGGTAAGTGTGTGTTGGCGCCACATCAGATATGGTGTCACCGCAGGGAGAGGAAAAAGCCGGGCCGATGCGAGAGCCAGCTGACACATTCACTAACAATTAAGCCAAATTAAGCGGCGCTAATGCTTAATGTACCTGGCATCAAAATGAGGCCTTTCAATGACCAATCAGCAGGCAGTGCGGGCCTACATCAGCTCCACAGAAGAAATAAAGGGTCATAAAATAGAAATGATTCCATCTTCCATTTTATATTTTAGAGCAAGTGGCTTTAGGAGTGAAAATTGAGTTCATATTTTGAAAAGGCAGGTGCCACAGAGAATTGCAATAGAGTGCTGGCAGTTAATGGGGAAAATCCCTGTTCGCTGGCACGAAAGACAGCAAACATGCATCACTGTCACACTTTTCAATGAGAGGAGCTCCCCACTCACAACATCCCCACACCCAAATCCCCACTCACAGGCAGGAGGGGTTTAACTCCGGGAGGGGACTGTTTGTATACAAAAGTGATTAACGGCTTTACCATCATGAGTGGCATGGGCACACACGAGATGAATAGGCATGCCATGGACCTTTCCCCTTCTCACTGTTTTGTCCAATGAAAGCTGGATCTACTTCAGATGTGCACACGTATGTAAATGTTTGCTTTCTTACCAAGGTTAGGCCATGTATGAGCGAGCATGTGACCAATGTTAGGGAAAGAGAGTCACTTTCTCAGCTTTGTCTAATGGAATGCCAGGGAGCCATACTGTGTCACATCAAACTGACAGTTTCAAGAGGAGACTGTACAAAGCCTGACCAGAACTGCATTTCAATGGGTTGTGTAAGTTTGTGTTGGACATAGTACCTCCAGTGCGGGTAAACAAACTACCCAAATAAACAGGTGACACAGAGGCAGACCTGACCTAACTGCAGTGGGATTGGAGCAGATCTGACGCACTTATATCACAGGCATACAGGCTGCCCACATAATCAGGTAGAACACACACAGGTGAGCGCAGGATAAACGCCTGGAGGAAAAGTGGGAGGCTGGTCTCTCTCGCTGTTCTCTCTCCCTTATCTCTTCCTCAGAAGGGCGAGTACAGCGCTCACAGACCCTACGGCTGTCTGACATCAAAGAGCCAGAGTCCAGCAGAACACAGCTTTCCTGCCTCCTGCTGCAGCCACTGGGGACTACCCTGCCAAAACCTCTCCACTTATCCACTCCATTTCATTATTTATTTCTTTATTTACTTTCTCAGAGCGAACCCAAATGTAGAAAACACATGTGGAATAACAGAAAATGTCAATTCCAAGATAAGGATGTGACAGACAAAGCCTCTTGCTTGCCAATTCAAATATGTTCTAATCTGTCAATGTGATCTCATGGGAAGGCATATAAATAACACGCCACTCTTAAGGCCCATTCACACCAAGCGCAAATTTCCGTGGCGGATTATTCGCGTGGATATTTATAGAAGCTTATTTCATGGGTTCTACTGTAATGTAAGCTTGCACACCAAGGCGGAAGTTTTGTGCGGCAGAAAAAACATTCGCACGGACTTAAGGCCCATTCAGACCGGGGTGAAGCAAAAAAGCGGCACGGATTTGCGGAATATTCGCTGCACGAAAATACCCTGTGAAACCATGGACACCGGACTCGGTGCGAAATTCCGCGATCTTGCGTTCCAATTTCGTACAACAGACAAACAAATCCGCGGGATATTTAATCAAAAAGGACCATGAGAGCAGCAGCAGCTACGATGACATTTTTTTTAGCTGCTGCTGCTCTCATGATCCAATTTGATTAAATATCCCGTGGATCTGTTTGTCTGTCACAGAATTTCGCACCGAGTCTGGTTGCATGGTTTCATGCGGAATTTTCGTGCAGCGAATATTCTGCAAATCCGTGCTGCTTTTTCGCTTCGCCCCTGTCTGAATGGGCCTTTAGAGACATTTAGCGTGTTGCGTCTATGCATCTTAAGTTTTTCGTGTGCCATTTAACGCTTCTAGCTTTTATTTCCTTATTTAAGGCTTAGGATTAGGACCTGGGTTAAGGTTTAAGGGTTAGAAGTAGGGTTTGTTTAAACTTGCATGAAAAAAGACGCCTAAAGCCTCATTTTGCATCTTATATTGACGTTTGGTCGGATAAGGTCACTGTATGACTCGTTGGGATGAGAATGGGCTGAATCTGTGGATAAATTACCATGCCCGTTATTGCCATACATGGCAATATGGGATAAATGCTCGCAGCGTCAAGTGGATACACAGTGCAAGCAATAAATATGTATGGTGGACTTCCTTCGAAATCTAGTTCAATTGGCCCACAGGACACAAAAGTTACAAACTGAGTATAATCCTGACATAACATGCCAACTCTGCTGGGAAGCTCACGGTCAATATGGTGTCAGATATCTTGAGTTGAGAACGCCCTAAATCTTATCCTATCAGTGAGTCCCAGTGTAGCAATTACTTCCTTGACCCTGAAAACAGACTCATCCAGGTTAAACTGTCTTAGGACCCCTGTCATGCGGACTGGGAGAGGATACATTATTAGTGAGAACAAGGTTTAATTCATCATTGATTTATCATGGGCCCATCAGCAGTGACGGAAGGGAGATGGTCATTTTTTTGCTCATCTGGCCATATTTACAGCAAGAGAAGGTCTACTATGAGACAAACCAGAACATTCTGAAATGGGCTTTGGCTGCAAGATCATCAGACACCATTGTGTCTCAGCACTCAAAATCATTCCTTGTACCGCGTATAGTGGGACACCTTGTCCTCAGTAAAATTTTGTCAAGACTAACATTTGCCCAGGAGCTGATTTTATCAGACAGTGCCTAACCTTCACTATGTGTTTTGCCTCCTTTCTATTCCAAAGCCAGCCAGGAGGTTTGTCCTGCTACCCCAGCCTGCGAGCTGAAGCCTTCCTCTCCAGTCCTGTGACAATCCTCCTCACTGACTACGCTGGGAATCCAGTGCACCCAGCCTCACCTGGGAATAACCAGACCCACCACAGTCTGTCCCTGAATTCTGGGTTCAGATCCCGGCTCTTGGTGGCTTTGTTTTCGTGAAGCTCTTCACACCCTTCCTCCCAAGCAACACTCAGTTCAATCAGGGGCCGTTTTCTTGCCTGGTATGACCACATGACCAAGTCTTACCTCAGGGATGTCAGAACAGCATGAGGGAACTGCAGCTACATTGCCAAGTCCATCCTAATCAAAATTTTAACCAAAGTACTGAACCGCAATCATGGCCCCAACACTATGGGAATGAACTATCAAGATGATATATCTCTCCTAAACAAACAAGAAAGGCAATATCCAGATAACTCAATAGCCAACAAGGTCTGCAATTGGAAAAATATCAATGACAGAAATACACCTGTCTTGCTATTAGTGTGGATCGGGCGCCTTCACTCTCTCAAAACTAATGCTGGAAAGAATTAATGCTGATCTTATTTATAGCTACAAGCTTAGAAAAATCCACCAAATAACACTGCAGACTTCACTGATTCAATTAAGCAAATTCATTGACAATGATGTTATCTGCTAATATTACATCATGTCAAAATATAATCAGGCACCAAACGTGCTTGCCGTTCTCCTTCATATACAGCTCTCCCATGAGGATGCCAGGAAATTCTGATTCAATAATAGAGATGTGTCAATAAAAAGTTTAATTTGAAATAAATAAATGTCAATAAAAAGTTTAATTTGAAATAAATAAAGCGGACTATAATCATATAGAAAACAAACTGCCATTATTACACTCTGAAAATGGATAAGATGAAAGTTACGAAGGTGACTTAAATCTTTTCATTATTCCAAGGGATGACTATCCGCAAAATCACTTCTCATGGTCCTGGAGCATCA